>JARWLC010000010.1:6367500-9342500 GCA_033318265.1 Phyllotis vaccarum
AAAATTAATCACCAACATGAATATATTGGATATATATTTAAGTCATCTGCTGACTGTGATACTATCTGTAGCAACAAAGGGTTGCACACATCTTAAAATCTCCTCAAGAGAAGGCTGGTTAAATAAGCTAAGGTACATCCGTATAAGGAATACTGTGAAGTAAATAACAAAGACATTCTTGTTCAAAACGCTTCTGATAGAACAGGGTCTCCCAGGTAACAATGTTAAGTGAAAAGCAAGACACAGATCTGGATGTATTTCGAGTTACCATTCTGGGCTGATTATAGGTAGACTGTAATATGTGTGATAATCCTAAGAAAAGACCGAAGGAAAAAAAAACAAACCCTACAACTATTGCACTAGTTGCCTCTGGATACGCTGATGAAATGCCTGCTTTAGAACTTTACAGAAATTAATTTTTAAATTGTTTGACATGTCAGAGAGAAACCCAGTGAAAGTTAATGGGCTACAGAGAGCAAAGAAGCTAGACCAAGAAAGAAAGAAAACCATCCTGAAAGACAGGCGAGCAAAAGTCAGGTAAGGAGAGAAATCACTGGGAAATGCAGTGGACTGTCAAAGTCCTTCCTACAGCTATGGGGTTAGGCAACCTTGGCAGAGGCACATGTAGGGATGGAGGAAGAGGTGGGACGGTACTAATGCGACAAGCACAGAGTACTGATGTTCAGGGATCCAGTATGGGTGTCATTTGTACCCTGAGAAGGATAGGTGACCCTCCCTCCTCACAGGTGTCAGTGTAGAGTAATCAGCCAGCCATTCAGGATCCTGCCACATCTCTCTCCTAACAGCCTGAAGGACTTAGGTGTGTACTCTGATTTCTCCACAACAGCTGTGTCCCCCAAAGTAGAATCAAAATGGATCAAAACTGGGGAAGGAGGTCACACCTCAGGTGAGTCACTGGTGAAGCAGAGCTGCAGTGCTGCTGTCCTTGGCGAGCATCATGGTTTGTGAAAACATACCAAGACAGTTTTGGAAGCAAATACTTGGGAATGTCATCTTCAATACACCCTTAAGTACACATGTGTGCATACATATCAGCATGCACATATAATAGAGATAAGACACAATTCACTTGGATGTACAAATGCGCATTCGTTTGTTACATAATTTGAGTTCAGAACCACTCTTTCAGTGTGCCTCAAGCATACTTATGCATAATGATCAGAGTCTAATAATAAAACAGAGAAAAGTGTCCCTAAGATTTATAAATAAAGCCCGCATTTGTCATAGCTACTTGGAATTTTTAGCCTGAGATCAAGTGGGAAAGAACAAACCTTAAAAACAATTGCAAGCTGAACACACTCATCACGACACTGACCAAAGGGATTTAAATTAAAGCTCAAACTTGTCACACTGGGAGGGGAAAGCTGATATCATGAACTGATGTTTGCAAAAATGAGCTTATAAAGTGAGGATTATGGTCCTAATGAGGATAAAGCAACATTTTGCATTTTAGTGGACCAAGAAAAAGTGTAATAGACAAAAAAGAAAATATCAATGAATTTCTAGCTATTTAAACACTAAATGCAGCTGTACTTTAATTATCAGTATTATGAATAAAAATGTTTTAACTGAAAATTTAAAAAAAATGTAGATTCATGCATGGCACCAAAATTATCATTCAAACAGAAGGAAAAAAGATATATGTTTTAAAATGTTAAAACAATTTTAAACATCAGAATATTCTATCAGCAGTTACTTTGTATTAGTCAGGGGAAAGTATGGAGAGAAAATGAAAAGATGGCTCTGAGAGCTATAAACACAGCTCAGGGGTCAAGAGCACCGGCTGCTCTTTCAGAGGACTCGGATCAGTTCCCAGCATCCACATGGTGGCTCACAACCATTTGTAACTCCAGTTTCACCCTCTTCTGACCTCTGCAGGCACTGCCCACACGTGGTACACATACATATATGCAGACAGAACGCGCATACATTTAAATCAATAAATGATTTAAAAATATGACTGTATTACTGAGATCAGCAGTTTCTAATTTTAGAGTCAAGTGAATAATGAAAACAATTTCAAAATAATGTTTTCCAAAAAAGTAGCAGCAGAAAAATATTTCATTGAGATTCACTACGAGGCATAGGAATAGGTGGTTTCCAGATAAATTTGTACTAGAATGTCTGCCTTCCCAGGATATCAGGAGGCAATGGACGTCATGAAACAAATGCAAACATGCCTTGTGTAAGAGCTGAAGTCACAGATAGTCCATCTTAGTGTCTGCCTTCCTGAGTTCAAATCTTACCTCTACCATTTTCTGCTGTGATCTTACCCTCTCAGGATCACTGTGCAAACCACGGGGACTTAGAACCTCAAGAGTCCTACACAGGGTACATGCTCAGTAACTCCAGCCGTAGTACCTGTCTTTGACCAGGACAACAATAGCAGGAGAGTGTGGAGAGATGGTGGTGACCAGCCATAACATTGCTAGGAAGGTAGTAGGGTCACCACCTACTTTCCATTGGCCACTCTTTGATGGGTGGGAATGGTGAGTCCAGACCAATTTTGAGCATAAAGAGCAGAAATACCCCTGCCTTCAAGATGCCACACATGTGACTCAAGGACAGAATGAGGCATCAATCTCCCAACTCTCTGAGGACATGCTGAGACCAGAGCACATTTCTCTTCCCCCATCCCCCTTAACACCATTACCCCACACAGGATGTCTTGGTGACTGATCGGATACCTGATTCATCAGAGCATGAGCACTTGGAAAACACCACCAAATGTTTTCCTTCCCCTTGTATTTGCCAAGGTCATACAAAGGACATGGCACAAAATTCAAAGTTGACACAGAGAGATCTCATGTCAGTCTTCCCCTTTAATTTGCTGGAAGTATCAACCTCTCAATAGAAGGAAAAAAGCCAAGGCTACAGGCATCTTTGGCAGGATGACAAGCCACCAAAGAGATGTGAATTCCCGAAAAGTAAATACACAAAGCTCAGGCTGCTCCATACCCACTAGAGTCCAGTCATACTGTGCCTGGACTAGCACTCCTGCCAAGGGACCAGGGGAGTGGGGATCACATACAAGCTCCCGCCATAGAGGAAGACAAGGGGAGCTCTGCGTATATGCAGCCATGTGGCTGCAAGCCTAGACTCCAATCAGGCACGACGGAATGCTCCCTGCTACCTATACAAGCCCAGGACCCAGCTGGACAGTGGCATTTGGCCAAATCCTGCTGGAAGAAGGATGAATTCAGTGTGACAGTAGACTGAATTTGATCTGATGCTGGCACCTACTTCATCCTCGCTTTCAAAACGGAAGATCAGAAAGACCTCTCTGAAGGAATTTTAGAAATACTCAGTACCAGTTATTATACCCAAAGTCATTATAGTTTGTTATAGTTTCTGCAGCAATGAAAGAAAAACTTCATGCTGTGTTCAACCAAACTGCCCTATTTTCACATTTAATGTCCACAACAGATTATCTGTTAGAATGAACTGGATTTTAAAATAATATGAAACAGACTAATTTTTTTAATGCCACAGGAAGATCTTAACCCTCCCCAGGAGGTACCCAGTGGAAAGCATTGTTAGAAGACCCCATATTTGGTCCAGTGGTCACCACTAACTTATCATATAAACACAGACATACTATTTGAGTTTTCTGGCCTCCGGTCCCCAGTGATAAAATGAATGGGTTTTACATCTTTCCAAGGTCGAGGTCCACTCTAAAATTTCATATCCTCATTTCAAGAACTTATGAACATCATGATCCAAAAGCTTATTTGGTGTCTATAAACACCCCTGAACTACGCAACTAAAGATTAACAGGACTTAGGCGTGAAAAAGCAGACAGGGTGCTTTGGGATTTGACACTTTTTTCTTCTGCCTGTCTTTATTAGGGGCTACCTGGCTAATTACTGTTCACTTTCTAGGAAGCTCCAAGTCGTGGGCTTAACAGACAAGTGACCCTCAGTGACCTCAGTTGCCTGCAGGGACCCCGGAGGTTCTTAAAGGCTCACCTTCCACCAGCTGGTCCAGGCTGGAGATCTTCTTGAGTCCATCGATGGTGTAGATGGTTCTCACCCCCTGGGGTAAATTCACATTATCCGAGAGAGTTCGGGTCAAATCAGCCAGCAGGGCCTCAAAGGATCGGAAGCGGTCTGGGGAGATGGCGTACACAATCCCTTTGAAGTAGCGGTCACCATTTCTGTAGAATCGAACCTTCTTGGCTTTCTTCTCGGAGCTGAGCGTCTGCAGTGTGCGGGTGCGGTAGAAACTGCAGTGGGCGCTGTGTGTGGGGCTGGGCAGACCGTTCACCCGGGACCCCCTGCTGTACCTCTGTGCCTTGTCCCGCTCATCAAAATGTTCCAACTCCATATCTCTGCCGAATGACATGATTGGCTTGTTTGTTGAACCTGAGATCCCCAAAAAGAGAGATAGACCCGGTTACCTGGAGATCGTGGGTTGAGAGCCTCTCAGAGCAGCTGAGCGGAAACACTGAAGCAACCGTGATGTATTTGGGTTGTGCAGTGGGAGAGGAGGAGGATGAGCAAGGAATAGAAAAAACAGATCTCAGTGCTAACAGCCTATTACTCAAGCACAGTTTGGTTAGACACACTCCTACAGCTGTCTGCCTACCATCCCTGGGGCTGCAGTCACATCCTCTCAAGTGTCACCTGCATGTTTATAAGTGGAGAAACTGAGGCCTGGGATATTTCTTCTTACATTTCTCCAAGTAACACAGTTGAGATTTCAACCAGGAACAGTCTTCCCCCCACATCCCTTCTCAGTTTTGCCTGACTATAAGACTTCCAAGAGCTGGGCCCAGGTAGTGTGTCAGTCCTCTAGGCAGGTAGAAAAATGAGTGTTCATACACTGAGCAGGGAGGGGAAATATAGTGGGTAGCATTTAGTGGTCAGACTGCAGGAGCTTTAATCAGCATGCACTCCCTGTGACCAGGTGGAGAAGAAATGAAATCAATTCGGAAGTTCTATCTACTTTTAAGAAAAACTTTGATCATAAGCATGTATCGCATACGCTAAAAAGTGACTTCACCTCAGACCTTTAGCTTGTTCTTAGCAATACAATGAGCTAAAAAAAGAGAAGATGACAAAGGGGGGGGGTAGGGGAGAGGAAATAAATAACATATGCTTCCCATTCCTGACCCTAGCACAGACATGACCAGTGGGAACAGAGCCATCTCCTACTTGCTCTTGCAAGAGAGGCACCTGATTGCTGTACCATGAGCCTCTGGAAGAGATCTGTTCCGCTCCACTCCCCAGTCAGCTTTCTATGGGCCCTGCTGCCAGCAAGCTGCTTCCTGGATGATGCCATTCTTGCTAGAAGTTAACTGATAAAGAATTGTCCTCCTTACAGAAGGATCAGTGCTTCCAGCCAACCATCTGGAAAGTTAGAAAAGCCTCAACCGTAAGGATACATTTTGAATGAGAAAACTCTACACACCCTGAAACAGAAAATAAGTGAGCCAGAAATGTAAAGAAAGAACCAACCTCTCCTGTACTTCCCAAGTCCCTGATGGGAAGTTTCCCCAAACTCAACAAAACTACTGCTTCACTTTTGGAAAACTGACCCCTGAGCCAGTCAGACTGGATTTACATAAAAGTTGAGTTGGTCAATTTAATTTAAAAATCGTGATAAACTGAGCATGATGGGCCATCTTCAGCTACATAGTAAGTTTGGGGTCAACCTGGGCTATATGAAACCTTGTCTCAAAATGTTCTACGATAACTAGTTAGCTGATTAATTAAAACTTCTAGTAAGAAAATTCATACACAAAATCAAAGTTAGAGAATTTATAGTCCCGAGATGAAGTAAAAGAAAACAACATTGATGTCCGTGATACAGTGACTCTAGGATCCCACAATCGGCTCTACAATGTGCTAAAAATGACGCAAGCATACAAATCTCTTCTAAAACTCACACAAGGCAGTTACTCTCATCAAAGCTAAGTTTGGAAAGTTGGATTTACTCAGAGTCTCCAAGTTACACTTGAGGGAGTTGGATTTTCAAGTTTGATTTATTGTGATTCCAAAGTAGGTGTTCTTCACCCCCAGCCCTGTGACATCAGGCCCTCTCCCATGGGAAATACAAGTTTTGAAGCTCTCACACCTGTCTAGCTCAGTGGCTTTATGCTAGACACCTTGCCAATGGGGACTTTTGTGTTGTAAAGTCCACTGAGAGGCCTGGGAGCACAAGGGGAGAACAACAGAATGATTGAAACCTTCAGTGGGAGTTCAGTGCCTCTTCCCTTCAAACAGAAAAACGGACTCTCATGTCTCAATCAATCATAATCTAATTTTGCATCTTTATTAAAACTATACTAGCTGTGAAGTGGTTTTGTTGATGCCTAAAGTAAATAACTCCAAAACAGTCACACTGGGATCAATCCTGTAGGCATTAGCTGCTGGGTTACAGAACTCTGATACTGGCATCTGCTCCCACTTTGTCCATATATTTGTTAAATAATCTGTCTTCAAAAAGGTTTGTGGGTTGAAGATGGAGAGGTTTGGGAAAGGGGAGGAGGGCAAAAGGGAAGGAAGAGGGAATGGAGAGGAGGAGGAGGGAATTGAGGAGGCTAATGTTAAAATCACTCAGTACTCTTCAGGATTCCCCAATGGTAAAGGCCAAGATGGCTTTTGATTGGATTTGTTTTCTTTTTGAAGACACTGGCCATTCTTCTATTCCTAGAGGCTTCCTCCCAAGTAGATATAAACGAAAGAAAATAAACAGAGACCTAGCAAAGGGTGACAGTGAATGATGTGATCAGAGAATGTGAAAATCAACTTCCAAAGGGTCTTCAGCAGTTCACAGTTGCCAAGATGTGTTGGCACTTGTCTAATCTGGGAATGCTCTTAGGAACAAGTGAAACTAAGTGGGGGAAAAAAATCTACTTAAAACAGAGAAGAGTTTGTTTGGTTTGGTCGTGGGTTCAGCCAGGGCAGGGATTACCTCTCCTGACTGCCATCTGTGAGCAGGTGGGGATAGTGCTAGCAAAGCAGAATTATGCTGAAAGTGGAATTGCTGTCAAGGCCATGGCTTTCACTAAGCGAAGGTCAAAGCTCTCCCTATATTCTTTACTCTTCTGATAGTCGTGTGTGGTACCGGAACAGGTGTTCACTCCTTCACCTCTGCTGGCTCAGTTTTCAGAGACTTGATTGTACATGTGAACTAAGAACTCCAGAAGAAAATTCTCCAGGCTCCCACAAGCTCATACTTCCTGTTAGAGGATGTTGGCTAGAAGTGGACCTGCACTCACAGACTATGGGTGGTTAGAGGTCTCAAGATACGTGTGTACTAGCACCAAGAAGGAACTCACAAGCGGCAGTCATAGAGACCACAAATCACGGGTGGAGCAGAATGTGAACCTTTCCTATAAATATCACAAAGACAGAAAAACACCATTCATTGTTCTTACCATTCTGAAGAATATTTCTGCGAATGAGCTCCTAATTCAGCAAATTTAGAAACACACACACATACACAAGAATCTATCATAAACTCTAGCTATCACATCTGGAAATCCAAGGCATATTTTAGCAGTCAGCTTAGAATTCAGGTGAATAGAGATGCATGGAATAAAAGACACATGCGAGCACCACCCCAAGCCAACACATCACAGGATGTGAGCATCTTTTAAATTTTCCTGCATATGACCTCTCTTGAAATCCCTCCTAACCTGCATTCATGTAACATTTGATACCTGAAATGCTGCCCTACTTTCCTTTCTCATTGAAAGGCGATATATTTAGGAACAGTCATGACACGTTTTTTGCGGAACACCCTGCAGTGTGGCAGCACAGAGTGTGTGCACCATAACCTGGGCACACATTCACAGGTGCAGTCAGAAGGGAGCCAGTTTGAATGAAATCTTGTTGCTTCTCTTATGCACAAGCATTTCCTTGCCAAATCCAGCGGTGATGCCTCGCAAAACCTGGTTTTCAAAAGCAGCCTCTTTTGTGGGGCAATGCGGCTCTGTGTGTGCGCTCCCCCTAGGAGGAAAATGTCTTTTCCTCTCTGCATGCTTTTAGCACTGCAGGTACTAATTCGTACACGAGGCTGCCTAGCTGTCCCCAGAGGAACTTGAGATCATGCAAAAAGGTACTTGTAACACCCACACTGCAGCCCCATCACCAGGCACATGCCACCCTCCTGGGCACTCGGAAATGCACACAGCACAGACACACAATAAGAAGCCAGGCCCAGCCACTCCTTCCTAGCCCACTTGGTCTTAGCTCCATGGCCAGTCCTGACAATGACAAGTGCCTCTCCCAGCTCCTCCACCCTGGCTCTCCATCTCTTACAACAAGGCGATGCAAAGTCTGATGGGCCCAGCTTGCCAGATTCTCTATTTAAAGATGGGTGGCACCAAACAAAAGAGGCAGGAGCCAGCAGCCCCGGGGCCGCGGGCACACAACGCTCACCGGCCGCAGCCCCAAGCAGCCGCCTTTCGAGGAAAGGCGGAAGGGGCGGCTGCCGCCCAGTGGGGTCCACCCTGGCCAGAGCCACCAAAGCTGCGGTCAGATGGCACCGTGGGGCCTGCCCACTCCTTCCCCAGCCCAGAGAAAGCACGCACCGGTCGCGGGTGGCCTCTGGGTTGTCTGTGGCCGGCTGCTGGAGATGTTCTCGCCGGCCTGGGCGCGGCTAGGGTTTGCGAAGCACGGGCGTCTGGGTTGCAGCCGCTAGTGCACGGATGCTTTGGGGCTGGTCCTCATTGAAATGCGGTTCTCTGCTCAGCCTCACTCTAGCCTCTCTCCCGAGGAGGGCGGTGGCGGCAAGCTTTTCTTGTGTCTCACTCACTCTCACGCCCTCCCTTTTCCCTCCTCCTGCTCCGCCCTCCGCCCTCCTTGGCAGGACGCACCCACGTAGCTGCGCCCAGGGTCCTCCTCCTTCCTTTAGCCAAGCTCCTGGCTGCAATGATCTTGGTGATCTGGCTTTCCTGGACACCCCTGAAGCCTTCCCATTCCCTAAAAGGACTAGCCAAAAGATTGGGGCTAATTGGATGGTGGCCGAGTAGACTGAGAAAGAATAGGAACAGAGATGAGTATGAGCCAGGACTTGCGCTGGACAGAGAGGTGACCCAGAATTAAGGTTGCCCTCCTCAAAGGAGACCTCTCCCCCGCACCCACCCCAAGCACACACCTTTGATTCTTTTAATATGACATTGTGGTTTGATACACCCTTTCCAGAATTAGGGAAGCCAGTGGGGTCGCTCTTCAAAACTGCTTATTCTGACCTCACTAGGGGGATCGGATCTGGACCCTTCAAGCTAAGCGCATGGACCCCGAGACATGAGTCACGGTTGAGTCGATGGCCTGCTTTGGGCTTTATTTCACAATAAGCCTTTGATAACTTAAGGGTCACACTTTACTCTTGGAGGCCTCTTGGTTGCCAAGACTGGCGGTCTGTCAGGATGGAAAGTCCCATAAGCTTACACAAGCCTTCCCTCCCAAGACAAGAATGTTCTCAGAGCCCAGATGTCCACAACTTCCTCTGGATTGAAGTATCCTATGGAGCCAAGTCCCAGCATTGGGAGCCCATCCCGGTTACCTCTGAAGCCTTAGCATGGCTCAGTATATAGCCTGAATATTAAACAAAACGACAAACATCTAGTGGTTCTTACTCTTTCTAATGCTGGGACCATTCATTTAATACAGTTCTGCATGTTGTGGTGACCCCCAACTATAAAATTATTTCATTGCTACCTCATAAGTGTAATTTTGCCACTGTTATTAATTATAAATATCAGTGTTTTCTGGTAGTCTAAGGCAATTCTGGTTAGAAAAAAAAAGTTGGAACCCCCCAAAAGGAGTTGTGACCCACATATTGAGAACTACTGCCAGCCAATACATAGACATATACCAATATATGTATTTGTTTGCTTTCTGATGGTGCACAGCTCAATGGAAAATTTTTAATTATTTTTATCTCCTGCCCACTAGGTCCAGTTATGTATTGTACTGTTTATTATTACTAAAAGTTATTCTTATATGCTTTCAAAGTATTATGTCCATTTTAATTACCCTTTTGTTAGAAAATGCAGCTAGATGAGATGTTATATATTCAACAAGTGATAGTATATTTACTTTTAAGGTCTTTAATAGGTCAGCGGTACGCATGCAATGAACTCACCAAATTAACAGATGCAAAAGTACCACGTTCTTCTTCTTCAAATTCTGGTGTAAAATTCAGTCCTCATGAGTAAGACAAGAGACTGACAGAAACCAAGTCTGTTTTAGACCAGAAATCATGGCCACTATTTATTTTGTCAGTGACAAATTCAGAATGATTTCTGCCAAATGTCTAACTAACAGAGATCCTTTTCTAGTCGCCCCCCCCCATGGACATGCTGTCAAGGTTATTTCATTTTCTAAATTATTTATTTATTTTAATTCTATGCGTATGAATGTTTGCCTGCATGTAAGTATATGTACTACATTTGAGCAGTGGCCCTGGAGGCCAGAAGATGTCATATCCCCTGGAACTGGAGTTACAGGTAGTTATGAGCCACTGTGTGGGTGTTGGGTACCAAATCCAGGTTCTATGCAGAAGTAGTAAGTGCTCTTTCTTATCCACTGAGCCATCTCATCTCTCCAGCCCCCTCAGAGTGATTTATTAAGCATTTCATATAACTGAACTACATCTTACCTTTGTCATAGAAGTTTTACTTCAAAAATTAAGATTATATGTAAAAAGAAACAAGATTGTACTTGACTGTTTTAGTGGGAAAGTCTCTGCATGCCATGTACCCACTCCCAAAACTAGAAGACAAGTGACAAGTAAGTAGATGCAGAACCTTAGTAGCATCCTGGCTACCAAGGCCGTAGCACAGCAGGAAATCAGGCTGGGGAACCTGTACCAGGAACCTGACTTGAGTAAAGCCTAAGGTTGTCCCAAGGTAGCTTAAGCCTCTAGAAAATATAATTCATTTTCATTAAAAATTCTTCCTCCAAGGTTGAAACATTCCACTGGCTGCCATCTCCTTAGGAAGGAAGGTAAATGGTTCAAAATAGCTTCAGAAAGCCCCCAAACTGACCAGATTCACTAAGTTCCTCCCTGCCAGGTAGGTGATAACAATTAAGAGCCTCTCTCAGACAAGCCAAGCTGCAAAGAAAACTCTAAGAAGACCATGCCCTGCTCTCTGGAAGAGATTTAGACTAGAGATGAAGGATGGAAAGGATGTTCTCCAGCCTGTTGAGCTGCCGACAGGTTGTGCAGGGTGCTCGTGTTTTCTTTCTTTCGTGTAAGCTGTCACCCATGCCGTGCATTTTAGTGATTCAGCTGTCTTTGAATTCTTTCTTCCCCTAGAAGTAACCCCTATAAAACTCAGTGGTTCACCAAGCTAGACTTTGGGGTCTTCATACTTTGGTCTGTCATGGGTTCTCTAGCTCGGGCAAACAGATGGGGAACTTATTCCTAAGGGTCTAAGTCAAATTTGTATGACCTAACTGTTTTTGGGAGTGAGATCTGCCTTGTAGTGACATCTGCCTACTGCGGTCACATCATTTAAAAACAAAACTGATTCTTTCTCTCCCAACAGAGTGTGTCAAGTAGCTCCTCACTTGGGGGTGAGGTTTCTATGCTCACCTTCCCCTTTTGTACTGGATTTTTTTGTCTGGCTTGAGCTTTCATGGGTGTTGTGCACCTTCCCACAATCACTGTGAGTCTATATGGGCAACCATCCTGTTGCTTTCTCAAAGTATAACCACCTCTGGCTCTTGCAATCTTTCTATCATCTTTTCATCAATGGTCCCTGAGCCTTTGGGGAAGAATGTGATGAATGCATTCCATAGAGGGTCTCACTATGTAACCTTGGCTGGCCTGAAACTCACGCAGATTCACAGAGATCTGCCTGCTGGGGTATGTCTCTAGTACTGGAAATTAAAGATATGTGCCATCAAGTCTGGCTCAAGAAATTTTTACAAATTGACATTTTTTCCTTTTATAAGAAGAAATTGACCCCAAAGGTGACTAGAACAAAATCTCATGAACACCAAATTTGCTGGAAATCTCATTCTAGCCCATTATACCATGTTCTTTGAAGTAAGCCAATGAAGCACTAACCTACACAAGACCTTTCAAAACAATTACTTGTTTGTCTCAGGCATGGTGCTCCAAACATGCCAAGGTCCAGGTTACATAAGGTTTGGGATCTTTATAAGAACCAAAGACGCCTTATGAACCTTGTAAGCCCTCTACAAATTATGGTTTCCTAAGACTCTGTTCCCCTTTTCCTAAGAGAAAAGTTCAGTTTCCTGTGGGTGAGCTCTCCCCAGCCCCCTCTCAACCTGTACCTCTGCTGAGTCTACTTACCTAGAGTTTTCCCGTTTGTCCCAAGTCCACCTTTTCTACCAATGGGAACAAGTCTAACGGCCCCACTTTCACCTTACATTTCTCAGCCTACTGTATTCTCCTAAGCCCCCCTATACAGCCTCAGTCTCCCACTCTTTCTCACGTTACACAGGCTGGAAACCCTGCAGCCACTTGATTCTTGTTATTCTCAGGCACATCAATCAGTTCCTAGGGGCCTGGACACGGCAGAGCCAGGGTGGTCCGCCCAGGGAAGCACTGTGATTTCCAAAGGTATTGGCACATTTGTTTCTAATGAAGGACCCTAGCATCAAATCAATGCCCCCTGACAAGCATGCCATTCGATTAAGTCAGCTAGTGAATTAGAATCTCCATGCCATTCACGTATAGATCTTAAGATTCCATATCTGCTCAGTTACATTCAGGGGAGCCCAGTGTTCTCTCTCAAATTTCCTGTAAATTATACAACATTCTTTAATCCTTTTCCTGATCTGTGATGTGAGATCCTTTTGGATTCTCGTTGTAATACTTGTACTTGGGTAGCCCCTTCAACTGCCCAGGAGGCTGATGGGCAGGCCACCAAGGCCCTTGTCTCAATTGTTAATGAAAGCTTTCAGCAGCACCATGGTCCCAGCAGGTTCTGTGACAGCCCAAGATCTCTCTCTGCAGATATATGGTTGGTGCCCAAAATTTCTCTCAGTGCCCTTGGGTAATTATATAGCTAGACATGGTCTCTGTCACAAATAAGTACGGATACATCCAATGTTATCTAAAACTCACATTTGTACACCTAGGAATACTTGCTTGATATCATGTTGCAGTCATGAGTAACTACAGAGCACATGAGTTTGCAATCATCCATCCAATAAATAAGTTCTGTCTCTCTCCAACATGTCAGCCACTGTGTTGGAAGGAATAAATTGATCATGAGAGAATTAGAGGAATCAGTTATAAGAAACGTGTCCTGCTGTGGCAGAGCCTGGAGGTCGTCTCATGACAAACCTATACTCGCACAAATAATTATTTAAGATCCACTGTGGAGAAGAGAAGGAAAAGGTAACATATAAATAAGACCCAAAGCTTCCCAATAGAGGGCAGAGTATTCATTCCCAGGGCAAAGCTCTGGTAGGAAGATGTGTACTACAGAAGCTCTGGGGAGCACCTGAGCCTGCTGGGAAGGAAGAGTGGAGTTAGGCAGCATGAAGACTGGAAGGCACTGGAGCTTCAGGGTCTCCTATGAAACACTGAAGGGTTTTAAGCAGAATAACTATCACAATCTAATGTGAACATTTTAAAGGGCTTCTGTGTTAGGGAACAGTGAGGAAGGACTAGGACATAAAAGCCATTTCAGTGTCCCTGTCAGAGCTGGAAGGCTGAGAGGGAAATTTCAGTCATTCATATGGGCCTCAGGTCTAAGCTTATGGGTGTATTCAGATCCACACAGTGATGGAAGCCCATCCGTCAAATATGTATCTGCGTGTAAACTAGGCTGTTCTTAATAGAATAATTTTAGGGGGAAAACATTTCAAAAGTGTATATTGGTACAGTGTGTGTGTGTGTGTGTGTGTGTGTGTGTGTGTGTGTGTGTGTGTGTGTGTGTGTTTGCATGTGGAAGCCAGAGGGAAATCTCAGGCATTGTTCCTCAGGCACCAGTTTTGTGAGACAAGGATTTGTCACTGTCCCTGGGGCTTGCTGATAAGGCTTGATCAAAAACCCAAGGAGGACTCACCTGTGCCAGTGTTCACGCAGGATTACAAGTGCAGGCCACCAAGCCCTGTGTTTTAAATGAAGCTGATACTAATGATTGAACTTAGGTCTTTAAACCCTCACAGAAAACAGTTTACTGACTCAGCTGTACCTCCAGTCTCCTATATGGAGTCATTCCCCAATAATGAAGGATTTAAGGATCCCAAAATAAATCTATGGATACCTGCTACTTAAAGTGGAATTTTATTTGACTACCTCCTGCCAGAAGTTTGTTAAAGAGACAAATAATCCACTCGTCGTATTCATAAAAGCACTTGTATTAAAATTTATATCTTTGTTAATTAGCATTTCCTGTGAACTCTCAGTGATCCTATAGAGCACAAATATACACTTAAAAATCACAACAGCTGTGCTAACACTCTGGGGTGCAGCAAATTTCACCAGAAACTCCACAAATTTCTGAACTTGAGGCTCAGAAATAGTGAGTCTCCTTTCACTGGATCTATCTGCTGAAAAACTTGATCAATAAAGTCCCAGAGCCCGGAGCATTTTTTTTTTTGGGGGGGGGGATCCCAAGATGTCTAGGAAAATATGCAGTTTAAGTAAATTTAATTTTTATTTAATGTGATTTCAAATTTTAGAAGTAGATGTGTGTGTGTATGTGTGTGTGTGTGTTATGTGTGTTGAATATACAAGTGTGTGAGAACACTTGCCTGTGCAGGTATATGTGGAAGCAAGAGGCTAACAGGATATCTTTTTTTCAAACATTTCTCTTCCTTATTTTTAAGGTAAGAACAAGCACCCTGCCTCCAAGATCTGCCCATCTCTAAACCTCATTGCTAGAGTTATAAGAACATGCTGCCATACCCAGAGTTTTTACATGAATGCCAGGGATTTGAACTCCTGACCTCATGCTTTTTCATCAAGCCATTAATCCATTCTCTATAGCCCTTGAAACTAATTTTTAAAAGTATCTTTCAGGTATCAAAGCACTATGTCACTATGTAAAATTCATTTTGAAGAACTTCCTAGTTCAGTTTCAAAAAACATCATATAATGTTTAACTCAGTTTATAATGTTGTGTTGATCCCAAGTCATACCTAAAGTGGGTGTATGAAATCTGTGGGTCTTGGGACAGACAGTCCTGTAAGGGGGTAGGCATGTAGCTCTGTGGAAGAGTACTTACATAAGGCTCTGTGTTCAAGCCCTAGTTCTGGGGAAAAGTAATGAAACATTTGTTATAATTCCAATGCTGATAAACTTAGAAAAAAATTGAAAAAAATCAAAACAATTTTAAGTTTTTCTAAGCTGTTTCTTCCAAATGTACATAAGACAAAACTTTTTAAATAAAAAATGTGGAATGCTAATATCATAATGCTTAGAATTTTTTCACTTAATAATTAACTCAAAACACATCAGATATAGCCAAAAGTGTGGATGCTATAAAATCTCTCAAACAAATTATGAAGGAAATAAACTCTTTGTGACCTCTGGATACACAGAGGTTATTGAAAGAAAATGCAAATCATGAACCATACAGAAGTCACTAACTAGACTTCCACAAAATTTTAAAAACTACACTTTAATACAACTTTTAATAAAAACAAAAGGATATAAAGTAGAGATTATTTTTAAAGCATATTGGTAAGGAGTCTCAGGTTCAGAATGAATATACTTTATAGGTCAACAATAAAAACATAGCGGTGAAATATTTTAATAAATATACCACACAAGAGAATGTAAGAATGTTCAGCATCATCAGTCACCAGAAGAATGCAAAACAAAGCCACAATGAGACACCAGTACAGCCCCAACATCAACGCATAGTAAGACCCTTTGCGTGTTGGAGAGATCAAAGAGCCTTGGCTGGGACTTGTCATTGCTGTTCACCAAGATATAAAGTAACAGAACTATGTTGAAAAGTAATTTTCTGGTTTCTCAAGTATACAACCACCCTGCTACCCAACAATTCCATTCCTGGGCACAAAGCCTAGCAAACAAATTTTTATGGAAGTTTTATTCATAGTGGCTAAAATTTATCCAAATGTTCATCTCATGGTGAATGGATAAACAAATTGCAGCATAACCACATAATAAACACTATTCAACTATATTTAAAATGGGCAAGCAAGACCACACAACACACAATACCATGGCTCTTAAGTTAAAAAAAAAAAAAAAAAAAAAGGTATTAAGTGAAGGAAGCATGGCCCAAGACAGTTTACTCTTGCCTCTACTTATATAAAAAGCTTAGAAAATAAAGAGAAAAATCAGTGCTGGTGGGGGAGGGGTGGGCTGCAGCTGAAAGAAGTTTGTCTGTAAAGGACACACACCAAATTTGGAGACTAAAGGAAATATTCTACGTCATCATTTAATTCTGGTTACGTGGCAGTACTCATTTGTCAAAACTCTCCACACTGCATGCCAAAATGTGTCATTTTAAACACGTCTAAGTCATAGCTCAATAGAGCTGATTAAAAATTTCCATATTTCAAATACGAAGTCAAAAAAGACAATGGCAGACTTGGGGAAAATATTTGAAAAGCATAGAGCCAATAAAATGTTCCGATTCCTAAGAGAAAGTTTAGGCCATTGTAAACAGGACTAACATGAACTTCATTTTCTCTCATTGGCTTGGCATTTACAGGAGAGACTGATAATTTCTGGTGAAAATGTGAGGGATTGAGATCCTGCTACAACTATGATATTCTCTTTGGAAAGCAAATTGTAAGTAAACAGAGCCTTGGATCCAGGAGACACCATCCTACAGAATTAAATGCAGCTATCTATGCAGACTGTGTGCACAGATGCTAATATCTGTACTTTCCCAGTTTGTAAATAGGTAAGTGACTGAGTACAGCGCTGCAGAATATAGTGAGCTATAGAATATCACACTGCTACTAACAAAGGGTGTCAGGCTGCATGGAGTGACAAGAATGAATTGCTATTCTGGTTTACGAAAAGCAGAACTATTAGAAATGCATACAGTGCTATTTGACAATGAAAATAAAGAAAACCTACATTACATATCTGTTTACATATGATCCTGTGAGTTCATAAGATTAAAAAGATAAACATATACCATGAGGTGACAACACCAGCCCCTTGGGAATGAGGAGAAAGACAGGTTGTTGTACCTTTCTCCATGTATTCTCTTGATTTCCTGTTGCCTCAGACACTTGCCACTTTGACAGTCTGGAAAGGAAGTATTCCTGAGAGTTGGGTGCAGAAAGAAACGTGTTCTTTTGCTCTTCTTGTTGGAACTTTCAAAACCCTAATGCACCACAGATGCATGTGACAGGGACCCAGAAACTTATTCCATCCTTGGTTCCAATAAAATCGGAGGCCACGAGATTGCAGGGATTTTTGTTGATGTTATCATTTGTTTTTAGTTCAAAAGGTGTGATTCAAATAGCAAATATGCACAGAGATGGGAAAGAAGCTATAACGGGGTTGACCTGAGGACTCTGGGCTCCAGCTCCCACAGTTTTAAGGTGAAGCATGGGTAGCTTGAAACTCTGACAAAGAAACTGCATAGAGCCATGACCTCAGAGAGCTATATCCTCAGAATGTGGCTGTTTCAACGTCTGATGGTAGTAGAGGAAGAAAATTATTCCCTAAGAATTTAGACAGAGAAGCTTGTCCTCATATGGGTCTGTGAACTAACCAAACCTGATAGCTACTTACCAGTTCAGTCTAAATGAAACCAGACGTGTGGAGGGAATTAACTAAATTCTCACTGAGGAAACATGCCATGAACATAGGTGTCAAAAAGTGGTACATTCCCGAGAACTATAAGTTGATGGTTTTACAATGCTATAAAGACAAAAATTAATCAGTAAAGGAGAATTATGACTAAATATGAGCAGGAACCAAATAGAAACAAAACCAAAATGAGCTCTGGTAAGTATTATCAACCACAAGATATAAGATACAAATATAAAGGCTGGAGAGGTGGCTCCGTGGTTACAGACACTGGCTGTTCTTCCAAAGGACCTGGATTTGATTAGCAGCATTCACATGGCAGATCACAATTGTCTGTAATTCTGGTTTGAGGGGATTCAGTTCTTTCTTCTGGCCTCTGAAGTCTTTGCACATGTGGTGCACATAACTCATGATGCTCACACACATGAACATGCATAAAAATAAATTGAAAGGCTTGTATGTTTTATGTATTGATATGACTAAAGAGAGAAAAAAGATTAAAACTGCAGGCAATGATTTAAAGCATAGCTTAAGAAAAGGATTGGTAGAAGGGATTATTTCAAAAAACCAAACATATTTTAAAAAATCAAGAGTACTTCCAAATACATAACAATTACTAAAATCCAAAAATGACTTTATTAGCATACCCAACAACACTGAAGGAACACTAGCAAGTAGATTCAAAGTGTTAATCTCCAATGTAACACAGAGAGACAAAGAGATGGAAGCCACTAAATAAGAAGTAAGAGTCATAACTGAAAATGTAGAATGTTCAAAAATATATCTAGATAAAGTTCCTAAAGAACTATGAGAGACAGAACTGGAAAGGAACTGTTTGGAAGCATGCTGAACATTTTAATAATTAATGAATGATATTAAGCCCTAAATATGACACCCCTAAAATGTGAGACTATAAACTAAATGCATGTATAAATGGCTAGCTTAAAACTTCACAGCACTGAGGTAGAAGGACGAACCTTGGGTAGGAAGAGCATCTCCCCCCCCCCCCCCCCCCCCCCGTTACAAGGAAGTCCCACCCACTGTTGCTGCCCTTGCTTCTCTACCTCCTTATTGTTTATTAGGAATCTTCAGACAATATTCACAGAACTCTGATGGCCATTCAGAAGCATGCAGATGGTGAAAACTATTTGAGTTACTGCAGACACTCATTCCATTTAAGGCTGACCTTGTTTCAGCTTTATAAATGCATGTTTTAACAGTCTATTTAATGCCACATCTGCCCCATCTTCCTGGATTTTGTTGGTAGCTTTTTCTATCTCAAATGTCCCCTAAAAATAACATTACTGTTTGTAAGGAAAGCCACCAGTTTAGACCTTCCTTTACAGAGAAAAGTCAAAGAAACTTCATTCAGGCATGAGTTATGGTACAATGTTAATGATGTGTTAAAGACAGTGTCTTTGGAAGCTGGAGAGATGACTCCATGGTAAGAGCACTGGCTGATCTTGCAGAGGACCTGGATTCAGCTCCCAGCACCTACATGGCTCACAACCATCTGTTAACACCAGTTCCAGAAGAATCTGACACCCTCCTCTGGCTTCTGTGAGTACTGCATGCATGTGGGACACACACATACACACACACACACACACACACACACACACACACACACACACACACACAGAGGCATGCTGATAAAAGATGGTCTTTAAATAGAAACACGTCAAATAAAGTTGTATATTAATTTCTTGGTGAAATGTGCTCAGACGCTCATGGAACATAAGCCTAATTTTTCTTCATTCATGGTGGCCAGGTATTTGCTAAATCAGTGTTCAAAGTGAATTTATAAAGTGTAAGAGCTGCAAATTTGATTAGCACCTGATCTATAAAGGAAGAAAACAGAAACCAATCAATAGTGGGATGAAACCATCAATGTGGTGGCCTCTGTCTATCCTGTATACTAAAGAAAATTATTTTCAAGAATGAGGTTTACACAAAACTATTTTTCAGAGAACTTAAACATCAAAAAAAAATTACTACCTGTAAGTTCTCACTTTAACAAAATTCTGCATTAAAATTGTCTCTAGAATAAGTAGACAGATTCTGGTATCACTCTAAGCAAGAAGCAATGGAAATCATACACTAAATGGGAAAAAAATCTCTAGGAAGAAGGAAGATTAATATCTAGGATCTATAAAGAACTTAAAAACTTAAATGAAAAACCCACCCCAAATTATCCACTCAATGAACAGGCAAACAAGTTGAACAGATAGTTCTCAGTGATTATGTGAAAACATGTTTAGTGTCTTCAACCATCTTGCAAATGCAAATTAATAACTTCTCAAAACAAATGCCGGTAACGATTCAGAGGAAAGCGAGCCCCTTACACAGCTGGTGAGAGAATAAACCGAAGCTACTGCCATGGAAATCAGTATGGAGCTTCCTCAAATACCTAAAACCAGAACTATGGTATAGTCTAAGTAATCTTGCACAGGACTCTAGGTCGGCACACTACAGACACTTACAGTCCTGTGTTTATGACAGCCCTGTCCACAGGACACAAGATGGGAACCAGCCTATATGTCTGTTAACAAATAAATGTATAGAGAAACTGTCTGGTAAGAGAGATGCACTAGCCCATTGGTATTTTCAAGGTTTCTAGTAGATGTAAGAAGGCCAAGGCCACTCTGGGCATCACTATCACTAGACAGGCAGTTCTGTGCTATAAAAGAGCTCCTGGGGTACAGCTCCTACGCAGCTCTCCTCCATGGTTCCTGCCTCTGCTCCCTCTCTGCCTGGACTTTCTTCTCTTGTAGACTCTTATCTGGAACTGTAAGGTGAAATAAACCCTCTCTTTCCCAAATTGTTTTTCTAGTCATAATGTTCACAGCAGAAACTGAGAGGAGACTATAGCTGCTACCAATAAAGAAATAAAACTCTGCTTCCTCAAGAATTCAGTGTTATTTCTAAAACTACAGGTGCATTAATAGTCAAATTCCACAGACACTTCCACAAATAGCTCTGGTACTTTTAACTAATTTTCTGAATTAAAGCCCAAACAAGCAGAGAAGAGAAAATATTTAATTATATATAAACAATAAGGAAAATCCCTGAAGTTAAAGCCTGTGGAAAACACAAGATTGATAATCCTACAGAGAAATGGTATGCCAATCAGGGGAGGGATCGCAATTATCAAGTTCAGGTGCATGAAAAGGTCTTTCACTATAGGACTTATCAAAACGAAAAGAATAATTGGGAAATACTGTGCATAATTTCATAAAAATGATCAGAGTTCATTCAAGAAGAAATAAATACCTAAAGTAGTCCCTTATTCAAGATATGGAATTTGGACTTTAGAAAGCCTTTCTACAGAGCAAACTCAAAGTCTAAATGGTTTTACTAATGAATTATGTGAAACAAAGAGTAACTAATATAGTCACTTCCAGAAAAGCAAAGGATAAATAAATTTTAGAGACAATACCAAATACAGAGAGAGATAGACAGAGGGAGAGAGAGAGAGAGAGAGAGAGAGAGAGAGAGACAGACAGACAGACAGACAGACAGACAGAGACAGAGACAGAGAGAACATGCCACTCATGATGAGAGATGCAAAATTTTAAAAGCGAGTTTTAGGAGACCAACAATACAAAGGATTGTATTTCATAGCTTGTAGAGTGGGTCTCATCCCAAGAATGTAAAATCAATTCAACATTTACAAATCAAGCAGTATATTATGTGGTGGGAAATAATTATAATTAAAAATTTAAGTTTCTATAATTATTCAATAGACAAGGGAAGCATTTAACAAATCCTAATATTCATTCACCTTTATTGAGTGTTTCTTATCTTAAGTTTATAAGAAGGGCACCCCCAAAACACTACGATATATTCAATAGTAAAAGATTGAATGCTTTGCCCCAAGATCAGTCACAAGACCAGAAATTCAATTCTTTTGTAAATTGTGCACGTGTGTCTATGTACATGAGTGAAAGTCCCCTCAGAGGCCAGAGCAGAAGCTCCTTTGGTGCTGGAACCAGAGATGGCTGTGAGACAGCTGGTGCTGGGGACCAAAAGCTCACCTTCCACAAGAGCCACCAGTGTCCCTAACTCCTGAGCTACTTCTCCAGCCAGATTTCAGTTCAATGATATCTGTTCAACATTAAGCCTGAGGGAGAGCTATCTGCCATGGGGCAACACAGTATGGTGATATTTAGAAATACATAGAAATAAAATCATAAGTAAAAATCAGAATAATTATGATCAGTTCAGAGAAAGAAAAGTAACTTCTCCATGGTTTTATTCACACAGTCAAGAAAACACAAAATGTGGTCAGGGGCTTCCTAACATGAGGTCAAGTTCAGAAAGGAGGAACCTAGATGCTAACAGGGGCCAAGGGCTCACCTGTAACCCCAGCTCTTTGGAGGCAGAGGCAGGAGGATGCTGCAAGTTGGAGACCAGACTGGACTCCATAGTGAATTCCAGGCTTGTCAAGGCTGTGTGCAAGACTGTCTGGGTGGGAGAGAGGGTCGTAAGGATGGTTCCTACTCTCCTAACACTGTACTAGCTTTGCTATTCTTTGTAATGCTTGAGTTCAGGATAAAAAAAAGAACAAATCACCCCAAAGACATGAAATACCTTCTAAAATAAAAGCAAGGGAGAAGTTTCTCATAAGAGGCTCTATAGTAAAAGCCATGTGGGAGAAATCAGTATCTTAAATCTTTGCATTCAGTGCAGCAATAAACTCCAGAAGACTCCTTCAGCTCCAATCAATACACACACAGATCTGGCAGAGTATCGAAGGTGAGTTCTGCAGGGACCAGCATGGGTCCAGGGTGAGACAGCTTTAAGTGTGTTCTGGTTGGCTTCTGCTACAGTAATAAAACACCAAGGCCAAAAGCAACTTGAGGAGGAAAGGGTTTATTTCATCTTACGTGTCATAGTCCCCGAAAAGGGAAGGAACTCAAGGCGAGAACTGGAACAGAGACCATGGAGCAACACTGCTTACTGGATTGCTCCCTATGGATTGCTAGGTCTGCTTTTTTATACAGCCCAGAAGCACGTACCCAGAAATGGCCCTACACATAGTGACCTGGCCCTTCAACCTCAGTCATTCATCAAGTATGTTTTCTTCTTCCCACCATTTTGCGTTATTAACTCTGTGAAGAGATACATTAATTTTTCATCTTTTACTGAAGTTTCCCTGGTTTCCGGTTAGATGAATAAGCTTCATAGAATTCCCAGAAAGGGTATTACTTGAGTTATTGTACACACTCTTTAAATAGTTTTGGTAATTGCAAGCCACCTTAGCTATGTTAAGGAAATCTGGCATTGTCTTTGTTTTCCCTGGGTTTCTTGGGAGCCTGTTTTATGATGGCCCTCCCCTGCAAGTTGCACTTTGAAAATAAAACATCCTGTTTCTCTACAAGCAACTTGGTTTCTTTTGCTTTTACTTAGCAGCACTAAGGACTTTTCTGTTTACCGAGGATATACATCAGAGTTGATCTTTGCAGATACCTGGTCAGCCTGTTCATCAGAGAACTTGTTAACCCTCCTGTTCATAGTTAGCTCTTATATTTTAAAACATTATTTTGCTTCTTGGGAAACTCTGCCAATGTGTATGTTTTCTTGTCTGCTGGTTACCTCACATTTTCCTGCTTTTCTGGTCTCACTTTAATTTTCTTTGTTGTTTTCCTATCTTGATGTCTGAGTTAAGGTTTCTACTGCTGTGAAGTGACAGCATGATTATGGTAACTCTCATAAAGAAAACATTTAATTGGGGCTGGTTTCAGAGGTTCAGTCCTCTCTCATCATGATGGGGAGCATGGCAGCATGCAGGCAGACGTGGTGCTGGAGCTGACAACACTACATATTGCAGGCAACAATGACTCACTGAGCATAGAAAACCTCAAAACCCACCCCCCACAGTAACACACCTTCTCCAGCAAGGCCACACCCACTCCAACAAGGCCACACCTCCTAATAGTGCCACTCCATATGAGATTATGGAGGCCAATTAACATTCAAACGACCACATTTTTTTTTAAAATCAGATTTCCATTTAATTCTATCCTCTCTTGGTCCCTTAAAGTTTATTCTACGATTTATTTCTGAAATCAGCCACTGAAACTAAAAAGATTATCAATATCAAGTAGAAAATAGGCATTAGTGGGCAAATCCACCAGTAGAATGTATCTCTGTAGCTTCTGGACTCGTCGGCGAGGGCATCAAGACCATAGGCATGGTCTCTGTTCTCAGGGGAACAGATCAGTGTGCTGGCAATCAGAGATGCAGCATTGGAAAAGTATATAGAGCACAGTGGCAGAGATGGAACACTACGTCTAAATGGAGGACTGTGGTGATGTCTAAATATCAGAGAACAGATCCACCTACAGTCAAGACAGGAGGGTCACAGAGTGGTAATTCTTGTCTTTAATCCCAGTCTGGGAAAAACCGAGTGGTGACCTCCGCCATTGATTCCATAACTCCAAAGACAGATCTTTCTGTGTTTCTGTGAGCTCAAAGCCTAACTACCAAACAATAGTAGCTCACACCTTTAATCTTAACTCTGAAATATGATACAGAGTTGAACCCAGAAGTGAAACAACTGGGCAAAGAAGATATTTAAGGAGGCGTAGGCAGAGGGTGTGGTATTCTGTAGAAGCCATGAGCCATGCAGAGGTGATGCATGCCATTAGTCTCAGCACTCGGGAGGCAGAGGCAGGAGGATCTCTGTGACTTTAAGGCTAGCCTGATCTAACAGAGCAAGTTCCAGGACAGCCAGGACTGTCACACAGAAAACCCTGTCTCAAAAAAACCCACAAAAGGCTAGAGAGATTGCTCTGACCTCTGATACTCCAGGCTGTCTTTATTAAGTGTAAAATATATCACCACAGAGCGGAGGACTGTGGAAGGCTTTTAGATAAGATCACTTAGCAAGCGAGAGTGCAGGTGACCTGCACGTAATTACGGTTTACGCTGAGTCCCTGAATCCACTGATGGCTGTAGACAGGAGGTCCAGGAGACCTGCTTGCCATCCACCTACTTCTGCATGTTCCAAACACTTTCTCCATCACTCACACCCTCTCTTCATCTGCGCTCCAGGATCTTCTCTGATTTTTAGTGTTTTCCACGACAATCTCAATAATGAGACAGGGAAATATCACCAATCTTCTAAAGCCAACTAAGAGTCCACTTGTCTTTAAAGGAATCTATATCTACTTTAAAAGGTGACAAGCAAGCTGGAGAAATGGCTCAGAAATTAAATACTTGGTGTTCAATTCCATCACTCACCTAAAAGCGGGGCATGGCAGCACATTCCTGGCAGATCCTGGGAGCTCACTGGACCAGCTATTCTAACAAAACACTGGTTACTAAGGTTCAGTTAGAGCCCTTGACTTCAAAAATAAGGTATGATAGTTATTGAGGAAGCAACTCCATGTCAGCCTCTGGTCTCCATATGTGTTTACTGGAGTGAGAACACCCATACAGTTACGTGCACATGCATACACACAGAGAGAGATACACAGACACAGAGACACACATCGCACACAGAGACACACATCACACACAGAGACACACAAAGACACACACACAGAGACACACACACACACAGACACAAACACATGCGCACACCACACACACATGCAGTTTTACAGGAATTCAAGTAAAATGTGTAAACATTGACTTTGCTGGGTTCTGTTTGATAAGCTTGGACTTAAAGGGAATGCATATATTCTGATCTGAGATCCTGCTACTCAGAGGCACTGACACACCACCCTACACTCTGGGTGAAGCTTCTGTAAGCATTCAGCAATTGCAACTGATAATTGGACCAAGTTAACCATCACCTATTTTCTTCCAAAGAAAGGGTGAGCAGGCGACAGGATCTCCAGACTAACCCAGGAGCAGGTATATAATAGCCTTTTTGGCCATGTAAAAGTTAAGAGACAGGCTAAATTCTGAGGCATCTGGATGGGGCATTCCATGAGAAAACTGGTGTTCTATTGAAAAGCAGGCATTGTGGTGACTTCCTCGCCTTTAATAAAGCATTCCTGCTGTTCGAGGACTTTTATTGATATCATTATTCTGCAGGAGCACTGAGAAACAGAAATGTTTCTACCAGGGTAAAAGATACTGGCAGAATATAGACCTGACTCTTCCACTGGATGTATGTCTTCTTGCCAAAGAGGGACCATGGATTTGGAAGGAGTTGGCTCTGTAGAACCATTTCAAACACTGTGTATTAGATGTGTGCCTCCTGAATTTCAAAGTGGGGAAGCTAAAGGTTTTACAGATATAGGGTAAAGGTCATACAGTATAGATATAAAGATAAAGGTTATACAGTATAAATAGATATAGATATAATTTTTTTCTTTCTACTCCATGGGAAGCCAATATGCACAGCACACTTTTGAAAGAGTGTAACTTTCCTGTTGTTACCTGATGGCATCTCTATCATATGCCAAGATCTTATGGATAAGTGGTGGCATTACCATGTGCTCTGGCAGCTTACTGACTTGTTTAGTGACAGGAATTTGGTTGTTTTTGTTGTGACTTTGAATATATATCTATCTGAGCCACTTCTGTTAAAGCTGATACCAGTTTACATTGCAGTAAATGCTAGCCATAAGGAAACATTGGCACGTTTTACATATGAAAAATTCCATGGCATACAAAGGGCACTATGGGCAAAGTCAAAGGAAAAATGAATGAAGGGAAATAAATTTGCAGCAAAACTGCACTTTATTAAAATTTATTAAAAAAAAAAAAAAGATTCATGGGGCTAGAGTGGTTAAAAGCACCGGCTGTTTTTGCAGAGGACCTGGGTTAAGTTCCCAGTACCCAGCTTTAGTTTCAATGTGGCCTTCAGGAGTACTAAAGGCACATGGTACACATACATATGCACAGGGAAACACACATACCCATAAAATAAATTGCATTTTAAAAAGCCTTATAAACAAATTCTTAAATATCAGTCATACAAATTCAAGCATTAGTACAGAAATATGGCATGCTATGAATCTGCAATCCTCAGAAGAAATACAAATAGCATACATATATAAATATATATTTGTGTGTGCTTAAATATACATACATAGTATGCTAAAATAAAGATTACAAGTAAATAACAATAATTATAGGGCTCACTGTTTGGTATTAGGTCAACGAAAGGAAGGATCATAGTGTCTCATCTTGGTGAGATTTCAAGTGGCTGTCAAGAATGGGGGAAATGGTGGTAACAGAGATGGTCCCAGGACTAAGATTTCAGGACAGGAACTGAGGCAGATTAACAGTGAGAGGTAAACCCAGGCTCATGGAGGGACTCAATGAAGCTTAAGCCACTTCCACGGAACTGTAAGCTTCCTCCTCTGTCTCAGCTAAAGTGGCCTGGAGATCCCTGTTGTAATCCCAAACCGTGATGGAGTAAAGGTTAACAAAGCCAGGACACAGGAATTCAATCAAAGCTCGTTTTCCCGTGCACTGAGGTGGAAATAGCAGATAGGCTTGTTACTGACGTTAGGGTAAGTTTCTTGGAGTCCCACACGTGATCAGAAAGCCACTTAAATGTAAAGGCTTATCTTAGAATTGAGGGCCAGGGTTTTGCAGCCTGTCGGTGGTAATTCCTGTGAGTGACTTTCACAGTCTGGTTATTGCCAGCAGTGACAGTCATGTTCTGTCACTGTCTGCCTGGTCAAAAGTACGAAAGAACTGAGAGAATGACATACGGGAAGGAAGCAGAATACTTCTTTCCCGGAGACCAGGGCATTTCTGAGCTGTCGCACGGTCTTCAACCCCAGGGAAAGAGCTGAGCCCCCACACTTCAATCCTATTGCAAATGCAAATTTGCGGAGCTAAGCCAGGCGCCTCCCAGTGGGTGGTGTCAAGTTGACTAATCACTAATTACATCCTAGGAGTGACAGCAGAGGCGGTGAGCCTGGATGTCCAGCTGTCAGGCGAAAGGTCAGAGTTCAGGAGGGAGGAGCTGGTGACAGGTGCAGTTAGGGGGTGGGGGTGAGGGATGGCAGCCCCGGGGAGGCCAGGAGGCGGTTTTGGGATTCCTGGGGCACAGTCTGGAGGCTCTTCAATGCCGGCGCCGCCTTCTCCTGGTTCCCAAATAGCAATGGCCCCTCACTCCAACCCCACCCCAGCCAAGCCTCTTCAGGACTCTAGTCTTTCTTCTCAGGACCGAGCAAGCAGACCCACAACAGCTGCTCAGGCCACATGAGACCCACAAGGTCTGAAGCAGCACACAAGGGATAAATATTCCAATGCAGGAATGCACGGGATGCATGGTTTCTACTCGACTGGATCGGGGAATGTTAAACAGCCCGGGCTGATAAATAGTTTCAGTGTGAGTTGAATTTTCAAAATAAGTCATGGTTTCTCTGACATCACCCCTACTTATGTTCCGAAGGCGCTCAAGAAGCCACGGATGTCAGACCCCTGGAATTAGTGCTCTAGTCTGCATTTTGTTACCTCTTCAATACAAGCGGCTTGATAATGTGCTTCCCTGAGCAGTTTTCTATAATTGAGAACCCCTGACCTAAGAACGGACAAAACACACCAGTCAATCAGTCCTAGTGTGAAAACCACGGTTACAAAGACAAACACCTGCGTTTTTTAAAAGCAGATTTAAATTCCTACACTCTCCATGTGGCCAGCTATTTAAAATAAGAAATGCTTTAAAATGGAAAGGCAACCATGTGCTGAAGATAAGGAACAACGGACAAAGAAAACCTACCTCACCGCATTGCGGGAGGTATAAGTTTTCCATTTGGTCCCTTAGATCCTGTTAGAAATGGTACAGATTTGAGACTGTAACTTGCTTGTGGGTGTTGGCTGTAGACAGGAAGTGCACACATAGAAAAGGCGAAGGGCTTCTACTACAGTGAGGCCTCTGAGCTAGGGCCTGAGTGAAATGTCAGACCTATGACGTCTGCAAGTGAGTGGTTCACTGAGACAGCTGTAGATGCAACGGCCTTGGTGAGCCTTCATCCAGGACGGCTGGGGCTGAAGCACAGCAAGAGAAAGGGCTGTTGGAAAGGAAGACCAAGGTCGCAAAAGGTCTCCTAGCCTCATGGTCAAGATGTTGTTGTTCACTGCGAATGGCTTAGAAGCCAGTAAAAAGGACTAAATGAGATATTTGGGGGCTGAGGCTATTGCTCAGTTGGCAATGATGTCTGGGGGGCATAGTAGTGCACGCCTATAATCTCAGTATTCGGGAGGTAGAAGCAGGAAGCTACAAGTTCAAGGTCATGCCCAAACATAACTTTGAGGTCAGACCCTTTCTCAAAAAGTAAGTTGATAATCAGATTTCAACGCTGAGAAGCCAAGCAGAATTTTAGGAGCAGGAGGAGTAAGCAAGACTAGGTATCATGAGAGTGACTTAAGCTGGGGTGGTCCCAGCAGAGCCAGTGGGAAGTGGCCATGTTTAGCGAGTGATCGCTTTGGAACAGTAAGACAAGAATTGGCAGCTAATAGAGAATAGGAAGAGCCAAGCATGACCCAACATTTTCTGGCTTAGAAACAAGGATTTGCCTTTGGTAAGTGGGAGAATGGGCGAAGGTGGAACACGCAATGAAGGGGTCTATAGAATCAGATTTCTGGCCCAGTCCAGCCCAGCAGTCTGAACCCACCCTCCAAATGGCTCAGACACTTATAGTCTCCCATGCTGGGGTAGGGCTTTTCTATCCTGAAATTCTTCAGAGTCACCCTAACTCCTCTAAATGATGCAACTAAACTCATTAGTGAACTCAGTTGGACATAGATGGAATTGGGTTGTATGGCCTGTTGGGTATTCCATCTCTGGAGACTAGACACTTCTTTGCATCTCCCCAGGAGAAGTAATCCAACAGGGATTAATTTTAAAAATTAATAACATTTATTTATCGAATATGCTCCCATTAGAATGCCATGGTACATGTGTGGGTGTCAGGAAATAACTTGTAGGAATCCGTTTCCTCTTCCACCAAGTGAATTCTGGAGATTGAACTCAAGCTACCAGCCATGGTAGGGAATGCTTTTACCTGCTGAGCTATCTCACTGGCCTGGGGGGTCAGTCTTCAGATGTTGCCATGCTATGAGGTGACCAGGTATCTCTACAAAAACATCCATTGGTACCACTGCCCTAGGTAAGTTGCAGAATTAGACAAAACACATTATTATTGCCATACTTTTGGATTTGAAATAGTTCAACTTACAGGCCTACTTTCCCCCGGAATCTTTTGACAACAACATAGACCCAAATATATAGACCTATACATAAGTAAAATACTGAATAAAAATACTAAATGTGCATTTCAAAAGCTTGGAATTCTCAGTACCAAGAAAATATATGCAGCCCTAAAAGAGAATTTGACTTTGGCTTTGTCTGAGTCCAGTAAAGGTGTTTGTCTCCAAACCCCCAAGACTTTGTAATGTCTCCAGTGTTAAGAATGCAGAGGCTGAGAAACGGCTAAAGGGTTGAGACAACATGTTTCTCTTCTAGAGAACCTGGACTTGGTTGTTACATGGTGTCTCACAACTGTCTGTAATTCCTGTTCCAGGGGATCTGACACCCTCTTCTGGCCTTTGTGGACAGTGCACACATATTGTGTACATATACACACGAACAGATAATTTAAACATGAACTTTAAAACAAATAAAAAGTGAACGTGGATAGCAATGCAGAATCTCCTCGCCGGGTTGCATCTCCGCATTTCTAAATCCCATCTCTAGGGGATCCTTATTTTTCCCATTGCCGATCAATCAGCTTTTACCTAGTCATCACTAACTTGCCCTTGCCATTACAGCTGAAATTATTCTGGATTCTGGCCCTTCCTAAGCGTTCTGTGTTTGATAAAGTATTGATTTTAACATCCAAGGACTCAGAATATTGAAGCTTCCATTTCTTCTCAGCCATAAAATATTCTAGTTTCCTTTTAAGAATTAGAGTTGTTTCTCAAAGCTTCCCCCCCCCCCCCCCCCGTAGGAGTGTTAATTATTTTCTGGGCTTCAATTCGTGACAGCTGACCTAATTATTGTAGACCCATCCCTAAGATTGCTTTATTATGGTTCTGACATCAATACCTCTTTTTCTTAGGGCTGGACAACGCAATCCTGTGATTGGTTTACTACGACAGCTTCCATTTTCTGGGTCTGCCTCTTCAAGCTCAACCTCTAACTACGTTTTTCCTTTCAAGTGGCAACCAGGTGAACTACTTGCAAAGAAAAAACATGGCATGCCTCTGTTAAAACCTTCCTTTCGCAGGAAAAATGAGAGAACAATTTCTTGGGCCCTGAGCGAACTGGCCCCTGTCTGGTATAACAACTAATCTTGAGCAAAAGAAAACACACAGGAAGAAAGGCAGCACCATTCTGAGATAATTTCCCATAAACAGGCAAAATAGTGTGTTGTTTTCAAGGCAATGAGTCATTAGTGTTGGGAGCAATGAATAGAAGGACCTGGAAGTGTGAATGACAGGCTATATCTGGTTCTAGGTGTCGGTTTGCTGTGATAGGTCTTTGAGTCATAGTCCTGGGATGCGCTAATCTTCCAGCAGGGTGATTACACTTGAAAATGGGACGTGAGTGATGGAAGAAAGAAGTATAAAAGAACCCTTCCGGGGATGGGGGGTGTGGGGGCTGCATCCCAGGAAAGCAAAACAGCAGCATTGCAAAGACAGGCTGGTGGAGTTCCAAGCAGGTTGTGTTTTATTGTTAAGTGAGAGACTTTTTAAGATGTTTATTTTGTTGTTGTTGTTTTGAATGGAGGATGTTAAGAATGCTGGTGCTATGTGGACTTATCAAACATGAAGCAAATATATGGTGCTGAAGAGCAGAATGGCACCGCTGCTCCCGGGGTTCACTTGTACTGGGGGGAGTGTGAGACCAGAGTGAATATGAAATTGCAGGAGCAGAGCAGGGTGCAAAGGGGACTAAGTGAATCAGAGAGGCAGCATTTGGAGAGGGCACTGGTGGGTAAGTGACATGAGAAATCTTGTCTTCAGGTTGTAAGCAAACTGAGCAGACAGCAGAGTGGTGGGGTTGATTTCTGTTGGCCCTTGATGTGACCATCTAGCCACAAGTCTTTGGGGCCCTACTGTCAGCTGACAGCTGTAGGGTACACTGTGATGTGATGTGCTAGAATTTCTGGCTGTCTCTGAAGGAGTAGCCTTAACCCATAACAAATTCCTAGAGATGACAATGTGGAGTTTAGCATACATAAATTTAAAATCTAGATAAATGCCATCAGAGAAGTAACTCCTATTGAAAGCCCTGGCCACATGTGATGTCCCACCCCTGACCCCATGGGCAGCATTGCTTCTTATAAACTGTCAATGAGGCAAAAAATGGTTTTTCTTTTACCAACTGTTATTGTTAACATCTTTTCGAGTATTTATTTTCTTATGCTGCTCCCTAATGGCAGGCTAGCCATGAACTCTGTCCACTTTTCTCATTGGTCTTTAATATTTGTTGTATGGATTTGAAGAGTGCTTTGCATGTCAGGGAAATGAGCCATTTGCAAGTCATATTTATTGAAAAACTGTGCATGGGTGGAGATGTTTAAACATGCAGACCTAGGCTTCATTGTTACTCTTTGAAAGAAGCTTCCACTTCATATAAAAATGGACATCTGTTTTAAGGATTTCACATCTTCATTTAAAACAAAAAAACATTCCAACATCTATCGTGTATCAGGTTGATTTTGTTGGGTAAGATCCAATATAACTTAATTCTTGATTTTTTTTTCCTCCAAGAGGCTAGCCAGTGGCCCCACTGCCCTTTCTACATTATTCTGCTTTTCTGTCTTTAGCCACCATCTTAGAAAGTACTTATCATGTAACTCAAGGGGCAAGGCTCATCTGGATCCAGTTGTACTTCATCCAACTAAGGACTTAAACTTTTTACTTCCCACAGTTACACATGGCTCTGAACTCCATGTCTGAAACCACATCGATGTGAGTCTCCTGCTATGCTTCTGCATCTTTAATACGTTAAGGTCCTTCTTGGAATATTTAACAGAGACAGGTACGTGTTCAGCAAATAATTAATTAGGGCCCCATTCCTATTTATTGTAAAAATGGAGATTTATTGCCCTGGGAAGACTCTGTAAGTCCCTGGAAATGGCTGATCTTTGTACATAATGTTGCATCCTTCCTGAAAGAGCACATACATTCTCCCTGCTTTTCCTTCTTCCTTTATTGCCCATGTGCACTACACCGTGGTAATGTGACTGAGGCTTGCAGATCAGTATTCATTGGAAAGAAGGTCATCACAGTCATGAAAGTTAACTCTGTGCCTTACCCATTTGTCTTCTGGAATGTTCACACAAATGGGAATCTCTCATTCAGAGTCCAGTTTGTAGTCATGGTGCATGAGCCCTCTCTATGTGACCATAGAGAAGCCAGAACACTCACAGAATCCTGTGATGCCCCTACACACCCATCACTACAATCTGACTTACTATCCAAGCATCCAAGTGAGACATCTGTTCTTCCTCTGCCATCTGCTCCTCCTTCTACTTCTGCTCTTCATCCTTTGCTCTTCATCTACCCTCTGTTCTTTCTCCATCATCTGCCCTTCCTCCATCATCTGTTCTTCCTTAACCCTCTGTTCTTCCTCCATCTTGTCTCTACCTATCTCACACACCTTGGTGTCATCATTTTTAAGAAGATTTATTGTTACATTTACAGGTGAATATTTGTGTGAGTATATGCCATGTCTGTACAGGTGCCCACAGAGGCCAGAAGAGAAAGCCTTCTGATATCTTGGAACTGAAGTTATGAGCGGTTATAAGCCATTTGACATGGTGATAGAACCAAACTTGGGTCCTCTAGAAGAGCAAGACACACCGTTATCTCCACAGCCTCCTGAGATCAACAACTTTTAAGCACACAGAATTGAGCCTCAGGCTGTTGACAGTCCACTTTTAACACCACCATCCCTCCTGAGGGTACCTCTCCTTCCTTTCTCCTCCCTGTGAGCCTGCCTCCCCTGGCTTTTTGGACTCTAGTCCTTCTACTTGACTCCCTATGCACAGACTTCCCTTTCAACCAATCCTGGTGAAGCCTGCCCTGATTAAAGCTATCTACACAACCCCACAGGCCTCAGGCTCCCTGAAGAACACACATAGATGCTCTGAGTGGTCTCACTTTACACCGATAGCCTGGGACTTAAAGGGAGTGCCCATGATTCCTGGATCTGACACGCTCCCATCGTTTATTCATTCTTCCGCAGTCCTAGAAAATAGTTTTGAATTTTTCTTCTCTCTCCTACTTTTCCCAGCATTCATCACCACCTGTATCACCTGTATCCATCGGCATCTACTCTGGCACTTGCCGCCTTCCCTTCTACCTTAGTGACAGACTGCCTCTGTGGTCTCTCCACAGAGATGCTCAAGATCACAGCCTCAACAGTTGCACTCAGTTATACTCAATGACCTTCTTCACAGAGTAATTCTACACAATTAGGGAAACATGCTGAAATTTCTCATATCGTAAAAGACCCTATCCCAGTTTGGCTCCATTTTTTAACATTCCCCACTTTGCGACAGAAGAAAAGTTACCTAACCATGCTATTTCTTCTCTTTGTCTCTCAACTGCTCCAGTCAGACTGTGACTTCAGTCTACCAACAACCCTGTTCATACTGACATCTTTTCATCACCCCTGACCAAAGCACCACATTACTTGGTTGCCTGGACTACTGACAACTTCCCTGCCAACATTCTACTCTTGCTCCCCAAAGTCTGCATTCTGCCCAACACTCAGAGCATATGCTGTGTCTGTCTTTTTTTATATTGGCTTCTATTTAATAAGAAGTCAATGTCCTTAACAAGGTCTGTACTCACTCATAAGTAGATACTAAATAGGAAAACTAGACTGCAACCCACAGCTCCAGAGAGGCTAGCTAACAAGGAAGATCCTAAGAGGGATGCATGGATCGCCATGGGAAGGGGAAATAGATGAGCTCTCTTGGGTAAACTCAGGGTGAGGAGGGGTAACAGATGGGAGGGGGTGGGTGATGAGAACATGAGGGAACAGGGGGTCAAGCTGGAGGAGGGAGTAAGTGGGAGAACAATAGAAGAGATCATGGGGTTAAGGAGAAGTGTGGTGTGTGTGTGTGGGGGGGGGGAGAATCCGAGGAATCCACATGGATGAACTCAGCTTAGACTACTATAGTGGAGAGGGTGCCTGAGCTGGGCTTCCTCCGTAATCCAATCAGTGAATGCCTTAACTGTCATCATAGAGCCTTCATCCAGTAACTGATGTTAACAAATGCAAAGATCCACAGCCAAGCACCAGGTCAAGCTCTAGCGTCCTGCTGAAGAGAGGGATTATATGAGCAAGGGGTAGGGAAGGGCCATGACCATGATGGGGCTTTGCTCACTCCCCATTGGAGGTCTTACCTTTTCAGAGGAGGTGATTGGCAGGGAGGAAGAGGATTGGAGGGGGATCTGTGGTTGGTATGAAAAATGAATAAAATTATTATTATTATTTTTAGAAATGTCAATGTCCTGAAAGTCACTTGGAGCCCAATATCACTTGATTCCCCATATCTCCTTCAACACTTCCCCTAGCCCTGATGACCTCCTGCATCTCCAGGGTCGCAGACCCTGCTCTTTTATCTAAAATGCCCCCCCCCCAGCCAATTCCCACCTTGCTTTCTTTTTTAGTTTTCTCCAAATGTTACCTTATCAGAGCATCCTCCCAGACTTCCCTGTCTCAAATGCCATCTTGCCTCACCGCTGGTCCTGCTTCCTTTTTCTTTAGGGTATTTAAGTCTACCCAAAGGCAACTGAAAAGGCATTTTATATCTAATGCCATTTATTTACCATTTCATAGATTCCCTGCTGGATTTCCTCTGTGTTCAAGTCTCACCTCCTCAACATGTCTCAAGGATGCCCTTTCCCATGGCCTGGAACCTTACGGTGAGTACCATTTCACCCCTGAGCACCCACAACCACCTATGTGGCATTTTATATTCATTGCCATGTTAATTTCATGAATTTCCTGTAGAGCCTTCACCCCTTGAAGTGAGGGACATTCCCAGAACACCGACTGTCAGAAAAGACTCCGTAAAATAGTTAACTATTGTAATACTGTTTGTGAAAATGTACAAAGAGGGAAACCATATTCGTATCATTGGAAAACTAAATATATCTTAAGATATTCTTAAAATAGGATCTCATAAATTAAGATAAAAAAGATCAAATCATGGTTTTGATTTTATAAGAAATCAAAATGTGTCCCTCTTTGTACATAATTCATATAGTTTCATCTTGTGTGTTCATATAAAAATAATCTAGAAGTAAATTTGAAAATCTGTTATGAGTAGTTACTTTTGGGGGGGGGTCGTTTTGTTTCTTTGAGAGGGTCTCACTATGACGATCTAGCTGGCCTGGAATTAGCTATGTAAGTCAGACTGGCCTTGAACTCACAGAGATCCTCAGTGTTGAGATTAAAGGCGTGCATCACAATGCACAGCAAAAGTTTGCTTTTAAAATATGGGAGGTTGTGTGCCTTAAGTGCCCAAAGAGAGCAGAAGGGGGGCATCCGAGTCCCCTGGAGCTGAATTACAGGCTGTTGTGAGCTGCCTGATGTGGGTACTGAGATCTGAGCTTCAGTCCTCCGCAGGAGCAGTATGAACTCTGAACCACTGAGATCTCCCCAGCCCTGTGAGTGGTGACGTCTACAGAGCAAACATCAAGGGAAATGGGATTTTCATTTCATGTCATTTTGTTTTGCTTAAATGTTAGAAGCTCACAGTTTCATAACATAGATTAAAATACTTTTCAGATAGACTACTAGTATTCTGTGTTGCTATGGCTACAGGTTTGATTATGAGGGACAGCAAACTGGAAGTTACAGGAGAAACTGGGATGCTGCATATTTTGATAATAAAACTTACAGGAAAAGGAACAACTGAGTATAACTAGCATATTTCATTTATTGATCCCTACTATGGGAAAGATGCTGTCCTCGATGACATGGTTCATACATGTATATTCTCCAACTTAGAACAAACGCGCAAGTTAGGTATTAGCTCATTTGATAAGAGAAACAAGAAGTGAGGCTCAGAAAAATGATCATCGACAAGCTTAGAGTTGAGACCAAGTGTTACAGGGCTTGGATTTCTACCTGCTATATACTGCCTTTCACAAACATACGCCTCTGATGCAGGGCTCAGGTAGCACAGTCCTGGAACTAGAAGGAACTGATCCAAACATGTGTAGAATCCATATAAACCTATGCTCTGCTATGCTAACATCTGGCTGTAGCCTGAGTTTGGTGGAACTGTAGGGAGTGTGGGAGGAGGACAGACAGGACACTGGAAGAGGGCAGACAGGATGGAGGAGGGCAGACAGGATGGGGGAGGGCAGACAGGATGGGGGAGGGCAGACAGGATGGAGGAGGGCAGACAGGATGGGGGAGGGCAGACAGGATGGGGGAGGGCAGACAAGGGGATGGGAGAGGGCAGACAGGATGGGGGAGGGCAGACAGGATGGGGGAGGGCAGACAGGATGGGGGAGGGCAAACAGGATGGGGGAGGGCAGACAGGATGGGGGAGGGCAGACAGGATGGGGGAGGGCAGACAGGATGGGGGAGGGCAGACAGGATGGGGGAGGGCAGACAGGATGGGGGAAGGCAGATAACATTAGAGGGAAAGAGAGCCCTAACAACTCGATGCCACCCAAATGTCCTCACTATTTAGAGTTGTATGGAACTGGGAGGAGATGCACAATGACCTGAGGAACCGAAATCCTTCTCTTGTACAGTATCTTAGTGAGCAACCAATGCCAAGAGGCAGGTGATGCGATAGATGCCCTGTGCCCCTCGGAGAGAAATAAAGAACTTTGTCAACTCCAGCCTTAATCTTGAGCCTTAATAAAGAAATCACTATGATTATTAATGTTACAGAAGAGGAAACAGAGAAGGAGAGAAATAAGTTACCTGGTGTGACCTCCAATCTGGTGCTCTCCCTCTGATAGGAAACTGCTTCTCATGGGAGGCTTGCTCATGTGACAAGGGATACAGGTTTAGAGTCCCAGAGTGGACAAGTGTCAGTTAGTGGATGATGTGGAGATGAAGCTGTATTCATGCCAAAGCGAAGGAGGAGAAGTAGCCAAGAATGGTCATTAGGGACTTGGGGATGTGGGGCCTGGGAGTCTGGAGAAACAATTGCCAATAGTTTTGCCCTGCTTTTGTGTAAGTCAGAGCAGAATAGCCACGCAGACAGTGAAAAATAATTTTCAGCTGGAAGTTTGCCAGAACTGGCGTGGCTTTGCCACAGGGATCTGATTAGTATTCTCGAGTTCTCCGTAGCATCTGTGACAAATGCCCAAATGACACAAAACCAATTCTAGTAGCAAAGACTTAACATTTTAACCCAATTTCTCCAACACAGTTAACCCATGATGAAATGCTGGTCAGGCATCTTTTCCTAAGCTATTCGAGGCCTTAGCAAGCAGACCATTTACACAGACACATGGGCATTCACCTTTGCTGAGCCAGGCCAGGGGTCTGACATGCTTCCTCACTGATGGACTCCTACCCACACCACTGGTGAGATAGAGAACTGGGTGTATTTTTTCCCAGACTTGACTGGACCTAGGCCAAGGTTCTACATGCAAATATCTTAACATGCTCTCTCTGTATCTGCCCTTTGCTAACACAATTCCATCGTTCTCTTGCCTCTCTATTGTAGACTTTCCATCTGGAACAGAATTAACAGTGATACCACATGTAAACACATTCTCTGCCAGGCAAATGATAGGGTGGATTTGCTCTGGGACATCTTCTGGCCAGCAATAATATTTACATTATCCAGCGTTCACAGGGTGAGGGCAGTGGTGGCTGAGAAAGAAATTTTCTTCCCCATATCCAGTTTTCCACAAGTCTCAAGATAGCTAGCGAGGGTTTTGAGATCAGTAGATCCTTCACGAATTTCTCCCAGGCATTTTAACCCTTTAAAATGCCCCTTCATGCCAAGATAATCTTTTTGTGTACTTTTCCTCCCAAAGTAATTTTTGCTTCAAGAAGAAAATCATTTTTCTGAATTCTTGCTTATTTCTCTTCCCCCAAACTCAGTCAAAGGCTCTAGGGCATTTTTGCCCAGCATTTACCTCACTGCAACTCTGAAAAAGAAATTACTAATGTGATAGGAAAAGAATATTACAGAACATACTCTAGCAAGGGATTTAAAAATCAGTATTTTAGGGACTAGAAGGTGGCTCAGTGGCTAAGAGAGCACTCTGCTCCTGTAGAGGCTCAATTCCCAGCACCCACATGGTGGCTCACAACCGTCTGTAACTGCAGTTCCAGGGGATCTAGCGCCCTCTTCTGGTCTCTTCAGGCACTAGATCTGGAGGTGGTGCGTACATACATGCAGGCAAGATACCCATTCACATAAAATTCTTTTAAAAATCAATATTTAGAAGTTGAATGTCACATGGTAATTAAATTATAGAATTCCACTATAAAAGATAAAAATCAGCATGTCACTTTGACATTTTTAATATAGTAAATAAAATAAAACTCCATCATTGAAATCCAGTGGGCTTCTCCCCCCTTACTATTTCCTGAACATGAGCATTACTATGACATAGAGAAGTGCCAGGGTGAGCCTATAGCAGAGAGGGGTCAGTTCATTCTTGGCTCTGTGTACGGACCCCAGAAAATAATATTTGATACACTTGCTATGTTAAGACCTGTTGTAGGTTTAGTATTATTATTATTATATGGTTTCACTTAAGCCCTAAGCCTAATTTTTTAAAATGAGCTATTATTTTGAGGGACCTGGGAACAGCCTAAGGCAGGATAAAAAGAGTAAGAATTTAATGTTTTATAAACTATTATCACTTCCTCTCTCAGGAAATTTTGTGGCTATCTGGGGGAGAATTAACTGACAAGAAATATTTGTTTGCAAAGGCCGCTCTTCAAAACAAGTTGACAAGAACATTCTAGAAACCTATTTCTCTGGACTCTTGCTTAGCACATAGAACACAAGCTTTATAAGTGGACTTCCTCATATCCTTTCTCTTGAGAAAAACATTCTTTAAAAGCTTCGTAAGAATCTGAGAAAAACTCAGTAGCATACAAGTTTCTATTGTTAAACCAATCACAGCAGCCTGTGTTCTCCAATTATTTTATTGTTTTCAGGAAGATGATTATCTTGGACTGTAAAACCAACCTTGAAAAATAGAGATAGAGAGTCCCTCAGTCTCCCACAGAGGTGTCCTATTTCCATGGTGATAAAAACTGCTCTTGATACCAGATTAACCAAGGTGATCCTAGGCTTCCTGCTTCACTTCCTCATTCCAACGGGAGCCCACAGAATGGAGAGGGAGAGCCAGAGGTCAGTGGGTACTCCTGGGAGTCCTACAGAAAACTACCAAGAGCTCAGTGGCTGGCATCACCAAGGCTGGCTCGCAGTGTTTTATATATTGCCGACTTTAGACAACACCTTTAAAGAAATTCAAAGGCAGTTTTTTTTACCCAGTTTTCACGGCATCCAGATAAACCCTAATAGCTTTCCCTCTCTCTAGAAACCCGTGTTCATTCTCAATTTTTGCATTTCTCAAAGCTGTGTGACCCAATTGACGAGCTTACTAACACCTGAACTTACCATCTGAACTCATACCCTGGGTAGATCAGTGTGATGATACAGGTTACAAGAACAGCACCCAAGCCTGAGTGTCAGAATTGTCCTGTGGAGTGCGGGGCTCTGTCCTGGATGTATCAAGTCAGAATAGTTCTTGTTTTCTAATACACATATAAATGCTGCTGGTTTGGGGGGTCAATGAAGTATGACTGTGTGTCCATTCGCTTTTCATGTCCCCTATAGATATCTTGTTTCATCTAAGTGTATGGGGTGAGTTGAGGTAGGATAGTCCAGCTTGTACTAACACATCTGTCAGGGTTCACAGAAAGGCACTGTGCTAAGTCCCAGCCTAGCTAAGTCTACCAAACCTGATGGGGGCAGGGGAGAAATGGCCTGGAAATTAAGTTCCCTCCCACTCCTAGATAAGTCATAATCACTTATCATTTCATAATCATTACCATAAAGAACTACTACTGATCTTTTAGGAGTGAAACTGGAGGTCTTGATGGATCAGGCATCAGGCAGACTGGGTGTGAGGAAGACCAAAGGACAGTGAATCCCTTTCAAAGGGAAAGCCACTCCCCCACAGGTAGCGTGAAGCTCTTTTCCTCTTTGACAAAGACTTGGCATTGTCAACGCTTTACATTTTTTTAGGAGCTAGAAATAAGGAGAAATTTTGTTTCCCATGATCCAGACAATGAGCAGCCGTTGCCATCTTGTGCCCTTGGAAGGTTTTATCTCATAAACAAAAGATCTCTGGAAGTTCCAACATAGAACACCGTGAGAAGCCTGATCAAGTGGCTCCTTGGAATGAATTACGTAGTATCAGGAAAGGATGACATCATCTGCCATTCAGATTTCCTGCCTGTACTGACTATCTGGATGCAGTTAGGCAGCCCTCACAGAGGCAGCCTGTTTGTTGCACCACAGATTAGTGACATTACTCTTTCATGCCATTCTGCCAAGCATTGCTTCCTGACGTTCTCAGTAAACTTTACTAGCCAAGGAAGACAGAAACATGGGTGTCTGCCTTCATCCTTTGCCCTTCCTCAACCCCCTACACTGGATATCTACCAAGTCTTGCTAATTCTACCACTAACAAAAATGTAGAAGCCATGACTCTGAGCAACCTCCTTGTACAGTTTCCATTATGAAAACACTATACTGTCTCATGACCTGCCAATTTGGCTTTTTAAAGAACTATCCTGGGGCTGGAGAAATGGGTCAGTGGGTAGGAGTGCTTACCTTGCAACCATGAGGACCTGAGTGCAGATGCCCCAGTACCCAGGTTAAAAGTTGAACATGGCTATGTATACCTATAATACCAGTTTAGAGGGTGAATACAATTCTGAGGGTTCCCTTGCCAACCAGTCTAGCTAAAATAGTGAGAAATGAGTTTTATGAAAGGCCGTGGCTCAAGGCAGTAAGTCAGAAAGCAACAAAGAAAGATACTGACATTTCTCTGGTCTCTGTGTGTACACAGGCATAGGTGCCTGCAGTCAATGCACCACAGGCATTGACATTACAACCATGCACAAAATGAAAAGAAAAAAAGAATCCTATGGGCTGAGACCTGCTAAGTCTTTGGCTGAGGCTTGAGTTTATTTGGAATAACAGTATTTATTAAAAGTGAAGTTCTCATTTAACTCTAATAAATTAGGTTTGGACACTTGTATGAAGTTCAGGACTCTGGAACTGGCTGCTTGTGTGACTATTCTCCATTGGTAACTGCCACCCTAGAGTCTAACACTATCTTAATTGTACATGGCTTCAAGGAGAGGATAGAGTATAAAGGCTAAGGAAGAGTAGCAGAAAGGGGTTCCATCTATGTGGCTACAGGACAGCCATCATCCCTGTTGTCTAAAGACTTTCTATATGTAGCCTTTGCTGGAGGGGCACCGACACCCTTGTAGTAAACCTTCACTGTGCTTTGTAAGGGAGCCTAATAAACTCATTGGTTCCTCAAAGTGAACTTTGGGGGAATCGCATCTCTGCTTGTGGCTGGAGCTTCACGTTGAAAGGGAAATGGGGACTGAGGAGCCTTAAGCCAACAAATGGCTCCTGGAGTCATGTTCCACAAGTCTTTCCTCCTAGAATTCCTCACCACAGCCTCTCTCAGAACCCATGTGTGGATGTGGAGAAACCCCATCCAAGCAGCACTCCCGCAGTGTGAGAGGCCAGCCAGAGACAGCAAAGCTCACAGAACCTGGAACATCCTCTTCCAATGCCAAAGCAGCCACAGCTGAGGCTAAAACAGCCATTGTCCATGTAAGAAGCACAGACCCTTGTAGTGAGATTCAGGTGTCAGCTGATAAGGTCTGAAGACGCTTATCCAGGGTCCCGGGCTCCTGAAGGAGGAGTGGCCAACCCCATTAAAAACTTGGAGAGCACTAGTTCCTTCACCCAGAATGCCCCATCTATACAGAGTTTGTCATTTTGACATCTTCAAAGAACTTATAACAAGAACAACAAAAGCTGAAGTAATTAGTAAGTGTCTCAAAAATCTAATAAAATCAAATTTCTTTCATGCTGTTATTAAAAGAGAAAACATTTTATTGAACAAAACAAATGGATTACAGGGCAAACCTGGACATTTTAACACTAACAATAAAACTTGTGTAAGAACATTTCAGTGAAATATAAAACAAGCACACATCCTCTTTTCTAACAGCTGCTCTAACACCCATAGGAAGGAAGGACAAAGCAGAAGTCTGCGGGTCTGTAACTACAGATCCAGCATGGAAAGTGCCTCACCTAGTTCTTACTCCAATCACACGGTTGCAAAATGCAACCCAAAGCGTATAAATGTATACAGTCACCAACTGGAAAAATCACCACTCCATAACCCCCTGGATATATTAGTTTGGGTGATTAACTAGGAAGGGGGCTCTTTAAAATGCCAAATCTAGAAAAGATATCATCTAGAAATTGCTGACAGAAATAAGCAGGCTGCAGGACCTGTGCTTGGTGGCTTAGGAGTATCCACATGCCTTCCTGGTCTTAGCTGTTTATGCCCAGATGGTTCTTCTTTGTAGTAAGAGTTTCACAAAGTGAACTATAGTGTTTGGAAGGAATGTGTGTGGGTTACTCAGGCTTCTGCTACTTGAAGCTATCTGGCCAGGAAGTGCCAGCATGGATAAAATGCCTGAGAACACAAGGCTATCCCTACTATCAACTGTCTTTTTGTGTATCTTTGGAAGATTCTGTCATATTCATCAGAAGCCTAGGTCAGCAGTTTCCAAAATATCTTTCTTTGCCCCTTCTTCCTGCACTGAACAGCTGTGCCCAGCATGAGGTCTTGAATATGAGCCTCAGACATGGATTGTTAATATGCCCCAAACTGTTGCTGCAAAGGAAGGAGAGGTACACATTAATAGAAGACTGGCTCGTTCTGACAACACTACAAATACATTTCTGTATCATGAAATAGTTTATAAAGCCAAGTGGAATCTTCGGGCAACTAAACCTACAAGTTTGCAAATATTTGTTTTTCTTAAAAGTAATCGTCTTCTTGAGGCTGGGAAGATGACTCAGCTGGTTGTGGAGAATCCTGAAGATCGGAGTCTGAGTCTTGGAACTCACAGAGGATGCTGGATGAGGTAGCTTGAAAACTGGCTGAAAGCTCATGGCCTGGAGTACACTGTAGCAGAGACAAGAGAAATTGCCTCAGCAACAAAGAAGTGAGAAACAAGAAAAGCTGTCCTCTAACTTCCACACATGCACAGTGGTACACATATATACACACACAAACCTTTAAAAAACAACAAAAATAAAATATAACGAAAATAATTATTTTAGAGATGGCTCAGCGCTTAAGAGCATTGGTTGTTTTCCCAGAGGTTCTGAGTTTAATTCCCAGCAACCTGATGGTAGCTCACAACCATCCGCAATGAGATCTGGTGCCCTCTGCTGGTCTGCAGGCAGACACACAGGCAGAACACTATACATAATAAATAAATAAATCTTTAATAAAAGGTTTGCAGGCTAAGTTTTATATAAAAAATTATTCTTATAAAAATTCTACAGCAAAAAAATACAATAAATACATGTCTCAACAACTAAAAACTATTCAGATGTGTGAACCTGTAGTCCCAATGTGCCAGGTTCAGGGTGTGAGCCTGTAGTTCCCAATATGTGGGGGTGTTTTAAGCAGAAGGATCACTTGAGCCTAAGAATTCAAGACCAGAGCAGACAGCAAGGAGGCTCTCCTATCAGTCAGTCATCAATCAATCCACCAATCGGTACTCTACCTCCTCTTCTATTTGTCGTCCTTCCTACGCTGACTAGCACTAGCACCATTAAATCTGTGGTACCCTCATACTCTAGGTTTTCCCTATAATTCCCTTTGGGGTGTCTTTCTCACACGTGCATCTTGGGACAGCCTCTATTATTCCTGCTTTATAGATGTCACATTGAGATGACAATAGCTTCTGCTTAGAACAATTCTATTTGGCATTGCTAGACTATGGCTTTTAAGTACACAGAGTATAAGACTTAGTTGTGGCCTCCACAAAAGACTTGACTATTTATGCTTATCCATCCAACTGGAACACTCTTCCCTGGCTCTTTGCTGATTCCAGACTCTCTATGTGGCTAATTCTTTGTCTCTGGATCTTGGCTTAGATAGTAAGTACTTCTGCAGGGGTCAGCAGTAACTGACTTGACTGTATGTCCTCTTCCTACATGCTTCAACCCATTATCTCAGCTACCTGCTTCTTTGGATGTATCCCCAAGACATTTCCTGAGTGTGAGCATCATGTCTGAAGACACTATATTCCCCAAAGTGCCAGTAAGCACATGCCTAAGGACTATTGTGTAGCTGGTGCCTGAACTCAGCCTGATGGCAAACGGAGACTGGGTTTTCATATAGTGAGGGTAATCACTTCAACAGAGGCAGCTATGGGGTCAGCTGAGAACACAGAGAGAGGGATGATCTATAGTATCCCAGGAACAATGTATCACAAGTAACTCTGAGTGGAAGCAGAGGGGAGAGGGAGAAGCAACCAGATCCAGAAAATCCCGATTCCACTTGGTCACCTAATGCTAGTCTAGCTAGGCCATATCCAAATTCAGGATACCAGCCATTCAGATACCAGACCTGAAGCCCGGAGAATAAGGGCTGGGTTAACTACAGCAATTATCCTCACTCAGATAAAGTGACTTAGAAACCAACACGGTGCAGACTATAGTTTTGAGACCAGGGCATTAAGAGCCAAGTGCAGCTCACCCACCAGCTAGAGAGGATCCAGTCTGACTCACAGACCCCAGAACACTTACCAGACAGTTGGCACTAGTTGGGCGTGTTTGACAAAGCATGGAACTGCAGTGCCGAGGGAAAAAGTTGGAGACACTGGGCACAGCAGGTGGCAGATAAATGGAAATGTTCTGATTTGTTGGGGCAGCTGAATCATGGGAAGGAACATCCTCAGAACAGTATCTGACAGCATGGAAGGACTTCAGAGATGGTGCTGTGCTGGAGACTTGGGCTTCATAAAGATCCTCAGTAGAGCTCTCTGAAACAGAGCCTGACTGACCTGTAATAAGAAAGAAACCAGGTGTCTGCAAACAGTGTATAGTTCTGTTACTCTGAACGACAGCACGGAAAATACATGGCCCTTGATTTCGTTTCCCTGTGTCACACACAAGGATAGCTGTTACACAAGAGACTTTAGAAGACATTCAGATCTCTGTGCTTTTGTGTGTGTGTGTGGGGGGGTGTCTCTGTCTCTCTGTGTGTGTGTCTGTCTCTGTGTGTGGTGTGTGTGTCTGTCTCTGTGTGTGTGTCTCTCTCTCTCTGTGTCTGCCACTATAACCAAACTGACCACTGGCCCTGGTTAGTTTTGACACAAGCTGGAATCATTTGGAAACAGAAAGACAAGAAAATTCTTCCAAAAGACTGGCAAGTCCATAGTACATTTTCTTGATTGACACTGGAGGGTCCAGCCCACTGTGAGTAGTGCCACCCCTGGGCTGGCAGTCCTGGGTGTATAAGAAAGCAAGCTGAAAAGCAGAAAGCCATGTACCTCCATGGCCTCTGCTTCAGTTCCTGTCTCTGAGTCTCTGCCCTGAGCTCCTGCTTTGACTTCCCTAGATAATGAACTGTAGGCTGTAAGAGGAAATAAACCCTTTCCTACCCAAGCTAATGTTGGGCATGGTGTTTTACCACAGCAACAGAAATCCTAACTCCATTCCTATAAAGCAAGGAAGAGTGTGAGGGTAAGCAAACCAAAACAAAACCAGACTAAGTTCAGTAACAAAGGAAGTTTTGAGCTGATTTTCTTAAGACTAAAGTGGACTAAACCACCAGTTTAGTTCTACATAGAAGCTACAAGACAGAGATCCTCAAAGCACATAATGTTTTAAGAATAATCTCTAGGGCTGGAGAAATGGTTCAGTGGTTAAGAACACGTCCACTCTTGTAGAAGACCTAAGTTAGGTTCCCAGAACACTCATGATCCCTTCTAATTCTAGTTCCAGGGGAGCCAACACCCTTTACTGGCCTCCACAGGTACCACACATACATGGTACATATACATACATTTGGGGAAACACTAATACACATAATAAATAAATAATAAAAATAAGTAACAAATAAAAGGAAGCTTTTTAAAGTTATGAGCTAAAAATGGGATGACCAAACTAGAGAAGAAAATATATATAAATAGTAATGAGTATGAGCAGTTATTTTTCAAATAAGTAGTGACTAAGTTGGGGGTTCCTGACTCATTACCTTCCAGATGTCTTGGGTTTGCATATCCCATAAGTCTACAGTCCTGGTTAGGATGGCTGTGTCTCCTCAGGAGTGGTCCCTTTAGGGGAGGCAATGCCACAAATACTCAAGCACAGAAATATCTGAACTTGCGGATCAGTGCTGTATCTAAAGATATCCCCTTAACAGGCGTTGTTTTTACATAACAGTATTGCATATGAAGATATATCCTTAACAGGCATTGGGTATGGCCTCACCTAGCTGACTTACTCTGGATCCCTTTAATCATCCCATGTATCACTGAGCCACTGGCACTGTGAACAGTTTAACTGTGGCTTGGGATGACTTCTTCCCCTTTTGGCCCTCCCTCCCTTCTTCCCAGGTCAAGAGAATTAACAGACCACTGAAGTGATCTCTATTTCTTTCCTTGACTTCAGGACCAAGGGGGGGGGGCGTGCTCTATTTTGGCTCCTTCTCTTAGGACTTTAGACACAACCTTAGGGACACATTTGTCCCAGAGCTCCCTCTGGCCCCCTAGACACGCATATGGTGCATCTAACATACTGGGTGGACCAATCTGCTTTTGTGATCCTCTCTGCCACTGAGTTCTAAGATCCAATATGAACAACTGCTGCATCTCATCTATCCAGGTTTCCCCATCTCTGAGGCACAAATGCTAAGCAGAGCACCAGGGCACAGGCTTATAGTTAGTAGGGAGAGGGATGGTCAAGGATATTCCCAGCACAACGGGATGCTATGACATCATAGTTCCTTAGAAGACGGAATCAGACTAGCTGAGGAGAGGTTCATCACTGTCACTCAGGACTCTACACTCAGACTAGACGGCCCACTTTACTGTCTCCTCCATGGGGAGCAGCCTCCAGGGACTACCAAAAGCCACACAGTCGCCCCCTTTTGCTTAGCTTCTGCTCCTTCCCGTCCTATGTGGGAATGCCTAGGTTTGCACAAAAGTATAACAGAAATGCCTTTGGAAGGGTTCTTGTGTCCAAAGGGTATCTGAATATTTCTTGATCAAGACTGCTCTAGGCACAATAAATAAAACAGGAGGGGAACCCGTCTACCTTCGTGGGGCTGGCATTATAACGAGAGAGGACAGCCAATAAACAAGGCATAGGAGCGAAGGACATTAGCAGGTGATGAGTACCAAGATGACAAAACCAACAGACAAAGTGGGTTAAGGGTGTCCTGTAGTAAAAGGAAGGAATGAGCAGCTTTAACTAGGTGGTTGAGGACTCAGAGGAGGTGACCTTTGAGCGAAGATCTGAAAGAAGTAAGTTGAGCACGGCCAGTCTTCTATCCTTGAGCTGGCTTTCAACCATGGATTGAAAACAATAATAATAATAATAATAATAATAATAATAATAATAATAATAATAATAATAATATAATAATAATAATAATAATAATAACCCAGCATGACTATAGAAAACATGGGCAGACTTTATTCTTTAAGCAATACAATGTAACAACTATTTGGATAAATTTACATTGTAGCAGGTGTCATCCAACCCACAAAAGATCTGAAGTAAGCAGGAGGATGTGCCCAGGTTATATGCAAATGATATTCCACTTTATAGGAGGGAATTGAGACTCTGAAGCTCTGGTGTTGACAGAGGGACTTCGAACCAATTTTCTGTGGGTACTGAGAGAAAACTATGCTTTGTTTTAGATTTCATTTCTATAAGAAATAAATTTATCAATATATGTATCATCTGCTAGCAAGATATACTTTCTGGCAATTATGGTCAATTTTGAGACAGTTTATATTTTTTTATGTGTATGAGTGTTTGCATACATTTATGTATGCTTACCACATGCATGCAGTGTCTGCAGAGCCCCAAAGGGCAGTGGATGCCCTGTAATTAGAGGTATAGACCGTTGTGAGCTGCCATGTGGTGCTGGGAACAAGAGCAGCTAGTGCTTCTGGCCTAAGATAACAACTCCTGTGGCTGAATCTGAAATGCGACCCCTCCCTGTCTCGTCTTGAAAATGTGTTCCCTGGCTGGTGGCACTGTTTTGTGGGGTTGTGGACCCTTTAGAAATATTAATGCTGATTGGAGCTGAGGCCTTCCATGCCTGCTTCCATCCTGATTCCTGACCCCTGCTTTGTGATGTCCTATTGCATGAATGCTGACCGGCCTGCCTTTGCTATCAGACTGAATCCTCTAGGACTGAGAGTTAAGTACTTCCTTCCTGGGGTTGTTCTGTCAGAAATTCTGTCACAGTGACACAAAAGGAGCTAACAGAACTTGACTTAAATACTCAGGATGGAGCCAGGACTCACTGCATGATGCTTCAGCTCCTGGCTATGGCAGGAAATGGGGATGCAGGGGCTGCAGGGCCCTCCATTCAGGTCCATGTAGGCATAGCTCACCTCTTACAGCCTCTTCCAAGGGCCCTTGTGCAGCAGGCGTGGAACACACACTCAAGCCCTGATCAGCCAGGAGCTGGATCTCCCGCATAGATGCATAGGTGCTTGTCAGCACACCACCTCCCCTTGAAAGACAAAAGGGATTCACTTTGCTTATCTCTCCAGGAAGACAACAGAACAGTGCTGATTCAAAGGCTTTTCTAAATTGTGTTTTACAAAATGTATTTGTTTATATGCATAAGCATTTCCTGCATGTATGAATCTGTACCACCACATATATGCAGTCCCTGCAGAGGCCAAAAGAGGACATCAGATCCTGCGAAACTGGAGTTACAGCTGATTGTGAACTGCCATGTGAGTGTGCGGAAATGAACCCAGGTTCTCTGCAAAAGCAGCAAGTGTTCTTAACCACTAAACCATCCTCCCCCCTAAAGGCATTTCCATTAGTTAAGATCTGAAAAATCCCTGATAGATCCTCAGCTATAGATTATTTAAATAAAATAGAGATCCTCAGGACATTTAATGTTTCTTCAAGTCCTTTTGGTTTCTCTTTACTTATATGGACTCATAAGTTTGAGTAAGGAAGCCATCATGTGGCACTTCTTATTTTGTATCGGTGAGCTTAAGGACTGCCAGCCCTCAGCCTCTGCAGAGAATTCTAGAATCCATCCCGCCCTTGCTGGACAAGCAGAGTCTCAAAGTTCTATTTTAAGGTTCTCAGAGGTAACAAGAACCACAGCCCTGGGGTACTTTATGTATTTATTGTGGTAGAGTAAAATGATTAGTATAGGCAGCGCAAGACATTAACCTGGGCTCTCTCACGGTTTATGCTTTCAGCTCCTGTCCATTCATACAGCATGAACAAGGAAGGGAAAAAGCACACACACAGACTAAGGATTCACACAGCCCTGGCCATACCTCTGGGATGTGGCTACACAGGGAAGGAACAGATCCGTGGGTATATGTCTCTTAGAGAACCTCGTAGTGCTCTGGAGGGATTCTGTAATCTAAACAGGTATAAAGATGCATGTATTGAAACAGACTTATGAACACATATATTTGCAGTTACAGAAACAAAAATAAAAACCGGTGCATGAAAGCACTGCTGAGTAGAACTTTAGAAAGTGGATACCTGGGCCATGATGGCTGGAGAGATAGTCTCCCGGACATACTTCAGGTAATCAACTGTCGCCTCAATAACGGAAGCCACATCGCTCTTTCTCCCCTTGACATAGGGCAGGAGAGTACGCAGCTGCTCGCAGCAAAGCTTGATGCGCTCTCTGTTCAAACAGTTGTAAGGAAATGAGGAGGCATTGTCTCACTTTTCTTTGTTCATAAGGATAAGCAATTCTCCCAGGTTTCTCTGAAAATGGACTGTCTCCATCTTCATCTGGTCCCTGTTTCAGAGGAAGGCCTGTCCCCCCAGGCCAGCAGCCCTCACAGCTTCTGAAATCACAACCTCCAGGATTCCCACTCACAAGCTGCACAAGATGTACAAGTGCCAAGGCACAGAGTCTGTGCCATGGCAGCCCCTGCTCCCTCGACCAGGCCCATAGCAGTGGTGCTCTGAGTGCCTAGACAGTGCAAAGCACACCCCTCACAGATCTGTAGAATCCTGCCCTTGGGGGGGAAAATATCACACGCCATACAGACATCTTTTTCAATTTACACTAGAAGCCTGGTAGGCCAGGAAGAGTCAGGATCTGAATTTGGACCATATTTTTAACAAGAGATAATGTGGTGCCTTGTGACATGTGAGTTTTACACATGCTGTGGTTTCCTAAGCAGATGAATAAAATACAAAGGACAGTATGCAGGCTAGCACCCAAAAGAGAGAACTGTATGGGGAACTGAATGAATCCAAGCCCGTCGGCATTCTCCCTGAAGTACTTATTTTATTCAATTATGGCCCTGACAAATGCAGAGCAAGTAGCTAGAAACCTTAGGCAAGTCTTAAATTTATTTTAACTTCAAAATTAAACTAAAAAAAAAAAAAATCTTGTTTGACATATAAATAGCCAAGTGGAAAGTAAGTTGGTAAATGGTATTTTTATAGGGCTTCAGGACTTCTGGGGTTGGGCAGAGACGTCACAGAAACTGTTTGGGGGGGGGCACTGAGTCAGCAACTGAACGCTGCTGTCGGAAGACTTTTCACAAAAAATGTCCACTTACTAAAGAAATGAAGATCAAACACACAGCAGAGTTTCCATGTACAAAGCAGTCTCCGCAAAATAGGAAAAGTTGCCTGAACATGTTAAATAGGACACCTCAGAAAATTACAGCCTATGAGAGCTTCAGAATTTCACCTGCAGTAGGAATGATGTTATAAATCTTACTGAGGAAAAGTAGTGTTCAAGACAGGGTAAGAAATGTAATCCTGGTCATTAAACAAAGCAAGACTGAAATACAAAAGGCCGAAAGCAAAGACATTAAGCCACTGTTACCCACAGAGAGGACTCATTGGTGACAGTATTTCTCCCTTTTCTATACTTTTGCTAGATACATGTCACTTCCATAATGACAAGTGCCATTATACATTGTTTCAATATGAATTAAGAAAACATTTAAATGCACAGAAAACAAGGGAATTACAGATGAATATTTATATTCCCACCACTTAGAATCTTTCTTGTGGGGATATGTTTCAAATTTAATAAAAACCAGCCTGAGATATCAGAGGGATCTACCCCCAGTCAGTCTAGGAGGATCAGACAGTGGTAACTCACACCTTTAATCCCAGCACAGAGAATATCTGGGAGTGGTGACCTATGGTTAATCCCATCAAACATGAGTTTGAGGCCAGCTTAGTTTACAGAAGGAGTTCCAGGCTCCCAGGCAGTGGAGGTGTCTCACCTTTAACCTTAACCAGGATGTGAAACAACTGGGCAAAGAAGGTATTTAAGGCAGGCATAGAAAGCAGAGCAGGCAGTAGAAGCCAGAAGAGCGAGGCTGAGGAAGCTGGAAGACAGCTGGGTGAGATCTGACTGTGGTGTTTCCTCTCTAATATCTCAGCCTTTCCCTGAGGTCTGGCCCTGAGTTTCCTTTATTCGTGCAACACTTCTCTATGGCACTGGCGCCTACTCAGCTCCTTCATTTAGACTTCAAGCAATGTTAAAGTTATGAAACTTGTGGACATGATTTCTCTGTATCAAGGAATAACCAGGAAACCAAGGGCTGCGCCAGCATTTACCTCCTCAGCTTTTCTTTGCTTGAATGAAGAACAGAAGTCTTTCTGCTTCTCTCAGGAGGCGGCAATGGGGCCTTTAATTCACGTTTTGGGCCATTTTTCAGCTGCTCAGAGCTAGAAGCAAGTGAAAACCACGCCACACATTAAAGAGGAAAACTGTCAGGTAATGTCAACAATAAATACCAGCTCACTAACCGGATGGAGACTCAGTCTCCTGCTTCATAAAGAGGGAACATACATTAAATCACTGTACCTGACACATTTGGCACTGAATCTTTTCTTTTGATTTCAAAATATCAGAAATCCAATGGTCAAAATTCTAAAACACACTGATTAAATATAACATGTAATCAGGACTAAGACATTCTAATTTTATCAGTTATAGTTATTCCTACAAGCAGAAATCCATTAACAATGCTTTTTTTTTTAAACTTCATACTACTGTAAAAGTATTGCAACATCAGTCTATTTCTCCCTCCAGCTATCTCTAATAAATTCCATACAACGGTTGATGCTTGGACAACCTGCTATAAAACAACTGAGCTAGATGGCTCCTGCCCAGTTGTAAGCTAACATTAAGTGTTCTGAGCATGTTACAGGGCATGCTACGATGTCAGGGTTGGGCGCCATTTCTACTTAAAATGCTTTGTACCGGGTCTCATAGGCCCTCTGTAAATCAAAGAACATGACTGTTAGGAAGTTAAGGCACAAGGGGCTGGGGAGATGATTCAGAGATTAAGAGCATTAGATGCTCTAGCAGAAGACCTAGTGGTGGTTCATAACCATCTCTAACTCCAGTTTCAAGGTATCTGATGCCCTCTGAGGCCACTACATGCCTGTGGTACAGACATAAGCACAGCAAAACACAAAATAAAAAATTTTAAAGTTAAGGTCTATGGGGATATGCTTTTATTAAGAGACATCAAAATAATAGTTTTTAGTTAGTAATACAAGTTAGAAAGAAAGTGAACTAGGTATAATCCTTTGGACTCATCAAAATAGGATAATTAATGAAATATTTTCTTTGAACTGTCAATTGTTAATGGACTGGATATTACTCATTTATTGTTTGTATATATTGTATATAATTACTGTACTTACTGTATATGGTTTTTCTTATGTTAGCTATAACCTTTTTAAATTTTGACACAAAAGGGGAAATGTGGGGATATGTTTCGAATTTAATAAAAACCAGTCTGAGATATGAGAGGGATCTACCCACAGTCGCTCTAGGAGGATCAGACAGTGGTAACTCACACTTTAATCCCAGCACAGGGAATATCCAGGAGTGGTGACCTATGCCCTTAATCCCAGCAAAGACTGGAAGAGATGGCTCTGTACTCTGATAGTCCAGACTGGTTTTCATTAAATTTGAAACATATCCCATAAAGGTCAGTAGAGAGAAAAGAACAAAGTGGCTTTATGTGCCTGACTTTAGCTTTATCACCAAAGTTAGTTTCTCTCCCTTTTAAATGTTCTCATTTAGCAGACTCTAAATGTTCTCATTTAGCAGACTGTCTAGATTCTAGAAATTCACAGTTTTGCACTATTTTATTAATTGTTATTTTATGTGTATGATATGTAAGACATGTGCCTGGAGCCCACAGATGCCAGATAAGGGAACAGTCGCTCTGGAACTGAAGTCACAGACAGGTGTGAGCACATGGGTGCAAGAAATTGAACTTGAATCCTCAAGAAGAGTGGCCAAGACTCTAAAGGGCTGAGCCATATCTACTGGCTCCCTTTACATTGTTTTTGAAAGATTGAAAAATAATCCCACTTAGTGTGTGTGTGTGCTGTGTGAAAGAGGGGGTAGTGAGAGGGACAGGAAAGGAGGAGGCGGGGAGGAGAAGGAAAGGGGACAAGAGAGGGAAGAGAGAGAGAGAGAGAGACCTGTAGAGGTCAGAGATCAATTCGGCATATTCACCACAGCTTTGGGGGGAGGGGTGTTCTCACTGTCCTGAAGCTCACAAGAGCTAGGCTGGCAGGCCAGGGTGCCCCAAGGGCCCTCCTCCTGTCTTCACCCCTCCCCCACGCTAGGATTCTAAGCACCCATGCCTCAAAGCCTTTGTATTTGAATTCCAGGTCTCAAGCTCACTCATGCTTGTGAACAAGTACTTCATTGACTAAGTTATCTCCCTAGTCCCGTAATCCTATTTTCTTTATCCAAAAGGGTGAAACTTGACTGGAAATTTTACTTTTATTTACTACTGTAAGATTAGGAGGGAGGGTAAAGAAATATTCAAAACTAGTAGACACTGAAAAAATGCTTTTATGTAGTATAGGAAAATCATGAAACCTCACAAACACCCTTCCCCGTGTCATACCCCAGAGAGGGGTCATCTTTCCATAGAGCTCTTGTGAGTCTTATTTAGCTTCAGCTGCTAAATAAGATTCTCAGAGCTGCCGATACCCATGCACCACTTAAGTGAGATCATCTCTGGTTTGCCACACTGAACTGGCTTCAAGTCCCTTCCTTGGTCCAAACAGTAAATGGCTGCATTCTACACATTCCAGAAGTGCCTGATTCAAAACTTTCACCATCATCAGCATCCATGGGCTACAGCACTTGTCCATTTACCAAAGCTACAGAGCTAACACAGGAAAGGTCTGACCCCAAGATCAACTGCCTGTGGGAGATGCGTTTGAATGTCAGTTCTAACACCAAGAAGAGGAAGAGAGACATACAGACACTGACAACCTGCCCCAAATGCCCTGTAAAAAACTGAGAGCGTCCTTCATAGGACGAATAACAAACTCTCCTAATCAGGAGCATTCAATAATTGAAGCATCGAGTTTGTGTGTTCAAAAAAGACATCTGGAAGAAAGTGCTGTAGACACACTAGGTAGGGCTGTGCTAGTTGGTTCAAATTTCAGTTTCAAACTTGTGTTTGAAAAATAAAAGCAGTCTGCTGCTACTTTATTTGAACATTGACATTAAGTGCCTTCTGCTACTGAGTTGAATCCTCCCTGAGGCACACCATGACCTCGACGCTAGAATCTGAAAGAGAAGAGTGCTCCCTAGAAGAGTGCTCTCTGTCTCCCTCTGCATTACTCTCACCCAGGACCAGGACTAGTGTCTTATTGTGAAGGTCTTTGCAGTATCTTTAATAAAATGGACATGCAGTACACACCTGCAATATCGAAAAGTAGGAAAAAAATAAAACTAACCAAAGAAACGAGTCAGGAGAAATGTGTCCTCCAAGTTCACTGCAGGAAGACTGGAGGTGCGGTCCGTGTTCTGGAAGCCCCTCAACGCGGTGCAGCCCACATTCCTGAAGCCCCTCAAAGCTTTCCACATCTGCTGGAAGTTTGGGAAGAGGCTCATTTTAATCCTAGAATCATTACCAATGGTTGTTACAAAGCAGGGCTTTTACAATAGAAAGCAAATGACGGATTTCAGTCCAGAAAGCATAAAATCACTCAGATTAGAAAGTGTCATTGTAAGGCTGCATACACTGTACCTAGGACATCCTCTTTCCAGTCAGAACCTGGAAACTTAGTGACATATTTTAGGAAGCACCTCCAACTGGGCTTGTGTATCACCTTCCTATTTATAAGTAAATGTCAAGCAACTGCAATGTCAAGATATGGCCTCAAGGGAAATAGAATCTGCAGCTGTTAGTCCGTGGAGCAGTGACAGAATAATTGGAGAATGACTGTGACCCATCTAAGGTACTGGACAGGTGATGGGCAGCTGCTGTCCACACTGAGGAATAGAGAAGATTGTAAAGGGACCTTAACCACATGCTTGGTCACACCCAGGAAGATCTCTGAAGCCAGAGAGGTCAAGAGTTGTGAGGTGAGGGGTTGGGGAACGGAGGAGGATAAGGAGGTGCTACAAATTGACCTTACTGACCACTGAAAACTAACACTGTAAAGAGGCAGACAGACGGATCTAGAATATGAACTTATATATAATAACCCTTGGTGTGTTTCAAGAAAATATTAACTTTAAGTTTAAAAAAAGTTTCCAGCCATACAGAGATATAACTCTGTGTGTGTGTGTTGGCAGTATGTAGTGTCGATAAACAAATACATTGTAAATATAGCACAGTCAAGTTAGTGTTTTCATCATTTTGCATGATTATTTTCTTGTGAATGTGTTGAAAACATTTCAAATGGATACTCTCAGCCAAGTTTCAAGTATTCCACACAGCATTGTTAGCAAAGCCATGAAAATAGAGCTTAGGTCTTCAGAGTTTACTCATATGACATAACAAAAACTCTCCACCCCTTGACCATCACTCTCCATCTGATATGAACTTAATTCTGAATGATTTCTCAGCGAGTATCCCAGCCTACAGCAAACAAAAATGATTATTGAGCCACATTAATTCCAGGATTTGGAGGCTGCCTGCGGTCCTTTTAGGATAAGCTAATTTAATTAGTGCTCAAGTGTTGCCCTACACACAATACAATAGGTAAGGGATTATAAAGGAGAGGTCTAATTGAGACATTGACATTAATGTTTTGTATCTAAAACTATGCAAGATAAAGGATGACCCTGTATTCATTTCAAGAGGTAAATAATTACACACATGTTTTGCAAAGAGGGAGTTTCTGCAATTCCAAGTTAATGCTTCTGCTTTTTGAACATCCCTGTAATGAAGTAACCTAATCAATCATATTTTAATAACCATGACAGCAGCCAAGTTACCAAATGAAAAGAAACCCAGTAGTGACCTCAAACAACACAAACAGAACCCTTCACCACACAAGATTTTTTTCTCCTTATTTACACTTATTTCCTGACTATGATTAGAAACATACTCACAAAATACACAGCAAATTGTTAATCCACAAACAAAAGGCCTCAGTAGGAAACCAACTTAAAGATGTGCAAACATGGTTTTTTTTAATAGAATTTTAATGAGAATTTCTTAAACTTTTGCAAATATATTTTTAACTCACCCATATTTGTGAAAAGTGCTTTCCAGTATTTTACCACAGAGTTCATTTTTTCCAAGGTCAATGGCTCGGTGAAACTAATGTCCACTCCATATTCTGAAATACAGCCTAAAGACATTGTGTTAACACCAACTTACAATTCCTGTTTGAAAAGGAAACACGTGCTGCATCAGGAAATGACATACATACCTTTAAATTTTTCAGGTTTAACAAAAACAAACAGCAGATTTGTGTTTTTCTTCTTGGCGGATCTGAGGGGAAAGTGTTACAATGAGACAAAATCATCACGCAAAGAAAATCAGTCTCAAGACTTTAATTTACTAGAAACCAAACTATAGCTGCCTTTGACTTGGAGAGTTTAAGATGGTGGAAAAAAATTAAACTCAGTATCTCAGATCAGTGAGGAGTGATGTGACAAAGGACTGCTCTAACCTGAACCTTATCCATATTTTCAAATTCCTCGTTAGTTTAAAAAAGGTTTTGGGAGGAAGGATATTTCAAGACCACTATAAGAATACATTTAAGAACTGAAGAGATGGCTGTTCTCCAGAGGAACTTGGATCAATTCCCAGCACCCACATGGAAGCTCACAACTGACTGTAATTCCAGTTCCAGGGGACCTGACACCCATGACAAAACACTAATGCACATAAAACAAAATAAATAATTGTTTAAACACAATAAAATCAGTAAAATCCAGATTGTGGAAAGCTACAGCAAACTAAAAATTCTTCCAAATGCATACATGTGTGTGAGTCTGTGTCTGTTTGAAAAAAAAAAGATACCTATGTATACACATTTTAAGACAAAAGCCAAATAATACAAGGAAGAGAAAGTTGAAATTCTATTTTTATCATCAGGATTTTTGGAATCATAACCGGGAAACACTGAACATTGATTATATATTTCAACATTAAAGAATGTTTAATTTTTAGATGTGGCATTGATGCTGTGGCTTTTGTTGAGTATAATCTTAGACAAGTTGGGTTTGCTGTAAAATCCACCTGCAGCAGATCTTTCTGAAAAAGGAAAGGTGTCAAGGCTGCAGTGAGGATTTGGGAATTCACTGGCCTATTCTTTCTACTTTCATATACTTGAAATTTTTCAAACTAAAATGTCCTGTGAAATAGCCAACCAGAATCATGTGTACCGTATGCCAGCTAAGCAAAAGCTGATTCTTCAGCTCACAAACTTGTGTCATCCAGGAAGAGGGGATCTCAACTGAGAAAATGCCTCCATTAAATTGGCCTGAGGGCAAGTCTTTGGGGCTTTTTCTTGATTAATGACTGATGTGGGCAGACCCAGCCCACTGTGGGCAGTGCCACCCTGGGGCGAATAAAAAAGCAGGCTGAACAAGCCAGCCATGGCGAGCAGGAAGTAGCGGTCCTCCAAGGCTACTGGTTCCCACCTTCAGTTCCTGCCTTGACTTCGCGGAACAATGACCTACCATCAGGAAGCTGAAATAAGCCCCTTCCTCCCCAAGCTGCTTTGCTCACAGTACTTACCACAGTAATAGGAACCTAACTAAGAACCCCAGCATGAGGCTATTAGTTTATGTAAAAGTGAACGCATGTTACTCTATATTCCATATTTTATCATAGACTTATCCCTAAGCATCTGTAGGAGGCTGGCTCCAGGGTCTCCCATGAATACCCAAATCAGTCTGTGTTCAAGCCCCTTGCAAAAAAAAAAAAAAAAAAAAAAACCAAAAACTTTTCACTAATGTGTGGGACAGAGCAGCAGAGGCCCCAAGTAGCTGTGGCCTCTACCTCCTACACTGAGTGCCTTAGTCTTCCTTCTGCCTCTGCCTGTCTACTCCCCTAACTCAATTTGCATATCCCTACTCAGGCGTCGAAAGAGCATCCCCAAATTTCGCTATTAGCTTACAAAGACCCGTCCTATATCACCTTGAGTCCATTTTCTCCATCGGCTCTTTCCATAGGAGAACCAAGCTGTTCAGACCTAATCCTGTTTAAACACACTCTGAGTGGTTCCCACGTGATCCCACAGGGACAAAGGTAACTCTCCATCCATGGGACTCCAGTTCTCTGGAAGCAGCTTGGGTTTGAAGAAGCTGGGTTTTTATAGAAATCTAAGATACAATAGGAATGTCTGAGGTGGTAGGGTCTGTCAGATCCCAAGAGCCTCATCACACCCCAGAAATAGATTCAAGCCACTGCCAACTCTGCACAGAGGTCAGAGTGCTTGTTTTAACATCCACTGTAACTCTTAATAGACTCTGAAAAGGTGGGCTATTTTAATGACGGCTGTTTATCTTTTTAAAAAGCATACTTATAGGACCAATATCAGCATTACGTAGCAAATAAACTTCTATGGCCTGTTAACACCCCTGCTGTCACTCATACCTATTCCTTCTCATGTTGAAATGCTAATTCTTACAGCAGCTCGTCAAACTGGCCACAGGAGCCACACTAAGAAGCTTCTACTTATGAAGACATGCTTCATTTTAAAATTTAAAGTAGACAAATTTTATAACAACTATATCAATATATTGTATCTTATGGATTTAAGAAATAGACTTGAAAGGAGATTTTAAAGACACAGATGATGTGGGAATGTCTTGGGGCTAAGGGGTCTGGGGCGGCAGGTCTGTGATTCTAGACCTCTGGCAGCCAGGGACAAAAACCATATTGTAACACAGAGTCAAGATTTGAAAAGTTTTACCTAATTGTCTTGACAGCCTGCAGTTCCTCCACTGTTAAGGTGGAAATCACCCTCATGAAAATTATGTCATACGAGTTTGCAGCCAAAATCACAGCTACCTCCTTCACATCGATAATGGTCAGGGTGGTCTGCCCTGTGACGGAAATGAACTTCTGTACAGAGCTGGTCAGGAAGTATCTTTTGGCATCTCCAACTAGCAAAAGGTCTAGTTTTCTCTGAAAGAGAAGGAAGGAAGCAAAGACCACATGTAATTACTACCAAATAATCACGAGTGAGAAATAAGGAGCTGGCAGCCAAGTTGGTGAGTCCCACATTATTTATTTTGCTAAAAACACATTCCACAGAACGATTTTTTAAAAATCTAAACTTGGTGCTAGAGGGATGGCTCAGTAGTTTTAAGAACTTAGCTACTCTTACACAAGACCCAGATTCATTCTCTGCACCCATGTGGTGGCTTACAGCTGTTGTAACAGTAGTTCCAAGCGTTCTGGCGCCCTCTTCTGGTCACCATAGGTACCAGGTACACACACTACTCACATACATGCAGGCAAAACATTTATACAAAAACAGCTCGTAATGTTTAAGTGTTTAGGGTTGAGTGTTGGTCCTCACTCATGGCAATCCTTGGCCACATGCAAACCATGGGTTGACAGCTGGACCCTTGCCTCTTTCCACACAAAGCAGTATCCTTCGCATGAATATCTCCCTCTACCCCATCCTCCAAATATTTCGGCTGGGAATGTGTGAAATTTAAGACTTCTATCTTTTTATTACAATTAATGTTTTTGCTTAATGATTTTTGTTGTCATTTCTTTGATCCATACTGCCCCTTGCAGCTCATATCCTGGGATCCACTTTGTTAAATTTCAGTACAGATGAAGGAGAATCTTTTAGCCTGAAAACACGGTCACTGTGCTCTCACAAGTCAGTGCTGGCTGATCTTTGTCAAAAATCACCGTGTCTCTGGATTTTGGAGACGATGGTCCATCACCTGTAATATTCAGAGTGATTGTTGAAAGCACCAAACAACTTTGCTTTCGCTGAGTGGTTTTTATGGGGGGGTTGGTGTGTGTGTGTTTAATCTTCTGTGTTCTGACAGAATCTGCTGAGTATAGGCATTTATTAGCTCTGTAAATGGATATTTCTTCAATCAGGGATTAACTTCTCTGTTTTCTTTTTCTCCTTAGGAATCTTATGTGAAATGTTAGGAACCCCATGAAAATTATTTTTTTCCATTTCTCTGTGATAGATTAGACTGTTTTCTTGGCCTAAAGTACTACATTTAATGTGGATTGTAAATTTTTAAGTTTTTTTTGGTATTTTCATAACCTGTTATTTTTGGAATGCGACAACTTCTCTGAAGATACAAATCAGAATTTTACTTGTATCTGTGTGGGTGCATGTATGTGTATCTGTGTCCACACAGATACAAAACAACCTTGAGTGTCATTTTTCCAGTAGTATCTACCTTATTTGTTGGGCTTGGAGTTTTCCAAATACGACAGGCTGGCTGGCCAGGAAACCCCCATATCTCTCTTACCCAGAGTTAGAATTACATGAAAATGCAGCTATGCCTACCTTGTGTTCATGTGTGACTTGCACATGTGTACACCTACAGGTGGGGGGTGGAAGTCTGCATGAGACTTCTTCCTGTTTCTCCCCATCTTATCTTTTGAGGAAGAGTCTCTCACTGAACTTGGAGCTCAAAGATTTGCCTAAACTGGTTGACAGTGGGTTCCAAGGGCTCCCCTTGTCTCTTCCCAATGCAGGGGAGTTGGGGGGGGGAGATTATAGATTATTAACCTCTGTGCCTGGTCTTTACACAGACGCTCAGATCCTAACGCCTGCAAGCACTTTACCAACCATGCTAGCCACACAACCACATGTACCTGGAAAGTTAGAATTCCAACGTTGGCTTCAACTCTTTTAGACTAGCCCCTTCAACTTGCCCTTTTACAAGTACCAAAACACGGTTGATTATGAACAAGACAAATGTCTTTCTTGTCACTCTGGAGATTAGAAAAGTCCAAGATTTTAAGGTGCTGACAGATCCATAGTCAAGTGAAGGCGTGAATTCTGGTTCAGAGAAGGCAACATCGCAGTGTGCTTTCACATGGTGCAAGGGCTGATGGGTTTAACTTGAGCCTCTTTTATAGGAACACTAATCTTCTGCTTGATAGCAGAAGTATCCTAATGACCCAGTCACCTTAGAGCAGCTCTACCCCCTAATGTCAACACCTTGTAGTGAGGATGGCAGGATGTAAATTCAGAGAGGACACCAACACTCATAGTAAAGCAGGCTCACAATGTGTGCTGGTATAGCTGCACACCTGTGCAACTGCACCTGCCTACATCTGGGAATCTTTCCCTAGAGAAACTTAGAAATCAAGGATTGAGTGCTGGCTGTCAATGTTCCCAGTGGTGGCTTCATTTAATGGAAACTGATTTGAGTCAGTGCTAGGGAGCAGACTGGAAATTATCCACACTGGGAGCCTCAGGCCCATGTGCAGCTCATTCTGTAAGAGCAGTTCACAGGCCTATTCTGGAGTTGAAAGCATCCTTACTCTGGTCAGATGACTAAGCTAAGCACAGGTGCTCTGCATGCAGCTGCTCTCACAACAGGTGATCACACTCTGCACACATGTGGAGCTCCCTTTCCTTCCCACCACTAATCTGCTTTGCCTCAGCATCTCCTCCGACTACAAAGATGTAGTTTTTCTCTGCAGTAGACAATTGATTCTGTCACTTTCTAGATTTCAAGTCTGACTGTGGATTTGAGATTGTGGGGGGAAGCTTCAGTGTTGGAACCAAGGTCCCATCCAGAACCATGCACTGCATTCGGTGGTTATGCCTCCTTGGGTTTTCTGCTCTTTCTCGTTCTTCTCAGTGGTATTTACAGGCTTCATTATTTCAAAAGTGGCTCCTGCTGTGGAGTTCAGAACGGAGGAGGAGGCATGGATGCTGAATCCACCGACAGGAGCCGCTCTCCCCTGCCTCACCAGCATTAGAAAGGAGAAAAATGACCACTATCAATGTGTTGTCATTTTTATTTTGTTCTTTTTAAACTGTCACCAGCCTACTTAGCCAAACTTCTATTTTCCTAGAAAACCCTAACATTTTCAAAACATACCATAACCTTTTTCTTTAAAAATAATCATTTTGTTTATTATTTGAGACACAACCTTGGTTATGTTCCCTAGGCTGATTTCAAACACTCAATCCCCTTGCCTCAGCTCCTGGAAACCAGAGAGACTCTGAAGGCCCTTGTGATCTGTCTCACTTCATTTGAAAACCACACTATAGGTCAGTACTATTTCAGGTGCAATTCATTAGTGTTTGTTGTCCAACTGTACTGTATCACATGATTAATTCTATCCCAGCACCTTCTGAGACCCCATCCCCAAAGATGAGTGCTACTGTGACAGTGATAAGTGGTCATGAGAACTGACTCTAAGACAGCTATAGTTCTCTTGTTGTTTTTCAAAATAATGTGTTTAGTTGAAGTGACTGCCAATATGCTAATATAACCTATCTGATATGGATACGGTAACCATTAAATAACTCCCTAAATGTTTCTGTGGAGTGTGTATGTGAGATGTGGTGTGCATGTGGTATGTGGATGTGGTATTTGTTTATGTGGTATTATGTAGTGTGTGTATGTGATGTATATATGTGCTATATGCTTAAGTGGTGTGTATGCGGCTTGTTGTCTGGGTATATTTGTGTTGGATGTGTGTGGTAAGTGTATGTGGCATGTGTGTGTGGTATGTACCCATGTATGTGGTGGAAGATGGTTGTCAAGTATCTTCCTCAATCACTCTCCATCTTAGGTTTTGAGGCAACGTCCCTCACTGAACTTGGGTCCAACCATTGGGCTAGGCTGGCTGGCCAACAAACTCCAAGGATCTCCCTGTCTAAGTCACCTGTCACCGAGCACAGGGATTACAGAAGCGTGCTGCTGCTGCAGTCTGGCTTACATTTGGGTACTGGGTGCCAAACCTGGGTTATGCTTAAGCAGCATGCACTATTGCCAACTAAATCACCTACCTCTCCAGCCCCCTAATTTTTCTTTATCTTAATATAGTAATTTTTCTCTCACTGAGCCATTTGAGAATAAAACAATGTGGTATGAATAATGGTATTAAAAATAGGTGTAAGCCTTTATATTAGGAAGGTTGGTTCTTTTAGTCTTTTCAGGTCCCTGTGTGCTCCTCTTAACTGTACTTGATGATTGCTGTTCCCACAGGTATTTATTGAGCCCTCCTACTGGGCGGAGGCAGTGCTGGGAACACAAGTGAAGGGGCAGCCAAGCACCCCCTGCACAGGGCCTTCCATGCCTTCTCTGTGGTGCAAACCGCAGGGTGAGAACCAGTATCTGGCTCTTGGTTCCAGGTACCAGCACTGGCTCTAAGTAAGAGACAGGACCTGCAAGCTGACAGTGCAAGGGCCCTGCGCATGGTAGGCACCTCTGTATTTTCTTAAACACCAAACCTAAGCACAAAACACACACACACACAAGCTGAGAGGATGGGAAAGAATTACAGGGATGTGCATTCAGGATGGGCAGCGGAAACTGTTCTCCACATTTCGTGAAAAAGCAGCGGCCTATTTGAGCCTTGTCCTAGGTGGCATCTGATCTTCTAAGTACATCCATTTCCTCCCAGGCTACCCTCCCAGAGTCCCCAGAATCTTTTAGTCTTGTGGGAAAAAGTCAGAACTGTAAGGGACAAAGAAAAAAGGATGAGTCTGAGGAGGTGGGGAAAGAGCAGCGTGGGAAGCCATGCTCTGTGCAGGAGCCTAATGTTTGCAAATGCTAAGTGCTGAGTACAAAACAAATCAGTTCTAGAAAGATCTAATTGACCCTCTTGCCAAAGGCTTCTTTCCCTGACCTACAAAGCCACAACATCCTCAGGGTGTCAGCAGTCACAGAGATTAGAACACTTAGAATGCCAGTCAAGTCCACTATCCAGTAATGTAAATTTAGCAGATAAAGTACAATGACCATAAATCTGAATGTTGACTCAGTATCTGGTTGATGGTGTAACATCTGAACAGGGGAAATTTGAAGGGTTGAAAAAGAATGGAAAGTTCTAACATATTCTCCTCTGCAAAATTGCAATTCCAACTGCAAAATTGGAAAAATAGACTCCACCTAAAAACACAATTGGCTAGATTTCACTTGACAGCATGTTTTGTTTTTTACCTGTATGAATTTCCTAGTGTGCTTTTTAAACCAATACATATTCATTAGGAAATTTAAAAAAAACTGAAAATGAAATCCCATGCTCTCTTGGGGTATGCCCTATTAACATCCTGCCTACTCGCCCTTTAATTATGGGCAGTTTTATAACGAGCATCATCGCCAATGTCCTTATCTACGCTCTCATTTCTGGCTGCGGTATTCAGGGTACTGCAGTCTCTACAATTTTAAAGAACGAGATTTCCATCTGCAATCGGTGGCCGTCTAAACCCTTAATTAGTAACAGCAGGTGCTGAAGTGCTTAGAGCAAATCACTCCTACATTTCAGTGAGTTGTTATTTATGTCACTGTTATCAGGGGGTGCAGTGCTGAGGCTAACAATCAGCAGGGGCTGCCAGGGCCTGGACTCTCAGAGGGCACTCCCTGGCCTCCAGTTTCCCAGAGACCAAGGGATTTAGCACAAGCTGGAGACTAAACAAACTGCGGAGCTTGCTGAGGTTAACAAGACCAGAAGGAGCTCCCATTCTGGGTCAGAATCCACAATTCTTTGTGTTCTAGATAATCAGGCATTTTATTCAGAATTCCATTTTTATGCAGTTTCGCTTAATCTTGCACCACTGAAGTACTTTTCCTTAGAACTTTCCCAGGCGCACAAACACCTTGCCTCGAATTACCGAAGCCCGTTAAACAACCTACAGAAATAGTTCTGATTCCAGAAGCTTGCTTCTAAGGGGTCAGAAGATTAAGTAGTTAAAGCCTTCTAGGGATTTTGACAAAACTCATCTTGGTATAAGAGATCCCTCCTACTTGTCCAGAAAGATCTATGAACAACAAATTACGCTGGCTTTGCTTTCTAGGGCAATGCTACTCTACGCTTCTCCAGCCAGGTTATTATTTTTTTTTCTTTTATTTTTGGTCTTATAGACAGGGCCTCACACTGTAGTGGAGAACAGGCCTTGAATTCACAGCAATCCTCTTGCCTCGGCTTGCAAGTGGAGGCATCATGGGCAAAAGTCACTAGGTCCGGAATTTTTTCTTTTTTTTTTTTCTTTTTTTAATCTAAAACAGTAACCCTGTGGGTTCCTAAGCATCTGATCGAGGTGCATTTCTACGACTTCTTATCTGCAGAGTACAGATGCCGCATAGACTGGCAAGCAGGCTTTGTTTGATCAAGGCCACCTTGGGTCGCCATCTTCGAAAGGCGAACGTACAAGGACAGGGACTCTGGAAATACATGCAGATAAAGGCGCGCTCCTAGAACCCAAACCTTTCCGTAGGAAAACTCAAGCCGGGTCTCCTAACTCCAAGACAGGACCCAGGTTCTGCTCCGGAGACCCGGGGGTGGTGGTGGGGGTGGGGGGAGGTTGAGGTCTGGCCTGGTGGCTTGCTCGCCTGAATGAGCAGCCCTCCGCTGGAGCACGGTCCCAGGCCCTCGATGGAGGCTCCTGGGCGCTCTGTTCCAGGGTTAGGGCCTGCAGGAGACCCCCGGGGCTGGGGTGATGCTCACAGCCGCCTCCCCCGACAACTCCTACCTGCCCTGGCCTCCGGCCTAGCTCCCCACCGCTCATCGGCTCAGCCATGGCGCCTAGATCTCCTGGCTTCTTGGCGGGCTCTCGCTGCGGGGGGCGGAGCGAGGCGCAGGGAGCGCCCGGGGGCTGTGGGAGCGCTGGGCAGAGTGACGTGGACACCCCAGGCCTGCCACTCACGCCCCAGGCTGGATCACAGGGCTGCACTACGCATGTGCTGCCATGCCTGGGGTGGGCCAGCAGCTTTGCGTCCTGCAGACAAGCGCTTGTCCCAAAAAACATATTCGCCTGAAGCGTGTGCGTGTGGACAGCGCTCTGATGACAGTTTCTTTAATTTAGGATTTTGGAATTGCTCTGTTTTCGTACTGCGATTTAACACGTTCGCCCCATCCTTTTAAGCTGAGAAACTGAGGCTGCTAACATGTCCTGGCTCCGGATTTTCTGGAAAGCTATCGGGACAAGATCCTTTTCTTGATACTGTGTCTAGGTTTTTCTGATGCTTAGAAACCTGTTTTGTGGTGACACATCTCACTTGAGCTTAGCAAAACGATCCACCATTGCATGTGGTCTGTCTCTCAGCAAACCCTCTGGGTACCCTGTGCAACTGTTGCCTTCTGCTCTAGGGGTCTGATTTAGGTCATCCGAGTATATAAAAAATAGTCCTGTGCCTCTCTGCTTTTTGGATAGAAAGAGGTGTGATAAATTATTGGGAGGGGGATCATCCTTTATCCATGAGTCTACCAACTGGGAACTGAAAATAGAAAAAACCCGGACAGATTTGGTGGTACGGAAGGATCTTTTAAGGCCAACCTGATCATCTAGTAAACTCCAGAATAGCCAGGACTACACAGAGACCCAGTCTTAAACAAAAGAGGAGAGAGAAAATGGCATCCTTACTAAACAAGAGCACACCCCTCCCTTATCATTCCCTGAACAATATATTACTCACTATTTGCACCATATTAAGTTTTACAGGGTGAGTATCCCTTATCTAAAAGCCTTCAGGCTGAAATCTTTAACAAATGTAGGAATGTTTTCATACGTAAAATGAGACATCTTGGAGGTGAGACCGGAATGGAAACATGAGATTCAGTCTAGGCAACACAGTGCAGATTCAGCCTTTACAAATGATATTCAGTCATGTTCGTAAACACCTTATACTCAGAACCCAAAGGTTCTGTAATTCTGTACCAGCCCCCTATGTATACAGCCCCCCAATGTGTCAAAGAAGTTTCAAGTTTTAGAAGAGTTTAGATTTTCATATTAACTATGTTCCACCTTCAAAAAGCAATCTAGAGCTGATTTAAATGATACTTTAACATGGTGTTTATGTGCAAAATCAACATTATCATTTTATATAAAGGATCTGAGTACTAATATCTACAGGGAGCCTGATATCAATCCTCTGATTACACAGAGTGAAATCTGTACATATATACATTTTAGAAAGCCTAAATCCCACATCTCTACTGCCGTCTACCTCACCAGGACCTGAGAATAGTAAATGTCTGTGAAGTAGATGGCCCCTTTCATCAGTATGGGATATGGGACAAGGTGGAAATCAGACCCAGACACGGTGGTATTGTGTGAACTGAAGCCACTCGGAACATTTTTCTCTTGAACAGTAACCAACTTTTCTTTTGTTCCAGTGGTGAGGAACAGCTACTGTGAGGCTAGAGTGACTAGCACAGACATATTTAGTTTGAATAAGAAAGAAAGGCCTTAAGATGATATGAGAGAAAGTCATGGGTAGTTTTGTTGTTGTTTTGCTGTTGGTTATTTTGTATCTAGAATGTGAAAGTCTAACACTGAGAAGAATCAACCTAGATCTTTACATTCTTAGCATCTCAAAAGAAAGCTTAATTTTTAAGTGGACTGTTTTACAGTGGATCTGAAGAGGATTTGTTGGACAGGCCTCTCCTCTGCTTGACATTTGGCAATGTTTAGGGACACTGAGGTGAACTGGCTTCCAGCTGGCTGAGTCTAATGATGCTGCTAAGTAGTCTGCAATGCTCCGAATAGCCTTCGAAGTATCTGCCCCACAGTGGTATTAGTGTTGGACATTGAAAACCTGCCATCAACCTGTGCATTTTAAAAGAATATAAGCCATCAATTTCCTATGTCACCTTTAACCTTCTTGTACTATTCTTGTGTGTGTCACCAGAGACAAACGGGAAGGTGACACTTCGACAATCCCTACAGCATCAGCATACTGAATATAGTGCCATGACATAAAACATTGTAACACTAATTCTACATTGATAAATGTGAAAAACACACCTAAAATTGCCACTTCGGTTTATCCTATAAGATGGCTAGGCTTGTGAGTTTTACATGATTCTCCTAACTAAACTATTATTGTATTTTTTTCTTTCTTTTTGGTTCTGGAGGTTGAACCTGGGACCCAATATGCACTAGGTAAGTACTGTTCTGTGGGATGTACAGGCCCCAGAGGCTTTTAGGAGCCTGGGGGCAGGTCTGCTTTAGCCAGTTGAAATTGGTTATATTTAGTGTTTTAAAATATGTGCTTATAGTATTTTTTATAGTCATGATTGCCTTTTGAGTGGGCATTTTTTAATAAGCCAACCTGGGGTGTGCCTGGGGGTCTTGGCAAGAGAGGCAGAGTCCTGATATAAAATGACCTGGACCATTGAGAGACGACCACCACACTGCAGCAAATGCCAGCAAAGGAACACCCTTCCCTCTGCCTGGGGGGAGGGTATAAAAGGCTTGCTCCTTCCTCAATGAGTTAAACTTATTTATTTCAACTAATCTCCAAAACTATTATCATTGCTCTCTGCACCTTTTCCCCTCTCCCTCCCAAAAAACTAGCAGAGCCTAAAACATGGGCAACCCCAACACTGTACTACCTCAGCCCTCATATTTACTTTTCATTTGAGATGGGGGGTCTTATTAAGTTGCACAGGCTGGCCTAGAACCCATGATTCTCCTGCTGCATAGCTAGTATTCCAGGCCTGTGCCACCAGGCCCAAGTTATTGTTTATTTTTTTTCATAAATGCATGTAGAAAAAAGGTTTGTTTAAATGAATGCTTGTATTTAAGCAAGGCATAAAAACAAAATTCCCTAAGCTTTCACAGTTTGGAAATCTACATAGGTATGTCCTAGTGACTAGTACATCCCGTATGTCTAAGGTTGTTGATCACCTGACTTATTTCCAAAGCCGTCTCTTTTCAAAGGTAATGGGACTTAAGAGAGCGTTTTCATAATACTATAACCACAAGAGTTAAAGCCCAGAGAATCCACCAATTTCAATCTAAAACCTTTCCCACATAAGACACTAATGTGTATATATAAACATATTAAATAATATATATGAATAATATCTATTGAACGGTAATATAAGGACAACAATCTTATACAACCTTTGCAATCCGCATGACCACCGGAACTCCACTAATCGTCAAGTTCCATCATAGCATTATAAACAGAAATATTTCTATAGGGTTCAAATTTCTGCTTGTTTTTGTCCCCTCCCATCTCTTCTGGAAATTCACTGAAGAATGGCCAGAACCAGGGCTTACAGCAGAGGCCAGAATTTGAACACCTTGTCTCACAACCTCCACTGAAAATGCCCAGGTCCTCTCCTGTACCCAACAAGGTCCTCTCATCTCTTAGACTCTGATTCTTACCTCTCCTCCTGGGTACTCCCATCAGAATGGAGCCCTTTACTCTATTTTTCTGTGCATTGCTTATCCTGATGTAAATAGCATTTTTTTTTGTCTTCTTCCAACCTCTAGAATAAAGACCTAGAAAAATTCCTGACTCATATCAGGCATTAAAATTGTTGAATCAAAAAGCAAATTATGGATCTGGAAAGATGACTTAGCAGTTAAAAGCACTGGCTGTTATTACAGAGGATTCATGGTTAGTTCCCAGAACCCACATGGCAGCTCGTGACCATCTGTAACTCCAGCTCCAGGGAATCTAATGCTTTCTTCTGGGTTCCCAGGATCTCTGCATGTACATGGTGTGTGCATGCACCACACACACACACACACACCCCTCTGCCCCCACCACGTACACCTCTATCTATCTAGTCTCTCTCTCTCAAACACACATACTCATAAAATCACAGGCACATTTTTCTCTCACATATTTACATATAAAATATATTTTAAGAAAAGGGAAAATTAGGACATTCTGGTAGTTGATTGGCACCAGTGGACTTTCATGTCTTTAAAACTCTGGGTCTATGATTTATTCTACTTCATAACGCTACCCATTGTATAGTAAGACACAAAACATAAGATTTGTTGGAAAGGGGGAAAATTGCATAACCAAAATGAGCTCATCATTAAAGTGACTGTGTTATCTCACCTGGATGGGGTCACCCAGAGAGGAAAAGACCACTTTTAATCTTGTCCTTTCTAACTAAAATGTACAAGAGCCTCTGTGCTTATGAACTTAACTCTTACCCACAGTGTAACAGAACCCACACTCTTCTGAATTCAGGGCTTAATCAAGTCAGCCAAATTGGTTTCTCTTCCCCAAATCCCTAGGACTAGGCCAAGAAATTTCTCTGATGCTATGGATGAACCATGAAGCCCAGAGAAGTCCCCAACAGCATTTAAAGGCAGCATCAGCCATCACACCTCTATGGACCAGTTTACTGACTTGGGAAGTGTACTGGCATTTCCTCTGTGCTCACCAGCTAACAGCTCATTTACCAATCACTTTCACTTCTGCCTGAATGTTTCAATGTCACTTTCCCAGCATCTGAGAGACCAGATGCTCTCCGGCTTGTGTGTCTCCTTTCTGCTTTGAACTCAGCTCTCTTAACCAGGCAGTGTGGTTCTAACAGAGCATGGTCTAGGTTCATGATGCCTAACCATGAGAGTTTTCTTATCTGTCCCACTTGGATCTCTCCCACAACATGTATCAGACTCATACTTTCTTTTGTAGCTTAACTGGGAATACAAAAATTTGAGAGGTATTCCTAATTCCCTCTGCTGCAGATAATCCATTAATTTAAAATTAATCAGCTGAAATTCTGACTCTGAGATGACGGTATTAAAAGGTGAAATCCTTGAGAGATCATTGTGTCATGAGGAAGGAGCCCTAGTTAATTATATTAGTGTCTTTATGAAAAGGAGACCTGAGGGGTCCCTCAGCTTTTCCACACAGTGAGATACAATGAGAAAATACTGTCTAAAGAGCTGGAATCAGACCAGCCCCAGTTCACTGAATCTGATCACTAATCATGGACTTGGCATCTTCCAGAACTCCAGAATAAAATTCTGTTTTTACTAAGCCACTCTGTGGTGTTTCGCTAGAGCAACTCTTAGGCCTTGGCTCAACAATCACAACCATTCTAGTCTCATAGGACAGACTGCTTTACTAGAATTCATATCCCAGTAACTAGTAAGTTGATAACAAATACATACCCCATAAGTTTAGAAGTATTTCCCATAGGCAGCAAAAAGATCACATAGAAAATAATTATGCCCCGCAGTAGACCGTAATCGGTCTTGACAGTTTTCCCATCGACTAATATAAGAATTGGTTCTAGCAAATCTACCCCCTTTCTAACCTCAGAGCCTTGTAAGAGGGTACAGAACTAAATGAAAATGACAGCAGAACCATGGCTGGGGCTATGTCACACGGAATGCAGAGTGGCCCCCACTCCCAGGCAAAACCATGCCACTGAACCGTTAGAGACAGCAGATTCCTCAAGCCACTGTGGCTGCATTGCCTGAGAAAGCAGTCACAAAGGGGTGACAGCTGGCCTAAGCCAACAGGAATTTCTGTCATCAAATATTCAGGCAATCTGAAAAGGAGAAATTTCTTGTTGATGAGTGTTGAAGTCAACACAACGTAGAAAAGGGGCATCTTTTGAATAGTTGAATATGTAGCAACAGGAGAGAAAAGTCGACTGGATTAACTTTTCCTGTTTATTATGAAACTTTCATAATACCCAAGAGTGGGAGAGTGTGTGTGCATGTGTATAATACAATACAAAATTGAAAGATATGGCTAATATGATTTGAACCCTTGGATATCTCTTCTTACCATGTTTCCCAGTTATAGTCTTGCTAAAATTACTTATTTTTACCTCTTTTATTGGCGAAGCCAGATGAGATCATTATATAACAGAGAAACCTTTTGTGTGGCGCTTCTGACACCTGACTTTAGCCACTGCATCAGTAGAACCCTGAAACAAGTAGCATTAACTCAGCAGCTCGGGGCAGGGCCTGGGGGTCACCAGACAGACACTGGGGCTTAGAAGCCTAAAGACTCCGATTTCTCACAGAGGACTAAGTACTCAGCAGGTGTGTGGACCAAGATGTTGGAAAAAATGGTAGTACTAAGTGTGAAGTATTACAGCCATCCTGGTCTACAGAATGAGTTCCAGGACAGCCAGGGATACACAGAGTTTGGGTGCAAACAATCCATTTTCAAGGAAAACCTAATGCACAACATTCAATAAAAATTGTATAATAGGCAGAAATTTAGGACTGTGAAGGGTGTGAAAGTATGGGAAAGTCCAGCTACTCTAGGGTCCCCAAAGCCAAGATGAAACTGGGAAAGGTTTTGAACACCACGAAGGTTTCTAGGACTCAAGCTGTGACAGAGTTGTGAGCTCAAACGTGACTGTCAATTTTACTCTCAGGAAGATTTTTTTTAAAAAAATATTTTTGGTGGCTTTCATGAGGAATAAAGAGGAATGGACCACATTATGCTTGGAAATTATGACTATTATACATAGAATTCAATCCTCATTTACTGTGTATGTGGTGTGTGTGTGTGTGTGTGTGTGTGTGTGTGTGTGCACGTGTGCATGTGTGTGAACGAGTACCTATGGATATAGGTGTATATATGTGCATGGAGGCCAGAGATTGGTACTATGGATCATCTTCAATCAATCTCCATCATATTTTTTGAGACAGTGTCTTTCATTGAACCTGGAACTCAAAATTTGTCCGGACTGTCTGAGCAGCACACTCTAGGGATCCTCCTGTCTTGTCCAGTGCTCAGATGACAAGGAGTGTGCACCGTCATACCCAGATGTGAATGCTTGGCATCAGATTCCAGTCCTCAGTCAGGCTAGAGCTTTACCATACAATCCAAAAACCTGTAAACCTGAAAACAGTGACTTTGAAAGGGGCTCTAAAGTCACCTCCGGACACACACGTTTGTTCGAGAATGAACTCTGAAAGTGCGCATGCCCAAAGGGAAGAGTAGCCCTTGATACCCACTTCAAATGTGAGCAAGATGACTGGAAAGAGAAAGAAACAGTGAAGCAAAGGCTACTAAGAAAATATAGAGTGTTCCTCTCAGAAAGCAGAGTCAGAACCCAGTCAGGTCGCCTACCAATTCCCTGGGAAGAAGGTCTTCACTGTGGCGCTGCCCATTGGGTTCCGTAAAGATCATGGACCAGTGAGGCTTTATATCTCTACGTGAAGTTGTTCTAGGCATTTCCCATTCAGACATGGACGGTACAGTACACAGCTGTTGGAACCCAGCTATCATTGAACTATAAGATTATAAAGTATTTATAGCAAGGCTTAAGAGAGCAGCATTCTATACAGGTATTAATGGAAATGCAGAGATTTTTCTCTAATTAAAAAAAAAAATCTAGTTATGTTCAGAAGACTCGAAAACAGAGTTGGATTCAATTTTGAGTGCTAGTTAAGATTACTCTGGCCAAAAAACACTAATATCCATGGATGGTCTGATTAATCTGTATGATTGTGAAGAATTTAAAAGATACTATTAGCTACTAAAATACCTAATATCTCTAAGATTTATTAGCAATATTGCTTGGTGCAATTATAAATGAGAATAGGTTAATTGCTTTAGTAAGTAAAATCCAAATATTGGACAAACACAGAACACATACAAGGGTAGATTCTTTATTCACATAACAACCAAATGAGGATTAGCATAGTGGGCAGAACTAATCTGCTATATTTGATGATTCAGGGACCCGAGAGTCTTCTGGGTCATGGGGCTACTGAACACTGGGGCTTTGAGATTTGATTCTTTGGAATGCAGAGTGCCAGCACTCAGGAGACAAAGCAGGAGGCTGGTCAGTTCAAGGCTAGCCTAGGTGATCTCTTTGGTTTTCTGTTGCTGTGATATATAACCCAGACCGAAAGCATCTTAGGGAGGAAAGGCTGTATTCCTGTTCTTACCCAGTCTTCTAGCTCACATTTGAAGCAGGTGCCGAGGGTCCCATCCTTTGGGAGTATGCAACTTCCAGGGAATCTTCTCTGAATGAACATGGGTGTCAAGGGGTGCCATGAGATTCCTTTTTAAAATCACTTCAGTATACCTTCCTAAATTCTTTTTGGATAATATAATTCCATCTACATAGCAGCAGAAAGCTGGGAAGAAAGCTCAGTCAGTAAAGTGCTTGCCTGACTGTGGGTCCAAGTTGATCGCCCAGTATTCATTTTTAAAAATGTAATTTAAATGCATTTAAGAATGAAGCTCAAAAAATGATCAACAACAATGTAAAATCACACTAATGCACAGCATCCAATAAAAATTATATAATAGGCTGAAAATGAGATCAGTTACCAGTACAAAAAATCATAGAAACAGACAAGATAAAGAGAAAATAAGACCATTAAAACCATGGCTATGTTTCTAATACATCCAGAGGGCATAAAAGATGATTAGGGCTGGGAGGAGGCACAGCCAAGGAGAAGGATCTTGGTTAGTTTTGTGGGCCAGTCCCAGAAATGGCACGTTTTATGCATAGACTACTGATCTGGCTGTGCATGATAATACATGTCTGTAGTGCCATTGTTTCAGAGGCTAAGGCAGGAGGATAGCAGTTTCCAGCCTAGGGATTCTGGCTTACTTTTGTTACTATGATATAGTACTTCCAAAAGTCAGTTTAGGAAAGCAAAGGGTCTTTTTCCATTTCTCTGAGTGAAATTGAGGCTATACCTTGAAACCAAGTTTATGGAAGAGTGTGGCCTGTTGGCTGGCTCAGCTACCCTTGTTGACAATCCAGGACCACCTCCCCAAGGAATGACCATGCCCAAGGTGGACAAGGCCCCCTTCTATAAATTAGCTAGCCAGAGATGCCCTGCAGACACTCCTACAGCCTGATCAACTGTGGCTCCCTCTTCTTAAGTGTGTCCAGTTGACAACCAAGATCCACCAATACCCTAAGCTGTATAACAAGACCCTGCCTCAAAGACACAGCAAACCCACAATGACCACCAGTAAAAAGACACAAAAGAGTATATCTGCTTGGCATAGGGTCCCACACAATTCACCTGTCACTAAACACAGCTGTGTGCTCCCAAGCGGTGCTTCTAACACATACAACAACTAAGTATATATGAACTACCCACTGGTAAGCAGAGTGCTTCCCACCTATGAAACATGACCTTCATGTGTGTTTCATGAAGAAAGGGAACTGCTGGCTCAGAGTTAAGCTCACCTGTGTTCCTTACGTTTCTTCTTGGGTGGCTGGGTCAATCTGACTCCGCCCTGCTTCTCCTACCTATGCTGATTTCTCCTCCTACTTTTTCTATGGTGCCTGTCATGGGCCAAAACAGCTCCTTTATTTAAAGATTAATATTCACAGCATAGCGAAATACATTCCCACATCATTAAGCAATCTGGGCTACAGTCCAGGAGCTCGATCACCAAATACTCTTTTCTTTTCCTCTTCAGAAACAGAACTCGCTTCCTTCACAAGGAAGACAAGAAGATAAAGCCACGTGCCCCACGTGCTAACGCAAATATAATAATTGAAAATCAAAACAGATTTTTACTTTGGGTTTTAATATATTTTCTTTCCTTTAAAAATATTTTATTATCAAGTGGGTGAGTTCTTTAACTCTGGCCTTGGAGGAGTGACGGAGCCAAATTTATCCATTCACTGTGACTAAACAGAGGGGTAGACAAAAATAGATGAGACAGTTGTTTGCAGGCATGAGTGTGTGATCCTTGAGAAGTCAGTCTTACTTGCTGCTTGGTTCTTCCCCCATAATCCTCAGTTCTCGGGCAAAGAGGTCCCGTGCTCACAGGAGCACTTCCCACAGCTAAGAGGCAGAAGCTGGAGAAAGAGGCTGATGTTGCAGAACACAAAGACTTGTACAAAAGTTGATCTCAAATCTGCACAGGTTACTGTGGCACGAATTCTAGTTGTAATAAAGTCAAGTCAGAGCCAGACATCGGGGAAAGGCTGAGATATCAAAGAGAGGAAACCTCACAGTCAGATCTCACCCAGCTGTCTTCCAGCTTCCTCAGCCTCGCTCCTCATGGCTTCTACTGCCTGCTCTGTCTTTCTATGCCTGCCTTAAATACCTTCTTCATCCAGTTGTTTCACATCCAGGTAAAGATTAAAGGCCCGGCACCATCACTGCCTGCCTGGGAACTTGGAACTCTCTCTGTAAATCAAACTGGCCTCAAACTCAGACCTGATCTTCTGGAATTAAAGGCATAGGTCACCACTCCTGGTCATCCCCCAGGACATGTGAGTTACTACTTTCTGACCCTCCTGGATTGACTGTGGATAGATCTCTGATATTCCAGACTGGTTTTATTAGATATATAACATATCACCATGGGCTGTCATGAGGCCCTGATGGACACCAAGGCACAAAGCAGTGAAGCAGAAGCCTACAAGCCTCCGGGCATCCAAGTGGGGTGGGAGGTGGGGGTGGGCAGAGCTACATGTCATCGTGTGTCACTCACAGCAGGCATCTTTACTAGGGCCTCAGGGTAGCGTAGCGCATGGGGAAATTTACTCACTCTAACAGAAATCGGAAAGATTAAGCAGAACTGTAAGCACTTTAAATGCTCATAAGAACATTATAATCCACAAAGTAAAATTACTAATGCCCAGTCCAATAGAAATTATAGAGATATAAAGAGCAGAAAATAATACCCAAGGCCAGGAGAAAAATTGGACCCTAGAAACAAACTTAGAAATAAGAGAGTAAAGGAAGAGACATTAGTATATTAGAGTCATTATTATACCTATATTCCATTTTATTAATACAGTTGATTCTTTGAGAATTCCATACATACATACAATGCATTTATAATTATATCATACACACCCCAATCCCTCCCAGGTATGCCCATAACCCCTTCCCAAATTCATATATTTAAATATAAATATATACATATATTTATGTATATACGTACAAACACACACATATGTATATATATTCCATTGAAGCTAGTTAATGCTGCCCATAAATACATGGATATGGGGCCATCTACTGGAGAACTGTGAACCTACGAGGGACCACACCCTTAGAAGAGAATGGACTCTCCCTTTCCTGGCAGTTCCCATCTGCAAAGCTCCTCAGCCAGGGGTGGAGTCCATGTGCCCCTCCCCCCCTGGAGCTGGAATGCTGACTGGCTTGATCTTGTGCAGGTTTTGTACAGCAATCACAGATGCTGTGAGTTCCCGAGTGCAGCAGCAATCCAATCATCTGTACATGCATGCACATATTATGCACGCATACATACACACACACAGACTTCCACTGTAAAAGACACATTACATATAGAAGGGAACAAATGACGCCTCTCGTCAGATACAGGTCAAAGCATCACTTGCTAAAATATGCACATGAAATTTAAATTCCAAGTGTTTCTCTTATTAAAACGGACAAGTCAATTCTATGGATTTTCCTGGCCTAGATTACAGTTACAAAAACCATCTAAGTCATAAAACTCCCTAAACATGAATAGAATTCATCAAATTTCATGGGTCTTAAAACAATGCCTCTTTTCTTATTCTCATTTTACGTACTGCTAGTCTCCAGTATTCCAAACTCTTGAAAAGTTTGATCCAAGAACTAGATCACTGCTGTGAGCAATAAACATCACAAAATGACTTTAATGCCACATACTCAGTGGCAGGCCCCTGTGACTGAATAAGCTTTCTAGAATGGCAAGAAGTCTTATAAACTATATAGTTTACCATAGTCATTTTTATAGATGTGAGAGAATTTACACAGGGTGATAAAATTTGCCGCAAGTCCTCAAGGGTACCAGCAGAGTGGGGCCCTGAGAACAGCGCATGTATGGCTGAAGTTATTGGCAGAATCTCAGTCAAACTTTCCTTTCATGTGCCTGTCATCTGTGATCATGCGGAAACCTTGATTTTAAAAAGCTGAAGTGAGTGAGCATGATGGAACCTAACATCACAAAAAAGGGTTTTTGTCTACATAAAATTTTAGCTAATGGACAACTTAGAAATCAAACACAGTTAGCAATGCAATCAGAGCAGACCTGAAACACCCTACTGAGAGCATCGGGATGACATCAGCCTTCAGGCTCCCTAACAGGACACGGGAAGAACCACAGCACAGGTATTGGACATTAGGAGTCACTGGAGACACATGACTTTTATGCAGACAGAGGAATCGATATTTGAATGAATGAGAGAAGCCACTCTTCCTTATCTGTTTCCTCCCCTGAGAAACATGTTGAATGTCAGCCTCCTAAACGGAAGATTCTGGATGAAGGGGAGATGGAAAAATAGATGTCTGCCCAGCTCTGGAATCACGGCTTGAGTTTTGGAAGATGGTTTGATCTTGAGACCTTTTTGACGGATTCTTTCTTGGTATTCATTATCTTCTGATTAACGGGGTCGTACCTTCCACTGAAATAAAAGAAGCATCGATCATAATCTTTCTGTCACCACTGTTTGCAACAACAACCAAAAAATTCATCTCCTCCTGTCTGGAGTAAGGAAGTCTTCACTGACATGTTCTATCTGCAACAGAGTCTTAGGCAACCATGCGTCATCACTGCAGCTATGGGGCAGCCACTGCAAATACAAACCCGGAGGTGGCCCGTCTGGTACCCACCATACAAGGTCTCATCCTAGAGGTGAGGAGGACCAATCTGCTACTTACCTTTTAATATGAATTAAAGGTAAGAGCATAGGGAGGACAATAAAGAGACTAGAGACGATAAGCTAATATCAATACCGGATTTCTGTTCGTTGATCCCGTGGAATCTTCTCTGACTGACCTATGCAGCTCTGTCAAGGTGACCTCTGTGTTCTTTGAGATAGCAGATGCTCCTTCAGCTCCGGTGTTTTTCAGATCTATCTTAGGGAATAGCCTCAGCAAAATTACCAGGTAAAGACCTTCTGAGCAGGGAAACTTCTCTCTCCCCCATGAAAAAGCAAAGTTGGCAAAAATGGCTCAAAGCAAGTGCCTTAGATTTCTAGAATTCATAGCAAATCTCAAGAATTCACAAAACAAAGTTGGGGGCTTGGTGAGAACACTGAGTTGGGTCCTACTCCTGTCCCTTACCTTCAAGAAAACCAACAGCCCACATCTATGGTAAAAGCAGGAGCCAGCACACACTACAGGCGACACCAATCGCTGACTGCAAAGCTCTTCTTCTTTGGCCTTCTCTGGGCATGATCCAGAATGAACACTTCTATTGGAGAAGTTTCTGGAACAAACTTAAGCCACCATTTAATTTCACAGCTACCATTATTTAAAACTAATATAACCAGGAAAGTTATAAGGCTGGGGGGGGGTTTACTAATAAACTCCAGCATATGTGCTGGGATCTGGAACACCATGCTCATGTGTAACTATACATACCTAGAACTGTGTGTTCTTGGGAAAGGTTTGAGAAGGACCTAAACTCTCTCCTCTGATTGTATTTGAGGTGCTGCAGAGCAGAAGTGAAGCCAAAGGCAGAGTTGTGATTTTCCTGGCTGAGTATGGAGAGCCTGTACAAACACGTATGCTGGTCCCCCAAAAGGGAAGGGAGTTATTGATTCCAAGCACTTTAAATTTTTCTGCTAATCTAAGGTAATCACTTAGCTAGCCCAGAAGAATATGAAGTAGTCACTCATGAGAAAGACTATCAACCCCATAGAATAAAGTTTAAGAAGTCACCCCAAAACAGCAGTCTTCAGTTCTGGGGAAGAGACAGAGTCTCAGATTCAGAATAGCTTTGTGATACTATATAAAATGTTCAGTTTTGATGAAACAGAAAAGATACACACACAAAAAGCTCGGTGAAAGAGAAAAACAGATCTCTATTAAAGCTCAGCTTAAAGCATGAAATGCTGGAACTTCCAAAATCAATACCAAAGGGCGCAGTACTGTGAGATACATCAATTGGTATTCATTTTCTGCATAGCAACCAACCCAGCAGCGTACGTGATTACAGGAAATGGAAAGGCTTCTGTACAGCAAGGAGACAACCAGAGAAGTGAAGAGAACCACAGATGGGGGACAGCCCTGGCTATAATTCAGACAGGACATTAATATCTAGAATATACAGAGGAACGCAAACAAGCCCCCAAACTACCAGTCAAAAAATGGGTCAGTGAATTGAACAGGTGGTTCTCAAAAGAAAAAAAAATCAGTGAATAAAAATCTGAAAAAGTATCCAAAATCTTTATCCACCAGAGAAATAAAAGTGACTTTGAGATTTCATCTCAACTAAAGGCTATCAGCAGGAAATTTGACAACAGACATTGCTGGGGATGTGGGGAAAGGCAGGCCCTAGTCACTGCTGGTAGAGGTATAGTGTACAGCCACTATGGAATGTGGCACATACACACAATGAAAATTCAATCACCCATGAAAATTAAACTTAGATGAAATTGAAAATATAGTTTTTTTGTTCACTTAAATTATTGTTCACCCTTATTCTTTCTCTTACAAATGGATGCTTTTTTGCTTACTCTTTGTTGTTACTAACGTATATGCATTGGAAAGGAATGACATTTGAGAATATCAAGTTGTAAGTTTTTCAAGGCCTTCTAATTCTCATATCAACTATCCAGTACAGGTTTCACCCCGCGTTACAAGAGGGTAAACTGAGTCTGAAAGTGACCACTTATATAAAGCCACAATGGATAAGGGTAAAAGAAAATTGATTTTCTGTCTGTTCCAAAGCCAGTCAGTGCAAAATTTTGTTAACCATCATGCTTCTTGCTTTATTAAAAAAATAATGAATATACTATTATTTTGAGTTGGGGACTTCTACAAGCTAGCATTTCATTATTAGGAAATTTTTCTTCATTTTTACTCATTAAAATGATATAAAACTGCATAATTCATAGAAAACACTAAAAATGAATAAACACAAATCATCCATAATCCTACCCTACCAAATTATTTTATACTAGACTATGATAAATATTTCTACATAATTTCTGTATTCTAGAATCTTTTAGAACTTCCTAATGCTGTCATAGTTTATTGAATTATTGTCGTAAAGTTGAAGATGCTTCGCTGTATTTCCTATATCTACTTCTTGTCTTAAAAGTAAGTTCCCCAAACAACCTGTCCGTCAACAGGCCACAATTAATGTCCCATTGATGCTTTTATTCTGGAGCAGGGAGGATTGCTCTGTCTTCCTCGAGGGTCTTGGATCCCTGTATAAAACTTTCACCAACAAAGCAAAGAGGAGGCTGAACCACAAAGAAAAAGAAATGTCACGGTTCTTGGCTGAGTTGCCACTGTGGTACCCATCACGGCTGGAGTTCCTTATCTGCAAAGTCCGGTTTTCACAGTTAATATATTCCATGGATCATGGTCCAAAGTTACCTATCAGCTTTGTAGAAGTGGAGTAACTTCCAAACCTCTTTCTAAAGAGCATTTTCCTTAACTCTCTTAGCAATCCTTTATAAACGGCATGTGCAAGGATCTTTAGCATAGATCCTTCAGCAAGATGGAGATGCCCTCTTCATTTATACTCATAATTTCACCAAGTTGGGATATAATTGGTGATATTCAATTGGGCAGAATCACTTTTTGATTGATGTTTTAAATGGAATTTCTTTTAACTGGGTCTCTTCTTGTCTCTCTGATTTATTCTGAGTGTCAAGCAATATCGTAAGCCAGTGTTTGAACATTGGTAGTGCTAATATAGATGTTTCCTGTGACCCAAAGTTCTGTGTGTTAAACGTGACCCCTGGCAGTGGGGATCAGGCTGTGGGAGGGAGGCTGTGGGATCTGTAGAAGTCCTGGGGTCACTGGAAACACAACTCTGAAGCCAACAGTGGGACCCAGTCCCTTCCTCTCGGCCTTTTTTTCCTGTCTTGTGGGTGACAGTTTTGCTTCACAGTTTCGCCATTAGAGTGCTGCTTGATGCAGGCACAGCACAGTGAAGGTGACCAATCCTAGAACCTTTCAAACTAAGGCTAAAATAATCGTTTTTAAAAATGTGAATTACCTCAGCATGTGTTACCCATGCAGGTTGACAAGCACATCGAGAATGTCAACCGGAGTAAACATTAAGACCACAGCCCTTGAGTTTTAAAATATCACCGAGAACATGAGATGTACAAAAGTGTACAAACTTTAAGCTCAAAGACCCAGGAAGTGTCTAAAGTTAACATTCCAGTAACCACTCCTCAGACCTATAGATGAAATACTGTCATCCTACTGAAAAGGACGTCTGTACTTCCTAATTCTCAGCCCCATTTATAAGGACCATCCTGTGTTTCTACATCAGCTTACTCCTACCTCTTTGAACATTATATGAATGAAAGCACCTTATATATTCTTTTACAGAAGACTATGAGAATTATCCGAGTGTTGTATAAATGGTATTTTATTATTACTGTTACTTATGTAGTATATATGCATAGACATAAAAAATAAACATTCTGCACTGATGAACATTTTAGGATTTTTTTCCATCTTTGACTATCATAGATAAAGCGCTGTGACATCCATATATAGGTCTTATCCTGTAAATGCACCACTGTGTTCAGAAGGAAAATTGTTGATGGATAGAATAGGTATATGAACAGCTATAGACGTGAATACTAAACACCATTCCCAAGCAGCCATCTAAATCCACACTCTGCCAGCTCCCATTCCAGTGTTCTGGCTGTGCTTCACAGTCACCACTTCCTTCAGTGGGGAAGAGATGGTGCTGATGCCTCCTCCTAAGTTCACAGGCCACTTGAGGTCAAGTCGGCTGTGAGGTCTTAGCACCAACGTTAGTTATATGATTCAAATTTGAATAATTAACAAAATAAGGCTTCCACATTCTGTGGTCAAGTCAATAACTTGGAGACAGTATTTTAAGACAGTCTCAACTATGTGCATGTCTCAACTCAGGAAAACAGAGATGTTCCTATTGGGTGAGGTCCAAGGGATGCTGATAGTTTCAGTCAGCAAAGGCCTTATAGGTCCAGCTACTTGATTACTCATCAGCTCAGTGATCTGTTCAAAGATTATTAAGCAGCAATCTACAGTGAATAATCTCTCCAACATTCAGATTCATCAGAGACAGAATGTATATGGGTGGAAATGAGCAGCTCTGAAGACTGTGGGGCAACTGAATGAGAGTTCCCAGCCCATGGCATCCACCTCCTACACCAGCACTTCAGGTCATCTCAGACCTATGGCTTAGACCCCAAACAAACAGATTGAGGCATGATGTATGGCCACTGCTCTACAAAGGGGCAGGTGGGAATGGGCACCTTGGTGATCTCCTTCAGTCAAACCTGACAAGATCTGAGATTTGCCAAGAAGCAGGCCCCTCAGTATGATGACTTCAGTAGCATATGACATCAGACTCAGTATGATACAATTTCAGAGTTTATGCTCTTGACATAGCAAAGAGCATGGAGTGAAAATCCAAACTGTCGTCAGAGCCAACATCTAGGGATGTTTATAGACATGTGCAATAGTGTAGTAAAAATAATACTTAGTTAATTTTCCAAGTACCTTTTCAGTATCAAAGACAATTTCAAATTAGTAGTAGTAGTGTATTTAAAAAACAGATTTGAGTTAAAGATAAAATTAAAAGGTAGTTCTGTGAGGTGGCTGTGCAGAGAACAGCCAAGATAGCATCTGGGAATTACTGTCCTCAGCAAAGACTGCCCACAAGGCACAATTCTCTGTCTAGTAAAGCCTTGCCCTTAGTGTAATAAATAATGTCCCCCTGTGCCTACACTGTTGACCACAATGCTTATCTTCTTGGAGTATGAAATGTTAGCAGGAGTCAGGTAGACTGAGTGACCCTGGTCAACAGGAACCTTGGATGCTACGCAGCCAACAAGCCTCTCCAGGAGATAAAAGCCTCATGTGCTGTCAGCTTGCTGTTGTAACTCATTCTTGGAGGGACTAAGTGTATCAGTGGGGCTGTGCTTAGAATGTCACAAGTTTACATCCAGTTCTCACATTCTTTATTCCAGGAGCCTTTTCCTTGTGGATTTCAGTTGTATCTTTTCTCTGTGACACATTCCAGCTCAAGGGCAAATACATTCTGAGTTCTGGAGCCTACCATTGAGTCCTTTAACACCAAATGGCCTTGGGAATCTAAGGCGCTGTGGCTTCATTTTTTTTCCATGGAGGTCCTTTGTCAAATTTTAATATTTAAAGTACAATAAATTTCATAATGATAATGTGTAAAGATAATTGATTGTAACTTAAATAATTAATGATTATTAATGAAAATATATACTTCAATCCATCTAGCTGAGAATTGGACAAAATTGGGCTATATCATTAATCTGTGCCAAAGAAACATATTACATATCCCTTGAGTACGTCTTGTATGGCCATAGTTGGACAGGACTGATTTGTATCTAACTTACATCTTGGTTTAATTTTTCAGTGTTACATGTGAATATGCTCCCATACATGAGGGATAAGTTTATATAGGCAAACATCTAGGGATTCCATATTTTCTACAGGGCCTGGAAAGTTCAGAAGCACATAAAGCCTCAGAAATACCTAAAGAGTTCCTTTGTTCATCATAAGATGGCTTTGTTTACATGGGATGAGTAATACTGTATCCATGGCAACAAACATGTTTCCCCTCTGAAGAGGTCCAGGCAGACAGTGAGTGGTATAATGTTAACTCTCCCGGGTTCTCCACTGCTTTCCTTTAACATGCCACCCAGTTTGGGTACTAACCGTGCTTCTGGGAGCTCAAATCTTGTGTGTATGGAGTGGGTGGTTACTAGGTTCTCTAGAGATTCTTGCTATATGCATATTTACACATTGGTATAAAATCTAGAGTCTCGGCTTCCAAAACATCAAGGACACCTGTTGTGAGAACATTCGTGGGTGAGTATAATTAACTATGGAGGGGGATCTACCTAGACGTACGTTTTCACCTGACTCTCCTTCATTCGAGGCAGCGAATCCATCTGTTGCCTTTTAGAAACTTGATTTAAGCCAGAAGCCTGAAATACAAAAACAACACATTATTTTCTTCCTTCCCAACTGATTTCTTGGTTAAAAGCATCAATTTTCAATTTCTTTCCAAACATGTCTCTTAGCATGAATAGAAGCTGCTAAGAATGGCAGGAAGTTCAGCCATTTTCTAGTAGGATCAGCTTTTAAATTTTGTACAAACCCTCTCTTGGCCCCATAGTCCATGTGATTTTTAATTTAAATATGGAAAAAAACTGTGAAAACCAATCATGTGTGTGGATCACTAGGAATTTCTTCAGTAGACATTAAACATACATAAAACATACAGCCTGCCAGCCCAGCAAGGCAGAAAGGAAAGAAACACTTAGTGGGGATGCAGACAGGGAAGATAGTGTTTTCATTACATCTGTTTTGTAATTTTTCCAGGATAGGCAAATGGATGCCTTGGGTAATTCAAGAACAGTGGAGGCTGATCAACTTCCAGATGGCCACTGAAGCCTCCACTGAATGAGTTCATCCATCAAGGGCAATATTGAAGAGAAAAACTCAGTGATACAAACTGGAGACAACATCTGAGGGGCCAAGAGCGGCACTCAGGTCATCATGTCAATAGTAAGGAGTCCACCCAACGCTGTCAGTGAAGATCTATCTGTGTGTCACAGCCACCAGCCTAATAGGTTCAGTGAGAGGTCCTATCATGATAAGGTAGAGAGTGGGATACCTGGTGTCTTCTGGCTTCCAACCTGCTCACATACTCTTTTGTATATATACAACAGACACCAGCACAGATATCACACACTCACTCACATACACACACACACACAAACACATACACACACACACATATATGTGGGAGATTATGTTGTTACATTGTAAATAATTGTTCCACCCACTGGTTTAATAAAAAGCACTGATTGGCCAAAGGCAGGCAGTAAGTGTGGGTGGCGCTACCAAACTAAGAAAACTCTGAGAACAGGAAACAAAGCAGAACGCCAGAGAGAAGCCGGAAGAAGCAGAGGACAACTATGATGCTCTAAGAAAAGGTATCAAGCCTCATGGCTCAGGCTTTAATTGTATATATTCAATGACTCTGCACAGTGAGGAAGATTAGTCAGCCTAAGTGGGTTTTTAATTTTTTTAGATAAATAAAGGTAAATAGATGTTTCAGGGGCAAAAGACTTTCACTCTTCACCTTAGGCAAAACCTTCAAGGGTGTTTTACATGAATGGACATTTTCTTAGTAATGGTAGCAATGGGCTTTTTATTATCAGTGTCATGGGTTAGATGAAGGGTAGAGAACTAGCAAGTTATATGCCTGGACCTTAGGTGAACAGCCTAAAACTATCATATGCATCTGTGTGTCTCTGAGGGTCTGTGGGTCTGCGGGACTAAACTTGAGGCTAGGCCGGAAAGTCTGGGCCAGAAACCTCTTACTACACATATAATAAAAGAGAATTTAGAATTTCCGTACAGTTCAATGGACCGGGGTTTCATGCCCTTTACTAAAATTTTATGTTATTTGAAACAAACACCAAACCTTAAATTTATAAGCTCATAAGCTCAGGTAGCTAGTCCTGGTCTCTACACACAATGTGTAAAAAGGACTGGGATGGAGTCAGTTTCTGTTAAATAAGCCATCCTGGCGGTTAAGTTACAGGTTAGGTATTAGCAGGCTTGGAAGACACAGGGGATGGACTCTCCCTCACAGTCAACACCTTTAAACCAAGAACTAAAACAGATTAATTACTGGCTAGAAAAGGAACCCAAGTCACATCCTTGACCTTGGAAGAAGCCTGACACCTCAGTTACCTAGAAGGCCATGAATGGAGAATTTCTAAACCTAGCTGAAGGAGTCCTGAGCCCTTGTAGGGTTACTCTACTGCAGGTGGCTTTCTTACGAAGAAGAAAGACACCACTGCTTCCTTCTCTAAGCCAAGATCCAACCAGGCCTGTCACTCACCTGGACGGGACGAAGTCCCTCAGGAAAAGCTGCTCGTTCTGGAGATCTTAGAAAATAGTGTAACGACTGCCTAGTGTTGTAAGTCAGGCCCTGGGCCTCTGCCCATTGTCTGCTCACAGCGCTTGAGAGTGCATTTACTCTGCAATAAGCCATGCCTGTCCTCTCTGCTGCTCTCTCTGTCTGTCTACGTTCTTCAGACAGAGATCACAGGAAGGACAGACAAGGAAAGCAGAGACTGAATCAGGTGATCAACACATGGCGTGGAGAATGAGTCAGCCATATCCTCAGCCGACTGGGCAAACACAGCTCCCACACGATCAATTATTTATGCATTCACTGTGAAAAGAGCAAACTCTCCCATTAACCACCCCAGGCACTGCAGTCTGCGCATGGCCAGAACCACCTTTGATGATAAAGATTAGCAATTCACTCTGGAGTGAAATCCTCATTAACATTTATACTAGGGGCAGGATTAACGCCTTTCTGAAAAGCTGTTGGCTTTAATTGTATACATTCAGTGATTCTGCACGGTGAGGAAGATTAGTCAGCCTAAGTGGGTTTTTAATTTTTTTAGATAAATAAAGGTAAATAGATGTTTCAGGGGCAAAAGACTTTCACTCTTCACCTTAGGCAAAACCTTCAAGGTGTTTTACATGAATGGACATTTTCTTAGTAATGGTAGCAATGGGCTTTTTATTATGAGTTGAACACTGACTGTTTAATAGTCTTTGTAGTAAACAATTAGCCAACAAGAGTCAGGCACCCTGTATGACCTCTGTAGGGACGTATGGTTGAGTAAAGCAAACTCATGTATTAGCTATAAGAGACAGGAAGACAAGTAGAAAGCCCATTACAGAGCTAGAGCTCCAAAGCTCAAGAGGGTACAGGAAGGTAGCATCCTCCAGTTGCCGGAGTTTAGAGCCTCTGATGTATCGGGCATGTCACTTTTCTCGACACTCCCTAAATCCTCCATCAGATGGGAGACTGATGATATTCGATTCTTTCTCAAGAGAAGAAAAGAAGTGAGGGTCCGGAAAGATCACAAAGCAAGTAGGAGCCAGGGAGATGTCTCAGGAGCTAAGGGCTCATAGATTGTGAGCATGAGGACTCTAGTTTGATCCCCAGAATCCATGCCTTCCCCAAGTTCTAGCTGAAAGAAGTCTACTGAAAGGGTGTACTTCCTGCTCAGTGGAAGACTGTCTCAGAACAACCAGGCAGAGAGCTGAAGACAGAAAGTCTTCACACACCCCCATACACACACACACACACACACACACACACACACACACACACACACACACACTCACACACACTCATATGTACTCACACACACTCACATATTTATAATTTTAAAAGTTAACAAAGAGGTAAGCAAAGAAGAGCTGGATTCCAATGCAACGTCTGTCTGTCTTCAAGGACTGTGGTCTTCCTGTCCATTCAAGGCCTCACAGAGAAGTTAGTATTCACAAGACACCGTGGGATGGAGGGCAACAGGCTCCAGTGACAAAGAGTGTGTCCCAAGCAGAGTGTGGAGTCAGAGATCAGGCAGGAGGGAACCTGTGCTGTGGGCACATGCCTTGCTTCCCAGCCACTGCCAAGGACCGGGAAGTTGATGCTGATTGTTGTTATAGGATGGGAGATGGCAGAGACCTTTGCTTCATTTCCTATTTACCTAGTTGACAATAAGCCCCAAGCATCCCTTTACCTCTGTAACTCATGCTCAACTTCCTCCCACACTTGCCCTTTGGGGCTCCAGTCCCCATATCTAGCTCCTCCTCTGAATAATTTTTGTAGATCATTTCAAAGCTCTATATCACTATAGCGGATTATCTTCATGTCCCTAGGTTCCCACCTCCCTCCCTGCCTAGCTGCACTCTCCTGGCTCCCTTCACCAATGATGCTCTTAGAACTCTGTCCTGAACCCTTTTTTCTTTTTACCTTATACGTGGTCCCTACTGTGTCCCATCCTCCCACATGTCTGCAATTACTATCTATGTACCAATAATTTCTAAATTTCTCTTTCCAATCTAGAATATTCTCCTGAGATTCACACATCCATCTGATGCCTGGATACTTCTGTTTGGATATTTACTGAAAGCTGAATTCATGTCCTCGTCTTAAAACACATAGCAAAATAAAGTTAATATAAATAAAATATGCATGTAAGCATCAACTATAAAGGAGGATGTTATAAAGCGTTAGGATGAAGACTTTACCTTTTAAATCGTGAGAAGAAACCTAAGTCACAACACTGGGGATGTAAAGCATGACCTCTGTGATGCCACCAATGTCGCAGATGAAAGCAGAAATCCAAAGGAAGTTTTCAAGAGTCAGACACACAGTGTACTGATCACTTTCCTCCGACGGCCATGCTTGGCTGTGTAATTCAGATTCACCACCACTGGTTAGGAAGGGGCATGACTGGAATTTTATGGCAGCGGAAGATTACCAGCTTCTCCGCATCACAGCGATTACCATCAAACTACACAACTTTATCTTTTAACTGAGGAAACCATTGCATCTTCTTATAAAAAGTATGTCTTTTCCTTTCCATTGTCCATATTAAAAACCTGGTCTGTTTCCTTCCAACATTTGCTTCTCTACCAAACAAACGAGAATGGAAAATAAAACGATTTATAGCCAGAGGAAAGTTTTAGAATTTGCAATAAACGGAGTTTACCTGAGACATTTCTGCGATGTACGTGCGGCGCTCGTTGTTGGTCCTGTGGTATGCCTGTTAAAAGACAACAGTAAATTCTGCATGAGAGAGAAAGCCACGCTAACAGGGTCATCACTAAGTCTGGCTTTATGGCTCTTACTTTTGTATATCAAGTGAAGAAGTTCTGTAAAACCTTCATGATTGTGAAACAGGTTTATAGAAAACGTTAGAAATAAGTGACAGCTTCAGAACATTGCTTCATATGGAGTTAAACTAACCTTGGATTCCTGCTCAAGTTTAAGTGCGTAGTCTTTCACTTGGCTTTCCAGACTCCTTTTTTCTTTTTCTAGTTGTTTGAGTAACGTGTTTAAAGATTCCTGAAAATATGAACAGTGAATTTTATGTACTTGTAGTTCTAAGCAAAAATAAAAAAATCATTAAAATGTTCGTCAGTGAATGGCTGCTATAGCCAAGTGTGACTGTGATTTCATGAGCTGCAGTAGGCATTTTTAAAGTTACAGCAATAATACATATAGGGTTATCATGTTTATTGAGCTCTGTTCCATGAATTACATTAAATACCTTCTTGGTTTCTTTCAAAATTACACTGTTGTCCCAAGGCCCCTAAATTAGACTAAGACTCAGTATTGTGCCTCTGCATAGAAGTTTCTAGCAAAAGGTAAAGGTTTACAAGACTAAAGAGAAATCAGAAAATGTGTTATTTACTATAGATGTCTTCATTTGGTTTGAATCATGAGATAGCCTGTCTTTCTGTTTAATGTATATTTACTATAGATGTCTTCATTTGGTTTGAACCATGAGATAGCCTGTCTTTCTGTTTAATGTATAGAAAATCGCGGCCATGGGGGTTATGGAACCAGAACCCAGGTAAGATGGTTCCCACGGTCACACACTGAAATTGTCAGTCACACACTGCTGCCACTGTGATGATGGATGGGTACAGGCAAAGACTACATATCCTCTGCCAACTATTTTATACATTAGTGTAAACTACCAGAGATACCAGGCATCCACACAGAGAAAAACTGAGGGCTTCCTCTCCCCCCCAAAAAAAGGGGGATACAGCAGGTCACGGTGACTAAGAGCAATAACACCACACGTACTACAGAGTTAGAGAAGAGTATGGCAAAAATGCATCATTTAGATCTGCCAAGAAACACTAGTTTCCTAGTAACATGAGCTCCAGCCCACTGATGATGCCACTCTCATGCATCCATAGTGGTACCTTTCCAGAGGTGCTATCACACTTCTGGATTCCTGTAATCCCTATAACTGACCCAACCTGGCATGGAAACTCACCTGCCTCTCACAGAGATATTGCTCACTAACAGTTCCCTGTCTCAAATCATCCTAAAGCTGAGAGGTGCAACTTCCTAGGAACCATGCATTTCCAAAACTCCTATCTCATGGCTTCCTCCATAGGATCCTGACTATTAGGACGCATATTAAGGTGATGATCAGGCCTAGAAACCTTGTTGCCCTGGGCAACATACATCTGTCATCTATGCAACCAGGACAGATCTTCTGCCTGCTACACAGTGGCCCAGACAGGCATGCTTCACCTTCTTGCTTTCTTACATCTCTTCCGGTACCACTGCTAAGAAGGGATTGGAACAGCAAAGGTCGGGAATGCCCCTGGGAAGGGGGTGTGTGTGAAGTAGAAGACTGGACAGCACTCTCATGGTCTCCCCACAGTGCTGGCCAAAGCAGGCTGCCTGGAAGCAGACACATCCTAGTCTGACATGCAGCCTGCAAAAGCTTAGCAAACTAAGAGGAAACCTTAAGCCCAGTCAACAATGGAATCCCACATATGCCAGGAATAGCTCTGCCTCTGTCTCTCTGCTGCCATAGCTCACAGGCAAAGAACAGACGTTTATGAGTGTGGCCTCAATGGGGTTGAAAGTCAGACACATAGACTTCTTCATCAAACAGTTCCTGCCCTGGGAGCCTGAGGCCCACTGTCTGAATCATCATATTTCCTTTGCCAAACCAATGGTCTTGTGATGTTGACCTGGCTGGAATTTTCTAAGTGCAGGGCAGGGGAATCGAGCTCTGCTTAAAATGCAGTTCCTTTCTCAGAGTCATGCCTCACTTTCACCTTCTACTTGTGAAGCTCTGAGGTGCAGAGCCATGGCATTTTTATCCAGAAACTAGTCTCCCACTGAAGGAAAGTGTGCTGGCCCATGGTGGGGAGGGCACCAGTCCTGAGTGATGACTGCTCACTGTCTCTCCCTCCACATCTGTTGCTTCTGAGTGCCCACAGAGAAGCCTGGAGCCTGCTCGCCTGCCACTTTGGTCAGTTGTCCCTTGTTCGTCTCAGGTGAAGACCGTTCCTCTAGCGGTCATCTTCAAATGTCCTCACGTTTCTTGTCTATGAAGTTTCATCCTCTATGCAGCAAGTACCAACATCATTATCTGCTAATAGATGTCACATTGAAATCTAAAAGCTGAGCCCCGGGTGTCTATTCTAAATCCTTACTGGACACGTCAAACTCAACGTCACCAAAGCCACATTATGGTTTTACTTACATAATGTGTATCCTGATAAACTCATTTTCAAATGGCACTGAGCATGGTTTTTTAATTTTCCATGGGCTGCTGGTTTTGGCTAGATAAGAGTAGTTTATGAATCTTTAATACAGAAAAGTAGAGTATGCATTTGTAAGGGGAGTGTGTATAAAAGTGAATTCAAAAATGATAAAGTATTCCATTTAAAAAAATGTGCTGGTAGAGCCCAGGCTTTAGACAAACTGCCTCCCCCCCCCCCCCCCCCCCGCCGCTTGCTCCACAGCCAAGAGTCTTGGCTAGAAAGGAATGTTCTACACATACCTGAGAAACAGCAGTACAGCTATTTCATGAACAGTGGACAATGTACACCCAAATTAGGAATCCTTAAGTCACGCTTGTGATGAACAACCTGCCTTGTTGCTTGAGCTAAGAAACTCTTTTCTCTTGGTCTGGCTGGGCACTCATTTCACGCCTTAAACAGCAGCCTCAGTTGTAGGTTCGCTGACCCCCTTCACCACCATCTCTGGTTTGTGCCCTGGCAGGTCCACACAAAACAAGGCATCCTGTTCTCCAGCCAGCATCTGTGCTGTGCCCACAGTGGCTCCAGCTGTGTGCGCCAGAATCCCAGGGGGCATCTTTCTTCCCTTCATTCACCTGCTCCAAGGTGTGGATCAACCAGCTCCATGCTTCAAAATTATAGTAAAGGTGAGATGGGAAGGTTTGCTGGGGCAATCTCATGGGAATCAGACTAGCATCCAAATTAATTACACGTGGAAGAAAATAAGAACTCGGGTGGATTTCCCTAGAACACTACTGTCATGAAATATCCTAAAGTCTGGACCAGTAGAGAAAAGTGACTGTATACAGAAAATAACCAAGACAAACAAAAAACAGCAACCTCACCAACAGATTTCTAAAAGTACTAAATTTTCCTAAAATAGCTTTAAGATCTATTCTGGATTATTATTCTTTCATTTTACTGATGACAAAGTAAACTGGACATATGGTGTATGTCCATATCAGGGGGATGAACCCCGACACAGTGAGGATCCTGCTCTTCCCAAGCAGACAGTTATCTGTTGGCATAAGTCAATGTCACAGGCCAGAAAGTATCCAGTAAAGACAATCAGAGCTAGAGGTGCTCTCCACTGAATCCTCAAAAAAGACACAGATTTCATGCTTCTGTGAGAGAGCTGCTTTCACACACTTCTTAGCATTCCAATTGATCATTCCCACCTATGTCCTCATTTTGATGTTTCCAAAAGGTTACTTCTTAAGAGTGGATTGAAATACAAAGTAAGAATAAGAAGTTGCAGAGCCGTGTTTACATACTTAAAGCAAAACAGACTTAAAATTCAAATGGGGGGGGGGCTACTCTGCCAGCCCAGAGAAAAAGGCCTACCAGTCACCTATTCCCCTCATCCCCACCAAACTAATGGTAATTGCTGCACTAAAGAATTCAACAGCACTACTAGACAAGGGTGGCGACTACAAGTTAGAACACCCCATGGGTGTTTTAAAAGAGAAAAATGACAAAAGGACTCAGTTAACCAACTTAGTTAACGCTGGCCCCAGACAATACCAGCTCTGATTTAAAAAAAAAAAAAAAAAAAAAAAATTCTTCACACTGACTCACAAGTGCCCCCTTGTGGACGATCCTGTTTATTACATATATGTACCACATTACCATCCTTTCTCTCTGATTTGAAACTGTACCTGCCTACAAGTAAACTGTTTTGCTCTTTAGAGAGAATGTGAATTATGGGGTGCATGGGTTGATGACAGGCCTACCACAGCCAGAGAGACGATGGGAATTCTGTATCCTGCCTTTCAGAATCTAAGATCTCTTCATTAATCTTTTCTGATAAGGTTACCACATCAACATAATATACATTATGCAAAATATCAGTTTGGGTGTAAGTAAGGGCGTAGAAACAAAGTTAGCATTCAAACTAGCTGACATCAACCTTGTGAATACGTCTGTGGAGGATGCACCTAAAGACTTATGATCACAGCAGAGTTGGAGTCTGAACTGGGGGCTGGAAAGATGCTTGTGGTTCAAAGCGCTTTGTGCTCTTGTAAATGGCCCACTTTTGGTTCACAGAAGCCACATCAGGAGGCTCACATCCGGTTTCCAGGGACTTGTAGATCTTGGGCTTGGACTAACAGCACTCAGCTCTCAATGCTCACTCCCTGGCCCTTGGTCAGATACTTCCATGAGCAAGACCTCATTTCGTGTTCCTTGTTGCTAGATGCCCAGTCTCTGCTGCTCAGAAAACTTCTGTTACTAAGAAAGACTGAAGCAGTCAATGTTTCTTAGGTGAGCTACAGCCTCTTTCTGAGGGCAAGGACCAGGCATGAAAAAGCAGGTGACCAAGGTTTTGCTTCTGTAGGGAGTGTTTGCAGGTCGCATTTCGTGGATCCTGTTAAAAGTCGGCCTGTAACTAAGGGCACTTTAAAAGCTGTAGCAGCCATGTCTAGAAGTGCCACAAGAGGGCGATATGGGCCACCATTTCAGACAGAGGAGGGAAGGGTATTTTCCTGACCTTCAAAGACATGAGTATTTTGAGGTCAGAGATAACAGAAATGTAGGCAAACAGACTAATTTTCCCTCGATTTGTTTTTAACAGAAATATATGATTTCTCTGTATTATACAAAGAAATATCCATATGTTTGCTGGCCCCCAGAAACCCATGAATAAATGCATAGTGCTTCTGCCTGTACCTACTCAACACATGCTTGTCAATTCTGATGAGCAGTTAGCAGTGTGTGGCCGAGTGGGAGCGGGTAAGTCAAGACCGGCTCCATTTTAGGCAGGTGGACGCCTCCTAACTCAGCATCACCTGCTGCTACAAAGGACATTCGGCTTTATCTCACTTGGTGTCTTGAGACTGAGATAACAGGAGATTCCTTTGTGTGCCCTGTATGTTTTAATTAAAGACAAATTACTATTGCAATATTGAAGCCTACAAATCCAGTGGAGTATTATATAAATATCTCTCCCTCCAAAGCACCTTCGTTCTTTTAGCATTGCCACTAGGATTTTGTGTGAGTGATTTTTCAAGTAGAAATTCAGCATGGGTTCTAAGAAAAGTCTGCCTTTCAGCAGCAAAGACTCAGTGTGAGTCATGTCTAGGAGCTTCTCTACTTTTTCAAGGATAAATCCACACGTGTTCTATAAAGGATAGAATATGTGAGCTGATTTTATCTGTGATGAAAGGGGAAAGGGTATTAGGGAAACACTGAGAAGGGATGAGAGGACCCAGTGAAGTTTCCAGTCATCAAAGGGCAACCTTGGTTGCTCTGCTCATCTTGTGTGTACTTATGTATCCGTGTGTATTTTGCTTTGTGTACACAGCTCTGTCTATATGCTTTAGGTTAATGTGAAAACAGAATGAACACATTTTATATAAGTAGAAGATGGTATTTGGTGGTCAACAACTGGCTTCTTCAGATAGTAAGAAGCAGGAACATCTTCAAGTTCCCAGCAGCCTGGCTATTTTTCCCTGTATTCAGTCCTAGTCCAGCTTTTAAGGGGCGGGCTAGGCTGAGGTCTTGGTCCCTTGGACAGCTCCCTTGCCCTATATTCAGGCTTTACACCAGTCTTTATACTTTTGTCTATCGTTGCCTAGATGGCTCTTGAGTTAGCCCCCCTCTACTTACCACCGGCATTCTTTCATAGACGCGAATGGAAGAGAATCTATCTGCAAAAAGACAAATTGGACAATTGATATTTTCATAGTTCCTACTCAGCTTCCACACATGGATTGCAGCCTCTGTACCTGAAGGATTTCCACGGACCTTTTCCATTTTCTCTTTCAGAGACACGATTTGCTTTTCCAATTGGTCATTCAGTTCCATCTGGGTCTCGTACCGGGTTTTCCATTCACTACCTGAATGAAAATGGGGGAGGGGCAAGATCATTCCAATGCTACCTATTTGTTCATTAAAATAATAGGAATCAAGGCTTGGAGATGGTTCAGGCCTCAGTGCCTGAGGTGCAGATCTCAGCACACACCAAAAAGATGAGGTCAGAGGTGAATTGCTGTAAACCCAGAGGTGGGGAGGGACAGAGACAGGCACCCTGCCAGCTACAATAGCACTATATTTATGTATTTTCTTTTATTCTTCAAGCAGGGTTTTTGTTTTTGCTGAACTTATGACCTCTGGGTTCAGTAAGAGATCCTGTCTTAAAAACTAGCAAATAAAGAAAGAACAAAGATGTGTGTGATCAAAGAAGATGAAGATATTGGCCTCCATCCCTCACATGCACACACATGTGCAATCCACCCACTCCTTCACAGACATGTACACACACATATACACACACAACAGAATATGGACCAACTCAACTTTACTTCCTGACCAGCTGACTTCATTAGTAACACAAGTGAGCTAGAAGGGAGATCATTTTAAAGCACTTATCTCTAAGATAGGATTTCCAGGACCCAGCCTCATGCTGTCACAGAGCCAGAACTCAGCACAGCTTTGGCACCTCCTGCACGTCGTTCTTCCATGTTCTCTGCTCCCCACCCCCCATTCTCTGCTCCCCCATCCCCCACTCGTCCTTCACTCCCTTTCTACAGTACACTCTACTAGGGGGCGTGTCAGGAATAAGTCTCTCTCCAGCATCCAGCCACTATGTAAAGACTCAGAAAGGCAGAATGACACTCTCAGGATGTTAGAGCAAATGCTGGTCATGGCGCCACGCACTGAAACCCCTGCACTCAGGAGGCTGAGGGCCTGCTGCAGGTCTGAGGCCAGGCCTGATATCTAGGGAGTGCCAGATCAGCCAGGCAGCAGACTTTATGTCAAAAATCAACAAACAAGCAGACAAATAAATAAATGTAAAAGTAGACGAAAGAGATGATGTGACTGGAGTTAGACACGGTTTTATATCACTACAAAACACAGTTCTCTCCTCAAAGGGCATAAGAGGCTTCATTCTTAGCTAAATATGAGTGACCTCAGGCCAGGAACATGGATTCAAGCAGTCCCAAATGACACATTCTGCCATAGGTATGTTTACATAATATTTTATTAGTTATATAACTAAGAACAGCTGAAGATATGTACCTAATATACTGGTGTGTCCACAGGTGGGTAGGATATAGAAAATGAGAGTGAATTCTGTGGTAGCCCTCAGATGCTCTCTAGTGCCATTCCTGGCTTTTGGATTAGTGATTGGTGGAAGTTAGGCATCTGCTGAGAATTTATTTCAAGGTTTCACTTCATAATCAAGAAGATCACATCAGACTCAAAAATGAATGGAAATATGCAAATAATATGCAAATTACTGAGTGTAGTACAATAGGACCAGACTGGATAGAAATCACATGATTATCTCAATAGACACAGAAAAAACCTTTGACAAAGCATAATGTTCGTTCACCACAGCAGCAAAGACGCTCCCAATAGAGAGAACATTTCTCAACACAATAAAGGCCACAGCTAACATTGTGCTGGGAAGCCCTTCCTTTACAAACAGGTGCAGTTTCTGCCCTCTCTCCCTCCATTCTTATCTGACAAAGGGCTCAAAGCCCTAGCTGGAACACCAAGATGCCAGGCAGACATGAAAGACACAGAGAGGCAGGGAAGAAGTTGCGCTATTATTTATTTGAAGCTGACCCTACAGACTCTTCAGGAGAACTCCCAGACACAGTAAACACTTCACCGAAATAGCAGGATACAAAGTCAACTGACAAAAATAACGATGTTTCTGATTAGTGGTAATGAACCTGCTGAAAAATAAATCAGTCAAAAAAAACCAAAAAAACAAAAAGGCATTTACAATAGCTTCAAACCAGATACCCTAGGAACGCCTCTAACTAGGAGGTGAAGAACTGCTACATTGGAAATTCCATGTTCAAAACCACAGAAGGTGCCACAAGGCCTCCTGTGCTCACGACAGGCAGAGTATTGGAAAAGTGATCTGGAGAATCAACAAAATCCCCAGCAAAATCCCAAGTAAACAATGAAAAATTCATATGGAGGCACAAAAGGCCCCCAAACTACAGCAATTTTAAGTGTAAAGAGTAAAGTTGGAGGTGTAAGACATGCCCTCAAATTATACTGTCCAACTCAACAAGAACTGCTTGGCATTGGTGCAGAACCAGCCCTGTTGGCCATGGAACCATGGAATAGAATAGAGCAGTAATTCTCAACCTTCCTAACACTTTGACCCTTTAATTCAGTTCCTAATGTGGTGCTGACCCCCCCCCCCACCATAAATCTATTTTTGTTGCTACCTCATAACTATAATTTTGCTACTGCTATGAATTGTAATGTCAATATCTGATATGGGACCCCCAAAGGGGTCATGACCTACAGGTTGAGAACCACTAGAATAGAGGCTGAACCCTACATGTGCATGGCTCAAGCCACTGAGGTCTCGACTCTATGGGTCATGTGTTTTTTCACCACTAAGAACGGAAATGCTGATCAAGAGGCTTCTACGTGATTTATTCAACACTGTGCATCTGTAAATTCCCAGCCAAATCACCCAAAGGCCACCTAAGCGGTGCTCTGCTTCACAAAGATTACACCGTACTGCTTGATACATATATTAAAGGAGAAAGGGCTGAGCCCTGGGGCATTCTGAATCTTTTTTTTTTTTTTTTTTTTTTTTTTTTTTAGAATTCTGGAACATGAGAAACATCAAGTGCCCAGTACATAGGCGAACAAGGAGAGAGTCACAAGCCAGAGGCCAAGAGAGTGTTCCAAAGATAAGCTTCTGATCAATGCTGGGCACGGGCCAAAGGTGAGGACCCTGAGCAGAGGCTTAGCACATGCATGTGACCCTGATGAGGAGTTCTGGGTGACTGGAGGCAGATCTCCTGACTAGTGAATGCAATTGTGAATGAGGCAATCGGGAACTCACTGTGTAAAACCTGGCTCCCTTCCCACCTCCACCCCCTCACAGGGGAAATGTCCCCAAGCCTCAGAAAGCCAAAGTTCTTGCCTCCAGATGAAACAAAACAAAACAAAACAAAACAAAAAACCAAGGAGCAAATGTTTTTCCTATTGTCTCATTGCTGAAGCTTGAGATGCAACAGAGTTTCAGCTCCTAGGGAAACCACATTTTCTGCACATCCGTGCCCTGCCAAAGGGTTACAAGGGGCCTGTTTTGAAATTGGTTGTGTTTGCTTTCTCTTTCACCTGTAAATTAATCCATTTACAAGATAGATTAGATTGAATAAGAGAGATAAGAAAGCATAGGACTCACAGAAGAAACACTGTTTTAATAGGTGCAATGTAGGGAAGTCAGCTGACGAGGAAAGAATGGACCAAAAGGAGTCTGTGTGTTGTCCATCAGTGAATTCAGCAAGTCAGCATGGACTTAGGATGTCTGGGCAGAAAGGAAATAGATGAAGGAAGGAGCTTCGCTCTGGGGTGATGTCATTGAACAGTGCAAGTCGATGGGAATTACACAAGGGAAGAGTTATCCAGGGTGAGGCCAGGACACCCAGGAGCAGGATGGGAGATGGGGAGCCGGGTGCAGTGACGTGTGAAGCTTCTTTGGTGGAAGAAGAGAGTAGATAGAGGCAGCAGTTGAAAATGACCGTGGGGGACAGGTGGTGGGGATCTGAGGCCTAGAGAGCATGGGGATTATATGGTGATTGTAACCACAGTTGTCAACAGTTACTATAACCTTATAAGGGTGACACAGTAATAAAATTCGAAGCTTTAATACTGCCTTCAGGATAAATACAGACCCAATAATGTATCAGCAGTCTTCACAACCTGTCTCTTTCATGAACCTCAGCCACTCTGTGTCTACCTCCTGGTTACTCAGCATTCTCCCCAAAAGGCTCAGTGTTTGGGATGCCCATGTCAAATTACATGCTTATTTATGTATGTATGTGTCTTGTGTGAGTCTATTTCCTGTTCACGAAGGTACATAGGGTGGCTGCCCCATGTGGGTACTGGGAGCTGAACTTGGGTCCTCTGAAAGAACTTTTAGCGCTGAGCCATCTCTGAAGACCAGGGAATTATATTTTGCAAATGATGGAAATACTACATGCCATCACACAGGTCACAGTAACATGTGAGCCTCCCTTTGGGACTGGTTGAGTTCACTATGGTCCTCAGCTTCGCCCCTAGCCTGCAGCAGGATCAGGATACACCGAGCCTATCTTCCATCCCTTGAATCCATGTCTGTTTTCATCAACAGAACACAGTGGTTCTAACCACACACCATTCTGGAAATATCCTTTTACTGGCCCAGCAATTTCGCTTCTGTCTTTAGAATGCTTGCTTAGGACTATACTCTGTGAGAAGACCAATACACAACAGTGGTCCTGAATGACCAGTCCATTTGAACCTGCAGATGACTGAACCCCAGATGACACTGGGCTGCAATCACAGGGGTCATCACAATCCAGTCAACAAGCATACCAGTGAACACAGCTAGCCACTGGATTATAACTGGTTTTAAACCTCTGGGTTATAGGGTGGTTTGCTACACAGTACCACGCAACCAGAACTGTCCTGTGTGCTGACAAGGTAAGTGCAGTCATGGCAGCAGGGGTAACGAAAGCCAGCTATGTGACCTGAGAAGTAACTGAAATTCTTGAATCCCATTTTTGAATAAAAGAGAATAACACCTGCCTGCCTCAGAGTTTCTAGACCCAATAAACATGGAGGAGGGGTATTTATAGCATTCACCTTATGCTTGACAAATGACTAAGGGACTCTTGCTATACTGACTTAGGCACTTGTGCCTCATTCTCAATCCTCCCCAAGAAAGCTGTTACCATTCTGCCCTGCTCAGCAATGCTTTACTAACAGGCTTAGGCATCACATTGCCTTGGTAACTATCAGAAGGCTTTCTGCATTTCCTACACTTAGATAGGTCCTTAAGGACATTTCAGCTAGCTTTGCCAATGTAACTACTGAGTGAGTGAGGCCAGAGGCTGCCCCCACAGGGCCAGTGATAACCGTATCATGCATACTACGTCTGGGGTTAGAAGAGACTATTAAAGCCTTAGATAACATAGTGTTTTCCGATTAGGCTTTAACAGAGGCTTGTTGCAGTGCTTTTCAATGCTATGACAAAACTCCATGACCAAAAGTGACTTGGGAAAGGATTCATTTCAATTTATACCACTGAAGGAAGACAGGATGGTACCCAGGGCAGGAGCTTGAAACAGAAACCAGCATGGAAGAATGCTGCTTATTGGCTAGATCCCTCTGGATTCCTCAGCTACCCAGGCCCATCTCTGTAGGTATGGCACCGCCCAAAGTGGTCTGAGCCCTCCCACATCAATGTGCCATCAAGCAAATGCCCCACAGACATGTCCACAGGCTGATCTGATGGAGGCAATTTCTCAGCTGAGATCCCCACTTCAGAGATATTGTCAAGGCTTGTGTCAAGTTGATAAGGACTAACTATGACAGTTGGTTACTTACGGAACTGTTTTTCCCCTCAGATCTGGCTACTGGTCCATTTATTCATGGCTCCTCCAAGAGGAATAAAAATGTGAATCTGCTTTAAAATCAAAACCATTCCCACAATCCCAACAATTGCCTCTAGTCCTTCATCACTGAGTGCAAGCACTCAGTGCCTCCGGGACTCACTCGTGCATATCCACTTCCCATCTCCCCTCACACAGAATTTCTCCCCACACACAGATATTTGTTGACATTTTCTCCTAATCATCTGTCACAGTTCTTTAGAATAGAAAAAAAAATAAAGACTGTCCATTCTAATAAGTATTGGCACATGATAGGACCTGGGTCCATATTTGTGGGTTCATAGTTTGACTAGGTGACAATTTTAAAAATTTATTTGTGTATGTATGTGTGTGTGTGTGTGTGTGTGAAGCCCCTCCTGCCCTTCACATTCTTCCCATGAAAACAGCCAAACCTCAATTTTAATTATATTCCATGTCCATTAATTAAGACAAAAGGCTGTGGCTAGACAGGAGACTTGTAATATTTTATTATTGACTAAGTTACACATTTATGTCACATAGCTAAACTTTGTGTATTGATGAATACTCTGAGCTTACAAGGTAGAAAGCTACAGTCAGAGACTTAGTATTAAGTGTTCCTAAGGAAGCCTTTATTGTAAACTACTATACTAAAAGCAGCATTGAAAGCTTGGGACTATTACCCAGTATGTGGCATTTCACCCACAATAACCACCAGGCACATAAGTCCCACGTGGAAACATTTACTGTGTACCTGCATGGTCACTGTTGAGGCTGGCCTCCAGCTCTGCTATCTTATGTCGTATTTCAATCATGGAAAGCTGCACAACATCCCTGTTACCAGAAAGATTTTTGTTAATAATAATTCAATACAAGACAACATGAGAAAATTAATATATAGCAACCCATCCATACTTCCAGACCATTTTTTTTTTTAAATGAAACACAGTTTCCTGAGAAGCAACTGTTGGGAAAATGAAAGCTGATTAGTCAGTTCCAGGAGTTAAAATCTTCCAAAGCCCAGAATCCTCTGGTAACTGGTTTGTGTCTACATTCAATCATGATCCCAACGATGCTGTTACATGCGGCTCAGAATCCAGCTAAATATTACCATGAGGAATAACTATGGTTATAGGTAAAAGCAGAGAACCCCAAACACAGATGTGAGAGGTACTAACAATACACAGGGAGAAAAATTTACAAAGTCAAAAGCACCACAAAGGTCACGTAGGACATGAGTGAGCAGCAGATTCCCACAATGCAGGATGCTGAACTGCCCAATAAATATTTCCGAATGAGTATTGTGCTGAATGGGCTTTCACTCCAGAGACAGCATGGGGCTACGAGAGGGCTCAGTGGCTGAAGGCACTTGCTACAAAGCCTGACAACCTGAGCTTGATCCCTGGAACCCATATGATGGAAGGGGGGAACCAACTACACTGTCCCCAGACCTGTACCTGTGCACTGTGACATATGCAACCCCTGCCAAATACACACAATAAATGTAAAACAAAAAGATATAAAGCCAAAACAAACCAAAATATACAGTCCAGGGAGCATGTGCACAAGGATGGCATCCCATGCTGGGAATGCTGACTGAACTGGCTGGGCTACGAAGCTAAGCTGGGATCTGTCATTACTGGGGGACAGAGCTGAGATGCGACTTCTTGCAGACTTGTTCTGCACCTTGACTGCCTCAGAAATGCACAGAGCCCATGCTCAGAATGCTCTTAGTTCAGTTCAAGACCAAGAAACGGGTGATTAGCACTTCGGTCAACTGGGAAAGAGCTGAGGTTCTCAGAGAGGGGTCTGATGTTCATTAGGCCCGTGGTTGGGACTGTGGTTAGCTATTACAAACATTCAGAATGAGAGACTGGGAGGAAATGAGGGAGGGAAAATAAATAAATCAAATACATATATAGATCTTAAAAGTACTCAGAATATTCGAGGTCCTAAGATGAAATACTGCATTTCCCCTCCTGTACTAAGGGCTGAATCCAGGGCCTGTGTATGCTCTCTGTTCAGGAGCTCTTCGGCAGAGCTATATCTTCAGCTCAGGCTTTCCTTTTTATTGAAACAGTGTCCCGTATGCCCTAACTGCCCTCCAGCCCCTCACCATCTTGCCCTGAGCACCTGGGTTTACAAGATTTTGTCACCAAGGCTGGAAATAACTAGCTCACCCCCCCCCCCTTTTCTTAAAGCATTTAAAAGACAGGATTTAGGTCTGTGGTAGAACTCTGACCTAGAGTCATAGCCCCAACCTACTCGCCTCCGTGCCTCCCCCTCTCCAGTCCAAATTTCTGAAGTTCTTCAAAAGGAACAAAAAAATGTAAGTTTAGTGGATCCACCAAAACCAGTCACTTATTTTCTTCAGCATTACAGACAATTTCTCTACATTTGTATTCCTTTGGCTTTCATTAAACACAAAAGTAAATGGCATCTGTGCAGATGGCTCAGCGGTTAAGAGCTCTGGCTACTGCTGAGGACCGGATCTGGTTCCCAGCACCCACATGGAGCACCTATAAACTCCAGTTTCCTCTTTTGGGCACCCTGGGAACTGCACATGTCTATTACACACACACACACACACACACACACACACACACACACACACACACACACACACACTGCTTTAGGAGGCACCTGGTGAGCCCTGCATTAATCCCCACCCACGCACGCGCACGGGCACGAGGCCTCCTTGGGCACATCAGAGCTCCTGCCGTGCAGGTCACAAGAGGCCTTAGTAGTGAGATGGAGCCCGCTGGGTTCACTCACTTCAAGTGGATCTCCTCCAGCAGCTCCAGCTTCAGGCGGTCTGTGCTCACCCCCTCAAAAGTGTTTCCGCGGCCCTCTCCCATCGCGGCCCACCCGCGCGCCCTGCCCTTACCCTGCGCACCACCCAGAGCTTAAGACCTGGGGATGCCTAGGAACCTGGAAGGAAAATGCGTTGCCAGGAGCCGCAGCATGACGTCATAGGATGCTGTTCAAATCTGCAGGCCCTGGTGTGAGCGAGGGATGAAACAATCTGGGCCTGGCCCAGTGGATTTGTCCGGGGTACGGGTGCCCGAAACATCCAACTTTATCTGGTCCCCTTCTGACTTTCCAGAACACTGCCCTGTGATTTGCTAGGGTTGCTGGAATAAGAGCGCCTGCGCCTTTGTTTGCTTCAGTGCCGTGGGGTTGGCTTTGAAAAGATACTCTTTAATGATTGTGAGCTTTTGGGCCAAGAAATTATGCCTTGGAGTTTAGATAGTTCCTGACCTGCTTATCATTTGCATTCTATCGTGGAGACAACTCCATCTTGACATTGCCTTCTCACTCATCTTTTATCGGGAAGACAATAGGCTCTTTCTGGTGCAGATTGAATTTGGGTTGTCTCCCACAAAGATTCACCTAGAAATAATATCCTCTTTAAGGATACTAAGAGGTGAGTCCAGACAACTGTCAAGAAGTGATGGGGTGGTGGTGGTGCAGAGTTGGCTCAGCGGATATGAGCACCTGAGCAGTTAGAAATGGGTCTGGGGGCCCAAGAAAATGACAGCCCAACCCAAAATCCCAGCAAGCAGAATGTTTAACTTCTTGTATGTAACTGGTCAAGTCAGCAGTCAACTACACCCGTTTTATTTCTACAGCAAGGGGGTAGTGTGCCTCATTTTGAGCAGTCAGAACTAATAGGCAAACTATAGCTGAGAACAGAAGGCAACTTGTCAGCATTGTTAGGATTCTGTGCTAGGCCCTGAAGCCACACTTGGCCAATGGCCATTAGTCTGCGTCCCGCCCCCCCCCCGCCCCCCCCCACCAGAGGAATTCGAATTTCTGCCAAGTGACTTCTTTACCATTTTTAAAATGAAAGTTTTGTCTTGCCTAATTCTTTGACAGAAAAGAGTATATTTGTTTTTCTCACATAGCTGTTGGTGAGGATTCTGGTTGGCTCTTAGTACTCACAACAGATGCTGGACCACCCAACTTCCATTTCCGTACTTCTGTTCTCAACAGGCAGGCACTTCAAGCAGGAAAATACATCAGTACATTTCAAATTGACTAGATCTTTGCCCTCGTGAGTCACCCTGTAGGTTAATAGGTTTGTAGGCTGTCTAAAAGGCAGTTTGCTCTGGGAAATCTCTCCTCCCTGGCTTGCTCTTTTGGGTGCCCTGTACCTGCCTTGCACATGATATCTTATACCAAGTAGAGAAAAATGAACACCTGGGATTCCTTGAGGATGCAGAATGTTTCCTGAGTGTCCTGTGCTAGGCATTACTATGCTGGCTGAATCATAGATTTTCCCTTTCCTCTGTACTAAGGGTTGGGCACAGGAGGTGCCTCCTATGCCTTCCACCATGTTTTCTTCCTCCTCACTGTCTAGTTTTGCCCATGTGTTTGGAGCCTCTGGACCCCAGAAAGCACTCTTAAGTAGACATCTAACTCACAGTCTCTTATTCTTGCATCCTGCTATCTGTAAGAAATCACAAGTCAACACCATCTCCGCCTCTGTTTTCCCACTTTTCTCAACATATCAGAGGCTAACTCAATGTGTGGTATCCACATGTCCTTCCTGTGAAGACAGCTGAGCCTCTGTTACAAGTCTTATTGTCCACAGAAAAGGGCTCATGACTGACGTCAGAATCTGCATATGACTCCATCCCAAATGTGCTGTTTCCCAGGACATTGTCCAGTCCATCAGTGTTTTGGTCATTATCTCTATACTCACATGGTAGATTCTCTCTTCAGGGAGGCATGCTATATGGGACCAAGTGAGGAAGATGGGCCACCCTAGGGTTCCCAAGAATGCTCCACTCTCAGGTGGCTTGACTTTGATTGCCTATCACCCATTGCTGGGAGCATGTAATCTCAGCTACAGTAAGGTGGCACACCATTGCACACCATTGGGAAAAGTAGACATTATGGGATTTCCCGTGCAGATACTCCAGTCTCAGAGATCAGCCCTAGCCATGTCCTAACACCCATCTCAGGAGCCGCATAACCCCCTCCCCTATGATCCTTGGGTCTGCCAAGTCCCTTTAGGAGTGCTTGTGATGTGGAACTTTTCTTGGAGAAATTTCATATTTACCCAAATAAGACATGAACATCATACCAAAGAAAGATGACCATACAAAGTGAATCGAGGAGCTCTGCGGTGGTTGCTGATGGAAGTAAAATGAGGGGTTACTTACAGATCCACAGGAGGCTCAGACATCTTTGAAAAGCTAGCATGCAAATGGCTGATGAGAACTGCACTCCTGGGACTCCATGAAGAACCTGTAGGCTGCACAGCCAACTAGCCAGGCCCCTCCTCTCCTAGCAATTGCACCTGCTTAAGTAGCCTTGGGCAAAGACAGCCTTGTGGCTCTTCTGTAGCTCCCTGGGCCTGTGTATTTCCTTTACTTCCAGACTTTTCTGAGCTGCCCTGTCACTGTTGGGGGCTAAGCAGCTGCATGACATCCTGTGATTGACAGAGCTCCTCAGGCTGTGCATGTATAAAGGCTAATGTGTAAGATCTGGCCTCTGGAAGCACCACAAACTTGAGATACTGGCAGATCCTCCATTCCTCCATGTTCCTAGAGAGCCTAATCTTTACTTCCAAGATAGTACACTATTGCTGTTGTCCCTGCATAGTACCGGACTTCTTCCAACATGGAAAACAAACAGAAGATCAGAAAAGGGGCCTTGCTAACTTCATCCTCTTACAATCCCAGCTGTGAGGACCAAGGTTGCATGGCCTAACCACCTCCTAACAGCACACCTCTTGATACATTTGCACTGTATCAATCAACATGAATTTGGGAAGGAACATGAGCACACAAACCACAGAAGGCCTGTGTGAATACTAGGCTAATGGAAAAATGCTTAATTTTGTAAACTATGGTGAACCCAGATATTTGGATATCTATGAGGGAGTGAGACAGGAATGGATATTTGGGGGCTGGAGAAAGGCTCAATGGCTAAAGAGCACTGGATGCTCTTGTAGAGGTCCGGGGCTCAGTTCTCAACACACACAACAGCTTACAACTGCCTTATTCCAGTTCTAGAGAATATGATGCTCTCTTCTGGTCTCTATGGATACTGTGCAAACATGGAACACATAAAAACATGTATACACACAAAAATAATGCTCAGTCTTAGCACCTGGTTCCTGACAAACCTCTCGGAGAGGCACAGAATGTCTTTGACTACTCATAATTCTCCTTTAAGCACACCTGAGTTTAATGTCACATAGATGAGGGCTCTGGTTGTCACAACTAATCACGTAATAAGGAAGTCAGGACTTTAGGCTCTGTTTGGCATGTTCACAAGCCTCAAGCGTGGTTTGCTCCAATCTACGGAGACAAAGTAATCTTCTTTCAGTGCACTGTGTAAAGAGGTTAGTATCTCCAATTTGGAGCTCCATATTCTTACAGCAGCTGGTGCACTGGCAAAGGCAGCCACAGCAAATATGCAAACAAATGAGTGTAACTGTCTCAGTAAATATTTATTTTTAGAACCAAGTGGCCAGTGTGATATGGTCAGTAGAGTATGCTTGCATATCTCTGGTCTATAGTAGCTTTGCAGGAAGGTCCTGCTACTTGTCACTCTGTTTATTAAACAGCAGAGCAGAGTCTGGCTGGGCACTATGTACCAATCCATTTCAACAACTGCTATATGTCCTTAGCCTATGAAGAAAAAAATATACTCATTAGTTCTAAATTCCTGAAATACAAGTCCAACAAATAATTTGAGGCCCAGAAATTCAGAGATCATTTTATTCTCAAAGCAGATTCATTAACCAATTTCAAATGAAATCTGTACGTTGGCCAACTACAGGTTCATAAATGATTACAATAGATCATAACTATCAAAACCAGTATCAACCCTTAAAAATCAACAAAAAATAACCATAAAGTATTAAATTGCATATTTGTAGCTTAAAAAAATCAGTAAATGTCTTTCCTATCTTCTGCTGAAGTGGGGACTAGCCATTACAGGACTCCATATTCTTTATCTTGATATGATAGGTTCCTCCCTTTTAAATTACTTATTGGCTTTTAGTATAAACTTTAATGACTAGTGAAAATATATTATTAGTAAATGTAATGTTTGTTTTATTTTCTGTGAATTCTGTAAAAATTTACAGAAGCAGATATGAAAAGTGATTCCTTAAAGCCAGTAACAATCACTTCAAATTTTAATAGAATACCAATCATACTTCAAACTTCCACATCCCTCCCTACAAGGCTCAAAGAACATGGGGAAAGTAGGGGGTATAGAAAGACTAAGAGTCAGAAGTCCAGGGAGACTGGATATGATAGGACCCTGCAGTCGTGAACTTGCAGCAGCTAAGGCTGTCTCTACAAGATAAACCAGTCAACATCGCAGTGTGGAGTGGGTAGGGTCTTACCAGCCCCAGCCCTAGCAGAGGAGCTATTAACAGTTAAAGACTTCTGGGGAGAGTCAGTTTTCTTTAGGAGTGTGGTCCAGGGGTAGATAAGCCATGCTCCAGTGAATGGCCCCACACCTGTGGGCACATGGGCAATATGACAGACTACTCTGAGGGTTATTTAAAACATAAGAACATAAAGTTAGGGGGAGGGGTGGACCTTGGAAGAGTTAGGGAAAGAATATAATCAAAACACATTTCATACATGTACAAAATTCTTAAAGAATTAATAAAAATCATTCCATTGAAAAATAATCTATTCTCAATCCAGAAACTAAAAGAAGCATTTCTTCAGTTTAAATCAAAGGCCATTTTGGTTCCTAGCAGGCAGATCTAGCGAATAAGAGATACCTTTACAGAGCTGCATGGCACTTTCATGGCCAGGCTTTTCCCTGTATAAGAAAGCTTCTGAGATGTTATCTAAGAACACACTTTAAGATCATGGTTTTATTTAGCTTATATGCTGAAAATTCTTCTGGGTATCTCAAAGATTCACAATTAGTGCAAAAATAAGGGAATGCCAAAGTCACTCCAGCATAAAAAGAATTCATGTGGCTGGGAAACTGTGTGTATAGTTTCCTACTTTGCTTTCTGAAGGCTAGCACATATAAAAATAGACTGACATTAGGTTTAAGTCACATATATTATAAGTTTTATTTTAACTGCAAAAATATTTTAGCCACATTTAAGGGAAAAATAAACTTACTGAGACTATAGACTGCCTATTTTCTAGAAGCCAGATGTAAGAATACGGATTCTTTTTCTTGTAAGTGGAAACATGTCCCAAACTTGTGACAGTTATTTTGTAGGAATGAATACACAGAAGACACTGTTCCTGGTGTGGAGACTCCACGCTTCTCCGTCTGGTAAGGCTTTGGTGCAGGTCACTCCCAGAGCTCCTGTTACTTATCTTTCTTCTTTGCTCCTTTCTTCTCTTCCTCCTCCTCCTCTTCCTCCGCCTGCTTTTCCATGTCTCTTCTCATATCTGTGATTGTTGCTGCTCCTTGGTTTTCCTTCCCAGAGCTGTCGATGATCTGATAGTCCTCAAGGAGAGTGTGTCCCGTCTGCTTTGCGGTTTTCTTCACCATGGCTTTGATACCAATGTTGTCAATATTGTAGGCAGTGAGGCCCAGGTTTATAGCAGAGCCCACTGCATTGTGGGTAGCTTCTCCTGCATTGTGCCCGTACCTGAAAGGGGAGGGGGCGGGGAGGAAGAAAGAGAGAAAGAAAGGAAGAGAGAAAGAAAGGCAAGAATTTATCAATGGCATTCACAGTATTTCTGAAAACATTCTTCTGAAGTCAGCAGTGATTGGGTTCTATGACTTCTGTACCATTCTTTAAAGCAAAATTGAAGCTTAGGTTTTAATTTAGTTAATAAGTGAAGACAAGGGAGAGAATAAAAACTATGGTTACAAAGCTGCGGCTCCCCTTTTAGCAAAAAAGAAAAAAAAAGTGTGTGAAGATAAAAGACAAGTTATAACAGTAATAAAAATCATGGAAAAAAACCCCAAATGTAAACTAAAACAAACATTGTTAATAATCTGTTTAAATCTCCACTTCTTTAAGTAACAAATGTAGATGCTCCTTAATTCACAAGCATCTAGAGGACACAAAACCTCTGGCATCACAAATGCCCTTAAACCATGAGCATCTACTACAGAACACAGAGCCTCCAGCATCACAATGCCCTCAAACCATGAGCATCTACTACAGAACACAGAAACCTCCAGCATCACAAATGCCCTTAAACCATGAGCATCTACTACAGAACACAGAGCCTCCAGCATCACAAATGCCCTCAAACCATGAGCATCTACTACAGAACACAGACCCTCCAGCATCACAAATGCCCTCAAACCTTGAGCATCTACTACAGAACACAGACCCTCCAGCATCACAAATGCCCTCAAACCATGAGCATCTACTACAGAACACAGACCCTCCAGCATCACAAATGCCCTCAAACCATGAGCATCTACTACAGAACACAGACCCTCCAGCATCACAAATGCTCCTTAGCCCATAAGTGTTTGCTTTGCATTTAAGCAGAGATCCTGTGACAATCCCCTGGCACTCCACTCCACTGCCAGCTCACTGGTCATCTTGCTGTATTTAAAACCCTTGAAATATACAGAAGCCCTGGACCTCTGCTCTGTCTGGTCTCTGTCCAGACATGTCACAGCTCAATGTCTCATCTGCCTTGAGCAGTACTAGCCACTACTACCTTCTTAGAATTAACCTGTTTGGATGGCCTTGGCCCATGCACCCCACTTCACTGACAACCAGTTCTATATTGACTGCCCTTTCTTCCTCTATAACTCATTGTTTTCTATACACCATGAATGTATTAATGACAATGTTTACATCTTTGTCTATATCACTAAAATATAAACCCCACTGCAGAGAGAAATCTTTGCTTTGTTCACAGATGTACCCTCTGCTCCTGAGAGTCTGGCCAGGAAGTGCTTAATGAATGATGTAATCATCCTGGCACTTTCCCTCTCTCTCTCTCTTCACTCTCCCCCTCCCCAGCCCCCCTTCCTGCAGGGCCAGGCTGACTGCAAGCTCAGCTCTCTTGCCTCTGCTTTCACCTGCTGAGGTTACATGCAGGTAACACCATGTCTCAGATACTTTTTCCAGCATGGCGAACTGCACACCCATGTTTATCACTGCTTTTTGCAGTAGTCAAATGACAGAATATCACCTAGGTGACCATTACTGCATGAATGGAGAAAGAAAACTGATAAGCTATAAACTCAATCCAGCTTAATTCAGCAACAAGAAGGTAAAATGTTCTTGTTAGAAGGGAAGTGAGGAGAACCATTCAGAGTGAGGGAAGCCAGTCCCACAGACCAACACTGAATTGTTTCTCTTTCACATGGAATCTGAGGTGAAGAATTCCAGAGAGAGAAAAGTAAGAGTCTATCAGGGATATAGAAGAAAAGGGGGTAGGGAGGGCAATATAGGGGTGTACTATATGCATGCATGCAAAGGTCATAATGAAATTTCCTGCTACTCACAATGAATATACAGCAATGAAAAATGCATGGTAAAATACTTAAGAATTTATAAAAGTATACAAAAGTACTTAATAGCAACTATGACAGTAAGTATTTAATACTGCATCCAAGAAAGTAAATCTGAACTATACATAAATATCACAATATACCTCCCCACTGATTATTTTACCCTTACCCTGCCCTGATGAAAGGCTTTTAAAGCTTTGTGGATCCACAAAGGCCTGCCTGTACAACAGCCAAAGCCAAGGTTCAAATTCCCTACACAGGAAACCTCACGGAAAGGGATGTGACCTCTGACTTCTGGACTTACTACATTTATTCATTTATCTCTGTGTGCCATAGTGTGTGAGGAGGTCAGCTTCGAACACAGGTGGCCAGACTTGGTACTAACGGCCAGACCCGAACATTTTATACAAAAACTGATCTGTTTTTTGCTCTAAGGAATCTACTGCCGGCCTGCCAAACCAGAAGAGGCTTGTGACTCCCCTGGTTTTTCCAAACCAAACTATAAGCATACAGTCATTTACTGTGGCCCTGATGGCTCCCCCAATCTTTCCTCAGCATAGAATTAGTAATTACAATCCATAGAACCCACAGTCTGCCAAATCCTATCTCAGAACCATCTTAGAATGGGGGCTTTCTCATTAGGCACAAGACAGAAAAACTTGCTGTAACTGCTTTCTACAATCCCTCAGCATTTTGAAGGATTGGCCGCCCTGCAGAAGAGACTGCAGGCAAGGGAACTCTCTGAAGATCCCCCAGCTCTGATCAGTCAGAGTCAGGTGTGAGCTTCAGTAAATCTTTAAAGCAAGTCTGGGAGGATGCAAGGACAGCAGAACATGTCCTGGAGGACACTTTCCAGCACTGAGGGGCCACACAGAAATGACGCTGAGTTCAGTTGAGGCCCTGAGGACAGCAGAACATGTCCTGGAGGACACTTTCCAGCACTGTGGGGCCACACAGAAATGACGTTGAGTTCAGTTGAGGCCCTGAGGACAGCAGAACATGTCCTGGAGGACACTTCCCAGCACTGAGGGGCCACACAGAAATGACGCTGAGTTCAGTTGAGGCCCTGTTTTCAAGAACAGGAAGTCGCCCAGATGTTTAAATGCTCAACTCTGAATTGCTGGAACACTCCTGCTCAGAAATTTGATACCTTTCATGGAACATGGTATTTCTGTGTGCAATGTACTTCTAAAAGCTATATCATCCCTGATGCCTTAAATGAGTGTCTTGGTCTCTTGACTGCTTGATCTTCAGGCTTTAACAAATGCTAAATGAGAAAAACTCACACAGAGCTGGGACAGGAAATGATGTCAGATACTACTATGCAAGTAACTAGTCACAGACCTTGGCCAACTCTTTCCATCTTTGCACTTCAAGAGTGTGTGTGTGTGTGTGTGTGTGTGTGTGTGTGTGTGTGTGTGAGAGAGAGAGAGAGAGAGAGAGAGAGAGAGAGAGAGAAATCTCTTAGAAAATACTGATATACTGAGCCATACATATGTGGCTTTCATCAGCTGTGTTTACTTTTGAATATCCTCATTTACTGGCTTTATTATCTCTTACACACAATTCTCCTAATAGACATCTATTCCACTCTTCCTAGGTAATTATCCACTCAGCCCTTTACTGGATTTCAACTCAAAACTCCTCCAAAGCATGGATCTGGGTAAGAACAGAAAGCTTAGTTTTGATATTTTTTACTTTTTAGTAAATCAGAGCTTCAGTTACACTTCATGGACAAACACAACTGAAGGACAATGAAGTGACTGTGAAGATGTCCTAAGACAGAGGGTCTAATGTGTGATTTGAGTCAGAACTGTTCAGATATGCCCAATGTGTTCACAGAGACGGAACACTGCAGCGAATCAAGATCTTAAGGGTTAGCACTTCAGCATGATAACTGCCACATCAGTCAAGCAATACACAGCCATCAATATTATGTTCAGAAATAATGACCTGAAATATTTAAAGGAGAAATAAATCTTATTCAACTGTTTATTGAAAATAAGCAGGTTGTGGCTAGTTTAGGAAAGCCATGAGGTGAAGCTAAGGAGTTTGAGTTTTTCATGAAAGCAATGGAGGAAAAATAAGCAAAGAAATGGAATGGCCAAATACGTGTTTCCACAAATCCCTCTGACTCTGTGTGCAGTGGGAATAAGGAAGGAAACAGGCTGTGTGTCAGACAAGATGTGTGAAGGCTGTGTGAAGGTGGGAGGACAAGAGTGGGAGAGTGGGGTCAGGACATGGTGCCTTAAAGTCTATAAGGGTGTGTAACTGGGCCTGGAGAGTAGGGCAAAAAACAGACCAGACACCTATTGTGCCGAGGTAGAGATCACACCCACAGGCAGAGATGACTGTGCTTGACAGTTTAATATCAACTTGAAACAAGAGAGAGTCATTGGAGAGGGAGGATTTCAACTGAGAAAAGGCCTCTATAAAATGAAGCTGTAGGCAATCCTTAGGGCATTTTCTATATTAGGGATTGATGAAGGAGAGCCCAGCCCATTCTGGGTGGGGACATCTCAATGATGAACAGCAATACAGAAGTGTCAGCCAAATAAGTCCCTCCCCCCATGGTCATGGTGTCTCATCACAGCAATTAAAATCCTAAGAGAATGACATTATCCAAGAAACAAGGAGACTGAATAACAGCAAAACCCTGGAAAGGACTGGTCTGTAATGAACATGGCTGGAGTGAGATGAGATCCCTGTTGGGTGACTACAGACTGCCAAGCTACTGCTCTTGGTAAGCACTAAGAACTACCACAAAACCAGTCAGGATAGGTAGGCAATTAGATGTTACCCACAAAAAATTGCTGAAAATGAAATATTAACTTAATCATGGGCTGAAATCAAGGTGAAATTAAACAGCATAAAGGAAAGGTCTTATTTATGAATAAAACAGTGATAACCCTAAAAGAAGACACAGGTTCAGGGCTGGGATTCAGCTTAGAAGGGCTGGGCAGGAACAGCATCCTGGGTTCCATTCTCAACATTAAACAAGCAAAGGTCCAGACTTTAAAGGTTTGTTTTTTATGTGTCAAATACAATTTAAGTCAGTAACAGCTAACCAAAACTTACACTGTCTTGTGTTCCCTTATCAAGTGCAAAGCTAACAATACGAGAGAAGCCTGAACCCCCCTGCACCTGATCTTATCCGCACAGATCTAGAAGTCACTCCGATTACTTTTAGAAAACTGACAGACTTAAGCCCATCACTAACAAAAGGAAAAGTGGTGGGGAGAATCACAGGCCTGGAAACTGTACTCAGAATTGTTGGAGAGACTGCAGTGCTCAGACAGGAAACAAACAGGAGACGGGACAGCGGTGCTGTTTAAATAGCTGGACAGATCTGTAAGCAACAGAGGAGACTATACTGCACGGGTGTCATGTAGACCTGGTTTCAGAGACTATCGTGTGTGACACTGGAGCTAATTCCTCACCCTCTGGAAATTTAAGGGGTAACTGAATCTAATTCTACTCTAAACAAGCCAATACAATCCAGTGCCATCTGAGAGTAAATGCTACTGTTAAGCTTATTTTCAATATCTAGAGAGAGATAAAATTCTGCGAGGAGAAAATACACACAGACCTAACCTGCTGTGGTGGCGTCATTCTCTTTAACAAGTCAGGGGGGAACTATGGAGCCTCTGTGGCTTTAGAAGCTAAGCTGAAGTAAGCATTATTTAGTGGGCCTCGCTGCAGCTGAATTCAGTGGGGTACATTGCTTATGGCTTTCCAGAATTCCTGTAGGTCTTCCCTTGTCTAAATCTAAAAAGTGAGACCAAAGTACTAATGTAAATGACAGAGAAGTCTATGTATTTATCTAAAGAGTTCACTGTCCCGAGTCCCTCACACCAGCACCAGCAAACACCACCAGGTAAGGAAGTTCAGATAAAGTATTTGCCTTTCTCCTAGGTGTAACTCTGATGTAAGCAAAGTTAAAAACAAACAAACAAACAAACAAACAAAAAAACAACAAAAGGCAGAGCAGTGTCATCCAGAGGGGGAGAGGACACAGCTTCCTCATTGCACTAAAATCAGTAAATACAAGTAAATACCCATCCTACTGCCCACAGTGTCATAAGTGTGAGGATATAGAAAGTACATATTTAAATAAATAAATTAAATGAAGAGACTTAAAAAGCCCTTCTGTTCTTCTATTCTGTCACTAAGCTGTTGCTGGCTCAACTGACAAGTTTTGCCAAAGATATTTTCTACTTCTGGGCCCTACAGGTGCAGATCTGGAATACTGGGGCTAAATCCTTAATCTCCCAAAGCCTCTTCCTTCTTCCCAAGAGTCTAACTGAATAAGTTTAAATCACTGAAAAAACCCCCTGACAGTCACAAGTTCAATGCTGGGCAATTCTGCTTTACTTATTCATACTGTGTATCTCTGGAGAAAAGAATAAAATAATAATACACAGTATTATAGGAATGAATTCACTCAGGATCACTGTTAAAACACTGTGGATCTAGATGAAAATGTCCCCATAGGCTCATGGGGAGGGGCACTACTGAGAGGTGTGGCCTGTTGGTGGACTTGTCACCAGGCCCAGTATCTCTTGCTGCTGCCTGCTGCTCCAGATGTCTAACCATGGCTGCCTGCATGGTGCCATGCTTCTCATGTGAAGATAACAGACTAGCATTTCCCCATGTTTCCTGACATGATGATGACCTAAACCTCTGAACTGTAAGCCAGCCCCAGTAAAATGTTTCCCTTCTAAGAGTTGCATTTAACAAGCACTTCACTTTCCAATGTCTGTGCTAAGAAATGGCAAACATAATTTACTCTGTATCTCAGCCTCCTATCTAAGCTGATCTAAATAACGGCAGACTTATCATTCCAGAAGTCAGCCCAGAGCACAGGAGCTGTACGATGGCCCACCATGTGCGGAGGTGGCTCAGCACTTTTCCCGGGTGTAAGCAGAGTGGGGACCTGTTGAAGTACTTGGTTTATACCACAGCTCCACCGCTTGACTAGGAATAAAATCTCCAACAAGCTCCTTAACTTTTAATGTTTTGGTTTTCTTCCAGTTTCCTTATAAAACTCTGACAGAAATGCTAAAAGAGAAACCCTGAACACAGTCTAAATACATTAAATATGAACTCAAAGAGTACCACTAGTAACATTATACTTTTGCAAATGCATACTATATGCATGTTTGCATGTACATGCATGTGGAGGCCTGAAGCTGCCCTGTTCCTTAATCACTCTCCACTTCATTAACTGAGGCAGGGTCTCCCACTGAACCCAGAGACCTCGAATTCCATCTTGTTGGACTGCTTGTCCTGGGAAAGCATCTCTGCATCTCTCCTTACAAGCCTGCCTGGCATTATGTTGGTTTGGGGATCTGAACTCCAGTTCTCGGTCCTGTAAGGCAAGAACTTTACCCACCGAGCCATCTCTATAGCCCCACTGCTCCCCCCAACGCACATACATAGTAAGATCCAAACTAATTTGAAGCTAAGAAAACAACTTGGGTCCCACTCGATTTAGTTTTTAGATCCCATATTCTCTTATTCAGACAGAAGGAAGAAAGAGAACATGACCAAAAGTACACTCCACGCATGTGTGAAAGAACAGAAACCCAGTTTAGTACGGTACACACTGAAACACTAAGTTCAAACAAAGCCAGCATTTTAACTCTGTTCTTTGACAACACTGCCTAAGTATTTATTTCTCAAAAGTGTTTGGAACCAGGCATATCCTGTTACCTTTTAGTCTTTGTATAGCTTGTTGGTTACAATTGGCTTGTTCCCCTCACTGACTCCATATGCTCGCTCCACAACTGCTGACCACAGCAAAACCTAATGGCTGACACCAAAGTCCTGGGAGGGACTTGCCCTTCCACAGTTTCTCTAAAGCGGTCAGCCTACTTCCACCTCATCCCAAAACCAAAGGCCCACAGACCCACGGGCCTCTTCCTTTGCCTCCTTGGAATGTCTGTCCTCCTGGTTCCTGCCCTCTGACCCTGCACACTGTGCCTGCTCTCCTGGTGCCCGCTCTCTGACAGAGGGCCCTGCTGCCTATAGACAGTGTGGGGTCTAGAGTGAAAGGCTTTTGACTTCCTGTGCTTCATTGTGCTGTCCATATCTCATCAGCACTCAATCAAGAAACTGGACACAGATCTGGGGAACTTCCTGTGACAAAGACACCTAAGAGTTGGACACAGGCTTTAGGGTCATCTGTCAAGGTGAAGGGGTGAGTAGCTACCAGCAGGGCACACTGAAGTCAGCTCTCTCCAGAGACTCCAAAGCCAAAGTAGAAAGAAATCATACCACCAACCCTCAGATAAGCTGTACAAGTCCATTTCAGTCCTGTGTACTTAATGTATGAATCAGATGACATCTCTCTAGTCCAACAGAAACTGCAGTGGTATCCATAGCTTAGCAGTCATGGTGGACTAGTGAGCTAATGCCAATATGGGACGGGACGTCCAATCAAGTCTTTACTCTATTCCTTCAAGCAAACACTATCATCAAAATTACGTAGTCAAAAATTAAACATATTCTTTGCATTAATAAACATTTACAACAATTGTAGCATAATCCAAAGCCACAGGAGTTCAATCATTATACTAACATTTTCCCCTATTTATAAAATAGTGAGTGAAAAAATGGCTTATCAGAAATTTAACAAAAAGTAAGTACATAAACCTTAACCGTCATGGACTAGTTGATGATACAGGAGAATTATTTATTCTCTAAAACGAAGCTGCACTTACTTGTATCTGACGGTCTGTACGGTTTCTGCAGACACATTGTTGACTATGCATTTAGCTGCACACTCCAACCCCTGCCAGACAGTTGAAAATCCTGTAAATGTATTTAAAAGTCAGTCTCACTTAAAGCACAGCCTGCCTCAGTTTCTCAGGTAGTTCAGTGGCCTCCCAGAAACACAACAAAAATAAAACAACACAATAAACCCAGGGCCTTTGTTACCTTGAACACTACTCGCTGCCACAACCATGGCACCATCCAGAGTGGATTTCCCGTCTTTGTCTCTCTTAAGAGATTCTGGGACGAGTTTGCTTCCATGCTTCTTGACATGTGGAGCGAGCTCTTTGCCAACGCAACTTGCCACTGTGCAGACGCCATCAACTAACCAACCACAGAGAAAAGATTCAGAGATGGTTCTCTTAATCTTACCTCCAGCATCAAGCATAGTTCTCAAACAGCTGTCTAAATTGCTTTTCCAAGGACCTTTACTGTGTCTGTTAGCCAAGTTTGCTGTGTCTACGCAAATCCTGGCCTTGAGACAGACTTATGGTAGAAATAAAACCATCCATTTTCATTTTTCTGATTCTAAAGACAGTGTCAAAAAAGATAATCTTACTGAATTTAATGGAAACCCACTGGTGATTGATACACTTGTATAAAACAAATCTTGGGGCTGTGGTTCTGAAGTGTTATCTGGGGAGACAGACACAGAACCACTGCATTGCTGGGCTGCAGGCTTAACTGTGGGGGAGGGGAGCCTAGTGTGGAGCAATGAAGTGTTTCTCAGCTAGCCTAGAGGAAACACAGGCACTTACCTAGGAACTGGCTGACTTTGGCTGCTCCTCCAGTGGCCTGCTTTGCTATGTAGAGTCCCCTGGTGACAGCTGGACTCACTTCTACCGGTTTTTCCTCTGGTTGAATACGCTCTCGGAGTTTGGAAGCACCTTTTTGGATTGCTTTGCCAGTAAATTCAGCACCTTTGACTAAACCCCAGCTCACCCAGGAAGCACCTTTTACAAAAAAATTTAAAATTCCAGAGATTAGGGCTAGTTATACATTTAAATCCTTTAATAACATGAGCATAAAAGATTCTAAATGGGCCATGAGCATGACAACTGCCTACCAACAGCTTCTTCCTGGAAAAAAAAAAAATCTTTCTCTAATAAAAAAGACTTACTTTATGTGTGTGAGTGTCTGTATGAATGTCTGTGCACCACATGCATGCAGTACCCAAAGCGGCCAAAAGAGGGTGGAAGACTCCCTGGAACTGAAGCTACAGGTGGCTGTGAGCCACTATAATGATGCTGAGGACTAAACCCAGGTTCTCTGCAAAGTGGCCATTGAGCTGTCTGTGTGGCCTGAATAAAGCCCTTTCTAACCAAGAGTTTTACTTAGGTCACACATCTTTCTGGACCAAAATCCTACATTCCTCTGGGCTGCAGCACAATGTGCAGGAATCTGCTACTGATGGCACTTTTCCGTTATCAGATCCTGATGCTGAATTCTGAACTGGGGTGATGAAGGCATCATCTGGCAAGTGCAATGAGCTCTCCTGTCCTTTCTGCCTTGGTTTAGGCAACACTTTCCCTTGTAAAATCCTGAGAAAGACAATTCATGCCAGAAACCAAAGAACCTGGTTTTTGAAGACTATTGCTTGCTTCATTAATTGGGCTGAAGATGTTCTCTGCATGCTCTGTTCAGCTCCAGGGAACACCGTACCTTTCAGCATGCTGCACCCAATGACAAAAGCAGGAGCACACTGAAAGATAGTGGAGCAGCCTGGACCATAGCCATCTGAGGCACAGGCCACGCCCCTTAGCTTTACTAATGCTCCCACAGCCTGAACTAGAAAAGTTGTTGTCACACAGACATCAAGATGTCAGAGCCTTGTGTAGGAGGGAAGAGAGGTCTTTAGCCAGAGGGTGATGCAGAATAGGAGCTGGAGAGACACCGAGAAACAAGAGGGGCACCTCCCACCTCTCCTCTTCAGGACTTGCAGCTTAATCTGCTTCACAACCAATTCCAGAACAGAAAGCCCTTAACTACCAAGGTTATTCTCTCCAGGTCTGCAGCAGTAAACTCTACAACGTCACATGAAATCACAGCTATGTATTCAAAGTATCAGCAATTCCAAGTAGGTCGTAGTAACCAGAAAACTTCCATTTCCTTGTCTCACTCCACCCCTCTCAGCCTCTTACCCAGGGACCACCCTGGAAGAGTACTGGCAGAAGATCAGCTCCTACCCAGGTGAGGGGAGTCCCAGAACAACACTGGCAGCCTAAGGGTGTCCATCCTAAAACACCGGGGGTGGGGGAGCACCTAGCAGTTAAGGCTGCTCTTCTAAAAGACCTGAATTTGCTTCTAGCTCCCATGCAGCAACTTAGAGCCACCTCTTAATCTACCTCCAGGAATTTAATGTCCTCTTGTAGCCTCCAAGGATACCACACTTGCAGCATACATGCATGCACACACCATAAGAAACAAGAAGAAATATTCCTTTGTGACTATGAAAAATAAACAGAAATGAGATGCATGAAAAGTCACTGCTCTAAGGGAAGCCAGACCTGGATACTCAAGGCCTTGTCACCAAGTAAGAACATGATACAGACAGACAGGGTGAACCCAAAAACACCATAACCAATGGTAAGCATGGTGTTTCATGACAGCTCCTTAGGTCCTCAATGTACATGTGTGGTGATAAATATCAGTATGGTTTGCTCTCAGTAATGCTGACATGATAGAAAAAAAATGCTTGCTGAGGGAGAAAAGGGCGGTGGTAACTTTGGCTTATCTAGATCAAACCTAACCACTATTTCTGGACTATTCTTTACTTTTACTGACAGAAGGAAATCAACCATTTGTACTTACACTAAAATAGAAATCCTAAATCATGGCTTCCTCCCCTGGTGGAAGAGAGTTGAAACCTGAGGGAAACAGATCTGATTTCCTGGTACATTTTCAATTATTTTATCATAAGAAATAATTTTATGACATTGATGTTTCTATATTTGGGTTTTGATATTCAATATCTAGATGGACATGAGTGGCACCAAGTCCCTGGTTGCATGTCATGTGTTTTCTCTTCTCATATTTAATGTGGCCTCCAAGCCTGTAAGTGGTCTATCTTAGCACCCCATTACCCCAAATTTCATCAGATTATTAGTGTGAACGCAGGACTGTTCTGTGAACTGAAAACTCCATGAGTCAGCCCGCTGCTGGGAGGTACTGTGGATTTAACAGATGGGACTTCAGAGGGAAGAATGGGACCTCCTCAGCTCTCAGTCTACTCCAGTCTGGCATTATAAGAGGCCCAAAGCAAGAGAGCCACCACCCATGGACTGTCACCTCCTGGATCATGAGACAACCTTTTGTCTTTATAAAGGCAAGTGCCTCCCTCTGGAACACTGCTATAGCTGAAAGGTACTACGCTTCTAAATACTAGGAAGAGTTTTCACCCTCTTGGGGGCATCTTAGACGTCGCATCTCCAACAAGCAATGCAAAATTGTGGTTAACAAGCAGCAGAAATTCGCTTCTTGTGGCCTGAGACTTGAAAGTCCAAGACTGGGATGCTGGTGAGGCATCCCTGAGGACACTGGAAGCAAGGCAGCCTCCCAGCCACTTCAATGAAGAACCAATCTCACTCACAAAGACCCCTCCCTCACAGTCCAGTCTCTCCTCAAGGACTTCACCTTCTATTCTGTGACTTTGGGAGGTTGGCACTTTAACATGGGGATCTTAGAGGACACGAACCCCAGAACATGGCACTGGGGGAAGGGAGAAAAAGTGAGAACTCAAGAGACAGGACCATGATTTAGGCTCACATCTCTTTGATAGCTGAGGGATTCCTGGAAGAACACACACTTACACAGCAATGTGTGACCTTCTCAGAAGCCCTGCCCTTCTACCTGTCAGTATTTCTTATCATTATTTAACATATACAAACCCGTAAGCCCACTTTTACTGGTTCAAGGTTTGACACTATAGGGGTTGATGAACAGCTCCATGATACCTGACAGAATGTTGTGGGCCACCTTCTCGCTCCATTCAGGTAGTTCTTTTGATTTTTCTTCTGAAGTTGGCTCACAGGGCACGATATGACTCAGATTAACTTCTTCACTTGAAGTATCTTTAGTCTAAACAGTAAAAATGTTTCAAAACGTAAAGGTTAGTGAGGTACAAAGGAAGAAACTGAAGGCAGGCATTCTATAATAAACCACCAAACACTAGCTGAGGTTAGTGAAAACATTCACCTTTGCATAACACTGGTTAATGCAAAAAGGGAAAAGAATTGCCACACAACTGAAGAGAATCCGGTCTTATACAAGCTCCCGCTGATGAGCTCTGGGAAGAAATAGAACTCCAACACAGCAGCTACTAAACCATACTCAAGCTAGCCCGTGTCACCTGGATGTCACTTCACAAAGTTGCACGATTATGGTACTGTCAGGTTAAAAGATTAAATGACTCAGCCAGCGAAGAAGGATTTACCTCATGAACTGGTTTTGATATAAGAAAAAGTTTAATTTGAAATTTGAATAGATACATGATGACCTGCCATTCCACTTGGATGGAAACACCAGCACTTCAGACTGCAAAGATTTTGGCCAACACCCAAAGTCAAAGCCAAGCTCACCTATTCTAAGAATCAGGAGCAGGATGACCACAGACCTCAAAGTGTTATAAAATAACTTGAAAAAATAAAGGTTTTCTGTGCTCAACAGATTATAAAGAACTTGGCTTAAAATGTACAAATAAACAGAGGCTTGTAGAATTCACACACACACCACACAAATCCAAATAAACAGAAACCCAAATAACCCCCTAAAAAAAATAAAACAACTCTTCTCTGTGAGGAGAAAGCTACCTGCCAGAAAAAGCAAAAAACCAAAAAAACCCAAAAAACGAAACCAAACCAAAACAAAAAACTGTATCATTAGGGCCAAAGTCTCCAACAAACACTCCTGTAGACTAAGGAGAGTTAATGGCCTGAGAGTAAAAATGGTGGAGAGGAGGAGTAGGTAGCCAGTACCATCCACAACAAAGTGAGTGTGAACTACGACACTCTGGAGTACACTCTCTTGGCTGTCACTTTGCCAAGATATAAAAACGAGAACACTGACTACCCCACCCACTCTGCCCAGGATAGGAGGAAACGAGCATACAGTTCCCTGTCTGCTGGAATCCATGGAGGCCCGAAGTCATAGGCAGTGCGCAGTTCTGCAAATATTAGGAAATATCAGGACTAAGGTTTTCTGAGTGTGTGACATATAATGTATATAATAAAGTTTAACTAGAAATTATCAACAAGGAATAGTGGGTAGAAAAAGTAAGAGAATGTTTTAGATGGGCAAAAGTAGAAGGATTTTTTTTTCTTCATGATTTCATAGACAATCCATTCTTCATTTATTTATAATTTACTGGGGAAGAAGTGCAAATCCAGGGCTCTCAGCCAATAAGCAGAGGGAGTATTAGAGAAAAAAAAAAAAAAAGAATGTGGTCCTTAGTGTAAAAATAAAAAGCTTTTGAAAAACTAGAGAAAAGTCCACCCCAAACACAAGGTCTCTGGGGCTGTGACCAGTGTGTGACATGAGGTCTATGGCCTCAACTGGGGCACACTTCCCACTGCCTCTGTAACTTGCCTTTTTCCCACGTTTTCCTCTATGGCGTGCATCCTTGCTGCCTTGGTCTATTGAAGAACCCGAAGAACCCGAAGAACCCGAAGAACCCGACTGCCTGACATCGGTGCCAGAAGCTTCCTTCCGTGGCTCCGAGGGGTGTCTTGCTCTCCCAGGGATTTGGAATTCATCTTCTCCTTCTGCTCTATTCCAGTTTGCCTGGAGCATAAAGGACTAGGCTTTAGCTCAGTGGCTTTTGCAGGGCATTCCTGCGGGTACACCAGACCATGTGCTCATGACACGCATGTTCAAACAGCAGTGTCTGACTGTATAGATAACTACTGTTGCTATGCTTTCCTCTGTGTGTATGTGTGTGTGTCATATACACGACAGACGTGTGTACTGTTCCTCACCTTCAAACCCCTGTTGTCTGAGAGTCTCTTGGATGTTCTTGGCCAGACATGCCTTGGATTCCTGGACAGAGCTGTGCTGCTGTTACCAGGGCAACTATGTGCAGTGTTTAGCAGGCTCTGGGGTCCACGGTCCCAATCAGCATGGCAAGACAGGTGCTCTGCCCTCTGAGCCACCACCTTAGACCCGGATTTCTTCTATCTGAACTTCTGTTTCATTTCCTTACCAAACCTTAAAACATAAAACTCTAGACTTTTTCGGGTTCTGCAATGTGGCTGACAGTGAAGTTCAAGAGCAAAGGCATAAAAGACAACCATCAGCAGCTGTCCATGTACGTTACCTTTAAACTGATACTGCTACTTTGGGATTTAATGTATGCAATAATAAATCTGAGGAGACACAGCAAGATGAGAGTGTGTTCAAAGGCAAGAAATGAACGAAGCTCATCTATAACTGCACTGTACTGCTGGAAGGAGCCAAGTGAATGCCACAGAATCACTGAGTGCCACAGACATTGTGATGGTACATACTCTGCCAAATGAGCCAAATGCTTAAATGTAAAATGCAGAACCAATACTTAGAGTTTACAACTGACATTCAGCAACAGCACAGAAACTAAAAATACAATAGAGAAAAGAAGTAAAATTAAATAGAGCAGCATCCTGCAACCCTGGAGTCTACTTAGCTTCTTTCCTACAGCCTGACATCGAAGGCCCATAGAAGTGAGGGCAAAGGTGTTCTGTACCAGGCCTGTGAGCACATACAGGTTACTGCAGCGGGCATGGTGGTTACTATGGAAACCCATCTCTGGACACACCTGTGAGGCATTATTGAACTCTGTTAACCGAAGCAGGAAGACCCACTCTAAATGTAGGCAGCACCATCCCATGAGCTGGGGTCCTGACTGAATAAAAATGACAGGGGTCTGAACACCAGCATTCATCTCTCTCTGCCTCCTGACTGTAGATGCAACAGGACCAGCTGCCTCAGGCTCCTGCTGCCAGGCACACCCTGGCCCATGACAGGTGACACTCCACATGTGAGCCAAAGCAAGCCTTTCCCTCTTCAGTTGCTTCTGCCAGCTGCTTTGTTGCAGCAATAAGTAACAAATACAACAAGTGAGCTGCAAAGATGGGATGTGGTCAGATCCACTCCATGTTCCAACCTTCCTGTGGGCACAAGACAGTGCCATACTGCACAGAGGTTATGTGCTATGTTAATACTAATTAAGTTACTTCGTGTACACACACACACTCTCACACACACACAGATAGACACACACAATCATACACATACACTCACACACATAGACACACACACACATACTCACCTGTACTCACACAGACAGACACACACACACACACCTACACAGCTATATCCTTATAGTCTCCTGTTCCTGCTCATGGCATCATGTCATTTAACACATTTTAATTGGTTAATAAAAGAATCCAAATACCTGATGACAAAAAAAAAAAAAAAAAACAAAAAAAAACCCAAACCCAAAGATTATACTGCCATGCTGTCAACCAATTTATCTGCAAGTAACTGTCAAAACTCGTAATTAAAAAAAAAAAAGGAAACTTTACCACACTTATTTAGCTCAGCTCCTTGGCTCCTTGGCTGACAAACATTCAGATAGGGCAAACAGACTAAACAAGGAGGGTTTGCAAGTTTGCAGGTTGATTAAGGCTTTGTCTCCCTGTGGGTGACAGGGCCTGGCTTGTGAGGGTGTTGACTTGAGTCAATGCAGTATGTACTGAAGGAGACCTGGTAGAGACCAGAAGGGGGCCTGAGGAAGAAAGGGCCCTAGAAGGTGCACATTTGAAGGGTGAATCTAGTACCTGCCCTCTCTCCTCTCTCTCTCTCTCTGCTTCATGACTGGCATGAGGTGAGCAGTGTTCCTCTACCATGCCCTCCTGTCAAGTATGGTGTCAGCAGCATGGACTGAACCTCTTGGAAGCATGAACAGAATGGATGCTTCCTACTCTGGTGGCAAAAGCTATCACGCACCAGGACCACATATCACTTTTTATGTAACCTTCAATTCACCATGAGGATAAATAATATTGTGTCCACCAAGATCTCTCTTGAAATACCACCCACACATCTAATATGTCCAATCTTCTAAAGCAGGAGTATCTTCAGAACCTTACAGCTTAGGCCAACCTCATTGTAAGCAGCAGTGAGACAGGCACATTCGCTGGGCATGGCCACCTTCGAGCTGTCATGTGAGAGCTCTCATTCCCACCAAAATGTCCTAGGGAGATGGACATTATCACTGACCCTGTGTTACAATAAGAAAACTACAGGTCAGTAACAGCTGAGGCTAACAGCCAGCACACAGTGAATTTAACTCCAGAACCTACAACCTGAACAACTGATGGCGGACAACTCTCATTTCTACATCATGAAGAAAGAAAAAAGAAGAAAAAAAACTCAAACTCTCCCTGACGCTTATTAGAGGTCTTTGAAAGCAGTGGTGCTCAGGTTAAAGTTGGTTTTACTGAGGAATCAGGGTTACCTGAAGCCGAAGGTCAGACATCTGCCTCAACAAATCCTCAAACAGCTCTCTGTCATCTTCTGGGAGCTCGGATGACAGAACAACCCCCACAAAACACCCTGCAGCTTGTAACATGGTGTCTGGAAACATGTAGGCTCCCACGGTGCACTTCAGAACTGGTGACCTATCAGGAACTAGAGGGTACAACCAGTCACACACCTAAAACAGCCAGATAAAAACAGGTAGTCAGCAAATGGACCGCCATGAAATTGCTACATTAAAAGCAACATGTCACAGCTGAATGCATTTCATAGACACACTGCCAGAAACACCAACTTAAATAAACCATCTTCTACCCTGATCTTCCTGCATTAAAAACTGCTGCAAAGGCTCCACTAACAGAGTCTTACAGCTGGTGGCCATAAGCACTCCTGTGTTTGACTAAAGATATGCTAGCTTCAGATAAAAGATGGTTAACACAAACGGAGGGCTGATTATTCTAACCAGATCCCTTTATAGCACTCAATTATTTTCTAGTACACTATCTGATGATACCCATTTAATACTCACAACAATCTACGAAACTGTCTAATCCTTTTCACTGTTAACTAGTAAGTAAAACTATAAAGCTGTACATATTGACAGGTAACCAGTAATGTTTATGATGTTAAACAGATTATGTCCTCAGAAACTCATCATTTCTTCATAGTGAAAAGTCAGCTCTTTTTCTCAAAGCACAGTATTCATCCTACACCCCATACAAGCACAGCTGGTCACTCCTTCCTTAGCATCCACTGGTTAAGCCTTTGCTCTCACCCCATCTACTTTCCCCATACATCCTGGCTTCTAGTTACCATCAACTCACTCTAAGCCTCTAGATCGTGTGGTACTTGACTCTGTGCCTGGTTACTTTTATGGAACAGTAGCCTTTGTGGTACATAGTATCCTACCATATACACATACCACACTTCAGCCATCCATGTGAACAATTGGGTCATTTCCATTTATGACAAAAACTGAGGTACAGCCAGGTCACTTAAGTTCTCAGCCCTGACAATGGGAAAGTGCAGCTTGCAGCAGAGCACATACTTTGTGTCAGATATACAGAGGTTTTGCCTTGCCAAATGCCCAGAGAACCTGGTGTGTCAGATGCAGAACAGTAGACCCGGGGAAGATCAGTTTTCCCAGCCCTTGGACTTAGGTGCATATCAGGTTATCCAAATTAGAATTTCTAAATATATTCCTTTCTCGTGTATTATACTCTGGAAACTGAAGTATAGTTGACCCAACCTCAGACCACCACCCACCATGAAAACATGTGAGGGATTGGTCAACCTGCTTAAATAAAGGGAACTGAGACACATCGCCCCCTTCTGGCCAGCAGAAGGTAGAGTGCAAAGAGCACACCACTGACTCCTGGGAAGGGACTGACAAATATTTTTTTTTTTTTTTTTTTAAATGGATTGTCTTCACTATCTCAAAAGCCATCAGTTTTTACTATAGTAAAATTCAGGTGGATTAGAACAAACCTAACTATAATGCTTTCTAATGTATAAAAAGATGCCAGGGAACTCAGAAACCTTTTTAAAAAGTAACTTGTTTAATATGTATTAGAAAAGCTGCTTATTGAAAATAACCTTACACTCATGTCCACAGGAGATTTTACCTAATTTCTAATAGATCACTGTGCTATACCTGTTTGCTTTGTTTTGGTTTTTTTAGGATAATTATATTCCGTAGACACTCAAAACACTGCTACAAATAGCTAATATGTGAGTGACAGCCGATTAGTTAAATGGGGGGTGCGATTCTATTTTTTATTTAGGACCCAAACACAAGATATGTAAAACATTAAGAACCAAACTGGATCAAGTAGGACAAACTGTTGGTGGAGTCCCAGCTGAGATTCAGCTGCCAAGGGCCACCTCTCTGATGTTAGGTCCTGTGACTAGCAATACTGTTAGCAGACCAGCAGAAACCCCTGGAGCACTTCCCCTAACCTCAGTTGTCAGCCTGCTCTTTTTGATCCTAAGGCTTCCTTCCTCCTTAAGATAACTCAGTCAATCCTTGTTCAGTAATGAATCTTTCAACTGTGCCCCCAAGAATCTGTTTTCCACATCTCTGATTAGTTTCCAACTGTTGTTAAATGACTTTTAAGGTGGCTTCCATAAGAACAAAGGCAAAGCAGCATTAGGACTGCAGATGGCCAGTGCTAGCCTAAATTTCCTTATCTGACTCTGTGCACAGGCAAAGGCTTTGTTTAAACTGATCTCTCTACAACACAAACCCATTGAACGTACACTGTGCCCAGTTTTCAAGAGTCCAACTCCTGGCACCTACATGCAACCTTTACACAGCAATGCCCTGACATGTAGACTGTACCCAAGCAGACCCACTAAGCCCACAGCAATGCCCTGACATGTAGACTGTACCCAAGCAGACCCACTAAGCCCACAGCAATGCCCTGACATGTAGACTGTACCCAAGCAGACCCACTAAGCCCACAGCAATGCCCTGACATGTAGACTGTACCCAAGCAGACCCACTAAGCCCACAGCAATGCCCAGTACACATTTTGCTTCATATTAGTCTGCATTAGTTTTTATTCTTAGATCACCTGCATTCTGGTCAGCCTCTCTGGGGTTTAACCCTCTAGGCCAGGGCTTCAGGGCCTCCACCTGACTGCCGATTAAGGATAGATCATTTTCCTCCTGATGGGCTCTACTGGGTGGTCACTAAGCAGTTTCTCTGGTTGTTCTAATATACCGGGTAACTACCACCCTTCAAGCTGTAATGAAAACACGTTCAGACACTGTCAAAAAAGATCCTTCAAGGGACAAAACTGTCCCTGGCAGAGTGGTTCTAGGCCAGTTCAGACCAAAGTGGGTTTTGATAATATTTGTGGATATTCACAGGTACATATTCTCATGATTCACATACATTACCTTCTAAAATCAATCACAAATAAAATCAAAACCAGATTTTCTAACTTTAAAAACAAAAGAAATTCCAGCAAACACAAAAATGGATGTATTCAGAGCTCAGGAGAATCGTTTTTCCTCTGCTCTTATCCTGGCTGCGTTACAAACATCAACAAATGAAAATGGGGTATTCTATGGTTTCTTAACCCATGCTTGCATGCAGGTTGCTTCAAAGAACTTACCTGGAGAAACCCAGGAGGGCGGTTCAGAACCGTATCCAGAGAATTATCCAAGAACCTCACGATGCGCAGGTACCCGGGGTATGATGGAGCACTAACCTCTCCTGCAGGGTTTACAAAAAAGATCTGCACTCCATTTGGTATCAAGATCAGCTCGTCGGCATCGAGTCCCAAGGTCTCTAGAGGGGGTGGCTGGGAATGGCTCCTATAGAAGTCTTCTCCCACTGACGAGAACTCCCCAGAGTCTGTTCCATAGGAAACAGTGTAGTGACCCTCGGCGGCCTGGGGGGTGTAGGCTGGGGGTGCTTCGGCAGGGCAGCTGGGCGAAAGGGAGGGTCCGGCACCGGTGGCTCCTGCAGCAGTGATGTTCCCATCCACTTCAGCATGTTGGGGGGCTGAACTAGCCGAATCTGGCTCTGGGGACTTCTTGCATGTGCCTTTAGGAGGGAACTCTGGGTATAACTTGGGCACATCCTGAAGGTCATTCCGTAGAGAAGTAGCGAGGCCCTTCTCTAGGATCTCTAGCCTGGTGCGGACGTTCTGAAGTGTCTCCTTCATTTTCTGTTGCATCTGCCTGGCAGACTCCCAGGCAGGGCCTGTGCACCCGGGCTCTGCTGGGGCGATGCTGATGCCCCTAAGCAGGTGCCCAATTCCTTGCTTGTAGTAGTTCTTTGCTTCTTCCTTCTGCCCTAACTCATCTGTGTTCAGACCTTTATTAACAAACAAAAAGGCCTTCTCGTATGCTTCCCTAATGATCTTAATCTCGGCAGGCTCTCCATTTTCTGGCTCTCGCTCCATCTCTGCAAGACAAGAATCATCAGCTGCCATTACCCAGATAGTGTTTTTGTAAGGACAGGGGCCTGTCTCACTGATCTTTGTCCTGTTCATTTCTGCATTTCCAATCCTTCAGAGAAAGCATTTTGTAAGTACTTGATATTTGATAAATGAATGTTCTTGGTCCTAAAATACTGTAAAGGAGGCTGGAAAGATGGGTCAGAGTTTAGCTCCGAGTTCCAGGGGACCTCTTCCCAACACACTACCCCAGGGTTGGGGAGGTGCATCCCTGGGGCTCACTGGCAGTATACTTGGTCAGCTCCAAATCCTATCTCAAACAAACAAACAAACAAAAACCAAGGTAATGGCTCCCGAGGACCCCACCACCCACAGATTACCTCTAAGGGACAAAAATATCCGTAAGACATGCATGTGCCCAGATGGATATCACCCCCCAAATTAGCTTTTAGAAATCACAGATGAAACAGCTGAAAGGTAACTCAATGGAGAGAGAAAAAGTTTATACAGCTAGAGGAAATGCCCAGGATAGAGAGCAATGAAAAGCGATCAACAACAGAAAAGAATAATAAAATCAGGACTTTGTCTAGAAGACTCCATGTGAATGATAAAATGCTCTGAGATGCACAACAGGGGAAACGACATGAAAGACAGAAGGAGAAGGGGGTAATTCACAGAGAGCGGGTGAGTCCTCCCAAGTTAAACAGAGGCTGGAACAGTGGCTCTTAAAGGACAGCGGTCACATGCACCCTGCACTTTTTCCTGTCGTCACACTCAGTGAGTGGAATCCCTGGAACTCCCAGGGTGGTTCCAAGTGACGTATCTAGACTGGAAGGCATGTCAGAAGGCATTCAGGAAATAAAAACTAACAATGTACAGTTGTGTGTCTAAGTTTTGGGAAAGATTTATACAACCCTAGCATTTAGAATTTAATTAGTAAAGAAGAAAAATCATAAAGATAAAAATCAAGATAATTATTAACTCCAGATAAAACATGCCAAACAAAACTCATAAAGTAATCAGGGCGTATTTGGTTTTACTTGGTGTCATAACATTAAAAACAGTGGATCTGATGTTAGCAAAATGATGCAGTAAACCATACAAAGAGAACAGGAAGATGAGTGGATGAAAAGTTTGTGTGCCAGGATGAGGAGCTAAAATCTCTTCAGTGGGACTTTAACTGCAATGCCCAAGACCAAAAAACAAGACCCAGCAATGTTAGTATACTGTTGAGACAAACACCAAGAATTGTGTCAGAAAACTGAGCCAAGCTGCCTTTGGAAGGAAGGAGAGAGGTTGGCTTACAAAGATGTTTAATTCTTTATGAACATGGTAAAAGTTAGATTACTTACTTTACACAATAAATACAAGCCTTGCAGCAGTCTTGTCCAGAAGGATTACACTGTGGGCCACAAAATTAATTATTTTCCAGGAACCACTAACAAAATAAAAAGGAAATAAGTGAATTTTCAATAATAGTTTTTATTTATCTAATACAACCAAAGTATTATTACAAATTATAAATATGATTCATAGGTATTTTACTTTTGTGTTATGTCTTCCAAAGGCAGCCTATGCTGTACTTTAAGGTGTATATGCAGTCTAACATACCCCACAGCAAATGCTCAATACCCGCATGTGCTGGGCACTGCAGATTCCTTACAGTGTCTCCATAGCTGTTTACACAATGAAGGAACCACAGACTTCAGCAGTCAAGCTTCTCAGAACTGAAAAACAGACAGGCCAATAGCTGGCCCAGTCACAACTTTGTGGTAGTGGACAGACATTCTCAGCCCCCAGTTCAGGAAATATCAGATACAAGTGGCCATACACAAACCCATGTTTGCCCTACCCCAGCATTACTACTGAAATTAGTCCAGCACTTTCCCTGGAATACTGTCCTGCTATGTCATCATAATGCCTCATGCTTCCACAGATCCAAACCACTTTCTCCTCCCAGAAGCCACAGGACAAACATTCTATAGTTCGCTTTTCTCGTAGCTCAAGGAGGCATGTTCTCAGAAATGTAGAACCTTCTAACAGCTTCATCTACGTAGTGCTGGGCTGTATTCTTGGTTGTCAGTGGTGGGCTACATGTAGTTCCTGGGTGTGCTTAGAATAAACGAGCACACTAGGCAAGCAGTGTCCAGCCATATTCCTGAGGAAACTGTTTACTATATGCCTTGAAAAGAATGAAAAGTTGTTAATGATTTCATAGGCTTTAGTTCTCAATGTTTGGACCAAGAAAAGTCTTTGGGATGCCAACTCAAAGAACTGAACAGTGCTTCATTGGGTTCATAGTAAAATCATCAAATCATGAACCAATACCTGCTCCTCGATAACAATGGTGGACTTTTAACTCTTAAGCACCACTTCTTATCTTTCTGTAAACAAATCTGTGTGTGAAGTGTTGGCAGACACGTGCCCCAGGATGTGGGGAGGTCAGAGAACAATGTTGGGAATGAGTCTTAGTCTTTTGCCTTGGGTTTTTTTTCTCCTGCCCCACAGACAAGGCTGGCTTCTGGGGAGTCTCTTATCTCTGGCTTCCATCTCCCAGTAGAAGGGCAGAGGTTACAATTTTATACAGGTTTTGGAGGATCTGAACACAGATCCTTAGGCTTAACGCTTTATCCACTTCAGCCCCTTTAAACATTCTCATAAAAGAGGCACCTACTTCAAACCTAGCTAGACGCATGCGTGTGGATGTGGTTCACTTTGTACCAGCAGAAGTAAAATTCTTGATTCAAAATACCTGGAAACTTGGTTCCATCCCACTAAGAAACGGTAGCAGCAAGCCACAGTGCTTAAGGGAGACACAGCCAGCAACAATTAGAAATCTAATGCCAGCGTGCCTTGTCTGTTACAAACAATGAGGGGATGAGATGGGTTTGTGATATAAATTATATACTAAGAAATTACATGTAGACATTTATAGGGCACAAAGGGATAGTGTACTTTGACTCTTGAACTACTGATTTTTAAGGATTTGTTATTATTATTTTTAATTACATAATGTGGGGAAGGACAGGTATATGCACCTGAGTGTAGGTACCCAGAGACCTTGGATTCCCTGAAGCTGGAATGTGAGGCAGTTACGGCACAGATATGGATCCTGGGAACTGAACTTGGGTCCTCTACAAGTGAAGTACTTATTTGTTGAGCCATCTCTCCAGCCCCATTATTTTGACTTTTTTTTTTTAAAGTATGAAATGAGAAAATAAAGCTAATTAACTTACTACTCATTACACCAGATATATGACATTTTTAAAAAAATTAAGAGAGCTGAGATTCAGTCTCACCGATGTTTACAATATTCCATGACTAGCTACAGTCAGTAGACCCAAAATCTACATTACTTATTCCTATCCCAGTAGGGAACATAGAGGACCGATACCTACGGTGGGCTTCAATTCGACTCCTTTACCATTCTACCCAATTCTGGCTTGCTGGAGAAAGCAGCGGGCACGGGCAGCAAACCACATTCCATATTAGAAGAGGGGTTTCCTGCTTCAAACAGGTCCTCCACAGCCATCAATTAAGACAATCAAGAAAGAGCAGTTCCCCAGGAACTAAAAGTAGTGTCCTACTGCCCTATTACTCGCCTAATTGCTTCTGTAAAATTTAAGACAGTTGCTAACTTCTTAGATATCCGAGGGTCATTTTCTCGCGATTAAAGCTACCTAATTAAAATTAGAAGGCAGAATCGTTAAGTGTATAATACAACAAAGAGAATCTCGAGGATTATCAGGAAATATAACCATTGGAGTAACAGGGCCAGTTGCACATTAATGCAATAAAGCAGCGTCACAAAGCCGTACGCATTCCCAAAGAAAACTTTTTCCAGATACAAAGTTAGGCCGCAGGGGTCCTCGGGGACGCTGGATGCCAGTAACGTGTATTCCAATGATTAAAACCCCACGCTATTCATTTCCAGTGCTATGGCTCCTGGAGCTGGCTGCTCACTCTTGGGCAAGCTGGAGGCCCTGGGGAGCGAGAAAGCCAGTGGGGTTTGGAGAGAGAACCGTGGAGGATACACATTAGGGATGAGCAGGGATCAGGGATACTCGAACCAGGGCTACACAGAGAGCAGGTACAGAACTCACACTGGGAACACTCGAGGATTTGGAATGGGAGGATCCACCCTATACATGAGCACGGACCCCGAGACCAAGAGGACCAAGGGATGAGCAGGGACCCCGAGACCAAGAGGACCAAGGGATCCGCAGGGACCCCGAGACCAAGAGGACCAAGGGATCCGCAGGGACCCGGAACGGGAAGGTTCGCACCCGGGATGCGCGACGTCCTGGGGCGGGGAGGGGGGGTGGGAATCTAGGACCTGCAGCACTGTGGGAGGTGCAGAGAGGGTGAAGGCTCTTCAGTACGAGCTGGAATACCCTCTGCAGGACTTCTGGAAACGTCTCCGGCAGAAGGGGCTCCCTGCAAGATGCCGGCGTGGCGCGGGCCGCAGCCCCAACAGCCTGCGGGGTATCCCGGGTCAGTCCGGGCTCACAAAGCCCCGCGTGACGCCCTCTGGGTCCGGCCCCGCCCACGCGTCACCGCACTCGCGCCGAGATGAGCTTTTGCCCACTCTGACCTTCCAGAAGGTGCCCGGGAGGCCAGCGGTCCGCTCCGAGCCCGAGAGCCCGCCGAGAGCGCGCGGAAACAAGTCCGACACCCTCCGACCCCAGCCAGGCCCAGGCCACGTCGGACCGCGCCTGCGCACTCCCTACCGGCCGCCCTGGGGCCGCAGAAGGGATCCGCACAGTCACAGGCTATGACAGAGGCGGCCGCCAGGGGGAGCCCTGGGTAGAGCACTAACAAATGTTGGCTAGAGCCTGGGACCCTCCCTGTTATGGGAAGAGTTAAATCTGTGGCAGAAAAAAATTAGGCCTAGGACTGGAGAGATGGTTCAACAGCGAAGAAGAGGACATTATTCTTATTTGTATCTATAATGCATAAAAGCACGCCTCGGTAATTTATAAAGGCAACAATTAAAAGTGAATAAAGGATTTGAGTAGGTATTTCTTCAGATAAGATATACAGACTACCAGAAAGCGCATCAAAAGATGGCCAATACCATGAGTCTTCAGGCTAACTGAAATCAGAATGTGTGACTAATGTCTCATTAGAATGGTTGTAATCATAACGTAGTCAGTAACGGATTTGGCGGCCAAGAATAATAAAGAAGCATTAATGGTGGATAATGTTAAGTAACCAAAAACAGTGCAGCAAGTCTACCCCTAGTTAGAATTGTGCAGACAAACATTCATTTATCTTGATTCGAATAACTTCGTGGTTATTATAAAACTTTTACTCTTTGACATCACCTGGGTGGAGTCTCAAAAGGGATGGTCTGTGTTAGACGATGTGGGATGACCCGGTCCACTGTGGGCAGCACCATCCCCTAGCCAGGGAATCCTGAAAAAGTGGGAAAATTGTTCTGAGTCCAAGCAAGCAGCCAAGTAAGCATGCATGTGTGCATGCATCTCTCTGCTTTTGACTGTAGATGGGATACATGTAGCGGTTTGAAGTTCCTGCTTGCTTTCTCACAACAACAAACTATAACCTGGAGCAGTGAGGGGAACCAAACCCTCTTGTCCCTTAAGCTGCATTTTGTTGAACTATTTTCTCACAGCAACAAATGAAACTAGGGTACACTCCTATTTATTTGATTTAAATGAAGTAGGCAGGATTTTATAAACATATTCTGCATCAATTCTTTGACCTGCTTCCAAATTATATGCTCCAAGTCACTTTATGGTGTCATATCCACATTGTGGGATTTTTAAATGCAATAAAGCCATTACTTCAGGCAATAAAAAAATTGAAATCACTTGTCTGGAAAACTACTTGCTACCAACTAATTGTATTTATTCACACACCCAGTTTCTAAGAACTACTTCAAAATAGCTTTACAGGAAAGATTGACAGTTTGGAGTGGTTGTGACCTGGTATTATTTCCAGTATGTCATGTTCAAATTAATGTCTTCATTGTCTAGTGGCTTCTAAAAGGAGGGAGCACCACACACACACTTGTAACCATACAGCCTACCTTCAGCAATAAGTAGAAGGAGAGATGTTAGGAAGGATAGCCCTCCAGTTCCTGGCCGTGGAAGCCTGCTCTTGGCCGTAACAGTCTGGGGTGGTTTTCATCTCAGTGACAAGGCATAAGAGAGGGAAATTGGGGAAAGAGAAGGAAAGGCAGAGAGAAGGGAGGGGGAGGACTGGATTCAAATTTCAAAAAACTTCTACTGTCCTTACTGAGTTTTAGATTTTTTTTAAAGGTATTTTTCTCCATTTATTGTATGCCCTTAAGAGATTTATAGAGACTTACATGGAAAAAAATACCATTTTTTTTCTGGGAGTCTCCAGAGCCCCCCAAAAGAAAATTCTAGTATCCTGGATTTTAGTGGCTTCAATGAAAAATGTGTAGCAAATCCAAAATTTGGGTAAAAGTTTCATCTTTTCTAATCAATTTTGATCAATTTTATAGCTCTGACAAGTATTACTCTCCTATTATAAATGCTCAGCATGTTATGTATTACTTGGCTACCCATGACAGTTCTCACTTTGCACAGGCTCTTTCTAAGCCAATTTCCCATATGTGCTCTGTGGTCATATGTATTTTGGTAAAATCCAGGGGCTCTTAGCAGTTAAAAACACTGATGTCCTGAAGATGAGTGAACAGAATAGAACTACTCAGTCAAAGAGGCCAGTCAGGGGTGGCGGGCACCTTTAATCTCAGCACTTGGGAGGAGGAAGCAGGAAGATCAGGTGTTCAAGGCCACCCTGGGCTACTCAGAGTGAATCTATCTACAGCAAGACAGAGCCAGGCGGTAGTGGTGGCTCACACCTTTATTCCCAACACTAGTGAAGTGAAAACAGACAGGATCTCAGGTCCATTCACTCTGAGAATTTGTTAGGCCTGAGGATTTGGTAGAGGTAAGGTGGTTGGCTGCTCGGCTCCTCTGATCTTCCAGCATTTACTCCAAATCTGTTTCCAGGTTTTTATTAAGACCAATTAGAATTTGTGCTATAACTGCCCTCTGACTTCCTTTCTTGTCCTTGCTGTCAAAAAGGACGTGAGTACTCCGGGATCTGGACAAGAAGTTAACATGGATATATTTAGTCTTTGTTTTGTGAGGTAAATTTGTGTTCACTGTGGCTTCTGTGCATGGCTAAGCTATTGCTGGCCACGGTGGTGAAACACTGACTTCCAGAATTCTTCTCACTACCAACTGCACAGGCTCAGCTGCCCCTGTGTAACCGTGACATAAGGACACTGTCCAGGGCTCAGACTGCTCTGTCATTCACTATATTGCATCTTGCAAGTCAAGCATCTCTCATCCAAAATGCATGAGAGCAGAAATACCTCAGGTTTCATGTATTTTAAAATTCAGAACATTTGTACAGATATGATGAGGTGTTATGGAGATGATGAGACCTAAGTTTAAATAAAATTTAAATTTCATATATAACTTACACAGGCTCAAAGTAATTTTATGCAGTTTTAGTGAGTTTACATCTTGACTGTCACCTACCAAATGAAGTCAAGTGAGGAAGTTTACCCTTTGCACCATGGGCCAAAAAAATTTTGATTCTGGAACATTCCAGTCTCCCAGATTAGGGATGAAGAACCTGCATGACTTTTGGTACCACGTGAGGCAAGGATAGAACTGCATGGGACCAAAAAGTAGTCTAGGGACAGTTAGCCCAATGGGTAGACTTAGAAAAATATAAGCAAAGTCAGTGACATTTAACCAACACCTTGTCAAGCCCTCTGTTAAGTTTTCTTCAATTTTTGTTAAGTGAGGAGTTGGCTCAGTGGGTTAGAGCATCTGATGAACAAACATGAAGACACGAGTTTGAATCCCCAGTATTGATGTAATAGGCCAATGTAATGATTCCTGGCACAAAGTGGCCACATGGCAAACCCAACATGGTGCCCGCAGAACACCCCTTACAGAGGGCACGCTCCTAGGTGTGGCTATGTAAATCTGTGCCCACCCACTCTCTTAAAAGGAGCCTCCACGTGAAAGTCTGCTTTCCTCTCTCAATCTCTCTCTCCCCTCCCCTGCTTTCTCTCTTACCCACTCAGCAACTCCCCTGAATAAACTCTTGTGTGGTATCTGGTAGTGTGTGTGTCTACCTCTCGCTCACAAAACTAACATCAATAATGGCCATGCCACAGCACTGTGACCGTGGGAGGGTTGCCTGGGCTTGCTGAGACTGTCTCACTCCAAGCTCAGTGAGAAACCCTGTGATGATATATTATATATTTAATAAAATCAACCTGGAATGTCAGAGAGAGGAAACAGACCACAGTCAATTCTCACCCAGCCAACTTCTCAGGCTGAACAGGGTAAGTGCTGTCTTCAAGGGTCTTCACATGACTGGTCTCTTCAATAGAATGAATGAGTTTCTGCTTTCTCCTGCCTTAAATATTTTCTCACCCAGCTGTTTCACTTCTGGTTCAACTCTGCATCATAATTCTGGAGTTAGGGTTATAGGTGTGAGCTACTGATGCTTGGCTGTTAGGCCTTGAACTCACAAAAATCCAGAAAGATCTCTGACTCCTGAGTGATGGGATTAAAAGTGTGAGTCACCACTCTCTGACCTTGATGGATAACTTCACTGTGGGTGATTCTGTCCTCTGATATTCCAGGCTGATTTTATTAAAGATACAATATATCACCACATAACCCTGTCTCAATAATGTTGAACAATCATAGAGCAGGGCACTAGGTGTCGTCCCCCCCCCCAGTCTCCACAAATCACACCCCACCCATTCACTCACACTAATAATAATTAGCTCAGAATTATCAATACTAAGCTATGAAGCTAAATTAGTCTGGACAAGCAACAGTAAAGGAGATAAACTTTCTTTATTCATTTGCCCTGTCTCTGGAAACATTACAAAGTTTCCCAATGAGGATTACTTAAAAAAAAAAAAAAAAGATAGTTTAGAGCAATTAAATTCAGTGATGTTCATTTAAGCAAAACAAGGTGCTTTGGGGATCAGAGCAGTTTCTGGGAAATCCAACACGATCTGAAGGTACTTACAGAAGAATGAAAGGCAGCCTAGAGCAATCGAAAGAGCTCTGCTCAGTCAACTAGCCAGTTACAGTTTAACTTGCCAGTTGCAGCTTAATTAGTTAATTAGTTACAGGGCCTTCTGCAACCCAGCAAGACCGACTTTCTGAAAAACTAAATTGGAACCAATATTGTTTTTCCAAATCAAGCAGAAGTATCTGACTGTTTTCTTATTATTCACAGGGCTGGAAAGACAGCTGTGGTTATGAGTACTGGCTGCTCTTGCAGATGACCTAGATCAGTCCCCAGCATCCTCATTGTGGCTCACAACCAATCTTTAATTACTGTTTCAGGAAATATGACGCCCTCTTCTGGTCTCTGTGGATACTGCATATAGGAGGTACATGTACATAAATATACTCAGGAAAAACACCCATGCACATGACATGAAAGTAAATAATCTTTTAATTTTTTTCATACTTTTTCATTGACCAGTTAGGTGGCTTCCCCCTGACAAAAAGATGAAAGCCCCAAAGGTTTTCATGGCAGATTCCAGACTTACAGCAAGGGCCTGCCAGAGCCAAGATTTCCACTCTTCAGACTTATTATTTTGCTGGAATTTGCTGTGCACTCAGCATGAATGGTTTCTATACATCATCTTTGAATTCCCTCCAAAGCATGTGGAATAAGGTTTGTTGACAGGAAATGTGGCCAAGGTCTTAGAGCTAGTACAAACTATTTTTAAAACTGGAGTGTGTAATTTTTAAACCTTGACCATTCTTGGGTGTTCTTTATTCCAAGAGGAGATATATTTTATGAAAATTGGAAAGATCTTGATAAATAAAGTAATTTTGTCAAGGTGGAGGAGGTGACCCTTCAGGTTAGCTCTAAAAACAGATGTATTTAATACCATGGGCTATGAGAGAGCCTATACTTTAATCTTGTCCACCATCAGTTGAACTTAGGCGACCCACTTGTGAACCTCAATACTTCAGTTCCTGGTTTGTATAATAGGGATTAGCAGTGATTTCTTCAACAGTTTATGCTCGGGATTAAATATGATAATCTATGCAAAGCTCTGATTTCAAGTGACTCCAATCTTAGCATTCTGTGCTAGAGCACAGACCCCAGAGCCCAGCACCAACACTGAAACACCGAATCTGCCGCTAATCTAATGCCTAGCATCTCTCTCTCTGTCTCTCTCTCTTTCTGTCTCTGTCTCTGTCTCTCTCTCTCTCCATCCCCCTTTTTTCTCCCCCCCCCTCCGTCTCTCTCAACAAATATCTTTGAGGGATTGAGAGATGGTTCAGTAGTTAAGAGCCCTGGCTGCTCTTGAAGAGAATCTGGGTTCATTTCCAGAACCCACATGGCAGCTCACAAGCGTCTTTAACTCCAGTTCCAGGAGATCTGATGTCCTCTTCTGGCCTCTTCAAGCACTGCACATACATGGCACACACAGGGAAAACATCTACATGCAAAAATTAAAATTAATCTACTGCTAAATAAATGGAGGCCATTTGACACTGGGATCATTTATAAAGGTTAAAGTTGTTTTCTCCAATGTTACAGTTTTGGAATTTCTGTTTTGTCTTCCTTTAGAAAAATAGATAAATCAGCAGATGGAGAGTAAGATACTTTAGTATCTTATGGATACTAAAGTAAGGCTGCTGGAGCCAGGAGACAAAGAAAACAGGCACAGGGAAAAAGTGTTAGGAAGGTCTTTTAGGTTTATGTGACGAAGTGACTGTGTGACACCAGGCGTTTTCAAGACAGAGATGGAATGGTTGTGCATATGAAGAAAAAGGTCTCCAATGAGGTTCCTCACTCATGTGATTCTAATTTTTGGCAAGACAGGGAATTGGAATTGACTGTGAGACACTGCACACAGCAAGGATCATGATGTTACTCATGTAGATGTCAGCACTCATGCTGAGTAACTGAAAACCAGGATACAGGGTTTCTATGCTGTCTTCTGAGGAGGATATGCCAGTCACATCAACTCAAAGGCTGGAGGAATAACACAGGAAACTTGGAAGAACTAAAACTGTCGGCGGGGGTGGAGGGGGTGGGGTGGGGGTGGGGAATGGGGGGAGGAGAAGGCAGGGATGGTGTCTTGGCAGGTACTTTTAAACTTGCTACAAGACACAAATTCTGAGTCACTGAACCTAGACAGTTTCTTATAGCCCCAGCAGAAGAAGTTGCTGTTCCGTGTAAATTCCACCAGGCTCTACATTTGATGGAACCCTGTGAACTTGCATATTTGGTACTTCTGTGTGGTTCTGCATTATAGATCCACAGACTAGTCCTCAGCTCTCAGAAGCAATATCTGTGATTATATTTGAAATCCTTTTGCACCCTTCAAAAATGCTCTTCACTCTGATAGAAAAAAGAAAACTTTTAAAACTTTACTAAGTATCTCTACTGTTTTAATATCATCTTATAACTTCTGTTTAATTTGGTTTGGTTTTTGTGAGTCAAGGTTTTGCTATGTAGCCCAGGCTGGCCTCAAACTCACTATGTAGTTCAGACTGATCTCAAATTCACAACCCTCCTCCTTGCCTCTTAGGTGCTACTGATTATTACAATATTTTTCTAAGATTTATTTTTATTTTCTGTGTATGAGTGTTTGGCTGCAATACTGTGCATCACATGTGTGTAGTGCCTGCGGAGGCCAGAAGAGGGTGTTGGATCCCCTGGAACTAGAGTTACAGGTGGTTGTGAGCTGCCATGTGGATGCTGGGGATTTATCCAGGTTCTCTACAAGAGCAACCAGTGCTCTTAACTGTTAAGGTATCTCTCTAGACCCTATTACAGAGTCCAGAGAGTAAGCACCAAGTACTGGATAAAACAGTCTTTGACTTTAAATAAAATTATTGATTATAATATAAATAACGGAAATATTTCTGTCTGTGTGATACATGAAGAGCCTCACCAGGATCTGTTAACACTGACTTTTGAGCTTTATTTTGAGGCGCTGTTGTGGCGCCAGTCTCACTCTGGAGATAGGACCAATATTACCCTTGCTTTAGAGAAGCCGGAGGTTCAAAGGGCAGAATGTCTGTGATGGGGGAGGGCAAATACAGATCTCACCGGTCAAAGACTGACAGAAATGTTTCCCGTAGACTTGTTAGACAAGTGACTCATAGATTGGAAAATGTGTTCTGACATCATTTTCTGAAAGAGACATTCCCATCAGAAAGGCACAGCTCTCAGAATATAGACTACATGCTGCCCCTCCCCACTCTGAGATCTCTGTGCACACACGAGGCTTCTACACAGCCAGGTTCAAGACAGAGGTCCCAGGGTCTGTCGGCATACGAGATGGTCCACAGTCACCCAGCCTGCTACCTCTTAGCCTCAACAGGGAGGAATAAATCTCTTTTTAAAAAGACAATTTTGTTCCTAGGAAATATTAAAAGTTAATTTTTGGTGTGGAGTTGTTTTTGGCTGGCAGGTTATTTTCCAGCAGGATGCAGGAATTGTCTCCTGCATCCCTTAACTTTCTGTTTGTGAAGGTGAATGGGGGGGAAAGACTGCCTGGACTAGAGATGTTCTCATTGATATGCCTACTCTTAAGGTCTTTTGAAAACTACATTTGGACTGGAAAGATGGCTCAGCCATTGGGCACTTGACACTCTTCAGAGGACCCAGGTTTGATTCTTGGCTCACCGCCGTTTTCAATTTCAGTGCCAGGAGATGCAACACCCTCTTTTGGCTTCTGGGGGCACCGGGTGCTGGTGTGGGGGACATATATACATGAAGGCACACACTCGTACACACAAAATAAACGTAAGTAAATATTTTTTTTAAATGCAGTCCGATTCACTATGGCCAGAGAAGGGCCTGAAAGTGCATTCTGGGAAATCCCTTGGGGCTGGTGCATAGACTATATTTTAAGTGGCATGGATTTCAGAGGGCTTCTTAGAGAAGTATAATGCACTACGAGAATGAGACAAATACAGAATTTTCTCTTTCTTCTGAGAACTACAAGGACCATGAAGATCTCCAGCTGATTTTATTTCTTCCCTAATAACATAACTTTTTCTGCGGCAGTATCAGAATGGGAAATGAATTCTTCGCCTAGGGTCCAGGGATCAGGCGTTGAATAGACCCCCTCCCCCTCACTCTGCCTCCCATTTCATCCACAGAGCCACAGGGCAACCATGAGATGCTGCCGGTCCTTCTAGGCTCATTCTTTTGATTTTTATCATCAGATCTTTTAGCCTCTGCCTATAATCTTTGTAAAATGATAAATAAGCAAAGAAATAGACAAATACATGAACAAACAAAAAGTATTAAATAAATGATTGGAGTGTCCCAGTTGCGCTGTTCTGGGTTGAGTCATACATACTCTTCCGGAACTGGATCGGCACTGACAGAGACTATGTAATAACACTGCACACAGTAATTCACTCCACACCCTCCAGCAGACCCAGGGCATTCATGACCCAGCATGTCACCATGGAACATCATATCCTAGTACATCCGCGGGACAACACTGAAGCCTGGTGTCTTTGAAACAGACTTTAAGAAAGTACGTGTGATAATAGATCTGCATATGCTTTGCCCATCTTTCTTCAAAGAGAACACAGCATAGCCAGGGGACATTCTCAACCCCGATATTTACACCAGTTCAGTAGCAGTAACTCAAATTTACATTTATATTTTTATGTACAGTCATGCTTTTAAAGGGAGAAGTATACATCACTTTGAAATTTCTTAGATTCATAAATGGGTACTTGTAAAGCAAACTACAGCCTGAGGATAAAAGCAGCGTCCTGTTTGTATCCTCTTTATGCCACAAAGAGCCACTATTAATCCCAGTGACATCCACCATCCAAGTGACCACACTGTTCTATCACACTTCTATTTCTCATCTAGATATTTTCCCCTTTCCTCTCTGAATTCTAAATTAATTTTTTTTTCTTCCCTCATGTCACCAACATTTATTTGCTAAAACACAATGTGTTCCCTTCAGGCTCCCGGTGGACACCTGACAGGCTTCAATGACTTATGCTGCAAGACCTAATTGTATCACAAAGGCTCTGCAGCTTAGCCGACCTGGCTGGCTTCCCACTCACCCACCACTCACCCCCCCCCCCTCGTCCCCGTCCCCGGCCACCCCCGCAGAGCTGAGCACCTCACCCTGCCCGCAGCTGCTCACAACAGCTGCTTGCTTCCCGAATCTCTCAGATGCCACACATTCCATGGAACTTCATCCATCAGAACTGTCACACTCCCCTCAGGACACCCCCTTCAGTGCTACCCTTAGCTGGTGTGTCTCTTTCTACCCTCTACTTTCTTCAGTATTTCAAGGATAATTACAGCGAATTTATGCTGGTTATACATTCACTGGCTCTGTTTATAAGGATAAGAATCCCAGCTGAAACCTTAGGCATGGCTGAGTTCTGAAAAATATTACCTGTAAGGACTGGAGACCAATGCTTTTTTAATTATTATTTTAATTTTTGCTTTACCCACGGGGCTGGAGAGATAGGTGGTATTTAAGAGTACTGGCTGATTGTACAGAAGACCTACTTTCAGTTACTGGCACCCACTAGTGGCTCACACATATCTGTAACTCCAGTTCCAGGGGATCTGGCCTCTGTGGGTACTGCACGCTTGTAGTACACAGACATGCACATAAGCAAAACACAGTACACATTTTTTAAAAATTTAGTTTGCCTGGAAGAAAAAAACATCCATAAGCTCCCTTTAAAGGGGGATCTTGGGGAAAGATGGAGTGTACAGACAGCAGAATTTCCTGGGTTTTGGTGGGATGGGAGGCTTCTGTGTCAGTGTGATGTATACTGGTGTAAGCAGTGGTACAGACATCGGGTACAGGGTTCAATGATATTTAAATACAATATATCTCTAGTCAAGTATATGATTTGCTTCCTCAAAGGCTTTGAAAACAAAATATTTTCAGACTAAAAATGAATAATCATTTGTGTCTGATAATGTAGCCTGTATGAATTATTTGTGTTTCTTGTTTTCAATCTCATATGAGTTAGGTCTCAGCATTATACACAAGGAAAATAATGGCAAGATTCATAATTCCTTGCTATCACCTGGTGTTCATGGCTCTAATTCTTCAAGGTGATGTCATTTCTTTGGAAGGAACAATGAGTTGGGGGTTATTTTTAATATATTGACAACATCAGATTATTTGCTTCCTCCCTCCCTCCCTCCCTCCCTCCCTCCCTCCCTCCCTCCCTCCCTCCCTCTGTCCCTCCCTCCGTCCCTCCCTCCCTCCTGTTTGCTAACACACATTAGCTACTCTTTCAGCTGCCAAGCAGGAAGGAAGGAACAGCACAGGCACGTCTCACGCTGTCAGCAGGATGATCAGACTAAACAGATGCAGGCAGAAAAAACATCAAAACAATATTTTCAGCCATGTTTATTAATCACTGAAAAAAATAATCTCGCTTTTCTGTAGTTTCCAAGATGACCCTCTCCAGGTATTTTACTGTCTCCTTACTTAAGAAATACTTTTGAGAAGTTACTTTTAATACACCACTCGTGTGCCTCCCTAATAAACTGGAAGTGTAACCAGTTGATTCTCGTGCACGGTTGAATATTGGAACGTGTTTGTGTCTGTAATGAGCACTGTAATACACTGCAGCTCACCACTAGAGAGGTCTTTGCAGTTTCTTCTTTACATGTTTCTTTTTTTTTCCTACTCCCAAGTGCCAGTCTCTTGTCTACTTCATTTTTATCCTGAGACTTTAAACTATAAGAGGCCTGGGCAGAATGAAAGCCAAAGCATGCACGAAACCATCTAGTCTCTTAATATAGAAAATCTGCAGTCAGAAAATTAGTAGAATTATTAGCACTATTTATTACTTTACTCTATTCTTCCAAATCCTCCTGTATTTTTTTAAAGCTCTAGGTTTTAGGTTTCATTTGGAACTATGACTGATGTAGCCCAGCTGTGACAGATGCTTGGCTTTTGATTTGGAGCATGTCCAAACCCAGACACTTCCTGGAGTCAGGGGAGATCCTTTTGCTCAGACTTAGAAGCACTGCAGTAGGACTCACTAGCCATCATTTCGGGTAATTTTACCATGCTCCCAAGTCCACAAATTATCTGTGTAAAAGATAAATAACTGGGTAGGTGTCTCCACAGTTAAGAGCACTAGCAGCTCCTGCAGAAGGCATTGGTCCAATCCCCAGCATCATGGCTCACAACCATCTGTAACTCCAGCTCCAGGAGATCTGATGCCCTCTTCTGGCCTCTTGGGCACCAGGTATGCACATATATATATATGTGTGTGTGTGTGTGTGTGTGTGCATGCGTGCGTGCGTGCGTGCATGTGTGAAAATAGAAAAATCCTGTAACTCTCTCCCTCTCGACCCCTTCCTGAGGTCCCTGAAACTAGCCAAAGTTGACAGAGTTTCAGTTCCATTGTTAAATGGCAGCTCGCTCAGAACAGAGTTTTGGCTCCATTGTATCACTAAATTAGTTTGTGCAGGGCTCAGATTCTCGGAAAAGCTTTGTTCACAGGATTTATGGCAGCTTGGTCAATTGCTCAGGGTATATACTTCCTGAGTTCTTGGGACCCACCTGGTCAGCAGCTTGACCTTCTGGACTTCACTCGAGATAAGGCCCTAGGACCGCATTCCTGATCTAGCAACCTGGGTGGGGTCACCCAGGAAAGCCCTACCATGAGAACTGTTAACTGAAGCAGGCAAGAACTTTCTGAAACTTGCACAATGTGCCCATCATGACCATTGCTCCAGGAAATGAATGTCTTCAGGTAGTCCTATTGTTTCACAGGAAATAGCTTGCCTATCTGTCTGCCTGCCTGCCTGCGTTCCTAAACTCCATCCTAAACTGACCTTTGGCCCCACCCTGTTATCGCACCGAGCCCGCCCATACCCCCTCCCTACCAGAGTGAGGTATAAGAATTCTATCCCGAAAATATTCGGGGCTCTAGGCTTTTCTGCAGTGCCTGGAGCCCACACATGTGTGTACCGGTATTCATATTCATTAAACTCTCTTTTTCTTTAATGTTAACAGTGGTCATTAGCCGTGGTCTTGGGGTGTCTTGGAGTGTCTTGGGGTGCTCTAGGGGTGCTCGCCTATTACACATGCATGCGCGCACACGTGTGTGTGTGTGTGTGTGTGTGTGTGTGTGTGTGTGTGTGTGTGTGCGTGTGTGAAAAGTAAAGAAAAAGCAAAGACCAAATTCTTATATTTACATTGCCATTGTCATTACTCTCCAAGCTTCATTCAGAATCTCTATTTATGTGGCCAGCACTGTGCACATCAGGAAACTCAGATCTGACAGGTGCTATTACCATCTCAAGACAGAAGGTAAGACAGAGTATCAGCCCTAAAAATAAAGATGCTGCCTCCTTAAATGACTCCTGAAGGAAGGGACAGAGGGCATGGGTAGAGATCATCCACTAAGATGAAGCATCCAGACCCATTTGCCTATGGTTCCCTTCCAGAATTAAAGAGTAAGTCACAAGGGAAAGGGGGATGGGTGGATGCAGCGCCTGGCCTTGGGGAGCAAAGACACTGACTGAAAAGGCTCTTTCATTCTCCTGGCAGAGGCAGCCTTGCAGCTGGGGCTCACTGCTCTGATGATACCCCCTGATGGCTGGTGGCCTCTTGAGAGAACATGGAAAAGACCAGTCTTAACCCCAGGCTCTGGTCATAGGGGAGGCAGTTTAAATGACCACCCAGCATCAAGTCAAGAAAATCTATTCAATCTAAACTTCAACTTGAAATCTTTCTTCTGAGACCTAGGATTGTGGCTCCAGGACATTCACAGTGAAAGCAAACAAACCCTATGGCTATTCAAGTCTTTCACATTGGCTTGGTATTTTCATTGTGCTCAATGCATGTACTTTGTATTATCTTTAAACTATTTATTCATGTGAAACAGCCAACATCTGAAAATTTGAAATCTGTAATGTTCTAAAATTATAAACTTTTGAGTACTCACTGCTGTTCAAAATGGAAAATTCCATAACTGATTTATGATGAATTTTACAAATAAAAGACTTCATGTAAGTCTGACAATTTCTTGCTGAAAGACAACATTTCCCAGCTTCCCCTTCAGATTACAGAAGTCATTTCCAACATTATAAGGGTTCTGGTCAATCTCCTGTAGGCATTTTGGTCAGCTAAATATGTATTACATCATGTTTTCAAATATTAGTTATGGCATTTAATGAAACCAATTTTTAAAAACTTACCTTAGCAAATTGTTTCTAACCAAAAATTGTGTTTTACTTGAGATACGTTGTTTTTGTTCATTAAGTAATAGCTGGCATTATGAATATTTGAAACTTTCTGTTAATATTATATTAATATTATATTATATATAATATTATAACACTTTCTGTTAATATCATTCTTTAGATACTGACTTTAACTGACATCTTTTACAAAGATTCAAGGAATATGTTCCTTATGCAGGAGTCTGATGTAAAGAAACAGCTAATTACAGTTATCATATCCTATATTTTACCTTATGTTATATTGAACGTTAACCTTAAAGTTTTCTTTGTATAACTTTGTCTCTTGGTGTTGCATGGCTATTACCTCCTGACTCATGTTCTGGATCTTTTCCAACTGTTGAGCTTTATGATGGCCCCATAGATTGTAGTTGGAGCTTTTCTTTGGACTGTCAGCCAGCTCCCACACAATGACATGGAGGCTTCTTATTAACTATGAAGGCTTGGCCTATAGCTTATGCTCATCCCACTAGCTTTTATAACTTAATTTAACATGTTTCTATTCATTTACATTTTGCCTCAGGGATTTTTACATTTCTTTCATCCTGTATATCCTGCTTTCCTGTTTTCTCTGTGTCTGTCTGGCCCCTGGCATCTCTCTGGCATCTTCCTGGCATCTCTCTCTCTCTGTCTCCCTCTGTTTCTGTTGAGTCTAGATTCCTCTTCTTTCTCTTCCTCCTCCTTCTTGCCTGAAAGTCCCACCTCTACCTCCTGCCTAGTTATTGGCCAGCTAGCTTTTTATTAGACCAATCCAGGTGCCTTAGGCAGACAAGGTAAACAAATAAAACACATCTTTACATAGTTAAACTAGTATTTCACAACATTGGATGAAACCTCTTTTGAACCCACCCTTGTGAGGTCACCCTCTGTCAGCTGTGATGCAGTTACTGATATTGGTACCACCAAACCTCTACAAGGGGACTAATGGACCATCCAACTCATTTCTCTTCTTGTCATTCTGGACACTATTTTGGGGACTCAGAACTAAAACAGCTGGATTTCTTTGCATTTCTGTCAGATCAGATTAACATCCTTTAGGACCAGCTTGACTCCTTGGTGGGGGCAGTACTCCAAAACTAAAAAGGACCCTCTAGGATGGGATCTGTGCTCTCCTACATTATCATAAGTAATAATCACTGGCAACTGATAAAGAAGAATTTATATTTATTAAGGGGTTCAGAGGGAAGCACTCATGGATACGAGAGATTAAGCAGTCGTGATGTTCTTAGAAAGCTGGACTGGTCCACGCAGCTTTGCTCAGTGGGTCAGGTCCTCCATCCAAGAACATGAGAGAGAACAGGAAGAAGGGGCGGGAACGTATGTGCACCTTGATCTTAAACTGGCCCTCTGGCCATGCCCGGAACACTAGGGCCCCAAGGCCAGTAAGTAATTTGTAGATTTACTTTGGCCAAGAGGTCATGCCTCTAAGTTAAAGTGATGGTACCTGCTTCCACAACACTCCTCAATGCTGCTTCCACAGGAACAAATCCTAACCGGTTGTAGAGGGACCTAGAGACACAGGGACCAGACAAAAAACACCTTTAGCTCCCTTCCAATCTGGCTCCTCCCCCTGAGCATTCTTTCCTCTTTGTTCTCACACCAATATTTTAACCTTGTTTTAAAAATGTTTTACCTACTAAATTTCACCCTATCCACAAACAGAATTTGCATACAAGCTCTCCCTATAGCTCCCACCCTACGACAGCTCTTGTTTGTTCCAACATATCTGCAAAAGACCCGTTGGATTCAGTGGAGAAACTCTCGCTAATAGGAATCTCCATTCCTTTCACCTCAGGCCAGAGGCAATTCTTCATATTTGTCCTCTGTTTCCTTCTGTTCCCTTCCTTTGATGCTCTGCAGCTCCCTGCTACTTCTGCTAGCTCATCCTGGTACAGCAGTCTTGGCAATGGAACCAGTCACTGCCATCCTGAATCGACTCTCTGCCTGCTTTCTCTCAGTGGCTCACTCTGTCTCTCCTGTCTTGGCCCCTCCTCCTTTCCCAACCATCTCAGAAAATCTCTCAACTCTACACTGTAACTAAATCATTACATACAGCCAGAATTACTCCCTCTGACAAAGACCGTCATCAGTAGAAAAACAGCTATAACGCTCCTGCCCTGCAAATTGTATGTGCTTCCAGAGTTAGGAATGATAGCTTCCTGTTGAAGGACTACATTTCCCAGTTTCCCTTGCAGACTATGGAAATCATTTCCACCCCTATAAGGAGCTGCATCCCATCTTCTTATGTAGGCATTTTGGCCATCTGTACATGTGAGTGATGAAAGTTCCCCCTCACCATGAACGCCTCTTTTGTTTCCCATCTCCTCTCTACATATGTTTAAAATCATCTGACAAGCCTACCTTCAGCCTATTGCATATAAATCTGTACATAAAATATTAATAAGTCACTTTTAACCTTGGGTTCTATCCCTAATGTATCTGCTTATCTCTATACAAAATCCTCAAAGCTGTATGGACATGTTTTCATATGGTATTGATCAGAGGAAAACCACAAGGAAAAAGTCCTGTATGTTTTAAGAATAATGCAGCTAAAATCTTTTGCACCGCAGTATGATAAATATATATGTTACATATGATAAATATATATGTTATATATTATATATGTATATATATATACACACACACACAAATATATGGAGAGACAGACAGGCAGACAGACAGACAGGCAGACAGACAGACAGACAGGCAGACAGACAGGGGCAGGTCAGGCTAACAGCAGAAACAACTGACACAGCTGAGGAGACCATCCGCTGGCCTGGCCTGCAGGGGGCAGAATGAGCCCAGGGAAAGGCAGCGAAGATGCAGAGACCCTGTCTGTACTCATGCTGTTATCAAATACTGGCCATTTCCGGTTCTTTTCCTCTTCTCTACCTGCCCCTCAATACCTACTTTAATATCAAGTCCTGGTGTCATTTCCTCAAATTCTATAGGGAGATTTGTGCCAAATCTCTATACCTTGCTCTTAGCTGGTGGGGAACTGCAGCATCTTTCAGAGGAGACACATGTCAGGCTTTTTCTGAGTCTTAAGGTCATATTTTGCTCGTATAAGAATGTCTTCTAGGGGCTCATATCCTTCTTATTTCCTGAATGGTGATTCTGGAGCTATGATTTCATGAAAGAGTGGACTTGGGAAGGAACTTTGGAGTCTCACAAAATAGCTTTCCATGTTCATAACTTAGGTTTTGCATTTTCCCCGAATTCCTCCTTCCTTCAGAAACAGAATGCTGGTGTCTGAGCTCCGTGTGCAGCAGCTTGGCCGTTGCCAGTGGCAGATCTATTTTATTGCACTTCAGACACATGTCAGGCATCACTTCTGATTCTAGACTCTGAGATTCTAGAGAGAGCCTATGTGGCGGTGAGGGGTGTGTTTGATGGGCAATGTTCCACAAACAGGATCATTTTATCCTGCTCCACCATCTGTTTCAATTGCATTTTTATGTTCAAAAGGTTCCTCATCTTCCCATTCCATTGCTTCTCACTCCTGCTTTATTTCATGCATCTCCACCTGGATTCCGTGACACTGACCAGGTTCTGTATTATGGGCCATGTTCAGTGAGTTCATGTTCTGTCTCAAAAAGTAAGGTGGGAAACAACTGAAGAAGGAACCAATATTGACTTCCGGTCCTCTTCCATGAACACACACACACACTCACACATACACACTCACACACACATACACTCTCACACACACATACACACACAGACTCTCACACATACATGCTTACATACACACTCACACATATACATACACATAGAAACACACATACACACTCACACATATACATACACATAGACACACTCACACTCTCACACACACACCTACACACAGACTCTCACACACACATACTCACATACACACTCACACATATACACACATACTCACACTCACACACACACGCACACACACACATACACACACAGACTCTCACATACACATGCTTACATACACACACATACACTCTCACACACACATACACACACAGACTCTCACACATACATGCTTACATACACACTCACACATATACATACACATAGAAACACACATACACACTCACACATACACATACACATAGACACACTCACACTCTCACACACACACCTACACACAGACTCTCACACACACATACTCACATACACACCCACACATATACACACACATGCTCACACTCACACACACACTCACACACATACACACATAGACTCTCACACACACATGCTTACATACACACTCACACACACATACATGCTCACACAACACACATACACACACAGACTCTCACATACACATGCTTACATACACACACATACACTCTCACACACACACTCACACAGACTCTTACACACACATACTCACATACACATTCACACATATACACACACATACTCACACTCACACATACACATATACAATCACACATACTTAAAGAGACATAAACAAGGTCTAGGTTCAGCTAAGGACCTAGTCCTCTCCCCTCAAAAGGTGGAGGATTATAGAGGAAGATACCATTTCACCTTCTGGTATCTATCTACATGTGCACACATGTGTACTCACCCTCCCAACACACACACACACACACACACACACAAAAGAATAAACTTTTCTTCATATCTTTGACCTAGGTGTTTCTCACATGCAGACATTCCTATAGAGTCTAACTTGCTGGCCCCAAGGGGCTTAGCTTACTCCATTTCCTATCAAATTGTCAATGCCATCTTTGTAGATTATGGACTTCATTGCACCTTTGTTTAAGAATCTTTCATCTCTGACTGTCTAAAGATTAAGAACCCAAAAACATGGCACCTGAGACTCTCATATCTAGTCCTGAGTGGTTGAGAGCTTCTGATTTGTCTCTTGGCTTTCTTTAGCTACCTGGTAGCATCCTCTGGTACACTTCCTGTCTCTGTGCTCCTGTTGACTGATGGATGATGACTCTCTCTCTGCATCTGGCTTGAGTCTCATCTTGCAGGGGCTTTTCTGTCCTGTTATCACCAGCACCCAGGATATGTGTGGTACATTTCCCAAGCCTTAAGATGCCCTGCACATACTTTTCACACTTGTAGAAAACATGTTGGGGACACTGCTTGAAAACTATTTACATTAAAAGAGGTGGGTTATAACATTTATCATATGTTTTATCATATTAAAGGTGAGTAAAAGTTTTAAAGTCATTTTTGGTGAACATCTCATGAGCTTGTTGCATGGAGATAACTGCACCTTGGTCTGGTGACATGTCTACATTTTGGGGACAGGAATGGCTGGATTTAATTGACCTGATTAATACCTCCTGTCATTTCTATCCCAAGATAATTGAATCTTCAAGGCAGCCTCATAGATAGTTGCTATGAAACAAATTAGTCTGTAATAGGATTTTTTGTTACTAATGAATAGCAAGTTGTTATATATTCCCATGGAGAAGGTGCTGCCTTTTGAGGAAAATATGTAAGTAAATAATGAAAGTACTCTTTGCTTGACAAAGTGCCCTAGGCATCCTGACATCTCAAATATTTGTTTAGAGTAATTTGCTAGTGGCTAGTGAATGAGCCCAGTGCCATTTGGAAATGATAGTTGGGAAACAACATGGGTAGAGAGACAGTGTATGTCTGACTTCTGCACATGCTGACCATCCTGTGTTCTAGGTACACAGTTGGTTAAAGTGCATGATGGCACACACCTTTAATTTCAGCATGCACTGGGGAGTCAGAGCAGATCTCTGTGACTTCATAGCAAGTCTGGACTATATAGAGAGTTTCAGGACAGTTAGAGCTATATAAACAGACCCCCACTCACGAACAAACAAATTCATTGACCTTGAGCCCGTTGACAAACTCTAATTTCTGAAATTGTTTGAAGTTAGGCAGCAAGGCCATTGCCTGCCCTTGAAAACCCAGTCTGTCTGTTCCTTTCTCAGCAGTTTCTTTATCTGATAAATTTTCCACGTGGACCCCAAAGACTATAACATAGGTACACTGATAAAGCTATCTCCTCTTTGGGTTGTAACACAGTGTGTCTTTCCAAAACAGAATTGTCTGTTCATCTTTTCTCTTTCTGAAACTGTGTCAGGAAGCCCAAGAAATGGCTAGGGTCCCGAAAGTCAAATGCATATTAATAAGTTAACATTGACTTAGAAGGCGCTGGGAAATCAGTTTTATAATCTTTCTTATAGAAAAAAAATTCAATTTTCTTTCATTATTGGCTGCATGAATTGGAGATTGGCTGTAGAGTTTTTGGGGAAAGGTAAATCTGATTCTCACATTTGGATGTACTAGGGGGAAGTTGGTGCAGGATTGAGATGATCCATACAGTCTGCATTCCACTGTCAATGCTTTGGTGCCACACAAAGCAGGCAAACCCTCCAAGGCATAGCACTCCTCAGGAGCAGGGGGGTTAGAAGGATCATTTAAGTTTGTCCCACTTGAAGAATTTTGGAAAATAAAAGCTTTTAATGGAATGCTAGACTCCTAAATCAAAAGTTAATCAAGTCACAGCTTCTCCAAGGTCAAAGCACCTGCAGTTTTGAGTAGCCCAGAAAGTAGAAATTACCTGTCGAAACCAAATAATTTTATTAAAGCCTTTTCTCTCTTTTAGGTGAAAGACTTAAGCTTGCTGTAAAATCTACTGTCTGATGTGACAGATTTTGCAAGTTTTCCTTAAGAAAATGATAGCTGAAACACGATGTTGACTCCAGATCAAGATGTTCTGCTAAGCCCCAACTGTAAAGCTTCTCCCTGGTAAGTGGACATTCCTTACAGGTCCCAGGGAGAGGACATGGGTAGTTTCTGGGCACTGTTAGTCACCTTTACCACACCAGGCAACCTCATGCAGGCCCTTACCTTTGCAGACCACCCCAACAGAGAAAAATGGGAAATAAGGAAGACATTTTACAAGTCCCAAGGATGAGAGAAATGTTAGAGTTAATGCCTTCTATCTCTGCATCTGTGAAATCTCACCACAGTTGGAAAACTCTGCCTCACTCAACAGTCGTATTCCTTCTGAAAATCAGCTAGGACAGCAGGCATCCTGCTCACCAGATGGGCATTTGGCAAATATTTGTTGAGTAAAGTTCATCAGAGAAGGCAACTGTTACACTGTCATTTCTCTAGGCATAGGAAACAGATTTCTGCTTTAACTTTTGGTGCAATGTTTCACTATAAGTGTCCCATAGGTAGGACCATATATCCGATTTTCCCCAGTCCAACTGTCACTAAAAACTCTGCCTTGACTATCCTGGCGTTCCCTCCTTGTTTGAGAAACCATAATGTCCTCAGAAGGCATGACTGGAGCCTGAGGCTTTCTCAGGGCTTACCACCTGGCTTTGTCATCTTATCCTCACCTCTGCCAGTCTCCAGTTAACCTGTCCCAGGCCAGGTAGACACAGTCTCCGGCTGCCTAGCTACAATTCCACCTCTAGCCCTAGACCTTCCCCCACATTTTGTTCTGGAAGTTTTATAGTTTTAACTTCTATAACTGGATCTGCGAGGGTGTCAGATAGTCTCGATACATTTTCCATGTGGATATTTAATTTCCTCAGAATCATTTCCTGAAAAGACAATCTTTTTCCTGCTGAACGTGATGGGTTCTTCATGGAAAATACACTGAGCGTAAAAGCGACAGCTCATTCTTGACTCTGCCCTGCTCCTCAGTCATTGGTCCGCATTCTACACTGTGACCTTGACTCCTACAGAATTAGAATAAGCCCTGTATTATTTCATTTATTATGCTTACTCTGGCATTAGTTTGAGTATCAGCTACTTTTCTGTTGCCGTGATAAACAACTATAGCCAAAAGCAGTTGTCTTAGGGTTTCTATTGCTATGGAGAGACACCATGACCACAGCAATTCTTATAAAGGAAAACATTCAATCAGGGCTGGCTTACAGTTCAGAGGTTTAGTCCATTACTGTCATGGTGGGAAGCACGGCAGTGTTCAGGCAGACATGGTATTGGAGAAGGAGAGGAGGGTTCTACGTCTAGATCCTAGGCAGCAGGAAGTGACTGCCTTGAGCTCCGGAGACCTCAAAGCCCACACCCACAGTGACACACCTCCTCCAACAAAGACACACCCACTCTAACAGGGTCACAGCTCCTAATAGTGCCACTCCCTGTGGGACTATGGGGACATTTTCTTTCAAGCCACCACAGCAACTTACAGAAGAGTTTATTTTGTCTTACACTTCCAGGGAAGCTGTCCAGGATGGTGGGGATATATGGCTGGAACAGGAAGCTAGCTGATCACATCTCATTGCACAAGAAGCAGAAAGAATAAACTAAAGCTGGGGTGATATCACGACATCTCAAAGTCTGCCCCTAGTAACGCATTTCCTCCTGCAAAGATCTACTTCCTTAAAGTTCTATAAATTCCACAAACAGCACAAACCTCAGCCCATGGTGGCATTTCTCATTCAAACTGCCATGGCTTGTTTACTGTTTCCTAGTTCCTTAAGTAGAAATAAATGCTATGGATATGAAATCATATAAAATATAGGTTTGAAGTATATATGAAAATATATGAAATTTAGGTGTCTGATTCTGTGAGTGTTTTATTATGGCTTTGACATTGGTACTTACACTTTTAGTTTAGTTAAGATACTAATTTTTTGTAGACCTTCTTGACCCATGGATTAATACATTATCAAATACTTGGGAGGATTTCTTAAATTAGCTTCTTACTGGTCTCTAAATCTAACTCTTTTCATTAGGGAACACACTTTGTATGGTTCCTGTCTTTAAAAAAAAATATACCAAGACTTATTTTATAATCCAGAGTAGGGTCTATTTTGGTAAATGTTTAGCATTGAATTTGATAGGGCTATAAATTCTACTGCTAATTTCCCTATCACAATTCCCTTCTGCCTAGGAAGACCTTTGGAGACCTCCACACATGCCTCTGTGTCCATATTTGGCTCCATGAGACAGCCATGACACGTGCTGCCAACATTTGTTATACTTTTGGGGGTGCGTGATAAAAAGAATGCAGCGACCCAGCACTGTTGGCCACACGTTCTTTTCCTGTCTACATAAGGACTAATAGTCTGCACTAAAAAGAAACCCCATGTGTCCTTATTAGCCCCAGCCCTGGCTTCCCTTGCCATGTGTTCCCCAAAAGATGTCCTCTTTGTCTCTCTGGGCTCTTCTGACACGTGTGCTAAAAACCATTAGATTACATCCCTAAAGCTAGCCATCAAGGTCTGTTCCCTTGTTTGGTCACTTTCTCCTCCGGAGGCTGACTACCAAAGTCCAGCAAACAGAGCCCCCTTTGGCTCACCTAATTAACAGGCTCAGTTAAAATTAAACACCTCATCCTAACACGGGGTTTCCCCCCCTTTTTTTTATAACCTTTATTTGCCTGTGTGCCACATCTGTCTGCTTTCTATCCACAGACTGTCCTCTGTCCCTCCAGGACAAATATCTCTGCCCCCTCTCCTCTGCCCCCTCTCCTCTGCCCCCTCTCCTCTGCCCCCTCTCCTCTGCCCCCCTCTCCTCTGCCCCCTCTCCTCTGCCCCCTCTCCTCTGCCCCCCTCCTCTGCCCCCTCTCCTCTGCCCCCTCTCCTCTGACCCCTCTCCTCTGACCCCTCTCCTCTGACCCCTCTCCTCTGACCCCTCTCCTCTGCCCCCCTCCCCAGCTCCCTCATCCTCCATCTCCTTCACAGGGCACCCTCGCCCACTCTAACAGACTCCCCCTTTTCCTCTTCTTTAGAATGACACCTGCAAGGCTCCTGAGTCAGAAAGCAGTCGCTTTAACTTTTCTTCCAGCTTCATAAAGAATCCCTCTGTGAAAAGAGGTGTTTGGGTGTGGTTTGTGCCTAATCCGGGTCTGGGAGGGAGCCCCCACTGTGTGGGAGTCCCCTTCAGCTACTATGAAATTTTTAATCCAGTTTTATATTTTGCATTCTGGAAGAAGGCTCTTTGAGCTCCCCCACCTTACCAATCTGGACATCCCAAGTCTCCACTATCTTTTACTTCCTTGATCATTACATCCTGCTTGTTTACACAGTATAATGACTTAAGCACATTTTTTCGCAGAGGCAGGCCTGTTAGCCTCATAGCCTACCTTGTTTATTTTAACATTTCGAATACCCCATGGTGAGCTAGATGTAGCTCGGCGGTAGACCAGTTACCTACAACTGTGTGGCTCCATGTTCACTCTCTGGTACTACAAAAATACATGAACAAGCTCTCACAGGAGACTCCAGTCACTGAAAAGGGCAGGGCAAGGAAGTCATGGTTGTTTGAGAAACTTAGGTTAGCGCCTTCACTGCAAGTATAATGAGAACGTTGAGAGGCTCACATGTAATCCAGGAGTTTGGAAGAGGGTCTAATACAGATTTACCCGGGCCCATCTCTTGTGATGAGCACCTGAACACCCTTGCAAACCGTGCACGATGAACGCCTTTGGGGCAGTAGCTCTCTATTGCCCTCTTGTGGTAAATTGCTTCACTTCAGTCCTATTCAGGACTGTTTTAAAGTCTCCTCAGAATTTTCCCTCAGGTTATCTCAGATCTGGGGAAGTATTTACCTTCCTCGGATTCAGATCTGATTGTTCTATGCTCAAATGGTTTTTATGGCCTCACAATAGCACTCGATACTCCGAGCAGGAAAACGGCAGGTACTACTTGTGTAGATATCTCTTTTTGGATGGATAGTTTCCTGGAAGTCTTCCTAGTTATAACCAAAGAAGCAGGCAGGCGTGTCTGTACCTGATCTTAAAAAGACAGGGTGCATTTCACTGCCTGCAATGTCAAGACGAACGGAGTTGGAAAGATGCTTGAGGCTTAGGATTGCACATTGTTCACAACCCAGCTGTGCTAGGCCATGGGGAAAGATACCAGGATAAGAGAAATAACCGAATATATTTTTGGAGCAAGAAAAATATCACTCGACTTTTACTTAAGCCCTAATACAATTCGATACCAAACTTCTATTGCAATTTATCAGCGGTGTTTAAGCAGTGACAGCTGAACCAGTTGGTAAACAGGAGGGTAGCTTTACCAGAGTGGAGCCCAGAGTTACAAGTAGGTAAAGAGGTGGGTGTTGGAATTGGTGTGTGGGCTGGAGGGAGATAGAGGCCAAATAGACAGCTGGTATTTGCTAATTAATACCATAGTTGTGAAATAAGGAAAATAATTACTAGCGATTCTTCTCAGATAGAACTTAGGAATATAATCAATTGTTTAGACATTGACTTTTTCAGAATCTCTGCTCATTAACAACCTTCTGAAGCATCAAGCTCCTGCACGGTTGGAGGCTGCTCATCAATAGGTTCTTATAGATTTTTTAGTATTAGCTAAAGGGAAGCATGACTCCAGCATTTGCAATTTCAGGGGACGAGGGCAGCTTCTTTATGAGGTGGACTGATTAGGTTCAGAAAGCTTTCAACTGCTTTAAAGAACCCTCTCCATATAATACAACAAATCTGAAAACATCTAAAAGTAAAGCTAGCTGTGTGTGGTGGCATACGTCTGTATTCCTGGTTACTTGGTCAGTAGGGGTGGGAGATTTTCAAGTTGGTAGTTTCCAGGGGCAAGTTAGTGGGATCTTCAAAATAAAAATAATAAAGCTGCGTTTTTAGCTCAGTGGAAGAATGCTTTATTGGCATTCAGGAGGCCCTGTGTTAAAATGTTAGAGCATAGCCTCAATGAAGTTTCAAAACCAGCTTCATAAGCCAGGCAGAAGCATCACATGCTTGTAGGTCCAACTTCTCAGGAGGCTGCAGAGTGTGGGCAGGGGTGGCTCATTCCTTACTGTACTGCTGTTTTATGGAGGAAGCTTATCTCTGACTGACCTGAGGAAGCTGTAGCTCTCCAAGGAGATTTAAGTGACTTCTGTGAGCTCCTGGCAGATATTCTCAGAGGAGATCTTCCAGTAGACAGTACTGAAAACCTGGTACACTAGAGATGTTTGGAGGGGATGTTGTATCAACTATGAGAACCATGAATCCAAGTGTGTGTGTGTGTGTGTGTGTGTGTGTGTGTGTGCGCGTGCGCGCGTGCGTGTGCTCGTGTACACACACGCGTGCAGGGTTTTAACATGGTCAAAGGTTCTCAAGTGAGAGTCACCAGTATCTATTTATTATTCCACCTAGAGTAAGAGTTAGCATGGAGAGAATAAAGGAAATGCTATCCTTACAATCACCATTTCAGAGAGGATATGACCTTTCATGCAATTTCTAATGTTTTTAAGGCTCCATTCTGACTCTACAGGCTTAAATACTTCCCTTCCTAGAGAACAACCAAATGCAGTTGAGATGTACTTTTGTGTGTATTGGAGGTGGGGGGGGGTGATTTTATTTTGTGTGTTATATCACTAAAACAAATCTCTGACCACAGGCATTGCTCCTGAACGACTTCATAGTAAATATATAAAGAAACCAATAATTTAAAAACAACAAAGTTTACCTACGATTTTATTAACATTTTGTTCAATTACTAAAAATTATTTGATGTGTGATCAAAGCCGAGGAATTCTGGACATTTTTCAGGTAACATGGATATGATGGTAAGATCAATAGTATAACTTGAACTTCAATAGTGAATTTCCTTACTTAAGTTAAATAACAGAGATAGTATATTTTCTATATCGTTAAAGGAAATAAATTCTGATGTCTATGTGTGCACAGGCACAGTGCAAGCAGTCTACAGGGAGCTGTTGGCTTAATTCAAGTGTGACTAACATCCACCTTTCTTGACAATGAGCTTTTTTTGTAAAGGCCACTTAGCATGAGCGAACCTAAGGTTTAATGTACAGCATTCACACATGGTTATTTCCTGCCAATAGAGTATAAAAGCAGATGCCTGTCAGGTGGCAACCCTCATTTTGCCCCCACGTTTATATCAAGAGCTGTTTTTCCATTTGCAGAGATTATGACATAAGATGTCGTAGGTGGCACAGAGGTCCCTGTGCTCACAGGTGATCCCCAAAGGAACCTGGAATGTTAAGCGCACAGGGTCCTTCCTACAAGCGAAGGAATGAAATACCTGTTATCTACCCAGAAGGCTGGGAGCGGATGCGCCTTCTAAAATGTTGGCTGTGTGGCCGGAGACCACACTGGACCCACTCCCAGACCCTTTTTGAAAGCTTTTTTTTCCTCAGTCTACAGACCCCATCTTTATGGAATTTACAAAGAGGTTAGATGTGGTCACATCTGATCTTTAGTTAGTTTACCTGTTCCTCACAGAGATTTATGAATGCTTTATTGTGCAAATAAGACTAAGTTAGTTATCACCAGGAAAGTTTTCAACTGTGCTGTTCCTAAATATGTCTAAAATAAGCCATCCATACCAGCTACTGAGTCATGTTGAACTAAACCTCCTTCTTGCCTCTGCAATCCCATAAAGGTTACAGAGACCCTGGAACTGTAAGCAAGGTTTCTCAAGAACATCAAAACATTAAAAATAAAAAAAAAAATCTTTCTATGGACAGAAGAGATGGTTTAGTGGTTAAGAGTACTGGCAACTCTTGCAGAGGACCTAGGTTTGATTCCCAGATCCAATGTGGCAGCTTAGGCTTACAACCATCTGTAACTACAGTTCCAGGGGGTTTGACTTCCCTTTCTGGTCTCCTTGGTATTCTGCACATGTGTGCATGTGTGTGTGTGTGTGTGTGTGTGTGTGTGTGTGTGTGTGTGTGCGCGCGCGTGCGTGTGTGTCTGTGTGTCTGTGTGTCTTCTGTTATGTCTCTGAGATCCAAGTGTTCTGTTGCAGAAGCTTTTTTTGAAAAATCCTGCCCACGCAGCCATCCAAAGCTCATGTTGTTAGGCACCTTCTCTCCCCTATTCTTGGTCTCTCACAGATAATTGTGATATTTTCATAACCTCATCCATTCAATTACTTTAAAAAAAACCAAGAAAGTATCATTATTCATTTCATTTTGTAACAATGGCTTATCTCAAACATAAGTATTTTATCAACTAAATTGTCCAAAGGGTGGCTTTAGAATTTTAAGAAGACCACACAATTAATAGAAATAGTGTTAAAGCCATTTTACATGTTTTCTTAAACTTTTTTTCAGGAAAAATTTAGATGGCGTGTTGCTTTTGGGAGCTGGCACTTGCTTTGGATGCTTCTCTTGACTTTGGCAACAGCACTGACAGATGTTGAAGCCTCCAAATTTTCTAAGCTGTTTGCCTCAGAGTTTCCCTGATATGTTCCTGAGTGGATCTGAAAGGCTTTTGTAGATGAACATTTGAAAGTGAGTTTTATATCACTTCTAAAATCTAGCAAGGGAAATTGTCTCTAGAGGAACCCATCTCATTAAGTTGGCAGTTTTTATTAAGCTTTAATCAGACCTTTCATTGTTGAAGAGTTCATGTTCCCAGGAGGCGGAAGTTCAGACATCCAGAGCATGAAGCATAAATATATAATCTTCACAAAGGTCTGGCTGGTTTTAGACATTGGTTGGTTAATAACACAGAATTAAACATCTCTGTCAGAACGGAATCTATCAGTGAGACCCACAGAGTCACAGTGGGTGGCATACTCCAATCAACTGCACCAGGAGGGCAGCACAGACTTGGAACAGTTATGAAATATAAGTTTCATATTTAATTAATCCTGAAAGATTTAATTGGCAAACTGTCATACTAATTAATGTTTCTTAGACCATATGGAAAGGAGACCAATTATGAGGTGACCTTAATCTGTCCCTTTAAAAACAATGGTCCTCATTTAGGATGGGCATTCAGCTTCAATTTAATTCCTCACAGGTTTGTGCCTGGGTTGATGCCTATGTTTCTCCTTTGGTAGCCTGCAGAATACTTTCCATACCAAAGACATTAGAACATAGGGGTGTGGGTTCTATGTAGGCACCAGCTAGACTTCTCCATGTTCAGGGAGGTGTGTGGGTGTTGTCTTCAGCAATGGGGCATTGCTGTCAGTTTGTAGAGAGTAATCTATTGTCTTGGCAACAGCTTGGGTTGTTTAGAGACTTCCATGGGACTTCTTTGGCCAACACCTCAAGTGGATGTCACCCAGGCCTGGTCCTGAAAGCTTCCTCTTGTGACAGGAGATGGCCAGTTGGGGCTCTGTCTCCCTTATTACTTGAAGACTTCATTAGGATTATCTTCATATGCTTTAGGACGTTCCCACTGCACTAGATTTCCACATCACCCCTCAAATGCGCCTTGATTCTAGCTGTCTTCCCCGACCCCCATGTTCTCTCCCTCAACCACATCTTCTCTCCCCCTTCCCATCTGATATTCTGTCCCCCTCACCTCCAGTTGACCCATAAAAGCTTTTCTATTTCTTTAAGTGTTTTTCAGCTATGTGACTTTCCTTTACTGAGAGTTCTGTTTAGATCTGTGCTCCATTTTTATTATTTATTTATTTTATGTATGAGTGCTCTATCTGCATATATGTCTTTATGCCAGAAGAGGGCATCAGATCCTACTGTAGATGGTTGGGAGCCATCATGTGGGTGCTGGGAATTGAACTCAGGTCCTCTGGAAGAGCAGCCAGTGCTCTTAACCACTGAGCCACCTCTCCAGCTCTTATGCCCCATTTTTAATTGAGTTATTATTTGTTTGTTTACTTTTGTTATCTGGTGTGATTCCTAGAGGTCTTCATATATTTTGGATATTATTTATTATTATGGAGTTGGTAAAAGTCTTTCCCCATTCTGTAGGGTATTGCTTTGTCAAAATGACAGTGTCCTTTGCCTTACAAAAAGGATTTCCAGTTCTATGAGGTCCCATTTAGTAATGTTGATCTTAATGCCCTTGCTAACAGTGCTCTGTTCAGAAAATTGTCTATTCCAAGGAGTTCAAGGCTACTTCTCACTTTCTCTCAGTGTATCTGGTTTTATGTTGAGGTTTTGATCCGTTTGGAGTGGAGTTTTGTACAGGGGAATAAATATGAGTCTATTTGGATTTTATTTGATGGATACATGTGGTGATAAATTTTATATTTCAGAAAATCAGCCTACAATTTCAGAGAACAAAATCACCCACAGTCAAGCCATGAGGGTTGACAGTACGGGAATGACAAAGTGGTAACACACAGCTTTCATTCCATCACTCAGGAGACAGATCTTTCTGTGAGTTCAAGGCCTACCTACCAAACAGTAGTAGTTCACATCTTGAATCCTAACTCTAGGATTATGATGCAGAGTTGAATCCAGAAGTGAAACAACTGGACGAACAAGGTATTTAAGGCAGGTGCAGGCAAACATTAAGGTATTCTGTAGAAGCAACAAGCCAGATAGAGGACTCTGGAAGACAGCTTTTACCCTGAGTAGTTGGCTGGGTGAGAATTGACTGTGGTCTGTTTCCTCTCTCTGATAGTCCAGCTTTTTCCTCAGAGTTCTCATTAAATACCAACTAGAATTCCTACGTTAGATACATGCAGCCATCCAGTTTGACCATCACCATTTGTTGAAGATGTTAACTTTCATCCAGTGTATTTCTGGCTTTTATATATATATATATATATATATATATATATATATATATATATATATATATACATACATATATATATATATGTATATATATATATATATATATATAAGGTATAGGTGAATGGATTCATGTCTGGGTCTTCTATTTGATTCCATTTTTCAGTGTGTCAGTTTTGAATGCCAAACCCGTGCTGTTTTTATTGGTATAGCTTTTTAGCACAACTTGAAATGGGGAATGGGGATAAACCCAGCAGTTCTTTGTTTAGGACTCTCTTAGTTATTGTGTGTGTGTGTGTGTGTGTGTGTGTGTGTGTGTGTGTGTGTGTGTGTGTGTGTTTCTGTGTGTGTGTCTGTGAGTGCACACATGCCTGTGCGCGTGTGCACGTATGTTTGCATACAATGCTGAGAATTGTCATTTAAAGATATGCAAAGAATTGTGTTGGAATGTTGATGGGTATTTCATTGAATCTATAGATTACTTTTGGCAGGATGGCCATTTTTACTATGTTCCTACCAATCCATGAGCATGGGACATCTTTTCATCTTCTAATATCTTTTTCAATTTCTTTCTTCAAAGACTCTAAGTTTTTATCATACAAGCCTTTCGATTGCTTGGTTAGCTACCCCGATATATTTTATATTATTTGAGGCTACTGCAAAAGGTGTGGTTATTTCCCTGATTTCTTTCTCAGCTCATTTATCATTTGCATATGGAAAGACTCTCATTTTTGTGAGTTAATTTTGTATCCAACTACTTTGCCAAAAGTGTTGATCAGCTCTAGGAGTTTCCTGGGTTTTAGGCTCACTCTCATGTGCTATCCCATCATCTACAATAAAGATGTTTAGACTGCTTTCTCTCCACTTTGTATTCCCTGTTCTTTCCCAGTTGTCACCTTTCTCTAGCTAGAACTTCAAGTACTGTACTGCGTAGGTATTTCAAGACAACCGTATCTTTTTCATGATCTTAGTGGAGTTGATTTAAGTTTTCCATTTAAGTTGATGTTAGCCCTGGGCATGCTGTAAACTGCCCTGATTATGTGGAGGTATGAACCTTGTACGTATCGTAGTCTCTAAGGGACTTTCATCACGCAGGAGTGTTGGATTTTATCAAAAAGCCTTTTCTGAATCTAATGAGATGATCATGTGATTTTTTTGCTTTCCTTTTCTTTATATGGTGGATAATATCTATTGATTTTCATATATGGACCATCCCAGCATCTCTGGGATGAAGCTTACTTGGTCATAGTGGATGATCTTTCTGATATGTTCTTGGATTCAGTTTGTAAGTGTTTTATTTACTATTTTCGCATGTATGTTCATGATGAAAATTGATCTGTAATTCTCTTTCTTTATTTCAGCTTTGTGTGGTTTGAGTATCAGGGTAACTGTGGTGATGAACTGGGCAATGTATCTTCTGTTTTTATGTTTTAGAATAATTGAAGTATATTGACACCAACTCTTCTCAAGTCTGAAAGAATTTTATTCTAAAACCATATGGGCTTTACTTTTACTTTATTTTATTGGTTGGGAGACTTTTAATTGCTGCTTCTGTTTCACTGGGGGATATGAGTCTGTTTAAATTATTTATCCGATTTGAAAAAAAGAAAATTATCCATTTCTTTTAAATTTTCCAATTTGGTGGAGTATAGATTTTTAAAGTATGTTCTAATAATTTTTTTCAGATTTCCTTGGTGTCTGTTGCTATGTCCTTCTTTTCAATTCTGATTTTGTTTATTTGGATATTCTCTGTATTTTAGATAATTTGGATAAGGGCTTTTCAATCTTATTTATTTTTAAAGAATCAACTCTTTCATTGAATCTTTGTATTGTTTTGATTGTATTTTATTGATATCAGCCCCAAATTTTATAATTTCTTCCCATCTACTCCTTTTGGGTGTGATTTTTTTTCTTCTTTTTGTTAAACAGCTAGTAGTATGTAATCTCTCCAGTTTTGTTTTGTTTTGTCTTTTTACAGAAGCTTTTAGTTCTCTGAACTGGCTTAGCACTCTTAGAACTGGCTTCACTGTATCCCATAAGCTTGGGTATGTTGTATATCCATTTCATTGAACTGTACTAAGTCTTTAATTTCTGCCTTGACCCATTTTTCATTCAGTAGTGAGTTGTTTAGTTTCTATGAATTTGTAAGACTTCTGTTGTTTCTGTTGTTCACATCCAGCTGGGATGAGCTTGGAGGACTGAATTTGGAGGAGAGAATGGTGAAGGTCTTAGCTTACCTGTCTCCTTGGCATGCTCAGCTGCTGTGTTCCTAGGGAATCCTGGTGGTGTTTTCAACAGCTGTGAACCTTGGCTGGGGCAGTCTTGGGGTTGTAAATGTGCATGGAAATTTAAAGCATAAATTTGGTTCATTGCACAAATTAGTTATATATGGGGGCCGAGACTGTTTTGCATCTGATTTCATTTGCAGATCACTTTCATCTGATGTAGCTTATATGAAAATAATTGTTAGGTTAACTGAATACTGTTCTGTAACTGTAAAAGCTGAAGCACCTGTTTTGTCAGCCTTCTGAACTCTTCTAAGTAAATACAATTTTAAACTAAAAGCCAGATAGTTCTTAGTTGCGGTCCCACTTATTATATATTTATGCAAACATATGATCAATTTTGTTTCTTCAGTTTTAAGACCTTCAAAAGCAACAGGAAGTGAAGCTCCCCCTCAAAAGAACATAATCAAACTACTTAGCAATTTCACTTTTAAACTACTCATAAAATTCCTATTTTCTCCAAATTGTGAATTCATAGAGGAAATAGAGAGGGGTTATATGGGGCTTAAAAGAAAAATGATTAAACAAAAAAGTATTTCCCATTAAGGGTCTAAATCAAAATTTAAGCAGGTGAGTCTTAATTCCCTGCTGAGACCCACTAGATAACACACCACTGTGGATGATTGGTTCATTTGCATGAGTCAGAAGCTAAAATTCGTACTCATCACACAGAAATCAGAGATATTACTGGACTGGGGTGGCTCATCTCAGTTTATGGCATTTACCCATGTTAGAGAAAGTGTCTGTGGCCATACCACTCTGAGTGTGTTCATTCTTATCTGGCCTCACAAACTAAGCAGGGTTGGGGCTGATTTGTAGATAAGAGATAGCTGGGCCCTGGGTCACAGGGGAGAGAAATCTTGTAACTCTCCAAGTGGGACCTGAAGTGTTTCTTTCTCCCTAGGTTCTGCCTTAGTTTGAAATCAGGAGAAGTGAATTAAGATTACATTTCCCCATACTGGCTTTTCCTCCCACCGAACCCACAAAGCACATTTCTATTTTGATTGTGTGTGTGTGTGTGTGTGTGTGTGTGTGTGTGTGTGTGTGTGTGCGCGCGCGCGCGCACACACACATTCACTCTTTTTTTTTTTTTTCTCAAAAAGATCCAAAGCCACCTTCCTGTGAAACAAAGTTAAGGAAACATGGTTTAAGATATTGACTGTGTTCAAAGAAAGTTAAGAAGAAATAATAAAAATAGTAATTATCTCAGATGCAGCTCAGCGTTTCCTTCTGATTTGGAACCTCTTATTTGTACACAAATTACCTCATCACTGGGATCTTGCTTTTGCTGACTTGGGAAATAAATCTTCAGCCTCTTTTCCCAGAGGACTGAAACATCAAGAAGCCAGTAAAGCCCTCTCTAGCTCACTAGCTTCCTTTGTGAGTAGCTCTGACAGTAATTGTTTCCCAAAGAAACTACACTGAGCAGGTGGCTTATATCACACGTTTATCATAAGTTACAGGAGAATAACAATTTAGGAGAAAATCAGTCCCCAAACGCATGCATTTACCTTCATTGTAACAGAAATGTCTTAACATGTGACTGTGCTCAACCAGAAATATGCAGCCCTGCCCTAGTATGGGGCCACTAGCTATATATCCTGGGATACCAACGTGCAGAGATACATACAACTACGCGTAGCCACTAGTAGGTTAAATAAAATAGGCAGCTCTTCAGGGGTTTTCCTCATTTCATGCTCAGTTGCCCCATGGCCAGTCATTATTGTATTGGACAATGCAGACTCAGAACATTTTTAGACTTCCAGTTCCTCTCATCTTACAACTTGATAGGATAATTTTCTTTTTTATTAAAGATTTATTATTTTTTAAAATTTTTCTGCCTCTCTCTCTCTCTCCCAAACCCACATTTGTGTGGGTGTATGCTTGTGCAGGTGCTCACAGAGGCCAGAAGAGGGCATCGGATCCCCTGGAGCTAGAGCCTCCTATTCAGGGTGCTGAGAAGGGAAATCAGGCCCACTGCAAGAGCACTACAGACTTTTTTATGCCACTAGGTCACCTCTTCAGCCCCCACAATTCACTTCTTAAATAATGACTTTTTTTGGTAAGCAATTCACATTATTTTAATTAGAGGAGGTTTAGAAATTACAGATAAGACAAACAAATTTCACTATTATTAGCTAATACTCAGATGCATATATGGCTAAGATTTCATGTTAACTTTTATTTCTTCCTATATAAATGCAATACACATTTTATAATTTATCCCCCAAATTTTAGGCATATTTCTTCTTTTTATATTTAAGAAAGTTTTTATTCATTTTACATCCCAACCACAGATTCCCCTCTCATCCCTCCTCCAGACCCTCCTCAGGTTCTCCTCCGAAAGAGTAAGGCCTCCCATGGGGAGTCAGCAAAGCTTGATACATTCAGTTGGGCAGGACCAAGCCCCTGCGTCAAGGCTGAGCAAGGTGTCCTACCGTAGGGAGTGAGTCCCAAAAAGCCAACTCACGCACTAGGGATAGATCCTGATCTCACTGTCAGGGCCCTACATACAGACGAAGCTACACAACTGTCTCCTGAACACAGAGGACCTAGTCTGACCCTATGAAGGCTCCACAGCTATTGATCTAAAGTTCGTGAGTTCCCAGGAGCTTGGTTCAGTTGTCTCTGTAAATGTCCTCATCATGACCTTGACACCCCCTCCCCCCATATAATCCCACTCTTTCCTCTCTACAACTAGATTCCCTGAGCTCAGCCTGGTGCTTGGCTGTGGATCTCTGCATCTGTTTCCATCAGTCACTGGATGAAGGCTTTATGATGACAGTGTTCACCAATCTGATTACCGAGGTTACCAGTTCAGGCATCCTCTTCATTATTGCTAGTATTCTAGGCTGGGATCATCTTTATGGATTCCTGGGAACTTCCCAAGCACCAGGTTTCTCCCTAAACCCATAATATTAGGAGCTCTATCAAAATCTTTTATTGATCCCCCACTCTTTTCCTGTTCCAGCTTGACCATCTCATTCCCTCATGTTCCCATCTCCCATTCCACCCTCTCCCCTCTGTTGCCTCCTCTCACCTAAGTTTACTTGGAAGATCTCATCTACTTTCCCTTCCCAGGGTGCCCCATGCATCCCTCTCAGGGTCCCCCTTGTCAGCTAGCTTCTCTGGAGCTGTGGGTTGTTACCTGGTTATCCTTTGCTCTATATCTAGAACCTACTTATGAGTATATAACATGTTTGTCTTTTTGAGTCTGGGTTATCTAACTCAGGTTGATATTTTCTAGATGCATCCATTTGCCTGTAAATTTCATGATGTCATTTTTTAAACTGCTAAGTAATACATACTTGTGTATGTACCACTTTTTTTTTTTATCCATTCTTCAACTGAGAGCATCTAGGTTGTCACCAGGTTCTGGCTATTACAAATAATGCTGCTATAAATATAGTCAAGCAAGTGTCCTTATGGTATGACTGAGCATCCCTTGAGTATATGCCCAAGAGTGGTATCACTGGGTCTTGAGATAGATTGATCCACACTTTTCTGAGAAGTCACCAAGTTTGAACTCCCACCAACAGTGGAGGAGTGTTCCCCTTACTCCACATCCTCTCCAGAATAGGATGTCATCTGTGTCTCTGGTCTTAGCCATTCTGGCCGGTCTAAGATGGTAAGTCATTTTGATTTGCATTTCCCTGACAAGTAAGGATGTTGAGCAATTTCTTAAATGTGTTTTTAGCTATTCCAGATTCTTCTGTTGAGAAGTCTTTGTTTAGATCTGTGTCCCATTATTCTTATTGGATGTTTGGTTTCTTGAGTTCTTTATATATTTTGTAGATCAGCCCTCTGTCAGATGTAGGTGCCGAGGGCCAAGGGAGTATTCAGCAGATGACAGCCAGTATTTTACAGTTTGTCTTACTAGATGGGTGATCCCACTAAACAAAATCTGTGGAGTGGCTTTGCCTAGTGGGGTGACTGGCTGTGGATATCAGTTTGTGTGGTTTTTTTTTTCTGTCTATAACTTTCTCAAGTGCCACTGCTAATAAGAACAGCTATGGGGTTACTTTCTCAAGTGCCACTGCTAATAAGAACAGCTATGGGGTTACTTTCTCAAGTGCCACTGCTAATAAGAACAGCTATGGGGTTTTTTCCTGAGCCCTTTGGTAGTATGTTTTACATCTTTGGGCACACTTATAATTGTGGATAGTCTAGACTGATATATAGAAATAATAGAATATTCTTCTTTACTGAAACAGGAAAGTAACAGTATTTTCAGCCTCAAAGACAACTAATTTTAGACTTCAGAACAAATTCAGACAGACTAAACTGCTCCTGCAGAAAATATACAAAGACTGATTTCCAGGTGTCATTAATTGTTAAACAAGGCCAGGCTGTTTTGAGACATATCACCCTGCAATAGTTGACTTTCTCTGCATACCCTGACCACGCAAGCTTCAACCTGTTGCTTTTATTGTTAAGTTTTGAATGTCAGTGCTATTCTTTGTCTGGGAAAAAGTTACGTGCAAGGTCAAGCATTTACATCGGGCAATCTTGGTGACCTTACTAGCTTGAGAAAAACTGCATGACTTCATATATTAAGAGAATTGGTTGGGCCCTGAAAATGTAGCATATAATTGTCCAGAGTTTAGCTAAGGAGAGCAGGGAGCAGTAGCAGCAATGAAGGGGGGAAGAGAGGAGGGATGAGTGTGTGTAAGAGCAGCAGCAATGTAGGCATGAAGCTGTGCAGAATGTGAGAACGTGAGTGTGTGTGCTGAGTGAGAGATGGTGAGAGAGGGTGAGAGATATGTGAGAGAATGAATGGATGAGAGAGTGAGTGAGCAAAGAGTGAGTGAATGATGCAGAAGAAGCATGTGTGTGAATGAATGTGTGAGAGATAAAGCTGTGAGAAAGAGCAGCTGCTATGTATAGGACCTATGCAAAGAGCCGTATGAGAATGTGTGAGAACAATGTAAGATGTTATATGGTGAGAGAGCTGTGCAGAGATTTGTAACTGTGGAGACGAGTAGGATGAAACAGTATAAAAGGAGATGTAGAAGAGAAATGCGTGTGAAAGATAGATGTGTTGACATGTGAAAATAGATGTAGCTATGTACAGAGATGTTTGTATGTATGTATGTAAAGAAAGATACGTAGTTGTATGTATAGAGTGCAGCAATGTGGAGATATGCAGCTGAGTGAAGACAGAGTCAGACCATTTTTAAGAAGTAAAAGAGAAAGTTACCATCAAAAGTGTGTATGTTTCCTTATTTTAAATGTCATATGGAGATTTATTCATAATTACCCCAGATAAAACAAGTTTGTCTTTGCTTCTCTGAGGCATCCCTTTATTACTCTGAAGTGAATCGTGGAATCTGGCCTCTTATGACCCACATTATGTGGGGTTGGTTTTCCATTCTGCAGCTGTCGGTTTGTCTTATTGACTGTGTCCTTTGCCTTACAGAAGCTTCTCGGTTTCAGGAGGTCTCACTTATTGATTGTTTCTCTCAGTGTCTGTGATACTGCTGTTACATTTAGGAAGTGGTCACCTGTGCCAGTGTCTTCAATGGTATTTCCTACTTTCTCTTCTATCATGTTCAGTGTAACTGGATTTATGTTGAGGTCTTTGATCCACTTGAACTTGAGTTTTGTGTGTGGCAATAGATACAGATCTATTTGTATTCTTCTATACATTGACATCCATCCAGAGCCATTTGTTAAAGATGCTTTCTTTTTTTCCATTGTACAATTTTGGTTTCTCTGTCAAAAATCAGGTTGTAGTAAGAGGTTTCTGGCCCAGACTTTCAGGCCTAGCCTCAAGGTTTAGACCCACAGACCCTCAGAGACACACAGATGCTTACATCAATTTTAGGCTGATCAGCCTAAGGCCCAGGCATACAACTTTCTAACTCTTTACCCTTAAACTAACCCATGACTCTTATCATGTTCAGCCATGTGGCTCGGTACCTTTTCTCAGAGCAGCATAGTTGTCCTCTGCGTCTTCTGGCTTCTCTCTGGCATTCTGCTCTGTTCTTCCTGTTCCCAGAGTTTTCTTAGTCTGGTAGCCCTGCCCACACTTCCCACCTGCCTTTGGCCAATGAGCGCTTTTTATTAAACTCATAGGTGGGACAATTATTTATAATGCAACATCATAAATCCACTACATTAGGTGTTCATAGATGTGCAGGTTAATGTTGGGGTCTTCACTTTGATCTATTAAGAATATTTCTGTATGAGCAAGGGGATAGGGATTATGAGGAAAATTCTCACAATGATGGCTACCTGGAGCTCTGGATGGCCACTGAAGACCCATCAGGAAAAGGAGCTAGGCCCTCCAAGGGTAGGCAACTGTCGATTGACATGGGCAGTAGTCTTGAGGGGTGGAATCAGACTGTGTTCCTGTGCATGGGCTGGCACTTTGGAGTCCATTCCCTGCAGAGAAATACCTAACCCAGTCTTGACTTTGGGATGAGGAAATTGGACTTGCCTGGAGTGGATGTGCCATGCTGAGCTGACCCACCTTGGGACTTCTTGCCCTTTTCTGGGAAGGAATGGTGGATAGGGAGGGGAGAGGCTAAAGGCTGACTGGAAGGGATTGGGAGGAGGGAGGGGAAGCAGAAGGATAGATACATAGATAAAAAAAGAATTTTTTAAAATAAAAAATAAAAATAGAGAATATTTTTGTGCCATTTTTTTGTACATCATTTTATAGGCACGAATTATAAAAATTCATGATTACCAATGCAGGCTTTTACCATATTATACTCCATTTAACAATTTTCAAGAGTAATTTGTGTGTGGGCACATATGCATGTGTGCATGTGTGTTCACTCTTGTGGGTGCCTGTAGGGGGTGTAGAGGTTCTTGTTGGGTGTCTTCCTTCATAGCTTCTCCACAGTAATTTTATGAGACTGTTCTTACAAATGAAAACTCTGTATTTCAGGGTTTAAAGCTCCCCCAAGAAGCTGGGATTAGTAGGAACTAAATTTGATAGAAGTTTCTCACCTTGAGAAAGTGATACTTCTCTTACAGGCATCAGGTAGAGCAAGGACCACCAGGTGGCAGTAGCACACAGTGGGTGGTGTCCCACCATGCACCCTGGGGCAGCTGTGAGGGTTTTTTTTTTTTTTTTTTTTTTTTAGAGAAAATTGACAGGAATTCTAGTCCAAAGGGAAAGGGTTATCAAAGAGGAGGGTCTATGGCTAGGTTATATAATTTAGATGTGTCTGGGCTAAGGAATTACTGTAGATGGAAATTTTCCTATCCTGCTGCTGTTCTCAAATAAACACACAGGTTTATACTAATTATAAATGCTCAGCCAATAACTCAGGCTTGTTATAAGCTATCTCTTATATTTAAATTCATTTAAATCAACCCATATTTTTATCTATATTTTGACATGTGGCTCCTGGCTTGTTCCTTCATTTTTTTTTATATGTCCTGTTTGCTTGGAGGGCTTGCTGGCTGGCTTCTCTTGGGACTCTCCCAATTCCACTCCTCCTCTTTCCATTATTCTCTCTGCATCAGGCTGTCTCACCCAATCTATAGTGCACGATTGTAAGTTACAGCACAGGGAGACTGAGGCAGGAGGATTCAAGTTCATGAAATGCCTCAACTACACAGTAAGTTCCATGTCAGCCTCAACTACTTAAGACCTTGAAAAAGAAGAAGGTGTGTGTGGGGGGGGGTGAGGCAAGACAGACATCAAATAAATGATTTAGATTGGTAAATAAATAAGACAGGAAGGGACAGTATGGGGCTCATTTTTACACCAAGAATAATTTACATTTTGTTATTTATTCCTTCAACCAATCAACAATGGATGTCTACTATATCCTGTGTTCCATGCCAGAAAGTGAACTTAGAGAGTGGAGGAAGAGTCTGCCCTTGATTTAAAGGAACATTTAAAGAGAGGATCCTTTGAACAGTGGGGTGGACCCCAAAATTTATATAGAAAGCTGTTGATTCCTTTTTTGTTTTATTTTTCTAAAATGTCATCTAACAGCTAATAATTATTTTATAGTAGTAGCACTGAGCAAACATATTTGAAACCTATATTACAAATGATCTGCTTTTATCTCTGTGATGGTTGGTGTCGGTTGTCAACTCTGAAGACTCTAGAATCACTTGGGAGATGGGCCTCTGAGCATGCTTGTGGGAAGACATTCCCATTGTATTAACTGTGTGCCATGCCAGGCCCTGGATGAAATCCTGGACTGTATAAATGGAGGGAGCCAAGAGGCAGCACATGGTCACCCCTCCCTGATGCCTGGACTGTGGGTGTGATGGAACAGACAGCTGCTTCAAACTCCAGCTGCTTTGATTTCCCGCCATGGTGCACATACAGGCACCTGGGAGAAACACCCATACACATAAAATAAAAACAAAGAAACCTTTAAAAAATAATAAAAATGAGTCTGGTACTGTGGAAAGGCCTCCCCAAATCCAGGAGATAATTAGGGAATACTTTCAAAACTTATCTTTCACAAAGCTGAAAACCTAGAAGAAATCAATAAATTTTCATATGCTTATGACCCATCAAAAGTAAACTCAGGAGATATAAAGAATTTAAGCAAATCTGTAACAGTCAATGCAATTGACATAATAATTCAAGTCTCCCCACAAATAAAAAACCTAAAAGGCCAGGTGGGTTCATTTATAAGTTCTATAATAATGTAAAGGAAAATCTAACACTGATAATTCTGAAACTGTTTCACAAAATTGAAAGCTAAAGAACATTAACAAACTCATTCTGTGAAACCATATTACCCTGATATCATAAATGGATAAATGTCACAGCAAGAAAACTTTAGACTTGAACACATTAAGAAGGACATATACCATGGCTGAGTTGGTTTCAATCCACAGGTGCGTAGCTGTTTAAGTATAATATGCCATATGAATAGCCTTAATTAAACAAATCATATAGTTTCTTAGTAGATTCAGAAAAAGCATTTGACAAAGTTTAATGTATTTTCGTGATAGAAGTCCTGAGGAAATTAGGAATAGAAGAAACATACCTCAAAATAATAAAGTCTACTTAGGACAAACTGATAGCTAACATTCTACTCAATGGTGGGAAGTTAAGAGCATCTACTGTAGAATCAGGAACAAGGTAAGGGTGTCCACACTCCACTTTATTTACTATAGTGCTTCAAGTCTTAGCTAGAGAGGAAGTAAGAAAAGAGAAAGACACAAAAAGAGAAAAACTGTGTGAGGAAGAAGTAAAATGATATCTATTTTCAGATGGCATGAATATATACTTTAGAGACCTATAGTTTCCATATACATACATACATATATATGAGAGAAAGCACATTCAGTACAGTGGAAGGGTGCATCAGCATACAAAAATCAGTAGCCTTTCTATATATCAACAGCAATCTTGCTTGGAAAGTAATTAGGAAAAGCAACTCATTTATAATCCTTCAAAAATTAAAAATTACCCAAGGTTAAACCCAGCCAAGGAAAGTGGAACTCTATATAACAAAAACCCAAGATACTAGATTATGGAAATATCTTTCTTTCTCATGAACTGACATACTTACTGTGAAAATGGCTTTATGACTAAAGTAATCTACAGATTCAGTACAATCTATTTCAAAATTTCAATGATATTCTTCATAGAACCAGGAAAAAAATCCTAAAACTTGCATGAAAATACAAAAGACCATTGAAAGCTGAAGCAACTCTAAGTAGGAATAGGAAATAATAAATAAAAATAAATAATATATTGCTGTGGGATGGTGTTTCTGTATGCTGTGAATATGTGTTGCTACCATTGGTTAATAAGAAGCTGCTCTGGCTTATTTATATAAGCTAGGCAGGAAATCCAATAGAGATACAGGGAGAAGAAAGGTGGAGCTGGGGGAGACTGGGGTGGGTGTGGGTGTGGGGGAGACATACGATGACAAGATGTAATGGAACACAGGTAGTGATGCATAAATTAATAGAAATGTGTTAATTTAAGATGAATAAGCTAGTTAGTACTAAGATTGGGCCATAGACCAAATATTAATTAATTAATATTAAGCCTCTGACTAGTCATTCAGGTACTGATGGATGGGAGAGATTTGACAGGGTATAATAAACAGAAATAAGAAATAAGGTGAAGTTATGAAAACATCTGACCTCAAATTATACCACAGAGCCATAGTGACAATGGTAGTAAGTACAAGTATGAAAAAAAAAACCCATACAGACTAATAAAACAGAATACAGGACCTAGAAATAAATATACTCAACTATAGGCACCAAATATTTGGCAAAGGTATAAAAGAATACATTGGATAAAAGAGAGGCTCTCCAGCAGTGCTGGAAAAATTGCATATCCACCTACAAAAAAATGAAAATACATTGATATCTCTCACTACACAAAGATAAATTAAAAACTGAACACCTTAACTTCAGAGAGGGAATTAATATCTAGACTATATGAAGGACTGTGAAAATTATACACACAAAAAACAAAATACCAATTAATAAGTGGGCAATTAAACCCAAACATTTCTTAGTAAAGATTTAAAAGAAAAGTCCTCAACCCTTTATGACCTTGGCACACAAACACCGCGCCCTGTCCTTCCTTGTTTGTACCAAGGATCTCACAACAGTATCATAAAAAGAAAACACTGTATACATTTTAAGATTTACAAATTATTTAAAAAATTCAGTGATTCTTTTAATATTCAAGTCTCTTAACTATGGCCATCTGCAAATGGCCTTTCTTACTCCATGAGGTGAAAACCAGTTTACAATCACAACCAGATCATAACAGAATCAGGGACTCGTTCATCATCTTCTGACCCAAAGGGCTTGGGCATCTCTGCTTCTTTGCCTCTGCTATGCACGGTGCACATCTTGTCTAGTAGGCATAGGCTAGTTACACTCTGCACCTGCCTTGATGGTGATCTCATAGTTCTGATGTCTCTAATATATATATATATATATATACATATGCTGGGGCCATCACTGCAACTGAAGCTATACTTTTATCAATGGCCTCTTTAAGGTCTCTGGGTATTCCAACACTGCCTCATGGTGTCAAGTATCAGCTTCTCTCCATGGTCCCTTCAACCTTGCAGCCTTCATGATGTTAAAGTCAGGACCACATGGGTACATCATTTGCCAACCTCTGCTGCTACCTTGATGCGCTGCCTTGCCCCTACACTGGGTCATGGCTTCTTTGAGCTGACCCCAGGAAGTGCCAGTTCAACAAAGCTGGTCTCTTGGTAATCACAGCTGACTTTCAGCAGTAGCTGACTAGCAGTAGTCTGGTAAAGCAAAACCTTCACTTCCAGACTCTTAAACATATCACATGAATTGCCCTGGTAGTGCCTTAGAGGGACTGAAACTTTCAAGACATGTCTCCACCATCTTCAGTTTCCTAGGCATTATTTTCCAAACTCCCAAAGACTTGGAGAAGCTCTGAGCTCTCGGTAGCTTTTCAAGACAAAACCTCTAAAAGCTTCTCACAATCCTCCTGTCAAAACAACATGGTCAGATCGTTTATAGAAAGATGGCACTCTCTGACCAATTTGTGGTCCTGATTGGCTTTCTGTAACTTTGATCAAACACTAACCAAAGTCAGCTTGGGAAGGAAAGTGTTTATTCCATTATTATACTTCATGTCACAATTCATTACTAAGCAGTCAGGGCAGGAACCTGGAGCCAGGGACTGAAGCAGAGACCATGGAGAAATGCTACTTTTCCTGGCCTGCCTTCAAGTTCACAGTCAGCTAGCTGCCTTTCGTTATATTTCCCAGGACCACCTGCCCATGGGTGGTACTGTCTAGTAGACTGAGCTCTCTACCATCAGTGTCTATAATAGAGAAAAGCCCAAGTTGAGAGGTCTCTTCCAAGGTGTCTCTAGTTTGTGTGCAGTTACTGAATGCAACCAGCAGAACATCCTTCTCTACCAGCAAAATGAGAATGAAAACTTGTAATATTAGGTTTCTGGCCTTAGCCCCAAGTTTCTGACCTGCAGACCTGCAGTCCCTCAGACATGCATAGACGCTTACATTAATTGTATGCTGATTGACCTTGGGCCCAGGCATTTAACTTGATAACTCTTTACTCTTAATCTAACCCATGATTCTTATCTTGTTCAGCCATGTGGCTCCATACCTTTTCCCAACAGTATTTCAATTTCTTTCCTCTGTGTCTCACTGGCTTCTCTCCAGCATCTCCCCTCTGCACTTCCTGTTCCCAGAGTTTTCTTTGTCTGGCAGCCCCTCCCACACTTCCTGTCTATCTTCTGGCCAGTCAGAATCTTATTAAGCCAGTAGGAGGGACAAATATTAAAAAACGTACCAGAACATACTCCCAGAGCAGAAAACCACCTTGAGAGACTGGATCTCTCCTTAGGTAGAGTGGCTATTTTCGGAAAACAAATGTCAACACAAATGCAGTTGTGGGTGTGTGGAGAGGAAACTCTTACTTGGTGCTGGGGGGAGTGTCAGTGGTGCCACCACCATGGAAATTAGAATGGATGCTTATTAGAAAAAACTGCAGGTAAGATTACCATATGACTCAGCTATAGTGATAATGTTGTATACCTGAAGGGTTCCTCATCCTACCATGGAGATGCTTGCACATGCACATTCACTGTGGCTCTGTTCAAGGTGGGAAATGAGTTAGCCTATGTGTCCACTGACTGATGAATGAATAATGAGAATATGGCACTATGCTTGGATTTTATTTGTCTGCTTCAAATGAGAAATTATGAAAATGGATGGACCTTGAAATCATTATAAGTGAGGCAACACAGACTCAGAAAAACCCTGTAATTTCCCCTTATATGTGAACCTGTGTGTGTGTGTGTGTGTGTGTGTGTATGTGTGTGTGTGTGTGTGTGTGTGTGTGTGTATGTTTGACACCCAACACCCACATGAAGGCTCACAACTGCCCCGTAACCCTTGCTCTGGTGGGTTTGACACTCTCTTTGGGTCTTTGTGAGCACCAGGCATATCCTCAGTACACAGACATGGATACATGCAGGCAACACACTCACACACGTAAAAAAAAATTAAGACAAAAGGGGGGAAAAAGAATGGGAAAAGTTTTTGAGGAAGGGAGCAGAGACAGGATACGTGTGACAAAGACAGAAGAGGTTTCTTAGGTAGGGAAGAGAAAGATAAAATGGAGAAATATGAAGAGAGGAGGGAAGAACAAGCTGAAAGACCAACCCAAAGAACTTATTACAAAACCACCAGAACGGAACCTATTACTTTGTAAGATAAAGAGGTTAGGGTTAACATTTATGTAGCACCAAGAACAGAGATCTAATAAAGTTGTATTTGTAACCAAATACATTCCCTTTTCTTAAAATATTATGAACTACATAAAGCATATAAAGCATGGGGGATTTTAAGGGCTATTTAAGTTCTAGTCCTAATTTTATTATAAATCCATGTAGTCTATTAGCATCATCTAGAGAGGAACAGGACAAGTAGAATAAATGTATATTATAAAGGGAATTTGCTAGGATGGCTCACGCTGTGTAAGTAGGCCTCTGACCGAGGGTCCTTTCACCCCGAGAGTCTGTGAACCCTGAAGCTCTGTGAAGCCATCAGCGATACCACTGAAGCCTGGAGAAATCCTGCAAAATCACTGGTCTCCAGTCCATATTAGGTACAAAGAGTTGGGTCCTGATGTGGGGGAGGGCAGCCCAGTGGTAGCGGGAACAGCAATAAGAAACATACAGGTTGGCAGCTTTGCTTCTTCCTGGGTTTTTACATTTATTTGTGTGTGTGTGTGTGTTCCTGCTTGTGAAGGTCAAAGGCTTCTTCACATGGTTCCCAGGAACCCAGCTCAGGCAGGCTGTCAGATTTTGTGTGTAAGTCCCTTTATCCAATGAGCCATCCCTCTAGGCTTCTTTGGACCTCTTTGTGTCTGGGCTAACTTCTGGAAGTCTCCACTTATAGTGGGGGTTCTTCCCTCAGCTAATACTTCCTGGAAATGCCCCCACTATTATGGGTGCAATTAAGTACTCTCTAATTGGACTTAGTTCATTCCATAGAACAGAATTTCATTTACAGAGCTATGAAAAATGATCACCATTGAGGGGACTCCATCTGTGTAGCTGTGGGGATGTCATCTTCGATGCTGGAGTGACAATTCAGTCATGTGGTTGGGCATCACTCCTGCTCCTGTAAATAAGCTGAATAAACTGTCTACGTAAGACAGCCTAATGACCATAGACATTTTTCTCTAGGTCCCCTCTAGTCCTAGGAATTAAGTGGATTGGAGAAGGCCCCCGGAAGCAATCTCCCTCAGTGTTTGACACCAGATCAAAAGAAACACAGAGTTCAAACCTCCAGAACACATCTTGTTTCCATCCCAAGCCACTCTGGGTCTTGTCAGGACTTGCTGCCAGGCAGTTGGCTGAGACCTTCAGCCACGCCAGAAATCACAACAGTGGTTTTGCCTTCTGGAAGATTTCCAGGAAATCATAGAGGCTGTTTGCCTTCACTAGGCAGAACATCTAGCAAAACAATTCCTTTGGTCCTGGCTAGCTTCAGAATATCTATCGCAGCAATCAAGACATTCCTGGACCCAGTATGTTGCCTTGATATTCAAAGGCACAGGAACCAGAGGATGCAACGTTTAGGAATTACTGCATACAAACAAAGAATTTTTGCACTTCTGCATCCAGTTTCGATTGCTTGAATCCTTTGTAAAGTCACTTGAGTCCAACACCTCTCATGAGGTCTTCGCTTTGGCTGAGACAATTCACATTGGCTAACCCTTTCTCTGGTGAACATATCAACTACTACACTGATCTTTGGGACTGCTTTGAGAATTAAGGGGAGGATTTTTGTTTTTAAGCAAAAGCAGAGACAGGATGTGTATGCACACACCCTGATATATGTTTAGATTCTGTACCCACAAATATATGTGTACAGGTAGATGTGTGTATACACTCATTATTTTTCAAATAAAGTTAACCAGTTATGTAACTCAGTTTGCTGATTGCCTGTCCCCTCTGCGGATGCTCACTCAGGTATCCAAGATTCAAGAATTGCCTTGATTTGTAGACTCTTCTTTCTGGTTGTATCCCCACTCCGACCCTCAGTCCTGAGACTTTCCCTTCACACGTGGCCAGGTCACTGGCCCAGTGACCCCCAGCTTGGAATCTCTCCTTGGGCCCCCTCAAACACCAGCACCTCTCCGCGTTCCTTCCTCTTCCCGGTGCCACCAGGTACCCAAGGAGATCTCTCTCTCCAGGGTACCTGCAGCACTGCAGGTTAACCTCCAGCTCCCAGCCCTCCTGGCCACACTTGGGGCGTCTGGCCATTCTGGTGGGTAGAGATGTGGCCCTGTCCGCTGCCGCCTAGAGTCAGGAGTCCCCAGGGCAGGCACCCTGGAGAAGGAGGTGAGGAAGGGGAGCGAGCCGCGCCCTCGGGCCGATCTGGAGGGCGCCTCGGCCGTAGCCCGAGGGCCCCGCGTCGCTCTCCCGAGCCAGGGTTCTCGGGAGCAGGCCGCGCAGGAGACGTTGGCGGGAGGGGTTCGTGGCTGTTGGGGGAACCGGCTCCTGGGGAACAGTCCTTTCCAGGGTGGCCACCGTGGGCAGGCCACCGTCCGTCCTCCCTGGGAACGCCGGCCAGAGGGGCGCGAGTGGCGACCGACGTGCAGTGAGGTGCGCCCCGTACGTCCAGCTTTGCGGCTCAGAAGCCCGGGGCTGCGCGGTTGGCCGCGCCCGGTAGCGCCCCGGGGGTGAGCATCAGCCGCCAGCGCTGCAGGTGAGCGGTCGCCAGGGTGCTAAGGACCCGGGCGCACGCCCGCCCGCCGCGGTTGGCATGGAAGCCGCTCGAAGGGGCCCGGGCTGATCGCTGATTGGCTGATTCAACAGACGCGGCTGGGTCCAAAGCGCTCAGTGGCGAGCTCAGCAGCCTTAGCGGCTGGAGCTGGCGCCTCTGGAATCTCTCCACTCCGGGGTCCCCTCCCTCTACGCCAGACCCCGCCCGCTCCGCCCAGGCCTGGGTGCGCTTGCTAATCGCCTCGGACCGAGAAGGACCTGAGAATCAGGGCTGGCTGGGGTTCCCAAGCAGGTTTGGGGGCCTTCCTCTGGTGAGAAGCACCTGCTTGTCACTTGTCCGCAGTCAGAGATCCTGGATTTAGTCCTAGGTCAGGGAAGGTGGGGAGAAAAATCAGGGATCCTAGACTTACCCCCCCCCCCGCCCCCAAATAAAATCAAGGTGGGCTGAGAATCCCTATGTGGAGTTTGGCCAGGCTTTCTCTCAATCTCATTGCAACCTTCAGCCTGTGGTCAGATGAAAGCCTATCCTACCACTGTTTGGTTCTGAGTTAGTAGCTCTGATGCCTGCTGCTGTTGCTTGCTGGGGAACACTGAGCTTAATGTTTCTTGGGAAGTTGAGAAATTGGTGACTCCGGGGTTCAGCGTTCTTCCTTCCAGACTTCTCTGCATTCCTGGGTCCCCAGGTTGAGAGGGTTGACTAACTGTGCCTCCTTCTCTTTCCTGGATAGCAGAAGGTTGTGGTTTGCTAGGCGATGCGTCGCCACAGCTCCAAGACTGGAGTCGCTCTGCCTCCAGTGGGCCAAGGTCCCGAGGCTTGTCAGATGCTCACTCGGGCTCAGCTTGGCCAGGATCCCCCACAGAGAACCGTGCTAGGGGTGTTGACTGAAAATGAGCAGTACAGGAGGACCTGTGGACAGGTAATGATTCAGGAGAACCAGGAAAAGATGTCATGGAGAAGACTTCCTGGGGGGCAGTGTGCGTGTATGAAGGTGTGTGCCTGTCTCCACATATCAAGGGAATGCGTCTTAGGGACAGTTTGGGTTAAGCTTATGTTAAGTGACTTGAAGCCTGGTCAGAAAGGAATTGCGATTACTCTGGACTGGAGCACTGGAGACCCTCTGGGCCAGAAAGGTGTGTGGTATGAGCCAGGCCACCAGGAGTCAATCAAGAGAGCTGGTGCTGTGTTCAGTGGAGACAGTGTGCATTCCGGGATACACACTAGTTTGCTTTATAGAAGAAAGGTTGCCTCCAGAGAAGGTATCTCTACCTGTACAAACACCACACCCAGCTCTGAGATGCTACCTGTCTACTCTTAACTGACTGTAGGATCTGAAGGCAGAAACAAATCCAGACATTTAAATGTAGAGGACAAATTCAAACCTGAAACAGAGACTTTTCGAGATAGAAAATAAAGTCTCCCCACAAGTCTGTTATTAGATAAATCCTCACAACATGCCTCAATACTGTATTACAAGTCTTGGAACCCAGTGGTTACAAGAGTCCAGTCAGGCAAGTGGGTGGATCTTAAAGGTGGAAGTTAGAGATGTTTCTTTTATCCCTCACACATGTGACAGTAGAGGCTCCTTCAGAGACCCCTCATCTGCTGTCTCTTCAACTCCTCTGCTCTTGGGAAGGATTGAATCCATCAGTAGTCAGGATTCCCCCAAAGAAGTCTCTAAATGCTCTGGATCAAGCTGAGGAAAAATAGTTTTAATCAAACTGACTTAGCAATGTTCAACTTCTTTAAACTTACAGTCTGAGACTAGAGTTTTTGAGTAGGAAGTGGTGTCTACACTGAACATCCTTGTTTGAAATTCACACTCAGCTCTTGTGGTGCCAGGAATCACTGCTTGGTGCCTCCTCCACTCCATTCCTCTACAACCTCCCTAGGAACCCACCTCTTGCCTGATTACCCTTTTTTTTTTTTGGTCTGCATTCGGTTTCAAAATAATTTAATTCCCTTATTATTAAGTATATACATGTGTACATGTATGATGTGTGTCTGTGAGCATGCATGACACAGCATTCATGTGGAGGTCTGAGGACATGTTTGGAAACTCCTCTTTTTTGGGGGCTTGAACTCAGGTCGCTGGCCTTGGTAGCAAGTGTTTCTACACTCTGCACTACCTTGTTCCTTTCCCTTAATCTTCCACAGCTTCTGATCCTTCAGAATAAGGAAAAGACTTCTATATCTGTGCTCTTAAAAGAATGCTAGAACCTTCCCTCTCTTCCCACTCCAGGAATTAGGAGAGTCTAGCCCAGGCTGGCTTTGACCTGTTATGGAGCTCTAAATGCCCCCAAATTCAGGATTCTCCTACTTCACCCTCCCTAGTGCTACAATTACATTAAAGTGAGCCATGGCCGGTCATAACTTGTGCCTTGGGATTTTTTTTTCCCCTAGAAATTTATTACAAATTGTTTTTCTTGCTGAGCATAAGTTTAACTTGCTCAATGAAAAGTAAATTTGTGGAGTGACATATGAACTGGGAAGTGATATCCAATAATAAGTACAATCAAGATTAAGTAGAAGCAAAATGTTCACAGTTGATGGTGTAGGCATCTGTAGACATCAAAGCTTTTAGGGCTTCTACACACGACTCTGCTTAGGCCACTGGTGGCCAGTGTTCACTATACAGGGCCACTTTTTTTTTCTGTTGTTCTCACTGTAAGAATAAAGAAAAGGAACAATTTGAGAAAATTCCTCAAAAGTCATGATGTTGTTAAACAAAAATGTTCTCGTATCATTTATAACCATTTTGTAGCGCAAGGTTCCAAAGTCACAATGTTTTCCTGGATAACTGGGCTGGAAACGAAAGCTTTATGGCAACCTGCAATAGAAAATTTGATATTTAATCAGAGGACCAGAGAGATTCAATAACTAAGGATCAAAGATGATGCTGAGTTCTTGTAAAATATAGTAATGCCCTGAACTGGCAGCTTGGAGCCCATTCCCTACAGAGGAACACCTAACCCAGCCTTAATACTAGAGGATGAGGGAATCGGACCTAACTCGAATGGATGCACCAGACTGAACTGACCCACTTTGGGACTCCTTGTCCTCTGTGGGGAAAGGATTGGGGGATGGGGTGGGGGAGGCTCAGGGAGGAATGGCAGGGGTTGAGAGGAGGGGGAGGGGAGGGTGAGCAGGGGGATGCATGGCAAAAAATATTTTAAATTAAAAAAATTATGTTTTTAAAAAACACTGTAATGCTCTAAATGTAAAAGGAAATTTGCAATTTTCCTCTGGATTATTATAAATAATCAGTTTTTTAGATGTATTACAGCTTGTCCTGTTTTTAGTCATGAATTCTCGAATTCTCTTTAAAACATATGTAAGGAAGATGATGAATTTTAAGCACAACCTTTCCCATAGCACAAATTTAAACAAATGAAAAGGGAAGTCTTATTTTCAGAGATTCTGTATTTGGACTTAAATGGCCAGCTGAGATGTTTCTACATAGTGAGTGAGAATTTGCCCTCACTTTCCCAAACTGTTCTGAGGGACATGAACTCACATTGCTCACAGTGGATGGTGACCAACAAGAGACGTAACTGTTTCTTGTTTTGTTTTTAAGGAGATCGCAACAATCAGATGTTTTTCTGGATCAGAAAATGTCTTCCCTGCAGCTGGAAAGAAAATGCTCCCTGACCCTGGGGTCAGCGAGCCAGCCAAGTATGGATTTGATATCTACATGGATGAGCCTGAACAGGGAGACCGAGACAGCTGCCCACGGAGAGAAGGGATAGTATTTGAGGATGTTTATGAAGTAGACACAAGCATGCTCAAGTCAGACCTCCACTTTCTGCTGGATTTTAACACAGGTAATCATACTCCCCTAGGGCTGCTGGTACCCACAGCCCTCTACCATGTTCCAGTGGAGAGTAGCTGGTAACAGAGAAACAGAAAGTTCACAGCTTCCTGTGCGGGTGAGTGGATGTGATAACCCTCTAATGACATTACTTACATGACCACGTCACACCCCTGCAGTTTCCCCAATGTTGGTCGACTCCAATGCTCATGCCCAGTCAGAAGAAGCAACAGATTTTGGTTCAGACGTGATTAATGTAACGGAATATGCTGAAGATATTCATCATTACCTTCGAGAAGCTGAAGTGAGTTTCCCAACCTCGAGTTCAATCTCTAGACACTAAGCTCTGTCTTCATATTACAAGCTCTTAGCCATGGCCACTCCGAAAAAGACACTGATGTGAGATCTTTAAAACATAAGAAATCTTAAAAAAAAAAAAAAAGGAACAAAGAGTGTGAGCCCAAGCACTTGGGATAAGCAACACCCAGCCTGATATCATAGTGTTGAATATCAAATACATACATGCTTTCCATGTGGCCTAAAGTATCTGTGCTAGGTAACCAGAAATCACACATACAAAATTTTTTCTATCAGCTCATTACATGGCAGAACAAGAACTTCATATTTCTTCTTTATCGTGTGATAAAGGCTTATTTGGCTGGAAAACAGAGTCTTCCTGGTTTCGACTCCTGAGATTTCTTCACAAAATAGGAATACCGGGGAATGGTGTCTTTGTTAGTGTGACTGTTTGAAGAACCACACTCTTTCCTCCACCAGGTAAGGCACAGACCCAAGGCTCACTACATGAGGAAGCAGCCGGACATCACAGAGGGCATGCGCGCCATCCTGGTGGACTGGCTGGTGGAGGTTGGGGAAGAATATAAACTTCGTACAGAGACCCTTTACTTGGCTGTCAACTTCCTGGACAGGTTTCTCTCCTGCATGTCTGTTCTGAGAGGGAAATTGCAGCTTGTCGGGACAGCAGCTATTCTCCTGGCTTCGTAAGCATTCTTTCAGCTTGTGGAATGCCACCCCTTAAAACATTCGATTTCTCCCCTTCCATTTATTGAAGGAATGTAGTGCTTGCAATTAAAATGATCTGTACTCTTTTGATAAGAGACCACAATCTTTGCAGATGAACCGAGAGAGTGAATTTTGCCTACACACTTACTCTTCAGTTCAGATGTTTGAAATTTGTAGAAAGGGGTTTACTATCATGATTGAAGTAGTAACAGATGCGGATTAAAGTTCTAGTCTGTTCTGCACTGTGGTCCCTTGGCTGAATTTTAGTACAGGTGAAAAGTCCTGATTCAGGAGGTTTTGGTTTCATGAACGAACACCTTGGTACTGATCTGGCCGAGGGCACTGAGTAACACAGCTCATTCATTTTGTCCAGTGAGTGAATGTCTTAGCCAGTTCCTGTTCCTGTGTGTGACTCTAACAACATCCCAGTGAGTGAGGAAGGAAAGCTGGGTTGTGGCTAGACTGGCTTAAGTTATCTGTTGCTGAATGGTAGCTTCTGTTCTTCTGGCCTCCCTCGGATGTCTTAGCTGCGAATGTGCAAACAAACAAACACACAAAAAAATAAAACCAGCCTCCGATTTCCCTTAAAGCAGAACAAATCCAGAAGAATGGCAATAATGAAATCATATCGTTATTTTTCTCTTGGCTGTTCAGCATGGTTTGCTAATTAATGAAGTTAAATATGATCTTCAAAAAACAACCCAAAAGCTATGGGGTTTGTATTCCTGTTCTTGGGTGTTATAATCCTGACATTCTTTATCACAAAGCCACCGGCTATCTATTCAATCAACAGAGACCCAGCTGAAGTTTCTGTCCTGTAGGCTCAATCTGTATCCCCCAGACCCCAACCTGCCGGAACTCTCAGCATCGGAATAAGATGCCCTTGTAATGCTATCTTTCTTGGGCTGAGAGAAAGCTCCCGGTATGTTTTTAGCCCCACACAGCTGTGACAGTTCTGTGGGAATGGGAGTATAAGGTGGAGGAAGACTGCAAGGCTGATCAAGAGAAGGGGAACTAGACCTGTGTGCTCCCAACTTTCTCCCTGGTGACTCTCTACTTTCTCCCTGGTGACTCTCTACTTTCCTCAGGAAATATGAAGAGATTTACCCTCCCGATGTGGATGAGTTTGTCTACATCACTGACGACACGTACACAAAGCGACAGCTGCTAAGGATGGAACATTTGCTACTGAAGGTTCTAGCATTTGATCTGACTGTTCCCACCACCAACCAGTTTCTCCTCCAGTACTTAAGGCGGCAAGGAGTGTGCATCAGAACAGAGAACCTGGCCAAGGTATGCCACCGATTTCTAAGAGCATCTAACGCTGAGCAGGCTTAGCGGCCAACTTTCTCAGCTGTCCTCCATTTCTGCCTCTTAGCTTTCCATCTTTGTAAAGATGAAAAGCAATTAAGAACATGGCACTTGTTCACAAGACAGTTGACAGAACTTTGGCAGATCACATTCACCCAACTCTCCTGAATACTGAAGGGTGGAAATTCAGACCATAGGCAAGCAGTGCCTTATAATTGGAGAGCCAAATGAATGTAGTTGAGTTTTGTTTGAATCTTATTCTAACTCATTAAATAATGAAGCATTATGAAGTTTGCAGCCATTTTGACTTAGAGACATTTAGTTGAAATCACTAACATTCTGGTTTGACCAATGAGCTTGCCAGTCACTTGGCATAGGATGTCTGTGATACAAGGTGCTATGCAAAGAGTAATAAAGATGATCGCATGAATTCCCCAGCATCACGTGTCTCCAATGGCGTTGCCAGAGCTTGAGAACAGTATCAGTTTGCCTAATAATTACTAGCTTTAATATGGCCATGTCTTTGCCTCTGATTGACAGATCTTCCCAATCCAGGTACAAGGTCAGCACTCCCTTATCTTACCACCATAAAGCCTGATCTACTAGCATAAGAAAAGTAATTCATCATTTATGCTATGTGGGTAAGCTAGAGTGTTGTCATGTCACCACAAACACAAACATTAATCTGTCCAAGGGCAGTCAGAGCAACTACTAACCTAGGGACTATGGCTAGCTTGAGTTTCGTAACACTAGGCTCTGGTGTCATGTAAATGAAGTACCAATTGATGATGGTGGCAATTCTCGTTTTACTGACAGTTTTAGTCAAATTGGACCTTGCTCAAATTTCTGACTCTACTGAGATTTTCTCTCTTGTGCTTAGTATGTTGCAGAACTGAGCCTTCTCGAAGCTGACCCATTCTTGAAATATCTTCCTTCCTTGGTAGCTGCAGCAGCTTACTGCCTGGCAAACTATATTGTGAACAGGCACTTCTGGGTAATGTTCTTTCTTCCACCACAGTGGAACATTCATGGCTCATACACAATCTCTTCAGTGTCTTTCAAAGTTGGGAATGGCCATACCCCTTACAAGGACAAGTCACTTTCATGATAGTTGGTTGCCAAGACAACAGACTACAGTTTGTTCTTGAGTATTCCAGACAAGTTGTCATAGTTTTGGCTCCCTGGCTTTGCTCTGTGGGAAGCAGAGAAGACATGGAGATGTCGAGGAAGACCTGGAAATCTCAGTGCCCACCATGCCCAGAAGGCCCTTGAGATTTAGCTGGCCATGTCAATCAAAAGTTGATCCTCGACCACTGGGGTGGTGCACACCTATAATACAGGCAGCTTTGAGGTGGAGGGAGGAGGATTGCGAGTTCAAGGACAGTCTGAGCCACATAGGGAGACCATCTCAATAAGATAAACATTATCAGCATTCATCTTTTGTAACAAAAACCTTCAAGTTCAGTATGGATGGCTAGAAGTGCTCAGAGAACATGGCTGTTAGAGTTTCTTGCCTCAGAAGGTGGCAAGATCAGAAACAGACCCCTATGTTTTGTTCTGAAGTCTTTCTGGGGGTATCTACTTTTATTTCGTATGCTACTAAATAAATATTTTAAAGTGTGTGTGTGTGTGTGTGTGTGTGTGTGTGTGTGTGTGTGTGTGTGTGTGTGTATAAGAGAGATAGGCAGGGAGGGAGGGAGACAGAGAGGGAGACACACACTCGAGCGCAGATACACACACACACAGTGAGAGAGAGGGGGAGAGAGAGAGAGAAAGAGAGAGAGAGAGGAGAGCTCTGAGAAGATCAGTTCCCTCCTCCCCTAAGGGCTGCCTTTTGACTAGGACTCTCTCATATTCTGTGCAAATTCCTTAAGAACCAGTGAAAGTCCCAGCCATGAAGGAATAAGAAGAGTGATCTGCCCACTGAGGGTTACAGCTGTAGATGGGAGCAAATCACTGTTTTGCTGCTGGTCTAAGTTTCTGAAGAGGCTATGGGTCCTTTTAGACTCTCACGCACCCTCACGGAAGCCTCAGTTCCGTTTACTTCCTCATCAGTTATATTCAGACCTCTAACCCCTTACAAAGTTATGTGAAACGAAATTTTCCTTTTGTTTTAACTAGCCAGAAACCCTCGCCACATTTACAGGCTATTCGTTAAGTGAAATTGTGCCTTGCCTGAGTGAGCTGCATAAAGCATGCCTCGGTATACCCCATCGACCTCAGCAAGCAATCCGGGAGAAGTACAAGACTTCAAAGTAAGTTGAGGCACTCTCTCCTCCTGGCTGACTGGGCCCCTGTGGGATCAGAACTGGAAACAAATGAATTCTATCCTCTTCTAGGCTGGGAAATGAGATTGCTCCCTTAAGTCAAGAAGAGAATGTAGGCAGGCCTAGACTCACAATGTGCCAGCGCTTGGTCGTTGGAGTTAGCTGGCTTCCGTGGCCTAACTGGCATCCTTGGCTCTGGGCTGATATTGCCCCGTTCTCATTTCAGGTACCTGCATGTGTCCCTCATGGAGCCACCTGTGGTTCTCCCTCTGCAGTGAGGGACAGAGCTGAAGAACCTCCAGGGCCCGACAGCCACATCCACAGGCTTGCTCGGAACCGTTGGAGGTCAACTAATGTCAGCGGTAGATGACATCTTGAACATGTAAATGTTAGGTTTTCTTAGACTTTAGTAGTTTCTGATGTATATAGATATAGACAAGCACTTAAAAAAATAAACAACTTGCTGTACAGCCATGTGTTAGGCCTATTTACTAGCTGGCATCGCTGACTCACGCCTGGGCTTGAGTTGTGAGTTGTACACAGGTATGTCATGGCTGTTTCAACATTATTCCAAGCTTGTTGTATAAATGTTATATGCTTGGAATCCAAGCTTTCCTTACCCTGTGAGGCTCTCTGCAGACAGAGGAAAGAAAGAAGGGAAGGGCCAGCTGAGATGGACCGATGGTGGGACCCACATTGCTGCTGTGTGTCCTAGCTCCCTCTACAGCCTTAGTCAGGAGGGCAGCGGACATCCAAGAATCTCTTGAGTTCAAGTATCCTTTTTTTGGGGGGGGGGGCACAATATACAATCCATTCTCACCCAGAGACATCGTGCCCCTTTACAAAGGGTTGTCATCAAGGCTCCTCATCTCAGATTCTGGTAAGCACCAGGCATGGACTTCAATCATAGAAGATACTGATACTGTGGGAAATTGAAAAGGCAAATTTCAGGACTGAATGACACTTTTGGATAATGAATCCAACACTTTTATATTTCCCTCAGGAGAAATCCATTCTCCACTTTGCTTGGGTGTGGAGGGGGATGAGAATGAAATTGAATGAATGTTACCAACTAGCTGACTTTCCAGTTTTATTCCATCTGGGCTCTAGCCTCTTACTGGCTGCTGCCCACATTTAGACACACCCAGAGGTGTGCTTTCTGACCTCAAACTAATTAAGTTGACATTCAAGGATAGCTATTGCCTTTACGGTGCTGAGACTGCAGAGTTCCCAGAGGCTGCTTCTCATTACCGTGCAGGTAAGATCCTAGACTGGGAAGTAAAACTGTGACAGAGAAGCAGGTCCTTCTTCCCAAGACAGAGAAAAAGGAAAAGGAATTTGGTCTCAAGGTTGTGTGGAGCTTGCTGGAGACTAAAGGAAATTTTAAAACTAGTGCCATGGACCAGTGGTCTTTGGAGCACACATGAGTCTTCTGAACTGTGTAACCCTTCATTGAAGAGATCACCTGTCTCTAAGACCATCTCCTGGGCTCACTCCAGAAAGTTCCACAGAGGCAATGCATGAATAATATGCTTTTTAGATACTATTTATATAGGAAAGATTAGGTGCAGAGAGATTTGGGGAAAACATGAGAGTTTGTGAAATTTACTAAAATTATATAGATTTTTAAAGCACTGGTGAAGATTTATATCCAAAAATAAAGCTACAAAATGAACCAAACTCATATAGGTAGGTATATAAAACTGTCAAATATCATATCTGTGATTTTGTGAAAGCTTTTTAGGTGCCTACAAGCCACTGAAAGGGGCCGTCATTCCCAAGGGTCATCCTTTCAAGTTTCGATAGGATGACATGTCCTAAAACATTTTTGATAATTAGGACATAGTCTCAGAGCTGGTTCCTGCACCAGAATTAAATTCTCTGTACCAAAGACCTCTTAGTCTCATTGCCTAGATTTGAATTTCCCAGCCCCTTGACAACATGACCAGCACATCACCCTCCTCTATGGGACAGGAGGAGTTGACAATGCAGCTGATTCTGACTTTTGCTGTATCTGCCTCTTGCAAGATTTAAAACTCAGGGAAATCCTCCAGAGACTGTTTCTTTCAACTCTACCCACTTGCATTGCTGGCCGCTTCCTCTCTGTGGTGTGCATGTTTTGAGTTGGAGATGGAAATCATAACATTGAGGCCCCTGTAGATCTAAAAAGTAGATTTTCTTTGCTGGCACATTCTTGTTTTAGGATGCCTTGCTTCAAGCAAAAGGGTTCTTGCAGAAATAGGACATTCACTTTGAATCATTCTGCAAAGGATTTTTTTCTAAATATGGACACAAAATGTGTTTTGATTGTAGTATACAAAGGCACACACTGCAGGACACAGAGGTCTGAAGACATACCCTTACTTTTGCTGTCAACAGTTGATACACACCACATTTCTATTCCTGCACACACACCCACTGATTGCAAAGAATGGGTCCTCAGCTCTGAACTTCTTTTTATTTCTCTGTCCTAGCCCTGAAATACTTTATTCAAAAATAGCAGGAGAGTTGTCACCTGTGTGCCTCCCACCCAGCTTGTGTGTGAGCAGCAGTTATCTGCAAAACTTTCCTGTTATATCAGACTATTTGTTGAATTCTGTGTCGATCAGGTCCTTGCAATAGATTGTCTTAACACAAAGGTTATGGTTATGATACTTCTTTAAAATTTAACGGCTACTGCTGGTTGCTCATATTGTTAAATAACTTTTCTGGGATTTAAAAAAAAATTTGAAACACTTAGAATCAAATAGTAGAATGTTATGATTTTGTATAATTATAAGAGCCAAGAGCATAGTTCTATGATTGACAAGTATATAATTTATCTGTTCTCATGAGTTTTTATCATGCTTTTACCTCTTCAACACTATCCACTATTTGCAGCTTAAGAACCTGCTCTGGGAAGGGCTGAGGGGGTGGTAATGATGCCTCTGTCTGCCTCTCCAAACTTTCTGATCTGTCATTTCAGACAGATACACACTTACTCAAGGAAGTTGGGTTTGGCCATGAGGGGAGAAGTCCTTGACAAAATGAGACTTCTGAGAAAATGACAGGAGCCACACCTGGAGCAAAGTCCAGGATGGGATGGATGACCTACATTCTTTTCTAGCACACTTCTGCCCTCCACATATTTTGCCTAAAACTACAGAATGTAAGGGCACACTCTATGGCTCAAGAGTGCCCCAGCCAATGCCACGTGCAGGATTTCTGTTCCATATGTCTTGACTGTGAGGCAAGGTGCCAGGGATACAGAGGCATTCCTTAGGGTCCAGAGCTATGTGACCATGTAGCATCCTGGTTCCAGGGAGAGCACCATGTGTGTGTGAGATGATAAGTATCTTAGTTAGGGTTTCTATTGCTGTAAAGAGACATAATGACCAAGGCAATTCTTATGAAAGAAAATATTTAACTGGGGCAGGCCATCATCATCACAGTGAGGAGCATGGCAGCATGCAGGCAGATGTGGTGCTAGAGATGTAACAGAGAGCTTCCCATCCTGCTCTGTAGGCAGAGGAAGAAAGAGCCTGAGCCTGACTTGGGCTTTCAGAAACCCCAAACCCCACCCCCAGTGTCACACTTCCTCCAACAAGGCCACACCTCCTAATCCTTCTAATCCTATCAAAGAGTTCAACTAAGTGACTAAGCTTTGAACTATATGAGCATATGGGGCCATCCTTATTCAAACTACCACAGTAGGATCCTCAGATGTGTTTTCATTCTGACAGTATTTTTTTTTCTCTGTCTTGCAGGGTGTAAATGTGCTTGGACAGTGAGGTGTAAGTTTCTACTATGTATTTCATGAATGACTGCTAGGCTTGGCAAGTGATTTTGAGAAACAGAATGGTCAACACTCAACTTGTCAGATTAATGATAGGGGCAGGCCAGGGGGAAAAACATATGTGGAAGCCAGGGTAAGAGACCAGGAGGTCTTTGAAAACTGAATCAAAACAGAGTCTGTGGATAGAATGTCCCTCATGAATTAAAGTTTTTCAAGGCAGGCAACTTAACCAATTAAACCCATGGGTCCAGACACTGGCCGGGTATAAGTAGGTGTTGGTACAAGCTCACACTGCCCCCATCTCCATAACTGTCTTCTATTGATTCTGCCTGGTCTCCTGCTAAGCATGCCCATAGGTTTGCTTATATCCATAAAATTGCTATTTACTATCTACACCAAATTGTTGGCCAACTGGTGGAAGAGAGAGCTATTCTGTTGCTGTAAGCTCAGTAGTTACTGGTTGCTTTGCCTGTGGTTTCAGCCATGTTTAGTCCTCATACTGCCTGCGACTTTTCTGAAATATCAAGTATGGTCTGTGGGAATGAGGAATTGCATCAGTTACTTATATCCATCCTCAAGTTCAAAGACAAAACTGACCTTTACTCTCCTGTTAGTAAGACAATGGAGACAGAGAATGCCAAGAGCTCCATTCCTAGGAGGGAACCTTCTGTTGGACCCACTTGTAAAACATTGGCCCTGCCTCTGTGTCACAGAGAATACCTTGTAATTGAATGCGTATTTGCAAGGTTACAGAACCCAAGTCCTAGAAGGCAGTGAGCCTGGGCTTGACCATCAAACATAGACCCAGGTACTGAGTACTGGTACTCACATTCAAATCCAGAGTGGAAGGCTTTGTTCCGCAACTACCAGCGGCAATACTGTCTTCAGGTCCATTTTTCCTTCTGCAAGCGACTCAGGACAGAGCTGAACTCAAGAATAAAGAGAAGTGCCCTCATAAGCCCCATGGCTGCTCAGAATCAACCTTAACTGGAGATCAACTGGCGAAAACATCTAGACTAGGTGCTGAGGGGAGGTAATAGGTATGACCTGAGCTCATCTAAACTCAACCCTTCTGAGAAGGATCTTCCACCCTTGGCTCAATTCGCAAATGCAAAGAGAATGGCATTCATTCATCAGCTTGCACAACTGAGAGTTCATGACAAACTCCCGCGGTCTCCCACTCCTCCACGGTGATGGTGACCCTCAGTAGCTCTTCTTTAGCCAGACTGAACCTGGGCAGGACACACAGGAGATCCCAGTCCTGCCTTTCTTTGTCCACTCAGCAATTTATTTTTCCTAAAGGTCCCCGAGCTTCACTCCATCTTGGTCATTGGTGTGGGGCACTGGCTGTATTTATGGAAGCTGTTATGTTAGCCATCCCCAGATCTCTGTCACTCACTGCATTAAAGATGTCTCTGGCTAGTTAGGAAGGGAGCTCTGGTCTCCATATGACCAGCTTTCTTTAGGAATCCACAGGCAGTCCTCATGGGGCGGGTGAGGAAAGAGGGAAAATATGAGTTTGCTTTCTTTCCCAGTGCAGGAATTGGAAATGTATCTAATCTCTATGCCACAGAGAAGGGAAGGACATCTAAATGTTTATAAAGATCACATCTTTGATGCTCCCTTATTGTGAAGGATAAATATGATCAGTTCTTGCTGGTTCTCAATCCATCTTTGCTGGCTTTCTGGCATATCTTGATGACACTTTTCAAATGATTTACGTCTAGAGATTAATCTCTTCTGAACTGAACATTACTTTATGAATAAAAGACATGCTAATTACTTATTCCTTAGAACACAGTATAAAACTACCGAATGCAGTGTGATGAAAACTCTGAGCTCTGCCAGATATGTGGCTCACACTCCAAGGAAACCAGGAATTAAAAAATATGGATTTGGTAGAATATGTCTGTAATTCTAAACCCCCTATATGGAGGCAGAGACAGGAGACCCCTGGGAGCTTGCAGTCCAGCTAACCCAGTGCACACCGTAGCAAACAAGAAATTCTGACTCAAGCAAGATAGAAGGCAAGGACCGACACCTGATGTCCTCTGACCTCCACATGTGTGCTGTGGTTTACACATTTCTAATACATGTGCATGTGCACACATAGACACACAAAAGGTATATAGCAACAAGAATTCACTCAAGGACATTTGAGAAAGAAGCAAGAAGGTTGGTTACAAGCTGCAGTTTTTCTTGAGAATGACACTATCTTAGGATGATTAGGGGCAACAGAAAGGGGTCACAGGGACTTAAGCCTTGGAAATAATGAGACAGAATTTCATTTCAGCCTTTCAGAACAGCCTCTGTTCCTCCTCCTCCTGCCTCGGGCACTGAAGGCAGGAGCTGGGAAGATGGGGAAAGTGGCATGTCTTTTGGAAAGGGACAATCTGATATGATGGTTGTGACATTTAGGGCACAGTATCGGTGATAGTGCTTAAAGATGGGGTGACTTGTCAAAGCAGAGTGCACAGTGGAGCACTGGCCTGCTGTCTAGTCCCATCCTTGCTCTGTCACTGTGCTGTCACAGCCCTTGACTCCTGCTAACCAATGACTCACTGCAGCAACCTTCCCTGGCCATCTAGCTTCCTCTTCCCATTTCAGCTTTTCTGAAATGAAGCTGCTGGCATCACTTCCCTGCATCTAGTCCCTCTGTCCCATTACTGTGTGGATAAAATACAGGGCACATAAATTCATCACTGGCCAGACCCTGACAAACCCCACACTGAGGTGGCCTATACTCTCTCTGATTCCTTACAGAGTCTTCTGGCCTTTTGTAAAATGCTTCCTAATCCCTGGTGCCACTTATCTACCACCAAGGTCACTGATTCCTTGAAACTAATCTTTGGCTCTTGCTCCCCTGTAAACCTTGTCTTTCAAGAATAACTGAAGGCCAACTCATGTGTCTACCATCTTAAATCACAATAGGACACATCTCATCCTCTACGCTTAGCATCTAGATACATGCTGGAAATTCAATAATGCTTTGTTTAACAAATGAAAGGATCATACTTTTTATAGACAATTGCTGGCCCTTAATTGAACCAGTTATGATGATGTACCTGGGGGATATAAAGGTTTGTCAAGTACATTTAGATAAAATGAGATTAAAAAGGAAAAGCCCACAATAGAAGGCAGGGTTAGATATGACCTCATGCTGCCCAGAGCGAGACTCCTCACAGTTCTTACACTTGTATGTGAGAAGCTAGAAGACAAAGGAAGCTTTCACTGGAGACCTGAAATACATGGTTTTTAAAAGTAATAATAGAGAAGCAGCATCAAGGCTTTTAAAAATCGTTTTTGCCTTTACATATGTCAAATCCATTTTAGGGGAAGATTTTCCTTCAATAAGAAGTTGTCCTGAATTGTCATTTAATACACAACAGCACCTGCCTTAATGTGCTCAGACAGATAGACTTGCTTTTGAAATCTAGAAACCAAACCTCCTTTAATGGATTTTTTTTTTTTATCAAACTCTGAAAATAATCATTTTGTAATGGCATAAAGGACCAGAAACCAGACTGTGGCAGAATCACAGAAGGGACATCTTCATTGGAACTTCAAAACTAGAATGACCTTTAAAAGCTATTTGTGCATATGGAACAGTTAAGCCACAAAGGCCAGAGCAGCCAGACCAAGCTGAAGAGAAAGGCCATCCTGAGGGTGTGGAGACAGCAGTATTGGGTGTGGACTTTTAAGTTGTAGGGAGGATTACTGCAGCATACAGTATAGAAGTTTCCAAGAGAGAGCAAAACAGGCCTCCTCACCGGAACAACACAGAGCTCAGCTTTGGGCTTGGCAAATTTTCTCTAGGAGTCCTGTACTGTATGGCGGGTCATTTTAGATTAAGGCAGTAATAAATGAGGCCAATGCCCAGTGGCTTAAAACAACAGACCAGCTTGTTGTGCACATCTTTTATAGCAGTGGTTTATACAGTTTTTGGTTTTTCAATTCTGACAATTTGGACGCCTGTTTTTAGATATGTTAATGAACACCACCCTGGAAGTTATCTACTTCAGTTAAGCCCAATTTCTGTTTATCTAGGTCTTGAGGAAATTAACCTAATTTCTAGTCCAGTAAAAGGAAACATCAGAGGCTGCAACAGCTAACATCTCCAACATGTGGAGTCTCAGTTAATCAATTTCAGAATTAGGAATTAGAATTAGCCAGGTTTTAAATTACTGGCCTGTAGTTGAGGGGAAAAGATTATTTGTTCAAGCTCTGAGTTTTGAACAATTGCAAATGGAAGGGTGGGCTAGAAAAGTATGAGAAGAATGGAGAGTCTACCTTCGAGGCCTATGTTCCAAGATGTGCACTGAGGGGCCTTTCTGCTTCTTGAGAAACTGAGAGAAAGGGCGGAAACGTGTGAAGTATTTTGGGCAAATGAGCCAAAGCTAGAACAGTTTAAATGCCTGTTCTGTTGAAGCCTTGGACAGACTGACAAGTTGTGGGTGCTACCTTTTGAAACTCACCTTTTTTGGGGGTTTATCCCATGGATGAGAGAGACAGAGAAAGAAATAAAGAAGGGTAGGGAGAAAGAGAGAGAGATAGAGATAGATATAATTTCAATATGAGGTTTTGTGTTTCTAAGTGGAAGTGTGGGAGTTTGAAGCAGGGTTCTGCATGCTTTCTCTTTCTGAGTTTCTTTATATCCAAACCTGTGGGGATTCAATAAAAGCTTCAGAAGTTTTGGAGATATCAGAGGGAATCTACCCATAGTCTATGAGGGGAGTTAATAAAAGTGCCAGAAGTTCCAGAGCTCTAACCATAGTCAGTCTAGGAGAGTTTGAGAGTGGTGATCTTTAATCCCAGCACAGGGAGTATCCTGGGAGTGGTGACCTACACCCTTAATCCCAACTGAGTCAAGGTCACTTTAGATTATAGAAGGGATTCCAGGCCCCCAAGCAGGCAGTGGTGGGGCCACGCCTTAATTTACCAAGACAGCATTTAAGTTTAAGGCAGGAATAGAGTTGAGGGAAGCCAAGCCAAGGAAAGTGAGGCTGAGGAACCTGGAAGACAGCTGGGTAAGATCTGACTGTGGTGTTTATTCTCTCTCATATCTCCAACTTCTTCAGAGATCTATCCCTGGTCTGAGAGGCTTTCCCTATGTCCACCAGCTGGTTCTTTGTTCTAATCCTGGAGACAGCTCAGTCAATAAACCTTCACAAATCAATTCTCATCTTCACATATGTCTCTAGGAAGATCTCAAACTAACAACTTACCAAGAGGTTTCTGGCCCAGACTTCCCTTCAGTTCAGACTCACCTGCAGGTGTCTTTCACCGCAAAATGACTCAGACGTTTATATTAACTTCATTCTGTTTGGCCTATGGTTTGGGCATATTGCTAACTAGCTCCTTCATCTTAATTCAACCCATTCCCATTATTCTGTCTTGCCATGTGGCCTGTGGCTCACCTATTTCATTACATTTTGCATCGTGGGCATCTGGATCATGTCTCTTTAGACTCTACACTCCTCCTACCTATGTGCCTGGCATAGGCCAAAACAGTTCCTTTATTTCACAGCATATGGAAAGACATTCCCACATCACTTCCCCTTTTCTGTCTAAACAAAAAAGAAGGTTTCAATTTCAACATAGAATTACATATAACAAAACAGCTATCAAGCAAGAATTATAGTTATAATATCTAGCCTGTTTGTATTTAACAAAATTAAAGAAAATATTCTATCATCTATCTTATCCTCTGAGTCTAAAGTTTCATATCTAACATACCTTTCAAAATAACTAAGAAAAACTATACCTATAACTATCTAATCTTTAACTATATCAAAGATGACAGAAGGATATAATATTACCTAAGTAAACAGGAAGTGCAAGCAACTTCCAAAATCTAAAAAGGACAGAGATGACACCTATCTGCCTGGACAGTCACTCAAAGTTCCTTTGTAACATTGGGGCATCCATCTTCAGCCTACAGGCCCAGAGTCTCTTTTCATTTCAGTGAAGCAGGAAATCTGAAGGACTGCTCTGTCCATTCTGGCATGGTTTGTCAGCCATTTCTCTTTGAATCTTGAAGGATGTCTGGCAGTTTTCTCTGCAAAAAAGGAGCCTGAAGGGCTGTCTCGGCTCAAGAAGAAGTGTTAGAAAGTTTGGGATATTTCAATCCGTGACCTGTTGGTTCCACTAATTCATGAATTCCAGGGCTGTGGTGAGAGACACCTCACAGCAACAGGAGCCTGTGGCAGAGATTACTAGTGTTATGGCAGAGAAAGAGACCCACGGAGATGGAGATGGACACAGAAAACAGGAGGCGAGGGGGAGGAGAGGGACAGAGGGAGGGAGGAAGAGAGGGGGGGAGAGGGAGGGAAAGGGAGAGAAGGGGATATTGAAGACCTATTTCTCCAGTTAGGTGTCTACTCCCTCCCCACCACAAAAAATTAGTGTAACCATTAAGGTACCAGGCCCTCAGCATAAGCACATGAGACTAGATATATTTCATATTCAAATGATAACATTGCACTCTTAGCAGTTCGTGGTCATGTCTCAATGCACTCTGCCTTTAAATTTCTTCAGAATATGAGCATTTTCAACATTCAATGTTTTAATTCCAACATCTCTTCCGAGACTCTAGAAGAAGTTAGTTGTGAACCATAATATAACACAAGCTCCATACTTTCAACACATAATGATATAGAATAAGCATTATTTCCACTCCAAATGGAAGGATGGGAGACTAAGATCAAAGTAAGAAACAAACCCAGCAGGGAAAATGTTCAGTTCTGTAGCTCCGTGTCTTGCACATGGCCTCTCTTCTGAGCTGCCTCCACTCACTGTCTGGTTTTCCTCTGCAGACTTTTCTGTCATTTCCAACTTTCTGGCAACTTCAGTACATCTCTAGCCTTGGTCTCCCGGCCACGCCCTGTGCATGACATGTCACACCTCGGAGCAGAATCATTGATGTCTCTGTAATTCTTGCATCATGTATGTCTAGGAAAACAGCACCATGTGGATGGTGCCGTGATCTGCTCGAGTAATGTCTAGGTGTCTTAGACTGTAGTTGTATCAGCCCCTGAGAGGCTGAGCAGTGACTCAAATCTGAGAAAACAACTTTCAGATCCCCTTAGTAAGCAGGGTACATCGGATGTATTCTTTCCTCAGAGGAAGATTTTGAAAACAAAAACAATTACTGATTCACAGCATTGACCCCATCATAGGTGAAGCCTGGTCAGCTCTTGAGATACCTTCAAATTAATTCTTAATGCCTCTATGGACCACACTAAGGTTTTAAAAAATGGCTTGTTGGACATTTATCATCCAACTTTACATTTACTCTGAGCTTTTTTACATGACCTCTGCTGGACTATGTACTTGGTCACCTTATTGTGACAAGTCATAGGCAAGTTCTTTGCCAGAATGTATCACGAATGGTCTCTATTTCTGTTCTTAATAGACTCTTCCTGTTCATACAGGACTCTGTTAGAAACCTTGCGAGCAGTACCGATATTCTGAGTTCATATCAGAATTGCCCATTAGATGCTACTTACAGATCAGGAGATTGTAAGCAAGATGCATTTAGAATGAAGACTGGATCAGGATACCTCCTACACCCATTTCCTTTAACCCAGGCTTAAAAACGACTTGTTAACGACCTAACTAGAATTGGCGAAATTCCCTCCTGATTTTTCATCAGTGCTGACGTGGATCTTTTCAATTACAGTGTTCCTTTCTTTTGTTTGATTTCTCCACATTGACCAGGAATTGTACCTGCTGGGGATGCTCAGTCTTCTGATAGTTTTCTAGGAAGTATACAAGCTTAAACATTTCCCATACTTGCCTAGGAGAGTGCTGTCTTTATTTTTTCTTCTTGCCTCCTACCAAGTTACCCTCTCAAAGACCCTTGAGGTCTTCACACAAATTGAATCCAGCCTCTGAGAGAACTCCAGGTGAAAGACCACCCGAAAGACCAAAGATGTACTTGTTCCTGTTATAAGTTTCTCTAGGAATACAGAGAAGGAAGGACACACTGAAGTCTGAGGTGCGGATCTTACACAATGATGCTTCATTTTCTCCTATTAGTATTGACTTGCTTGAGTCATTAAAAAAAAAATGAAAAAGCAAGCAAATGAAAATCATCAGGAGCTTTTCCTAGTAGCACAACTGACCACAGGAGAAATCAGATGGAAGCATGAATATGCATAGAACGCATCAAAGCTTGGAAACAGGATGGTTCATAACAGACCATGTCATCCAGCTATCCGAGCTCCCAAAGTAAGAGAAATGTGCCTTCATTTAAAACCCACTCGTCTCACCCAAATATGCTGCAGACATCACATCAAGGCTTTTATGCAATCATTTTTAAATTGAAGAACCAGTTTAAACTGAAGACATAATTTCAATTAATAGCATAACATTTTTTGAAACACTAGGTGTCTTAGAAAAATGATCATTCTAGGTTGCTGTGGACTGGTTACAGATTGACTTCAAAAATGGATCTGGTTAGCTCAAAAAACTCTCTCATGGTTAGCTTGGGTCCTGTCCTTGACATACTTGTCACTGAGGATCTCATGGTTAGCTTGGCTTCTGTTCTTGATTTACATGTCACATCTGCCTTTCAGTAGCTGACTAAGCTCTTGTGGAAGCCATGCGAAGTCTATTTTCCTTCTGCTTTTTCAAATTAAAGCAAAGGGATGTGTAGCATTTCAAACTAAACAAGGCTGTCATTTTTATAGGGAGAGAATGTCTTAAAAAGCAAAACAGTTTTCACAATTCATAAAGCACCCCCTAAACACTTTTGTTGTATCTGGTTTCTGGCCCAGACTTTCTGGTCTGTAGTCCTATAGTCCCACTGAAACACACAGCCGCTTGTATTAATTATACACTGATTGACCTGGGGCCCAGGCATATAACTTGCTAGCTCTTGTTCTTAAACCCATGACTCTTATCTTGTTTAGCCATGAGGCTCGGTACCTTTTTTCAGAGCAGCATAGTTTTCCTCTGCATCTTCTGGCTTGTCTAGCGTCTTTGGGTCTCTGGAATTTCTGTTCTGTTCTTCCTGTTCCCAGAGTTTTCTTCCTCTGGTAGCCCCACCCATACTTCCTGTCTGCCTTCAGCCAACCAGCATTTTTATTAAACTAGTAGGTGGGACAATTATTTACAATATAACAACACATAATCCCACACTACACACTTTGCTATCTTAATTTAAAATTAATCTTCTAGAAAAGTCAAATCAAGAGTCAATTTCCTTTCATGGGTGACTCACACAATATCAAAAATATATCTTAAAAAGCTTTCCAACATCTTGTCCAAAGCAACAAGATTCTTCATCAATGTTCTTGAGAATAGGTAATGATTGTCATGGCTGTGGTATTATAGAATTTTACAATTATTTATTTTTGTTAACAACACTCCTTAAATAATAAGATAGGAGGGAAATTCAAAATCAGACAAGCTCATGAATATGTATGCCCTTCTCTGCACATATGGCTCTGTCTTTGGTCAGATACGCATTCTTATTAGAATAACATGCAATTAGGTATCTTCTTCAAATGTAGTTAACTTTTTCTGAGTTAGTTAGCTTAAGCCCTGAATACAAGGCCACTGCAGCATCATCCAAGTGTCTCCAGTCTAGCTTCATCCTCCCCTTAAAGCACCTTTGCTCCATCTTGCTCTGTCAGCTCCATTGTTAGTTCTGACCACCTATTTTGGCCAGACCCCAAACCTTAACAGCTTGGCACATTTTCACAGAATTTGATTATGTACCCATCTATGTGTTTTCAGCTGACAGCAGGAGTTATCAATCAGGCTGTAGAATCCTACAAAGCTGAGGTGTCCACATGTAAATGGAGGGTTATAGAGAGTAATTGGGCCCCCAGGAGAAGAGGTAATGAATGGAAACAGGGATCAAACAGAATTAGGAAGCACAGAGAGTGGGAATCTGGGTAGCCACAGCCCAAAGGTTGAAGGAAGGGTGCTTACTGAAGAGCTCACATGAATGAATGAGCCATACTTGAGTACAAGTTAACATCTACTGTACTTGAGGCTGTTGGTAATGATCAAGCCCTGTAAACACTAGGACAAATTAAGCTTGCTTCTGCACTGCCCCTGACCCCAGGAACTCAGAGGCCAGTGTACTTACATCAGCAAACCTCCATTTCTTAGCTTTCAAATGAAGGTAGGTGTGTTCCTTAAGGGTTGTTGTGAGCCTGTAATAAGCTAATATGCACTATGTTATCCGGCACACTATGCTCCTTGACACATGCTGTCATCTTTGGCTTCCTAAGACACACAATTCTGTCACTTAGAAAACATTAACAGCTCCATCCAGACCAGTATTGACCACTTTTTAAAATTAGCTCTATAGTATTATTACTACTACCATTGCATTAACGTTTATAAGCCTAGCCACAATACGTGTGAAAAAAAGTGATCACCCGATAAAAGTGAGATTCAGAGGCTCTAGCTTATATGTGGGTTCCAGATCTGGTTCTCAATCCCAGGTTAAGTATTTTGAGTTCCAGTAATTTCTCTAGAGAAAATAAAGGCACCCACTTCTTTCATGCTTCCACAATTAAAGGGATATTATTCACCCTGCTCTGTACTTATCTCTCAGGGAATGAGTGAGATAGTTGCTGTTGGAACTGTCCAGAGTTAAGTTATATGTTGTCCCCATTTAGGTCAGACCAGGAAACAATATCTTGTTGCCTTTAAGGTTCACAGTGCAACATTGCTAGGGCTAAATCCCAACATTATTTTCAGGACAATATTACTGTGATATTTTAAGCTAACCAACAGTTTCCATGCAATATATCACAAAGATGGTTTTAGCTAATAACTGTTCTGTGGATAAGCACATTCTACATCTACTTATAAAAAGCTTTACATATCTAGAAAAGGACAGACCAAGGGACTAACAGTCTTAATTATTTAAGGTTATATCCTAGGATAATGTACAAAGATAACAATGGTAGTGTTAATTATCTTCGGCTGTTGGCATGTGAAGATTATTAATGATAAGCTTAATTTTAACATTTGGGGATGCAGCATAGTTCAAAGTCTCATGTTTTAAATATTTACTTTACAGCTATAAATCCCAAAATAAAAATAGATATTATACAGCAACACCAGTGGCTGAGATAATTAAATGTTATTTGTCCTCTGCTGCAGGGAATTAATTAATTTCTTGCTCTTCATCACAGAAGAGTCATTTTTCAGGTGAATTTTCTATAATGAAGTGTTGGTGATGTTCACTTTTACCAGGAAGTTTTCAGCTCTAAGAATATTGATCTACACTGTATCCAGCCTTCCTGCCTGGGACCTTTGATCTCCTAGCAACCTTTTGCTGTTTTAGAGCTAGATGGTATAGATACAAAGGTAGTTGAGCCCACAGACTTTGAGGGCTCTAGAGTGCTCTTGTGAGATAATGGAACAGGAGGCAGCACTTTTTCCCATTTAGCCTCAAAATGTCTTCGGTATGTCAAATCAGTCATATAATCAACAGGTGTTATTGAAGGTATCAACATCATCGTCATCCAGATAACAAGCATTTGTTCTGTATATGAAGAACACACATTATCTACGTCACAGGTAAAATAATTTTAATATATGAATTAGGTCATGTGAAACCATATATGAATTAAGGAAAATAAGGCAAACCAGATAACATATACACAAATTGACATTTTGGTGAGCTTTGTTCTGGATTCGATGACATATTTAATAAGAAGCATAAGGACTGGTCTTTGTGCTTAGGGAAAGCTCAGTTTAACTAAGGGGCAAGCTAAATAAGAACACTGCAATAACCCTAGGCCATCATAAAGAAATGAGTTATAAGATGCATGGTAGGAAATAAAGAGGAAGTAATGTGAATTCAGTAGTCTAAGCAAACTAGCACCTGCACAGATCCGGGAAAGGTGGCTCAGCATGTGATATTATGAGCCTTAACTGCTCAATACAGAAAATAAACTTTGATCCCAATAATGTGACAATAGACACAATGGTAAAGTTGGAGGGGTGCTTTACCAAACACTGGAAGTCAGGAACCTCTTGGAAAGATGATGGGAAGAAAGACGAGCTTCAGGTGCAAAGATTCTGCCATCTTGGGAAACTTTGGAGAATTGGCTTCCAAAATATTTACCCCACATCAACGACACAATGGAAAGGTAAGGCCCTTGGATGGGAAGTGAAAAGAACATTGAGTCTGTTACTGAGTTCTACAGGTGGACACACTCTCTGTTTGCTATGATTTTTCTTGTCCATATACAGTTATTAGGTACCAGTTTCATGTCACAAAGCCATGAGTAAGTCACTCAAGAACAAGGTGGTCTCTGAGTCATTGTCTAACACGATCATCACTGCTACGGTAACATCCTGGCTACACATATCACCAGGTAGTGCACTATTAAAGGGACTACCATTATCTATGCAGTCCACTGTTGATTATGAACGACTGTTACAGCGGCATGACTGTATTGCGTAAACAAGGTCTACAGTGAGGACGAGAGACTCACCAAGGCCATGGGAAAGTTAACAAGGAGGATTTGAGTACACGACTGATCAACACTATAAGAGACAAGTGTTGGAGTTTAGGTGATCATAGAGGAGAGGCTAAAACTTGGGAGGTCGGGAAGAGGCTATGAAAAGGAAGCCACCATCTTAGCTGAGACGGGGAGTGTCATAATCACTGTTCATTGATGTGAAGAAACACCATAATCAAGGCAACTCAGGAACGGAGACATTCAATTGGATGCTTGCTTTTAGTTTTAGTGGGCTAAAACCATGGTGATTTAGCATGGCCAGAAGGGGATAGACATGGTGTTAGAACAGTGGCTGAGACTTTGCAGTCAATTGGTAAATTGTAGGCAGAAAGAGAAAGACTGGGCCTGGTAGGGGAGGGGTTGAAACTTAAACTCACGCAAGTGACATGTTTCCTCCAAGACTACACCCTAGTCCTTCCCAAACAATTCCATCAACTGCCAATCAGGCCTTCAAATACACGAGCCTATGGAGGCCCATTCTCATTCAGACTAACACAACAAAGATGAATGAGATTTACTCAGGTAAGGGATATGAGGGTGGGAGGAGCAGATGAGGCATAAATACTTGGGGTCTAGTCTTGTATGCTAGGGTTAGTTAGGTACCCAAAGTTGTTCTGTTCAGCTCAAGTCAAGAAGCAAAGATTGAAGCTGGTAACTTAGGTGGATGCCTAATAGGGAACTATTTTGAAGCAGTGTTAAAAAATTTAGCCTTTATTCCAAAATGAGTTGGTTAATAATGAGGCGAATGCATTTTCTTAGAAACCTGTCAGCTACGGTATGGAGAATGGTGTGGGGTCAAGCCCCTGCTCACTGATGGCATTTATTATTTATCTATTTTTGTCGCCAGCGGAATCAGGAAGGGAAAATAGAAAGCGTGTCTGAAAGGAGGGTTTTCTCATTCTACCTACATGCTCGGGTAAATGGCTGCTCACATTTCTGTCTGCTCAAACTGTACCCAGGAATTAAAGGAAAGCTATTTTCTATCACAGAAAGCAATCATATAATTCAGCACCAGAAACTGCAGAGGAAAAAAAGATGTTAGAGAATTATAGTGATCTGAATTAAAAATCTGCCAAGAGATCCGTGAGAGGCTTGTGTTCTGTGAAAACACAGGAGATAAAAGTATCACCTTGACCCCAGGACAGTTGGAATTTTAACAAAATTAAAACGCTCTCTCAGGAGAGAGTCTGTCTTAAGGTTTTGAGGAAAAAGAAATACAAAAGGCAGACAAATTTGGTGAGGTGTTTTCCCCGTGTTCTATATAGCAACTCGCCTGTTTGGAGGAGCTTCACATTTCACTCTTTCCTTCCAGTCTCTGGTAAGATAAACCTGATCTAATCTCACATCTTGTCATCCCGATGAAGAGATGATGAATAAGGCACCTGGTCACTCATGCTATCCCAGCATTCTAAGGCAATAAGAGTCTTAGAAGCAACCCATGTAAAAGAATCTGCTTTGATTATAGCTTTTTAATATGCATAATTAATTAAATGCTGATTCCATCAAGCTGATGGAATTCCAAATCAGCATTCTAAATGCTGGTTCCACACCAGAGATAAAGACTATCTGAGGAAGGTTTTCTTAGATGAACACAGCAAATGTTGGAATCAAAAAACATTCAGAGGAGGAAGGAAGCCATTCTGGAGTTTGCTAAAAATAACACGGTCGGGACCAAGACAGGAAATGAGAGACTAGAGTTTTCATCCTTCCATTACAAAGAAAGGCCCTCCGTTCTGAAGCGCTCCCTTTAAAAGTTGTACTTGAGAAAGCAAAATAAATCAACAGTTCTCTATCATTTAGACAGAGGATTCTTTGTTCTGTCCCTCACAAGTGTAACTGAATAAACAAATGGTTGGTGGATAAAACACTAAGAACATCTGCAGCAGGACAAATGTTGCATGTTCTTGCTCACATGCAAAGCTAAGAATATAGAGGTTAGGAAGGGCAGGATGGAAAGAGATCAAGGGAAGTGAGTAATGGGCACCAAAACACAACAAACAGTTACAGACTGGGGACATGGCTCAGTGGATAAGGTATTTGTCACCCAAGAGTCAGGCAGGAATGGGTGGGTGTAGCTGCCTTTATTGGGAGGCAGAGACTGGGTAGGCCTGAGGCAAGTTGGCTGGCTGGGTTAGCTGTCAATCAGATCCAGGTTCAGCAAGAGAACTTGCCTCAGCTAAAGTCGTGCAGAGTAACTGAGGAAGACACCTGTCTTCAACTTTTGGCTTTTCATACACGGATTTCATACACACAGTCACACACATGTATGAAATGAATCATGTATGTAGTATGCACACTGTGCACTCACATTGACATGTGAAAAAATAACAGTTTGGAAAGAGGAGTCAATTATAATGTTCTATAGCACAGTAAGATAAACAGTTTACAATAATTTATGATATATTTATTTATTTATTTATTTATTTATTTATTTATTTATTTATTTATTTATTTATGATATATTCAAGGCTGGCTAAGATTAACAAGACCCAGAATTAAATTAAACACGGTTGTAGAAATGACTCGGTGGTTAAGAATACATATTACTCTTCCAGAGGACCAGAGTTCAATTCCCAGCACCCCACCAGGTGACTCAAAAAAACCTGTAATTCCAGCTCCAGGAGATGTGATGCAGGCTGTCTGTGATATGAAGCTTGAGGGATGCGCCAACCTCATCCAACACTTAGTCTGGCTTGTACCCTATTTCTGTAGGAAAGCCTTGGCTTTCTTTGGGAAAATTTTCATGCGACTACAGACAGACAATATCCTCTTCAGTCTATTTCTCCTACGTTGTCTCCAGATTCAAAGCAAATGAGAAGTTCTGTCTCCACAGATGATGTCAGTGGAAAGTGCATAAACGTCTCTACTCAGGATGGTGGCACAAAGTCAGTGGAAGTAGATCAAGGCTGACTCAACCCACTGAAGCTTCCAGAAGACTCTGACAGTATAAATTGAACTGACTGGCTTAACTCTTGGGGTTGGTGTAACGAATGGGCTTCATCGTGAGAGTCAGATCCCAGAGAAGAGAAATGATTGGAGGAGATTCTAATGCAGGTGTCACATATAGAAAGGTAGCAGAATCTCATGTTCTAGGAAAAAACAAAACAAAAAAACCAAAACCTTGCCCATCCTTTCGAGGCCCCAAGGATGGGAGCTGAGGAAGGAAGGGCGGGGCCTTGATGCTCCCAGAGACTGAAGGGGCAGTGTTGTGTACAGACTGCAAGGGCTGTAGGCATGGACTGTGTGGAAGCTGGTTTCTCATATGGTCAATAGAACATTTTAGAACAGAGAGAAAGAAAGAAAGAATGGAAGAAAGGAAGGAAGGAAGGAAGGAAGGAAGGAAGGAAGGAAGGAAGGAAGGAAGGAAGGAAGGAAGGAAGGAAGGAAAGGTGGTAGCCCAGACTAGCCTGGAACTCTCTTTGTGACTCAGTCTGTCCTCACATTCGCATTCATCCTCCTGCCTCAGCTACCTAAATTACTGAGATTACAGGCATGAACTCAATTGCCTGGTGAGGATCAGCATTTTGTTTTAAAGTTTACACCTGCATTCCTTTGAATACACATTTAAATAGAAGGCATCATCAAACTGCTATTTCAAAGAAATTGTGATTATAATTATAATAAAGCAATTATTTATTTGAAAGTGAGTCAATTTAAATAAAAACATTGTGTTAATAGCAGTGTATGTAATCGACGAATTTGGCACAAATTATTACAGCTGACAAATAACAAACATTTGGAAGATGTCAGTTTTGTTTGTCAGATTAATTAGTTATTTGTTCATGAAAGAGAAGCAATATCAGGAAGATATGTTAGCAGTGAGCAGGATTAGGGAGGCTTTTCCACCATGGGGGTGCTGCTGGGTCTCTGAGGGTTTGCAGAGCTTTGAATCACAGGACATAAGAAGGCTGCATCAATGCGATGTAAAAGGAGATGCTTGTCGTTTACATAGGACTGAGCTGGCTCATGTAAGATGCACTTTTCTTCTTGGCCACAAAAGAGAGGCTTATAAATGGCAAGCGCTCATCTTTGGGGTTTTGCTGTGGAGACAGATACATTGGACCGTCTCATGACAGTTTCTTCAAAAGCGTCAGAGCTGCTGACATGTGAGAATTCAGTGGCTACTAGCCTAGGTGGCTAGAAACCTTCCATTTCTGTAGTAAAATCTTGGGGATATGATACACACTGACCTTTCCTCAGTTACCATATTGTAAATGAATACCATCTTTGGAAATAATACATCATTTACAGAGAAAGATAGCCAGCAAAGAATGCAGCAGCAGAGGCCTTTTATGATGCAGGGTTTGGTGTAAGTAGAAGCTTCTAGAAAGCCCCCACCCCAAGATGCCCTGGTCACTGTGTGCTGAACAAAAAGCCCAACCAGAGAAGTAATCTTCTACTCACTCCCAAGGTTGTACAGGCAGAAGCTTGAATTGCCTCAGCTGTGACTATGTGCTGAGCTCCAGGCAGAGAGGAAGTATTCCTAAATGCCTGATGCAGTGTTCTGAAATGTGAATTGAACCCGGGGGGGGGGGGGGGGTAAGATATTTGTGGCTTGACTGCTTCAGGCTAGGTGGCTACATGATTTGAAAAAGTTGCTTGTTTGCAAGTTAACCACTCACATGTGGCTAATATAGCTAATGCCTTTTAGAGGAATTGCATCTTACACCTCAAGCTGAGCCAAACTGTGTAACTGGAGTTTGATTAGGCTATACCAAGAAAGTCAAGCTAGGACGGGCATTGTCTCTGTGGGGCCTCAGTATGTACTGCCTTCCCCACACCTTCATTGCATTATCAAGGATATAAATTTATACCTCCAATGCTGACTGACAACTCTCCTCCCATTGTAACAAACTCCACTCTAGTACCTTTCATGACCACAACAAGAGCATTGGGATGCTGAAGAAAAGGAAGGCGCTAGGCTCAGACACAGCAATCAGAGATTAGTTAAAATTCCTTCCTGCTCTCTCCTGATTTATGTTATCCTTCGTTTCAGCTAGTACTTTATTAAAGAGGTTGAATAAATAAAATTTCCAGAAAATTTAAAATGTCTTTTAAGGATTTAAATATATTAAACTTCAAAAAAATGTGTTTTTCTTACTAGAGACACTAGGAGACTCTTGATGATCTAATCATAGATATATATGTATATGTATGTATTATATATGTATATATTATACATATTATGTATCTATCTCTATCTAGACTTTTTGGCATGAATAATAATAAACTTTTTCTTTAGGTCGATACCCTTTTTCTTATGTAATCATTTTATTGTATAAGTGAGTGCTTTATTGCTGTGAAAACCATGACCATGGCAACTCTTATAAAGAAAAGTATTTAATTGGGGCTGGCTTACAGTCCAGAGATTTAGTCTATTATCATCATGGCATCATGGTGGGAAGTGTGTTGGCATACAGGCAGACATAGTGCTGGAAATGTAGCTGAGAGTTTCACATACAGACTGACAGGCAGCAGGACGAGAGAAAGAAACACTGGGCTTGGCTTGAGCTTATAAAAACCTTAAGGCCAACCCCCAGTGACACACTTCCTCCAAGAAGGCCACACTTCCTGGTGCTATTCAAATCTATGAGCCTATCGGGATTGTTCTTACTTAAACCACCACATTTACCATCTTCAAACTTAGTTTTTGTACATTAAAACAGCTGAGGAGAAAACTTTGTTGCACTGCACATCTTAAGTATTTCCAGAAAAGGTTGGCTTTTTAAAGTTAGAAATTCCTGCTACACAAGTAGTGTTCCCAGTGAATTAGAGTAAAACATACTTGAAGCTTAGTTGCAATTTTGTCAAGTTTGAATTCCTAGGAGAGCATAAGTAGCATAGCACAGTCAAAAAATTTCATCTATAGCCAAAGTGCATTTGTTAAATTTGCCCCATTAATCTCCACTGACAGCATCATTTGCTCCACTGCTAAATGTCTCTGTGATTTACACAAGTCATCATCAAATACTACTAATAATAGGACCTGCATGATAATTAACATAAATTAATATTTAAGAAGTACTTAAACCAACATCTGCCACCTAATAAATATTTATCAATAGTTATGTTTAAAATATTTTTACCTTAGACAAATCAGAAATTACTGTGGGTTTTCTGTTATTGCAAATAGCAGAAAAGTCACAGAAAAACCTTAAATATTTTTCTTGGGTAATAAAATTCAGGAAAAGTATTAATATTTCCCATAATTCTTTATAAAATAGAGGTTTTTCTGAGTGGCTTGCCATTTAGAAATGTATTTTTTGTCTTAGCAGACAGGGTCAAAAGAGGTTCTTCTCCATGCTCTGATGTGTAGAACACACCCACATCCTCTCACATCTGCACTCCCAGGAACACACCCATGTTCTCTTACATCTTCATTCCCAGGAACATATGCACATTCTCTCACATCTGCATTCCCAGGAGAGCAAGAGGCAGGAAAACCTTCAGTTCGTCTCTACACTCAGGAGGAATCCACTTCAAATCCAGTTGTCCCAACCCCCATGGCTCAGATCTCCAGGGCAACCTAAGAACTTGATCTAAAATTTATATTTATTTTTAAACAAAATTATGATGATCTAGGTGTTATTTGTCTCCTATTGACTGATTTTATGTTTTTCTGATAAATATGTTCATTCTTGATCAATGATCTTTAAAAATAAATGTATGTGAATGCGTGTGCCTGAGTGTATGTGTTTGCACCAGGTGTATGCAATGCCAACCAGGTAAGAAGAGGATGTCAGATCTCCTGGAATGGAGTTACAGATGGTTCTGAGCCATGCTGGTGCAGAGAACTGTAAACTGAACCCAGGTTCTCTGCATGAGCGGCCAGTGCTCTTAACATCTGAGTGGTCTCTCCAGCACCAACATGAGAAAAATTTTAATAAGAGTATGCATTAGAGCTAGAGGTTCACTACATTTTTCTTCCCTCTCTAGGGGTCTGTAATTTAGTTCTTGGGCTGGTGATGTGGCTGAAAGTGGAAGCCATCACACACTGGGAAACAGCAGTGTTTTGTTTTGCGTTGTAAAAAACTAGTGTTCAGATAAACAATTTGTCCTCCGAGAGGATATGATTCACAACGCAACTAAGTTTACAGTGCTCGGCACTAATGACAACATATGCACTTCTTGAATGATAGGTGATGCTTTGGAGTGAGTTTACTGTGAAAAATACCAACAAGCAGAGTGAGCACGCGCAATGGACTGTGAGAGGCGGCAAATGATACAAGTGAATCGACAGCCCAGGAACCCAGATTTATTAAAATAGCCCAAACACTGGAAAGCTGAGATTCCTTGTCTGTCAGTGTGTCGGTCTGTTGCTAAGTGCCACCTGGCAGAGGGGTGCTAAGATTTTGGAATTTCATCCAAATGGATATGGGAACACATATTTGTTTTTCTGCAGGTGTGTAGCTCTACTAACGGTATCGATGCTGAGCGCTTCCTTCTTTTTAATTGAACCATTTTATCTATGTGCATGCATATCTGCATTAGGATATGTAGACACGTACGTTTGAGAGTAGATGACTGCTGAGCTCAGAGGCACTGGATCTCCCAGGGATGCGGTTACAAGCAGTTTGGAGACAACATGTGGGTGCTGGGAACTGAACCCAGGGCTTCTGTGAGAAGAGTATATGATCTTACCTCTGAGCCATCTCTGCAGCTCCAGGTTCTACCTTATATGACTGTCAACTGCACATCACAATTCTCCCCTAAAAGCCCTTGGGCCCCATACTTCTCCAGTATCAGCTTTACCGTCTCTGACATAATTTTGTTTCTAATAATTCACTCTTAGTTATGGTAGCTGTACTATCAGTTACCGAGGAAGCAAGAGTCTCTGTTGTTGGTAAACGACTGGAGAAGCTAACAGTCCCAAATCCACCTCCCTGAAACTCGTGCCACTCATTTTTATTACGGAACCAAAAACCTTACAGCCATCATCTGGCATTACTTTTCTGTCTGTTTTACAAACTTAACATATTTTTTCTTTCCGTTTCTAACGGTGTTACAGATTTTTTGACTTTTGTAAATTTGAAAAATACTTGGTTTCACATTGCTTTAGAAAATATTTTGCATATACAAAACTCTAGGATAGACTTTTTTTTTTTAACTACTGGTTGGTCCTTTCATCACTGATCTACTGTGGGAACCCCCTCACCCTCATCTTTGTTCCTGTGACTCACGAAGCTCTTGCGTGCATTGTAGATTTATACTTCGTATCAAATTAGAAGCCATTCAGCCATTTCTTCTTTCATCTTATTTCTTCCTGACCACCAGTGACTTTAATTATGTGGATACTAGGCCAACTAAGCAGGGCCAGGGTCTCTTCTTGGTGCACTGTTAAATTTAATCAGTTCTCTTTGTTTCCTTTAGTTTTATTTTCTGCTTATTCGTGTCATGTCTTTAGATTCACTGTCTTCTCCTCTAGAGGGTTTGTTTTCCAATAAATATTTATCTTATATTAATATATTTTAAATAAAATTTACTGCCATATCACCTAGTATAATTTCCATGTCTCAGAGCAGTATAATCTTTTGTAGTGTTCAATTTGGGTCTTTGGGGGAATTTTCTCAACATTTTTATTTTATTTTTTGAATATATGATCTGTAGTTATTACGAGTGTCTTGACGTACTGCAGCTGTTAATTCTAACAGCTGTTAATTCTTAGTTTCAATTGATTTTTATTTTCATTGCAAATCTTATTGCTTCTTTTCATGTATGATGATTTTTTTAAATTTGTGTTTTGATATAGATATTTTTGTATTCCTAAGAATATTTATGAGTATTGTTTTGGAATGCATTGTTATTACTTAAAAGCAGTTTAATCCTTTCAACTTCTGTTTTTACTAAGAATTCTTAATAAAACAGACCATTGCCATTTGTGATGTTTGAATGAGAACAGACAGGTCCTATAGGCTCATATATTTGAATGCTTCAAATGTGGCTTTGTTGGAAGAGGTGTCAATGGGATAGGCATTGCGGTTTCCAAAACTCACACTGTTCCCAAGTTGGCTCTGTCTCTGCCTCATGCCTGCAGATCAGATGCAAGTTCTCAGCTACTGCTCCAGCACCAGGCCTGCCTGCCTGCTGCCACAACCTCCACTGTGATGATCAAGGACTCTAATTCTCTGGAACTGTTAGGTTCTGAGTAGACTCCTTTTTTTTTTTTTTTTTTTTAAGTAACCTTGGTCATAGTGTTTTGTCAGCAGTAGAAAAGTAACTAAGACATCATTGTTCTTGGTTGCCCACAAGAATGAGATGGTAAGACCACACAGTTACAGAACATGGAAAATCAAGCTGAAGCTGAGCTGGAAGCATCTTCCCTCTGGCTAACATTTCACAGGGAGAGAAAGCTCAGCCATGGACCATGTATCATTCTAACCTGCCAGATAAGATACGCCCACCGGTGCAGTGACTATTTGGGGAATAATCACTTTGCTATTGGATTGGAAATCTTTTCCAAAGGGAGGAGCATTCATCTGGTACTATAAGCATGTGGAGAGAGGAGCATGGAGGTCATAGGCTCAAGGAGGGAACAGACCATTGTTATTTCCCTAGATGGACACAATCAAATTGCTTTCAAAATATTTATTGATAAGCATTCATGAACACAAAGCAACCATGGGCTCTTACACAAGATTGGGCTCTTTAACATTCCATCGTGTATAGGGGAGGTACCCACAGGCCCCAGCCTTCCTGAGAAGCCATTGACAGGTGTCATTTTCCTTAATAGTGCAGCTACCAAAGGACTAGATTGGAAGGAGAAGGGGTTCAGAGGAAAAGGGGAGAATGTAGCAGATGTAACAAATATGGATATATAATAACATACTGCGTGTATGAAGGAACCAAAGAACAAAATTTTAAAAAGATTTCTTGTTCTGAATCACAGAAGGGCCAAGCCTAGGGCCTATGATTGCCAATATTGAAACCAGTGCCCTGTCAACAGTGCTGTGTGCTGTTCTCTGTAACTCTGGGTAGGATACACTCGGCATCACCAGTTCCCTAGGAGTACACTACAGCACTGTTCTGATCTGTGATTAAGTGGCAGTATGTCTCATAAAAAAAAAAATAAATTCTTAGTGCTCAAAAACTGAAACAAAGATCCTAAGGCAACAGGAAAACACTTGAAATTGTTTTAAATTTATTTATTTTTTAAAAGTTGCATACAGTGTTCTGCCTGCAGGTCAGAAACGGGCACCAGATCTCATTGTAGATGGTTGTGAGCAATTGAAATCAGGACCTCTAAGAAAAGACAGTTATCTTAACCTTTGAGTCATCTCTCCAGCCCCCATTGGAGCTGTTTTTTTAAAATCAATGTCTAGTCAGTGATCCAAGCAGAGCCGCACACCTAATTAATCCCAGCGATGATACTCAGGGTTTTCTTCACATCCGTGATGTCTCAGGGTCCCATTTAACATCAGCAACTCCTTGGGTGTGGTGATGTGGCAGAGTCAGGCAAGCCCTTGCTACATACTGAGACCAAAGGTCCAGGGATTCACACACACTTGGGACCAACTAATTCATCCAAGATGTATTTATTAGTTGTTATTACATTTTCAGGCATTGTAGTTGAAAAAAAAAATGAACAAAGCTGTAAAAATTACCTCACTTCGTACGGAACACAACAAGTGAATAGTACGTGAATGAAATCTGTAGATGGTCATGTGAGCGATGAAATTTTGGTGAGGTGGAGTGGAAGCAGGGAGGGCCAGGGAGTCTGCAGTTTTTTCGAGGGCATCCTAGAAAGACTCTGAGCAGGCAGCATGTGGAAAGAAGACTCGAGGGAGCAGGGAATGAGCCCTGTGGATATCTGGGGAAGAACAATACAGAGAGCAAACACCTCAGACAGGGGTGTAGTAGGCGCGTGCGCGTAGGGAAAGGTCATGGACCACGGCAGTGCATCCTGAGTTCTCCACGTCTTCTCACGGATCTCACTTCACAAAGCCTAATGCAGCTTCCCAGGAATGACTTGTTTTTATACCTTGGCCTTTGATCTCTTTTCCCTGGGATATAGTTAGCCGATGATAGTTCTGAAAGATAGTTATTTGTGCTTGCTTTCTTAGGACAATAAAACTGCTTCTTCGGTACGTTTAAAATGTTCAGGAAGTGAGTGCTTCGGTGGCGCCTGTGATATCCCATGGCACACTGACCTTATGCCTATTGCCACCCACACAGAAGGCCATGCTGGCCCCCTTGCATATGTCTACCTCATTTATCTCTTGACATGTTTATGACGTCCTGTGTATCATATATTGAACAGTATGGTCCTCATACCATATCATAGGCCTTCCCTGATGAGTGGGTGCTTTCTTATCTTGGATTCTTATAGCAGCCCAAGCAACAGAACATTTTCCTCACTACATGGTTCTACATCTCTACTGTGATGTGCCATTTCTCTGTAGGCAGTTTGTAAATTCAGAGAAGAAACTCCCTCTCTCCCCCCTTCTCATTTTCACAGTGTCTAGTACAGTAGAAAGAAATTAAATATTTGTTAATGGATTTATTTAATTCCAAAGGGGCTTATAGTAACTTTCACAGCAACCCTCCCACAATTGCCCACTTGTACTTAATTACTCTTTCATTTCATGAGGTGAAAACAGCAACTGGGGACACCTGTGTGATGAGAGAGGAATACTTCAGGATCCAGAAGGACCACCCAAGTCTTAAAGCTGTGGATGAAAGACCCATCGTCTAGTCTCTCCTTGCAGGTGGTGGGATTTTGATTTGTGCAAAAACCTGTGCTTATTTAGCAGTGATCGATGGGGGTTCAATAAGACAGAATCTAGTGCTGCATTCAGGATGAGAACATTCGTCACATTGACATCTCTGGAAGGGAACAAATCACAGATGCCATTGTTAATGACTGACAAGATACATCTCCCTCTTCCCAAGTGCTGAGAGACATCTCTTTAAAACTTTGTGGCATCTGTGAATTGCCTACAGATCTTTTCTGGCAAAACACTGGTGCTCTGCAGCTTGGATCTAGTCCTAGCCATATTGGGTTCCTTCCTGTTAACCATGTAAAGCCATTGCCTAACCTCAGACCATCTGAATTTTCTATTTTCACGGTCTGAAATGTTCTTTGCTCAGCTCTGAAAATGCTCATTTTCATCATTCAGCTCTAAACTCAAAACCCTGCCTCTGCATGTGGCCTTCTTAAACCACTGTTATTTAAAGATGTCCGCACCCTGCAAAATCTTGTTAAATGACTGCCCTTCGGCCTCTTTATTTTTTAAAATAATATTTATGCCAATCTAGCTTAGCAGGAATCTGGGACTCGGTAAAAACATGTTTAGGAAATGAACAAATATCTCATTGTGAAAGCAACCACATATGCTGTTCCCCAGTGCTCAGTGTTCACTGCCCTTACCCATACTACACCCACACTACATCTACACTACACCCACACTACATCCATGCTATGAAGAATGCACACAAATCATGGTGTACTCCTTGCCTTTCCATTCCTTCTAGATAAATTATTGTTTTTATTTTAAAAATAGGAGCAAAATACCTTCAAATGAAAATGCCCTATTCATCCAAGATCCTTTCTTGTCCTGGTTTTGCTTTCCATGAACCAGGACTTCCTGTAATGACCTTACAGTTAGTTACCTGTGCATTGAACCCTGATCAATGCTATTTAATCTTTCCATCATGGAGAAGTTCTCCTGGGGATCAGGGCTCATCGTCTGTGTGTGACTTACAAAGAAAGTGTGAGCATCTTCACATGGCTACACTATGCTAAACATTGATGCACTAATTGAGGTCATGTGACCAGAAAATAAGGCTGAGGAAGAAGCAAATACAGGGACAATTTTCTGTAGTCAGAATACTTGTGAAGCTTTGTGGCATTGCTTTTTAAAATAATTTATTTTTATTCTATGTGCACTGGCATTTTGCCTGTGTCGGTGTGTATGTCTGTGTGAGAGTGGTAGGTCCCCTAGAACTGGAGTTACAACAGTTGTGAGTTGCTATGTGGGTGCTGGGAATTGAACCCAGGTCTCCTGGAAGGACAGTCAGTGGTCTTACCCCCTGAGCCATGTCTCCAGCCCCTGGTCATCTTTTTAAAGTGTCTTTCTAAGTAGCCATTCTGATCTTAAACACAGGATCCTCCTTCCTAAGCTTCTGAAATGCTAGGATTACAGCTGTATGCTACCATGCCTGGCCCTGGACATCCTAAGGTCAGTGTCTCTTTAGATGCGAACAGTGAGAACAGACTGACAAGATGAGCAGAAGTACTGTCAGCCTCCATCACCGTGACCACAGAGGATGGTTACTGTAGAAAGCAGGACTGTTCCCAATTGGGAAAGCCCCCTCGGTTTGGCTGGCTCTCATTCTCTGGGCTGTCTTCAGTTCCTCTTGTCACTCGGCTTGTTTGTAAGTCACTTACTTAATTTTTAACTTTGAAATATTATACAAAACCTTTGCTTTGGTATGGACAAGTGTCTTTTTGTGGAAGAAGAGAAACTCCAAAATTACAATTATTAGAAGGGAAGAAGGGAAAGGAGTGTGAGAAGAGGTGCATAAGGGGGAAGAGAAGGAGATGAAGGGGGTCAAGAAAGAAAGAAAGAATCTTAAGAGCATGACACTGTGGATAAGACATTTGCCAGGCTCACCAGAGAAGAGCGAGATGCATACACGTGTGTGATGGATGTGTGGGCATCTGGATCTTACTGTCCTGGACCATGGATGTCAACATGTGGATGTTACTGATAGACTGTTGAATAGGCCTGAAAAAAATGACATCAGACAGGACCAGAATCAGGCTCCGTGGCATTTTTGATGCTCCCTGAGGCTGGTGGTCTACCCATCAGGTCACATGACAGCTGTGTCCAGATGTTGCATAGGGGGTGACCAGCTGTCTTAATTAGGGTTACTACTGATATAGTGAAACTCCATGCCCAAAAGCAACTTGGAGAAGAAAGGATTTATTCCATCTACACTTCCAGGTAATGATCCATCCCTGATGAAAGTGATGGCAGGAACTCACACAGGGCAGGAACCTGGAGGCAGGAGCTGATGCAGAGGCAGTAGAGGAACACTGCTTGCTAACTTGCTGCCCCATGGCTTGCTCAGCCTGTTTTCTTAGAGCACCCAGGACCATCAGTTCAGACGTGGCACTATTCACAGTGATGGACTGGGGTCTCCCATATCAATCACTAATTAGGAAAATGTCCTACAGTCCTACCTAAAGCCCTACCATATGGAGGTAATTTCTCAACCAAGGCTCCCTCCTTTCAGATGACACTAGCTCCTGTCAAGTTGGAATAAAACTAGCCAGCACATCATCCCAAAGCCCCCACTGTGTCCACTTTTGAGAACTTGTTTTATTTTATGGGTCTCAGTCTCCTTATTTGAGGAACCACCATGCTACAGCTGTGGGAATCATATGGGAGTCACATGGGAGAACATTGGCATCCATTATAATCCACACAGGAGCAGGTTATCTTTGAGCTATGATGCAGAATTATATTGCTTTTTGCTAGCTTTGCTACTATCTTTGGTGTGTCTTTTTGTGATGTCTTCAGCTCTGCTTTAATGCCATTTCATTTCAGCTCAGGATACGGAAACTACTTAAGGATCCTGCCCTCATCTGCTGCTTCCTGAGTTTAGACTGAAGATTCTGGCACTCATGAAACATAATACTGGAGCTGCAACATCAGCTGCTTCCTAACATATCACATAGGGTGACCTCACATTGCCTACCGATGCTGAACACTGCTCACAGGTGACCTGGTATTTCTGTTCATCTCCACTGTGCATACTAAGTACTTCCGCCAGTCAAAACCAAGCATGGAGGGTAATAGTTTTGCCAAAGGTCTCACTAGAAATTGTTACTCTTGTTGATATAAGAAAAAGGCAGCAAAGAAAGACCATTTACTTCCCATTTTCTGCTAAGATGTGGGTGTTTCCTATGCAAAAGTATGTTATAAGAGCATGCTGCATTTCCATATGATCCTATGGTTTGAAAACAGTTTATATCACATAAGAAATTATGAATATAGGCTGATTAAAAATTTAAAAAAGATACAGAGCAGCAACAATTCCTTCTGGGAAAGAAAAGGTATATGCAATTTCTGTCACTGTGACTGTGTCTCAGATAGCTTAATTATAAGCTGGGACATTTTTAGCTCAGTTTCATTAGTCTCCCCCTCTGTGAGTGCTTGGTCTCATTGTTTTGGGGTGACCTATAGAGAAGCAGAGCATCATGGATGTCATGAATTTTCCCACCTTCTCTGTGCCTCTTGGTAAGCCATTTTTCTGATGCCCAAAATTTCATGGCTTTCTTTTCGAGACAGGATAACACTAATCCAAATAACTATCCTAGAACTTATGATTTATCTTCCTCCATCTTGTAAGTGCTTTGATTTCAGACACATGCCACCATACCAGGATTCTTTTCAGCCTTCTATGTGTACATTTTGAAGGGAAACTAAAGAAAAGTTCAGATGTATGAAGATAGGATGAGGAAATTCTCACCGGTGCTCTGCCTAGATGCATGCAGTTTGAAATGGCTCGGATGCTGACTGTTGTTTCCCAGCACAGGCCATCCTTGTTGTTAAAACACATCCTGAACCTTTCCTTTATGTGGACCAGGGCTCTGTATCCAGGCGTTGACAACTCCCCGAGATGATGATGAAGAAGGGCACAGATTTTTGATGGTGTTAGAGACAGGTGGTCTATACCATTGCTGGACATTTTAGATGTTGACACCAGCTTTTGGTCTTACATCTTCAGATGACAAAGATTTCATCTGTTTGTTTTGCTGAGCAGGTTAGGTAGTTCCATCCAAACAGAATGGAGTCAAGAAGGGAAAAACTTTCTTTCCCTAGTTGTAGCGAAAACTGTGTGTTCGATCACTCTTTTTAATGTAAACATTGAAGAAAGAGAAGAAAGCAGATCCAAGACCAGGTCTTTGCTCTCACTTCTTGACTTCAAAACTCTGCAAGAGAGTTCACACTGCTTGTCACAAGTTCACACTGCTTATCACAAGTTCACACTGCTTGCCATGATTTCACAGTGCTTCTCATGAGTTCACATTGCTTGTCATGCTCCCCCAGGAGAACATCGTGAGCTGTTCTTTGGGTCCAGATTTCCTTTCTGTGATAATCTGAGTAGTTTCCATATTGTGAAAGATAGGAGAATCTGGTTCAATGAGTCAAGAAGAATGAAATCACAATCTATTTGGGTTTTTTATTTATAATGTATGCTTTAAAAGGTAAGGGATGAGAATCTAGCTTTGATCATAGGGGTGGCATTTAACTAGGTGCCTAACATTTTATGTTACATTACAGAGAACTTGAGGAATGTTAGAGCTGCCTATGTGCTAGGTTGATCCCAAGATTTATGTCTTTCACATGTTTTAGATTTTAATTCAAAGCATGTGCTAACTGAATTAGAATTCTTGAAGCCTGTTGTTCATGTTTTATTTCTATGCCACCCTCAAAGCCACATGCTATCCCTCTGCTTTGCATCCTGAACACATGAAGTATTCTCTCAGTATTACTTTCAATTCAGCTGCTCCTTTCAACCAAGGAAAAAAACACCTCTGAGTCCTTTCTGCTCTGCCTCCCTCTCTCTCCTTATTTCAATGTCTGTTTTCACACCTAAAAGATTCTCCCACTTTCCTTCCAATAATAACTCTTCTTACCTCTCATTTTCCTCTTTCCTCACTTTTAAACTTCCTTCACTCGTTTCAAATCATTGAAAGCATTTTTATTTATAGATTGAGGCATGGTTTCTTTCATTGGTCATGACATAAAAATGGCCCTCTCATTTAGCACTGAGCATAGTACCTACCACATATTGTCATGTTCCACAAACATCTTTAAATAAGTGAATGAATAGGTGCCTCTTCACAAAAATAACTGAAATGTGAATCGTGGGTGCCTGTTTGCTGGGACAATCACTGTATCTTATCAGGGATTCATAGGACACTCTACCTTTCAAGGAACACACTACTGCTTGTGCCTAGGAATATTCTTGTCTTCTGCCCAAGTTCTCATCAGTCAGTCCTTCACTCCTGACTATAGCCTATCAGTCTTCTATAACATGATTTAAGGTACTCATGAGCCTCAGATTCTGAGTAAGGCTTCTATGTGCTTCCAGGACATATATAATCCATTTCTCTCTATTGAGCCCTTATGTCAGGGACAAGTGTTTTCTCCTGTCTTATCCCCATCCCCCACTTTGGTGTCTGAGGAACATGTCGATGAATCTGGTTTGGATGACTTTTGAGAATAAGAGGAAGTGAGAAAGGAGGTTGGAAGCATTTCAGAAAAGTGCCAAAATCTAGAATTTTTTTAGTCTCCTAGTGGGACTGGGTGCAACATGGAAAGACCTGCAGAATCTCCAAGGATGAGTGAGGAGCTGTCCGCTTCAGCACCCGAACAGTGAGGACAGGAGAGAGTAGAGCTGTTTCTTCCTCTAGCATGCTTTCTGTCCCTGCCCTCCGTTATGATGTAGAATTTCCTTCTCATCTTAGTCAGACTGCACTTTTTCTGCAGAACACTACACTGTGCATTGTTCGCAGTTCTAAGATGTTAGAAAGTCCAAGGGCAACACACCACTAGATCCACATCTAGTGAAGCTATAGTCCTAGTTCATGGCTGGTTGGCTTCTCCACATGCAAGATTCTCAATAGCATGAAGAGCTGGAGAGCTTTTGGATTTTCTTGTAAAGGTGCTAACCCATTCCTGGATGTTTCATCCTTATGACCCAATCGCTTCTTCAAAGTCTCTATTAAAACCCTCACCTAATCCTAATGCCAGCATTCTCCTTAATGGCTTGGTGAGGACACAGACTTTCCATATACAGATTCTCTCTCCTTGTTTAAGAGAAATAACAGTACATTGAGCTCTTTCAGAGGAGAAAGAACGAAGTCTCAGGCATATGTTCATGGATGACACTGTGGGGCAAATGTCCAGAGAAAACAGGACTGCTGTCTCCTTAGCTAGGATCATCTGATGGCTTCTTTTAGAGAAAAGTGGAATATTTCTTGTAGGTGATCTCTGTTCTAGTATATATTTTCCTGCTGTGCTTCTATTGGTTGCAATTATTCTTGCCGTGAAATGGTTTCAGAGTGTTTTGGTTTGTACAATGCTGATGGGGCCACTCTTTGATACCTATGACTTATTTTTCCCACACTTATTTCATTTTTTAATCAACCAAAGTAATAAACTGATAATGGTCCAGTCCAGCTAGACACATACGTCTTCTTGTGAAGGAGGCTATATTTACATAGCAGCAAGATCAACACTTCCATATCCAGAGAGAACCTTTAAGTTGCTATATAACAAAATTTGCATCTTATCTCTACCTTAACTAGCTACACTTATTTTTAATGTATCAGCTTGAGCACCCTCTCCTCTATGACATGCATGTCAGAGTGAACTATCACTATTCAGAAAACTTGCTTTTATAGAGACATACTTATGATCACCTTTAAATAATTTAAAGCCATCATAACCCTCCTGACTAAAATCTGACTTTATATGAGAAGATTAATATTTTTCATAAACCATATTTTTGGCTCCTAATAACGATAAAAATAATTTATGCTGAAGGGCAGCAAGTCAAGTAAGAGGTCACAAAAAGAATCCATCGCCTCAGCCCAAGTTGTTCCTGTTGTGGCCTCCTGAACTACACTGACTAGAGCAGCCATCAGTGTGACCTTCCTTGTGACCTTCACTAACTTTATCTCTACAACATTCAGACTCTAACCAACCTCCAGAAATCAGAGTACTTCAGAGAGTTTCTGCCTTAAATGTTTTCCAGGTAGGAAATTTGCATGTGCGGACATGATTTGACCTCTAATTCAGAAGTAGCCTTGTGCGCTCATGGTGAAGGTAGTGGTATGTATGTGCAAACACTATGAGAACTTTCAAAGGCTTATTACAAAGAGTTTATTTATATAAGCTAAGATTACATGGACTACACATATGAAGTATTTTTTGACTGTGGACTAGAATTCTTGGAGAGACAGGGCACAGAAAGAATGGCCGGCTACATTTTAAAGTTTGAAAGATTCAGATCCAGTTTGAGCTCAGTCATTTACTCATTATGCAAATTAGTATGACCTTATGCAAATGTTTAACCTCCCTGATTCTAAGTTTTCCCACTGGGAGAAGTAGATAATGCTCATTAGGTCAAAGTATTTTGAGATCAAATAGAATTTGATTTGAGCAGTGTCTGGCACAAGGCAACCACAAATAAGTAGAAATTATGATAATTTTAATGATCAGATTTTTTTTTTCTAAATAGTGGTGGTGTGACATTCTGGTCAGGAGCTTAAAAGCATAGAGCAATGCCTTCTGCATTCTTCCTGTACCAGAAACTGTGAGGAGGGGTTTTCATGAACTAATTTAATCCTTATAGCTACTCTCCAAAGACAGGCTCCATTTCCATCTCTGTTTGCTGGAAGAAAGAAGAGACATAGACACATAGACAGCAAATAGTGGAGCTTATATTAGGTGATTCAGCGAAATTAGTTGAAGTTATTTATACATTTGAAAAATATACGAGGAAGAAGTTTAAAAAGGAAGGGAAGAAAAATGAAAGAGACAGGAATTATTTCTTAAGCTATAGAGTTTCCTATTTAAGATATTTTAAGTCAGGTATGGTGTCACACATCTTTAATCTCAGCAATCAAAAACTAAGGCAAGAGAGTGGATCCCAGTTCAAGACCATCTTGCTTGGGATACATGGTGAGTTCTTGGCCAGCCTAGGCAAATGGCAGGACTGCATCTTTAAAAAGAAACAGAAAGAAAAGAGAGAGAGGGCAAAGAGGTAAAAACGGAGTCTTCATTTTCCAAATATAAAATAAATAAACAAACTGGTCTGAGCCTCAAATAACCATGAATGGTGTTTTATTGAGGAGTCTATCATACGGACATAGTCTGCTTTGTTCAAGTTTTTATTATTGATAGATGTTTGGATTCTTGCTATAATGATCATCCTGGAGCATTAGCACACATCTTTGTATGGGGTTTCATTTCATTTATCTTGGGTAAATACCTGAGGAATTAATCACAAGTTAAGTGAATATTCACTATGTAGCCAAAGCTAGCCTCAAACTCAGAGCAATTCTCCTTTCTGAGCCCTCTGAATTCTGGGATTCCAGGCATGTGCTACAACTGGCCCCATTAATTATCAGATTTCAAAAGCAAACTGTTTTTTTTAAAAATGTGAGCCTATATCAAAGTTATTAAAAATGCACAAAGGGAAACTTAAATGCTGGTGTTAATTTCTAACACTGTCCCCTTCTGTCAGTTTTCATTTTCTGCATTAATCGTTAATCCAATATCAGGACATTAATGTTGGATGAATTCTGAGATATTGGGTAATTTATCTCAGTTGTTTTATAAATAGAACAGTGGAAGTGCTGGAGAGGAGATGAACAGCTCTGAACAGAATGCAATATAAAGGCAGATCTGTGAATATTAGCTATTTTGTCTTCTGGACTAACGACCTTTCTGACAGACTAAAGATTGTTCATGAGACAGTGTGTGACCTTGGCTACTGAGTCTCGAACGTCTCACTCCACAAGGGGCATTTTGTTCATGACATTTGATCTTGTTCTTTCCATTCCCACCCTTCTCTCTGTCTCTTCATGCATCCACACACTCCCTCACATAGTCACAAGCAGGTATTGAATGTCTTCTAAGAATAAGGTGTAGGAACAGCTGTTCAGGATGCAAAGTTAAAAGAACAGTCTCATGCCATCCCCCAAAACATTGTGGGCTGGAGCAACTGCTTGGTGTTTTTAAGCACTGGCAGCTCTTGCTGAGGACCTGGGTTCAGTTCTCATAATCTACATGGCAGCTTACAACCAACTGTAACTCCAGTTAGAGGTGATCTGATGCCTCCTTCTGGCTTCTGTGGGTGGGCACTGTACTCACATACATAAATGCAGACAAACACATTCATAAAATATTTATTTTAGAAAAAACTCCACAGAGCCTAACTGCTTTGGTGAGCATCAAAATATTTCTTTTGGTGAGACAAACTTTGGAATTTTAGGTCATTTGTTTACCAGGTCATCACTCAGAGGCTAAACTTCTGAGAATACTATTTCCTAGAATCACGGAGAGTACAGATGCTTGCCAAAACTTCATGTGTATGAGCTACCGAAAGAGCAAAGCCTTCTGTCATTCAGCTCTCTCCAAGCTCCAATCTTTTATCATTGCAAATACTTCTAAATACTCCAATGTAAGAAAGTACGAAGACTTTTGGAGACTCGTCACAATGTTCCTGTTAACTTCCTCATCTGGGGTCAATATCATATGTGAAGTGCTTGTATATATGTTGAATATTTGAGAGATAAATTGACTCATTGTAGCACTGGAATAGAGGTGTTTTGGTGTGAATCAACCATAAGGCCTACTACTGTTTATTATGAAAGCCTAGTTCCCTAATCATGTCTCATGAAGTTTCAACCCATAACTTTATGGCCAAACCATCAATGAGGCATAGCAAGGGAGCTTGAGATATACCATGTAATGATGGTTCCTTCTCCTCCATCCACAGGGGCTTTTCCTCACAACCACAGGGGCACTGACTGCATTGTTTATGACATCCTCTAATGGAGCCTCACAGAGTAGTCAGGATTCAATTTTTCCCCCTTATTTTATAAAGTGAATGCACTAGTATGGGGTCTCTGAGGAGCATAATGGTAGACTGAATACATATTACAAGGGGAGTTGTATTATATCAGCTTATTTGGCACTGTCTGGGGAGTACAACAACGATTATCTCCAAGCTGAAGAAGCTCCGATCCCAGCAGTGACTCAGTCAGGCTGGATGCTTTAGCTGTCTCAGTCTAGAGATGACAGCCAAGAGGATCCCTGGAGAGCCACCAGCCTCCATTCATCACTGAAAGACTGAAGAATCTGAGTTCTAGTGTCAGAAAAGTACAGCAGCCATGGAAAAAAATGGAGTAGTTGCCCTCAGCTTCCAAGAAGAAGACAGGCAGACCAAAAGCAAGGCTTTCTCCTGGGGCTTCCTTACATCTAGGCCACATCAGGAAGGTGCTGTCTTCTGCAGGAGGGTCTCCTCTTCCTGTTAATCCTTCCAGGGAAACCTTCCCAAAGCCACACAAGTCTCTTTGCTGATTCCAGAGCCAATCAAACTGACAATGAGGCTGCAAAGTTTGTCGATGGGCTGTTCTCTCAACACCATCCCTCGCCAATGACAGCCGAACGGTGTGGGCCAGAAGAGGCTGCTCTGGGGAGAATGTGTTACCTGGATTCTATTGTGAGTAAATAATAAATTAAAGCTCCATCAGTTAAACTATTTCTTTAGGGACCGAAAGAAAAAAAAATGATTGTAAGAAAATAAGACTAGAAGTTTCAAGAGTGATGTCTGGACTGGCTAGAGGGGTAGGGGGAGAGTTAGTTCTCATTTGTAAGAAGGCAGAATTTTCTCTGAGAAGAGCTTTTGACAACACAACACCCACTAAAGAACATGTCACCCAGTGAACTAGTTCCTAGTTGTTAACACAGTGATGACTCTGGCTGATGTAACAGGGAAAGTAAATTGCCAATTGGATAACATGTACTTCCAGAGTCACTGAAGGAACTATGCTGGAGCCTTAGCCACTAAAGAAAGTCAAGATCACACCATAGAACCAAGTCCTTAGGCTATTGCTTGGTAACTGCCAGGTCTCAAACAAAGCTGCTTTTACTTGCCCACTAGAGCCCCAGCCATAGTACAACTTCCCAAGGAAGGAACATTCTTCTTTGTTTTAATTGATTCAAAGCCAACATTTAGAAAGATAGGTCTGACTGATGGGATCAGTTCACATGGTAACACCCAGCTGCAAAAATATCTAATATGTTAGTCAATTTTACGTTATCTTAACAAAACACCTGATAAAAACCAACTTTCTAAGGATGCAGATTATGTAACTCAGTTTGGAGGTTTGTGGGGGTACTCCCTAAACAGTCTTAGTTCTAGTACAGGCCCCACTGGCTGCAGGCACACTCTGGGGGAGAGTGATTGTGGGAACTGGAGATGGGATGAGCAAATGATGGCATTTCCAGCCTGGAAATGGCCAAGCTGCCTCCATTCTACCATTCTTCTTGTGAGGAATCCTGGGAATACTTGAGCACTATCTTTCCAGTGCGTGCCCCAGGAGCTGAGAGCTACTTCTAGGCTCCCTGTGGAAAGCAAGACCATAACATAAGAAAGAGGTAGAGGTCTCACTACCATGGGATAAGTGTTCAGAGGGGGAAAAAAACCACATCAAATCTAAAAATTCAGACTTCTGCTGAGGAAGGAGAGAGAGTAGTGGTAGGGTCTAAGAGAAGATGGTAACTAGGCAACGTTGTTTCCCTGCTCCAGAAAAGGACCTAGGAGGGACAGGATGTAAGGGTCAGTATTGCTCATCTTAGCTGCAAGTTGTCAGGCTTCATTCTGGATTCCAAGCCAAAGTTTCTGAGAGGGAATTATATTTTTCCAAGCTCCTTCAGATGATGTGAGGTGTCTTTTTGTAAGTTGTTAATATCATTTGTTAATAAAGGGACTGCTTGAGTCTATGGCAGGGCATTTTAGAAGGAGGCAGGAAATCTGAATATAGATAAAAGAGAAAAGAGGGCGGAGTCAAGAGAAACTAGATCCAGCCGCCCAAGAAGCAAGAAATCGGTGATTGGCCATGTGACAAGACAGATTAATAGAAATGGGTTGAATTAAGATGTAAGAGCTAGTTATCAATATGCCTGAGCCACAGGCCAAGCGGCATGTAATTAATACAAGTGTCTGAGCCATTTTAGAGAGCTAAACAAAAGTGATGAGTCTAGACCTAAAGACTAAGCCAAGCCAACAACTTCTTATTACATCGAGGAGATTCTGAGGTTTGGCCAGCTTTGAGAACCAACACAATTATATGCAGAGTCAGATGGAGTAAAGAACACAGGTGCATTCCAAAGCTCACAGCTGCAGGTGCCTGGAGGCTGCTCACAGTATGTTTGGCACCTTTCTGCTGAGCAACAGCAGGAATCATCGTTGGCATTTCTAAAGGCCTAATATAATGCATGGGGGAAGCTTTTTAAAGCCCCAAAAGATGTTATTGCATGATTAATAAAAGAAAAGCTCTCTTCTCTGAGCTGTGCAGGGAGGAAAGAGGGAGTTATGTAGCCAAGTCCATTGCTGGAAGGACATGCTGTGGTCCTGGGTACCAGAGTCAGAGCTCACCCCCGGACCCTCACTCATTTCTTCCAGGATGACTGAATCTACTTTTGTGAGTTAGTGGGTGGAGGGTGAGCAAGCCTTAGGAGAATACGCAAATGTGAAAGCCAGACAAAATGCTTTCAAGAGCCAATCTGGACTCTTAAAGAGGAGTCATCTCCAAACTTACGCCTTCGTGAGTCATAGATGTTCATCAGCAATGTGGCCCTTGGCTCAGCCACGGAAGGCCTGGAACATAAAGGGGCTTTCAGAGTTAGAATTCCGTCATAGTCCATTTAGCTGCTATAACAAAATATAGCAAACAGATGCAGAAATGTATCGTGAACAGTTCTAGGGGCTGAAAGGAATGTCCAAGGTCAAGGTCATGACACAGGCAGATCCGAGGTGTGAGGAGAGCCCTTTTTCTGAGTCATGGGGTGGGGGGGAATGTCTTCCTGTGTCCTCATCTTGGAGAAGAGGTGGACTTGCCGGTGGAAAGTCCTCTGTCTCTACTTTTAAAATGCCCCACTGCCTGTAGGGAATATGAACCAAGGCAGGTGGTATGTGCAGACCTTAGCAAAAGCCAGAGGAGAGGAGGTTTGAAAATAAAATGAATTTCCACAATACTAAATTTGCTTCCCAATTTGGGGCTAGGTAGGAGATGAAGAAAAGTTATTAACCAAGGAAAATCATTAAGCAAGAAATGTATATCACAGAGATAGACATTTAATGGAAAAAAAAACACCAGTGGATAGAAGCAAGCATCAATATTGGCTCTCCACAGTAAACAACTCAGGGCATGAAAGAGGAAGCAGGAATGGCTAAGGGAGCATACCCACCCCACGGACCATGTTCCCTCATCTGTCTCTATTTACTGATGATGAATATGATGAATGAAGCCACCACAGCAACGCTGCTGCTCTGTCCCTTGCCTGACCTGTTATTGAAGTCTGCAGTTGACTTTGAAGGGTAGATTCTATAGGACACTATGCTGGTCAGTTTTCCAAAGTAACTCCCCGGGAAACAGCCCCGTGCTCTCATCAAGGCAAGCTTATAGAGAAACTTATGAGAGAAAGTGCTGCCGGCGTTAATAAATGACAACACAGGGCTTCCAGCTTCCTTTTCTCACAGCACAGTATGAGATATCAGACTGACGGGGGGGGGGGGGGGGGGGGGGGGGGAGGGGACCACGAAGAGAATCCATGGACATGTGTAGTAATAGTCAGGCTGCTGAAGCCCAGATGATTGTCGGCTCTTTTAAACACCTCTCACTTGACAGATGTAATTTTCTAAACTAGAATATGGAGAATGAACCTTCAAAGGATGAGATATTTTCTTTGATTCTTGTACTGACAAGGCTGTGTTTGGCACATGGCTTAAGAATATTTATCGACCACCTATACACTTGTGTTGTTACCATCAGAATGATTGATTCAACCTTCCTGCCCACATACCTCTTTTACAACTGAAACTTAATGGAGGAAAGAAAGCCATCAATAATGAGTTTCAATACAATAGAGTCAGAGATTGATGCAGGGAAGCACAGTGAGGAGCAGGAGGCTGAAATGTGGAAGTTACGTGGTAGGCAGGTGACTGGTGTCCTCTTATCAATGTTGTGACCTAGAGTACGAGTCAGGAGCAGCAGAATCTGTAGGTAATTATGACGCAGGTCCTCAGTAGTAAGCTAGGGGTGAAGACTGGCTGAGACTCACTAAGCCAAGTCGAGGAGACTGAATCCCTCTCCGCTTAGGATGTTGCTACCCATAGTCCCTAGATAAGCAGCATAGAGTTACTGCTTTCAGCGCTGCCTGAAGTCACTGGGTGCAATGCAGTAAGTTGATGCACATGAACAGTTAAGTGACTCAGAGAATCTCAAGGAAAAAACTGACCATTCTTTCATCCCCAGATTTTAGTTCACTACAAATGGAACAAAGTCCAATTGTTATTTGTGTTTTGTGTATAAATTAATGCAGCTACGTCTTAGGCATTAAACATTATACTCCCTTTTTAAACCTTTATTCTTATTTTGTATGCATGAGTGTTTGCCTACATGTAAGTCTGTGACCACGTTTGTGCAGTACCTATGGAGGCCAGAAGAGGGCACTGAATTCCCTGGAGCTGAAGTTATGGATTGTTGTGAGTCACCATGTGGGTGCTGGGAACCAAACCCAGGTCCTCTGCAAGAGCAGTCAGTGCTCTTAAGCATTGAGCCATCTCTTCAGCCCCTAAAGCATAAATTCTAAACGTGCTTATGAAACAAATAATTTTTATTTCCTTTCTTGTTGCCATGGTAAAAATACTCTGACAAAAGCAACTTAAGAGAAAGAAGGATTGATTCTGGTTCATGGTTCAAGGTAGTGTTCATGATGGAGGGAAACTGAGGCAGCGAGAGCTTAAAGCACTGGTGACATCACATCCACAGTCAGGAAGCAGAGAGAAGTGAATGAATGCCACTACTCAGTTCTGTTTCTCCACTGTTGTAGTTAAGGATCCCAGCCAAGAAATGGTGCCACACCCCCCCCCCCATAGGTGAGTCTTTCTACTTTAATTAATCATCTCCACCCTCTACAGTGCAGGGATTGCTGGTGTGTAGGTCATGCCTGACTTTTTTTTTTTTGTGGCTTCTGTGACCTGAACTTGGATCCTTACACTTGCTCAGCAAATGCTCTTATCCATTAAGCCATCTGTCCTGACTCTTGAAACAAATCTTGAGAGATCTTCTCAGAAACACTGGCTGAAACCATTGGTACACTCGAAGATCCGAGAGGCAGCACTAACTGTGAAAATATCTAGGCAGGACCCCAAAGCCCAGAGTTTATAGAGGCAAGCTGATAAGCTGAGTGTATTCCTGTCACCCAGCACACCAACCACGGATAACCTAAAAGCAATGACCATGCTCCTTAATGTTTATGAGTTCATTTGCAGGGAGCCTAGCGGATTATACTGCATACTGTCAGAGAAACTTGAATTTACAGATGTGGTAAACTTATTAGCAGATAATGAATATACCCCCAAACCTGGAAGACAGACAACAGATCAGACTAGGGACAGCAGAGAAGAAAGGACTTGCCCATCTCCAGGGAACATACATATTCCCACTTCAGACTGAAGCCAAAGGAATACTCACTGGGCAATTTCTATCTTTGGGAATAACACAAAAAATTTCTAAGTATAAGGATCACTGGAGGTAGGTAATGGTAGCTGGGCACCTGGGCCTTTGCCACAGTGATATTATATGTATTTCCTCCATAGAATCTTGAGAAGTAAGTAGGCTGCCTGAGACTTCGATGTTAATAACCCAGCCAGCAAATCTCTGTGTTCCCATGGAGCCCACAGCCTTTGGAGAACAGTGCTCTGCAGAATTCACTGTATCAGAGTCACCTTCACAGCTGAAGACACTGCTGGTTTCCACACCTACAAAATCTAAGTCGCTAGGTCTTTCATAGGCCCGACCATCTGCATTTGGGTCAAGTTCTCTAGGGATTTCGCTGCTGACTTGGGGATGATGTCTTGAAAATGACTGATGATTGGTTACTGTGCTATCCTGCTCAGATCCCCCATAAACTCCTTCAAATTACAAGGATGCCGTGGCCATAGGTCTTTTTCCGACTGGGAATTGTCCACAGGTGAACAGAGCCCTCTTGTCTGAGATTACAGATTGTCCCAGACAGAGCCTGCACTCAGAGTGGGTGGAAACAAGAGAGTGTAGGGATTCTTTCCCCAGTGTGGGGCCTCGGGGTTCCTTTCCTGTGTCACTACACCTATGGAGATGACTATGTTCCTTGTCATCAGTTTACTCACTGCAGCATATTTCCACCTGTCACACTACATCTCCTATGTGACCACAACAGGAAAGGGCAGAAAGCCAACATAGGCGCATGAGTAGGTTTGCCATCTGGGGTAGGTGGGATGGAGACAGAACACAGGTGTGTTCACATTGCTCCAAGCCATAGGTTGTCATTTAATGTGGTAGAGAAGGGGGAGAACCCCCAGACAGAGTGAGTCACACAGCCCTGACGCAAATCAGTGGACCAGCACTTCAGACGGTGCTTCTGCAGGAGGCATGCCCCAGGAGAGGCAGCAAGTGTCAGGAAGAACAATTTAATCTATCATTGTTGGCCACAGAGTACAGTTACCTGAAACATTTTAATGGGGTTCAGAAACCACAAGTGCATGAATTTGGAGAAGGTACAAAAGAGTATAGGAAAGCATCATCTACCCCAGCTTGTAGTCAGATAAAGGACAAGGACTTCTGGGAGTACAGTATGCCTGAGATAAGGTACTATGATCACTTGGGGTTGTCAGGAGATATGGCTAAAACTGTGAGGTGACAAGCCATACTGGATATTAAGGGACTCAAAAATACTGGTGGAGAACAGTGCTCTGTGGAAATCACTGTGTATCAGGGTCACCTTCACAGCTGAAGAATGTTACATTTTAGAGACTGTTGATCAAGCTTCATGATCAAATAAAGGTGTGAAAATGTCTCTTCCGGTATCAGGTTTTCAGAGGAAAGGAAGTGCAGGAAACATGGACTTGTAAGACATAGCAATTGTGAGGCAGGACATGAGGCAGCAGATAAACTCTGATGGGCTAGAGCTTCCTGGGACACAGAGACTGGGTCTGTACCTCACTTCTGCCTCTGAGGTGATGGGACATGGAGGAACGACTTATCCTAGGAACACGGGCTGATACATCTGAGAACAGTGGCAGCACCCACTGTTGACCTTCTAACTAACCTTCAGTCAGTACTGGATCCGCACATGCATAGAGGAGAATTCATTGTCTACAACTATTGGTACACAAGCATCAACTGCCTTTTCTTTTTTCCAACAAGATGCCAATTAGTGTAGAACTAGAAAAATTTGAGAAGAGAATTTCAAATGCTCTGGAAGTCATTAAAATATGTAAAAAGAGAGCTCAAGAATTGGCCAGAGGGTGTGAAAGCACAGCCAGCTCAGAATTAAACAGGGCTCTGATCTTATCATCCAACTTCGTTTCACCCATCCGTTCCTTTTTCACATCCTTTTCTTTCACCCCAACTCCTCTCAGGCCCCTCACCCCTGTTTTCCCTCAGTACCAGGCACTGTTTCACACAGTGGGTTCTATCACGCATTGTGAGAACTACATAAGCATGGATGCTAAATAACTCCTTTCAGGGATTGTGACCTTGTAAAACTAAAGTCTGGTGTTCTGGGCTGAAATTTCTTAGGCAATGGTTTCATTGTTGCTTCGTGAGAGCTTAACTATTTCTACTCATGACTGGGTGACCTAATAAAGGAAAGTTAAACTGAAAGTTATTGTCACTCTTTTAGAATGGAGGTTTGGAACTTTACATGTATATGTACTGCTTAGAATTCAAAGCCTTTGGGTTCTTCAAGTCGGAAAGGAAGTGCAGAAGTAATTGAGAAAAAAAAATCTTGCTAGTACTTTATGTATTTTCAGAGTCCAGTTAATTTAAATGCCCCCTCCATGCTCAGGGTAATCCACTGTGGCTTTGTTTTCTCTATGTGCAGGTATATTTTTGTTTCTGAATTGGCAGGACATAATGGGTTGTAAGTGGGCTGACATATCGACAGCAAAACCTTCCTCATACTGGAGGGCTTCTTAGAAGTCTGTGTGGTTCTGAAGTTTTCCTTTGTAAGCCAGGTAATGTTCTCTGTTGGCATAAGTGTGGGGTTTTGTAGACATGCTAGGAGAACCCATCTGGTGTTAATCATATCAAATTCAATTGCACTCACTAAAACCTTCAATTACCATGTTACTTGCCTGTGGCAGTGTATTATTGTTAAACATCCGGAATCAGTAGGCTGGCTGGAGGTGTGTGGAGCACACCAGTCTATGCACTGGCCCAGCTTTCTTTGCCCTAGAGGAGGAGGAGTCTTAGGAGACTAGGAACAAACAGGGTTTTGCTCTGTACTTACCATCTCTTTGCCGGAATGGCCCTCTCAGCCTCATATCCAGCATTTTGAATCCCTTTTACCCTGAAAGCACAGCTCAGGCCCCAGCATCCTCATGGTTTCTATGTTTCTGTCTCTTTCTACCATATCCCTCCTGTTTGCACACTAGCAAATTTGCTTTTCTTTCTCAAATAGTGTACAAAATGGACAAAAGCTTGGACACTCAGGAGTCTTCATAAGAAGGCAAATAAATCCTGCATGACCTACCAGCTGGATCAATGCTGCTGCTGCTGCTCCTGCTGCTGTGGCTTTGGTGGATGTCCCCCAATACTACCTGAAGCCTGGATGCATGATGTAATTCCCAGCTACATGTAAAATATTATGGGCTCCTCAACTTTGTTCATCCAATAAGAAAATCGATGGTTGAAATGGAGCCATCAACTTAGTGAAATGTCTAGCTTGGCCTTGTTACCCTTGGGTATTTTGCTTCACGTGCAGTTTTTCTCCCTTTGATACAAAATGAAAATTAATTTCACTGTGAAATAAAGGACTAGCAAAGCCAATACATGATAAATAGGAAATTGAAAAAAATGTTCAGGCAAAAAAATAAAATAAAATGAGAAAAACGGATATAAAACAAAGAAGAAGAAATAGTCTAACCAAGAAGGAAATAGACAAAAAGTACAAACTAGGCATGCAGTGCTTCCTAGTATTGAAAAATATGTCTATAATTAGAATCCCAATTCAAAATTCAAACAAAAGGGAGAGAGAAGAGAGACTATCCCAGGCAGTATCCTATAAACATGATGCATGCCTACAATCCTAGCACTTGAGGGACTGAGGAAGGAAGACTTCCCAGAGCCAGGCAGGATTAGCCTCAGAGTACACATGTAAGTATGCTGTATATTTATAGCAATATATAGTTATATATTACATATTGTATACTATACAGAAATGAAAATATAATTACTCATCATCATGTCATAGGAAAATATGGAGTAAAAAGGACAAAACATGGGAAGATGATATGTTTTTTAGCAAACACCCCATAGAAGGAAGTACGTGCTAAGAGCAATGCCTCAGAAAAATATGCCCCAAGATGGAAGCATTTGGAGGTAGCACAGGTGGGTTGTGAGAGCTGAAATAGAAGACAGTGGGGAGTAGCACGTGAGGTTGTGATTTGATACAGGAAGATGATTCTTCTGACAGTGAGGTGGAAAAGTCAGATCAATGTCGAGGGGACAATCAAGTTCATCCGGGACCTTTCCACAGTAATAATCGATGACCTATACAAAACCCAATGGAGAATGTCTGGGGTTATAAGGGATACATCATACAATTGAAGACTATTATGCTTCACTCGGCAGTTTATTTTTCAACCCTTGATTTATAGCAATTGGTTAATAATGTGCCTTTGATATAGTTTTCTTTATGTTAAATATTAATATAAATGGGCATTATTTAATCTTCAGGAGGCTAATTAATGTAGAGACTTCTCAATGGATCAGAATTTTTGGTTGAGTCATTCATCCCAGAACTATTAAACCTTGGATGCTTGGATTTACCCTAGAGATTCTGACTCCTTCAGTCTTGTGACAACCAGGGAACTAAGTTTTTAAGAGGCCAGCCAAGAGCTCATCCAATAAGGGTCAGTGATACTCAGTTCTTTCCTGTGTTTTCCGTTTTTGCTTCATGAGACAGTGGGTCATAGTTTGCATTAGTCATCAACTTGGCACAAATCCAGAGTCACCTGAGAAGAGAAAACTAGCTATAGAACTGTCCAGATCAGAGTGGACTGTGGCAATGTCTGCGGGGTCATATTCTTGATTGCTAATTCATGTAAGAGGACCCAGCCCAGTATAGGTGACACCATTCCCTAAGCAGATGGGCCTGGCTGTAAAATGGGCTAGCTGACATGGCCCCATGGTTCCTGCTTCAGGCTCTTTCCTTTACCTCCTGTCTTGGTTTTGCTCAGTGATGGACTGTGTTACCTGTAAAGTACAGTAAACCCCATCCTCCACATGGCCATGGTATTAACTGAAGCATCAGAAAGCAAAGTAGGATTCAGGGAGAGGGAAGGAAGAGCTGGCAGCGACATGTTGTTTCTCAGGGAAAGCATCTTTCTGTTTCAGTTAGAAGAGGCAGCCTACTCAGGCAGTCATCAAGAACCAAGGCTATATTAGTATTAAAAAGCAGAAGCCCAGGCTCTGTACACGGCAAACCAGGAAGGACACTGTCTTAACCATTCTTGTTGCAGCAGAGTATGCGGTCAGCAAATCTTGCTACATCACAGTGGACTTCTGGAAACTCCCATTGCAACGGAAATAGGAAACTCCTGCTTCTATCAGGAGCAGCTTATAATGGCTTACATAATGACTGTAGAGGTACTCCCCACTTTCTGTGGAGATGGAATAAAGATTCAGCAGAGACACTGGAGTTTGGAGGTCGTACATATTTTGGGTACAGGCAGTATTTTCTAGGAAACAGCACACTGGGCAATAGCTGGCTGGTCCCTCAGTGTTCTTGGAAAATGAGCAAATACAAAGGGTGACATTTTGCTTCAGTTTCCTGGCAGAAGAAACTTCCTAGGTGTCTCACAGACATGGAAAATGAAGCTTCCAAAACCACAGTTGGCCACCCACTGTCTCTTAATTGCCTAGGACACTGAATTTAGACCATTTTATAATCTCTCTCTCCCTTCCTCCCTCCCCCTCCCTCTTCATTCCCTCCCTACCTCTTGCCACTCTGAGGAATAATTCATTGGGATTATTTGTTCTTGAAGGAAATCAAGCATGGAAACCAGGGGACAGATCACGGGGACATAGATAAACACACCTAATTATAGACTGGGCTATTAGCAGCGCACGAATTGCTGCTTTTGAAAATGATCTGACAGGCAGAGAAAGCATCTTGTCGCCATCGTGGATTGTCTTTGAATAAGCAGGGCCACTGCATGGCTCCCAGTGGGCTGAGGGCTCCATGTCTTCTCCCCTGGATTTGTGGATGAAAATGAGCTTTGTTTTCAAATGACTCCTCTTTTTCACAGATTGGCCATAGATGCGCGCATCCTTGCTTTGCTTGCTACTGCCTATATTTCTCAACCGGCTTATCAACATAGAGCCTCTTAAACACCGGCAGATCCTGGCTCTATCCTGCATGGAAAATTTGTGAGTCTTCTCGGTAGTAAGTATCTCTGACCACAGGGGCATCCTTTTGTATTTTGTACTTAGCTCACGTGGTACACGTGGATGAAGTCAGACATTTCTTTATGCCAAAAATTCCCTATAATAGTGAGCAAACACTCACTTTCTGCATTTTATTTTCTAGAATCAGAACTGATGTTGAGATGTCTTCTCCCTATTCACAAAGTTTCCTTGTCTGTGAAAAAGAATAAAGGACTTTGGTTCTTGGTTGTTGGAAACTGGGTACATCTGGTTGATGTACATGGCTGCAGGGTTTTACACAACTGTAAAGTGGGTGTTCTGACGCTGGCTGAGTTTATTTGGGAAACAAGTATGCTTTAAATAGTTAAGGGCAGTTCTGGGAATAAATGTAGAGTACATCAAATGGAGTGGGAGTGGGGATCACGTATGCAGCAGGAATGTTATTTTAATGTGATTGACGCCCTTTTCTGTTGTTGCTGAATTCCTTATTTGGTCTCAGCTGGCCCAAGTATCTGTGTGTGTATATATATATGCAGGGATGGAGAAGATTTGAGCCAATCTGAAGAAGATCACAAAGAGAAAAGCTTAAAGATAACATTTAACTTCTCCAGTGCAAATTAGGATGGTGCAACAGCACCATCGCCCCAAAAGCTGGACAACTGTGGTGATGAGAACGGGTTTGATGATTCTCATACCTTTATTCCCATGCACCTTTTGCATGTCAGCAACCATGCTTGAAAGAAAGCACCTGTGTTAAGCATGATCATGACCACTAGGCCATGGGACAAAATGAAGAAGCCCCAAGTTTAATTCCATAGAGGGTTACCAGTGTATGTGGGCCATGGTTATCCAGCTTATGATTGCTGGATCCCTTGGTCTGGCTGCCATGGCAGGCAAGGTAGCCTTGTAGTGGAGTATGGGCTGGATGCAGCCTCAGAGGTGCACAGAGAGCTGAAACCAAGAAGAATCTGCTTTGTCTAAGGCATCTTTCCAGGTTGTATTAGTCAGGGTTCTCTAGAGTAACAGAAATTATAGGAGAAATTATTATATGTATATATATGTATATGTATACAATCCAGCATTGACAGCCTATGAATGGAAGGTCTAAGAATCCAGAAATTGATCAGTTCATGATGCTGGATGTCTCAGTATATGCGGTGATCCCAAAGAACTAGGCCCTAATGCCAGAGAAGGAATTAACTTGCTAGCAAGATGAGAGCAGGCAGGCAAAGAGCAAAAGCTTCCTTCTCTAATGTCCTTATATAAGCTCCCAGCAGAAGGTGAGGCCCAGATTAGAGGTGGGTTTTCTGAGCTCAAAAGTTCTGGATTAAAGGTCTGTCTTCCCACATCAGAGACCCAAATTAGAAGTAGATCTTCCTACTTTAAGTAAAAATCCCTTTCAGGTGTGCTCTGCATCTTGGGATTTTAGTTAATTGCACAAGTAGACAAGACAACCAAGAACACAGACCTTGGCCAAACAAACATATCAAGCCCACCTTTGAAGGATAGTTGTGTTACTCTGAGATAGACACTTGCCTTCAGAAGTGAGGTCCCTGCTTTCATATACTGGTCTCTATTCTAGGGGGAAGAGAGCAGAAGAGAGAAGGCAGGAGAGAACAGTATTTTTTTTTTAAAGTACCTGAACATTTGCTGAAGGGATGTACACCCACACACTGAATCTGATTACATTTAAACTGGTTGGACATTTAGTGAACACGCTCTCGCTGACTAGTGGGCTGAGGCATCAAAGAAAATGTGCATTCAGAGTTCTGTTAATGGATAGAAGAAGATCCAGAAAAATACACAGCATTGTTTCCACTGCCTGTGAGACAGCCAGAGACATCTTCCCTTGCTAAGGTCTTACCAAAAGTCACTTCCTTTTTCAACTTACATATTTATTTAGTATTACAGTTTCACCATCTTTGAGAAAAACAAGTTGATATTTTTTCAAAATGTAAGCTGTAGTATAAAGGACTCAGACACTCTACCAAATTAAACATGAACATATAATCATTGGGCTGTCAATCATGTATGCTCAGAAGCTTCTGGGTGTGTTTACCCTGGAGAGATGCTCTTTTAAAATTTTCAGTGATGACTTTGGGAACAAATATGGGGACCAGAAAGAGTCTTGAATTGTGTGTTGAAAGGTGACATGTATTTCTCTGATATCCTGGGGAATGATCTTTGGGGTTCTGGTTCCCTGATATGCTGTCACTTAGAAAGAATCAGTTGGAACTGGAGTTTATTAGCTCCTTGTTTACCTGAACAGTAGACGTGGGACCAGACATGGGACCAAGTAGCTTTCTTCAGTCTACTTGCTCGAATAAATGCCTCTTCTTCTAGGGCACTCCCAGGGTCCTAAGAGCAGAAGTTCAAGAAAGTGGTAGAGTACTTCCTAGGCAACATAATGCACAGTACTTCAGCAGCTGGTACTCGCTGTCTACTTTGTATATGACAGGCACTGAATGACCATACATGGCTTAGAGAGCCTCTCAGAATTTCAGGTTCTCCTTCCCACAGGTAGGAGCTCATGGGAATCAGGAACTCAGATTTAGGAGAATGTCAAGACCCTAATCCAGGACATCTTTCCATGGATTCAAAGTCATTGGCATATTGAAAAGTGAGCACATTTAACTGTGGAACGAGTTTAAGGCAAACAGCATAAATCCCTTGGAAACGATAACACAAACACACATTCACATAGACACACACATACATATACACAACACACACACATACACACACACATATATATATACATACACACACTTACACACACATATACAGACAGACACACACAGATACACAAATGCACACACATAAACACACATATATACACATACACACATGTACACATACACATGTACACACACAGACACACATGCACAGATACACACATATGCACACACATACACACACGTACACACATACACACAGGTACACACATATACACACGCATACACACATATGCACACATATACACACATACACCTACATATACACACAGACACAGATACACACATTGATATATTGTATATTTAATGAAAACCAACCTGGGATATCAGAGGACAGAATCACCCACATCCAAGCCATGAAGGTCAGAGAGTGGTGACCCACACCTTTAATTCCATCACTCAGGAGACAGAGATCTTTCTGGATTTCTGTGAGTTCAAGGCCTAACAGCGAAGCTGTAGTAGTTCACACCTTTAATCCTAACTCTAGGATTATGATGCAGAGTTGAACCGGAAGTAAAACAGCTGAACAGGGAAGATATATAAGGCAGGAGGAGGCAGAGATTCATTCATTCTGTAGAAGCGACCAGTCAGGCTGAGGACCCTTGAAGGTAGCACTTACCTGTTGGGCCTGAGAAGTTGGCTGGGTGAGAACTGACTGTGGTCTGTTTCCTCTCTCTGATATTCCAGATTTTCCCCAACATCTGGCTTTATGTTTTTATTATATGCTAAATAGAATTCAAACAGTACACACATGGCTGATCTTTAGAATGGCCCTATGGGTTGCATATTATTTTTATTTATATTGCATGAATCAGCAAAAAGACTTTGAAATAGGAGATAATTTTTCCAGTATCAGTGATTAGAGAGTCACAAGGGCAGACAGACAATAATAAACAAATAAGCAAATGAATGAATGAGTGAATAAATAAATAATAGGGCTAGATTTAGGTGACATTTTCTCGTGGCACCCAAACAGTAAACAATTCCAGGCAAGTTAAAGCAATCTTCCATGACATGCCTGTCAGGAGCATGCTGCTCGCCACCCCACCCTATATGCCCCCCCATATGCGGCAGGACTCCAATCCCCCATCCCCCCTACATGTGGCAGGTATCTGCTCCCTTGCCTCCCCCATTCGTCAAGGTCAAGACTCCACCTTAACTCTACTACAGTTCATATGCAGCATAGGAAACAGAATTACTCATACAGTCTATTATTGCTATTAGTGAACAAAGACTTAACCAGCCAAAGGTCCAAATGAGAGAAGATACCTCAGCTAAGATATAAAGCAGACTGGGGTGGGGGTGGGGGGATAGCTCAGCGGAGGAAGCGCTCACTTTGCAGGTATGAGGACCTGAGTTCCATATGCTGAACTCCCATTTAAAAAAAGAAAAAAGAAAAAGCTAGGTATGCTGGTGCATGATTGTAACCCTAGGTCTGGGGAGGTGGAAACAGATTCTTGGGGCTCCCTAGTCAGCCAGCCTGGCCTGATCCAGGATTCTGAAGTCAGGGAGTGGCCCTGTCTCTAAACATAAAATGGCCACCACTCGAGGAATGACACCAAGTTTGTTCTCTGACCTCCCCACACATGTTCACAGGTGTGTACATGAAGCTCCCACACATATACAAACATGTACACACATGTATAGAAGGGACTCTGAGCTTTCTGGTCACCCACATGGAGAGGAGAAGAACCCTACAAAATGTCAGTGGGTCACAGACCATCTAGAGATGCCCACACATTTATGGTCACGTGGACAGATATGCAGGGATGACAGGCAGGTGCTCTTCCGTACCCAGCTCTCCTTTGTGACTGCACAGCCTTCTCAAGCCCATGAGCTCGAGATGACCCACTGAAAGGAGGGTATGGAGGTGCCTGCCATCTCCTAAGTAAGTGCCTACATGCCCTTGGGCATCCCTTCACAGTCTAGGGTCTAACTCCAGATGCACAATCTCGCCAGTTACTCAGGGAGTGACTGCTTTACCTGTAGCTTCTTTCTCTGCACAGCAGCAGTAGAAAGCAATCTGTGCCTGTGAAACCAGACTGATTGCCTTTGTGCTTCAAAGCAAACTGTTTCTTCTCCAGAGGAGGAGGAGTTCCTTAGCTATTTGTTGTGGGTTTGAGTTGGGACTGGCAAAGGTAACCAGAAGGAAAACTTTCTATTACCTTTAAACGTTGGCGCTTGCTCTTTGGCAGCCCCTGTCTGAGATGACGCTTAGTGAGTAATAAGGTTTACACAGCAGACCTTTTTCGGATATGTATTTCACTCACCTTTATATGAGAAGCATTGTGGTGTATTTGTGGGACTCCTGGAAATGGGAGCAGGGGCTGTCCTTAGTGCTTTGGCTGGCTTTAGGAATCTATTTCTCATGCTGGATTGCCTTGCCCAACCTAAATTCCTGGGGCACCGTGGTGGGGGAGGGATGGAGCTTGAGTTTATGGCAGCTCAATATGCCATGTTTTGCTCAAGTCCATGGGAAGCCTGCCCCCTTCTGAGTAAATACAGAAGTGGGTGGATTGAGGGGGTAAGGGGAGGTGGTGAAGGAGTTTAGGAAGGGGCAGTTGGGATGTAAAATAAATAAATTAAAATTTAAAAGGTGAGAGAAGCATTGATGGAACCGCTAAAGTGTTTTTCATTGTTCTCCTGAGACATTTATAAACGCTAACAGGTCTTGGCCATATGTGACATAGGGAAGGATGTCAGTACACTCAGCTACCAGTTGTCCACACATGGATTGCCCAGATGGTGATGACTATCTTTTCCCATCCATCTGCTGCCCTTCCCTTGGGGTCAGGGATGTGCGGCTCTTCTGCATCATTCAAATCCAAGGCAGCTGGAGGGATTAGCTTTGGTTCTCAGTTACTCAGAATGCATAGCCTTCACTCAGCACTGATGACAGCTACCCTACCCCTGTGCCTGTCATGGCACATCAACCACAAGCAGCCACGATGCCAGGACTCCAAGGGAACAATATAGACAGCACATCGACTCAGCTAAAGTGATTAACTGATTCTGTCCTGGCTTCATTTGCCAGTGTTGAAATGGCCTGAGTTGGTCACTACCCTGGGCTGAGTTCCCATTGCTTTTGGCTAGTGAAGTGGCACTTGGCCCCAGAGGTGCCTCCAGCTGTGGCAGACACTACTGCTTCCTGACAGACTGACAGTTCAGAAGAGGGAGGCACCTCTCTAGCTTTTTCCCAAATCCTCCCATGGGTTCAGTTTCAATGATTCCCCCTGCTCCTGTGCACAGCTATCTTGATTGGTGTTTAAAAGGAATATCTGCAAATGTCTGTCTGTCTTCCTTAGGCATCCTCTATTTACATGAAGTGTCTATGTTTGCATGCATGTGCATGTCCGTATAAATCACAAATATAGCAAGTAAACCTATGGACATAATAGAAGCTGTGGAGCTGTTATCCTTCCTAGAATAATTTCCAGCAGATAAAATATTCACTCTTATCTTTGATCATTTTAAGCACACACACACACACATCTTCCCAGCTGAAGGGGTTGGTTGCATCATAGAGTCACACATGTAGGTGGTGAGATTTTTCTCAGCAGCTAGGTAGAGATGCTGACTTTCCCAGGAACGTAAAGGAAAGTGACTTTTAGATGAGAAGAGGCCCTTACAACTGTGTCTAAATGCTCATGGACAATGAATGGGGTTGTCTCAGTTAGGGGTTCTGTTGCTGTAATAAAACACTGTGACCAAAAAGCAAGTTCATTAATTGAGAGATGCTTTAAAGCTGGATCTCACGGAGGCATTTCCTCAACTGAGGAGCCTTCTTCTCTGATGGCTCCAGCCTGTGTCAAGTTGTCAACAAACCAGGCAGGACAGTGATCACTCCCTGATTCATTTAAAGGGCACTTACGGATTTTTACTCTTTTCTCTGAGGATGCAGGAAAAATCAATGGGAGACATTTTCCCAGAAGCTTTTGGTGTAAGTAGGGGGTTTCCCCAGCATCGCTTAAACCACTCACATGATGCTTTTGAGAGCACTTTCATATTGATTTTTTAAAATATCATTCAAACAAGCCAAGCTGGCAGAGTGTAGAGGCCAAGGCTGTTACTTGACCCATTGATTGTGGTAAACCAGAAATTCTCACAAACTGTGTGACTTTAAGCAAGTTACTTAACTGCTCTGATTACCATCTTTCTCATCAGTGTCATAAGAATGAATGCAATGCAATCTAGTTATTCTATAAAATAGCTTTGGCAATGCACTTAGCAGTATGTCTGGGACACTCTAAGTCAGTGGTTCTCAACCCTCCTAATGCTGTGACCCTTTAATACAGTTCCTCATGTTGTGGTGATTCCCTAGCCATAAAATTATTTTTTTTGCTGCTTTATAACTGTAATTTCACTACTGTTATGAATCATGATGTAAATATCTGGGTTTTCCAACAGTATTAGGTGACCCTGTGGAGGGGTCACTTGCTCTTCAAATGGACTGTGATCCACAGACTGAGAACTACTACTCTAGACATGCCATTAATGGCAGTTCTCAGATGCTAGAAAATGCTCTTGGGTTTTCAATCCTAAGACTGTTCTCTGCTATCTGCTTAGATGGAAGAGGATGTCTCTTCTGGTATTTTCTGAAAGCAATAGTTAGCTCATGGTCAGCCTATAGATTCCTCAATTTATTTTATCTGGGAGATGGTAAAGCTAATTTAATGCTCAGGTTCCCCACTTCTGTCTTTGATTTATCTACACACACACACACACACACACACACACACACACACACACACACACACAAACTGAGACCAAGGCCTTCTCCACCTGCTTCACCACACAGTCCTTTCAGGTTGTGGTACAAAGGGATTAACTGATTCAAGAGGAAGGTGCTTGTGTAAGTTTTAAGGCTTGAAGGTTTAAATGGTTGCTAGGTTACCATCCCCTGATACTCACCTGCTTCAGCTGGACTAAAGACATGGTAAATTCATACTCATCTCCAGTAACCCTACTTCTTTGCCCGTTGGTGATGATCCAGAGGCGGCTAACTCAAGTTAACTCAGGTCAAACCTGCAGAGTGGGAGGGTGGAGCCAAAGTCTCTGTCTGCCTCTTCTTCTGGTTCATAAGGAAGAAGCTGGCAGCCAGTGGGTTATATTTTATAGGAAGAAATGTGGTTATATGTTTAATAAAATCAGTCTGAAATATCAGAGAGTCAACCAGAAGAGCCAAGCCATAAAGGTCAGGGAGTGGTGACCTACACCTTTAATCCTAGCTTTAGAAATGTTGAAAGAGAAAGTTAAGATAGCCGGGCAGAGGGAGAGAAGAGAGGGTTTTCAGCTTTTATGGGCACCTGTTTGGTGAGCTGAGAAAAATTTGAGTCAGAGATTTCATGAAGACAGGCCTAAGGAGTTGGCAGGTAAGAAGTGGCTGTGGTTTGTTTCTCTGTCTCTCTGATATTCCAGCTTTTCTTCTATATCTGGCTCTGGGTTTTAATTATAATACTAAATAGAATTCATGTAATATTTGGCACCCAGTGTGGGACATGAACCTATGATCCTGAGATTTAGAGTCTCATGCTCTAGTAGCTGAGCTAGCCAGGCAGTCAGTGGTAGCACACGCTGTTAGTCCCAGAACTTTGAAGGCAGAAGCAGGAGGTTCTCTGGGAGTTCTAGGCCAGCCTGGTCTACAAAGCAAGTTCCAGGACAGCCAGAACTGTTACAAGAAAAACCTTGTCTTGAAAAAACAAAACAAAAAAGCTGGAGAAATGACTCTGTTATCTGATATTCTAGACTAATTTTATTAAAATATTTATCATCACAAGGAGAATTGCCACAATGTTTGAAGTGGAAAGAAGAAACTGTGAGGTTGACCAGGTCAAGATTAAAACTTTGGGGGCTTTTTATAAGTAGCCTTTGACTGTAACAGGGAGCTGCACATTTCAGCCACCATCTTTCATGGGCTTGATCCATTCTGACATTCCAGCAGAGAAGTCACCATTCTCTTGTTGTTGCTGACCTAATGCTTAGCTGGCTAAGGATCATTGGTAAAACAGGATGCTGAGGATGATGACGATGTGCTAATTCATCGTGTGTACTAAGAACTTGGGTGGTAAATACACATAGCAAGGTTAGACCAAGATGTGACGTATAGTAGATATAAATTATTACAGATTCCAACTTGGTCTGTGGGCCACTCCTTAAGAACTGTGTCCTATTAACTCTCACTTCATAGGAGGACAAAAATGGCCAGTCTTACCATGGTTAATTTTGATCCTTGGAAAGTTTCTCAAAGATGGGAATTTTGCCCAAGAATGAAAAAAACGTCCATAGTTTCTTCCTTTATTCAGAAATAAGCAAATCGGATCTAATGTTCTGGATTGCAGGATGAGTATAAATACTCTCGCTTCTTGGTGGTCCAAGACTGGCCTCCTGTGTTTGTATCTTAAAAGATCAACAAAGGCTCAGTTGTCAAAAATCTTCACCATCTGTGTTGCTGGGGAAAGATGGAGCTCTGGGAGGAAGGCCAGTCTTTGGTGGCATGCCCTTAAAGGGAATCTCAGGACTCATGAGTTCAGTTCTCAGATTTCATTAGTGGAATTTCTTTGTGCAGTGGATGGTAGCAGAAACTCATAACCAAACAAAATGCAGATAATAGGTGACAGTGTGGGTGGGGTCTCAGCTACAGATGAAACATCTGTATCACCACTCCAGGCTCAGGGACCAGTGAGGAAGGTATTTGGGGGTGGTGGTGGAAAGATTGTAAGAGCCAGAGTTTGGAAGGACTTAAGTGAAAATGTCTTTTTGATATGGCAGGATACCTGAACTCATGACTCACAGCAGCTGTGGTTGTCCGCACAAGATCAAGCCAGTCAACATTCCAGACTGGAAAGGGGAAGAACTTATGCCCCCTCTAGATTGAGAAGACAGTGATGGTTGACAGCTTATGGAGGAGGAAAAGTCACTTTCCTTTAGAATGTGGTCACTGATAGGTAGACCACATGCCATGAGTGACCTCATACCCAGAAGCACGTGGGTACCTCAAATTGGAGTTGATGAATTATTTTTCTTTCTTAAGAACATGAAATTGAAGGGTGTATAGGGAGCTAGGAGTGTATTTGGTAGGAGTTGGAAGGCATGAATATGGTTAAAATATTTTGTACAAAATCTCAAAAAACAATAAAAGATATTGCATTGATTTTTTGTTGATATATACACATATATGTACACACACATATATATGTATATATACACATATATATGATGCACCCACATACCATTTATACAGAAAGCAGATTACTGAAGTTCAGGAGCCTTATCATCAGTTCCTGAGTACTGTGAAGATAAAAAGTACATGGAGCAGGACATCAGGATTGAATCTCTCACGCTAGGGCTGCCAGGAAACTTAATGGAGGGGAGCTTAAAGTCAGAGCTACTGCAGCTGGGGTCTTCTGGGGACAGCGAACAGTGACCCCTATTCCCACTGGAGGCCTGTGTCCTGGGCTACAGGGTGGAAAATGCTGTCAAGAGTTTGCCTGGCTTGCTGGTAAGCACAGGAGACGCTGGATCGTGTGGCTCAAGACAAGGCAGCTTTATTGGGTCTGATGTGGAACATTTCTCTCTTAGCCTTGTTAACTGGGGCTCGGAGGGGTCATCCAACACATCCTAGCCAGACAGAAGAACGAGAGAATGACAAAATGACTTCTCAGAAGCCACCGAGTGGTGGCTACTCTGAAGATTGCCTTAAACCGGGTCACAAAAAGGCTATATTGTGCTGATTTTGAAGCAAGGGCTGTGATGGCTGTTCTTGGTTGTCAACGCGACTTCATCTTGAATGAACTATGATCCAGAAATGGAGGTCACACCTGAGTGATTTTTCTGCTTGTTTTGAAGTAGGTGAATCCACTTCAAGCCTGGACCTTTGAGGTAGGAGGACATACATACACACCTTTGATATGAGAGACTCATTTCATAAGTTCTGTGACTCTAGAGAAGCCTGATTAACACAAGGGCCTTATAATATTCCAGGTTTTCTGCTCATTTCTTTCCCATTCCTATTTACAGTGAACTCAACATCCTTTCTTGCAGAGATTTTTCTTCACCCTGCACAAGGCATGTGGAGCTTTGAGTACAGAGTGGGTTTTGGATTTCTCATGTAGTTCTCCGTACACATCTACTTGAGGAGCTTGGGCACACTGTGGCTGCTATAAGACATAACTTTCCATCTCGCGGGGGATACCAGGACCTTGTGCATTTCTAGTGCTGTTGGGGAGATCCACAGGAAACATGTATAAGAGAAGAGCCCAGCTGGGATGAGCCTGCAGTGGGCATCAGGGGAGGTGTTAGAGTGGGGGTTTTAGATCATCATGTCTGCAATTGTTTATAGACATGTCCAGCTTTGTCGGGGAAGAACCTCAGAGCTTCAGGAGAGGGCTGTGGGAACTTCTGATGGTGGGATTTAAATACTTGTGTCCTAAGATCCTTCCAGGAGCCCCTGGCTTTGGGAAATCTTCTAGAAGCTTCTCTTCTCATTTTAAAACCCTTATCCCAGGGTCTGATTTTAATGGCACAGAATCTTACACACACACACACACACACACACACACACACACACACACACACACACACACTTTTAAAATTAATTCTTTGAGACTTTCCCACAGTAGGCTTTGATCACATTCCCCTCCTCTGCCTCAACTCTTCCCAGATCTAATCCTTCAAAACCCACCCATCTTGTTTCTCTCCTTTTATTAAACATATATTATTTTCTCATACAATCTGATCTGAATATAGTTTCCCCTCCCCTCCCCTCTCCTATCCAGATTAATTCCTTTTGTCTCTCACTAGAAAAGAACAGACTTCTAAGAAATAACAAGATAAAATATAATAAGATAAAATAAGAGCCATCATAGTAAAGTTGGACAGGCCAAGCTAACGGAAAACTAAAGAGTCCAAACAGGAGGCAAAAGAGTCAGAGACCCACTGATTGACACATTCAGGAGCTCCAAAAATGCACTAAATTGACAGCTATGATATATATGCAGAGGGCCCGTGCAGACCCATGCAGGCTTTGTGAATGCTGTTTCAGGTTCTGTGAGTTTATGGGAGCTTTGCTCAGTTGTTATAGAGGACCTTGTTTTCCTGGATGGCACAGAATATTAATGAAAAAAATACATTATTTTGTAAACCTCTTTAATACCCAAAGTCAAAAGACACCCAAGTAACATAAAATGTGGCTTCTGAAAAGTTCTGCCTTATTTCATCTGTACAAACGTGAAATAGTGTTGAACAAGATGGATTTTTTTTTTCTTAATCGCAAGACCTTATGAGATAACTTGAGTGATAGCTTAGACTCAGCCATATTGTTCCCCTTGGAATAGAAATGGGTATCCTTGGGAGAGTTATATTTGACAGTACAACACTCACTGCTCTGACCCCAGAGGCATGAGAGTCCTGAAACACTAGAGAAGGTACATTTGCTGTCAATGTGAGGCTCAAGGGCTGGAGTAAAGTACCTTTGGGAAGCACGCTGAGTGACTGCACGGCGTCACACATGCTCATTAACAGATCTCCTTACTAATTTGAAAACCCATCAACCTGTGGTTTTAGTCTCTTCCTAGGAAATTTTCTAATAAAGGCCACGTTAAAGAACTTTCTGCCATTGTTTTTAAAACCTTAACATGTATTCACTAGTGCAAAGTAAGTCGGGATTTGAATCTGCTCCTGAATCTGCCGACCTATGTTCATCCAGATAAATTGATCTAAGTTCCCTTGAAAGCAGGATGCTCTTGAGCTCTCAGATATGTGGCACTCTGATCAATAAGCTTTTGCCTTTCAAAAGCAGCATCACTCAAATGAGGCACAACAAAGTCACTTGGTGAAATTTCAGCACAGAAACCCTTTCAAAGGACAGAGGGTTTATAGCCTTCTTCTTTGATTTGAACAATTTTTACAAGAAAATAAAACCAGCTAAAAGAATGAAGTCATCAGAACTTAAAACATTTCCCCTCGGAGTCAATGTAGGTAAAGAAGGATGTGATTCTAAGCCACGAACTAGAAAGATGGTTTTTTGGGTTTTGTTTTGTTTTGTTTTGTTAATCATAAAAATGATACTCAGTAAAATCTGATCTTTAGGATTTGAGAAACACTGGGAAGCCTATAAAAACTAACTTTATTTAAATTACAGTATAGGAAATGTCCCTCGGGTTTTATAATACCTGTGCTGTGTATTTTTTCTTTGTAATGTCTTTGTAACCTAGATTTGTATGACTTAGTTCTTTTAACATTTACTCTGCTAGAATAATGTTTAGCTTTCTTCATTTTCAAAACTGTAATTGATTTCATTATTATTTAAAATTTTTGGGACTGGAGTCCAGAGGACACTGACTGCTTTTCCAGTGGCCTTGTTGGAGGAAGTGTATCATTGGGGATGGCCTTTGAGATTTCAAAAACTCAAGTCAAGCCCAGTGGCTTACTCTCTCTTCCTGCTGCCTGCCAATCAGGAACTCAGTACTGTGTCTGTCTATGTGCCGCCATGCTTCCCACCATGATAATAATGGACTAAACCTCTCCATGTAAGCCAGATCCAATGAAGTGTTTTTCTTACTAAGTTGCTTTGGTCATGGTGTCTCTTCACAGCAACAGAATAGTAATAAGGACAGAGCAGTGGGAAGGGCTTTTGTAACTCAGGCTGCTCACATGTATTTTCCTGAAGGATCAGTTTCACTGAAATCTACTATTCTGTTGCTTAAAGAGACACCATGATAAAATAAATTCTTACAAAAGAAAGCATTAATTGGGGGCTTGCTTGCAGTTTCATAGGGTTAGCTCATTACCATGTTAGTTCATTACCATCATGGCTAAGACCATGGTGGCATGCAAGCACTGTAGAAGTAGCTGAGAGCTTTACATCCTGATCTGCAGGCAGTGACAGATAGAGACAGCCTAGACCTAGTGACACACTTCCTCTGACAAAGCCACACTTCCTCTGACAAGGCCACACCTCCGCTGACAAGACCACACCTCCTCTGACAAGGCCACACCTCCGCTGACAAGACCACACCTCCTCCAACAAGGTCCCACCTCCTCCAACATGGCCATGCTTCCTAATACTAATCCTTTTGGACAATTCTACTCCCTGGTGAATATGAGCCTATGAGGGCCATTCTTACTCAAAACCACATCTACTGACATGTGCAATCAGCTGGTAGGTGGTGTCCCACTCCAGGGTAGGGGAATTGGTGAGCCTACAGAGCACAAAGGCTAAGTGATCTTTGGGTGGAGAACAGAACTGTCTAAGGCTTACATTCACCAGGTTGTAAAACTCAGCTAATTCTCATTTTCCCAAAATCCAAACATACAACTGATCAGTTTCATCTAGTTAAAGGAAAACAAAAGACAAGTTCTTGCAAAGTCGTTGCCAAGTGTATGTGCACAAATTAATCACAGCCTCGTGTGTTTGGGAAGATAAAGGGGTGCCTTGGAAATCTGACTCATCACCAAAGGAGCAATTTCTAATGATACAAATAACCTGTAATGCTCTAACAGCAGGTGGGAGATTTTCCTCTGTCCTCACCTATAAAACTCTCATCTTTGGCTCTTCTCCTTACAAACTAGTTAGACAGGAAAGAAAGGGTCCTATCACGCAAGAAGCAATGGCAGAGGTATTTCGTTCTTTTAAGAAGTTTGTCTACCCCAGTTTGGACTCATGCCTTATCATCCCGCGGTCTGTCCTTCTAGTTCACTGCCCCCTCTTCTGGCACAGCTGCCTCCCAGTGGGTCACTGCACAGGGCCTCCTGCCAGCCCATATCCTGGCTCCTCTCACCCTTTACACTGTGTGCCCATCTGGAGCTTTCTCGGACATTGTCAGAAAGGACTAAAAGCCCCTCTCTCCTGATGGGGCTCCTGCCAAGCTTACTCAGAGGGATCGCCAACTAGATCCAATGCTCTGTACTCGCCCCAGCTGTTTGATTGCCTGCCAGGTCCTACCCTGGGTGATGGATACAAGGCGGTGTGAACTGAAGTTCCCAAGGGGGAAAAAGCTACACCCATGTTGAAGATTCCATAAGGCAGATCAGAACTTCTGTGATAATGGAGACACGGAATCTTAGAAGCCACATAATCCTGGGCTATCTTTAGCCCCTTAATAGCTGTTCATTGACCACCTGTATGTTTGACCTAGCATCCTTGTTACTACTGGGTGAGTTCTTTTGGAATATACCTATAGAACCCCAGATTTTACCAACTCACAGACCAACCAAAAAAAAAAAAACAAAAAAACAATAAGTATCAGATAAAATCTGAAGCCAATATCAGAGATTTTATTCTTGCCTACCTGATGTTTCCACTAATGTATTTTGAAAATGCCTTTGATTTATTGCTTTCTTTGCCTCTAGAATAACCTATATCTTGTTCCCTGGAGGTGAGGGCTGTGTTTCTGAATTAACAGTGAATCATGCCCTTCTCTTTCCTTATAGGGCTGATGTATCTGAGGAAGTCAATCACACCAAGCTTTTCCATTGTCTGGCAAGTGCTGCAGCAGGGTATGAACAGCCGTTCGTGTGGGCTCAGTCTACAAGCTGCAGGAGGATGTCCTGGGTTTGGTATAGACAGATGCCTACTCTGCAGATGGCTTCCAGAAGGAAAGACCTCCTCAAAGGGCTATTCATGTCCGATTCAGACACCACAAGCCACATGACCATAAATATGAGTACTGAAATAGTAACATTATTTTAGATCATAAATAAAACTATTTTAAACTCATGGCAATATATGTAAATGTAGGTTTTTATTTCTTTAAGGCATGAGAAAATTTATCTATTGAAAGGCACTCTTTGGTAAAAGACATGTATCTTCTAGCAGAGAGTACTGTCAGGGTGAAAGTACCTGCCTCAGAGGGAAGGCCTGATGGCCTCTTTGCATTATGGCTCCATTCAGTCACAGACACCAAATTAAGGACTTCTAATGCCCTAAGATTATTAATTCTTCTTTGGAAAGTGGTTTTGCTCCCTATAAAGTGGTTATAGCAAGTGGTTATAAACTTTGACGTGATGACAGAGTGCCTGGACATAAATCACACAGAAAAATAACTTGTTACTTGTATATTTTATTCTATTTTACTTTATCTATACCTAAACACCTAATGGTATGGCCATCCATCTTCTTCTATCTGATGTTACCTTTCAGAGATGGGGTGACATTATGACACCCACTCTTCACTTTGATTTGAATCTAGCTAAAGGTACTGACTATTTTCTGCATCCAGATGTAATTCAAGTTCACAATATTCTTTCTAGTTAAACATGGATGGCATGATACATGCCAATTACAGATGCTTCTTAGTGTGTATGATGGTTCTAGAAGGCTTGTGCTATGTACTGGCGTACTCTAGTTAGGAATTATTTCTTCAGTCACCATATGAAGGTCTTCCTAGGAACACAGGACATGGGCAAGAAGTAATCCTCTGCTGTGAGCTTAAGTTAAAGAGTTCTTTGTTTTTAAAGTCTGTGCTGACCAGGATCATGTCTAGAGGTTTCCACTGGTCACATTCATCCACAGGCCTCTTTCTCTAAATGCCATTCCCCTCACACCCATCCTGACCTTCTCTGTATTCCTTGGAAACTCCAAACCTTTCTTTACTGGGGCCCTTTACATCTACTACCTATTATACTTGATACTGAGTATTTGCTGAATTCCATCACACCAACTTCCATATTCATATGACAAATGTTCTTTAGTTCTTAAATAAGCTGTCTCCACCTTACCAGAAAGAAAAAACTAAACCTGAGAATGGCTACGATAATGGCATCCTATTTCTAAGACAGAAATGGGACAAGGAAGGTATAGCAATCACCCCACAGACAGCATCTAGAAATGCATGTAGATGAAGAATAGTCTGGATAACATTGATAACAAGTGAACCACCACACAGGAAGAGCTGACTGAATAAGAAGGATAGAGAACCAGCAGGGTACGAAGAAAATCAATGATACTCTCAACTGATTTAACCTCTTTACACAACACTGAGTTGCCAAGTAGCAGACTGTACTCTTTGTTCAACATAATTTGTGAAACAGTCTTTATTCATCATCATAAAAATCAGTGAGATTAACATTCAAGCAATACAAAGTACATACCCCCACAGTGTTAAAACTAAAATAGAAATCAAAACAGAAACACCCTAGAACTAGTTTCTAACTTATTCTAAGGGGCCAGTATTAGCTATGATCTTAAAACCCCAGAACACTCTCTCAGCTCAGTATCCAGATGTCTCAGGCCCTACCATCCAGTCTTCCCTTCTATGATGGGCTTCCCCGTGTCATAAACTGGCCCAGCAGTTTGTAGAACTGAACACACATCAAATGGCCCAGAAATCCTGTCCCACGGGTATGGTGATTTTAATGAGAATTGGCTCCAGAGGCGCATATATTTGAATGTTTAGTTACTATGGACTAAGAACTATTAGAGAAATAGTTTAATCAGTAGAACATAACTCTTAATCTCAGGATTATGGATTTGTGCCCCACATTGGGCACTGAATATTGTACAAATTCTAGTTGGTATATAGTGAAAACCTGGATCCAGATATTGGGGAGAAGCTGAAATATCAGAGAGAGGAAACAGACCACAGTCAATTCTCACTCAGTCAGCTTCAAGTGCTATCTTCACAGGTCCTCAACCTGACTGGTCGCTTCTACAGAATGCTCAGCTTCTGCCTTCCCCTGCCTTATATATCTTTACCTGCACAGCTGTTTTACTTCCTGGTTCAACTCTGTATCATAATCTTAGAGTTAGGATTAAAGATGTGAGTTACACTGTTAGACTGTTAGGCCTCGAACTCACAGAAATCCAGAAAGATCTTTGTCTCCTGAGTGATAGGATTAAAGGCCTGGTTCACCACTCTCTGACCTTCATGACTTGACTATGGGCGATTCTGTCCTCTGATATTCCAAATTGATTTTATTAAATATATAACGTATCACCACAATAGAAGTATTGGGAGATATGGTCTTGTTGGAGGAGGTGTGGCCTTATTGGAGTGTGGGTGTGATCTTGTTGGAGGAGGTGGGTCACTACAGGTGAGCTTTGAGACTTCAAAAGCCCATGCCAGGCTCAGTGTCTCTGTCTTAACTGGGCACCTATGGATCATGATGTAAAGCTCTCAGCTACTGCTCTCCAAAGGATAAAACATTTGTCTTCTGAATTAGAAAGCTCTGGACATTTGCATTAAATGCATTTCATATTAGATTGGTAGTCCTTTACCATGCCTCCTTTCTTCAGCAAATGCTATCACTTCAGACTGTCACCTCCTTCCCCTTGTGCAACAACTTCTTAGATAGTTCTATCTTCCACCTCGGTCCTCAACGGGGCCAGGAGATAGCTCAGGGATAACATACTTGCCTAGCATTTGTGAGCACCAGGCAGCTTTACCAGCATCCCTCCCCATAAACCCCGTATGTTGCAGTGTGGGAGAGCAGACACATTCTGTGTGCTGTGCCGCCACTTCTACGTAAGTCCTATTGGCCAGCATTGTGATTTGCTGACGTTGTAATCCTTCAGACCGCTGCTTTGTCGCAGCAGGTATTCAACAAATGCTCATGAAATAGCATGGAATCTCTGAAGCAATCAGATATTGAGACAGAAATGGCCCCTCCTAGCCCTGTGCTTCAGCAGAGGCAATTCTGCCCTCAGCATTGCAAATGTAGCCACTTGACTCTTCAGTGTTAGGTCACTGAGACTGTGTGAGAGGCGTATGCAGGGGATCAGATGGGGATGGCTTACAATTTACAGATAAATAACCTTTCTTGTTTCTTATCACCATCAAGAGCCACTCTATAGTAGGGCCATAAAATTATTAAGCACATTTCCCATATATGGTATAAAGAGGATCTGACCTACAAAGTCAACATTGATAATGCTCATGTATTGCAATCTTATTTTTCAATTTGACATTTAAGTAAAAGAGATCTCATCAAGGGCTAAAAAGCAAAAGATTGTTTTCAAATATGAAATCTGCATAGTGCTGATGAACGACTGAGCAGTGGGTGAGGTTTGTGGGGTGAAAGCTTAAGCATAAAATCAAAACATCACTGTGTTTAAATCTGTGCTTACTAACTCATGCTCAAGAAGAAATATAACTTCTCTTGTTTTGCCCAGAGTCCAACCCCCTCCCACAAAAGACCACCAAGAGACTGGTCCAATGTAACAGTAAAGAGTTCCTTTATTGACAAGCTAGCTTGGGTCACTGCATCAGTCCTAAGGGTAGAGTAGGAGCCACGCTGAGAAGCACGGGGCGAGGGTTTTTATTGTGGGGGGTGCTCTAGTGGCTTCAGAGCTGTGGGGTTACAGTCCTGGAATGGTCCAAGCTTGGTCTAGGGGTACCTGTTATGAATTCATTGGCTGCTTTGAATTCTAGGAATGTTTCAGCATTTAGCAGTGGCCATTAAGGTTTACCTGTACCTGGGGACTATCTGTTCTATCTTAAATGTTCCTTTCCCAGGAAGAAAATGTTTAAAATGTCAGATATTTCCCCTCAGGTGCCATTTCCTCCCTGGATGGTGTCTGCTCACGGACTCTTCCTGGAACTCCCAGGTGCCACCAAGAGTCTGCTGTTTGTCTGGCAAGTTGCTCTGGGCCCCACAGTCTAATTCTCTCTGAGGGGAGATCCCCTTCAAATACAATAACAGAAATAAGAACAGACATAATTATATAAACTGAGCATCCCCTAATCTGTAAATCCTCAAACCTAGAATGTGTCAAAATCCGAAACTCTGAAAATTGACATGATGCCACAAGATGAAAATTCCATGACTACCTTGTGTTTTGGACTGCATTAAAAACACAAGCAAGATAAAATATTGTATAAAATCACCTCCAGGATTCATGTGAGTGTCATGTATGTTTATCTGTGCATGCATTCTCATGCGTGTGTCCATATGGGCATGCACATGTATATGTGAGTGTGTACACATGTGTGGAGACTGAAGGTTGACGTTAGTTAGTTCTCTTTGAACTCTCTCCACTCATTTTTAATTGTTTCCTAAAATATTTTGTTTTTATTAATTTTGTGTTGTGTGTGTGTGTGTGTTTGTGTAGTGTTGTGTGTGTGTGTGTGTGTGTGTGTGTGTGTGTGTGTGTGAGAGAGAGAGAGAGAGAGAGAGAGAGAGAGAGAGAGAGAGAGAGAGAGACTCTGTTAGTGCATTGCCTATGGAGACCAGCAAACAGAAAACCCTGAAACTATATATAGCCATAGGCTCTGTGAATGTCTGGACCCAGGTCCTCTGTAAGAGCAGTGCTCACTCTTAACTACCAAGCCATCTCTCCAGCACTTCCACCTTATTTTTGGAGACAAGGTCAGTCAGTGAACCTGGAGCTTGGATTTCAGTTTCATCCTCCAGACAGGAGGCTCCAGGATCCACATATCTCTGCTCCAGCCCCCATGGTGCTGGAGTCACAGGCTCTCACTGTGTCTGGCTTTCTGCTTGCACACCAGCACCCTATCCTCTGAGCTATTCCTCAGCCTCAGTGGGAATGAAGTCTGTGCTCACACATTCATCCAAGCGCGTACAGTGGATACATCACCGTTCCTCCTCCTGATGCATTCTTCTGAGTGGAAGCCAATGGAAGGGAATGGCACCAGCAAAAGATCAGGAAAACACATGTAAATGTGTTTGAATTAGAGATCTTACTGTAGAAAGAGGGTTTTTGGCCTGTTTGGCTAAAGCTTTAGACTTGTTTGTTTGTTTTTTAAAGACTTGGATGTTTATATTAATTTTATTTTGTTTGGCTATGACAGGCATATTGTTAGTTAGTTTGTATTTAAATTCAACTTATTTTTATTGATATGTTTTGTCACGTAGCTCGTGACTTATTTGTGTTATTTATATGCTGGTTTGGGGGCAGCTGGATGGTGTCTTTTTTGACTGCCATCCTTTCCCTATCTATGCTTCAGTTTTCCTGCCTACTTCTAAGATGCCTGCCATAGGCTAAAACAGTCTCTTTATTAAAGACAAAAATATTTATAGTATACAGAAAGACATCCCACATTACCTTACCTTTGATCATGTGACCTTCAGCATTGGGTTGAATGTCTCGTGCTGCAGAGAAGCATGGCATTCTGGGAAGAAGTATGTGAATCCTGACGTCAGACCTGTAAATGTATCTGAAGGCAGCTTCCTCCACTCAGTAGACACAATATCTGGCTCTGATACAGCCTAAATCTCTATTTTATGTATTGGAAGTTGGGAATGATTACAGTTCCTGACACATGGGATTAGGATTGTGAGGTGAGATAAACACAGAAGTGAACAGCTCTCGGGATAGAACAGGTACTCTGGAAACACTTCCTCACTGTACCTTACTGTGAGAAACAAAAGAACTCTGAAATGAAAGACGTCTGCAGTTACCTTCCTATTATGTGTCACACAGTGTCTTTGCAATGAGTGGAACATTTGTGCATCACTGCATAAGTGTCAATCATTTAAATTCTTTATAAGATGCCACATCTTGATTCATACTGGAACACAATGCTGGCTCAGTACAATCACTAAATAATCATTATGATTCATAAAATATATAGAAAACATTTTTAAATACTTGATTTATGATGAAAATAATTTGCCAAGACAAATCATGCTTCTGAACAACATGAAGTCAACATGGCCTCCACCCTGTAAGTCAGGCCACTGACCCTTCAGAAATAATCAAAACTAACAAGAGAGTTTTACATAGGAAGCATCACTTTCCACCTCAACTTGAACACAATAGTGTTCAAGACAGAAAATAGTCTTCTAGGGTTCAGATAATTCAGAACAACAGGTATCCCTTTTTTCTTCGCCTGACCTCGTGAAGGGTCAAGGTTGAGAGAAAGAAAGAGAGAGAGAGAGAGAGAGAGAGAGAGAGAGAGAGAGAGAGAGAGAGAGAGAGAGAGAGAGAGAAACAATTCTGAAATTGTGCCTAAGCCATTCTGGAGCTGGTTTGTGGGCACTGAAGATTTTTAACTGGGGAATGGATATGTTGGCAGGAACCTGGTGGTACCACCTGGCTGTGTGACCTTACACCAATAGCAGCTTGTGAGTTTCAAGAGTCCACTCATCAAACCTGGGTAAGTGGTACAACTTACATGTTCGGAATGAGGTTTAACTAAAATAATGGGTGTAGAAGTGCTTTGAAGCTGTCTTCTGACTGTTAGCTGGAGAGAAAACAGCTCTCTGACCTTTCTTCTCCCCTCATGCTCTGATGCACACACCCATGCCCCCCCCCACACAAACATACACATCTAAACCATGTGTCAGGCTATGAATATCCTCCACCATCAGCCATCAGACTTGGTTTCCTGCCATCAAAGACGTCACAAAGTCAGAAGCCAGAGTGGCTGTAAGAGGAGGCACAGGGTTCACCCCACTTACCATGGTCTCTAGCATGAGAAAGAACCTGGCAGCAGGGTGTGCTCAGCAGTTAAGAGCACTCTTGTTCTTCCATTCCCAGAACCCAGATGGAGGCTCACAACCATCTGTAACTCAGTTCCACAGTAGCTGTTCTTCTGACCTCTGTGGGCACTGCCTGTATGTGGTTGACAGATACATGTATGCAGATACTCATACACGTAAGAAAAAAATATTTTTTAAAAAGCCTGGCTTTTTGCATGTTGCATTTATTTGTGTCTTCTGACTTATAAAATATGTTGTGATGTGCCTGTCTCCCTTTGTAGGGTTCTGACCATATGCTACGGAACTGATAAATGAATCCTCTCCAAAGCACTGGGAAATCTCTGGGCATCAACAGAAGTCATAGTTTGAGAACCAAACACACTCTGAGGCTTCCTATTTCCCTCTTTACGAAAAGAAAGAGGCTGAAGCTGGTGGGGCTGTCATGTGTGACTCAGAGGCAGAGACAACTATCTATGCTGTGGGAAGAACACATAGAATACACACACTCCGTGTCCACACCAGCCAAGGCAACTTTCCCATGAGGGAAACATGCCATGGGGTTAGGGTCCAAATGAATGGGAATGAGTTACAGCAATCATCTCCACACACTTCCCTGACACCTCCAAGGGAAAGGATGGTGTGTCAGTCACTAATCTATTGCTATAAACACCAAGACCAAGGCAACTTTCTGAGGGAAGGGTTTATTATAGTTCCAGAGGGCAGAGTTGGCCATGAAGCAATGGAGCAGCAAGGGGCTGGAGCAGGAAGCTGAGCGATCACATCTGAACTGTAGGCACTCAGCAAAGAGCATCAAGAAATGGCTTGAGGTTTTTGAATCTCAAAGCCACCCACAGTGATATATCCTCCTGCATGACCATGTCTCCTAAACTTTCCCAAACAGCACCAGGCAACTTGGGACCTAGTATTTAAATGCCAGGGATTATGGAGAAAAGTGAGGGTTTTGTCTTGGAAGCCTCGTACATTGACTATATCTCAAACAAAAGTCTTTGCTTTTAAATTCAAATTTCAATTTTTTTTTTATTTTCACAAGATGTGATAGATTAGTCAATTTTTCTACAAAGACAGAACTAGCATCTTATAAGGTTTCTTATGCAAAATTGACTCACTTGATCATGTGGATTGGACTGCCAAGTCCCGAGATTTGCATGGTAAGTCAGTAGGCTGGAGACCCATACAGGCTGATATTGATTCCAGTCCAAATGCAGAATCCTAAGACTCAGAGGTAGTTCTCTTCCAATGGCAAGAGACCTGGGTTTTAGACCTACGAAAATGAAATGGCAAAACTCTGGCATTCCAGCATCAAGGCTGTCAGTTAGGTGAAGAAAGGTTGACCATCCATTAGTTGTATATTGTCTTTAAACTAATCACATGAGGCCCACCCCAAGAGGGAAGACCATCTGCTGCATTCAGTCTAAATTAAATCAGTTCCTTTCATCATGAAACAGCTTGACAGAAATAGCAAGAGAACAGCATTTGAATGAATATCTGGGCCTCCCAGGAACCAGACAATTGACACCTGAATTTGTCCTCCTCATGAAATTAGGTGTTACTAGTATTTACAATGACAATTTCCCAGCTTGAGGGTCCCACCACCATACTTAATCAGAGTTATCAATAGCTTCCCACTTTCATTTACATGAGTTGTTTACTGTCCATGTTTTACAAAATTTAAATGGTATAATTTGTTTATGTACCTTTTAAGCCATCGAATGACTCTTGTTTCTTCCTATCTTTAATTATTAGAGTTTGGACTCTGTGCATCTTTACCTCTCTGCTGTGCAAAGCCTCACACAGAGTCCATTGACTAAGTGTTCATACTGTTCTCATGCCATCAGCTCTGGGTAATACTTTGATGAAAGAATTAGCAAGCACATCCTGTGACTACCCAAAAGCTTCACCAAAATTCTGAATATAATAAGGGTAGTTTTGATGGGCTTTCAAGGATGATAATTAGCTTTCATTCAATATAGCAAGTACTCATGCAAGGCAGACATGAAGGACAGACCGTGCTCCACACAATCAGAGGGCAAGAGTTCAGAGCAGCTTGGAACAAGGAGTGTTGGTCTAGGGCGCTGCTGCTGAGGACCTGTGGCTGACAAAATGTCCCATTTTCATGTGCCCACTTAAGGATGAAGTAAGATTAATAATCTGAAGGTGCAGGGGCAGGGTTTTTACCCTTTTTTTTTTTTTTTTTTTTTTTTTTTTTTTTTTTTTTTTTTTTTTGCTTTTCCCCTTGGCTGTATCCCCTTGGCTGCCTTCCCTTCCCTCCTCCCAGTCCCTCCCAGTCAGTCTTGAGCCTCCTCCCACCAATCCCTCCATACCCTCTCCCAAAAGGTCAAGGAGTCCCAAGGTTGAACAATCAGCTCATCATGGTGCATCCACTCCAGGCAGGTCTAATTTCCTCATCCTAATATCAAGACTGGGTTAGGTATTCCTCTGCAGGGAATGGGCTCCAAGGTGCCAGCCCATACACAGGAAAACAGTCTGTTCCCATCTCTTGAAGCTCCATATACTGCCCATACCAATCGACAATTGCCTACTCTTGGAGGGCCTAGCTCCTTTTCCTGAGGGTTCTCCAGTGGCTGTTCTTGATTCAGTGAGCTCCCCAGAGCTCCATCCAGCCACCTCTGTGGGGATTTTCCTCATAATCCCTATCCCCCTGCTCATACAGACTCTCCTCCCCTGCTCTCAGTTGGACCATGTGTTGGACCAGGTGCTCAGCCCAGTGCTCAGCTGTGGATCCACCTCTACTCATGACTGGATGTAGGTTCTGTGATGACACTTAGGGCAGTCATTCATTTGATTATAGGGGGAGTCCTTTTTAGGCACCCCTTCCACTACTGGTTGGAGACCTAGCCAGGGACATCCTGTGAGTTCCTGGAGGTTTCCCTAGCACCCGGTCTCTTTCCAATTACAAATTGGCTTCCTCTATTGAGATATCCATCTCTTTCTACCTCCGTCTGCTCCTCTCATGATTTGTTCTCACCTTTCTTGGTTGCAACCCATTATGACCCCAATTTCTAAGATGATCTCTATTTTCTCTTCCTAGGCGAATCTCTGAATGTCTCTCTTAAGTTCTTTCTGATCCCAAGCTGCTCAGGGGTTGTGGTTTGCAGCTTGGGTATTCTTTGCTATTTGTCTAAAGCCCACTTATGAGTGACTACATCCCATGTCTATCTTTCTGGGATTGTGATACCTTGCTCAGGAGGATATTCTCTAAATCCATCCATTTGCCCAAAAATTTTAGGATGTCAATTTTTTTTTTTCTGCTGAGTAGTGCTCCATTGTGTAGATGTTCCACAGTTTGTTAATCCATTCTTCAGTTGAGGGGCACCTAGGTTGTTTCCAGGTTCTTGCTATTACAAATAATGCTGCTATGAATTTGTTTGTTTGTTTTAAGCATAGGAAAAAATAATCGAGATGTAGTTGATGTAAAATTTGTAATTCAACTTTTCAAAGCACATTTTAAAAACTTAAATAAAATATAATCCATTAAAAAATAGATCATCATCATTTGCTGTCATTATTACCCTAAAACTTTGTCATGTCTTGGTGAAGATATGATAAAATTAGTCTCCCATACCCTGTGTGAGAGGAGAAGGAAGGGTCATGTCATAAGGCTAGGAATGGACTCACATCTTAAACAATGGTTAGGAACTCAAATAACACGTGTGTGTGTGTGTGTGTGTGTGTGTGTGTGTGTGTGTGTGTGTACACATGCCCATGTGCATGTGCCTGCGTTATTGCAGGTGTGCATGCATGACTGTGTACATGCAGAGACCAAAGGGATGCTGTCTACCTCCTTGGAGACAAAGTCTCTCAGTGACCTCGAGGAAGGAAAGCATAGGGAATTGTTTAGTTTGGAACCCCCGTCTGGTTCTGATTATGCACACAGGCAGCCTAACTTCTTCAACTGTACACACTATGCACCACCCCCCCCCGAAACCACATACCTAGCAACCTCAGAATCTTTCCTCCTGCCTGCAGTAGGCTGCAGGTACTCCCATCTCTGAATAGCAAAGTTCCCTGTCCCAGATAACAACCAAATTTAGAAAGCTTTTCTTCAAATATACTCTGAATGTATCTGGGTATAAATCCTAGAAGTTCTGGTATGACCTGAACTGGTTTTGGATATATGTTCATAATACAAAACTTCAGTAACTTGTTAGGGAACCCCGCTCCCATATACCATCTTATGCTTAAGAATAATTAGGAGTCTATTTAATTAAAATCAATGACATTATGGGAAGGACACAGAGCAGGAAAAATGAATATATGACCTGTTCTATCAATCAAAACAAACTACACCCCTAGATCACTGCCTCCACCTTTGCTTAAGCCCCATAAAAGAGGCTTCAAACAATGTCAGAACTTGTCTTCTGAGAGAGAGAGTAAAGACACCATTCACCAGTGATAGCTGCCCTGGAGATGAAACTGAAATGGTATTAATACAAGCATTTGTAGTGTCTTATTAAAACACACACAGTACCCAAAGCATACAAACGTTATCTTTTTGTTAAATCAAACAAAAGCTTCTATCTCAAACTCAGTATAAAAGACCTGTTATTATGAAGTAATATACAAATTCCTTGAAATGACCAGACAAGTCACTTTTTAAAGTTAAAACCATTTTGTTTTACATAAGTTCTTCTAGCATAATTCCTGTACTTTATTTCTGGGTTTAAAATATTTTGTTCAAGGTGACAGGCACCTTGCCTAGAAATAGCTGGCTTCTCTCTGGAGAGGTGAATGATCATTTTGTAAGCAAAGGCTGGCAGATCTGAATAGCAATTTGAGCCTACAGAAAGACCATGGAATTCAATCTTCAGCCTTGTTAAATAGCTGACAGAGCCAGGGGAAGGGATGCAGATTGATTGGGGGAAAAAAAACGATCAGGCAAGAGCTCATGAATATTGATTCTGGACCTGATTTCTCTTTCCAGAGATGAGCAGACACAATGCCATTTATAATGCAGTATAGAACTCCAGACCAACTGCTCAATGATGCTAGATTATAAACAGCTCATCAAACCGCAATCGAGATGCATTTCTTCACTTTTGTATCATGTTTCCAAGAAGAAAACCCATTTCACAATATTGGTGATAGTTCCTGCTGTGGGAATTCTAAGTTGGAACTTAAGAAAATAGGGTCTGCCACATACTAAGTACTCAAAGCAAATGCTTACTAGAAAAAAAAAAATCAGAGTAAAACCTCAGGGTGTAATTCATTTTGTAGGTGTCATGGTGGGTGGGATGATGGAAAAGAGCAAAGGAGAGCTGTTGGCCACCAATAAAACACACAGGAAAGGCAGCCCCTCCCACCACATTACCAGGACTCTTCTGTGGATGTGTAAATAGTTCCTAAAGAAACTTTCATCCCTCACTAATTATAAATTTTTGTTCTTGCCAGAAAGTGAACAATCTAATTACATGCTGGGCTTCAAGGGCTGCATTGGGTCTTCTTCTGAAAATGCCTGTCTGTTAAATGCTTGCAGAGTGCAGGCACTGAGGGATTTGCTCCATGCTACTGTTGGCAGCCATTAGCAACTTAACTGCTAGTCAAGAAAAAATTCAATTGATTCCATATTGAGAAGGAGAAACCTACATGGAGATATTTCACAGAAAGACAAATTGCTCTGTTAGTGATCTCAAAGAGTTTTCACAGCCAATTCTTTCTGTAGCTCTCAACCCTGAGAGAAAGTAGACTTTTAATAGTTTTTTTACTATGTACATTATACAATAGTGTGCTAGACATAGAGGTGAAGTAGCCCTTGTCCTTATGAACATAGATTTGCTTCCAGAAGGAACTAGATAGATGGTGGGAAGGGAATGCTAGGTTAGTGAAATAAAGGAGCTTCTGGTGGGGACAGCAAATGAGAACCACCGGAGAATCTTCATGGGGAAACAGGTCCTCCCTATGCCACAATAAAGTCCTTTGGAGAAACCAGAGGAATTTTAACTTTCTTCGGTGTACACTCATTGTACACAGTGGCAGGGTCCATCAAGACAATTTTCGTGCAAATTTATTGCGTACTTTGGTCACATTTGTTCGCCCCCTGCCTGCGTTTTCTCCATTTACTTCCTCTCATTAGCCCCCACTCACTCACATAGACTCACTTCTGTTTTCATGACATATATACAACTTTATGTTACTGCATAAAAATCTAGGACCCACAAATGAGGGGAAAACTGTGGTTTATCGTGGAGCCTGAGTTCCTTCATTTAATCTGATGATCTCAAGATACACATATTTTTCCTGCAGATGGTATGACTGATTCTTTGTGGCTGTGTAAAATGCCATTGTGGATATGAGCCCCATATTTTTTCATTCGTTCATCTCTTGATAGATCTTAGTTGGTGTTCTATTGCTGTGAAGAGACACCGTCACCACAGGAATTCTTATAAAAGAAAACATTTAATCGGGGCTGGCTTACAGTTACAGAGGTTTAGTCCATTACTGTCATGGTGGGGAGCATGGCAGCATGCGGGCAGACATGCTACTGGAGAAAGAGCCCAGAATTCTACATTCATATCTTCAGACAGCAGTAAGAGAGAGAGTCAGGCCTTGCTTGGGCTTCTGAAACCCCAAAGCTCCCCCCACCACATAATTCCTCCAAAACCACATATCTTAAAGCACACTCTCAATCAACTAAGCATTCAAATATTTCAGTCCATGTGGGTGGGCTATTCCTATTCAAATCACCACCATTATGGAGGTTGATTTTCATTTCTCAGCTGCTGCAAATAGTCCAGCAATAAACCTGGATGTGTAAGTCTCTCTAATGTGCTGATTAAGAGTCCCTCAGGTGTGAGAAGCTGAGCCACACAATAGTCTTTTTTGGAACTTTCATATTGATTTCCATAGTGGCTAGACCAGCTGAGTTCCCACCAACAATGGACAGAGATATTTCTCTTTCTTTCCTCCCAGTATTTGCTGACTTTTTTTTTCTTTCTGTTAATAGTCATTCTGACTAGATTAGGCTGAAGAGACAGCCTACAGAATGGAATAATAGCTTTGCTAGCTTATCCATCTGATGGAGTACTGATGCCTCAATATGTAAAGAGCTTGAAAGACTACCAAGAAACCAAATAACAAACTAATGAAATGAGCCGACAGTTGTCAAAAGATGAAGTAAGCACACGAGGAAACATTGAACATACTTAGCCATTGATGAGATATAAATTAAAACTAAAGAGATGTTCTTGACTGTTTTCTATATAGAAATCTTCTCTACATATTCATACTAAGTGAGAACTCTGGGGACCTTTTGAAAGCTAGCCAGATAATTCTTCCTTATAAACAAAACTCTTCCTTCCTTCTTTCTTCTATTTCTTCTCAATGCAACATTAAGCAAATCTTGTCATTTTGGGCAAGACTTTGATATGCTTCACACTATGGACACCTGCCCGTTAAACACTGGAAGGCAGTTGTCTACTGTGTGACCCTTCAGACTGCCGTAGGATCAAGAGCTCCCTGGTTCCTCGGATCCACCTCAAGGCCATATCTCCCCTTCTTGGCCATCTTTTCTAGGAGGCTATGAATTTGTCAATAAATTTACCTGAATTTGAATGTTCAAAATTGAAAACACAGTTTCAACTGTGACTAAATCTCTATTAAACCCATCCGATAATTACTTTCTGTGTTTCACATGTCACTATCATATCTGTGCAAATTAAATATAATTTTAGCAACTACATTGAATTCTTTGCTTATGTTAGAGACATTGTTTTTCACATAGACTGCTGCCAAGATACATTTCCCATTCCGCACTCAGGGGTTTGACTATTTGAAGGTAAATATGAACTAGAACATTTGGTTTTTGCCTATCATCCCAACTTGTCAAGAAAACTTTGAATATTGATTGTGTCATCAATCATATTCACTTCCTCTTCCAACTTTCTGTCATCACCAAACTCAATAAGCCTGTCTTCCTTCCATATCTTCATCGAGTCCCGGATGAGAGTGTCTATTGGGACAGCACTCCATAGCTTGGCTCTGGAGACAGTTTTCTTGTTTCAGCAGGCTTATTACCAAATATCATCTATCTCCCAGAAAATGTATCCCCCTCCTAAAATATACAAAAACTGTAAAACTACTTAAGGTGTGGTTTCAGGCTCTGGAGAATGTTTCTCTTTCCTAGGCCTTATAAATATATTACTGCCAGAAATAATTTTGGGATGAGAATGCTTAAAAAAATTATTCTACTGTAACCCATCCAGGATATATTAGTTTCTGTAAAGTTATAAAAACATTTGTTGTGTGATATTTTGTTTGTGTTCTGACAAATAAAGTATGCTTGAAGTCAGTGGCAGTGCTAGTCACTAGCTAACTATAGAGGTCTACACGTCTGTACTGAGAAGAAACAGGAGGGGATAATGTGGGCAGAGAGAGGATCTCAGCCCTTTTGGATGAGGAACTGAAGAGGTAGGGAGGTAGGAAGTAGCTGCTCCCATGCTTCCCTGATCCTTCAAGTTTTTACCCTGACTCCTAGTTTTTATTGATAAGATTAATTAGATTTACACTTCAAACATCTGCATTACAAAAGAACACCAAACGTAGTTTGATCAGTCACCTTGATAAAACTGGGTCAACTCATCTGCTCAGTACAAAAGGGAAAACAGGTCCTAGATTTAAATTTAAATTTTACTTAAAGCATCTATTAAAAGTGTGACACAGGGCCTGTGTTCATTTGCCTGTTGGTCTCAGAATAAAGCTCATGTAATAGAATTATTCTGAGCCCTGAATTGGATAAATGTGAAAATGTTATCAAAAGTACTGCCCTTTCTCTCAAAGTACACATACTGTGCAGAAGCCTCTTCAAGGTTTCTAGACCTCAAGCTTATTAACTTATATCCCAAATTTTCCTACTTCATTTTTCTCAAAGTGAGCAAATGTTTTCCATCTCTTGTGCTCAAAGCCCTTCCTAGTTCCCGGGATTCACTATCAGGTTTTTGGATTGCTGAAAGCCTGCAGCTCCTCTAAGATTCTGGAATGGCTTTGGCAGGTTCTATAAATAGCAATGTTGTTTGTAGGTGACCTCTACCTTTTCAACAAGCCCTTAGCTCTATGCTGGGCTGAAAAGCGTTCCTGTGGTGCCCTTCTAGTTTGAAATCTCCTCTTCTGTCGCAAGGTAACGAAAGCACAGACAGGCACTGAGAGGCCTCACTTTTCTTCTGAGATCAGCTAACTCAGATAAATCATGCTAATTCTAAAAGCTTATAGATCCTCTAGCCTTTCTGACTCTAAAAGCTAATAAATCTGTCAGGTTCAGTAACTCCAAAAACTAATGGATCTGTTCTTATCAATGAGATAAGCAACAGCTTTTTAGGGAGTAACTCTCAGAGTTGGTGCCATTCAGTGTTTCTTGATTTTCAGTGGAGAGAAAGGTTTGTGAAAATGCCTGAAAGGTTTGCAATTCCCCCCTTCTCTCTTCCTTCTTTCCTTACCTTCTCCCAGATTTTTATTTCTGTCTTAGTTTAGTGTTTCAGGCTAATAACATTTATGCATTGCTCAGAAAACAATTCCCACATTGACATAGGAGCCATCAATAGTTAATCAAACTCATTGCTCATCATTACCTAGACCCTTGGTGTCTGTAGGGAGAAGGGGTTATCCAAAGAAATCCACCTGGTCCTGAAACCAGAGCTAGTAAGAAAAACACAATCTGAATCCGAGACCTGGTTATTCCTTAATCCAGAACCAAACAAACATGTCCTGACTCTGAAACTAGTACCAAAGGACCAGAGCCAGTGAGAGAAATATGCCTTGGCTTTAGAATTAGGCTCTCAAAACTTTAAAAGTCCAGTGAAAGAAACACAGTTTGGCCCCGAAATCAGAGTCATCTCTGCCCCTGACCAATGAAAAGACCAATGTAACTAACCAGTCCCTGAGCCAGAATAATTAATCAATCCTTGGGTATCCTTGGAAAAACTCTACCCCTAAGGGTCCCTATATAAATCCTTCTGCCTGTTCAGTTGTGGGCTGTTCTTTCCCACCCTGAGAGGGGCACCACTCTCCTGGACTCCTCAAATAAATCACTTTCTCAAAAGGCTCTTGGGTAAAGATCTTCATTTGTGGGTACAGCTGTCCCATTGCAGCTCCAGCTGTCAGAGCCTTCCTAACAGCTCCAGGTGTAGTCTGACTTCCCAAACAGTCAAGATACCTCTCACTGCCTCCCCAGAGTTGTAATACTCACTTACATATCTCCATTCCTGACTCATTTGTTTTGAATCCTGTGTGTTCCTGATTAAATTGTTTTTCTTTTAAACAAATATTTATCCTTTAATTTTCATATGTATGGGTGTTTGACTGCATATACGTCTTTGCACCACATACACGTACGTGTGCCTGTTTATTCACGGAGGACAGAAGGGGATGTGGGAATCCTGGAGAACTGTAGTTACACATGGTTGTGAATTTCCTATATAAATACTGGGAGTCGGACTCAGGTGGTCTGAGGGAGCAGTCTACTCTTAACCACTGAGCTGTCTCTGCAATGCACAGATTTGTGTTCCCAGGAGCTGTAGTACTGGAGAGTGAGCCCTTTCTCTCTGAGAAACCTGCTTCTTCCCTTTGGTCTTGAGCAGCATCTTCACAGCATCTTCACAGCATCTTCCTGTGGTCTTGATGTGAACTACTCCACCCTCTCTACTGTGGAAACATAAGGCCAAAACCTGTAGATCTCACCTTACAGGGTGATTTTGATTTCTCTGTGCACACATTAAAAATGTTTGTTTATCTTCAAAGTTTAGTAGTTTAGCTCCAGTAAATATTATTGGCAAACAGTCTGAATCAAAAACTTACAGAACATTGTAATCTCTTAGTCATTAAATTTTCATTTTGTTCTTTTGTATTCTGTCTTTAACTGAATGTTTTGTTCCATTTCTTGGGTTTCCATATCAAGGAGATCCTTGTCTTAATGTCAGTGTATGCTCTTGCCCTCTACATCTTCGTCTTTCCCATTTATTTTACTGTTGTGCATTTTTGTCCTAATTTTTTTTTATAATAACTTTAAGTGGTGTGTATAGGCTCTAGAGGCTTCTAAGAACTTGGGGGCCAGTCTGGCCTTAGCCACTTTAAACTGGTGATAACTGATGCCTTAAGACATGTGCTCCTAGTACTTTCTTAGAGGCCAACCTGAGGTCTGCCTGGGGTGTAGGCAAAAATGGGGGAGTCCTGATGTGAGATGACCTGGACCAGCAAGAGAGTACCATACCACAGCCACAGATGCCAGCAAATCAAAGTCCTTCCCCGGGCTGGGAGCAGGGTATGTAAGGCTGTCCCCTTCCTCAATAATAAAAGTTGCTTGTCTCAACTAGTCTCCAGAGACTGTCCTTCATTGTCTTTGTGCCTTTGCCCCCCCTCCCTAAGGGGAACAGGCAGGGTTCTGTGCATAGAACAGCCCCAACAACCTGAAGCCCTTCCTTTGTCAAATTAGATTTCAATGTTTCCTGTTCTTTTTTTTGTTGTTGTCTTAATTTCATATTTAAATTGTTTTCTTCTGTATTTCCCTTCCATTTTAGAATACCTTTTATCTCCTTTAGTTTAATTTATCTTTTCTTGTCTTATTAACTGCTTGCAGTAAGTTACTCTACAGTATAAGCAAGTGTGTTTTGTTTCCTTCACTTCTTGATTTACTTTTTTTTCCTAGATACACTGCTTTGCCTCTGTAGTGTGTGTATGTGGATATGTGTGCATGGGATGTGCATGTGTGTTTCTGTAAGTACATGTGTGCATGTGTCTGTCTGTCTATCTCTCTCACGTGTGTGTATGTGTCTGTCTGTCTATCTCTTTCTCTCATGTATGTGTGTGTGTCTGTCTGTCTTTTGTCTGTGCATCTGTTTATCTCTCTCATGTGTCTGTGCGTGCATGTGTATGTGTTTCTGTAAGTACATGTGTGTATGTGTCTGTCTGTCTATCTCTCTCATGTGTGTGTATGTGTCTGTCTGTCTATCTCTCTCTCACGTATGTGTGTCTGTCTGTCTTTTGTGTGTGTGTCTGTTTGTCTCTCTCTCTCTCGTGTGTGTGTGTGTGTGTGTGTGTGTGTGTGTGTGTGTGTGTGTGTGTGTTCACTGCATGGACTGACATAGCAGTCTTTGCACTGTATTGATTATCTTTTCACTCAATCCTGGATTCTAGAACTGAGACTGAGTGGACTCATTATTTTAGAGACTAATTTCAGACCTATTTCCTACAAAATGAAGGTCATAACACCAGCACCTGGATGCTTTCTGTGTCTGGCTTCCTCTCATTTTCTTATCCTTGTTTCCTTTAATTTTTTCATCTTAAATGACCTTTCTTTGCTGCATCTTTGTGAGTAGCCTCAGATCCTCTTCAAAGGATGCGCCACTTACAATGTATCACTTACAACGGCATCAAAACCCTTCTTCTCTCTCCAACGATAACTTGTCTTTTCCTAGTCCTCTTAGCTTGGACATCGCTCAAAAAACACAAAAGGTGTTTTTTTCTGCATCCTGTGAGAACAGTGGTAACTCCAGCTCTCTTGACAGTATTCTAAAGAGCCATGCCAACATTGTACTTGTTTTGATTATGTGTCCTTCCTTCCATCTGCACTGAACTATGGTTTACTTCTGCTCTTCCTCAAGTGTTCTCACTGCCTGCTGATACAGTTTAGGAACAGGGTGAATAAGAGGCCTGGATATTGATAACAGTAAAAGTGTTTGTAGCACAAATTTTTTGAGATATAACTTTACTGGGAGAAGAAAAGTTAGGTAAGTTGTTGGGGTTTTTTTTTTTATGCCACCTGATACCTTGAAAACAATAGAAGTAATAAAAAATATATTTTTAAATTATATTTGCATTAGCTAAAAATACCCAGATAGGCTCCCCAACAGGTTATGTAATTCCAATTAGTCAGTCCTAAACACATGTGAGCAACACTAAATGGGATTCATATTTCGTTCATTTAGAGTGTGTGTGTGTGTGTGTGTGCGTGTGTGCGTGTGTATAAAACACTGATAAGAAGATTAGGGCATGGATTGGAAATGAGAGACAATGGAGGGAGAGAGAGAAGGGTGAAATGATGTAAGTACAATACTCATAAGCATATGAGTATATGAAATTCCCAATAATAATAAACTTAAAGTCCAATAAAACAAAATTGCAGTGAAGATTACAATTCTTTTGACCTCATGTCTGTGAGCCCTGCTTCTGTTTCTGCTTCTTATTATCATCAGTCTGTGCTTGAGCCGAAGTCTAACAGTGATACTTCAATATTTAATATTTTCTTAAGTGACATCCAAACCCACACTCGGCTTTCCCTCGTGTTGTGATGATGAGACACTTTGATGGATCTAGGATAATAATCCTGCGCACTGGATCTGCTCATCCTTGCTTCATTAAGGCTGGCACTTGAACAAGAACTCCTCCAGTCTTCCTGAATCATCAGAATTTTCCTTCTCGATTAGACTGTTCCCAACAGCACTCCAATGGCTTATGTTTCTGATTCAGTCCATCCTGTCTTGACTACAACAAACTATTCCGAACTATTTACTTTCTGGAAGAAAATTGGCTCACAATTTTAGATTAGTTGACTCTGTGTTTCTCTCACAGAATAGATGAGGTCATGTGGTAATACTACATGGAAGACCCCTGAGCTACATGTGCAAAAGAGGTCATAGAAAAGGGAAGACGTGAAATGACAGAGCAGGTGGGAAAATATATTTGCTTTATAACACTGGCTGAATGATGGAGGGTGAGAACATACTCCCATGAGACCTAATTTTCTCCCGAGAAAAAAGGATTAATCTCTCTTAAAGATCTAATTTTTATATCTTACAGTCTGCATCTCTATAGTCCAATGCCTCCAATCAGGGGGCTAAGTCTCAGCAAGGAACTCTCGGAAGAAAAGCTGAAGTATCTCTAGCCTAGGATAAGCTGCCTTCCTGTGCCTCTCACCTGTTCCCATCATCTTCCTCCATTTCCTCCGACCTGCACGTCAGATCTCACCAGGCTGCCTCTCATATCACCGCTTCATACCGATAGCCTCCCCTTCAGTGCCTCTGTCTTCTCAGAAGGACTCCACTCTGGCCCACTCCTTGCCTTCCTGACAGTTCATTCTGTGTCTGCTCAACCTTTTCACACCAGGCTTTTCTTTCTGCACATGCATTCCAAAGTCACTAGGCCTTGGTTGCAAGGTCCGGCTGACATTTATGCACCAACAATTTGCAAAACTGGAGCAAAAACGAATCCACTTCTTTTTTAATTCAGGAAGACACCACCATCCCTTTGAGTTCTCTGGATTTTTATCCTGATCGCCTCTCCCTGAGTCCACGTCACAGTTTTACTCACAGGCTTTGTCTTAGCTCTCTCATAAATTGCGTTTCTTGTTTCCTGGCTGGAGTTTTCCAGACTCCATTGTCTGGTTTTAGGTGCTCATTTCCATGGAGCATATTTCCTGAACTCTTCCTGAGGAGAACAAACGCTCGCAGGTTTGCACGTCTGACTGCCTCTGACTGCCGCAGGGGTGAGCGCAGCCCTTCTGCAGTCGACCGCCTATGATGGGGATGCTCTCTGTCCACCTCGGAATGTTTTAAGCTTCCGGGGTTGCCATTTTCTTTGAAGCTGTGATTGTTTTGTTGATGTTGTTTTTATATTTTGGGAGACCCTGGAAGAACCTTAAAACTTCTCTTGAGCTCAGTGCTGGAGACGGCACCTTGGTGTCCTGCGGGAACTTTAAACAGGGCACTGCTGGGCTTCTTGTGGGTTTTCTGTTCTGGAAAACTCTGTTTAGTTACTTCTATGATAATGTCTCTCCTCTCATTTTTGGGAATTATTTCTCAGATGTTAACCTTCTGTATTGGTCTTTTTCTGTAATGCTCACTTTTTAACTATCGGCTTTTGCCCCTTTATCTGCTGATTCTTAGGAATTCTATCATGTCTTCCTTCCACTGGATTCTTCCATTTCTGTCGTTACCTTTTCTGACTTCTGCTCCCTTTAAAGCACCTGGATTCTCCACAAGGCTGTTTCTCATTTCACCTGGCAGTTTTGCCTCCGTCTTCTTTAGTTTCTTCTTCGGCTTTTGTTAGTTATTTTTAGGGGGACAGGAAGGAGAGTACCTGTTTCCCACACTGGAAGTTGCTGCTGCTCCCTGGCTTCTCTCTGGCACATCTCATTCTCAGTATCATTATTTCTGTTAGTAAATCTTGTAGAAAATGGTTTTCATATATTTAATTATGAATTAATATCTTATTAAAGAAATTGATCTCAGCTCAAGTTTATAACAATTAAGGGTGGGAGGCTCTAGCTCAGTGGTAGAACATTACTGGTATATACAAGACCCTTGCTCGGATCTGCAGTACTGCTAAAGATATTTACATTTTTTTCTGAAATTACTAGTACTATATTATGTAGTGTTTAAATGTCTTTTATTTGATGATAATATATGCAAAATAATTAGAATGATTGGTTGTTGACTTAATTATGTGATTTATCTTTTCCACTGAATTTTAATATCACTTCTGTCAAATTCAGCCTTTGTATATAATTGGGCTTGCTCCTGACCTCTCTGACGGCTGAAGTGTGGGTCTGGAATGTTCTCTAAAGGTCTGTATATTAGAAGCTTGGTTTTCAGTTTGGTTCTATTGAAAGGTGGAAGGGGATGATACAGATGCCCCCACTGGAGACTGAATAAGGGGAGTGTAATATAGATGCCCCCATTGGAGGCTGAGCCTTGGGGGTGGGGGTGGTTAACAAATGATCCATTTTAGAGTTAGCAACCACAGACACCTTTTCTCTGTCCTTTAGTTTCTAAATTAACTACTGCCCACGTCACTAAGAAACCTTTCTGATTTGATCATACTTTTTAGTAACCAATGTTCATTTAGACTTTCCAAGGCAAATAACAATAAACATTTTAAAATGGTCTTTCTTATTCCACCTCATGTTTAGTGGGTGCTTTATAACAGTTATTTAAATCACAAGTCACTTGTATCTTTATCACAAAAAGGCTTTGGAACACATACCACACTGAGCACGGAGCTCAATGGGTAGAAAAGAGCTTCCTCCTAGGTAGTCTGCAAGTGGTCAGTAACAGTTAGCAGCTCCAGCTGGGAAGAACTTCTTGGTTATTGAAGAACACCTTTCCTGACCTCTTCTGCTGGTCAATGAAGACAGTCTTTGCCATATTGTCACACTGTGTCTCAGAAGTGGTTTACATTTATGCTTTCATAAAGATGTAAAATCTTCACTCATCAGGGAAGCACAATAGAGCCAGCCCTGTTAGCAGAGGTATGGGTGACCCAGCTCCAAAGTCATGGGCATGGGAGAGCTGTCTCCATTACTCATCTGTCTGTGGCAGCACTGGTGGAGGAGAAACACCCCCCACCCATCAACACCCAAAACAGAGGTAGAAGCTGCCCCTGAGGTCATAAGAGCAGAAGGGTTATTATCCCTGCCCTTCACCAGCTGCAGCACTCAGGAAAGTGGCCTCTGTACCTTGCCTGGGTACCAAGTGCTGGTCCTGATGGTGTAGGTGTGGGAGAGCCAATCTTAAGGGTGAGAAAGCAGAAGAACTGGTCCCACCCCTCTCTCATTTGATACAAGAGGTGAATTAGGTGTGACAGTGCTGAAGAGCTCAACCTGATAGAGAAGATGAAAGAGAGCTGGAAGGCTGACCAACCCTGCCCATGCCCAGAACTAAGGTTATGACTTGGCTCACTCCAGCATTCACCCATCTGTGATCTTCTGGAGCACATGAATAAACCTGACCTGCAGACCCAAAACTTCAGGATCTCCACAACACAGGGCAATGACAGGATATCCAGGAAGAATCCCATTGCGGGCCCAGCGTTGATAGTGTAGCAGAAACCAGAAGCCTCTGAGAGCCAGACCAATGACTCTTTGCAATGAACACTTGCAAATAGAGATACACAGACAAAGGAGCTTACCACATGACTCACTGTATCACATTGAGACTTCCATGACAAGATTTCTAATCCCCCTTTATTCCCCTTTTTTTTCCTCTCAAATTTTGTTTCATTTGGGGGAAGGTGACAGAGGGTGGATGCAAAGGGATGGGAAAATAAATGGGATTGAGATACATGTTGCAAAAGACACATAGAATAAATTTTTAAATTGTAAAATCCTGATTTAGATAGTCTTGTTAGATCAGTGTAGATTCTACATTTATGAGTATTTGCCTACATGTATGTATGTGCACCATGTATTTGCAGTGCCCACAGAGGCCATAAGGGGGCATCAGATCCTGTAGTAAGAAGGTTTCTGGCCCGGACTTTTGGACCTAACCTCAAGGTTTAGGCCCGCAGACCCACAGACTCACAGACCCACAGTCCCACAGAGACACACAGATGCTTCCAATAATTTTAGGCTGATCAGCCTCAGGCCCAGGCATATCACTTGCTAGCTCTCTACCCTTCATCTAACCCATGTCTCTTGTTCAGCCATGGGGCTCGGTACCTTTGCTTAGAGCAGCATAGTTGTCCTCTGCTTCTTCCGGGCCTCTCTCTGGAATTCTCTCCAGTGTTCTGCTTGGCGGTCTGTTCTCAGAGTTTTTAGTCTGGTAGCCCCACCCACACTTCCTGTCTGCCTTTGGCCAATCAGCTCTTTTTATTAAACCAGTGGTTGGGACAATTATTTAAAATGAAACAACACAACCTCCCACAAGATCCCCCTGGAATTGGATTACGGATAGTTGTGAGACATCATATGGGTGCTGGGAACCGAACCTTCACAAGAGCAGACAGAGCTCTTAACCACCAAGTCATCTCACCAACCCTCAAATCCTAACTTCTAAAAATATTTCCTCTTTAAAAGAGTTTAAAGTTGTATCTCACCACCTTTTATCTTTCATTGCTTAGAATTCCAATGGCTATTTTCTTGTATTTTAAAAGTAGATTTAGTATCTGTTCTAGCCACTTTCTGCATAAATGCCACACAACTGCCCTGGCAGGGAACTCTTGCCTTCCCTCCCCCATGGGACTGGGAGCTGGAGCAGCATAAAGGAGGGCAAAAAGGTCCCTGTGTCTATGTGGAACTCTAGTTGTTATGGATACCTATAATATTCTTTCATTCTACTTAGCTAATTAGTATATTTATTATGTTATAATTAATTTATAAATAATATAGAATTCATCATGTCAGACTTTAACTCTATATTAATTTTTGAGTTATGAACTCAAGGGAACCTCAGGCCCCTGAGATGTTTCTGCTTTCCTATCCTGAAGCCTGTTATTATTCTATTATTATGAGTTTTTGTGTAGGAGAAAAGTAGGTTTGAATTATCTCACACTTTTTTCTTTATGAACCTTAATTAGAAAAGTCTTATGGCAACACTTTCTTTCAGCTTACCTAATAAGCTTCTTTCTTGTAAAACTTTCTTGCACAATTAGACATAGATTTTATCTGGCACTAAATGAAATAAACCCAAAATGCCAATTGAGTGATCAGTTACCCAATACCACCAATCCTGATATAACTAAACCAGATGAATAATGACAGCCACCACAGTGACAGAAAAGCGTGGGGTAAGCCATATTTACCCCACTAAGATCCTAGGACTTCAACAATGATTCTAGTCAAGCTACACAATTATTTCTTGAGGACTTATTTTTCTGAGTCATCAATGCAGTCAAACATTGTGTTGTCCTTGAATGTGTATTTTTGTTTTCTCTTTGGTCACGTGTATGGAGGTTATCTATCTACACAGGAACATCTGGTGGTGTCTTAGGACAGAGGACATTACCATCGAGTACATGAATATGTACCTGTGTTTAAAAGGTAAGGTGTTCATTTTTAGAATGGAGGTATAATAATGCCAATGGGTCAAGAGTCAATAACCACTGGAAAGAGGGCTTTTGTTTTCAGAGATGTGAGGGGAGTGTCACACAAGGCTGTAGGAACTATAGAAGGAAGCCCTAGGGTCAGTTTGGAGGCACAAGGAAGAGGTATGTACAAGAGCCTTACTACAGTTCCCATAAATAGGAGTGGCAAGGCCGAGTGAGCGCTGATATGAGCGGGCTGGAACAAGACTACCTTGTTGTCTGGAACCTAGTCCTGTGGGGATTATGGCAGGAGAAGGTTGGTCTGGAATGCGTGCAAAAGGAGGCGGTTGGAAACCCAAGTTCTAGATTTGCTGGTTTGTATCTGAAAAGTATATTTATTCTCCATGTTAGAATTCTAACTGCACTCTTCTGTCGCACGAATGAATGAGACTCAGGGATAGATCTCTGAAGAAGGAGGAGATACTAGAGGGAATAAACACCACAGTAAGATCTTACCCAGCTGTCTTCTAGCTTCCTCAGCCTCGCTTCCCTTGGAATGGCTTCCCTCTGTGTTTCTATCCTGTCTTAAGTACCCTTTTGTAAATTAACACTTGGCCCCATCACTGCCTGCTTGGGAGCTTAGAATTCCTTCTATAATCTGAAGTGACCTTGACTCAGTTGGGATTAAGGGTGTAGGTCACCACTCCCAGGATACTCCCTGTGATGGGATTAAAGGTTTGAATCACCACTCTCTGATTTTCATAGACTGACTGTGGTTAGAGCTCTGGGACTTCTGGAGCTTTTACTAACCCCCCACATAGACTGTGGGTAGATTCCCTCTGATATCTCCAAAACTTCTGAAACGTTTATTGAATCCCCACACTCTTCATAGCTTGGACAGCATAGTATCTGATTTCAAAATGCAGTATAAAGCCATTGTAACCTAAACACAATGGTGTTTGCACACAGACGCATAAAGTAATGGAGCTGGAGATCCAGGAATAAGCCCAAATTGTTGTGTTCCTCCAATTCTACACAAAACACACCGTTGTTTTAATAAATAATCCCAAACTAACTTTGTATCTTGTGCAGAAGAATAAAAGTAACCCAAGCTCAAAATGGACTAAAGATCCAATACTTTGCTAGAGGAAAGATCAGGAGACCAGTTCAAGCTGTAGGCACTGACAAGATCTTTCTGAATAGGACTCCAGCAACTCAGGAAATAAACACAGGGTAAAGAGAAACTGATAAAGTTGCCAACTCTTCACCTAATACCTAGATAATTTTTTTTTAAAGAATAAAAAATTCCTAACGGCTACTGGAAATGAATAGGCACCTTTGAAGTGGTGGATTATAAATGATCAATAAATGATCAGTAAATAAGGATGTGCTCAACACGTTTAGCCACCAGATAAATAGATACAAATGAGACCTATACTTAGTTTTCATCTCATCACATTTAGAACAGCTACATTCAAGAAAACAACTTCTGGTCAAAGGTACGGAGGTGGGAAGTGGTAAATGCCACTGGTGTTAATTAGTATAGACGCTATGGAATGTTAATTAGTATAGATGCTAAGGAAATATGTATGTTTCTTTTTCTTTCCTAGTAGATATTTATAAAACACTCCACTCCACAGTCACAGATTATACATAATTTTGGAATCAGACTAGGACATTTACTAAGACTATTTTCTGTGATATAAATCAAGTCTCAACTATATAATTAATTATGAAGTGTGTTCTCTGGTTACGGTAGAATAAAATTAGACATAGTAAGTAGAATAGAGCCATAAACACTAAAGCTAAATAAGGAAATCATAGGTTGGAGAGCAACCTGAGGGAGACACAGTATTTCTAGCAATTTATACCTGAAGTAGGAATCGGCAAGTCTGACTAATTTGCACTTTTCCCCCTCCAATTTAACTTTTTTTTTTTATTGATTCTTTGTGGATTTCATGTCATACACCTCACCATCCCCTCCCATCCCTCTGCCCTTGTAACCTCCCCCAGAATGAAGCAAAGCAACATTTTAAAAGAGAGAGAGGAGGAAAAAAAGTAGAAGAAAAATCTCGTCTTGGAAGATGTGATGTGATACAGTGAGTCACACAGTACCCTTTAGTCCATCTTGCAAATGTTCATTGCAGAGTCATTGGTCTGGTTCAAGGCCGCTGGTTTCTGCTGTACCATAGATACTGGGTTCTCACTGGGAACTCCTTGGACATCTTGTTGTCTGTCCTGTGTCATGGAGATCCTGAAGTTTGGGTATGTAGGGCCAGCTCCTTCACATGTTCCAGAAGATAATAGCTGGGTGAATGTTGAGGTGGATCACTTCAAAGCCTGGTTCTAGACCTGGGTGGTTGCTGGGTTGGTCAGCCTGCCAGCTCTCCCTCATTGGGAACACCAGGGTGAGTTGTCCAACTCTTCCATGGCCAGCTCACCCTATGTAATAAGCAGCCAGGGAAGCCACTGGTTCTCCTGCTCACCTGTCTGTCCTGTGTGTGGCTCATCAGAGCCCTGACCAACAGAGTCAGCACTATTGTGGTACCCCGGCAAGGTGCAGAGCCCTTGAGTGCTGCAGATGGTGAGGGGCAGGACCGGCTAGCTCTCCCACTCTCATGACCAGGGAGCTCACTCTCCCACAAGCCGCAGGAAGCAAGGGACAAGAGGTAAGGGGAAGGCACCCCCCCACACACACTGACATAGGAGTGGTGGGGCTAACTCTCTCATGCTCATGATCTCAGGGCTGGCTCACCCTTGCAGTCACCAGCTAGGTAAGCTCTACTATGTTACCCAGGCCAGGTACAAGGATTGCTCTCCTTAGAGCTGCAGTTGGTGAGGAGCTGGGCCATCTCTCCTGCCTGCTGCAAGTGGCAAGGACTGAGGGAGGGCATTTTTCCTCACCCACATCCACCACATGGCGGAGGAGCGGGGCAGGACCAGCTTTTCTATTCTAATACCTCAGGGTCAGCTCACCTATACCCCCACCAGCATGGTCAGCTCTGTCACACTACCTAGGTGAGGGTCAGGGACCTGCTCTCCTGAGTGCTGCAGCCAGTGAGGGGTGTGTCCAACCAAATCTGTGCAGCCCTATCCTCTCAGCCTTGAGTGGTAACAGGAGCCATAGACATCATCACAGACCACAGTTGAGGCGGGGCCACGGGTGTAGACATGGCCTTGGCAGCAGCTCAGGCCAGCATATCACTGTGGTCCTGGTGGCAGCAGCCCAACAATGCCAGCCCATTCCTCATTGTCTTCACCTCTTTGGATCTGCCTCTCTCCACAGGATGCAAACCATCCTCATTCTCTCTCTCTCTCTCTCTCTCTCTCTCTCTCTCTCTCTCTCTCTCTCTCTCCCCACCATGTATTTGCTGCTCATCATAATAAAGCACATCCACTCAATGTCTTGTGGTGCTGGGTGGGCACATGTTTTTCTCCTTCTCCCCAGAGCAGAGAATCTTTTAAAAATTAAGAATACAGTACCCTTAGGACTATCCATACTGCTTCTGGGTATATACACAACAGAGACAAAGGCAGCTTGCTATATTGCCATCTGCGCAATGGTGTTAACCACAGAGCTACTCACAGTGACCAGACTATGGAATTATCTGAAATGCTAATCAATGGATGATCAAAAATAGTGATATGACATAAAGGGAATAAGAAACAGTAATTTTTCTGAGCCAAATATAAATGGCCATAGTTTGAGAACACAGAGGAGTTTGACTTAAATAAAATGCTCCAGTGTGGGTATGGTTTCAAGGGCTTTTTAGACTCATAGACCTAAATAATAAATAGATAAGTGGATGTATTTACCAACTACACTGGTAGGAGCATCAGAGAGATGAGCTACTGAGAAGCAGGGGAAACTCTGTTACATGTTTCATATGCTTTCTGTTGCCATTCTTATCTTTGAGTCTAGAGACTACAGGTCAGCTAAGAACACAATCCAAAGTTTGTACCTGATATTCAAATGAATGATAGGTCAGGCACAGAGCTGAGCAATGATATTAAGTGGATATTAAAGGGATTGAAGATAATCCCAAGATGAAGTTTTCCTGTGTGTGCAACATTCTAGTCCTATAAAAATAAGGATGTTATAGTCAGTTGACCACTCTTGTGGAATATTCACCAGAGGTATGACTTTGTCTGGAAACCTCAGTACATAATACACAATGCAGTTTTATTAACCATAAAGGAGAATGTAGTTTGTAAGCAACATAAACCCTTCCCTCCCTAGGTTTTTGTTGTTCGTTTATGGGGGTGGGGGTGGGGGATGGTATTTGTCATGGCAGCAGAAATCAATGTGGAACACCTGGAGTATGAAAGCTCAGATTGACAGAGCAGAGAGCAGAATGGCAGGTGTCTGCCAGAGCACTGCGGTGAAACTGGTCAGACAGGGAAAGGTAAATAGCGAGAGTCAGCTGAAGAGCTTGGATATGCCACATTTGAGAACAGTTAATAAGAATATATCATATCCCCCAAATCGCTGGAGTAGGTATCAATGTTCTCACTGCCTCACTGTAAGAGTTAAGCATGTGAGAAAAGGCTATCCAAAAAAGATTAATAATAAAATATGCAGGGTTAAAAATATACCCAATGGGATGAAAACTCAGATGGGCCTTTGAATAGATGCTATTTTATATAACAACGGGACAATAATTATACTCCAGTATATTTTCATTCTCTTTCAGTTCTCAAAACTCTGCAAGTATTTTACAGAAATCAAGGAAGTATCCAGTGGATTCTGTCACTGATAAAAACATTGACAGTTTCTACTGCCCCAGTGCTTTCTGCCTCCCGTAAACGAAACAGCGTGATTCGTAAACGGCTGCTTTCAGACTTTAAGTCTGAGTCCATAAAAATCTTTGTCTTTTTCCTCTTCGGTGCCTGCGTTTCACCCTCGTGAACATTCTCCATTCAAACCTTCACTTTCCTCGTGGATCTACACAGTGAAAGAAAAACTCACGGAACCCATTTGAAAAGGGAGAGGTCTTACTTAGAACCAAAAGGCAAACCCTGAGATGTGCATCTTTTCCCTTTGAAGGGCACTTCTTCCCCTCGGCCGGCTCAGGCAGCTCCATCACAGGAGAAACCCTCCCTTCACCCTGCCCAGTCAACTGTACTACATGAGTATAAACACTGCTTTCTCAGCACACAGTGGACCATCCTAACACAGAAAGCAAAATATGCTTTTAAAAGATTTTCTACAGTTTTCCTTCTGATTTTTAAGGTTTGATTCTGATTAAGAAATAATAGAATTGAACGCATTGGGAATTACATTTCACCAGGCACAATCTTTTCAGAGAAACCCTGGTTCACTATTTTTGAGTCAATTGCCTTTAATAGTCCTTATTATTTCAATTTTAAAATCTGGCACACTTATTTGTCTCATTTTCACAAAGAAACTATTTTAAGATTCCTCAGTTTAAGACACCTAGGTTAGCTTTTCTGTTTCCAAATTGAAAAGTGAAATAGCCTGTGCTTTGCTGTAGAAAAAAATAATGTAGCAAAACTACACTACACAAACATAAAATACTAGTGCAGCATGAAGATTCAAGCTCAGGGGGGAAAATCTGTTAGGGTCCAAAAATACTTGATTTGCACTCTACTGGATCAATTACCTCCATACAGTCCCTAATTAAGGTTGAGAAGGTAGGAGAGAAAAGTGTTGAGTGAAAAACTGTAGAAAAGAAACTAGAAGGATGGGCTGGAGAGAAGGCTCAGCAGCTAAGGGCACTGGCTGCTCTTCCAGAGGTCCTGAGTTCAATTCCCAGCACCCATGCGGTGGCTCACAGCCGTCCATCATGAGATCCGGTGTAGGCAGAACGTTGTCTACATATTAAATCAATCAATCAATCAATCAATCAATCAATCAATCTCTTAAAAAGGAAAAGAGAAAGGAAAAAGAAGGCAAAAGAAAGCAGGAAAGAGCCAAAAGGGTTTGGGTTCAGTTTTAGGGGAAACATGACACTCGGCATCAAGAAAGATGTCCTAGCCTCTCTAGTCGTTACAGACTCACTAGGACAGCTAGGGCAGACCTCCAGGGTGTGGCGGAGAAGCCACACTACTTCCCCCAGCAGCGGGCTGTGCCCTTACAGAAATGTCTGGCCATTGTGCTGGTCTACAGGAAATGAAGGGAGAAGAACTGTGTCCATCTTGGGGAAACCCTTCACGATGACACGTATCTCAATACAAAATCCATTCCCAAGGATGGATTTTGTCTCAGCCACATCTATACATTTCCTGAGGAGGCTGGGGATTATAGTGGCTTAGATTCCTTTAAAATTACTAAGGGCAGAAATAGTTTGAAGAAAAAGGTAGAAGGCTGTAGGAAAGAGGTGACTGGGTGCCACTGTTCCACATGGGGCTCCCTCTTGGTCTCTCGTGGATGTGTCTACGGAAGAAAGGCATCCTAGTTAAAAAGCAAAACAAAACTCTCCCCTAGAGGCACAGCAGCATGTCAAGAGTGAACCTCTTAAAGCTACACAGATGAAGCCATTGATTTGCCCCAGCACCCCGGTACATTCAGGGTTCCCTGGAAGATAAAGTCCTGCTGTCACCTTGCTTTCTCTGAGTCTTCTACAGTAAGGCACAAAGCAATCACACTTCATCTGAAAGGTTACCAGGATATTGGTGAATTATTTAACTATCTGGACAAACATTTAGCTTTTGAAATTTTATTTAAAATATCCATTAGTTATGGAACATAACCTCAGGTCAGCGTTAGAGAAAAGGTCTATCACCCCACAAGCTCTAACCCTAGAGGGTCATGTCTTTCTAGACAGTTCTACAGTTAGAAAAGATCTTAAATTCTCTTCTCTATTTCTAAAATCAAATTTGGTGATGTAAATTGAAAAGGTTAAGTCAAAACTGCTAGGCATATCTGAGTAGATAACAATCATGGTTTGTAACAAAGATATTTTTCTAAAAGTGACATTTAAAAATAATGTGTGTTTAAGGCTTGTCCAGTGGCTCTGGAATAAGGGTAAATGAATGATTTTTCAGTGAAATTATGAAGTCTCTAAAATTATGCTTAGAAGTTTATGCATAGTGACTATGTATAATTTTCATTAAAATCTCAAAGAGGCTTATGGTCGCCAAAGGCATCACAAACAACTGTTCTGAGGGAACATTTGCTTTCCAGATGAAAAACAGCCCCATTTAATTCAATTGTATAAAGAGTAATTGGTAGTTTATCTGTTCCTCAGTATTGTGCTACTTAATGGAAACAATGATGTGCATGTGAAAAGAGAAAGTAGCTCATTCTCCAAGTTTCTACTGTGAGCAACTCCCAGCCACACAAATCTTAAATACTAAGTGTAATTATATGGAATTCAGAGATATGGATGTTGCTTAGAAGTCACAAACCATTAAGAAATAATAGTAAGTATTTGAAATTAGGCCATCTTAGTGGCTCATGCTTGCTGATTCCATGCTGTAGTCCCATAATACAAACAAATCAGAATGGCTAGACTAGGTACTTATCAGGTGTGCCCAATTTGAAGCCCATGGGCAACATCCCTAGTTGATAAGATCATAATACAATGCCAAACATTTAGATAACACATAACTAAGTACACATGAGCAACATACCATTTCCAAAAAGATCTGTCATCTATTCATACTTTGGATTTTACCTAATCACAGAAACAAAAATAACAGAAAAAGAGATCTAGATAATATGGCCTCCCCCCCCAAAAAAAAACAAAATTACTAACTCCATATTAATGAACCTTAGTGAGAATGACCTGGAGTATCTTCCAGACAAAGAATTCAAAAGAATGGCTATACTGATGTTCAAACAACACAGAGGGCATATACACTACTCTCTTTATTAAACAATCATAGACTGTCATTCTTTATTTTTCAGTCTGAAATTCTGTAACCATCATCACTTTTCAAAAGCCCTTCTCATATTTCCAATGTGTGCATTTCATGAAACTGCACTCTTGCTGCTATCCTGGGATCAATAGATCTTGGAATTCTGAAACCCCAAACTGTAACTCTAATGCCTGCAACCATCTGAACCATCTATCAGTGCTTCAGTAGGAAACCTTGATTAACCAAGGAACAATACAAGCCTTCAACAGTTTTTGAAAAGTGTGTTGATCTAAAAAGATAAAGAAGATAAAATATGTGTTTTCATGCTAGGACTTATAAAGGAAAACTGCAGTATAATTTAATAAAAAGGTAAAACACATGTTCTTGTCATGACCAGGGCATATAAAGGAAAATCGCAGTATAATCTGATGAGTTACTCGAGGTACTGGTACCTGGATGTCTCACTCAGAGGACCTTTCCATGGATGACAATCTGAGAGAGAACCGCTCCCCAATATCAAAACCATGGGGTCAGAAAATTCCCAAAAGCTTTGGGTATGATGGTTCACATCATAATCCCAGTATCTGGGAGGCTGAGACGGTAAGGTCTCAAGTTTGTAGCTGGCCTGGGCTATACAGTGAGACCCTGTATCAAAATAGATAAAATAAGATAGACAAAAATCCATTTAAAATAACGGATTAAATTAATGGATTAAGTTTAATTAATGGTTTTTAATTAATAAAAATAAATAAGATAGATAAAACAAAATAAGATAGACAGACAGATAGAAATAATAAAACTACAAGGAAGGGCAAATTGCCAAATGTAGCACAAGGCTTGTGTAACAGGAAAGGGGAATGTGTTCTCAGACTGGGCATCTGTGCCATTCACTGAGGGACTCCAGTGGTGAAGTTTCAGTCCAGAGAAAGAAGAAGAAGAAGGGGAAAGCAGAGAAGGACATAAGATGTAGATCTAGGCAGGGGAGCCTACTCTTCAACTCTGCTGGGAACGAAGGAGGAGGCAGTGAAGAAAAGACAGACTCAAGAGCAGGATTTGAGGTTTGGGGAACTGAATATTTTGTGCAGACTATGAGGGAAAATTTGACATTGAGGAAGACACTGAATATTCCAACTTCTGAAAAAGGACTCAGCAGCAACATTAGGAGAGCCAGAAAGGGCTTGTGATGGAATTAAGGATGCCAGCAGGAGGAGGAGGAGGAGGAGGAGGAGGCAAGATGGATATAAATGTAATAGAAAAGTCTGGAAGAAGAGGGAATGCTCTTAAGATGGGCGTGATGCTATCAGCAGGCATGAGTGCGTGGCTAGATGGTGGTGCTGCTGGATTTTATGTTGTAACACCCTCCAAAGTTCAGTGACACACCTCAAAAAACACAGTGGTGTCTTGGTGTTGGTAGGGAGTAGACTGAGTCACCGGGTACCCTGATGAGGTCAGACAGTTGATGAAGACCAGTTTACACTGTGTCCACCAGGAAACTTACCATAGGAAAATCAAGTAACCCAGCGTCCATAATAGGCAAACTTTAGCTCAATGATCACTTCCCTGAATTACTAAAGACCCTTAACATTATTACAGTGGAGTATCAAAAACAAATAACACAGCAGGCAAACAACAACATTGATCTGGGGTGAGGCCATGACAAGAGCAATTCAAAAACAAAAATCAAAATAACCAGTAAAACACATTCCCGGGACAGGCAGGATCCCAAGCCAATACTGTCGACAGCCATCCTCCAACTCAGTCAATCAACAAGTTAGTTGAGAGAACTGTAGTCTGGAGAGAACACAGATAAATCTATATACAGCCCGATATATCTCATTTTTGCTGATGCTTGCAGCCTTTTTATATGTTAACTAGGTGATAATTAGTGCCAGAACTGATGGTCTCGATTTTTCCCTCCTTATTTTTCACTCCAGATAAGATAGAGGTGCTAATTAACTGTGAAATTGCCCAAAAGAAGAGAAACAAAAAAGGCAGGTGAGAAGGGATGAGAAATGGGTGAATCGAGAAATCTGAAACTTCGGCCCCATAGCACGGGTTTAATATGTGCATGGTACCATTTGCCAGACCTCTGTCTACAAATTCTACAAGTACCCCATCTCTCCTCATTCCAACCCTCTGTGGCGGCTTCCTTCTTACTGATGAGGCGGCACCAGCTCAGTGATAATGCAAACTTGGCCAGAATCATAAGCCAACCTATGATGGAGTTAAACAGCATCCAGGGCGTGTGACCTCAGGGTCCTTAACCATTGGATACCCACCTCGAGGAAGCTCATAAACTCATTCAGGGCATTGTGATGTAACAATTGTCCATGTCAATCTCTAACATCAATACCAAATGCAGATCCGCGTGCCCGAAAGAAGAATTTGTAGTGGTTTCTAGTTCAGAAACATAGTTCCCAACTGTTCCTCGATGCATCTTTTTCTTTTTAAATGGTCCCTTTATTTTATATCTATGAGTATTTTGCTAGCATTCATGTTTTGTGCATCACGTGCTTGCCTGGTCCCACAGAGGCCAAAAGGCATCAGAACCCTTGGAACTCGAGGTACAGATGGTTGTGAATCAGTACAGATGCTGGGAACAGAATCTGTGTTCTCTGCGAGAGCGATAAGTACCCTAGTGCTCTTAAAGGCTGAGTCACATCTCCATTTCCCCACTTTTTCTAATACACACTGCAAAATCACAGCGTGACACAGTTCCTGAGTTAAAGCTTTAAAGAAATAGTATTTGAATACTTGACAGGTAACAAAATTTACTTTGAAACTCAATTCCTGACTCAAGTGATTGATACATAATTGTTACATTCTAAAAACATCTGTTTTACAACACCCGATGGTACACGTTACAGAACTATCTTCAGCACCCTCTGTTTTTCTCACTAATAGAATTTCCACCCGACACCCAATTTGTATTCATTGTGCCTTTCAGGTAACGAAACCTTGATTCAATCAGAGTTTCATTAAACCTTCATCTTGTGGTTAATTCTGTGCCTCTTTTAAAATGTCATCATCTGCTCTCTCATGGTGAGCTGCCTCTGGTAAGCTCTGTGGTGCCCTATGTGTCCATGGCAGGCTTTGCTTCCCATCTTATTAATTAAATTACTTGCTGTTGAAATCATTGCAGAATGTCCCAGATGATGGAGATCAAGTGCATGTCTGGATGCTCATTAATATTTCCTTCACCATTGCAGGAGAAAAGCACTACAATTCTGCCTTGGATTGGTTCTCAAGACTAGAAAATCCTGGGACCCTTAGCCCTTAGGACCACTACAGGTTCTCAGACATCTTTGCTCTGAGAGTTACCAGGGCTATGGGCATCTTAAGAGATCATGAAGTGATTCTGAATGCACTAGTATGGTTCTCTAGAGAAACAGAAGAATGAACAGAACACACACACACACACACACACACACACACACACACACACACACACACACACACACAAATGATTTATTAGAATGACTACAAGCTATGGTCCAGCTAGTCCAACAATGGCTGCCTACCAACAGAAGGTCTAAAAGGTCCAAGAATTCAGAAGTTCAGTCCATGAGGCTGTATGTCTCAGCAGGTCTTTGGTATATACCAGAATTCTGACGAAGTAGGCTTTAACACCAATGAAGGGATGGACTTTCCAGCAAATAGTAAGAGCTTCTTTCTTTTGTGTAGCCCAGATTAAAGGTAGACTGTCCTGCCTCAAAAGATATAGATTAGGTGTATCTTTCTGCCTCAAAGGGTTTGAGAAAAAAATCTCTCACAGGTGCACCCAGTTAATTGAGTTTTTGTTAATTACAAATGTTGTCAAGATAATAACCAAGAATAGCATCACATTGTCCTATGGCTTATATTGGGAACCTACCTGTTCCTTAGAAAGTAGGAACACTTAGAAAAAGCAATGAAGCTATTGTTTCCACACTGACTTCAAAAGACTGTGCAGAGCCAACAGTGGCGGCATGAGTCTACAACCCCCAGTGCTTGGGAGCCGAAGCAAGAGGAGCAAAGTCATGCTGGACTACACTAGTAGAGTTTGTCTCAAACCAACCCATCAATCCTGGCCTGCCACAATTGCTTCAGAATGTTTCTAAACTAGAAATGACTTCAGGGTTACTAATCTTCATAGCTGATTTGTGTGAAGCGGCCTTGAGCTGTGTGCTTATTAAAATGTCTCCACCTTTCCCTCAGATCACTGAGATGTCATGGAAGTCAGTACACCTCTAGACTTAGTCTAAGTTTGGCAAAAGCACCGTAACTGAGCCTTTTCTTCTAAGGTCCAGTGGTCCAAAAGTAAATTATTTTCCTAAAATAGTGACTAAGATACATGTGTCTTTCTTTTTTACTTCCCACAACCCATCTTGTGAAAGATCAGGGACCCCAGCCTGGAGAATGGAAGGGTCCACAGGCACACTTCTTGTTGTTAAGTCAAAAGTGATCAGACCCTGGCTATGACAGCTAATCTTCACTGTCAATCAACTTGATGAGACTTAGAATCCCTGGGAAAGCACAGCTGTGTATGTCAAGCCTTCCATTTGTTATTCTGTATGTATATTTCTACTTTTGTGTAATATTATTTATATTACATTCCTTTAAAATTGTAATGTATAATTTAAAAATAAAGATTAATAGTTAATCATCCATAATAACAAAACTTATAGTCATGTCAGGTTTCTTTTTAGGTATACGAAGATATATTTCAATTAGATAGGTAGTCTTCATATACTTCAAAGACCTACAGAATATAGCATTTAAAATATTTTAAGAACTTAGACTTTTCTAAACAGTGAGACATGTCTGTTCCTGGCAGCATGAATCTACTTTAAGAGAATAGTAGGCATTGAAGAAAAGCCATGTGAAGTATACTCTCTTTGTGGAAAAATTAGCCACTGGGCAAGAAAGTATTCTTGCCTCAACTGCCTGACAGTATGCTGTATAAACTGGACATGCAGGATTCATAGGAAAGTGACCTCTGAACTTTGGCAGAACAAGCAGAGATGGTCCTTCAGGTTCCTGCTTCTCAGAAAAATACCTGCCAGACATTCTGCAGAACACAGGGAGAAGAGATTGAGGAACTATGCCAAAATAAATAGGATAGTCCTTCAAATTGTCTAAAACGTCTGCCAGAGACTCCAGGCCTATAGGCTGAAGATGGATGCCTCACATCACAAAGGAACTTTGGGTGGCTGTCCAGGCAGGCAGGTGTCATTTCTGACATTTCTAGAATTTTGAAGTTGCATGTACTTCCTGTTTACTCAGGTAATATTATATTCTTCTGTGGTCTTCGGTGTAGTTGAACAATAAAAAGTAAATCGGACTTTTTTAGTTATAATAAAAAGTAAATAAAACTTTGGACTCACAAGGATAAGGTAGATGATAGAATATTTTCTTTAATTTTGCTAAATACAAATAGACTAAATATTATTGACTGGAATTCTTGCTCAATAGCTGTTTTGTTATATATAATTTTGCTATGTTGAAATTGAAACCTTTCTTTCTGATTAGACAGAAAAGGAGAAATGATGGGGGGTGTCGTTTTCTAAGGCATGTATTATAGCCTGAAGGAAAATCCAAGCATAGATAAGGGGGAAGGAGGGCAGTGTCAAGAGAGATGTGATCCATTCAACAAGCAGTATGTATGTAATGGAGTACAGGTAAGTCACAAGCCATATGGCAAGACAGATTAATAGAAATAGGTTGAATAAAGATGTGAGAGCTAGCTAGCAATAATCCTAAACCATAGGCGGAACAGCTATACAAAAAAAAAAAAAAAAAAAAAAGCATAGCTGTGGTAATATTTTGTTTGTACTCTAACAAAATTTTCCTGAAGATCAGAGGGCAGAGTTAGCCACTAGTTAACCAGAGGCCAGGTAGTAGTGGCTCACATCATTAATCTCAGCACTTGGTAAGAGGAAACAGGAAATAATATGACTGGGCAGAGAGAGAAATGTAAGGTGAGTGGAGAGAGGAACTTGCCCCCTTTTCATCTGAAGATATGATGGAGGTAAGAAGCCTGTAGTGGCTGCTCCTTTGTCACTCTGATTTTTAGCAATTACCCCAATGTCTGGCTCCAGGTATCTGACCAATTAGGATTCACGATGCAAATAGTGATGACTTTAAAAGAACCTAATTCTTGAGTTGAAATATTAGCCATTTTGTTTCTCAAGCTATCAGTCACAGAAATTCCATGTCACCTTGGTCAGATAAGTACAATTCAGTCATGTGAAGAGGGTGAGTTGCTGGCCTTGTCAGCAACTGGAAGACATGGTCAAAGTGCTATTCTATGGGGATATACTTCAGGCTTTTTCAGCCCAAATTTGCAGAAAAAGCTCTGGCTTTTTCTCCTCGGGGAAGGAAAGAAGAGTGGCAGTGTGGAAAAGCATAGAGATGCCTAGTTGTTTTTTGTTTTTTGTTTTCTGTTTTTTTTTTTTTTTTTTTTTTTTTGCCAGGAAATCAAGTGCTTTTCTCAAAAGCTGATTCATTGCCTAGAACAATGATGAATACTTAGATGCATAAAAGACTTTGGAATATTTAGGAGGAGCGTTTCTGATCTGACTGCCGACAGGAGGAAGTGACTTCCATTGCTAAGTACCACACATATGTTTGACATCTTGTGTCAGATATGAAAATGAGGCCTGTTAATATCCATTAAACATCAGTGGATAGGCATTGCCAATGAATCTCACTCCTCTAATGAATGGGGTAGGAGGAAGGATAGCAGTCCTGTGCTCTCAGCCAGTTTCATCCTAACTCATACAGCTAAGAAAATGGACCCCCTCCCCCAAAAAAGCACTCTCAAATCAAGTTGTAGATTCCATCCGTGTTAGAATAACTGGTTTTTCTGAGCTGTGGTTTTTCGAGGTGTTTTGTCTAGTACTAATATTAGCGCAAGATTTACCTCCTGAAATCAGCCCAACTATTTGTGAACTTGAATTTATATTTCATTTTTTGTCAACTCCGTGATCTTCTGATTGCCATGTGTGGGAAGAAGTGTGAGGACTAGAAGCTGAACCAGGAGAGGTCTCCTTATAATTAGAGATGCCAGGAAAGTGGGCCAGTCATTCTGGTCAGCTACAAAGATAAGTGTCACTCAGGCAGCAGACATTGTGGGGATGGGAGTGCAGACTTCTCAGTGGCAGCAGAGCCTGAACCCAGCAGGCTGTGACCTTGAATTTGGGAGACTTTCCACCTTTGCAAATGTTGAAGCAAAGCTTATTTTCGACCTTAACTTCCTTGTTCCTCTGTTAATCTCCATTTCTGGCCATGGTTGCTCCAGACCATTTGCAATGAAACTGCCTGTTATACGATCGGCCTCCAGTATAGGCTTGCTTTATGGGATTAACTTTCACATACTTACAATGGGGAAATAAAATCATGATTTGGGGTGAAAAAAATGAACATTTAAGCCAAGTACACCTCAAACACTCTGACAATATTTAAATACTGAGTGATACGAAGTTTAATAAAATTAAACACTTCACTTCACTAAGCTAGAATTGTGTAAATAAGGCCAAATGATAGTTTGTGCACACCTTTAATCCCAGCACTCAGGAGGCAGAGGCAGGCAGATCTCTATGAGTTCAACGCCAGCCTGGTCTATAGAGCAAGTTCTAGGATAGTCCACCGGGACGGTCTTACTTGACAAGGACCAGTAGACTTTGGGACAGCAAAGATTACGTCTGGGACTACATGGTTTGCATGCTCTCTTCTCTCTCTTAAAATTGATTATTCTCTTGGTGGTTTCAGTGGTTTTTTTTTTTTTTTGTCAATCATACATGGAAAAGATGTGATCATTTCTGGAAACTCCTTTTTTTATCAAATATTTTTCCCTAAAATTCTGTGGAAGCTGATGCTTCTCAAGTTTGTCTGGGGATGCCAGCTGCCACCTCAAACCCTGGGACCTGTGCTGATTCAGTGCTGACAAGATCAGAGGTAATTCAGCCCTATTTCTGTAAATATGCTTTGTTAAGTTTTGAACAATATTGTTGTTCTTAGAAATATGTGCCTATGTTTATTACCTTTTCGTTTTGTAAAGACAGGATGTACCTGATTTGATATTTGGCCAAGCTAGCAAAAATAGTAAGTGGTTTGTTTTTTGTTTGTTTGTTTTGGTTTAAAGGATATTTTGATGTAATAGTTGGAAAAAAAAAACATTTGACATATTTGTTTTTACCAGAGGTTAACATTGGAGGATGGGAAAAACTTGTCAGTATGAAAAACACGCTTGTTTTTGATGTATACTTAGAGACTACTGGAGCAGCTCAGGGCTGGCCACTTGTGTGAAACTCATCTGGTGGTCAGACAGTTCATTGCTTTGCACTGATGCTCCTTCCTCATCTCAGGACCTGAACGTAGGCTGCAGCAGAACCTTGGCGAGGTTTTACTAGGTTTAAAGGTTGAATCTATCATCATGCAGGAATTCAAGATAGAAATTTGGATACAGGTTCTATGGAGGATGCTGCTGACAACCTTGCTCTTCAACTCTTGTTCAGCTAATTTCTTATTCCCAGGACCACCACCCAAGGGAAGCACGTTAGTCAAGAAAATGCCCCCACAGACTTGCTCATGGCCAATCTGATAGAGCCAGTTTCTTTTCTTTTCTTTCTTTTGAAATGGAAGAAGATTTTTATTGGAGGTTCATAAGGTTTTTTAATTAAAGAATTTTAAAACTCATTTTAAATACCAACCACAGATCCCTTCTCCTGCCCCCCCCCCAGCCTACCCTTCCCCCCCATAACTTCCTCTGAAAGAGTAAGCCTCCCATGGGGAGTCAGCAAAGCCTTGTATGTTCAGTTGAGGCAGGTCCAAGCCCCTTCCCCCTGAATCAAGGCTGAGCAAGGTGTCTCTATAGGCTCCAAAAAGCTAGCTCACGCACCAGGGATAGATCCTGATCTCACTGTCAGGTGCCCCTCAAACAGACCAAGCTACACAACTGTCTCCTGAACGCAGGAGACCTAGTCCAGTCCCAAGCAAGCTCCACAGCTGTCTGTCTGAAGTTTGTGAGTTCCCAGTAGCTTGGTTCAGCTGTCTCTGTAGACTTCCTCATCATGACCTTGACCACCCCCCCCCCTTGCTTATATAATCCCTCTTCCCTCTATTCAGCTGGACTCCCTAAATTGAGCCTGGAGCTTTGCTGTGGATCTTTGCGTTTGTTTCTGTCAGTTGATGGTTAAAGGCTCTATGATGACAAGAGTGTTCACCAATTTGATTACTGGGGTAGGCCAGCTCAGGCACCCTCTACATTGTAGCTAGTAGTAGTCTAAACTGGGGGTCATCCTTGTGCATTCCTGGGAATTTCCCTCACACCAGGCTTCTCCCTGACCCTCCCCCAGTTTAACTATCCACTTTCCCTCATGTTTTCATCTACCATCCCCCCACCCCAGTTTTCTCAGGAGATCTCATTTATTTCCCCTTCCCAGGGTAACTCACGCATCCCTCTTTGCGTTCAAGGAGGCAGTTTCTTAACTAGCATTCCTTCTCTCCAGGTGACTCGGTTTGCATCATATTGTCAAAAACTAACTCCCACAGACTGGAGTTTTAAAGGCAGGAAGGACTGTGGAGGGCAGGCAGCCTTCTCTATCTGCTTCCCCAGTACATAGTGTGACCAGGTACCTCACATGTCTGCCTCCATGCCAGGCCTGCCATGATGGACAGTACCTCTTCACCAGGAAACGAGAAAAATCCTTCTCTCTTTAAACTGGTTTCTTCATGTAGTTCATCATCGCAACAAGAAAAAAGTGATTGTTCCCTCGCTTTATTAAAACATGCTTCATTAAAGGACAAGCATGAGTATTCTATGATCAGATCATGACAGAATCAAATGAATAAAGCATCTAGTTGCTGGGATGTCTGCAATGATCTGCTGCACATGAGTCACGTAAAGGCCTGAACAACTGGGTCAAAGGCATGTGCTTAAAATGTGCCAATTCAATGCTGGTGATAAAAAGCCATACACTAAAAGCTACGTTTTTCACTCCAGTGTTGGGTTAGGTGGTAGACTACGGACATGTCTACTTTATGAGAGCATTTCATCTAATATTTGAGGTGTTTCATAAACATAATTGTTCCACAAACTTATTAGGAGACCATTGCATCACCTTTCTATTTGCATTCAAGTATTTTGTAATTTTTTTTTTTTAACTCATGATACCAGAATAGAGAATATTTCTAGATAGTCTCAACAGATGAAATGAAGGAAATTCTTCCATAATTCTTAATGGACTTTAGTACTGTCTTGACTAAAATCATTTTTAACCTTGGGCTTCCAAAGGAGATTTAATGTTCAGTCAGAAACATGTGGACAGGGATTTGCCTTTAATTAGCATATAAATCTGCTAATATAATAATTGTGACACCGGGGACAATGAATTACTTCATAGCCAATAAGCCTTATGAAAATGTTGTCTTTCAAATTGGATGACGACCTTTTTGTTTAAGTAATAAGAGCTAGGAATTAAGGTTGCAAAATTTATAGTAACCCATTTTAATGTCCTTCCAGAGAAAGACTGCATTTGTGCCCAGTGAGACATCCCCATACTTAGCAATGCTTAAATATAATTTTATATTATATTAAACATAACTTTAGAGGTTTTAAATGCCATTTAAAATATGACATAATTTCATGAAAGGAAAGAATCAACATATCTTTGTGACTTCAACAAACCTCAGGCATAATTCAGGGTCATCTGAAAATAGCCATGCTCTGTCCGTCAAGGTTTGAGAGGTAGCCTTGTCTGGAACCATGGGTTCTGCCAAGTTTCAGATGAGTCTACTGTGAAGCCGATGAACCACCCTTTGGTGGCTTGGCAATTGAGGATTCTGAACTACTGGACTGCAGCATCCAATAAACTCAGCCACTTCAAGGACATTTCTCAGTAGCCATTTCTAGTCAATCGCCTGAAGAAATTCTGAATTGCCTAGACTGACATAATTTGTAGAGGTGAGTCTGTTCATTTTAAGTAAGATTATTGTAATATTCTATTTGTCTGAAATCATGTAAGTCTTCAAACCCCAGGTCTACCTCAGAAGGATTTTTGTTGCAAAGCAACCATGCATTATAAATGATATTTTACAACTGAGTTTCATGGGCTTTATCAGAGCCCCTCACCATGGTGTGTATGAATGGGCAAATAGTTTCCCTAGTCTATCGTTCACATTGGTGCTAATGAAGTGAGCACTAAGCCTTGGACACAAATTGAACCTCTAATTTAGACACATCCCTGCAAAGCCTCATAGCAACAAGTACATTATTGCAATAAGAATGACCACGCAGGTGTTAATTTCAGTCTTGTTGCTAAGGAGACTCCTACAAGGTCTGCATGATCTGCCCCCAAATCTCCCACTGAAATCCATACTCAACATCCCTGAGAAAATTCAGCAGCCACCTACACATTGATGACTAGCCAGCAAGTACATTACAGCCTTGAATCCTCTGCACACGATACCTCCATGTCTTCTACAGGTGCTACTTGATGATCTACAGAGGATCAAACCAGCACAGAGACCAGAGTTGATCCACATAGAGTTATAAATCATCTTGAAAGACCCGGGCTAGGAATTCATAAACGTTTGATGCAATTAACAAAATACTGGTTTCACTTTTATTCTCTGAGCTCACTAACTGCCTGGACCTAAACTTTAAAGAAAGTGATAGGACAGACCTTCAATGTAATTAAGATGAAGTAGGATTTTTTTTAAAAATTATTATTATTATACATGTTAGGAGCTACAGAGAGGACTCAGCAGTTAAGAGCACTTTCTGCTTTTATTCAGGATCCAAGTTCACTTCCTAGCACACTTGTAGCAGCTGATAGCCATTTGTAGCTCCAGCTCCAGGAGATCTGATGCCCTCTTCCGGTCTTCTCTCACATTTGCACACACGTGATACACATGCATGCACGTAAGTCTTTAAAAAGTTGTATATGTTAAAGTAACTTCCATTACTGACGTGAGTCTCCTTTTGGTATTTAAAATTAATATATAAAAGAATCTTCACAGAATGTGCTAAGTCAGAGGGTAACCTCTTTATAAGAGTGGAAATATTTTTATGTTTGATAAAATGCATGTACCCGGAGGACATTATGCTAAGTTAAAGGAGCTAGTCACAGAAGAAAAATAAGCCACTTTTATGAGGCATCTGAAGTAGTCAATTCATAAAAACAAAAATTAAAACAGGTTAAAGGTAGTCTCTGGGGGCTGAAGGGAGGGGGCAGGGGGAGTTGCCAATCATGGATAAGACGATTCACCTCTGTACATTATAAATGCATCATTGTGCTGATAGACAACAGTGCTATATTCTATACTTAAAGAGGATAGGAAAGGAGAAGCATCCTATGTTAGCATGATTTAAAAAAATAAAGTGAAGAAAAAACAGGGAGAAGAAAGGTGGCAGAGAAAATCTGGAGGAGTGAAATCATGTGAGGGGACAGAGAAATTGGGGGACAGTAAAAGGAGAGACTTCCCATAAAAATGAGTCAATTAATTTCTCAGGCTGGTGGATGGTGGCGTTGGCAGTGAGGGCAGGGAGGTGACAGGAGAGGGGGCTTTAGTTAAGAGCATATATAAATGTCAGGGGGAGTTTGCAGCAGACTGGCTGGCTTCCTTGGGAGAGAGCTGCTGGCCAATCCTTCATAGAGAAGAGCTTGGACATGAGAGTCACGTTCGGAACATTGTACAGCTGAAAACTCTATTTGCAATGGTGCTTGGGTGTCCTCTGCCTCTCCTGTGCAGCTGGGATTTGCACTGGTTTGCACTGGTGATGCCAGCACAATGGAGGACAAGGCTGATGGCCTGGCCGCTTGGGGAAAGCAGGGTAGTGCTAAGTGTCCCGGCACAGGGTCTGGTGCCATTTATGAGGCTGCCCTTCACAGATGCTTACTGGTGGAGATGTGGAAAGGCCAGAAGATGTTCATATTAAATTTTTCCTTGATGGAGCAGTGCAAATATTAATTTTATTAAACAAATATCAGTCCTCGGGTAGACTTTTTTATATTCTTGACAAATTGGAATATGTAACAGGAGGTTTCTGGCCCTGACTATCTCGATTTGGACCCACCTGCAGCCCTATTGCAGCTTAGCACCAAATAATCACACAAAGGCTTATATTAATTTTATTCTGATTGACCTATGGCTCAGGGATATTGCTAGCTAGCTCTTTCATCTTAATTCAGCCCATTCCCATTATTCTTTCTTGCCAAATGGCCCGTGGCTCACCTGTGTTCCTTACATGTGAATCTTGGGCAGATGGCTCGTCTCTGTCTGACTCCTCCCTCTTCCTACCTATGCTCTGATTTCCATCCTACTGCTATGGTGCCTGTCATGGACCAAAAAAGTCCTTTATTCACAGCATACAGACATTCCACATCAGGAACACATGTGAAAAAATTACTCCTGATTTTTCTCAAGGAAAAGCCATTGCAATATGGAGGTATAAGCAGAACCAGTCACTTTAAAAAAAAAAAAAACCAAGAATGCAATCTCCATATGGTTCAGTGAAGAGCCCTGTTCATTTAGATTTATTAGTTGGCAGACACTTTCTCAACAGCGAACCAAAGGAGACATCACTTTAAGGGGAAAGATTGGTGGTCTATGTTGCCAACGCAAGGACTCGGGCTTTTCGTGGGGCCTGGGGTTGTAGTCAGGCACATCTATCACAGCAGACCTGACAGATTCTTAAAGCCCCAGAATGCTTCTGATGAGATTAGCAGAAATAATAACCAATATTATCGCTTACTGTGTAATAAAATGTGCCAACACATGGAAGATCTACACAATGCAGCGAGCTGAAACTTTATTACCACTGTTAAAGCACCCATTCAGAACAGAAGACAGGCCAGGAAATCTCAACATGACAGGATTTTGAAAAGTTCATTGATACAGTTTCAGATTCCAAATTACATCTTTCCTTTAAGAAAATGCCATTTTTTCTTATCTACTGCTACAATTAGGAACTCTTATATAAGAATGCATGCAATTTTCTGAAAAGGCTATTAGCCTTTTCTAACTACTGTAGGAAGCTGGCACTTCCAAACACATGTCAATCAAAACAACCCCTTGGTGGCAGGGATGAGAGGGCTCACTCCGTTACACACTTGCTATTCAAGTTCAATGACCTGACTTCAACCCCTGAACCCACAGAAAAGTGGGAGAAAAGACTCCACAAAATTGTTCCTTGACTTCCACATGCACATGCATGCACACACACACACACACACACACACACACACACACACACAGAAAGAGAGAGAGAGTAAATGAATGTAAAACAAAACTCTCTCATTGTAGATTGATATGGCTTTCCAAAAGATCCATAGGCTACTTGACCATGAGTTAGTAGAATACCATCCTCTAATTTTTGCATACACGCCACATAACAATAATCTCAGATTGCAAACTGACTAAGGAGGTAATGCTTGGTTGTATAATTCTACTTTAATCATTAATTTTCATTTCTAGTGAGTAAAGAAAGGACCAATCAGGGATGACTGCATGGCTTACAGCATTTCTAAGAAGTGATACCTTATTTTCTATCTTTTTGTCTCTGTCTCTGTCTCTCCCTTTGTGTGTGTGTGTGTGTGTGTGTGTGTGTGTGTGTGTGTGTGTGTGTGTACGCGCGCACGCGCGCACGCACGTTCGTGCATGCACTGTGCACCAACAGAGTCATAGTGGACTAGTATACAGCTGAATTTAACAAGAAATGAGTGGATGTGTTGGTTGCCTGATGCCTCCAATAACAGAAATGAGAAACAAAGGAATAGAATGTGTTTGGAACGGAGTGATGTCCATTTTGCTCTTCAATTCCTGCTTGCGCACCTCCTAAAACAGCTTCAGAAAGCCACGTACCACCCACACATTTACTGTAATACATAAGTGCTTTGTTGTAAATTTAAATGTGGTAGACTTTTTGATATGCAACATACTTTTATCCATAACTTTTTAAAAAACTAACTCAGATTTAAATACCATATAATTTTGGTACCTGCCACCATCCATTTAAAAATACATGGAAGAGATTTTCTTAATTTGAATTTTTTTCGTCTTCTTTCTATTTGAGGCTGGACTTTCAGTCCGTTCCCTTCACACCTACCCCCGTAACTGAATCTTATATTTCTGTACTCATAGGATTTTTATTTATCACCCTCACACATTTCTCTGGAACAAATATGTATATAAACTAAAATTTAATATATTTTTTTTCTATTTTTATAAGCATAGGATTCTAGATGGGAAAAAAACTTTTTCAGACCGAGCTGCAACTGCAACTATTACACGGTGGTTATGCAGTTTACCTATTCAAATGTTTTGTCGAAACATGTTAAAAAATTTTATTAAAAAGCTATCAGACATAAAGGCTAACACTTTGTTGGAATCTCTCTTACAAGGACGAGGAGAATCAAGGTCTGTCTTAGTCACTTTTCTGTTGCTGTGATAAAGCACCGTGGCCAAGGAAACGTAAAGAGGGAGGGTTCACGTCCATGACAGTGGAATGGAGGCATGGTGACAAGGGTAGGGGTGGCAGCAGGACCAGGGACCAAAGCAGAGAGAGCAAACTGGAAGTGGTAGAGGCTTTTCAACCTCAAAGCCCACCCTCAGTGACATACTTCCTTCATCAAGGTGACATCATCTAAAACTCTGGAAACAGTACCCCTAACTTGGAACCAAGCTTTTCCAATGTGGAGCTCACAGGCAACATGTCTCAATCAAACCACCAGAGTACATGACAATACTTTTTGTCCTTATCATTATTTCATCAGTGGTTAAATGTTACTTATTTCATGGTTGTTATAGAAAATATAAACATTATCAATGCCCATATTTTACTGATAGGTGTATGTTCAGAAGCTTTTTCTGATACTCAAACAATAAAAAATTTGTTAACAGTGACACTTGTTCTGGCTTTGTTTTTGTGCTGTGACAGATACACTAAGGAAAAGCAACTTATGGAGAAAGAGTCTATATGTCTTACAATTCCAAGTCACAGGCTGTAATTCTAGATAATTCAAAGCAGGAATTCACACGATCTCCTTAGTCAGGAACAAAAAGAGAATACACAAATCCCTGCCTGCTCTCAGCTAGCTTTCTCCTCTCTTATGTTGTTAAGAACACACTGCCTAGGAAATGATGCTGCCCACAGTGGACTGGGTCTTACACCTATCAACAGTTAGGACAACCCCTCCACAGACATACCTACAGGCCAACCTGATCTAGGTAATTTCTTACAAAGACTCTCTTCCCAAGTGATGCTAAGGCTGCGTCAAGTTGGCAGCTGAAACTAAATGACACAGTAGTCAACTCTATGAATTCTTCCTGAATTAAATGTCAGAATAAGTTATGTAAGAATCTATTATTGAGCTGTCAGATATCAGCAATTTATTAAGAGTAAAGTTGTGAGAATCTATTATTGAACTGTCAGATATCAACAATTTATTGACAGTAGAGAATTTTTTTAATTTCAAAAGTATTTGTTATTCAGATATCAGAATCATTTATGTTCCAACGTCTTTGACATACATCAAAAAAGGCTTTATAAGACTTGTCTGAACATAAATTATACTTGTTCGTCTTTCCTTTAGAGGCACTTTGTTTAATCTAGATTTTTCACAACAAAACAGAAAATTCAAAGCAGAAATGTCGATTTCATCACACATTTCTTTCTGAGTATGGTAGTGCATATTCATAGTCTTATACTGAGGATGCAGAGGCAGAAGGATTCAGGGCCAGTATGATCCACATAAGTTCCAGCCAGGGATACAAACAGAAGACCCCCACACACATCACAAAAACTTTTGTCAAACAGTGTTTTTGTGAATTATTTTGTATCACATCACATTTTAAAAATTAAAACTGATATTTTGAGACAAATGTTTCTAAGTGGTTGGAATTCACAAGTGGTTGTAAGAAGCAATGCAGAAAGACTCACTTGTCCCTTATCTGGCTTCTTCTGATCACACTATTCTTCAACATTTCATCAGCATTTTAAAACGATAGAAATGATTTACTCAATATAAGGAGAAAATCTTCTGTTCAACCAAGAAAACTAATATCTGACAAGTCAGGCAGGGAGCTAATACTTCAATGCTTTAAAAGAGGCTGATTTCATTTTAAAATTGTCCTTCATGTGTATCAATGATGCTACTAAAATACTGAGAAATTACTGAAAGATTTTTGTCAGACTATTCACTACCGAAAACAGTGCATAGACTCAATATAATGTTTTTTAATCGGATATGATAAAAGCAAGACAGTAATATCCTGTCTCCATGGTGATTATCCAAAACAGTGTCAATTACAATGACAACTATTTAAAAATGAATAGAATAATGACATTGCATGGTTTCCTTTTTATCTTTTACGTGCATCAGGTTTGTTTTTTATCTTTTCTGAAATACATTTTAAAGAATTAATATAATATAAGAGTTCTGAGCCAGTCCTGATGACTCATGCCCCATAATCCCAGCATCTGAGAGCCCTGCCTGGGCAGGAGGGTCGTGAGATCAAGGACAGTTTGGACTTTTAGGGAAATATAGTCTCTAATAAACCAAATAAATAAAAAATGTATAATTTCTATCTATCTTATTGGCTGTAGATGTTTCTAATAGTAAATTCTGACTCTTCCTCTGATCTTATATAAGAAAAAAAAGCAACCTTTTTTTTTCTGTTGAAAACTTACAGAAAACAACTAGAGTAGTAAGTATTTCTTGTTACTAAGAAGAAATTACTAAATATTTTGTGACATAATATTATTAGCAAAATTACAATATATATTTGTATTATTTGTTAAAGGGGGGTTTGTCTTCTCAAATAATCTTGGGGATTCACAGTACATAAACATTTTAGCCTGTAATGTTTAAGTTGGGTCTAGTGCTCCACACTGAAACTAGAATATTACTGTGAGTTTGAGGCCAGCCTAAGCTACGTGGCGAGTTCCAGGACAGCAGAGAGCTGCTCAAGACCCATTCCTTCGTTCTGTTTTTTCTTATTATTTTTTTTTTATTCAAAAAGTTTTTCCCCCGTATCTACCACTGCTCCCCCTCCCTCCCTCCTTCTAGTCCTTCCTCAGCCTCTCCCCACACCATCCCCTCATCCCTTCTCCAAGGAGGGCAAGGAGTCCCGAGGTGGGTCAGTTCAGTCTGGTGTATCCATTTGAGGTAGGTCTGAGTCCCTCGTCCCAGTATTTAGGCTGGGCTAGGTGTTCCTCTCTGTGGAGTGGGCTCCAAGATGTCAGTTCATGCACCAAGAACATACTCTGATCCTACTGCAAGAGGCTCCACAAACTGCCATTTGACTGTGAAGACTTTCTTTAAAAGCCCAAGTCAATCAAGTAAGAAAACAATCTTAAAAACTGGTTTGGTATAAAGCATGGCACTGATTTATAAGAATCAACAATATAAACTTATTTTACTGTGGCATTTCAAAGGTTCTTTTTATTCCAGCTAAACACAAGCTCTGGGGAGGAGGTTTTTACTATTGTCAACTACAGCAGTGACTTTTGTTCATGGAGACCACTGCCCAACATGACCTCAGAAGAGTGGGCAAAGTTGGCACTGATTAACACAGCCTACATGGTTATGATGGCTGGTGGGGTTTTCTCCCCAAATCTGTAACCAGCTAAACCATAAGAAAAAAACTGCACACAAATGCCTATGAAAGGACATTTGAAAAAAAAATGCTCCAGTTTGAAAAGGTCATAAACCAAAAGAATTTTAAGGAAACATCACAGCCAAAAATAGTCTAAGGAGACAGGATGGTGGATGTAATGTGGCACTCTGGATGCAGTCCAGATGGATACCTATTAAAAGCTGAGGAAATCTGAATAAAACATGACCCATGACTAAGATGGGAACATTAATTGTTTTGTTAATTGTGACAAAGATGCCATCACAATGTAAGATATCACCAGCAAAGCTTTTCAAGGGAGGGGTAAGAAGGAAATGGGAACCCTCCCCTGCCGATGTCTTTCAGATTCTTCTGTAACTATAATTGTTCAAAGCTTTCAAGTTGTATTTGTCAAACATAGCAAAGGGAAGGATCTGGATGGATAAGGTAAACATTTCAAGTCTATAAGAAGGTGGCTTTGATTTTTGGCATTTCTTGAAGGTCCCTCTTTGTTCACTTTCAAAACTGAACTTTTATTGCAGACGGAGTAGAGATAAGTGAGCCAAAACCATTAAACAAAACGATTGTTTTTCCTTCTACAGTATTCTATTCAGTGTCTGAATTTAGAACATTACAAATGACAAAAATAGACCATTTCTCCTTAAGCAAAATCCATAGAAAAGAAGGAAATACGTGAAGTCTCAAGATTTTAAGTTAGTTTTAAGAAAACTCTCTTCTAAAAAATATGGCGTATAGTTTTAGGTAGCATGTTAAAGGTTTTACAGCAAAGTTGGATACACAATAGTAGGACCTGGAGTAAGGGCTGTCTGTATCTTTCTCAGATGCGACAGCAAAAGGGTAATATAAATGCCCTAGAGTATTCGGACACATCAACTTAAAAATAATTGACATGAAGCTGGCACACTTCCTTAGAAAAGTCTTTGCAACAACCTCAGCTTTTGAGTCATCCTGTGCTGATGGGAACTCTGGGATGAAGGGCACTGGAGCCCAAGTTGAGAATGGAGGGAAGAGGAGGCAGAGAGAAGATCAGGCAAGAAAAGCACCAGGGGTGCTGGATAGATGGATCTGGTGATGTTGAAGAAGCGCTGTGGCTTGAAGGCCTAGAAAGGGAGCAATGAAGTAGGAAGGAGAGAGGGGAGAGTGAGTGGGAGAGAGAGAGAGAACACAGCAAGAAGGTGGAAAATAATGAGATGTCTTCTTGATTGGGTTTTAAGAAGATAGTAAAGGCAAAGCCAGTATGGGAGAACCTGGATAATGGTGTGCAGGGGGATTATGTGTTGTTACATTGTAAATAATTGTCCCCCCTACTAGTTTAATAAAAAACGCTGATTGGCTGAGGGCAGACAGGAAATGTGTGTGTGTGTGGGGGGGGCTACCAGACTAAGAAAACTGGGGAACAGGAAGAAGAGAGCAGAAATGCCACAGAGAAGGCAGAAGATGCAGAGGACAACTATACTGCTCTGAGAAAAGGTACCAAGCCCCATGGCTGAACAGGATAAGGATCATGGGTTCGTTTAAGGGTAAAGAGTTAGCAAGTTATATGCCTGGGCCTTAGGCTGATCAGCATAAAATTAACGCAAACATCTGTGTGTTTTAGTGAGACTATGGGACTCTGGGTCTGAAAGACCGGACCACCAGGCTACACTGGAAAGTCTGGGCCAGAAACCTCATACCACACTGGTGGTTAGTGGAAAAGTCAAGATGAGTGGCATTTTCAGGCAGATTTGAAGTGTACATGCTGGACCACAGTCACTCTAGTATACACTTGTCTTATTTGTCACCCTGTCTCCTAAGCAGTCCCTCATTCACAGGACCCGTTGAATAAGATCTGTTGAGTAAATGAATACACTTCCAAAATTTAGATTGCAAAGTACTTTCAGTGAATTATAGACCAAAGCAAGGGTGAAGAAGGTAGTATGGCTGGCCATGCTTTCTATTTTGTTTGTTTGTTGTTTTAGGGCAAAAAAGTCTCTATGTAACCCTAGCTGTCCTGGAGCTCACCACTAGACTGTCCTACCATGCAGACCAGGCTGTCCTGGCCTTTAGACACCCCTCTGACTGCCTCAGCCTCCTGAGTACTGGGATTCAAGGTGTGTACTACCACACTGGCTGTTTGGCTGGCTAGTCTTAATTGCATCAATTCTACAAACATTTTCATTGCATTTACTTTGCATAGAAATACTTCCTTGAACTCTTTTGAATAACATGTTTAAAAAGTCGTTCATTCTGGCCAGTGGTGAGTTCCAGACAGGTGGAGACCCAAGACAGCCAGAGCTGTTACACAGAGAAACCCTGCTTTGAAAAACAAACAAACAATTTTTTAAAAATGTTAATTGTAAAACTGTGAATCACTTGAGTGTATACTCCACTGATACTGACTCTGCTGCGAAAATCAGGATCCAGGAATTTTCTTCTCCTGACACTGGAGCACTTTTGCTGCGATGCTTATATTCCCAGGCAGATGGGTGTACAAAGATGCTGGCATGGTAGGCTCCATGGGATGGTCAGAACCACATATATCTGGCACAAGAACCCACTTGTGAAAAGCTTTGAAGCAGGGCCCAGGATGCAGCAGCTGTGCCTGGTTTGGAACCTTCACACTTCCTGGAGACAATCAAATCTCATATCATTATAACTCTTTAAAGCATTTGTTGTGCTGACATCTCTCTTTATAGATTTTTCCCAGAAGAGTCTGAGAAGTCAGATGAAGAATGGATATCAAAGCACTTGACAGACATTGGGAACTCTCACAGTCAACATTTTGGAAAGACTTCAACTTCAATATCTCAGGCCCTCTAGTTTTACCCCACTACACCTCAGATTTCTTGTTAATGCTTTCAAAGTTAGTTTCCCACCATAATGCCCTTTCACTATGAGGAAATGGCAAAATTGCATTAAGGAAAACCCGTCTCTGAGAGGCTCCCACAGAGCAATTGAAAATGGTGAATATCCATCTCAAGCCTCATTTGCAAAGTTGCATGTAGTTCAGTTCGGTAGTCACAACACAGAGATTTGAAGGTTGCACTGAGGTCTCCATTGGTGATTAATATTGCTTATGACTGATTTGTGACCCACAGCACAATGTCCAGTCACACAGGCATCACCAAGAAGACCTTTTTTTTTTTTTTAAAAAAAAAAAATAGGATATATCCATGTTTATGTGTTAGTGTTTTTCTCTCATCTACATCCTGATGTGACTCAATGTAGTTCCAAGAACAATTCTACACACTTTTTAAAGGTAGGAAGGAAGGAAGGAAGGAAGGAAGGAAGGAAGGAAGGAAGGAAGGAAGGAAGGAAGGAAGGAAGGAAAGAAACCAAAAGCCTCTGATACAGTTTATGTTTTGGAAAAATAAACAGGGTTCCTTCTTGGGGATGATTTTACTTCTTTCAGGAAGGATATTTTAATGTACCTCCCTACCTTCACAAAGTAGATGATACATCGTACTCGAAGGCTCATTAATAAAAATCACTTTCCCCCTGAACCGCAAACAGTCCACTTACTGGTTGGGACGTGTTGAAGCTTTCTTAGTCATAAATCATAGATTTATAGAAGATAAAAATTTATAGAAGATAAAAATTTATAGAAGATAAAAATGAAGGCCACACGTTCATGTAGTTAACCCCAAACCACAGCTACTGCCAGAGTAACTGAGCAGGGTCGCTGAGAGGTCAGATGGCATGCTTACTGGCCTCTGCCCACTTTAGCTCAGCTCAACCTCTTGCAGAGTCATGAAGGACATGATCCAAGCCCATGAAAACAGGCTGACAGCGAGAGTATTTGGCATTGGTGTCTACCATCTGCCATGGCCACTATCTTGGCTCCACAGTCCCCTGGCACTTCTCACATTGTGCTTCCTATGAGGTCCTCCTCCCTGGGAATTGTACCACAGGACATCCCACAAAGACCTCTCACTATCATTTTCTACTACTATCTAGTCTGGATATTTTCCTACTCTTTTTTCCAAATTCCCTGCCCTCTACCCAGCTCCTTCCCCAAGTACTGGTGATGTGAGAGTTTACATTTAAGCACCAGCGCCTCAGATCTCTGTTGCTGGGAAAACAACAAATAAACAAAAAACATTGTGGTTCTTCTTTCCCTTCATGGACCAGAGCATCATTTCGGAGGGGCTTCCTGTGGGACACTAATTGTGAACACGATTGTTCATCTCAGATGCAGGCTCTGATGCTGGGAATCTCTAGATAGATGACAACTTGGGAGGCGCATCAGTATCTCCAGAGAGCCATTTTACAGAGCTCGGCCGTTTACGGCAGCCATTTGCAGAGTCCTAGTCACAACACTGTAACTTTTGAGATGGTTCATAAAGAGATTGATGGTTCATACAGGACAGAACATTGCTTGATTGCCTCAAATAAGCGGGAGGTTATGGAAGACATGTGCCCAGATAAGAGCAAATGGGAACTCACGAACAGCCAGAGCTGTTCAACTTCCTAGAAACACGAATGTAGTCCACAAACAGGAAAACAGTCTGTGCTTCCAAGAAGATCTAGTGAGCTACAGCTCGGAGACCTGGGAGTGGGTGACTCATTCTTTACCTTACCCTCACCATGCTCTCATTTGCCCAGCTGCTATTAGAGAACTGCTGCTTTCCCTTTCTTGCCTCAGTATGGATTTTATTCTTTGCTAAGTCACAACTTTTTTGAGACAGAGTCTAATTCTGTCATTCTGGCTGCCCGTATGCAGACCAGGCTGGTCTCAAACTCACCGAGATCCCTCTGCCTCTGCCTCCCGAGTGCTGAAATTAAAGGAATGTGCTACCATGTCTGGCTGTTGTATGAGGTTTCTGTGGTCCAGACCCACAGACCCATAATCCCACTGAAACACACAGACGCTTATATTAATTGTACGCTGATTGACCCAGGGCCCAGGCATATAACTTGCTAGCTCTTGCTCTTAAATTAACCCATGACTCTTATCCTGTTCAGCAACGAGGCTCAGAACCTTTTCTCAGAGCAGCATAGTTGTCCTCTGCATCCATCTTCTGGCTTGTCTGGCAACTCTATGGCATCTCTGCTCTGTTCTTCCTGTTCCCAGAGTTTTCTTAGTGTGCTATCCCCACCCATGCTTCCTATCTGCCTTTGGCCAATCAGCATTTTTATTAAACCAGTAGATGGAACAATTATTTACAATGTAACAACATAATCCTCCTATACCTGGCAATTTTTCTCACTTGCAATCTTTATTCAGGATTTCAGCCTACACTGACCTGTGCTGTCCCAAGGCCTCAGTGTGTGAGATTTTAGCATCTGTTATACATGCTAAGCAACACATCCTAATATTTTTAATTCAAATGCCATAAGAAGAGAAGTTACCTGAAACAGTTAATTTTCTTGTTAAAGTACAACCTGTTCCGTATTGTCAGTTTCAGAGATAGAAATCAATTTTCCTGGTGTGTTTTAATGATCAGAGATGTAGCTAAATTAATAGAAACAAAGAGAAGCCAGAATCACACCCATAAATTAGCGGGGGTGGGGTGCTCCTACCACCACAACAGTAGGAGCTGTGACTTGGAACCGATCCCTGGACACCAGAACCACAGGCCATTAGCCATTCCTGGCTGGTGCTGGAATCCTACACTGGTTTAACTACTGCCAAATGGAGCTCATCCTAACATCCCCCTGCATCATCACTTCCCAACTCCAGGGCTAAGGAACATACATTAGACTGACCACATAAAGGTCAGATGCTCTTAGCCCAGATATTACATGTTGAAAGGGAGAAACAGGTCATGCCCCTTTAGACTTCATCACTGGTATATGGGTTCCTTAGGACTCTGAGTCTCTGGAGTTGTAAGAGGAGGACAAAGCTACAAAACATGGAGATGTCAATTACAGTAACTCAGATATGGCTGCCATTTTGTTACAAGTCTGTCCTGAGCCAGCTGGCTTGCTCAAAAGGAAGAGTGTACCCTCTTACTTAAAGGGGATTATGGGTAGTGAGGACGTCTTGGTTGGCCAAGACAGTGCCACAATCAAGACTGTACAAAGATTTCTTTCACATGTACTGTGAAACATGCATTAAAAACAAGGTCATTTAGAGCATGTATTATGGCACATCTGTCTTTCTGGCTAGAGTATACAAACTGTAGGGTGCATGTATTGCCTCCTTAGTTCTTACAGCCTTAATTCCTGGAGGATAGCAGATGCTCCAAAAACACCTCTTGGATTTAACAGAACTCATAGACCCGGGATTTTTTTCTGTACCATCAGATACCATATATTTCTCCATGCTTTGAGAAGTATATGATTTAAACAACAGAAAAGATGTATTGACACATTATAAAGATCGCTAGGATCTATAATTTTCTTAGAGTTATGTTTTCTCAACACTCAGCACCAATTTATGAAATTGGGATGAGTGGAATAAGAAAATTGTTTGGGGACTGAAAAGTAGAAGCAAGAAAGGGACAGTATATGTGGGGGAGGTGCAACAAAGGAGGAACAGAGTGGAAAAGCAAGAGAACTTGTAAGATTCTGGTCACCTAGACCAATATCAGTGAATGGTCAGAGGAACTTTGAATGGTAGCAATGGTAGCAACTTCAATGGTAGCAAGGAGGAAAAATGAAAATTTTCAAAGCTTTTATTTTATGCATATGAGTGTTTGGTCTGCACACATGTGTGTGTACTACACTTCATGTATGCAATCCCCATAGAAGTTGGAAGAGAGGGCATCAGATCCCCTAGAATCACAGATGGGGTGTTAGGAACTGAACCCAGTTCTTCTGCAAGAGCAGCCAATGCTCTTAACCACTGAGCCATTTCTCTAGCCCCAGAGGTAATATTTCAAGCATGCACTATATTCTGACTTGTAGCTAAGAACCAGGTACATTGATATCATTTTGCAAGTGTGTGCATTAAGCATCCTGGCAACAGTTTCATAAAACAGACACTACTCTATCGAGCTTATAGATCAAGAGTTTATGTTACATAACATCACTCACACAGTAAGTGCCAGGCTTTAATGATTGTCTATTGTTCCAAATTCCTCATGTTTTCAACACGTATTTCCCCCTTATAACACTGAATCTGGTGAAGGGCTAGCCCTCAAGTTCTCCAGAAATATGTCTGCTTACGAATTCCCTTCAGGTGCTGCCTTGCCAGCATCCAAAGGGACACCTGTAAGTAAACTTGACAGTTAGCATTTACTAGAATTGTACATGGAGGGAGATGGGAGGAGGAGGAAGAGGAAGAAGACAAAGATGAAGAGCATTGATTTTTATATCAGCCGACTATCCAGTTCTTCATTGCCATAGGAGGCGATAGAAAAGTTTATATCATTTAAAATGGAGGTGGAATTAGTAATCCATCTTAATTCAAAGAAAAGGGGTAAAGATGAGTTATACACAACTGACAAAAATACAAAGACCCCCAAACACACTGGCATGTGTTCTCAGGACCACACTTGGCTGTCCCTTCTTTTTCCTGTGTAATGTTAGCAAACGGACTTTGACAATGAGTTAAAAACCTAACATCGCTAGAATTTGCCTGATGTGAAACTGGGAAGGTAGGATGCCATAGGCCCAAAGTAAAGAACTTGGATGATCAGTAGTCATCTATAACGGGGTGAGTAGTCTCACCCCTGTGTGTGTGTGTGTGTGTGTGTGTGTGTGTGTGTGTGTGTGTGTGTGTGTGTACAGCTAGAACCTATGCATTTGTGCTTGTGGGACATCTGAAGGTCTAGTTAAGACTCTAACATGCTGTTTTGCTGCATGCTACATTGGGGTTGAACGTGGAGCTAATAAAACTGTCCTCAGAAGAGAATAAGAAACATACAGAGACAATGAAGGAGGTGGCATCTGGGGTGATCCTTCTGTCTTTGAGCTGAGAGCTACAAGAGTAGTCAGAATCTAGGGAAAGCATACAGCAATTTCTCTCAGAGCTTCCAAAATGGACCAAGTGACTATTTGATGTCTCCTGTTTAAAGCCATCATGAGAAAAGAAGCCAGCTTATGCCAACCTAGTGGGGGGAGCCCCACGCATCAACCAGTCCTCCTCTGCCTCTCTGGGAAACTTCAGGCCATGGCAGGACTCTCAATGGAGACCCTGAACTAAAAGTGCATGGACTTTGGAGCAGACTGTGGGGCTAGGGCTAGAGGCCTTACCGAGATGTTTGAGGACAGTGTCCTGAAGGCTGACAGGCTCTCCTTTCTGAGTCCTCAGAGTTTCCCAAGTGGCGTGTAAGAAAAGTCAACTGACTCATGACATGATTTCAGGAGGCCTGAGAACTTCTCCTTCAATGGTGAAACATCGCTGTATGTAACAACCCAAATCGAATGGGCATTGGAGCCCAGGAAGAAGATAAGTAAACTACAAGGTAGAATTTACTAAATAGAGAGTAGGAGGCTGTTTTAGTCTGCTTCCCTGTTGCTGGGACAGACATTACGACCAAAGGCAACTTGAGGAGAAAGGGTTTTATTTGACATACGGGTTACAGTCTACAGATAGGTTGAGGGTGGGAATGCAAACAAGAACTCGGAGGCTGAACTGAAGTAGAGGTCATGGAGGAACACTGGCTCTTGACTTACTCAGCCTGTCTGCTTATATAAGCCAGGCTCACCTACTCAGGAGTGGCACTCCCCACGGTGGGCTGGGTCCTTTCACATCAACAATTAATTAAGAAAATGCCCCCATAGACTTGCACATGGGCAGATCTAATGGAGTCATTTTCTCAGTTGAGGCTCCCTCTTCTTAGGCGACTCTAGCTTGTGTAAAAATGACAGAGAAACCAATCAGCATGGTGGAAGATGATGTAACAGAATTCATAGAAATGTCAAATGAGCAAATGGGTGTCGCTTGTCAACCAGGCATGGTGGCACACATTGGTAATCAGAACTTTTGAGATGCCTTGGCAAAAGAATCATCATTTTGAGGTGGGCCTGGCCAGACCAGCCTGGGTTATATAGTGAGACCTTGTCTCAAAAGCAAGCAAACAAACACGGAGTGGGCTTTGAAACACAAATGCTGGGAGAGAAGCTTCCTTGAACTTGCTCTCTTGACAACACTGCTCATTAGCACCTTCTGCATTTTTTATTTTTAAATGAGATGCAGTCTCAGGTAGGTAATATTGCCCTGATACTGGCTAGATAGCTAAAGATGGCCTTGAACTTCTGATCCTCTGTCTCACCCTATGGAGTGCTGGGAGTATATTAGCACATACCACCATGGTTAATTTACATATTGCTAAGAATGAAACCCAAACTCTTCTCTGGCTAGGCAAGCACTCCACCAACTGAGCTACATATCCAGTGCATTTTAGATGAGACCCACGCAGAACCACGTAGGAAAGTCTCACATGCCCTGGAGAAGAGGAGAAACACAGCAGGGTCTTTATGCACAATGGTGCCTTTAGAGTTTAGCTCTCTGCCTGTCTCTACCTGAAAAACCAATGAACGTGGACAGAAGCAGTGTGTCCAGGAGCTGGGTACTGGTGAGCAGCGGGGTGTGCACATGGTCATAGAGACTTCGGCATCCTGGTGTTCTATTGGTTTGCTTTCCAGCGAAAACATGGGTCTCAAGGTGGAAATCCCTCAGTAAAAAGTAACCGACACTTCTAGGATTCAGCACTTCAGACTGCATAGACCAGGGAGCCAAATGGGTCCTTGAATGGTTTAGTAAAAGGAACCCATCTTGGCTGAAATATCTAAAGAAGCCCAGGAATGGAAGGCCTCCATTCCAGAATTCCTTTATATGGCTGTGACGGTCATTCGTGGCAACTTTTCTGATTATCTGTGACTAGCTCTCATAGAAATCGTGGTTCTATCCATTCATTTGATGGTTTCTCAAAGGACTGAGAGGGCGTTAAGGAGAGAGGCTTAAGAGGGGGCCTGTCTAAGGTGAAATTCGGTCATAGCAGGAGGCGATGTCCCCACGCAGCTCGCCTTTGGGAGTGGGGGCTACACAGGACTCATAAAGACGTAAGAGGAGAAACTTTGGAAGGAAGGGAATGCTTTCCCCTTCGCCTAGAAGAAACCTCAGCCCCATCACAATACCCCCACAGAAGTTCACCGCACCACGCCTGCCTTCCCCAGATGGGGCTCCCCGCGCAAACGCCTCCACATCCTCCAACCATGGTGCTAGCTCCTCCCTCTTCAGAGCCTGGCGCTGTCCTAGTGCTTGGGCGCCGGTGCTGAGGGGCGGCTGGGAGTGGGCCCTGCTCTCAGCCATTGGTCGCGTGGCCCCTGAGGGCGGAGGAACGCCGCAGAGCCCGGCACAGCCAGCTGGGTGCCCATTCCCACTGCGCCCGCTGCTTGTGCGCTCTGATCGCGCACCGATCGCGTCCCCTCGCGGTGCATTCCCTGGGACCGCCGTGCGGGCGCGCAACGCCAAGACAGGGCCGCCGCCCCACCCCAACGCTGGAGTCCAGATTCGCAAGTCAGTGAGCCCGGGCACAGGAGTGGGGAACTGAGACACCGGGTGAGGACCAATGGCAGTGGGCTTGTCCCCAGAGAGAGCCGCCGGACGCCCCGCCTAGAGCGGCAGTGGGATCCCTTAGTTTCGGGATTCTTCATCCCCGACTCTCCTGGGACTACTTGAGATTTGGCTCCTTGCTGTGGAACCTCCAAATCTTTCCTTTTCGTAGCTGGACGCATCCTTAGGGTCCTGGAGCAGGCCCTGCAGCCAAGCTCTCAGGGTCTTAGGGACACTCAGTACAGCTGGATCCACCTGGGGCCCGGTAGGCAATGCCCTTGGCCCCTGGATGACCTGCCTGGTTCCCTGCTCAGAGAGTCTGGAAAGTCTGCCCTCCAAACTGCCCCTGCAAAGGTTGATTACCCTGTCGTCAGTGTACACTTTGTAATACGTTTCTGATGCCTTTGTGTGTGTGGGGGGGGGGGGGGATGCGGCGAGTACGAGCGTTTCTTTATTTCTAGGGTCATCTGTTCCTTCCTGTGGAGTCACCACGCGGCACATTGACGGCTGGAATTGCTCTGTGCTGTATTCCCTTGAGTCTTCTTGCCTGTCTTCGGGTGGCTGGAAATCCGGATAAGTTTTTTCCCAAGCATTGAACACTTAGGTTCCCGGGCGGAGCTTTCTCCCCGGTAAGTAACACACCCTCAACCATGCGCTTTCCCAGAATGGGAGACTGCTTGCAGCCCTGCGCCTCCCAGACAAGAGATAGGTTCGCGCATTATGGGCAAATGTTTGAATTCTCCTTAGGACGGATAATAAGCAATGCGTCCTCCTCCTGAGAGCAGAGAGACATATTCACTCCTCCTGAGAGCAGAGAGACATATTCATTAGCAGAAACGTCTTGGTGAAGACCAGCTGTCTGGTCCCGCGGGCTCACTCTGGTTTGGTGTCGGCTCCCAGTGACTGGGTCTATTTCTTAATGTCTTTCGTTTCCTCTGCTCGTTTATTTTCCCGGAGAGAACATTCTGCTGATACACTTCATTTCGGTGGGTCTTGTCTTGCAGCCAGATGCTTAGAGAAGGTCAAAGCCACCCTATGGCTCCCCTTGCAGGTACCCAGAGCAGGAGAATGGGCAGCCATAGGCTCTGTCCTGAGTTCCACCCAGGAATCACCTGTAAGGATGTTTATTCCAGGGTGCTTTTCACTTTCTGTTCCTCTGATTCATTGTTTGGATAACTGAAAAGAGGCAAGACTGTTGAGTCTTTTAACCCACCCTGTTCCCCCAATACTTGTCTTTAAAACTGTATTAAAACTAATATGTGTTTGTCTTTGTTGGCCAGCTAGACTATAAATAAGATTACTCTGTGAACTAGCTCATCGTAGGTCTTATATATACATTTGCAAATTTTTGCTGGAGAGGCTTCTTGTCCCCACCTACTACATACACACGAAGTACAACCTTTATCAAAAAAAAGTTTAGGTGCTTGTGGGTAAAGTGATCACCTTGAAATGTTGGGCAAAGTGGAGATGGAGCAAAGCTTGCTAGCTGCACTAGTAATCTGGGGCCACTGAGCTCTAGGAAGTGAGCAGAGTATTCCATTTTGTATTTTGAGTTGGGGGTTGGAGGACTTATTTCTCGTCTTGATTCCCCTTGAAAACATAGAGTTCTTTGAAAAGTAGCTCAAAGCACATCTCTGAAGGTCACTGAAGAAGCTTGGTTTAAGGTAAGATGGATTCTGCTCTCCTTTGCTCTTGGTCAGGTTAGCTTACCATGTTTACTAGATGGTTGTGAGGTGCACTGGTGTTAATATAACAACCGAACTCTTGTAGGTGCCCCCAGTGGATTCATCTGCAGCTTTTTGGACTTCTTCCTGTCTTGCTTTATCCTACTTTATCATGAGGCAGATGAGCAATGGTGGAAATGATTGGCCACCATGACTAACTGTATGAATGAGTTACTGAGTAATCTTGGGGTTATCATTCATTATAAAAGTGAAAGATAAGCCCGTCTCAGAAAAAAATAAATTTTCATTCGGCCTCTATTTCCAGCAGGATCAATTTGGAATCCATTTGATAACAGTCCTAGACTCACTCTTTTCTTAGCACTTATATTTTATTATTCACATTTTATATGGTGATTTTTTTACATTCACCATATTATCAGAAAGAAATGGTAAGATTGGATCATATTGTATTATCACATTACTGTATTAATATAAGGAATCCCAGGCCCAAATCTTGTTAGTTTTTATTATTGCTCATAATGGAAAGGAAAGGAAAAATAGCAAAGCCTTTTGGTAGTTCATAGACTAGAAAATCCAACAAAGGTGCTCAAGCTGTAAGTGCATGAATAGGCAGGACTCCTTTTAGACAATATGTTCATGTTAAGGACCCAGACAGGCTTGGGTGAAGTCCTGGGAAGGCATATAGAGCTTGTCCTTGATTTAAATTCAAGAAATCTATCTGGGTATTCACTTGCCACTTCAGGATGATGTGATGCAGAGCCAAAGTCTGTGGTCCTGAGTTCTCATTCTGATGTTTGAAATGTGACTGCCAGGGTGTAGCATTCTGAGGCCAACTGTTTCTTGATACCAGAATTCTTTCTTAAGGAGTTCCCTAGGGATGTGACACCATGTTCGTGTTCACACTGTGAATCCAGTCCAATCATTTAGCCAAGTTTGGTAATAAGAAGTGAGAAAGAGAGACTAACTGATTCCTAATTCCAAGAAACCATACATACGTTAACAGCATCTTTTATTTGAAATGGTACAACCTAGCCCAAAACAGTAGGAGTATGGCAGAGCTCTGAATTCTTATCAGGAACTGAACACATCATTATGCCATTGACAGATTCAAGTTCTTAACCATTAATTTTCTATCTATTGTCCCTCATTAAAATATAAACTTAGTCCAGGTTAAAGTATATACTGTGGAGATGGTTGTTTGATATTGATAGTTTTGTAAACAATAATGAAAGGCTCTGATAAATATCATCCTATAATAATTACTATAGAGGTCACTTAAAAAAGGTAAGAGGTGGATAAAATCTCTAATTTTAAGTTTAGAAAGACAGGACGATGCCCACAGTAGACTACTAACTCTTATATTAACACTGAGATAACCTTCTATTTGCTTCACAAGCATACCTTTCTATTTCTTTCTTAGCTATCTTCAATGATTGACCAAATTAAAATCTAAGATTTGTCAGTCACTAATGAAAACTACAATTGGTTGTGAGGATGGACGTGCAGATCTTACTCTGTATCTCAAAACTTAACTTTATTGCACAAATAAATAATTTATAAAATGTAGGGAAAGTTCATGCATATTCTAAGTACTTGTCATTCTGAGTAACTATGATTTTATACAGGATCACTTACCCATTCAGTAAATATTCTTTTGCTGGTAAAAATAGAATATGGGCTGTCTCTGCAAGAAGCTTCAAGTTTTTTTCTTATTTTATTCACTCATGCAACTGTCTAGCAACTTTCATCGATCTTGTACAGGTATTCTCTATGGGTGGCAAGGTAAGAGAAATATTGGTCATTTCATATGGAGATTCACAGTCAGTCAAAGCATACAGATATGCAGATATTACTGGTGTACTGAAATGTATAAATGCTTTTGGAACGAATACAGAACATAGCTTGAGAATACAGAGGAGGGAGCCAGAAATTTGCATGGAGAAAGTAGGCGGAGATTATGAGATTAAACATAAGTGATGGAAAATTAATTGGGAAATTCTGAGCAGTTTGGTATGCTTGGAACATCTTTCTTAGATGTAATTGGGAGAATTATATCAGGAAAGTATCCTAGGACATATATTATAGGACATAAAATATAGGACAAATCATACCTTTTAGATTTCTTAGTTAAGATTGTGTATAAAACATGTGCACAAGGAATGTTCTTTTCCAGACACAACAGGGCAGACGCACACAGACTCACAGACACTGGGACAGCATGCTCAAGATCTGCACAAGCAGAGGAAACCCCAGCACAAACGCTGGAAGTAAGCACAAAGTCCTGCCCCTTGTTGTGAAGTATTTGCAAATAATAGGTTCGGGGAGAAGGAAAATCAGTCTTCTTCAATGGAGTGACACTGGGTTTTTCAACCATACTCCAGGGCAGGCTCCCTGGCTGGGAGTATTTGGCCAAGACAAAACAAGCTCCATGTTTTCTTAGTGGGATTTGTTTTTTTATTTCACTTTTCTTTTGAAGAAAAAGAACATGATGTGGTATCAGTTGTGGAGGTAGATCTGGGTCTAGGGGATGGGAAAGAATATCGTTAAAAAATATACTGTGTGAAATTATCAAAGAATAAATAAGAAAGGAAAATAAATGTGCACTGATTGTATGCACATGATATTTTATCTTTTCTGGTGTGTATTACATAATTAATGGCTGTTATTGAATGAATATTGAAAGTATTGATTTTCTGAACTAAATGCAGAAGCCTTTACCCTAATTTCTGATGGGATGCTTTTTACCTGTAAGCTACTTGTAGTATCACCTGCCACCTATTTCCCTAGAAACTATTTGCCCCTGTTGAAGACTTTTCTTGTAGTCTAGCAGCTCATGGCATTTCAGTTCAAGAGGGAATATATTTTTGGTTCTATTTACTGGTAAATTGTTATGCTAATTATTAATATACAAAGTATTAGTGACCACATTATAACACAATCCATGTGGTTGTTTGTTACTCAGAGTTAGGCTTCTTGGCAGTCATGTTCTTGGAGACCTGTCATAAAATCTGCTGCCACAGTAGATTGAGATGTTGTGTTGGTTTTCACAATGTGAATTATATGGCAATAACAAACCCACAAAGAGTGCTTATCCAGTGCTAATATTAAGCGCCAATGGCATCATCAAGGTCTAAAGGCCGGCTCCGTCCCTTCCGAGACTCTTACACAGTCACTGCCACGAGAGAAAGGCGATGTGGCAACTCTTGCTCTGGTCACATGTTTCCTGTCATGAGACATGTCATGATTTCTACATTTCATTAGCTCGCTTAAGCAGGGGATATCATGGCCACCCTAAGTTAGACAGAGCGGAACACTGCTGTGGACATAGGAGGGTACATGGAGCATTTCCTGGCTGGTGACTCCAGATCTCATAGGATCTCTCTCCCATTCTCAGCCTCCCGAAGACTATTAATAAATATGATAAACATAGAACTTGAAAGTAAAGGGATGTAGATACAGATTCCAGCTCTGCTTGCAAGTGCACAAATGATTTGTAGCATCAGTCCATAAAAGGCAAAAGTTAATAACTACCTTTAAGAGTCCCAAAGATGGAAAGACACCTATGAACAATCTTTCCCCATCCCCACCCCCACCCCCGCCTTACCTTCCTGTCTTTCTTTCTCCCAGAACTAGGACATGCTGTTTACCAGCAAGCTCTCACAGCTAGCAACCATGTGGTGCTTATGTCTTACCCACTGCTTCATCCAGCTCTTCTTTCTCTTACAGGCATCCAGGGTTTCCCTCCCTCTTCCCACAGTGCTCTGAAGATTGCCCTTCCACATATCCCCTGCCTCCTTCCACCCCTTCATAGCATTCTTCTTCATGACATATCTCTGTACATGCCAGCTCACAGTGTTGAAATAAGAAAGACCAAAGAACAGGCAACTGTAGTGAAATGCGTGCCTCTGACCAAGACTATTTTTCTGAATAGGCAAGGCAATGAGCTTGTAGAAAAGATTGTTCATTATTTATACTCTCATACCATATTTGTTGATATTTTAGAAAAATATATAATTATTTTGCAGAGGTCATCTATGCAGTAGTCTGTTTTCTGCAAATAGTTCTCAGTTATTTTCAATTTTGCCTTCTTAGATGTGGAAGTTGAAGTACATTCTAGAGGAAGTGAGCCAACCCTTGGTTTTTGCTTCCATATTGCATTTGGCAGAGTCTGGTCTCGAGTTATTATCTAAAATGACAACAGGCTGCTGAGGGCTTGAGTTCCTCCCACACTCTATAGATAGCCTGGCATACCATTTATTTTGTTCAGTATTACAAGGAATATGTTTATATTCTTTGTAAGTCTTTGGGCTCACTGTGTGGGGAGTGGGGGGGGGGGACAGAAACAGGCAAGTTCTACTGCCCTATTCTCACACAAAGGATGATGAGCAGGGCCTCAGAAGTCCCATGTAAGAACACACTTCCCTAGTGAAAACCACAGTATCCTCTGTTCTTTGCTGCTCTGGTCTGTGTAGAGATGCAGGTAAGAGAATATCCCCTTTCAGGGATGGTGGCAAATGTCATCTACATCTCAAATTCAACTTGTCTAGGCTTCATCATTTCAGAGTACCTTTCTGAACTCCTCCATAATGAGTGATGGCTGGAAAGCCCAAATCAATGTTTCTAATTATTTGATTTACAGCTGTGTTTGCAATTGACTAGATTCAATTTACAAATCATTCACTGGCTCCTAGCTTTAATGGATTCTGAGCCCGGACTGTAGAAGACAGTTTGTAGGATGATGCTTGTTCGGCCTCCTACCTCTCTGAAGAACTCATCCAAACCTGGATGATCCAGGAGATGGTCACCAGTTAGAGACTATGAGAAGCATGAGTGCTTTGATCTGTGAAACTTGCTGTTTGCAGCCTGTGTGTTTTCTTGGCTGCCTAGGTAAGGGCTCTATTTCCTTCCAGTTTATCAACTACCATTATTTCTCAGGTCTCTACTTTGAACTTGGACCTTAGTAGCTATTGTGGGATTTCCATAAGCCTCTCAGAGTCCACCTGCCCTGTAGGACTAGGATGCTTTCACGGTGGTGTCTTTGCCTAGGTATTTAAGCTATAAGAGGGATATCTGTGGCTGCCTCTGAAGATGATGGATGATGACAGAAGAACATGCCTGGATTCCTTGATCTGGGGGACCCACAAGACATTCATTTCAGTGAATAGTAATGGTAGTAAATTCATGAGTAAGGCTCACTGGTTTCTGGTTCCCATACAGGATCCCTTTCTCCAGGGACCATCCTGCAATTGTGACCACCTGTGAGACGGGGCATCATGAGCCAATGGTAGCAGCTAAGACGTGAACATTTTGATGCTCACTAAAGCATCATGTTTCTATCCTTGAATTTCTTTAGAGGCTTTTAACATTTTTTGCTAAATTATGGCTTATTATTATAAGCATATTTTCTTGAAATCTTGTAAAAAAAAAAAATCTCAAAGAGTCCTAACAATGAACATCTATATATCCTTAGATTAGAGCAGCTGGTTTTTAGCACATTGATACATTTATTTTATCATATTTCTATGCATATGTACATATATGCAGTTTTGTATTACTTAAAGGTTACTTGTTAATGTGGCTAGCTATTTCAATACATTCCCTATGAATACTTTCTTATTTGCGTATATTTTATTCAGAAATTTACTATTGATGTAATCTAACATATAGTCTTTACTCAAATTCCTCCATGTGTTTAGTCCAAGCTGACCACTAATCTGTGATCTTCAACATAGTGTGAGGATTACAGATATGCTCCACTATCTTGGGTCTTTAATGTCCTTTATAACAAAGATTTATGTTTTTAATCTTCATTTATTTTAGATCCATCAAGAACTCTGCATTGCATTAAAGGGAATAAATTTGCAATCTGGGTCTTTCTCTCATTGCTCTTGGTATCAGATGGCACAAACCATGTCATATGACCCAAACTGAAAGCTTTCAAAACTTAGCTGGTGCAAGCTAGCAATTACTAAGCATTATTCTTCTTAAATACTCTCTTTTTTTCCTACATAAAGCTTCATCGTGCTTTGAGTGTCTGCCATAGAGGACTGGAAGAATGAGGGGATTTATTTGGCAAAATTCATCTATGTGTGTTACACCAAATACTTGGCTAATATCCAGATAACATGCGCAGTTTGTATAATATGTGATCCGCTGAGTTCCACTTGAGGCTGCATTACAAGAGATGATAGTTCATTAATTCAAGCAAATGTTATAGTTATGTTTTAGGTAAGTTAAGCCAAAGACTCTGTGAGCTGGGATCCCATAGAGAAATCAAAGATACATAACACACCATTGTGATGCTTTACTACACTGTCCGAGGCGTCACCTCAAACAAACGCAGGAGTATAGATATGAAAGGCCCCTGGTAATGACTCTGCTAATTTCGGAACTCTCTCTAGACAAGCTTTGTCACACCTGATTTTCAGTTTGTGCTTATGTGTATGTTTTTATGGATCAATTACAGGTTTTAGTCTGCAGTGTATTGTTATGAGCAAACTTCAAATTCGGATATATTAGATAATTTGCATTCCTTTCTTCTCTGTGTCTCAATTATCAAGATATTTCAAGTGGATATAAATGTGGGATCCTGGTTAAAATGAATGAACTGTTCAGTGATACATTCTGTATATAAACACACAATACATATGCACACATAGACACACAAACCACTCTTACACACTCAAATGGCATTAATATACATCAGAACCAGATACAAACAGAAACATAGCCATCAAACATCATAGCTGGGATGTCTATGAGACGTATAGGGGAATGAAGAACAGGAGGAAAGGGGAATTGAGGCCAAAGTAAGGCAGGAACTGAAAAGCACGTCTGTATATAAGGAGGGAATCATGATAAAAACTGAACAGAAAGGGTGGCATGGGCAGGGAGTGAGGGTGAAAACTCACAGTTTTTGGTTCTCAACAGCCTACAGCTGCCCCTTCTAAGGGGCATAGATTTAGGGCAGACTTGATCGGTGACTGTGGAAACATTAATTTTCTAAGCTCTTCCCTCTTCCCCTCAAAGAAGTCTAGGAAACACACAAGGGTTTCTGGGGCTGAAAAATATTAGTATCAGTGTGTAAAGAATTTAAAAGTGCTTCAATCTCAGAGATTTATAACAATTACAAACTTTATAAAAACAAATATTTCCTAGATATTACACTAGATAAGGAAAGGCTCCAAGCATGCTTTCTAACGAAAAAACACCCTGAATAGAAATTATGTTAGCAATGTTGTTACCTGCACCAGACTTGCACAGGTTGGGAATGTGATCTCCAGGCCTGATTCCTTAACTGAGGAGCTATTGGCAGTTAATAGCTGCTGAGGAAAGGACAGTCATTGTTCTTAGAGGATGCAGCTACTGGCGAGTTTCCCATGAGCCAGTGAATGACTGCACACTGATGCACTAGCTAATCTGACTCAGTAGACAAGCACTAGTTGGATTTAGTGGGTTAGCAAGAGAAAAAAAAAAAACAGACATGGAGTTGGGAGGAAGGTATGCTGACAGAGACACGGGGGGGGGGGGGGGGTGAAGATGGGGGTGGAGAGAACCTTTTATTGTATACATATATAAAATCTTCAAAGAATAAAAGTTATATAATTATTTTAATTGAAGAAGTAAAATGGGACATAATTAAAAAAAAAAAAAAAACAGAACCTCTCTCACACACCCCCAGCGTTGGTTACTGTGAACTCTTAAAAACACACCCAGAGTGAATAAAAGTATGTAAGACTTTTTGTATATTAGTGCTTTGGTTTAAACAATCCTAGCAACTTTAAGGATAAAAAATCTTTTTCTGAACATACTTCTAAAAACTGGAAATGATAAGAGTTGGGTATGCAGAGAAAAGAGGAGAGGAAACCCTCATTAAATCTGGAGTAACCTTCTGAAAGGCAGTCTGGGCTTTGACTGTTCTCCCCGGGGCTTGTTACAGCTCTGCCTGGGACCAAGTCATTACTTCCCTGTTGGCTTTCTATGGCCTCCCCGCCTTCAAACTTCCATCGATCCTCTGCTCCTTAACCGGCTCATCCTTCATTTGACCTTGAAATCACTGCATCTGTCATTATGGTGCACTCCAGTTGCCCCACATGAGGCGGGCCCTCTCACTAGTGTGGGAATTTTTCTTCATCTTTTCCCAAACACCATGGAAGAATCATAAAAATGCTGTGCCTGGAACTCACTTTGTGATGGCCTTATTGTTTTAAATCTAGGCAGTTGCCTATTTAAATTGCCTACTCATTTTATCCCAAGATTTTGGTATTCCAGAATGATTATTTTGGCAAGGCAGAGATTTAGACACAAAATCTTTCCATGGAGCATAAGTACACTAAAAATTTATTAGGAGTAATAGTTTCATTTCTCCCCCTAAACTCTGTTCTATAAATCCAAAGGACTTACACCTCAATCATTTTTTGAGACTGTATAAGATAGGAAGTTAGACTATATTTCCTTTGCAATATTCCCATATTTTTATAATACCTCTGAATCAATTCTTCTTTAAATATCAAAAAAGTTTATCTGTGATATTATATCTTAAATTAATAATTAATTACTAAAATAATTGGGATAAAATCTATTGTCTAACAAAGCAGTATTGATCTTAATTTATTTAATAATATCTAGTATTGTTATTGTGTGCAGAGTGTGTGTGTGTGTGTGTGTGTGTGATTATAAGTATTTACACATGAGTGCCATGCCCGAGGAGGCCAGAAGTGTCAAATCCTCTGGAAATGGAGTTGCAGATAGTTGTGAGCCATCTGACATGGTTTCTGGGAGACAAACCCACATCCTCAACAGGAGCAGTAGATGGTCTTGACTGCCGAGTCATCACCTCTCTAGCATCCACATTTATTTGCTTGCTCATTCAGTCATTCATTTCTGAGTAAACATTGGACGACTCTGAAAATACCTTGAGCAGATAAGAGGTTTGTCTGAGGCAGAGACTTTATATAGATTGGATCCACAGTTGCCCTAGACTGATTTGAAAATATGAATCACTGACACAGAGCTGTCATTTTCATGTTGCAAAGGCATAATAAGAAAGTTTTCTGATTATTCATTTGAACTGAGAGGGCAGAGAACTGTGCGTTTTAATTTTTCATTGCACTCTATTCAGTAGACCTGTGAATTGCAGTGCACTGTGCAGAACTTCTAATCCCTTCTGCTAAGGTGATCCTCTAGCTCAGCGGTTCTCAACTTTCCTAATGCAGTTCCTCATGTTTGGTGACTCCCAACCATAATTTTTTATTGCTACTTTATAATTGTACTTTTGCTACTGTTATGAATTGTAATGTAAATGTTTTTAGAGATAGAGGTTTGCCAAAGGGGTCACAGCTCTCAGGTTGAGAGTCACTTGTCTAGCTCAAGGGCTGATAGTCCCTGTATGCAGTCTGTTTCTTTAGCTGAGTTTCAGATACAGTGGAACATGAGGAATGTCCATACAGAATTCTACTCACATAGTGTTCTGATAAGTAAGACCACTTCTCAAATGGGAAAATGATGGATAGCTGAAGAGGCTTTGAGTAATCATCGCTCATTAGATTATAACCTTTACTGAAAGTCTAGGTCCGTGTTTGCTGCGGAATGCAAATAAGAGTTTTCATTTAGAGAGGGTGGTGGGGAGAATTATGGTCACTACCAATATTCTCTTTCACCTCACAAGACTTAAGGGGCCAAGGCAAAGAGAACACATTAGAGAGACACTAATTACACAAAGCATGAAGGAATGGCTGAAAGCCAAGGTCTTATGTAATACATCCTTCTTTCTAATAATCCAAAGACAGCTCTGTTCAGATGAAGCAAAATCTCTTCTGGATCCTGGCAATCACAGTTCCTAAGTGTCCTATAAAGAAAAATAACTGATACATCACCTGGAGCGATCAACTGTATTTCAGTATTTAATTTTACATCTAAGTAAGAGTATGTCACTCACACGAGAATCTTATCACACACTTCGAAATTCCTAATGCCTTGGGAGGGTCACTTTTTGATATGGCGCAGCAGGACCTGATACCGATGAAATGTTGGCATGGCTTTGTTGGTCATACTAGCTAGGTAATGAGTTAAGAAATGACTGCAAGGGTACAAATGAGCATTGTCCCTGTTTTCTCTAACAACAAAATTGTAAATACTTCTTACCAACATAGAAGTATGAACGGCAGCCTCAGAGCCCAACAATGAGTCTGGCCAACAGAATGGGTTTCATAAATGACTGTGTTAGGATTTGGGGCCCTCCCACGTCTCTGCTCATGTAACACTTTTCCACATATCTCATGATATGTGGCGTGAGAGAACTCTCAGATGAGGGCTGGCTAATTCCTCTTTCCAGAAGGGATGGAAGGATGAAGGTGCACACTACAGTTCAGTTCTTTCAAACAGTCACAATCCCATGGGCATGGAAGTGTGTGCCTGCTCTCTGGAACTAAGGCAGAAGAATTGTAAGTTCAAAGCCAGCCTCAGGAGTGTAGTGAGGTTCTCTCTCAAAAATAAAGAAAAACTGAACTTACACTCTTTATAACCACCTCTTGGGGGGGGGGGGTGTGTCTAGGTCTATGAGAGACTGGGCATGGTGCCAGCTGAGTAAACAAACCTGGTCTTGTGTGTTCTATCCCCTCACCCTTATGTCACTTGAGCTCATGGAGAGCATGGCAAAGCCCCCACCTCACTCACTTTAGTAGGTCACTACCTTTGGTATTTTTCTTCCCAGGACAAGTTTTTATTCCAAAAAACGTAGACTAACTTGGCTGGCCATGAACTGTCTCAGTTGCCTTAAAATAAATAGGTATATAAATAAATAAATAAAAAGTGCCAATGGCCATGAACTGTCTTAGTTGCCTTAAAACAAACAAATGAAAACTATTGTCTGAAAATGGCCCTGAAAAAAAAAAGAACAAACAAACTCTTTTCCTGGATCTAAGTATGACTTGAAATGAGAGGCTGCTGTCAGTGCAGCGCCCCAAGCCAGGTCGAGGCTATCTATGCATTTAAGATGAAGTCACTTTCTTGTTTGCTACAGCCTCATCTGTGAGACAGAGCCAGGAAGTGCCCTCTGAAACACTCTCCTGTGATTTCTTCTCTACAGTGCCACTCGTGATGGTATGGAACAAGGATGGGTCTGGTTATCACCAAGCATCATATACTTACCCCTGGATAAAACATCCACAAGACAGAAAGATCCAGGATCTTCCAGCTTTTTGAAGCTCCAATAGGGAAATGAGAATTGATGTCACCAAATTGAAATCATCTCCAACAAGGCGTATACTCAACTGTTTCAGAGTAGAACAATAAGATCAAATTTGGGTTGCTGTCATTTTACATTAAGAAGCAGTCAGGAAATGATGCTCAATTTGTAATATTAAGAAGATGACTTTCAAAGAAGATATTTCAAGACAGATTTTTTTTGGTTTTATTTTCTACCATTATACTAAGGTCACAGAGGACCCACAGCTTCTTAGTATTTTCCATGAACTGTAACATAGACAGCTGAGGCTTCCAGGGCAGAAGGTGACCTTCAGGAAGTAAAAAAGTTCCCCTGAGGACAGTTACCCTAAACAGAGAGACCTTTGTCTCACGTATCAGCCTTGCCACTGGCATCCTGGTACCACAGTACCATTGTGCTGCTTCCAGCCACAGCATTAGAAAATGATAATAATTAGAGTGGCAGGAAAAGCAGCTTACGAAAAAACCACTCAATTCTGGCTAAACTTGTGACCTTATGTTAGACCTGTGAGGCTGGCAGAGACCTAATATCACTTGTCTTTCTAGGCCTATACCTGGGAAGGTCGCCCCACCCCCACCCCTACCCCCGGGTGGTTATAGGAACAGAACCGTCCATCTTACTATCTTGAGTAGTGGGAAGATGATCATTGTGGCACAAACAGGAAACTGATCTCTCAAGACTAGCTTCATGTCAGGTATATGAGCAGAGTCCTTTCATCCCACACTCATGAGGCTGAGGTAGGAGAATGGCAAGTTTGACATCAGCCTGAGACACACAAGACCAAAACAAAACAAATCCAAGCTGTAGGTTTGCCCAAGGTGGATGGCAAAGAGGAGCTAATTACCCAAGTCTTGCCATTTGACTTTGTCATCCACTATTGAGGAAACCAAGAATGCAATTCAAGCATAGTTCTAGTTACTTCCTCCTTTCTGTCGAGCTACACACCCTGAGTAAACTTCAGTATTTTTGCACCCCAGTTTCTCTTATGTGCATGTGTTTTGGGCTGAACACTTGGAACTGAACAACTCAGGATGCTCAACCGTGTAGGCTCATTTCCTTCTCTCCCTGCAGCCATGGATAACCTGTATCTCCTTAGCTAGGGTCAGGACCTTATGCTATTTCCTCGTCCACATTGGCCAGTCAACCGATATCAGTGTGTAGGTCATATTTTGGCAGCTGCATTGTTGGTATTTCGTGGGCGCATTTCCTGTGCCGAGTATAGAAAACCCTGTCTCACAGAAGATGCTTCTGCTTCGTCATCTGTGATGTTCTTGTACCTCAGGTACAGGGGTTTTGCTGCAGAAATAACAACAATGACTATGTACACCATGGCATACATATATTCTCTGAAGTTTGACCTGGTGGGGGGTGGTCTCTGTGGTAGCTTCCAAACAGAAATATTCTTAGGGAAGCCTTTCCTTGCACTATAATGCTAGCCAGCGTGCTCCTTATCTACTGTATGTATCAATTCACTCTTAACGGTTCCAGTCCCCTTCAGACCTTCAAACAGTTGATAGTAATGTAAGCACAATACTGAAAATTTCTTTCTTCTGAAAGTTAGGGTTCAAGTGGAGAGGAATCAGTGGTGAGTGATCTGAGTTTCAAACTGAAACCTCTCGCTAGCAAACCCTGTACCATCTCCACCATTCAGAGGGAATCCCACCTTAAGAAAGAGAAACACCTAAGTATGAACCCTGATCACATAGCAATAAAATTTTACTAAAAAATCAAAACACTAGACAAAAAGCATACAGTTGGTCCCATGTTGGTCAGGAGTGGGCTGTATGTAGCCTGAGCAGGACTGAGGAAGTTTTGGGTGTGTGAACTTTGTTTCCCATTTCAGAGCATCCGTTTGGAGTATCTGCTAGAAGCACAATGGGACACACCATTTGCATATTTTTTCTTTTAACTTTCTTTTTAGTTCCTTGGAGAAGCCTGGCACTTAGGATACTGCGAAGGGAAAACAGAAACTCATTTTTTTATGACTTATTTATAATAAAAAGACATAAACATTACTTGTTGGAGGGATTATTTCATTCTTTCCCCTCCCTGGTGGGTTTCATAATTAAGCCTCACTGAAAGGAAAACTGTAAAGCTCAATGACAGATGTGTTATTTCCTGACAGGTGCACTGAGCTGTGCCTTTGTTGTTTCTACAGTCTCCGTGGACAACGCATCCCCGACGCTCCCTTGTTAAAAGACCAAGACATTTTGCTGTGCTGATAATCCAGCCGGTGATTTCTGCTGCTGTCATCATGAAAAAGCAATGTCAAGATCATCAGTCTTAGCCCCAGTGTGAACTCCTGAGTGCACCTACTCACACCTCCCCTCTTTGTAGAGATGTCTGGGGCTGACCCTTCCTCTGGATTTGCAGGAAGTGTGGAGAACGGAACTTTTCTGGAGCTGTTTCCCACATCCCTTTCTACATCAGTAGACCCATCCTCGGACCACCTGTCCAACGTCTACATCTATGTGTCCATATTCCTCAGCCTCCTGGCCTTCCTGCTTCTGCTGTTAATCATAGCTCTCCAGAGGCTGAAAAATATCATCTCCTCCAGTTCCTCTTACCCGGAGTACCCAAGTGATGCTGGGAGCTCTTTCACCAATTTAGAAGTCTGTAGTATCTCATCTCAGAGATCTACTTTTTCAAACCTCTCGTCATGAAGGAGAGTCCAAGGGAGCAGGGCTTTGCTTTCTCCATACAGAAGGAGCTGCTTCATGAAAGAAATGAACATTTGGGTAGACCTGTGTTCCTCTGTCATTTTTTTAAATTTCTTTTCTGTCAGGATGTGTTCCATTTGTGAGAGGAGGAGCTGATGCTGCCAGAAATGTATGTACATAGTGAGCGATGGGATTCTGTCCAAAGCTCTTGGCCAACCGGGAGGCTGGTCAGCACTGTGCTGGACACCAAATGAGGAGTGCTTGGGATGTTGGTTAGAGGCTCTTCCACTCTGCCTCTTCTAAGGCCCTGGGACTAACTGAGCCAGCAGAAATAGGAAAAAGCAAAGAGACTATTCAGAAGACATTTTCTGTATCGAAAAGATAAAGTAGAGACAGTATACGAGAGAGAACTTAGATTTAACATATAAAGTTTCTAAATGGAGGTTAAAATAGGTTAAATGTTGTCCTTTAATTTCACCTTAGCAAATGTCACACGTGATGAGAAGAAGTTCTGAGGGGGGGTTGCAAGCTTTACTAGCACAGGAAAGTGTGTCGTGATGAAGTTTGCATGGCTTTTCTGCTCCTGGGTTTTCTCTTGGCTCATTTTGCAGTCATAATGCTCATCAGCTATGGAGTCTTTTGTGACAGTTGCTGCTGCTATTACATAATGAAGCACAGAAGAGTCGTGATTCATTTTTATTTCTTCACTATCATTTCCATCTAGTAGGAATTAAACCCAGAGAAATATTCGTTCAGTTGTATTTTATATAGTAATACTCTTAGTCATTTTGTGTTCCTTCGCAGAGTTTGTCTTTAGAGCTTTACTGCAGAATAACATTGTCTCTAAGGAGGCAAGTGTTTGCTCACATCAGTTTGCAAACCATAGGGACTATATTGCTGATATTTGTGTCACCCTTCATGAATGTGATGTGTCTCTCATAACTTGTTTATGCTGACCAACTACTCTGCACTGGGTTTCTAGGGTAAGAGTTTATATTAAAAGCTGCAGACATTGCAATTGGGTCACTGCAGGTACTTCAGGGCTGCTGGGAGCTACTATACTGATGCCAGCCACGGGTGCCCATGGGTTTAGGCACAGCTGTGACCACAAGCATGGTATGTTCAGGGAATCGAGCAAAGCCAAATATAGCTTCTTACGGATAAGAATTTAAACTCAAATTTTCCAAATAAATGGTACACAGCCTGGACACTGAGTTGGGTAACCTCTGAGTGCTGCTGTGCCAACATACAAGTCTCTCCTACGCAAACCAGTTATCCCCTACAAAACACTTAACAATCATAAACACTGGGAGCTTCAGCACATTCCCCAGGATGGATTCTGCAGTCAAGTCTCCTCAGGGGGAGAAATGGGAGAAAGAGTGACACTTTCCAGGCCCTGCCTGACATGCAGAGGTTTGGAAACGAGTAAGGAAGATCAGAAGCTGCTTTCTTCTTTTTATTTCACAGTCAAATCAGGATGCACTCGGCTACTTACATATCAAAACCACCCACAGACACCACTGGATCAGGAGAGATGCTGCCCTAAAATGTGCAGTGAAAATCTTACCTCTGCTGTCACTGAAAGTGTGACTTAATGCATAGTAGCACCTTGGACAAGGGACATTCTGCCTTTGTGGTGGTTATTGCCAGATATCTCTAGGTATCTGTGGGCACATGCATACATGTAGTTATGTGTACACAGTGTGAATACACAGACAATTGTATGTCTGCACATATTTCCAGGGAAAAGTTGTGTGACAGCTATCAGGATGACGGAGGCATCTGTAATGGCAATGCTACTTTTTTGTTTTTTTTTTTAATTACTCTTGCGCTACTTTGGTTCTGGGGTGATTAGGTAAAAGGATTTTAACACATCAAAAGACATTCCTTATGACAGACAACCTGATTAGGTCTTGTCCTGGGAAGGTAACTTTATGTCCCTTTCTCCTAGAATTGATTCAAAGACTTTAGACAGGAAAACTAAAGTCAGATCCACTGGCCTCGGCAGGTGCACTTCCCCAGCCACATGACTGTGCTTCCTTGTTAGAACTGGAATAATTTCCAAGAAGACTTGACGGTGGAAAATAGGAGCCACCACTAGACACTGTACACGTTGAGATGACTTTGCCCTGTTGAAAAAGTTCAGAAAGACTGGAAAAATAGGTATATGAATAAAGAAGTGGTGTCTGTTGAAAACCTGGCCTCTTGTTTTGTTCAGAAATTTACTTTATCTAAAGAAGACTCTTTGCCTAGAAGTTCTAAGTGTATCTATATAGCATCTATAGCTACATAATATCCATATACTGAGTGCTGGAGAGGTGGCTCAGTGAGTAAGAGGATCACAACTGAAGTCCCAGAACCCATGTTGGGTGGATCACAAACACCTGTAACTCCAGCTCGGATGATCTGATGCCCTCTTCTGGCCTCAAGGATTCACACACACAGCACACATATGTACATTCTATATAGTGTATCAGTGGAATGTGGGGACATGTTTATATGCATATCACCACTACCTTTCTTTAAAGAAGGGACAACATGTATGACCCAGTACCACCATCTCCTCATCCCCCCTCCTTGGCAATGGGGGCACCTCAAAATGGCCTCATGAGAAGAATCACTTGACAAGAATTGCTTGGAAATTTTATAAGTTCCTACCAATTTGAGCATTAAAAATTACACAAGGCCCCAGGTGCTGAGGAGGAGGGGGACAAGGAGGAAAGCCTCTCTCTTCTCCACGAGCCCTAGGATCAAGGCAGTAAATATGGCTCACATATACTTGGGAAGAGAGCTTTCCTCTCAGGCACCGCCCACCTGCCTGCCACCCACTCAGAGACCCACTTCAACCTCCTCTCCTTCTGGAGAGGCCGTCTTCCAAAGCATGGGGAAAGGCTGCTTTTGTGATGGGTTTGGAGGAAAAGACAGATAGGCAAGGTCCTATCTCTCATCAAATCCCTTTGTTTCTACACTTCCACGAGATGAAGCATTGTAGCGGGCTAGAGGATTTGAAGATTTATTTGATGGGACAAAAAAAAAAAAAACTGTACATGTATACCAAGACATTCCCATAGCCTAAAGGAGAATCACAAAATGACCAGTCAAACCTCCAAAGACAAACACCAGTTTTGGGTGATGCTCCCCCTGTCTTGACATCAGTTTCTCACTTGTCACCAAGGCCTGGTCCCACCTTCTCAACATCCTTTGCAAAGTCTCTTGGAGTACACCTCCATCAGTTCAATGCACATCACCTAGTCACCGCCTCAATTCTTAAAGTCTTCTCGGCTCAGTTTAACCCAGCTTTCAATGGAGAGCAGGATGTTATTTTCCACTTATATACCTTCTCTTTCAAATGCATTCCCAAGCCACTAACACTTTATGAGACACTGTTCACACTGATTTTTACCGTGATTCTTACCGTTCTTCTGATGGCAGAGACCTCATCAAACCATCCCAAATGAGGTTTTCTTTTTCTTAGCTGGAGTCCATATTCTGTAGGGGGTATGCCACCCTGAACACTATAAGAAATGGTGAGCAAGTACTTTTGAAATAGATTAATGCATCCTTTGGTGTTTGATAGAATGGACAGTTCCTATTCTCTCAAAACATATAATGTAGTGAAGGAAGTACTCAGAAGAACATGAGAAAAATGTGTATACGATTGCAGTGTCTGTGAGTGCAACTGAGAAAAAGCAATTGTGAAGTGGCGGACCCCAAGGGAAAATCATTTAGGAAAGTACCTGAATTGTGTACAAAAGAGTCTCTAAAAGGAAAAGAGAATATAAAAAGTCCCTATAGTAAGGAGAGCCTTGGCTCTTGCAAGCAGAGCAGTCAGTGCTGGATCTGAGGTGTGATATCAGAAAATGGGAGGATCAGGTCAAGCAGGGGCTTATACGTTTCATAATTGAATTTATGTTTGAGAGAGATTACTCCAATTTCTTTATGGAAAAGAGACAAAAGATGGACAAAAAGTCCTAGTCAGATGCATTCTGGGTGGGATTACAGGAGTGGGTGGAGAGTTGTTCTGTCTGCTACAAATATCTGCTCATCTTCTAGCCATGGAGACAGCCTGAGCTAAGAGTGAGTTTCTCGCACAACACATTCCTCCTACACTAATTGTTTCCAGTCCTACCCATCCCATCTCTCTCTACACACATACACCCTCTTAGACTCCCCCCCCTCTTCTGGCTTGTCCCCATTTGGTACTTATTTAAAGTTTTTCAATCATTTGCAGTCCACTGACTCTTACTCCAGTATTTTTAACATGTTGTACGACTAATGCTCCAACAAAACTCTAATGCCACAGTAAAGATGCAGCATTAAAAATCTTGCAAAACCCCATTTCTAAACAAGCTATTGTTCTCCGTACACTAGAAAGCCCACCCCTTATGATTTCAGCCTCCTATAGCTAGAAATTATTTTGAGATGTGTTCTCCTTGGTTATCTGCCTGCCCTGTTAATTAATGCCAACCTTCGTAGGCTGTAGGATAAATCTATAAGGCATTTAAATGCCTAAGCTCCAGGTATTCCCTTTGTGACCTCAGACAACATGTCCTGAGGCCCTGGAGTCTTGATAAAATGAAGAAGTAATGTCTTTAAATGCTGTGCAGATTCAGAGAGAGCCATATGTGAACACCTCACTGTTTAGTACATGGTAATATATGCATGTGCCAAGCCAACATCATTTTGAACATTTGGCTTTGGGGGTTCAAACCTTCCCACAGTTTCTTCCTATCACTGACTCTCTGGTTTTCTCCACCTAATTCCTCTCCCCTTCTTTTCTTTGCACAGCTAACCAGTCCTTTCACATGCTGAACCCTCTGCCCTGCTGTTAAACTATCACTAGTCTTCTCCTGAGGACACACCATAGATATGTGGGGAAACAAAGACGGTTAATTGCAGCCCTTTCTCCTAAGGGATCCACCCATTTATTCAGCCTATTCCCATCCCATAGACCATAGGTGACATTCATGGCTCATGTATAAGCAGAACTGGGGAAGAAACATCAAACTCAAAGACTTCTGTTGAGTACCTCGAAGTTCAGAAAGCATCACCAATGTGCGGTAAAGTGTCACACTCTTCAACATTTTTGTCAGAGAAGCTTCTATTTGCAATGGGCATCGATTAATGCATACTCAGAACCGCCAAGGCACTGAGAATCAGTGACAGAATGTTTAGCCCTAATGGAGCATCTGTTTCAGGCCCCTCCCAAAGTTCAGAAAACATTGAGGAAGAGGAGTCAAAAGAATGTAAGAGCCTTGAAATGGGGAGGAGTGCTGTACAATGCTGTCTATGTGAAATGACTACTGCACTCATGAATCCATAGAAGCTGTACTTGGCAGAACAATACCTGTGCAAGATCAAGCCAGTCAAACTCGAGCATGAATGAGGGAGGGACTCAGAAGGTCCCACATCTGGATGAGGACCTAGCGATCGTTAATGGCTGCTGGGGGTGGGAGAGTCACCCTTGGGGTATAGGCCCTGGTAGGTCATCATTCTCCATATGTGCAATACTAACTGGATTCAGTAGGTTATAAAAATAGCAATAAAAGGTGGATTCAGTAGGTTATAAAACAGCAATAAAAGGCAGAGGGTGTAAAGCTGTGATGTAGGCACGTTGGAGAGTTTTAGAAGGAATTATGAGAGGGATACACACATATTCATATACAAACATACAAAATTCACAAATAGTAAGTAGAATAATACTTCTTAAGTTGGTAGAAGAACGATGATAGATTAAACACTAAAATTTATAATAGCTCTAAGAGCCATTTCAGGATAAACTTGCTTTTAAAAGTTAGGCTATTGCTTTCTTGCCTGTGAGCCTCCCTACTCACGAACATGCTAGAGGCAAAACTGTACAACGCTGAGTAAGGACTCTTGCTTCTGCAATGTGCACACAAACCAATCTCAGCTTCATGGGCAACCCAAGGAACATGCCCAGACAAGGCTTTTTCTTTGGGGCCACCAACCAGTTCCAAATCACGACACAGAGACTTAATAATTCGTTATGAATGCTTGGCCTAGCTTAGACGCATTTCTGGCTGGTTCCCTTTAGGTTTCTCTTTATCTACCTCGTGCCTCGGGCTTTTACTTTTCTTTCTTTCTGTACATCTCACTTTCCCTGTTCTTGCGTCTGCCTGGCTGTGTCCCTCTCTCTCTTTCTCACTTGTTCTCTCTTCTCCTCTTTCAAGCCTAGATTTTCCTATTCATTCTCTTTGCTCACCAGCCTGTCTAGCCTCTACTTCCTTGCTATTGGCCATTCAGCTTTTTATTAGACCAGTCAGGTGCCTTAGGCAGGCAAGGTGAAACAACACACCTTTACCATCATTAAACACACATCCTCACATCATTAAGCAAATGCAGCATAAATAAATGCAATACGCCTTTACACAGTTAAAGTAATATTCCATAGCATAAAATGTAATGCATATTTACATAGTTAAAATGATACTCCACAACACATGCCAGCACACACATAAAAGATGCATTATAAACACAAAAACCCTTAAAGAATTTTAATACTGGTGGAATTTACATAATGACAAAACCAGGAAGTAAAATATACACTATGTTTGATAATAATGGGTGAAGGAAAACCATACAACACGGAAATAGGGTAGAGATTTTAAATTTAATTGGAAGTCTGAAGGAAAGTCTTTCTGAGTAGATGGTATTTGAGGGGCAAAACGAATCTTTCTGCTCTTCTCCCAGAATTATAACACAAAGGGCAATCTTCCAGAAGATTACAGTGCAAAGACAGTAATGAGCACTCGTCATTTCAATCCCTTAAACTCAACCAACAGGAAATATTTCATAGCTTCACTTTTAAAAAAAAGAATACAAATAAATTAACCGTCTTACACTAATCTGACCCATCATTGCTCTGCCATCTACACGCTGGTGTGAACAATAGGGATAATTCTGAGCTCACGGGGCTTGATGATTTTTTTTCTGCCTAACTAAAATGAACGCTCATTTTAGCATCCTGTCAAACCAGCCCCGGCCAAATTAAGTCATGTCAGCTCTAACATTCTTTCTAATGGGAAGGCAGCATCGAGTATGGCACGAACATAGTGGGAGAAACCTGTGTGCACGCTGAGGAAGCCCGAGTCCACTGCTGGCCACACGTCTGTACTGGGAGGACACCAAGCTCTCTCGTGAAGACAAGACAGTCTGAGAAGATACAGCTAGGACACAGGTACTGGACATCCACATTGTTAGCCACATCACTAGCACCATCCGCAGAATGCTCCCACCTTCCAGAGCTGCTGTAACATCTAACTTTTGTGCCTCGGACTCCTTGATCACTAGACATTCATGCAGCAAAATGACACTGTAAGGACTTTAGTCCAAGACTGAAGACAAGTGGCCCTGCATGAGGAGGCTGATCCATCCCACCTCATCCATGTGCCTCTTCCTCTGAGGATCTAAGAATATGCTCCCTGTTGAGGACCCCAGAATGAACATAAAATAGTGCTCTTCCAGGGAATAGTGAAGAATGGACGCAGTCAATAAGGACTCCAAGGAACACACAGACAGATCAGGGTGTCATCCTTGTAACTAAAGGGTCTTCTGGACCTTCTTATGCAGTGCAAGTAATGATACTTAAAGAAATGTCTTGCAAACTTAAAGACCGAGGATTCCATCCCCACTTCTTGGTGCATAAGATGATTTAATAACATTCATAATATAAATGAGGGATTAAAAGACAAACCCACAAGCAGAGACACATTCACTCCAATCTCAGAAAGAGAAGAGCTTAACCAGGAGGTAACCTGGATCACACCAATTTCACTGGCACTTTCTTGGGGATCCTCTCTCTTCCACAGTGGGAGCTTCAGAGAATATTCTGCTTGGATGGGGGAGTGAAAAGAAGTCATTCAGAAGCCATGAAGGGCCTGGATTATCAGCTTTAAGAGATTTACCTGCTTCTCTGATAAGGCAGGACAGGATACATGTCCTAAGAATATCCCCAAAGCTCCGGGGACACAAATGTAAGCTTCAAGAGCAGGTAGGACTGCTGAAGAGGAAGGGGACCATAGTCCTGGAACTTGGCCTTTTTGAGATGATAACCCTTCCTTTCTAAACCCGGAAGTTGAGGTTTCAGTCAGCTATTCCATATATTTATCACAATATTTCAGGCTTATCTGTACCTTTTGCTTCAGTGACACCATAGATAGTTTAGGTTGGATGAAATATTCTTTCCTTCCCTGTAACTATCAAAGGTGATCTGTTTTACAACACTCTCCTCACTTCTGATGTTGCCCTCTGGCAATCCCAAGACTCTTTTGGGGGGTTTCTATGGGCTTCTCGGCATTTCCCAAGAGCAATCACCCATACACACACACACTTGTGGGCTCTCTGAAGCCTCTATTCTGTGCTCAGATTCCAGCACCCATTGGCTTGCTCTTCAGAATTCGAGGATACTAAAACTGTTTTCTCCGGCAACCTTAGCAAAGTTACTTGGACAGCTAATCTGCAAGGTCAGCGTGACTCAATTTCAAAAAGAAAGAGGCTCTTGAGCATGTTTGTGGGTACTTTTCTAGCAATTAACTGAATGTGGGAGACACCATCCTCTGAGTCGTGGATCCAAGCTAAGTGAAAAGGAGAAAGGAAGCAAGACAGATGAGCATGCCCCTCATCCTGTTTACCCAGATGTGAGACAGAGTCTACCACCACAACGGCAAGTGCCTCCTTCCATCATGATGAACCACATCTTTTCAAACCACGAGTTAAATAAGCCCCTCCCCAAACTCCCTTCTTGTTGTGTCTTTGGTGGCAGCAACAAGGTATCTGTACTCTGATCTACAAACATGTCTCTCATTTGCTTTTCAATTGCACTACTCTAAGGAAGTAGTAAGATAGTGTACAAAATAATGTGCATCTTCTAATCCTTTGGGGGAGGGATAACTATTTATTTATCTAGCCTACATTTTTATCTCACCTATATTTTTTTCAGAAAGCATTTATAATGATCACACATTCTTCAGTGGCAGCATTGTTTAAAATTATCCTTGCTCTAGAATCTAAATAAACTGTGTAGTGATAATGCACTGCTGTATGGTGAATTAACTTTCTTCCTGCATGAATGCTACATTTGTTACCTCAGATTGTGTGTGTGTGTGTGTGTGTGTGTGTGTGTGTGCGTGTGCGTGTGCGTGTGCGTGTGCGTGTGCGTGTGCGTGTGCGTGTGCGTGTGTGTGTGTGTGTGTGTTACTTGTCTGGAATACCTGTCTTCTTACATGTAAGGTAAGCACTCAATCACTCATCTCTACACTCACCCCTGGTACCTCATGTATGACCCGATTTGATCAAAACTTTTCTTTAGAAAGATTAGCATTCATTTTCCCATCATACTTGGCCGCCACCACCATCCTAGCTTCCTGTTATGATGATAAAACACTGACAAATAGCAGGTGAGAGGAGAAGGGTACATCCAGCTTACAATTCCAGGTTAGTGTCACCATTGCAGAGAACCTAAAGCAAGACCGAAGACGTTAACCACATCAGATGCACAGTAAAGAGCTGAGAGAAACGGATTCACACTTGCCAGTGCTAGTTGACTCTGCCTTTCATTCAATGCAGAACCCAGCCCAGGACCGCTGGGTCTCCCCACATCATCAATGAAATAATAATGATAAAAATCCCCCCCCCATGGACATGCTCAGAGGCTGCACTAATCTATTCAATTCCACATCAATAGGTCGTCCGAGGTTGTATAGAATTGACAATTAAAGCTCACCACTGCATCATTCCCCCATTGGTCCTAATTTAAGATGGAAGAAAACATATAGGGAGGAGATGAGGACCTTGGGTACATGGCTCATAACTTGGGGAGAGGCCAGTGTCACCAAGAACAAACAGGGAAATCTCAGAGAAAACCTGTCGGGACTGTAAGTCTAGTTTCAGGAATTGATGGAAAGAGTCAATTCCCAGGACCTAAAGCAGTCATGGAAGATTAGGACATCCATTGACTGCCTTTGCCTGTCCCTCTCTGAACTCCGTAGCATCTGACACTGAGGATGATTTGTCCCTACCCACTGCCCCACCTTCACCCCATTTTGAGACCCCCATATCCATATGCTTTTTATTAAGGCCACTTCTTTCCAATTACTCAGCATTATCTTTCTCATTTTATTGTAAACACTGTGTTTGCATTGCAGGAATTGGTGTCCCCAGTGTTTCCCACCACACACAGCCTCTGCCCCGGCATCTCGTTCATTGTTGTCACTGTTCACTTCCAGCTGACCCCCAATCAAACCTCTCTTCCTACTCTGAACCCAGCACATCCAAAACAGAATCCCCCACTTTTTAGAGTCTGCACATTTGCTCACTTTTCTCTCTAGCTGACCCCTGTGATACCTATTGCCTCGCTTGTCCTCCAACAACCAGGAAAACTCCTGACTTACCTACTCCAGTGAGCTCTGAAATGCACCCAAGTCGCCAGAAAAACATCCTTGTTTTAGGCTCCTTAACCAAGATCTGTTACTGGTCTTCCAGTTTCTGCTCTTAGACTTAGTCTGTGCCGATCCTTTATCTAATCCTTCGTCAAGTGGTCTTTTTAACATGAAACTCCATTTTGCCATTTACCATCTCTCAGTGACTCCTCAGCAAATTTCTCCAGTGGCTCTAAAGCCCTCATTCTTTTTCTCTTAGCAGGACCCCAACTTTCTCTGCCCCCATCTTTTCACATATTTTTCCTTTTATCCGGATTCACAATTTCTGTTTCCATCCCAGATGACACATCTCCTTGTGTCTTGCCTACATGATGGTGCGTCCGTGAGGTTTTCTATCACAATTCCAAGGCGGTGTCTCCTGTGGGCTTCACACCAACTCCTACTTATTATTGGTCTATGACACACTTCCCACTGAGGTGATGCGTCTATCTCCCCCCACTCAGGATTCCCTGAGCTGGCACAGAAAAAGCTTCAAACTCCCACAACAGGGTTGAGTGCACAGAGCACCTCCAAGAGCCCACAAATCTCTGAGTGACCAGCTAAGAATGTACAAGTAAATGTTCATCCCGTATTTCAATATTTTCATACAAAAACTATTTAGAGAAATAGAATACATGGAACTCACTTTTAAACCCTTGCTTATGAGCTACATAATAATTCAACAAGTGAGAACAGGAAAGCAAATCATAGTTTAAATGATTTTTCCAAGTCCCTTGTCTGCAGAAAGCTTAGTGTCTTCTCCTTTTCGGAGTGTGCTCACAACAGCCTGTTCAAGCTCTGCCTTCATCCCTTCTGCTTCTTGCAAAGCCGGAAAGCTGATTGTAGACACTCATTTCCTGAGGTTGCTGTAGAGTGTACTCTACTTTCTTTTTCTTTGTGGAAGGGATCACCATGACTTAGCAGCAGTAACCTTTTGGCCCAAAGAAGACTGGGTAGCTCCCAACTGCCTAATTCAAGGCAATGAAGTTACAGACACACTGACCAGGGCAGGTACTTTCACAATCAATAGGCATCCACTTCTAAATGACAAGGATCTGGGATCATTATTTTTCTTCCTCAAGAAGAACTCATCATTCATTTATGCTCCGTTGTCATAGTGATGGCTGAATTATAACAAATAAAAGAACAACATCAGTATTTAGTGCTTCACCCTCCAAAATCATAACCTAGACACTGGCATTGGATACAAATCCAGTTTAATGAGAAGATAAGACTATCAAAATTATTCCTAAAATCCCTTAGTTCAACAATTCACACACTGAAAATTCCACTGGAATTTAGAAATGAAGGTTTCAAATTGTTCAGATTGGGGGATGGTGGTTTTGTTTCTTGGTGAGAGGCTGTCTACTTTTGGTTTTGAGAATGAGTTTTGCTTGGTCACTCAGGCTGACCTCACACTTCCAGTCAGAAACCGGGGTTACAGGTACACCAGGCCCTGCTTTCAGATTGTGTCTGAATGCAGGACACGGGCTGTGTAGAAGATCCATTCCTAACACTGTGAAGACACCCCTATTTAAAAACTTAAATGAGTAGTTGCTGTTACACCATTTCCTCAGGACAGCCTTGGTCTACTGGAAGAAAGAAGAAAGGGGAAAAGTAAAAAGAAGAAATAAACACTCCGGGTGTGCGCTGACTGTCAGAAACGTTGAGACTCATGTGTTATTTAATTTTGCCTTCACAGTAATCACATGTGGGTGGATGGAATAATCAACTCGTCTATGAGGGGGAGGCCTGCACCAAGGTCACATAACCATAAATCACTGCAAAGTAATGTGATAAGAGCTACTACCTTCTATATTAAGGAAGGAAGTGAGGCCCACAGAACTGAGGGAAACACGCACACGGGAAGACTGGCAGACTCTTCCCTTTGGGATATAAATGAGTTCAGCAGCCTCAGTTTTGAGATTCTCATAAGTCAACGCTGAAGAGGTCAATTAGCTGAATATATGGTATGGAGGCTAAAGATATGCTAGAGATATCTTGAAATTGTCTCAAACTTAAAAAGGAAAGGGGTTGATGACTGGTTTATTTTTTTTTTAAGTCAATATATAAAAGATACATTTTAAAAAAAGATTCATCCAAAAAACAAAAATGGAGGAGAATACAGTGTCATTGGGGTAAAAGGTGAGAAGCATCAAAGAGTGAATAAGTGTCAAAGGAGGGGAAGCGTTGGTGGTGGGGTTGGGCCAAGAATAAGTAGCCCTGTAGACTGCAGAGGTGAGAGGACCAGAAAGACCAGTGTCCTACTGGAAGGGGAAGATGGACTTGCCTCCCCACCCTTACCCTTTACCGCCCGACCCAGCAGAGGGCTAGACACGGGGCCAGAAATATGTGTTGAATTGTACAATAAGCCATTCAGCTAATTGAAGAGAAAATTAGAACACAATGAGCCTGGAGCAGAGAGGGGGATCATCTCCATCTTCAACCCTAGAATCAGCAATGCTCATTACATAATCCTCAGATTAGAGGAGACAGGAAAAGGCTTATGGATGAAGTGAAGTCTATTGAAGCTATTATCAAAATAAGGCTCATTTGTGCTTAACTCCACAATTAGAAAATTTTATATATATAAAAAAGTTAATAGGACTGGGATAGACTATGAGCAAGATGCAGATAAATGCAAGGTTGTGTGTTAAGATCTCCACGGTGTAAACAGCTGAGTAACAGCTAGAATAGCCTATGACTAAAAATCTCATTTGAAATATAAAATAAGGAGCTTTGAAAACAGGAGAACATGGCTAGAGTCTATTATGAAGGCATGAGCATGGATTGGGGGGATCTAAAGCCTGTAGGAGGAAATGCAACAGCAGACAGCCAGGCAAACCTAGGCAGAGGCTCAGAAAGGCTGGACTGTGCTTTCAGTAACAGTTACTTTAAGAGCAGGAAAAAAGAGGGAGGTAGAGGTTTTACCTAGAAACAGAACTCCTAGAAGAAGGTCAAGGGCCAGGAAACCCATGTTTCTTGACACCCAACTGGAACAATACTGAGGAGCCTTTTCTAAAAAAAGATCTCTACTAAATCGACAACTTATCAATGCTAGACACACACTGAACCTCATTCTCTGGGAAAACAAAGTGAGTATACAGGAATATATGCTTAGACCTGGTATGGAGAATATCTTTAAACAAGGGGTAGAAACTTTGATTCAGTTTCACACAGTATTCAGCAAGATGGAAACAGTCTGCGGTGAAACATGTTCTAAGTATACACTGGACATTGAGAAGGACCACCCAGAAGTGTAACCAGCATCTGTGACCTGACCCACCAAAGGGCCATGACTCAAGAGATGAGAACATGGCAACCCAGTCAGTGAAAGTCCATCCAGAGGCTCATCTGGCATCTGTGACCTGACCTAGCAAAGGTCAACCCAGGGTGTGACCACATCGCAACCCAACCTGTGAAGGACCAACTCAAAAGTTGGAACAGTGTTCACAACTGGTACAGTGAGGTGCAGACGGTCATTGGCAAAGAAACCTGCATCTAAGAACACCTACAACAAAGGCTGGAACCATCAGCAGATGAAGGAGCATGTTCAGACTCGGCACTCCACCCAGATCCCTTCCCTTCTGTTCCTCTGTGAATTAATACCCAAGACCAGTTGAATAGATCAAGTTGGTTCTGCTGTTTTCAACTCTTTTTTCCCATCTCCATCTCCATTTTGATAGGCTAGGGTTTGGGGTGTGTCGCTACCTCAGCTTCTTGAAAGCTGGTTATATTCTTTAGCCTCTTTCTCTTTCATCCAGCTTCCAACTGTAACCATCATCTCTTGACCTGTTTCTCTTCTCCCACCGTATTTTCCCTTCCCTCACTCTGGCATCCTAACACAAATCACTAGTCTTATTCTATCTTTTTCCTTTCCATACACACCTACAGTAAAAATATCTCTCTACCCAGAACACTACCAATATTCCTTTATTTTGTACAACTATTAGAGTTGAAGAGCCACTGTGATTTAATGAATTATTATTATATTTAATTGACTGCTACTTTATTTCACTTTGACAGTGATTGTTTCTGCCGACAAGATTCTACTCCTAGTGATGCACTGGGGATTGAGCCCGGCTCCCCTAACATGGGGGCTAAAACCTAACTACTGCACAGAAAGAAATGACACCTCGACCCTCCTCCAGCCTCGTCCTGCTTGAACATGGCAAAGCAACTGTACTGAAAGGTTGAAAGTGAGTTTAAAACACTCCAACCAAAGACCTAATCTCAAGTGTGCACTTCCCAACACAAAAGCTCAAGGAACATGATAAACCCCACATTGCCACTTCCCCAAAAGTTACTAATTCCACAGTGTGACTTCCAGTGTGAAATCCTAGATATGGGAATAAAACCCATACGTGTGCTAAATGAAAGCACAAAGGAAACGAACTCCTGAATGGAGTCAAGGAGAACACAAACAGATCAACAAAAGAAGTCACGAGATGAAAGTTGAACTCAATGAAAAGATAGAAATCCTGTAAAGCCAAACCAAAATACTGGAAATGAAAAGTTCAAGGATAGGGAGATGACTCAGCAAATGAGAGCATTTGCTGGTCATGAGGACGTGGGTTCAAATCTCAGACACAACATAAAAAGCTTGGCATGGTTCAGAGCAAGACCTAGTCTCAGAGAAATAAATAAGAAAATCTGAACAGAATATAGGACATCTGTGGAACACCATATATAGTTTCTGGTTTCTGTTTTCTGGCCTGGATTTTCCCACCTAGCCCTGAGTTCTGACCCACTATCACGCAGAAACACACAGACGCTTGTATTAATTTTATGCTGATTGGCCTATGGCTCTGGCATATTGTTAGCTAGCTCTTGCTCTGAAACTAGCCCATGATTCTTATCCTGTTCAGCCATGCGGCTCAGTATCTTTTCTCAGAGCAGCATAGTTGTCCTCTGCATCTGCTGACTTCTTTGATGTCTCTGTTCTACTCTTCCTGTTCCCAGAGTTTTCTTAGTCTGGTAGCTCCACCCATACTTCCTGTCTGCCTTCAGCCAATCAGCATTCTTATTAAACTAGTAGGTAGGACAATTATTTACAATGGAACAGAACACAATCCCACTACAACCACATAAACAGAAAATTTACAGATCCCTGGAATGTAAGAATAAAACTGTCAATGTTGAAAGTTAATGCTTGAACAATGAGTTGTGAGCGTTATAGAAACTGACTCTTTTAGATGTGTGACCAAGATACTCATGCTACTGTGATGGAAAGAATATTCATGGGTAAGTAAAGGATGAGGTGCGCCAAATGAGCACAAAATGCGGGAATTTTTCCTAACCTGGAATTGATCCAATGAGAAAGAAGCAGGCACGAGAAGTAGACAGGAGTGTAAAAAGGATTTTCCTAAGTCAGCTGATCATAGCTGCCTTCAGGGCTAAGACGTGATAAACCGAAACCGGAGAGATGAGAAAAGCTGCAGCAGCGTCTATCTCTTTTGTGAGGGTTTTCCAAATGCCACTGAAGGTAAAGCTGTGATTTTAGCTCCACATAAGCGCTGTAACCTGGAGGCTTGGTCCTTGAGCCCTGGCTAAAGGTAGCAAGGGAATGAAGGAAAGACAGGCATACATACACATAATCAGGTGGGGTTCACTAACATTACTAACACAACCTGGAACTTCAGCACTAGGGGTGAGGTTAGCTAGCCTTGGTAGGAGGGCCCTGTCAGGAAGCAATCTCAGACTGTAAACATCCAGGAGCAGGAAGCCACAGTTACTAGTCTTTGCACATACTGATCAATGTTAGTTCATTAGCACTCAGATGTGAGAGTCCTGAGAAAAGCTTTGCCATTTCTCCTGAGCTAGGTCATATGGTCCCTTGGGCCAATTGGTCTGGAAGTCCTGCTGTGCCCACATCAAAATACACACTCACTCACTCAGGGCTTCTTACACTCTCTACGCATAAGGGTAGAGTCTACTTGAAATGCTGCTCATCTTGTATTCCTCTGGATTTGAGCTTCCTTCTCAGATGTGGGAAATAGAAAGGGTATGTTTGCTCTCCCTGGCCGGTCAGTTGCTGACAGGAATTTACACCTCACCACTTTGAAGAGACTTGTATTCTAGTCACCCTCCCAGTGGATAAACTCACTCAGCTGTTTTCCTTGACTTCTAACCAGGCACCAGTGTTCTCCTGAGTCCCTCTTACAGAGTGCTTTTTCTCAGAGAGTGCTAATTGAATAATTAATGACAGTAAAACAAGTTCCTCACCTCCAGGTCCCCATTGTCCCCTTTGTGGCCAACTGGAATCTACCTGGACAATCTGGAAAGGCACTGTTTGATCCAAACTATTTCCCCCACATCCGAGGACTGCTAAAAACATTCAGGATCTACCATTTTGAAGCTGTTCTCTAGGATCAACATGGATTCTCTTGCCTGCTTGCTACATCTTAAATCCTTCAGGCAGCGTTTAATTCCTAAATCTGGCTTTGCTCTAGCTGTTGAGACTCTTCTCCACCAGGACACCCGCAGCCAGAACGATGTCCTTTCTGAATGAACACCAGCCTGTGGCTCTGGCCACCCTTGCCCTTCTCCCCTAGTCCCTCTGTCTTGCTAAAAAAAAAAACTGTTCAGTTACATTTCTAAAGCTAGCCACCTAAGTCTATTCCCTCATTTGACCACTTTTTCCTCCCGAGGCTGACTACCAAAGTCCACCAATCAGAAGCCCCCTTTGTCTCACCTAATTAACAGGCTCAATGAAAATTAAACACCTCATCCTAACATGAGGGTTCCCCGTTCACCTTCATAAATTGCCATTTGCCTGTGTGCCACAGACAAATCCAGAGGCGGTCCTCTATCCCTCTGGGACGAGTACCCTTTCCCCCTTTGTCGCCCCCTTCTCCCTTGTCCCCATCTCCTTTACCATCCCACCCTTGCCCATTCTAATAGAGTCCCCCCTAATCCAAGGTCTGGGAGGAAGGCCCCACTGTGTAGGGTTGGGGGTGTCCTTCAGTTTCTGACTAGGGCTGTTCTGGTCTCCACCTCAATAATTGCCCTTGACCAGTTCCCCACCAGTGGAAATGTCTTCATTCCCTTTCAGGTCCTTCTAAGAGCTCCATTCATTAAACCTCATAATCACCAAAGAAAGACCAGTTCCACAACTTTTGAGCCAAATTTGAAGCAAACTTTAACTAAGTACTGGCCAAGATGAAAGTCTCTAGCTAGGATCATCCCCAGGTTCCCAGAAAATACTGATAAGTCACATTTTGCAGAGGATTGTAAGCACCAACCCTTGTCTCTCTGGGTAGAAAGAGTGTTACAGCTTTGCTCCCTCAGCTGATCTCGGTCCAGGCTTCACTGCTGCTGCTCCGGCAGAAGATCTTCACCTAAACCTCATTCAGAAAATTTATTGGGAGGGAAGGGTCCAGGAGAGTGTGGCTGCCTCAGCCTGGGATAGGATAGGAGGGGGGCTGTGGGCTCAGGACTTATATTGGGGCTTCTTGGGGGACCCAGCTTTCTAGGGAGGCTTCCAGGGTGGGGATTGGTCAGATTTTATTACTTTTTTTTAAAAACCCTGATTTGTTTTTGGCTTCAGGGCCAAAATGTTTCTTTCACTGGCCCTTTGGGGCTTTGGGGCTCTAATTTCAGAGCCAGGGCACATTTCTTTCACTGGCTCCAATTCTAGGGCCAAAGTGTTTCTTTGGTGGTGGTTTCAGAGTCAGGGCACATTTCCTTTGGTTCTGGGTTCAAGGATAAAATATTTCTTTCGCTGGCTCAGGTCTTAGATTCAGGGTAGGTTTCTTTTACTGGCTCTGGTCTCAGAGCCATGGTGTGTTTCTTTGGCTGGACACTTTCCCCTACAACCATCATTAACTATAACACATGCTATTTGCTATAATTTTATTACACATTTTATACACATATTAAATCATCCCATTAAATGCCCCATTAATATGTATATGTGGCAATTAAAATAAAGGCCAGCTACATAACTTGGGAATAAGGAAATATAACTTTACTGTTGACTGTTAAATCTATCTTGGGATGGTGTCTTATGTATACGTAAATATTCTTCATATAATAAAGGAGATGACCCTGAAGTCTTGATGGCTATAGAAAGGCACCTGAAATCTCAGTATTTCTCTGAATACTCATCAGCTCAAAGCCACATTCACATTCTTTCCCCAAACCTAAACTTCACATTACACCCTCAGCAAATGCTTCACAGAAAGTCTCCTTTAAATTCATTCAGTGTTACCCAGAATTTAATATTTGCCTCTGGCAGATTTTTACTACTTTCTCAGAAACGTGCAAGTGATTTGTGATCCATGCCCTATTTAAAGTGGATAAACTAAAGACAATGATTGATGGGGACAGCATGCTTACGGCTATAAAATCTTTGAGATTTGGTCATTCCCATTCCCAAATCTTTTATGTCTGCAGCTAGGCTGAACTAAATTTACATGCTTGCTTGGTGTGAAAGCCCCTCTGTGACATCAAAGGACGCCTCTTCAGAACTATGTGCTTTACTGCCCATTTGAAAGGAGACAACTGGAGTAAGCATAAATGACACTTGGAGTTCTAGGCTTCAGCCTTGAGGCTCCACTCCTCAGGCCTTTCTTAGATGCTCTCAAGTCTCTCTTCAATCATTTCCAACATTAGAATTAGCTTCTCCCTTGATTTTTATTCTAAATGTTAATTATACATTAACAGAAGAACCAGAAATAAACACCATTTTTATTTTGGGTTTTCTGTGATTATTTAGGTCTCTGTCTTCAGAATGAAATCATTTCCTTCCTGCCTCATCAGAATATGGCTGTAGATCTAAGCTAGATCTCGTAAGAGGAGCGCCACTTCACAGCTGACTCTGTGTGTCCCTGTTGCGTTTACCCACACTTCTTGGTGAAGCGCAAGTCCTATGATTCTTGGAAACCATATGTCCATGCTTTCAAGCCAAGCTCAACTATCCTTCTATCTGTTAAGCCTTCCCCAGCCTTTTTGTTTAGTGCCTCCTCCTCCTCACCTAATAGCCCTTGCCTGGTTCTTTGAAGTCACAAATATTTATTGAATGCCTATTTTTTGTAGTAACACCATGCCCTTGACATAATGTAGCATGTAGACAGTATCTGCTGACTTGTTAATCTCCTGTCTTCCTCAGCATCAATATATCCCGTTCCATGTCTACTACAGAGCAGAAGCCCAGTAGAATGACTGACACCATGAGCCACATGAAGTTTGAAGTTCTAAGCAGCTGCTTGAGGGGTGGATTGATTCTTTGGGCCTGTGCTTTTAAAGTGGAAATTCATTTAAGCTTCTAATCCCTGGCAATTGGAAAAATGAAATCCATGGGAAGATGGGTTAGTGGTCCAGAGTCCAACCTTTCAACTGAAATCATCTACAGAGCTCTTCACTTTGACTTCTTACACTTCTCTGTTGTCACTGACTCACGTGGTCCACAGTTCTTCCTCATGATGTCTAAGTTCATCTCTCTGACTCTATTAATAGTTCTCTTTCTCTCTAGTCTACTCTTTAACATGACCCCCAGCTTAACCTTTCTCTGCGCTTAGAAGTCTTTCAGTGGATAAGAAACCACTCTCTCTGTCTCTCCCTGATACACACATTAACACACACACACACATACACACAAGTCCTTCATGTGACATTGAGGGTTCACCCGAGGCCCAGCCCTTCCTTTCCTCTCACTGTCATCCTCTCTCCAGTCACACCCTCTGGGAAGCTCCCTAAATGCTCCATCCCATCAGAGCATTGTGTATGGTGTTCCTTTTACCTGCTACAAATGTGTTCATGCTCTTTGTCTTTTTGTTGGTCAGCTTCCCATTGCTATAAAAAGAAATGCCTGAAATAAAACATTGTACTAATTACTTTACTTATTGCCATAACCAAAACACCTGACAAGGAGCGACTTATTTGGGCTCACAACTTTAAAAAAAGATTCCAACCAGTCTATCATGTCAGGGAAGATATGGCAGCAAGAATGTGGGAAGCAAGAAACAGACAGAGCTCAGATCAATCTCTCTTCTTTATTCAGTCCAAGATCCCAGCCCATAGATAGATAGAGCTACCTGAATTCAGGGAGGGTCATCGCTCTTTAGTTACAGCTTTTGCAAACACACCTGATTTCCCTGATATTTTGGTATATTTCCTCATATTAATGTATTTCTGTGATGGTCCTAATCTAAATCTAATCAATGCTATAATGAATGTTAGCCATCCTGCTCACTTGGCTCTGAATATTTTGTCCCTTACCTGGTTGGCTCCACTGATTTTGTGCCTGTGGTGAGGCAGTACATAATTGGTAGAGCATATGGAAGGCTACTGCTGACCTAATGTGTCTAGGAGTGTAGACAAAGGCTTTTCTGTCCTGGCTGGTCTTGCAGTCACTTTTAAGATACTCACTCAGATGCTTAATATTACTTATAAATGTTTGGCTGATTCTCAGACTTATTACTAGCTAGTTCTTACATCTTAAATTAACCCGTTTCTATTAATCTATGTATTACCATGTGGCCATTGAATTACCAGTCTGCTGGCATGTTTCTCCTTGGACAGCTAGCTGGTGTCTGCCAGGCTGATGTGGGATGTCTTTCTGTAAGCTGTGAAATAAAAGAATTGTTTGAGCCTATGGCAGGCATCTTAGAAGTAGGCAGGGAAATCAGAGCATAATTAGGGGAAGGAGGGTGGAATCAAAAGAGATGCCATCCAGCTGCCCAAGAATCAACATGTAAAAGTAACACAGGTAAGCCACGGGCTGTGTGGCAAGACAGATTAATGGAAATGGGATGAGTTAAGATGCAAGAACTAGCTAGTAATATGCCTGAGCCATAGGTCAAGCAGCATCTAAGTAATACAAGCATCTGAGTCATTTTGGGGTGAAAAGCAGGTGGGTCCTGACCAAGGGGCTGGGCCGGGCCAGAAACTCATTCTACACCAGGCTCCACCCTTCTTTTCCTGTACCTATGCTTGGATTTCCTGCTTGGCTCTATCCTGCCTTGCCACGGGCAAGAACAGCCTGATCAACCAATGAGACCAACACATATTCACAGCATACAGAAAGACATCCCACATTGTTGGAGAGAGGAGTCAAGCTGCCAATATGCCTCTGAAGGCCAAAAAGAAAAATCCCTTCTCCAGCCAAGGCAGAGACTCAGTCAACAAAATGTAATTGTTAGAGAGGTTCTTGTCACCTTGTTATAAATTACATCCTAACCAAAGGAGTAGCGTCCATTAACTTTTCCAGATGCCATTGGCTATAACTCAGTGGAGCTCACTGTGGGGTATGCTTCGACTACTGTCTGGAGCTTTCAGTAGCAGTCAAGAACAATGGCCACGGGTCTAACATACTCTGCTCTGTTTCTTTTCCACTGGGAATAAGACATATTTCAAAATTTGATACACTTTTTCTCCTTTCCACTCAATTTTAAATGCCATGGAAGAGAAACAGAACATAAATATACCACCCTCTCTAGTGATAAAATTGTCACTAGCCAACCATTATTGGTTATAGTTATTTTTGCATAACTTAACCTGAAACAATCCCTTCCATGGCAGACCTCACCATTGGAGGCTTATCACACACCACAGTCTGTTGCTAACTAGTGGCCTGTTGTGGTGATTTCATCTAGGAAGCTGTTTGAAAACGAACTTCAACAAACCTGAAGGTACAAACACTCTACTGTGACTCTATCTCTGCTATGGACAAATGGTTAAATAAATTGGGGTGTTGACCGTAGATACTAACAGTGAGGTAATGGCTACTCCAGCAGAAAGTAGAATAATTGGTCAAAGGAAGTTTCCCTGTGGTCAGAACAGAAAACACGAGATTAGACAAAGCATTTTCGTTAATGAAGAACTGGGCCCAGCCACTGTGGGGGTTCCTCCGGATTAGGTCAGCTCTCTCATTTTAGGTATGTCCTGGGCCTGAGCACAGGAAGTCACCACTGGGAATGCCAAATTGGAAAATGGTGGGTCTGATTTACTTACATGGCAGTGTGCCTGGAGATTTCTATTTAAAGTGATCGCCCAGATTCCTTCCCAGGAGGAATTAAAAAAAAAAAAAAAAAAAAAAACAGCTAATTTGATGCTCTTTGGTCTGGATGGAAACTCAGAATCAATGGGGATGTTATGAATCCAGCTGGAGAGAGGAGAGGCCCGATTTTTGAAATTGTGACTATTTAGGGTATCGTGATGCCTGTTAACATGAGTAATTTCCAGACTAGCCTACAATGTTCTCACAGAAGGGAAACTGGCCTCTGAGTAGTTATGTCTCTTATGTGACACTCCCAGTTCTCTCTGGAAATGTTCTCACTCCTTAGAACACCCTGCAGGTACCTCACACCCACAAGTTCTCTATCATACTACTCCCTAGTCCCTAAGCACATGTAACCCTGCTACATCATCCTGAGCACCCAAACTGAAATTAGTCTGCATTGAGTTGTGCCAAAAATGTAAAACACACCCTAAATTTCTAAGCCCCCAAAGCAAAATATTTCAATCATAACTTTCATATCAGTTGCATGTGTTATAATAATACTCTACCACTCTGATGATGTATTTGGGTTAAACAATATACAGAGCTAAAGTTAGCTCATCTAGCTCTCTGTCAACGTCCCTAGAAAATGGAGAAGTACATGTGAGCCCTGGTCTAGTTCTGCTAGACAGTGTTCCTCTGGATCTAGGAAGCCCACTCCTCTTCCTAACCAGTAGGGGTACCAGCTTTGGAAGCTTGGGCTAAAAGCCGAGGTTCTGGATGCGAAGATAAAAGGTCACACATGGAGGATTTCTCTGGGTGAGCAATATGGTCAGCAAAGAGGCACAGAGAGCCACCAGAACACGTGTCAGAGAAAAGAGAGCAGTGGTCTTCCACAGTCACTACCTATATCTCAGAGGAAAGTAGGTGTGCCCTTCTCCAGAGCCCATCATCCACATCAGAAACTCAAGGGGTGGGGACACACCTGGTGGCCTCTTTTCTAATGAGTCCCAGAGGATCCCAGTACTGTTCAAATTTTAAAATCACAGGCACAGCTCACTGCACATTCTGCACTATCACCTTCTTAATGGGGGTGGGGGAGGTGGAGGTGCTACTCAGCTTTTCATCACCGTGTCAAAGCGCCTGAGATATTTATAAACCGCAAAGGTTTGCTCTGGCTCAAAGTTGTAGAAGATCCTACCCGCAAAATAGCGAGACCATCAAGCATGTGACCAAGGTAGATTGTCGCCTCTCTAGAGGGATCTGGGAGAATGGAGCCAATGAATGAGGCAGACTAAAGTCTCAGACAATAGCCAACTTTACTCAGAGAATGAGACAATTTAAACTATGAGTGTTGTAAAGGTCATATGAGTAAAGTTGCACGTGACAGACGAGTTGCATGTGTCGAAAAAGATGCATGTGGCAAAAACATTTTTTTTGTGTGTAATGAATATCTGAAGTAAACTCACCTGATCCACTATACCCAGGAGGGGCACAAACCACATTCCAAGGACTGTTTTGTGTTTTTGAAGAAACTAAGGTCACCAAACTCTTGTCATATTTGGGGGGGATTTTCTCACAAAGAAGTCTCCTTACATAGTTTATTACTGGACCATGTTCTGGCAGTAGACTATTACTTCATGGCTAAGAAGCAGAGAGAGAGAGAGAGAGAGAGAGAGAGAGAGAGAGAGAGAGAGAGAGAGAGAGAGAGAGAGAGAGAGAGAGAGAGAGAGAGAGAGAGAGGCCAGAGTCCAACTATCCCATTTAATTGCAAGCCTTCAACAATTTACAAGACTTCTTCCTAGGCTCTACTTCTCAAAAGATCCATTATTTCCCATAGCACAACGCTGAGGCCAACCCTTTAACAAATAGACCTTCATGAGACACCAATCCTAACCACATCATAAATAAACCAAGAGTAAACATTTACAAACCAGGAGCTGAGAGATGGCTCAGCAATTATAAACCCTTGCTGCTCTTCCAGAGGATCGGAGTTTGGTTCCCAGTGCCCACATGGCAGCTCCCAACCATCTGTAACTTCCATTACAAGAGGTTTGTTACCCTCTTCTGGTCCCCAAGGGCACTGCGTGCACGTGCGTGTGGACACACACACACACACACACACACACACACACATGCACACACGCACCATGCATGCACGTGCGTGTGCGCACATACATGTACACATGGTTTCAAATAATATAAATAAAAGTTTAAAGCAAATAAATTAAAAATGTACTTTGGTTGCACAGTTATTAGTGATATGAATAATTAAACAAGAAGAAAGGAAGAAGGGAGGGAGGGAGGGAGGAAAGAAGAAAAGGGAGGGGGGAGAGAAGGAGGGACAGAAACCAAGCTTTCAACCATTTTGTTTCTAATCCTAGAAGTGATACCTCATATTAAATGACAAATCAATGATAGAAACAAAAGTCAGATGACAGATTAGAAATATTTAAAACAGTAGTTCTTAAGATTTTTTGGATCAAGAGTCTAATGAATCTGAGTCTCTTTCACAAAAATGAAGCCCACACAGCACTCATACAGGCAGCCAGTTGACCCCTGTGGACCCTTCCTGCATACAATTTATAGTCACCAAACTTGATGTCTAGTCAGTGACTGCAGTAAACGGGTACCCCACACAGGAATATGTACACAGTACACTGTAGGGGAAGTTTGGTCTTAGGTGTTGGATGGTGTCTTGGCTTATTCTGCTATAACAGGAGAAATTCTTTTCCCTTAGTCTTAGAGGCTGGGAATCTAAAGCTAGTGTGCCAGCATACCCAGATTCTGGTCCGGTTCTCTGCCTGTTTCAGACAGGCAACTTCTCCCTGTGTCCTTGTGTGGTAGATCAAGGGCTGCCTGCTCGCTCTTTTTCTGATAAGGACGTCCAGAAAGCCCCATTCTCATGACCCCATCTGAGCCTAATGATTTCCCATCTCCAAATTTATTGAAGGTTGGAGTTTATTATTGTACAAACTCCAGTTAGCATATAATGAAAACCTGGAGCCAGGTACTGGGGAAAAGCTGGAATATCAGAGAGAGGAAACAGACCACAGTCAGTTCTCACCCAGCCAACTTCTCAGGCCCAACAGGGTAGGTGCTACCTTCAAGGGTCCTCAGCCTGACTGGTCGCTTCTACAGAATGAATGAATCTCTGCCTCCTCCTGCCTTATATATCTTCCCTGTTCAGCTGTTTTACTTCCGGTTCAACTCTGCATCATAATCCTAGAGTTAGGATTAAAGGTGTGAACTACTACAGCTTCGCTGTTAGGCCTTGAACTCACAGAAATCCAGAAAGATCTCTGTCTCCTGAGTGATGGAATTAAAGGTGTGGGTCACCACTCTCTGACCTTCATGGCTTGGATGTGGGTGATTCTGTCCTCTGATATCCCAGGTTGATTTTCATTAAATATACAATATATCATCACAGTTTATGGCAGTAAGAGGAGAGAAAATATCAAATCATAGCAAATGAATAAGAGCTATGTTTATTGTATTTGCCCTACAGGGACCAGAGTGCTTGTCAGTAACTAATAATTCAATTGCTTTTTTAAAAGGGGGGTGCTGAGCACAAAGCTGAGTCTAAACTCTGAAGAGTAAGAGGTCATGGGAGAAGAGCCACAAGCATGGGTCACATGACTATAAAGCAAGTGAAGAGGACCTTTGTCTCTGCCTTTCCCATTTGAAGAAGTTAATGGCGGTCATATCTAAGCATGGCAGCAAATTAGCCTGAGAAACTGATGTCCAAAAAAATGTACCTTTGTGTTCACGGCACTGAGTGTACTTGCAGAGCCTGGAGCAAGCTGATAAGCACAGCATGGCTTGCTTTTAACCTCACCTGGAACTTTTATAATTTGTTCCCAGACAAAGGAGATCAAGTGCTCACAGATGGAAAATGGTCATGTTTTATCAGCTTGCAAATTAATGCCAAATGCTTATTCCCTCATTAAGGGAAGAAATGGGATATCTTGTACTGCATTGGTCAATATTCATTGTTTCCTTAATAAGTAATTTCACATTTATGAAGACAGGAATGGATTTAGGGATGCCTCTGTTTGGTTGTCATTTATTTAATGACATTTATGTCACTAAATGTCATTATTTAATACTCTGAAAGTAACAGGCAATGGCTGGTATAAATGTGTTTAATTCTACAAGTTATCCTCTTAGAAAAGTACCTGTAAAAATTACAAATTATAAAATGACATGTAGATTAAATAGCTTTTCTTCATCTAACTCTATTAGTTAAACTAGATTTTAATGTTCTGTTTTGGAATAATCCTGTCAATTTGTTTCCCACATTGTTCCCATGGTCAGTACAATTAATGGGGAGACTCACTTTAATCTGATCTGTGATTCAGCAGAGCAAGCCTGGGTTGTGTCTCCAGAACAGCTATGGAAGAAGCATTTTGACTCTGCTCAGCCTGCTAGCTTTGCAACATGAAAACACATTCTCCCCCTGGTGGTGATATGTGTAAGCACAAAATATTCAGCAACCCCTCTTCAGGTAGGTGGGAAAACTGCTGAGTTCCTTCCCTCTGTGCTGTGAGATTTTTACTTTAAACATCTCTCTGCCTCTGGAGACTTCTGGGCATTAGCATGCAGCTGAAAATCATGGCATCTCTTTGAACAATTATCAGGGAGCACCAACACTATACTGGACAAGAATAACAAGCATTCATGCAAGCACCCAGTGGTGCTGTTCTTCCAACGACAGTTCACAGTTGCTTTGAAGTGACCTTCAATCACATTGCTAAACTTTGAACAAACTAGTGTCTAAGTTGAAGTTTCTGCCTCTCACTTCCATCTTTATAGAAACACACGCATGCACACAAGCATGCATACATACACCAACAACCCTAGTATTTGCTCCAAACCACAGTCTTTATTCATTAAAGATTTGCCACTTAATTCATAAGAACGCTGACTTCTAGAACTCCTGTCATGATTAAACATGTTAGTATTCTAGGAGAAAGCCCCACCCCCCACAAGCTTCAACTTGACCTCCGCTTTTGCCTCTATTCTGCATTGTAACCCAATCTCACTTTCACTGTGAGCTGCTACATTCTCAAGCTGAAGACATCAGCACAAAAATAATTGGTAACTAAAGCTCACCAATACCCCCACTTTCAAACACCAGGCTTTCTAGACCCTCAGGTGCCATCTTTTCCCTTCCAGGCCAGAGACAGAGGAACAAATCTCCAGTGACTCCCCCTGCTGAGCCTTGGATGCCTAACCCAGTGCTGTCTGACTGCCAACCCCTGATCATAACTAAAGGCAAAGGCCTTTTGCTCCTTTATTAGTGCTGAGTATTTGAGGGGAGACCACAGATCACTACATATAGTTGATCCCAGCTAACTCAGAGAGGAGGAAGGGCTATCAGAGAATACAATGGGATTTTGCTTACTAGTAAAGATGTGTTTGTAGTTTGTTTGGCTCTATAAGTTACTATGCTTTTCTTTAGAAAATACAATCATGGTTGATAAGGGCATTGTCTTAGTTATCTACAGCTTTCAACCTGACACATCCAGATTCTCTTAATAGAATATCAACTGAGGGATTGACCAGATCAGACTGATGTGTTGGCAAGATTTCCTCATTGCTAATTGACACAGGAGGGCTCAGGCCACTGTGGTTAGTAGCATCCCTACAGAGGGGCTTGAGCTGCCTAAGAAAGGAAGTTGAGCCTGCCCAGTCAGAAACAACCAGTAAGGACTGCTCCTATATGGTTCCTGCCATAATAACCCTTAGTGACCAACTGTGACATTGAAGTGTCAGTCAAATATACTCTGTGACCCTCAAGGGGCTTTTGTCATGGTGCTCATCATAGCAAAAGAAAGCCAACTAAAACAAAGATTGAAATACACAGATTCAAAAATAAATGCTAAGAAAGGGTGGGTTTTGTTTGGATTTCTCTTAATGAGAGGCAATTTTTAACAAGAGCAAAGATACACTTCCCATCTCATCTAAAAATCACACTGACTGACATTTTACTAATGCATTATGTCTGAAAAAAATCAAATTTTGTTTTATCTAAGCTTCCAGTAGCAATTAAACTTGTTTTGGCCAGGACATCTGTTTATAAGGATTATGCCCAAGGAAATTTTTAATGACTAGTGAAAATGTTCCTTCTGCATCGCTTCTCACTTCGTTTCTGATGTTAAGAACAAATCTTTCTGCAATGTAAACCTCCTTGAGAGTTAGAAGTGGAAAAAAAATCAACTAAGTTTTAAAAACTTAAACAGATAGTGTCTAAATACAAAATAACCCCATAAAACTCTAGATGACAGCTGGCCTTATTTCCTCATCAAATCCATAAGTACGTATAATTTATTCATTAGAAACTTATTATCTCTATTATGAAGGAAAGAACATGGAAGAAGCAAAATTTATGCCCCTTTAATTCTCAAAAACATCACTTAACTTATCCAGAAAATAATCAGGATGTTATTGAGACATAAGCTAAGTAATGACCAAGAATGATCAAGGCTGGAACAATAATTCCAGGGACATTGAGCATAAGAGAGAGGCAGAGGATGAGTTGATCATACCTCATACCATTCCTTAGAGCTTGTCCCATGACTATGTCTCCTGAGACTACTTCGTCCTCATCTTGGATTGTTGTTTGTTTATCTTGGGTCCTGGTTCTAACTTTCCCCACTCAGAAATTCCAAGGGCATTATTGCTATTGTCTTTGAAGACACTTGTCCATGGCACTTCCTCCTTTGTTATTCAGATCTCTCAGCAATATCTCTTTAAAAAATAAAATCCAAGTACAGAGTCCTCATTTTGTATTTCTGCTCAGTGTATCTGACCAGAGCTACACTCCTAGGCCCCTCCTAGGCTACCCCACAGCTTGTTGTCCTTGCCCATCTCAAGCATCTTTCACTCCATTCTTCACCTCCTTCTCTAGTCCCATGTTCATCTGAATTGCACCATCCCTGCATCGAAGAGCTCTGCTTTTCAGTTCCTTTGTCTATGACAAGTTCAGATTTCTGTCAGCCTATGCTTCCCACACAGGCACCAGTAACTCTCAGACTCTTTTCACATCTTTTCCAAGAGACAACCTTGTCTGTCACTTATCCTTTCTCTTCGGGTAGAAACTCATTCAAGCCAAGAACAAGATGTACAGATCTCTAGTCCCTTTAAAGGCTTCCAGTGAGAATCATTTTCTAAGTTCCCTTGACAGACCAATAAAACACACTACAGAAAAGTAAAGGGGAAAATGATAGTTTTGTTCCTTAAGATAGAAAGAGCTTTATAATTTAATATTTTTCAAAAGACTCGTACAAAAAGTCATTTCTAAGGAAGAATTTGAAGTGTATTTGATGGATTCTTAAAGATAAGTCAGGCTGAAAGGAACTTTCAGCTGGATCATTTAAGATGGGGGGAATGTCTTGGAAAATAGATGATGTTAGTGCAAGGGAGATAGTATGAGGACGCAAGTTCAAATTGGAGAACCCAGATAAAAAGCCAAGCATGGTCACATGCATCACAGTAAGTCAGAACTATGCAGCTGGAGACACAGGATCACTGGAGCTGACAGACTGCCACTTAGCTACAGGTTCAGCTAGAGAATCTTACCTCAAGGAAATAGGGCAGGGTGTGATGGGATAAGACACCTGAAGTTCTACTTTGCCTTGATGTACATGCCCTCACATATATGTTCATACACCAAACACGTGCATGCACACAACCCCCCTCTCATGCACACAAAGAGAAAATGGATGCTATTTGAATGCAATTTAATCATTTACACTACGGGGATTGTACGATTAGATTTCAAAATTTGAGTCATCTTCCTCTATTATAGACTTAGTACAACTGTATTTTTTTTTTTTTTTTACTTTTGTATTTTGGGCAAGAGGTTTTTTGCTGCTGTTTGTTTATTTTTGGAATACTGGAAGAAATATCACTAACACTTTCAAATATCAACAAAATAACATTTAGTCTGTATCCTGGCTGTTTTTAAACTAATATCATTCTCTAGTTAAATGTAGATGATGAAGGTCTATTTTAGAGATCTAATTTCAAGAAAGGAAGCTTGGTAACTAAAGAGAAAATGAGAAAAATAAGTAGAAGAGTGGAAACTGATCAGGGTGAGTAATAATTTCTCATTTCCTTTGAAAGAATCTCACAGGCACTCAGTTTTATATAAATTACTCAGGATGTTACCATTTAATTGCTTTCCAAATAGCCTGATTTTCAGTAAAGGAAATGCAAGCTACATTATTTTGGCTCTACAAGATAAACATGGTTTAATTCAGAAGTCTATGTTGCCATGGAGGCAAACAGGAGCGATCAATGGAAAGAATGGGATGTCCCAGTCAAAATATCAAAACCTTTCCAGCCCCTCTCATAATGGCCTCTTCCAGGGAGACTCCCAGGCAGACGAGACCAGGACTATATGTCCATCTGGGATTTCCGTACCTTCAGTGTTCATCTGTCCCACAACCTCTCCAACCCGGCAAGCAACTTATGTGACTGGAGAAGCTCCTGTAGGGCAGGCCTTGGCTACGAGACCTCACAGGACTTAACCTCAAAGAAAGATGTCCTTTACACATCCTTTTAGGGTGGCAATTGATGTGTTGAATGCCATCACAGAATACCATAAAACCTGATCCACTACCACCCTCCTAGCAAAATCTCAAAACTTTATGGAAACCTGCCGAAAGGCATGAAAGGTAATTTGTTTTCACTTTTCTGGACTAATAGTAGTTCTCTTTTCCAGTTATCATCTACACATTGACATCAGTAGAAGAGATTCCTTATCTCACAAGTCACTCAAAAAATATCAACATCTGCTTGGGAGGGCTACAGAGAAGCTTAGCAAAAATCAAACTCTACAACCAATAATTGCTGGTGGGTTTCATCTCTAATGTAGCCTGTCCCCTAAGCCGTGGTTAATAAAGAAATTGAAATATTAGGATGACAACCTTCGTAGGCTAAGCATCCAAATGTATGAAAAGTTTAGAGACAATAAAGAAAACCTATTGCCATAGGTCACAAGGGAGAGTTAAGGGGAGGCTGATGCTATGTACACCACGGGTGGGCTCAAATGTCATTTGGTGTCTTTGAAGATGTTTGATATTTCTGCTGGTCCCGAGCACTATATTAACCACCACATCTACATTAGCTCCCTACCGTTGCTCTTTTTGTCAGATAGTTTTGAGTCAGAAACCAAGTACAGCCATCTTTCAAAGTGGTTTTGTGTGTATGTGTGTGCCAAAAAAAAAAAAAAAAAAAAAAAAAAAAAAAAAAAAAAAAAAAAAAAAAACAAAGAAAAAACAAAACCAAAAAAAAAAAAAACCACTACAATCACCATAGATTCATAGATTCGAAGGGTTCATCTGGGGAGTATGGCTCAGCATTCAGCATTACTCACTGTTGAAGAGTTGACAAAAGCCATCATTCCCACTGTGGAGGAGTCTTAGCCTCGATGCCTTTCAGGAATTCTGGAAGCTCCCTGGTGATTGTCCCATCAAATATCCCCTTCTCTGTCTTTCTTCTGATGACTCCAAAATTCCCCCTTTCTATAATTCTGCTTTATTTCACTGTGAGCCAACTGCTCTCGATGCATCCCAGGCTGGTCTTGAAACTACTAGGTGGCCCAGGTTAGCCTCAGACCCATAGCAATCTCCTTGCCACAGTTTCCCCCTCAGTTCTGGGATTACAAGCATATGCTACTCTACCCAGAGCCCCTTCCTAACATTTTTAGCATAGATCAGTAGGTAGTAATATCATTACTATTGTCTTACAGGAAAAAAAGAGTGTAATATGAATGTATGTAACTGGCCACACCTGTAGAAATGTGTATCAACAAGTATCCATCAGATAAATTATAGATAATCCAGGAATTGGAAGAGAATTCAGTACTAACCTAAGTACAGCTTTTTTACTATGCAGGGCACTGAAGCCTTTCTTCAAACACATCAAAAATATTCCGTGCAATGGATCCATTGAGACCCTTGTTGCGATATGTTCTTTTACAAAAAGGTTACCACGTGCCATATTTTTCACCCATATGCAACAATTTATTTTTTAATGCTTGTCATTAAAGACATAGACGAACTGAAAACCTTTCCCCCTGACTTTAAAATTCTGCCATTTGTAATCATTGTATTCATAGACAATCTCCCTGACCCAAATCTGTTCCCTGGTATTTCAGAGACCTTTCACTGAATTTTATGACTTAATTATCTTCACGGAAATAAAAAATGTTAGAAAGTTTAGAAAAATTGGAATGATGGATTCATCAGAATTCTTCAGCATCTGAGCAAAATACAATCAGACTCACAGCCTCATGGGGAGCATATTTTTCTTAACAGGCTGATGGATGAATGAGAAATTTAAAATGAGTGTTATGAAAGTTAATGCTTTTAAGACTAATTATCTGTAATGACAATATGTCTGTGCTCTGTATAAATAAGAACTCAGAACAAGAAGCATCTGTCACAAAATATGACACGGTGGAGATTAGACTCAAGCTTTCCTTACAGGAAGATTTCAGATAAACTTTTTGTCTGGTTAATAAAATATTCAGGTGTTCAAAATACCCACACTCAGAGTTGGGTGGAAATAAAATCTCATGGTTGCAGACACTTTTTCTGGATGAGTTATGCAGATTTAACCTGGTTAGTCCAACGGCAAGCTCTGCACGCATATCTGAGCCCAGCTTTCTCGATACTTATGAATCTTATGGGATTCTCTGGGAGCTGTTTCTAACATCAATATCTTGATTTATTCGTTCCCAAATGAAAACTGGGTGAAATACCTCTCCCCTTTGCCTCTTTTTGATCTCATAACACATGCAGAAACTCAGTCCCTAAACCATGCTTTTGCATCCTTCTCTCTGTGGTAACTACAGCTTGTCTCTGTGTGCTTGTCCCACCAGCCTATGAACAGATACAGGACTCCGTTGTCTTAAATGGGTAACCCGAAACAGAAACGTCCTCTGGATCCTGCCTGTCCATCTGGCAGTGAGTCTCTCCTGTCCCTTCAGAGCCAGCAAGCTGTGTTCTCATGTCTGTCTTCATTTCTGTTTAACCTTCACTATGACCCCCTCTGTGCCCAGTATGGGCCAAGATTGTGAAACTCCTCTGCTAAGACCACTAATAACGTCATGGTTATGGCTCGGTCCTTACCTCATCTGGCCTTTCCTGACTGAACCTCCTAAGCAGAGTGCACCACCCCCTGGAGTTTTTTGTTGTCCCCACCCCGCCCCGCCCCAACTCTCTTGGCCTCCTGTTCCAGTTCCAATATCTTGTTCTATTATCTTCCTCTGTCTTTTATGTGTGCTCCCACTGAACACCATGAGTCCCGGGTGGCCATCCTGAGACAGCTTCTGAGACAGCTTCATTCTTTCCTACAGTTTCCTTCCCAGCTGAGAATTCCCAAATATACCTAGATTTATACTTCCTCCCTGCTGAAAACCCATGCATCCCTCATCTCTCTTGGATTTTCTAACATCTCAAACTCGATACGATAAAAAAAAAAAAAGAGGAAAATATCCTTTCCTTCTCATCTGTAAAACCAAATAGGCTCTGTCTACAGCTTGCACCTCATGTCTAACCTCAGAGTCACTAAGTCACGTTCTCCCCATCCCCAATGTCAGCTGTACTGGAGAGTGGGGACAATCACTGTCCATTGCCTGGAAGACGATCACCTAACACCCTCTCTGTTACCACACTTTCTTTTAGCCCGTCCATTTTATTCCTACCAGAAGTATCTTCCAAATTTGAAGACAAAAATCTACTTTTGAATCTCCCTTGTACTGAGTATATTATGTACCCTTTCTACTTCTGCACCCATTCATTCTGCCTCACCCACAGCCATGCCCAGCATCTCCATCCCTGCCCTTGAAGACAAGGACTGGGGCTTCTGGAATCACCACTTTGCAGTCCTAAGAAAGCATTAGGTCCTCCAAGATGAGACCAAGCATGTAAAGAATAGCTAATCCCTATTTCAGGGGAGAAGAAAGACAGGAAAGAGGTTGGAGCAAAGAAAGGAGATAGATGAAGTAGACTGGAAGAAAGGAAGGATCGGAGCATCTTAGAGATGTTTGGCAGGACCAGTGCAGAGATTTTGACCTTTAGCCTACTGTGAAAGGAGTTCTTGTTCAAGGACACCTGTTTCTGTACACTCAGTTGTTTCAGGCAGAAGGAAGGAAGCATGGTGTCTTGACAGGACAGCATGTTCAACAGTCACCAAGCCATACTATTAGATAGCAACACAACGCATGCAAAAGTGGTTCATTTGAAATGGAATAGGTCCAAAATGACAACCAGACTGGCCCTGACTACCATGGGAAAGGTCCAAGATGACAAGTAGATGCTTCTAACTACTGGCCCTGACTACCATAGCTGGTACTTCTGTGTCAGTGCTCTTCTGTATTAGCCAACTCTCAGAAAACAAATGACAAGCTTCATTCATGGTCGCCTAAGCATTACTTTTACAAGGCTAGAAAAAGAAAGCTGCTACATCACAGCACACCTGTGGATGTTTATAAAACATGGTCTGAATGGTTCTTATACAGTGAGCCCCTGGACACAATTTCCAGAAGTAAAGACCAGGCATGAAAGCAAGGCTTCCTGCCATCACGGCCTGTCCAGCTCTGTAGCTGAGAAGCTAATGCACCAACACCAGAGACTGAATGTCTTCCCCTTTACTGTGTTTATCAAATATTGTCCCTTTAGCAAGGGAATTTTACTACAGAAAAGAAAATGTAAAAATAAATTTGAGATTAGGAGACCCACTGACAGTGTTATCACAACAGTTCTGCAGACAGCCTGACTAGCCAAGCTAAAGCTAAGCTTTGGGTGTGACATCTTACAAGTATGGCTAGTGTGTTTGATAAGCGACGTATAGTCTAATTCAACAGCTGGAGAGACTAGATCGGCCTCAGAACCATGGGAAGATGCTCTTATCCCACCATCAAACCTAAGTACGTTATTTGGAGTAGACAAATGTGTCTACTTCCCTAGTTAGAGGTCCTTGTCTTCATAAGCCATCGGATTTAGAAGTATGGCTATCAGTCGATCAATTTGGGACTATATATCAGTATTCCTAGAGCCATGTTAGCCAAGGAACTGGTATTAGAGTACAGAATGGGTTTATAGAGGAAAAATGTCTGAAACCCCGTGGACTCCCCGGAATTCCCCCAGCACTTCCACGTCCACAGAGAATAACAATGGGAAAATGAAAAAAATAACAATCCATTCTGTACAGAGCAGTCACACCACTTGAAGTTCTATATCATCACACCAGGTCACCAGCTTACATTAGGCAACGCTGGCTAGTGTTGAGAGAAATGCAGACAGATATTAAAAGAGGCTGCACAAGCTCCATGCAGACATTGAAGTTATTTCATGGATGTTTCTTAAGTGTTTTGTAAAATCACAACCAGTCCCCTCCTTGAAATAACCCATGGCTCCTGACCTCGTGCCTCTGCTCTTGGGGAAGCAGCATGCACTACTCACTCTCACAGCAATAGAATGCTCTGCCTCCGATTCTCTCAGCCTTACCTGCCAATTGGGCCGTGGCCAGTTTCTGCCTCTGCCAATTGCTGGGATAGCCAATCGTAGATAGGCTATGTAGTTTGGCAGCTTGAGGTTGACACCTGGTGTCACTAGTTGCTACCTAGAGACATCTAGCTTCCCCTCCTACCCAGACTCAGAGCAAATACCATACATAGCATGGAATCTAGTTTTCAGAATGTGCTAGGTGATATTATCCTCTGCAAGAATTTTGTTCACTAGAGGATTACAGAAGGGAGCAGCCAGCAGATGAACTCTTTCTCCATCCACCTCTGCTAGGATGCTCCAAGGTAGCTGTCCTGCACAGCCTTTGAAGATGTCCTGTATGGCTGGGAACAGGCTGCATTTCCCATAAAGCGATGGAGAGATCCAGAAGGTTAGAGCTTAAATTGCCTCCCTCCTTTCCAGTCTCTCAACACCCTGAGATTTCACGCCCTGGGGAAGGAAGCCATCGCTTTTTCACTTCTGGAAATCCTCTGGCTAAGGTCCACTGCATCTCTGCCTGTTCAGGGATCTGCATGATGTTTTCTCCAGTTACTGCTGGCAGTTCCGGTCCCTATCACCTCATGGATGTCCATAATCATCTTACGATGAACCTAAATCTTCTACAGTGTTTTATTTGAGACATGCTCTTGCTTTGAAGCTCTGGCTGGCCTCAAGCCTGCAGTCCTTGGTGTTCACAAAATTTATCACATTAACAAAAATATTATAAAGCCTCTTTGGGGAGCTTCTTACTTAATACTGGAAGATAAAAAAAGACAGAAAGTCAGACTTGACTGGGTAACTGATTAACACTTATTCTTCCAATAGTAGTGGGAGAAGTATTGAAATTCAAGTAAGTCAATGTGGAGATAAGCTAAATGATTATATATCACCAAATGCTACTGAAAATTCTCTGAAAACCCAGATGAAGCCACATGGAGAGTTCAGAACAAAAATGTTTCCTGTTTTTGGCCATGACAAACACCATAAAAAATAAATAAATAAATCAAAATAATGAAAAATAACAAAGTCAAAACAAATCAAACCAGCCACACACACACACACACACACACACACACACACACACACATGTAAAACACAAATAAGCCACAGACCACATAACAAAATAGATTAATAATAATGAATTAAAATAAAAAAATTACCTAACAATATGCCTAAGCCATAGGCCAGACAACATAAAACTAATATAAATGTCTAAGCCATTTTAAAAAGCCAAAACAACAATGAGCAACTAAAAGGTCTAAGGCGGCAGGTCTGAGTCTAGACCTCTAGCGCCCCAAACCAAGGAACCTTATGATAACAGGGCCGGGCGGCTAGCAGGGCTGGTCACAGTCCAGCTCCAGCTGAGCCCTAGGGAGTAGTAAATAATTCATTCTGTACACAACTAAAAGAGAATGCAAAACAAGATATTTTCTCTATGTGGCAGCTTCTAAAAAACAGTGAGCTCTTTCAAATATAGTATTCTTAGTTGAAAGGCCACTTTAAATGTCATAAAACACATTCTGAGGTAGAAATCAGAGACTGCTCCACAAATAAACTCTATTTTAGATCATTTACAGTCAACATGTTCCAGAAATGTGCTAAGTGCTACAAATGGGTTTTGGAAAATGTTGCCACTTTACACAAAAACAAGAATTCTGAGACATAATGGACTCTTTAGCACTTTGCAGCAGCACGGGGACAGCCCTAGATTTTGAATGACACTAACCACTAGATTGACAAAATACCTAGAAAACTTACTTAAAAGGTATTGTGCTTCTTTATTATTCAAAACATCATTTCCAAAGTTTCTGTCTGTCTGTGATGACAAGAAGCTGTCAGGATATGAAAGATGACTCAAGAAAACATAAATACTTTTAATTACTTCCTTCAGAATAAAGATGCCATATTAATAATGAATGAGAGATTGCCACATCTTAAAGGGAATATGCCAAGGGGAGAATCGTTTAGAAAATAAATGCTTGGAATTAATTCCAACATTATGCAAACACGAAATTGAAAATTAAATGTGCACCTGTGATGACCCTTCTGTCCACAATTTTAGAATTGAAAAATAAAAATTTAAAACTTATTTTAAGTCTGTTACTGGTGGAATTTTAGCAAGTTGCGACCCATTTGTAAAAATTTATATAAAATGAACAAAATTTTGATGACTTCACACAAACTGAATGACCGACATAAGGAACAATGGACATGGGTGAGTAATCTTTACTAAAAATGTTTGCATAATCCATAAAGTAGAAATGAATACCAGAGTAACCTATAATAGACACAACCTATAATGCATAAAGACCAGAAGCTAGCCCTTTTGCATTGTACACAAGCATCTTTTCATTGGACATAGTAGTCTTGCATTGACCACAAGCATTCTTGTATTGTAGTTAAGCATCTTCGCACTGAACACAGGCAACTTAATATGCATCCTTGCACTTAGTACAATTATCTTTTTACTGAGCATATACATGTTTGAACTGAACATAGATATCTTCACTTTTTTGTTAATTTTTTTATGTATGACTTCTCTGCTTGCCAGCAGAGGACATCAGATCCTATTATAGATGGCTAAGAGCCACCATGTGGTTGCAGGGAATTGAATTCAGGACCTCTGGAAGAGTAACCAGTGCTCCTAACCACTGAGCCATCTTTACTGTAGACCTATCAATCCTTGCGTTAGACTTGAGCTTCCTTGTTTGGGGTGTGACCATCACTGAGAAGTGACCACCGTGAGCAAAAGAACAATGAAAACAAACAATATTAAGAACCAGAACTTAAAACCAAGTTTATTTTTTTAAACCAACATGGCTTACTCGGTCAAATAAGTAAAATAACGTAAAATTGTCACACATTATTTTAGAATTTGAATTTATTTATAGTTAGTACCTAATTCAAGTTTATAATTCAGAATATATATGACATATAATATATATGTATATATGCCAATCATCATATAGAGATATTTGACAACAGGTTACTGAATATAACACAAAGAACAAAAGAAAATACAGATAAATTGGACTTTATCAAAATTATAAACATTTTTCACTATTAACAGGATAAAAAAGCAGCCTAGAGGATGGTAGAGAACACTGGCAAGTCAGACATGTAGTAAGAGTTTAGTACAATTTCAAGCTCCCTATGATTCACAATACATCCTAAAATAGAGAGAAAGCGGAGTTTCAGCTAAAAAAAAAAATACTCAAAAGACCGAGATGATGTCAATAACTCATGAAAAGATGTTTGGTGTTACTACTAGTTATGGATAAACCAAGCAAAACTACACAGAGATGTTACTTCATAGAAATAAGGATGCTGTTAGTTAAAGAAATGAACTGCTAATAGCAGGTATGTGTGAAGATGTAGGGAACTAGAGTCCTCATGCATTGCTGAAAGAAACAAAATCTGTGGAGCCATGATAGGCAAGAAAATGTGATACTTCCTCAGTGTTAGGCCTGGAATTACCTTATTTCCAGAAATTCTGGAGCTGAAAGCAAAATGTGAGTGGATACTAGTACTAAAATGTCAATGTTCACAGAAGCACCCTTTACTGTAGCAAAACTGAAGGAGCAACTCAAGTATCTGTCTCCAGGTGATGTGACAGACAAAATGCACACACAGAGACTTAGAGTGGGGTACTCAACAATTTGAAAAAGGAAGAAAATTCCAAAACTCAATGAATAACATTACTGAACCTTAATGACATCAGATTGAGATAAGTCAGACACAGAAGGGCCAACACAGAAGGGCCAACACAGAAGGGCTGTATGAATCTACTTGTCTGGAATGTCTAAAATAGGCATTTAGGTTCTGGGAACCAAAATGAGGTCCTCTGCAAGACCAGCAAGGGCTGACCCCTCTCTCAAGCCCCCTGCCGCATTTCACTTTTAAAGTGTTGGTATCAGTAACTCTGCTTGCTAGGACTCCAACATCTTCAAGTCTCTTCCTCATAAAGTAACTTATTAGAACCAGGGAACTCTTCGCCTCTCCCTCTCCACTGCTGTTCCCATCACCTCCCTTCCCCTCCTCCCCCCTCCCCTCCCCTCCTCCTCTCCCAGAACTTGTCAACCAGACCTGGTACATAAGTGTGTCCTAAGTACCTGTAAGGAACAAAGTAAGGCGTTCATTAAATGCACGTCAGAGGGTAAAACAGGACATGTGTTATTGCTCATGAGCAAATCCAGATCCATTCACCGGGAGGGGAGGGGAAGGGAGGGGAGGGGAGGGGAGGGGAGGGGAAGGGAGGGGAGGGGGGGGAAAGCCAATATTGCCCTTGGTCTGGGCAGAGCTGATGCTAGATTTGTTCTTGGCAGGTCACTCAAAGCCACCACCTTTGATTCACTCATCACTTAAGCAGTCACAGGTTGGAAAGGAAGAGTGAAGAGCCTTTCCTCTTCTGTTATCATAACAACTTACTCTTCCCAGTCACTGTGAATAATGTTGATTATTTGTTTTGTGTGCATGGTGTTTTGCCTGAGTGTGTAGCTGTGCAGCATGTATGTCTGTAGAGAGAAGAGGGCACTGGGTCCTCTGAAACTGGAGTTACAGGTGGTTATTAGAGGCCATGTACTCAGTGAGAACTGACCCAGGTCCTCAGCAAGACCACCCACTGAGCATTCTCTGCAGCTTGTCGTTTTTATTAGTGGTTGGTGGGGTTTATGTGAGATCAGTTATTTCCGGAAATGCTGGGTTATTGTTCAGACTAAAATGAAGCGCCACCCCCACGTCTACAAATGCTTGCTGGCACTTTCCCTGACTGACAGATGGCTGGCACTCTTTTTCTACAGAAGAGGCTGATATGCTAGCCAATTGTTACCAAATTCAATCACTCAGGAATTACAGTGAATGTTAGGTGCTGGCACGGATGTGAGAAAGATGGAATTCCTATACACTGTTGCTAGGAATATAAATTAGTAGAGTTATTATAGAAAAACATATGGCAGTTCTTCCACAAACTAAGATTAGATGTACCATATCATATATGGTATATATAATATACTATAGTTACTACTCCTGGGCTTATGCAAAAAAATAAAATTGGTATAGCAAAGAGACACCTGCATGTCCATGTTTGTGTGACACTGTTTATAATAACTAGTTAAGATCTGGAATCCAATGATGACTAGCTGATAAAATGTGGTACATATGCACAGCTGAATATTATTGAGCCACAAAGGATGAAATCTTATCATATGAATGGTCCTAACTAGAAGACATTATATTAAGTTAAATAAATCAGACATAGAAAGAAAAGCAGTGATTGTGTGTGTGTGTGTGTGTGTGTGTGTGTGTGTGTGTGTGTGTGTGGTGTGGTGTGTGTAAGTTTTAAAAATAAAAGGTAACCTGAAGGATGGAATGAATAACAACTGCCAGAGGCTGAAGAAGTTCAGTGGGGAAACCTGGATAAAGGGAATCTGGAAGTGCCCAGTGAGAATACCAAGGTGTCACATCGACATATATTGCCATGTCCAGTTCGTATGTGTTAATCACGGATTCAAGAGGGATGACAAATCATGTTAATCGATGCTACTAACAAAATCTGCAATTATAAAGCATAAGTGGAATAAGAGGCTCAAGCTTAGATGCTTTTCCACCAAGCTCCTTAAGGGGAGCTGTTTTCTGCTCAACTTGAAGTGTAGTGTTGGAACTCCGTCCATGGATGAAGCTGTGCGAAATTTCTTAGAGCTTGTGAGAAAACTCTAGGTTAGCAAGACAAGAATCTTGTTACATCTGTTTTTCCAGAACATGGATTTGTTCTTAGAATGTGTTTTTGTGCCCCTCCCAGGTGTAGTGAATAGTGTGTTTGCTTCAGGTTACACTTCTGCTACTTAGTTTTGTCATTCTAAATGTTTCCATGCGTGTGCCCTCTGACTGTACACAGCCTAAACTGATGTGACCCTGCATAACCCTCAGAATATGAATTGTCTAACTCCCTGAATGAAGTTGGCCACTATATAAGACTTTAGTCTGCCTTAGTTTAATGTTTCACTCTCCCGGGTTCACACAGCCAACTAGCGCAGCTACAGTTCACACTTCTGAGGCTAGGTGTAATGGCACATACTAATCCCAGCACTTGGGAGGCAGAGGAAGGTAGATGGATCTCTATGAGTCTGAGGCCAGCCTAGTTAACATGGAGATCCAGGAATACCAGCACTACAGAGAGAGACCTTGTCTCAATAATAATTATAATAATTACTAAAATAATTAAATTCTGTTGGCTGATTAAAATACGAGAGTGTTATGAGATTCAAATGAAAATTCCAACTTTTGGCTTAGAAATCTGGCACCTGCCTGAACTGGCACCAGACTCTTACTTCTTTCCATTTAAAGTCTACAGAACAGGTCCCTGCTAAGGCCTGTCTGCTCTTTCGGCAGGAGATCCTGGCCAGTCGGAAGGGTCAGGTTAGCCTCCTCTGGCCTGCCCCAAAGAGTTGCCCTGCTCTGACTCATTTCAGCTCTTGATGCCTGTGTTCCACCACAGCTCTTCCTGCCTGCAGACTTCCATCCCGTGTGCATTTCCTGGACTGCACTGAATGGAAGAAATGAATGAATGGGTGGGTGGGTGGATGAGTGAAGTTTCACCAAACAGAAGCAATGGAGCCAGGGCAGAGACCTTATGAGATCTGTTAGCAACCCATTTAAGTCTTCAAGGGACAAAGCAAAACCACACCCTCTTTCATAGAGGAGAAATCTGCACATTTATTTTTAACTCTATTAGACATATGAACACCCTTCAGCCTGAAAACCTACACACATCATTCTTCCTCCCACTGGTGATTCATCCCTTACAATACTCTTTTACTACTACTTAATTCCCTTCTCACATGTGAGATTCCATTAATGCCACGATGTTTCATTCCAGCATTACAGGAATTATTTTAAGGAGAGGGGAATTTATTCCAAAATACCCAACTGTAGCAGAATGGCAAGAATGGTCGAGGAAGCAGCACTTAGAAACTGAGCCAATAGCCAGGTTTGGGATTTAGAAACTGGGGACTTGATCTCTGCAGATGCACTAATTGCCCTGACATCTGCTTCTTCCTGCATCCCACATGGTCCATCTTGTACTCTATCCAGGAAAAAGAGCTGACACTGAAGTTCCCCTGTGCAATCCCAAATGCTAGCATCACTGCCACCTGCTGATGGATGGATGTTTCCTTCCTCCACACAAGTTCAAACGAAAGACTTGCAGAAACTTCCATTCAGTAGGAAGACCCCTAATACTTTCCTGAAATCATGAAAAAGGGGCTTTATCTTTCATGTGATCATTGTAGGTGAAACAAGAATTCTAGTTTGTATTTAATGAAAACTCAGAGTCAGATATTGGGGGAAAGCTGGAATATCAGAGAGAGGAAACAGACCACAGTCAATTCTCATCCAGAAAACTTCTCAGGGTAAAAGTTATCTCCCAGATTTCTCAGCCTGGCTCCTAGTCACTTCTACAAAATACCACACCCTCTGCCTACGCCTCCTTAAATATCTTCTTCACCCAGTTGTTTCACTTTCCGGTTCAACTCTGCATCATTACTCTAGAGTTAAGACTAAAGGTGTGAACTACTACTATTTGGTAGTTAGGCCTTGAACTCCTAGAAACACAGAAAAATCTCTGTCTCTGGAATTATGGGATTAAAGGCACAGGTCACCATTCCTGGTCTTTACTGTGCTGAGATTAAAGGCGTGAGTTACCTACCACTCTCTGACCCTCCTGGCTTGGCTGTGGGTGGATCTGTTCTCTGATATTCCAGACTGATTTTATTAAATATATCACCACATCTAAGTGTCCCTTTAGTTTAACAGTGTGTGTGTGGGGGGGGTATGTATTTTTAAGAGTTTGGACCAAAACTGGGGAGAGAAGATATCAGTATCTTTACCTTACCCACAAAGGTGTTCTGGCTTGTAGAAAAGGTGGGAGAAAGCCAGTGAATCTGCATATGTAGATTTTTGTCTTCTGGAGCCTGGTACCAGGACCCTTAGAGCTGGCTATTGTTATTTCTGGTATATCCTGTAGGAGTCCTAATTCTTGAAACCCATTACAATCCCATTCCTCCCATCTATCTTGAAAAACTAAAGTGTACAATAAGATATATCTTCTTGGAGAATTTTATTGGGCTTAGCTGGTGCTTTATACTAAACATATATTTCACAGCACTTCCTTGTATCTGCATAGGCACATATAGGGGGATTATGTCGTTCCATTGTAAATAATTGTCCTGCCTATGAGTTTAGTAAAAAAAAAAAAAAAAAAAAGCACTGATTGGCCAAAGGCAGACAGGAAGTGTGGGTGGGGCTACCAGACTAAGAAGACTCTAGGAACAGGCAGAATAGAGCGGAATGCCAGAGAGAAGCCAGAAGAAGCAGAGGACAACTATGCTGCTCTAAGAAAAGGTACCAAGACACATGGCTAAACAAGGTAAGAGTCATGGGTTAGATTAAGGGTAAAGAGTTAACAAGTTATATGCCTGGGCCTTAGGTCGATCAGCCTAAAACTATAGTAAGCATCTGTGTGTCTCTGCGTGTCTGCGGGCCTAAGCCTTGAGGGTAGGCCCAAAAGTCCAGGCCAGAAAACTCATACTACAGGCACATGAGTAGGGAGGTACCAAATCCCTAGACAAAGAAAACATTTTTTTTTTTTAAGAAGCAGAGACTGCTTTCATCTGTATCACAATTTGGCTCAGCAACAGGACTCTGAAAAACATATCCACAAGTAGATATAGCCTCCCTTAGTGATATTATAAGCAGTAACCAACACTGAAAAAAACAAAACAAAACAAAACAAAACCAACAAAAGACAAAGCCTAAAAATATCTGTATTCACTTCCTATGGATGGTACCACAAATGAACACAGACATACCAGCTTAACATGACATAAATTTATTATCTCACAGTTTAAGAGCCAAAAATGTCAAATCACAGTCAACAAGGCTAGATGCTGCCAGCCTCTAGTGGCAGCCATACTCCCCTGGGATCGGATCACTCCCATCTTTGACACTCATTTTACTATCTTCTTACATCCATCTCCACACTTCTTCAAGCTTTTCTCTTATAAGGACACACATGATGGCATTCACGGCATTCCTGGATAAATTAGGATTACCTCATCTCAAAACCTTGGATTTTTATGACGTCTGTAAATATTTTAAAATAATAATAATAAGGTAACAGTCACAGTTTCCAGAGCTGATCATGTGGGAATCTTGAGGTTGGTTTATGTTTCAGCCTACCATCGCATCCTGAAATGCATCTTTAAGAACTGTGAGTGATGGTTTTTGGTGATGAGTACTTGGGTTTGCCTCGTGACTGGCAGTGTACAGAGATAGAAGCTGGGGTGATCAATGCATATTCAAGGTAAAGATAGTACAGCACCTCACTGCCTGTTCTGTAGCTAATACAGAGATCGGGATCTGACGAGTATCCCTGGCACTGTCTGCATGTTTAGAACTCGAAGCCCTTTCTCCCCATTTTATCGAAGTTAACAACTAGGAATTCCTCCTCTATCCTCTGAGGTCAACTTTTTAAGACCCAGCGAGTTAAAAAATGTAACACATTCAAGCCCAGTTAGTTCTACCTGTTTGGGGGAAACTTTAATATTGAGAAAATATAGCAAGGTGTTTTCCATGGAACACAACGTTGCCTCCAAATCCTTCTAATTTAGAAATGTGCATGATGTAGGTATTTGTGCAGCCCAGATAGAAAGAGACCCTGGCAGTCAGGAGCCCAGGCGAACTGTGCACTGCAGCTTGAATGGAAAGTATTCAGGTATTCGGGAGCCAATGAATACTGAGTGTTACAGCTCAATGGAAAGTATTCAGGTATTTGGGAGCCAATGAACACCACAGGCCACAGTAAGCCTAGGCAGCAGCTTATAGCCCTGCTTCATGGAAAAGCTTCCCAATGTTAAGAGCTGGGCTCTATCAAGGGGAAGGCCTCCGGGACAAAGTTGCTACGGTGGCCTGAGAAAGGCTTGACATCCCCTCCCCTGCTTGCTATTCTCTGCTGAGGGAATGTAACAACTTGGCCCAGCCAGGGAAGGTCCCCTGGGCAGTAAGAGTGTTAGAGCTTTGCTCCCTCGGCTGATCTCTGTCCAGGCTCCGCTGCTGCTGCTTCTGCAAAAGATCTTCACCCAAACCTCATTCAAAAGATTTATTGGGAGGGAAGGGTCCAGGAAGAGTGTGGCTGCCTCAGCTCAGGGTGGGAGAGGACAGAGGGGAAGGGCTGTGGGCTCAGGACTTATATAGGACTTCTTGGGAGGCAGAGCTTTCTGGGGAGTCTTCCAGGGCGGGGATTGGTCAGTTCTTTTCCCTTTCTTTTTACCCTGATTTGGTTTTGGTTTCAGGGTCAAAGTGTGTTTCTTTCACTGACTCTTTTGGGCTTTGAGCTCTAATTTCAGGGCCAGGGCACACTTCTTTCACCGGCTCTGATTCTAGGGCCAAAGTGTGTTTCTTTGGTGCTGGTTTCACAGACTGGGCACATTTCTTTTTGGTTCTGGGTTCAGAGACAAATGTATTTCACTATCTCAGGTCTCAGAGCCAGGGTGGGTTCCCCTGGCTGGCCACTTTCCCCTACACATGATATATATAAAAAGGACAGAGACTGGGCATACTGATGCACACTTACAATCCCAATTCTTTCAGAGAGCAGGAAGGGTGACAATTAAGTTGGGGGGAAAATCTGAGTTATGTAGTTAAGACATTATCCCAAAACCCAAATAAAGCAGGACTAAGTAGCCATAATATAACAGATGGAAACATACCAGGTCATTGTGGGGCATCTCCAGAGCAGGAGAAGGCTGGTGAAGAAGAAACAGAACAGGTTTCTGAACATTTGGAAACAGCGCTCTGCATAAGTAGAAAATACCCAAGTGGATTTCAGTGCTAGGTTTTCAGATCCCTCCCCCCAAAAAAGCAACCAAATAACACCCCCCTAAATAAAACAAACCCTGTCCACAAACAGAGAACAATGTAAAATGCCATGAAAAAATGAAAGCCAGCCTGAAACATTGGATTAATAGTTGAAAATTACTAACAATGTCAGCAAGACATTATTATGATGAGCAATATATGGTATGGTATGGAAGAGAGAGAAAGGCAGAATGGTTCATGCCCTGTGAAGAGAGGCAGAAGGAGACGGCTGAGGTGGGAGGCCTGCTTGCCACCTGGGGCAATGGTGATGTCCTGGTCTGAGCTGTTGCCATGTTTGGGTCTGTGGCCCTGCTGTGGCTGTGCTATGTGTTGCTGTCTATGGCCCCTGTTATCACAGGGGAAAAAAAAAAGCCATTATCAGAAAACTGGTAAAATTTCTGAAGAATTGTTAAGACAGAAGTTGAAATGACATTATAAGAGGCAGGTGTGCATTTAAAGGGATGGTGACTTCTCACTATATTGCCTTGATAGACGACTCTGACTAAAAGCAACTTTGGGAGGAAACGTTTTACTTAGCTTACACTGATTTAGCTTACGTCAAATCACACTCCATCCCTGAGGGAAATCAGGACAGGAATTCAGTGGAGTAACTCTACCTGCTAGTTCCCACTCTAGCTACCTCAGAGGCTCACACTGAGCTAGCTCTCGTTTGCGACCCTGGGGCACCTGCCCAGAGGATGGTACTGTCCACAGTGAGCTGGGCACTCCTAAACCAATCATTAATCAAGGTCACCTCCCAGAGACATACCTGCAGGCCAATCTAATCTAGACAATTCTGTGGAGGCTTTCCTCTGGATTGATGCTAGGGCTGTGTCAAGTTGACGGCGTTAATCAGGACAATGCTAACACTTCTGCAGAAGACTAAAACAATAATAATATTAACAATAACCCTTAAGTTTAGAAAGCACAGTAGTTCTTGGCCAAGAACATCTGAAAAAAATTTATAGCCAGTCATGTCATGGGGAAGCCACAGTTCTCCAAAGACAACCTTGGACAAAACTGCAGCTTAAGAGTGGAGAAAAAAAGATAAGTTTACCCACTAAAGAATAAGCAGGTTGACATGGGGTTGCAAATGGCAAGAACAGAATTCAAATAAAACAGGAGAAGAGTACTCTCAACGTTCTGAAAGAAAGTAACTGGTCATCTAAAATATACACCCAAGGCACTACATATTTTGCTCCTAGTAAAGGTACTAACATCTGTGTATAACAATTTGTTAAAGATACAAAATAAAACAAAGATGGTTTTAAAGAGCTAACAAATAAAAAACTCAACTCTTACTGAGAAACTAACAATGGGAATAGCAGGCTGGTAAACATTTGAAATTGTAATTCACTGTCCATCTCTTCCAGCATTCTCGTGTATATGTGAATTAAGACAAGCTTGTCACCCCCTCTTCCCGGTTAGCTGTACACAGCACGTTCTCATCGTCCGCTGGCTTACTGTTGTCTCCTCCTCAGCATAGCCTGGCAATGTGTTCCCCGCACCGTGGAAAGCTAACTTCACCAGTGCTGCTCAAGCCTACAATGGTGTCACATCTGCTACTAGACATAGAGAATCGATTGGCCAATCCCAAAGCCCACACAAGAGGAGACTCTGTAGGAGTGTGATTAAAAGAAAATATGAATGAATTGAGGGTCCTACAAATAACACTCAAATCATTCATGAAACTCAAATCCTATAGTACTGTCTCAGATACATAGAATTCTGCAAAGTTTAGAGCAAAAGTCTTTTATCACAGCTGCCTCTTTTTTTTTTTTTTTCTTTTTCTTTCTAAATGCAGAGCAATCTCAACAGTATGGAAAGCATAGCAATCTCTTAACACCTAAGGCCATCATTCTGTGTCATGTCAGATCTGCCAAGTGAATGGTCTGTAATAAATTCTTGAAGCCCTTGGGAAGATGTAGACCTGGCCACACCTTTTACTAGCAATTTATAATTACAGTAGGGATGGTGGCAGGATGCATCACCTAAACATCACCCTAATTGGTATGGTATGGTGCTCTTTGAAGATAAGGAAGTGGTGAACGGATGGAGAACTGGCTCAGAAGTCAAGAACACTTAGTTCCTGCAAAGGACCTGGTTCCCAAGATGTTCCCCCTCCCTCTGTGCCTGCCAACACACATTGAATAAATCTAATTTTAAAAAATACTTAAAGGTGATAATTTTAAAATACCGTTTCTAGGGAACATGCTTTTTTCAAAATGCCACAGAAACCCTGAAGTGGTTTGGAAAATGCATCAAAATTAATGTCAGAAAATAAGCAGAAGAAAACTGGAGGTAAAGAGGCAGATTTGAGCTAGATAAATGTTGATATCCTTAGGACTTAGGTTAAATATGGGAAACATACTCAAGGTAAATTAAATGAAGATCATAATGTAAAGCCCTCAAGGCATAAAAGGCAAAGGAGAATATTTTACAGTCCAACTCATGGGTTTTAGACGTTTTGTGTTTAGATATACTAGATCAGAAGTAGAAAATCAAGAAATCCCATAATTAAAAATTTGGACAGGAAAAAGACAAGTACATTAAAATGGTGCTCCAGAAAAGGCTCAGGTCCAGGAAAGTATTAAGTAGTGAGTGTATTATCAAGAGAATCTACATGGAAAACAGTAAATCATCTTCCCTCCCATCCTGAACCCTTATAATTAATTTCTTTTCTTTTTTTTAAGTTTTTGTGGTTAGAGATTGCTCATCCTAAGCATCTAAGCTATATCATCAGTCTTCAAGTCACTAATCTCTACAGCTCAGATCTGACTGAGGTGGTTCCTTATTCAGAAACACATACACAGATGAAACACATATGCACACACATGCATATTCACATACACACCTAAACACACTCATACATCCCAAACTCAATTTTCCTGTGTGGAGTTTTTAAATCTCTCTGAGAGGTGTCCTGATGTCAATACCATCTATCAGAGGCTCCATCTTGGGAAGATACAAATTCATTTGAAGAAAGGAAGCCTAAGCAGATGGGTTGCCTACCTACTCAGAGGCAACTGCCTAGGGAGGTGTTTCCCCAGACTCAATATACAGAAACTGATACCATTGTGATCCATGCCATACCTCAAGCTTTTCAGGACTGTCCGAACGGCCTTGGATAGTTTCAGAGAACAGCTAAGACCTGAAGTGTGTGTCAGAACTGAAGCTCCTGCAGGAGGTGTAAGAAAGAGAAGCTTAAGTTGCAGTAGAAACCTCAGGATATTGGAAATGGTAGAACTATGGACCACCAACAGAGGAAAATTGCAGGCCTGTGGTGGGAATGGACTTAAGGGAGGCACAGACAAACACTCATACACATAAAATAAATATTTAAAGTTAAATAAATAGAAAGGAATATAATTCACACTATGAATTTGTACGATACTTTAAAATGTAATCAATGAAAAAGAATAAAATTTTAAAAATTTAAAGATGGTAAAATATACCTTTCAAGAATAATGGACAAAGTCCCCCCTCTTTATACAGTAGTGATTATTTCAATTTATGCTTTTATTAGTACATATACTTTCAAATGCATAAAAAATGGGGTTTTTTTGTTTTTTTAAAAAGCAGGGCAATGAGTACCCGCATGCCTATATTCAACACTTGGAAATGTTTTGTCATAACTGCTTGATTATGTGTGCTGCACAAACCCTAACTGATCTTATAAAGAAAACCTGGAGCCAGGTATTGGAGTAGAGCTGAAAGACCAGAGAGAGAGAGGAACAAGCCACAGCCACTTCTCACCTCAGCATCTCCTCAGCCAAAAGGGGAAGAGCCTGTCTCCAAGAACCTATACACTGAGGAGGGAGAGTGAAGGGAAGCACAGGGCAGGCAGCAATAGAAGGGACACAGTGGAAGGCCCAGGCTGTCTCCTCCTACATACCTGCCCAACCCTATCATTTCTTCTCTCAACCTTCCTGGTTCTGGGATTAAAGGTGTGTGTCACCACTGTCTGACCTCTCTGGCTAACTCTGTGGCTGGCTCTGTCCTCTGATCTTCTGCAATCTTTATTTGATACACAATTTATCACCACATAGGTGTGTGTGTGTGTGTGTGTGTGTGTGTGTGTGTGTGTGTGTGTATGTGTGTGCATGCGAATGTTAGCTACAGAAACTCAGTCAAATGTAGTCAGCACACCAACTCACAATCGCATTGCCAATTATGAGTCTCATAAGTTTAAGGACAATTTATTTTATAACCAAATATGATTAATACACTTTTGAAAATTTAGGATAATTATCTAATACCATCTGTGTTTTTCACATTTGGGATTTTTCTAATTGCTTCCACATCATGTGGTTTAATATTTTCCTCCCTGTGTCCTTGTAAACAGGAAATGAGTTCTATAAAATTAATCAAACTTTTGGCACACATCATCATGTACAATGCCCACACTTTATACAATTTCACGTTTCTCAGTTGGAGTCTGCATTCTCTCCTCCTGTTAAGGCTACGATGAGTCAGGAGGTGACAGCCCTCTCTCTCTATGCAAGGGGCCTGTTTACTCTGTTTGCATTTAAGGAAAGGGGTGTCCCAGGCTCTATCTTTTAGGACACCAAGCAGCTCCCAAATCATCACATGAAGACTTATTAGTTATGAATGTATGGCCTAGCTTAGGCTTGTCTCTGGCTAGCTCTTTTAACTTAATTAGCCTGTTTCTCTTTGTCTACCTTTTGCCTTAGAGATTTTTTTTATCTTTCTTCCTTATATCGTACTTTTCACAGCTTCTCATGTCTGGCTGGAGGCTGCCTGGCTACCCTAAATGTGAACCTTTCTTTCTCTTCCTCTCTTCTCGAGAAATCTTTCTCCTATTTATTCTTGCTATCTGTCAGACTATCTCTCCCTCCCTTCCTCCCTCCCCCACTCCCTGCTTAACTACTGGCTGTTCAGCTCTGTATTAGATCAATCAGGTGCCTTAAGCAGGCAAGATGAAACAGCAACACATCTTTACATAATGAAACACACATCCTTACAGCGTTAACAAATGCAGCACAAACACACGCAACACATCTTGGTGTAGTTAAAATAATATTCTACAATAATAGGGACGGATCATATTATATAAAATAAATCCATGGCTTTATCAACAAATGCAATGTTTTTAAAGTACTTTGTCACCCTGTTTAGCTGCTATAAGAAAATACTATAAGTAAGTAATAACCATGTGCTCCTCATAGTCCTAGAGCCTGGAAAGTCTCAGATTAAGCTCCCAGTAGTGAAAGCCTAGTCCCTAGCACATAAAAACCTGACGGCTAGATCCACACAAAAGAAAAGGAACAAGAAACATCTGGAATCAATCAATCAATCAATCAATCTCTCTCTCTCTCTGTGGGGGTGTGGGGGTGTGTGGGTGTGTGGGTGTGAGTGTGTATGGGTGTGTGGGTGTGTGTGCACACATGCGTGCCAGAGGTCTTTCATTGAACCTGGAATTCATCGGTTTGGTGAGGCTAGCTGGCCAGTTGAACTCCAGGACTCCATCTGTCTGTGTCCTGAGCACTAAGGTGGCAAACACATATCAAATGCAGCTTTTAACAGGCGTGCTGAGGACATGAGCCCAGCTCCTCATGGGAGTATCGAAAGCTCTTTGCCAACTGAGCCATCTCCCTGGGCCCTGGAGTATCTTTGCTTAGGACATCAGTGGTGGTCATGAGAACTCTGCCCTTATTACCTGATCATCACCCATAAGTCCTACTCTTACCACTGTCACTTTGAAGTGGAGCACATTAAGAGTGTTATGAGCTATAGGGGAAAAGGCTTGTTTACTAAGGACCTTTGGATTTTTTGGCTTTGCAGAATAATAGACCTAGCACCTAACATGAGGATAGATTGAGCAAAACTGATGCAGAAATACACTGTCCCGTTTGAATGCTATGGTGAACATTTGACACTGACAGACTGAATGTCTTTAAACAAATGAGAGGCATGCTTGCCAGAATTTTCAACAGTAGTTAATTAGTCTAAAAAAGGTAATTAATCTCCGAAAGAATTTTGAGGGCAAAGAAAAATTAATCAGTTTAATTAAGAAGATCAGAAATCCAGCTAAGATTTTTCCACTTACTTGTTTGAAAAAGAAGAAAAAGAACTACATGCCACCGGCATCTCCTGACACATATAGATAAGAATGGTTTGGGTGTGTTACTGCCAAAGTCATGAAGCACTCCACTTACAAAGATGGCTTTGAAACTGACAAGTCTCAGCATCAGGATTTTAAATCACCAACGCAAGAAACAGACATCTTACCGAACTTCAAGTTGCATTTATTTTAATTTATGTGTTATAGAAAACATATATTATAAAATTTGTTTTAAAACTATGTGTTTGTTCTTGGTGACGTATTCTTTCTGTTTTTAATTACACTATTCACAGTTTGACAAGGTCTAACTAAATCTCCCCACAGCCTCTTACCTATGCATTTCCCAAAACTATTCATTCACTGTTACTTACTCAAGAGTGGCCTTCATGGGTTTTTAAGTTCTAGAAATATGTACGAATCAATAGATTGTGGGATTTTTAGGAGGATGTGTAACTTGAGATACTCTTTGTGTTGTTCTTTGGGGGAGGTTATTTTTTTATTATTTGTTTTAAGGCAGGGATTCAGGGTGGCCTTGAACTTACGACTTTCTTGCCCCACTCCCATCCCCATGCTAAGAGCATCAGCACACACACCTGGCCAGCTCTAAGATCCCCTTATCAGAATATTGTGACATTATTAACCACAATTGTCTATCATTCTTTTACATTCCTCTCTATTGCAAAGTTCATGACTAGTGCCTCAATAAGAAAAAGAACAGATTAACAAATTTATAGAATGTAAGCAGTGCTTGACATGAAAAGCATCAGAAATAAAGCTTCAAAGACCAAGGGTACAATACTTTCTTGAACAAAATTTCATGTTTGTATCATCACATTTTAAAAACCTTAAGGCAAATGATTGTGAGTTTGAGAGAGTCTATTTATACCCAAGCCTTAGAAAAAAGTTGAGAGGCAATATATGCCGACTTCATTGCTGAGACACTGGAGCTCAGAATCCTGGCTTCCTCCCACTACACTGACAAAAACGCCACTCTCTAGAGACTGAGAGTAGGACAGTGCTTTCCTTGGGCTAGGAGTGGGAGCAGGGATTGCTTCAAAGGAGACAAGAAAGCTGCACTATGTGCTGACAGGAATATTTTAGGGCTAGGGATATAGTTCCAATGGGAGAGCCCTTGCTTAGCCTTCACAAAGCCTGAACTGAATCTCCAATACGGAAGACCAATGAACCAAAATGTTTTATGAGGTTGGCTGTAGTAAGTGGTTTCTGGCCTGGACTTTTAGGCCTAGCGTCTAGGTTTAGATCCGCAGACCCACAGACCCGCAGAGTCTTACAATAGTTTTAGGCTGATCAGCCTAAGGCCCAGGCATATAACTTGCTAACTCTCTACCCTTCATCTAACCCATGACTCATCCTGTTCAGCAATGCGGCTCGGTACCTTTTCTCAGAGCAGCATAGTTGTCCTCTCTTCTTCTGACTTCTCTCTGGCATTCTGCTCTGTTCTTCCTGCTCCCAGAGTTTTCTTAGTCTGGTAGCCCCTGTCTGCCTTTGGCCAATCAGCACTTTTTATTAAACTCATAGGCAGGACAATTATTTACAATGGAACAACATAATCACCCTACAGTAGGCTGTGTATTTCTATAAATGTATTGAATCTTTACAACATAATTTTACAACGAATGAACTTTATGACTGTGGAAATGAAAATTTAAAAGCAGCAGACTTAAAAGGATGGGACACAGACAGGGAGTGGTGGCCTGCGCCTTTAATCCCAGCAGATCTGAGTTTGAGGCCAGTTTGGTTTACAGAGGAAGTTCCAGGCTCCCAGGCAGGCAGTGGTGGTCCAGGCCTTTAATCCCATAGCTCCAGAGACAGAGATCTTTCTGTGTTTCTGTGAGTTCAAGGCTAACTACCAAATAGTAGCCCACATCTTTAATTTTAACATAGATATGATAGAACTGGGCAAAGAAGTTATTTAAGACATGTATACAAAGACAGAACAGGCAGTAGAAGCAACAAGGAGCAAGGCTGAGGAAGCTGGAAGACAGCTGGGTGAGATTTGACTGTGGTGTTTCCTCTCTTTGATATTTCAGCCTTTCCCCAATATCTGACTCTGAGTGTCCTTTAATACAACCAGAATTCCTGCAATAAACATCGCTCGTTATAAAAGCCACAAATAGCATCAAACATTTTAGGGTAATTATAATCAAACAAGTGAAAGTCCTGTATGACAAGAACGTTAAGTCTTTGAAGAAAGAAATTGAAGGTGTCAGAAAATGGAAAGATCTCCCATGCTCTTGGATAGGAAGAATCAACATAGTAAAAATGGCAATCTTACCAAAAGCAATCTATAGATTTAATGCAATCCCCATCAAAATCCCAATACCATTCTTCACAGACCTCAAAAAAACAGTACTCAGCTGTCACCCAGGATTGCTACAAAAACAATCCTGTATAATAAAGGATCTTCTGTAGGCATCATCATCTCGACTTCAAGCTCTAGTGCTATAGTAATAAAACAAATATAGTAATATTTTGGTTTTATAATAATATTTTGTTTTTATAGTAATAAAAACAAACAGCTTGGTTTGGCATTAAAACAGACATGTGGATCAATGGAATAAAATTGAAGACCCTGATATTAATCTGCACAACAATAAACAAAGAAGCCAGAAATATACAATGGAAAAAAAAAAAAGCATCTTCAACAAATGGTGCTGGCATAACTGGATGGTGGTGTTAGGATTCTGTTCTAGCCTCTGAAACCATCCCCTGACCTGAGTTCTGATGTCAAGCCCCATTTAAGAATCCCCACACCTGAGACTCTCTCTTGTTTATTCCCTCTCTCCCTCTCTCTCTTTCTCTCCCTCTCTCCCTCCCCCCCCCCGTTGTTATAATAATAAAATCCTTCTACACAGAACAGTCTAAGTGTCTCCGCCTCTCCCTTCACCTTTTATCCACCATCCCGTGTCCATGGGGCATGAGGCCTCTCTAGTCACAGGCATCCATCAGCTAACTGGGTAAAGCACTATTGGATCATGTCAGATCAAATATGGTTCCATCAGGTGGTATATAGAAGAATGCAAATAGATTTGCTATCACCCTGAACAAAACACAAGTCTAAGTGGATCAATAATCGCAAAAACGCACTTACATCCAACTTGATAGAAGAAAAAGTGGGAAATAGCCTTGAACTCACTGGCACAGGAGACCACTTCCTACATATTACACTAGTATCACAGACACTGAGACCTGAAACGGTAAAGCTTTTTAAGGCAAAGGACATGGTCAATAAGACAAAGTGGCAGCTTACAGAACAGGAGAAGATCTTCACCAACCCTGGCATCTATGTACCTACAACTGATCTCTAAAAGAAGTAAATAACTCAAGAAACCAGACACTAAAAAACCAAATAATCCAATTAAAATGAAGTACAGATCTAAACGAAGACTTCTCAACAAAGAATCTCAAATGGCTGAAAGACACTTAAAGTATCACTCAACATCCTTAGCCAACAGGGAAATGCAAATCAAAACAACTCTCAGATACCATCTTACATCTGTCAGAGTGGCTAAGATCAAAAACAATGATGACAGCACCTCATGATCCAGCAATACCACTCCTGGGCATATACCAAAAGGATACACAGTCATATTACAAGGATATTTGCTCAGTTATGTTCATAGCAGCATTATTTGTAATAGCCAGAACCTAGACACAACCTAGATGTCCCTCAACTGAAGAATGGATTTTAAAATGTGGTACATCAACACAATGGAGCATTGTGCAACATTAAAAAATAACATCTTGAAATTTGCAGGAAAATAGATTAATCTAGAAAAAAATCATCCTGAGTAAGGTAACCAGGCTCAGAAAGACAAACATGGTATGTACTCGTTCATAAGTGAATATTAGACATAAAGCAAAGGATAAATAACTAAGCTACAATCCACATCCCCAAACAAGATAGGTAACAAGGAGACATGTATGGGAAGGGTAAATAGGTAAGATCTCCTTAGTAAATTGGGAGCCTGGGGGTACAGAAGGTGAAGATAAGGCAAAGGATGGTAGAGGTGGGAGGGACAGAGAAGGAGAGCAGTTATGTCCTGAAAGAAGAAGCCGTTTGGGGGCTAGGGAGAAAGCTGGTGGTAGGGAAACTCCCAGTAACCCACAAGGGTGACCCCAGCTAAGATTCCAAGTAATAGTCGAGGGGGTGTCTGAACTGTCCTACCCCAATAATCAAAGTGATGACCACCCTAATTGTCATAGAACCTTCATCCAGTACCTTATGGAAGCAGATGGAGAGATCCGCAGCTAAACACTGAGCCAAGTTCCCAGTCCAGTCGAAGAGAGGGGGGAGGGATTATATGAGCAAAGGTGTCAAGATCATGGTGGGGAGACCACAGAGACAGTTGACCTGAGCTATTGGGAGCTCACTGACTCTGAATTGACAGCTAGGGAATCTGCATGGGACCAAACTAGGCCCTCTGAATATGGATGACAGTTGTGTGGCTTGGGTAGTTTGTGGGGACTCTGGCAGTGGGACCAGGATTTATCCAGAGTGCATGAACTGGCTTTTTGGAACCCATTCCCTATGGGGGTTGGGGAGGCTTGGTCCTCCCTCAACCTGACATCCCAGACTTTGCTGACTCTTTATGAAGCCTTATCCTCTTTGAGGAGTGAATGGGGGCAGGGAGGAAAAGGGGGGGGGTGAGTGGATGAGGGTGGGGAAGGGGAACTGTGGTTGGTATCTAAAAAAAACTTTTAAATAATAATCTCAAAATAAAGAAATGGGAAACTTATAGAGCAATAAATAAGTGATGAGACTGATAAGCAGCAATAAGAACAATAGTTGAAGAATAATGAATACCAATTATCCTTAAAAATTGAGTGACATAAGAATAGAATTACCCCCTATATCAAAGCTAAAAAAAATATTGTGAGATATTCACCAAAGAATACTATTTGGACATTGGTAAAGAGTCTTTATTAGCCGACTAGTAAATACACTAAGTCTTCCAGATCCCACGGTAACACTGAGCCTTTCTCGGGGTGGGCTTTTAAGCTATAGTCTGGGTTCACATACTTCAGTTAACAAGAAGAGTGAGCCACACACACAGCTACAGAAGCTAAAAAACAAGGCTAGCACATTTTGAGACTTTCCCAGAACTATATGAGCTTTTATGGGGCAGGTCTTTATTTTAGTTTTGGCAGGTGATACTGACTACCTGCTGAGTTTTACAGCCTGAATGGCACTTCCATCATGGAGTCATTCATGCTAAGGTCTGGAGCTCTACTACAAAAATGGGAACATCTTTGTAATAACACTAGAGTGAGTCTATAATTTAGAATGTAAACTAAGCATATGGAGGCCAATATTTTTGACAAGAGGATGGAGAGATGGCTTTGTCGGTCAAAAGCTGACCCTATAAGCACTATGACCTGAATTTGACTCCCCAGATCTCAAAAAAGGGGGGTGGTAACTTAGTGGGTAAAGTGCTGCTTTGCAAGAATAAGGGCCAGAATTCTATCCCCAGTCCCATGGAAATCAGGAATAGCCATCCATGCCTATAACCCAAAGAATAGAGCAGGTTCAATGGCTGGGTTTCCATGCTTTGCCAAACAGTTTATGTAACTAATCAGTGAGCTCTGAGCTCAGTGTGAGACACAGTCTCAAAAGGACACCAGCCTTCAAGGCTTACACACACACACACACACACACACACACCATGTGTGGCTTAACAGAGCACTTGTAACCACTGCAGGGTTGACAATACAGGTAGACTAGTGGGGCTTAATGGCTATCTCGTCTAGGGTGCTTGGCAAGTTCTAGCACAGTGAGAAATCCTGTACTAGAACAAAAACAAATAAACAGTAGATGGCACCTGAGGACCAACAGTCCAGATTGTTCTCAGGCTTCCACATCTTTGTGGACATATATGCATACACACACAAATAACAACATATTTACAAAGTGAATCTGGCAACACATTAAAAGTATTAATTCAAAAGTCAAGAGTGGTAGCATATGCCCATAAGTCTAGCAATTTATATGGAAAGATCGGAGAATCAGAAGGTCAAGGCCAGTCCCAATTACATAGTTAATTCAAAGCCAGATTGAATTACATAAGAACTTGTCTTTTAAAAAATACCATAATTCACCCCAGGGATAAAAATATGGTTCGGCATATGAAAATCAAAAAATATATCACAAGTCCAAATGAAAGATAAGTACAGAACATATCAATAGATACAGACTATTTGATAAAATTCGATATTCCATCATGATAAAAATTCTAAACCAATATATAATATGAACAAACCTCAACATAATAAAGATCATAGCAAAAAAGCAACTAACGTATTTGATAGGGAGAGAGTCAAAAGCTTGCTAAGATTTAAAACAAGATAAGCATGCTCACTTACACCAATTGTGTTCCACACAGCACCAAAAATCCTAAACAAGATAATCAAGAAAGAGAAAAAAATTAAGGGTATGAAACTGTAAAGAAGAAATTCAAAGGTCACTATTTATAAATGGTATGATCCTATATGTAGAAAGTAGCCCCAAACTATTGAAAATAATGCACAAATCAGCAAAGTTTCAGAATGCAACATTCAATCTCGGTAGGGTTGCTATATACCTATAGGGAAATATCTGAAAAACAAATCAAGAAAACAATTTATGGTAGCTATAAAACAAAATTTATGCAAAGCCACGAAAAATTTCTTCAATGAAACTCTAAATACACCTGGAATAAATTTAGTAATGGGAACACACACACACATACAAATGGGAAGTCATCCATATTCATGGTTGCAAAATTCAGTATTATTTAAATGTTCGCACTGCCCAGAATAAACTATAGATTCAACAGTCTTTAACAAAATGAAAAAGAAAATCCTAAAATTAAATAACATCACAAAAAAATCTAAATAAACAAGTCCATCATGACCTAAAGGAACAAAGCAGAAAGCAAAATATATTACAAAGCTGTAGTAATCAAAAGAGCAAGTTATATCATCAGTTGTGGTGGTTCATGCCTTTAATCCCATCACTCTGGAGGCAGAGGCAAATAGATCTCTTTGAGTTCAAAGCCAGCCTGATCTACATAGAGTTCCTGAACCAGAGACACTCTAGGAGCAGGACAAATGAATGAATATATGGTAATATATGGTGTTGGCATAAAAAGAGGCACGTAGGACAGTGGAAGAGAATAAAAAACCTAGAAGTAAAGCTATGAATTTACAGAGAACTAATCTTTAACAAAGGTGCAAAGAATACACTTCATTAAGTAGCCCTGGGAAAATTAGACTGCTGCATGCAAATGACTTAAGCCAAATGCATATATTTTTATAATATAAGCATTTTTTACATTGTGTTCATTTTAAAATAAAGTTCATTGTTGGCTTGATGATATTAAAAAGAAAAGACAAATTAGATACCCCACTACTTATAAAAATCAACACAAAAATGATTAAAGGTTGAAATACAGGACTTACAACTGTGAATTTTAGAAACAAAACATGGCAAATATTTCCAGCCATTGAAATAGTCAAAGATCTATTTTGATAAGACACATCCAAAACAAAAGAAGCAAAAAGAGAAGTGGAAAAAAGTCAAATATATGGGTAGCAAACTAAAAAGCTGCAGCTGAGAATTGGCAATCTCTAGAGTGGGAGAAAATATTTGCAAACTACAATAGTTAACGTCCAGAATATTTAAGGAATTCAAACAAAAGTAATGAAGATATAAGTAAAGGTAATAAAAAAACAAAATGCCTAACAATCCAATTGATATAATCCAGTGGGTGATACAATTAGTTCATAAAAGAAAGCATACAAAAGGTCAATAGGTGTGAGTAAAAATATACATCACTAATCTTGGCATACACACCAAAACCACAGTGTTATCTCACCCCATTGGGAACGCGGGCTGTTATCAGAAACAGGACAGCAAGCAGTAGTGAGGATGTGGAGTAAAGAGAGCCCTACCTAGCACATTGCTAGTGTGAACACCAATCTGTGCGACCACTATGGAGGTCGGCGTGGAGCTTGTGTGGAAAGGAAAAATAGAACTGTCATATGATTCAGCCACCCCACTACTGGGGATGTGTTAGAACGGACTGGAGAGGAAAGCCGGCTGAACGGGAGCCCGGGAGCAAGCTTTCCTCCATATTCCTGACTTGCTTCCAGGATGAGGCTTGACTGGGGAGCCAAATCGTTTTCTCCTCCTCGGGTCTCTCAGGAACCTTCTTAATTGCCCAGAGACGTTCCCGGAGAGTTCTCTGGACCCTTTAACGAGGGGGGCTCCAGGCAGAAAGTGTCTCCGGGAGCCGCACGGGTACCCGAGACATCCTCCTCTGTCTCCAGCTCAGGAGTTTTGAGGGAGTTGCAGGAGCAGGGTCCCCAGGGTAAGCGCCGCCCTCGGAGCATCCCGGCGGCTGCGCAGGCGTAGTCGGTGTTTCTAACATAGCTCAGCCCAGCGGGTTCTTCTCGGCCGCAGCCTAGCGCCCTCTAGCGGACGGCATCCGCGCAGGCGCAGTCGATGATGTCCCACACGCCGCTTAGCCCTGCTATTGGCCTAAAACGATTCTCGAGAAAACGCTGCCGCGCAGGCGCAGGTAGTGCTTTCTTGTTGCCGCTCAGCCCCGCCCCTGGAGCCCAGAAGCGTTGGGGTTTTTTGGGGGGGGGGCTCACCGCGCAGGCGCAGTGGGGTACCCGCGGCTCCGGTTCCAGACCGTCTGTCAGGTGGCTTGTGAGGTACGGTTGCGTTCCTCAGGTGTCGACGGGCCGCAGCGGCGGACCCGGGGTTCTGGCGGCAGCACGGAGACGCAGGCCGGGTCCGAAGGCCCGGGACCGGGCGCCGCTTGTCCCGAGAAGGCCCCTCCGGTGACGGTGTTAGTGATGCGGCAGGACGAGGCTGCGGCGGATGGCGCGCTAAGGCCGGGCCCGGCGTGGAGCGAGGCGGAGGCGGCGGCGGCGGACGCCGAGGACGAGGTGGGAGATGATGACGCCGATGTGGACACATCGGACCCCGCGGGCGGTGGCGAGAGTGCGGCCAGCCCCGAGGAGCTGGAGGACGAGGGTGCGGAGGGCGGCGGCGGGGCGCGCAGGCGGGGTGCCAAGACCTGCACTTACCAGGGCTGCAGGGAGACCACCTGCCAGGTGGCCAAGCAGCGCAAGCCCTGGATGTGCAAGAAGCACCGCAACAAGATGTACAAGGACAAGTACAAGAAGAAGAAGAGCGACCAGGCCCAGGGCTCTGGAGGCTCCACGGCGGCCAGCACAGCCAACGTCAAGCTGGAGGTATGTGCTTCGGTCCCCGGGCCAGGGCAGGTGGGTGCATAAATTCAGGGGCTCCCCTACCTGTTCCGGGGTTGGGGGAGCTGGTCTCATCATCTACTGGGGTGGTAAGTGAGCAGACAGGGAGAACCCCAGCCGACGTTGGCACTTTGGAGGTGATCTGCCACTCTTGTCTGTAACCCCCTTCCTAGTCGCTACCCTGTGGCATTCTGCATGTTGACATACCCCGTTCTTGGCCAATAACTTTAGTGCCCCTATCCTTTCCCTAACCACCCTCCTCCACCCCCGGAAAAGTTGAGTTGTTAGTGGGGTGGCGAGTCACAGAACACTTTGGGGTTGTTTGATCTGAATCCCGTGAGAGGGTGAAAGCAGTGTGCTCTGCAATTGGGACTGTGGACTTGGTCCATTATTCACCTCACTTAAGTTTCAGATACTTAAGTTTTATATTCTTCGTCTCTTGACCTTAAAAAAATACCCGATCAGTGTTTCTTCAGATTTATTTTGGTTAGGTGAAATTTTTAATTGGTGTGCATTTCAGCTAAATCCACCTAAATGTTGAGCAGTTTAAAAGAAAAAAAAAACTATAAAAAGTAGGAAGACTCTTTACCACAAAAGTTTCTTTTGCAAGGGGAATCCTAACATTTGTGGAAATCTGGCCTAGATGACTCAAAATTATTTCTACTACAAGTGTCTTTGGTTTTTGTGATATTAACATTCTAAACCTACAAAAGGCAAAGTCTGTGGCCAAGTCAGTTATAGCATTCCATGTAATGTGCACATAAACCAAATAGTCCTATAAGTAAGACTAACTCTGGGGAGAGTAGGAAGAAATTGTCTTTACTTTCTGTGATATTAGAATTTTCTTCTATGCTTTTTAATGCCTTGAGGCCTAAAACATATGTATGGAAGAATCTTATAGCCGAAGTTAAATATCTCATAATGAAGGGGGAAAGGGATATTTTAATACACAACTCAGGAGCCAGTAGATAAAAGCTCCCCCCCTACAAAAAGATAATATCCCAAATAAAGATAACACTACTAAGTTCATGCAATGCCTGGCCTTGAGGTAAAACAATTTAAGTACATCTAGTTCTTTAAGTGCAAGGCCCTAGATTCAGCCCTTAGGCAAGTTTCTCCCAGTTTTCATTGTCATACTGTAGTTTTATTAGGCTGCAGAATGTTTCGCTTAACTTCAGCAACATTCTTTTATGTGAGGAAAAGCTAAACATTTAGATTCTTTCAGATTTGGGAGTAAGCATTGCTAATTTTTTTGTGAGATTTGATATCTCAGGGTAAAGTTGCAATTGCAGAACTTGCCTGTTTGCTCTGTACTGGTGATTTTCTTCTGGTGTTTTCTAGCCCCTGCCAGCCAGTTCACTCAGAAAGCTGTATTATTTGCCTTGTAAGCAGTATTTAACTGCTGCTCCCTTCCTGGGAGTGTGAATAAGGTGTGAATCCAATATCTTATTAGCAATAATTGTTCAAAGGCAGACTGTTTTGACTTAGATTGTTCTGTATGAAGAAAATTTGGTTTCATTTGGCATTCTTCTGCAATATTGAAAACAGCTGGCAGGTAACTTCCCCTCTGCACAATATCTTCTTCAATTTGAGACCTTACAGGAGACTAAAGAACCCAGGTTGGAAAGCCTGCAGGGGGAACAGTTTTACTTTGAATTAATTGCAACACTTTGCTTGTGACTTACTAAGACTTACTTTCTAAAGTTTTCACAGAAACTGAACAAAAGGAAGAAATCAGACATGTTATCACTGAAATACCTGCTGTTGTAGATTACAATAATACTGTGTTAAATGTTCTTTCATTGATCCCAGGAAAGTACAGACAACATACTCTCCATTGTCAAGCAAAGACCAGGATCTTTTGGGGATCGCCCTGCAAGGCCTACTCTTTTAGAACAAGTGTTAAATCAGAAAAGACTGGTGAGTAGCTGCAGCTCTACCTGATAGAAAAAATTGCTTGTTTTCAGGGGAATTATTTTCCCTTTGTAAGACTTTAAAAGTAGTTTACTGGCCATCAGAACTGCATAGAAACCTGTCACTAGACACACTGGAGATGACCCCACTTCTCCCAGGACTACAGCAGAAGGAACACCTTGAGCCCAGTTTCTTCACTGACTAACCTTTGAGCAAGAGGAGATTTTAAAACAGACTCTAAATATATGGAATAGTACTGTAATGGTTATTAAGATATAATAACTAATATTTAATTAGGATCCTTTGATATAAAACTGATAGAAATGACCAGAAGTCAATCAGGAAAGGAGTGATTGATAAATATTGGAATATTTGGCAAGTAATTTGAAGGAAAGAATTTAACCCATACTCACTATAAAAAAATTTTGGTGGACTATTAGATACTTTTTAAAAATGAATTTGGATTTATCTCAAAATTCCACAATGGCATTTTATAATACCGAAGAATCATGAAGAAAAGATTTAAACTTGACAATATGAAAATGTAGACAAAGACAATGTGAAAATTAAGCTGCCAAGTGCCATAAGAGAAGTAGGAGTAACATATAAAAGGCTGGTCCGTGTGTTTGGTACTTTGTTATAGCTTCCCAACATTTAAGACTCAGGCCAGGGTCAGTACCTTTAGTTCAGAGGCAGCTGGGCTATGGTATGAGACCTGATCTCAACAGAAACATGATAATTCTATTAGTAATCCATCTTCCCTGTTTTCTCTTTAAGTCATTACTAAGAAGTCCAGAAGTCGTCCAGTTTTTACAGAAGCAGCAGCAGCTATTAAATCAACAAGTTTCGGAGCAAAGGCAGCAGCAGTTCCCAGGAGCACCAGTGTGAGGCGCTCACAGGCTGTGACTTATCTTACTATAATGGATGAATGGACTTCTGTACTGAAGGTGATGTCCTGGTAATCAGGCATTGGTGGTACGTACCTGGAATCCCTGCACTTGGGAGATGAGTGAGCCACGAGGATCCCAAGTTTAAGCCAGCCTGGGCTACATAGCAAGCTCCTTTCTCAAAAAAAGAGGCAGAGAAAGGTTGTTAGAAAAAAATATTTTCCTGTAAATGTGCGTGTGCATTTAGGGATAAATAAGTATTGCATTTTTGCATCTAATCCTTTCAGATGACTATGAGTTTGGAAAAAAAAAAATTACCTTTACAGTTTTTAAAGTTTTTCTTCAGTTGTGCTAACTGAAGCTAATAAGACAGTTACTTTCTGTGGAAGTCATAGTTACAGTAATCTCATCTAACACCATGATTCTCATCAGGAGGCATGGGAAGGTTTTGGGTTGTCCTAGTGACATTAAACCTGTGGGAAAGGTGGTCACTGATCTCTTGTCATATAAACTAGAAAAGAATATATTAAGGTTGGCACTTTGATTGCAGATCGTCTCTATTGAATTTGTGAACAATTTAGATATACTCAGCCCACCAAGGCCGAGGTAGAGTTGTTTTGTTTTGTTGTTTTATTCATTCTTAATGTTCTTCATAAGGGAGGTTCTGAATGTCAGCAGTTTTCAAACCTGAGCTACTTTAACACTCATTCCTAAGTACAGTTGAAGAAGTGGATTAACTGGGTTTTGTTTTGTGTTATGTTTGCTTGTTTTGTACTTTCTTGTAGGAAAGTTGTTTTTAAAAGACAAAAATACCATAATATAAAAAATCAAATGTCAAGAGTATACCAGGAGCAGGTTAATAAATAAAGATGAGCTCTGCAAAAATGTGTTAGTTGGTTGATTCCTAAGCTCTGACGTGTACATGATCTTAAACTTAGAGTTATTATCATAAGTATTCAAAGGACTGGAGATGCAGTGTAGCCTTAGAACACTTGCCCAGCATGTGCAAGGTCCTTGGTTCAATCCCCCGCACTCCCACCACAACAACAAAAATACAGGGAAAGGGATGTTTTTCTTAATTTTGTGTTGTTCTTATATATCTGAGAAAGACCCTTTTTCCAAAATTATTCATTAAAGCCCAGTTGTTGACCTTTGATTCCATCTGTTGTACTTGTTTCTTTAGTTGCTTTATAGCGGCTACAGAGGAATTCACTATCTGGTACTGTATTTACAGAATTGGGCACTTTATTGTTTCTCTTACAGGTCTGTCCACTCTGCAGCCCATAGACCACACGTGTCCCAGGATAGCTGTGAATCTACTCAGAACGTTTGTAGTGACAATGTCATGTTACGGTATCAAAAGGTTGGGCGACCCTGTCAGAACTTGTTAACTTTTGTAGCAAAATAACCCATCTTATACTTGCTCGGTTATAAAGTAAGTAGGAAAGTGTGCCATTAATAGAGAAAATGAAGAGATTAGATTCCTACTTTATTAGGAGTAAAGTAAAAACCTATTTATGAATTTAGATAGGAATTAAGATGGTTTCCAATACAACTCAGTTATTACTTGTCACATTGGAAATTTTTATCCCTTAAAACCCATCAGTAGGGTTTTGCTTTAGAGTAGATGTATTGCCATTCGTCCATACTCCCCTTTTATTTATATATATAACAGTTTTGACATGTGACTGTAGCTTATTCCATCAACAGGTTTTTATTTGCCTATTCCTTAATTGAGGATAAACTACATGAGACTTGTTTCGTGAAAAACAAGAAATAAAGAAAGAATAATGGTGTGCCAGCCTTAAGACAGTTCTGTAGATTTTGAACATTTGTATTTTTATTTTTAGATGTCCACCCAGATACCATGGTCACAGCCCTATCTCACAATAAATCTGAGATAAACCAAAGATCTGTGGTGTGATCTCTGTTGTACAGTCTGATAGCCTGACACATGCCAGTAAGGCTACGTGACATAAACTATCCCTCCCTTGGGAGAAAAGGTTGATGCCAGCCTCGACCAGCTAAGCCTTGCTTAGATGTTCAAAACCACTGCAGATCTGTTAATGGTAAAACAGTTTCTGAAGGCCATAGGGCTTGGGGTAGTCTAGTCAATATCTGTTAGTGAGTAACTGGTATACTTGGTTGTTAGGGTTATTTTTCACTGGATGACAAACTTAAAATTGGTGAACTCCGGTGAGGACTACATAGTAAGTTCTTACCCTGCAAGAAGTAGATGTGATGATGAGCAGGAGCAGGATGCTGGAGGCTTCAAGAAAAGGGAAATGTACCCAGCCCCCATGAGCTAGAAAGGAGAATGTATTTTCCTCTATCATCTCCAAAATCAGCCCTGCCAGTACCTTGAATTGGCAGAGAGAGACTGATTTGTGGCTTTCAGAACTCTGAAATAGTACTGTCTTGTGGTACTTGGTTTGTTTGTTTGGTTGGTTGGTTTTTTAACAGCTCCATGTATGGCCTGTCTAGAAATGCTTAGGGCTTTTTTGTTTTTTTTTTTAACTTCTTTCTATACCAAGCCAGAAACAAAAATACTTCTAACTCCAAGAGTATAGATTACTCAGTATTCTAAAGCAGAATTGTGTAATCTTTGCCCCATGCCAAGGCCAGCTCATAGGTGTAAAGCTTAGAAGTAGTGGTGGGCCAGCTTGGGGGCAGGAGAAACAAAAGCATCTTGCCGCATACACTTCATAGTCATCTGCAATGTCACAAGCTTCTCTTAGCATTTTAATCAATTAGACATAGTTCATGGCGTATTAAAAAATAAATGATTTTTGGTGAAAGTTTTCCTTACATATCCAGATGTTTCAAGCATCACCTGCTAATGTTCTTAATATATATGTGTTCTTTGACTAACATGCATGATGCTGGGTTACTAAGGTAGGATTCTCAACTGATGATTATTAAATTCAGTTTTTACTTCCAATACTTCACCACACAAAAGGTTTATTTAGTTGTGGTCTGGTGCTAAGCTGGAGAGAAGCTGTCAACCTCCTCTAAAACTTCTGCAAAGTATCCTTAAAATTACACATAATGCAGATTACTCCAAGATGTTTTTACATCATGAAGAATTCTTAAATATTCTGTTTTTCAAGTAGGACAGTTTATGGTTAAGCATGTTAAAGAACCACAGAATTGTTACCTAAAGTTTGAAGGAAAAATGAGCCCAAAGGTGTATCTATAGCATTGTCTATCATAAACCACCAGACGATGGTGTATGGCAATTTAAGGACAGAAACTAGGCTGCTAGATCAACGGCTTCTCTTAGTTATCTGTTTTATATTTATTTGAACTTATCTTTAAACATATGTGAGGGTTACCTACCCTTGTACAGTTTAGCTGTTGAATCCTAGCAGATAAGACGATGTGGAATGCACAGTTTTGTTTGCTTTATTAAATATATACATGAACTATCTGGAATACATTCAGAGTTAAGCAGGAGCTTGGCGCCCAGCAGGCAATGTTTATAAAATGCTTTGCTGTTGTTCTTTCTGTTGTCATGGGGGTGACTCTATCCTTAAATGAAAAGAGGATCCTAAATGCTGGGGAGCTTGCCACTTTTGCTGACTATACAACAAAACACCCAAGTGTGTACGCTAAAACAGTGGCAGCGTCTTAGCTCTGAAGCAACTGTTATCATCATTATCTGGCTGAAACAAACTGATTATATCTTATTTTTGTTAAGATTCACACAAATACTGACTCGAATGTGGTGATAAACATCCAGTGTCTTGTGGACAGGCCAAACCGGTGCAGGTCTCTTGCATGACCCTACTCAGGGCAACCAGAGCCATGCTTGCGTTGTGTAAAGACCTGACCTACCTACTTTTCATTCTGAAAAACAACACTATGCAGAATATTTTTGCTTTTCTGTTTCATGGAATGCATGCCAAATGGTCCAAGGAATCTGAGGTCGAGTATTACATTATGATTTTTTAACATCTCTTAGCAGCCAAAGGAGGGGGATGATTAAAATGTGACTATGTTACATAAGCAGAGGGTCAGCATCTCTTTAATGTAAATTCTCTGATGATATATATTCAACTATGTCATGACTCCTTTCTCAAAGAAACCAGGCACACTTTGACAATTTATCTGCTTTCTTAAAACTGCAAGAAAATCTAAGTAGTTTACTTTGTTTTTAAGCGTCTGCTTCTGATTTGAGCAGGATCTCACTATATTGGCCTTGGCTGTTCTGGAACTCAGTATGTAGACTAGGCTGGCCTTGAATTCACAGAGATCCACCTACCTCTGCCTCCCCGTGCTGAGATTAAAGGTGTGCACTACCATGTCTGGAAGCTTCTACCTCTGAACAGTTCAATAAAGCTACATATAAAGGGGATGTCTGACCACTTGTGAAGAGATCAAAAAGACTGTTAGGAATCTGGGACAATACTTTGTGTCCTTGAATGGGTACTCAGAGAGAGTCTGCCATATGAATGACTTCTCCAAGGAAGAAGCTGGGAAAATACAGGGATGCGAGGAGATGGGACAGCCAGGAGTGAAGGTGACACTTAGGCAAAGATAAACGACTTAACTGTTCTGAAGAAACAGTTTCAATATAGTAATAATTAGGAACTTAATTACATTTTTTTTTTTCAAGCCAAAGCAAATGTGGGTTTTTAAAGTTCTGAGACCTGATGTCTGTGCAAACAGCTTACAGTTAGATGTGTGGCTCCGTGGAGGTGGGGACTGCCTCTAGTGTGCATTTGATTCCTTGGCTCCTGACATTGTACTTGGTACACACAAGTACACAAGAAAGACTTAATGACTTGAGGAGCTTGAGTTTTTGTGCACTCTTAAGTGGACTCCCAGGCTTTAGGGTGAGATATAAATGAGTATCTTTTGATATGTATATATCATACATTTATGATATAAACGATAAGTTTTATAGATACAGTTAGGCATTGTGGGTGTGACAGTTGAATAGGAAATAACAAATGCATGTGCATTGATGCTAGGAAGAATGGATTAAATGGAGGAAACTCAGATTATGGAAGTTCTATCCTTTGCAAGCATTAAGCACCCTCTTAATGTGCTTCCCAAAGGGCTTGAAGTAGCCTACAAGCAATAAGGTGATCATCAAGAGGCCCATACCATGAAACCTAGAGGAAATTTCCCTTTATCATCCAAAGAAGCAAATATCAGACTTTGATAATACATGCAACTGACATATGCATGTATCTACATAAGATATTTCTAACGATGCTTTATTATTCACTACCCCTGCTTCCTCAAAAAATAAAATGTAGAGCATATGAAACATTCCCACTTCACTTGGGAAGTTATCCAGGTATTTCATAGCTTTAAAAGAGGCTACCAAATGTAACCAGCTAGTAATTTAATCAACACAGGCGCCAGGCTAAGTAATGCATAATAACTATGGTCCAAAGATGCCTCTAGATTGCCTCCAAGGCTTTGCTTTTGTTTTAATCATTGTAACTAACTGATACTTGTCACCAGGAGGAAAGACATGGCAAAGGGATGCCCTGTTTTGGAGGCTTTAGTATGAGCATGTTGGACGGTGAAGGTTGCCATATGACTCTCCTCCCAACCTTCTGGTCTACACAGGGCTTGCACACAGTGTATACAGGCAGACACAGCCATCTGCAAGGCCACCTGACAGGCAAAACTGGAAGACTGGAACCTGACTTCCAGAGTGGAAGCACGATTCCCCTGTGCTTCTGGGACCAAATTCTAGGTAAACACTGTCACTCAGGCTGTTTTCCCTTATTAGCCTTTTATTTTTAAGCAGTGGCAACATGACACTAAGCTTCACAGTTTCAGTCTGTTTAAATGTACCGTTGACATCAGCACAGTAGCCAGCTGTGCATATGTCAGCTTCAGAGAAAGTTTCTGAGGCTTATATCACAGATCACTGAACAGGTTTGATTTCCTTTCTTGCCATTTACTATGAAAGCGAGATCTTTTAAATTATGTTGATTTGATTGGGTTTGTTCTAGTGCTCCTAAACCCTGGGGTTTTGTTTGTTTATCTCAATGTCAGCAGCTTTGTGTTTTCATTTGGAGGGCTCAACATTCTTTGTAGTGACAAGCTGACTGAAGTGGCCTCAGATTCTACCAGTGTCCTTCACTATCACATATTGTTCTTCTCACAAAAGACACGACTTCTAAAAGACATAGGCTGGCCTGGAAACTACTCCTCAACCACATGGTTCTAGCCCCAGGTTAACTAGGTAGCACAAAACAAGTAGTGATTTAAAAATGTGAATAATATACATTATATGTATTTACATCTGCATCTAAAAATTTGGATTAGCCGCAGGTTGCAATGATAGAAGCCACTGTCTGAAAGTCTATTCTGTGGAAATGTAGCTGACGGCATGACTGTTAAGACACTGAAGAAATAGGGTTATGTGGGGAACCCATCTGAGTTAGAACCTTGTCCAACCATTGCAGTGGCCCATGAAGATGAATCTCAATCCAGCAGGGGGTGCTTGTGACATCCTGACGGTGATATTCGGCTCCCCAACCCTGAAAAGCAAGAAAAGAGCCCAGATTGAATTGTGCCCTTTGCCAAAGGTCACTAGGGAAAGGTCAGGGGATGCAAGGCCCACAGGCTTCCTGTGAGAAGTGGATGCATCCTTGGAGCAGATACCAAGTCAGTCAGCATGTTCTCTGTTAGCTTACTTAGAGCTAGACACCTATGTAGTGGTAGTCTGGGGTATCTACACATCATATGGGAGAGACTGTCCAGCCATCTCCCCTTGACAAGGAAAGGGGCTCAACATCATGTTTCACTCTTCATGTGGGTGCCTGTGTCATCACAAAACTGCTATTCATTGAAGACCAGAGATTGGATCTGAACATCGCAAAGGTCAGTAACTCTTGATGGAATATCAGAGCTTAGACCTTATTTCTCTTCTATCCAAGGCTCACTCAGAAATTCCCCATTTATCTCCATTAATAGGAGAGACAGTTACTAAAATGACAGATGATATAGATCAATAGATTATACATAGGCAGTAGATATTCCTATCAGTTATTCATCAATGGAAAGTTAAGCATTAAGGAAGAATTAATTCAGATTGTTTTGTTATTGACAACTAGACTTGTTTAAAAACTTTAGCACAGGAGCTGAGGCCTCAGTGGTTAAAGGCACTGGATGCTCTTGCAGAGAACCAGGGTTTGTTTCCCAACACCCAGAAAGCAGCTCACAACTGTCTATAACTCCAGTCCCAGGGGATCCAGGATCTTTCCTGCTTCAGAGGGCACGGACACTCAGAGCAGTTATGCATGCAGGCAAACAGTCATTGTTTTAATTTATGTATATGAATGTTTTGCTTGTATATCTATGAATTGTGTGTGTGTGTGTGTGTGTGTGTGTGTGTGTGTGTGTGTGTATGTGTGTATGTGTGTGTAGTACCTGTGGAGGCCAGCAGAGGGTGTCAGACCCCCTGGAACTGGAGTTGCAAATGGTTGTGAACTGCTGTGTGGGTGCTGGGAATTGAACCCAGGCCCTCTGCAAGAGCAGCCAGTGCTCCTAACCACTGATCAATCTCTCCTGCCCCTTCAATGTCTTCTTAGCAGCCTCTTCCTTTCCATCTCACTACCTTTTCTGCACTTAGCACTCAGAATGGCCCTGAGCAGACAGATCAGAGCTGGGTGTGATGATTCATGCCTGCATTCCCAGCTGGAGAGGGGATGAAGCAGGAAGATGCAGAGTTCAAGGCCAGTTTAGGTTACACAGAATGACCCTGTGCCCATTGGTGACACTGAGCTCTCAGGAAATGCTCCTTCTCATTTGTACCCCTTCCCCTCCCCCCTGCACAAGGCTGCAGCCACCCAGCCCTGCTTCCCTCCCATATCCAGGCATGTACTGGCCATGGTTTTCTCTCCCCCTCTGTGGCTTTCCTCACAGAGGACCCAGGACCTTGTGACCTCTGCTGGCACACAGGACTTCCAGGATGCCTCCCGCCTATAACCGCCCTATTTCCCTTTATCTGATTCATTCCACTCACTTGTTGCTGTCTTTCTCTACCAGTACACTGGTCCCACAAGGCCTTGTGACTAACCAACAGCAGCCTGCCACTGGAGGAGAGCTACGGCCAGTAAAATCAGAGCTGAAATAAGCTTTAAAGATGGTCTGCTCTTTCACCTACAATGGATGACACCATGTCTTGTCATCTGTAAAATTTTAAACTAATCACAGACAGTTTTTATTTTGTTTAATTCGTTGCAGGGCTAACCCTGAATCTCAGAGCTAAAGTGGTGGTCTAGCCTGTGAAGGACCCGAGTTTTTCCTCATCATCGCAGGGAGGAGGGGTCTGGAAGGGGGCTGGGTTTTCTGTGAATTAAATTTTGTAGCTCTATAAATTTGTTGCGTATCTAAGAAACATTTAGTTGATGTTGGGAAATGATAACATTTCTATGCCTGTTTGTATTACAGTAATTCCCTATGAGATACCCACAGCACATTCTCATTTAAAAAAAAAAAAAAGAACAAACAAACCTGGAGTGAGGAGGGGGTGGGGATAACTGTCCCATTCAAGGGATTGTTCACTAATGGCGAGTTAATGCCCTCTGTTGGCTCCAAAGCTACAGTGTACTGGAAACTTCCCTGGGGTTCTTTCCTGCTTTGGATGTCAAAGATGAATAAAACTAGTTTGTCTTCATAAGAGGTCCCTTTAAGAAGACTTTTTCCCCCCCTTTGGGTTTTCAAGACAGGGTTTCTCTGTGTAACAGTTCTGGCTGTTCTGGAATTTACTTTGTAGGCCAAGCTGGCCTCGAAAGCATAGAGATCCACCTTCCTCTGCCTCCCAGGTGCTGGGATTAAAGGTGTGCATGACCACCGCTCAGTTTAAGAAGACATTTTTATATTTTTAAATGGAAAACTATATGTGTTGATTCTTATTTTTAAAATAATTACTAAATTTATCACTATCATAAAATATAATTTAAGTATAAATAAGACAAACATTAATTACATTAACTAACCTTTTTTCTCTCTCTAAGATAAGGTTTCTCTGTGTAACAGCTCAGGCTGTCCTGGAACTCGCTTTGTAGACCAAGCTGGCCTTGAACTCACAGAGACCTCCCTAACTAACTCTTCTTCTCAAGTTCTGGGATCAATGGTATGTGACACCACCATTTGGCTATAGCTAACTAACTTTAAATGGTTAATAAAACTTACTTTAAGGCTGGGAATGTAGCTCAGTAAAGGACATGCAGGGGGATTAGGTAGTTCCACTGTAAATAATTGTCCTACCCACTGGTTTAATAAAAAGCACTGATTGGCCAAAGGCAGACAGGAAGTGTGGGTGGGGCTGCCAGACTAGGAGAACTCTGGGAACTGGAAGAACAGAGTAGCATGCCAGAGAGAAGCCAGAAGAAGCAGAGGACAACTGTGCTGCTCTAAGAAAAGGTACAGAGCCGCATGGCTGAACAGGAAAGAGTCATGGGTTAGATGAAGGGTAAAGAGTTAGCAAGTTATATGCCTGGGCCTTAGACCGATCAGCCTAAAGCTATTGTAAATATCTGTGTGTCTCTGCGGGTCTGTGGGTCTGCGGGCCTAAACCTAGAGGCTCGGCCAGAAAGTCCCAGCCAGAAACCTCATACTACAAGGGCACTTACCTAACTCACTTCGTGAAGCTAGGTTCCATCCCCAGCACTTTAAAAAAAGCAAAAGGAGCCTAGAGAAATGGGATTAATAAATTCCCAGCCCCCATGACAGCTCACTACCACTGGTGACTCCAGTTCTGGGGGTTCTGATGCCCTCTTCTGGCTTTTTTGGGGGTACTGAATGCATGTGGTAATCATTCAAGCAAAATATCCATATACATACTTTTTCATTTAAAAGGAAATGTGAGCCCTCTGGAGGAAGTTATGATGTTTCCCTAGGTGGGGTATTTACCAGGTGAAAACTTTTATACACACACAAAGTTTGATGAACAAGTTTATACTTTTAAATATCTGAGTAATTTCCCGAATTATTCACATCTGCCCCAATGTTTCCTACTTGGTTTGTACCAACACTTAGAGACAGCTCTCTTTTGTAATTTATCTGTAAATGTATTCCCTACATTTTCCTGGAAGCTTTCCCGGCCGAGAGGAAGATCTTACCCATTTACTGGGTGACTGTGGTGTTGGCAAGGAGAGAGAAAATCTCGGCTGCATACAATCCTGACCACCATTATCATCCTTGAATCTTCACATCCAAACAATCACACTGCTACTTAAATTAGATTTCCTTCTTAAGGTAAAGTGCACAACTTTCAGATAATTGTTAAATAAGTCAGTTCGTACTTACGCCTTCCTATAAACTGCTAATAACTTTGCTCCAAAAAGTTTGTTATTGCTGGCTGAAGTGGTACACACAATTCACACCTTTAATCCCAGAATCCAAAGACAGTTGGATCTCTGTGAGTTTCTAGTTAACCTGGTCTATAAAGTATAGACTACATGCAGTGAGACAGGGCATCCATATATATGAGAGAGAGGGAAAGAGAGAGAGAGAGGGTCATTATTCTAGTACTGAGCACAGCTGATGGCTTTTAGGGGAGTCAGTTCTCTTAAACACTGTATGTGGCCCCTGGTAGCTTGACCTCAAACCACATTATTTTCCTTTGGTGGCCCCCACACCCAGGAATATACAGGCAGCATAACAGAGGACTAGATAATTTAAAAAAAAAAAAAAAAAAAAAAAAAAAAAAAAAAAAAAAAAAAAAAAAAAGAGGGCAAGAGTCAATACATTATTTTTTTTAGAAGAAAAAAAGTTATTATCCACTTGAGTTGGCTGAGCACATGCCGCATAAAGCCAAGAAGAGCATCTTGAGATTTCTTCCCGTTTTTCACTTTTTAATTCCAAAGCCAACATCCTTACCTTCACAAAACTCATCCGAATCGTACACATCTTAGTGAGTTCGTACACAACTTCAAAGCCATGGTGCACCGACTGGGCGAGCAGCTGGGCAAAGAGCTGGTTGTTGAAGACCTTGAGGCTGCAGCCGCTGGGGATCTTGCAGACAGTGGCGGGGTGAAAGCCGTGCTGATAGTTGCAGTTCCGGCTCTGAACGAAGATGCTGCTGTCGCTCACGCACTCTGCATACACCTCGCCCCCAACGTAGTACAAGTGCACACCTGTGGACACAAACCACACTCTTTCCACTCTGCTCCTTTCTCAGTGACTCCTAAGCACCTCAAGTGATGGCACCCCCTGCGGTCGCGTTAATTCTTGCGTTATCACTGGTCATAGAAGAGAAATGTGTGCCTCAGATACCCACTTGTTTTCTTTGACTTCTACAAATCCATTAAAAGACCAACCCTGAGCACTGCAGAGACAGCGCAGCTCTCAGCACCCAAACTGCAGCTCACAACAGTCTTGCAATGAACTGGTTCCTGAGAATCTGATGCCCTCTTCTGGCCTCTATGGACACTGCATACAAATGGAACGTAAACATACACATACAGGCAGAACACCCACACACCTAAAATAAGGAAAATTAAATAACTTTATTTGATGTTCATTGGTGCTTTGGCTGCATGTATATCTGGTGGGGGGGGGTAGTGGGGGATGTCAGAAGCTCTAGAGATGGGGTTACAGACAAGTGTGAGCTGCCAGATGGGTACTGGGAATTGAACCCGGGTCAGAGCTCTCAACTGCCCCAAAGAGAAACATTCTAAGCCCAACCCACATGAATGGACATTCTCAAAGATGAGTCAGTAGTCTCTCACTACAGCTCCCACCACCTCTGATCTCACTTCCAAAAAGCATCTATGATCCTAGACACAAAGGAAACATCTTATGCAAAATAAACCCCACAAAGTCCTTCAAACCCACATATAAACAAAAATCTATACCAGAAAGCCCAGCTAATATCATGTGAATGCTACTGAAACCCGCACACTAAACCTACACTAGAGCTTGAATCTTACTAACAGTTATAATCTATTTCTTTGAAGCCCAGTGTGATGGCACACGTCTTCAGTCCCAGCACTGGGGAAGCAGAGGCAGGTGAGTCTGAGACCAGCCTGACCCGTGTTCAGACCAGCCAGGACTGCACATGGAGACCCTGACTCAAAATTAAACTATTTCTGTGGGTAGAGGTGTACTTTATTTCCGAGGCATGCCATTCAACTCTATAAATGACACCACATGCTCCTGAGAACAGGGACCTTCCTACCACACTTCCACACACAGTCACATGAAAACAGGAGCAACATGTAACTTATCTAAGTTGATCTAACATTCCTGGAATTACATTTCAAAAGGGACATCCTCCTCAATACATAGATGCACAACAGAATTTTATTCAGCTGTAAAGAAATGTGATATTATAAAGTAGATGGAATTGGAGATGATTAGAAATAGGCCAGACTCAAACAAAACCCTCCCTACCCCCACCCCATCCTCTCCTTCCTTCTTCTCTCCTCTTACCTGCCTTCAGCTTTCCTCTCTATTTTCTCCCACGATGGGCATCAGGCCTGACACCCATGAGAAAGTGGAAGGATCGCTCTGATCGGCTGAACACAGTGCTGGACTTTTACCATGCCTGTGCACCACGAGGGTGGGTGTGACTGATGGTCACTGACTGTGACTGACAGTGATGGGACATTCGGTTGTACAGTTCAGCTCAAAGCAGTCTGTTCAGTACTGTCCAGTGCTCCACCACACCAGCTCTTGATAATTAGCCAACTTTTAAAATGCTCTGCAGGAGAACAGGCAATGGAGCCCAGGGAAAGTCAAGTGCAGGCTCTGAGGGACAGGGGTAGCCGTGCCGGTGAGTGAGGATTAACTTCACAGGACAGTGGAGGGGCAGCAGGGTTCTCTGAGCTTCCATTATCATTATGGGCTCTGCCGCCTACCATGGCACCACCTGTGTATTCCCTGCACTTTAGAGCAGTGGGATACAGCTACCCATCTCTGCCTTTTGGCAGTTCCTCTTCAGTGTGTACGGTCTGAAAACTACTGAGACCCACTGACGCCTTGACCCCACAGACCCGAAAGCTAGTGGTAACAGCCAGATGTGGGCTACTACAGGCTTAGTGGGCATTTTACCTGAATGACCTTCAAGTACATAATCCTCCCGGAACCTACTGTATACAATAGATAAGATTTTTGTCATCTGAGCCTGGTCTGTCTGTATTTAGGCTTTCATCCATGTTAAAGCCTTATCTGCAAATCTGGCACAAGTTGGCAGAGCAGAGTATAGGAGGGTGGGTCCCTAGAGAAAGAACTGAACACATGAGCCTGTTTTGAATATCATGTGAGGACAGAACCCAGTAAGAAGCTGGCCTCTAGCTAGGAGCAGCAGCCCCTCTAGAAGGTGTCACATACTCACATAATCTCATTTGGCTCATCATGTAGGCCAGTAGAGGGGCTTTGAACCCTAATCAGGGTCAAGATCACCTCAGGGCAGATCTGTTCTCAAGACTGAGCCTGCATAGGAGTCACTTGGTGGGTTGGTGGGCATTCAAACAGACCATTCATTCAGCCACAGCCTAATGAGGGAACAATATGCATTTCTGTACAGATTAACTTCTCCTCGCTGCTTCCACTGGGGAGCCAGTGCTGGGCTCTCTCAGGCCCCTGTCATTATTATATCTTGTCCTCACATTACTCACCCAATCCCACCCCTGAAGACGTTCTACTGATTTCAGAGGCAAAGAGACCCCAAGAGAGCATGTCTCTCTCTGGTGGTGACACTGTGCCTGGGTCTTCCCATAGTCTACTGGCCAATTTCTAAGCCAGCATTTTAGCTCAGAAGGAGTTTTTCTGTGTGGGCTCTCACCCTTTCCAATGTGCCTCCTGGTGTTTTCTATTGTTGAATTTCTGTTTACATTTGAAAGAAGCCCGAGACAGAACCTATTCCTGTTATTGGAAGGGTCTGTGAAGCCATCTATGAGAACACTCCGGGAGGATGCCTGGAAAGTCTCTCCAACCCGGTTGTTTAGTTCATAGTAGGCAACAGAACACCAATGCTGAGGTTCCTCGTAGCAAACTGGTCGAAAGTCTGAAAGAAAACAAGAGAGAAGCACTGTATCACTGTGGTGTCTGGGCTCTGACGTGCATGATTCCAACAAGAAGCAGAAGTGAATGCTTTATTCCAGAAAGTTGACTGTCGGCAGCTGTTTGGAGCTGGCACATTTGTTTATTGCATCCATGAGTCTAAGACCATGGTCCTTGTGAATTTTCCACAGCTAGGGCATCTGTAAGCACTTGTTTATAATATAATGAGGGGCCAGAGAAAAGACAGCATGGGCAGACTGATGTAAAATGTTGCCAGTCACAAAATAAACATAGTGAGGAGCTAGGTGACAAGCTGCCTCGTCTTTATCAGAGGACAGTCTCCTGTTCTTACAGAATTGAACCGAATCCCTGTGTCAAAAGGTGTTATTCCACAATAACATATACATAAAGAGTTTGGCTATGATAACAAACCAAATCGAAGGCACTGAGTGAATTCCACTGAAGAAAGAAAATCGATATAGACAGGTTCACATTCTCCTCTACGAAACATGCATATATTTACATATTTACATATAAGTATATTTTAAGGAGAACTGGCTTCTTGCTTTGCTAGGGTCTATTCATGAATGGAAGGAGGTCAAAGGGTAATTGAATAGAATACAGTCAGTACAGTCGACCTTTTATAACACATGTGTGTGTTAGGCAAATATGTATCTTATAATTATTCTGTCCTTTAACCCTTGGCCGATGTGGGGTGTCTTTTGGTATGCTATGAATATCATTAATAAAGTAACTGTTTTGGCCTATGGTAGGCACCTTAGAAGTAGGCGGGAAATCGGAACATAGATAGGGGAAGGAGAGTGGAGTCAGAAAGAGATGCCATCCAGCCACTCAAGAATCAAGATGTAAAGGAACACAGGTGAGCCACAGGCCATGTGGCAGGACAGATTTATGGAAACAGGTTGAATTAAGATGCAGGAGCTAGCTATCAATATACCTGAACCATAGGTTGAAAAGTATGACATTAATATAAGCCTCTTGTGTGATTATTTGGGGCTAGTCAGTCTGGGACTGCAAGTCTGTGGGTCTGGACCACCAGCCAGAAAATGCATTCTACACTTGGCCCTAATACTAAGTTTCAAAGACATGCAGAGAAATTCTTATGCAATAAGTAGTGACCGAGCAGGCATTTCAGGCTCTCTGTTGAAGACAGAGAAAGGGGTGATGTAATACAAGGTGATAGACGTGGACATGGGTTCTAAGGATCTTGTTGAGGGAAAGCATTAATGACATTTTGAAGGAAGATGTTTCTTCACATCTCAATACTTCTCATTGTTCTTTGGGAGTAAAGATAATTTTTATTACTATCTTAATTCTTTCTCAGTATCCTAGGGAAAGGCTTTGTTTGTCTACTTAATGAAAGTTAGTAAATATACATTAAATAAGGGGATTTATGAATAAAAGTGTGAGGCAGATTGTGACTGTGGATTCCAGCTGTATGCAGATGTTATTAGTCTCACACTTAAGAGGGTCCTATGTATCTTTCCTTGATGTCTCTTTGACCAACTTTACAGATGTCACAGCACACACATCATGGAGACACACCAGAGCGTCCCTCCCTCTTGCATATACTTTTTCAATCCAGCATGATGCTCCAGGAGCCCTACCTTCAGCTGCTCTCTTGGCTCCAGAGGAAAGTGAATATACTGGCTAGTTCTGGGGTCTAGCTCTGCTCACCAATAAAGTCATACACATGGCCTTTGGAGCAAAAGACGCCTGCCTTTCAGTTGTTCAAAGAGGCAAGCAAACAAAGTCTAACCTTGTTCCCTTTATGGCCTGCTCTCAGGCCAAATTTCATTCATTCATTCATTTATTTATTTATTTATTTATTTATTTAGTTAGTTAGTTAGTTAGTTAGTTAGTTAGTTAGTTATTATTGTGTATGTACAACATGTGTATGGAGGTCGGAGGACAATTTTGTGGCATCCATTTTCTCCTTCTACCCTTACACACATTCTGAATATGTGACTCATTTGCTGAGCTATCTAGCCAGTCGTTTCTTCTAGCATTTAAATTTTTAATTTGTCATATATCAACATGCTAATCTTACTTCTACATTTAGTGAATCGGCATGTGCCTGTAATTCCAACAGCAAGAGAATGGTGGTTTTGTAGAGGTCAGCCTGCAGCCTCCAGGGCTTAGCACTGTTTAGTGGCCTGCAGTGTTTACTAGAACCAATTGATTCATTTCCATTATTGGAACAGCGCCCAAGCAGGTGCTGCGATTTAGGAATCAGGAAGTTAGCAGAGGACAAGGAAGCTGGCTAAGGTCAGGTGTTGCTTGTGAGCCGCAGAGGTTACTCAAGATCAAAGGGCAACCCCTGAGCTCCAACAAAGGGCATTCTTTCAAGAGTGACCCGCCAGGGTCTATTTTTCATTCTGTCAGCCTTTGCTCTGTGAAGCTGGCTCAGGTGACACAGGCATCACTCCTATCCTAAAAGCAGACCGTCTTTCAAAACAAACAACAATCATACATGCTGTAAATTTCCTGGGATGGCATTAAATTCTGTTTAATTTCTGAAAGAAGACTGGATTTAAACATATTTATCTGCAGTTTTCCTCCAAAATGGGTCCAATTCTGGTCATTCTGGAGGGTGGTGGGTTAGATGGCCCAAGCCCACAGACGGTTCTATAAACCTAAAGGCACCGTAGACGTGCTAGATGCAACAACCACACTTATGACCGTCCATGTGGGTCCCGTTTCGCAGAGACTGACCTGAGTGTTGAAATGGACTGTCTGACTCGGAAGGACTTCCTGGGGAGTGTGGGTAGCTGGTGGGGCACGGAGACTGCTGGAAGGCGCGGCCTGGCGAGGGGGGTTGTGCGGAACAGAGAGGCTTCTGGAAGGAGTCTGGGTAGGTGGCATTGTGCGGCATGAGGGGCTCGCTGTGCAGAGAGGCACTTCGGAACTTGGCCAGGAGGCTGAGCTGGGGGTTGTACTCGCTGTGTCTTGGTACCAGCACCGGAGGCAAAACTAGGAACAAAGAGGAGAAAGGGCACCCTGAGTTTGGCCCGTCGGGATGGAGTGGGACCCCAAATGCTTTCCCTTGGCTACGTGTGCTCATGGGAAGCTGCGCGGAGCTCCCGCTCTACTCGGGAACCTGTGGACTATGCTCAGTCACCATCTCTTCTTCTTGCCACCTGCGTCTTAAGCAGACTGTCACAATCCAAGACCAAGTTCAGGAGGCTCCCATGAACGCCCACCTTGGTAACGGCCTCATGTTGACCACGTCTGCTTGTATCTTTCTTCAGCTCTGCCAATAAAGTCCTCTTTAAAAGAGGCATAGTTTAGTTCCAAAGGCTTGCAGCCAAACCCTAGGTGAAGCCCAGAATATTTTCCATTAGACCACATTGAATTATTTAGATGATCGGCCTCAATTTCAGACTCATTGCTGCTGCCGAAATGTTCTGTGTCCTAACCACACTGATCTAAAAGGAGATGACAAAAAGCTATGAGATAAAATGCAAGTGATAAGTGAAGAAACAAAGCAAGATCAGAGGCAACAGGAAAATCTCAGTTAAATTGGTTCAGGATGGGTCCGTTCTGGCCTCCATCCCCCGTACTGAGATGGAACCCACAGGCCTCACACAGGCTAAGCAAGTGCTCTGCTACGCCAGACTCTCGTTGTACTTTATTAAAATAAGATCTCACCAAGTTACCCAGACTGGCCTACAACCTAATGTGCAACCTAGGCAGGCACTGAGCTCGCATCCTCTTGCCTCGGCCTCCGAGTAGATAGGATTGGTTACAGGCCAGGGCCAGTCTCGGTCCTACTCGTTAAAATGAACATGATGGCAGCTACTTAATGGAGCTGCCTGCCTTCCTGAATTACTTTTCTGTCTCCTTTCCAGACCAAAAGGGCATGGCCTCTTCTCTTCTTGCTTTCTACTTTGCTCCTCTAGGCTGTTGTGAGACTGACGGACTACCTGCTCTCTGTCAGACTGACGGACTCTGTTGCTTGTCACTCAAATTTAGTCTAGGACAACTGGCATTGAGTTTTCTTCCAAGTCCGTTCCTAAGTTATTTTATTAATGAGACTAAGAACCCAAAAGGAGGAACCCCACTTTTACCGGTAACAAGAGGACCAGACAGGATCCTGAAAAGGCTGCGGGCAGAGTTCTGACCAAAAGCAACAATTAGTGGACTGTCAAATTAGATGGCTGTTGGTTACCCATAAGCTATAAGTACCACTGTTGTAGGGATATCATACTAGGCTGCTCTTTGTTATGGTCCATAGCTTTACAGCTGTGTAGGAACAATTTTATCCCTTAGAAGCTCCCAGAGCACCTTAGATACGGAAAACAAGCCCTCAGGGAAGAGGATTCCAGCTTAAGTCTTTTAAGAAAAATTACACCTCATTCTATTAAAAAGGTGTTAGGACTGGGGGGGGGGGGAACCTGTAACTTAAATATTACCTAAAATTAATATTATAAATGATTTTTAAATTATATAATCTTGGCCTGTCTTTTTAGAAATTTAAAACCTAAAACTAAAGACATAAAAGCTATCTACATACATGAAATACTCAGACTGTAATTGTAAGTGGAATCTAACTGAAATGGAAAAATGGAAACTCAAAAAAATATTTTTTTTAATTAAGCTTTTGAGTATCTAGAAGGAAAACCAGGTAAAATGTAAAAATACATTTTTACATGACACTTCTTTTTAATACTTACATTTTAGAACCATTCTCAGAGAGTAACTCTGAAAGATTTACTTTCTAATTATGTGTGTGGTGGGAAGGGTATGTGTAGATACTCACAGGGGGAGTTAGAGCCCTAGATCTGGAGTTACACCCAGCACTGGTGCTGAGAGCCAAGGGGTCCTTCACAAGAGAAGTGTGCTCTTAATAGGTAAGCATCTCTTCATTCCCAGAATCTCTTTCTTGGGGAGGGGGGAAGAGGTGCCTGGAGACAGAATTTCTTTGTATAACATCCTGGCTGTCCTGGAACTAACTCTGTAGACTAGACTGGCCTGAACTCACAGAGATCTGCCTGCCTCTGCCTCCTGAGTGCTGGGATTAAAGGCTTGTGCCACCACCGCCTGACCAGAAAGAATTTGTTAATGACCATTTTTCCATTTAGATATGTGTTTTGGAGGTCTAGTATAACCCAGATTTTCAAGTCATTTTTAAAATAATCGCAGCTATTACTAATGAGGTTTTGTTTTGTTCAGAATCATGTTATGTGGCCATGGCTGTCCCCAAGTGCTTGAGTCAAGCCATGTGCTGCTTCAGATTCCTGATACGCAAGGAGTGTCTGAGAGAAAGTGGGAAGAAGGCAAGGTGGCATTTAGGGCAAACTCATCATTGCCAAGAATATGGAACCTTCCAATTGCCATCCCAGACAGCATCCCAATGCCTTTGAGCAAGTCCCACACACAGAGAGGTGACGCTCTTGATGGCAAGATGGCAGGTCTGAGGAACTTAAAGAGAGGCCTGTCAACAGAGCTCTGATGTGGGCTGGGTGGGAATACAAAAACACAAGAGACTACTTGGGCTTCTCTCTAGACAGCGCAGTGCGATGGGTCATCTCTGCAAGTTCCTGGAATCAGGCAGAAAGCCAACCAAAGAGAAAAGGTGCCCATTAAAAACTGCTTTCCACTGGAAGGCCACAGGAGCACCCATCCCAAAGAGGGCATTGGTAAAACTGCTACAGTCCGTGAAGAGAAAGAGCAACTCCTTCCAAAGTAGGGAGATGTACGGAGGGACACACACACACACACACACACACACACACACACACACACACACGAAACATTTTCAGGGCAGGGAATGGAGTGCAGGTCAATGGCAGAATGCTCTCATGTGGTATACAAAGCCCTGGGTTTACACCCATAAAAGAGGAGGGGCTGCCAAGTTGTTGAGTGGAAGAGAATCTGGCATGAATGAGGCCATCCAAACAAAAACCATACTTAAGAACAATGGCCCCCATTCCTCGGCCCCTTATTTCAGTCCTGGACTCCTTCAGCAACCCCCCCTGGCTGTTTTAGACCGAGATGGAATGCCTTCCCAGTGCAGAGACTAGGAAAATGGAGCTGAGACCCACGCTATTAGTTTAACTCAATAGTCATTGGTTCCAGTCTGCTTGAGGTGGGAGAAGGAAGAATGTTTAATATATCTAATTTTTACAGTTAGCCATTATTAAGGCATTCAGTCTCTTAAGAACTAGGAAATATAGCCCAGCATGGTGGCATTCCTTTAGTCCTAGCACTCAAGAGGCAGAGGCAGGCCAATCTCTAGAGTCTGAGTTCAGTTTGAGTGGAGCTTGAGTTTGTAGGCCAGTCTGGTCAACAGAGTGAGTTCTAGGACAGCCAGGGTTACACAGAGAAACCTTGTCTCAAAAAACAACAGCAACAGAAGAGGGGGAGGAAGAGGAGAAATGAAGGGGGGGACGAAAAAGAGAATTAAAAAGAGCTTAGATTTCCTAAATCCACCCAAATAAAGGTGCATTTCCTAAAATCCTACCAAGCTCACAAGCCTTTTAGTGTAAGACTATTATGATCTTCTGACTGTGTGATTTTAGAGCCATTTCTTCAGAGCCCCTGCCCTTATACAGAAGTCATTTCATCTGCTGTACACAGAATGCTCCACTACCCAGAGAACCTGTGATGGATGATCTTGACCTCCAAGCATGCAGGGACTCATGGAAGCACCCACCTGGCGTCTCCACCCGGCGGTAATGGTATGGGTTGATGCAGACCTCCTTCTGCTTGGAGCCAAAGGGGAACTCACAGCACTCCAGGGGCTTCAGCTCATGATGGGACTGCAGGTCTGGCCAGCGCCACACGCGGCAGTAGATAACATGGGGAAGCCCCTTGCGGTGGGACACCTGAAGGCGTCCATCCAGGGACCTGGGGATGGTGACACACTTGCTAGGCTGACCTGGGCAGCTCAGCGCCCTCTCCAGCTCGTCCATGGCTCCTTTCTTCTTCTTTAACTTCTTCACCAAAGAGTCCACGGCCTTCTCTGCCCACTTCTCCTCTTCATCCCCCTGCTTCCAGCCTAGCAGTCTCTTCACTGCAGGGCTGGTGAAGGAGAAGAGGGAGCTTATGGGGGTGCTGGGGTGCATAAGAGGCGCACAGAAAGAGGACAAGGCCTTTCAAAGCTTGTAGAGACCTAGGCAGGTCAGCACCAAGCGCTTGTCCACGGATGTCATAGGACCAAGTCTGCCTTTTCTTCTAGAAGCAAGGGCGACTGGTTGAAGTTGGGAGATGGTCTGACTTCCTCCAAAACCCTTGGCTGGATGGGTGGTCCAGCTCTGAAAGACAGATCAAGACTTCATGAGCCATCTGAGTAATTTTTAGACGAGGTGAAGAAGGGGCAGAAGGGACACATCACTCTCCCAGTGTTTTAACTTGAAAACCCCTCTAGTTTTCCTCATCCTTCCCCAGCCAGATCTTAGTCACAGCCTTCCAAATCTCTCCTGTAGTTTCTCTCTTTCTGTCCATTTTTCCCAGCACCAAGTACTGCCCGCTCCATCAAGGCTGCAGCTCCAATATCGTTTTTTTCCATCACAAACTCTCCCACACCAACTTCTTTCCTCCTAAACACAATTGCCACCAAGTCACTTTCCTGTGTAAGACATGGCATGGCTCCTTTAGCTACCACATGTAGGCTCTGCCTCGCTTTCTGGGGTTCCTAACCCCTTCCTCTGTATATGTGTTCTTTCTTTCCTTCCCAGTTTGCACAAATTATCCACCCTCGGAACAGGAGATGTATGCACACAAATGCAAACAAAATGGAAGACACTGAGATCTCCAACATCATTGCTCAGACTTCACCGTACAGCATCTGTCCTCAGAGTATTCCCAAGAACCACAGCAGCTCCCTGAGGCCCTTTCCGGGATGTGAAGTCCTCTCTTTCCCAAAGTCACATCTCTATGATCTAAATTCTCTTTACACACATCGGTCGAGAAACAATAGATCATAACGGGTTGTATGGGGAAGTGAACACAAGAACGCAGGCAGGTACCATCCAATTAAACCAGCTCTCAAGAGATTTGTATAGATATATAGATATGTAATGGCCTTTTTATTTTTAAACAAACAAACAATCTTTTAAACATGGTCTTTAATTTTGAAATGTTTGCCTTGAGGCCGGAGAGATGGCTCAGCAGTTAAGAGCACCTGCTGCTCTTGCAGAGGACCCAGGTTAGGTTCCCAGTTGCTCATAATCACCTTATAACTTCAGGTCTAGGGATGTGTTGCCCTCTTCTGGCCTCCTGGGGCACTACCCATATGTGGTACACAGGCATACACACCACCCAAACGCCCAGGGGCACTACCCATATGTGGTACACAGGCATACACACCACCCAAACGCCCAGGGGGCACTACCCATATGTGGTACACAGGCATACACACCGCCCAAACACCCACATACACACAAATAAAAAGTGGAAGGAAGGTTGTCGCCATAAAAGTATTAGTATAGTGCTTTACTAATAAATCTATAACTTTAAAATTACATTTATTTATTTGTTCAGTGTGTGTGTGTGTGTGTGTGTGTGTGTGTGTGTGTGTGTGTGTGTGTGTGTGTGTGTGTGTGTGTGTATGCCTACAGAGGTCAAGAGAACAATTTTAGGTCATATCTCTTTCACCATGTGGGACCCGGGTTGAACTCAGGGCTCCAGACTTTATGGCAAATACCTTTCCCCACTGCACCACTTTGCTGGTCTGCAAATCAATAGCTTTGTAAAATATTGATTACTTTTCAAGATGGAAGAAAATTGACAGATGTAAGCCACACCAATAAAGCTAAGTTTTCTCCATATTTTTTCTGTGGAAAGGAACCATGGACCAAAAAGTTTGAGAACTGCTTTTTTAACAGTCACACTGACATACAGGTGACCATGAACACCAAATAACACCATTCTCATGCATGTTACTCTATCCCCAAATAACTGGCCTCTCCCCGATGCTCTAGCCCAAAGGATACGTTCCTTCTATGCTCCTAAAAAGATGCATTCAAATTTCCTGAGCTACAGCTGCATTTGCTCTTCTTAGAAATAGTGGGGAACAAGCAAAACCTCCTCCCATATTTTAGAAAGCAGCTACCTCATCCATCAGCAATGATGCTACCTGTCACATCACTGAGGGACAAACTGACACATTTGAGTCTCTTAGAATTAGCATAGCTTAACATTCTCTCTCAGTTGCTTGTTTAAGTACCAAAGCTGGTGTATGCTAGGCGAGTATGCCACTACTGAGTTGCACTCTAAACCTTACATTTCTCTGGGATGAAGGTGCTCTTTGATCCTTTTGCTCCTGTGGCCAGGATTAGCACCTCCAAAGAGCACTAAGGCAGCCTGGCTAGACAAAGCTGATGACACCTAATGCATGGAACGCAGTGCTTACACGCTCCATTCCTCATGAGGACCTTATTTAGGATGGTCCAGGCCAAAGCTGTGCTAAAGGCCAGAGGAAGTCTCCAAAGCTGTTTTTTTTTTTTTCCACTTGGTAGTTTGACTTACTCTCCATTTCCTTTTAAAAGGTTGATTTTGTGGCTTAACAATTGTGAATGTATAAAGTATAGTTAAATCACCACATAGAAGTTATGTTTACTCAATCTAGACAGGCTGCCTTGCAGCAGTGGTTGAAGTGGTCAGGAGTTTTCAGGAGGAGATGGAGCATGACAAAGAAGAACATGAGCCCAAAGAGCTGTAGACTCTGCTTAGTTTTATGTGGGATTTGTTATTAGTAAGTTATGGTATAAATCTGTACTCAAAGTTCAGTGGTAAAGAAAAGCCTTCCATAAATATGGTCAGCAGAATTCAACTATATGCACTAAATAAACAAACACACAAAAAACCTCTCTGCTTCAAGGAACAAATAACATTTCTCTTCAATAGGGTTGTTTTGCCTTTTTGTTTTTAAATTGTGGGCTCCTCCCTAATGAAATCAATTCATTGGAGCAAAGTAACTTGGATGAAACAAAGAAGAAAGAAAGAAAGGAAGAAAGAAAGGAAGGAAGGAAGGAAGAAAGAAAGAACAAAAGAAAGAAAGAAAGAAAGAGACAGGAGGGAGGGGGAGAGAGGGAGGGAAGAAGGGAGGGAGGAAGAAAAGAAGGAAGGGAGGGAGGGAGGAAAATCAGGCTATTGTAAGGTAGCTAACACAGATAAAGTAAACTCCATAGTACGGATGATAAGATGATCAAGACCTTTCAGTTTTAGGTATGTGTCCAGGAGCTGGATACACTGACAATATAAACTTCCTATTTTTAATTATATTTTTACAGGCAAAGAGCTTAAAAAGTGCTGCTTCTGAAGCATCTGAAGTTTACCTTGAGTGACACACAGGGATTGTCATCATTCATTGATATACTAGTGGTCTGAAATGCCTTGATTCTTCAAGTCTGACCTCACTATGCATTTCAGTAATCCCAGAGGTCACACAGGGCCCCCTCCAGAAGATTTTAAGACTGTAAGGCAGCTTCTGTCCCAATAAGCAGAGACTCCTGCATCAAGGTAGACCCTGAAGTGTTAAATATATAATCTCAAGTGATAAGTTCCAAAGTCATGACTTTGATCTTTCTGATAAAGGAAAAATATATATTACCTGAAAATTTAAATTTAAATCGGGCTGGCTGGAGGGTATGTCTTGTTGAGGAACTGTGTTAAAAATTAATCAGGCTTAGAATCTCTTGAACACTGAGGTTCTTTCTTATCCAATGGTTTGGGTTTGCCCAGGAGGTACAGTGTGGAGTCTGTTAAGAGACTCCATTTCCTCTCCTAAGGCATTTCAGGCACAGGAGGAACTAAGGGGCCTTGGTTTATCAGAAGCTGGCCATTGAAGGAGCATCATCACACAGGTGCCCAGCCTGACTCCCTACAACTTTCCACCACCTGGGAATCTCAATGTCCACTGACCATGGCCTCCAACCCACATGATGGCACCAATGCCCAGTCTGCCATACAACTGGGTAGAGCACTCCCACCACCACCCCCTCATCCCCTCCCCTCCCCATGAAGAAACTGCAACAGCCATTTATACAAACTGTAACAATCAGTGGAAGGGGAAATTGTGTTGCTTGCAGTTACAATACAAATTGTGCAAAGAACACAGCAAACACATGGAGCACTTAGCTCTGTTTCTAGAATCTTTCTGGGGTAAGCACTCCAATACCAGTGAGAACAGAAGAAGGGCCTGTCACTCCTGTACTGAAGCAGATAGCTCCTGAAAGGCCTCAGTCCCCGGGTCTGTCTGGCTATCCTTGAACTTGCTATGTAAACCAGGCTGGCCCTGAATTAAAAGAGATTCGCCTGCCTCTGTTTCCTAAGTGCTGGGATTAAAGGTGGGCACCACCACACCTGTCTGACCTCTTTGGAAGAATCTGTCTTCTAACTCTGAAGAGATATGATCTCAAATTTCTGAGACACGTCTGCCAGATTTCTGCTCCAGATCTTCCCTAAGGACCATGTAAGTGGAAGCCTTGAGAAACCTTTCATCAAGGACACGGTGCAGAGACTGCCACTTCAGGACACCACTGTTTCATTTCAAAGGCAAGTTTACACATGCCAGTTTTGATTCTGTACTCCGGCCGGTGTTGAGATGTGCTAAGAACCACTCTCAGAAACAGTTTACCGACCGCATGTAAGCTTAAGCACATTTGACTAAAGAACTGTTTTCCCAACACATCTTATACTACACAAATTAATCCAGCAATAAAAGTGCTTCTTAGGCTGGCCATGTTGTCATATATGGGTGAACAGAACAAGAAAAAAGCAGATGTGAGAAATGCAGAAGGCAGCACGTGTCGGGCACTGTTGTGGGGACTCCTCATCACATGTGAATCCCCGCTGTGGGACCCAGGCTTTTGCTCCAGCAATGGATTTGTGCTCCCTAAGGTAACTGGATGTAAGGAGCAAAGGGCAAAGGGCACATCCCCTGGGAAGCTGAGAGGAAGCAAATGCAGAAGCCCTCCAATGACTTGATGTTTCACTCTGTCTCCACAAGCTGGGATACAGAACAACAAAGGGGACCAGGAAGGGGGGGGGGACCTGAAGGCGGATGGAATGTGGGAGAGAAGAATAAACAAATGAGTGAATGAATGGGTGAGTAAATGAATGAAGTAACAAGCCAGAGACAACAAAGCTGTTTGTCGACCCCATTCAATCACTCATTTGTCTCAATGTACCCTCTCTTCTGAAAGTCTACTGAATGCCCAGAAGACACGGCCCTTGGCCTTCTGGAGCTTAGACATTTGCTTGACTACTGAATGATATTGTCAAGCCATGAAGTACTATGCAGAAAAGCACAGTGGTGTTGAGAAAGGAGCCAGGGACCTATGTGGACCTGCTGATGACAGCAAGTGAGCCGACGGGATGAGCCCCAAAGGTTAGAGTGCCAAGGACGCAGCACAGGGTGTGGGGGCTTGGTCCACTTTGTAGATGAATGATAGCAAGGGAGGTTGCTGGAGGCATCCTAGGCTGCAGCAGGAAGGCAACATGTACAAAACAGGCTTTCTCTAAGCACACAGCACTGCATAATGGGTTTAAAAAGCAAAGAAGATAAATGGCCTGACTTAAGTTTGAGGGGTCTTCCTGGATGGTGATGGATGTGACAGAGACAGAGAGTGACCAGCTGAGCTGCTGAGGAAGACTTGAAAAGCTTACCAGGGCAGCAGCAAGCAGGAACCATGTACTGCGTCTTTTTTTTTTTTTTTTTTTTTTAAGAAGGGGCCTTTTATGGGACATCATATGGACACGGACAGAAGAAAGGAGAACTTTATAAAACTAGATGTATTACCGGCCTCTACTAGATGGAGACAGGAGACTGGGGCAGTCAAGGTCATTCTTGGGTACTTAGCAAGTTTGAGGCCAGCCTTAGCTATTATGAAACCATATTCTCAAAAAAAACCAAACCAAAACAACATTGGCAAAAACAAATGGAGTGATTCATTTTGCCAAAAATTTTTTTTTAAAAAATGTGAGGAGAGGAGGAGAAGGGAAAAGGAACAGAGGAAAGAAGAGAAGCATTGGGAAAAGATGTAGGCATGTGTCTTGGCTAGTTTTACATCTACTTGATACAAACTAAAGTCCTCAGACTTAACTGGGGAAAAAAAAAAAGTCTCCATAAGATGCAGCTATAGGCATTTTCTAAACTAGTGATTGATGGGGAAGGTCCCAGCTTGTTGTAGGTGGTACTGTCTCTGGCTGTTGGTCCTGGGTTCTATAAGAAAGCAGGCTGGGTAAGCCATGGGAAGCCAGCCAGTACACAGCACCCCTCCATGGCCTCTGCATCAGCTCCTGCCTCCAGGCTCCCGCCCTGTGTGAGTTCCTGACCTCACTGTTTTTGATGATGAGCTGTTATAGGGAAATGGGTGAAACCAACGCTTTTCTTCCCAAGTTGCTTGGGTTACGGTGTTTTATGACAGCCGTAATGAGCCTGACTAAGACAGCAAGACCCACCTGGTCACTGGGAGACTCTAAGATCACAATGAACATGTGGGGAGTGAATGGAAAAGGTGGGAACTGGAAATAGATAGCAGAGCAGAGTATGTTCTGGAGGTGGACTATATGAATGCATATAGCTACACGAATGCATGGACCCTCACTCATATAGCTGAGGGCACAAGAAAACACCTTGAGGTATATGCCCCCCTGCAACAAAAGCTTTACTATCAGAAAAAATGGGGGGTTCTCTTATTTTAAAATGCCTAGTTCCAAATCTGGGCCCTGCATGAGCGGCTCCTCCTCTCTATGATACAAGGTGTGGTGGGGGGAGTTTGGGAGGGCTGGGGAGGCTAGGGGGTTGGGAATTAATTCTAGGGAGCTGGGAGGTCAAAAAAGCACCACATTCAGGCTGGTACTCAGTACTTCTGAGTCTCACATCCCTGCCATTGACTATCAAACATAAACCAGCCACTTTTCCTCCTAAAGCAGCAGTCAGGGCTCTCGAGTGGAAAAGAAAACCACATGAATGAATATTTTTTGGTGATGAGCCTGCCACTGAGCATTTGCACATTAAGTACTCTGAAGAAGTCAGGAAGGGCAACAGAGTGCCATGTTAATAAAACAGCTGGAGAGAGAGGCTGAGGGCATACAAACACCAACTGCATCCCTCACCTTGGGAAGTGGAAAGGAGGCTGGCTGAGCAGGAAGGTGTAAGACTTTACATCCTGCGTTTTCTGTTAGCTGGAAAATAACTCCCAACTTGGAAAAAGCCCAGTAGAAACTGAGGTGTGCATGAAGGTGAGGGAGTGCTTTGCCCTTGGCTTCTCAAAGCACCAATTGAGCTTCCGAAGAAAAGCCATCCTTGAACCTCTTCCTGAATAGGCTTTTTATTAATCAGTGTTGATTTTTGTCCGGCCCCTTCAATGGACTTCCTGAAGTGGTGGCATCTGATTAGTTGCTCTGAGGTGCCCACAGATCTTAATCCAGCTCTTGTTAAAGACCACAGGGGAGAGGGCACAGCTCAGCAGAACAGGTGGGGCCCTGTCTTAGCTTGGGTATAGCCCTAGATTTGACCCCCAACCTGGGTTAAGAGTGGGCAGTGGAGAGAGTCTAGTTAGTAAAGCATTTGCCTAGCAAGCGTGAGAGTCTGTCTACCTCAAGCCAGTCTCCACAACCTATATAAAAGCTAGAAGGGTGGTGTAAACTTGTGACCCTAATGCTGGGAGAGCAGAAACAGGAGGATTCTTTGGGTCCATTGCCCAGTCTAGCCAGTCAGCAATGTCCAGGGTAACTGAGAAACTCTCTTTTTTGTTGTTTTGTTTATTTTCATTTGTTTGGTTTTATTTGGTTCATTTTGGTTTGTTTTGGCTTTTCAAGACAGTCCTGGAACTTGCTTTGTGGACCAGGCTAGCTTTGCACTCACAGAGATCTGCCTGCCTCTGCCTCCCAAGTGGTGGGATTAAAGGTGCCCAGCAAGAAACCCTGTCTCAAAGAAGCAATGAAGGAAGATACCTGGTGCCCACTTGTAGCTTCCACAAATAGCATGTACACTCCCCACACACACCCACACATGAACATACACACAGACAGACATATAGAGACACCCCAAAAAGAAAACCTGTCAGACAAGATTTCTCAAATCCTTAAAAATATATTCTGTTTTCTAAAAAGTTTGGCTTCCTACTTTTTCCTTCCTTCCCAAGATAAGACTTGTGAAGGCCATAGTGGGTAGTGAGCTGGAGATTATACAAAGATGGTTCATTTCTCAAGAATGCTCACCTATTCATAACCTGATGAAACATGGCCCAGGCAGACAGCTTAGTGTTGAAGGGCTTGCCCCAAAGGATCTGATCCCCAGAGAACACATGAACGTCAGCACGCTGACAAACTTGCCAGCGCCGCTGAATCAATGAGCTCCAGGTTCAGTGAGAAAATAAGGGAGCTGGAGAGGTGGGTCAGCAGTTAAAAGTACTTGTTCTTACAGAGGCTCCAGGTTCTGTTCCCAGCACATGCATAGAGAGTCACAGGCATCTGTAATTCCAGTTCCAGGGTATATGTGAAATAGCCCAAGCTCAGCAGAAGAATAATAGAGTGTCTTTAACTCACAGCAGAACCCAGACAGGGTCTTATAATTCAGACCTTATTCAAAAGTGTTTCTTGATTTATAATAAAGTATGATGATGGAAATTTCACATGTATGGGAATTTATAGCTTCACATTCCTGACAACGCATGTCTTTGTCTCTCTTGGTATATCCATAACTCTCAGCATGTTTAAGAAACATTCCACATTCCCAAGGCCAGTAAGCAGTCAGGCCAAGTATTTCTACATGAATGATCGATGAATTGCAAATTTAAGGTCCTTAGAAATCTATTTTTAAAGTATTGTTTATAAACTTGTGATTAACTATTGCCCTAGAAAAAATTCTGGACCTTAGCAACCTCAAAAAGAATAAACCAGATCTTATGCAACAGAAGGTGTCTTGACTCCAAGAAAATCTAACCCATGAAAATCTGGGTTTACCACAAATATAAACTTGGGAAAGATTATTTATCTTACAAAGTGAGTCATAATGAGTATAAAAGTATGATTCCATCGCCCAAAACCTGCTTCACATTCAGCTTTTTGAGAGATAAATAGCCTTCCATTCAGCAAATGTTTACTAAGGCCTTTCCACACTGCCATTTGCGTTAACAATAGACTTCATACATTTAACTACCAAAGGTCTATTTAATATTTTGGTTAGTATCAATGCAAGCCTGTTAGCAGAATTGAGAGATCTCATTTTACTTTTAAAACATAATTTTAACCTTAAAAATACACTGTGTCCATCTTATTGCCTGGGTATTGTTGTTGGGCCCTGAAGGTCCATTGTCAGCAAACTTCAGAACAAATCAAATTAGTGCTGGGGACACTTTATATTATAAACTCTTTGCCCATCAAAACACCACCACCCTTAAAATGTTGAGAATTTTACAACAGGTCCAGGTTTTGTGTAAGCAGGCAGTATTATTTTACTACTGAAGTCAATGAGCCCCTTGTAAAACATGTTGCCAGATTGCCTTCAGAAACAAGAGAAGCTGTATTATTCTAAATATCATATGATAACCATGTAGAATATCTTAGCTCAAATGTGAAAATAGATATTTATCACTCTCTTTTAGTAGATATTAGGGCTATGTATAGGCAACTCAACTTTCTCCTCACCGGTCTATCCAGACGACTTGGATTCTGTTTTGCAACCTTGATGAGCATTTAGGAAGCACTGACCTCCCCTCTAATGCAAACATGTGCATCTATGTTTGTTCTTCCCTATACCCCATTTCCCTTCTCTCTGTGGCTCAGCCCAAACATGGATAATGGTCCCACAATACAAAAAAACAGAGATTAATAATAATAATAATTTAAAAAATAAATTAAAAAATTTAATCCAGGGCCTATTTTTTTTTGACAAAACAGACGTTATATAAACATATTAAAATTTTCCTTCATTTTCTTTCCTACGTTGGTCTTCTGAGAAATATAATAACCTCAAATAGTGAGTGGCTGTTTTATCTGATGTGGTACCATCAAACATGCTACTGGAGCTAGAGAGATGGTTTAGCAGTCCAAAGTACTTGCTACTCTTGAAGAAGAAATGGCAGCTCACCATCATTTGTAATTCCAGTTCCATGGGATTTGATGCCCTCTTCTGGCCTCTGTGAGCACTGCAGGCATGTGTTACACATACATGCATGTGGGTAAACATTCAAACACAGTATGTACTATTATTTCTTAAAAATCCTTTATAATAGTCTCTGAAACCTTTTGAAGTAATTCCTAGCACTTCATTTATGCTTTGATTCAGTCACAGAAACCCCACTGAGCACCAGGTGTCCTGTCTTCATCTTTTATACAAAAAAATTCCGAATGTTAATGTTAATGTAACATTACATTAAAATGTAATCTCAGACACCAGGGGTCCACTTCTGGCCTTGCTAAAACCTGGGGTAAAAGGGTCATGTTTGGCTTCACCTTTTTTTTTTTATTATTTGAAATGTAGATGGCAATGAAGAGAGTCTGAGATGATTAATCTTGATTATCAACTTGAATGGACTAAGAAGTACTTGGAATATCAGTAAAGTATGTGTCTGGACATGTCTGTGAGGTTGTTTCCAGACAGAATTGGCAAAGCAAGGATGCCCACATTGAGGGGGTGGCATCATTCTATGTTGGGGCACAGATGGAAATTAAAAAGAGAAAAAAAAGACCTCTAGCTGAAGCACTGTCTCTCGGCTTCCTGAGAGCCATGATGTGAGCCGTAGTGATGCACCATGTTCTTTCTGCCTCCGTCTCTCGGCTTCCTGAGAGCCATGATGTGAGCCGTAGTGATGCACCATGTTCTTTCTGCCTCCATGGACCAGAACCTCAACCATCACCAGCTCTGTCTCCCATGGATCAGGGCCTCGGCCATCACCAGCTTTTTCTGCCTCGATAGACTAGAGCCTTGGCTATCATCAGCTCTTGCTCTATGGACCAGAGCCTCAGCCATCACCAGCCTACTAACTATACCTCTCTATAGTTCTGTTAGTGTTATGTCACACTGAGGAGAATCTGACTGACTGCAGCTGTTCTCAGCCTGTGGAGACCCATGGTCTACACTTGGCATCCGGAGGACAGCTTTCCTGACTCCGCAGACCCAAGCTGGGACCCATGAACATGAGTCCCTCCAGACTGCCAGCTTTCTCCAGGTGGATCTCTCTGGAAACCGAGGTAACAATGTGGCTAAGATGACACCAACTGTCATCATAACACTTCTGCTTGTGAGTTCATCCTCGCCTGCTCTTCCCTTTGCCCACCACAATCCTGCCATCTAAACAACCTCTCCTCGACACTCCCTCCCTTGGAAAGAACTCCAGAAAATAAAGGCAATACAAAACAAGATTAAACAGTGAGTCTTTACTACAACGCATGTGTTCTGTACATCCTCAGGCAGGATTAACACACTGAGGAGGTCAGGGGTATTGGGATGTGTGTGTGTGTGTGTGTGTGTGTGTGTGTGTGTGTGTATGTGTGTGTGTGTGTATCACTGGATAATGAGGCCTGATTGTACCACTGACTTGAAATATTAGGCTTAAAGGGTTTTAACTCTTGTTGGAAGCATCCAGCGCAAAGGAGGGCCAATACTTTTCAAATTTAGTCAAATTTCAAATTCAAATGGCTGATCTGTGACCTTTTCACAGGAGGACATCCATAGATCTAGGACATCTAAGGAGCTGGCATGCAGAAAGAAAAATCCTTCCTATGTAGATCTGTCACCAAATGAACTCTTGAATTTTAACATGTTAAGGAGTCAGAAGAACAGAAAAAGACAAGAAGAGACAAGACAGCACACAGAAAGTACCAGCCAAGATATTCTCAAGCTTAAACATACTGTCAAGGGCAAAGATACAGTGAAATGGGAGAGGGGAACACAGATTCAAGGCCATGAAAACGTACCCTTATGTTGGCTTCTAAAAGTTGTTTTGGCTTTTATACTTAGGTCATTGGCCACTGGGGTTTGTGTGTGTGTGTGTGTGTGTGTGTGTGTGTGTGTGTGTGTGTGTGTGTGTGTGTAAAAATAGATCTGTATCATAAGTAGCTATATAAACATTTGTGACATGAGATCCAACTTCATCTTCTTGTGTATGGCTATCTAATTATCCCACCCCTATTTTTCAGGATCTTATCTTTTCCTTGCTGCAGGGTCTTGATATTCTTATAAAACAACAGTTGACAATAAATGTTTAGCTTAGCATTTGAACTTTGAATTGCATGTTTTTAAAATCTCTGCCAGTCCTTAGGCCAACAACACATTACTTTGATTACTCTAAATTCACGTTAAGTTTTAAAATTGGAATAATATGAATCTTCCGTGTTAGTTTTTAAGGTTGTGTGTTCTTCTTAGGACATGACTTTTGACAGTTTTGTACCTTGGTGTCTAGGTGTTTAACATTAGGTGTTTACTTTTTGTTGAATGATTGGGTTCCGGGAATGTAATTCATCTACAGCTGAGATAAGGGTGAGGGTGAACCGGTAAGAGGCATAGAAGAAAACACTCTGATTAAGCAAGTCCTGCTGGGAAGGGGCTCCAGTGACAGAGGACCAGTAGTCGGGGCTTTGGGCTCTAGTGTCAAGGAATTGTAAACATGTTATCCTCCTACTCGCCTATTACCAGATAACTACTCAGAGACTTACATTAATTATAAATGTTTGGCAGGTGGCTCAGGCTTATTACTAGCTAGCCCTTACATTTAAATAACCCATTTCTATTAATCTATGAAACGCCATGTGGCCCATGGCTTACCAATTCTTTTACAACTTGCTTCTTGGGTGGCATACAGCCCCGGCTCCACCTTTATTCATCTCTGTCTTTAGTTTAAATATTCTGCCTAACCTTATTCTGCCTGGCTATTGGCCAAACAGCTTTATTTATCAACCAATGAGAACAGCACATATTCACAGAGTATAGTAGGATCATCCCACAGATAATCACTTTCAAAATCACATGATAAGGGAAGAAAGCCACAAGGCTATTCTTGTAGTCAGCTAAGTCTTCTATACTCCAACCTATACTGTAACCACGACGGTCAAATATGGAGACACAGGGGCTGGAAAGATGTTCAGCAGTCAACTTCCAGAGGACCAGCCACCCACAAAAGCCAGGACACATATGCCTATGACTACAGCTCCATGGGATCTGACCCATGGGCACCTACACCACAGGCCCACCCCCACACAAACACACATCTACATAATTAAATATAATACAATAAAATAATACAGTGAAGCAAAATAAGGAGCAGTTAACTGTTTTCCCTAAACTGGGAAACTCCATCTTGCTTCTAATCTCTGAGAGTGGCCTCTGCTTTTAGTTTATAGAAACATTCACCCCATTTATGATATGCTGGAAGGTGTGAAGGGACTGGTCCTGCAGATCCAAAGCTGCAGGAACTCCTCAACACAGGCAACAGCAGGATAACAGAGAGAAGTCCCAGTAAGTGCTCAGCATCAAGAATGAAGCAGGGGCAGAGGCTTCAAACCACACCAATAACTCTCTGCAGTGAAAAGTTGCAGGTAAAGATAATAGTTTACTTTGTGCCTCATTTTGTCTCACTACAGTTTCCATAACAAGGCTGATTTTTTTCCCCCTTCTCTCTTTTTCCTTTTTTTCTCTCTTAAATTTTATTTTATATTACTTTGGGGAGAGAGGTTGCAAAGGTAGAAGGTGGATATGAAGGGACAGGGGAAGAAACGGGAAGGAGCTGCGTGATGTGAAAGGCACCAAGCATAAATAAAGAGGAGGGGAAAAAAGAGAAATAATCTGTTTGACAAGTGAATACGCTTGCGCATATCAGAAAACACACAAGTACTATCATGACCTTTGGAAAAAAATTCTGAACAAAATCTTCAGTAAACACATTCATCAGTTTTAGGTGAATTGAATAACCAGTCAGTGACATCAACCAGACTGGACACTGTTATTGCTCAAAAAAACAGACTCCAGTTATGAAAGGGCTGTGGTTGCCTGTGGTGCCCTGTAATACATTCATTTGCAACTTTTAGGCATGTACTTTTGAGTGCAGAGTATTTCAAGTATAAATAATTTGGGCAGTATGACATGTCATTATTGTTCATATATTTTATGTAAGCTGCCACTGAATAATTAGTCTTTTTATAACAGCAAATATTGCTGCTAAGACATTAAGCAATCTATTGCCACCCCACAAAATTGAGCCATATGGTCCCATCTGTTTCTAGGTTCCATTGTAACACAGCTACTTCGGGTCAATAAAGGAACTGCTAATGTGTTTCTTACTGCGCAACTTTCCAAATCAACAGTGTGCTGTCAATATAAAGAGACAGGAATCTGATGGGGTTGGTAGTTTGCTCTGCACCTCATGGCCCTTGTGGCAATTTCAAACAATATGTGAAGTATGCAAACAGTCTCTAAAACTGTATTGTTCTGGAATTATTGAGAACTGATCACTTTACTTAAGTGTCAGGGAAATGTATAATTATTCTGTGCAATCACCTCAGCTTTAAGTACAGCAGAAGACTCTGAGTGCCCTGTGCACAGCTTTGTTTCAAGTTTGATCTTCCCCTCAACAACTAAATGTCAGTGCGTGTCTGCAAAACCCATTGCAAGGGACATCCTTCAAAGCGGGCTCAGATATCACAAGTCTTTCTCTTACTCACCTGTGAGCATTGGCTAATGTATATTATCATTGGTGTGATGATAGTATCAACTGTCGATGTAGGAACACAAAAGATGCTTAAAAATAATAGCTGCTGGTCCTAGCATATTCTTTACCCAGAAGCCCCTTGTTTTAACACCTTTGTTGCTACCTGTTAAGAGAAGCCAGTTCCTCTGACCACAAGTATCTCAGTTCCTAGAGAAGGAAGACAGTAATTTTGCCTTTTCTCCCCTTTGAGGGGACAGTAGGCAACATCTGAGGACATCTTCGTTGTCACAACTAGAGAAGGAAGATGTCACTGGGATCTACTGGCTAGAAGCCAGGGATACCGATCAATGTCCTAAGATGCAGGTATTGCACGAATTCTAGTTGGCATATAATGCAAACTGGAGCCAGATGTCGGGGAACAGCTGGAATATCAGAGAGAGGAAACAGACCACAGTCAGTTCTCATCCAGCCAACTTCTCAGGCTGAACAGGGTAAATGCTGTCTTTACAGGTTCCTAAACAGAAATGATCTGAATCTAACAGCCACCAAGTGGAGCTGAGAAAGCCCTCATAGAGACTTACTCTTCAAGAGCAGCTGGCTCAACCTTTGTCTTATTACTGCCCCATTTTAACCTATTCTTTAAAAAAAAAAACCTGCTAATGGTCCTATCTGATATGTCTGATAGTTATTTTTGACTGTTTTGGGGTTTCGAATATTTTCTGTTGGACTTTCAGAAAAACTACCCAATATATCAATACTTCTAAAGCAAAAATGAAATTAGGCTTTAAAAATTACTTTTAATAATCGGCCTGCTTTAAGATACTTTTGGACCTTTAAGGTAGTTTTAAATGAGGAGGAAAAGATTTGGGAGGGGCAAAGACTCTGGAGAAGACTACTATCCATCCTCACTGAGAAACGTTCCCAGAACTGTGAAAGTCAAACGGGCATCACTGTCACCACATGAAGAACGGACACTGCATTACCAGTGTTGAGCCACAATAACCATGTCCAATTATATGGGCACATGGCTTTGAACCTAGCTACAATCAGCCTAAAGACTGCTCACAGTTAGAAGCAGGAAAAAAATATTTAATATTTGAATTTTTTGTTTACATGCCATTTGTTAGTTAATTCTACAGAACTAACACTCTTGAGTGAGGAGATATATTAGATATGCAACATTTGTAATGCATAAATGGGGAAATAGATGGAATTTGTTTAGAATGTACCAGAAACTGCACAATTCAACTGTTTGCTATAGAAACACCATCAAAAATAAAGTATTATAACTAAACAACAACAAACCATTGCTAAGTGAGAAAAACATCAATTGTGGTACCTTAGTCCTATAATTCTGGTTTTTGGGAGGATGAGGCAGGAGGATTTCCATGAGTTTGAACTACATAGAAGACCTTTAAAAAAAAAAAAAAGCCAGGAGCTGGGTGAGTGTGGTAGCACAGGCCTTTAAATCCCAGGACTTGGAAGGAGAGGCAGATGGATCTCTGTGAGTTCAAGGCCAGCCTGGTCTACAAAGAGAGTCCAGGACAGTCAGGGCTACACATGGAGACCTTGTCTAGGAACAAACAACAAAAACTCCAAAGTCAAAACAAAACAAAAAAGTGGAGAAAGCACCTAGACATTTATTTCTCTCCCTTCCTTCCTCTTTTAAGTTAGAGTCTTTTTGGTTGACGAGGCTAGTCTTGAACTCAGAGATTGAAACGACTCTTTGGCCACTCAAGTAACTGGAACCTTGCAGGTTCCCACCCCCATCACCCCAAGCTTTAAATACACATTTATTTAAGAAAGACACGAAGTGACAAATGAGTCCATGATGCCCAGCATCAGCACCACTGAAAAAATACAATCAAAACACAGAGAGGTATGACTTTTCCCTGTCAGAACTGCCACCACCAGCAAACAGAAAACACCCGAGGGACCATGGACTCAGAGGCTCCGGCCCTGTGGGTAGGGATAAGAAACAGCCTGGCCGCCATGGACAAGTTTGGTAGCTGTTCATAGAGTTACCATATGGCTAACAATCCTAGGTGTGCACCCCAAATTAAAAACAAGTGCTCGATGTTCATGGCAGTTTGATTCACAATGGCAAGAGGTGGAAACCAACAAATGTCCATCAACAGATGAATAGTGAACAGAAGTGGTATGTACACACACTGGAGGTATCTATTTTCCAGTCACAAGCAGAGAAAAGGTGTGCTGTGCAATGTGGATGAATCTTGGAAAGGGTGTTTAGTGATGTAACACAGACCCATAGGAGAAATAATGAGGATTCATCGTGAGTGGAATAGCTACAGATCTATAAAGACAGTACACAGAGTGGAGATAACTGATCAAAGGACATAGAAGTTTATTCTGAGAAGAAATGTTCTGAAGATGGACAGTGACTAGGGGTTCACTGTATGAGCACGCTCAATGCCATCAAAAACGGTTATCTGGTAAATGTATAATTTTTAGCACAAAAAAGAATGAGTCCATTCCAAGTGTCAAGATGATGTGCTCTGTTACCCTTCAAGGGCATTTCTCTCCCCTTCTCTGCCAGAATTAAAAATGCTTTTGATCAATAATAATTCTTGTAAAAATAATGTGTCATGGCCTCATAGAAATCTGAATAGCAGATGAAGTGAAATGCTGAGGAATCTTCTAGATAACCAGAAGGCTAATCCCTTTCTACGCTGCTCTGTAAAGGACATCCCAGCTCTGTGAACCCTGGCTCTCTGCCTGCCCTTCAGATCCCTTCCTCCCACTAAATGCAGTTTTATGTAAACATATCAATCTCCTCTGATGGCAGTGGTTTGGTGTTTAGAGCAAAGTACCATTTTAAAAATAACATCTGCTTCAACAACCAAGGGAAGGAGGAAATATGGACTAAACCCCAGAGAGATTCATTTTTTAATGAGATCTGCTTTCTACCTCAGAACCAACTGACAGCAACTTTATACAGCCTTAATCAATACTGTTCAGCTTTATTTTCTCTGTTTCAGTTTGCCTTATGATATAAACTCTAAAAGTTCTTCAACCAGAGTTGGAGTCAGGGATCTGGCAAAGGTCTTAGGTTGGATTCCCAGAACCCACTTGATAGGCAGCTCAAACCATCCATAACTCCAGTTTCAGGGGAACCAATGCCCTCTCCTGGCCTCTATAGGCACTGCATACATGTGGTGCACAGACATACATGCAGGCAAACAGTCATACACATAAAAAAATAAATCGCTTCAAAATGGTCTCCAGTTAAAATAACATATTATGTGGCCTTTGAACCTAGCCACAAAGGGCTGAAGCTAGACTGAGTTCTAATACAACTGTAAGAATTCTAGGGGTAAGGGGGAAGCAGAGATACTATATCTTCTCAGGGAGTAACAGTCTGATGTTTACAGTTGGCAATATTGCAGAATCTCCAAGACACCATGGGAAGATCCACACGGTTTGAACTGTAAAACAGATTATATGATCCTTCCTTAAATAGAATGACAACAGAGCTGACCACCTGAAAATAATGTGGGTTCTACCAAATTTACATTATACTACACAATTAATTACAAGAATGTTTGAAGTTCTCTTAAAAACACACTTTAAAATTTTTGTTTTTCTTATATAGAGATTGCAATTATTTTAATGCTCAGTTTAATGAAGTTGTTCAGTGACCTCTAAGCTTTCTGACCAAGCAGACTTGGAAATAAAGAGAACATTCCCTTGCAGGCGCCAGGGCATGAGGTATGTTGCTGCTGGAGCTTGGCTACTCTTTGCCAGGTGCTGAACTGGAATGTGGAGCCAGCTGGATTCCTGGTAACTTGTGTGCAAATCACACTGTCTTCTTTTCCACAGCCCACATAGAGGAGGGCATCAAATCCAGACATCCCATGCAACTGCTCCAGCATCCCCCCATTTGGATCTCAGTGGATTCCATTTCTAGTCCACAGAAGATCTGTCCATAGACCATGTGACACTGTGTTGTGACTTGTAACACAATGAGATCACCATTGTTTCTGTTGGTTGGGATAAAAAGTGCTACGCTTGCATTGATTGCAGCCTTCAATTTTTAATCTGAACTATCCAGTTTACATATTTTATAACAAACACAGTGAGGGGAGTGTGCATTGATGTTTTTAGCTTCAAAAATTCTTCTGGCCTCCTAACCTGCATTTTCAGCCTCAAGGCTCCCTCTGCTCCTCCTTCAGGAAGCACACTTCCTGGAAACCCTCCCCAGTGACCTTCGGGCATCAGTGAGCTTCTCTCCTGCCCACTGGGCTCCCACAGCATCAAGCAAGCATCTCCATCCCTGAATTTGTTAAAGGCAGAGAATCTCCTCAAAGCCAGCGAGATACCTGATATGCAGGGAACCATTAACAAATGTAGAGTGAGCAAAGGTCTAAGTCCAGTCTTATCAACAACATGTACCATTGCTTTATTAAATCTCCTGTAGTTAGTCTAAAATCCACCCTAAAACTTACAGCTTTGCCACTGTCACACAATAAAAAGGTGGACTACACATACAACTACTTCTGGGCATTTAATAGCTTGTCTGCTTCAAGCGGTATTATACAAAATACTAATTAGTGTGTGAATCACTGTAAAGGCTTAAATGGCTATAAATAAGACTTTAATGTTTTTAAACAGATGTGTATATGTGTGTGTTGAGGGTGGCTGGATTTCCTGGCTGCCTGAGGGATGGAACAATCACGAAGAATTCATGTGCAATAAAAGGTGCCTATTATCCTAGCACTTGGGAGGCTGAAAGGAAGATAGTGATTTCAAGTCAGCCTAGCATCATAGTGATGTTGACTCAAACAAACAATTCACTAATAACCATGTTATGGTTGCGATCCAGGGATGCTCAGCAGTGATGGTGCATCAACTACCAGGACACCTGATCTGCTGGTGTCAATGTGGTCATTAGGAATGTGACACTGCTTCAGACTGTCTTCCTTATCCCCTTGATGCAACATCCCTATTCTGACCCTTTGAAAGCTCTCTATTAGCCACGGGTTGAAACTAAATAGCTCTTCCTTGTCTAACAATTAGCCCTGTATCTTTCTCTTCACGATAGCCCACATCCCCCAAGGAAGAGGAAGAGGGGAGATGAAGGATGGTGTGGGCCTATGCTAGGGTTGAGTGGCTCAAGATGAGAGGTGACTCCTAATCTCTGCACCTTTCAGTCCTCAAGATCCTCCCAATGAGGCCAGCCAGGGGCCATGGATGAGCAGAGATGGAAGGACTGTCAGCAGGGAGGCCTGGCTGGATGACTGGGGCGGCATGCTTCAAACCTCCTGGTGGGAGATTCAGACTCACTCTTGAGATAGTAGAGGTCACAGGAACAAGCAATAGTGTTAGATGAAGTAAACCCTACCATCCCCCTGCCTCAGTGTCCTGACCTTTTCACAGGGATTTCTACAAAAATCTCTTATTCTCAGAACCTTCGAGGTAACTCATTTATATTCTTGAACCTTGAGTGGCTGGGAACTCATATTTGGAGAGATGAAGCTCTACCAAAACCCAAACAGACTGTAACTGGAGAGAGCTTTAAAGAATCTCACTGTTCGTTTTTACTTTATGTGTATGAATGTTGGCCTGTTTGTATATCTGAGTTCACAGAGGCCAGAATAGGGCTTTATGTCCCCTAAAACTGGAGTTACAGGTGATTTTGAGCTGCCATGTGAGTGCTGGGAAGTGAACCCAGGTCCTCTGCAAGAGCAGCCAGTGCTCTTCACCACTGAGCCATCTCTCCAGCTCTGGTACTATTCTTAAAAGTTTTTCTCTATTTTTGAAATTTTCCACAAAGGAATATGATCACACATACCCTTCATTTCCCCCTCCATTATGCCCATAACTTCCTAACATATCCCCTTTCAAATTTATGTCTTTTTAAAAAATAAATCACTAAATTCTCCTACTGCTGCCTAGAAGTATGAGCCCACCCACTGGAGCATGGGAATCTTAAGAGTGGCCACATTCTCAAAAATGAATGATTCTCCTTCCCCCAGGAACTATTCACTGCCCATAGCTCTTTAGTAAGGGGTAGGACTCTAAGATCACATACCCCATCTATGTTGGGATTTCAGAGATCTTCACCTTGTGCACCCCAGATAATGTGAACTCATGAGTCCAATAGCCATAAAAAAAAAACAATGAGCTTTTCATAACAATCTATCCCATCCTGCTATCGTATATTCTTTCCATGATGTTTCCTGAGCCTTGGTGGGGTATGATGGGGAGTTAAATACAGATGTACTGTTCAGAGCTGAGTCTTCAGTCTCTTATTCTTATCACCTTAACAACTCATGTATTTCTACATTGGCTGTCACCCACTGCGCGCACACACGCACGTACACACACATATGATAGGTAGATAGATAGATAGATAGATAGATAGATAGATAGATAGATAGATAGATAGATAGATAGAAATGTAGACAGACAGACAGACAGATAGACAGACAGACAGACAGACAGATAGCAGTAGGTAGAAAATAAAGCCTCTCTGATCAGGTCCTAGTTCAGAACTGGTCTCTACTCTGAGTCCAAAGCATCCTTGGGATACCACCGTGACATCAGCCTTTCTGTTCTCCTGCACCGTCTGTAAACTTGTCTGTAGAGTCCAGGATTTTATTTTTATGTGTTTCTTATTTTGTGGGGTGTCCCCATTTGCAGCCTGGTTTGGGGCTCTCGTAAGCAGTAGTTAAAGGGTAAAAAAGGTGAAAAAGAGTAAATGCCCCCTACTCCACCCAAATACACTCTGAAGCAGTATCTACAATATCCTCACATTTAAAAATCAACATAATATTTCTAAAAACCAGAAACTGTGTATGCAGTATATTTTTACCAGTGGTTTAGATAGAGTCACTATAGAAATCTAAGAGAATGCATGCCTCTGAAATAACACCAATGTACCAGCTGCCACTGTTTACAAACACAGTCAGCACCTAATGGCCAACTTGTGTAAACAGATAATTAGTCAATAAACCATAGGGAGCCATCCATGTACACAAAGCTTTGTATCTGGCCAACTTCTGATCCCACTCACATCTGTGAGAATTGAACTCAAAGGCCACTAGAAATCAGAGAAACCTGGTAAAAGACACATCAAGAGCAAGGCTCGTTGAACCTAAAATCTTCTGCACTTGGCATATTTTCTCACTGTCCCTGTTCACTGCTACTGTTTTTTGCTTGGCACAGTCTCCCCTGCCATTATCAATCATCACTCCTGGTAGTCACGTAACCCTGGTGGTCTTGCTTTACAAATATGCCCCATGACTCATTTCTCCACAGGCAAGATGATGGTGGAAGTATTTCCTTAGCTAATCTGCTAAGACCCTCTTGTGACTTAGGGATCTCATCTTCTGCTAATGCCAAGCCAAATAGATGATGCCTCCTAAGGACATCTGCCAATATGCCATCCACAAGGCTCACATCCCTACCCTTGTAAGCCTCACAATGTCCCAACTGTACTAATGTTCTAGCTTTAAAATGACCTGCCCTTTCCCTGCTCCAGTCAAATGCCAACTCTTTCCTCTCTGATTTTCAGAAAACAAAAAGATGAACTAATTAATTTATAATGAAGTGTGAGTGAGAGAGGCCAAATATCCTACCACAAAGCAGAAAACAGGTAGACTCTGCATGCTTTCCTGGGTTGTCATTGTTTTCTGAAAGATAATATTGCCAAGGCAGACAACATTAGCTCCAACAGTTTAAAAGATAATACTTTTAATATCACACATCAAGCTTGCCTTAAGAAAGTTCTGCGCATCTGCTCTACACTTCCCATAGTACGTGAAACACATAGCTCACTCAGTGTGAACAGCTTGGGGAGGGGGTTAAAGTGAAAAGCGCCAGACCATGCAGAGGGAGATAGTCTACAGATTAAAGCTGGGTTTAAAGGCAAAAGGTCCCCTCTACCTAGAAAGTCCTTTTGAGTCAGTGATTTTTAACCTCTTGCTCCCTGAGGGTTCCTATGTCCACCATCTCCACACCTAAGCAGTCACTCTAATCAACAGTCTTATAAGTGGTCAGATCATAACCACATTTCAGCTGTACTTGGTGACACATGATTGTAATTTCACATTTGAGAGGATCACTGTAAATGGGGGGCCAGCCTGGGATACATAGCAATACCCTACAAAATCCCAGCATGGAAAGGAGAGGTCATGAAGTCTCTCCCATAGCTGAAGAGATAGTGATTGGCAGTTGATACATAGCTTCAGGAGAGGCCGGTGAGTTTTCTTTAAAGGTGTGGCCCTCCACAGCTCAATCGCTCCAGTGAGAGGGCCACACATCCAGTAACTGGATATGACAGATTCAAAAAAACAAAGGGGACACAAAGTTGGGTGGGTGGCGAGGTTTTGGAGGAGGGATGAATATGATTAAATCACATGTGTTAAATTCTCAAATAACTAAGAGATGAGGGGAGGGAAGAAGGGAGACAAACGGGACAGAGAGACAAAACCAGGGAGAGACAGAAAACAAACAGGAAGAGAGAGTGAGGCAGAGAAAGAAATAAGCAAAAAGAAAGAAATAGGGTGAATTAGACAAAGAACGGAACAGAGGCAAGCAGAGAGGGGGAGAGAGAGACAGAGAGACAGAGAGAGAGAGAATTTTATATTTAGCATTTTAAAGGGCAACTCAAATATTGATTAGAAAAAAACAACAGAGCAATGGAAAATTTGGCATTTATTTCATGGGTTGCACTTGCTCTCTCTAAATTAATCATGGGCTTCAGAATAAGGGGCAGAGAAGTGAAGGGCTTCAGTATCGGGACCTCTGGAGGGCTACAGTTCTTGCCCCGTGCACCTTTACAATCCATCTCTTAATATTCGGTAACTTTGTTTTACACCAAAGTGGATTTAAAATTTTAAATGCAGTCTCTTGGATTCCTGTGAAGCTGATTGGGAGTTAATTAGAGCTTTCCAATTAAAACTGTACAATGATTTCATATCTTCTAGGCCTGACATGCCGATTCTAGTTCTCAGACTGCCACACATTAACTCTATTTGAGTTTGCTGAGCAGAATTTGGTGCATGTTAAAGACCTTTAAGCATCTGGCTTGAACACAGCAAAAGCTCAAATCAGGAGTTTGAAGATGCACCCTAAAACATCATCAATTTTGATGTGGCTTTGGAGGGAGGGGCCATAAGTGGGATGACGTTAGCAATTATTTGTTAAAATCATATTAGAGTTTTATTGTGGTGGCTGTATTGTCTAAAAAAACAAAAAATTCCATTGTATATTTGGTGAGTCTGATATAGAAAATTGATAATGCAGTAAGAGTTATCACTGAGCATCCCTGACTCTTAACACTCAAATACAGTATTCTTGGGAGGGGGTAGTCCTTGGATGGGAGCTACCTGGGGTGGGGTGAGCTCAGAATGCTTCTCCCTCTGGGCAGTCTCTCACCACATCTCCATAAGTCCTCAGCTCACTTCAACACTGCCTTCTTGAAAACTGGCCTTTTAAGACCTAGTTTATGGGTGAAATGCTTTTATAGATTTTATTTCAGAAGGATTCAATAAAGAGACTTTTGCATTTAATTAATATTTATTGCTGGAATGCTGAGTTGAACGCTGCAGTTAGCAGTAAAGGAATAAGAAGGGGAAGATGAAACACAGGCCCCTCCTGTAAGGACCACTTAGGGGCAGAAATAAATGTATGTACAGCCAAGTTAATGCTAAGCAACACAAAGGATGCAAATAATTCCTAAGAAGACACAGCCGCCACCCAGGAGAACCGAGAAAATTCCCTGAAGGTAGCACACGGGCTGAGTTGACAAAATGAGGAGATGTGGGGGGTGTGGGGGGCAAATCCTGGGCCTGAGCCTAAATTCAAGAAACAGGAAGATGAGTAGCAGAAGTCACCCCATGAAAGGCAGACAAGGAGGCGGTTCAACTGCTACCAGGGTGAGGAAGCACCGAGATGAACACACAATTTTCACATCTAACGCTGGCAATTATCTTTAAATCCTAATGATTTTACTTGGCATAGACATAATTTATAGGAATGTTTGCTTTTGGGGACTGTTCATTGCCTGGGTATATTTGCTTATTTTTTTACTAGATCCCTGTTCTTATACAAACATTCATCAAGTTAACATAGCACACCGCTGCCTGCTCATACCATCAAAATAAGGATGTATGCCTGTGTCACCCTTGGTGAGGATGTATGTGTGTAGCACCCTTGATTTAGGACAGCTTTCCAATCCCCTAGCAACAGTGATAAAGGGAATAAGACTCATGTTTTCAACATGCACCCGGTTTAATGGCTTATTCTGGATATGTCCCTGTTTCTGAGTTCCTAAGGGCTCACAGAAATAAACAGGAGTCTGCTCCAAGCTTCGTTAAAATGTTAGAATTTACTGTCAGATGTTTCAACAAATAAAAACCAAGAACATTCATTGATCATAATCCTGGCCTTCCCACCACTGGAGCACAGCCCTGGATAAGTATGACTTAGATCCTATTAAGGAAGACCTTGATGAAATTGTTTTCTTGTAGTAGAGCGGGAAGGTCAGATGTCATCAGTGGCCTCAATGATGCAGTGATTGTCTCTGTCTGGGTTGGCAAAGTACACTGCTCTCTCATTCATTGGAATTCAATTATTTGTTTAAACTGATATTAAATTATTTTATTTATGTGAAAGAATAATTCATTGTTTTTTTTTTTTCCCTCTCCAATTTAACCGCATGATCAGAAAGGATACACAAATTTGCCAGTCATTCAGTGCTTAGAATTCTGTGGTGAATTTTTCTACAAAACGGAATGGAGAGGCTTCTTTCTCTTTCTACGTCTTAGGTTATCAGAGACGCTGTAGCTGACACTGGTGAATAGCTTCTGATTTTCTCATTAACGGAGGAATATGTAAAATAAGAGGAAAAATATTTGATAAAGAAAACACCAAGTGTCTCCTGCTTAAAAGATTTGACAGGTGCTTAAGGGGTTAACCTTAATTTGTCTTTGATTGTTAGAAAACATTACTGGGTCCAGACTTTGCTGGCATTCTCCTAAGCATAGCTCAAACCTAGGGGAGGAAGGAGAGAGAGAGAATCACCCTGAAAAAGCCCACTCAAGCATAAAAGTGGGGGCTGGTAGTGTCAGGACAGATCCAGCAAAGGCCAGCTTCCAGGAAGCTGAATTGCCATCAAGGAACCTTACCATTAGAAGCTATTTTTTTCAGAAATACTATTTGACGCTTTGGTCATCTTATCATATTTTAAATGTTCCTTGTTTATAAACCACCGCACCAGTTTCTTATCTGTGATGTCCTTGGATTACCAAAGACTTGAAAGTGATCCAAAATCATCTCCCTGACTTCTTACAAGCAGAGCATTGAATCCTGGCCATTTGCTATACAGTGTGTTCGGGCTGTAATTTTATTTCTCTTTTAAATATAGATGAATAGTTTCTAAACGTAAACATCCGAGGGCATTCCCTCTCATTGACAGGCATGCTAGCACATATCACAACCACAAACATTCCCAAAGAACTGCCTAGGAAGGGCCATCATTAACGAGCCAAAGACCTTACAGTTATTCTCTGCTCTCCCAGATAGCTACAATTTTTTTACAGAACTCCAGCAAGCCACCACACAGTCATTGTAAACCGGATCCACTGAAAGTAATTCCTAGTGTTCCGTGGCGTGCATTCAACCGAATTACATACAATTTGTTTCCAAAACGAGATCCACATCATTTGTAGGTTATTTCTCAAGATTACCAGTTCTAGCCAAGAAACACCCCATCGGTGGACCTCAGAACTATCATTTTCAATTGCCATGGTCGAGGGAGAGAGGGAGGGAAGTAAGAAGACGTGTGGCGATTAGCCACCCATAAGAAGGCTCCCCACGCTCCTCCTCCCCATCACAAGGCCGGCGTCAGTCAGTCGCCTGCATCTGTCCCCACCTCGCCCCCTCCCGTCTGCGCAGCGCTGGCACCCAATGGAAGACCTAGAAGAAGACAAACACAACCCAAGTGCTAGCTACAGACACTTAACATTCCTAACTTTTTTTTTTTCTCTCTCTCTCTTAATGTGCGTGCTTTAAAGGTAAGCAGAGAAGAAAAATTTACAGGAGTATGAAATAAGCCTTCTTGGCCAAAGGCGCCCTAGAGTTTTAAAAATCTCCCCCAGATTACTCACACTCACTCACACTCGCCCCTCTACTGTCCCCACTTCCAGCAAAGAGCTACTTCCCCAAGCTGGGTTCCAGGGAGCCTGTCCCTGGGTGCAGGACAGTGTGCATCCCGCTGCACTCGCCCCACGCGCATCCCGCATCCTTGCCCACGCCGCAGGCCACGCGTCCCCCGGGATGAATCCCAAGTGCCAGGCTGCCACGGAGCCCTCGCTCACTACACACACCACCCAGGTTCCACAGAGAGCCAAGCCTCACTGTCGAGGACCTCAGGAGCCTCCCGGGTGCCCACGCTCGCGGCATGACAGCGCTTACCTGTCCTTGTGGTGCCACGCGTGCCCCCGCGCACCCGAGCTGCGCGGTAGCTGCAGGGCCCGGCCGGGCGGCGGCGGGACCGAGACAGCGGCTCCAGAGGCGTCAGTCAGGCTGGAGCCTCCTCCTCGGCCGCCCGCGTGAGTGCGCCGTGCTGGAAGGGCGCCAGGCAGCCGTGCGCGCAGCCCCAGCCAGGAGGGGCCGTGCGCCCTAGCCCCGCCGCGCTCCCCGCCCCGCCGGGCTGCCACCCGCCCGCCCTGTGTATCGTGCCTGCAAATGGCTTTCCCGGGCCAGCGGGGTCTCCAGGTCATCCCCAGAAGTGTCCTCCCTACCTGAACCGCAGGCAGTAAAGGGAGGGGGCCGTCCCCCGGAGAGGCAGACAGGACCACCAGCCGTGCATGTCTCCAAAGCCGCTGACTCCTACTCCCCAGAGGCCACACTTACAGGCTGGCTGTTCCTTATCTCTGTATCTGAGGCATGACTTGCCTGGCACCAGCCCAAGAAAATCTGACCGAGCTGAGTGGCGAGTGGAGTTTCAGGCTAGTCCTGTAATGGTGTGGGTTGTGATTTCTTATCCAATGTATAATACCTTTATAATCTAATCTACTCAAGATACACATCATGGGCACAAGGAACCTTCCTGCCCAGCAGCGTGGCTGGCAGTGCCCCAGGTTATCTACCTCTAATATGCCACTTGGAAAGCAGCGCCGGTGTGCTGAAGGCCTTTGATCCCCCTCCCCTGAAAACCTTACAGGTTTTCAGAGATAGAGGATGACACAGGGCCACCTAAGTCCCACTGCACCCGTCCTCCAAGAGTTCAAGGCACCTAGGAAACGTAAATGAAAGTCCTTTGATTGAACTTTTCCTAATACTAAAACCATCACTTTCTGGAACATGCTACTTTTGCATTAATCATCCAAGGGTAGCAGAAGAGGGCTTTGTTTAAAATATATCACAGACGTTTAAATGCTACTTTAGCTTCAAACTAACTTATACCCTGCTGCAAGCCTGGTGTTAGGTCTGAGATTACCTTGGGAGAGAAAGAAATCCCAGAAGAAATACTGTCCAGTGGTGGGGATCACTGAACGTCATGGACTGATTGAGGGCTGTGTTTTGTGTGCACTTTGAGGCAAGTAAACCAATTAGGTTCTCTGAATTGATAAGTTGTGGTTCAGCCCCCAACCCCTTTCCACAGAAATACTATTAAAGAAAGAAATGATCAAATCAGTTTCTTTTTCCATGGGAGAAAAAAGAAATGCTTGGTTGGCTCATGCTTCTGTCATCTGAGTGTGTATACTCTGCCTTTTCTGGACTTAACTAAAAGTTTAGGGAGACAAAATTATACAACTTGGTGGAGTTCAAGGAAGAGAGAACACCAGCCCTGAGGAAGAACACTCATGCTGGCTGATTTTTACAACTGTCCTAGTTAGAAGAATTCTCTCTCATCTGTCTTGTGATGCCACTCTTTGGATCATTTAATAGAAACATAAATCCACCAAAGCATTCTGCTATGCAAATGCAGAGACCAGAATGTCAGGGGTTGTGTGTCAATACCCTTACAATTTTGGTTAGGGATCTAAAAACCACAACTAAAAATCTCCCTTCTCTGGGAGAGTATGCCTACTGGGCAGACTGAGTTCCCTCAGCTGTCAGCCCCTGCCCACATTTGTCACATGTGTATCTGGGCTCTGAAGCACCCCCGCCCCAAGTCTATGTATGAAAGGCCTGGTTTCAAGTGTGTGGCACTATTGGGAAGCAGAAGTCTGAGGAGCTAGGTACCCTGGCTCCTTTTCCAGACGGTCTTGAAGTAAAGAGTCCTCCTTTGTTACATGCTCTGACCACAAGCCCAGGGAAATAAGGCTTTCCACTGCTTCAGTTGTCAGGGTCTTCTGCTGTAGTGACAAAGGCTGACTGACAGAATGGTCACCTGAGATACCCAACCCTGGCTTCGTATCTCTCTCATACCTTGTACCTAGTCCAGCTTTGAAGTGGCTTTGCTCACAATTTTAAGTGTACCCTGCTCACCCCTTCCCTGCATTGTTTCTATACACTGTGACCAAAAACCTTGAAGCAATGATGTCAGGGAGGATCTATTTCCACTCCTGAACCAAGGGGGTGGAGCAGCAGTAGGCTGGAAGCAGCTTGTAGTTGTGCTGCTGGAGCCGGAGGTGGCTGGTTTCGCTGCCTTGGCAAGAAGACCGATGGCCTAGAATGGTCTCAGCCCCTCTATGGTACATCCAACAACTACATCCTATTTCCTAAAAACTTCAAAGTGTCCTTTTCTAGGTACTTTCTGCAGTTAAGATGAAGCATAGACCAAACCAAACTAGGGTGAAGGGTTTATTGCACCTCACAGCTTATAGTCCATCATGAAAGGCAGTCAGGGCAGGAACGGAAGGAAGCAGAGGCCATGGAGGAGCGCTGCTTACTGGCCCACTCCGTAATTCGGATTGTTTACTTCCCTGAGCTCCTAGTACTGAGACTGTGGACACAGAGAGCTCCACTTTATAAAAGTACACATAAGCACAGATGTCACAGTAGGGCGAGGACATGGAAATGCTGCTGAGAGGATCCTGTGCATGGGGCTGTGACAGACACGGAGAGTCCAGCCACCTTGAGAGTATGAATTCTACATCCAGGACTACTGCCTCTGCTCTGTCTCTTTGGGTACTGCCCCATAGGGGCTGCGGGTGACAAAATGTCCCCCTTCCAGGTATTGTGATTCGGGTCCTAAAGACAGCCTAGGATGCCTACTACGTGTAGAACCTACTGATGAGCATAGAAACCTCAGCCATTGAAGTGGTTGCATACATAAGAAGGGTGTTCCATGGGAACTCAGTGCTGAGTTGAGGGAAGGAGATTGATTGATTTAAATTAAAAAAAAAAAATTCGTTGCTTGATTTAGCAACGAAGGGTGGCAGAGGAGGATTTACTGTGAAGGTTCCCTGACACAGAACTTGGTCAATGATGCAGACACCTCTCCTTCAATGCTCATATCTCATGGGCAAGACTGTAATTTCTGATTTACAGCTGAAGAAAGTGCCTGGCACACAATTCACACTTCCGTCAGCACAGCACAATACAGGCAAAGTTAGGGAGAACAGAACAAAGAAGTGGACACCTTCAGCAGGAGACATGTTCACACCTCCAATTTTCTAGCATCCCTAGTATTAAAGTTACCACGACACAGGTAAACCTCATCTCTAGGTGACTGTTACAGGCTGTGATTTAATCATGATTACAAAAACTGCAGGCACCATTAAGAAAGTGCTCTGTCGTCAGTCGCAAAGTGTCCATCTCAGAGCCTCAGTGAACGGAGCCAAAATAAAGGCTAATACATAAAAGAAAATCCAACTTAGGACACACACACTTAAAAATGTATTTGTCCCAAGACAAATGGTGTCCTCATGGTAGTTAATTCTTTAGAGCAGACAAAGTCAGAGGGTGAGAATGGGTCCATCGCAGCTTTATTGAAAAATCCTGATTTCAAGTGAAGTTGTATGACACTGGTAGGTAATGCATCCAGTCCCAACAGCAAGCTAACTCATTTTCCTTGTTCGCTCAAGCCTCCAGGCACCTGTCAGATACCGCAGTCGGATAAAAAGCAAGTCTTTGCCCATCTGTAGCCAGCTCCAAAATGGAACTAACTTAGAACCTGCAATTAAAAACAAATTAAACTGAGGAAATATACAACAGTTTAAAGTTGTATCCTAAAGTGGCTGGGGCTGGAAGATAGAGAACAGTTTTCTACATGTATAAATCCCCGGGAATGTGTACACACAGACACACACACAGGATGGGGGAGGTCAGGGACCTTTGTGAGCATCTAACATCTTAATTTTATTTACATTTCTCTTTAAAAAATTATAAAGCTGAAGTGACTCTCCTCCCAAAATAAAGTCTGTCAGTGAGAGGAACCTCAGGTGACTTTCAAGTATGAAAGCTTCAGACACCAGGTGAGAAGGTTTTGTGCATGGAGAGAGTGCTAGGAATTGGGTGGCAATCAGGAAAATAATTCTACAGAATGGAAGTTTATCAGGCCTACAAATGAGCCACACTCTCCTCCTCCTCCCCAACAGAAGCTCAGCCAAGGGGAGTCTTGGACCTGTGACCCACCCTTGCCTCAACCTCCTGGGGCCAAGGGTTACAGGGTACATCACCAAACCCAGCAATGACCTATTCATAGCTCTGCAGTCTAACTGGATGTCTGGTCTCCAAGGTCACTGGTGTAGTACCCACCAGGAGGAGGGCTAGGTACTCATCACTTCTAATCGGACTCTACTGAATACCAACAGCTTTCTTCTGGATCCAAGGCCACTGAAGTATTTTGGAGACATTCTCTATTGTTGATTAGGGACGAACCAGAAAGACTCTACCACCACAGGTACCTCTGAGATGAACACGAGCCAACAACACACACCTGAAAGGATCCCTTCAAATGCCCACTAAGCTGTCCTCTTTGACTCTAGAAGAGCTGTGGATTTCTTAGATTTCCATAAACACCCTGTAGCTTGTATAAGCCAGAGACACCTGAACTCAGGCATCACACATGCTATTTCATTAGCATTCCCAGAGAGGTGCCACAGGCCAAGTGCACAGGGAAGGAAACTTTGCAAAAGTCTCTAGCTGGTCATGCCATGGGCCCCACGCCCCAGTAAACTGTTTGGTTTCTCCCAATCCCAAAGTGAGCAGGAGAAAGTGAAAGCTTGTACTGCACATAGACAGAGCTGCTGGCAAGGAGCCTGACTTCACAGAGTGGAAGATTTGAGAGGCCTTTGCATTTGGGGTCTATGTGCAGATACAGCTAATCCTCCGGAGGCTGAGATGGGGACTGCTTGAGTCTGTGAGTTCACTAGACAATGCAATGAGACCACACCTCGGAAGCAAAGGCACAGGGGTTCTGGACGGCTATGAGACTCATGGTCCCTCCTTTGCTCTCCACAGTGGTGTGTAAGTACTCAGCTAGTAACAGCTGAGTACCAGGACTTTGTCTACTGGAAACTTGGGCCAGGAGGAAGCCCACCAAAGACTCAAAGAAGAGTCTAGAAAAACAGCAGGAGGAAATGTGATGGAACGTAAAAGGGTCTGTGTAGAGCTGGGAGGCCCTGGTGAAGGAGAAGGGTGACCCCCATAACTACAATGCCCAGCTAAGTACCAGCTGTAAAAACAGTACACTCACCCTCAATTTCAGTCCAGTTGACAGCAACTTCTGCTACTGGAATTTTAAGAAATTGTGCTATGTACAGCAGTTCTACATCAAATGCCCTGAAACAGAACATATATTGTTTATTTTAAAGAGGACAAGCAGGGCATTAATCAGAGATCTACCAGGGAAGGAGTTAAAGTTTAAAGGGGGAGACGTGAAGCTTCTATGTAAAACCAAAGGCTAGACCCACACCGAGTAGATTGGAAGCTTCAAGGAGAGCAGGGTATGTAACATAATGAGAAATGTTGACCCTCAGTCACAGCTCAGAAACGCTCACAGGGTTTCTTGTGTTCTCAGGTTTTTATCCTTGGAGTTTGTGAGACAGATGCTTTCAGTCTCAGCCTTACCCAGCTCCCCATACAGAAGCAGGCTCCCGAAAGGCCACTCTGGTCACTTACAGCCGCTTCTCCACTTTTTCCTCTCAGCCAGGTCCCTGTGCTGTCTTGGATAGGGTGGGTCCTGGCAGCTATTGAAGCCTACCTAGCCTGGAACAATCTGGTGCGACAGGCACACCCACAGGGGTTACTCTGTCCCAATACACATGTTTACAGCCATGCTAGCCTGGATCCTTCCTTTCACACGACCGAGATCTTCAGATACTCACTATTGTCATTATGAAAGCAAAACTAGGCAGCAAGAACCCAGCCAGGGGAAGGGGCTGAGAATGCAAGGTAAACCTTTGGGAACCAAGAATGATTAGCATAGAATGCTGACCACAGAACGAAAATAAACCTGTACTGGAAGACCACCTACTTTACACTTCATCTATTTTAATTTAGGAATTTAAAGACTTAAAAACACACACATATATATTATATATGAGTATATATATGCACGCATACATATTATTTAAATTTGATGCTATGATTTAGGAGAATTTTTGGAAGTGTATTTGAAACTTATTTCTAGGAAAGAAATAGATCTTCAGAAACAGATACATGAAAGTGGTGGAGACATCAAACATGGGCATGTATTAGGATATATTAGATGTTTATGCAGATACCAATCAGGAACAAGTTACAGAGAACCTGTAATAACACTCAGCAAGGACCCTCTCAGCAGCATTTCCAGGCACTGACAATGTGCCAAGCACTCTTTATAGTAAATTAGTAAGTCAGGAGGGGTTCCTTCTCTTCTAGAGCTTTCCTCCTCCCCTGGAGCCTCATGCATGCATGCACCCTTCCAGCTAAGTGCCATTCCCAGCCCCGCCTGAGCTTGTGCTTGAAGGAGAGAAATCAGTAGTGACCCCAAGGACAGAGACTGTAACAGTGCAAGGCTGGGGAAGAGGAGACACTGCAGGACTTGGAGCACAGTGTGAGTGTGATTACAAAGATCCCTGGGGCTGCAGGCGGTGAGAGGAGGGAACAGCTGCATCCATGGCTGGTTCAGGAGGCAGGAATGAGCCCCTGAGGTAGGAGGGGAGAGATGGAGGCAGCAACCACAGGCCGATCCTTGAATAAAAGGCTGTGGATGGAGCCAACAGGGCTGGAGCTGAAGGATACAGGAAGGGTCAACAGACAGGGTTTGAAGGGAGATGAGATAAGATGAGCACATGAGGGAAAAGAAATGGAGAAGGCTAGGTTTGAAGATGGCAGGAGAGAGCTCAGCAATCAAAGAACCAGGCAGAGGAGAGAGACCCACCAACTGGAAAGGAATGTGAGCCAGGAGGAGGGAGGCTTAAGGAGACACTGCCTATGTCTGGATAAACATATAACATGTGCCAATCTGGCTCCATCTAGATATTCATCATGAGACAACAGGGGTGTAATCTCTTATCTGGATGTCTGATAGGAAGACAGGAAACCTACCATCGTTCAATGTGCAGAGACGAGAAGGTCCAGGCAGCTGCTTCCCGAGTTAGTAACTTGAAACCGCACTGCGTATCCCTGATTCCTTTGACACAAAGGAACCACACCAGGAAATGGAATCCATACATAAGAACAGTACGGAAGTAAGATCGCTGAAAGAGGCAAAAGAGAAGGGACTTTTTCATTCTGGCAGACACTGGAACATGCTGTGGACTGGCTGCACCTCCAGTCAGACAGCAGGGGTTGTAGGTATAGTGAGCAGGATGCTGCTTCAAGAACAGAGCATTATGGGAGAAGTGACTGCTTCCTAGGGCCCAAGTGAGACAGCCTAAGTGCAGGACCTGAGAGGGCCAGCACTGCATTTACCTGTTTGTTTCTGTTCTTAAATCATCGAATACCGTGACAATAAATACAAAAGAAAGACGTCTTCTGAACAGATTTGAGTCCTGGCTGCAGGCTTATGGCAAACTGGCCTTGAGTCAATTATAGCAACCCTGATTCCTCAGCTACAGAAGGGAATGGCACCTACCTTACAAGTTAGTAGGAGAGTACAATAGAATTGTGGCAATGCTGTAAGCCAGGTGCTTGGCCAGAGAGTAACAGGAACTCTGTAACGGTTTTATAAAGAAGGCCGATCTATGATTAGGCAGGAAGGGGTAATGGAGCCTTGTGTTTAAAAGAATGTACAGTCATCTTCCTCTGTCTGTTCGGATCATGGTCTGATGCAGATGAATCTTACCCGCTCTAAACAGGTGGGGGTGGGGACATCTCATCTTAAGACATTTTGGGAAGCTTACACCTTCCTGCTCAGGGTCTGGCACATATAATACTTCCAGTAAATACTAGGAGACTGACTAAAACTCCCCCAAGAGCAACTGTGCTAAGGAGAGGAACACACAGAAACAGGAAGATAAGAAAATGAAAACCAAAGATGGAAAACGCACAGGGAAACTTCTGCTCACAGTTATCGATGCGATGTGTGAGCATGGGAAAACATTCACGGCTGCTTTGCCTGTGGGCAGCAGAGCTTTGCTTTATTTTAGAATACAGCTGTTTATTAAAAAGTGAAGGTGAGGTGTTCACAAGAGGAACTTAATGCATTTTGTTTTGTTTTTTGAGACAGGGTTTCTTTTTGCAGCTCTGGCTGTTCTGGAACTTTCCCTGCTGACCAAACTGGTCTTGAACTCTGCCTGCCCCCGAGTGCTGGTATTAAAGGCATGAACCAGTACCACCCTGCCTAATTTATCTGACTTCTAACACATATGAAGGCATAATAGGGACTGGAGAGATGACTCAGCAATTAAGAGCACTGGCTCTTGCAGAAGGCCTGGGTTTAGTTCTGAGTACCCACATGGTGGGTCACAACCATCTCTAACTCCAGTTCTAGGGCGTCTGATGCCCTTTTCTGGCCTCCACAGGTACTTTACATGTTTGGTGCACATGCAAGCAGGCAAAACACACACATAAATAAAATAAAAAACGAAGGGAGGAAAATGCACAAGACTAGATAAACCACAAAGAAAATCTTGCTTGAATCCTTGAAACTTAAAATTAGATGATACGTAAAATACATTGTGAGACAGACTCCAGCAGGAGCAGCTTACAATGCTAGAGTATGTAAACTTCTGAAATTACGCACTATATCTGGCCACACAATGACCCTGGCTCTTCTCTACTTTCCAAGAAGAACCAACGTGAATGTGATGGTTATTGAACTTGACATTCAAGATCTCATTCTGAAGTGAAAAACCCTGACTACATCTAACACACACGGGGGTGGAGGGGGGAGAAACCAGTAAATCAGCTGGGGGAAAGGAAAACTCTCATTTCCACCTTAGGTGGATATACTGAAGGTTACTTTAAGATATTCTACACATGAGACAAGCTTCCCTTCATGGCATCACGCTGACCTTTAAAATTTTGGATTTTAAATCAGTAGTGCTCAACACAGAGGTCACTGGAATGTGCCAATGTGGGAAACTCTGAGGGCAGTTGGGCAGACTGCAACAGGCACAGGAGGAAAGAGTCAGTGCCTAAGAGCACGCCTTGCTCTTCCTAGACCTGACTTCATAGCCCAGCACCATCCACTTCGGCAGCTCACAAATGGCTGAAATTTCAGCTCCAAGGGATCTGACATTCTCTTCTAGCCTCTGTGGGCCCATACAGAGATAGATACACACATACACACATGAGAAAAGGGAAGGGAAGGAGGGAGAGAGAAAATTCTAAAAAAAAAAAAAATCTTTTTTTAGATACATTTTTCTCTACTGAATGATGGTCTCTGCATCTTAGAAACAAGCCTGAGAATGCGTACATCCTAAGGGAAAGCTTTACCCATCCTGGGTACACTTATGCTAATCTTTCATAAACATCAAGGAAGCTGAAGGGAAGCTCACTTTTGAAAGAAAACACAGGAACCCATTTCTCATCAGATGTGCCTGTGTATATAAAAGAGTTAACAAGCTACTGTCCATGGCAGCACGGGAAAGCCTCACCTGAGCAATCGATTCTTTCTCCAAATGAGCTCGAGACCCACAAGCAATGGCCATTTGATCCTGAGGAAAGAGCAACACCATAGCTTTCTTTAATATTTAAGTATCACAGATTAATACATCCATATTCAATACATGTCTCACCTTTAGAGACACTCTGAAAAATAACACTATAATATCTGTAAAGTCTATCCGGGGGTTCAGAATATGCACAGCATGAAGACAGCTAGTCATACTTAGTAAGAGGACTCTGCTGGGCATGGTGGCACAACCTTTGATCCCAGTACTTGGGAGGAAGAGACAGGTGGATCTCTGTGTGCTCACCTGTCTTTACACAGGTCACGTGCAGTGAGTTCTCATACTTACAGGCCATGGCCGGAGATCACTCAGCCCCCTTTCTAGTTTCTCAACATCTGGAAACTTGGTGGCTCCATCAGCATCAGCCATGAGGATCTTCTCTCCTCGAGAACTGAATACACCCTGTATTCACACATTGCACGAGAAAGAAAGTAGCTTAGAATTAGTTTCAAACTCAATGGCATTTCAGTTCATTGTTTTAAGACACTCAAGAGGGAAGAATTGAGTACAGTACGGCAGGAGGTCCAAGTTCTTAGCTATGCACATAGGATGCCCCCACCTGCCCTTTTCATTATCTTGTCCATTTCATTGTAAAGCAGTTTCACACTCCTAATTCGGTGGAAACTATCAAGTCCTCAGCACTAACACAAAGCAGGTCACACATCACACTATGTGCCCTACGTTAGTGAGTCTCAGTGTCACATGACTCCAGGTCACTTGAGCACAAAAGAGCCTGCTCCCAAACTGAAATAAGACACATGTTCTGGTGGCTCTGTGCATCTGTAATCCCTACTTGGGAGCTGGAAGCTGGACGATTTCCAGTCCAAAGCCTTACGTTCTTGAGCAGTGCAGTGAAACCTGAGTTTTCTTCATAATGGTGCCTTAAGTAGACCCACCTGGAGTGACTGGCTGCATCTCCTGAGCCTCTTCCCTTTCCTGTGTTGTCACCAGCTCACACAATACACTGGATGAGGACTGATGACATTTCTCACATCTTACTCTAGCTAAGTCTACAGACACCCAGGGGTCAGTGTGAGTGACAATGACTAACTTACATCGACAGCATGTCTGAAAATGTCTAACAAACCCCATTATTTTCTACAATATATGCTATTGATCATTAAATAAATTTAATTTTACGTGTCTGAGTGCTTTGCATGTATGTATATGTACCATGCATATCCAGTACTTGTAGAGGCCACAAGAGGACACTAGATCCCCTGGATCTGGAGTTACACATGATTCAAAGTCACCGTGTGAGTGTTTAGGGCCAAACCTGGGTCCTCTGAAAAACATTCAGTGCTCTTAACTGTTGGGTCATTTCTCCAGGTTTAATGTTTTATTTAAATAGCAAAATCAAACAAACAAACAAATAAAGAAAGTAATGGTCTGAACTCACAGGCTCTCTTAGTCTTCCTGTGGCCAACCCTGCTTGTAGTCTACAAGAACCTCACCTTGTATCTCAAGGCCTCTTCCTTTCAAAAAGAACCCAATTTTGTCAAGAATGAAAATTAAAACAATAAAAATCCCCATCAGACAAGGTGGCACAAACTTGTCATCTTGGCTCTAGGCAGGCTGAGGCAGGAGGACTGCCCTGAGACCAAGGTCACTCTAGACTTCAGATGAAGACCCCATCCATACAGCAATAGTAACCAGAAAAGGCAGAAATAAAGGGATCAATCCTCCCTCTCTCTAGTGAGGCATTTCCCATCCCGATGTGTAAGCAAGTTATCAGGGGGAGGATCTTAGGAGAGGAGAGTACTTTATAGGGGGCAAAGCGGCCAACAGGCACCTTTCCCCTTCTGTACAGAATGTGGAGGTGACAGAAACGCTCTAAGAGTCACTTTGTATTCATGAGGAAGGGGAGGGAAAGGAGAGAGAGCCAGGGCCTCTGCTGACAAATGGAAGAGCTAAGGAGCCCAGATTGCTGGCTCCAGGCTTCTTGTTCAGGGGAAATATAAACCACTGAGTCATCGAAAGTGCTCTCTGGATTTCCTTTCACAAGCACTGGTGTTCTGGTCCTTTTCCAAGTCACCTCATTTTCTATCTGACAGGCCTTGTAGGCTGTCTTTCCTGCTGCACAGTGATCCACATCAGCAGACCCAGGAGTCACTCGACTTCATGCTACCAGGCTCCGCGGTGCCTGCCCAACCCGGGAGAGCATGCTGTCCTGTGTGACACTGCTCTCAGCAAAGGCAACATGGCACTCTACAGAAACACAGATGGTCTCTGTGTCACCGAGTATATGACAGAGTATGAGGCTTACACGTTATCAAATCAAATATATAATCATTACAGTTGTTGGTAACGTCAAACTCTGCTCTTTGGTATGAGGCAATACCTTATATTTTAAACAATGTGAATTATTACCATCCTAACAGCACCACCTTTTCCACGATTCCGCACCAGCGTTATCACTCGGACTTTGTCACTTCCGTATTTCTGGCAGTATTTTAAAGCTACCTGTTGATGATATAAAGATCAGATTACAGTTAGTTTGGAGAACTGATGCCATGGATATGAGCTAGCCGACGTGATCAGAACATGTTACAGGCATGTACTGAAATGCCACACTGGACCTCATAAGCACACAATTACAGTCAAGGGATTACACCATCAATATAAACAGAAAGGGGAATAATAACTCGGAGTCCACACAGACTGGGAGGTTTTCATCTGGGCATGTACACCACCACTGCAGCTTATCCTTCTTGTGACAGCTTGGCCTTTTGTTGAATAGTGTTATTTAGGAATGTGTGACATTTTTTATGCTCTGAAACATCTGTTAAATAATGCAAAGATGTGTTGCCATTCCTTTATGCTGCATTTGTTCAACTCTGTGGAGCTGTGTTACTGTGCCTGCCTGAAACACCTCACAGGCTAATATAGAGCATAAAAACCAATTGCTAGGTGGAGAAAGACTAGGCGGGGCTGGCGGGCAGAGAGAATGGATACAAGGAGAAATCTGGAAGGAAAAGGAGAAAAGAAGGGTCCAGCCACCCAGCCACCCCCCAGCCAAGAGTGAACGGTAAGATTTACAAAAGCAAGAGAAGGAAATAAACGGCCCAGAGGCAAAAGGTGGACAATATAAAGTTAAGAAAAGCTGGAAAAAAGCCAACCTAAGGCTAGCATTTGTAGACAGAAGTTTCTCTGTCCTGCTAGGCTGGTCCCACAGCCATTTAGTCCCAAATAATCACACAAAGGCTTATATTAATTATAAACTGTTTGGCCCCTGGCCAGTCTTATTATTTGCTAACTCTTTTCTTAAGCTAGCCCATGATTCTTATCCATGTTTAGTCATGTGACTTGGTACCTTTTTCTCAGCACAGCGTTCTCATCTTGCTTCCTCTGCATCTGGCTGGCATCTGTTGCTCTGCCTTCCTCTTCCAGAATTCTCCTAGTCTGGTTGCCCCACCTCTACTTCCTGTCTACCTTCTGCCAAATCAGCGTTTTATTAAACAAATACAAGTGAGAAATATTTACAGCATCAGCCCGCAAGTATTCATAATTAAGAATGTCTCTGTGTATGACTTATTTGGGAGTTGGGTGGCAGCCCCTCCCGAAAGCTGCCACTTTGGTCAGGGCATTTTATGAACATCAGAAGTCAAAATGGGACAGGAAGTAATGAGCACAGCTTTGGGTTTCTCCAGCAAGTGGAAATAAGCTGCATGTCCTAAAGGACTCCAAGTTCCCTGTGTAACAGCCATTCTAAAAGCACGTGTTTACCTTTGAAGTCTGGTCTTCACTGCCATCATCAACTACTATCACCTCGTACGTGAACGCAGGGTCCTGTTTCTGCAAGAAGCAAAAAATAAATAAAATCATAATTTGGCAACATTACAATAGAGATTAATAGTTCCAACAATATTTTAAAATCTTATTTAACATTTGTGTGTATGTACGCTTATGAGGGGATGTCCTTGGTGCATATTTGGAGTCAGAGGACTGTTTGTGTGGGTTGGCTCTCTCCTGCCATGTGTGTCACAGGGACCAAACTCGGATGGTCAGGCTGGCTGCAGGGGTCCCAGTGAGCCACCTTGCCAGCCTCTAACACTGTAATTAAAAGCACATTTTTCTCTCTGATTTATCGTGTGTGTGTGTGTGTGTGTGTGTGTGTGTGTGTGTGTGTGTGTTGTGTGTGCGTGCACATACATGCTCACATGGACTTGCAGGAGCTGGTTCTCTCCTTCCATCATGGGTTCTCTGAAACTTAACACAGGTCATCAGGCTTGCACAGCAAGCACCTTTACCTGCTGAGACTGGTTCCCAGCCCTAAGAAAGTTATAACTTAAATAACAGGTGTCCTAGTGTTGCTATGGACAAACACACACAGCAGTACACAGACCACAGGAAATAGAAAAGGCTCAGAAGGAACAGGACAGAGTAGACATCTACCCAGCATCGCATGAGTGGAGGCAGCATATGTCTGTGACACTAAGGAAGAGTGAACACAGCCATGTATGAGGTCAGAGGTCAGAGGTCAGAGAGGTTCGACCCACGCAGCAATCCTCAGCCTTTCAGGAAGAGCTTGGTTCACTTCTTCTTCACCTCACACAAGTCTGAGTCTGTATGTGACTGTATATGAGTCAATATTGGTGACTGTTTGTGAGCCAAGGTTGTAAATAAAAGTATGCTTTATTTTTGTATGACTAGTTGACAATTTTAAATTTTTAATACTCTAGCTTTATATAACTTAATCGATGTAAATTCATTTGAGAAATAAAGCTCTACTGACTATTTAAGACTCCAGTGGATCTCTATACATGAACATAGGCGTACACACACACTTCTTTTGTAAGGACGTCACAGAAGTGAGCCTGCACACATTCACTGGCACATAATCTATAGCACAGCAACAAGCAAGAGAACTAGGAGGTGGGGAGGGAACTTGAGAGCAATGCCAGCTTCCTGGTTTGTCTGTCTGCCTCATGCTGCCCCCCCCCCCCATGGTGAGCCTAGCTCTGGGGTCTAGGACTGGTGACCTGCTTTAGTATCAACTGGAAATGTGACATTGAAAGAGAAGCAGATACCTGTCTCTTTTCTAGGTAGTTCAGGGCTTCATCCATCATCACAGGCACTAAAGAGAAAAAGATTTCATAGATTGCTTTAGAAAATGAGTTAGCTAGCCCAGCACACTCCATTCACACAGGAAGATGTGACTGTCACCTAAAGACCCTCTGGGGCTAGAATGTCTCTTGCTTGCACCATAGGACTTCTCTAGAAAACTTCAATCCTGTCATCTCCCTTTCCCCTCTTCTGGATCACAGCTCCAGCCAGGCACCCTCTCAGTGAGTGCAAACACTGCAGGGCTCCTTTCCTTCCCAAGGGACCCTTTAGGAACGATCTTAAGTAGAGCTTACACCGTTTCTCTTCATTGTATGAAGGCACAACAACAGACAGCTGTTTGCTGGGCGAGTCCCAGATGCTGGGTAAAGTCTCCTTCTGGCCTTTGGCATTGACGAAGAATTTCTCTTCTTCATGTTGGTGACATCGTGGCATTTTTTCAGCAGTTATAAACGCAATGACAGAAACCTACAGGTAGACATAAATAGCAGCTTATATAGATCTCTTTTAACATTTGCTGTGCCAAAACATCATTCTCACATTTTATTTTTTGTTTGGGGAGAATATGTAGTCTCAGGTTTGACTCTTTAGTGGCGTTCTGGAGGTGATTATGCTCTTTTAATAGCAGCCAACCCTAATCAATTCCTTGACCCCATTAGTAATATGCTAAATGCTTTAGGAGGCCTTGTTTCTACATCTCATTCCCCAGACCTCTTCTATGGCAGATCCATGTCAATACAGGATGTCCAGCTTACTCTTACAAATGGACAGCAGTGTATCATTTTCTGCCTGGAGCATGTGTGTAAGAGGACATATCTACATGGCAGTTGTCACACAGAAAGACTAAAGCTCTTGGGGCTGAAGTGGTTAAGAGCACTGGCTGCTCTTTTAAGGAACCCAGGTTTGGTTCCCAGCAACCACGTAGGCTGCTCACAACCATAAAGCGCCAAGGGACCTGCCTTTTCTAGCATCTGAGGATAGTCAGCATGCACGGATTGCACATACATACATTTAGGCAAAGCCCTCATATACACAAAATAAAAATAAATATTAAAAAACAAACTTTCAGGTGCCTTTTCCATTCACTTGGGAAGCTGGATTTGGGAATGAGGCATAATTTGTATCATTGTTTTCACTGGAGAAATTTGTTTGAAAACAAGCTACACATTTGTGATTCCTTGACAACTATTTCTAGTATCCCACCGTCTACTGAGGAGTGTTGAGTACAGGGACAGTAGCCACACTGATAGCAGAAGGCCTCTGATGGGCCAGTGGTGAGAGCATTTCCTGCTGTTGCGAAGACTCGGGATACCAGCACCTGTGTGGAGACTCACAACTAATTCCTCCTAAATGCAGCTTCAGAGACCTAATGTCTCTGATTCTGCACTCATGTGCATGTACACAGACACACACATGCATATTGAAAAAAACAAAATCTTTTAAAAAAAATGAAGAGTCTGGCTGTGCATTCTATTATCTACATTGTGGCTTCTGAATTCAGTTTTACAAGACAGCAATCAATGCTCCTTAGAAAATGATTAATCCAGATTTGGGATGGGAAGGTGTCTGCTAACACAGCCTACCATACAGAATGCAAATCCATCTGTAATCATGAGGGTTTGAGGGGAAGGGACAGGTGGATGAAGTACTCAGGCCTGTGAGGAAGGGATGGCAGCATCAGAATAACCACTGCAATGGCTAGAAACAAGCAGAAAAACCAAAGTCTAATAATACAAGAATAAAACCTGGCTATTGTTTAAGACACCAGGGAAACAGCTCAGCACGTTAAAGATGTGAGCTTCCCTGTGTAAAAGGTGTTTCAAGTGACTGGGAAACTGAGGACTTTTCATAAAAACAAACAAAACCTCCCACAACCCATTAAAAAGACTCACACATGTGTTTCATTAAATCTCCAGATCCTACAAGAAATTTGGGGAGCAGACCAATTGAAAGATGCTTGAGGAGGCAATCTGTGAAATCCACATTGGCAAAGTCAGAGTATATGAACTGACAAAGTATTTAGGACCATAGAAATATTAGGTACGTTTTAAAAATAGTTGGAATTATCTTACTGTAGTCATGGTTTTTAAAAAGGGTTCTTACACAAAAAAATGCAGATGAGTTAGAGCTGAAATGTTATTTGGATTTGTTTTTAAATGATTTTTAAAAGGGGGACACGGTGGAGTCACAGCGTTTTGGTCCATAATGAGTTTCAAGATCCAGCTAGCTCATTGCACACCAAGTGCAGCATGCATGCAGTTAAAAGGGGGCCTCAACTACGATCTAATCATGCACACACTCATCTAAATCTGTGCAACTGATTCAAAATAAGGCGGTCCCAACTCAGAATTGTGCCAACAAAATCCAGGTCTGTTCCAAGCCTTAAGCAAGGCATTTTGGTGAGAAGGCTCCAGGCTCACCCAGACACACAGCAATAAAATCAGGCTACACCATTCCTAGACTGTGCATATAAATGATGGCAAGGCAGCAAAGGCCTTCCTGCCCAATTCTCTAACTATTGCATAGTTTCAACACCAAAGAAGCTTTCCAGAAATCTCTGCCTACAGGATGAGTGGCAGGCTCTTTACAAATACGTGGCAGAGTTCGGCCCTCTTCTACATATCAGCAACGGTCTGAAACGTTTTTATTAAGACTGTCAAAGACAATGCTAAGGTGCTTGGTTCTGGGATAAAAACGACCCCTAGCTAAAAGGACAAACGAGGTCTGGGCCTGCCTCTTGCTCACCCACAGACTCTAGTCTTCTGGGTCCACTGCTGGCTTCCTGGCTGCAGCACATGGTACACCAGGGGACTCAGAACAGAGTCTGGAGGCCCAAGAGGAAGGCTCGGGGATGACAGGCTAGGTGGCGGGGGTCCAGCAGCAGGGGCTCGGAGGAGCTCAGTGGAGACTGGTCACTTAGACAAGGTTCCAAGGCGGAAACAAAGGGTCAAGGATTTCAGAAGATCTGGGTGCAAGAGGCCCGAAAACGAGTGGGAGGTGCGGAGGGGAAGCCCGGAGCACGGGACTTCTCATGGTCTCACCAAAATGAGCGCGGCAGCCGCCAGCGCCACGCCGAGCCCCGCCAGCTGCAGCAGCAGCGAAGCCATCCCGCAGCTCCACACTCGCGGAAGCGCCGCGCGACTCCGCGCTCCGCCCCGCCCCACAGGAGGAGAGGCCTCCCTGGCCCCAAGCCGCCGCCCGCAGCGCCTCCACGCGGCCGCGCCCGGCACTGCAGGAACCCGACGCCACACGCAGTGCCCTCGCGCGGCTCCACCGAGCATTGCAGGACGGTCTCTGAGGGCAAGCCGTGGACATCGGCGACCTGACGTCACTACCAGGCTCACAGACAAGCCGTGCCGTGCAGACATCTAAGGACGCCTGGAGCCATGGGCCGTTTAGTTTGCGCGCGCGTGTATGTGCACATGCGCATAGGCCGTGGGACCCCGGACGCTGGCGACACAGGCAGTTGTGAGCCGTACCGACCCGTCGTCCCCATCAGGTCCTAAGCTCGTGGGTCGCTCGGGGAAGACCGAGCTGGTGTTCATGCCCCGTCCCGGGGACACAGCCGCCGCCTCCACGGAAGGAGGAGCTTCTCAGAGTCTCCTGGGTTGGAGACACGCCCACAGAGGGGAGGGCGCAGGCGCGGAGGGCTGCGCAGGCGCAGTGCGGGCGGGAAGGTGGCGGTCAGGTTAAAGTGGGTGCTGCCTCGTGCACAGAAGGCTCTTAGGTCCTGGGTTTTTGCCCTCGTGTGCACTGACTTACTTTAACACGTTTTTATCATCTTTCAGAACTGTGGAAGCACTGGAGTATTACAGGAGAGTGTGAATAAAAGGTGATTTTGCACCTCAGGGCGCTTTGAATAAAAATGTCTTGCTTCAAGGCAATTTTTCAATTTATTTAAATTAACGGGGGCTTAATGTGTTTTCCCCTGCATAAATGAATTACAAATTTAATATGTTTCATTATGCACATTTAGAAAGAAAACTATCGTCCTGATGGAAGAGAACTTGGTGAGTTCAGAACTGTAATAACATGGGTGAGAATACACTTCATTTCAGCTGCTGGGACACCCACCCCTTTCCTTGTCTATGAGCCATTTTTTTTTCCCAGCCAGTTTTACTATGCATAAGGCATTTGATGATGTTAAGAGATTTTTTTTTTATCATTACACCAGCTTTGTAGTTGATCTAAATATGATTAGCTTAAATTGGGAAAGAGAAGAAATTAAGACATTAAGTAGTAATACCATTTTCAAATCAATGATAATGAACCTGTCACAAGTTTCAGAGGCAACTGAAAGAGTCTAGCCAGTTAACCTTAAAAATTAAAGTATTTAAGTTACTCTGTAGTAAACTTTGTGGTTATTTACATTCCTTTGCTTTTTAAAAGATTTTGTATAAGTAGCCAGTTTACCTTTCTAGGTTCAATCAGTACTGCAGATGGGTCTGGTCTTGTGAAGTTGGGGAACACCACCATCATTTGTGGAATTAAAGCAATAAGTTCACTGTATGCCTGTTGACGGCTGAATTCCAAATTAGCTCCATGCTTATAAGGTTGTAATTAAATAGGGATTCAAAATTTAGAATTGTAACCCATCCCCCACCCCATATTTTTTCTTATAATTTGTGAGTTTAACCCTTTACAAGGCAAATAACTGAATCTGAGCACCTCATACCATTAATAGTTTGACCACATCACTTTTTTGAATCAATCTTAGATTGTTACTGTGGTATCTTTCAGCCATGGATTGTTTTTAATTGCTGGTCACTAAGGAACAGTAGGTATCTGTCAGCTGCCTGCTGTTGGAGCACCTTATTAGGAGCTTTACAGAATTGCCAGTTTCCACCCCATGCTCAGCCCAGGAAGCTCAGTAGCTTCCCCAGCTGTGTAAGGCACATAACAGAGTCTGATGACAAAGCCTCCGCCTTCTGACATTACAAATAGAGTGGCTTTTCCTCCTTTAGGTCTTTGGTCAAGCTAAAGTGATAACTCTTGGAACACATTCTCCTTGCCCGGTTTATCCTGGGAACTTAATGGCACTGTTTCTTTTAGGTATTGGGAATAGCTCCTAGGAGTAAGCAGGTACTGTTATCTGTCCCTATGACAGAAGAGAACTTAAAAGGTCAAATAACTTGCTCCAAGAAATTGTGGATCTACAGCTAGTTTTTGCTAGTTACTGTAGTAGTGGGGTTTCTTGGTTCCAGGTGGCCAGAGGCCCAGACCCTGCCATGCCAGACCCCTTAGCCGCCCAGTCGCCCACCACTCAGGCCCCCAGAAATGACTCAGACTCTTATATTAAGTTTATGCTATTTGGCCTATGGCCCAGGCACATTGCTAGCTAGCACTTACATCTTAAATCAACCCATTTCTATTAATCTGTCTGCCATGTGGCTTGTGGCTCACCTGTGTTCCTTACATGTTACTCCTTGGGAGGCTTGCTTGATCTGCCTGACTCCGCCCTGCTTCTCCTACCTATGCTCTGATTTTTCCTCCTACTTTTTCTATGGTGCCTGTCATGGCCCAAAACAGCTCCTTTATTTAAAGACTGAGATTCACAGCATACAGAAAGGCATTCCCACATCACTTCCCCTTTTCTGTCTAATCAAAAAAGGAAGGTTTCAATTTTAACATACAAAATTACATATAACAAAATAGCCATCAAGCAAGAATTACAGTTATAATATCTAGTCTATTTGTATTTAGCAAAATTAAAGAAAATACTCTTATCATCTACCTTATCTTTATGAATCTAAAGTTTCATATCCAATATACCTTTCAAATGACTAAGAAAAATTGTACTTATAACTATCTAATCTTCATCTACATCAAAGACCACAGAAGGATATATTTACCCAGTAAACCAGAAGTGCAAGTGACTTCTAAAATCTAGAAAGGACAGAGATGACACCTATCTGACGGGATAGTCACCCAAAGTTTCTTTATGAAGTTGGGGCATCCATCTTCAGCCTACAGGCCCAGAGTCTCTTTTCATTTCAGTGAAGCAGGAAATCTGCTCTGCCCATTCTGGCACAGTTCATCAGTTGCTTCTCCTTGAGTCCTGAAGAATGTCTGACAGTTTTCTCTGTAAAGCAGGAACCTGAATGACCATCTTGGCTTGTTCTGCCAAAGTTCAGAGGTCATCTTCTATGGTACCTGCATGTCCAGTTTAAACAGCATACTGTCAAGCAGACAATATAAGAACAGGTTCTTGTCCAGTGGCTAACCATTGCCACAAAGAGAGTAGACTCCATACGGAGTTTCTTCATGCACAGAGGTGGGGTAGAAGCCCACCAATCCTCATCATGTTGATGGCCAACAGTCTGATTACACTGCCCTTCTTTAACTTCCTGTGAGTCATTGGGAATATCAGGGCTAGTATCCTTAGGGCCCCATCCTAATTCCCCAAGCACTGAAGATGCTAATCATGAGATTATTGGCTGAAGTGATCTTTGGTACAGCCTCTGTAACTCATTGCTAGAATGTCTTTATAGTTTTTGAGTTGTTTCTTTCAGTGGAATACATTTATTTGCTTTGCTCTTGTAGGAATTTGCAGCACCACCTCTAGATGCCCCTGACAGAGGATATGTTGGTGAGTTAAATGCTCTTGTAATTTTAACAAATATGTACGTTTAAAGCTCACTGTTTTAGTAAAGCGCTGATATTTGAGGTAGATAGTGATTCCCTAGCTTTCTGCTAGTTAGAAGACAACAGAGGCAAGGTCCTCTATATGAACTTGCTGCCAACCCCTTATGGGTAGTTTTTGTTAATACATTCACTTGTACGTATTCCTTATCCAAAGGCTAGTTGTAGGTAAAGGCCTTCATTTTAGACTGAAATTTGTCTGCCCTCAGTTTAGACTGGGCAATATTTTGGTTTTGGATTATCTCTTCTTTAAGGTGAGAACCAGAAAATCTGGGACACAATGAAATAACCAGACCTAAGAATAATAATAATAAGGAGAATGAAACCAGCCCAAAGGCACAGAAAATATATTCAACAAAATCATAGAGAAAACTCAGGACACGCCTATAAAGGTCCAGAAAGCTTAGAGAACACCAAATAGACTGACCCTCCCTGCCCCAGCCACCCAAAGTCCTCTCACCACATAATAAAACACTAAAATACCAAATAAAGAAAGATTTTAAGAGCTGCAAAGGAAAAAGGCCAAGTAATATAAAAAGTGAGGCCTAGGAAACCTATCAAAATTATGCTTGACTTTTGTTTAAAAAAAAAAAAATTCCTGTACAGATGTTTTGCAGACAGAACCTTGGATGGCAGCCCAGACTACCATACTCAGAAACATCTTCAATCACCATAGACAAAGAAAATGAGATATTTCATGACAAAACCAGATTTAAATAATACCTATACACAAATCCAGCCCTACGGAAAATACTAGAAGGAAAATTCCAATCCAAGGAAGTTAGCTGCAATAGATAATCTCACACCAACAAAACTCACAGAATGGAAACACACAAACACACAGGCTAAACTACCACTGAATGAATAAATAAAAAATTAGGAATTAACAATCACTGGTCATTAATATATCTTAATATCAATGGACTCAATTTGCCAATATAAAGGCACAGACTAGCAGAATGAATACAAAAACAGGATATATCCCTCTGTTGCATACAAGAAACACCTCAACCTCAGAGACAGATGTTAGATAAAGGGTTGGGAAAAGTTTTTCCAATCTGTTGGACCTATGCAGCAAGCCAGTGTAGCCATTCTATTATCTGACAAAATGGACTTCAAACTCAAATTAATCAAAAAGATTTTGCATCAAAGCAAAAATCCATCCCTTCCTGACTTTCAGTGATAGACTATGATATGGAAGTATAAGCCAAACAAACCCTCTCCTCCCAACTTGCTTTGGTGTCATGGTGTTTCATCATTGCAGTAGTGACCCAAATGAAGACAAGTTGGTACCAGGATACTGGGGTGTTGCTGTGACAGCCCTGATGATGTTGTTTTGGGGAAGACTGTGGAAGGACATTTTTAGCACTGGACTAGAATAGCCATTGAGTGTTGAGAGCCCAGCAAGCTGTTATGTAGGGCTTGGGAGATAAGAATGTTTGTAGTCTAAGCTTCTGTCCTGGTCTACCCCCAAGATCTGGACCGGAGATCCTAAATAATCACACAAAGTCTAATATTAATTTCAAGCTGTTTGGCCTATGGCTCAGCCATAGTTACTTGCTAACGCTTACTCTTAAGCTAACCTGTGATTAGCCATGTAGCCTAGTACCTTTTCTGAGAGCAACATTCTTGTCCGAATTTCTCTGTGTCTGCCTGGCATCTCTGTTCTGCTCTTTCTCTTCCCAGAGTTTTCTTAGTCCTGTAACACCACCCGTAGTTCCTGTGTGCATTTTACTGAGTGACCACAATGACTGCCCTCTTATTTTATGGAGTTCCAGAAAGCAAACATAAACTTACAGATACCTTTAAATGAAAAAAAAAATTGGCTAGACCACAATTTTCTATAAGGTCATGGATAAATATTACTTTTTCAGTTGAAAACCTTGCAAGATATTAAATTAAATAGTGATATTAATTTAATAGAAATATCAAATTAGTAAATGTAGGCAGTAATTAAACTCAAAAGTCAACACAGGAAGTACTTGTACTTTAAGGGTTAATGTGCCTTTTAAAAATAAAATTCTTAATTGACCTATGATATGTGTATATTTGATTTCACCAATATTATATAATAAATGTAGATTATATATAATTGCATATATAATAATATAATAAATGTAATACACATATATACCTATATATATTTATCATCCATCTATTTATCATCTGTCTGTCTGTCTGCCTCCTTGCCTGCCTGCCTATGTACCTACCTACCTACCTATCTACCCAGCCATCCAGGCACCCACCCATCCATCCATCTATCATCTACCTACCTACCTACCTACCTACCTACCTACCTACCTACCTACCTATCTGTCTATGTAGAGAGATGGAGTAGGAGGTTTCTGGCCTGGACTTTCAGGCCTAGCCTCAAGGTTTAGACCCGCAGACCCTCAGACGCGCACAGATGTTTACAATAGTTTTCATCTGATCAGCCTAAGGCCCAGACATTTAACTTGCTAGCTCTCTACCCTTCATCTAACCCATGATTCTTATCTTGTTCAGCCATGGGGCTCGGTACCTTTTCTCAGAGCAGCATAGTTGTCCTGTGCTTCTTCTGGCTTCTCTCTGGCCTTCTGCTCTGTGCTTCCTGTTTTCAGAGTTTTCTTAGTCGGCTAGCCCCACCCACACTTCCTGCCTGCCTTTGGCCAATCAGCGCTTTTTATTAAACCAGTGGGTGGGACAATTATTTACAATGAAACAATACAATCTCCCACAGAAAGATGTCCTTTTCCCCATACTTTCTCCTCCGGAGTACCAAGAATATTGACATATACGACTGCCTATATTTTCTGAGTCACTTTTATTTTATAGACAGTTATGAAGTAAATAGTGGCAGATTTGGTCTTTGAGATTCTTTCAACTCATTTCTGTTTTTTTTAATTTGCTTTGTTATGATGAAATTTTGAATTCCCTTTTCTGAATCCTGCAAAATACCTTAAGATTTTAATTAGTGTTGGACTGCATATGTATAATTTGAGAAAAGCTGTCACAAATAACGTGGAGTATTCTCTGAGGAGAAAGTATCTGTAGGATTTAGGAAATGGCATTTACATTTTTATGCGCAAGTTATCTCATTGTAGAGTGAGACGCAGCACATTCTACTGATGAATACTTCTTCTTATTCCTGTTTTATAATATGAAAACTAAAGATATTATGAACGTTCCCTACATAATTTGGTGAACACAGACACATGTTTGCTTGATTACATGTCAAGAAGAGAATATGCTAGTTTAATATTATGATATAGTAATCTTTAGTTCAGGCTGCTAAAAATTTAGTAAAATAATAAACGTTCAAGTATGTGATTTCTAAATATATCAGTATGACTGTTCTATATCACTCTCACTGCCTGGAAGGTCTGTCTTTATGCTCTTAGCTATTTTGGTGGTTTTGCATTAATATTTCTTATACCTTGGATTTTTGATGAAAATACAGATATTCACAATTTTTGCTGTTTTGTAACTTTTATGTATTTTTATTTGTTTTGAAGAGGTTGTATTCCTTCTGGATATGATTAATTTATTGTCAACATGCTAAGAAAATAAACTCATCAAACTGTACGTTTATTATATTAGGCTTCGAGCTCCAGTCAATTCTTTTTTTCATTTTATTCTGTTCTATAATTAGGAAAACATGCAAGGAATTGCCTGGAAAATCCCTTATCTAGGCTTGTGAACATTTCTAAGTACAATTTCCTGTTTTTAATGACTTATGAGTAGATAATAGATGCTGAATTTTTATTGAAAGTATTAACTACTAAGTTTATATAGTAAATTGACACTTAACCAATAAACATGCCACTGTGACTTAGTAAAATATCTTTCAGATACATTTATAATTTTTTTCATGTAATCAAAAGCTGTACTGATTGACATAAAGGAGAATTGAAACATTTTTTTCTGTTCCTTTACTTAAGCAAAATATATATTAATATGTATTTTTTTTTGTTTGTTTGTTTTTAAGAACAGGGTTTCTCTGTGTGACCCTGGCTGTTCTGAAACTTGCTCTGTAGTCCAGGCTGGCCTTGAACTCACAGAGACCTGTTGCCTCTGCCTCCTGGGTGCTGGGATTAAAGGCATGCACAACCACTGCCCAGGGATGATGAACATTTAACCTTATTATTTAGTTGGATATTGTTTGTTGTCATAAAAGTCACAAATGGATATAGAACCTAGAATGATTAAAAACCAGCTAAATTTCAAACATACACACAAAGATATTATACCTTGAAGTGCTAAAATCTCAATATTTCCAGTTTCTGAGCTAGACAATGTGGCTTTGATTTATGAATTAAAAATATGGTTGTATGATACAAAGCATCTTGTAGTTCTGAAAAACCACACTCAAGATTTACCATAGTTCCCTGGGTTTGCAATAGAAAAACTACACAAAGAGGTCAATTAAATTCACAGCCAGGGAGAATCAGAGCAGGCACAGTGGACAGGAAATCAAATAAAGACAAGTTAATTTGAATAATTAATCAAAGGCATCTGATCTGCAAAAAGTAATTGAATTGAATTAAGTTATTAAGATCAGGTACTAATTTTGAGTTTATTCAAGATTTTGGACCTTAAAATACTTAAAACCAATTGAACATCATGTAAATTATTTTTGCAGGACAAGCATATAGACATGCCACCAAGCACATTGTTTTCTAAAATTGACTCACTTGTTGATTAAAAATAATGCTATAAGTAAAATTTAGAATGTGTACAAAACATTTTCTGAAAGGTATTTTAGGGTTCTAATTATATTACTTAAATTTTATCACATATTAGAAAAATATACAATCCACTAGCGATTTAGAAGCTACCATTATTTAGCTCTAAATTTTCCCATTGGTTGGGTTTATAAGTAAAATTGCTACTAATAGAATGTGAACTTTTTGGTCTTGATTCCTCCAGATAATGTGAGCTAATTCTTAACTCAGCCATGGCTTCGTAAAAAGTTACCCATGTTAGCAATATTCAGTTAAAAAAAAAAAATCCCCTCAATAAGTATGGCTATCATGTCAGGGCAGGTCTGTTCTAGACTACACAGGAGAATAGTGTCTGTAAATCTACAAAAGTATTAGTTCAAGTTATGAGAGATGATTTTTATTCTGCTTCTTGTAATTGTTTTACCCACTATGACCACAAAGTGTTTTTCTTAATTTTTTTTCCTGGAAACCAGTCAGATTTCAACCCAAAATATAAGAACTCTCTGGTTTTCATTGAATTATTATGATTTCCAACATATATTGTGTTCTTTAGAATTTATTTCCCAATATTTTAACATTTATTCAGATTAGACAGAAATGACTATCCAAACACGCACATTTGCTTTCATATTTGTTTATCATGAAACTAAGTTGGTACTGCTGTTTCTCTCTCTCTCATCACCATCATCTCTCTGTCTATATTTTTATCTATTTCACTCACACATCCATCCATCCACCCACCCATCCATCCATCCATCCATCTATCTATCATTTATTTCTGTCTACCAATGTATCGATCTATGGTAGTGAAAATCTGTTGTTTCTCACAAACACTTGTGGTTCAACAGTTGTTCATAAATTTTTTAAAGCCAGAAAGTGGGAGGAAATGCACATGTCACTTTGTCAGCTGTGGCATGAGCCTTAGAATGTTGACATCCGTGATCTGTCACCATGACTACTGAAGAGTCCTCAGACTTCAGTGGTTGGTCTACTAACTGCTTTGGACATCTTTGGTGTTTAGTGCCAAGAGAGGAAAAGATAAGTTTACGTTCATTTGAAAGGTTCACAATTCCAGGCTCCACTGTAAAGGTATTTTTAATAACTAGTTTTGATTCTCATAATAGACTAATGGCACCAGGAGCTTCTACCTACCTACGCACCCACCCATCCATCTGTCTGTCTGTCTAGTCTATCTATATTATCTATCATCTATCTCCTTATCTCTATCAACTTCTATCTATGTATAATTTATCTATCTCTCTATAAATCATATATTTCTATCTGTGAATGTACCTATCTATCATCTATGGTTGTAAAAAGATGTTATTCCTTACAAATACTTGTGGTTCAACAGTTATTAATAAATAATTTTTCAAAGACAAAAGGTGGATAAAATTAAATGCACACGTCACTTTATCAGTTATGGCATGAGCCTTAGAATGTTGACATCCGTGATCTGTCACCATGACTACTACTGAAGAGTCCTTAGACTTCAGTGGTTGGTCTACCAACTGCTGTGGACTTCTTTGGTCTTTAGTGCCAAGAGAGGAATAGATAAGTTTACGTTCACTGATAGGTTCTTTAAACCAGACTCCACTGTAAAGGTATTTTTGACTAGTAGTTTTGATTCTCATGATAGATTAATGGCATCAGTTCTATCTATTCTATCGCTATCTATCCATCATCTACCCATCTATCTAGTCTGTCTATGCCATCTATCTATCTATCTATCTATCTATCTATCTATCTATCTCTATCTTCCTGTATCTATGTATATATCATCCATCCACATATCTATCTATCTATCTATCTATCTATCTATCTATTATCTATCTATCTATCTACTAATATATCTATTTATGGTTGTAAAATCTGTTGTTCTTTACAAACACTTGTAGTTCAACAGTTGTTCATCAATAATTTTTTTAATCAAAAATGTGGGAGGAAATGCATGTGTCAGTTTGTGTTACAGTGAGGTGTTTTGGTCTCAGGCGCCAGAGGTCTAGACTTATTGACTAGTTGTCTTAGATTTTTTTAGTTGTTTGGTGTTGATTTGGCTTTTAAAAATGATTTAGATGTTTATAGTAAGTTTATGTTGTTTGGCCTATGGCTTAGGCCAAACATATTGTTAGTTTGATTTTTTTAATTTTAACTTAATTTATTTTTATTAATTTGTTTGTTATGTGGCTTGTGGCTTATCTGTGTTTTTTATATTTTGGGGGGGCGGTTGGCTCAGTCTAGTGGTTAAAATTCTACGCTTTCACCATCACAGCCTGAATTATATTCCCAGTGAGAGAGAGAGAGAGAGAGAGAGAGAGAGAGAGAGAGAGAGAGAGAGAGAGAGAGAGAGAACAAGACCCCAAGATCCCAGCCTTTTATGAATGGGGTTGGCTATTATTATTATTTTTTTTTTAGGAGCCTGGGACTTTGGATAAGTGTCTTTAGACTTTATTAGTTGATATTTGAATCTCACCACAACTGTCAGTTGTGGCATGAGCCTTAGAATGTTGACATCAGTGGTCTGTCACCGTGACTACTGCAGAGTCCTCAGACTCAGTGGTTGATCTACCAACCGTGGTGGTCTTCTTTGGTGTTTAGTGCCAAGAGAGGAAAAGATAATTTCACATTAATTGAAAGGCTCACAATTCCAGACTCCACTGTAAAGGTATTTTTAATAACTAGTCTTTATTCTCATGGTAGAGAGCTTCCATTGTATGAGGAAGTTTTCTGTCTTGACTCCTCCAGATAATGTGAGCTAATCTTTAAATTAGCATGAACCCATGTTAGTAATATTTAGCACCAATCCCCTGAATAAATAAGGTTATCGTGTCAGAGGAGGCCTGTTCTAGGCTACACACAAGAATAGTCTGTAAATCTTCAAATGTATCTGTCCAAGATATGAAGGATGGTTATTTTCTGCTCTAATTGTTTTACCCACTATAACCACAAAGGTTTGTTGGAAGCAGGTCAGATTTCAACTGATAATGTATGAACTAGCTGTTTTTCATCAAATTGTTATGATTTATAACATTTATTGTTTTCTTTAGACTCTTTTTCCAAATATGTTAACATCTTAAGTTAGACAGGAATGACTTTCCAAACATACCTAATTATTTCTAATTTGATTATAGTAAATCTGAGTTGATACTATTCTCAGTATAACTTTACATGTGTGGGGACATGTGCTTCACAACAACCATTGGCTGTTTCTCTCTTTGACTCTGATTTACAGGGATCTCAATGCTAAATAAAAGCCAGGGTGCTTCTGTGCATATTCCTATACGATATAAAATGCGTTTTGGACAGAGTGATGTTCAGCTGAAGAAATATGCAGTTTGAATATTCACACTGTATGAACATGGCACAGTAAAGAGACAGCTTAGCTGCACTGTAGTTAAAGGGAAGAATTTTACTGTGGATAAGAGAGAATGTTCAGAGGCATCTGGAAGAGATCAGAGCAGAAATAAAAAGACATAGACTTGATGTGGCCAAAACTGTCTGTGAGGGAAGGGAGAATAGTGGAGATGGTTGGGGCAGTGGAAAATACCTTAACTTCACAGAGACAGCAAGGGAAGTTCTAGAATATTTTGAGAGTTTGCATAGTGCAGAAGGAGATGGAGGCAGATGTGAAGGACAGGGAAGTGGGTGGAGGCTTCGAGATATATAACAAGTACTTTTGAATAGAGACACAGGAACCTGGGAGCAGCATAGGTGTTGATATCCTGATTGAGCCAAAGGTCGATGGGGGCCGTATGTCCCTTTTGCATCAATGAGCAAAATGACTCATTTTGATGTTCAAGAATCATTCCACAAATTCTTGATGAATGCTGATTTTTGTTTCTGTTTGTTTGTTTGTTTTATTTGTACTTTTCTAACCACCAGAAATCCTCCTAATGTCCATTTTGTACCAATGAAGCTGATATTTCTGAATATTTGTGCTCCCTAAGAAATAACTAGTTTAAACCACTCGGAAAAGTGGATTTTTATTTCCTTGTTTTGTTTTTTTGTTTTTTTGTTTTGTTTTGTTTTGTTTTGTTTTGTTTTTTTTACAATACTCCAACATATCAGTCATTAAAATCAGAATTACACAGCAGAAATCTTCATAAATAATTTCCGAATTTGGTAGAGTTTTTCTATCTTAATTACTAATGTATAATTTCACATATCATTGAAAACACAGTTTATTGAAGGTACCATCTATTCTTATGACCCAATATTCAATCATTTTACAGACAAGGACCTTTTCATGGTTCTGTGTCTGAGGTATACTACATATTTCACTATGAGTCTCAGAGAGCTTCTCCAAGGTCTTTTCAGTCATAATCATTTGTGCCTTTACTTCTAAGCATGCATATCACTCCTCCACAGGCTTCAGCACTGCCAGACTTCCCTGTGCCTGCAGGTTTCTGGCTAACTCTCTAAGGCACATTTGTCTTTAAAGTCCCTTGTGATCCTGGCATCTGTGAGACTTTAAAGTTCACAGTATTAATGATGTCTGCATGCCACCTTCATCACATGGACCTTTGAGAGATTAAAAGAATTAGGATTGAGAGTCTTTGAGAATAAAACTGTAATTCGCAAAGTTTTACACAAGTATTACTCTACACATATTATTGCAGACAGGGTTAACAATGATGTCCATGTTGCCACTCCAAAGGCCAATTTTCAGGAGTCACTTATTTTTACCTTCATTTAATGTTTAATACTGATCTCTCCTTTCTTATGAACCCCTCTAGTGTGTGAATATTTTCTCTCTCCATAGGTTGCCTTGCAATGTGACTCCTACTTTGATGTTAAATCATGAGAAATGTTGCTTAATCTCAGTTCTTTTCTTATAAAAAAAATTGAATACTCATTTTCAAATTTTAAAAATGATTTTAAATGAGAGAGAATTACATTACTCGATCCCTTCTTCATGGTTGGTTAGTTGTTCTCAACCTGTGGGTAGCAACCCTTTGTTGGTCCCTTATCAGATATTCTGTATATCAGATATTTACATTAAGATATTACATTCAGTAGTAAAATTACAGTTATGAAGCAGCAATGGAAGAATGTTAGTTGCATGTCTCCACAACACAAGGCACTGTACTACAGTGCTGCAGCATCAGAAATGCTCAGAACCACTTCACTAGACCCTACCAGCTGCCCTGTTCAGACTTGGCCATGCTCTCACATTGAGACCTTCTGAAGAAGAGTCCACTCTTGTAATCTGTTCTCCAAACTTCCTTTCTTAAGTAACCTCTTTTCCATTACATTTCAATCTGTCGATAATTCAGCAGAGTCCTGTTGGGGAATTGAGCCCGGGATTTAGTATCATGCACCTTTTGAAATTGGGTATAAACTAATAACCACTGAATACCTGTTTTGTTAGTTGGAGGTCTGGACCAGAAGCCTTTCTTTCCTACATGGAAACCCTTGAGGAGAGAGCCACGGGAGGGAAACATCAAACCTTGCTGTGTCAAGGCCCCGTGGAGCTCCGGAGAGGCTGGAGAAGGAAGAAACAACATCTCTCCTTGTTCAGCGATGTTCTGGTTGTGTCTAACAGCCTGTGAGTATGTGCATTGGTCCTTGCTTACTGTGAGAGGCTACACTTTGGTTAGGCCTCACTGTACAAAACCACAAAAGGTTTTTTATTCCTGTTATTTTTTGAGATTATAATTATGTCAGTATCAATTCCTCCTTACTTTCTTCCTCTCAAACCCTGAGGAGATAGATGCTATCTCCTCAGTCTGAAAATATATATTTCAAGACTGTCTATATGCTCTGGGGTAACCAATTCATCTGCTCCTCATCTTGGAAGAATCTTCCTCCTACTCTCAACACACCTAGTGACATCCTTGAGTAGGGTTGAGGCTCAGTAGGCTTTTCCCTGTACACTTTTCTCACTTTGTTTTCCAAAATGTTTTAGTCATATTTAACGTCATGAATTATTTAAGGTCCTATTTTCTGCTGATCCTGAGGAAGACGAGTGACAAACTTGACAAGGAGGTAGGTGTGGTAGCACATGCCAGCAATTCGGGCACCTTGGAGTCTGATTTACAAGTCTTGCAATTTTGTGCATCTTGTGAACTACACAGTAAGACATTGCCTCAAAATAAAATATGGACAACAGGATATCACGGGTCCTTTGGATTTCTGTTTACAGATAGATCGTAAAAGCAAAAGGGTAGATCCCTGGTGGTGACAGTTCCTCATAAGGGGCCACACGTGTGAACCTCCCTGAGCTCATAATTTCCAATGTAATATGAAGAGATGAGATGCAGCTAATATCTGAGCCAATCAGGGGAAAGTAAAGGCATCAACTAGGCCAAGCTTGGTGATCCTGTGAATGCTTGAGAAAACTGCTTATTGAAGCCTTATACATGGTGGTCTTATCACATATGAATGACCATGGATGTGTTTCTGGGATCACATTTCCAGAGGCCATGATCAGTGCCTTCATACTATCCTGAAAGAAATGAAATGGGCACTGTCCTTGTCAAGTAAATCTTTTAAAGGTGTGTCCTCATAAATACATAAATGGATGGCAGACAGGAATCAATCCAACAGTTCATTCATATATGGGGTGAACTTTCAGGTCATCAGTGAATAATGTTGCTGAAGATTGACTTCACAAACAGTGATAAAATGAAGGGTGCAGGAGAGTATTGTTCCACATTATAGACAGAACTACCTAGCTACATTTTCCTTCCAGCCCTGAGCTGTCACCCCAACTTCCCAGACTGGACACTAATGGTTAGTTAGTGTCTGACTGCAGCCACTATGAGGTAATTGAGTGGCCTGGCTTCTGTCACCTGTCCATCTTTCTTGCCATTTCTCCTCAGGTCCTGCCATTCCACTCTTGGAAATAATCAATTTTATTTTGAAATGATGATACTAAACTCATTTAAATAAATAAAAAATACCGATAATATTTTATGGAATTGTACTTTTTGAAAGTGAAATTTACCATATTTTTAGAATAAATGAAAGAACAATGGCTGACCTTAAAAGACAAATGTTTATCCCTCTGCTGATGTGTTACAATGATACTAAAACTATTTTGAGATTGTCATTTATATTATGGAGAATGGATAATCAAACTTATAATAGATGAATTATAGGATATTATCCCTTTAAACCAATATTGGAATTAGAGGTCTCCAGTTTAGACATTTCATATAAATACATATATATGAATATGTGTGTGTGTGTGTGCTCCAAAGACAATGTTTCCAATGAACACTTTTGACATGATCAGAATGCTTGATAGGAAGACATGTTTCTAAACATTTAACTGACTAAGTTATTGGAAAACAGAATCCTCTGTGTACTTACTTGTTTGAGATGCATATTGTGGTTTTACTAAGAACAATTGTACTGAGCATAGACTCTTACTGAGCTGTTGCTGATGTGGCTTGCTGGTACAGGGAAAAGGACAATGGTGTAGTAGGAGGTTTCTGGCCCGGATTTTTGGGCCTAACCTCAAGGTCTAGGCCCACAGACCCAAAGACCCCCAGAGACACACAGATACATACGATAATTTTAGGCTGATCGGCCTCAGGCCCAGGCATAGAACTTGTTAGCTCTCTACCCTTATCTAATCCATGATTTTTCCTGTTCAGCCATGTGGCTCAGTACCTTTCTTTAGAGCAACATAGCTGTTCTCTGCTTCTTCTGGCTTCTCTCTGGCATTCTGCTCTGTTCTGCCTGTTCCCAGAGTTTTCTTAGTCTGGTAGCCCCGCCCTCACTTCCTACCTGCCTTTGGCCAATCAGCGCTTTTTATTAAACCTGTGGGTGGGACAATTATTTACAATGAAGCAACACAATACCCCTATACAGTGGAGTATGAATTCCATTATGTCAGCCAGTATTTCTGTTTATTTATTTGGAAAAGATCATTAACTGTAGTTCTTGAAGTAAAACACAAAACAGAACTAATGTTGTTGTAGTTGAAGTTATGGGGAGTAAACAAGCAGAAGGGTCAGCACTTAACTAAGCAGAGAGGAGAAAACTAGAACACGTAGCTTTCTAAAATGGCCAGTGTTTAAATGCACAGTGTACTCATTCTTAGCACTCACCAATCAGAAAAAAGAGACTGTGTCAATTCCGGGCCATGGATAAGTGTGAACCCTGTAACTTCCTTCAGCAAGGCAGTGTTAAAGCACATCTACCATGGCATGGCCTGGATGGTAGAAACGGATGAGTCCTTCTCTGCTCTGGAGCAGGAAGAACTAGGTCTAACAACAGGGAATTCCAACTACAATGAGAGGCAAACTAACAGAGTTCCTTGATTGTCTTCTAGGCATAAGAGAAAGTTTAAGATAAAATATGTGATCCCAGTGAGCTACCTGTGGATGAGTGACAATGTGGACACAGTCGGGACAGACAGCCGCTCTGCGTGCAAGTCCATTCTCCTGTCCTGGCCCGCGGGAAATTTTGTGGCCACCTTTGGGTAAGACCTGCACCTTGGACCTGAGTTCATAAGAGGCTGGCTGTGGAAGTTGTGGGTCAACTTGATGTGGTCTAATTCCCAGAGAGAAAACAAATCAGTGAACCAGGTTGTTTCTAAAGAAGAAACGATTCTAGTCTAATTGTATACAGGCTACCAACTCAAGACTTTTCCTACCATGGGGACCCCACCTTGTCTGTACTTTCCATCACACACATTTCTTTATGTAAGTAGATTCCTTTGATTCTCATCTGTGATGATTTTCAGGAATCCACAGGAATTTATAGGGTAGAAATGAGATGCATTCTCTTATTGTGTAGTATAATAAAATTTGACAAATACCTCCTACACTCCCAAGTTCATTTCCTATTTAATTGTACAGGTAAAAACACTCATTGAGTGCCCAGGCCCTTGAATGGCTGTGCAGTGAAATATCATTGGTGTCTATAGTCAACACATGAGGACAAGTGTCATTCGTCCATCAGAGTCAGAGGATATGTGTGGAGTGCACATTCACATTCTACCTTCATGAGAGGACGCGGTCCTCATATACCAAGAATACCTTGAGTGCAGTTGTTAGAATCACGGGGATTGTGTGGTGCATACCTGCTCTGGGCAAGCACGCAGCAGCAGCTCATATTCCTGTTCCACATGAAGAAATTTATCATACGCAACCCCAATTTACAACTCTCCTCACTCTCTGTCCAAACTTCTAGCCTCATCACAGACGCTACTCAACTAACATAAGCACTTGTGAGATTTATAGACTTCCTAGGTTCTGTGAGTTTGCTCTTTCCCCAAGAAAGGCCTTTCCATAGAAATCTTTGAGGAAGAAGATAACCTTTGTGTCATTCTCTGAATACACTCTTTCCCTGCTCATATCCCTGAAGATTGTCTTATGATGAATGCTTGGTGTTTCTCCCACAGTGGATGTGAGAGGGAGTACAGTATTTAGGGATGTATTAAGAGTTTCATGACTGCATTTCCATTAAACTTTGCTTTTTATAAAGGAGTGAATTTTGGAAGTTATTTACACTAGTTCGCATTCCATTAAATATGCATCAGGTGTTTTCAACCCTGCATGTCACTAAGTGCCTTTAAGGTTTCCTGCTTTGTCACATTGTAACTTGATATTCGATGTATTGTCTGTGTACATGTGTAGGTTTGTGGTCACAGGCAGAGTCCACCCTTCTGATGAAACTGGTTGTAGGCAGAATAGAAAGTGGGTGAGAGGTTAATGGTAAAAACATGAAATGTGTCAGTCCAGAGTTCCAGGGGAAGTGACCAAGAACTTCCATGTGACTATGGAGCTCCAAACACGGATGTAGAACCATGGAACTAGAGAGAAAAAAGTCTGTGCATGAATGTTCATCACAGCATAGATCATTATTTCTAGAAATTAGGAGAAAACTCAAAGTTATGAGTGGAAAAAAATTGCCTGCCACAGGCTGTGAGCAGTTGAAATAAAAACAGTGAAAGTCACGGCCGGCCTCAACACTAGTGAACTTCTTCTGTAAGGTTTCCAGTGGAAGAACAGGTCCCTCGGAAGCCTAATCAAGTTCCCACCTACATCTGTACCCTCGTTGATGGCTTAAAATATTTTAATGAGGATTAGTCTTAAAAATCTTAGCATACTTATTGCTGTAATGTGTGTTTCAAGAGTCTAACATTTTCCCGACTTTTGACATTACAGCTCCATGGATCAGAAGGATCGTTGGTCTTTTTTTCTCCAAAGGTAATTTACTAACATTTATTTTGGTCCTCGGTGGTATGGGAATGGCAGTCTGTGCTCCATTTTATCTGTAGCTACTTCTTCAATTTCTCCAGTTAGTATGCGTATTTTGTTGAATGAGAAAGCTCTGAAGCTCTGCTTGCCAGGTTCTTCATCTTCTCCTCTTTAGCCTATATATTATGGTAATCGGTACTCTTCAGACTTATTTTAAATTCCCCTCCACACAGGTTGCTCTACCATGCACACTTGAATCATTCCCTGCAGCCTACTTTGAAATCCAGCAGGTTCCTACCCTTCCGTTTTCACTCTTTATATTCACCTGTTTGATATGTGCACACACACACAACAGTTTGAGGACTGGACATGCTTTGAAAATCACATCTTAGGGGAATGTGTTATCACTTAAATGTATCTTTGTTTCTGAAATTTTGAGCATTTCCTAATCTATAATGTATATTGCTGAACTGATAATCTTGTATTTTAAACAGACATGATAAAATATTAAGAACAATTAGCTCAAAAGACGTTATTAACAAATTTATTGCTGTAATGTGTGTTTTTATTGCACTTGAACAGATCCATCAATGAAGCCACGAAGGACCACAGGAAGTACTTGAAATTTCCGATATTCACTGAGGACATTCCAGACTGTGCCAGTGTATGTGAAATGACATCCCAGGTCATGCCTTGGACAGGGACAGGCCGTCTTTGGAACAATGGAAGACAGGAACCTAAGAGGAGGGCAGAGGGAGACAGAGTTTGAGAATGTAGGCAGGATTTTGTGGGAAAGGAATATGTCAGTGCCATGCGTGTATGTATTCCACATGGGGTATGCAGAAAGCAAGAAGCAGCAAGGCTCTTTACATTAGCTGCAGTGCTAAAGCCAGAGAAATGACTTTTGGTTAAACGAGTGAAGACTGACTCAGGTAGTTCCAACAGCACCCATTTCCAAATTAAGTATTCCGGAATTGTAGTTGTTTTTCCAGCCCTTCTTCCTTGATAAAGGCTTCTGTATTGTTTTTACTATTCTTTATTAGAAAATAACTTTCCAATCATAAATAAGTGCATTCAGAGGAGATTATCATAAACATATTGGGAGGAAAACATTATCAAGTCATTTATTCAGTCTTTATATTCTCCTGTTTGATCATATTCACCTCTGTAAGCTACAGGACCATGTGAATTGTAAGGCATAAGTGTGTCTTTTAATGTAACTTTTGTTTAGAATTCACCTTTAGAAACTTAACATTTCTCTCTCCCTGCCTCTGTGTGTGTGTGTGTGTGTGTGTGTGTGTGTGTGTGTGTGTGTGTGAGAGAGAGAGAGAGAGAGAGAGAGAGAGAGAGAGATAATGTGTGTGTGTGTGTGTGTGTGTGTGTGTGTGTGTGTGTGTGTAATTCTTAGGATAAATCTTGGGACTTTATACATTCTAGGCTGATTCTTTGGTATTGTGTTACATCCATATCTAATAATATATGTCTCTTTCTAATTTGTTTTTTTCCCAATTCTTACATTTTTGTTCCCATTTTATAGCTTGGTTCACTAAATGTCAACAATTTAGCTATTATGTAGAATGCCAAGAGTGGGAAAATGTTTCCTACTATGAAGACAGGATGGAATTTACCTTAAAGAACCACAACCTTTCTGACTTTATAAACGCTAAGTGACAGGACACACATGTAGGGTCAGTGTTATCATGTGTCACTGTTGAAACTTAACTAGAGTAACCAGAGTGTGTATGATGAAGATCATTTAGATTGTGCATCACTTTGTTCTGTATTCCAAGTCTATACAAAACAGTCCTTGAGGAAGAAAATGTGTATAAAAAATACTTTGCAACTTGTACATAAGACATGAGAACACTCTAGCTTGTTTTACTGAACCAGAAGTGTCTTTGGGGAAGAGAAGGGCAGAATGTCCAGTAGGGAAATGTTCTCTTGCCTCTGCTTGCTTTACAGATTTCAGCTGTAGCAACTGTTCAGTACTGTACATGAGAAATTGCCCTGATACCATAAAGCACCATTGGAAATGAGACTTGATTCCTTGAAGATAAAAATATCTATCAATTTTCTTCCAAGATTATGTTGCTTTTATATTTATCCTGCAAAAATTTTCAGTACCCTTTTGAGTAGGGCAGGTGATTGGCAGTAGATATGTTTCAGTTTTCTTCACGTGGTAATGTGTTTATTCTTCTTTTATCCTAGAAGAGATATTCTCAGAGCATGGACTATTCTTCTAATTTTTTACTACTTAAATATTATGTATCATTTTTCTTTCTCCATGTTTTCTAGTTAGTAGTCAGCAATGATCCTTCATATGTATTTTATCTGCTTCTTTAATGGTTTTCTTTGATTTTCTATTTATAATTTGATCTTTTGAAGTTTGACAATTCTTTGAATATCTGTGTCCTTCATTACACTTAAATTTAACCTGTAATTTTTTCTTTGTATGAATTAGTGAAAAAATGTTTAGCTATTCTTAGTTTAGGACTGTTTTGTGTTGTATTATGTTTCTGACCCAGACGTCTGGCCTAGCTTGGTGGCCCAGACTTTCAGACCCACAGTCCCATAGTCCCACTGAAACACACAGACACTTGTGTTAATTGTATGCTGATTGACCTGGGGCCCAGGCATATAACCTGCTAGCTCTTGCTCTTAAACTAACCCTTGATTCTTATTTTGTTTAGCTATGAGGCTGGGTACCTTTCCTCAGAGCAGCATTTCAACTTCTTTCCTCTGCATCTGCTGGCATCTCATCATGGTGTCCCCGTGGCTTCTCTGAGGCATTTCTGCTCTGTTCTTCCTGTTCCCAGAGTTTCCTTAGTCTGGAAGCCCTGCCCAAACTTCCTGTCTGTCTTTGGTCAATTGGCATTTTTTATTAAACTAGTAGGCAGGACAATTATTTGCAGTGTAATGACACATAGTCCACTACAATTTTGCCTTCTAATTTTTTCATTAAAATTCTTAGGACATGATATAAGAGCTTTATATTTTTAAGCACATAGCTGCATATGATTTCTAAAATTATCTTGAAGATTTCATACAAGTATATATAAATACTGCCAACTCACCTGTACCACCTCCCAAGATAGTCCTCAAACCCTAAATCCTTTCCTGCCTTCATATTCTCTCTCTTCCCCTCTATCTCTCTCTCTCCTGTTGACTTCAACTACATATGTATAAAGTATTGACTTTTTCTACTTAATTTGCATAGATAACAATTAACTGTTCTGTTCTCATGAGTCAGTTACTACACATAATTCTTAACTTGTATTCAGTAAATGTGAAATCAGTGGGTGTAAGATATCCTTGTTCATAACACTGAATTAACCTAGCATGTTACAGTAAGTTCTGGTATCAATCTTCAGCACTGTACATACACATGTTTTCAAGGTAGTTTTGGTTATGCTTGGCAATTAAGATAAAAAAATAAATAAATGCGTTAAAAGAGTGGTTTATGGATTCCTTTTACCCTGAAGGACTGTTTCCTAGAGTCATTATTTTGCTTTTGTTTGTTGACACAAGGTTTCCCTGTGTAGTTTGGAACCTCTCCTGGAACTGTAGACCAGGGTAGCTTCAGACTCAGAGAGATCCACTGGCTTCTGCCTCTCCAGTGCTGAGATTAAAGACGTGAACCACCACTGCCTGGCTTGTTTCCTAGAGCTTACAACACTTACTGCAGAGACATCTGATATTAGAAAAACCAAGTGCATCCAGCCATATCTATCTACTCATTGTATTCTGTGATGGGGCATTAGGATTCTGATATATCAGTGCTATCAACTTAGCTTCCTACCAATTGATTTCATTCTATTTTCTACACACTGTCTTCTGGTTCTCTGGAGAAGATTCTAAATGTGAGACACGGTAGAGGGCTAATCTCTAAGCACCTTGTTTGTTTGTAAGAGTTTTAAGAAATGGACTTTCATTTCTCAAATATTCATTTTGGACTCCTAGATCTCTCACCTCATCAGATTTCTACATTGAATACCATCTATTTATAAAGCTTCATATGAAATAAAGTGCTCATCCATATATGTATTCCCCACAAAAAGAAAAAAGATGCAGCCAGTACTTATCCTCATTTTCCTAGACCTGCACACATGCTGTGCATGAGAAATGTTGTAACTTGATGGAAACAGAGCTGGGGCAAAAGGAAAGGCCTCATCCCTCTTTCTAACCACCCCACAAAAAGGGGATAAAATTCAGTATGCTGGACTACAGCTCCCATGGTTCCTCAGTCTCCCTCTTTCATCCATAACCAGTTATCTACTGAGTTTGTGAGTTTGCATACCCAGTGCCCAAGTAGTTAAATTTAAGATAAATATGTTAGAATGAAAATCTTCCAGGGTTATGTCTTATAAAGGGAAGAAAATAGGGTTTTATTTTATATTAGAGTTGTCATTATGGCTTGCAGGTTATAAGTAATGATTGGACAATAATTATGTAATCACATGCTTTCAAGTTATTTTATAGCATTTTCTCTGCACTTTTATAGCCTTTATATGTAACCACAACGGACTTGGAGACAGTGAATGACGTTACCAAGAAGTTACTCCCAATGATAGGAATGCCTGTAAGTTACTTTCCACATACATTACTTGAATAGAGTTTTGTTTTTAAGATCAACATATGTGCCAATGTGCATATAAATATGTTCAGAAGACACCTGATCATGACAAATTTACAAATCATATTTTACAATCTCCTTTTGGAACTGAGACATCAAAAATATAATGATATGTTTTAGAGGGGAATATTTTGAATATTTGTCAAAGAGTCATGTGAAATTATCTCATAGCCGAATGGTAATGAGCTATACTTTTAGTCTCTCTAGACAAGTTATATTTTCTATCATAAAAACTAATTGAGCTTATTAGGTCATATGCACACACCAGAAATAAAGACTGCCAATTTTACAGGGAATGAGGTTTTTCTTTTTTCATTTTTAAAATTGTTTAGTACATTGTTCTTGCTAATTGATATACAATGGCTTCTCTCCAATCCCTTATTTTTTCATTTCTCTGTGTGAGAGTGTAGACATATGTGTTTGGGGATGTGTTTTTCCTCTCTTAATTTTTAGGTGTATGTGTCTATCTACTTCTGTCTCTGTTCTCCTTTCTGTGTATATATCTGTGTATTACTTTGTCTTTTTATATTTAAATATAAATGTGTGTCTCTGGGTGTTTGTCTCTCTCTGTACATATGTTTCTCTCTATGCGTATACATCTGTCTCTGTCACCTTCTGTGAGTTTGTATGATTTCTCTGTCTGATGCCTCTATCTCTATTTCTCTCTTTCTCTCCGTGTGTGTGTGTTAGGTGTGGTATAGCTTGGATCCTAATTGGCTTTAATAATAATAAAAACTGGGAGCAAAATATTATAAATGCTGAAGGAACAGAGAGAGAGAGCAAACCACCACCTGCTCTTAACCTCTCTGACTTCTGTCTCTTCCCACCGAACATTCCTCTCTCTGCTCAGCCATATCATTTTGAGTCTCTACCTCCCTACTACTGACATTTGTGAACCTCCCATGTACTAGGGTCAAAGGCATAAGACCTCACCTGCTGGGGTTAAAGGGATGGATCTCCACTCCCTGGCTCTGTTTTTCTTTTCAACTGGATCAGTATGTAGCCCAGGGTAGCCTTGAACTCCTGAGATTCCTTCTTCCTCCTCCCAAGTGCTGGGATTAAAGACTGGTCCTACCACTGCCTGGTGTCTGCGATTAACTAGTGCCCAGCACTGTCCTCTCAAGTGTAGGCCTGCTTTGTTAGAGCACACGAAGAAAATATCATGCAAGGTGGTAGTGGTGTGTTTGTCTGCTTAGAGTGTATGTGCTAGTTTTAATAATTTACACACCCACAAGACAATGCCAAGATCCATGATCAGGAATAATTATTAAAGTACACTGAATGATAACTCCAGTTAAAGCAGATTTGCACTTTATCTACTCTTGTAGGGTGCAAAGTATCAACAGAATGGTTGATTCAAATGGATCCAAACTATGTTGTGGAACTTGTATTCAGCACCTGGCCTATTTTCTAGGTTAGACACATATCCTTCCTCTGAATAGATTGGACATCACTGAATGAAAGTCTAAATATTTTACTCTGAACATCTTCAAAGTGTCTTTGTTATTTGTCTATTTTGCTCAGTGCTGCTGACGCTACCATATTTTTCAAATGATATTTGCTCAAGAAATCATATAGCCATACTGAGTCTAGGTTGGGTGGGAAATGTCAAGTTAAAGGTCAATGTTCTACATATAGCGTGGACAAGCAGATGTAACAGATCTTTTAATAACATTTTCTTGGTAAGTGTTGGTGGGTGAGTGTGATAGTGTGATTTTTACCCCATGGTCGTTCAGATGCCTTTGTGGATCAACAGATCTGTTTCCTCAGAAAGGCAAAGCAAGTCCCTAAGGGTTCTCTCCGGAAACCTCCCAGAGGACCCAAACCTGTAGTCAGATGACACATTAGTAATCTTCCTGCTGGAGAGCTGGGAAAAGAAGTCAATGAATTTTCAAGATCCACTGTGGAAGATTATCTGTGATGGTTGTTTGTGTTCTTGTTTTTCCTCCCAGAGTGCTCAGGATTACCAACTGTGGTTCCGTCATGGCCACAAAGAAGCCCTAAGCCTACTCCAAGGTAAGTACAGGGAAATCTAAGGAGCGGCTAACCAAATTCAATGTTCATACCCACTTTGCAATGTTTTCATCATTGAATCTTAAAGTTAGTGCACACAAAATAAAATAACTCAAACACTTATATTTAATTCACAGTTAAATTCACAGTTACCAGCTATTTAATATAACCCAGGCACATAACACGGACTCTTTATGTAACCATGTATGGTCTAGAGTTAAAAAAAAAAAAAAAGAGTAACTGGAATTTTCCTGTGCCTTTCTGTCTCATAAATAAGAGTTTCCTAGGCAGGCAAATAAGACAAGACTTTGGGTAACTTGTTTTTGAAGGAAAATAATTTAAAATTTTATTTGATGAAGATTAAAGGCAATCCTTGTGGCTAGAGAGATGTCTCAGAGATTAAGGGCACTTGCTGACTTGCTCTTGCAAAAGGCCTGGTTTCCATTCTCAACACCCACAGTCATCTAGAACTCCTCTTCTCTGATCCACTCTCTGACCTGCTCAGGCACCAGGCACAACACGGTGCACAGATATACATACCAGTAAACACATAAATAGACAAGTCTGAAAGTAAAAATTGTAAAAATTGAAAGAATATTCTGTTTTCTCCAAACTATGTAACTTCTCTTTTGGAATGAAAATGGAACATTTTCTCTGACATTTTTCTGAGGCCATGTAAAAACAGTCAGTTTATATCTCCCTATGACCAGTATTTCCCCCCATTGCATGGTATATATTCATGTTCAGATTTTGGAGCCTTCCCGACTAAATCACTTGCTATTCCTTATGGTGTTTTTGCAAGATTATTGACACACAGATAACAGTAGTAGAAGATTTATTAGATTCAATTTGATAAGAATTGAAACTCTGAGATTATCAAGTCTGCTCATGACCTTCAAAAGCTACTGAAAAGGTGACACTCTAAGACATGTGTTGACCCTCAGATGTCTGTTGGAGATGAAAGAACATTGCCTTGTTCAACCTTTCTCGTGCATTCTGAGAACAATCTGTGGGGACAGTTTGGTCATTAAAAGAAATCATAAATTTGACTACAACTTTTCTCTAAATTATTTATTTCATGGTTTTAGTGCATTGGGAAATATTGGGGAAATAGTCTGCTCACACATTTGATATATGTTTTAATGGCACTGGGTATGGATATTGAGCTCAGGCATGTAAGAGATTCCTCATCTCACTGTCAAAATCAATGGAGTGGGGGATCCAGGCATGAGCCACAAACATCTGATTGTTTTGCCTTTCATAAAGTATACACAATTGCAATTCTCAGTCAATGGTAAGACAAATGGGGGGGGGTATGGAAGAGTCTGAAATAAATTTAATTACAAATATCTCAATTTCATATTTTAATTTTTAATTGGAGGAGCGTTATGCATCTTGGATGCTTCAGAAATACCAAGAACTTAGGTCTTGTTGGTTTCTCAGCATTCATTTTGAATGTGTATTCTAAAACTCAGCACATACACAAGTACTGCCTGGATTATTCCTTACCGATCCCATAGATGATTCTGGAGTCTACCAATTCAAATGTTCTGTAACTCCTGATCTGACTGTAGCACTGACATTGGGTCTGTTTAGAAGGAAGGGCAAATAAGAGCTTAGTCACACTGGTGATTAATCAGAAATGACAAGGGCAAGGTTTTATACTTCCCAGAAGGGCATATCAGCATCACAGCACAGACGCTAAGATTCCTGTAGAGAAAGAAATGTGAACCGTGGCAGAGCAAATAACCCTTGTGGACATGGACTGCAATTCTATGGCTGTATTTTCACCCACAGCCACGGCTTCTCAGAGCACTGTCCAAGGATGGGGTCCTGTGGGGGATTCTGAGGCTTGTGAGAAACTCCAGGGAAACAAGAGAAAGTCCTATGACCTCTCTTTCCTCAAAACACAGGAAAGTTCTTAGAATGTGTTTTCGTGATCTTGCCTGGTCTAGCAGTTAGGAGTCAGTTTACTTCAGCTGTCCTTCATCTGTCTCTATGGAAAAGCATGTTCTTACCACATGCAGCTTGTCCTTGTGATTTACACTTTACTCCAGTGACTCTTCTTAAACCAGAGAGAATAAATTGTCCAGTGCTCTCAATAAAGTTGGCTACTGCAAGAGCCTTTAGTCCCCTCCTTTGAAGGCTGCGTCTTCTAGGTTCAGGCCACTGTGTGTCCAGGAGGCTCCTGATCCCCTAGGGGAGGAGGTATAGTCTACTTTCCTTCCAGGATCACAAAGAGAAATACAACATGACAGTGCATGCTGAAGCACATTGGCTCATGTTCATTAATGTCAGTTTCAATTCAGATTCATACTTTCTTCTATAGAGCATGAGCATCCCTATGACATCATAATGAGAAACATTCAAAATACCTTCAATCGACGAGAATCAAGAAATCGCACAGGTTTTCCTGCCCTGCCTGGGCTGTATGTGGAACAACCAGATATACGGGGGCGATTCATCCTAAAGCCCAGAGACCCAGCAAGAAGCCAGCAGCAGAGCAGTGAGTCTTTGATCTTTCTTCAAGTGGCCTTCCTCAATTCCAGTCTCTGTTCTGCATAAACTATCAGTGCACAGTGTCATTTCTTGCTAGGAAAGTGGCACTATAAAGAACAAAATTGAAAAACAAACAAACAATATGCTCCAGGTCAGACTTAGGAGAATTCTAAGTGCTACAAGACTCAGCTTGTCTATGGTCCAGACAGTCTCCACAAGCTGCTGTGCACTTGTGTACACACGTATTTCTTCCCATTTGCACCTGATTTTTAAGACATAGATCATCACATGTTCCCTGTGGTGTAGATCCTGGATCAGAGGAACAAATGAAATTGTAACTGCACTTAGACAAACCTGTAGTGAAAGTTATATAGAAAAGTTGTCCATATGAAAATTAAGATAATCTGGTGTGGGCTTGAGTAGAAATGGCCTTAGGTTTTTACCCCAGTTCCTACTGTCATTGGAGTCCTCAAACAACTGTGTTTTATGTCTGTATTTTATACCTGAGTCTGGACTAGAAGTGGACTGGACATTTATGCACTAGGGTCTTTGAATTGATTTAAATAATTTTTCCAAATATACTGTATTTTCGTTATTTCCTCCTTCCCTCAAAACCTCCAATGAAATACTTTGATCGCCTTAAAATTCTGGCCTTTTTGAAATATTATTACAAATGTACATATATAAACACACGAGCACATGAACATAGATACACTCACATATACACACACAGTCACTCACTCACTTAACTTATTGTGTCTGAATAAGTGTTTCCAGGTCTGACGACTTGGTATTAGATAGTTAACTAGTGTATTTTATGGTAGAAAGACTATTTAATTTATATTTTGTTAAGAGACTCTGTAGTTTTATTTTTAATACAATTGTAGTAAGTAGCTTCTTTAATACTTTGCTAAGGTCCAATATTCTAAGGGCAATCTTAGAAAAGGGTGCTGTTATCTCAGCAATGACCTAACACATGGGGCAGGGCCCAGAAGTGACTGACAAGCATAGGCAGGAACACTTTCTTATGAGGGCAGATGCTGGTGATGAAGAAACTTGACAGTGGCTTTTCAAAAAGCTCAGCAAGAAGGAAGAATGGGAAGAGACACACAGTGACACTTGAGGGCAAGACACACAACGCCATCTGAAAAGCAGTGAAGGTGGTTCTGGAAGGGATATGACCACAGAGTTCTCTGACCCTACACAACTCAGGAAGCTTGTTCAACTAGGTATCAAGTACCACATGATGGAATGTGGGGGTTGGGCAGCATTCTGTTCTGAGAATTCCCACTGAAGACCATGCAGATAAAGTCTAAAATTAGCAGCAGTGTAGAGTATAGTGAAGAAGAATATAGACACAGGACAGGATGAGTAACCAGTTTGCAGTGTGGGGATTTTATATTACAAATGATTACCTCTCTGTTTGTGGGCATCACAACAAGTACCTTATGCAGTTGGAACCTGGGACAAAGGCTGCATGGAGTAAACTACCCCAGGTAACAATCTCATTCCTCTTTAGACGCAGAGGAAGCAAAAGTTAAAAGACGGCCTTTCACATCTTGGTTGTTCCGCAGGGGCTCAGTGCCCCGCCAGGACCAAGTGTGCACAGCCCCGCCAGTTACTAAGACTGGAAAACTCTTTGGAAATGATCTGACTGCCATATGTGAGGATGGAAATCTGCCGATGGCAATTCTGGTAGGTCTCCCATGGTTCTTTTCTGGTCATCCTCAGGACAAAATCCTGCTTCTCCTAAATACCTCCCTTGGATTCTATTATGAAATGGAGAAACGGGTGTGCATCAAATCTTTGCCTTAAGAATAGGAAGGTAAGAGAGGGCTAGTCACCAGAAACTGTGAATTGGAAAAGTTGGGTCAAATCACTATATTATACTGGAAAGTCTGATAGAAACAACCATGGCATGAGGTTCCAGGGTTAACAGGAGGGATGGATGGGTACAGCATAAGATAGCAGCACCAAAACCAGTTCTAGGTCCTCCTCATCCATGCCAACTCTGGCATTGCACCCATGCACACCATTGGCCTGCTTCTCAAGATGAAGCAAACCATGTTCTGTGCCGCAGAACAGTGACAGGTGCCTTTCTTCCCTCCTGTCAGGACATACTATCCTTTATTAGCGAAAAGGGGCCAATCACTGAAGGCATCTTCAGAACGTCAGGTGATATAAGAGCTTTCCGAGACCTAAAGGAAAGGCTGGATTCTGGGACAGACGTGACCTTAATCAACGAAAGAGTCCCTGTTGTGGCAACTATTTTAAAGGTAGGGAGAGTTCTCACCTCATCTACACTCAGGATTTCTCTGAACGCGTCTGAGTAGTTTCCTTCTCCTACTAGTAAGGTGTGTTTTCTCTCCAGTTGTCATTGTTTCATGATTGTCTGAGAGACAGGGTTTTCTTCCTTAGTAGAGCATCTCTCTCCTCCACACACATCCCACAATCTTCGTGTCTCTTTCTCATACAATGTTGGGGTCGCAATTCCGGGCCTCATGGCTTTGAAGAAAGGTGTTCTTAATAACTTACTCATCTCTTCAGCCCCATATCAAGATATGGTTTTTCCTATTAAATATAAAGTACATCACTTCCCTCCTTCCATTTCCCTGCTCTAAGTCCTTCTGAATTTCCCATCAGCCTCCTCGTCCTCTGAAATAAATGGTCCATTTTCCTTCATTGTCATGATGACATACGTTATACATATACATCCATGGTTTATTAAAACAACATGATGAGCCCACTCACGGTTGGTAATATATACACTACTTCTGAGACAACCAGTTGCTGATTAGAGGGTTTGTCTTTGGGGAAAACTTATTTTCCCACTCTCAGGAATATTTACATGCTATAGTTTGAAATCTGTAAGTTTGGCTTCATGAGATTTTCCCATTCCAAGTTAGTATTACTACAGATGATAGTTTTCTCAGGTATTGTGTAAGCCACCATATTGTTGCCCAGTTTTGTGATATTTATTTGGTAATTTCTATACAAAGACACACATCCCATCTCCTTCATCACTTAAAGGATACTACTAGAAGCATTTTCTCTCTGAGATCACAGCACATGAAAACACTTCCAAGATCACTCAGTCATGACTTATGAGCACATGGGTCCACACAGTTAAATCACTTGTTTCAGAACCATTGGGGTGAGAAGCAAAAAGCCCTTGATCATATATAAATTACCATAATCTGTGTATTGTCATTTAACGATGAGATTGGAGATGAGGTATTAGCCTCTTAAGTGTGTGCTAGTTTGCTCTGCCTAAAATTGGCTCTTAGGTTTCTAGTTTTCATGGACAAAACATAAACTGAATTTTACAGCTGACTGTATTCTGAATAATTTCTCTGACTTATATTGTCCACATAATATTTTTTTGATATAAGGAGTTTCTTCAAAATATACCAGGAAGTGTGCTGACATCTGGACTCTATGATGAATGGCTTAGTGTCCTGGACCAGGAGTTCGACGAGAAAAAAGTGGCTGCAATTCAGAGGTAATAAGTCACTAATTTCTTACCAGCATCATCAAAAATAGAAGTAATGTTTGCTTCGACATACTAGATTATATGTCACCGATTATTTACTAAAAATATTGGCTGGAAACCAAAGGACTCAGTTGTTCACAAACAGACAAGATACTTTGAAAAGAGAAGTATGGGGTGGGGAGTCACTGTGTCTCATGCTTGTAGTCTCAATATATGTACATATACATATATTTGTATGCATATACATATGTATAATATCTATAAGTAAATGTATATTTGCCATTTTCTGATTTAGGGAGAAAATTCCAGCAATATTTGTATGATAAAACCTTCTTTTCATTATATCCTCAAGAGCCATGATTAAGATACAATTACTCTGTTCTATTTCTTTATATTTATAAGTTTTGAGTTAGATTTCTTGTTTTCAAATACCTTGTCTTTCTGTTCAGTCTTTTAGTGCAGCTACCCCAACCGAATGCCATACTTTTGAAACAGCTTTTTGGGATATTGTATAACATAATGAAAAACTCCGAAGTTAACCACATGACCTCCTCCAACTTAGCTGTGTGTATATCCCTGAGTATCCTGTGCTTGCCCAGTTCCTGCAACTCAGCATTGGCAGATGTCACCAAAAAGGTAATGGGGCCTGTATTTTAGGCCTCGGGTAAACAAGTCTTCACATTGAGACAGGAAGGCAGGATAATCCTTACAGTCTGGGTTCTGTTCCTTTGCCTGTTGTTTTCATTTTTGAAAATAGATGCCCCTCATTTTTATTCTTTTGAGGGGAAGACTCGTTTATGCATTTGGAGTGAGTAGAATGTAGGTGGGTGTTTGAGCTTGCTGATTGTGTCAGTCCGACGTCAATTGTGATTTAGATTATTGCTGGACAAACCTACTGGAAGCTAAGAAAAGATGAGAAAACATGGGTGCTGGGTTAGAAAATCAAGACTGAACCTTGATGTCATCACTGAGGGATGAGTGAGTGTCTACGTGTTGTCAGGTTGGTTTCCTAACTAAACAAAGACAATAAAAATTGTTTTTGTCAGATATGTTATCCTTTGGCCTGGTTAGGGTGAGGAAATACATCCTTGGCCTCTTGTTGCTGATTATGGTTGGGTTAAAGATATTCTTGAGTATGCTTTTCTATGGTGGGCCCTTTCCAATACTATGATAAAATACCAGAACTTATTCAGTAGAAAGATCAAATGGTTCTATTAGTCGCGTTATTTGAGTTTCTGATGTATTATGGGTAGGGAAATTGCCCCTGAGCCTAAGAGTAGGACATTCTAGGAAGGCCTCACTCAGAACATCTTTTCCTCACATTGTGTAGAAACAAGGAAGGGAAGAGAAAGATATGGTTCCAAACAACATGCCATTGCAGGCCCACAAAGAGGATTCATGTCAACTCTCTCTCTGGAGAATGAACCTGTGGGTCAAGATGTTACCAGAGCATCTGCCCTGAGCAACCAGAGACACAGGAATGCTGCTGCTCAGGCGGAGCTGTCACTCTCCTCACTATTACTCACTAATGGCAGCTTTCTGAGGATGGTGGCCCACAGTCTGCTAGTCTTCCCTTCTTAATGGGGCCCATGTGTAAGCAACCTTACAAACTTATGACCTCCAAAACATTCTTTCCAATTTCTAACAGAACCCTCCTCCACATTTGTATAGAAGCTGAGCTTTTGTCCGAATTTTGAACTGCACACTTTAGCCTCAAGGCTCATGGATCCACTGTGATTTATAACCATGGAAAATGACAGACCCTCATGTTCGTTTTCTCACAGATTTCTCTGGTCAATTTCCTTATTGAGAACTATCTGACAATATTTGGAGAGGATGTTTCACTTTGTGATGAGAGCTCGTTGCTTTGCTCTGATGGGGAAAAGGCTTGCAGTTCCCTGAACACCCCAGGCGATAATGTCCAGGTGGAGGAAAACAAAGATACAGATGACTCCTGTCTCAGTGAGGGAACATGCCCCACAGACAATGATGCTGTTCCTCAGAGTCCAGCTGCTCCTCTTCACAATGAGGGAACTACAGGTAAGTATAGATGTTCTATTATCATGATATAAAATTTAGAATCATTACAGACCTAGAACACCATTTACAACATGTGGCAGTTGGGAGTTTATGGAAACCATTGTGAAGCAAACCATCACCTGTCCGTAATAGGTGTCTTCCTGTTGTTGGCATCTGCCTGTAAATTGTCATCCCTTCTTCAAAGTGCTCTGGATAGATGTAAGAGGTAAATCCTACAAGTGCCAAGTATACAATGTGTAATGTGTGGAGAAATATCCCATTGATAGTCTGACAACCTAATGGATTTTTGGAATACTCATTATGGCCACTCAATTGCCCATCAGGGTTTCTTTGTATAGCAACCCTGGCTGTGTTGGAACGTGTTTTGTACACAGGCTGAGCACAAATTCACAGACATCCCCTTGTATCTGCCTCCTGAGAACTGAGACTACAGATGTGTACCGCCATGCCTGTTTCTTCTGCAAGTCTTAATACAGTATAATACACTCAGAGCAGAGATGTGGACATTAAGATCTCAGAAATGATCCCATAGTTGAGGAGGGAAAAGCTAAAGTCCGTATGACAAATTCAGTCAGGCAAGTCATGTGATGAAGGGCAGCTACTGGTGTTAGATTAGTGTTGCCCATGGAGGACTCAGAGATTGGATACTGTATGACTGCTTGATTCTAATACCTGTATGCGTAGCTTTCAAGAGGAACACCAGGATATACTGATTTTACCTACAAGTACAGGCCATGCTAGAAATAGAAAGAATGTTTTTCAAGATGCAATCTCATGATGATAAACATTATAATATGTTTACTTGATATGTGGTATGGCATGTTGAAGGCATGTCATCTGTAAAGTAAAAAGGGCATGCAAGGGATAAGTGAGTTCAATAACAGCATATACTGGTTTCCTTTCCTGTATAGATTCTGAGAAACAACTTTATAAATCCGATGATGACATGGGATCTGTGATCAGCCAAGACAATGTGTGCTTAACCCCACCAGCACCAAAGGAAGAATATCTGCCTGAAAATGCTTTCACTCCACCAGCCTCAAAGGAGGAATATCTGCCTGAAAATGCTTTCACTCCACCAGCACCACAGGAAGAATATCTGGCAGAAAATGCTCTCACCCCAGGAGCACCAAATGACTATCACCTGTTCTAAATTCTCACACCCACAAGCACCAACCTAAGAACATCTGGTTGGAAATTCTGACAACCCACCAGCACCAAACTAGTAACACCTGTTTGGAAATTCTGACAACCCACCAGCACCAAACTAGTAACACCTGTTTGGAAATTCTGACAACCCACCATCACCAAACTAGTAACACCTGTTTGGAAATTCTGACTACCCACCAACACCAAACTAGTAACACCTGTTTGGATATTCTGACACCCCACCAGCACCAAACTAGTAACACCTGTTTAGAAATTCTGACACCCCACCAGCACCAAACAAGTAACACCTGTTTGGAGATTCTGACACCCCACCAGCACCAAACAAGTAACACCTGCTTGGAAATTTTTACACCCCACCAGCACTAAACATGGAACATCAGGTTGAATTTTCAGATCCCACCAGAACCAAATGAGAACCATCTGATTGGAAACTTTCACACTCCATCATCACCAAACATGTTACACCTGTTTGGAAATTCTGATATCCCACCAGCTTTAAACAGGGGACATCTGATTGGAAATGCTGACACCCCATCACCAGCAATAAGAAACAGCTCTCCATAATGTCTCTCTGTTCTGTGAGGATGACAGTCTACCTACTCTAACACTGGTGAGTTTCTCTTTGTTTCTACAGCTCTGCTTTTTTTCTTTCTTCTATTTCCTTCTTTCTTTTTAGTAGAAAGCTTTTCTTTGGTAAATTCAGATTCTTTAGATACAGCCCTAAACAAAATACCTATGCTCTAGGCTCAGTAATTCAAATTCATTTTTAAAAACTTTCTATTGATTCTTTTAAAATATTTTAAAATTCATTTTACATAACAAGGACCATTCTCCATCCCAAGATTCTTCCCACTCACCTCCCCTGCCCACACACTTCTCTCCCAACCCACCTCCCATCCACTCCTCCAGAATGGTAAGACTTCCCATGGCAAGTCAACAAGTCGGGGTTAGGTAGTCTCTGTAGATGTCCCCATCATGATCTCCACCCATGCGCTCCCCTCCCCCATATAATATCTCCCCCTCTTTTAGATTGGTGTCCCATTTCAGGCTGGTGCTTGGCTGTGGAGTTCTGCATCTGCTTCCATCAGTTTCTGGATGAAGGCTGTATGATGACAGTTAGGGTAGTTACCAATCTGATTTCAGGGGAATGACTGTTCAGAAACCCCTCCCACTTCTGCTATTAGTGTTGGCTGGGCTCATTCTTACAGATTCCTGGGAATTTCCCTAGCACCAGGGTTCCTCCTAACCCCATAATGGCCCCCTCTCTCAAGATATCTCTTTTATGCTCCCCCACTCCACCCTTCCCCCAACTGGACCTTCTGTTCCCTCACTTTCTCTTTTCCCATCTTCTCCCTTCTACTGCCCTCCACCTCCAGTTTATGGATGAGATCTCATCTATTTCCCCTTCCCAGGGAAATCCGTGAATCCCTCTTTCTGTCCTGCTTGTTACCTACCACCTCTGGAGCTCTGGGTTGTACTGTGGTTACCTTTTGCTTTCCATCTAGTATTCATTTATGAGTGATGACATAATGTGTTTTTTCTCTCCAGTCTGGGTTACCTTGCTCAGGGTGATGTTTTCTAGATCCATCTATTTGCCTTCAAATTTCATGATATCGTTTTTTTTTTTTTCTTTTTCCTACCGAGACATACTCAATTGTGTAAATGTACCACATTTTCTATATCCATTCTTCAGTTGTGGGACATGTAGGTTTTGTACAGTTTCTGACATAATGAATGATGCTGATATAAACATAGCTGATCAAGTGTCCTTGTGCTGTTATCGGGCATTCTGTATAGATGCCCAATAGTGGTATCATTAGATCTTAGAGCAGATTGATTCCCAATGTGTCCATAGTGACTGTATACATCTGCATTCCCATCAGCAGGGGAGAAGTGTTCCCTCTACCATAAGCTGCCAGTGTTTTTGGTTTTGATTAATGTTTTATAAATTTTTCCCACATGACCACTGCTCCCCCTTCCTCCCTGTCTCCCAGTCCTCCCTCATGCTCCCTTACCCTAACTTTGATCCATTCCCCAGATTGGGTAAGGACTTCCAAAGTGAGTTGATTCAGTCTTGCATATCCAATTGAGGGAGAACCAAGTTCCTCCCCCCCCCCCCAACCCCGGTATCCAGGCTGTATAAGGTGTTCCTCTCTAGGAAATGAGCTCTGAGGAGCTAGTTCATTCACCAGGATTCGTCTATGGTTCCATTTCAGGGGGCTCCACAAACTACCGACACTGTTTGACTGTCACCTACATTTCCAGGTTTTATGTCCCTTTCATGGAGGTTCCTCAGCTATCATTTCAGAGAAAATGAGCTCCCAATAGCTAAGGTCAGCCCTTTTTTTGGGAGGGGGTCTCCTCATCATATAACTGATCCCTTTGCTCATATAATCTCTCCTCTCTCTCTTCATCTGGACCAGGAACTTGAACTAGTACTTAACTATGGTTTGCTGCATCTGCCTCCATCAGTTGCTGGATGAAGGTTCTATAATGGCAATTAGGATGATCTTTCATTGGATTATAGGAAATGGCCAATTTAGGCACCCTCTCTACTATTGCTTAGAGTCCTAGCTGAGGTCATCTTGTGGGTTCTTCTGGGTTTTCCTAGCACCAGGTTTCTCTCTAACCCCACAATTGCTCCCTCTATCAAGATATCTTTCTTTGTTATCTCTCTCTGTGGCTCTCCCCACTCAACTGTCCCATTTCCTCACCTTCTCTTCCCACCTCCCCTTGCTTCCATCCCCTTCTATGATCTCAATATGCCCAGGAGATCCTCTATATTTCTCCTTCCCAAGGGGATCCATGGATGTCTTTCTTAAGTTACTCCTGTTAATTAGCTGCTCCGGGTTGTAGATTTTAGTCTGGTTATCCTTTGCTTTACATAAAAATCCACTTACAAGTAAGTACATACCGTGTCTTTCTTTTTGTGTCTGTGTTACTTCACTCAGGGTGATACTCTCCTGATCTAACCATTTGCCTGCAGAGTTCAGGATGTCCATATTTTTGAACTGCTGAGTAGTATTCCATTGTGTCTGTGTACCACAGTTTTTAATCCAGTTGAGGGACATCTAGGTTGTTTCTAGGTTCTGGCTATTATAAACAACCTTGCTAAGAAATAGTTGAGCAAATGCCCTTGGGGTAAAAATGTGTATCCTTTGGGCATATGGTATTGCTGGATCATTGGGTAGATTGATTCACAGTTTTCTGAGGAACTGCCATACTGATTTCCAAAATGGCTGTACAAGTTTACATTCCCACCAGCAGTGCAGGATGTGTTCCTCTTGCTCTGCATCCCCTCCTGCATAGGCTGTCATCTGTGTATTTGATCTTACCCGTTCTGACAGGTGTAAGATGGTATCTCAGAGGTGTCGTGATTTCTCTGATGGCTAAGGGTGTTGAGCAATTCTTCAAGTATCTTTCAGCCACTTTAAGTTCTGTTGAGAATTCTCTGTTTAGCTCTGTATCTAGTTTTTAAACTGGATTATTTGGTTTTGTGACCTAGGTTTCTTGAGTTCTGTGACTGGGCTGTCCACCTGGGAAACCTGCCACTCATCTCTTGGTCCAATCAGCACAGGTAGTGTCTGCTGAGCTGTCCTTTTCAACATCATTTCTGGGAACCACTATTACAGTGAATTGTAAAACGGATGAATGATTAGATAACTTGTTCATGACAGTGAGATCCTCTTAAAGTAGTGTCTCAAAATTAATTCTGTGGAAATTAGAGAGATATAACTCAAGAAAATTGAAAACATCAACAACAAAACAGTAGTAGAATTCCCATATCTACTACTGTTCACAAATGTCAAACCCACCAGCTCATTGGAGGAGATGGTCTATGGCTGAGGGCCATTGAGTCCCCAAATCTCAACTCTTCCAGCTTCTTTCATGACTCCATGTTACTCTCAGGTCTTCCTCAATGGCATGCGTTTCAGATTATTCTACCTTATAATTGAAATATCTAGAGTGTTTGTTTGTATCATCAAAGATTTATGTCTAAGCATTGTTCTATACTTATGCATCCTGAACATTAACCCTTGCACTGTTCAGTTGCCCTTAAAGAGACATATTTACTATGCGGCTTCCATGTTAGCACTCTACTCAGTGTCAGAAATTTATGCTGCATGGGAACAAGTTTATCTTTTCAGATACATGATGATTACTACCTGTGCCTGGTTTATTTTACAAAATTTTCTGGTAACTATGATTATGATCCTCTCAAATTTAATAATAGAGAAAATGTTCAGTAAGGTTATATATAGTGGTAATTTTCAAAAAATGATACCATAAAAGAGAGATTGATATTGGCATCTCTTTGTGATGGCTATGAGGCTTCTCTGTGGCATTTCTGTTCTGTTCTTCCTGTCCAGAGAGTTTTCTTCGTCTGGTATCCCCGCCCACAGTTTCTGTCTGCCTTCAGCCAATCAGCATTTTTATTAAACTAGTAGGTGGGACAGTTATTTACAATGTAACAACACATAATGCCACCACACTATCAAGTTTAGAGATCCCTAGGATTGGAGGCTTCCCATTCAAACCTCTGCCAACAAACTCCATCTCCTCTTTTTCACCTCAGACAAACAACAACAGAACCATAGAAAATCAAGATAACATGGACAGTCACTGATTCAATCCCGCCCACTTCCTCTTGCACCTTTTCAGTTCTGAGATATCTTTGCTTTCTAGTTGTTCCTTCATATTTACAATGTGTAGATATTTGAACGAAATATTTCAGTAAGATGCAAAGACCCTTGATTCTCCATTCCAGAGTCTTCTGAGAGCAGCAGTGTTTGCAGAAAGAAAGGAAAGCTGGTCCTTATGTGCATTCAGCATTATTCATCCCTTTTGTACAATATGGGACATGCATCAATAGATTTGGGAAGACTTACCTCCTCATTTAATCCAGTCTGGGAATACACAAACACAGACATGCCTCTCTCTCTCTCTCTCTGTGTGTGTGTGTGTGTGTGTGTGTGTGTGTGTGTGTGTGTGTGTATGTGTGTGTATCTATATGTGTCTGCAAGGTAAATCACCATTCAGTCAGGTTAGCAATAGGAAACTCCAAGAACAAGGTCCATGTCTCAGAAGATAAAAGGACTGTTGCGGAGTTGGGTCTCTATCACTCAAGTCTGGTGAACTACAAATTCTTGAAATCTTAGCCTCAAACATCTGACCAGGTTCTCTGGTTTCTATGGCCACAAGAACTCACAAGGGCACATAACTACACACACACACACACACACCATTAGGAAGGAAACATAAAACATTAGTCATTGTAGTGACCTTGTAACTTTCAAAATCTTGAAGCCTTTCTTATTTTATCATTATGCATTGTGCTTATTGTATAATTAAATACATGCCCAAAATGTCCTTAGTCATTTCACGGCCTCATATCAGTTTGCAACAAAGGCTATTCTCCTCATAATTCTGGATATCAAAATTTTCTTTAAGACTCTGATGTCAAATTTGATTGTAAACTATGTGGGATGACAGAGGATCCTGTTTTTCCTTTGTAGGCCTATGGATTTTTATTGTAGATATTCTTACTGAGAATTATCAGGACATGTTTGATGAAGATAGCTCTGTATTTCCTGAACACATCGGAAAAAGTTGTAATGACAGAAAAATCTTGAGACTCACTGCAGAAAGGTGAGAGTCTGAGACACAAAGCATTCAGTGATGACCACAGTGGCTGTCATGGGGTCAGGACCTATTCTAGTGATGGTGATGAAGTATTAAAGAGTGTATCTGCTCCTCCTCAGGAGCAGGGTCTTGCATGTAAGGGAAAGTTTTAAATCACCACCAAATGAATGGAAGGAAGACACCTTTCCCTGATTCCATAAAGTTGTAAATAACATCTCAGCATGGGGCACATCATGATATCACAGCATGGGGGAAGTTTTTCAGATAACACTTACTGAGTTACATACAAACATAAGCATATGTGCATAAATAACACTTATACACACATAGAAATACATATTTATATATATATGTATATATATGTATATATGACAGGTGAACTCCCAATTTAGCCCCCATAAGGACCCCAGAAATTGCTTACTATTCTTATCTTTCTTCTCCATGGTCCATGAGTTATTTATGATATCTTGATACTGAAATTATTAGTTTTAAAAAGATCATTTACAATAATTTGATTTAAAATCTGTCAAACAGCCTGGAAGCTAAGGCCTCTGGTATTGTCTGTGAACTTTGCTATCCTTGTGCAAAAACAATATTGTTCGTTGGATTTCATAGCAGAGATAAGTCTAATCAAATACTTAGCGTTGATGTAAATATTAAAAAATATGGGATTTAGTACAATAAGTATGTGAAGAATGTTCAAGATGATGAAATTTACCAGAATCAACAGTTACTGCCATTAAAAATCAGGTATATTGTTAACACAAGCAATTCATTGTGTTGAGTTGCATTGAGTTTAATAGATAATTTTCTTGGTTTGGTACTATTTGTCTCATTGATTTGAGTAAATATACAGAAAAACTCAATTTTGTCCAAATTGATGTGAATCTGTAATTTAACAATATTTTTAGTAAGATAACATTTTATGTTTCATTTAGCAATGAGCAATGGACCAACCTCCATATCCAGTACCATTGAAGGTCACAGTGTTCTACAGAACCAGCAACTGAAGAATGATGGCTGAGTCAGCATCTGGATTGGCCAAGCCATCTTCCTGCCCAGGATTTTCTCCATAACTGGAGACTTGAATCCCCAGAACCCCAATGGGCTACAACCTATATTATTCCACTGGAAACTATTTTTGGAAACCACTTACAGTGTTTAACAGAATTTGTCTGAATCTTCTGGTTTTGTCCAGAAATGAGAATTCCTTTCAAAGATATTGAACAGGCCACCACCAACCAATAGAGAAACCTCAAGTGATGCTTTTAGAGTATGGACTTTAGCCTTGAGTAAGAGCGTCTCAGGTTCTAGCTCATTCCATTTGAGGGTTTCCTTCTGCCTCTCATTTATCCATTGTTCAGAAAAGCTTATTATATGATGTCCTTCTGTTCTTCTATTTTATCTTATTATGCTAGTTACAAGTATTGTTTCAATTATTATATATATATCTTATGTTGTATATTATACATTCTTTATTGTTATAATAAATGTTACTCAATAATTTGATTGCTTAGACTCCAGTGGTCCTTATTCCTGATTCCCCCTTGTCTTTGGAAGATGCCATCTGTCGTCTCCTCCTCCACCTCAGTCACTCGAGGACCTGCAGTTATGTGCTGTGTCACTAAAATCACTTCATTAGTCTTTTCTTCTCAATTCCCATCACATGAAACCATTTCTGAAACTGAACCTGTCCATAATCCCTTCAAGTTTCATACTCAATTCAGTAATTTATTTTTGCAAATGTAATATCTTGGTATTTTTAACTGCAGACCATATTTCCAGGCTATGAGCTGAAAGCTTCAAATAATTACATGATTTATCCAGATATTTGGAGATATCCTCAGAAGGTGAGCCTTCAAACCAAGATGCTCATTATCATTACATTTATCCAAATTATCATCAAAATCATTATCATTGCCATCATCAACCTCATAACCATCTTATCATCGTCTGCATTCAGACTGTCACACTACAGACTGGCATCTAGTTCTTCCAATATTAATATATGCCAGAAATCATGCTTCATGAAATTCACTCATATTTATGATAAGAAAATTTGGAAAAATATACAATCATTGTCTTATTTTTGTTATTGGAATACATGAGTAAATATTTCTGCATCCTCTTCTCCACAGATTGAGTCTTGAAGGGAGGAATTTATTCTTTGATGCCCCTCCCTGGGCTGATGAAAATACAAATTAAAAATATTTTGCCATTCTATTTAACAAAGTCAGACGTCCAAGATCAATAAAGCAAATGATAACAAGGATTGGGGGGAAGGTGGAACACTTGTTGTTGGGATTGTAATCTGGAAGAATCACTGTGAAATTCATTGTGGAGGTGTCTCAAAAGATGAAAATAGATATGCCACAAATTTTGGCTCTACCACTGTGGGGCCATGCCCATTGGTTTCTACATCTGTACAGATGTTTACTCACCATTGTTCATTTCTGTCCTAATTATAATAGCTAAAACTGGAAACAGCCTAGATGTACATCACCCAACAAATACAATATAAAAATGTGACTCATTTACACATCAAATCATAATCATATATTAAGAAAAATGAAATTTGCAAGTAATGGGTGAAGTTAGAAACAATCACCTTGAATCTGGTTTTCCTGTATTCTTGATTCAAAAGTTGCCCAAGGTAACTTCGTGTGATTAATGGACACAGCTGAAGTATAAATCTACAGAATATTTACAAAGAGTAGAAATCCATGCCGCATCTGAGACCTTTCCTCCTATACAACCACATAACACATTGCCACTGGTTACAGGGATTGGTACTACCTACATTGTCAAGCCTCAGCTGCATTCCAGAGCCCTTTCATGACTAAAACCCAGCAACACCTCGGTGATTTTTGCACATTATCAAACTCAACTGTTGGCAAAATGAGTACAGACCTGGCCTCTTCTTGACCACAGTTTATTGTGTGCTGGTACTGAGAAAACACCTTTCATAAAATGTCACCTCGAAGATGCTGGAGTTTTTTTCTTAATATTCAATTTCTCGGGTTCAAATAGCAGCATCAATTGTCCTAGCAATTTGTTCCAGTGCTGCCAATCTTTAGTTAATGACGACCACTTCTTCATCCCCAGCTGACCAGAACCATAGATGCTTAACACAAAGTAGCACATAGATGCTCTGATAGACCTTCACTCCATTCTAGAACTTCCCAGTCAGGCCTGCATCATCCCTCTATTCTCATTATTTCCAAGTTCCCACAACAGCCCATTAATCTGAGTACTCAATAGTCTTTCCACCCCTACACTACAAATTCCATCTCCAGTCCTTCCCTACTTAAGATAGTGTCTTGGGATTTCTTTTGCTCTGACCAGACACTGCTGGGGAGAAAAGGGTTTATGTCAGCTCACAGTTCCTTCTCACAGTCTATCATCAAAGGAAATCCTGGGTAACAACTCAAGGCAAGAATCCATACTCTCTAACTAAACAGAGGTCACACAGGACTCTGATTGCTCATTGCATCTGGTGCCAAGAGCCTAGGACTGATGCTTTCTTCAACTAGTTATGTCCTCCATCCAGTAATCAAGAAAATGCTCCATAAGCTTGCCCATGGGCAACTGGGCTTTCTGTGAGCTCCTAACGGGAACCAGGGCTGTCTCCGACTCTGTTCTCTGCTTTTGGGACCCTTTCCTCCTACTGGATAGCCTTATCCAGCTTTAATAGGAGAGGATGTGCTATGCCTAGTCTTGATGCAACTTGATATGCTGTGGGTGGCTAATATACATGGGAGAACTGTGCTCTTTTTTAAAAATAAAATATTAAAGGCTTATTTTTATATGTATTTTGGGAGAATATTCACAGAAGGAAGAAGATGACAACCTATTACATGCAGCTTGAATTACAGGCAACCCTGTGAATAGCTTTCTGTCATGGATGCTGAGAACTGACCTCAAGGTTTCTGAAAGAAATTCTCTTAAATATTAACTTGGTTCACTAACCTCTTAAGCTTAGCGTTTAAATTTTACTTAATATTTAAATTTGACAATAAATTACATCTTTGAGTGATGTAAATTCAAAAGCCACCCAAATCACATGTGTATTAAGATGCTGAAGTATGGCTGTCATATAAGAAGCTGGTTTGATGGGGGTGGGGTGCGGAGGGAGATGGAGGAAGGGATGGGAGGAGAGTTGGTGTGTCCTTTTCTAAAGAGAAGGGATAGGGAGTGGATGGGGTCAAGACTGGGGGGAGGGCTGGGAAGACAGAAGGGAGAGGGGGAGACAGTAATTGGGCTGGGAAATTAATACGTTAATATGGTGTCTTTTAAAAATATACAAGACACTTACAAAATTGACTCTTTCTAAAATATTCAGTCCCTTCAAAATTCCAAACTATCTTTTAAAGTTCAATCTTTTAACTATTGCATCCTGTAAAATCACAATTAGTTGGATACATCCTAACTCTGTAAAGGAAGTTCCAAAGTTCAGTTACAGTCAGATCAAAACGAGGTCCAAAAGCTTAAAGGTTCAGCATCAGCTGTTAGACAGTCACAGCCTCTTTGTTACAAATGCTCCACTTCCCCAGTTCTGCCATTGGCAGCACACACACCTTGTCTTGCTGACTCAGTCTAGCTTTACTCCATGCCTACTGCAGATTTTGTGGGTCTGGTATCCCCAAAATGTTTGGCTCTCTGTTGCAACTGGGCTGCACCTTCACCAATAGCCTTCTCTGGGCTTTCTTCAGGGATTCTGACCCTCTCGTGTGATGTCCACCATTGACTTCACTCCACGGTCCTTTCAACCCTTAGAATACACAGAAACTCAGGCTGCATACTCAGCCCTGTCCTCTCGTGGCTTCTCTCACTTCCAAGACTCAGCTGTTTTCCAAGACCTCTTCATGACTTCAACATCAGGACCTCGAATGTATGATAGAAGCCTGTGAGCACCATGCAATTCTTGGGTACTCTCATGTCTAATCCAGAAAGTCTTATTTTATTATGTAAATACACTTAGGCTGTATTGCTAGTTTGTGCCATCAGTTTTTACTAATTTTTTTAAAAAGTTCCACCTAGTGTCGCAAATTGGCATTCTACTCCTTTAGTCTCCTTTTTACCATATACCTACAAAAACTGCTTTGAAATGCACTTTCATCAAGCCCTGTTTAAAATACAGAGGGTATTTCTGGTCCTTGATTCTATATTTCACTTGATTGTCATGCCTTCTATCAAGCAGTTATGATATTCATAATTAGATATCTCATGTAGAGTTATATATAATCTAATATTTTACATATAGTTATAATTTTATATGTAATGATAATTTCATTACTATCCCATTTTATTTCCTCGATTTTTATAGCAATGTGGTACACAATAGAATAGTTTTACATAAAAACGTAAAACTTTTGCTTTCCACTGACTTCTTAAATAAGCATCATTATGAAGAGAAGAATCATATATACACAAGTATATTGAATTGTATCACCTACACACTCAGCCTTTTTCCTGCTATACTTAACTCATATATGTGGACAACTATCTCATTTTTTGTCTTTACAGTATTCTTGCAGGAGTATTGATTCTAACAATGTCTCAACTACTCTTCAATTTCAGACCTGAATTATCCTTCTACCCTTTATTCTAAATTTTCCTCACACTGTAACAATTTATTAATTATTGTAATCCATCATCAGTATGCGTATGTGTATTGGCTTGCTTAGTCTGATATTTGAACATACACATCATCTGATGATTTGTTAGATTCTTAAATATTCAGCTCCAATTAATCTTTCTGATCCAAAGTGTGTACTGCAGGGGAATGAGGCATGGTCCTGGGCCTTTCTGAAGCTTGAAGTCTTACAAGAGAGAGGAAATGATGTTGTAAGATCCAGGAAGTGGCCTATTGAGCTACTTAATTGTTGTGACATATCATGCTAAATAATTTTCTGTGATCCAGCAATGGGGACCTTAAAATCATCTCAATTTTGAAAGACAGATGAATATTTGGTGATGGAACTAGTAACGGTTTTATGAAAGCCTGTTCCCTGAAGGATTGTTTGAGATCTTTAATAAACCCCGGAATCATAGAGAAGATAACCTACAAGACGAAAAACAGATACAGGCAAAGTAATCTATGTTTCAAACTGAGTCTGGCAGGTACTGTTAAGATTTCTTACTTCTGTTGTCTTTTTGGACTGTGGAAGAAAACTTGAGATGGAAAAGAAACACACAACACCAGGACAGACCCAAAGATGAAAGTTCTTGTCTGTGTAAGTAACATGTTTGAAAATATTTGTAGAAAAGATTTGACTTTTAAGGAACACTGAGAGCATCTTTGCTAATTATTGAGAGTAATTGGGAGCCTTGGAAGTCACTTTACAAGCTAGCAATGGAACGCTTGGTTACTGATTCCAGAGAAACAGCAGCTTGACCTGGAAGGCATACAGAACCTAATGGGTAGTAAAAGCTGCACATTTAAATGTCAATAGGAAACAAACGAATTAATTCACCAGAGATATAAAGTTTGATAACCATACAGGCAGAGAACAGAGAATAAGGTCACGCCTTGACTGAAGCTGTGCATAGGATCGCCATGCATTAGTGCCTGGCATAGGGAAGACCTATGCTGATTTTTCCAAACAATGGAGGATGGAAGCGAGGTACAGGAAAACCGCTGACCCAGACCACTCCATAGGTAGAAAGATATATAGATCCATTTGGGAAAACAAACCGCTGGCTGTCTCCTGGGGTGCAGAGAACAGCAGCTGGCAGCAAAGCCTGCCAATTCTATGGAGGCAGGTAATGGAGGGGGGGGGGGGGTACTGGCCAGCAGAGCCTGGGAATCAGCATGTAGAATCTGATCTATTGTAAGCTGATTGGTGAATCAGGAACTGGAGGCCCTTTGGGATGGATGAGGCAAGGAGTGACTTTTCCAGATAAGCAGGAATCTGCTTCCCAAGTTTTCTGAGGCATGTTGGTGTTAGATTTCTGGTACTATCGGTTGTAGTATGAGGTTTCTGGCCCAGACTTTCGGGCCTAACCTCAAGGTCTAGGCCCACAGACCCTCAGAGACACACAGACACTTTCAGTAGTTTTTGGCTGATCAGCCTCAGGCCCAGGCATATCACTTGCTAGCTCTCTACCCTTCATCTAACCCATGCCTCTTGTTCAGCCATGCGGCTCGGTACCTTTCTTTAGAGCAGCATAGTTGTCTTCGGCTTCCTCTGGCTTCTTTCTGGTGCTCCTCTGGCATTCTGCTCTCAGAGATTTTCTTAGTCTGGTAGCCCCACCTATGCTTCCTGCCTGCCTTTGGCCAATCAGCTCTTTTTATTAAACCAGTGGGTGGGACAATTATTTACCATGAAACAACAGAATACCCCTACAATCGGTGATAGGAATTTCTATTCACCTTTCAAGAGTTTTTCCTGGGTGGTTATTGGTGATGTGGTCTGTGGCACTGTCATTTATGGAGCCCGCTGTGGACCTTACAGGAAGGGGCTGTAGGAGGATGAAGGAAGAAGGCACAAAAGATGATGGCATTGGAATTTCTTTAGCCTCTTAAGTTCACTATTTCAAACTATAAACAGAAGGATTAAGACATGATGCTGCATATCCTCCAAAACAAGTACCATTTTTAAGAAGTGCCTGAGAAGTCGGGGGAAGTGCTTCCTAAGTTTGTGGTTAATGACAACTGTGCACCACACTGGCACACTGATTTGTTATTTTGGTTCAAGTATAATTTACAGTATGAAATAAAATCTTCTCTCAAACACCTACTGGCAGGTATCACAGGAAGCACAAGGGTGGTTTGTGTTAACTGACAGCAATTCAACGCATAATATTTGAGGGAGAAACAGTTAATAAGTGTGTGAAATAGACACGGTTTCACAGTCGTTAACTCCCATGTACTATGGAAACCTTCACATTTACAGTACCCTTTGGAATAGTGATTGTTAGTTACCTTAATGATTTTTGAAAATTAGTCATTTAAACATGGACTTTGTAGACCTCCAGAGTCATGAGGGTGCTCAGGAAGCCTGTTTGAAAATGCCCTTATGGATTTCTCTGTCATAAAGGGAAGCCTTACCTAAACTCAGAATGCTCCCTCTTTATGAACTAAAAAGGAACAGCTATATAACTTTGTGAATTTAGAGTCTCGAATTTCACTACACCTCACCCTGAGTGAGTTAAGAAGTCCCAAATTTTCAGAAGAGAGTGACCAGACAGTTCAGTAGAAACATGCATATGGAAATCTAATTTTTAAAATGACTTAAGAAGAGAGACTCTTTTGCAGCTAGAGAACCCAGTCTCTAGGACCTAGGGAACAACACTTGGACCCCACCCTCACCCACTGCTGTTCTGGTTGCAGGCCTCCCCACCAACACCCCATACTGGGCCCTACAATCTAGAATTCCCTCCTCCCTAAACTTACCCATGACGCTACAATCTCAGTGGCTTCCTGGGACACAGATTCCACCACCGCTGATTGGACCAAGAACAGATCCCAGAGATGCAGATGCCTCTTGCACCAATAGGAAAGAGAGACAGATGGATGCTGCTCCAAGAATACAGACAAGGTAAAGAGCAGTACGACATGGCCAGACCTGGTGGTTCCAAAACAGCAAGACCTGAACAGATCAGCGGAAAAGAAACAGAGGAAAATGAACCTAAAATAACTTTATGAGGAATAGATGCCCTCAAAGAAAAAAATAAAAAATCCCCTTAAAGAAATCAAGGAAAAGGCAAACAAGAAATTGGAATGGATCAATAAATTCCTTAAAGAAAGCCAAGAAAACCAAGACAAAGCAGTCAAACAGGTGAAGGAAACAGCTCAAGACTTGAAAACAAAGTAAAAGCGATGAAGAGGACATAAACTGAGGGGATGATGGAGATGGAACATCTGAGTAAACCAAGAGAAATACAGATGCAGTGTAACCCACAGAGGGCAAGAGATATAAGAGTGAAGGTCTGAGTGGAAGATGTGATAGTGGACCTGGGATACCACACAAACCCCTAAGAATAATAAGAATAGAAGATGGAGAAGAACCCCAGGATAAAGGCACAGAAAATATATTCAACAAAATTATTAAAGAAAACTTTTCCAACCTAAAGAAGAAAATGCCTATGAATACGTGAGTTTACGGAACTCCAAAAATACTAGACCACCCTCAGAAAAAGTCTTCTCACCAGTTAACAATCAAATTACTAAATATACAGAATGGAGAAAGAATATTAAGAGCTTAAACAAACAAACAAACAAAAAAAAGACCAAAGTATTTACAAAGGCAGACCCAATAGACTAACATCTGACTTCTCAATGGAGACTCAGAAAGCCAGAAAGTCCTGGACAGATGCTATGCAGAAACTAAGAGACCACGGATGCAAGCCCAGAATACTATACCCAGCAAAGCTCTCAATTACCATAGATGGAGTAAGCAAGAAATTTGATGACAAAAGCAGCTTTAAACAATACCTATGCAGTAATCCAGCCCTACAGAGAGCACTAGAAGGACAACTAGAACCATAGGAAGTTAGATGTACCAATGAAAGCAGAGGCAGTAGATAAGCTCACAGCAGCAAAGAAGGAAAACACACACTACCACAAAAATATCAAAAATTAGCAACCACTGGTCACTATATCCCTTAATACCAATGTCCTCAATTATCCTATTTTAAAACAACCTCACAGTCTAACCAATATGAAAACAGAATCCATCCTCCTGCTGCATACAAGAAACACACCTCAACTTCAAAGACAGAATCTACCTCAGAGGAAAGGGTTGGGAAAAGTGTAGATGTATTGTGTTGTTTCATGAAAAATAACTGTCCCACCCACTGGTTTAATAAAAAGCGCTGACTGGCCAAGGCAGGCAGGAAGTGTGGGCGGGGCTACCAGACTAAAAACTCTGAGAACAGAACACCAAGCAGAATGCCAGAGAGAAGCCGAAAGAAGCAGAGGACAACTATGCTGCTCTAAGATAAGGTACGGAGCCTCATGGCTGAACAAGAGTCATGGGTTAGATGAAGGGTACAGAGCTAGTAAGCTATATGCCTGTGTCTGAGGCTGCCTAAAACAATTGTAAGCATCTGTGTGGGTCTGTGGGTCAGCGGGTCAGCGGGTCTGTGGGCCTAGACCTTAAGGTTAGGCCCGAAAGTCCGGGCCAGAAACCTCGTACTACAGAAAAGACTTTGCAAGCAAATGGACTTGAGAAGCATGCTGGTGTAGCTGTCCTAATATATAACAAAATAGACTTAAAACTAAAATTATTCAAATGAGATGGAGAATGTCATTTCATATTTATCAGAAAAAATCCATCAAGAAGAACATTTATGCTCAAATACAAGGGCACCCACCTATTTAAAAAAAATTACTAAAGCTTGAATCATACATCAAGCCCTCCATACATCAGCACTCCACTCTCACCAATGGACAGGTCTCCAGGGCAGATACTTAACAGTGTCATGAGGTTATAACTCAAAGGGACTTAATAGATATCTACAAAAAAAAATACCCAAACACATTTTAAAAAACACTCCATCACAAAGCAAATTACAACAGATACAAAAATAATTGGAATAACCCCCTGTATTTCATCAAATCACCATGGCTTAAAGTTAGAATTCAACAACAACACAAATTACAAAAATCCTAAAAATTCATGGAAATTGAATAATGCTCAACTGAATCTCCACTCGGTCAAGGAAGAAATAGAGAAATTAAAGACATCTGGGAGGAGGGATTATATGAGCAAAGGGTCCAGGTCATGACAGGGAAACTGGGAGCTACTGACTGTGGACTGACAGCTGGGGAACCTGCGTGGGACCAAATTAGACCCTCTGAATGTGGATGACACTTGTGTGACTTGGGCAGTTTGCGGGCCTCGGGCAGTGGAACCAGGATCTATCACTAGTGAATGAACTGACTATTTGGAGCCCATTCACCTCGCTCAGCCTTGATACAGAGGGGAAAGGCTGTCCTGCCTCAACTTGATCTGCCAGACTTTATTGACTCCCCATAGGAGGCCTTGTCCCCTTGAAAGTGGATTGATCAAGGGGAGAAGCTGTAGGTGAGTGGAGGAGGGGAGAGAAGGGGAACTGCAATTGGTATGTAAGAAAATTGTTTTTGAAAAAACTTCTTAGAATTATTGAATGAATAGACAACATACCTAAACTTATGGAACACTATGACATTTTTATTTACTGTTGTTTTTAGTATCTGTGCTACTGGTTGTATTTAGGAAGTGGTCACCTGTGCTAATGCGTTGGGAGGGTATTTCCTGCTTTCTTTTCTGTCAAGTTCAGTGTAGCTGGGTTTATGTTGAGGTCTTTGATCCACTTGGATTTGGGTTTTGTGCAGGGTGATGGGTTTGGATCTATTTGCATTCTTCTACATACCACCATCCAATTATGACAACACCATTTGTTAACGATACTATCCTTTTTTCCATTCAATATTTTGGCCTCTGTGAATAATCAGGTGTGCATAGATGTGTGGGTTAATGTCAGAGTCTTCAATTTGATTCCATTGATCCACAAGTCTGTTTTTATACCAGTACCAGGCCGTTTTTATTACTGTGGTCATATTATTAACCCATTTCCTATAGTTCTTTTATTGAGCAGGATTGTTTTGGCAATCCTAGGTTTCCTGTTATTCCACATGAAGTTGAGTATTGTCCTTTCAAATGGTAAAATTGCCATTTTTACTATGTTGATCCTACCTATCCAGGAGCATGGGAGATCTTTCCATTTTCTGATAGCCTCTTCAATTTCTTTCTTCAGTGACTTAAAGTTTTTGTCAAACAGGTCTGCTACTTCTTTCTGTGGTTAGAAGTTACACCAAGATATTCAATGGTATTTGCAGCTGTTATAAAGGGTGATAGTTCCCTTATTTCTTTTTCAGCCCCTTTATCCTTACTGTATATGAGGGATATTGACTCTTTTTTGAGTTAATTTTACACCCCTGCTACATTGCTGGAGGTGTTTGTTAGCTGTAGGGGTTCCCTGGGAGAATTTTGGGGGTCACTTATGTATACGATCATATCATCTGCAAATATAGTTTGACTTCTTCCTTTCCAATTTGTGTCCTTTACTCTCGTTTTGTTCTCTTATTGCATTAGATAAAATTTTGAAAACTATATTGAAGGAGAGAGAGGACAGTCTTGTCTTGCTTCTGATTTTAGTGGTATTTCTTTGAGTTTTTCCCCATTTAGTTTGATGTTGGCTGTCGGCTGGGTGTATATTACCTTTATTATATTTAGGTACTTGCCCTGTATTCCTGATCTTTTCAGAACTTTTACCCTGAAGGAGTGATGGATTTGTCAAGGGCTTTTCCAGCATCTAATGAGATGATCATGTGTTTTTTTTTTCTTTCAGTTTGTTGATATGATGGATGACAGTGACAGTTTTTGGTTTGTTGAACCATCCCTGCATCTCTGGGATGAAGCTTACCTGATCATAGGGGAGGATTTTTTTTTTTTTGATATGTTGTTGGATTTGGTTTGCCAGACTTTTATTGAATATTTTTGAATCAATGTTCCAGAGGGAGATTGGTCTGTAATTCTCTTTCTTTGCTGCATCTTTGAGCAACTTGGATATCAGGGTGATTGTGGGGGTCTTAAAAAGAGTTCTGCAATGTTCATTCAGTTTCTACTGTATGGAACAGTTTGAGGAGTGTTGGTGTTAGTTCTTCTTTGAATGTCTGGTAGAATTCTGCACTGAATCCAACTGGTCCCGGACTTCTTTTACTTAGGAGACTTTTAATAACAGCTTCAATTTCCTTTGGGCTTATAGATCTGTTTAGGTCTTTTATCTGACCTTGATTTAATTTTGGTAAGTGGTACCTGTCCAGAAAGCTGTCCATTTCTTTTAAGTTTTCCATTTTAGTGGAGTGTAGATTTCCAAAGTATGACCTGATGATTCTCTGGGTTTCTGGGTGTCTGTTGTTATGTTCCCCTTTTCATTTCTGATTCTGTTAATTTGGATACTCTCTCTCTGCTTTTTGGTTAGATTGGATAAAGGTTTATCTGTCTTGTTGACATTCTCAAAGAACCAACTCTTTAATTAACTGATTCTTTGAATTGTTCTTTTTGTTTCTATTGTATTGACTCAAGCCCAAAGTTTGTTATTTCTTGTTTGGCATGTGAGCTATTACCAACTTTTGTGCAACTTTAGCAAAGACACATGCAAACATTAAGGTATAAAGGCAAGGGTGATTTTCAAACATTTTTGTTGTAGACTTTTTATAGATCATTATTGCCAATATAATAACTATATTAATATAATAATATGTATTATATATAATAACAAGGCACTGGTACTTACAATAGTATATTGTGGGGATATAATAAAGCATTTGGAGACATAAGAGGAATCTAACTACAGTCAGTCTAGGAGGATCAGACAGTTGTAACTCCCACCTTTAATCCCAACACAGGGAGTATCCTGAGAGGTGACCTTGGCCCTTAATCCAAACTGAGTTTGAGGTCATTTTAGTTTACAAAAGGAGTTCCAGGCTCCCAGGAAGGCAGTGGTGGGGCCATGCCTTAACTGAGTGAAGAAAGTATTTAAGGCAGACATAGAAAGACAGAGCAGGCAGAAGAAGCCAGGAAGAGGGAGGCTGAGGAAGTTGGAAGATAGCTGGTGAGATCTGACTGTGGTGTTTAGTCTCTCTACTATCTCCAACTTTCCCAGAGATCTGGCCTTGAGTTTCCTTTATTCGTGCAACAGTTTATCTACTCTTGCCAATACCACCATGGAAAATCATATGGAAATAATTTGAAAAGGAAAACATTGCTTCACTGACTACTTCAGGAACAGGAAAGATCTTCCATTTTATTTCTAGAATAGGTATCATATATTCCACATTGTTGCTCCTCCAAATGTAGGCAATATAAAGATGATGATCACTAAAGCTACCTGAATCTGTTACATCCTTCCTTCCAAATTGCAACACCCAAGGAATAAATCTGCCAGTGAGCACAGTAGAACATGAACATCCCAACAAAGGAGCAGAAGAAAAATCCAGGATTTGTTTCCTGGTGAACAGCAACTACGGCTCCAATGGTCATGAATACTAAGCTAAGAGTGGAAGGAGGAATAAGAAGCATCCATGATGGCTCTGGACCACAAATGGCCTGTAACTTTGGTGGTCAGTGTCTGCATTCCTGTTTTCTCCACACCTACCCTTTAATTAAACAGATATTCTTCAATTTTACAATGCTATAATTTATGAGATTAGGTAATTTCTGAGAATTTATTCATTTTTTAAACATTAACTGGTGAGTTTGACAGGAAGGGTGATATATCTAGGGGCATATAGAGAACTATTACTCACAATTCACATTCTGGTAAAACTTACAGTTTTAGTATGATTGAAATCTGTTATAAATTATACTTATGTATGTATATAAGCAAAGAAAAATATTTAAGAACTGATAGTAATATTTTTGCATTTTATTTTATTACAATTTCATATGCAAGTACTGTTTTAACTTTTCTTCAACACCATCTCCAGCTCTATTACAAACACGTTCACACACACACAATATTCACACACACACAGACACACACACACAGTTAGATGAATTGCTCTTTACAGAATTCAGTTGCAACAGAGAGCTGCACATTTTGGGGATACCAGACCCACAAAATCCTCAGTAGGCATGGAGTAAAGCTAGACTGAGTCAGCAAGACTAAATAAAGGCTGAGGGAGCAGAAGCAGCTGATCTCCCTGGATGATGGAACTGACTGTCTCTTGAGTGCTAATTTAATCCTGACGACCCTCTCCAGGCTCGGCTACACTAGGCCAGACGTGGCACTAAGGGTAGTGTGTGAGGGGAGGAGGGAACATCCCTCATAAACCCACACTGCCTCCACCCATCTCTCTCCTAGGACATCCGCTCTGCAGTCTTTCTCTAGGTTTGGGGTCTGCTGGAAGAAAGTCCAAAGGGATGATCTGGAGACCTGGAGCTCTCTCACCATCCATCAAACTGAAGAATGAAATGAAGACAAGATCACTAGTTCCCTTTAGACTCACATGATCCAGAGAGATGAGAGAGGACCAGTCTCAAGATGGCTCTCTAAGCCCTTGATCCCCACTGCTTTCCTCTTCCTTTTTCTCTGGATTTCTAATAGTTTTTACCTGTAACCACCAATAGGAGCCTTTGGTGTGGTGGGAGCTCCACAGGCCAGGAGAAGGGCATCCTTAGCTACAGAGCCTTGCTTTTCCTGGACATAGATGAAGTGTCCTGCTGGACATCCTATCCCCCAAGTATATTACCCTAGGGCGTATAAAAAAGATCCTTATGAGAAGTTGTATAGGACTCTGATTGTCCTTTTAGTAACAAGTGGCTGTGACAAAGCAGAGGGACTATGTCTCGCTGAGGTCAACTCACTCCCAGTACATCTTTGTGGGAGAAGACAGGATTTCCTGGTCAGGGTGGTGATGAACACCCTCCAAAGGGCAAAACTGACTTCCAGGAACAGCAGGGAGCCTGTGGGGATCTGGGGGACAGTGCGACCTATTTGCAGAGTGTTCTCCTTATCTTAAGTATTGGCTTTACCTACCAAATGAAATGGATAAACATTACTATCTGACTCCTTGGTGAGGGGAACTTTTTTCGACACAGGGTCTTCAGATAGTTCAGGCCATTTTGGATACTCACTGTGATCCTCCTGTCTCAGCTTACAAAGTACTGAGATCTCAACTGTGATCCACCCTGATGGGTATTCATGATGCCTTTTTGTCTTGATTAACAACAGGGTCTTGACATATAGTCAAAGCTATCCTAAAACCAAAACTCCTCTTGCCTCCACACCAAACCATTATAGGTGTCCACCATTGTGCCCATGTGCAGAAGGAAGAGGAAAATGTGTTAGACTTAGCTCTATCCTTCCTTCCTAGCAGATGACCCCAGGATATCTAACTCAAGTCAACATTTGGTAGCAAGAACATTTCCCATATAAACTATCTTCCCAGCTCAAGGTTGAGGGCTTTGAAAATCCATCCAAGTTTTACAAGAGGAGCCAGATCATTAACCACACACATATAATTTACATATTTTATACTTGTATTTGTTTTATAACCATCCAGAAGTATTATGTAAATATTTGTAATGCTGGTTTTTAGAAACCTGAGGCAGAAAATCACAAATCTGAAGCATGCCTGGAAAACAGAATAAGATATTCTTTTTCAAAATAGCAAAAGGTGCCATGGTGCTATTCATTGCCACCTATTGATCTGGTATGAGCTTAGGGGTGGTTCAGTTTATATTCTTTCTTATAGAATCGTAGTCTGAGTTCATGCTGGCTATATTGGACATAGCAAAAATAATTCCTTGTACAAAATTTGTCTATAAATTTGTCTTAAATTTTTGCAAAATGAAGACATACCTGTTCAAAAAGTAATAGGCATACAGAATACCAAATTGACTGAACCAGAAAAGAAATCCCCCACGACACACAATAATCAAAAGACTAAATGTACAGGGAAAAGAAAATGGGGAAATCTGAAAAGGGAAAAAGCCACATACAGTGTCTAATTCACCAGACACGCATCTGAGTTTTCAGTGGATACTCTCAAATACAGAGGGGCCAGACTAGGTTTAAAAACCCAGGAAAAGAGCCATTCACATCAACAGAAGAAGAGAACATTTTCATAATAAATTCAACACTGTGTAATGTCTATCCAGCAATTACTGTTAAGTCTACAATAGGGCAACACCAGACTGAATACAGGTTTACTACGTCTAGGAGGTCAGACATGATAAATAATCTAACAACTGTTCATCACAAGAAGGGAAAAGCACATGGTAACAAGATAACAGGGCCAACAACACTGCTCATTAACAACTCTCATCATCATTAATGACGTCCCAATAAAAATGCGCACACTAAGAGTTTGGATTAAAAAAACAGAATCCATCCCTCTGCTATACTCAAGAAATACACTTCAATATCAAGAATGGTCCTTATGCAATATAAGTTTGAAAAATGTATGCCAAGGAAATGGTCCCAAGAAGCAAGCGGGCATATTTATTTTTATATCTGTCCACACAACCTTCACACCATAAATCAACAAAAGAGGCAGAGAAGGTCACCATATACTGGAAGACCAGGAAGGTCTGACTGTTCTAAAGGGAAATGCTCCAAACACTGGGCACCAAAGTGCAAAAGGAAACATGACGACTGCTAAACTCTCACACGGATCCTAGCACAGTGCAGTCCAGTGCCCCAATATCACAAATAGGGTGGGTTTTCAGACCAGATATAAACAGAGAAACAGAGGAGTTAAACAAGGTCATAAATCAGATGCGAATGACAGGCATCTATAGAGGATCCTGCCCAAATGCTAAGAGACACTATTTTCACAACAGCTCATGGAGATTTCTCCAAAACTGACTGTAAATGAGACAAAGCAACTCTTGACAGATGTAGGACACTTGAACAAACACCTGGTATTTTAACCCACCACCATGAATTTGCAGCTGAACATCAACAGCAATGCAAGAAGAAAATATACAGACTTATGGAAGCCGAACAACTCACTAGCGAATGAACAGCCAATTAAGACAGAAACCAAGAAGGAAATTTAAAATAAATTGAGAATTGAATGAAAAAGAAAACATAACACATCCAAAATGTGGGACACAATGAAGTTAGGTCTAAGAGTAAGTTCAAAGCACTAAATTCCTACACGAAAAAAACTGGAATGATTTCATATTAATAACTTGATGACATACGAGACATTTGACGTTTTCTCCACACATGCCCTTCTATTAAACAGATATTCTTCAATTTTACAGTACTATAATTTGAGATTAGATAATTGAGAATTTATTCATAATTTTGAACAAGTAATTAGTAAGTTTGACACAAAGTTTGATGTGCTTGGGGTCACTATGAGAAATATTACCTGCCTATATTGCACATTCTAATAAAATGTACATGTTTAGTATTAAAAATAGAAATTTGAATATCATAAATAGATAAATATGTATATATTTATAGAAACAAAGTATTTAAAAGTGGTAGTAATGTTTTAGCATTTTATTTTATTACACTTTCATGCACAAGTACTATTTTCATAATTTCTCCCCTACCATCTACCATTTACTATGTGCACACACATATACACACACACACAAGACACTCACAGACACACAGACAGCCACATAGACAGACACACACACATGGACATACAAACTCAGACAACACACACTCACACACACGGACACATGGACACACATACGGACTCACACACAGGGACACACAAACTGACACAAACAGACAGACACACACACACAATTGGATGAATATTTACAGAATTCCTTAAATTTTAATTGTCGAAGAGTCTCTTACTTATGACTCAAAAAGCTAATCTTCCAATCTAAAAAATTATGTTAAAAACTTACCAAATGAAATGCGATATGCAAAGTTTTTAACAATGGATCTAACACTTCAGATAAGATCTAATCACTGGAAGAACTAGATGCCAGTCTGTAGTGTGACAGTTTGAATGCAGATGATGATAAGATGGTTATGAGGTTGATGATGGCAATGATGATGATTTTGATGATAATTTGGATAATTGTAATGATAATGATAATGAGCATCTTGGTTTGAAGGCTCACCTTCTGAGGATATCTCCAAATATCTGGATAAATCATGTAATTATTTGAAGCTTTCAGCTCATAGCCTGGAAATATGGTCTGCAGTTAAAAATACCAAGATATTACATTTGCAAAAATAAATTACTGAATTGAGTATGAAACTTGAAGGGATTATGGACAGGTTCAGTTTCAGAAATGGTTTCATGTGATGGGAATTGAGAAGAAAAGACTAATGAAGTGATTTTAGTGACACAGCACATAACTGCAGGTCCCCGAGTGACTGAGGTGGAGAAGACGACAGATGGCACCTTCCAAAGACAAGGGGGAATCAGGAATAAGGACCACTGGAGTCTAAGCAATCAAATTATTGAGTAACATTTATTATAACAATAAAGAATGTATAATATACAACATAAGATATATATATATATATAATAATTGAAGCAATACTTGTAACTAGCATAATAAGATAAAATAGAAGAACAGAAGGACATCATATAATAAGCTTTTCTGAACAATGGATAAATGAGAGGCAGAAGGAAACCCTCAAATGGAATGAGCTAGAACCTGAGACGCTCTTACTCAAGGCTAAAGTCCATACTCTAAAAGCATCACTTGAGGTTTCTCTATTGGTTGGTGGTGGCCTGTTCAATATCTTTGAAAGGAATTCTCATTTCTGGACAAAACCAGAAGATTCAGACAAATTCTGTTAAACACTGTAAGTGGTTTCCAAAAATAGTTTCCAGTGGAATAATATAGGTTGTAGCCCATTGGGGTTCTGGGGATTCAAGTCTCCAGTTATGGAGAAAATCCTGGGCAGGAAGATGGCTTGGCCAATCCAGATGCTGACTCAGCCATCATTCTTCAGTTGCTGGTTCTGTAGAACACTGTGACCTTCAATGGTACTGGATGTGGAGGTTGGTCCATTGCTCATTGCTAAATGAAACATAAAATGTTATCTTACTAAAAATATTATTAAATTACAGATTCACATCAATTTGGACAAAATTGAGTTTTTCTGTATATTTACTCAAATCAATGAGACAAATAGTACCAAACCAAGAAAATTATCTATTAAACTCAACGCAACTCGACACAATGAATTGCTTGTGTTAACAATATACCTGATTTTTAATGGCAGTAACTGTTGATTCTGGTAAATTTCATCATCTTGAACATTCTTCACATACTTATTGTACTAAATCCCATGTTTTTTAATATTTACATCAACGCTAAGTATTTGATTAGACTTATCTCTGCTATGAAATTCAACCAACAATATTGTTTTTGCACAAGGATAGCAAAGTTCACAGACAACAGCAGAGGCTTTAGCTTCCAGGCTGATTGACAGATTTTAAATAAATTATTGTAAATGATCTTTTCAAAACTAATAATTTCAGTATCAAGATATCATAAATGACTCATGGACCATGGAGAAGAAAGATAAGAATAGTAAGCAATTTCTGGGGTCCTTATGGGGGCTAAATTGGGAGTTCACCTGTAATATATACATATATATATAAATATGTATTTCTATGTGTGTATAAGTGTCTATTTATGCACATATGCTTATGTTTGTATGTAACTCAGTAAGTGTTATCTGAAAAACTTCCCCCATGCTGTGATATCATGATGTGCCCCGTGCTGAAATGTTATTTACAACTTTATGGAATCATGGAAAGGTGTCTTCCTTCCATTCATTTGGTGGTGATTTAAAACTTTCCCTTACATGCAAGACCCTGCTCCTGAGGAGGAGCAGATACACTCTTTAATACTTCATCACCATCACTAGAATAGGTCCTGACCCCATGACAGCCACTGTGGTCATCACTGAATGCTTTGTGTCTCAGACTCTCACCTTTCTGCAGTGAGTCTCAAGATTTTTCTGTCATTACAACTCTTTCCGATGTGTTCAGGAAATACAGAGCTATCTTCATCAAACATGTCCTGATAATTCTCAGTAAGAATATCTACAATAAAAATCCATAGGACTACAAAGGAAAAACAGGATCCTCTGTCATCCCACATAGTTTACAATCAAATTTGACATCAGAGTCTTAAAGAAAATTTTGATATCCAGAATTATGAGGAGAATAGCCTTTGTTACAAACTGATATGAGGCTGTGAAATGACTAAGGACATTTTGGGCATGTTTTTAATCATGCAATAAGCACAATGCATAATGATAAAATAAGAAAGGCTTCAATATTTTGAAAGTTACAAGGTCACTACAATGACTAATGTTTTATGTTTCCTTCCTAATGGTGTGTGTGTGTGTGTGTGTGTGTGTGTGTGTGTAGTTATGTGCCCTTGTGAGTTCTTGTGGCCATAGGTGCCCTTGTGAGTTCTTGTGGCCATAGAAACCAGAGAACCTGGTCAGATGTTTGAGGCTAAGATTTCAAGAATTTGTAGTTCACCAGACTTGAGTAATAGAGACCCAACTCAGGTCCTCTGCAAGAGTCCTTTTATCTCCTGAGACATGTACCTTATTCTTGGAAATTTCCTATTGCTAACCTGACTGAATGGTAATTTACCTTGCAGACACATACAGATACACACACACACAGGCATGTCTGTGTTTGTGTATTCCCAGACTGGATTAAATGAGGAGGTAAGTCTTCCCAAATCTATTGATGCATGTCCCATATTGTACAAAAGGGATGAATAATGCTGAATGCACATAAGGACCAGCTTTCCTTTCTTTCTGCAAACACTGCTGCTCTCAGAAGACTCTGGAATGGAGAATCAAGGGTCTTTGCATCTTACTGAAATATTTCGTTCAAATATCTACACATTGTAAATATGAAGGAACAACTAGAAAGCAAAGATATCTCAGAACTGAGAAGCTGCAAGAGGGAGTGGGTGGGATTGAATCAGTGACTGTCCATGTTATCTTGATTTTCTATGGTTTTGTTGTTGTTTGTCTGAGGTGAAAAAGAGGAGATGGAGTTTGTTGACAGAGGTTTGAATGGGAAGCCTCCCATCCTAGGGATCTCTAAACTTGATAGTGCGGTGGCATTATGTGTTGTTACATTGTAAATAACTGTCCCACCTACTAGTTTAATAAACATGCTGATTGTCTGAAGGCAGACAGGAAGTGTGGGTGGGGATACAAGACTAAGATAACTCTCTGGACAGGAAGAACAGAACAGAAATGCCACAGAGAAGCCTCATAGCCATCACAAACAGATGCCAATATCAATCTCTCTTTTATGGTTTCAGTTTGTGAAAATTACTGCTATATATAACCTTACTGAACATTTTCTCTATTATTAAATTTGAGAGGATCATCATCATAGTTACCAGAAAATTTTGTAAAATAAACCAGATACAAGTAGTAATCATCATGTATCTGAAAAGATAAACTTGCTCCCATGCAGCATAAATTTCTGACACTGAGTAGAGTGCTAACATGGAAGCCGCATAGTAAATATGTCTCTTTAAGGGCAACTGAACAGTGTAAGGGTTAATGTTCAGGATGCATAAGTATAGAACAAAGCTTAGGCATAAATCCTTTACGATACAAACAAACACTCTAGATATTTCAATTATAAGGTAGAATAATCTGAAACGCATGCCATTGAGGAAGACCTGAGAGTAATATGGAGTCTTGAAAGAAGCTGGAAGAGTTGAGATTTGGGGACTCAGTGGCCCTCAGCCATAGACCATCTCCTCCAATGAGCTGGTGGATTTGGCATTTGTGAACAGTAGTAGATATGGGAATTCTACTACTGTTTTGTTGTTGATGTTTTCAATTTTCTTGAGTTATATCCCTCTAATTTCCACAGAATCAATTTTGAGACACTACTTTAAGAGGATCTCACTGTCATGAACAAGTTATCTAATCATTCATCCGTTTTACAATTCACTGTAATAGTGGTTCCCAGAAATGATGTTGAAAAGGACAGCTCAGCAGACACTACCTGTGCTGATTGGACCAAGAGATGAGTGGCAGGTTTCCCAGGTGGACAGCCCAGTCACAGAACTCAAGAAACCTAGGTCACAAAACCAAATAATCTAATTGAAAAATGAGATACAGAGCTAAACAGAGAATTCTCAACAGAACTTAAAGTGGCTGAAAGATACTTGAAGAATTGCTCAACACCCTTAGCCATCAGAGAAATCACGACACCTCTGAGATACCATCTTACACCTGTCAGAACGGGTAAGATCAAATACACAGATGACAGCCTATGCAGGAGGGGATGCAGAGCAAGAGGAACACATCCTGCACTGCTGGTGGGAATGTAAACTTGTACAGCCATTTTGGAAATCAGTATGGCAGTTCCTCAGAAAACTGTGAATCAATCTACCCAATGATCCAGCAATACCATATGCCCAAAGGATACACATTTTTACCCCAAGGGCATTTGCTCAACTATTTCTTAGCAAGGTTGTTTATAATAGCCAGAACCTAGAAACAACCTAGATGTCCCTCAACTGGATTAAAAACTGTGGTACACAGACACAATGGAATACTACTCAGCAGTTCAAAAATATGGACATCCTGAACTCTGCAGGCAAATGGTTAGATCAGGAGAGTATCACCCTGAGTGAAGTAACACAGACACAAAAAGAAAGACACGGTATGTACTTACTCGTAAGTGGATTTTTATGTAAAGCAAAGGATAACCAGACTAAAATCTACAACCCGGAGCAGCTAATTAACAGGAGTAACTTAAGAAAGACATCCATGGATCCCCTTGGGAAGGAGAAATATAGAGGATCTCCTGGGCATATTGAGATCATAGAAGGGGATGGAAGCAAGGGGAGGTGGGAAGAGAAGGTGAGAAAATGAGACAGTTGAGTGGGGAGAGCCACAGAGAGAGATAACAAAGAAAGATATCTTGATAGAGGGAGCAATTGTGGGGTTAGAGAGAAACCTGGTGCTAGGAAAACCCAGAAGAACCCACAAGATGACCTCAGCTAGGACTCTAAGCAATAGTAGAGAGGGTGCCTAAATTGGCCATTTCCTATAATCCAATGAAAGATCATCCTAATTGCCATTATAGAACCTTCATCCAGCAACTGATGGAGGCAGATGCAGCTAACCATAGTTAAGTACTAGTTCAAGTTCCTGGTCCAGATGAAGAGAGAGAGGAGAGATTATATGAGCAAAGGGATCAGTTATATGATGAGGAGACCCCCTCCCCAAAAAAAGTGCTGACCTGCGCTATTGGGAGCTCATTGTCTCTGAAATGATAGCTGAGGAACCTCCATGAAAGGGACATAAAACCTCGAAATGTAGGAGACAGTCAAACAGTGTAGGTAGTTTGTGGAGCCCCCTGAAATGGAACCATAGACGAATCCTGGTGAATGAACTAGCTTCTCAGAGCCCATTTCCTAGAGAGGAACACCTTATACAGCCTGGATACCGGGGTGGGGGGGGGGGGGAAGAACTTGGTTCTCCTTCAATTGGATATGCAAGACTGGATTAACTCACTTTGGAAGTCCTTACCCAATCTGGGAAATGGATCCGGGTTAGGGTAAGGGAGCATGAGGGAGGACTGGGAGACAGGGAGGGAGGGGGAGCAGTGGTCATGTGGGAAAAATTTATAAAACATTAATCAGAACCAAAAACACTGGCAGCTTATGGTAGAGGGAACACTTCTCCCCTGCTGATGGGAATGCAGACGTATACAGTCACTATGGACACATTGGGAATCAATCTACCCTTAGACCTAATGATACCACTATTGTGCATCTATACAGAATGCCCGATAACAGCACAAGGACACTTGATCAGCTATGTTTATATCAGCATCATTCATTATGTCAGAAACTGTACAAAACCTACATGTCCCACAACTGAAGATGGATATAGAAAATGTGGTACATTTACACAATTGAGTATGTCTCGGTAGGAAAAAGAAAAAAAAAACGATATCATGAAATTTGAAGGCAAATAGATGGATCTAGAAAACATCACCCTGAGCAAGGTAACATAGACTGGAGAGAAAAACACATTATGTCATCACTCATAAATAAATACTAGATGGAAAGCAAAAGTTAACCACAGTACAACCCAGAGCTCCAGAGGTGGTAGGTAACAAGCAGGACAGAAAGAGGGATTCACGGATTTCCCTGGGAAGGAGAAATAGATGAGATCTCATCCATAAACTGGAGGTGGAGGGCAGTAGACGGGAGAAGATGGGAAAAGAGAAAGTGAGGGAACAGAAGGTCCAGTTGGGGGAAGGGTGGAGTGGGGGAGCATAAAAGAGATATCTTGAGAGAGGGGGCCATTATGGGGTTAGGAGGAACCCTGGTGCTAGGGAAATTCCCAGGAATCTGTAAGAATGAGCCCAGCCAACACTAATAGCAGAAGTGGGAGGAGTTTCTGAACAGTCATTCCCCTGAAATCAGATTGGTAACTACCCTAACTGTCATCATACAGCCTTCATCCAGAAACTGATGGAAGCAGATGCAGAACTCCACAGCCAAGCACCAGCCTGAAATGGGACACCAATCTAAAAGAGGGGGAGATATTATATGGGGGAGGGGAACGCATGGGTGGAGATCATGATGGGGACATCTACAGAGACTACCTAACCCCGACTTGTTGACTTGCCATGGGAAGTCTTACCATTCTGGAGGAGTGGATGGGAGGTGGGTTGGGAGAGAAGTGTGTGGGCAGGGGAGGTGAGTGGGAAGAATCTTGGGATGGAGAATGGTCCTTGTTATGTAAAATGAATTTTAAAATATTTTAAAAGAATCAATAGAAAGTTTTTAAAAATGAGATTGAATTACTGAGCTTAGAGCATAGGTATTTTGTTTAGCGCTGTATCTAAAGTATCTGAATTTACCAAAGAAAAGCTTTCTACTAAAAAGAATGAAGGAAATAGAAGAAAGAAAAAAAGCAGAGCTCTAGAAACAAAGAGAAACTCACCCGAGTTAGACTAGGTAGACTGTCATCCTCACAGAACAGAGAGACATTATGGAGAGCTGTTTCTTATTGCTGGTGATGGGGTGTCAGCATTTCCAATCAGATGTCCCCTGTTTAAAGCTGGTGGGATATCAGAATTTCCAAACAGGTGTTACATGTTTGGTGATGATGGAGTGTGAAAGTTTCCAATCAGATGGTTCTCATTCATTCGGTTCTGGTGGGATCTGAGAATTCAACCTGATGTTCCATGTTTAGTGCAGGTGGGGTGTAAAAATTTCCAGCAGGTGTTACTTGTTTGGTGCTGGTGGGGTGTAAGAATTTCCAAGCAGGTGTTACTAGTTTGGTGCTTGTGGGTTGTCAGAATATCCAAACAGGTGTTACTAGTTTGGTGCTGGTGGGTAGTCAGAATTTCCAAACAGGTGTTACTTGTTTGGTGCTGGTGGGTAGTCAGAATATCCAAACAGGTGTTACTAGTTTGGTGCTGGTGGGTTGTCAGAATTTCCAAACAGGTGTTACTTGTTTGGTGTTGGTGGGTAGTCAGAATATCCAAACAGGTGTTCTTAGGTTGGTGCTTGTGGGTGTGAGAATTTAGAACAGGTGATAGTCGGTTGGTGCTGGTGGGGTGAGAGCATTTTCTGCCAGATATTCCTCTTGTGGTGCTGGTGGGATGAGAGCATTTTCAGGCAGATATTCTTCCTTTGGTGCTGATGGGGTTAAGCACACATTGTCTTGGCTGATCACAGATCCCATGTCATCATCGGATTTATAAAGTTGTTTCTCAGAATCTATACAGGAAAGGAAACCAGTATATGCTGTTATTGAACTCACTTAACCCTTGCATGCCCTTTTTACTTTACAGATGACACGCCTTCAACATGCCCTACCACACATCAAGTAAACATATTATAATGTTTATCATCATGAGATTGCATCTTGATAAACATTCTTTCTATTTCTAGCATGGCCTGTACTTCTAGGTAAAATCAGTAAACCCTGGTGTTCCTCTTGAAAGCTACGCATACAGGTATTAGAATCAAGCAGTGATACAGTATCCAATCTCTGAGTCCTCCATGGGCAACACTAATCTAACACCAGTAGCTGCCCTTCATCACATGACTTGCCTGACTGAATTTGTCATACGGACTTTAGCTTTTCCCTCCTCAACTATGGGATCATTTCTGAGATCTTAATGCCCACATCTCCCCTCTTAGTGTATTATACTGTATTAAGACTTGCAGAAGAAACAGGCATGGCGGTACACATCTGTAGTCTCAGTTCTCAGGAGGCAGATACAAGGGGATGTCTGTGAATGTGTGCTCAGCCTGTGTACAAAACACGTTCCAACACAGCCAGGGTTGTTACACAAAGAAACCCTGATGGGCAATTGAGTGGCTATAATGAGTATTCCAAAAATACATTAGGTTGTCAGACTATCAATGGGACATTTCTCCACACATTACACATTGTATACTTGGCACTTGTAGGATTTACCTCTTACATCTCTCCAGGAGCACTTTGAACAAGGGATGACAATTTACAGGCAGATGCTAACAACAGGAAGACACCTATTATGGACAGGTGATGGTTTGCTTCACAATGGTTTCCATAAACTCCCAACTGCCACATGTTGTAAATGGTGTTGTAGGTCTGTAAGGATTCTAAATTTTATATCATGATAATAGAACATCTATACTTACCTGTAGTTCCCTCATTGTGAAGAGGAGCAGCTGGACTCTGGGGAACAGAAACATTGTCTGTGGGGCATGTCCCCTCACTGAGACAGGGGTCATCTGCATCTTCGTTTTCCTCCACCTGGACATTATCGCCTGGGGTGTTCAGGGAACTGCAAGCCTTTTCCCCATCAGAGGAAAGCAACGAGCTCTCATCACAAAGTGAAACATCCTCTCCAAATATTGTCAGATAGTTCTCAATAAGGAAATTGACCAGAGAAATCTGTGAGGAAACGAACAGGAGGGTTTGTCACTTTCCATGGTTGTAAATCACAGTGGATCCATGAGCCTTGAGGCTAAAGTGTGCAGTTCAAAATTCGGACAAAACCTCAGCTTCTATACAAATGTGGAGGAGGGTTCTGTTAGAAATTGGAAAGAATGTTTTGGAGGTCATAAGTTTGTAAGGTTGCTTACACATGGGCCCCATTAAGAAGGGAAGACTAGCAGACTGTGGACAACCATCCTCAGAAAGCTGCCATTAGTGAGTAATAGTGAGGACAGTGACAGCTCCGCCTGAGCAGCAGCATTCCTGTGTCTCTGGTTGCTCAGGGCAGATGCTCTGGTAACATCTTGACCCACAGGTTCATTCTCCAGAGAGAGAGTTGACATGAATCCTCTTTGTGGGCCTGCAATGGCATGTTGTTTGGAACCATATCTTTCTCTTCCCTTCCTTGTTTCTACACAATGTGAGGAAAAGATGTTCTGAGTGAGGCCTTCCTAGAATGTCCTACTCTTAGGCCCAGGGGCAATTTCCCTACCCATAATACATCAGAAACTCAAATAACGTGACTAATAGAACCATTTGATCTTTCTACTGAATAAGTTCTGGTATTTTATCATAGTATTGGAAAGGGCCCACCATAGAAAAGCATACTCAAGAATATCTTTAATCCAACCATAATCAGCAACAAGAGGCCAAGGATGTATTTCCTCACCCTAACCAGGCCAAAGGATAACATATCTGACAAAAACAATTTTTATTGTCTTTGTTTAGTTAGGAAACCACCCTGACAACACGTAGACACTCACTCATCCCTCAGTGATGACATCAAGGTTGTCTTGATTTTCTAACCCAGCACCCATGTTTTCTCATCTTTTCTTAGCTTCCAGTAGGTTTGTCTAGCAATAATCTAAATCACAATTGACGTCGACTGACACAATCAGGGAGCTCAAACACCCACCTACATTCTACTCACTCCAAATGCATAAACGAGTCTTCCCCTCAAAAGAATGAAAATGTGGGGCATCTATTTTCAAAAATGAAAACAACAGGCAAAGGAACAGAACCCAGACTGTAAGGATTATCCTGCCTTCCTGTCTCATTGTGAAGACTTGTTTACCCGAGGCCTAAAATACAGGCCCCATTACCTTTTTGGTGACATCTGCCAATGCTGAGTTGCAGGAACTGGGCAAGCACAGGATACTCAGGGATATACACACAGCTAAGTTGGAGGAGGTCATGTGGTTAACTTCGGAGTTTTTCATTATGTTATACAATATCCCAAAAAGCTGTTTCAAAAGTATGGCATTCGGTTGGGGTAGCTGCTCTAAAAGACTGAACAGAAAGACAAGGTATTTGAAAACAAGAAATCTAACTCAAAACTTATAAATATAAAGAAATAGAACAGAGTAATTGTATCTTAATCATGGCTCTTGAGGATATAATGAAAGGAAGGTTTTGTCAAACAAATATTGCTGGAAATTTCTCCCTAAGTCAGAAAATGGCAAATATACATTTACTTATAGATATTATACATATGTATATGCATACAAATATATGTATATGTACATATTTTGAGACTACAAGCATGAGACACAGTGACTCCCCACCCCATACTTCTCTTTTCAAATTATCTTGTCTGTTTGTGAACAACTGAGTCTTTTGGTTTCCAGCCAATATTTTTAGTAAATATTCAGTGACATATAATCTAGTATGTCGGAGCAAACATTACTTCTATTTTTGATGATGCTGGTAAGAAATTAGTGACTTAATACCTCTGAATTGCAGCCACTTTCTTCCCGTCGCACTCCTGGTCAAGGACACTAAGCCATTCATCATATAGTCCAGATGTCAGCACACTTCCTGGTATATTTTGAAGAAACTCCTTATATCAAAAAAATATTAGGTGGACAATATAAGTCAGAGAAATTATTCAGAATACAGTCAGCTGTAAAATTCAGTTTATGTTTTGTCCATGAAAACTAGAAACCTAAGAGCCAATTTTAGGCAGAGCAAACTAGCACACACTTAAGAGGCTAATACCTCATCTCCAATCTCATCGTTAAATGACAATACACAGATTATGGTAATTTATATATGATCAAGGGCTTTTTGCTTCTCACCCCAATGGTTCTGAAACAAGTGATTTAACTGTGTGGACCCATGTGCTCATAAGTCATGACTGAGTGATCTTGGAAGTGTTTTCATGTGCTGTGATCTCAGAGAGAAAATGCTTCTAGTAGTATCCTTTAAGTGATGAAGGAGATGGGATGTGTGTCTTTGTATAGAAATTACCAAATAAACATCACAAAACTGGGCAACAATATGGCGGCTTACACAATACCTGAGAAAACTATCATCTGTAGTAATACTAACTTGGAATGGGAAAATCTCATGAAGCCAAACTTACAGGTTTCAAACTATAGTACGTAAATATTCCTGAGAGTGGGAAAATAAGTTTTCCCCAAAGACAAACCCTCTAATCAGCAACTGGTTGTCTCAGAAGTAGTGTATATATTACCAACCATGAGTGGGTTCATCATGTTGTTTTAATAAACCATGGATGTATATGTATAACCTATGACATCATGACAATGAAGGAAAATGGACCATTTATTTCAGAGGAAGAGGAGCCTGATGGGAAACTCAGAAGGACTTAGAGCAGGGAAATGGAAGGAGGGAAGTGATGTACTTTATATTTAACAGGAAAAACCATATCTCGATATGGGGCTGAAGAGATGGGTAAGTTATTAAGAACACCTTTCTTCAAAGCCATGAGGACCGGAATTGCGACCCCAACATTGTATGAGAAAGAGACACGAAGATTGTGGGATGTGTGTGGAGGAGAGAGATGCTCTACTAAGGAAGAAAACCCTGTCTCTCAGACAATCATGAAACAATGACAACTGGAGAGAAAACACACCTTACTAGTAGGTGAAGGAAACTACTCAGACACGTTCAGAGAAATCCTGAGTGTAGACGAGGTGAGAACTCTCCCTACCTTTAAAATAGTTGCCACAACAGGGACTCTTTCGTTGATTAAGGTCACGTCTGTCCCAGAATCCAGCCTTTCCTTTAGGTCTCGGAAAGCTCTTATATCACCTGACGTTCTGAAGATGCCTTCAGTGATTGGCCCCTTTTCGCTAATAAAGGATAGTATGTCCTGACAGGAGGGAAGGAAGGCACCTGTCACTGTTCTGCGGCACAGAACATGGTTTGCTTCATCTTGAGAAGCAGGCCAATGGTGTGCATGGGTGCAATGCCAGAGTTGGCATGGATGAGGAGGACCTAGAACTGGTTTTGGTGCTGCTATCTTATGCTGTACCCATCCCTCCCTCCTGTTAACCCTGGAACCTCATGCCATGGTTGTTTCTATCAGACTTTCCAGTATAATATAGTGATTTGACCCAACTTTTCCAATTCACAGTTTCTGGTGACTAGCCCTCTCTTACCTTCCTATTCTTAAGGCAAAGATTTGATGCACACCCGTTTCTCCATTTCATAATAGAATCCAAGGGAGGTATTTAGGAGAAGCAGGATTTTGTCCTGAGGATGACCAGAAAAGAACCATGGGAGACCTACCAGAATTGCCATCGGCAGATTTCCATCCTCACATATGGCAGTCAGATCATTTCCAAAGAGTTTTCCAGTCTTAGTAACTGGCGGGGCTGTGCACACTTGGTCCTGGCGGGGCACTGAGCCCCTGCGGAACAACCAAGATGTGAAAGGCCGTCTTTTAACTTTTGCTTCCTCTGCATCTAAAGAGGAATGAGATTGTTACCTGGGGTAGTTTACTCCATGCAGCCTTTGTCCCAGGTTCCAACTGCATAAGGTACTTGTTGTGATGCCCACAGAGAGGTAATCATTTGTAATATAAAATCCCCACACTGCAAACTGGTTACTCATCCTGTCCTGTGTCTATATTCTTCTTCACTATACTCTACATTGCTGCTAATTTTAGACTTTATCTGCATGGTCTTCAGTGGGAATTCTCAGAACAGAATGCTGCCCAACCCCCACATTCCATCATGTGGTACTTGATACCTAGTTGAACAAGCTTCCTGAGTTGTGTAGGGTCAGAGGACTCTGTGGTCATATCCCTTCCAGAACCACCTTCACTGCTTTTCAGATGGCGTTGTGTGTCTTGCCCTCAAGTGTCACTGTGTGTCTCTTCCCATTCTTCCTTCTTGCTGAGCTTTTTGAAAAGCCACTGTCAAGTTTCTTCATCACCAGCATCTGCCCTCATAAGAAAGTGTTCCTGCCTTTGCTTGTCAGTCACTTCTGGGCCCTGCCCCATGTGTTAGGTCATTGCTGAGATCACAGCACCCTTTTCTAAGATTGCCCTTAGAATATTGGACCTTAGCAAAGTATTAAAGAAGCTACTTACTACAATTGTATTAAAAATAAAACTACAGAGTCTCTTAACAAAATATAAATTAAATAGTCTTTCTACCATACAATACACTAGTTAACTATCTAATACCAAGTCGTCAGACCTGGAAACACTTATTCAGACACAATAAGTTAAGTGAGTGAGTGACTGTGCATGTATATGTAAGTGTATCTATGTTCATGTGCTCATGTGTTTATATATGTACATTTGTAATAATATTTCGAAAAGGCCAGAATTTTAAGGCGATCAAAGTATTTCATTGGAGGTTTTGAGGGAAGGAGGAAATAATGAAAATACAGTATATTTGGAAAAATTATTTAAATCAATTCAAAGACCCTAGTGCATAAATGTCCAGTCCACTTCTAGTCCAGACTCAGGTATAAAATACAGACATAAAACAAAGTTGTTTGAGGACTCCAATGACAGTAGGAACTGGGGTAAAAACCTAAGGCCATTTCTACTCAAGCCCACACCAGATTATCTTAATTTTCATATGGACAACTTTTCTATATAACTTTCACTACAGGTTTGTCTAAGTGCAGTTACAATTTCATTTGTTCCTCTGATCCAGGATCTACACCACAGGGAACATGTGATGATCTATGTCTTAAAAATCAGGTGCAAATGGGAAGAAATACGTGTGTACACAGCTATGTTCAAGCATTGCACAGCAGCTTGTGGAGACTGTCTGGACCATAGACAAGCTGAGTCTTGTAGCACTTAGAATTCTCCTAAGTCTGACCTGGAGCATATTGTTTGTTTGTTTTTCAATTTTGTTCTTTATAGTGCCACTTTCCTAGCAAGAAATGACACTGTGCACTGATAGTTTATGCAGAACAGAGACTGGAATCTCTGAGGAAGGCCACTTGAAGAAAGATCAGAGACTCACTGCTCTGCTGCTGGCTTCTTGCTGGGTCTCTGGGCTTTAGGATGAATCGCCCCCGTATATCTGGTTGTTCCACATACAGCCCAGGCAGGGCAGGAAAACCTGTGCGATTTCTTGATTCTCGTCGATTGAAGGTATTTTGAATGTTTCTCATTATGATGTCATAGGGATGCTCATGCTCTATAGAAGAAAGTATGAATCTGAATTGAAACTGACAGTAATGAACATGAGCCAATGTGCTTCAGCATGCACTGTCATGTTGTATTTCTCTTTGTGATCCTGGAAGGAAAGTAGACTATACCTCCTCCCCTAGGGGATCAGGAGCCTCCTGGACACACAGTGGCCTGAACCTAGAAGACGCAGCCTTCAAAGGAGGGGACTAAAGGCTCTTGCAGTAGCCAACTTTATTGAGAGCACTGGACAATTTATTCTCTCTGGTTTAAGAAGAGTCACTGGAGTAAAGTGTAAATCACAAGGACAAGCTGCATGTGGTAAGAACATGCTTTTCCATAGAGACAGATGAAGGACAGCTGAAGTAAACTGACTCCTAACTGCTAGACCAGGCAAGATCACGAAAACACATTCTAAGAACTTTCCTGTGTTTTGAGGAAAGAGAGGTCATAGGACTTTCTCTTGTTTCCCTGGAGTTTCTCACAAGCCTCAGAATCCCCCACAGGACCCCATCCTTGGACAGTGCTCTGAGAAGCCGTGGCTGTGGGTGAAAATACAGCCATAGAATTGCAGTCCATGTCCACAAGGGTTATTTGCTCTGCCACGGTTCACATTTCTTTCTCTACAGGAATCTTAGCATCTGTGCTGTGATGCCGATATGCCCTTCTGGGAAGTATAAAACCTTGCCCTTGTCATTTCTGATTAATCACCAGTGTGACTAAGCTCTTATTTGCCCTTCCTTCTAAACAGACCCAATGTCAGTGCTACAGTCAGATCAGGAGTTACAGAACATTTGAATTGGTAGACTCCAGAATCATCTATGGGATCGATAAGGAATAATCCAGGCAGTACTTGTGTATGTGCTGAGTTTTAGAATACACATTCAAAATGAGTGCTGAGAAACCAACAAGACCTAAGTTCTTGGTATTTCTGAAGCATCCAAGATGCATAACGCTCCTCAAATTAAAAATTAAAATATGAAATTGAGATGTTTGTAATTAAATTTATTTCAGACTCTTCCATACCCCCCCCCATTTGTCTTACCATTGACTGAGAATTGCAATTGTGTATACTTTATGAAAGGCAAAACGATCAGATGTTTGTGGCTCATGCCTGGATCCCCCACTCCATTGATTTTGACAGTGAGATGAGGAATCTCTTACATGCCTGAGCTCAATATCCATACCCAGTGCCATTAAAACATATATCAAACGTGTGGGCAGACTATTTCCCCAATATTTCCTAATGCACTAAAACCATGAAATAAATAATTTAGTGAAAAGTAGTAGTCAAATTTATGATTTCTTTGAATGGCCAAACTGTCCCCACAGATTGTTCTCAGAATGCACGAGAAAGGTTGAACAAGGCAATGTTCTTTCATCTCCAACAGACATCTGAGGGTCAACACATGTCTTAGAGTGTCACCTTTTCATTAGCTTTTGAAGGTCATGAGCAGACTTGATAATCTCAGAGTTTCAATTCTTATCAAATTGAATCTAATAAATCTTCTACTACTGTTATCTGTGTGTCAATAATCTTGCAAAAACTCCAGAAAAATGCACCATAAGGAATAGCAAGTGATTTAGTCGGGAAGGCTCCAAAATCTGAACATGAATATATACCATGCAATGGGGGGAAATACTGGTCATAGGGAGATATGAACTGACTGTTTCTACATGGCCTCAGAAAAATGTCAGAGAAAATGTTCCATTTTCATTCCAAAAGAGAAATTACATGGTTTGGAGAAAACAGAATATTCTTTCATTTTTACAATTTTTACTTTCAGACTTGTCTATTTATGTGTTTACTGGTATGTATATCTGTGCACCGTGTTGTGCCTGGTGCCTGAGCAGGTCAGAGAGTGGATCAGAGAAGAGGAGTTCTAGATGACTGTGGGTGTTGAGAATGGAAACCAGGCCTTTTGCAAGAGCAAGTCAGCAAGTGCCCTTAATCTCTGAGACATCTCTCTAGCCACAAGGATTGCCTTTAATCTTCATCAAATAAAATTTTAAATTATTTTCCTTCAAAAACAAGTTACCCAAAGTCTTGTCTTATTTGCCTGCCTAGGAAACTCTTATTTATGAGACAGAAAGGCACAGGAAAATTCCAGTTACTCTTTTTTTTTTTTTTTTTTTTTTTTTAACTCTAGACCATACATGGTTACATAAAGAGTCCGTGTTATGTGCCTGGGTTATATTAAATAGCTGGTAACTGTGAATTAAATATAAGTGTTTGAGTTATTTTATTTTGTGTGCATTAACTTTAAGATTCAATGATGAAAACATTGCAAAGTGGGTATGAACATTGAATTTGGTTAGCCGCTCCTTAGATTTCCCTGTGCTTACCTTGGAGTAGGCTTAGGGCTTCTTTGTGGCCATGACGGAACCACAGTTGGTAATCCTGAGCACTCTGGGAGGAAAAACAAGAACACAAACAACCATCACAGATAATCTTCCACAGTGGATCTTGAAAATTCATTGACTTCTTTTCCCAGCTCTCCAGCAGGAAGATTACTAATGTGTCATCTGACTACAGGTTTGGGTCCTCTGGGAGGTTTCCGGAGAGAACCCTTAGGGACTTGCTTTGCCTTTCTGAGGAAACATAGATCTGTTGATCCACAAAGGCATCTGAATGACCACGGGGTAAAAATCACACTATCACACTCACCCACCAACACTTACCAAGAAAATGTTATTAAAAGATCTGTTACATCTGCTTGTCCACGCTATATGTAGAACATTGACCTTTAACTTGAAATTTCCCACCCAACCTAGACCCAGTACGGCTATATGATTTCTTAAGCAAATATCATTTGAAAAATATGGTAACTTCAGCAGCACTGAGCAAAATAGACAAATAACAGAGACATTTGAAGATGTTCAGAGTAAAATATTTTGACTTTCATTCAGTGAAGTCCAATCTATTCAGAGGAAGGATATGTGTCTAACCTAGAAAATGGGCCAGGTGCTGAATACAAGTTCCACAACATAATTTGGATCCATTTGAATCAACCATTCTGTTGATACTTTGCACCCTACAAGAGTAGATAAAGTGCAAATCTGCTTTAACTGGAGTTATCATTCAGTGTACTTTAATAATTATTCCTGATCATGGATCTTGGTATTGTTTGTGGGTGTGTAAATTATTAAAACTAGCACATACACTGTAAGCAGACAAACACACCACTACCACCCTGCATGATATTTTCTTCGTGTGCTCTAACAAAGCTGGTCTACACTCGAGAGGACAGTGCTGGGCACTAGTTAATCGCAGACACCAGGCAGTGGTAGGACCAGTCTTTAATCCCAGCACTTGGGAGGAGGAAGAAGGAATCTCAGGAGGTCAAGGCTACCCTGGGCTACATACTGATCCAGTTGAAAAGAAAAACAGAGCCAGGGAGTGGAGATCCATCCCTTTAACCCCAGCATGTGAGGTCTTATGCCTTTGACCCTAGTACATGGGAGGTTCACAAATATCAGTAGTAGGGAGGTAGAGACTCAAAATGATATGGCTGAGCAGAGAGAGGAATGTTCTGTGGGAAGAGACAGGAAGTCAGAGAGTTAAGAGCAGGTGGTGGTTTGCTCTCTCTCTGTTCCTTCAGCATTTATAATATTTTGCTCCCGGTTTTTATTATTATTAAAGCCAATTAGGATCCAAGCTATACCACACCTAACACACACACGGAGAGAAAGAGAGAAATAGAGATAGAGGCATCAGACAGAGAAATCATACAAACTCACAGAAGGTGACAGAGACGGATGTATACACATAGAGAGAAACATATGTACAGAGAGAGACAAACACCCAGAGACACACATTTATATTTAAATATAAAAAGACAAAGTAATACACAGGTATATACAAAGAAAGAAAGTAGAACAGAGACAGAAGTAGATAGACACATACACCTAAAAATTAAGAGAGGAAAAGCACATCCCCAAACACATACATCTACACTCTCACACAGAGAAATGAAAAAATAAGAGATTGGAGAGAAGCCATTGTATATCAATTAGGAAGAACAATGTACTAAACAATTTTAAAAATGAAAAAAGAAAAACCTCATTCCCTGTAAAATTGGCAGTCTTTATCTCTGATGTGTGCATATGACCTAATAAGCTCAATTAGTTTTTACGATAGAAAATATAACTTGTCTAGAGAGACTAAAAGTATAGCTCATTACCATTCGGCTATGAGATAATTTCACATGACTCTTTGACAAATACTCAAAATATGCCCCTCTAAAACATATCATTATATTTTTGATGCCTCAGTTCCAAAAGGAGATTGTAAAATATGATTTGTAAATTTGTCATGATCAAGTGTCTTCTGAACATATTTATATGCACATTGGCACATATGTGGATCTCAAAAACAAAACTCTATTCAAGTAATGTATGTGGAAAGTAACTTACAGGCATTCCTATCATAGGGAGTAACTTCTTGGTAATGTCATTCACTGTCTCCAAGTCCGTTGTTGTTACATATAAAGGCTATAAAAATGCAGAGAAAATGCTATAAAATAACTTGAAAGGTAAATTCCATCCTGTCTTTATAGTAGGAAATATTTTCTTACTCTTGGCATTCCACATAATAGCTAAATTGTTGACATTTAGTGAACCAAGCTATAAAATGGGAACAAAAATGTAAGAATTGGGAAAAAAACAAATTAGAAACAGATATATATTATTAAATATGGGTGTAACTCAATAACAAATAATCTGCCTAGAATGTATAAAGTCCTGAGATTTATCCTAAGAATTACACACACACACATACACACATTATCTTTCTCTCTCTCTGTCTCTCTCTGTCTCTCTGTCTCTCTCTGTCTCTCTCTCTCTCTCTCTCTCTCTCTCTCTCTCTCTCTCTCTCACACACACACACACACACACACACAGAGGCAGGGAGAGAGAAATGTTAAGTTTCTAAAGGTGAATTCTAAACAAAAGTTACATTAAAAGACACACTTATGCCTTACAATTCACATGGTCATGTAGCTTACAGAGGTGAATATGATCAAACAGGAGAATATAAAGACTGAATAAATGTCTTGATAATGTTTTCCTCCCAATATGCTTATGATAATCTCCTCTGAATGCACTTATTTAGGATTGAAAAGTTATTTTCTAATAAAGAATAGTAAAAACAATACAGAAGCCTTTATCAAGGAAGAAGGGCTGGAAAAACAACTACAATTCCGGAATACTTAATTTGGAAATGGGTGCTGTTGGAACTACCTGAGTCAGTCTTCACTCGTTTAACCAAAAGTCACTTCTCTGGTTTTAGCACTGCAGCTATTGTAAAGAGCCTTGCTGCTTCTTGCTTTCTGCATACCCCATGTGGAATACATACACGCATGGCACTGACATATTCCTTTCCCACAAAATCCTGCCTACATTCTCAAACTCTGTCTCCCTCTGCCCTCCTCTTAGGTTCCTATCTTCCATTGTTCCAAAGACAGCCTGTTCCTGTCCAAGGCATGACCTGGGATGTCATTTCACATACACTGGCACAGTCTGGAATGTCCTCAGTGAATATCGGAAATTTCAAGTACTTCCTGTGGTCCTTCGTGGCTTCATTGATGGATCTGTTCAAGTGCAATAAAAACACACATTACAGCAATAAATTTGCTAATAACGTCTTTTGAGCTAATTGTTCTTAACATTTTATCATGTCTGTTTTAAATACAAGATTTCAGTTCAGCAATATACATTATAGATTAGGAAATGCTCAAAAATATTTCAGAAACAAAGATACATTTAAGTGATATCACTTTCCCCTAAGATGTGATTTTCAAAGCATGTCCAGTCCTCAAACTGTTGTGTGTGTGTGCACATATCAAACAGGTGAATATAAAGAGTGAAAACGGAAGGGTAGGAACCTGCTTGATTTCAAAGTAGGCTGCAGGGAATGATTCAAGTGTGCATGGTAGAGCAACCTGTGTGGAGGGGAATTTAAAATAAATCTGAAGAGTACCGATTACCATAATATACAGGCTAAAGAGGAGAAGATGAAGAACCTGGCAAGCAGAGCTTCAGAGCTTTCTCATTCAACAAAATACGCATACTAACTGGAGAAATTGAAAAAGTAGCTACAGATAAAATGGAGCACAGACTGCCATTCCCATACCACCGAGGACCAAAATAAATGTTAGTAAATTACCTTTGGAGAAAAAAAGACCAACGATCCTTCTGATCCATGGAGCTGTAATGTCAAAAGTCGGGAAAATGTTAGACTCTTGAAACACACATTACAGCAATAAGTATGCTAAGATTTTTAAGACTAATCCTCATTAAAATATTTTAAGCCATCAACGAGGGTACAGATGTAGGTGGGAACTTGATTAGGCTTCCGAGGGACCTGTTCTTCCACTGGAAACCTTACAGAAGAAGTTCACTAGTGTTGAGGCTCGCCGTGACTTTCACTGTTTTTATTTCAACTTGCTCACAGCCTGTGGCAGGCAATTTTTTTCCACTCATAACTTTGAGTTTTCTCTTAATTTCTAGAAATAATGATCTATGCTGTGATGAACATTCGTGCACAGACTTTTTTCTCTCTAGTTCCATGGTTCTACATCTGTGTTTGGAGCTCCATAGTCACATGGAAGTTCTCGGTCACTTCCCCTGGAACTCTGGACTGGCACATTTCATGTTTTTACCATTAACCTCTCATCCACTTTCTATTCTGCCTACAACCAGTTTCATCAGAAGGGTGGACTCTGCCTGTGACCACAAACCTACACATGTACACAGACAATACATCGAATATCAAGTTACAATGTGACAAAGCAGGAAACCTTAAAGGCACTTAGTGACATGCAGGGTAGAAAACACCTGATGCATATTTAATGGAATGCGAACTAGTGTAAATAACTTCCAAAATTCAGTCCTTTATAAAAAGAAAAGTTTAATGGAAATGCAGTCATGAAACTCTTAATACATCCCTAAATACTGTACTTCCTCTCACATCCACTGTGGGAGAAACACTAAGCATTCATCATAAGACAATCTTCAGGGATATGAGCAGGGAAAGAGTGTATTCAGAGAATGACACAAAGGTGATCTTCTTCCTCAAAGATTTCTATGGAAAGGCCTTTCTTCGGGAAAGAGCAAACTCACAGAACCTAGGAAGTCTATAAATCTCACAAGTGCTTATGTTAGTTGAGTAGCGTCTGTGATGAGGCTAGAAGTTTGGACAGAGAGTGAGGAGAGTTGTAAATTGGGGTTGCGTATGATAAATTTCTTCATGTGCAACAGGAATATGAGCGCTGCTGCGTGCTTGCCCAGAGCAGGTATGCACCACACAATCCCCGTGATTCTAACAACTGCACTCAAGGTATTCTTGGTATATGAGGACCACATCCTCTCATGAAGGTAGAATGTGAATGTTCACTCCACACATATCCTCTGACTCTGATGGACTAATGACACTTGTCCTCATGTGTTGACTATAGACACCAATGATATTTCACTGCACAGCCATTCAAGGGCCTGGGCACTCAATGAGTGTTTTTATCTGTACAATTAAATAGGAAATGAACTTGGGAATGTAGGAGGTATTTGTCAAATTTTATTATACTACACAATAAGAGAATGCATCTCATTTCTACCCTATAAATTCCTGTGGATTCCTGAAAATCATCACAGATGAGAATCAAAGGAATCTACTTACATAAAGAAATGTGTGTGATGGAAAGTACAGACAAGGTGGGGTCCCCATGGTAGGAAAAGTCTTGAGTTGGTAGCCTGTATACAATTAGACTAGAATCGTTTCTTCTTTAGAAACAACCTGGTTCACTGATTTGTTTTCTCTCTGGGAATTAGACCACATCAAGTTGACCCACAACTTCCACAGCCAGCCTCTTATGAACTCAGGTCCAAGGTGCAGGTCTTACCCAAAGGTGGCCACAAAATTTCCCGCGGGCCAGGACAGGAGAATGGACTTGCACGCAGAGCGGCTGTCTGTCCCGACTGTGTCCACATTGTCACTCATCCACAGGTAGCTCACTGGGATCACATATTTTATCTTAAACTTTCTCTTATGCCTAGAAGACAATCAAGGAACTCTGTTAGTTTGCCTCTCATTGTAGTTGGAATTCCCTGTTGTTAGACCTAGTTCTTCCTGCTCCAGAGCAGAGAAGGACTCATCCGTTTCTACCATCCAGGCCATGCCATGGTAGATGTGCTTTAACACTGCCTTGCTGAAGGAAGTTACAGGGTTCACACTTATCCATGGCCCGGAATTGACACAGTCTCTTTTTTCTGATTGGTGAGTGCTAAGAATGAGTACACTGTGCATTTAAACACTGGCCATTTTAGAAAGCTACGTGTTCTAGTTTTCTCCTCTCTGCTTAGTTAAGTGCTGACCCTTCTGCTTGTTTACTCCCCATAACTTCAACTACAACAACATTAGTTCTGTTTTGTGTTTTACTTCAAGAACTACAGTTAATGATCTTTTCCAAATAAATAAACAGAAATACTGGCTGACATAATGGAATTCATACTCCACTGTATAGGGGTATTGTGTTGCTTCATTGTAAATAATTGTCCCACCCACAGGTTTAATAAAAAGCGCTGATTGGCCAAAGGCAGGCAGGAAGTGGGCGGGGCTACCAGACTAAGAAAACTCTGGGAACAGGCAGAACAGAGCAGAATGCCAGAGAGAAGCCAGAAGAAGCAGAGAACAGCTATGTTGCTCTAAAGAAAGGTACTGAGCCACATGGCTGAACAGGAAAAATCATGGATTAGATAAGGGTAGAGAGCTAACAAGTTCTATGCCTGGGCCTGAGGCCGATCAGCCTAAAATTATCGTATGTATCTGTGTGTCTCTGGGGGTCTTTGGGTCTGTGGGCCTAGACCTTGAGGTTAGGCCCAAAAATCCGGGCCAGAAACCTCCTACTACACCATTGTCCTTTTCCCTGTACCAGCAAGCCACATCAGCAACAGCTCAGTAAGAGTCTATGCTCAGTACAATTGTTCTTAGTAAAACCACAATATGCATCTCAAACAAGTAAGTACACAGAGGAGTCTGTTTTCCAATAACTTAGTCAGTTAAATGTTTAGAAACATGTCTTCCTATCAAGCATTCTGATCATGTCAAAAGTGTTCATTGGAAACATTGTCTTTGGAGCACACACACACACACATATTCATATATATGTATTTATATGAAATGTCTAAACTGGAGACCTCTAATTCCAATATTGGTTTAAAGTGATAATATCCTATAATTCATCTATTATAAGTTTGATTATCCATTCTCCATAATATAAATGACAATCTCAAAATAGTTTTAGTATCATTGTAACACATCAGCAGAGGGATAAACATTTGTCTTTTAAGGTCAGCCATTGTTCTTTCATTTATTCTAAAAATATGGTAAATTTCACTTTCAAAAATACAATTCCATAAAATATTATCGGTATTTTTTATTTATTTAAATGAGTTTAGTATCATCATTTCAAAATAAAATTGATTATTTCCAAGAGTGGAATGGCAGGACCTGAGGAGAAATGGCAAGAAAGATGGACAGGTGACAGAAGCCAGGCCACTCAATTACCTCATAGTGGCTGCAGTCAGACACTAACTAACCATTAGTGTCCAGTCTGGGAAGTTGGGGTGACAGCTCAGGGCTGGAAGGAAAATGTAGCTAGGTAGTTCTGTCTATAATGTGGAACAGTACTCTCCTGCACCCTTCATTTTATCACTGTTTGTGAAGTCAATCTTCAGCAACATTATTCACTGATGACCTGAAAGTTCACCCCATATATGAATGAACTGTTGGATTGATTCCTGTCTGCCATCCATTTATGTATTTATGAGGACACACCTTTAAAAGATTTACTTGACAAGGACAGTGCCCATTTCATTTCTTTCAGAATAGTATGAAGGCACTGATCATGGCCTCTGGAAATGTGATCCCAGAAACACATCCATGGTCATTCATATGTGATAAGACCACCATGTATAAGGCTTCAATAAGCAGTTTTCTCAAGCATTCACAGGATCACCAAGCTTGGCCTAGTTGATGCCTTTACTTTCCCCTGATTGGCTCAGATATTAGCTGCATCTCATCTCTTCATATTACATTGGAAATTATGAGCTCAGGGAGGTTCACACGTGTGGCCCCTTATGAGGAACTGTCACCACCAGGGATCTACCCTTTTGATTTTACGATCTATCTGTAAACAGAAATCCAAAGGACCCGTGATATCCTGTTGTCAATATTTTATTTTGAGGCAATGTCTTACTGTGTAGTTCACAAGATGCACAAAATTGCAAGACTTGTAAATCAGACTCCAAGGTGCCCGAATTGCTGGCATGTGCTACCACACCTACCTCCTTGTCAAGTTTGTCACTCGTCTTCCTCAGGATCAGCAGAAAATAGGACCTTAAATAATTCATGACTTTAAATATGACTAAAACATTTTGGAAAACAAAGTGAGAAAAGTGTACAGGGAAAAGCCTACTGAGCCTCAACCCTACTCAAGGATGTCACTAGGCGTGTTGAGAGTAGGAGGAAGATTCTTCCAAGATGAGGAGCAGATGAATTGGTTACCCCAGAGCATATAGACAGTCTTGAAATATATATTTTCAGACTGAGGAGATAGCATCTATCTCCTCAGGGTTTGAGAGGAAGAAAGTAAAGAGGAATTGATACTGACATAATTATAATCTCAAAAAATAACAGGAATAAAAAACCTTTTGTGGTTTTGTACAGTGAGGCCTAACCAAAGTGTAGCCTCTCACAGTAAGCAAGGACCGATGCACATACTCACAGGCTGTTAGACACAACCAGAACATCGCTGAACAAGGAGAGATGTTGTTTCTTCCTTCTCCAGCCTCTCCGGAGCTCTACGGGGCCTTGACACAGCAAGGTTTGATGTTTCCCTCCCGTGGCTCTCTCCTCAAGGGTTTCCATGTAGGAAAGAAAGGCTTCTGGTCCAGACCTCCAACTAACAAAACAGGTATTCAGTGGTTATTAGTTTATACCCAATTTCAAAAGGTGCATGATACTAAATCCCGGGCTCAATTCCCCAACAGGACTCTGCTGAATTATCGACAGATTGAAATGTAATGGAAAAGAGGTTACTTAAGAAAGGAAGTTTGGAGAACAGATTACAAGAGTGGACTCTTCTTCAGAAGGTCTCAATGTGAGAGCATGGCCAAGTCTGAACAGGGCAGCTGGTAGGGTCTAGTGAAGTGGTTCTGAGCATTTCTGATGCTGCAGCACTGTAGTACAGTGCCTTGTGTTGTGGAGACATGCAACTAACATTCTTCCATTGCTGCTTCATAACTGTAATTTTACTACTGAATGTAATATCTTAATGTAAATATCTGATATACAGAATATCTGATAAGGGACCAACAAAGGGTTGCTACCCACAGGTTGAGAACAACTAACCAACCATGAAGAAGGGATTGAGTAATGTAATTCTCTCTCATTTAAAATCATTTTTAAAATTTGAAAATGAGTATTCAATTTTTTTTATAAGAAAAGAACTGAGATTAAGCAACATTTCTCATGATTTAACATCAAAGTAGGAGTCACATTGCAAGGCAACCTATGGAGAGAGAAAATATTCACACACTAGAGGGGTTCATAAGAAAGGAGAGATCAGTATTAAACATTAAATGAAGGTAAAAATAAGTGACTCCTGAAAATTGGCCTTTGGAGTGGCAACATGGACATCATTGTTAACCCTGTCTGCAATAATATGTGTAGAGTAATACTTGTGTAAAACTTTGCGAATTACAGTTTTATTCTCAAAGACTCTCAATCCTAATTCTTTTAATCTCTCAAAGGTCCATGTGATGAAGGTGGCATGCAGACATCATTAATACTGTGAACTTTAAAGTCTCACAGATGCCAGGATCACAAGGGACTTTAAAGACAAATGTGCCTTAGAGAGTTAGCCAGAAACCTGCAGGCACAGGGAAGTCTGGCAGTGCTGAAGCCTGTGGAGGAGTGATATGCATGCTTAGAAGTAAAGGCACAAATGATTATGACTGAAAAGACCTTGGAGAAGCTCTCTGAGACTCATAGTGAAATATGTAGTATACCTCAGACACAGAACCATGAAAAGGTCCTTGTCTGTAAAATGATTGAATATTGGGTCATAAGAATAGATGGTACCTTCAATAAACTGTGTTTTCAATGATATGTGAAATTATACATTAGTAATTAAGATAGAAAAACTCTACCAAATTCGGAAATTATTTATGAAGATTTCTGCTGTGTAATTCTGATTTTAATGACTGATATGTTGGAGTATTGTAAAAAAAAAAAACAAAACAAAACAAAACAAAACAAAACAAAAAAACAAAACAAGGAAATAAAAATCCACTTTTCCGAGTGGTTTAAACTAGTTATTTCTTAGGGAGCACAAATATTCAGAAATATCAGCTTCATTGGTACAAAATGGACATTAGGAGGATTTCTGGTGGTTAGAAAAGTACAAATAAAACAAACAAACAAACAGAAACAAAAATCAGCATTCATCAAGAATTTGTGGAATGATTCTTGAACATCAAAATGAGTCATTTTGCTCATTGATGCAAAAGGGACATACGGCCCCCATCGACCTTTGGCTCAATCAGGATATCAACACCTATGCTGCTCCCAGGTTCCTGTGTCTCTATTCAAAAGTACTTGTTATATATCTCGAAGCCTCCACCCACTTCCCTGTCCTTCACATCTGCCTCCATCTCCTTCTGCACTATGCAAACTCTCAAAATATTCTAGAACTTCCCTTGCTGTCTCTGTGAAGTTAAGGTATTTTCCACTGCCCCAACCATCTCCACTATTCTCCCTTCCCTCACAGACAGTTTTGGCCACATCAAGTCTATGTCTTTTTATTTCTGCTCTGATCTCTTCCAGATGCCTCTGAACATTCTCTCTTATCCACAGTAAAATTCTTCCCTTTAACTACAGTGCAGCTAAGCTGTCTCTTTACTGTGCCATGTTCATACAGTGTGAATATTCAAACTGCATATTTCTTCAGCTGAACATCACTCTGTCCAAAACGCATTTTATATCGTATAGGAATATGCACAGAAGCACCCTGGCTTTTATTTAGCATTGAGATCCCTGTAAATCAGAGTCAAAGAGAGAAACAGCCAATGGTTGTTGTGAAGCACATGTCCCCACACATGTAAAGTTATACTGAGAATAGTATCAACTCAGATTTACTATAATCAAATTAGAAATAATTAGGTATGTTTGGAAAGTCATTCCTGTCTAACTTAAGATGTTAACATATTTGGAAAAAGAGTCTAAAGAAAACAATAAATGTTATAAATCATAACAATTTGATGAAAAACAGCTAGTTCATACATTATCAGTTGAAATCTGACCTGCTTCCAACAAACCTTTGTGGTTATAGTGGGTAAAACAATTAGAGCAGAAAATAACCATCCTTCATATCTTGGACAGATACATTTGAAGATTTACAGACTATTCTTGTGTGTAGCCTAGAACAGGCCTCCTCTGACACGATAACCTTATTTATTCAGGGGATTGGTGCTAAATATTACTAACATGGGTTCATGCTAATTTAAAGATTAGCTCACATTATCTGGAGGAGTCAAGACAGAAAACTTCCTCATACAATGGAAGCTCTCTACCATGAGAATAAAGACTAGTTATTAAAAATACCTTTACAGTGGAGTCTGGAATTGTGAGCCTTTCAATTAATGTGAAATTATCTTTTCCTCTCTTGGCACTAAACACCAAAGAAGACCACCACGGTTGGTAGATCAACCACTGAGTCTGAGGACTCTGCAGTAGTCACGGTGACAGACCACTGATGTCAACATTCTAAGGCTCATGCCACAACTGACAGTTGTGGTGAGATTCAAATATCAACTAATAAAGTCTAAAGACACTTATCCAAAGTCCCAGGCTCCTAAAAAAAAATAATAATAATAGCCAACCCCATTCATAAAAGGCTGGGATCTTGGGGTCTTGTTTCTCTCTCTCTCTCTCTCTCTCTCTCTCTCTCTCTCTCTCTCTCTCTCTCTCTCTCTCACTGGGAATATAATTCAGGCTGTGATGGTGAAAGCGTAGAATTTTAACCACTAGACTGAGCCAACCGCCCCCCCAAAATATAAAAAACACAGATAAGCCACAAGCCACATAACAAACAAATTAATAAAAATAAATTAAGTTAAAATTAAAAAAATCAAACTAACAATATGTTTGGCCTAAGCCATAGGCCAAACAACATAAACTTACTATAAACATCTAAATCATTTTTAAAAGCCAAATCAACACCAAACAACTAAAAAAATCTAAGACAACTAGTCAATAAGTCTAGACCTCTGGTGCCTGAGACCAAAACACCTCACTGTAACACAAACTGACACATGCATTTCCTCCCACATTTTTGATTAAAAAATTATTGATGAACAACTGTTGAACTACAAGTGTTTGTAAAGAACAACAGATTTTACAACCATAAATAGATATATTAGTAGATAGATAGATAGATAATAGATAGATAGATAGATAGATAGATAGATAGATAGATAGATAGATAGATAGATGGCATAGACAGACTAGATAGATGGGTAGATGATGGATAGATAGCGATAGAATAGATAGAACTGATGCCATTAGTCTATCATGAGAATCAAAACTACTAGTCAAAAATACCTTTACAGTGGAGTCTGGTTTAAAGAACCTATCAGTGAACGTAAACTTATCTTTTCCTCTCTTGGCACTAAAGACCAAAGAAGTCCACAGCAGTTGGTAGACCAACCACTGAAGTCTAAGGACTCTTCAGTAGTCATGGTGACAGATCACGGATGTCAACATTCTAAGGCTCATGCCATAACTGATAAAGTGACGTGTGCATTTAATTTTATCCACCTTTTGTCTTTGAAAAATTATTTATTAATAACTGTTGAACCACAAGTATTTGTAAGGAATAACATCTTTTTACAACCATAGATGATAGATAGGTACATTCACAGATAGAAGTATATGATTTATAGAGAGATAGATAAATTATACATAGATAGAAGTTGATAGAGATAAGGAGATAGATGATAGATAATATAGATAGACTAGACAGACAGACAGATGGATGGGTGGGTGGGTAGGTAGGTAGAAGCTCCTGGTGCCATTAGTCTATTATGAGAATCAAAACTAGTTATTAAAAATACCTTTACAGTGGAGCCTGGAATTGTGAACCTTTCAAATGAACGTAAACTTATCTTTTCCTCTCTTGGCACTAAACACCAAAGATGTCCACAGCAGTTAGTAGACCAACCACTGAAGTCTGAGGACTCTTCAGTAGTCATGGTGACAGATCACGGATGTCAACATTCTAAGGCTCATGCCACAGCTGACAAAGTGACATGTGCATTTCCTCCCACTTTCTGGCTTTAAAAAATTTATGAACAACTGTTGAACCACAAGTGTTTGTGAGAAACAACAGATTTTCACTACCATAGATCGATACATTGGTAGACAGAAATAAATGATAAATAGATAGATGGATGGATGGATGGGTGGGTGGATGGATGGATGAATGGATGGATGTGTGAGTGAAATAGAGAAAAATATAGACAGAGAGATGATGGTGATGAGAGAGAGAGAAACAGCAGTACCAACTTAGTTTCATGATAAACAAATATGAAAGCAAATGTGCGTGTTTGGATAGTCATTTCTGTCTAATCTGAATAAATGTTAAAATATTGGGAAATAAATTCTAAAGAACACAATATATGTTGGAAATCATAACAGTTCAATGAAAACCAGAGAGTTCTTATATTTTGGGTTGAAATCTGACTGGTTTCCAGGAAAAAAAATTAAGAAAAACACTTTGTGGTAATAGTGGGTAAAACAATTACAAGAAGCAGAATAAAAATCATCTCTCATAACTTGAACTAATAAATACTTTTGTAGATTTACAGACACTATTCTCCTGTGTAGTCTAGAACAGACCTGCCCTGACATGATAGCCATACTTATTGAGGGGATTTTTTTTTTTTTTTTTTACTGAATATTGCTAACATGGGTAACTTTTTACGAAGCCGTGGCTGAGTTAAGAATTAGCTCACATTATCTGGAGGAATCAAGACCAAAAAGTTCACATTCTATTAGTAGCAATTTTACTTATAAACCCAACCAATGGGAAAATTTAGAGCTAAATAATGGTAGCTTCTAAATCGCTAGTGGATTGTATATTTTTCTAATATGTGATAAAATTTAAGTAATATAATTAGAACCCTAAAATACCTTTCAGAAAATGTTTGTGTACACATTCTAAATTTTGCTTATAGCATTATTTTTAATCAACAAGTGAGTTAATTTTAGGAAACAATGTGCTTGGTGGCATGTCTATATGCTTGTCCTGCAAAAATAATTTACATGATGTTCAATTGGTTTTAAGTATTTTAAGGTCCAAAATCTTGAATAAACTCAAAATTAGTACCTGATCTTAATAACTTAATTCAATTCAATTACTTTTTGCAGATCATATGCCTTTGATTAATTATTCAAATTAACTTGTCTTTGTTTGATTTCCTGTCCACTGTGCCTGCTCTGATTCTCCCTGGCTGTGAATTTAATTGACCTCTTTGTGTAGTGTTTCTATTGCAAACCCAGGGAACTATGGTAAATCTTGAGTGTGGTTTTTCAGAACTACAAGATGCTTTGTATCATACAACCATATTTTTAATTCATAAATCAAAGCCACATTGTCTAGCTCAGAAACTGGAAATATTGAGATTTTAGCATTTCAAGGTATAATATCTTTGTGTGTATGTTTGAAATTTAGCTGGTTTTTAATCATTCTAGGTTCTATATCCATTTGTGACTTTTATGACAACAAACGATATCCAACTAAATAATAAGGTTAAATGTTCATCATCCCTGGGCAGTGGTTGTGCATGCCTTTAATCCCAGCACCCAGGAGGCAGAGGCAACAGGTCTCTGTGAGTTCAAGGCCAGCCTGGACTACAGAGCAAGTTTCAGAACAGCCAGGGTCACACAGAGAAACCCTGTTCTTAAAAACAAACAAACAAACAAAATACATATTTAATAAATATTTTGCTTAAGTAAAGGAACAGAAAAAAATGTTTCAATTCTCCTTTATGTCAATCAGTACAGCTTTTGATTACATGAAAAAAATTATAAATGTATCTGAAAGATATTTTACTACGTCACAGTGGCATGTTTATTGGTTAAGTGTCAATTTACTATATAAACTTAGTAGTTAATACTTTCAATAAAAATTCAGCATCTATTATCTACTCATAAGTCATTAAAAACAGGAAATTGTACTTAGAAATGTTCACAAGCCTAGATAAGGGATTTTCCAGGCAATTCCTTGCATGTTTTCTTAATTATAGAACAGAATAAAATGAAAAAAAGAATTGACTGGAGCTCAAAGCCTAATATAATAAACGGGAATAAGAGGAAGTATTCATCAGTAGAATGTGCTGAGTCTCACTGAAAAATCTCCAATGGAAATGGATGGACCAGATGATTCAGCATTTCTGAGCACCTCTGTTGAAGTTTCCAGAGCTCTGTTCCCAGAACAATTTCAAGGAGACTGGCTGTGATGACCCAGCCTTACAGATTACTCCACTAAAAACATGTTTGCAATCCTACATTTTTCTTTGGATTCCCATGGGATTGCCAGCATCCCCATTCAGCAGGAAGTAGCCTAGAGAACGACACCCACATTCCCAAAACATGGATTGTGGATGTTTGTGTTTATTTACAGTGTTGTTTATAAGTTGTTATAGATAAGGAGGGGAAAGAATATTAGATTTGGAGTTCTTTTTGTTTTAAAAGAGAAAGGGGGGTATGTGGGAGATTATGCTGTTACATTGTGAATAATTGTCCCACCCACTGGTTTAATAAAAAGCGCTGATTGGCTAAGACAGGCAGGAAGTGTGGGCAGGGCTACCGGACTAGGAGAACTCTGGGAACTGGAAGAACAGAGCAGAACACCAGAGAGAAGCCAGAAGAAGCAGAGGACAACTGTGCTGCTCTAAGAAAAGGTTCTTGAGCCGCATGGCTGAACAGGAGGAGCCATGGGTTAGCTGAAGGGTAGAGAGCTAGCAAGTCAAGCCCCAGTTTGCCTCAGGCAAACAGAGCTGATCCAAGAAAACATCAACACTAAGAAGCCATCTTTGACTCTGTTCCCTTTTTCTCCTTATGAACAGAAACCTTAAATACATAATTTATAACCCTTTCCTTATATTGAGGGTCCTGTGAGACTTCAGGAACCAGCCATTTTACACCTTAAGCTGTACTTCAAAAGCCTGCCATTGTAGCTCAAGCCCATGTGCCTTACCAGGGCATCTCTGTACCAAGGCTCACATGAGAGGCATAACTCAGAAGCTGCTTTGGGCTCTAGACCATTTTTAAGCTTTCTAAGGGTTTATGTTGGTATATTTTTTACCCATGTTGGGCTGCCATTTGTAGTGAGAGGTATCTGGCCCGGACTTTCTGGCCTAACCTCAAGGTTTAGACTCACAGACTCACAGACCCACAGAGACACACAGAACTCTCCTCCACTGCTGGTGGGAATGTAAACTTGTACAGACATTCTGGAAATCAGTACAGTGGTTTCTCAGAAAACTGAGAATCATCTTTTCTCAGGACCCAGCAATATCACTTTTGGGCATTTACCCAAAAGATGCTCGACCACAACACAAGGACACTTGCTCAACTATGTTCATTCATAGCAGCATCTACAACCTGGAAATAACCTTGATGCCCCTCAATGGAAGAATGGATAAATACATTGTGGTACATTTACACAATGGAGTATTACTCAACGGTTAAAAACAATGACATCATGAAACCTGTAGGCAAATGGATAGAAAATAAAGGTAGAAAAAAACATACTGAGTGAGATAACCCTGACCCGGAAAGACAAACATGAACCTACTCTAATGCCTGAAACAAACAGATGCAGAAACCCACAGCATAGCACTTGGCCAAACTCCTAGAGTTCAGTTAAAGAGAGAGAGGCACAACAACAGAAGCAAGACGGGGCAATGGAGAAAAAATGCAGGAACAAATGGCCTGAAGTAATGAGAGCACACTGACTCTGGACTGACAGAGAGTCTGCAGGGGACCAGAGGAACCCCTTGAATGAGGGAGGCGGTTGTATTTATTAAGCTGCTAGAAGGCACCTAGCTATAGGACCAGGAATTATTCGGAGCACATGAACTGGCTTTTTAGAGCCCACTCTCTATGGTGGGATGCCTTGCTCAGCCTTCCTCAGGGAGGAAGCCATGGGTCCTGCTTCAATGAGGCATTTACAGCCTGTGCTGGCTACTCAGGTGAGGCCTTACCTTTTGAGGAGTGGATGAGAGATGGGATTGGGGGAGGGGGAAGAGGGGAAATGGAAAGGAACGGGAGAACAGAGGATGGAATGTAAAAGGAATTTTACTAATAATTCAGTATTTTTTTAAAAAAGAGATGAAGTCTCAATTCTGAACATTTATGGGCACTCGTATATGTAAAGGAAACATTACTAAAGCTGAAATTGCACATCAAATCCCACACTCTAATAGTGGGGGCCTTCAACGACCCACTCTCACCAATGTACAGGTCTGCAGGGCAGATACTTAACAGAGACATAACAGATCTGACAGATGTTATGACTCAAAAGGGCTTAGATATCTACAAAACATTCAACCCAAACACAAAAGAATACACCTTCTTCTCAGCACCCCATGGAAACTTCTCTAAGTAACCACAGACTCTATCACAAAGCAAATCTCAACAGATAGAAAAAAAAAACTGAAATAATCCCCTGTATTTTATCAAACCACCACAGCTTAAAGTTTAACTCAACAACATCACAAATGTGTATCGTACCCAAACTCATGGGGCACTATGAAAGCATGGATCACCCTGGGAAGGGGAAATAGATGAGATCTCCTGGGTCAACTAGGGGCAAGAGGGGGCAACAGCAAAGAGAGAATGAGAGATATGAACATCAGGGTATGGGATGCTCACCCTGGACAGAGACAGAGTGGAGCAATGAAAGAGATCAGGAATCAGGATCTATCCCTGGTGTACGAGCTGGCCTTTGGGAGTCCATTATGTATGGAGGGACACCTTGTACAGTCTTGATGCAGGAGGGAGGGGCTTGGACCTGCTTTACTGAATGTACAGGGCTTTGCTTACTCCCTGTGGGAGGCCTTACCTTTCTGGAGGAGGGGAGAGGGGGTAGATGCTAGAGGAGGGATGAGAGAGGCATCTGTGGTTGGTATGTAAAATGAATTGTTTAAAATTGCTAAATTAAAAAAAGGAAATGCCTCTATGAGATGTAGCTGTGGGCAAGCTTCTAGGGCATTTCTACATTAGTGATAGAGGTGGGAGGGCCTATTGTGGTTGGTGCCACCCTTGGTTGGTGGTCTTGGTTTTACAACAAAGGAAGAGGAGCAAGCCAGAAGGAGCAAGCCAGTTAGCGGCATTCCTCCATGGCATCTGCCTCAGCTCCTGCCTCCAGGATCCTTCCATGTTTTAAGTTCCTTCCTGATTTCCTTAGATGATGAGCAGTGATAAGGAGGCATAAACCAAATAAACCCTTTCCTCTCCAAATTTCTCTGGTCACAGCAATAGTAACCCTAACTAAGACAACATTATATCAGGTAAAACTTGGTCCTATCTCAACCTGACATCCCAGACTTTGTTGACTCCTCATGGGAGGCTAATGTGGGAATATCTTTCTGTATGCTGTGAATATTAATCTTTAAATAAAAGAGCTGTTTTGGCCCATGACAGGCACCACAGAAAAATAGATAAAAAGTCAAAATAGATTAAAAAAAAAAAAAAAAAAAAAAGGACAGAGTCAGAGAAAAAAATGAGCCAGCCGCCCCCCCCCCCCCAAAAAAAAAACATATAAAAAACACAGGTGAGCCACGGGCCACGTAACAAGATAGATTAATAAAAATAAACTAACAAAATGCCTAAGCCATAGGCCAAATAACATAAAATCAATATAAATGTCTAAATCATTTTAGAGGCCTAAACTATGGCAGGGAACTAAAAAGTCTGAGACTACAAGTCTGTAAGTCTAGACGACGTGGCCACCCCAAAACCCCAAAACCTTATTACTACAGGAGGCCTTATCCTCTTTGTGGAATGGATGGTGGGGGAAGCTGGGAGGTGAGTTGAAGGGGGGGGGGAATGTGGTTGATATGTAAAAGGAACTTTCTAACTAAAAAAAAAAATCAAAAGAAAAACATGTTCTTAGCTTTTCAGTTATAGGAGAAGCTAAGAGTTTTAATTACTTGAGTCTGAGATTTTTGCTTTGCCAATACATTTCTATGGGACAGATTTTTCCATACATATCAGTCTCTGTGTAAGAGCAATAAACCAAACAGACTACTTCATTCACCACTTAGCTCACGGAAGGGTCATCCGTGACAAAGTGCCTTTAGTTTCCTATTTTGTTAATACTGAAGAGACCTCAGTTCTCTGAAGAGACCTGCAGCCTAAGTTCTGTAGATGTAACACAAAATTCTTTGACCTTTTAGGATCAAACACAGAACAAACCCTTAAGGTCCAAACCCTTTCTATCTGCAAATAACATTACACCAACTAGGTAAATTATGACTCACTGGGATATGCTATCCCTTCTGTGTTCATAAATGTAAATTCTTCTATCACTGGGATTACACAAATGTAAACACATTATCAAATCAAATATATAATCATTACAGTTGCTGATAACGTCAAACTCTGCTCTTTGGTATGAGGCATTATAGCTGAAGAGAAGGTTATCTGAATACCTTATACTTTAAACAATGTGAATTATTACCATCCTAACAGCACCACCTTTCCCATGATTCTGCACCAGCGTTATCATTTATATTTGTCACTTCCATATTTCTGGCAGAATTTTAAGGCGACCTGCTGATGATAGAAAAATCAGAATCCAGTTTATTTGGATAACTCATATCACGGTAATGAGTTATCTTGATGTGAACAGAACATGTTACATTCATGTACTGAAATTCCACATTGTGCTCCATAAAGACTACCATTTGTCAGTCAGGATACATATAATCAGCATAAAAAGAAAGGTGAGTCATACCTTGAATTCCACAAATTACAGACTGGGGTTTTTTTTACTTGGGCACAGACACCATCACTGAAGCTCACCCTTGTTGTGACAGCTTGGCCTTTCCATGGGGGATTGTGTTAACTGACACTGAGAGACCCAGCCCACTGTGGGTGGTACCATTCTCTAGGCCTGAGCACTGTATGACAGGAGAAAGTTAGCAAGCAGCACACAGTGTGGGTGTATTTGTTTCTCTCTTTCCCCGACTATGGATGTGATGTGACCAGCTGGCTCCAGCTCCTGCCTCTGTGACTTCCCTGCAGTGATGAACCCCTCCCTTCTCCCAAAAGCTGCCACTTTGGTCAGGGCATTTTATGAACATCAGAAGTCAAAATGGGACAGGAAGTAATGAGCACAGCTTTGGGTTCCCCCAGCAAGTGGAAATAAGCTGCATGTCCTAAAGGACTCCAAGTTCCCTGTGTAGCAGCCATTCTAAAGCAGGTGTTTACCTTTGAAGTCTGGTCTTCACTGCCATCATCAACTACTATCACCTCATACGTGAACGCAGGGTCCTGTTTCTGCAAGAAGCAAAAATCCAAAAAAAAAAAAAAATCATAATTTGGCAACATTAGAGATTAATAGTTCCAACAATATTTTAAAATCTTATTTAAGATTTGTGTGTATGTACGCGTGTGAGGGGATGTCCTTGGTACGCATTTGGAGTCAGAGGACTGCTTGTGTGGGTTGGCTCTCTCCTGCCATGTGTGTCACAGGGACCAAACTCGGATGGTCAGGCTGGCTGCAGGGGTCCCAGTGAGCTACCTTGCCAGCCTCTACCGCTGTAATTAAAAGAACATTTTTCTCTCAAATTGAACTTTAATAGTGTTTGGGGCAGGGGGTGAAGAGGAATAAGTCCAACCTTTACCCTACGACCCCCTTCCATTTTGTCTGAGGATTTGGGAAGACAGGCCTGAGGAGCTGGCTTGGTGAGAAGTGGCTGTGGCTTGTTTCTCTGTCTCTCTTGTCTTTCAATTTTCCCCAAAATTCTGCCTCTGGGTTTTTATTATAAGACCAAGTATAATTCATGCAATATCCCAGTCCTAACCAAGTTATAATTTCAGCAACAGGTGCTCTAATGTTGCTAGGGACAAATAAAGAGTACACAAGCCACATTAAATATCAAAGATTCAAATGCAGAGCACTGATGACGTGTTGACATCTGCAGCATTCATATGTGATATAAAAATATACTTTAATCCAAAAATCAGCTGTTAATCTCAAAATATTTTACATTGATATAGATTTTAGTTTATTGGTACAAATTTAAAGCCAATTATGTTATATTATATATTTCTTTTATTCTGTTTAAGGTATAATGTTTATGTAACTCATTTAAAATTATGATATGTAATTAAAAATACTTGTTAATAGTCATATATAACTAAATGTATAGTCATGTTAGTTCGATTTTTTTAGATATTCAAAGATATATTTTAGGTAGATAGTCTTGAAATACTTCAAAGGCCTACAAAATACAACATTTAAAATATTTTTAAAACTTGGGCTTTTCTACACAGTGATGCAGGTCTGTTCCTGGCAGCACCAATTTACTTCAAAAAATGATAGAAATTAAGAAAGAAAACTCCATACAAAATGTTACTTTCTTTGTGGCAATGTTTAGCCACTAGTCAAAAAATTGTTCTTACAGCGACTGCTTAACAATATGCTATATAAACTAAACATTCAAGACCCATAAAAATGTGACTTTGGCAAAACAAGCTAAGATAGTCCTTCTTCAAGTTCCTGTTCCTGCTTCACAGAAAAAACTGCCAGACACTCTTCAAAACACACACACACACACACACACACACACACACACACACACACACACACGACTGATAAACCATGGTAGACAGAGCAGGCTATAGGCCTATAGGCTAAAAATAAATGCTTCACTGTTACAAAAAAAACTTTTTGAGCAACTGGCCAGATAGCCAGATGTCATCTCTGTCATTTCTAGATTTTAAAAGTTGCTTGTACTTCCTGTTTACTCAAGTAATATTATATTCTTCTATGGTCTTTGATATAAAGATTAAATAGTTATATAGTTTTTCTTAACTATTTTAAAATTATATTAAATATAACTCTTTAGACTCATAAAAATAAAATAGATAAAATATTTTAGTTTTGTTAAATACAAATAGATTAAATTATATAACTATAATTCTTGCTTAATAGCTGTTTTAATTTTACTATATTAAAATTAAAACCTTCCTTTCTAATTAGACAAAAAAAAAAGTGATGTGGGAATGTTCTTCTATATGCTGTGAAATAAAGAAAGTGTTTTGGCCTATGGCGGGCACCATAGAAGTAGGCAGAGAAAGCAGAGCATAGGTAAGAGGAGGGCAGAATCAAGAGAGACCAGCCACCCAAGAAGCAAAATGTAAGCTAACACAGGTGAACCACAGGCCATGTGGCAAGACAGGTTAATAAAGATGGGTTAAATTAAGATAAAAGAGCTAGCTAACAATATGCCTGAGCCATAGGCCAAACAACATAAAAGTAATATATTGTCTAAGTAACTTGGGGAGATCTAAGTGGCCAGTGGGAAACTAGGTGGTCTAAGACTGCAGATCTATGGGTCTAGACCCCCTAGCAAACCGGCCAGAAACCTGTTGCACATCTGTGACACTAAGGCAGACCAAGGAGAGCCATGTATGAGAAAGAAGTCAGTGAGGTCAAAGGTCAGGGAGAAATTGCCTCATGCAGCAGGAGGATCCCAGTTCACTTCTATTCTACCTCACACACAACTCTGAGCCTGTAATAGCCCTTTTCCATCAAGAAATCTTTATTAAAACCCAAAGCAAAGCAAATCAGAAGAAGGAATTTTCTAGACAGAGATGAGATATAAACTCACTTCATTTTAACTGTCATAAAATGACTCTAAAGAGAGATATGAACTACTGTGCTTCTGAATATAAGAGGCACAAGCATGTAAACAATAGTTATCTTTTAGCGTTGAATATACAGCACCTGTAGAGTGCCTGCCCAGGATGTTGTAAAGCCTGCATGCATGTTTAGATGCAAATAAGCCCAGTATTGGTGATTGTTTGTGAGCCAAGGCTGTAAATAAAAATGTTTTTTTTTATGATTAGTTTACAATTAAAAAATTTTAAGACTGTAGCTTTATATCACTTAATCAATGTAAATTAATTTGAGAAACAAAGCTCTCCTGACTATGTTAAGACTCCAGTGGCTCTCTAAATATGAACATAGGCATGCACACACACATGCATGCACACACACACACACACACACACACACACACACACACTTCTTTTGTAAGGACGTTACAGAAGTGAGCCTGCACACATTCACTGGCACATAATCTATAGCACAGCAACAAGCAAGAGAATTAGGAGGTGGGGAGGGAACTTGAGAGCAATGCCAGCTTCCTGGTTTGTCTGCCTCATGCTGCCCCCCCCCCGCCATGGTGAGCCTAGCTCTGGGGTCTAGGACTGGTGACCTGCTTTAGTATCAACTGGAAATGTGACATTGAAAGAGAAGCAGATACCTGTCTCTTTTCTAGGTAGTTCAGGGCTTCATCCATCATCATAGGCACTAAAGGGAAAAAGATTTCATAGATTGCTTTAGAAAATGAGTTAACTAGCCCAGCACACTCCATTCACACAGGAAGATGTGACTGTCACCTAAAGACCCTCTGGGATGTCACTCAAGCCATTCTCAGCTAGAATGTCTCTTGCTTGCACCATAGGACTTCTCTAGAAAACTTCAATCCTGTCATCTCCCTTTCCCCTCTTCTGGATCACAGCTCCAACCAGGCACCCTCTCAGTGAGTGCAAACACTGCAGGGCTCCTTTTCTTCCCAAGGGACTCCTGGAGAAAGACTCAAATAGAAGATAGTTTGTCTTCGTGTCATAGGAAGGCATGACATCAGGTGAGTCCCAGGTGCTGGGTAAAGTTTCCTTCTGGTCTTTGGAATTGAAGAAGAATATCTCTTCTTCACGTTGGTGACATAGTGTCATTTTTGTAGTAGTTATAAATACAGCGACAGGGACCTAAAGGCAGACGTGGAAAGCAGGTTACATTGATTTATTCTACTATTTGCTGTCCTGAAACATTATCTTTTGCATGGAGGTGGCCAGAGCCTCACCAAGGCCCTCCAGCTGCAGCAACCAAAAAGCCCTCCCTCAGCTCCACACTAGCCCCACAGAAGAGGCTTTCCTGGCTCAAGGCTCCACACGCAGCGCCACCCTGCGGCCGTACCCCGCCACGGCACGCACACGCCGCCCGGAGCGCCCTCGTGCGGCTCCACTGAGGATTGCATAGCCGGTCCCTGAGTGCAATGTGCTGTACATCTGCAAGGTGATGGCGCTACCAGCCTGAGAACACGCTCTGCAGCCATCTAAGGACGCCTGGGGCCATGGACATCGGCGACCTGACGTCACTACCAGGCTCACAGACTAGCCGTGCCGTGCAGACATCTAAGGACGCCTGGAGCCATGGGCCGTTTAGTTTGCGCGCGCGTGTATGTGCACATGCGCATAGGCCCGTGGGGTCCGGGCCGTGGGACCCCGGACGCTGGCGACACAGGCAGTTGTGAGCCGTACCGACCCGTCGTCCCCATCAGGTCCCAAGCTCGTGGGTCGCTCGGGGAAGACCGAGCTGGTGTTCACGCCCCGTCCCGGGGACACAGCCGCCGCCTCCACGGAAGGAGGAGCTTCTCAGAGTCTCCTGGGCTGGAGACACGCCCACAGAGGGGAGGGCGCAGGCGCGGCGGGCTGCGCAGGCGCAGTGCGGGCGGGAAGATGGCGGCCGGGTTCAAGTGAGTGCCGCCGCACACGGAAAGCGCGGGTGGCGTGCGGCGGAGGGCGGGGACCCTGAATCCTCGTGGGGCTGCGGGAGGGCTGTGCCCACAGGAGGTGCTGAGGGACCGCGTGGCCCAGGCCGCCCACGCGTGTGTCTGCTGTAACTCTGGGCTGTCTGTAGTGGACGAGCCCAAATGGACCTCCTGTAACTAAACACTTTGTTCCGTGGTCGCGGGGGTTACAGGTGCTGCTCATGCCGGTTACTGCATGACCTCAGATGCTGTATCCCTGCTTCAGAAGTACACTGACATGACTGACTCCCAGGTTAATCCTCTCCTAAGTGTGTCAGGGGCCTTGGACTTCAGTTCTCTTGACTAGTGCACAGCCGGTGAAGATCGGCTGCTACTGTAAGGTCTTTTTAAAATACAGTAAAGCCTGAGCTCGTGGAGATTGATGTCTCCGTTGTTAGGGTCTGGGTTTATGCCCTCGTGTACACTGACTGACTTTGACACATTTTAACATGTTTCAGAACTGTGGAACCGTTGGAGTATTACCGGAGATTTCTGGTGAGTAAAAGGTGACTTTATACGTTAGGGCTTTTGATTTAAAAAAGAAAGGCATAGTTTTTCAGTTCAGTTAAATTAATGGATTTAATGTGTTTTCCCCTGCATAAGTGAAATTACATATGTAATCTTATTTTCTTATAAACATTTAGAAAGAAAACTGCCGTCCTGATGGAAGAGAACTTGGTGAATTTAGAACCACAACTGTCAACATAGGTGAAGATACACTTTATTTCAGTTGCTGGAACACCTCCCTCCCTTACTGTCTGCCTTTTTTCCCCCCCCCAAAGCCAGTTCTACTATGCCTAAGGCATTTGATATTAGATTTTTTTTCATCATTACACCAGCTTTGTAGTTGATAGAAACCTAATTAATCAGCTCAAATTGGGAGACAGAAAATTAAGACATTAAGTAGTAATATCATTTTCAAATCACTGCCCTGAATCTGTCAGAAGTTCCAGAGGCAACTGAAAAGGTCTAGCCAAATAACTATACACACTAAGCCATTTAAATTACTGTGTAGTAAACTTTGTGGTTAGGTATTTTCCTTTGCTTTTTAAAAGATTTTGTATAAATAGCGTGTTTACCTTTCTAGGTTCAATCAGTACTGCGGACGGGTCTGCACTTGTGAAGCTGGGGAACACCACCGTCATTTGTGGAATTAAAGCAGTAGGTTCACTGTATATCTGTCTGTTGATGGCTAAATTCAAAATTAGCTTCATGCTTATAAGGTTGTAATTAAATAGGGATTCAAAATTTAGAATTGTAATCCACCCCCCACCCAATATTTTTTTCTTATAATTTGTGAGTTAGGCAAATAACTGAATCTGAGCACCTCATACTATTAATATTTTGGCCACATCACTTTTTGAATCAATCTTAGATTGTTACTGTGGTATCTTTCAGCCATGGATTGTTTTTAATTGCTGGTCACTAAGGAACTGTAGGTATCTGCTGGCTGCCTGCTGTTGGAGCACCTTATTAGGAGCTTTACAGAATTGCCAGTTTCCACCCCCTGCTCAGCCCAGGAAGCTCAGTAGCTTTCCCAGCTGTGTAAGGCACATAACAGAGTCTCTGATGACAAAGCCTCCGCCTTCTGACATTACAAATAGAGTGGCTTTTCCTCCTTTAGGTCTTTGGTCAAGCTGAAGTGATAACTCTTAGAACACATTCTCCTTGCCCGGTTTATCCTGGGAACTTAATGGCACTGTCTCTTTTAGGTCTTGGGAATAGCTCCTAGGAGTAAGCAGGCACTGTTATCTGTCCCTATGACAGAACAGAACTTAAAAGGTCAAATAACTTGCCCCAAGGAATTGTGGATCTACAGCTAGTTTTTGCTAGTTACTGCTAGTTAGCATACTTCTGACCACTACTAGTTAGTCTAGCCATGTTGTGTCATTTGTAATTAAATTCAAATTCTTGGCCCTTCTTTAACTTCCTGTGAGTCATTGGGAATGTCAGGGCTAGTATTCTCAAGACCCTGCCCTAAGCACTGTAGATGCTAATCATGAGATTATTGGCTGAAGTGATCTTTGGTACAGCCTCTGTAACTCATTGCTAGAATGTCTTTATAGTTTTTGAGTTGTTTCTTTCAGTGGAATACATTTATTTGCTTTGCTCTTGTAGGAATTTGCAGCACCACCCCTAGATGCCCCCAACAGAGGATATGTTGGTGAGTTAAATGCGCTTGCAATTTTAACAAATATGTTCGTTTAAAGCTGTTTTAGTAAAGCGCTGATATTTGAGGTAGATAGTGATTCCCTAGCTTTCTTCTAGTTAGAAGACAACAGAGGCAAGGTCCACCATATGAACTTGCTGCCAACCCCTTATGGGTAGTTTTTGTTAATACATTCACTTGTACGTATTCCTTATCCAAAGGCTAGTTGTAGGTAAAGGCCTTCATTTTAGACTGAAATCTGTCTGCCCTCAGTTTAGACTGGGCAATATTTTGATCTTGGATTATCTTGTCTTTAAGGTAGGAACCAGCATTTAAAACTTTAATAGTTAGGTGTGAGCAGAGAACTGTCCTGCTATAGGTATTTGGTGGAAAAGAAAAATATAAAGAAGTATGAAGCATAATAAACCTTTAAGCATTGTGGGAAAACTTCATACAAGTAAATTTTCTTTTCTCTGAGCCTGGCAATCTGAGAAAAATGTGATCGGAACACTGCCATGCTTCCCCACTGCAGTCACCTGTGCTGTGGAGCAGTCCCTGTACTGGTAACCTCTGCTGTTGGGGGAAGTTCCGTTGATGGCAGCCATGTTTCTTTCAGTCCCTAATGTGGATCTGCCACCGCTGTGTTCATCGAGGTTTCGGACTGGACCTCCTGGGGAAGAGGCCCAAGTTACCAGCCAGTTTATTGCGGACGTCATCGAAAAGTAAGACTGTTGGGATAATTTTACCACTGTGCATTATGAAATGTTTTGCCTTCATATTTATTGTGTTCTTATCATTAAATCCAGCTCACAGATAGTTAAGAAAGAGGACTTGTGCATTTCTCCTGGCAAGGTAAGGAGACTCTGAAGTGGCTGTGTGGTCTTGGGATGCAAGTCTAGCAGGGATTCTGTAAAAGTTCATTTTATTCCAGTTCTCTAAATAATCCATTGCTTCATGAATCCTTCCCAACTCGATTTTATGTTTTAGTTTGATGAGCTAGGCTCACACTGTACCTGGCTGGTCTTTACCTGCCGCTCCTCCTTCCCCCTTAGATCAAGTTTATGGTGAACCCACATGGTCTCTTCCTACAGAGGCTTCCTTTGCTAGTTATAGTGCTAACTAGCACTGCAACGTAACACTGTACATTGTGAGAGCACAGATTACAGCTGGGTCTTTCATTTGCTAACCCAGCAGAAAGAATAAAGCCTCCTCTTTGCTCATAGCTCTCTATAGAGAAAAGGACAGTTTGTCACGTGTTGGCACGGCTCTGCTTGCTTAACCTGACCACCTCGACTTCCTATTTATAAGGGTTAGGGTGAAGTTAGGCCTTCAAGTCTTTCTGCTTCTCTACTTGATGGCTCTATAATTTTTTTAGGCCTAAGGAGGAAACAGCAGTGTTCTATTATCAGGTCTAACTTATTTCGTGTCAACTCTTTTAGCTTGCTTGGGTTCTGTACTGTGACCTTATTTGCCTAGACTACGATGGAAATATTTTGGATGCCTGTACATTTGCTTTGTTGGCAGCTTTAAAGAATGGTAAGCAACCTTATTAAAATGGTTTCTGAATCCAGCAGAGGTGTCAAAACTTTTTGCAGGGTTTTCTTGAGATTTAGTTATCATTTGTATTTTTGTTTTGTGAAACAGTAGACCATATGCCAGGCTGGTCTTAGAATTCTCTACCTCAGCCTCCCAGATGCTGGTAATATTTTAAGTATGTACTATTTTCAGGTATGAACTGTCTTGCCCAGCTTGTGCTCCTTAGTTAACGCCACAGGGTTTTCTAATAATGGAGTTCCTAGTTTTATATTCTGTAGCCTTTTAGAATTGCTTTGACTGTCTCCATCTGTAGTAATTAGGGCTGTAGTCCTGGTGACTCATGCAGACAGACCATAATTATCACCTGATAGTGATGTTTCCTAGTTAGGGCCTGGGTAGCTCAATAATGTTTTAGAATCTCACTTGTGAGTCTGGGCATGGCTGTACATGCTTGTCTCCTCAGCTCAAGGAGGTTTGGAAGATGGCAGTTTTAAGCCAATTCAGATTGTGAAACAGGATCCTCTGTATAAGTACCAAGTCTACAGTTCATAGCGGTCTACAGTAGTCCTAGTTTAGCATCAATCCAGTCTGCTTGCGTCCTCTGTAACACAGACACTGAAGAGCAGCACTTCCTTCTTTGGGAGGGTGGAAGACTGAGGGTTATAAAATGGATCCTTTGAGCCTGGAGGTGGTCCTGGTGATAGCTGCGTGCCTTTAATCTCAGTACTTGGGAGGAAAGGGCGGGAGATCTCTGAGTTTTGGGCCAGCCTGGTCTACAGAGCAAGTTCTAAGACAGCTAAGGCTACACAGAGAAACTCTGGTGGTGTGTGGGGGGAATTAAAAGCCAAAACAGCTTGGCTGGAACATAAGATGTTCTGAAAAGCAGTTTTCCTCCACCATATTTACCCCAATTGTAACAAAACTACTGATTCCAGATGAGTACACAACTCTAATGACAGAGTGAATCCCAAGCTAGATGAGCTACATAGGGAGATCATGTCAAATCAGTAACTGTCTGAATAAGCTAAATAGAATGAAAAGTTAAAGGATTAAGAGGAAGCTATATAACACATCCACTTTATATATTTACTTGCCTTTTTCTAGTACAGTTGCCTGAAGTTACTATAAATGAAGAAACTGCTTTAGCAGAAGTTAATTTAAAGAAGAAGAGTTATTTGAATGTTAGAACAAACCCAGTTGCAACTTCCTTTGCTGTGTTTGATGAGTAAGTCAACCAAATGTAACATTCTAGGTTCTAAGTTAAGATAATGGCTTATTACTTTGCTCTCTTTACAAGAAATGTCCCCCAGTTGGGTACCAACCCTAATTTGCTGTGGACATTTTAGCCCTGCCTTACATTTCCTTTAGTCAGAGATCTCATCTGCAGGGCATCGTGATGTATAAGATCTTATTTGCCCTTACATTTCTTTATGCCATTTTTCCTCGATGGTGAAGGGGAATGTATGGGGCTTGTTCATACTAGGCAAGTTCCCAAGCTGAAGTGCAAGGAGTTCACAAGTCTGGACTGCAAAGTGCTGCCACTCTGTGGATTAGCTCTGCCATAGGCGGAAATCAAAACGGGTCTTCTAGTACTGTTTGAAATAAGTTTCTTCCTAGACCTGATAATCCTACTCCCAACAATGCACATTTTTAACACTTTTTTTTTTTTTTTTTTAAATGTAGCACTTTGTTGATAGTTGATCCTACTGGAGAGGAAGAACACCTATCAACAGGAACCTTAACGATAGTAATGGATGCAGAAGGCAAACTGTGTTCTCTTCACAAGCCAGGTATATTGTTTTCACTACAGCTTTAAATACTGTGGTGTGGGATATTTAACTTTTTAGCTAATATTAGTTTATGGGCATCTTTGCCGTTTCCGTATTGTGTATCATTTCTAAATTTAAGGACATATCTGTCTTCTGGAGTCTTCCTAAAACTCATCTGCAGATCTTGAGACCATACCACTTGATTTAGATAATGTTTGATTTAAAAAGAAACATTTGACATGACCTTCAATTTCACAAAATAATGAAAGCTGGCAATTTTTCAGGTGGGAGTGGACTTACTGCAGCTAAACTTCAGGACTGCATGAGTCGAGCAGTTACGAGACACAAAGAAGTCAACAAGCTACTAGACGAAGTAATTCAGAGTATGAGACACAAATGAATAGCCCCACCACTGTAAAACAGCTGTAAAAATTGTATTTGTTACACTGTGCACAGGCTTTTTATACTAAATAAATACCAAACTACATTTTTTTGGACGATATTTCTAGTGGTTCTTAGGTTATTTCTGTAGATGGTATATACAGGAAAAAACATTTAACCGTGTCTTTATTTAAAAATCACAGGGTTGTGCTTTTGTATAAAGTATGCACATTTATGAATGGAAAATACTGACGTCTTTGGGGAAAAATGAAGTAGAAATACAGTTCTTTCATTCAATGGTCTTGTGTTTGTAGAAAAAAAAGAATTAGCTCAGAATTTTGGAGTGGTTGGCATGCCTCTCTTCACTTTACTCTTTGACTGGCCGCCTGTATGCCGGTGACGATGGAGCTGGGCTGTTTGTGCGGCTGCTGCCGCCATTGCCATCTGATGTTGCAAAAATCTCAACTGCTGCAAAAGGGAGGGAAAAAGAGAGATCATGTTAAGTTAAATGCACAGGCGTGGCAAGGTGCTTCCTAGGAAGTGATGAAAGGAGGAGAAGGTGGGGCTAACAAAGGGAACTTCCAAACCAGACAGTGCAGGAGCCTGGAGGGCATTAAATATGAATCTTGAAAATGTTATAATTATTTGTTACCTGGGCAATCCATTCTGCAGTAATGCAACAACTTCAGTTACCATTTTGTTGTAGAATGACAATTCACAGCAAAATAAACCAACTATCAAGAATCAATCAATCATGCCAATACCCTTTCCTAAAATAATGTGACATTTTCCTAAACATCTATGACATTTAGTAACAGGAACAGTCCCACAGTACAGAATCATCTTAAAACTATTTCGAACTACAAAGCACATTAAAGGGGTGTGTGGAATGTGCCATCAAGACCTTAAATAAGACTTAAAAGTATGCATTGTTATAAAATACACTCAGTGCTCCAAACTGACTGGCTTGACAGACTTATAAATGAAACCAACTAAGTTACTGACCAAATGCTTTAGTCTTAACAGACAGGAAAGTAGCTCTACTGCAAGGCAGTGTACAGTTATTTTTGAAACTCAGTGTCTTAATTAATCAAGGGAAGCTGCTGGATTACCTGAATCTGCTGCTGCTGCTGCTGTTGCTGCTGCTGCTGAAAGACAGAGGAAAGCTGGAGTCTCTGCTGAGAAAGGCTTTGCTCAGGTCTGTTTTCGGCAGAGCCAAGCTGAGACAACACTACAGGAGAAGGTGAAAGCAGGCCAGAGTCTGAGTAGAAGTGACCTTAAGTGTCAAATCATGCATATCAGAATAAGTCTAGTCTCTTGCTAATTAAGGGTATCACTGATTCCAGAACATTCTGGTCATACAAAGGGAAGGGAGGGAGTACACAGACTAAGGTACTGTATTTCCCACTTTTTTTGAGATAGTCTCATCTCAGGCTGGCCTCAGAACTCACTAAGAGGCTACCTAGAACTCCTGGTTCTTTTTCTCCATCCAAATGCTTTGACTGTATATGTCTGCAGTGCCAAAGCATTCCAGCACCTCAACTACATCCTGCCTCCAAGGCATCCTCTTTGTGTCCCCATGGATACTGGACTTTGGTCAGGAAACTACCCTTATATGATGTAAAGTGGTACATTCTTTTATTATACAACATCCAGTGGGCACACAGAGGAAGACTTGCTGATGGGCCATCCCATTCATTTCCACATTCTCAAGTACAGGTGAAAAGGCTGACCTAGCCTAACTGACTGCAATTTGTAGACAACTCTTCATGATCTGTCTATAATCCTTTTTACAAATTTACTAAGGCTATTTTAGAAAAATTATAACTTGTGTGGTAAAGGTACATCTGCATTTTGAAATTCACTAATTCTAAATTACAGATCTGTGTAAGATTTTCAAAACAAAGATGTGGATTACTCCCACTAAGGAACATCTAAACTTGAAAACTGTAAAATACAGAAATCCAAAGGCACAGTCGGCACACAGGGACAATTCACTGAATCCTCAAATTCCATTATAGCTTTGTTACTTTCTTTTAATAAAAGTCACACAACTTAATCAAATGTGAAGTCAGAATTCAATACAATATTACCTTTTGTTTACTATTTCCTACTAAAAGTGGGAGCATTCAAGTTTCATTTTTATAAACAAGTAGCTCACAGAAGTTTTGCCAACAGTGAAGATTTAACTCAAACAAACAGAAAAAATGATGCAGTCTAGGAAAATGTGGTCCCAGGCAATTAAGAAAACAAATTCTAACACTTGCAGTGCAAATACTAAAAATGTTTTTTTGACAGCATTCTAAAATCTCTGGTGACTATGTAAAAATTTGCAGTAGAACACTGGAAAAAGAACATTGATTTGTGTGTGAACCAAGGCTTTCCTACTCAACTGTCCAAGTAATTTTAAAGGAAAAGCTGTTTGTTAGTCATAATAGTTGACAGCACTTGTTTTTCCTGATTACTACTTGCAAGGGAGAAAAGGGGAAATTTACACAGAGAGATCAGCAGGAAGTTAGGATGATACTTACCAGCTGCTTGTGACTGTGTGAAGCCTCCTACTCCAGTAAGATTAATAACAGCAGCTTGCTGAGCAGTGAAGGCCTGTTCTTGAGCTGTTAAACCTAGTTCAAAACCCTAAATTTTAAAAAAAGCAAGTGACTTTAGCAAAAAGGGCAAAATAATTCGAGCCAGTGAAAAGACGGCTTTTCTTTGATGTAGGAAGAGTAAACAGCTTAGGTTCATATAAATATGAACTATAAACACATGTACAAGTAGCAAAAATGGAACCCAGTCTTTGGAATGAAAACCAAAAACCAAAGCCCTAAAATAGAAACCTCCAGAACAGTGCTATTATAAAACAAAAGAAAACCTCAAAGATGCAAGAAAGCAACGCATTGGACACAATTTCTTTCCTAAAATGACCTGCAAAGACTAAAGATATAAATATCACAAATAGAATGAGGTATTTACTAACAAGCTAGAATGACTAAACACCATGAATTTAAAAAATATATTAATAATTATAGAGGTCAGTGGATCTGCTAATCACCTAAGGAAGGCCTTAGGGCACCAGTCATCAGGGCATGGCCAGAGGGCCAGTTTTAAGACTGGGGTGCCCATATGCAAAGCCCCTTTCCCTCATGCCTTTGAACGGATGATCAGACCGGCTGAGTGAAGCCTTCAGGAAGCAGTCCAGCCTTTCCAGGAACTGCACAACTGCTAATCCCTTCTTCTATCAGTGAGTGCTCCCCTCTGAACCCTTTAATCAATATTTCTTTATCAGTTGCTCATTACTGTTATAATGGTCAACAAATGAGAATATTTTACAGAATTAAATAGAGGCATAATATATCAAAAATTGTGGAAAGCAGCCTAAGCAGAAATGAGAAAAAATGAGTGGATATAATTAACTCAATTTAGAAAGCATTGTGCCTGTCAGGCTCATACTGCAATCTCAGTGCTTGGAACTAATAAAAGATTTTGAAGGTACCCTAGACTACAGAGTAGGAGCCTGTTGCAAAAGAAAACTAAATGTGTTAAATAGGTTAAAAGTCAAAGAGACAAAGGCTAAAGGTTCAGGGTCTTTTGCAAAATAACTGAATAAATAAAATTATAAGAGCTAAAATAATATGGACTAAAGATACCATTCAGTGATTCAGAGCACTAGGTGCTCATCCAGGGGATCTGGGTTTGATTCCCAGCAGACACATGGTGACTCACAACCATTTGTAACTCCAGTTCTAGAGGATCCAACATCCTCTTCTGGCCTCCACAGGCACCATGCATGCACATGGGGCGTATACATACACGCAAGCAAAACACCCATACACATTAGACTCTTGTCATTCCTCCAAGATCATATCAAGTTGGAGAGAGAAAGCATTTTAATAAATGATAAGAAAGACAAGTAAAACTGCGGAACTCTTAAGAGGAAAATATAAGAAAGATTTCATTTGATTTGTCAACCATTTCTTCAATGTGAACCCAAAAGTATAGTAGAAGAAAGTAAAATGTATAGCACGGAACTATCAAAACTGTACACAGGCCATGACCACAGTGAGAAGGCAACCCAAAGCAGGAATTGGGGATTTCTCAGATTCTTATGAAGAATGTATATACAATGTCTTTAACTTAACAACACAGAAATAAACAACCTCACAAGAAAATAGGTTAGGGATTTGGACAGAATTTTCTTCAAAGATACAGAAACAAAGAAGTGCAAAAAAGCTGTCCCACTCCATCAGCCAGGGAGACTCTCAACTCATTCTCACTTTGGAGAGCTGCTACTCCAAACAAAAGTGGCTTAAACAGGAAGAATGCACGCCCAGCCTGCAGGAGACTACCACAAGAAACATAACAAACAAAAGACCAAGAGCAGAAGTTAGCAAGCCATCAGTGAGGATTTGGACAGACTGCTGGTGGGAACGCAGAACAGTGCAGCACTACAGTAGAAAACTGGTGTCTCAGGAGAGAAGAAAAGTCCTATATGACCCAGGAAGTTCTTGACATACCCAAATGAATCACCTGTCTGACAGGATAGTAGCAGACACTAAAGGGTACAGACCATGGTTCCAACTCACTGCATGAAGCACTCAGAACCATTAAGATCAGAAACAGTACCATGGTGGCTGCCAGTATTTGGACTGAGGAAGTTATCATCTGTTTATAAAGTTTTGTTCTGCAAGATGAAAAATGCTTTGTGCAATAGTGTGAATGTACTTAATACTACTAAAATGTAAACTTAAGTGGCAAACAGCTGGCACATTTCACACCTATCATCCAGGCACTTGGGTGAATGCTGGCTTCCCAGCTAGGCTGGAGTAAGAGCTGCCTCACAAACAGCAACAAGAAGCTCCAGCAGTAACCTGTGGTAGAGGCACTTTCCCCAGGTTGAGCACAGAGGACACAACCTACTTCTCACCAGGCCTCTGGCCTCCTGTGCCATCACCCAGACCCACACATAAAATAGAATGTTTTTAAAAAGTGAAAAAAAAAAAAAATTAGACATCAGTGAAACAAAAAACCCTTACTATGCTAATATAAAAAAGTTTTCAATGTATCCTCTCTGAGAAACCTGAAGAGTAATGTTTGAAAGGGCTGTGGGGTAATTTTCAGCATCAGCTGAGATGCTCAAAGATGGGAGCCACGAATCAGTATGCTTAGTTTGCAAATGACTCTATAGAATAGCCAAAGTCCAGGAACACTTGTCCCTTTCATTTCAAACTTCAATTTATTCGATTACATTCTGACTGACAGTGTCAAGTATTTGCTTTTGTCTGTGTTCCCACTGACCAACACTACGAACAACATAGACAGATCCACTGCAACAGCAGTAAATTTCTGAAGTTGATAGGTTGGTCAGGGAAACCATAGTGAGGTGGGGTCACCTGCCACTGCCATTAACTGTCTGGCTGTGTGACAATTACTTGGCAAGGTGGAGACTCCATTCAGAGCTGCTATGATTAGAATTGCTGGCAACTGCTGATGTTGATAAAAAGAAGCACACATAAACAATCTTTTCCAACAAATAAAAACAGTGGAAATGTATGAAAATCAAGTTCTATGGTAAAATGCACATACACAAAAAGGCTAAATCCATACCTGTTCCTCTGGCTGCTGCGGACTTGATGCTGTGGGCTGTTGAGATTGTACAAACTGAGGAAGCTGTAGCTGCTGCTGTTGCTGCTGAGTGTTAAAAATGAGTGAATCACCAGGAAGCTATTCAGAATCTAAACAAGAATTAGCTACATTTCCATTGTTTTCATGTGAAATATTTGAGTTTCCTTACAAATATTCATGGATAATAGGCTGAGAGTCAAGCACTCTTTGAGGCTCTGAAGAAACAAGGAAGAGAGAACAAAAGAGGGCCTGGCCATGGGATCAGCTTCTAGCACCTCCACATACACCACACAGAAGCAAAACAAAATAACCTGCCAGCCCTTAATCAGGCTATACCTAGGAGTTATTTTTTAAGTCTTAGTGGTTTTTGGTGCCCCCAATATGAGTTAACAGTTAGCTATCAAAATATACAGTTTGTAAATATTTATCAACTTTTTATGCCATCAGCACAAATAATCATGACACACACTAAGAAACTGAACAAACCAACTGGACACCGTAACTGCAGTGTCTATATTCCTAACATTTGGAAGGCTGGGGCAAGACAGAGAGTTCAAAGCCAGCCTGAACCTCACAAGCTGTCCTCAAAAATCACAAAGTTGTGATTCAGAAATGTAAGACAACCTATCCCCTAAATTTGTTCTCGTAATACAAGGTGAGGAATTCTAAAGCTGATAACAAAGTGCCTTTACTGGGAAGACCTTAAGACCTTATTCTGAATCCAGATTAAATTAAAAAGCCAATCCTTTGGTTAGGAAAACTAAACACAATAAATCTGACATAGTACAGGTTCACTAGTAGACAAGGTGGCTTTGCCTTCATTCCTTGATCTCTGTCACAAAGGCATATGCTAACATAAAGGGAAGGAATTCTAATTAGAGCAATATGGCTGTATGGTTTCTAGCTGTGCTCATATTCCCAGTGCACATCTCTATAACTGGTCTGCACACACTCACAGCACATTACTCCACATATAAACAGTTTTAATTCGATGCAGACTTCCCAATCAGTATTGACTACATGCGAGGTTGCCTTATCTGCCTATTCCCAATAATCCACAGCTCTGCATTATCATCAGATCTTTACCTTCAAGTCTACCTTTAAGTTCTCTGTAGACAACTATCTGTTTTCCGAATTACTAGCTTAATATATGACTGTTAAAGGACGCTGGGGAAAAGAGAAAGCCAGGTTGAGGGTAATAGCAAAAAGGCACAAAGGAAGTATCAAACATCTAATAGTATGTAGAGTCTCCACTTATAGCAGTCACATGCACACTGACAGTAGAGCAGACATTATGTGGAAGAGGAAAGGGGACCAGTGTGGAAGGAGCAGGGAAGGAAGAGCTAAGAATATAAGGGAAGGAAACCCACTATTTTATATGCTAACTAAAAGAATTACACAAAGAAGGGAAGTGGAACAGGAGAGCGTAACGGGATAAGTAATGAGGAGCAGATGGAGGACCAGGAAGTAAAGGAGCTAGCATGGGACCCAGAGTGTTCTGAGAGCTTCTAATGCACTCCTAGGTCTTCAGTCTGAGGCCTTGCCCATGTGAAGCAGATACCTAATACTCGGGCTCCATTTATACCTCTTTAGAGGACAGTGACATCATAGTGAAAAAATGGTAAGTTCTCATCATTAGGTATATATTAGACCCAGCAAACATTTATAGAGTAACTACTAGTTGTGTTAAGAAAGCATAATCTTCCTAGGGGAGAAATAATCTATATTCAAGTTTTGAAACCGCCAAGCACAAAACTCACAGTGAGCTAACATCACATACATGTCTGCAAGTGCTCTTACTGCCACTACTGTAAGCTGGTGCTTTTCTGGGACCTCCTCATTGGGTAGCTAACTCCTGATTAGACGGGGGTAAAGCTAAAGAAAGCTGCATTTATAGAAAACCCATTATTTTTCTTTACACTTAACTACATAAAGCAAGCAATACACATACCCTTAGAAGATTCCAGATAGACCTTAAAATTTCATAGACATGTATAGATATACACTGTTTTTTATAAAACAAATATAAAAATTTAAGTCAAAAGCAAACTTTTTCATGTTTACCTGGAGTAGATTTAAAGGTCTGAAACTTGAAGTATTTTTTAAACCAAATGGGATACCTGGTAAATAAAAGTCATGGTTATAATGGAGCTGAAAGTATTACAAGTGAATATTTATAATTCAACATGTGAAAACCTCACTGTCCTTTCTCCAAATGATTATTTACATATAATTTAAAAACCTTTTGACAATAAAAGAACAACTTTATTATATACAATATTGACACTTTATTCAGATACAGAATACTAGATATAAATATATTCTACATTTCAAAGATTTCTTCACTTCTTTTACTGTTCAAAAAAGTCATCTAGAATTATAGTGGAATATTATTTTAAGGTGTGTTACTTTTGTTTATGCTGCATTTGTTTAAGTCTGTGAAGCTGTGTGACTGTGACTGTCTAAGACACTGATGGTCTAATAAAGAGCTGAATGGCAACAGCAAGGCAGGAAAAAGGATGAGGGGCTGGCGGGCAGAAAGAATAAATAGAACAAAACAGATCCAGAAGGGAGAGGAGGAGGATGCAAGGATGCTCCCAGCCACCCAGCCAGTAAGAGTGAAAGATTTACAAAAGAGAAAGGAAAAAGCCAAGAGGCAAAAGGTAGATGGAATAATTTATAAAGTTCAGACATTCCTAAATAATAATAAGCTTCCACGTGTGATTCATTTGGGAGCTGGGTAACAGGCCTCTGAAAGAGTAAAAATAGCCAACAAGATTTTGGCATTCCAACTCAAAGCTAGAGTAAAATTTAAACCAACAACAGAATTACATATACACCATGAAGGTAACAAAATTACTATTGTATATGTATGCCTGCTTACATTCCTCAGTTATATATAATAAATACTAAATTTTGCATTCCAAATACCAGTTACCAAAATGAACAGTGGCTTTTTGTAAAGATAAAAACCAAAGTTCAAATTAAAAACAACAAAACAGAACAAAGAACTAGCAAGATGTAGATAGGTAATATTACAAAGCCCTGGTAACCTGAGTTCAACCCCAGGACCCACATGATGAAGAACAGAACATATGCCTGTAGGTTGTCCTATGACTCGGAACTTAAGCCACAGTGTGCTCAAACATTATATATATATATATACACACACACACACACACATATATATATACACACACACACACACACACACACACAAAACATTCTTGGAAGACTGCATAGCTACAGTTTGTTGACCTTGGTCTAAAAGTATGTGCAAATTAGCCATCATTGTAGAGGGTACACCTTTCAACTTAGCAGTCAGAAGGAAGAGGTGGAGGATCTCAGTTCAAGGCCAGCCTGATATCTACATAGTGAGTTCCAAAAGAGTCAGACCTACATGGTGAAACCTTGTCTTGAAAGACACCCTCCCAAATAAAAGTATGTGCAAATTGATTTACATCAATCTGAATACAGATTAGGTACAGGGGCTTATGCCTGTAATCCCAAGATTTGGGAGGAAGAACTGAGATCTTAAAAATAATAACAAAATACATTATGTAGTTCTCTATCAGATGTTATGTACATAAAGAGATATAGAAAACTAGCATATGATGTATTAGAGGATTGTTGTACAAGAAACATAGAAAATCTCAGATGTGTCCCATTCAGGATATAGTCCCTGCAGAGAAATGGCTTGAGCTATCACTGCTGTGTAAATGTGAATCAGTGTCTGGCATCCACTTAGTGTCGCACTGTGGCAGAGAATACCATACCATGACCTCTGTACGTAATTTTCCAGCCTATCCTCTTTTTCCTAAGGGCCAAGCAAAGTCAGAATGCAGATGACTCTAAGACTTAGGAAAGAATTAAGTGGATTCTCTAAGGACAGCACTGGAACAATGTAAACCTAGTACCCTAGGAGTTTCTTACACATAAATCTAAATACCTAAAATTCAGGATGTGATTTTGTGTGTGTGTGTGTGTGTGTGTGTGTGTGTGTGTGTGTATAAATTTAACAGTAACTGTGTACTGCTGTATTTTATAAAAATATATATAAAAACAAACCAAAAAACCCCCACAGGACAAACAAAAGACTTTCCATATACTTTACTCTAACCTGAGTGAGAAGTTGCCTGCAATGCACTGGGCAGTGCATTTGTTAGACCTCCGGATGGAGGAAGGCCGCTGCCCTGGCTATTCCCTGCAGGAGTTATGGCACCAGTGTCACAGCCCAGCATGGAATTTGAGGCACTCTTCAGAGCCTGGGCTCCACTGCAGGGTAAGGGGCAAAGTATTACACACTATGAAAACAAACACAGCCTTACAATTCTTCAGATTAAAAACTACAAAACAAGTTCTGTCTTAAAGATTAACTCTTAGGGCAGGTCAGATGGCTCAGGGGGACTTGGCACTGTGCCTGAAGATGCAGACAGTGGTGGATAAACAACCAAACCTACAAGTCAAGCTCTGACCTCTGCATGTGCACTGTGGCAACCCCCTTCCCATAAATGTAATCATTTTTTGTAATCTCCATTTCCAGGCCCAGTTTCATTTTAGTGCTTAAGGGTGACAAGGCTGGCTTAGGTAATGGGCATTTTCAGAGTGAGGAGAAGCAAGGCCCTGCCCAAGTCATTCAAAGATGGTAACAACAGGCAAATGACAAAATCTGGGCAACTGTGAATACATCTTCGTAATAGATTTGTTACTAAAATTATACACGAAGCAGCTACTAACTCTTAAAATACCACCTCTCAGTGTAAAGCTGTCTTTAACTCTGTCGACTTACCCAGCAGAGCTCAATATACTGATGGAGTTAAGCCCAGCAGAGTCTGCCATGACCGGGGAGACGGTGCTTCCTGTTGCTATGGATGTCACCATGGTAGGAAGAGGAATGGTTGTCACAGGCATTGCCTGGCTCAGAGCCCTTTGCTGCTGAGCAAACTGAGAGAACAAAGTGGGCTGAGGGGTGAAGCCTGAATCTTGGGGAGATGGGGTGGCTGAAGGGGTACTAGGAGCTGAGTTCTGAGCATCAGGAGGGTGTGGGGCCGATGAAGGGGTTGGTGTAGGAGTAGATGGCTTAGGAGTTCCAGATCCTGCTCATTGAGAAAAATAAAAATTGCTAGTTTGTTATAAATGGCCGGTCCTTTTAAAATAAGGTTAATGGAATCTTACTTAGCACTGACAAATTTGTTCCAATTTTTTAAAGCAGTGAACTGCAAGTGTTAACTTTCTACAAGATCCATGAGTGTTGCTACACTCAATTACAATTAAGGATGCAGTATATCACCTAAACCCCACTCCAGATGCTATCACAGTGGAAATACACTGACACTCTACCACAACACCCACTGAAAAGTTAGTCTCCTACATGCTGTCTTTTGCCTACAAAGTTGAAAATGAATTTAAGTTAATTTTTGTTATTTATGATTTCAGTAATTCAAGACATTTTTTTTTTAAAAAAATACTGCCTATTTAGCTTAAGTGTCTGAGATAAACTAAACATTTTTAGTAAGCTACACAAGGTTATCAGTTATATTTGGCACCAAGATATACATGTTTAATTCCCAACATATCAAGTTTATCCTGACAGATGAACTTACAAGAGTAAAGCAAGTACTTTATAGATAATACTGCATCTTTAACAGTAACTGTGTACTGCTGTTTAAATGTAGAATGTACAGAAAAATCTGATGTGAATGAAGTATGCACCGTTTATCAACTTTAAAAAAATAAAAAATAAAATAAAAAATGAAACCAAAAAAATAAAACAAAAGCTCTTGAGGTGTTTCCTTTTTAGCTTTCATGTCCTGCAGAAAGAAAGGAGAGAGATGTGAATGTCCAGAAGCTGTCACTCCACCCTGACTTAACCCAACTGTGTGCAGCAGATCACCACAATCCATACCCACAACATGAGAAGTATGAGTAAGACTTTCAGAAAATTTATTTTTCTTTGTGCAAAACAAGAAGGCAGAAAAATTACACCTTTTGAGCTATCAGGATGCAGATGTTAGTATCTAGGACCATCCTAGCACTGTGCAGTGCACTGACAGCACACATTAGCAACCAAACAAACAAACAAAAAAAACTAAAAAACTAGAATCCCCCAAATTAGTACCGAATATATTCAGATAGTCATTTGAAAAAAATCTCCCAAATTAAACCTAGCATTCCTGTATTGCCTCTACTTGCTGTTAAAAAAGGTATCCCAAAGTGAGAATTCTATTTTCCTATGTTCAGATGATCATGTTTTAGCGACAGCTTACAGAAGTGTAGAAGTGCATGCTTTCAAATACTACTTTTCAGTTTACTGTATGTAACCTTGGAACCAGCTAATGTCTTACACATAAAAGGGAGTATGTGTAGTACCAACAATTCACTCTCAGATTTTTTTCTCTTTAGTATCAGCTACAGTTCATATAGTAAGAAAAAAGACTCTAGGGTACACTGAAAATAATATTCTGCAACCTTATTGCCAAGTAATTTTTAAAGATGTATAGGCAACAAGCCTAAAAGAAAGGTATATATGGAGTGAATATATAGATACAAAAAAGCAAATACAATTACATTAAACACGTAATACATACAGCTAACAAGAACTGTACCTGGAGTTTCATGCAACTTATACATTTTGGTACATTGTACATTCAGATTTCACCATTCACAGATAAATAACTAAGGGCTACCTTCAAAGAAACCCTAATGCAATACTTTAGGAAAATCTGTTTAAGGTAAACTATGACTCACTCTGTGAAGAGCTGGCAGGTGACAGGGCAGCAGGAGAAAGCATGCTGACTTGACTAAGCTCCACAGATGACTTCCGAGAAAGACTTGGCTTAGATGATGGAGGAGGAGTTGGAGATTTAAGGAAGCTGCTGGCCTGTTGTGCTGTAAAGTAGTTACCTGGAAGAACAGTTATTTCCTAGAGCTGGAGATATGGCTCAGAATACTTGCTCAACTCATAAAGACCAAAGTTCAGACCCCATCAGCCACCCAAGTCAGCTACCTCCAGGAGCAAATGTATACATGGACACACACTCCTACGAACACACACACAAATACATTTAAATTTCTTCCTATAATTCAAAGTTCTGTGAATTATCACTGTAAAAATGCTGAACATTTTAAGAAAGAGGTAACTCTACCTGAGGAACTGTTTCCTGAGCCTGAGGGAAGTCTGATGGGTGGAGGCCGGTGTTTTACTCCCTTTCCCAATACTGAAGACTGAACGGACACAGTCTCAGGCTGCTGAGGATGGACATTAAACACAACTGTTAAGATTAAACTTAATATTATGATTCCTATATCAACAAGTTAAGATTGTGCTAAGTATGAGAGCTACTACAAACGAACAAAGTTTCACATGGCACCCACAGACTGTAACATACATGATGAGGAGATGCAAGACCCAGAGAACAGAAAGTGAAAAAAATCCCAGCCACTCTTGTCTACCTACCTTTAACAAGAATAGCAGCTATCACTGAGCACTTTTGAAACTTTCAACCATAAAGCCAAATTTAAAAAAAGTTAAAAGTAAAAGCAAAACTATAATTCCTTGCCCTTCACATTCTTAGGCTCCTTGAGAAACAAGGTACAAGGCACCAACAGTGTGAACGTACTTCTGTCTCCTCCCCTGGATTGAGACTGACTGAACCACTAGAGCTATGTGACATCTTCACCGGGCATTTGGCTTCATTCTGGACCAACTCCTGGTACTGATTAACTACCCTGAAATATTAGGAAAAAATAGGTAAGCATTAGCCAAGTTTGTCTTAAAGACTAATTATCTAGGAAGTAAGTAATACCGTTACTAGTAAATAGGTCCTACCAGATTTAATAGGAAAATCAAAATGAGGCACCCCACCACTGTGCTACACGTGTCCCTGACTGAGCAAAAACAGGTGCTGAGATAGACTAGGGCCTAAAAGTGAATTCTCATCAGCACATACCACAGACCTACTGTTCCACAGGAGAAGGGCAACAAGACTGGTCAAGAGGTCAAGGCCAGACAGAGCTCCATGAGGAAATCCTGTCTTAAGAAGTGTACTCTGGCCTATGGAGCTGGATAAAGGATCTTGGCATCAAGCCTGACAAGCTATGACCACTCCCCTGAACCCAGATGGTAAAGAACCAGCTCCCGCACACTGCCCAACCTCAGAGTGACAATGCAAGTTCACATACTAAAGAGATGTATAGAGAAGCATATTCTAATCTTTCTAATGACAAAGCAATGTTTAAATCTTGTCTGCTAATCATGATACACATATAGAAAGCCACATTTTAAGATCTTCCTTCAAATATAGAAATTGTAAGGTAATGAGAAGTTTAAGGTCATCCTTATCCCCTTTTCTTAGACTTGCATTATAAATGCCCCCCCCCCCAATTCTCTCTCAGCTGTCTAAGTTTTCTTACCTAAAACAAACTATACTCTAAACATGGTCTTTAATTATTTTCTTAATTCTATATATATATATATATATATATATAAACATCCAAAGTATTAAAATGTCATGGAACTAGACCTTAGAGATCTTAATATTAAGTGCTTTAATCTAATACCTAAAACAAATGATATAATGTTCAATTAGGTGTATAACAAAATCAACATCTATCACTCAGATACAGAACCTTCTACCCTATGAAGATGAAGATTCACAACCAATCTGACCAATAATAATAATAAAGGAGAAAGGCACTTTACCTCTCCGCGTCAGTCTTGGACCCAATAATAAACCTAAGATATTACCAAGAAAGAGAAGTCATTAGATAAGAATGTCTTAAAATACTTAGGTTAACCTTCAAATTCTTCCATAGTTTAGTCACAGTAATAATATATAAGTTCATTTTAAATCATCATTACATTAAAAATTAGTTAAACTTGAGAAGTAATGTTCAAGTTTTCATTCATCATGAAATTATTTATCTTAGGAGAAATTTATTTTAATGTTTATTTATTATTACGCTATCTGGAATAAGATTACCAAGTATTACCATACACATTACCAAACATTGTTCCTTTAGTAAAATAACTCAATTACAGAAAGGCCTATGGCTTTCCATTCATTTAATTTGACTCTGGAAGCCATTCTTATGATTATTTTATGCATGGAAGGAAACTTATTGTCAACTTAAATATCTTTTCTAACTTGAGGAAACTTATTGTCAACTTAAATATCTTTTCTAACTTGTTTTCTAAGTTTGACATTATAACAACATATTAAAACAAGTGAGTCTTAATTTTTAATTACCAATTTGAATGATCATCTGTGGAGGAGCTGAAATATAAAACATAAGAAAGCACTCGGTTAAGGTAAGCCAAACTTAAGCTTCACAGCTATGGCAGGATATGAAAGGGTGCAGACCCTGCGGAGTAACAGTAGAGACAGCAGCTGTCTCCTGGAAGCCATTCTCACAGCAATGGGGCTGAATTTCCACAAAGGGGCGGCTACAGTGTCCTCACACTACTGAGATGCTGGCACACTTACAATGCTCACTGTCTCTAGGGGAAGAATTTCAGAAATATGCATAATCAAAACAGCTCAGAGCTGTTAACTGAGGAATTGCTGCTATTTCTACTTACTTTTACGTAAGTATGAGTGAAATAACTCTAAAACCCATCATTCTTCACAAATTTCAAATGGTAAAATTTTGACACACAACCGATCTTGATCATTTGTATGATCTTGACAATACAAATGAGATTTTTAAAAACAACAAAAATCTAAACTAACTAATACTAAAAGTAACCATAGAATCAAAATTACCCCAGCACTCAGGAAGCAGAGGCAAAGACAGGTTGATCTATTGAGTCTGAGGCCAGCCTAGTCTCCATAGCATGTTCAACGCCAGCTAGGAATATAAAGACCCTGCCCATACTCTCCAACCCCTAAATCAAAACTAAATATTAGAACCCTAGACTAATGATATACCATTTAGAAAATCAATTACATAAATTGACAAGAACAAAATCCTAAGAATGTCCTTCAGAGAAACCACAAAAAATAATTAGCTAAACTTAAAAAATGACTATAAATAACTACACTATAACTTTACTCACACCCACTGTCAAAATGTATTGGTATATACATTTAGTATATACACTGGTATATACTAAGTAGCAAATCCCTAAAGGAAAACAGCATTTCCTAGCTGGCAGCTCCTTGTAGTTCTCAATAAGTTCTTCCATCTATTCAACAGAACTCACTGGGATGGAGACATCTGCTTGTCATTTTCTGCGTCCTTCCATGGCTGTATTTTACCGTAGTACAGGGGATCACCGACAGACTGCAGGATGGTTAGCTTTGTTTTCTGAGACTGAGTACCACCCTCACATTCAAATACATAGTCATCCTTTACATCCTGAAAAGGACAGAGAATCCCAAATTATATCCTTCCAAGCAGAAAAACTAACAAAAAACAAAAATAAAAACTGACTTATGGCTGGTATTTACATGGCACTAAGGACATCAAGTTCAGGATGACTGTGTGACACTGAGCCATTCATGGGAAAACTACAGCAAACATTTCCTGAATGCTGCCACAGCATTAGCAAGTATATCTCACCCACTGTCAGACACAAGCAGCCATGGCGGGATGGCCACTACAAGTAAAGGAACTGGTCAGCTGTGGTGGCGCATATCTTTAACTACAGGAGGCAAAGGCAGGCTGATCTCTGAGTTCGAAATCAGCCTGGTCTACACAGCATGTCCCACCAGGCCAGCTAGAACTAAATAGTAAGACACTGTCTCATAAATAACAAGCAAAAAACAAATCAATGAAAAGAAATTTCACAAGCCAAACCTTCACAGAACTATTGCATAGGACCCTTTCTTCACACAGTTCTTTATGTTCTATGTCCCAATGCTGCATCTCATCAAGCCTGAGAGACATGCATTGAGCTCATACACTACAATGCAAGTGCAACATTTAACAATCTGAAAATAAGGTTTGAAAGCCAAAGTATTTTTTGTCATTGGTTATTCATACAAAGCATCCTGTGTCCATAAAATCTTATTATTTTGCCCCAAAAGCCCATCCATACATTATTCCAATTTCGCCCTTTAAGAAATTACTACAACGAAGCCAGGCAGTGGTGATGCACACCTTTAATCCCAGCTCTCACAAGGCAGAGGCAGCAAAATGGTAGTAAGTGTGAGACCAGTTGGTAAATACAGGCAAGCCTGGTCACAGAGAACCAGGTGTCAAACAAAGACACCTTTAAAAGAACACGCTGATCTGAAATAAGACAAAAGTGAAAACCACCAACATGTCAAAACAAAACATGCAATCTTTTTCTGTAAGAGTCTCAGTATGCAGCCAGGATAATCCCAAACACATGCTTTCCCAATAACAGCTTCCTCAGTTCTGGACTTACACTTGATCCCTGCTTTGCTTTTGGAGCAGCTCCCTATGCAGGAGGATCAGTATGTTCGAGGTCAGCCTTGGCTACACTGCAAATGTGAGGCCAATCTATGCTACAGGAGACAGTCTCAAAACAAAACAAAAATAAAATACACAAGCCAACAGCATTAATAATTAAAGAGACTACACCAATTACTTACATGGGCTGGCCAGACTGCTGGTTGAGAGTCGTCAGATTTGATGGATTTTTCTACCTTAGCATATTTCTCCACCTAAATGAGGAAGATACGGAATAAAATAGAACCAGGATTGGAACAAAGAGAAGAACAAGAACAGTGTGGACATAAGAGCTTCAACTGCCAGCATCACCAAGCACTCGGTACTTAAGCCGCCGAAACCCTCCTGGTATGTTCAGTTAACAGTCTAGAATGTGGAGCTGTACATGATCAAGTAGTTAAGAGCACCAGCTGCCCGAGGGTCACATATGAAACAGGAAGACAATAAAGTAAGGCTTTCTTTGTTGGCTTGTATACAGTCTACTAATGCCATTTGGCTTTTTACTTCATTTGTTGTAACAGTAATACAAAAAGCATTACTGAAGTAATGAAATAATTTTGAAATAAGAATCTTAAGGTAAAATGGCTTAGCAGATAAATGGATTGCCGCTGAAACTGAAGACCTGAGTTTGATGCTTAGGAGAAATACAATAGAAGCAAAGAATCAATTCTCATCTTCCATATGTGTTATGGTATGCACATGCACACACACAATATATATATAATAATACACATACATATACAAGACTCTAAAAGACATAGAAAATGAAATGTAAAGTTGTCCTTCACTAACACTCCTATGATCGCTTAGAATTCGTGTGTCTTAGGGACTACTAGTAAAGAACAGAGCTCAGAGTTCCTAATTTTGGCCATGGCTCTGATATTACTAATCTTTACATTGTACCAGTTTGAGTACATAAGCATTATGAGTTAAACACTATAAAAAGACAGAAGGTCATCTACATGTATTGTGTCTTTCCACGTTCTGAAACCTTGGCAGTACTTCTGCTCCTAACACAGAGCTCATCAAATCGTGTGTTCTCTGGTACCCCTCTCAGAATCTCTTGATTTTGGAAACTGACTGAGAGAAGAGGATTACCCCATATTTGAGGACAGCCTGGGCTACACAGCAAGACCCAGATTCAAAAACAGAAAACAGCAAACTTACATGACTGTGTAAATACACAGCTTCTTAAAAGGAGAGTTTAAAAAGCAAGCTTGTTTGTTTTTCTCATGGCATTAGTTTCCTAAGGATGAACGTTGGCCCTGAGCTAGAGAACAAGCATTTCATGAACTTACATCTACTTCAGAAGGCACAGCCAGGTTACAAGGGCTTCGTTTCCACATGTCCACACACTGAAAAGTTAAAAGCAGTACAATTACACAAAAAACGTAAACAAAGCTAGCCTGTCAGAACAGTGAACTCCTGAAAAACTACTTACATTTCCTGCTTTAGAAATTTTGAGGTCATAATGCTGACCCGCTTTCCTTTCCTTCCGTTTTTGTAGGAAATCAAGTAATCTCAACTGTGGGGGAGGAGGACAGTGAGACAGGTCCTGCTGCCGGTTCAGGGAGGACCTGGAATACCTCTTCAAACACCTAAGTGAGATACAACAGAGCAACAACTCAATCTACATGGGACAGAAACCAGTCTACAATCTCACACCAGCTTTAGGCACAGGTAAAACACAAATTCTAGTTGGTATTTGATGAAAATCCAGAGTCAGATATTGGGGGAAAGCTGGACTATCAAAGAGAGGAAACAGACCTCAGTCAATTCTCACCCAGCCAACTTCTCAGGCCAAACAGGGTAAAGGCTTCAAGAGTACTCTGCCTGGCTGATCGCTCCTACAGATGCCTGAATGTCTGCCTACACCTGCCTTCTATATCTCCTCTGCCCAGTTGTTTCAACTCTGCATCATAATTCTAGAGTTAAGATTTAGGCTGTTGAACTCACAGAAACACAGAAATATCTCTGTCTCCAGAGTAATGGGACTGACCCTTATGGCTCGACTGCGGGTAGCTCTGTTCTCCGATATTACAGGCTGTTCTTATTAAATATAAAATACATCATCACACACAGGTGTAACCAAAAGAACAAGGCAGAATACCCATGACCATGTAGCCAGGCTGACTCAAATCCCGAAATGGAGACAGTCATTTTAAATTAATTCTCAAAACTTAAGTTCCATTCTGTTTCCATTTAGTGTTGTGAAGTGATGAAGCCACCATCCTTCTGTTACTCCCTGGTCTGTTCTTGGCCTCACAAGCTTTGTGGTGAGCAGAACTTACACTTACAGAAGTTGCTTCTTTAAAAGACTAACAGAGAATACCACTTTACAATAATGCAGGGAATATTTAAAAAAAAAAAAAAAAAATCCTACCACACAAAAATCACAATACAAGGCCATTAAAAATCCAGCCCTGCCATGCTGAGGAAAGGGACTGTAACTAGCAACCGTTAGGAGTCTGTACCACACAAATGCTGGCAATTACCGCTTCATAGGGCGAGTGTTCATCTTTTGTCGGTTATAGAGCAGCCTGTTTGCAGCACAGGCCACAGCCACAGATGGATCAAGACACAGTGGCTCTGCTGTAGCTAGAATGAGCTGGCTCTCAAGCAGAAGTTTGTCTTCCTGAAATACACAAATAATGTCCAACACTTAACAAACCAACCAATCAAATCTGAACAAAGGGAAGCCTCTCACTGATGCTTCACACTGTGTGTGGCCTACCCGGGATTGGAACTAACCTGAGTCCATTTATGGTTGTCACTTGTTATAGAATGAACATCACACACTAAAGTCTAGAAGAAACAAAACATTTTAAAAACACGTCTGTTCATACAAATATATGGACATTTAATAAAAATCCAACTGAAACAAAAGACAGTAGTTCCTAAGTAAAAGTTCCATACCTGCATTGTTGGACGTAAGAGAATGTGCCTACTTTGGTAACCAGGAGACTTCATATTACTGGACTGCCTATAGTCACGTATTTCTGCTATCACACATCCACAATGAAAAATATTAACCTGTTTTAAGTTAAAAAAAAAAAAAAATCCAAGTAAATTTCATTTTTCAAAAGCCAAAATAAGTTTATATTGAATGCTTTAATCTTTAAACTCTAAACCTTCAATAGATATCTTTAGCACTCAGTGCACTACAACTTGCCTATTCCCTCACAGTATGTTTAGGTGCCTTATAGTATTAGTTATTTGTACTCGAATACAAACTGATAAATAGAATCACTATATCTACAACCAAAAACCATAGTAGTCTTTATCTTAAGTCAACCAGGCTAATACTAATATCTAATCTAGGAATTATGAGCCCTACTTAACTTCCTTCCTTACACGCATGCTTTCTTTAAAGCAATACTACTTCTATTCAGGATCTATTAATCACAGTCTTAACAATAAATATTTAAAATATTATATTTGGCCAAAGCAGTACTTTTTATCACTTTGTTGTTAACAATTAGGAGCTCAGTAGACCAATACCTGCACCTTCCTAATTATACTAATCACTACCACCCTTATAGCTGTATATAGTGTATAATTTTCTACTTAAGGACAACAACTAGCTATTTCTCTAGTTTGGATTAATGAAAGCAACTCTCTTTTAATCAATTCAGTTAAGCATCTGGCTATCAGCAGTATTCTCATCCATCCAATAAACGTCCCTCAAACAATACCTATGTACCTGCTCTCTCTGTAATCACTTTTGGATTTTCTTTAGCTATCAAATCAACAGGAAGCTGAAGATGGCCTGAACTTCAGACTCTCCCCAGTGCTAGAATGAAAGGCATGTGCAGGGATATGTTTCAAATTTAATAAAAACATGTTGAAGACATCAGAGGGATCTACCCAGTCAGTCTAGGAGGATCAGACAGTGGTAACTCACACCTTTAATCCCAGCACAGGGAATATCTGGGGTGGCTACCTAGGCCATTAATCCCAGCAAATCTGAGAGGCCAATTTATCTTACAGAGGGAGATCCAGGCTCGCAGGCAGGCAGTGGTGGTGCCAGGCCTTTAATCTTAACCTGGATGTGAAACAACTAAGCGGAAAAAGGAATTTAAAGCAAGACAGATGTGGCAGAAGAAGCCAGGAGGAGAGCGAGGCTGAGGAAGCTGGAAGACAGCTGGTGAGATCTGACTGTGGTGTTTACTCTCTGATATCTCTGCCTTTTCTGAGATCTGGCTCTGAGTTTCCTTTGTTCGTGCAACAAGTCTGGCTACACTGACCTTTTCATGGACAATTCAGAGTTAAACAGAGATGTTACCAACAATGCCATGAGATCAGTTACCTGACAGAATCATCTAAGAAATGCTGTTACAATGCTGGGTACTGAGTAGAGGAAGGGCGTGACAAGAAAGACCTCAGACAAGTGCTCCAGTGGCTTGGTAGTGATACAGAAAACTAAGTCAACAGCTGAAGACAACACTGAGGTCAGCAGAGGTTTTCAATTGAGAATAATTCTGTATCTAGTGGGAACATATGGTTGTAAGCGACCGAGACGGGAAAGATCTAGAAGGGAAATGGGGATCAGGCCTCAGGAACAGGATTCATCCACAGAAAAGCAAAGAAAAAGTATGGAGAAAGATGCAGGAATGCTGGTGAACTAACACTATGAAGGGAAGGGAGTCAAGCCAAGGCAGCAGGAAGAGCAAGGCAAGAGTCACAGGTACTGTGCTGTTCCTGATCTGGAAGCTTAGTTAACACTGAAAACAGATTCTTTTCTGACTCTTAATTTTAACCTTGGAAACTGTATGGGACAATTTTAGAAGCATTCAGTCAGTACATGGCAGGGTAGCAACCACGTAAGCCACAATAAACCATTTTCAACCAGCACTGCTGCAATGTCTCATTTTATGCACTACTGATAACACACTGTTCATGTTTACAACTGCAGCACTCAAGGGCTGAGGCAAGAATATCACCAGCTCTAACTACACCAGCCAGGTTACAAATAAGCTCTTATCTCAAAAACAAAACAGAACCACAACACAAAGGATATGTATATACTAATACACACACACACACACCACAAAACTTTTTTGTCTGGGAATTGGATGTAGTTTAGTTGTAGGCTGGTGGCCTAACATATCTAATTCCTTAAGCTTACTACCCAGTGTCACAAAGAAGGGGGAAATAGACATTTCATTTTTGTGAAATACAAATTGCATATTCACTCATGTTTTAGAAATGGGGTTTTGCGAGTTTTGCTACATGCCTAGGCTGGCCTCAAACTTTCTGGAGATGTTGCTGTTTCCGCCTTCTAAATAGCTGGAATGGCACATGTTACTATATACATGTTATTTTTTTTCAGACAGATATTCTGACTTGTCTTTTTACCTGTGATTTTTCAAGGAGATCAACCAAAATAGGAGGTAACTCTTCTGCATCTAAGTACTCAAGCAGTTCTCCTTCTTCATAAGGCAAGCGAATGGTCTCAGAATCTTAATTTTAAAACAAAGTTTATGAAAAGAGGTTTGCACAAAAGTTAGGATTATAATTGAAATGACTTTGAAGAACAGAATACACAGGGCTTGAGAGATGGCTCAGTGATTAAGGGCACTTGTCATTCTTGCAGGGGCCTTTGGTTCTGTACCTAGAATCCCCAGGGCAGCGTCCATGACTATAACTGTCAGCTCTGTAGGCACCTGCATTCATATGTACACACCCTCCCCTACCACACACACATACATAACAATAATAAACAATAACAATAATAAAATAAACCTTAAAAATACAGCTCCAAGGCTAATTCTTATTAGTCAATTACACTGTAGTGCTGAAAAACCTTGTTTATTGTATAAGATTTAAACAAGAACAGAAAAATAAACATTTCTGATCTTCCTGCCTTTACATGCTGAGTCCTAGGATTATAGGCCTTTGACATCATAGCTATGTGGTGTTTTAGACTGAATTCTGAGTTCTGTGCATGCTAGGTAAGTATTCCACCAACTAAACTATATTCTTACCCCATTAAGTAAAAGCCTTCACAAGTTAAGTTCCTTGTAGTACTCGGATTTTTAAAGTCTGAGATGCCTCTTTAAACGAAATCTAAGAATATTTATGTTTTAATGCTCTTCACATTCACAGTATTAGAAATCTTTTTAGAAATATTTTCAATGTTTACTATTTTTTGACATCTCAATAAAATTTATTCAGAAGGCAATAAATGCTTAATTTTCAAACTTTTATACTCACTATATAAAATGTAGTCTAAGCACTTTATGTTACCTTAAAATACAAATAGCAACAAAAAGTGCAATTGTTAAAAATTACTTCTTCTAATAATTATAAAGAAATAATCAGGCTGGCAAGATGATACAAGTGGATAAAAGCACCTGGAGCCAAGCCTGAAAGCCTGGGTTCTACCCTGGGGATCCAGATGCTTGAAGAAGACAACCTCCTTAGGTTGTCCTGGAACCATCAAAGTACCATGATCCTCTATCTCCCCACTAAATAAAATAAAATATAAAAGAGCAGACATAGCTCAGACTGATCTTCTAAGTGACCTGAGTTCATTTCCCAGCACCCACATGGTGGCTCAAAACCATCTTCAACTCATTCGTGGAATCCAACCTCCTTTTCTGGCCTCTGAAGAACCAGGGATGCATGTGGTGCACACATACGTAGAGGCAAAATATTGGACATATATAACAAAAATTAAGCTAAAAATTTTAAAGATATAATCATTTATAACACTTTTCAAATGCAAGTTCAAGAAGGATAATTTACACACTACAATGTCAATCTAGCAAAAGTTAAGAGGAAAAAAAACACAAAATAACAATTTGTTTTTGAATCAAGACAATCTCTGATTAATGGTTAAACAGCTAACTTTAAAAGCAGAGTTATTTTATGTCAGACATACTTTGGAAGGTCTTACCTGATCCATTTTTCCCCCTGAGCATCAGAGAATATCCTTCATTTCCTGGATACAGATTGACCACTAAGCATGACAAAGTCTCTTGCATAACAAGCTTCTCCAACAAGTTCACATTTCTTCTTAATTTCTGCTTTAAAGTGAGGCAAAGTTCATGAAAACAGTATACTATAACCTTGAAAATTAATTCATTCACTATTGGTGTTCCTTCCATAATACAATTCCAAATACCTCGGGTCTGTCACAATTCTCAGGACAGTAATGTCAACTAAAGTTTTATCCACTAGCATACATTATGCAAATTAACTCACACCATAAACTGGTTATGCATATCAGTATTTAGAAGAGGCCAAGGCAAAAAGATTTGAATTCCAGGCCAGGCTGCACCATACTACCAGTTAGCTGTTCTCGACCTGTTGGTCACAACCTTTGTGGGGGAGTAGAATGACCCATTCACAAGGGGCTGTCTAAGACTATCGAAAAACATAGATATTTACATTACGTTTCTTAAGAGTAGTAAAATTACAATATTAAGTTAACAATGAAAATAATTTTGCAATTGGGGATAACCACAACGTGAGGGAGTTCAACCACCAGAAAGGTTGAGAGACACTATTTTAAACAAACAACAAAAAGGTATGTTAGCTAATGTCTATAAGCACATGGTAGGCTAAGGCAAAAGAATTACCATCACACTGGAAGGTCCGCTAGGGCTATACAGTGAGACTCTATCTCAAAGACAGAACAAAATAGAAGAAAGAAAAAAATAAGAGGAGAAAAATACAGATATAAATGAAGAGCTGAAAACCCCTTTAACTGCAGAGTGATAAGGCCAAAATTCTTCATCAGCTTTTAGTCTATGTAGAAGTAAAAAAGGTCAGAAAGTCTAATTAGCTGAAATGTTTAGCCTAAAAAAGAGCTAACTGGTGAAAGGAAATCATTTATACAGTTTTCTATAAAGTCAATGCAACAGTTCATTAAGAACCACCTGAACTGTTTTTTAACATAACTGAAAATAATATAAAATACACAATTTTATAGATGTATACTTTTACATGACACCAATTTAGAGATTAAACTCATTTCATTATATCTTAGAAAAGATGTGTTAAAATATTTATTTTTTTCAGTATTTTAAAAATAAAATAAATGTTCTGAGTATCTTCTATTAAACGTCTAGCTTTATGATTACAATTGTGTATAAGGTGGGGTAGACACATGTCACAGGCTTCATGTAGAAGTCAGAGAACAATTTATGAAAGCCAGTTCTCTCCCTCCCTATATAGATCTTGGAATCCTCACTCAGGCAAGTACCTTTACCTGCTGAACTATCTCTCTGGCCCCAGGAACAATAAATTTCTATCTATCATCAACATAGGATGAAAACATTATGCAATCTGAAAATGAAGGGGGTGGAGTTAATATATTTAAAAACAAAACAAAATACCCCAGAAAATAACTAGCAGCAACATACTACCTAGAATTGTCTTTCTTAAGGGACAGAGAGCATCTTAGGTTACAGGGCACAAGAAATGCTCAGGTCTTTCTCTATTATCCTAAGAGCAAGCAGACAATATATGCATCAAGCTGGGGTTGCTGACTCATTGCAGTCTTTACAATGTGTCTCTCTTCTCAGCTCTAGCTTCTAAGATGATGGATATGTAAAGTATGCAAATGGTTATGATTGGTTCATAGGTATATACAAATTTTATATTTTAAAAAAAACCCATATACTTTAAACATACAACTTGTTAGATCATCCTTGAATACAACATATGGAAAGTAAACTATATTTATTCATAAAGTTAAGGCTTTTTTCTAAGGCAGACTTTAAACATTACAAGTGTTTAAATGTCATTCATTTTTAAATTAAAAATAAAACAGAAGCTTACAAAGTCCTTAAAACACTTTTAACCTGGGAGTTTAAAATACTTTAAGAAGTTCAATTTCTGGGTAAATTGTGAACTGTTCAATGCCTATTTTAAAGTCCACATTAATTTTTTTTCTTAAAGCTGGGTGTGGGAGTACACACATTAATCTCATCACTCTAGAGGCAGGGGGATCCCAGTGAGTTCCATGCCAGCGTAATAAAACCTGCATCTCAAACAAACCTATAAAACAAAACTTTTGCTTAAGAAATTCCACTTTGCTTAAAAATGTCAATTTCTATTGATTATAATTATAGCACCTTTATGCTAAATTAAACGAGTCACAAGTTTATTCTTTGCCCAAATTCATTTTTTACTAACACACTAGAATCCTTCTCTTATGTGCAGCCAAAATCTCAAGAAGTGTGGTATTGAGATACAAGCTTAAGTCTGCCCAACCAGGTCTCAAAGGAAGGTTAATAGAAGACTCACTATGGCTTTGTTTATGATGTCCCATTACCCAGACCACCACTAACTCACAAAGATTAGCCAGGGGATGGAACTGGGTTAGCCAAAGAGTTGACTAGAGTCAAGACTAGAAAAGATGTTCAACCATGAAGATATAAATCACTTGCTGCTTCAAGCATAATGTTCAAAACTTCCCCCTTCTACCACAACTCCAAAGCCCAATAATATAAAGAATTTATATTTACCTTAACCTCAGGTTCTTTTTCACATTCTTCCACATACAAATCATAAAGCTTTTGGAATATAGACTTTCTAGGGGGGAAAGTAATAAATATACAAGGTAAATAATCAACATAAAATGATTGTTTACTTTTTATTAAGTCAAGTATTTGCTTTATAATGAGACCCTATAGAGAAGACTTTAATGATTTCAACACTTCCACATCAATATGGCTGTTAATTCCTGTACAATGCCAATTCAACACGGTAAAACCATGTGTGTTACATGTTTAAATAATTTTTAAGTCAATTTAAGACTTCATAATGCAGTCTGAGCATCTCAGGACTATCTAAAACGTCTGAGATCTGTAGTTTGGGATTTCTTTAGTTTCTGAAATATGAGGTTGTAATGTAGGCTCATATACATTTACATGGAAGACAATTTTATATAGTGCTTTTTACTGTGACAACATTCTATTATTTGTCACATAAGTTAGATGTGAAAAGTCCATTTGTGACATTCCAACATGTTTCCTAAGTTCCAGATTTTGGAGTATCCCACATTTCCAGGTCAAGGATACACAACCTGTCCAAAGAACTGACAGCATTTAAAATGCCTAGTACAGTAAGTGGTAATTATCCCACTTCACTGACTCATAAGACATTACCAATTAAAAAGTCATACCTTCCACTAGATAGGTATTTCCTTTTAGGAGGTCTCTGCCGAGCACTTTCAACAATATACTGAAATAGAGAAATTGGTCAAACACTTTGTATTCTGCTTTTATATGAGCATGTAAGTGCGCTGTACATCTGCAACGGGTTAGGCTGAAAAGCCCATTTCCAAGGCTCTGTCATGTATGAACTTACACCTTGTATGCAGATCATAAACAAAATTTAAATTTCAGTAAGACTCAACCTAGCATTTCAGTACAATAAATTGGAATTCCATGTGACAATATATGCTTAATGTTTCATAGCTAAATTTATTTTTCAATTGCACATCAGACTGCAATGACCCATATTTTAAGATATTTTACAGAAACTTATCAGGATAAAAAAACAAATTCTATGATCTCGTTTAAATAATTTTTATCCTACAGCCCAACAAAGAATTGCACAAGACTGATAAACTATACATCATCCAGTTTTACATATGCACAGTAAAATTATTAGCACATTTAGACTAAAATCCTTTATTTTCTTGAGGATTACAAAATTTCTTATAATAAAATTTGTCAGTTACAGTCAGTCATATCTCACCTCTGCACGGTCCAAAGCTTGTTCTAGAGCCTGCTGCTGTAAAAAGCAAGGAGTACATCAGAAAAAAGGTTAATAAATACTCTTTACAAAGTGCTTGCTTCATTTTCTGAAGCAAGGGCAATGTTTTTCCTCTCTATCCTCCAATGCACTACTGTGGTCTTTGTTGTTGTGTTATTGTTTTATGACTGTTTTGGGCACCTGATCATTAAGTATAAAAAAAAATGCTAAAATGGCATCTGCAGTCAGTATTTGGAAGCTTTGACATGTTTATATCATGTATTCATTACTCCCTTCAAATACTCAGGTATAATATGTACACATAGAAGTAAATTTCTGTTTTTTCTCTAACAAGGTAGATATAAAAAGGCAAGACTTCCAGAGCAGGAAGACGATGCACATCACCAAACGTGGTGGGTTAGAGATGGGGCCATACCCTTAGTTTACTTTGTAGCCCAGACCGGTCTTAGACTTACAGGGATCCTTTGATCTGAGTATCCCAAGTACTGGGATTACAGGTGTCACAAACTAAACCTGCCTACATTTATTAATTTTAAAGCATGCAAGTAAAGGAATTTGGAGAAATAGTTCAAAGTGGCTGCCACATAATCATGAAGTAGAGTTCAATTTCCAGAATCTGCAGAAGCAAGCTAGACTTGCTGGCACACAGCAGGGATCCCAGTGATTTGAGAAGTAGACCTCAGGGGCCAGTCTGGCCTAAGCAGCCAGTTTTACACCTAAGGACTGCCTGTTAAATAATAAAGCTAAGAAAAGCAGGCAAGAAACAAGTCAAGCTAAGGCCAGGCATTTATAATTAAGAATAAGCCTCCATGTGTGATTTATTTGGGAGCCGAGTGGTGGGTCCCCAAAGAGTAAAGAGCTAAGAGTAAAACAAATAACAATATGCTATGTCACAGCTTACCATGGTGGCATGAGATACAGATCCAAAAAGGTAAAACTTAGATGTGCTACGGAAGTGGGGTGAAAATCATGTCTTCTTTATATACTGCAGAAAACAAAAATGTAAGACTTAGCCTAAGACTGGAAAAAGAAAGACTATTATTATACAGAAATTACTCAAGGAACACACATTTCTAACACATTTTTAAAACAAACTACAAGAAAATGTACTAAACCTACCTACACAGATGAAAAACAGCTCTAAGCAGGGCAAAAGAATCTCAAAGGTCAAATCACTAACCCCACCACCCAAACGTAGCACACTGAGAAAACACTTGTCTTCTAAAATGAGCCTCTTTTCCTGCAGATTCCACAACCTGCCAGCTACATAAGTCACTTCACAGTCAGTCTTAAACATACCTGACTGCAAAACCCAAACCAAAAAAACCTCTCCCCCCCAAATGCCCCGGACAGCATTTCCAGGGTGCTCTGACTTTAAGGAGACACACTCTGAAGAACTTTTCCTCAAATGCAGGGTTCACACCCAGCTTTAAGATGGATGCCCATACCTGAGTCTCTGGAATGGGGTAAGGATCAGGAAATTATAAGAAGCCACAGTGAAAACTCACTACTCTGAATACCAGAAGGGATACAAAGTGCTTGGAAAACCAAGGTTGTCTTGCTTCTATTCTTCACCTATCAGTTTGTACTTACTGCCACATATCTACATGCTACATGACTGATAAAATGCAATTCCAGTGATGAAATACAAGATTTCCTAGGCCAAATTCTTTTTTTTTTTTTTTTTTTTTTTTTTTTTTTTTGAGGAAAGGACCCTAAAGCACAAGCTAGTACAGGCTTAAAAAAAAAATAAAAAATCTGGCAATATAGGTTTTAAAAGCCTAACTGTATAGATTCCATACACTATCTTTTTAAGAATGACATTAATCCTGTCATTGAAGTGCTAAATTTACATAAAATCTTTCTAACCACTAAAATCTAAATACAAAGCTATACTATGTACTTACAAGTACAATTCGGTAACACAAGTTAGTTTCTTTTTTACTAAATTAGAAGGGAGGGGTATTTTAAAAATATTTTATTGCATAGAAGGATGAAAATATACTTCGTGTTATCTATTACATTCTGTATGTGTAAATATAATCTACGAGAACCCATGTGAAAACTACTATAAACATTATCGACAATACAAGCAACTCTCTCAAGTATCACAGACCTACAGACACTCTGTCCCTTCTCAATGTTGTAACCATACGTTCAAATCACTCCTACCTTCAGCCCACTCACATCTGCACCCATCGATCTTTAAGCAAAGCGTTACGAATTGACTTGATGGGAACACTCAACGTATTTTTCTTCCAAAATCTGATGTTAAGTTTATACCAACCACAGTGCCAGTACTCAATGTAACCCAAGTCTGTGCTCATCATCGCTTAGCGTCCTAACTAGGGATCTGATGGCGATAAAAGATGGCTTCCAGGGTAGTCATCAGATACACTGATAACCTCGGTGAACTTGGGTCTCAACTCAAGTTTCTTTCTTTCTTTCTTTCTTTTTTTTTTTAAACCTAAGCTTTACCCTCAGAAAGCCAACTCCACAGAGAAGCAACCCGCCTTTACTCAATAGTCATCCAAGAGCTCGGCCCCGAAGAAACCTTCTGCCAACCCAGCAGCGAGTTTCCACAAATACCTGCGACGGAACCCAAAGGATAAACTATTACTAAAGTGCAGGCGAACCGGGCCGAGAAGTGCTAAGGGGCGTTCACGCTGGATGGCCGTCGCCGTGCCCGCCCAAGCCGGGACTCTCGGAGACGCGGTCCGTCTTCGCCACCGCCGATCCCGCCGACCTCAGATCTAGCCTCAGGCCGGCTGTAACGCCCACCCAAACCTCCAACGGCCACTTCCGGCGGTTGCGCTTCCGATTGGCCAGTTGAAGAGTGGAAGGGGCGGGGCTTGAGGCGGTGCAAGACCCCACACAACGTTCACCTACACCCCCCAACCGCGAGTTCCGGCGGCCACGCTTCTGATTGGCGGGACTGGCGGAGTTGGAGGCGGGGCGGTGGCCGGAAGTTTTGGAAGGGGTTGGGAGAATCGCGGGCTTTCAATGACTTTAGAGGAGCTCCAGGTGTGGGCGGGAGTTTGGGCCAGGTTCTCGGGCTACGTTCTCAGGCCAGTTTGGGTGGCACAGGAGAGCGTGCGTGTTACTGTGGTTTGGGGAGTGCCAGCAAATTCCTTAGTCCTTTTTTACACCTATTTGGGGTGTGTGAGTGTGTGTGCGTGGAGCGAGTGTGGAAGTCACAAAACAGCTTGCGGGAGTCGGTTTTCCCATCACCGCTTTATGTGTGTGCGCTTGCGCCTGTGCCTTTATCAGATAATCCATCTCCCAACAGGAGTTTAATTTTATCCGCTTCAGGGTTGAGATCTAAAAATCTAGAAACAGCACAATTGGAGCACCCTGAATATTTGGTGGTAGTTCTGCACCTTGGAGCACATTGTATCATTGAGGTGTTTTTTTGTTTTGTTTTTGTTTGTTTGTTTTTAAAAAAACAAACTGCCCAGGGCAGTGAATGAATTGTTCTAAGATGTACAGTTTGCAGGTATTTAAAATATTTCAATGTGCCACCACATCTAGTTTGAAAACGTTTTCGTGACTTCATCTTGTGGTGTAACAAGGAATTAGAAGCTGTTTGGGTGACTACTGAGATGGCTCAGTGGGTAACGGTAGTGGCTTGATAATCTGATTTGATCCTGAAATCCACACAGTGTTAATGGAGAACCGACCCTTGCAAATTGTCCTCTGACCTACTCACACACAAGCACAAATAAATGAAATGTCCAAAAACTAGAAGCACAGCTTACTAAAAGCAGTGACCATTACTTGGGCCTACAAAGGTCATGTTTGGCATTTGCCTTCACCAGCCTCAATCTCCCGGCTTATCTTCACAGGTCCTCAACCTGACCGGTCATTCAGATAAAATGCTGAATTTCTGCCTTCTGCCTTTTATTTCTTTTCCTGCCCACCTATTTTACTTTCTGATTCAACTTTCCTAGAGGTAGGATTAAAGGTGTGAGCTACCACTGCTTGGCTGTTAGGCCTTGAACTCACAGATCTCTGCCTCTTGAGTGATGGGATTAAAGGCGTGAGTCACTACTGCCTGACTGACCTTCTTGGTTTAGCATTGGGTGATTCTGTCCTCTGATATTCCAGGCTATTTTTTTATATAAAATATACAATTTATCACCACATATCCTCTTTTGCATCAGAAATAAAAAAGGTTCTATCTAATATAAGAAAATAAATGTACAATAGGTATAATAACTATATACAATATAAACAAGCAATGATTACATGAGTAATGCCCAGTCCATTAGACATATTCAAAGAAAATATTCCATTATTTATCTGTCCCAGCACCTAAGGGAGAATGTGAGATATTCTGAGCTCCCTGTAATCCTACTGTCTGATATTCTTTCCTGGTTTGTTTTCTGATTCCCATTGAGGGGTATAAAAAGAGCTGTGCAGTTATTAAACTTGGTGCCCTGGTCATCACCCCTTGTGGCCCTCCTGACTCCAGCTTTTGATTCTTTCCATTTGATATCTTCATTTCTCTTTCATCCTGGTCTTTTTTTTTGGGGGGGGGTGTCTGTCTAGAACTCTGATAAGGCTGGTCCAGGTCATATGTGGATAACAGGTGGTAAAAGTAAGGGTACTTTTTCTCACCCCCCCCCTTGTGAGATACCCTCTGTATGTTCTGTACCCAGATCATCTTATATCCTCTCCTTTAAGTTCTTGGGCCCATGATGTCCACAAAATAAAGTCTTCATCGTTGATATTGTTATGGGGTATCCTCCAAAGGAAATTTATCAGACACAGGGTCAAGACAATAGAAAGTCTTTATGAGCTAGTCAGTGACTACACTGGGTGTTCAGGATACCAGGGCAGCTGGTAAGAGTTTAAATACAAAAGCCATATCATGAGTTGATATACTTTAGTTGACAAGAACAGTCAACCAGAAGTGAAACCACAGAAGCCAAAAGCAAAAGTTCATACATTTAGAGACTTTCCCAGAACTATGGACTTTGATGGATTAGGTCTTTGTTTTCATTTTGATAGGTGGTGCTGTCTGCATGCTGAATGTTATGGCCTGAAGGTGTTCCCATCATCGATTCTGTTGTGCTAAAATGGTAGGTGCCTGCTAAGTTCTGGGGCCCTGTATACTCTGCTCCTCCTGTGATTCCTGACTGAGTCGTCTACAGTGGCTTCTTTTATACACTGGCCTTTTATTTGATATCACCTTATCTCGACATAAACTTACTTTTTCACTGTTATTTTCTAGACAGGATATCCCAGAATGTCCCCCAACTTACTGTGTATCTGGAAACACTCTTGAACTCCTGATTCTTCTGCCTTCAACTTCCAAGTTTCTGTCGTTTCTTGGGTTTGCCATCACACCTGGCCTCAAGGTCGATATATAATTTTTTAAATCAACAAGTGCACATGGTTTCATGGGTATTTCATAGGTGGAACTGAATTTTACTGGTTGCTTCACATTAGGAAAGTTCCAATGCCATTTTCTCCCTGTGACTGTGGTTTGAAAGAAAATGGCCCCCAAGCAAAGTGGCACTATTAGATGGTGTGGCTTTGTTGGAGTGAGAGTGGCCTTGTTGGAGGACATGTGTCACTGTGGGGTGGGATTTGAGGTCTCCTTCGCTCAAGCTATGCTCAGTGTGGTAAACAGTTCACTTCCTGTTGCCTGTGGATCAGGAACTCTGAGCTTGTTCTCCAGCATCGTGTCTGCCTGCCATGCCTACCACACTTCTCGCCATGACAATAATGGACTAAACCTCTGGAACTTTAAGTCAGCTGAATTAAATGATTTCCTTTATAAGAGTTGCTATGGTCATGGTCTCATCATAGCAATAGAAATCCTCAGATGATGACATTAAAATTATTTAGTAGATTCAGGTTGTAATTCTGTTTAGCCACTAGAGGTCAGAACATCACTTAAAAATAAGTTTTGCACTGATTTTTCATAACCTTTAGTTTTTTAAGAGTTGGCAGGAAAATTGTTTTTTGATAGTTCCCTGTCTTTGTCAGGATTCTCTAAAATAACAGAACTTAATGAATGAGTCTCTCTCTCTTTCTCTCTATATACATTCATAGATACATAGATATATGGGGGAATTTATGAGAATGACTTACAGGCTGCAATCCAGCTAATCCAACAATGGCTGCCTATGAATAGAAGGTCTAAGATTCCATTTGTTCAGTCCAGGAGGCTGGATGTCTCAGTTGGTATTCAGAATATACTAGAATCCCGGAGAAGTGGACTCTAATTCCAATTAAGGGATGGACTTGCCAGCAAGTGGGGAACAAGCAGGCAAAGAGCAAAAGCTACCTTCTTCCGTGTCCTATTCAGGATTCCAGAAGAAGGTGTGGCCTAGATTAGAGGTGGGGTTTCCCAGCTCAAAAGATCTAGAGTAAAGGTGTATCTTCCTGCCTCAAAGATCCAAATTAGAAGTGGATCTTCTCACTCCATATTAAGCAAGAATCTTCCACAAGTGTATTCGCCATTTTGGAGTTTTAGTTCATTTCAGATGTTACTGTAGAATATTAGTTGAATATGTGTTGCCTTCATTTATGCTGTGGAATATTTGCTTAATGATGCAAAGATGTGTTGCATTCTTTCATGTTGTATTTGTTTGACTCTATGAAGCTGTGTTTCCGTGTCTGCCTAAAATACTTCATTGGCCTAGTAAAAAGCTGACTGGCCACTAGAGAGGCAGAAGAGAGAAATAGGTGGGACTAGTAGGCAGAGGGAATAAATAGGAGCAATCTAGGGAAGGGGGAGGAGCAAGAAAAGGAGGATACCAGGGGCCAGCTACCCAGCCACACAGCTACCCAGCCACACAGCCACCCAATCACCCAGCCACACAGCCACCCACCCACACAGCCACACAGCCACCCACCTACACAGCCAGCCAGACACAGTCACACAGCCAGCCACTGAGTAAGAAGGAAAGGAAAATGTATAGAATAAAGAAATGTAAAAATCCCAAAGGCCAAACATAGTTAAAGAAAAATGGTATAATTTAAGTTAGAAAAGCTAGCTAGAAACAAGCCAAGCTAAGGCCAGGCATTCATAAGTAAGACCAAGTCTCTGTGTATTTTTATTTGTGAGTTGGGTGGCAGGACCCCAGAGAGTAAAACAAATATAACTACAGGGTGTAGTCACGTTGACAACCGAGAATAGCTATCACATTCTGAGGGTTGTGAGGCTCACAGATACTAAGCAAGTACCCTGCCATGGGTTGTTTGTCCATCCCTGTTTAAATTGTTTTGAGGTAGGGTCTCACCTAGTTAACCAGGCTGACCCTGAACTTACTATGTAATGTAGACAGGCCATGAAGGTTTACTCTCCCCTTTAGCCAGAATTTTCTGTCCTCCCAGAAACTCTCAAATACCTGGCAGCTTGTGGGAGCCTATATTGTGACTCAGTTTCCCACACTGATTAGAAGAGGAGAAGAGTCACAGTGACTCAACTATGCTAGAGTTCTTAGGAGTTCAGTTTGCTCCTCGATTTAGCCTTAATGACCATGGGACTAGTCTGATAAGCCCCTGAAAAAAAATTCATTATCTTACTGCCCAAGCTAGCAAGAGGCACATGATATAATAAAGTGGCTCACAGCCTGACTAAGAATTGCACAGGGTTTTCTCAAGATAATGTTTAAGTATCTTGCACTATGCTTTGTTTAAATCCTGGCTTAAAAATTATATAACTGCTTTCAGAAAGAAACTCGGAGTCTTTGTGGTTTCAAACAAGGTTCCTCTTGGTTCTGCTTTCCTTCTATATCTAATAAGTGTCTCCCCTAACTGCCACAGTGACATGTCTGCAAACACCAACAGCAGCCACTTCACAAATAATTGACTTGGAGGCTTAATATCACTTATAAATGATCAGACAGTAGCTCAAGCTTATTTCTAACCAGGTATTACACTTAAATTAACCCATAATTCTTAACCTATGTTTAGCCATGTGGCTTGGTACCATTGCTCAGTACAGCATTCTCATCTTGCTTCCTCTACATCTGGCTGGCAACTGCATCTCTGCCTTTCCTCTTCCCAGAGTTCTAGTATGGTTGCTCTGCCTATACTTCCTGCCTGGCTGGCTACTGGCCATTATTGCTGTGGGATTATGTTCTGGCATATTGTAAATATTTGTCCCTCCTATGGTTTAATAAAACACTTATTGAACAGAAGGCAGAAGGAAGTGTGGGCAGGGCTTCCAGACTAAGAAAAACTTTGGGAAGAAGAAGAATAGAGCAGAGATGCCAGGCAGATGCAGAAGAAAGAAAATGAAATTGTGCTCTGAGAAAAGGTACTAAGCCACTTGGCTAATCATAGGTTAGTTTAAGAGTCAAGAGTTAGCAAGTAATATGCCAAAGCAATAGGTCAACCAGCTTGTAATTAATATAAGCATTTGTGTGATTATGTGGGGCTAAGCAGCAGTGGGCTACAGGTTCAGACCTCGAAGCTAGGCTGGACCAGAAACTAAATACTACAAATCATTATTTTATTAAGACAATATGAGTGACAAATACAACAAGAGCATTATCCCACAGCACCTCCTGATTTAGTCTCCCAGTAATTGGGGCTGCTCATCTGTACCACACTGGGCTTGAACTTCTGGTCATCCTTCTTCAATCTCCAGAATATTTGGGCTGCAATGTATGTGCCACCTTTCCTGGCCCTGGGAGCACTTTTCTAGATTATGGGTTTTGGCCAGGGCATAGTGGCACACACTTGTAATCCCAGCTCTTAGGACCTGAAATTAAGAGAATCGGGAATTCAGGGGAGTTTTGGCTGTACAGCAAATTTCAGGTTAGCCTGTACAGCACGAGAGATCCCGCCATCCCTCTTTTTCTAGGTTCTCTGGTCTTCCAAAATAAAATTTAATAGTTTCTTTTTTGGTCACTTTTCAGAAAAAGCTCAAAATTCTAGAGTGAGGTATTATATATCAGTGTGAAACGTATAGACCACCAGGGGTTTTATTTGTTTTGATTTTGAAATAGTCTTACTATGTGTTACAGGATGGTCTCAAACTCCGGATCTTCCCTCCTCAGTCGCTCGGGGCTGCTGCCACAGGTACACAGCCCGACACCAGATGCTTACATAGTGTTAAGCACTCCAATAGGAATCCATTGATTTTGTTTCTGTAATTTATTCAACAGCCGTTCATACAGCCAAGCTGAGGCAGTGAGAGGCGGGCTCCAGCCCTCAGAGGCGGAGGCAGTGAGATCTCCGTGAGTTCCAGACCAGCCTGGTCTACATGGTAAGAGACTGTCTCAACATAAAAATGAAAATGAAAAAGAGATTGAGTGTGTTTATATTTTGCCAGTGGTGAGAGAACATTCAAAAGAAAACCTTTGCTCTTGTTTAATAGGGTACGAGAGGGCTACTGCCAAGCATAAACTAGAGTGGTGGGGGGGGCAAAACACTCTGGGGCATTTGGAGTGATTGATGGATAAACACTTCGGCATGTTTGTGTTGGGGCTGGGAATATTTTAAGCACCTGGACTTTAGTTAATCCTGTTTCCCAAAGCAGTGGTGTTCTCTATATTAGCCAAGGAAGCCAAACAAAGATGGGCTGCCAATGATGGAGGCTGAGTCAGATGTTTTTGTGTTAGAGCTTCAGATTAAACAACTGTGTTGGGATTTAAATAACACATATTTCCTCTTTAAATTTCCCCACACAAAAAGAATTCATAGGAACATGGGAAATGAACTGAAAGTTACAAAATATACCATGGTGAGCTGTGCAAGAAAAAGGAACCTTATGAGGTGAATAAGGCTATAGATATTGAATGCTAAAATTGGCTATCAAAGGGCTCCTGAAAAACTTTGAAACTTGTAACACAGGCCTGTTTAAGATAGCCTCTGGATTTCTTAACAAATAGGGGATAGGCATCAAATTAATCCCATGGCTCTTCTCTAGTTAAATTGTTCCTTACATCATGCTAGAAAAGTGCCATGCGCATGCTCACACAATCCTCTTAGGTTAGAAGTCACTCTTCTGTTCTCTATATAACTTCATGCATGGTTGCAGGTCCAGTAAAAGTTTCCTCTCCTTCACAGAGTGCCCAAGTAGATCAAAAGTTTGTGGGACCACCTTTTCCTTGAACATACATTTATTGAGTTTTGATATATTTTAAAAGCATGATGCTCCATGCCTACTTGAGTAGTTGGTAAGCATCTAAAGGTAGAGTCCAAGCCTTAAATTACTTCTTTGTCTGTTTTAGAAACCTCTGAAACTCTGACACAAGGAGTATCCTTTATCTAGAGTCTTGGGGCCAGATAGAGACAGGGTCTCCCTGTATAGCCCTGGCTAGCCTAGAACTCACTGTGTAGATCAGGCTGGCCTCAGCTTCACAGAGATCTGCTTGTCTTTGTGTCCCAAGTGTTGAGGCTAAAAAGGGACTCACCACTATACCTGGCTCTCAGATAATTTTTTATTCACTTCTTAGTTACCATAACACCAAGGGTTAGCATTTTCTGCTATTTTATTACATGACCATATAAAGACAAGAATTACTAAATGGTTGGTGATGACTCTCATAAATTGCCGTCAAAATTTAGCCACTATAGTCCAGTTAGTTTTCACAGAGAGATGTGTTAATACAGTTGTCACAAGAAGGCTGTTCTTAGCATGTGGCTGGATCCAACATACTAGAAGCATATTTTTTAGGGATATATTGGTCAAGAATCTAGAAAATGTTTTAATATAAAGCACCTGTTCAGTGAGCCTGAACGGTGACACACTTGCAGTTGTAGAGTGAATCTTTTGGTTAATTGACTTACCACTTACGGCTTTCTGCTTTTCTATTTTTTAAGCATTTAAAAAGAATTTAGAAATTTTCTGCATTCTATCTGACCTTTCTGTTGGTGGCTTCTTCTCTCTCTGCCTACACTTCAGTTACTTTTTTATCCAACAGTCACAGCTTTAGTTAAGTAATCTCTCTTGGCATGTGTTTAAGTCACTATTTGTTCACAGAAATGAAGTCACTGTCAGATGGAAGTATTTAGTGTATTATTTAATATGTTGGAACAATGAATCCTAGAAAGCATTTTTATTAAAAAAAATTGAGCCACATAGCTTTCTCTCTTCCTTTATCATACAAATCTCTCACAGGAGTCACACTATAACAATATGATTTCTTTAATTCATTTATTTTTGAGACAGGGTCTGACTGTTAGCCAAGCTGTTCTGGAACTCCAGATCCCCCAAGAGCTGGGATTACAGGAAAGGTGCTACCATAACAGCTGAGCCTTGCTTCTCAACAGTGCCAAACTGGGAGCTAGGCTGGGGAGACGAAGAAGGGGTTCACCGACGTACAAATGATAGCATGAGGTGAACAAGTGGGAGGCCCTAGATAGAAGACGGAGGACAGTGGAGACAAGCACATTGTACCATATTAGGAGGAAGCACACAAGGAAGAACAACCAAGAGCACGGGAAGGCAGTGAGCAGAGAAGCAGCAAGACAAAGCACATCTGGCAAAGGACAAAGAATAGCCTTGCTGGAAATGGCAAAGCCCGGGTGGGATAAATTATCATCGGTCGCCATGGGTGATATGTTACCATCTTACTAAGTTTCAGGCCATTGGCTACAATACACTTTTAGAAAAAAAAACAGGAAGAATGCTTCCCTTGCTGGCGGCACATACCTATAATCCCAGACATGGCAAGTGAGAGAGGAGGGTCAGGAGTTAGTCTTAGCCATATTTAGCCACCTACTTATTCAAGGCCAATCCTTGCAATAAAGACCTTGTTCCAAGTAAATAAACAGATGAAACCCAAGCAAACTGATGAATGATGCGTGAAGACACAAGGCAGCCTTGACTCTACTGGCACCAGGCTTTTCACACTGTATTACTCGAAGACCCAGCTACTACCCCCCACTTCCAGTGTTAAACATGATTTGTTAAACATGATGCTGGGGACTGAGCCCATCTAGAGCCTTGTATATGCTAGGTAAGCATTCTGTTGTTGAGCTCCACATTTCACTCTTATTTCTTAAAATTGTTATTTTGAGGCAGAGCTTTGTTAAGCTTCCTACACTGGTCTTTAGTTTCCTTTGTAACCCAGCCCCTACCACATCCAGATCTGTCAGCACTTGCTTGGCATGTGCCAAGAGCCAGGTTCAAATCCCAAGGCTGTAATTAAAACAACAAAATGTAAAAAGCCACCAAATTTTTGCTAATTGGAAATCCTGTTGAAGTTATGTAGTTACAGGGAGGGAGGGCAGTTTCTAAAGTGACAGAAGAATTAGCATGTGACAATGGACATGGATTGGTTAGGAGTCTTTACAATAGGTGACTGCTACCTCATTTGAAACGGTTCAGGCAAAAGAGAATCTACCGGATTACATAAATGAAGAGCCCAGGATTGCTGTTTGAGGGATGGCTCTCCCCAGACACTAAAGTGATGTTGTCAGCAATTTGGTCTCTCCTTTTCCATCTATTGACTCTTTTTGTTGGCTTCATTTTTCTTCCAGGTTCCCTTCCAAATTATAGGAAAGCTGGTCCAAGTATACTAAGGCCCCAAAATTGCCCTATAATTCCATTCAGGTATTTCTCTCTCCCTCCGACTGCCCCCACCCCCTCATCCCTGCCAAAAACAAAACATATCTGACTAGTTTTGCTTATTGCACGTGCTTATCCTAGAGAAGTCACCTGGTTACTGAGACTAAGGACTGGGATAGGCTGACTGGCAAGTCTGGGTCTTGTGCCTGTTGTTAGGGTGGTTGGGGGGTTGGTGTCTGATGATGCCTGTCCTCACTGGATCACATGGGGTGAAGAGAATAGAGCACTTAAGAAGATGGGAAAGGTTAACCTCAATCAAGGAGGGATTCTGCTTCCTGGTAGCATACTGGTGCTGCAAGGTAAGAGGAAGGGAGGATCTTATTAATACCTACCCAACAAAGAGAACTTTGGGAAAGTTCAGGACTTCTAAGGGCTGAGCCAAAGCTTTAAAGAAGACCAAAGTCTAGTTTTGTAAAATTCATGGACAGTAGATCTCTGGGAAGATCAGAGCTCAGAGAGATTGAGAAGTTTTTGATTGTTTAGCTATGTGTCCTGAATACTGGGGCCTGATACAAAGAGATAAAACATCTGGCTAGCCTGGAGTAAGAGTAAAAAGAAAATATGTGTATGATATGTTCATATAAGTGCAAATGCCCAAGGGAACTAGTGATATCAGATTCTCTTGGAGGTGACGTTACGGGCAGTTAGGAGATACCCAGTGTGGGTACTGAGGCCTGAACTCGTATCATCTGCCAGAGCACACTCTTAACCATTAAACAATCCCTCCAACCCAAGAATTTTAAAGACTTTGTCTTGTTACATATCCCAAGATTGACCTAGAAGTGCAGCCTTCCTGTCTCAGCCACGGGAGTGCTGGAAGTCCATACAGCATGCCTGCCTTATCTAGTAATGTATCATCTGTTTTCTGATTTTGATCAAATGTAAAGAATAAGAAGAGCCCAATGCTGGGATCAAAAATTAAAGGAACTAGAGGAGAAAGAGAAACCAGCAGAAAGAGAAGGGTTCTCCAGAAAGACAGTAGAAGAAGCTTCAAGCCAGGCACGTTTCCATTGGGAGGAATCTGAATCACCGAATACCTCAGATTCTGCAATCCCTTAATGAAGACGATGTGTTGAGCTGGACTGGTGGCCATGGCTTATAATTCCAGTACCCCAGAGGTGCAGACAGGAGGGTCAGGAGTTCAAGACCAGCCTGGGATACATAGTGAGACTCTGTTTCAGGAAAGAAGAAAAAAAAATGAGTTCTACAAATGTATATTATGAGTTCTCTCTTAATGAGCAACCTTATCTGCAAGGGAACCTTGCCTTCCTGTTTCTCAAGCACCCACTGCTCAAAAACTGGAAACTAATACCTCTGCCCCAGTATCCACATGGGAGCAAGCTTTTACTCTCTTTATCCTTGTCTTGGTTTCTTTTCCAAGATGTGATGCTGTGATAAAAAATACTATAACAAAAACACTTTTTTGTTTGTTTTAGAGAAAAAGTTTATTATGGGTCACAGTTCAAGAATACAGTGAGTGTGTAATGGTGGGAAAGATAAGGCAACAGAAACTTGAAATAGCTGGTTAAATCACAGCCAGGATCAGGAAATAGCAGTGAATGCATGTTGCTGCTCTGCTCCCCGTCTTCATTTTTACAGTCTACAGTCCTCGTAGGGCATGGTGTTGCCAACAGGGGGCTAGTCTTTCCCCGTAAGTTCACAAAATCAAGATAATTTTAATAATCTCTCACTCATACCCAGATGCCTGTCTCCCAGATAATTCTAGAGTCTTTCAAGTTGACAATAACAACCAGCACACATAGTTATAGCCCATCTTCCCCCAGAACTGCAGGCCCTCATCTGTCTGCTTTAACTGGCACTAACCTTTGGGGAGGTTGAGGTGTAATTCAGTCTTTGACCTCTTCTTCCTCCTTGTCTCTCCCTAACCCCTCTCTCTCTCCTCTCTCCCTCCCTCCCTGCCACTCTCTACCTGCCTCTTCAGTATTGATTATCCACCCACTTTGTTTGCCTCGAATAATAACTTCAACTCTGTTTAACATTAAATCAATACAAAGTTAGAATAAACATTGACACGATGCTTTAAGAATTCTGAGTGATAAGACTGCTATTTGCCATCTCATTCCCGATAAGAAGATGTAACTTTATCTATAATTCTCCAGTGTTAGAACCCATTGCAAGACTTTATAACCTTGAGGCTTATTTAAATATTTGTTGTAAGAAATTGTCCTAGCTCACCCAAGTTACGTATTTTGTTTGCCAGAGGAAATTGAATTTGCTCACCAGCTTCATGGTAATTAACCACTGACCATGTCTTCATTGATTTTTCTCCAAACTCGATCTTACCCATAGTTAAGCTTTGCAAATCCTCTAGATAGACAACTTTCCTGGATAGTCTAGAGTTTTCTTTTTGTTGGTAGATAGAGCACCATCTCCGTCTCTCATGTTTCCAATAGAGCCCCATCTTGTTTTCCCCAACAATAAAGGCTACATTCCGATTCCTATCTAAGCCCCCAACCCTCTCCCCCTCTTATGGAGAGTGGAAATCCTGCTATCACGCTCCCCGAGTCATACTCCAGGCCCTTTTCTACAATGCTTCATTGCTGAGTCTGAGGAGGAGGGGTATGATAAGTCTTGCTGAATTCTAGTGTAAGTTAGACATCCACTCGGGAACATAATGCTTGGCAGCAAATGGGAAGGAGATGAGGAACATTGCCTGATTCTAACACAGGCAGTTACCAACATTTCAGAAAAGAGCCACGTTTCTCAAAGAGCTGTGTAGAGTTTAGCCTTATGAGACCTTTAGTCCTGTTCTTTCTGGGGACTATGCTTACAGGCCCTCTCAAGGCCCTTTTCCTATGAGTGAGGTTTCTTTAGAGAACACTTGGGAGTCACTGGAGCCCTGGGAATATGAGGCCAAATATCTCTAAGCTCTGCAGGGCCTCTTTAGGCCTCCTGGCCATGTCCATGTTCCTGAGTGTCACATGTGTCACTTCGACCCAAGCAATGGACACCTGAGAAGTAGATAGAAGTCACAACTACCACGTTGGGACTCAGAATCCTTTGACAATCCTTGGCATTTATAAGACATTTTAATCAGCAATATAGGCTACAAATAGAACATGCTGTAATTATCATCTTGTTGACTTGGCTCTTTACCTTCCAAATGTTTCTGATCAATGGTAGTTGTTATCATATATACTTTTGCTCCAGGCTCTGCAAATGTTTATGTCTAGCAATTATAATTCACCAGTCAGAATGTCTAGTGTCATTGGTCCACTGATTGGTCCTATTTCTGACCCAGTTTTATAGAAATGAGTCAGGGGCCTAAGTCTCCTCTGTTCCTCAGAAGCATAATTGGCCTGGATTGGAATTGCAACCACAGATATACTGAGCCTGTAGCTGTGACCTTTTGCTTCAGGGCCACAGAAGCAACACGTGTGATTCTCACTTATCTGGAAGGGAATAAAGACCTTGATGAAAACCCCAAATGGAGAGGCTATCTAAAGATAACACTCATCTGGGAATGTGCTACAGACTGTTCAGACTCCAAGATTTCCTTTCCTTGACGTGAGTCTAATTACAAAAACTTGCTTGCACTGGTATGTGATTACACTGCCGTGGGTAGTGTAGCGCCACAGTGGGAGAATGGGCAGCTCTCTCAGGTGGGAGTTACCTCAAGTAAACTTCAGTTGAGGAAATCTACCTGGTATCTGAAGCAGACTCACTTCCTCTGGTTTTCTCACGTGGAGAATGACAGCCATGCCCAGATGGGGTTTGCTTATCAGAACATGTCTACATGTTGCTGTAAGCAGATGAAAATCACCTTGCATTATTTGCATTTTTAAAAGTGTCATTTCGCTTTTCTCTATTTGTAACAGGTACACACGGGTATTTCTGGCACTCGGGAGGCTGAGGTAGAAAGATAGTGAATTTGAAGACAATCTGGGTTTAGAGTGAGTTTCTGACTTTAAAAATGCAGTGGAGAGCTCTTTAAAAAACTTAAGGGTGTGTGTGTGTGTGTGTGTGTGTGTGTGTGTGTGTGTGTGTGTGTGTGTGTGCACAGATTCATGTGTGTTGACTGCTGCTGATACTGCTAGATTGTGAAAAATCTTATATCTGGATATCTGTTGTCACCTTGGGTAGGGAACAGCACTGAACTGGCTGCTCCCTTCTCTCTTAGGTCCCATCCTTTCCTTCCCCTCTAGGGTTGAAAGGATACAGATATTTATTCTGCAAGTTCTTCTTTTTCTTCATTTCATGTCTGTAAAGTTGATGACATGCCTGGATTTTTCCATTTATATTTTACATGTTTGGGGACAAGATGTTTTAAGTTCTGTGATTCTTTTTGCCTAAGACAAGTTTCTAAATGATGTCACATTTTGGAAACGAGAGCTGAGATTTAAAACGTGGCAGTTAGTTAAAACTTGGATGCAGTCAGGGTTTCTACTGTTCCTTGGAATCGCTCAGCATGACTTCTTGATGGGTGGAGAACCCTCTGTCTTTTGGTAGTTCCTAGGGACTCAAGGTCAGAGGTCAGAGAAACACAGAAGACAAAGTGACACATTTGAAACATGTGGCTTTATTTCTATATGTCTGCATGTGTGCACCGAGAAGCTATAAGTATTAAGGTTTTTTATTTCCCACATATACAACATGCATACTTAAAAAAAATGTTGGCAGCTTCACTTTGTGGCAATTGCCACCCAAAGCTTTGAATTTATGGTTCGCTTTGCTCTATTCTTTCAAACAGCTGGACTACAGGCCTGGGTCACCTCGGCCAACTGAGAAGGAGCTAGTTTGATGTAAATGTAACTAAAAACCAACATAAAGTAATTTGAAGTCCTTATTAGTGGTGGTATTGGTAGTGTTAGAAATTGAACCAACAGCTTGCATAGAAATGACCTCATTATGAAGCTTAGGTTAGCCTTGAACTTGACCTAGGCTCCTGAGGGCTGAGATTATAGGTATAACCACTGTATCTAATGTGAAATGTTTTATTCAACCTATGTAACAAAAATAGCGTGTGCCCAGGGTGGTGCTGCCTTCCTAGTGTGGTACCACATACCCAGTATGGTACAGTGTGCCTATTGTGCTACCATGCGCCCATCAGGACACCATTTGCCTTCATGGTGCAGTACTTGGTGTTGAACAAGAACAGTGTCCAAGCACTTGGGCCTCAGAGTATTAATTCCTACTTGTCATTTGCACTTTATCTCAGCTGTAGGCCTCTGCTTCTTGTGGCCCTCTGGTCCTTCAGTCAGCCTCCCAAGGGGTATGCTGTCCTCATAACGGGAGGTATGGTAAATGTCACATCTCAGTCACAAAATGCATATATGTCAGGCCCAAAGACATGGGGAACAGTTTTTTTGTATGGGCAGGTAGCAATGGGGCATATAATCATTATTATAATATAATAATATCATATTATCATGGAGGATCTTCTCATTTCACAGAAAAAAAAAAAACAGACCATGTGGAAGTTAGAGGAGTCACCCAGTCACGTGACTGGTAAGAGGAGGATGCCATCTGACCCACAGCAAGAGTGCATTTCCCTGTCTGTTTTTATTGCTACCTGTTTCGGAAACAGTCTTCTCATGACTTGACCATATAACCCCTTCTTTGTGATCTAGCCTTTAGTGGCTTTAACATATAGCTTTAACAAGTGGTCTTGAAACTCAAATGGCCATTGTGTTGAAGATGGATCACGTGTCCTTGGATAAAGCTGTGAATCAAAAAGTACATTTAATTCTCAGCTCTAAAACTAAAGAAGCTTAATAGTACTTCCCTAAAAGTTTGTATAGATCTTTGTATTTCTCGATAGCAGTTAAAGGTATTGTCTGCAGAGTCAAATGTGTTTGCTAATGGCTGTTATGTGGATGTTCGCTCACATGGACTTCTGTATTTCCAGATCCAGATGGGGACCAATGAGAAAAGTGGTGACAGGAACCTGACTTGCTTCCAGTTAGCTTCCCAGTGAGCTCTCTATGCCACAAGTCAGGGCTACCAAGTCTCTCAGAACATTTCTCCTCACTTTACCACTGTCGGGTCTGCCCATGCTCCATATTCTAATTCCAGCAATGCCTCAGGGCTCCATCATCAAGTAGGTTTTTGTGTCAGAAGGCTCCTTTCCTAATATCATTAGTCAAATACCAAATGTTGGTTTAAACTCAAGTAAAACTTTTCCTTAAACTTCAACACCCTTTTGGCCTAATACCTTTCCCCTAGCAGATAGACAGTCAATCTTGTTTTTAATTAAAATAAATGAAACTACTGTATCACGAAGACAGTGTTTGCACTCATTCATTCAGGAATTAGTCACTGAACATTTCCTGATTACAAAGCACAGTTGATGTGAAGAGGAGTCATCAAGGTAGAGCAGTGGATTCAGAATTAATGCTCACAAGAGGCTGATTACCCCTGTGTAAATCTCATGAAGAAGAGGCTCTGAATTTTGGATGGCCCCACTGTGGACTTATACTGGTTCTCATATACCTATACTGGTACTTAAATATCACATGTGGGCTAGGGACGCAATCCAATGACAGTGTTATTTCTCAGCAGGTTGATCTCTCTCTCTCTCTCTCTCTCTCTCTCTCTCTCTCTCTCTCTCTCTCTCTCTCTCTCTCTCTCTCTCTCTCCACACACGTGTATACACACCCTTATAAAATAGCTTACTGACACCTTCTTAAGACTTGCTTGTTTGAAGCAGGATTGCATTCTGAATCCTAGACTGGCCTATAGGATTCATTACAAAGCCCAGACTGGCCTCAAACCTGTGGCCATCTTGTTCCTACCTCCCTGATGCTAGGATGATAGGCACTTCCTACCCCTTGTTTCTTTCTTTTCAATATCTCTCTCTTCAACCTGTGGGATCTAACTGTAGTTGGCAGGCTTGTTAGCAAACAGGCTGGGGAAACTTGCCGGCCACCAGTCTTTATTTCTCAATTGCCATCATAGCTTTTACTTTCCTCTTAGCACAGCTGACCCCAGTAAAATAGCATTTTCTGACTAAGTCTATGACAGTGCATGGAGGGATGCAGATTTTGCAAATCCTGAATAAAAAAAAAATGTGTCCCATTTTAAGAAAAATAACATGGACAGAAAAATGTGTAAACCAAGCATGGTGCATTTAATTTGGGGGAAAGAAATGATTTGCTTGAGCAGCGAAGTCTGATTCTTTCCCCTCCAAGTTCTCTGGAGGCCATGAGTGAAAAATGCTTGCACAGAAATACTTTCTCCCTCCACCCCTGACCATTCCAGCACTTACAAGGAACCCTGAAAATTGTGCTTTATTTCTTCCGGTAAATCTGTTTCTGCTCCCAGTTAAAAACTGTGTCTAACTGGCATCAGCTTTGGTATTGTGAATTTTTAGTTAGCTTTCTGGATTTCTTGGTACCTTATGATTTGGGGATACTTTGTGTTAGGAGTGGTTTTTGAACTGTAAGACTTTCCTTCTATGTGAAAAGAGTTTGGCCATAGATTTGGGCTGACTGTCGTCATTGGAGAAACCATTTGGCATGTCTATAATCTACTTTTGGAAATATCTAAACAGTATATTGAATAAATAATGAAAATCTGACCTTAAATAAATAATGTTGTCACTAAGGGATTTCTGAAGTTTATGTGGCTTAAACGCTGTGTTTAGAATAACATTACCCAGAATCTATCAGTTCACTGTTAATGTTTTAGAAATGATTAAACTCTATAGAATGAGTTAAGTCATTTCCCCGACTCCAAACTTCATTGAAAATTAGGCTTGCAACCTGGATGGGGATTCTATTTGTTTCATTATCCAAAAGCGACAGAAGAGGGCGTCATTGTAATGCTGTAGATTTTTTTTTTTTTTTTTTTTTTAATTGCTTAGGAAAGGATGCTTTCTTCCCATTGCTTGGCATCTGTTCACCCATTTTAAGATTTGCGTATGTTTATTTGAAAGAGAAAACGGTTTTAGGCATCAGTTTTACTATATTAAGAATGTATGGTATAATTGCAGCCTTAAAATATTTTTCTCAGTTTAAGTGAAATAATTAAAATTTTAACAGTTTCTTCTACTTCCTTTCACAGCAGAAAGAAACTCTGTGTTCTCCTCTTCTTGCCTGGCAGACTGTGACGGTTTTTTTTTTTTTTTTTTTTGGTTTTTTTTTTTTTTTATTGAAACCATACAATTGCCTAGCAGATCATAGATCATTACAGTTCATTCCTGTCAATCGTCTTATTTTATTCAACAATCAGGGTGATTACAACAAGGTACTTGGAAACATAGATATCACACCTACTTCACCCTGCAGTCACCCTTCAGGCAAATGTACCTAAATTATAAAACAGTGATCTAATATATACAGAATAAAAGTTTCAGGGTTCATATCTCAAAAATGAATGGGGTTGAGTATAGCTGATTGGCTAATTGAAGCTGCCCTAATTATTCAGTGGACCCATCTTATGAAATTTAAGAAAAACCACACCTCTAAGAAGACTCTCAAGTGGCTAACTGGGCCTAAATCCAATGTGTGTCCAGTTTTGACTGGGTAATCACATGTTACTTCAGTTTCTTGAGAAACCACAAACTTAACGATGCCAGGCTTCAAGTCAGGCATGGTAAAGAGCCTCTGGGAATTCCTATTTTGCCACCTCATTTGGACCAATGAATTACAACCCACAATCAGCCATTCAAAAGAGAAGGGACCCACTTGGTGGCACTCTCATTTACATATCAGAACCTAGCTGGAGCCTTGCTGGGAATCCTCCTGTCTTTGTTTCTTCTTAGAGCACTTCTGTGGGAACTCTGTTTACCCAATCTGCAAACTGTTTTTGTTTGTTTGAAATGGAGACAGGATCTCACTCTGTAACCCAGGATAACCTGGAATTCACTAGGTATCCCAGGCTGGCCTTGGACATGTGGCAATTTTCTTTCTTCGGGCTCTTCAGCTCTGGGGTTCCAGGTATGAACTATTCTTCACAGAGAAACTGTTTTTCTGAAACTAAGTACTCACTTTCCATCTTAAATTTTCATTGCACTCTTATAACAAATTCGATTATGATCAGGGCCCGTATGACATAGAAAGTAAAAGGATTGGCAGAGCCACAGTTTGTACATGCACTCCTTCCACACTCAAGGGGGGATCCTTTAATACCTGTCTGGGTGAGTGTCCCTGACAACACTGACACTTGGGTTGCTCCTGACTCTGCAGTCTTGTGATTCTGAGTGCCAGTCTCTTTGTTTTATGTCTATGTCCAAGGTACTTTTTCATTGCACTCGGCCATTGCACCCAGTCTACCTCACCTGCCACCATGAGGACCTGAGGTTGAACTCAGATCGTCAAGACTTGGTGCCAGCTGCCTTTACAAGTTGAGCCATCTCACTGGCCTTTTTAAGGTTATTTTATCAGGATTAAAAGACAATACTACAGTTTTGAGTTTCCCATTTATTTGTGTAAATTCTCCATAAATTATCGATTAGTTTTGCAGTCACAGTGACAGCATGTCTTACAAGAGGAAAAGCTTTGGTTTTGTGTTACCATTTGAGAGGGTTTGGGTAACCATAGTGTGGCACAATAGTTTACATGATGGTAGTGGGACACAGGAGGAGATGGGAAGGAACCAGGCCAGGACATAGCCAGTGAGGCATCTCCCAAGACCTCCATCCCTCATCAAGGCCTCATCTCTTACTCAGCTTCCAGTATGCTGTGCTGTTACCATTCAATAAGGAATGGATCTGTTCATTGAGTCAGAGCCTTTGTGACATAGTTCTTTCCGGAAATGCCCTTGCACACATGGAGGTGCTCTTAATGAATCCCTCAGGTATTTCTTCATCCAATCAAGTTCACAGTGGCTATTAACCACTACAAATTGTAAACATCTAAATACACTAGAATTGGGAGATGATTTTGTCTCCAAACTGTGACTCTTCAAAATTTTTCCTTGTCTGGTTTTCCTGCCTCTTTAATGTTACTGAAATAGTGAAGAACGTTTGGGTTTTACTAACAGCTAATATTTAGCATTTATATTGAGCTAGACTCTGAGCTATGACTCTACACATTTCTGTGGTTTTATTCTCACAATGACCTTTTTGTGATATTCCCACTTCCAGATGGAGAGACTGATTCCAACCAGGATAGCACAACAACAACAATAACAACAAACAAACAAAATCCCACAGAGTTACAACAGCTAAAATTCATAAAACCAACCCGAGGCAACAGGAACCTGAACTCAGTTCTTAAGTGCTGTCCTAAGTTGCTGTTATGGTCCACTGCGGTGGCTTGAATAAGAACGGCCCCCATCGGCTCATATGCTTGAATGCTTGGTCACCAGGGAGTGGCCTTATTTGAAAACATTACAGCGTTTGGGATATATCAACTTACTGGAATAGGTTTGATCTTGTTGAGGAAGTATGCCACTGGCAATGGGTTTTGAGGTTTTAAAAGCCTATTCCAGGTCTAGGCTCCATCCTAGCTTACAGGTCAGGGTATAGCTCTCAGCAACGCCAGCACCATGTCAGTCTGCCTGCTACCTTGCTCCCTTCATGCAATAGGGCAATGATTAAGGCAGTGCCATAGAATGCAGAATAATTTTCTGTGACTATACTGTCACACACACACACACACCACACACACCCCGCACACACATACCACACATACCACACACACACCACACCACACACACACCCCCCACACACCACAGACACTATACACACACATACCACACACACCCCACACACACCACAGACACAATATACACACATACCACATACACACACACCACACACACCACACACCACAGACACTATACACACACATACCACACACACCACACTACAGACACAATGCACACACATACAACACACACACCACACCACAGACACTATATGCACACATACCACACACACACACACACACACACACACACACACACACACACACACACACACACACACACACACACAGAGCCTTCCATGTTTCTGACAGATCCAGCAACAGCATTCATCATCATTATTCCTTAAGCGCCATAACAGATGGGATTTACATTGCAGGAGTCATTGAGTCCATGCCCAGCTGTTGATGCTGCAACAAACACTGTTCTTTGCAGACTTCACACTTGAGAACCATGCAATCAAGTTACAAAGTAAAAAACAAAAACAAATACACCCCTCTCCCCAACCCCCCCCCCAAAAAAAAACACCTCTGAAAAGCCCAAGGCTTATAGTGCTTTAAATAAATTTATGGTATGGGGTTGGGGTGCACGTGGCTTTCCATCAATAGAGTGAATAGACACACCTAAAAGTGAACAAGAGGATTTGTATGGGTTCTATGTCAGTACTATGACAGTTTGTACAAAGGACTTGAGTGTTCAAGGATTTGGACAGATGCAGGCTTGTCTCTTGCAACTGCTTATGGATGTCAAAGACTCATTGACTTTTTAGTTGAGACTTAAAAAAAAAAATCTATCAAGGAGGATTTTAAACAGATAAAAGGTAATAATAATACAATAGTCATTCATGTATTCATACAGCTTTGGACATCTGTCAAACAGCTTTGAGCTTGTCTACTGGAGCCCAAAATGGTCCCAATTATGCTAATTATTAAAAGGGACATGGTTATTAACTATTTTATATAAAGTAAATAGCTGTTAACTTTGTAATAAAAAACGACTATAGCTCTTTACAATCTTGCTATGTGGCCTGGTGTTAGGATTACAGGCATGTATAGCTTGAAAACCATCTCTACATTGTACATATTTCTATTTCAAAGATGTTATCTGGATGGTGGTGGGCCACCCTAACAACAGCACTGGGGTGGCCAGGCAGGCAAATCTCTGAGCTGGAAGCCTAGGAAAGTCTGCAGAATGAGATCCAGAAGGCTCATGGCAACATAGAGAAACCCTGTCTTGAAAAACAAAACAAAAAGATACAAGTATTGTGTGTTTCTTAAAGCAGACCACTCAGTGCAGACATCTGAAAGCCCCCTGTGGCTTTGAATACATGGGGTCTGTAGAGTGCCTGGGGAGCACATGGCAGAGTAGAGCTGTGTGTTTGGGGGTGGGGGAATGGCTTTACTGGCTTTTAGGATGCTGTCTCTGGATCAGTCAGCCTGGATCAAGTGATTCATGAGTTAGTCCTTCTGTTTAAAAAGAGTCATTTTTAAAGTATTTAGTCAGCCTCAATATTGGACAGAAAAGAGAATTCCCATATACTCTCCCCCACTCCCACCCCACCTCCACCCCCATTCTGAAATATACACAGTCTTCCCAACTAGCAACATCCCTGGCCAGAGTGGTACTTTTGCTACAATTGTTGAATTCATATAGAGACATTATCACCCAATGTGCTTGTGTCCATTAGGCAGGCCCTGGGCTCATTTTGTTTGTTTGTTTGTTTGTTTGTTTGTTTGCTTTTTCTTTTTTTCTTTGCAGATGTGCTAGGTTCCAAACCAAAAGCCATGTGCCGTTGTCCAAACTGACTGAGCTGTATCCTTAGCAAAGGATTTCTTCTGTGCTGTTTTTAGGGTTTGGGATATATTGTTCCATACAAGGTCGTCCTACTGCCCTAATCATCTGGGATTGTCTTCTATTTGCTACTTAGTTTCTGGTATAAGCGTCCGCGTTTTCTTGCCTGTATTTCTAACCATCAGAAAACTCACCATGGTAACTGAGATCCTTGATTTAAGCCCGGTCTGCAATGACTGCATGTCAGAGAATGCACCACAGATGTGCAATGGCTCGTGATATTGTCATAGGATCTTTTTTTTTTTTTTTTTTTTTGTCCTGTAGGGTCACCTACAGAAGCAATCTGCATTACCCCGCGCTTTCTAACAGCTTTGTCTTGTATAGGTACCTCGACTAGGAAATGATGTTTTCACCACGTTTCTGTACTAGCCCTTAATTCTTTATGTGGAATATCCTCACAGCACTTCCCGTGCCTACAGAACCATTTGGTCTTTATTCAGTCTCCTTCTTCTGTTTTGGCTGAGTGTCACTCACTGGCAAACTTCTGATTCACTACTGGGAACCTCATCCTGGCTTTGTCCACTTGGTTTTCTCAGGAGGATGGAAGCTGTGCACATTCCGATTATGTTCATTTGGATTGAAAAATGGCTTGCCTTAAGTTAATTTAGGACAGTTCGGGCGGCTGACGTTTGACTAGCTTCTCTTCTTTGCATCTGGAGTTCAGTTTGCCTAGATCCCAGAAACAGCAGCTTGACTATTTCCATAACTCATTTTTCAGGCTATAGTAACTTGGCTTATTGAAACACCTATCCTTTGTTGCTTTTCAAGAAAACTGAGGATTGAATCAGTGAGATCTGACCCCGTGTCTAGCAGTGACTGGTGAAGACGTAATTACCAGCTTTGTGGGGTAATAGTAATTGGAGGTAAGGAAGGTGAAGTGAGGTCTTAGGCAGAGGAAGACTCAGGCCAGGAAAGCAGAAAGTCTAACTTCAGGTCTTCACCTCCTCCTCTGTTCCTTCCTCCAAGTCCAATCCCCTGTCTCATACAGAGCTCTACAGCAAATACGCTGTGGTCTCTCCTCACTCTCCTCCCCCAGTTTCCAGGAACCAAGCAGATCCTGCTGTCCTTCCTGTAGACCCCTCGCCCCCATTCCTAGCCTATGCCGTTCCTAAGTGTCAGCTCCCAATATGTATCCAGTCCCAAACTAGAAACTAGAAGGAAAACTCCAATCTAAAAAGGTTAACCACACTCAAGAAAACACACAGGGAATAGATAATCCCAGATGAGCACATCAAAAAGAGAGGAACCCACCCCCCCCCAGGATATTGCTATCTCTCAACACCAATGGTGTCAATACCCCAATAAGAAAACAGATTAACAGGATGGATACTAAAACAAGGTTCATCCTTCTCCTGCATCCAAAAACATACTCACAAATGATTACAATGAATACAAGTAAAAACATCATGTTTTCCATATCCCTTACATAATTAAACATTTTATATATTACAGGTGAAAAAAAATATCCCCAAGAATCCACATACATTCACACCTAAGCATCTTGTCATAGATTAACAGTGTAAGCAAGCAGGGTATTCTCAGTCAGTTCTTTTATAGGCCAGCTGTGCTGTGGTTACAAAGAAAGGACCAATCACTTAATTACTTATCTTGAAAAGGAATCATAAGGAATTTTAAAGGAATCACAAAGCCAAACTTTTATACATAAAGACAATCAGTCAGCTTTACTTTAAATCTTTAGTGTGCATATCCACTCATTAATAGTTTTTTAAGCCAAAACTTGATATTTAAAAAAGTAATTTTATATTTCTTTTTGGAAGCTCTAAAAGATCTTTCTAACTCTATGCCACCTTCCAAAATTAGCCAAAGCTCACATAAGCAATTTAAACAGACATATTCCCCAGTGAAATAGAAGCAGCAATTAAAAGTCTCCCAACCAAAAGGGAAAAAAAAATTCAACCAAACAAAAAGCCCAGGACCAGATGATTTTAGCACAGAATTCTACCAGACTTTTAAAGAAGAATTAATGCCAATACTCCCCAAATTATTCAACAAAAGAGAAACAGAAGGAGCCTTGTTCAATTTGTTTTTTGAGGCTGCAATTATACTGGACCCAAACCACATACAGACCCAACAAAGAAAGCATTATAGGCCAACTCTTCTTATGAACAATGATCCAAAATTCTCCATAAATACTTGCCAGCTGTATCACAGAACATATCAAAAAGATCATCCACCATGATCATGCAGGCTTCATCTCAGAGATTCAGGGTGGTTCAATATACATAAACCAGTAAGTGTCATCCACCCTATAAACAAACTGAAAGACAGAAACCACATGATGATCACAATAGATGCAGAGAAGACCTTCATCAACCATCTAACACCCCTTCTTGATAAAAGTCCCGGAGAGATTAGGGATGTAAAGAACATATCTCGACTTAATAAAGGCACCGCCCTTAGCCAACATCATCTTAAATGACGAGAAACTCAGGGCAGGTCCTCTAAAATCAGAAACAGGCGAAGGCTGTCCACTCTCTCCATACCTATTCAATACGGTACTTGCTGTCTTAACTAGAGTCATAAGACAACTGAAGGAGACCGAAAGGATACAAACTGGAAAGGAAGAAGTTGAAGAATCTCATAACCCTGGTTCTGAGTTGGGGTAGTTTCAGGGTTGGTCAGCCCACAAGCTCTCTTCCACCCTTGCCTCCAGGACGAGCACTCCAGCATTGCCCCTTTCTAGTTCACCTTGGAGCGACCAGACGAGCAAGGGGCGGGGCCAGTTGTGCTTTCACACACTCGGTCTTGACTTTGCCACACCTGGACCAACAGGACCTGCTCTACTTTATTGCTCAGGTGGGGTGCAGGGGGTACCCTCTGGAGTGCTGCAGCTGGTGAGGGGCAGGAACAGCTCTCCTGCTCTTCCGACCTCGGGGGCAGCTCTCCCACAGGTCTCAGGCAAAAGGGGGTAGGAGGGAGGAGGACATCTCTTTCCCATCCATGCTGCTCTATGGCAGATGAGGGGAGGGACCAGATCTCTCATGCTCACATCCCTGCAAACAGGGTCAGCTGTGTTGTTCTGCCCAGACAAGGTGCAGAGACAGATTTCTTTAGTGTTGCAGCTGGTAAAGGGGAGAATCAGCTCCCTCACAAGCTGGAAGCAATATGGGTGAGGGGGAAGACGGGCAGGCATCTTTCTCTCGCCTATGCTACCACATGCCATAGGAGACAGGCGTGACCTGCTCTCCCATTCTCATGCCCTTGGGGGCAGCTTGCTCTTGCCCCTTCAAATAGCTACCCGGGTGAGGTGTAGGACCCTCCCTCCAGCGTGCTTCAGTGGGTGAGGGGCAGAACCATTTCTCTAATGTCCCAGCCAATGAGAGGACAGGGCCAGCTCTGTACAGCTCTGTCCTCTCAGCCTTTGGTGGGATAAGGAGCCATGGACATGAACAGAGACCATGGCTGCATCAAAGCAAGGAACCTAGACATCCCTCAGCAGTACAGGCCCAGACATCACAGTGGCCCTGGGTAGCAATTAAGCCTCCCACCTCAGCCCATTATTTACTTCTTTATCTATTCAGATATACCTCTGTCTGTCTACAGGATGACACAAACCATTCTGCTTCTCTCTTTCTCTCTCTCTCTCTCTCTCTCTCTCTCTCTCTCTCTCTCTCTCTCTCTCTCTCTCTCTCTCTCTCTCTCTCTCTCTCTCTCTCTCTCTCGTACTACATACATTTGCTCACCATAATAGTAACTATATGTATGACTGGCATCATAAGGTGCCAGATGGGCTTGTGTTTTTTTCTCAGAGCTTGGGCTGGTCCACGACTGGGTCTCTGGGTCCTGCTAAGTCCTTCATTGTCTGGGCAGGCCCATGCTTTCTCACCACAAAGCGATCAAAGTAGTGCCCAACTGTTCGGCACCTGTGGCACAGGTGGGCTCACGGTAGGTGAAGAGGTGATCCTGGAGACCTCTCACAGGCAGGAGCTAGAAAGCCCAGCTGTGTTTGGGTAAGTTCTGCCCACGTTCTGAGCACAGCTGTTTGCTACAGTTCTTTCTCAAGCCGAAAGCTGAAGTACCTTGATTTGCAGATGATATGCTAGTATACATAAGTGGTCTGAAAATATCCTATGTCTAATAAATACTTCCAGAAAAGTAGCTGGATAAAAAATTAACCCACAAAATAAGTAGTCCTCCTCTACGCAAATGACAAATGGATTAAGAAAGAAACCAGGGAAACACCTTCCACAGTAGCCTGAAATAATATCAAATATCTTTGTGTAACTCTGATAAAAGCATTAAGACATAGGGGAAAGAAACTGAAGAAGATATTAGAAGATGTAAAGATCTCCCATGCTCATGGATCAATGCAATCCCCATCAACATTCCAACACAGTTCTTCACAGATCTTGAAACACAATTTTCAGCTTCATATAGAAGCACACAAAAAACCCAGGCTAGATACAACTATCTTGCATAATAAAAGATCAGCATTAGGCATCACTATCCCTGATTTCAAGTAGCACTACAGAGCTACAGTAATAAAAACAACATGGTATCGGCACAAAAATGTTGTAGAATATTATTGTAAGGTGTGTTACTTTTGTTTGTGTTGCATTTGTTTAATTCTGTGAAGCGGTGTGACTGTGCCTGTCTAAAACACCCGATGATCTAATAAAGAACTGAACGACCAATAGTGAGGCAGGGGAAATGATAGGCAGGGATAGCAGGAGAGAATGTATACAAGGGAAGTTGTCAGAGAAGGAGGAGGACTCCAGGGGCCAGCCACCTAGCTACATAGCAAACCACAGAGTAAGAAACAGAGAAAGGTATACAGGAATAAGGAAAAGCCCAGAGTCAAAGGTAGATGGGCTAATTTAAGAAAAGGTGGCAAGAAACAAGTCAAGTTAAGGCCAGGCATTTATAAATAAGAGTAAGCCTCCATGTGTGATTTATCTGGGATCTGGGTGAGCCCCCAAAAGAGAGAAAAACAACCAACAACATAAAAACAGACACATTTGTTGCATTGTGGTTTCTCAGTCCCGGGCAGCCAGGGGCCTGAACCCACAAATCTGCCGCCCAAGACCCCTTAGCTGCCCAGCCGCCTGCCGCTCAGACCCCCAGAAATGACTCAGACACTTATATTAACTTTATACTGTTTGGCCTATGGCTCAGGCACATTGCTAGCTAGCTCTTACATCTTAAATCAACCCATTTCTATTAATCTGTCTGCCACGTGGCCTGTGGCTCACCTGTGTTCCTTACATGCTTCTTCTTGGGCGGCTTCAGCTCAGTTTGCCTCTGACTCCGCCCTTCCTTTCCTACCTATTCTGATTCCTCCTCCTACTTCTTCTATGGTGCCTGTCATGGCCCAAAACAGCTCCTTTATTTAAAGATTGAGATTCACAGCATACATAAACGCATTCCCACATCACTTCCCCCTTTCTGTCTAATCAAAAAGGAAGGTTTCAATTTTAACATAGCAAAATTACATATAACAAAATAGCCATCAAGCAAGAATTACAGTTATAATATCTAGTCTATTTGGTGAGATTTGACTGTGGTCTGTTTCCTCTCTCTGATATTCCAGCTTTCCCCCAATATCTGGCTCTGGGTTTTCATTATATGCTAACTAGAATTTCTGCAATACCTATGGACACATGATGTTTAATCAATGTCAGAAATATATACTGTAAAAACAAACCAGTATGTTCAACAAATGATACTGATCAAACTGGATGGTTGTAGGTAGATGAAAGATCCATATTTATGACTGTGCACAAAATTCAACTGCAAATGGATCAAAGAACTAACAAAAAATAGATGCACTGAACCTGCTAGAAGATAAAGTGAGAATAGCCTCGAACTCAATGGCCTCCCAGCAGAACACTGTTAGCATAGGCTCTAAGATAGAAAGTAGAGCTTCATGAAACCGAGAAGCTTCTGCATGACTGTGGTGTTGTATTGCATATTTAATAAATCCACCCTGGAATATCAACAAATATATCCAACCACAGTCAAGCCAGGAGGGTCTGAGAGTGGTAATTCATGCCTTTAATCCCACCATGGGAATGACCCTCAAGCCTTTAATCCCATCACTCAGGAGATTGATCTTTCTGTGTTTCTGTGAGTTCAAGGCCCAACAAGAACAGTAGTCACTCACACCTTTAATCCTAACTCTAGGATTAAGATGCAGAATTGAACCCAGAAGGAACTGGGTGGGAAAGATATTTAAGGCAGACATAGGCAGATATTAGAGTATTCTGTAGAAATGACCAGCCCGGCTGAGGACTCTTGAAGACAGCTTTTACCCTGAGACGTTGGCTGGGTGAGAAGGCTGGGTGAGAATTGACTGTGGTCTGTTTCTTCTCTCTGATATTCCAGCTTTTCCCCCAATATCTTGCTCTGAGTTTTCATTAAATACCCACTAGAATTCGTGATTTACTTAGGGTTTCTATTGCTGTGAAGAGATACCATGACCTCATCAACCCATATAAAGGAAAACATTTAATTGAGGTGGTGGCTTACAGCTCAGAGGTTCAGTCCATTACCGTGACTGAGAGCAGGGAGGCCTGCAGGCAGACAAGGTGCCAGAGAACTAGAGAAAGTCCTACATCCTGCAGGCAACAGGAAATGGTCCCTCCCACTAGAAGCCTTGACCTCAAAGCCCATTTCTACAGTAACACACTTCCCCCAACAAGGCCACACCTCCTTTGGGAGCCATTTTCTTTTGAATCACCATACCAACCAAAAATTGATTTGACTTAAGGCCCATTCCACAAGATGGAATACCTGGCATTGTTTTGGATGACCAAGAGCCTGAGACTATATAGTCCAGGGACCTAGGGTAAAACTAAATACTATTGTTGTAGGTGGGAAAGTAGCAATAAAAATGACTCCTAATGATATTCTGTTATACTCATGGTTAATTGCCTTGCTCAGCCATCATCAGAGAAGCTCCCTCCTGCAGCAGATGGGAACAATTACAGAGACTCATAGACATATGAGAGAGAGAGAGAGAGAGAGAGAGAGAGAGAGAGAGAGAGAGAGAGAGAGAGAGAGAGAGAGAGAGCTTGAAACACTCAACCCATCAAATTCCTTTCCTTGGGCTCAGGGAACACGTGGAAGAGGAGACAGACTGTAAGAGCCAGAGTGTAATGGGCCCAGGCCTTAGCATGACTCCATGATGGAAATGCCATTCAAGCTGTCCAACTTAGCACTAGACAGCACTGCCTGTCAAAACTAAGACAAAGGCCTAGTCCATCAAAGTCCATATAATTCCGGGAAAGTCTCGAGATGTATTAACCTTGCTTTTTAGCTTCTGTTGTTCCACTTCTGGCTACTGTTCTTGTCAACTGAAATATGTCAACCCAGAAAATGATTTTTGTGCTTAAAAAGCCCACTCTGAGAAGGGTATAGTTGCAGGCTGGCTAACATCAACTTTCTGTTGCCTTAAACCCTGCTGGTAGAAGGAATAGAAGACTCCAAAAAAAACAAGAGCCAAAGAAAACAAGGCCCTCTAAGTAAACACAATCAGACCTCCTACAAACTCACAAAGACAGAGGCAGCACGCACAGGGCCTGCGTGAGTCTGCACCAGGTTCTCTGAGTATATATTATAGCCTGTAGGTCAGTATGTTTATGGGACTTCTGAGTGCAAATGAGTGGATCTCTGTTTCTTGTACCTTCTCTTGGGCTTTTTTCCTTCTCTTTGTTCATTTTGTCTAATTCCAACGTAATTTTTTCCTTACTTTAATTAATTACAAAAAAGAGCAGAAGGAAGACATTGAGCTGCCTGCTTGTTCTGTCTTGCCATGTGAACTTTCCGTCAGGGTAGGACTCAGCAGGAAGTGGCAGCTGCTGACTCTGATCTTGGCCTTTCCAGCTCTAGAACCTTGAGCCTGAAAGACTCCTTTGTTTTAAGCATCCAGTCCCAAATATTTTGTTATGAAACAGAAAACACATTGAAAGAGGAGACAACAATATCTAACGCAAACCATGGCTAGGACCTCAGGTTTGCCATTGGCTGGGGTATTTTCAAGCTCTCCCCTTTTAAATGTGCGTAACTGTTTATTGGATGAAAGTTGTATGGAATACAGTGGGAAATTAAAATAGGGGAATGAAATTTCTTCTATTTACAACCCTCTTAACATAGTCTTGTCCCTTTTTGTTCCTTCAGAGGCCCCCAAAGAGTTCCATAGACCTCAGTATGAAGATATCTCTCTAAATTCAGGAATGGGAGTCTTTCTCTCTCCCTCCCTCCCTCCCTCCCTCCCTCCCTCCCTCCCTCCCTCCCTCCCTCCCTCCCTCCCTCCCTCCCTTTCTTCCTTCCTCTGTTCTTCCCTCTCTCCCTTTCCCTCCTTCTCTTTCCCCCCTTTATTTCGGAGACAATGTCTTCCTATGTAGCTCTGGCTGTCCTGGAACTCACTATGCAGACTTCAAAACCAGGCTGGCCTCAAACTCACAGAGATCTGCCTGTTCTGCCTCCTGAAATGGCATGCACCCCCATGCCCGACTAGGGGTGAGAATATTTATCTTAAAACAAATCAGACTGTTAGAATTCTTAGGCTTTACGGATGGGAAGGCTAATATGGCCTGACTAGATTCCAGGAAAACTTGATTCAATTTAGTTCCTGCACAGTTAATTTGGATTATGTGACTGTCAAAGGGCACAATCCGGAGACAGAGGCAGATACTTTTGTATGTGTGTATCTTTCTCGGCCTTCAGGATACAGTCTAGGGCCTTGACCTTTCAGAGATCTGAATGTGACTCTCATGAGGCACTTGTGGACCCTTCTAAGATTTTGTCCTTATATAAACTTTCAGCTTCTGATGCCCTGAAGGGCTGGCCTTTGTCAGCTAGAATCTGCTCTATCTGATAAAGTTTTTATTTCAGGAATCTCCCTGAGGCATCTCCCATCTGCTTTTGTCATGTTCCCATTGCCGTGCATTATTTCACTCAGGGGTCTCTGGCTTCCATCCTAGAAGTCTGGAGACTATGACTTGTGTAATGCCAGGTATATATATCATAGGACATTTTTGTACAAATGAACAGAAAAGCAGCCTCTCAAGTAGAATTAAATGAAATAATAGAGGAATCCTGCAAGTCTCAAAGATCTCATCAAAATTCTTGGATGGATTTCTTCAGACCTGGCAAATAAAAGTACAGCTGCGTTCTCACTGATCTAAAAAATATTAAAATATTGGCAGTAGCTAACTAATTTTAAACCTTAATATCATTTTTGGTTATGCAGAATTATTATGGAAACACATAATGGTTTCACATGTTTGATACAGTGAGAGGAAACTCAGTAAAGAAAGTGAGAGGAAGCCCAAATGTGAAGGGGCTTTATGCAGAAACAGGAGACCTCAGCCCAAAGGTTCTGAACCTCGGTTTTTCTTCTGTATGTAATGGAGCTAATGGGAACAGTGAGGTGAATAGAGAGCTGCCACCAAGCTCAGTGACCTCAGCTGGGTTCCTGAGACCCACACAGTGAATGGAGAGACACACTTTTTCTACTGATTGCAATTCCGTCTTTATGCTATCCTCTAATAATTCTTTACCATGCTCTGTCAGTGCATGTGGTGTGATACTACACATGTGTATATGTGTAGGTCACATCTGAAATATGCACTTTATTCCTGATCCTCACAAACACAATGCTCAGGTTCTGCATCTGCAGCTAATACCTGCACATCACATACATGATGTCTGGTTCTGTGTCCAAGGCTTATACTTGCATGTCACAAACACAATGCTCATGTTCTGTACCCACAGCTAATACCTGCACATCTCTCTCTCTCTCTCTCTCTCTCTCTCTCTCTCTCTCTCTCTCTCTCACACACACACATACACACACACACAGACACACACACACACACACAGACACACACACACACACACACACAATGTCCACAGCTTATATCTGCATGTCACACACGCGCCTGTCAGATTCTTCATCCACAGCAGCAGATACTTACCAAGTCACTGTGACAGAATATCTGGCAAAAGAGGAAAGATTCTTCTCCCTTCATAGTTTCAGTCCATTCAGTGGGATGATGCGGTACAGCATCCCAAGTCACAGCGGACAGGAAATGAAGGAACACAGTCCCGGGAGGGGCCTGGGCTAGGCAGATGTAGCCTTCGCCCCCTCCACTTCTCCTACTCAGGCTCCTGTTTCCCACAGTCTATTCATATCCTTGTGAGCTTTCTGAAAGCAGCATCAATGAGCATGGGTTAGCCGTCTCTCAGGTATTCTCAGGGCAGTGAAGATGAACTACCCCACAGACAAACTGTATTTAAAATGTAGCTTTTAGGAACCACAGTGACGCCATTCATTACTGAAAACTGAGAGGAGAATGCTCTTCTAAAAGATCCAGATGTGGAGACTACGGATTCTGTTCTAGACCTACTGAGTGTAAAGCTCATTCCAACTGTGTAACTGAAGATGCTGAGTAGGCATTTAAGCATCAATACCTAAAATTTCACAGAAATTGTTACCTCTGTAATCCAGGTAAACAGTTGGGTAATTGTGGCATGGGTGTGATTACAGAAAGAGGCCAAATGCCGAGATCCCATTCTAACTTGGGCCAGAAAATTGGCATGAACACTACTTTAAAAAGTGGTTTAGTTTCCAGTAATTCTAAATCAGGGATTCTATATAATCTAACTGTAAGATACTCCTAAAGTGTGGCTATCTAGGTCATAGGTACTGTAGAAGAACCTAGTACTATTATTGCTCTAAATAACAATAAACTGCCCCCTAAGTTTCCGTCTTATGCTTATAGACTTGTGCATTTCTACATCAGAGAAGCTTTCTTTTTGCAGCAAATCGTCATTAAGACATACGAATTTTTGAGAAGGAATATAACTCAGGCTGACCTCAAACATTCTAGACAGCCAAAGATGATCTTTAGCCCAGATCCTCCTGCTTCTACCTCCTAAGTGTGAGGACTACAGGGTCTGCCACTATGCCTGGGTAATATTTAAAAGGATGAATGAATAAATGAATGAGAGAAAGGAAGGAAGGAAAGGAGACAAAAGAATTGAAGTAGCAGAAGTTAAACCTAGGGCACCATGCATGCTGGTAAGCATAATGCCCTTTGCAGTTGAACTGATCCCTGGCTTATTTTCTTACTTGTGCTGGATTGGAAGCGTTGTTTCATCTTCTGCAATAGAATACAAAGTTGGTTGGATCCCTGGGCTCCACCCACCCTATACAAGTGTTCTGCCGTTGAGCTGTACCTCAGGCCCCTTTTCTATAGTTTAAAAAAATCATAAACCCTGCTCCTTTCCATCCTGAATACAACAGTTCTTACAAAGTTCTTTTATTTTCTTGTTTGTGGAAATTTCTTGCTGTCAATATTCTGGAACTCTTTCACCCAGTAATCAGTATGTATGGCTTAGAAATGCCCATCTCTTTATCCATCAATAGAACAGAATCCTCTTTAGGGAGTCACTTGGATTTCCCCTTCATATGACCTTTGACCTGGTTTGATTTATCCGAGTTGCACTAGGCTTCTTTCACTTGTGGATTATTGAAAAGGCACCAAAAATCAGTTCCCATGCTAATACACACAGATACACAGATATGGATACACAGACACACACACACACAGACTCATACACTTAGACACACACAGACACACACAGACACACACACACACACACAAACTCTTAGGAGAAGCTACTGTGTTGACTTCTGGAAGGGTGTTTATAAATTCAAATAAGGAAGTTGGAGGGTAAGGAAAGGAATTCAGCAGATATTTCAAGTCAAATGCTTCATTCAATGGATGAGCTCTGAGAATATCCAGAGCATGTATAAAAGGACCTTGAAGTCAGCACAAGACACCCCAAGACCAAGTTCTCAGCACAATGGAGATTGATTTGCTCCAGAAGGACAGAGGGGCAGGGAACAAGATCCTGAGGCAAGAGACAGAGGGAGAAGGATAAAGGAAATGAGAAAGGGGGCAGGGGTGTTTGTCCCAGAGGGATGAAGGACAGCCTCTGGATAGAGAGGAGACAGACATGACCCATGGGCAAATGGCAGTTTATAAAGGGAAAAGGAGAAACCCTGCGTTAGGATCAAGTGTTTAATTTTGATTGGGCACATTAATTATGGTAGCCAAAAAGGGGCTTTCAGTAGCTGGACCTTAGTGGTCAGCCCAACCTCAATTGGAAGAAGTGGCCAAATATGGGACTAGACCTTGGTGGCTAGCTCTAGGAACATAATCTAACAGTTAGCAAGGTACAGGGAATGGGGAAGAAGGGTAAAAGGCAAAACCTGTTAGTGACACGTTTTCCATATGTGGGCCTGTGCTTGCCATGCTCAGGCCTTCCATGTGCTCACTTCTTTCCTTTCCACGTGGCAAAGGACTTCTTGTGGAAACACAGACATTTGTGTGTTTCCTCTGTCTCCAATTGTATGATTCAGCCTGTTCAGTTGCTAAGAGCCTGAGTAACAGCAGCCAAGGGTCTGGGCTCTAGTTGCCAACAGAATCCCAGTAGCTCAGCCGGGAACAGAGGCAGCTCAGATGCTCCCAAAAATGTAAAATGGAGCTGCTGTGGCTTGCACAGTGTTACCCAAGCAAATCGAGAAACTTGTGTATCTGCTTACGATGGCAGCTGTAATAGAGAGTGCTCCACAGCAGCTCCAACATCCCAAATATTTTCTGTCACTATCCTATCTATAGAACCAGTTCCTCTCCACAGTTTACCATTGTGTAAATGTCCTGCCGGGCAGAACAGTTCTCCCGACTTCATTGGAGGTGGTTTTGGCTTCTTCCCCCCACCCTTCCGGCCTTCTTCCCAACAGACTACATTTCCTATAGATTTAAATTGGAATATCACAGAAACAGAGTGATTTTAACTTTAACCATCCCATTACACATCATCTGTTCTCCATTCCTCTCTTTTGCTCAGTGCCACCCCGAAGGTGTGTTTGGTGAACGCTATACCAGGCACCAAGGATATAGCAGGGGCAACATAACAACAGGAAGTTACGGTTTGCAAGGGATTAACAATGCATTTTCAGTGTGTGAATTAGAGTTGTAATGTAGTTAAAAGACAAATTATAACAAACCCAGTTCTCTTATCTTGATGGACTTTTATTTGCCTTTCTGGAGTTCCCAGCTGTGTGCTCCCAATATGGTTCACAATGGCTCTTCCCAACCATGTGAGCAGGTGATTGTTGTAACCAGAGGAAAGAAAGTGGGTTGCCGATGTAGTCTGATTGGATGCGGCTCCTGTCTGTCATATTTGAGAAGTGCTGAGACTCAGCTGCTTGTTACAATAGTAGATTCTAGTCAGGTTATAGATTAATTTAGATAGTAGTTTCACTGTGTAAAATGAAACATTTAGGTTTAATTTCAAACATGTATAGAGGCATCTACATGGGCTAGAGTTAATTCAATTAACGAATGTGCAGTAAAGGAAAGGTTTAAGATGGTTACGGTGGAAAGAGCTAACTGTGAATGATAGAAGGCATTTAAAGTAGACTCTTGAGTAAGTAGGGGTTAGTGCGGCAAAGATAGGGTCAGGGCACACTTCCTGAGCTATTATAAGCAGAAGTAATAGTCAGGAAAAGCCTTAAGACCTAGAAAATTCAAGTTGAGTCAGGGAAGCACAAAAGGCACCTGAACTCAGCGCGGAGACTGAGTCTGATGTGCCATCCAGAAGCCGAGTGGGGCAAAGCTTCATTTTTTTGTGTGTGTGACTTTAAGGTTTATCAGATCACAGCAGGGTGAGTTTAGCTATTGTAGGATGCCTGTGAGATGAACATAAACTGTACACACAGAGGGGTATGAGAAATAAACATTTATTCTAACCTTACTAGTACTTTTGTTTGTATAGGTCAAAGAACTATTTTTTTCCTTCGTCCTATGAAGTCATTTTCATGTCTCAGTCTGGAGGGTAAATGTTGGAGTCAGATGTTGGGGTGGGATGAGTTTAATGAGAGATAATTTGTGGGGGATTGCCTCATTCTTCCTCTAGATAATAACCACAGGCTTACAGATTGGGGAATGAGGACTTGGAACTTGGCCGGAAGAAGTTTATGTTCATTTGTGAAGTTCAAAGAGTGTGTTAGTTGCATTGAGAACTTGGAGAGCAGGAAGTTCCTCTTTCCTTTCTTTTCAGAGACACAGCTAGAGAGTTACTTAGGGCTGGACCAACAGGAAAACAGTATCTGATGCTGTTTATCATCAACTTAACAAGGCTCCAGATAGGCCTGTCCTGATTATTTAGCCCTAGGGCATGCCTGTTGATTTGATTGAGGTTGGAAGAACCATCCTAAAAGTGGAGGCACTTGGATTTGTTTATTTGCCTGTATAACAAAGACAGTGAGTGGAAGTAAGTTTTTATCGCTTTCTGTCTGACTGGGGATTCAACATGATCAGTTGTTTCTAAGGCAGTAACTTCCAATCCAGATGATAACCTGTAACTTTGCACAGTTAACCAAAATACCCTCTCCCTTGAGAGCGCTGCTTTTGTCAGGGATATTTTGTCATATCAACAAGGAAAGAAACCAAGACAGGGCTCTGTGTGCACTGAGGACCAAAGGCTTTAAGTACAAGTCAGCATCCTGTTAGGAGGGTCTCGGCACAGGTCTGGGGAGCAGCACTAAGGGCTGTCACCTGCAGCAGAGCCTTAGAGAGGATCCTCAGGGGTCCAAGCAAAGGTTACTTTGGTCCTCCTTACAGCCAGTGGCCAGTAGCATGCTCCCGTCTCCAGAAAGCAATAGCCTTTCATTTTCCTTCTGGAGCTCACATAGATGCTTTTCACTGACAGACTAATGGAAACTCAGAAGAAAATGGATTCCAGATCTGTGGTTCATAGTTTGTCTTCTGTGAGTCTGGGGAAGCATTTGAAGAGGATGATAGTATTAAGGCATTAAGGTCAGATTAACAAAGGAATGATTTAACCACAAGATGCGACCCTGAGCCAGATGTGGTGGCACATCTTTAATCCTAGCATCCAGGAGGCAGAGACAAGAAGATTTCCATGAGTTTGAGGCCAAGCTATCCTGCATAGTGAGTTCCAGGCCAGTCAGCTATGCACAATGGAGACTGTCTCAATAAAAACAAACAACAAACAGGTCCTAACCTAACTAACTGGACAATCACATCTGAGCAAGAAGGTTTGCAAGGTTCAGGTTGATGAGGATGTGCTTTGAGTCATTGGGGCTGCAGAGAAAACAAGCAATTAGATGTGCATGTGTGAGCCTCTATGTAATCATGAGCCTACACCCATTTATACTCTCACACACAGGACTGTTGCGAGAACAGTGCCTGGAATATGTGCCTACATAGCCTGGCAAGTGGCAAGTTTACAGGATGGGCCATTAGCCTAGACACAGAAGAGTGGAGACTGAAGTCCAAACCAGAAAGCCATTTGCAACCAGGATGTTCTTTTTCTCTGAGGTCAGTCTTTTGTCCACTTGAGAATATCAGCTGATTAGAAAGCACCATTGCCCTTTCATTTACATACTCTTACATGTGCTGATTTGAATGATGGCCGCCATAGACTCATAGAAAGTGGCATTATTGAAGAATGGTCTTGTTGGAGTAGATGTGGCCTTGTTGGAGGAAGTGTGTCACAGCAGGTGGACATTAAGGTTTTAGAAGTTCAAACCAAGCCCAGTGGCTCATTTTTTTCTTCCTTCTGCCTGCTGATCCAGATATGAAACTCTCAGCTCCTTCTCCAGCACCATGTCTGCCTGCATGCCACCATGCTTCCCACCATGATGATAATGAACTAAACCTCTGAACTATAAGCCAGCCCCAGTTAAATGCTTTCCTTTATAAGAGTTGTTATAGATATGGTGTCTCTTCACAGCAATACAAACCTTAACTAAGACAATATCCAAAAAGTTATACCACTGCTTTGGAATAAGCAAATATTACTAGATATAAGCCCTCAAATTAGAAAAAATAATATTTATGCATGTATATTTATGTGTGTTCATATTTAAATGTAAAAAAGCAGAGGTTGAACTATGTATGCTTCATGGGAAAAACGGATTGCTTGTCTTGTGGTACCCAACTTAAACAATATATTTGGATGTTTCCTGTGATTTCTGGATTTTTTCCTTCATAGCAACTGGCTTACATCAGGGCAAACCTTTCTTGGGTTTCGCCTCAGAAATGGAACTCAGATGATTTCCTCAGATAAATAATTCTTAGGGAAAAACTCACTGGATCTAAAAATCTTTCTGAGGCGTGAGAGAGGGCAAAATTAGTTAGTGATAACAGACAGTATTTTTTCCTATGGAAAAACCTTGAGTGTCCTGGCACTTTACTGATCCCAGAGGATATGGATACATTATTCCACAGCAAAACTACTTGGCTTTTGGAGGATGTATCATCTTGACTTATCAAACTCTGAGAACTCAAAACAATCAATTTTCAGTAGGTGGTTGCTGATGTGTAAGAGTTTTAAAATGTTCCATCCTATGGGAAGCTCCTTGGAAGGTAAACTACTCAAACTAGCTTCAGGCTGTCCCTGAAAATGATCAGATTCATCAGGCCCCTTCTTGCTATAGTAAGCAATAAAAGCTGACAGTCCCTCTCAGATGGAAGGAAGTTGAGCTACAAAGAAGACCCTGATACCAGACCAGCTGCTTAGAAGAAGCAGAAACTATCTGAGCTGCCTGGAAGAGGTTTAGACGGCTGAGGTACCTGTTCAACCTGTTGAGCTGTCTAAAGGCTGTGTAATGTGCTCCAGGTTCCTAGCTTTGTGAGCTCTCACCTAAGCTGAGGTGGGCTTTGGTTATGCAACTGTCTCACCAGAGACTGGGAACCCATGACAGACTAAAGTACAGACACCACCAAAGTCCACATTGGTGAACCAATGAATTCCATTGAGGTTACTTACAGGAGCAGAAATACTCAGAGACAGCTCATGCTCAGGCAAAGTTATGGCGTTGTTGTGCAAACAATGTACATACAGTACTTATGCATGAAATTCCTTTTTAAAAAAATCTTTTAAAATATAATTAAAGACCAGAAAAAAATATCCTGAGTGAAGAGTGGCTGTTCCAGAGAAACTTTATGAGGAACTGGTGGAGTAGGCGGCACAGGTTGGCCTTTGGGAAGCTGGACACCTTAGTCAGCATCGCCACTATGTAAAGGAAGCAGTATTTCTTGCTACAGCAGCCCCCCCCCCTTCCCATGCTTACTACAACCTCTCCTTCACTCAAGAGGGGTGGTTTATTCTAGATTTGGAGATTATCTTATGAGTTCACTAGAAAACTTTAGAACAAAATGAATTTAATACTTACTGAGTATTTAATGCGGTCATACCTCTAGGGAAATACACTGGCTCCTGACTTACTGGTTGGCTGCAAACCATTCTGGCAAGGAAAGGAACTAAAATAAACATTCGTTATTAGGGGGAAAGAACCTCAGGGACCCTGAGGCCCCAATAAGACAAAGAGCATCTCAGCTTAAAGTTTCATCCAGAAAACATGACGTCATTTCTCTGTTGGTAGAATTCGCTATTTGTATTCATAAGAGTAAGATATAAAACTTAAGACACAGACTGGACCTTTGTCCTCTAATAGTGTTTAGTGGATTCCCTTCAGAAGACCAAGTGAAAGAATAAAGGTCTGTATCTCATTCTCAGGGAATGAGTTGGGAAAACCTACTTGGTCCTAAAGGCTTTTCTTGAAGGAAAAGGAAACCCCATGGATTTGTTGATTTTTAACCCAGACGCATTAGAGGAAATTTAATCTGTGGTCCAGAAGTCACTCAGTAGTCACCATGTGTTTTCCGTCATGACATATTTTCATATTTATGCTGAGATAATGTTTTAAACATTTTGAAAGCCCCCAGAAATGCTGTGGAAAGAGGGGAACTTGTCCTTGCTGTTTCTAAATCCCAAGTAATCATAACTCATAGTTTTGGCCAGAATATTGTTTTCCTAAGACTGCTGTCTACACACATACTGATGAATTGACGTAAGAGTTCTTGGCTTCATTCCTATCACTGTTCTGTGGTATGTGTGTGTATTGTGAATGCATTGTGTATATATTATATGTGTGATGTGTGTGTGTGGTGTGTGTGTATTGTGTATGTGTGATACGTATGTCTGTGGTGTGTGTATATATGTGTGCATTGTATGTATGTCTGTGTGTATGGTGTGTGTGTATGCGTGGTGTGTGTGATGTGTGTGTATTGTGTATGTGTGATATGTATGTCTGTGGTGTGTGTGTATGTATGTGTGCATTGTATGTATGTCTGTGTGTATGGTGTGTGTATATGTGTGGTGTGTGTGTGTGATGTGTATATTGTATATGTGTGGTACCTATGTCTGTGGTGTGTATATATGTATGTGTGCATTGTATGTATGTCTGTGGGTATGGCATGTGTGTTTGTGTGTATGTGATGTGTGTGTGTATGCATTGTGTATAAGAGTGATGTGTGTGTGGTGTGTGTGTGTATTGTGTATGCATGGTATGTGTGTCTATGTTATGTCTGTGGTGTGTGTGTATGTATGTGTGCATTGTATGTATGTCTGTGTGTATGGTGTGTGTGTGTACTGGGGCCTGGGGGTGGGCTCAGGTCTGAAAGTACTATGTGCAAACCTTTGCAGTTCTATTTCCAAAGTGTGTGTTTAAAGCCTAGGGTGGGGAGTTAACAAATGTGTTCCTAGTTGATGTCTGGCCTGGGAAAATGGGAAGTAGATGATGTCTGTCTTCATGGAACCATGTCTCTATCCAGCACTTGCTGTCAGCAGCTTTGCTTCTTTGAAATCCTGCCTCTGGCTGGAGTGTGTGGGTCACACAGCAGGCTATCCTGAGGCATCTGGGTTTGGAGCAGAAAAGTGATTTCTGAACCACTTCCTAACTTCCTGCACTTCTTTGTCATTTAGAAACCATCATTGCCAGGAATACTTCTCCATTGCCAGTGGGAGTGCAAACATGTACAGCCACTATGGAAGTCAGTGTGGCAGTTTCTCAGAAAATTGGGAATCAATCAACACAAGACCCAGCTATACCGCTCTTGAGCGTAAACCCAAAGGATGGATAATACCACAAGGACACTTGCTCAATTATGTCCATAGCAGCTTTATTTGTAATAGCCAGAACCTGGATGTTGAGGTGACTCTGGTTTGGAGTCAGAGTTGCCCCTCTGCTCAGGGTCCTGCTATTTCCCCTTGGGGGAGAGGAAAGTACGATGCAGAAGCAGTGACACAGCCTCCAGGGATAAGTAGAAACGAGCAAGTCCAATTTAATATGGAGGGGAAGATCTTAAACCCTCTTTTTCCAGCCCCTCCTCCCAGACAGGGGAAAGGGCTTTGATTTGCTGGTATCTGCTGCTGCTGGTGGTCTCTCACTGGTCTAGGGATGTTATATCCAGACTCTGCCATCCTCAAGGCCCCAGGCTCAGACTCCAGGTTGGCTTATGTGGAAGTGCTTAGGAGCACATGTCTTAAGACACTAGTTATCACTAGTTTGTACTGGCTGAGGCCAGGCTGGGCTCCAGGCCCTTAGATTCTCATATATTCTACACCTGGAAATGAACTAGATGTCCTTTAACTGAGGAACGGATAAAGAAAATGTGGTACACTTACCCAATGGAGTATTGCTCAGCTGTTAAAAACAAGGACACTAGATATAATTTGAAGGCAAATGGATGGAACTAGAAAAAGTCATCTTGGTGAGGTAACCCAGACCTGGAAAGACAAATATGGCATGTACTCACTCATAAGTGGGTATTAGCTATTAAGTAAAGGATAACCAAGCTGTAATTCATAGACCCAGAGAGACTAGATAAAAGGAGTGACTAATAGGGAGACTCTTTGCTATCCCTGGGGAGAAGGAGAAGAGATTTTGTGTGGACTGAGGGGGCAGGTAGAGAAGGGAACACGAACAATCAGGTTGGCGGAAAGGGGCAAAGGGGGAAAATACAGAAAGAGATGACTGGGAAGCATTTCGGAGTCAGGTAAAAACCTGGCACAAGGGAACCTTCCAAGAATCTACAAAGATGACCCTAGCTAAGACTCCGCAATAGTGGATACGAAGCCTGAACTATCTTACCATATTGTGATCAGATTGGTGCCTAGCCCAATTGTGAACCGAGAGGCTTTTGGATGGAAACAGATGCAGACCCACAACCAAACGTTAGGTGGAGCTCAGGGAATCCTGGAGAAGAGTGGGGAAAAGGATTGTATGAGCCAGAAGGGTCAAGGACACCACACACACACACACACACACACACACACACACACACACACACACACACACACACAACTCACAGAATTGTCTATCCTGGGCTTATAGGGGCTCACAGAGACTAAACCAACAAGCAGGGAGCCTTGCATGGGCCGAACATAAGCCTTCTACATATATATGACAGTTGTATTGACTGTTCTGTTTGTAAGACTCCTAACAATGGGAGCAGAGTGCTGGGAGTCACAAATATGAATTGGGAACTCAGTTGGTATCAGCAAGGCTGACCCATCAGAGCCAAGGGCCCTGGTGGAGGTAACACTGAAACTCAAGGAGTTTTTGGTGTTAATTGCCTTTGAATGTGTTAGCTGTTTCCTGCAGAGGATTTCTTGTGTGTGATTATAGCTTTTTTTCTCATTTGGAATTTTTTCTCAGGATCTTTTAGCAGTGTGATTGATCATGTATCGGGCACAATTTCTCCCATCCATCTGGGGGCATATGGATAACCTCTCCTGGCTGTGTGTGCAAACACTCACACAGACAAAATCTCTTTTCTCACAAATAAGGTCTTTGTTCCCTTGCCCAGAGCAGACTCAATATCTGCCCTCCCTACAATTATCTTTACTAGTAAACATCTGGACAGAGTGAATCCAAGGACAAAGTAATTCATTTGAAACATTTCTCAGACATCCAAGGACAGTTACAGATGAGAGACTATCCTGGAGCTAACACCACTAATCTTAGGCCCGTTAGTCCCTGGATTAATTGACACAAGATACTAACTTAAAGATTTATCGTTTATGATATAAGGTAAAAGATAATTAACAAATTCCTAGTTGCAGGCGTTAAATCAAACATTTATTCTGAAGTGCTGTGCCTTAAGACCAGAGCAGCTAAAAGGTGGCAGGTCCTGTTTCTTGTGCAAATTAAGCCTTAACAGAAAGAGAAAGAGACTTCCTCCTAGGGTAAGTGCTACAGAAGAACCGAAGCTACAGGCTGCCCTCCATTGTTTACTCAAGTCACCTAGCAACCAAGAACACACCCTTGCCATCAGAAAAGCAAGCGACTGCAAGAAACAGCACAGGATTTCGCCTTGCTCATGGTTTTTTGCTGATCAATAAACTTTTGACCTTATGCCTAGCCACATTTAGGATTGTAGTTCAAGCACATGACTTTCCCCTTTTAGAATGCGTTGTTGCTCTAATTTTTAGTTGACCCCCACCAGAAAAACCTCTGCTAGTTACTCACAACCTGTGTCATAAACCAAAGTTGTCAGTTGCTGCCTGTGTGTAAATCTTATTACCCCTCTCTGTGGCCCTGCATTGCTTGTGCCAATAAAGATGAAGTAAGAGAAGAAATTGCTGTGAGATTTATTATATCCAGTAGATTTCCAATTTCGCCGGCAGTCACGTACCTCTTGAACCCTGAGAGAAAACCTTGTTGGAGCTGGTTCTCCAAAAGTTTTCATTCGCAGAGCCTGTTCTTAATGTTTTGGCTGGTTTGGGGGACCCTACTCCTCATACTGGGTTGCTTTGCCCAGCCTTAATATATTGGGAGGTGTTTAGTCTTAACGCAACTTGATCTGCCATCTTTTGTTGATAGTCATACGAGACCTGCCCTTTCCTAAACAGAAATAGAGGGGCAGTGGATGGGGGGGGGGGCAGAGGGGGGCTGGAGGGAGGGGCACAGTGGGAAGGAGGGGGGAAACTTGGTCAGGAAATAGATACATGGATAAAAATAAATAATTTTTAAGAAAAGAAACCACCCCCCCAGAAGCCTTTGCCAACCCTGCAAGCTTCTTTTTCATTGTCCATTTTTTAAAAAAAAAAAACAGTATTGAAGATTTCCATGTGGCTTATTGCTTTATCCTTTATTTTTATTATCCTCCCGACCTTTCCTCCCCTTCCCCTTCTCCTCCATACTCGAACATTTCCATCCCCAATACCCTCCCCTCTATCTTCAGATCACCTAAGACCTACTATGATCCCCATCCCTTAAAGCCTCCTGCTGCCCATAACCTCTTCTCTGGCACCTAGGGAAGCTTAAGTTGAACACACAAAATCAAGAGACTGGAAGCCAGGATTTACGTATGAGGAGAACACTGGCAGGTGTTTCTCTGTGCCTGACCTCCCTCAGTATAATTTTTTTCATTTCATCCATTTACCTTCTGATTTTGTTTTCTTTGCAGCTGGATAAAATTCTACCATGTGAATATACCGCATTTTTATTATCCACTCACCACGAGATGGACATCTAGGCCAATTTCATTTCCTAGCTATTATAAATAGAATGGCAATAAGCATGGATGAGACACCAAACTTAGATATCATTTAAAAATTTTTAAGAGTTTTTCATTCTACCAAGCTTCTGTTTGCATAATTTCTTGATTAGAGTATCAAAACTAAAAGATTTCTGAATCAATAAGAATCATTAACTAGCAAGAAAAATATCGAATCAGTATTATTTGAGCCTTAATGATAAATATTAAACTAATTCCAATTAAACTCATAAAACAAAATAAATGTATTAATGTAATTTATATTTACACTATTATTTATAAAACCTAATCTTTATTTGTAACTCTCCAAAATCACCACTGAGTCATTAGATCAATTCACGCAACTAATAGCAATGAATTACACAACCCAGAAAAATAAAATGACTGTTAATGTATCTTGTGGCCTTTGATAGGCTTTTGGGAGATGGGAACAATATTGAAGGGTTCACTTCTGCCTTGATGTGTGATAGAAAACTCAGCCAGTGCTCCACAAGCAAACCTGTTACCAGTGGAGGTTGTGCTGGGGTAGGAAGCAGTATTAAATATCATGAAACCTTTTACCACCCCAACTCTGGGGAATCTTAGAGTCTACACTGTCACTAAGGCAAGTCGGCTGCTCACTCCACTTAAGTGGTTGGCAGCAGGGTTTTTTAAAGGCTACACAGTTTTTGTCAATAAAGCTGAATCAGGAAGCTTCTCTTAAAGGGACCGAATCTCTGCTCCCTGCCAGCAAACAGAACAGACCTAAGAAAATGCTGCTACTAAGAAGCTATCTTTGACTCTGTTCCCTTTTTGTTCAATATAAACAGAAACCTTAAATTGATCACATGCAGTTTGCCTTCTGTGAGACTTTAGGAACCAGCCCTGTTCCAGTTTATGCCACCTTTTTGTCCGTGTCCCGATCTCTGCAAAATGGATGGAAGTAAAATACATGCAGTGTATTCATGTCCCACATTCTCAAAAAGTTAAAGCATTTAAATTAAAAGCAAAAGAAAATCACAGTCTCTGGCTAATGTGTAATGCAGTATAAATATCCATATTATATTTATGTATATAAAGAATTCCAAACAACAACCAATTCCTTCTGGTAGTGCCGGGAAGTCAGACAGATTTAAAGTTCTAACTAACTGAAAATGTCTGAAATGGATTCTAGAAGATTCCCATGCAGAGTGGAAGTTTATAACATAAAATTAACCCCATGCACAAAAGTTTTAAACAATTTACATAGAAAATGCTTGGGCACTCCTCCTTGAACCTGATGTTGCAATTTTCTCCCAAACCGACAAATCAAAAAAAAAAAAAAAAAAAGTCAGAGGCATAAAAATATCACTCCTCTTTCCACTTGTGTTCGCCACACATTATGTTTCCACACCGTTAGCCAGAGAGGTTTCTACTCTTCATGGTTGTGTGGTACTCCATCCTCTTCCTGTGTGGAGTATATATATAATAGAACAGTATTTATCACTCTTTTAATCCACTATGTTATTAACCTTTGTGTTTTCTTCCCCCACTGCATCCTATATGCTACCCTTCCCCTGACAAAAGCATGAATGGAAAGTCACATCTTTCCCAAATTAACACGCCACTGGTGTTTTAGGATTTCCACGTAAACTTTGCCTTCAGTAGTTAAATAGAAGGATTTTAGCTCCATTTCCCATTGTTTCTGTGAGAAAAACAGCTCAAGGAAGAGTTTGCTTGGGGGCCAGGATTTGAAAGTACAGCCCAGCATGGCAGGAGAGTCTGGACATAAGAATTTAAGGCTCTGCTCCCATTACATCGAGAAAGCAGTGTATTTAATCTGGGCCCCTGGCCAATGGACTATGTGTTTTCCCACCTTAAGTAACCTAGTTCAAGTAACTGCTTATAGACACGCCCACAGATTTATTCCTATTGCAATTCTAAATCACCAGCGTTTTACACAAGATGCCCTATTTCTGTCTACTGGTCCTCTCTTCTGGCTATAGGCTGATACACAAAAATTAAAAATGAGAAACTGGGAATGTGGTTCAGTTGGGAGAGTGATTCTAACTTCAGTTGACAGTCACCACAGTGTCTTTGAGAACTAATGTTGGGAAAATTATAAACCTGCACACACACACACACATACACACACACACACACACACACACACACACACACACACACACACACACTAAGAATAGTAAAAAATAAAACAAAACAAAAAACCCTCAGTGTTTAAAAAAATGTGCCAGCCTAGAGAACCAATGTTTTCAGGGTATGACATGTGGTTTTAATACCTTGAACTATGTTCAAAGATTAGCTTTACAAAGTTAGAATTGTTTGTAATCTTAGCAGTTGGGGAGGTGGAGGCAGGAGGGTTAAGTCAAGGACATCCTTGGTTGTATGGTGACTTTGAGGCCAACTGCAAGAAAAATAGTTCCAAGCAAACCCAGGCGACTTGTTTAGATGTTGACTTGCCTACCACAGAAAATGTCCTAAATTCAATTCCTAGTATATAAAAATTTTTTTAAGAAATATTTTTTATTTCACTATTTGTGCTATAAAATTAGATTTATTGATCAAAGAAATAAATGGTTAGTCTTCTATGTCCAGTGTGTGTCTGTATTAGCTATTGCTTCTATTGTTGGGATAAAACATTAAGATCATATCACTTGGGAAGAGGGCTTCACGGCATGTCTGTGGGGTCTTAGCTTGGTAACATTTACTGAGGTGGGAAAACCTGCCCATTGTGTGTGGCATTCTTTAGGAAGTGCATCCTGGATGGACTGTATAAGACAGGAAAAAGTAAGCTGCACCCACTGTGCATGCAATCATCCTTTGCTCTCTGCTTCTGAAGATGTAATGACATATAGTCCAAGCTGGCCTCAAACCCCATGTGCAGCCCAGGATGACACTGAACTTCTGATTTTCCCACCTTGGTTTTGCATGGTGCTAGGATTAGATTTTTGCACACTAGCTATTCTTCTACATCCTGGGACACAAAACAAATCTACAAATTCAAAAAGATTGAATTGAAATGACATTGTGTATTCTATATGTCCACAATGCAATAACACTTAAAATCGACAGCAAACAAATCTCTAGTTAAAAAAAAAAAAAAAAGATCAAAACAACAGCAACAAAAACCCTCGTGTAGGTTAAATAACTCAGTACTGAATAATGAATGAGTCAAAGAAGAAATTTAAAATGTCCTGGAACCAAAACAGGTTGTACAGGCACAGGTCTTTAATTCCCCACACTCAGAAAGCAGAGGCAGACAGATCTCTGTGAGTTCAAGGCCAATCTGATCTACAAAGCGAGTTTCAGCACAGCCTGAACTGTGACACAGAGAAATCCTGTCTTGAAAACAAAATTCTATAACCAAATGAAAATGAAAAACAACACAAAAAACCTCTTGGACACATTGAAATCCCTACAAGGAAAATCTATCACTTTAAGTACATACATTAAAAAAAAAAAAACAAAACAAAACAGAAAGCACAAATAAACAACTTAATAATGCAACTGTTCAAAATTTGGAAAAACAGGCTGATCTGATCACAAGATTAAATCAGAACAGCTTTCAATGAAATAGAAACAAAACTATACAAAATTTGGAAAAACAAGCTGATTTGATCACAAGATTAAATCAGAACAGCTTTCAATGAAATAGAAACAATACTATACCAAATTTGGAAAAACAAACTGATCTGATCACAAGATTAAATCAGAACAGCTTTCAATGAAATAGAAACAATACTATACAAAAAAACCAACCAATCTAATTGCTGGTTCTTTGGGAAGAGACACAAGATTGACAGATCCTTGGCCTAACTAACCAACTTAACCTAACTAACCTAACTAACTTAACAAAATAAAAGAGGATCCAAATGGACAGAATTAGAAGTGAAAAGGAAAACATTACAATAGACACCACAGGAATTTTAAAAACCTGTGCTCCACTCATCTAGAAACCCTCAAAGAAAAGGATGGATTTTTAGATTCAGCCAAATCACTGAAATTAAACCAAGAGCAAGTCAACAACATCAACAAACCCACAACAAATGAGGAGATTGAAACAGTAATAAACAGCTTCCAGTTCAAAAGACGTCTGGGCCAGAAAGCTTCTGAGAAGAATCCTACCAGACATTCAAAGAAGATCTTAAACCAGTCCTTCAACTAATCAAAAACTACAACCAACCCAGAAACAAGAGGAGCCCACAGTCAAGGGTTTGATACAGATGATCTTCTGAGAGCTGGAGAACGTCAGCCTTTAAGCTGATTCCTCCATGTAAGCCATCCACAACCCAACCACAACCCAAGCCTAGGGAATACTGGTGCTGTTGTGCAGTTTCCCACTTTAGATAATTCAATTAGATAACCCCTAATCTAATCATTCACAAATGGCCCCTAGGATTTTTTTCTTTTTTTGCCTCCTAGGATTACAGAACCTGTCAACGTGATTACATTAACCATCACAGCGTGTTTAAAGAAAAATTCGTCTTTTCCAAAAATTCATATCCACACAGCAACATTTACACGCATAAAAATTCATTAAGAATTTTTTGCGACCAAGTTCAAGCAAGCACTACTGAGTAAACTGCAATGTTAGGTTCTAATTGATTTATTATCTTGGAATTAATAAAAATGCAATTTACATATTTCTCATTTAAGGCAAAGTCTTAAGGTTTAAGAATAATTTAAATTGCCAGGCTATGGTGGCACTGACCTTTAATTTCAGCACTTGCAAGACAGAAATAGGCAGATTTCTGAGTTCAAGGCTAGCTTGGTCTACATAGGGAGTTCCAGGACAGTCAGAGCTACGTGGAGAAAGTCTGCCTCGGGAAAACAAAAAACAGTTTAAATATTTATGCTCTTTTATTTCTCATTTATTGCTTGGTAATTGTGCAAGTGATGATGGTAGCCCCAGAGTGGCAGTCTCAAGAAGTAGATCAGATTACCAGGCCAGAATGCTGTGGGATCCTGGGTGAATGGCAAAGACGTCAGTCTTGGCTTCTTTTTGTGAGGTCTCAAAACGATAGCTTTTATGCCGGTTGCTAGTGGAACAGGCATCTAATCCCAGCACTTGGGAGGCAGAGTCAGGTGGATCTCCATGCATCTGAGCTCAGGCTGGTCATTTGCACAGCAAGGATCCAGCACAGCCAAGCCTAGAGAAAGCTTGTCTGGAAAAAGTACACCAAACCAAAAAACAAAACCAACCAACCAACCAACCAAAACAAAACCCTATCCAAAACACCAAGGCTGTGGAATCGCTTGGGACCAATAGTCGGACTTCAGTCAAAGCCTGGAATTTCAAAACTAGTTGATCGTGGTAGAAAATGCCTTTATCTCAACAATCAGGAAGCTGAGGCGAGAGCTCATAAATTTAAGTCAGGCGTTATTAAGACTGTCTCAGAAATGGAAGAGATACAGGGAAGGAGCGTGGAGACAGGGAAGGAGAAAGGGGAGGGAGATGGAAGGAAGCGAGGAAAAAACCAAAAGTACCTCCACTTTTGAAATCTTATTATAACATCCACTCACTCAAGATTTAATCATTAAATCCAGGAAGTAGCCACACACTCAAGAATATATGGGCTCCAGAAATTGGACTCTATGAGTTTAAAATAAAATGAGGAAACAAAGTTCTATGGATATGTGCATAAGGGGCGATTCTGGATGGAATTTGTTTGGTGGTGATTAGGATCAAAACGCAATGTATAAAGTTCTCAAAAGAAATGATTAAGATCTGTAGTAAAATAAAGAAAACCAAACGACAATACAAAGTGAAACCAGGAATTCCAAATGATCCACTAGCTACACCCTTCCTGGTAGGAGGAGCCCAATATTCCGGAAGCTGTCTAGAGAAAAGTAGATCAGATATGATTGGATGCGTCGGGCTAGAGCCCAGAGGGATTTCCGCCCACCGCCCTTTATATAAGGACTTCAAGGAAGCCTCTCCTTCACAAAGCCTGAGGTAGGAGAGGTGCTTGCTGCGGAATTACGGCTCCAGAGAATCATGAGCCAGAAAGCTACAGCACTGAGCTGGTTCCCACCAGTGCATCCTGAAACCAGGGTACTGGTGGTCCTTCCAGTCGGGGACCTCCTGATGGCCTGCTACCCGTACCCTCCGAAGGCTTTCCAGAGCTCCCAGTTAGTTGTGGTCCTGGCGCCTTCTCCGAGGCCTGGTCCTCGGGTGCACCTCTGGTGGCCTGTGGCTCCTTGGGAGTTGCTGCACAGGCGACCCCAGCAGGCTGGGAGGAAGCTGTACCCTCAGACCACGTTGTTTTTGTCGTCACTGTCGTCTTCGGCGCCAGCGAGGGAGAAAGAACTCATCCACATGGCCAGCCCCCGCCTGGCCAACAGCACCGCAGCTGCCAAGAGGACTTTTAGCAACAACAGAGCTGCGATTCAACCGGCCCATCTGACCTACACGGTGAGTCCTCAGCAAGCAGCCTACAGCTCATTTGGAGTGAAGAAGCTCACCCTCCCCAGGGAGTTTAAGGACAAGATCCCGCTTGCCATGCGTCAGCACTACCTGGGCCTGTTCACGGAGGAGTGCCTCAAGTTCTCCTGTTCGCACCTGGAGGCCATCGAGAAGGCGCAGTCAGAAGAGAAGATGGTCTATGACCAAAGTCCCAGCAAGAGCAAGTACTTAAACGTCGCCCTGCACAGCCTGAAGAAACTCAGGGGCCTGGTTCCCAGCGCCGTGCCGGGTCTCAGCAAGGCCACCCTGTACAGCTGCCTGCGCAACTACCTGCTCACGGAGAAGGAGCGCAGGGATCATGGCTTCCCGTTTGCACATCCCAAGAAGCCTGGCTCGGCAATGCTCTTCACGGGAGAGCAGCCCGGGCCCCTGACACACGCGACCTGCTGCCGCTGTGGTGCTGAGTATCCAGTGTCATCCTCGGGCCGATGCCTCTGCTTGGATCCCTGCGTGTTTCACTGGGGGCGCATCTTCTCCGTCCGGGTGTTGGGGGGCTTTGAGAAGCGCTACTCGTGCTGCAATGGAATAATTGGAGCCACAGGCTGCCAGGTGGCCAAGCAACACGTGCAGGACGGCAGGAAAAACAACTTGCATGGCTTCGCCAAGAGCTTCCCGAAGAAGGACTGGGAGGCGCACCCGGGAATCTACGCCCTGGACTGTGAGATGTCCTACACCACGCATGGTCTGGAGCTCACCCGAGTCACAGTGGTGGACACGGACTTACGCGTCATCTACGACACCTTCGTCAAACCGGACAACGAGATCGTGGATTACAATACTATATTTTCTGGAGTGACCGAAGAGGACTTGGCGAGCACCAACGTTAGGCTTCGTGACGTCCAAGCTGTGCTCCTGAGCCTATTCAGCACCGAAACCATCCTCATTGGACACAGCCTCGAGAGTGACCTGCTGGCTTTGAAGTTCATCCACAGCACCGTGGTGGACACATCCGTGCTCTTCCCGCACCACCGAGGACTTCCCTACAAGCGCTCCTTGCGAGGTCTCATCTCCCAGTACCTTAACCGGATGATCCAGACCCACAACGGTGGACATAACTCCATCGAGGATGCCAGTGCCTGCATGCAATTGGTGACCTGGAAGATGCAAGAAGATGCCAAGACCTCCAGGCCTCCTCAGCCACAGGCCACTTGCCCGAAGTGCAAACTGCAGCAGAAGCTACGCCGTTGCGTCGTCAGCCGATACACCCAGACCCCGGAGGTGTCAGAGAGGCCAGACAAGCATCCAGAGGAACAAGCCCCAGACCCACCTCACACACCCCAGCCAGAGACTTGAGGACTTCTTGTAAACTGATTATGGGATGTGAGGGCGAGGAATGGCCTCCATAGAGCTGTTAAACTTGAGTCCAAGCCTGGATACTGCTTCCTCTCTTGTGGGTGTGAAAAGGAATCTACTTGAGTCACATCCCATCCAACCCAAGAGGTGAAGCAGAAATCCTGTGCGTGGTTCCAGAACTTTCTCACCTAGCTGACCAAGGAAAACAGCTTGCCTGATTTAGAGGTGAGATCATTTTGATTCTCAAGGAGCATCGGGATTGTTAACTATGGCTTTAAGATTAACTTTTGTGCCTATTAAGAGCCACAACTCTTAGTTTGTGAGGCCCCTGATGCTTTGAGAATACCCATGAAATTTGTTGGAAGTAGTTTTAAGCAACAATGATAATTTCGTAATTTCAGGGCCTGTTTTGTTTTTTGTTTTGTTTTGAAGTTGAAATACTTTGAGATTTCTTAGGGGAGGGAGTGACTTTGTCTTCTATTGCATAAATGCATCATTTAACAATTATAAAATGTAAGTGGTTTTTGAATGATTTTAAGAAACTTGGTTGAAAATTGATAGAATTATTTCCACTAGTAAGTAGCATGGACCCAAAAACATTTTATTTATCCTTAGAATATTTTTTTAAACCAGCAAATCAAATGCATTTTTTGTCCTAACTAGAAAGAAAGCCATCTGAGAGTTGTATGTTAAAGGACATTCTCTCTTACTGTATGAAAGCTAGTGTGTTTTAGGATATTCAAGGGGAGAAAGTAACTGTTTTACTGTCCACCTTTCTTATGTCTGTTTCCCAAATAAAGTTCTGTTGTTTTTTTTTTTTAAATAGAGATTTGTGCCTGTGTGTGGTTTTTTTTTGTTTTTGTTTTTTATTTTAATATGATGGGATTAGGGTTTGAGTCAATTAGGCCAGGGGCCATTGGACTGCCAGGACAGGAGATTCTAGCCCAGAATCAGGATTCCTGGAATTTAGAGGAGCCAGGCTTGAGTCTTGTGGCTTTCAGAATTTGCTTTTCCCGGCTCACTTGGACCACTATGGTGTGGGATAACAAAGGCACCCCCTTATCAGACTCCAGAGCCTTCCCTCTGTTCCACTGGCCAGCTCCCAAATCACAACACAGGGACTTATTATGGAAGTTTAGCTGATAACTTAGGCTTGTTTCTAAATAACTCTTATAACTTAAATTACTTCATGGGTCAAGGTCGGCCATCTGGGTTGCCTTGCTTTGTGTTCTGTCCTTTACAAGGCAGTTCTTAATGTAGCTGGAGATGGATGGCTTTGACCTGATTTGCTCCATCTCAGAAGGATGACTAGCATGTGCAGCTACCGTTGGTTTGACCCTTATTTTTATATTTTAGTTCTTCTAGACAGGTTCTTACAGACCTTACAGAAGTTGACCACCTCTGTGTAGCCAAGGAAGACCTTGAACTTAGATTACAAGCTCATATCATCCACTCAGCCAGAGTTTGTTTATGTGGGGAAGAAATGGGAAAGATAAAACCCCAGCTCAAATTGAGAATAGGCTTGTAGCAAAAGAGAATAGGATTGTAGATATTGTAACCGTACTGGAAATATTCTGATTTCAATATTTCACCACTTAAACTGTGAATTGGAGCTAGAGGTATTGACAGGACACCCGTGAAGCTCTCAGCTGCAAACAACAATAATTTCCAATTGAGTTTATGAAGACAAAGTGCTTAGTGAATATTTAAGGTGGTAAGGAAGCAAAGTATGTCTGAATAAGCAGGGAGGCCTGCTTTCACAACAGGGCAGCAGTGTAAGGCGAGCACAAACTGTCATGATCTCATTCATTTAAGGGGACTTGAGTAGCTATGCACCAAGTACCTCTGGCGCTTAGCAGTTTACCAGAAAATCTTTACCACCCTATAAGCAATACATTGCCTTTGGGTCTTGAATTAAAATAATCATCCTTATTATCAGTACAGATTTTTGATTTTTGAGACAAGGTTTCTCTGTGTAGCATTTGCTGTCCTGGAATTCACTCTGTAGACCAGGCTGACCTGGAACTCACAGAAATCGGCCTCCCTCTGTCTCCTAAGTGCTGGGATCAAAGGCACAGCCCAGAAAGAGTACATATTTTATATAGTAACAATCATATCCTTTGCCCATTTTCAGAAAACATTTATTGCATCTGAGCTGTGTGCAGATGAAAAGTTCATCAATAACCCAAAAATAGTATCAACAAGCTTTTGAATGGGAGAAACCAATAGTGCAGATACTCATGTTGAATTAGAATATTCACTTTCAACTATTTTATTAAATATTGCCTTGATCACATTGTGGTGTTTTGAGTGGTGACAGACTGAATATTCAGTGGCAGTTCCATAAGATTAGTATAGAAGTCAGGCGTGGTGGCTTTTGCCTGCATTCTATAACACTAATCAGGTCATTAGGAGTTCTGCAAGTTTAAATAAAGTCAGACTAGTCTACAGTGAGACCCTGTCCAAAGTGGGTGGGAAATTAAAGTACATTAAAAAAAATTTCTGTTGCCTGGTAGCTTTATAGTAAGACCATAAAACCGTGAATTATTACCATGTTTTAGAACTGGTGTAAAACTGCACTGGAAACAGCCTAAGCCTAGCAATGCAATTATGTCCAGAAAAAATGTTTTGCTTTTGTTGTTTGTTGGTTTGGTTTTTTTGAGACAGGATTTCTCTGTGTGGTCCTGGCTGTCCTGGACCAGGCTGCCTTCAAATTTACAGTGATCCATTTGCCTCTGGCTCCTGAATGCTAGGACTGAAAGCATGTACTACCATACCCAGTGCCAGAAAATATTTGCTAATGATCAATGACTATTATTGTTTACACTATACTTTTAAAAATATTTATTTTTATTATTTTTAATTATGTGTGTGTGTGTGTGTGTATTCATGGATGCCAGCGAGGCCAAAAGAATACTAGAATACTAGCTCCCCTGAAGCTGTTAGTGAACAGTGGTTGTGAGCATCCCAACATGGTTACTGGGATTGAATCTCTAGTCTTCCTAAGCATGATGCAATTTAGATTACTTATTTAAGACTGTACTCTTGCATACAGAAGAGTTTGTTGTGAAACGGTACCTGTGTTTTACCCACAGGAGCTTCAGATAGCCTGTGTTCACTTTCAGTCAAGATTGTATCAAGATGCCAAGTCATGTGATTGCCTTATGCTTTCTTGGTTTCTGTAAATTCACGATATGATATTTGTGAGACTGGCTAATTGGGCTGGTGATGTGTCTCAGTTGGTAGAGTTTTGCTTAGCACAATTCCTGGGTTGTATCCTCACATCACATAAAACCATATGTGGTGCATACACCTTAATCTCGCTCCTGGAGGTAGACGCAGGAGGATTAGGATTTTAAAGCCGTTCTTGCCTACATGGGGAGCTTGAACCCAGTCTGTGTCAAAAAAGTTTTTTTTTTAATTAAAGCTAGGATATTAGATTCATCACAGCATCAACACATCTGTATTGTTTAACCATATTATTATCATGTTTTTTTTTAAACCAAAGAAGACATAATTCATGTTAATAGATTGTGTAAGTAGAAGCCACCTACTCCATGAGTTTAAAACAGATTAAGGAGCATTTATGTAAAGATGAATTACTTGTGGCGTCATCCTCATTTCTTTGATTATTAATGGACCATTCTTTAAAATATCAGGATTTCCTGTCAGCTTAATCATAATGAATGAGAAGAGCAGAAAGCCTCACAAGACCTGGACAAAGAAGTCGGTGCTTTATGCTTTAACCCCAGTGTTCAGAAGGCAGAGGCAGGAGGGTCTGCCCAGTCTATGTAGTAATTCTAGACCACCCAGGGCTGCATAGTCAGACTCAAGGATCTTTTTTTTTTTTTTTTTTTGGCCAGGCAGTGCTGGCACATTTCTGAAAATGGGCTAAGGATATAATTGTTATTGTATAACATATGTACATTTGTTGGGATGAGTGGTGGTGGCCCACACCTGATCCCAGTGCTTGGGAGACGGAGGTAGGCCAATCTCTGTGAGTTTGAGGCCAGCCTGATCTACATGGCTATTTCAAGGACAGCTGGGAGAAACTCTATCTTCAAAAACGGAGAGAGAGAGAGAGAGAGATAGGGAGAGGGAGGAAGGGAGGAAGGGAAGAAGGGAGAAAGAATCAGTGTTCTGCTCTTAACAGCTAGGCTGCTCTTTCTTGCCCAGGCCCCAGGTCCAGTTCCTAACACCCACATGGAAGCTCACAGCCCCTGTTCCAGGGGATCCAATGTCCTCTTCTGGCTTCTTTGGGCACCACTCACTAATGGTACACAAAATACATGCCAACAAATACTCATGTAAAGTTAAAATAAATACATTCTGATTAGCTGGGGAGCCTGAGATGACTGAATTCAGACAAAGTCATATATTCTAAGGTTGGTTTCTGCAGACTAAGATGAATGCTCCCCTAAGTTTATCTTAAAAAAAAAAAAAAAACACCAAAAAACAGATAGATACAGCAAAATTGAGTGTCTGTAAAACTGTTCTCAGAATCTGCCCCTGGGCATTTCACTTCTAGCAATTATACATTCCGTTTTTAGTTAAAAGTACATGCACTCAGTTTAAAATAATTTTGTCTTTTTAAAATAGAACAAATTAAACTAAATTGGAATATTTCCTGAGAAACTGAGCTTAGTAACACAAATCTTCTCTGACATACAGTTTGCCGTTAATGACTTAGTTTCTTAAATGTCCAGTTTAGATAGGCTCTAAAGAATTGTATTTTTATTATTTTCAATTATGTGTATATTGTGGATCTGTACCTGTGAGTTCAGGTGCCTACAGGTGCCAGAGGGATCAGATCCCTGAAACTGAAGCTGTAGGTAGTCGTGACTCACTTGGTGTGGGTGCTGGGAACTGAATTCAGGCCTCTGAAAGAGCAGCTAGCAAGATGCTTATCCAGTGAGTTACTGCTTGAACACTTGTCAGATAGGTTTTAACTTAAGTTATGCTGCTCGGGAAGCTGAGGAGACTCCAGGTCGGCTCTTGGTGTTAGGAAAAAAGTTACGGATTAAGTGACCTTTCATGTTTGGGGTAGAATGGAATGGCTCCCTTCTGACCTGTTATAATTCTGTACATGAATTGTACTTGAATATGGTTTTGAGCAGTAGGAAATGTCATTCTGTTAAATGAACTTATAAAGCACAGGTCATTTTCCTCATTAAAATTCACCATGGAAACAAACCTCCAGGCATATTGGTGAGTGAGTTTCTAGATTAGGTTGCTCCTAATTGTGAAAGGTTCTTTCCATACATGGGAAAAATTAGATATCAATCTGAGCATCAGCTTCTGTTTCTCTGCTTCTGGACTGGGTATGCCTCCCTCGCTATGATGGACAACCTGTGGAACCAAATAAATTTTTTTCTTCCTAGGCATCTAGGTCAGATATTTCGCCACAGCAACAAACAAAATAACCAATATACCATTTCCAGAGTACACTTCCTGTTTAAGTAACTAATTCACAGTAAATAACCAATGCACCGTGTGAGTACACTTCCTGTGTAAGTAACTAATTCACTGTGTCCAGAACACACCACCTATGTAAATAAAATAACTAATACACCATGTCCAGAGCACACTTTCTATGGAAGTAACTAATACACTGTGTCCAGAACACAGCTTCTGGCTAAGGAACCAATATGCCATGCTCAGAACAGACCTGTGGTGATATATACTTAATACAATTAGTCTGGAATATCGGAGAGTCAATCACTGAGCCAAGCTGTGAAGCCTAGGGAGTGGTGACCCAAACCTTTAATCCTAGCTTTAGGAATGTGGAAAGAGGAAGTTAAGAGAGCTGGGCAGGGAGAGAGAAGGGAGGGTTTTCAGCTTTCCCAGATGCTTCCTTAGTGGGCTGAGACAGGCCTGCGGAGCTGGTGGATGAGAAGTGGCTGTGGTTTGTTTCTCTGTCTCTCTGGTATTCCAGTTTTTCCCCAATATCTGGTTCTGGGTTTTCATTATATACTAAAAAGAATTCCTTCAAAAGACCTGTGTAAGTAACTAATAGGTCATACCCAGAGCATACCTTTTGGCCGAATAACTAAGAGACCATGCCTAGAACACATTTTCTGGGTAACTACCTAATTCACCATGCAAAGGACACGTCTAGTTAAGTGATCAATGCACTGTATTAGTTAGTCAGCGTTCTCTAGAGTCACAGAATTTATGGAATGAGTGTGTGTGTGTGTGTGTGTGTGTGTATATATATATATATACACACACATATATATTTGCATATATACATGTAAATTTATTGGAATGACTTACAGGCTTCAGTCCAACAATAGCTAGCTATGAATGGAAAGTCCAGGAATCTAGTAGTCTCTATGAATACTACTCTCATGGTTCCAAGAGGCTGCACGTCCCAGCTGGTCTTCTGGATATGCTGACATTCCAAAGAAGCGGGCTCCAGTTCCAGTGAAAGAATGGATGCGCTGACAAGATGAGAGCGAGTGGACAGGGACAAACTCTTCTGTCTTCCACTGTCTGTACATAGGCTTCTAGCACCAGATGTGGCCCAGATTAAAGGTTTACCTTCTCACCTCAAAGGCGTGAGCCAATCAGCTGCAAGATCCAGATCCCAGGTGTGCCTTCCCTTTCCGGGTTGTAGATATAGTCAAGCCCATGATAACCTAGTATAGCCATCGCACCATGCCTAGAGCACACTTCTACCTATGTTGGTACCTTCAGGGAGCTATCTCCTTTTCTCCAGTAGGTCACTATAGCAGATTATTTGTTTCCTTTGACTTTGCTCATTTTCTAATGGGTGCTTTATTTTTGTGTCTTGAAACAGGGCCTTGTTGTGTGTTCCAGGTTGGCCCAGAGTTGTGTTCCCTCATTTATCTCCTGAGTGCTAGAATTATAACCACTTGCTGCTATGTCTAACTTTGCACTCTGCCTTATGTATTATTTATATGCCCTTTGATGACTTTACTTAAAAATCAATCAATTAAAGATGGATAGGGAAGTACATACCTGTAATTTTAGCACTTGGGAGTCTGAGACAGAAGGATCCATAGTTTGCAGCCAGGCGGGGCTATACAGTAAGACTCTGGGTTTTTGTTTCTTTCTTCTTTTCCTGTTTCTTAGGAAAGAGAAGGAACAAATATTAATTTTCAGGTTCAGGAGAAGGTTCAGTGGTTAAGAGTGCTGCTGTTCTTCCAGGGGATCTGAGTTTGCTTCCTAGTTCACAGCTGTCTGTAATTGCAGCTTCAGGGGATCTGAGACCCTTTCCAGCCTCTGTAAATATCATCATACATATAACTTACATATACACCTAATCTGTGTATGCATGTATACATAAGTAAAAATAAAACAAATCTTTAAAGTTAATTTTTTTGAGTAGTCAAGCAAAGTTGTATATATTTACAATGTACAACATGCTGTTTTGAAATATGCACGCATTATGGGATGGTAAACTGAGCTAACTAACATCTGAATTGGTTCCTATGTGTATTTTTGTGTGTGGTGAGAACACAGTCTAGCTTTCTCCTGTCTTTGGTTCTTGTAGGTGCTGGAGACTGAAACTGGAACTTCTTGCTTGCTGGGCAAGTGCATTGTTTTGAGCTGCTTTCCCAGCCCACAGCAGGTCCTATGCAGCTCTAGTCAGTACACCCACAGAAAGGGTCCCAATGGCCTCCTTTAACCTGCCTAGGCATTCTGCAATGCAAAGTTGTCCTGTTTTGAGTGCAAATGTCTCCCATGAACTCCCATATTTGAATACTTGGTCCCTCCTTGGTTGCTCAGTTTGGGGAGATTTAGGAGGCAAGGCCTTAGTGGAGGAAAGAGGTTATTTGCTTCAAGCTTTCAGAGCTAAAAATCTTACCTATACTTAGTTATTCTCTGCTTTGAGATTGCGTGTGAAGATAGAGTGCTCAGCTTCTGTTCCTGCACCATGGCCGCCTGCCATGAAGAACTCTAACCCTTTGAAACCATAAGCCCAAATAATCTCTTTCTTCTAGGACTCACCTTGTTACTTAGTTCTTACACAGACCCTGTAGTGCCCTGGACCTGTTACAGAAGACATGGGATCCAGTTTTAGCGTCACTGTGTGTGAGACTCTCAGTGGTACGTCGGCTATTTCTACACTTGGAATCGGTTTTCTCTTCAGAAAAATAAGAGGGACATAGTGTTGCCAGGGTCTGTTTTCAGGAAGCATTAATCAGAGATTTATTGATTTTCAAACACTGCTCATTAACTTGGCATCATTAAGACAACTTAGTCTTCCATGGGTAGAGTTGTCCCTCTGAGGGACATCACTTACCTCAGCACTTTGTGCACAGGTAATGCACAGCAGATACAGGGTCTTCAAACTTTATTTATAGGGCAGCTAGTCATTTAGGCTCCACGGATCATACAATCCCTGTTCTGACTAACTGCCCCTGTAGTGCCCGTGTGGTGTAAAAGCAGACACACAGAGTACATGAATGTATAGAATAGATGTGCTTCCCTAAAATTCCTGGAGAACTGGAATTGCATGTGTTGTTTATACTCTTCTTCTGACTTTTTTTCCACCTAAATTTTAAGGAGTGAAAATAGTCAGAAAACAAGAACAAAAAAATCCTCTCTAGTGTATGAGCTACCACATTCAGCTCAGGACATGGAAACTGCTCTTATCTCATGGGACTTCTCGAAACAGACGAGGCATTAGATTTAACTTCTCGTGAATATCAATTAAATTAAGCAGTTGGGGGATTTTAAAATTTATTATGATAATTGTGTAAGCATATTTTCAAATAATTTTGCTTGAACAGACAATATTTATTTGATAAGATACTGGCATGATATGACACAAAGAAAAAAATATATTGGGTTTTTATCAAACAATGTGGATTTTTAATTCATTTCTGGTTGCATTTAAAAGTGCAGCCGACTTTTAAATTGAAAAAAGAATGTATGTATCAAGGGACAATTGATGAGGTGGTCAGATAATGAAGCCTGCTTGATGTCATGGAAACTCAGGAGACAGCAGACTCGGTCCACTGAAAATTCATGTTATCTCACATTGTTTGGGCTCCAAGTGCTTCTAGTCAGTCCTTTATTTATCCATTGTTTGTTAAATTCTTTTCCAATTCCTCAGAGCAGCTGTTGCACATTTCCTTTGCTTGCCACTTCCAACCTTATCATTCTCCCCACCCTGAGCAGAAGAGCCAGTGTCTCGAGCTGTCCGGGAGCTCCAACAGGGTTCTCCTCTTGCTGCCTTCCTGCTTCATACCTCACCTCACTACCTCTCTCCTACCACAGGAAAAATGGGCATCTTGATTTCTGTGGCTGAATCATTTCTGTGTTCTCACAACCACTAGTTTTTAATGCTTTCCATAAAACTATTCACTTGTGGATCTCCCTCGTCTCTTTGAGCCCACTGTCTACCTCCTTTTATTTTGTAAAAATATTTATTTTTTTGTATATGTGTGTGTTGCTTCCATATATACCTGTGTATTATGTGTGTGCCTGATGCCCAGAGAGATAAGAAAAAGGCATAAGGTACCCTGGAACTGGAGTTACAGACTGTTGTAAGTAACCATATGGATGCTGAGAACCAAATCTAGGTCCTTTGCAAGAGAAAAAAAAATGCTCTTAAGCCCTATGCCATCTCTTCAAGCCCATCAGTCAATCTCTTTTTGAGAGAGTCTCACGTAGCCCAGGCTGGCGTCAAACTCACTGTGTAGCTAGGGATGATCTCAAATCCCTGCTTCCTTGTGGTTGGGATGACAGGTGTAGGCTCCCAGGCCCAGCTTCTTTCTCTTCTTGTTGACCTGTTCATGTCTTCTAGTCTCTGGGATCAGACCTTGCCCAGGCTTTCAGCACTGATGCCTCATGCCAGTGAGCACTGGCTTTATTAACTGAGCTTTTGTCTTCAGTGATAGATACTGGCCCTGCTCATCCCTTCACCTCAAAGCAATCAGAATCTATAGCCAGGTGAATCCTTTCCTAGGCCTCCTTATTTAGTGGGTGAGTCAAAGGCACAGAAAACATTTTCACTAAAATTATAGGAAAAAAATTTCCCTAACCTGAAGAAGGAGAATCCTATCAAGGTACAAGAAGCATCAGAACACTCAATAGACTGGACCAGAAAATAAATTTCCACAACACGTAATAATCAAACACTAAAGTTATAGAACAAAGAAAGTATATTAAAAAAAAAAAAAACCTGCTAGGGAAAAAGACCAAGTGACATATATAAGGGCAGACCTATTTTCTTAATGGAGACTCTCAAAGCCAGAAAGACCTTGATAGATGTGCTACAGACTCTAAGGGACCACAGGTTTCAGTTTAGACTACTACACACAGCAATAACTTTTTTTTATTAAATTATTTTTTTCAGCCCTATCATTTCTTCTTCCTCCCTCCTTCCCTCCCAGTTCCTCCCCCCACCTCTATCTCTGCCCCTATCTACTTCTCTATTTCTAGTCAGAAAGTATAGGGCTCCCTTGTATATCTGCAAGCCATAGCATATCAAGTTGCAGTAAGACTGAGCACCTCTTCTACTAAGGCTGGATGAGGCAACCTAGAAGGGAAGGATTCCAGAAGAAGGTAGCAGAGACTCCCCAGCTCCCACTGTTAGGAGTCCCACAAGAAGACCAAGGTACACAACTGTAACATGTACTGAGGGCCTAGGTGAGTCCCATGCTAACTCTTTGGTTGGCAATTCAGTCTCTGAGCCCCTGTGAGCACAGGTAGTTCTGGATATATGAGAGGTGGACTAGAACAGGATGATTAAATAGAGAGGGAGACTATATAGAGCCTTCACCCAGGTGCTAGCATCTTTGGTACCCTAAAGGGATGCTGTAGGCTACCAAAAGAGAAATGTAAGCGCCAACTCATCCACAGGTCTGTTAATCTACAATCATGTTCTGTCTGCAAGCTATGCTAATGCAGTGGTGGCAAACGTTTGTGGTGGTAACCAAACAATGTCTGATTTGACTAAAGGTCCATTCCATGAGAGAGAACCCATACCTGTCACCTCTTGGATCACCAAGAACCTGATACTAGATAGCCCAGGGATCTAGGGTAGAACTGAATACTGTTGTTAAAAACAACCAAAACAAAAAACCACAGCAATACAATGATTCCTAATGACATTCTGTTATACTCATAGATGGGTTTTTCCTCAGCCATAATCAGAAAAAGCTTCCTCCAGCAGCATATGAGAAAAAATATAGAAACCCACAGGCAGATATTATGCAGGAATGAGAAACCTTTGAACACTCAGCCCTAAACAGGATGTCTCCATCACATCCCTCCTCTCAGGCCTTAGGGAACTCTGCAGAAGAGAAAGCAGGAAGAGTGTAGGAGCAGAGAAGATGCTTCCATCCTGAGAAAATGAAGCTCCAAATCAGCATGATAGATGCACGTGTGAACTCACAGAGACTAAGGCATCATGCATAGGGCCTGTATCACTCTGTTAAAAAAAAAATGTGGTCCTGGAGCTGAAAGAAGTGAGCACATGCTCCATTCCTAACCCAGAAGCAATCCAAACTGATAGCCACATCCAAATGAAAATTTAGTTTCTTCCAAGGGCGTCTCTACTACTTTCAAGAATGGGCCTCCTGCCCAGCAGTTGATGTCACACAGAAAATGAGTTCAGTGGCATCTTTGGACATCCTTGTCCCATAATGCTATGTCAGGGATTTTTATATTTTGTCTTATTCTTTATTATTTACTTATTTAGTTCATTTGTTCATTTTACATCTTAACTACAGTTTTCCCTCCCTTCTCTCTCTCCATCCCCTCCCTCCTTCTGACCTCTCTCAGTCCACTCATCCTCTGTTTCTGTTCAGAAAGGAGCAGGCCTCAATGGGTACCAACAAAGCATGGCATATCAAGTTGCAGTAAGACTAATCACCTCCTCTTATATTTAGGCCGGGCAAGGCAATCCAGTATGAGGAATCAGCTCCCAAAAGCCAGCCCCAGCATTAGGGGCAGCCCTACTCCTATTGTTGGAAATACCACAATGAGTCTAAGCTATGAAATTGTATGTAGAGGATCATTCCCATGCAGGCTCCCTGATTTTTGATTCAGATGCTGTGAGTTGCTATGAACCCAGATTAGTTGTTGTTGTTGTTGTTGTTGTTGTTGTGTGTGTGTGTGTGTGTGTGTGTGTGTGTGTGTGTATGTGGTTTTTTTTTTTGTTTTGTTTTGTTTTTTTGTGTGTGTGGTGTCTTTGACCCGTCTGGTTCCTACAATCCTCCCCTCTCTCTTCATCAGGATCCCCAGAGTCTGGCATAATGTTTGGTCATGAATCACTGCATCTGGAAATCAATATGGCAGTTTCTCAGAAAACTGGGAATAGATTTATCTCAAGACAGTGTTATAGCACTCTTGGGCATATATCCAAAGGAAACTCAAGCATACCCATAAGGAGACTTGCTCAGCTACTATGTTCATGGAAGCTTTATTCATAATAGCCAGAACCTGGAAACAGCCTGGATGCTTCTCAACTGAAGAGTGAGAAAAGAAAACGTGGTCCATTTGTATGATGGAGAATTACTCAGCTGTTAAAAACAGTGACAGCAGGAAATTGTCAGGCAAATGAATAGGGCTAGAAAAAAAATCATCCTGAATAGTGTAACTCTAGGTTTATGATGCAAAGTTGAACCAGAAAGTTAAGCAACTGGGCAGAGAAAATATTTAAGGCAGACATAGGCAGACATGGAAGTATTCTGTAGAAGTGACAAGCCAGGCTGAGGACTCTAGAAGACAGCTTTTGCCCTGAGTATCGACTGTGGTCTGTTTCCTCTCCCTGATAGTCCAGCTTTTCCTCAATATCTGGCTCTGTGTTTTTATTAAATACCAACTAGAATTCGTGTTTTACCAGGTAACATGGAGGGCCCAAGGAGGGTAGGGCACATAGATCTTCCTGGGAAGGGCAAATAGAAAAAAAATCACTTGGGTGGACTGGGGGTCAGGTGGGGATGGGAACATGAGGGATGGGGGGCTGTTGGTGGAGGGGGAGAGTTCTGAAAGAGATTTCTCAAAAGGGGAGCCATTTTGGGGTTAGATAGAAACTTGGTGCAGGGGAAACTTCCAGGAATCTACAAGGATGACCCCAGCTACAATAGTGAATACATAGCTTAAGTTGGTCATCTCCTAGGATAAGATTCATGACTGCCCCAATTGTCATCAGAGACCCTTCATCCAGTAACTGGTGGAAACAGATGCAGAAACCCACAGCCAAACTTTATTTTAATTTAAATGTAATTTTATTCATGTTTTTATTCTACAGGTCCTTTTGAATGTATTATGGCTTCCAGTTTAAGGTTTTGGGTTGTTGTTGTTTGTTTTGGGGTGGGGTGTGATTCTTGTGTGTGAGAGTCTCTGTTTCTTGTGTCTTTTTTCTTTTGTTTGGCTCTTCTGTCCAATCCCGATGGGTTAGCTTTTGCTTTGTCTTATTATATTGTATAATAACCCATTAGAAGCCTTTTTATTGAGAGACAGGAGGGAGTAGATCTGGATAGAGGACAAGAAAGCAAACAGGGAGGGGAGACCACAGGATATATCATTGGGGAAATCTGTTATCAATGAAAGGGAAAACATTAAAGACCAGACAGCAGATGCGCCCTATGGTACAGCCGTGCCATTCAGTATGTACCTGAACAACTTCAAAGCAACTTATCACACAGATATCTGGACATCAGTGTTGATTGCAGCAGTGTTCACAATAGCAAGGCGATGTGTATTAGGGTTCTTTAGAGTCACAGAACTTATGACATGAATATCTGTCTGTCTGTCTGTCTGTCTGTCTGTCTGTTTATCTGTCTGTCTGTCTCTCTGGGAATTTCTTGGAATGGCTTAACAGTCTGCAGTTCAACAATAGCTAACTATGAATACAAAGTTCAGAATCTAGTAGATACTCAGCTCCTATGGGACTGGGTGTTTCCGCTGGTCTTCTGTATATGCTGGAATCCTGAAGGAAGCGCCACTGGTCGTGCTGAGTAGTAGAGTGCAAGCAGGCAAAGAAAGACAACCCCTTCCTTCTTCTGTTGTGCTTCTTTCATGAGGTGTGGTCTAGATTATAAAGGGGTGTCTTTTCTTCTCACGATCTAGATTAAAGGCACAGATCACAGGTGAGCCCTCCATTTCTGGATTGTAACTCATTCCAGATATGGTCGATTTGGCAACCAAGAACAGCCCTCACACTATGGAACCAACCAAGGAGTCTGAGAACAGAAGAATCGGAGAATAAAATGTGCTGTGTGTACACAGTGCGACTTTCTCCAGCCACAAGAAATTAATGAAGTTGTATCCTTTGTGGGAAATGAATACAACTAGAGACAATTATATTAAGCAAATTAGTCAAGTCTCAGAAAGACAAATATTATATATTTTTATCTCACATGGTTTCTAGATGTTATGTAGACACAAAACCATGTATGAACACACTAAATGGAAGCAGAAGTGACATTGTCTACAAAATAAAAATCAAACTGGGGTGGTATGTGGTGGTGGGTGGGTGTTGCAAGGATGTGAGGGGAAGAATATGCTCAACACACAATAATATATTTCTGTAAGAAAGAAAAAAAGTAAAATAAATCTAACCCCATAAAACAAAAACAGCAACAAATTCTGAACAACCGCCTTTTCATCTATATTACTTCGGACCGTGCTGTGTAGCCCTGGCTGTTCTGAAACTCCATCTGTAGACCAGGCTGACTTCGAACTCAGGGAATCAACTGCCTCTGCCTCCCCAGCGCTGGGATGTAAGGCACACACCACCACCAACTCCGACTATGCTAATTATTGATTTTTATTAAGGAAGCACTACCTCTTGTGCCATAGGAGCTCAAAGTCAGTTCCTTTTTCCTTTGAGGAATGATGCCTTCAGTTCTGACACAGTCACCACTGGACATTTCTGGATTCTTCCCTTGGATGCTTGTGTTTTAATTCTGTAACTCAGGAATTAGTAATATTCTCTTTCCTTTCTCCTTCCCTTAGCCTGGCCACAAACTCCGCTGTGTAGCTTAGGCTAGCCTCAAACTCATGATCCTCCTGCCTGGGTATCTAAACTGCTGGCGTTGTTAGTGCCCCTGCTCAGCTGCATTTGCTTTTTACACAGCCACCCCTCTGATTCCTTTTGACAACTTTTTTATTTTTGAATCCATCGGTCACTTGACCCCTGCAGCACCACTTCAGTGCTCAGTTGCACCATCCATCAGTTGTGGAGGGCTCAGCAGGTGGGGCCAGTGTTAGTAGTTGCCTGCGTTCTGAGTTCAGTCCTCACGTGTTAACACGTCACTGAGGAGAACTTGCAGCTCCCTGGAGTTGAGCCGCTCACTAGTTTATAGGACACAGGTCTGGCATCTCAGCTCATTTCACCACCTTCATCTCGGGATGTGGGAGCAGGAGAAAGGATCCACTCCTAGGTGTTTAGCCATTATAACTTAATACCTTTTGGGAGTGATGGAGTAAAGTTCAGATTTATTGTTTTGACTTTCACCTCTGGCCCCCAGGTGCTTTTAATTTGCAGAACTGTGAAGCCCCACACCACAACAATAGTTCGCTGTCTGTCTCTTGTACAACATGCTTGCACACGGGCCTGCAGTTCATTTATGGTGTGTTATTTACCACCTCCTCTCTCTCTCCTAAACAGTCTCCAGGAGAAAGAATTCTGCACACTTACATACCACACTTAGCATCACCACACTCACAAGTGGTTCTGTCCCTGCTTATTAACTATGTTGCTTTTGTTTCTCTTATACCTACATTATCACTCACAACACTGGTGTTTAGCTATTATCTCTTCTGCTGAGCTGAAATGTGCTCATGAGTTAAGAGCTGTATTGAAATATCCAGGTGGAGGGGTGGGGGGGGGATGGTTCAGTCCTTAAATACTTGATGCTTTTCTAGAGGATCCAGTTTCAGTTCCAAGCTCCCCATGTATGGCAGCTCTCAACCACTTGTAACTCTGGCCTGAAGGGATTCAATACTCCCTGAGGATACTCATGTGAACAGACATACATACTTGCTGTGGGATTGCACTCTTGTACATTGTAGATATTTGTCCCTCCTACTGACTAAATACAATGCTGATTGGCCAGAGGCAGACAGGAAGCGTGACTACCAGACTAAGAAAACTCTGGGAGGAGGAAGAACAGAGCAGATTCCAGGCAGCCACAGAGGAAAGAAGATGAAATGCTGCTCTGAGAATAGGTACTGAGCTACCTGGATAATCATAGGTTGACTCAAGAGTAAGAGTTAGCAAATAATATGCCCAAGCCATTATTAATATAAGCTTCTGTATGTTTCTTTGGGACTTTAGGATTGGTCTGGACCTCAGGGCTAGGCAGGGTTAAGCAGCTGCGGAGAGGTCCAGACCTTGGGGCTAGTCTGGGCCAGAAGTTCAAACTACACACACTTCTGTAGAATTTAAAGCAAAATGAACCTTTATCCAGACATGGTGGGTATACTTGAAAGTAGAGGGGAGGAGATCTCTTTGAGTTCAAGGCCAGTGTAGTTTAAATAGTGAGTTTCAAATCAGCCTTAAAGAGACCCTATTATAAAAAAAAAAATCTTAAAAAAATACTTCAGGAAAATAATTCAAATAGGTCTGTTATATTTTCCAATTATGATTTTTTTTAAAAAGCCCACAAAAATTCAACTTAAGAAAAGGAAGCATTGCTTTCTCTAAAGCAGCAGATGATCTCAAATTATATCATATTTTCTGGGATTTAATTACTACTGGAAGCTGAAAGACTGTGACCACAAGAATGGGGACATCCCTATTATTTCTGACTTGGAATAAACAGGAAATACAGAACTAGACGTCTGGTGGAAGATGTCTGGCAGGAGAGCTTGCCTTCATGAAACAGCAGGTTCTGGGGTTGGAGTGTTTTCCTCTTGCTTACTGAGTCTTTGCCATCATTTTCTGTTACCTAGTCACTGGAGACTCTAGGACAGTAGTTCCCAAACCACAGGCAGAGTCAATGAAAGCCACATGTCACCAACGAGAAACTGTTGCAACATAATCTCCTGGGTGGACATATAGGGCTGTCTGTCAGTGTGGTGAGGCCGTGAAGCTACAGAGTGATACACACGGTCTGACAATGAAGAGGGTGGAGAAAATGTCTTAGGGTTAAAAACATTCTAATTAAACCCATATTGCTTTGCTCATGAAAGGCAATGCAACTGGTGGATGAATCAGCAAGACAAACCTGGACCCAGTTTCTCCCTGTGAAGCTTGATACAGCCAGATTAAGCCCCCCTTATGTCAGAGACACCATCTCTCTGCCTCCTGTAGGTGCTTTTCCTTTGGATCCGATTGGTGTGTGTGTGTGTGTGTGTGTGTGTGTGTGTGTGTGTGTGTTTGCTCTCCAGCTTGGGTCTCCTTGTTAGAACTTAGAATTCAAGGTTAGTGGAACATGATGTAAGAGGAAAGAAGGCCTGAGAATTGCTGGGGACCAAAGGATAAAATGTAGGTAGAGAGGGACAATGGAGTAGGCTCAGGAAAGAATCAACGTCATGAGTAAGAACGTGTTGGCTAGCAGTTCTAGGCTACAGGCTGGTGTTTGACATATAGTATAGGTACTTAGTGAACTCAGGAGATGGCTAACCTGATACCTTCCAGGAAAATATTTCCAAGCCAACACTAGGCACACATAAATCCACACAACCTCACAAACCTGCTTAAGGCATTAGCCATTAGTCAATAGGACATACTTTTTCTTCTACTACTATAAGAATGGGACATTCAAAAGAGGACTGAAATCTTTTAGAAATCCAACTTCATAAAATAAAATAAAGAGCTTTTGTAATCCTTCCAGTCTGTATGCCATCTGGGGAGAGCCTATGATACTCTTATCTGGTGTACATTTTTTGTAACAACTTTCATTGAGATTTATGTGCTTTTTAAAAGCTAGTTCAAAGGAGCATAACATTTCATTGTGTTTTAAATTAATTGTAATTGTACTCAAAGTAATGCTTTCCAAGTAAGTTTTGGATTTCAGTACTTAAAATTACAACAACTGACTGCACTGTGGCAACCAATGTAGACAAGAGCTTTGTGTGTTTCCAATGATATGGAGTCCAAATTGAAAGATTTATTTATGTGTATGTGCCCTATGTGTGTCCAGTGCCGTCAAGGGGTGAGAAGAATTTAGGCAGAGATTTTTTGTCCCTCAGCCACTCTCAAATAAACACACTGAGGCTTATATTAATTATAAATGCTTTGCTAAAAGCTCAGGCTTGTTACTAGCTAACTTTTACATTTAAATTAACCCATATTTGCCATGTGGCTGTACCTTCTTTCAACAAAGCATGCTCATTTCCGCTCTCTTCCCAGCATTCTTCATGTGTCAGGCTGTCTCTCAGGATCTCTTCTTGCCCGCTATCAGCCAATTAGCTTTTTATTAACAATGAGAGCAATACATATTTACAGTGTAAAAGATTGTTCCACAACAGAGGAAGGAGACAGATCACCTGGGACTGGATGGAGTTGCTGATAGTTTTGAGTGACCCTATGTGGATAAAACCATTGATAACCAGTCCTGTGTGAAAAGTAGCAATGGAGTTTGACCATATTTCTAAAAGACAGATAGCACACGGATTTCTGTACTTGAATTGCCAGTCAGTGTGGTGATACTGAGATGTAACTAGTGTAAAACCAGAAATAATTTCCAGGGGAAATACAGACAGTAACTTGAATCCTAACAACTCATGCTGGTAGGGGCTATTGTGTATTACAAGAGAGAGCACTAAATTGAGAAACAGCAAGTGGCTTACATTAGCTCAGAACATTAATGGGATCCAGAGCTGAATTAAAATCCCATCCATGTTGTTACAGAGCTGGAGATGAGTCACCATTCTAGGTTCCACAGTCCTCTGCCCATCTCTGTATATAAGTAGGAGTGAGGGGCAGATAGAGAGTACCTCATTACAGCTGTGAACTGGTACCTTGGGGCAACTCTGTTTTCTTCTGCTACTCTGTGCATGGCTACAGATCATTTTACAAAAAAGCTTTGGGGATTACAAATACATTTTAGCAGAAAATTGAATCTATAGACTTGAAATCTGAATTAGAAGCAGAAGAATCAACTGTGTACATAATAATACAAAAACACATCTATACACCTTTCCCCCCACAAGACACACACACACACACACACACACACACACACACACACATACACACAGAGAGACAACGCGCGCACACACACACATATATATATACAACACACATATACACACAACACATATATACACAACTCCCACAATACTCCCACATTCATAACATACAATACACATACTACACACAACCACAATACCTATACATACACACACACAACCCATACATGCATACATAAAACACAGACATAAACACACAACTCCAACAATGCCCACACAATACACACTTACACATATAACATGTATACATACACAACAAATACTCATGCAGTTTTTTGAGAGAAGAGAACATTAAGAAGTGTTCTCTGAATTCTTTACTATCTCTAAGTTGGACACCAACGAGATTCTGTGATGATTTCCCTGCTTCTGGTTTATGTCATGAGGGTATCCATCTGGCTAGTTGCTTTATTTTATGAGACAAATATAATCTCTGCCCTGGATAGCAATGCTATGGGTCTGGGAGGTGTGAACATCTAGCCATGTAGTCATCTGCGAGGGAATCTTGCCTGCCACATGAAGCAGGTGGTAGCACATTTAACCGGTCACGCTGGCTTAGCCCGAATCTCAAAGCCTTGCGGAGTGTCACAGCTGTCACTTCTGTGCTTTTCCCATTTCTTCATTTGAGGTTATCAAGATCAGTATCAGACAGTTCCAGCCATTTCCAGAGCTCAGTGTGAGAGGTGAAGTAATAACACTTGGCAGAATCATTAAAGCTGCACTAATCCTATATGGCTTTAACATCAGGACACTAGTCCAGACAACTTGTATCTACAGAGCAATTAGAACGACGCAGCAGTGCTCAAGACTGGAGGAGTGACAATTTCCCAAGGTGGAAAATCATCTAGGCATAACATCTGTTGTCATAGAGTGCATAGTGTCCTTAGCCTTCATGCTTTGGGAGAAGAATAATTTGGTGCAAGATCTTTCTGACTGGTGTCGTATAGCTAAGGTTTCTATTGCTGTGAAGAGACTATGACTCCCAGCAACTCTTATAAAAGAAAGCATTTATTTAGTTGGAACACCTTACAGTTTCAGAGGTTCAGTTCATTATTGTCATGGTAGGAAGCATGGCAGCATGTAGGCAGACTTGGTGCTGGAGAGGTAACAGAGTTTTACATCTGGATTCGAGAGAGAGAGACACTGAGCCTAGCTTGAGCATTTGAATCCTCAAAGCCGTGGTGTGTTCCTGGTGGAGTAGCTGTGGCCTTAGCAGAGGAAGTTTTTCACTGGGGGTGGGCTTTGGAGTTTCAAATGTTCAAGCCAGGCTGAGTGTCTCTCTTCTGGTGCCTTCCAATCTGGATGTAGAACTTTCAGTTACTTCTCCAGCTCCATATCTGCTTGTGTGCCATCATGTTCCCACCATGGCATTAATGGACTAAATCTCTGAACTGGAAGCCAGCCTCAATTTAATGTTTTCCTTTATAAGAGTTGTGTTGGTCATGGTGTCTCTTCACAGCAGTAGAAACCCAATAAGATAGTTGCCCACCATTGAAGTCTCCTTTCTTGTTTGTTTGCATATTATATATATAAAACGTTTTTAGGAGACTATATATTTTATATCACAGTAGTTATAATTTGCGATGTGGCAGATTCCTTTTAGTGGTAAAAAGATATTAACCCTTTAGTGACATCTTCCCACTCTGCCCTGTAGACAAGAAATTCTTCCTAATATTTCTGAGAATCCATTGAAGACATTTTTATAAGCATGTCATCTCTAGTGTTCAAATATCAGGAGACTCTTTCTTTTGTACAAAACCTTATGATTTTGTTGAAAATGCGATTCTATGTTTATCTATAAGGAATACACTAAAACCCAGCATTTTACCTGATGGCACAAACCTAGAGCAACACAGACATTTTTTTATTCACAGCTGCTCATAGGTTTTGGCTCAGCTGTGCTGCAAAGTTCATTTAAATCATTGACGTATTGCTTCCAGTTATCACTTCAAAGTCAATAATAATTGCTGACATGTGTGAAGCACCTTTTATTATAAAATACGGTTATCTTTTCTGTAATTGAAGATGACTGTGCTTTCACTTACTATAATGTCTTCTGTTCTTTGAGGCATGCTGGGCAAGAAGCAAGCATTCAATATTCATTTTATTACTTTAAATAAAAATCTGTGTGTGTGAGTGTGTGTGCGTGCATACTGAGTGTAAGTCTGTGTTCCATGTGTGTGCAGAAGTCAGTGGAGGCCAGAAGAGGACATTGGATTCCCAGGAACTAGACTTACAAATGGTTATGAGCTACCATATGGCTCTGGGAAAACAAACAGGCTCTGATGGATAATAATAGAATAAAACAAAATAAAATAACACATTGGAATTGGACAAAGCAAACAAGCAGAAACCAAAGAGAAGGGACTAAAGTCAGAGACTTTTGCACACTCAGGAATCCCATATAAACACTAAACTGGAAGCATATACATACATATACACAATACACATATACAAAATAACTGTAGGAGAAAAAGAGAAGAAAAATAAAAATACAATAAAAAATAAGATAAAATTTAAAAAATAAAAAGAAGAACCCTAATAGGACATTATGGGACAAGGAATGGAAATAGATGCTGTTAAGTTTGTTTTCTGTTTTGCCCTTTGCTCCTGGGCATGTACCTTACTCCTAAGAGTGGTTTGTTCCCCCAGGGAGACTCTTTTGGAGAAAACAAAATTTTCATTTGCAAGTGATTATCAGTTGGAGATTGCTACCCAGTTAGGGTTTCCTTTCAGCTCTAGGAGCTCAGCTGGTGCATACCTGCGCATGCGGCCTCAGCCTCTGTGAGTCCGTGTCTATGTCTACCTTGTAGATTTAGAAGACATCGTTTTCTTGGCATCCTCTAAGGGGTTCCCTAAGCCCCGAGGAGGCTTTTTTAGTGGTGAATGTTCCAAGGTCTCTCACTTCCTGCGTAATGTCTGGCTGTGGGTCTCTGTATTGGCTCCCATTCGAGGTAGGAGGAAGCTTCTCTGATGATGACTGAGCAATGCATATCTATGGGTATAGCAGTACTGGGATTGGATTGCCTCTAATTGAGTTGTTGCTAGCAGTGTCTTATGGGAATCCCCAAATAACCCAGGCTGTTGCCAAGACTATAGATTGCTTTCCATAAACTGATAGCAAGACCCTTGCTGAAGATACCTATACCACTCATTGGACATATGCTAGTGTAGTGAGGGCACAGAGTTCGGGGGAGTAACCAGCCAATATCTGATTTGACTGAAATCATTCCACAAGATGGAACTCATACATAATATTGCTTGAATAAATAAGAACATAAGACTGCATAGTCCAGGGACCTAGAGCAAAACCAAATATTGCTGTTCTTAAAAAAAAAAGTAGCACTACAATGACATCAAATACATTTTTATGACATATCCACTACCCAAAATGAAAAATCCATGGCAGACGAAGAAAAACAATTAGTTTTCTATCCTCTTTTGTAACTCATGCCCATCACCTCTTGTACTGGTATATTCAATAAAAGTAGCTTGAAATATCAGAGGATAGAGTTAAGCCTTGAAGGTCAAGGAGTGGAGACTCACGCCTTTAATCCCAGCGTTTAGGAGGCAGAGATCCTCTGGATCTCTGTGAGTTCAAGGTCAAACAGAGCCAGGCTATGATGGCACACACCTTTAATCCTAGCTCTAGGAAACAATGAGGAAATAAAATAACTGAGCAGGAAAAAGAAATATAAGGCGGGAAGGTCTCCCCTTTTGTCTCATGCTCCGTGAGTCTGAGGACTCGGGGAGACAGGAACCCACCCCTGTTCAGTCTGAGGAGTTCCCTGGGTGATAATAGGCTGTGATTTGTTTCCCAACTCTCTGGTATTCCAGCTTTTCCTCCTTTCTGACTCCAGGTTTTATTATAATACTAAATAGAATTTGTGCAATAGCCTGTATTCAGTTTTTTTCTCATTGCCTAACATTTAGCCTTACCTGTTCTTTTCTTCATGTTATTCTGTGTCTACATGCATATCTGTTTACATGTATATTATCCGATGGATTCTGCACGTGAGGGAGAACAGGCTGCTTTCCCCCTGAGATTGTGTGACATCATTTAGTTTATTATTTCTAACCCCATCCACTTTATTTGATAAAACACATAATTGGAATCACCCTAGTTGTCCATGAACAGATGAATGGGTAATGAAAAGTCTGCTTTGTGTAAAACGTGTAATTCTATTCAGCTCTAAGAAAAAAGAAATCACAAAATTTCTAGGAAAATGGATTCGTACATTTTAAGCAACTGATATGGAGGGTTCAAGTGGTGTACTGAGAGCTATGGGCCTAACACACAGGTGATCTGGTAAGGCCCTGTTTTCCTCCTGATGCAAACCATGATGTAAGAAGCTGATTGCCTGGGAAGAAGCTTGGGCGGTATCACACGTCACAGTCAGCAGCACCCAACCTGTTGTCTCAGTGCACTTATCAAGGAAGGTGGCCTTTCCTAGCCAAATTGATGAACGCCAGGTCTAGTGAGAGACCTTGTCTCAAAATGTCTAATGGAGAGTAACTGGGGAAGGTACTGAAGTCATCTTCTGGTCTCTGTGTATATACTTGCACACATGCACAACGCACATGAATACATTCATACACTGCACTCTTACACACACACACACACACACACACACACAAGAATGAATATCAAATCATTACTGTCCTGCAAAGGACCTTGAGAAAGGAGAACAAGGGAAAATAATCTAAGCAAGCCAGAGGGTGGTGGAGAAGGTGGGTATAGATTACAGCTCTCATTAGGGTACTATGCAAGGAACCATTTCTCCTCTGGTGAGAATCACTAGTGCTTTATAAGAGATAAAAGCCACGCTGCCTTGGTAGGAAGTTTGCATACAAAGATGCTCATCACTTACTTCCTGACTTCCTTCCTTCTGTCCCTGGAAGGCAAGTCTAAGGTTTTGCTGGAGACGTTCTTTAAAAGCACATGTTTAAAATCCTCAACTCATTTCTAAACCATTGCTTTTTTCCCTCTGATTTCATCTGATTTTGAGCTCTTACTCTGCCCAGGTCAGCAGACGGTCACATTAGAGAGTAAAATCTTACGTACTTTCTTTGACAGAGTTTGCCTGTTCTACCCCATGCTGGCTTACCTTAGACAGGGCACAAAATGGCTGAGAGAACGTGGCGAGTTCACCCACACAGTCGGTTTCTGTCTGACAGACCCTTTCCGTATAGAAGAAACATTTGTGTCATTGGCAGAACGGACCCTGAGGTATGGCTGATGACGTGTCAGAAGGATGTTCTTGCCCTGCAGAGGCAGGGAAAGGAGCCATTTGGGGACCTTTGTTCTACCAGAGTCATTAGGGTGTGGTCAGCTGGTAAAGAACAGGGAGACACAGGTCTTACTGTTCCTGGCATTTCTTCTAAGAGCTAAACAAGAAGAGAAACAGGCGGGGACGATGTGTCTACAGATGTGTCTGTACTGCCAAGAGTGGAAGTGTAAATGACATTTGCCTTTGGTCATTGACAGGAACAGTTGACCTTAGGAGAAAAAATTATTACTTTTTTGATAAGACACTCAGAAGCAGATGCCCTTTGGAACGCTCTTTGAATTTCATGAATACAATGACAAGTAAGAACAAAAGCTGGAATCACATCACACCCACTCACTTATCGGTTTATCCAACAAATATTAAAGATGTAATATGAGATGATCTTACGCCTGGAAGACACAGTTAGAATTAGGGTTAGGGACTTTTAGACAGAAATATCAGGAAACACTATGCCAGTGATGATGGGCAGCTAGCTAAGAGGAGCAAGAGTCCTGGCACAGGCCCTGATGAAGATCCAGATAAGAAAGTGTATGGGGCACGGGGGAACCAAGCACCAGAAGTCATCAGAGGGGTAAAAGCAAAGGTGAGGGAGCTCGAAAAGCAGGCAGGAGAGATGGCCAGGCTGTGTCTCACATTGTCACTCACATGAAAGACTGGTGTTTTAAGTCTGTGTGTGGGTGTATATGTTGTGTGGGGTGTTCACGAGAGTGTTCAGTGCCTGCAGAGGTCAGAATAAGGTCTCAGATCCCCCGGAGTTGGAATCACAAGTGGCTATGGGGAGCCATGGGTGCTAGGAACTGAACTCCAGTCCCTTGGCAGAGTGGGAGATGTTCCTGACTGCTGTACCACCTCTTTAGTCTCTTCAAGTGACAGTTAAAGCCATAGATCGTAAAAGGTCTGGTGTCTGTTAGCAGAATAATGGTTTTTGTTTTGTTTGTTTTTAAATGTACAAACACACGATAAACACAGGTCAAAAGATGCTGTTGTTCATGAACAATGAAGTCTCTATGGTGTGAAGACTGTAATATAACAGACTGCTAAGCAATGGAGCAGATGTGTCCACATGACTAGGGTTGCTGGGAGGGATCTGTAATCATTAGACAACCAACTGGCTAGGATCCACAGTGGATAACTAACTGCTCATCTCTCCAGCGGAAACACTGACGTTTCTATGGATAAGAAGAGTCTGCACTAGTGCCAACTTTCCACAGAGTACAAGGTTCTCTCTCTCCTTTCTATCTCTCCTCCAGTTTTAAAATTACCTTTTTGTGTGTGTTCTCAGGCTAAACACTGGTGCTATCTGCACATATATGTCAAGTATAAGTTTTAAATTGATCTAAGTGACAGGCTGAGATAGCTTGAAGGGCATGCTCCACAGTGCACCTTGTACTGTGTGGAGATGCCTTATTTTGAAAATATCTCTTACACTCTGAGAGACTCAACTTTTGCTGAACCTCACAGCCAGAGTTAATGATATGCCTTGAGGTCTCTTAAGACTGAAATTCGGTTGTGTACTCAGACTGTTTAACTTACCTTGAAGAGAACAATGTAACAGTCAACCTTACCTGCTTTGGATTCCCATGCAACCAATGTTTACAACCTAAGATAATGCACAGCTATAATCTCCTAACGTACTCTTCCAAGCCCTGATCAGGAGTAATGCAGTTGTGAGAGAGACCAGTCCAAAGCTCCCTCAAAGGTCCTGATGAAAGCCCAAAGGAAACCTAGTTCTGTGCCTTTGCCTAGGGACAGACTTGTCAAGGTCTGACCTGAAGCTGGAACCAGGAGGTTAAGGCTTCAGTTCCCGGGGACCCAGCTTTCTTCCCTGAAGAGCCGGCTTATCAGCCCTGAGGCAGCTGTGTCTGAAGTGTCCTGTATCCTTTGTAGTTGGTCCATTGTCTGACTTAGCTCTCTGATGACCTTGGCTCATTCTCCCTCTGCAAATAGTAAGATGCTATACCTCTTAATAAGCTTGCCTGGCACAAGACAGTGCTTGCGTAAGACCTCCCAACTCCTGCTTTTCTGGCCTCTTTACCGTCTCATTCTCTTGACTTAGGACCCTGTCACTGAAGAATAACCTGCTGGTCCAGGTCATAATGTATATGTCAATCATTTGCCAGAAACCTCAAGTATAGGCTGAAAGTAGTCTTATAAAATGAGTATCATGTTGTCTATAAATGTTGAAAATGCCACATACAGATACTGCTCCATAAACAGTAATGTTTGTAATACTGTTTGTCATCTGGGTCAGTGGGGTCAATGGGGTCATTTGGAGTCAGTGACTTCATCCCTTGTAAAACTCTGCTAAAGATTCCTGTAAATTATCCCTCATTCCTTCCTAACATGATGCTTTCTGAAACATTCAATAAATACGGAGCAAAGCCCTTTATCAGGGCAGATACAAACACAGAGACTGGACTGATTCATAAAATGGCATTCAGGCAAGCACAGATTCAGACTCACACAACAGATAGAAAACAGAAAAAAATGGGAGAGAGAGAGAGAGAGAGAGAGAGAGAGAGAGAGAGAGAGAGAGAGAGAGAGAGAGAGAGAGAGAGAGAGAGAGAGAGAGAGAAGAGAGAGAGAGAGGATTCAAATCTGGGCTCATACTCAATTAAGTTACTCGAGGAGGAAACTGGTTTTAATTTGTTTCTTAATGGGAACACTAACACATTATCAGTGACTCTGAGTTATCACTAATGCATTCAAAACTGACAGCCTTAGTAGCCATGTGAGATAAGCCAGCATGGCGGTCAGCCGCATGATGGGCGAGCAGCCATATGGCAGGCACAGGGCCTTCAGAGAAAGAGCAAGGAAACCCAACGTGTCGGGGAAAGCATATTTAGAACAAGGGAAGACAAAAATGGAAAGTCACATTTTTCACAAGTAATTCAGAAAAGCAGGTGGACTTTCAAAGCTGTATGGTCCCAGGAGTCTCACATCTTGTGTATTTCAAATCCTTTCAAATTCTTGACACTACTCACGTGCTGAGGATAATTTGCTCAGAGGTTGGCACAGGAAACATATTTGATGCAGGCATTCTTTAAAGTGGTCCCTCATTCTCCTTGCCCATGGACGGACAGTCATGCAGTTTGTAATTCTTGACATTTGACTCTGGGTGTGATTATGTGAGTCACTTTTCACTAATTAATAAAACGTGACAAAGCTGATGTACAGTCGCTGCTGTGATTAGGTTACTAAAGCATCTTCTGCCCAGGGCATCCTCTGTTCTCTCCTAGTCTGTCCAGCAGAGAGAGCCAGCTGTAGGCACATGAGGCCAGGAGCTGTTCTGTCTCCCAGAAGCCACATGAGTGAGCTGGATACTTGGAGGTTGGTTTGACAGTGTCCAGGGACTGGGTTTGGAACTAGCTGTTCCTCTAGAGTATGAAGTGGTTGCAGCCTCAGCCAGTGGACTCAACCTTCCTGACTGTGATCTTGTGAGAAACTGTGGATTAGTAAACGACAGCTGTACCTGCGCCCCCAGACCCACAGGATGGGGAGGAATAAGCAAGGCTTTTGTTTGAAGTTGCCAAGTACTGAGGTAATCAGCCAGTCATCCATGGATACCCAGTGCAGAACCTTTAAGTTCACCAGTGACTGGCGGGGTAAGAGATTTATAGACATCTTAAAATTCCATTTGAAGTAAAGATTTTGGAGCTGTGTAAAACTGAACAACCCCAAGCTCATTATTATAATTTTGGTTAGTATCCTAACTGGAATTGTTTAGTTCCCCAAGCAACAGGCCTGGCTCCAGACTCGGAGTTTCTTTTTAACACACAAGCCAGTGTTAAAATAATCTTTTACTCAACTTTTCCACAAACACTAATTAATCATGTGCTTGGCTCTGAGGACAAAAGGAAAATATATTGTTTTCTACCCTCCCAGAAATTCATAATGGAATGAAGTCAGTCTACAGAAAAGTTAAAATGCAGAGTGGAGATGAGAGAGAAATCTGCAGAACATGTGCCGAACCCTAGGCTGCTCCTGTTAAAACAGCAACCTGACCCAAGGACTCCATTTTTACTTGAAACTACTTGTTAAAAAAATATGCATTGAGAGTGAAATAACCAGGCTATAAGATTAATTCCTAATGTTTGCAATTTGAACACATTTTGGAATTCTTAGAGAGGGGCTGAAGATGTATGTTTGCAAGCACAGATTGAGATTCAGACTCAGATTCAGGCCTCAGCACCAAACAGAAATGGGGCATGGTAGCAGTATGACACCATCATCAGGAGTTCATGGTCAGTCATCCTTGTCCCCAGACCACTTTTGAGGCCAGTCTTGGCCACATGACTTAGACCTTGACTGCAAACAAACACAAATTCCTGGAAAAAGCCACCCTACAGCCCCACACTCAACCTATTCTATTGTGCTAGGTGAAATAAGCTAGGCACAGAAAAAAAATATTGCCCTACACATCATTTATATGTGTTCTTTAAACATTGAAATCATCAAAGCAGATAGTGGAATGGTGCTTCCCAGAAACTGGAGAATGGCAGAAATGGGGAGACAGTAGCCAAAGGGCACGGGTGCTTCAGCAAGCCCAAAGGAGTAAATCCCAAGTATTTGGAGTATTGGACATCTTGATTAATTTGGCGCAATCATGCTCTTATATGACTGATTAAAGATTTGCTTTATATCTATAATTACATTTTTTCAAAATTCAATTAAAGATAGACACATGGGGGCCGGATATATGGCTCAGCATTTAATAACCTTGGCTACTCCTTCAGAAAACCAGGCTTGAGCCCCAGTACCCAACATGGTGATTCACAACTGTTCCCTAGTTTTCAGGACATCTGCCACCCTCTTCTGTCCTCCTTGGGTACTGCAAGAACATGGTGCACAGACACATGTTGGCAAACACTCATGTATATAATAAGTAAGATGAAGTAAAAACGTAAAAAAAAAAAAAAAAAAAAAAAAAAGAGCATAGACTGCTCTTGAAAAAGCTCTAAGTTCAATTCACAACACCCACTTTAGGTGGATTACATCCTCTCCTGTCCAGAGGGTCTGATGTTCTTTGTTGGCCTCCACGACACCTACACTCACGTTCATATACATACATAACTAACAATAATGACAAATAATAAATATATGGGTGTGGTTTTTGTTGATGTGATAGGCTTTCTGATAAAGCAACATAAATGAATGATATATATAATATATTTAAATCTCTTGTTTCCGGAAGTCTGGGTCCTTTGTGGGAAGGGGTATGCTATAAAGCTGCCCACTCACTTGCTGGTAAGGGGGAAGCCCAGGCAGGAAGTTCTGTGGTAGTTCTATATTCCTGTTCATCCCCAGGGTCTGAGATGGTACTTAATGTGGGTCTTCCCAACTTGCGCTGGCCAGTTTTAGGCCAAGTTGACTCACGCTAACGTCATCTGAGGGGAAAGAGCTATGAACCTCAAGTAAAAAATTGTCTCCATAAAATCTGATTGCAGACAAGCCTGAAGGACATTTTCTTAATTAGTTATGGATGAGAGAAGACCCAGACCATTGTGGCTGATGTCATCCCTAGGTTGGAGGTCCTGGGTTCTATAAGGAAGCAGGCAGAGCAAGCCATGAGGAACAAGCCAGTAAGTAGCATTCATCCATGGCCTCTGCATCAGCTCCTGCCTCAAGGTCCCTGCCCTGTTTGAGTTCCTGTCCTGACTTCTTTGGATGATGAACATGGTGACATGGAAGCGTGAGCCAAACAAACCTTTTCCTCCCCTTGTTATTTTGGTCCTGGTGTTTCATCACAGCAATAGTCACCATCACCCAAAGACGTCGCTTTAGTTAATGCCCCTGGAAATGTGGGTTTTTTTTTTTGAGACAAGATCTCTCTGTGTGGCCCTTGATGCCTGGAACTCACTATGTAGGACAGGTTCCTCCAGAACTCACACTGCCTCTGCCTCCTGAAGTCTGGGCTTAAAGGTGTGCTTCCCCATGCCTGGCAATCTCTTTTACATATATGCAGTAGAATTATAGCAGAATTTTATTAACAAAATTATTCTGTGTGGTTGTTCAGGTCATATTTTCATTTGTGTAACAGCACATATTTTTTTCCATTGTAAATTGAATAATGATGGAAAACATCCTATGGCTCACCTTCAGAAAGCTCTTATCAAAAATAAAAAATACATAGATTGAGACTATAAAATACATAGGCTGAGATGACTCATAGTTTGAATATTACTGTGTTTTGTCACCTAAACAGAAAATGAGATTTTTTTTAAAAAAAACAAACAAACAAACAAACAAAAAACCCTGCTTTGCTTTTAAGAACAACTAAAGAAAAAAAATCAGTAGGAGAAAATCCATCTCAGCATTTTGGGTTATACTATTCATTGCTAAGAATAAAGAGAAGAGAAGGTGGTACTACTATGTGTGACTGCCTTGCATAAGAATTTATCCATGCAATAGGTGGAGTAAATGAAATTATCAAAGCTATTTTGTTTGGACCCTTCTTGGGTCGTTCTGATTGTAATATGATTATTGCATAGCCAGATTCAGTGATATATAAATAGAAAAGAACTTCTCTTCTTGACAACAACCAGTGAACCCTCAGAGTGCCCTGTGCTATAGCCTTCCAAGTCTTTGGATAACGGTCCTGGGAAGGTCGATAACATTTTAGTAAATTTCAGCTCTGAGACTTTTTAAGTAGTATACTAGATGTTCCGTCAAGTCCATGTTGAACTTAGGCTATACCTGTATGTATATATTTACTTTCATACACGTGTCTATAGTGTATGTATGTGTATGTATGTGCTTGTTTGCATGGATGTGACCTCTGTGTCTTCATCTATCACTCTGCACCTTATTTTTTTATACTTATTTATTTAATGTATATACCTGAGTATATGTCCATATGTGTGTGCAGTGCCAGTGGAGGCCAGAAGGGGGCTCTGAATCTCTTGGAACTGGAATTAAAAATGGTGGTGAGAGGTGCTATGAGGGTGCTGAGAACAGAACCCTGGGTCATCTGCAAGGGCAGCTTGTGCTCTAACCGTGGAGCCATCTCTTCAGGCCTTCAGCCTCAGTTTTCTGAAGTAGCGTGTCTCAATTAACCTGAGCTCAGATAGACTAGGGTCTCTCTAGACCCTGGAATTGGCCTGTCCCTCCTCTCCTACCTTCCCACTCATGTTGGGGTTTGGGGCATGTGCTGTCACAACTGGCTACTTTCCTGAATGACAGAGAACTGCACTCATGTCCCGAAGATGTGCAACAAGCACTTTACTCACAGAGCCAGCTCCAGCTGTGATCTTTAGTCTTAGTATCTAATATAATGCTCATCTCCAGGATATTATTTTTCCCTCAAGTCTACCTTCTGGGTTGTAGGGATGTTCAAACGAAGCAAAAGAAGAGTAGAGAAGAAAGAGAACACATCTCATCCGAGACCTATCTGTGAAAAATTTATGAGTTTTCCTGATCACGTCCCTTTGCAGCTCAGGACTCTGCTTTGCTTCAGTTCCTGATCCAGGAAGTGTAGTTTATGCCTAAGTTACTCCAGTGACTGTTCAGGTGCAAGCCTGTGCAGCAATTTCCCAGGTTTTACATTGGGATTAGTTCTCTGCCTCGATGGCCCACTTTTGCAAGTTTCTTTAGTCTTTAGAATGTGCCCGCTTGCCCTTTAGCTTTGAGAAAGAGATGTTTGGAAAACCAGAGATGCATTTTGGCATGGCAGGAACTCCTAATCAGTATATAAATAAGTGGAAATTAGCACTTCACACTAACTTTAGAAATTAAGAAATCAGCTTTCTGAGCTTTTCCTATTTATATTTAAATTCTCAGATATTCCCAGCATAGTCTACAGCTTCATTTTAAAATTATATAGTACTCAATCAAAGTACATTATAAACTTTCATGGAAATGGCTTGTCTTAGGGTTTTATTGCTGTGAAAAGACACCATAATTGTGGCAACTTTTATATAGGAAAACATTTTATTGGGGTAGCAGCTTACAGTTCGGAGATTTAGTTCATTCTCATCATGGTAGGACAGGGTGTCGGGCAGGCAGACATGGTGCTGGAGAAGTAGCTGAGAGTCCTACATCTTGCAGGCAACAGGAAATGGTCTGAGACACTGGGCAGTATCCTGAGCACAGGAAACCTCAAAGCCCACCCCCACAGTGACACTTCCTCCAACAAGGCCACACTCCCTAATAGTGGCAATCCCTATGAGATTATGGGGACCAATCATATTATAACTACCATATGGCCCTATGTAATCCACTGTGATAGACAAAATACAGACAAAATCCTAACAATAAAAATACCAACAAAGTCTATATTCTTAGGTGGATATAGAAAAAAAAAATCCTACAAAGCTGGTCAGAATTTAACAGTATAATAGGCATTTGTGTGTGGAGGCACTGTCAGGGTGTGCATAGAATAAGATGTTTCTAAGTGCAGCAACATTTTGAAAAACTTAGCTTTACTTTTTTTTTTTTTTGCTATTCATCCTATTTTCAGACCCTTAAAAAATGAGTGACAGTGAACACGTGTGAGTTTACAATAAAATTGGGGCCAGAGGGACTGCTCAGCAGTGAAGAGAATGTGCTCCCCTTCCAGAGGTCTTGGGGTTGGTTCCCAGAACCCAGATTTGGTTGGCTCCCCCTGTATCAGGTGGCTCACAATTGGCTGGAAGTTCAGTTCTTGTGGATCTGACGCCCTCTTCTGGCCTGAAGGCACATCCGCGTGCACGCGTATGTGTGCACACACACAATAGTGCTCTATCATGTTCATGGGCACACACATGTCACAAAATAACCAAGATATCTTTAAAACAATAGTTAAATCTACCAGATGGAAGGTATCAGTCAGCTCTGTTTTCTCGGGGTAATTTTTATGGTGTTTTTCTGCATTCCCTACACATTGCCACAATGTACTTTTGCGTATTTTCCCTACAGAAAATTATGCCATGCAGAGTAAATTTGAAGGCCAGTCTATCATTCACAACTTTGAAGGCATTTCCAGTCATCAGATTTTCCCACAGTAAGGCCAGATTCAAGTACAGAGCAATTAAGTGACTGAAGAAGTGTGAGTCAGCCAGTGCCTGGAGTCTTGTCTTCCCAGTGAGGAGCGGGTTTAGGCAGCTGACAACTCGTTTTCAGAAAGAGAATCTTCCATGGCATGAAATGCACCTATCATCTGTGTGTCACAGGGCACATTTTCTTGGGGAAGGAATACTTTTGAGGCATTCAGACGTTCTCTTTCTCTGGGGGTATTTCAAGGCAGGGTTTCTCTGTGTAGCCTTGGCTGTGCTGGAACTCACTCTATAGATTATAGACCAGGATGGCTTCAACTCATAGAAATCCAACTGCCTCTGCCTTCTGAGTGCTGGGCTTAAAGGCATGTACCACCACCACCTGGCTGTCTATAGGTGTCTACACCAAAACAAACAACTGAAAAATAAATAATACAAAGTCTCTCTTAAATTAGGAAAACAGGCTGGTCAATCTTAGAAGCTCTGTGAGTGTATAAATGCATGTATATGTGCTGTATCTTATGATTCAGGGCATTTGTATATAAACACATCACCTTAAAAAATAGGACTGGAGAGGTGGAGAGATGGCTCAGTGGTTAGGAGCACTGGCTGCTCTTGCAAATGATCCAGGTTCAATCCCTAGCATCCACATGGCATCTCACAACCACCTGTAACTCCACTTTCAAGTGACCAAACTGTTATAAAGGGGTTTCCGACCCCATCCAGCCAGAGGTCCAGACCCACAGACCTGCTGTCCCAGACCGCTTAGCCGCCCACTGCTGCTTAGGCCCCTCAAAATGACTCAGATGTTTATATTAAGTTCATGCTGTTTGGCTTATAGCTCAGGCACATTGCTAGCTTGCTTTTTCTTCTTAACTCAACCTATTTTCATTAATCTGTCCTGCCACATGGCCCGTGGCTCACCTGTGTTTCTTACATGTTTCTTCTTTGGACATCTGGCTCCATCTGACTGTGCCCGGCTTCTCCTACCTATGCTGTCTCTGGCTATGGTGTTCGCCAAGGGTCAAAATAGCTCCTCTATTTAAACATTGATATTCACAGCATACAGAAAGACATTCCCACATCACCAAACGCCCCCTTCTGACCTCCACAGGCACTGCATACAGGGTGTACTATACACACGTGCAGACAAAACAGTCATACATATAAAAGAAAATATATTAAAAAATGTTGAAAATAGGCTTATTTTGAGATGGCCTCACCAAGCTCATGCAGAGAAGTCCCCTGAAGCCTAGGCTGGCTTCTATCTTGGGATCTTCTGTCACAATGCCTGGCTGACCATTTGTTTTGACTCTAACCAGATGGTTGCCACATGCAAATATAAATGGCAATCTGAAGCTTTTTGTAGACTTCTTCCTTTTAAATCGAATCCAGTATCTTCCCAATTTGCAGTGCCCTAGTTAAAAATATAAGTCATAACCCAGACTTCTGAATTCTTTCTATATGTTAGAAAATGTTTACAATCTATATGCATTAGTAATTTAATATGAACAGTAACGGTATGAGTAAGGTACTAATAGCATTTATGTTTGGGGTTTTGTTCTGATAAGAAAAAAAAATCAATACTTTCTCACTTTGACAGAGCCAGCGTTGTATAAACTCACGATGACTGCTCTGGGGTATGGATAAGGGGAAGGATTTGTTGTAGTTTTGAAGAAGAGAACAGCCAGAGGCATTTGCAAGAGTCCAGAGCAGAGAGAGAATGAGTAGACTGAACATAGCTGGTAGACTGGGCCTGGCCATGAGAGAAGCAGGAACTGGGGATGGGAGAGGGAGTAGACAGAAAGAGAGCAGGAGAGGAGAGAAAGGAGAGAGAGAGAGAGGAGATGGAAGACAGAGAGCATAGCCCAGAATGAGTAACTAGGGGCAGGGAAGTCCATGAGCTGGGGAAGGTTAGGGGAAGGGAGGATGTAAGAAGAGCTAGGATGTAGGCACAGATTCTGAAATTTATAACAGGTTCTTGTGGTGCTGAGGGAGCCTGGAGACCAGCAAAGGCTTTGGTAGGTTAATAGACACCACAGAGAGCCATGGGGCTTTTCTTTTGGAATTTGGGGGAATGAATTTGGGGGGGGGCTGACAAGTATCTGGCCCTTCAAGAATTCTGTTATTACTTAAGCTGTACAATGAAGTCTTTAGTTTCCATCCATTTCCTTTAATAGACTGAAAATGCTTAACTGAAGAGATTAAGCCCTGCGTGTTTTCTGAGAAGGCTCCAGCCATGGTTCCCTAGTGAGCTGCTCTTGCCCCTTGCCATGTGGTCTTTGCTTCTTCTGCATCTCTCGCACTTAGCTGTTCAAGCCTGAGATTGTGGCTCAGCACCTCCGCCCACCCTTCTTCATTATTAAATCCAAATGACTTTTAATGACATAGGCTGCTTCTGCCACCTTATACCCTCATTTCTTTCTCTTCAGTGAGATAGGAAACTGTGAGAGTCAAGCTGCAGGACAGTCCCAAGGGCTGGATTTAATGTGGAATCAGGGACTTTGGAAAACAGGCTGAAGAAGGAAGTGAGCGGGGACCTATGGTACGTAGGTACCTGAGTAAGCATGGAAAACACAGGAAGTTGGGTTGAGAAAGATACAGAAACCACACCAAAGGGTAGGAGTGACTGGCTGAGCCTAGAGCAGTATCTGAATAGTGGAGATTGCCCACAGTGTCTTATTGGGTGCGCTGGCTGGCTTTGTTTTGTTTTAATTTTTTATTTCCCCCCTCTATTTGACATACACTAGAGTCATCTGGGACGAGGGAACTTCAGTTGAGAAAATGGCTGTCAGATTGACTTGTAGGCATGCGTATGGGGCTATTTTCTTGATTCATAGTCGATGTGGGAGGGCTGAGTAGCCTGTGTCGCGCCTGGGCAGGTGGTCCTGGTTTGTATAAGAAAGCAGGCTGAACAATCCACATGGAGCAAGACAGTTAGCAGCGTCTCTCCACTGAATCTGCTTCAGTTCCTACCTCTAGGGTCTTGCCCCGACTTCCCTTAGGGATGCACTGTGACCTCTGTCTGTAAGCGGAAATAAGCCCCTTCACCCAAGTTGGTATTCCTAGTGCTTTGTCATAGCACCTGAAAGCAAAGTGAAGCAGAGGTGGACAGTATTATCTCTGAATGGAAAGATAGCTCTGACGTGTTCTCCACCCACGTCTAGAAGGCTGTGCTTACAGGCAGCATGGGCAGAGGATCAGGACTGTGACCAAGATCAGAATAAGTCACCTTCTCTATTTGAAACCAACCACTCACTATTAAAAGTGCAATGGAACAGGAAGACGCTCCAGTCCACATGTTCATATACACCTGTAAGTTATTCACATCTCTCAGCAATAGCAACGTCAGCAGTTAGATGGAAATAACATGGGCATTCTGGACAGGAGAAACCTATTCCCTCTATTTACTCATATTCTATCTGTGCAAGAAAATTTTAAGTTGAGAGCTTTGGGGAATTGCCTCCACCCCCAAACACAGAAAGTCTAGTTTCCAGGTAAGAAAACAGGAAGTTACGCCCTGTAATTCTGCTTCTTTTTGTCAGATTCTCCAGTACTTGAAAACTACTCAGTCTGCAAGAACCACGCTGCTTTGCAAACCGTAAATGTAAATTTACACATGGGTACCACAGAGCTGCTGGAGGCGTTGGGAGAAGTGTGCACCGAACACCATGTGTGTGCAATACCCACAGAGGCCAGAAGAGGGCATCAGATCTCCCAGAACTGGAGTTACAAATGGCTTTGAAACCCCATTTGAGTGTTGAGAACTGAATTTGGATCCTCTGGGAGAGCAGCCATGGCTCTTAACCCCTGAGCCGTCTCTCCAGCCCCTTTTCTATATCCATTTAGTCTTATACATTTCCATATAAGTTTTGCTGTTACTGAATCCCATACATTTTGATGAACTGTGTTTTTATTTAGTGCAAAACGCTTATTTATTTTCAATTTCTTTTCTACTTATTCCTACTTAATATGTAATTTAATCTATAAACCCAATAGCTACCCAGCTCCCTTTCTGTCATTCACTGAGGTTTAGTCTGGGAGAGACAGTGAGTGTGTAATAATTCTTTTATTTTCTAAGATCTTTCTGTGGCCCAGAACATGGTCTCCTTTGGCAAGTGTTCAGTGTGAACTTGGGAGCCATGTTGTTGGATGAATTTATCTCTAGATATCCACTGATCCAATTGATTGATGGTGCAGCTCAACTCCGTCTTAGCACAATGCTTTTTTTTTTAGTGGTTGGAGGGCTTTTAGTATGTGCTGTACTTTTTAACCTTGAAAGTAGGACAGTGTGCTCTTGTACAGGGTTCTCCTGTGAGTAGGTGTCAAGAAATATAGTGGTAAGGTGTGCATGGGAAGTACCCCGAGTTCTCAGGCTTTCTGAAATCTATGCCTGAAGTTCCTGAAGCTTCCATAGTGGGCTGGAGTCCCATTTCCCTCTCCACTGGCCACAGATAAAAGCCACGCAAGGCAGTTTCTCCGAAGGGCAGGGCATATTAAGAACAGAATATCTTAGAATGATTCTATTCCCTGAGCTGGAAACAGAGTGAGATTTTCTTTAAATATTTACTAAAAGGATCAGACAAAGCTTTCAGAAATAAAATTGACAGTGTGTCAGACCTTTATGTTGCTGGCATTTTGGTGTTCAGAATATCCACCCTGAGCCTGCATGAGCAGTGGGTTGGTTACACTTCCAACTTCGATGCTGGCACCGGACCTGCTGTGTGCCTCCTGGGTTTCTCCAATGGTGGGGCTGTTGCTAGGGGCAGGTGGCACTGTATCCTGTGAAGTCACTTGTATTTTCCTGTTTGTCCAACTTTCTACTTCCTGTTGGACAGGCAGAGACTAGAAGTCAATTTTATGACTTTCAAATTTTAGCCCTTTTGGGAAAATTTTGACTCTCCTAGTTTGCAAGTTCAAGGCCTACCTGCTTGAGGTGCAGTGAGGTGCAGAGGAGTTAACTTGGTGAGGCTGTAAGTTAAGAGTAATTAATAAATAGGCAAATAAACAAATAGTTCCAAAATAAAACATAAGCAGGGGATGGGTAGAACACTTATCCAGCACACTTGGGGCTACATATTTTATGCCCAGTGCAATAAAAAAAGAAAAAAAATTAGTGGCTGGGGAGATGGCTCAGTGGTTAAAAGCACTGGCTTATTTTTCAGAGGACTGGTGCCTATATGGTGGGTCATAACCTTCTGTGGCCTTCACGGGCACCTGCCTTTATATGACATTCATATACTGGCACACACACACACACACACACACACACACACACACATGCACACACACATGCACACACACTCACACATGCACACACACACTCACATGCACACGTGCACACACTGACACATACTCACACATTCACATGCACACACACTCACATGCACACTCACACACACTCACATGCACACATGCACACACATACACACACATACACATACTCACATGCACACACGTGCACACACTGACACACACATTCACATGCACACACATGCACACACACACTCACACGCATACTCACACACTCACATGCACACATGCACACACTCACACACACATGCACACACACACACTCACACACATGCACACACATACACACATACACACTCACACACGTGCACGCACGTGTGCACACACACGCACACACCCACATGCACACATGCACACACATGCACACACATACACACACTCACATGCACACATGCACACACTGACACACACTCACATGCACACATGCACACACTCACACACTCACATGCACACACATGCACACACACACGCACACTCACACACACACACACTCACACGCATACACACTAATAATAAAATAAGACTTAAATTGAAGAAAAGATATTTATTTCTTACAGATCCTTTTTGTAGTTTTTTGTTTGTTTGTTTGTTTGTTTATTGAAACAAAGTGACACTCAGCACGGATCCCAGAGACCTTCCTCTCACCCCTACTGTGGTAATCACTGTCACAGTTCTGAAAGGCTCTAGAGTCTAAGCACCACACTGGAGTCTGGTGGGTCTCACTCTGCTTTCTACCGAGGCCTTGTTTCTGTGCCCTTACATAGCAGAATGGAGAAACAAATGAACTGCTTCAATCCTTTTATGAGAGCAGTCCCATTCATGAGGGCAAAGTTCTCAGAACCTGGTCACTTCCTCTCTGTCTCACTTCTGATCACCACTGCCTAGGGGGTTAGATCAACATAGGATACTGGAGGGACTCACACATTTATACCATAGGACCAAAAATACCATACGGCATGGTTTATCATTGTTGTTCCGTTTGAATATGCCTGATGCTATAGGCAGGAAAATGGCCTTGATGGGGCTGGTTGCATCACCAGAGGTGAGCATTTCATGCTCATGCACTCTGGGGTAGAAAGTACTCGTGGAAGCAGCCTGAGATTTGAACTTAGCAGTGCTGAGAGTTGCTATCTGCCAACCATGTAACACTGGGGATACCATATTAGTAACATGTCCATCACAGGGTTGTTATTTCAAAGTAGATCCATCTGACTCTGCCTCCCAAGTGCTGGGATTAAAGGCATGAATCCCCACCACTGTGCTTAGAGTCTGGTTTTAAGAAATTTTCTAATACTAATAGCTAGAAAGCTCAAACTCAAACATGGAAGGGGAGTTTATTGGTTCCCATGACTCAGAATTGAAGAGGAGTGTCTGTTGCCATTCAATCAAGAGGATGAAGTGATGTCCTCAGGCCCTACTGTCTACCTTTTCATCTCACTTGCCTATACAGGACTCCATCTTACCTTCATAAGATGTCAGTCACATGTCAGCTGCTGTAGACAACAGGCACCTCGGCTAACAAGAATGAATTTCTTTCTAGCAGTTTCTGTGCAAACTACAGGGTTCATCCTAAATTGGACCTAGTTAGATGGCGTGCCCATGTCTAAAATGAACTGGTTAAAATGACAGACTCAGTATGAGTCACAAGAGCCTTCTCCAGGGCTTGGTGGCATAGAATTATGTGACTTAAAACCAAGAAGAGGGAGCAGGCACAGGGATGAAAAAAAAAAGCCATTATGAGGTTATGAGGGGTACTTAATGTTTCTGAGATGACGCCGTTTTATTCCAAGTATGCTGGACTCAGGAGAGAAGGCGTTCACAGAAGAGAAGAAGCTGGCTATTTGCTTTACTCATTTTCTCCTTTCTCTCCCTTTTCTGAAGTTCATAATTATAACATGCTGTGCATCTTCCCCTTCTGTCTGGCAACTGGCCACTCCCATCTGTTTGGAATTGAGTGATGTATAGGAAAACCACATTCTCCTGGGGAGGGATCGTGGTGAGCCTCCGACTGGGTCTGTTTAGCACATTCTTAGTTTTTAGCTTTAGGGGAAGATTTATACATGACCTTAGCCAACGTTCACCCTGAAACTGCAGATGATTTAAAGTTTCATTGTACTAAAGTGCTTTTCCGTGGCTGAATGGAATGTTCTACGCTCACAAAGCTATTATGATGCCGATAGACTTGGCATTTTACAGCAGCAATGTAAGGGAGTTTATATTTTTAAAGCTAGTTTTATGTATATTTACTTATTTTAATAGTAATGCTAAATGTAGCAAATTAAAACTTAAGTAACCTTCATTTACTGAATCCTGTTTAAAAAAACTGTCACATAACTACTCATAGTTTTTAAGTATCAGTTCTACAGGAGTGGGGCAAAGAAATCACTTTTTAAAAAATGCTCTCTCATATATTACAGAAGATCAGATAAAATAAAATCTATTTCTCCTTTTCTCTCTCTCTTTCTAATTAAAAAATGTTTTTCTCATACTACACTTCTCCTTCTCTCCCTTCTCCAAGCCCCCCCCCCCCCTGCCAGAGGTCAAGGAATCCCAAGGCATATCCAGTTGATCCAGTTGAGATAGGACTGAATCCCTCTCCCAAATATCAAGGCTGAGAAAGGTCCCCTCTCCCAAGGCATGGACTCAGGATAGACTCTGGTCAAGTTTGCTCCACAAACTGCCTACGCCTTTCGACTTCATCTACAGTTACAGCGTCCAGATTCGTTCCGTGAAGGTGAAGTTTCGTTTACTGTCATTTCCGAGTCTGTGAGATCCCAACAGCACAAGACAGCCTACTCCATAGGTCTCCCCATCATGATCCAGACCCCTCCACTCATGCAATCTCTCCTCCCTCTCTCCAGCTGGACTGGGAGCTAAATCTGGTGTTTAGCTGTGGATCTCTGCATCTGCCTCCATCAGCTGCTATGAAAGCTCTATAATGGCAGTTAGGGTCGTCATTCATTTGATAACAGGGAATGGCCAGTTTAGGCTCCCTCTCCACTATTACTTGGAGTCCTAGCCAGGCTCATCTTGTGGGTTCTTGGGTGTTTCCCTAGCACCAGGTTTCTCTCTAACCCCACAATGGCTCCCTCTATCAGGATATCTATTTCTTTGCTCTCCTCTGTTGCTCCCCCACTGCCCCATTCTCTCATATTCTTTCCTCACATCCTTTTGCTCCCTCCCCATATATGATCACAGTTTTCTCAGATCTTCTCTATTTCTCCTTCCCAGGCGAGATCTATGGATGTCTCAACTTTTTTCTGTTACCTAGCTGCTTCAGGGTGGGGATTGTGGGGCTGAATAGTAGATGGGTTATTCTTTGCTTTATGTCTAAAATCCACTTATAAGTGAGCACATACCATGCCTATCTTTCTGGGCCTGTATTACCTCACTCAGGATAATACTCTCCAGATCCGTCCATTTGCCTGTAAACTTCAGGATGTGATTTCTTTTCTTGTTGAGTAGTACTCCATTGTGTAAACATTCCACAATTTTTTAATTGTTCTCTGTTTCAATTTTATTGATTTCAGTCCTGAGTTTGATTATTTCCTGCCATCTACTCCTTCTAGGTAAATTTGCTTTTAACTGTTCTAGAGCTTTCAGCTGTGCTGTTAGGTCTCTTGTTTGAAATTTCTCCAGGTTTTTTTATTTAGGTATCTAGTGCTATGAGTTTTCCTCTTAACACTGCTTTCATTGTGTCTCATAAGTTTGGGTGTGTTGTGGATTCATTTTCATTGAATTCTAGGAGTCTTTTGTTGCAGTGGGGTTTCTTGGTCCCCGAGAGGCCAGAGGTCCAGACCCACAGACCTGCAGCCCCAGACCCCTTAGCCACCCGCAGCTGATCAGGCCCCCAGAAATGATTGAGATGCTTATATTAGCTTCATGCTGTTTGGTCTATGGCTTAGGCACATTTCCAGCTTGTTCCTTCATCTTAACTCAACCCATTCTCATTAATCTGTCTGTGGTTTGTATTGTTGTTGAACTCTAACTCTAGTCCATGGTGGTCTGATAGGATACAAGGGGTTATTCCTATTTTTTAATCCATAACTTTCTGACTAAATATGTGGTCAATTTTAGAGATAGTTCTATGGGGTGCTGAGAAGAAGGCATATTCCTTTGTGTTTGGGTGCAAAGTTCTGTATATATCTGTTAAATCCATTTGAGTCATAACATCTGCTAGGTACCTTATTTCTCTGTTAAGTTTCCATCTGGTAGACCTATTCATTAATGTGTGGGGTTTGATGTGAGATTTAAGCTTTAGTAATGTTTCTGTTATGTATGTAGGTGCCCTTGTATTGGGGACATCATTGTTCAGGATTGAAACTTCATCTTGGTGGATTTTTCCTGAGATGAATAAGTAATGTCCGTACTGATCTCTTTTGATTGAATTTAGTTTGAAGTCTATTTTGTTAGATATTAGGATGGCTACACCAGCTTGTTTCTTAAGCCCATTTTATTGGAAAGTCTTTTCCCAACACTTTACTCTGAGCCTGTGTCTCTCTTTGAAGTTGAAGCGTGTCTTTTGTATGTAGTAGAAGGATGGATTCTGTTTTTGTATCCATTGTGTTAGCCTGTGTTTTTTTATAGGTGAATTGAGCCCATTGATATTAAGGGATATTAATGACCAGTGACTGTTAGTTCCTGTTATTTTTGGTGGTAGCATCTCTCTCTCTCTCTCTGTGAGTGTTTCCTTTCTTTGGATTTTCCTTCTGTGGGATAATCTATTGCTTGTGGTTTTGTGGGTGTACCTAGCTTCCTTAGGATGGAATTTTTCTTCTAGTGCTTTCTGTAGGGCTGGATTTATGGATAGGTACTGTTTAAATCTGGTTTTGTGGTGAAATATCTTATTTACTCAGTCTACAGTGATTGAGAGTTTTGCTGGGTATAGTAGTCTGGGCTGGCAACTGTGGTCTCTTAGTGTCTGTATAACATCTGATCAGGACCTCCTGGCTTTCATTGTTCCTATTGGTGTTATTCTGATGGGTCTGCCTTTATAAGTTACTTGGCCTTTTTCTTCTGCAGCTCTTAATATTCTTTCTTTATTCTGTAGATTTAGTGGCCTGATTATTATGTGATGAGCAGACTTTTTTTGGGAGGGAGGGGTCTAGTCTATTTGGTGTTCTGTAAGCTTCTTGTACCTTCATAGGCATTTCCTCCTTTAGATTGGGAAGGTTTTCTTCTATGATTTTGTTGAATATATTTTCTGTGCCTTTGAGCTGGTGTTCTTCTCCTTCTTCTATTCCTAGGATTGTGAAGTTTGGACTTTTCATTGTGTCCCATATTTCCTGGAACTTTTGAGTTAGGACTCTTTGGTATGTTAGTGTTTTCTTTACCTGTGGTATCTATTTCCGCTATTGAATCTTCCACTCCAGAGATGGTCGCTTCGGCATCTTGCAGTCTGTTGGTTATGCTTGCATCTGTCATTTCAGTTCATTTTCTCAGTTTTTTTTTTAATTTCTAGAATTACCTTGGTTTGCATCGTCTTTGCTGCTTCTATTTCAATTTTTAAATCTTTGTTTTATTCACCTGCTTTATTGCTTTTTCTTGTTTTTAAATTCTCTTTACGGGATTTGTTCATCTCTTCATATTTTTGTTTGTATTTTCCTCTATTTCTTTAAGGATTTTTATTTATTTCCTCTTTTAAATCTTCTAATATCTTCACAAAGTTTTTCTTAAGGTCATTTCCTCCTGCTTCTTTTCCATTGACATGATCAGGTCCTGCTGTTGTAGAACCACTGGATTCTAGTGGTGCCATATTGTTCCTTATGGTGTTATAGATATCCTTACACTGACATCTGCTCATTACTTCCTTGGATCCATGCAGGATTTGTCTGTATCGTAGGGATCTGATCTTGGTGCAATCTCTTCTGGCTGTGCCTGTGTTTTAGGAAGCCTTTCTTTGTCTAATCTGGGCTCTTGCTCAAGTTGGAGGTAGCATATTCTGTGTCACAGTGAGCCACTCTTGGTGCAATAGGAGCTGGCTGATTCTATGTCTCTGGAATTAAATCTTGGTTCGGTATGAGCTCTTGATCCAGAAGGAGTTTTTGATCCAATAGGTGCTGGCTAATTGTGGGTCTCAGGTAGCTGCTGAAGTTGCCAGGTGATGGGGCAGATTTGGGGGTTGGGGTGGGGTTTATAGAAAGGGGAGGTTCATCAAACTGGATTTTAATGGGGCATTCTGGCCCAAGTATTTTCTTGCTGGCTTAGATGTAAAGTAGTGATATGTGGTGGTGGTGTTCCAAGGGTTGTGTCCCAAGGCCTGGGTCACAGAGACCAGGATCTATGTTTGGGCTGGGTGAAGTGTCACTTACCTCTTGATCCAACAGGTGCTGAGGAACTGTGAGTCTCAGGTAGTCACTGAAGTCATCGGGTGATGGACAGATTGAGGGTTGAGGCAGGGTTTGTAGATGGGGTGTCTAGAAAACTGGATTTTAATGGGGTGTTCAAGCCCACAGTGTTTTTCCCTGCTGGCATGGATTTAGGGGGAGGGATGTGCTAGGGTGGTGTTCCAATGGTTGTCTAGAGCTCCTGTTTTGAGAATTCCACAACTGGTCAAAAGGCAGAGAACACTGGACCTTGGGATGTCCAGCTCTAACAAAGCCTCTATACTTAAGGCTCAGGGAATGCTGAGGAAGAAGGGGCCTAGAGAGAGCAATAGCCAGAGGACCAGGATGTCTGCTGAGAGACTGTGCCCTTTATATAAGACAATGACACTACATCTGTGAAGTATTAAAAATATGGCCTCCTAAATGAGACCTATACAAAGACAACAGGTGCCTTGCCACAGTGGATGGGGGATCTCACGGTTTCTGCCTCTAGATGAAGAGCTATAGGCAATGAGTGGCAAATGGAAGAAAGAAAATCAATACTCTCCTGGGATAAGGCTCAAGTGGTCATCCCTAAACACATATACATGTGAGCAACAGTAAATAGACTTAGCAAGTTGTGTTTATAACCCCCCCTTCTCTCTCTCTCTCTCTCTCTCTCTCTCTCTCTCTCTCTGTGTGTGTGTGTGTGTGTGTGTGTGTGTGTCTGTGGGTAACAATAGTTAAAGTAGGAGAGATCATGATTTTAAGAGGGTCTGGGTGAGGCACAGGAGGAGTTGTAAACAGAAGAGGGAGACAGTAGAAAGCATGTAAGCACAGTACTCACATAAAATTCTCAAGAAAAATTTGAAATCTAGGTTAAAAATATAACGGAGATAATATGACCACTGAGGATTATTGTACTTCTGTGCTATGGATTTTCAAAATACAGTGGAATGCTTTCAGATTTTATCTTACTTTCTGTTAGATTTCTGTTTTGACAGTATTGTCCCATTTGTAAGTGCTGTTTTGGTGTCATTGAAGATCTGTGAATAAATGCATGAATAAATGTCCAGGACAGAAGCTCTTTTTTCCCATAGAGACGTGACCTTTTCCCTCTTCTGTTACTCTTGGTTTCCGTCATTGGGTTTCCCATCAGGACCAGGAGTTAATGAAAAGGTGGATTTGCTTTGCCTTAGTAACCAATGCCTACCGAAAAGGCAAGGAAAAGTGATGGTTGCTCAGACACCCACAGAGAACACAACCACAACCCTCCCACAACCTGTCACATGTGCTGGCGAGATGAAAAAGATGGGTATCCTGACTCTCCCTCATGTAAACCTGCAATGTACAAGGACTGAGTGCTTTGAGGTACTTCTGCCTACTAGATGTAAGATGTTTTGTTTTAAGCCTGGCTCCATGTTGTGAGATTAGTAGACTTTCCTTGAACATTTTTTCTCATCTCATAGTGGATTTCATCTCCCAAGCCCGTGGTTAGGATTAAAGGAAGTCTATGCTCAGTGTTTACAAGGCTGCTGGCAGACACTGGGTACCTTGTGAATGTTCACCACAATTACAGAATGGAGTGAATCCCAGCAAGAAGGAGCCAAGACTCTGGAGTGTATCTTGCTTGATTATATCATGGTTTTTCTGCCAGCTGAGCCTGTCACTGTACTTGGGCCTCGGTTCTTTCCGTTTGTAAATTTAGGGCAGTAACAGCTCTGATGTCACAGAGTGTTCTTGAATTTAAACGAGATAATATGTGTGAAACACTGAGAACAGTGTCTGACACATGGAATCACTATAGAAATGAAACACGGTGAATGTGGACAGTATCTGGGCTCCAGTGTAAGCCTCCAGAGCATGTAGAAGACATTTATTTATTCAATTTTCATCAGTTCTAAAAGAGACACTCCTGTAGACAATTGGGCTTTATCTTTAAATTAGCTATGCTTTATTTTTTTTAGATTTAATTACCAGTATTATGATAAATGGTTAAATACAAGTAAAAATACATGTTCTGAATGTGTGTGAGAGAGACTAATACTGAAGAGATAGGTTTTATGGATCACAGAGCAGGGTGGGGGAGATGTTGGAAAATCTGAGCTCAGAGCAGAGCATTTTGACTTGGGTCACACCCTCTGCAGGAGCAGTGCCCTGAGACAGACACCGGTGTTTGCAGAGTGTGCCCTGATTTCTGCCTTCCCTAAGCTGTGCATCTGGTACAAAAGGGCCCACATTGGAAATACTCCTATAGAAATGGCGGACACACAGCTGACTGCTTGGTTGATGGAGCATTGGCAGTCATTGGAGAAGTCTCTTATTTCCTTGGATGGTTGTGATAGCACTGGTGTTGAGAAAATGGCTCTCACTGGAGAGATCCTGGAGAAACTACATTCTGCCAAACTGCAAAGTGGAGGCAGGATGACAGAGCTGGAATAACATAGGGAAGGGCAGCAAGATGGAGATCAGGGAGTGATCCTGTCCAGTCATTCACCGCCACAGTTTCCCGGATCTTCAAAGGATTGTTCCCCCGGGCCAGGCTGTTCTGTGCAATGTGGGTGTCAGAGTCATCTCCGTCTTTATCTGTCCTTCTAGATAGCATGCTTGATAGCCCTGGTTTTTTTTTTTTTTTTTGTAGGAGAATAGCTTTCACCTGAGAAAAATGTCTTTCGAGAAACACAAAATGCCTTTTCATTTGACAGGAAGTGAGGTCAGATGGGAACTCAAATTTGCCATAGACATTTGGAGTTATCTAAATACTCTATTTGCCATTTATCTGTCTGTCTGTCTATCTATCTATCTGTCTGTCCGTCCGTCCGTCCATCCATCCATCCATCCATCCATCCATCCATCCATCCATCCATCCATCTATCTATCTATCTATCTATCTATCTATCATTTATCCATCATCTAGCTATCATGTAGCTATCTAGGTAAAAAAAAAAAAGGCACTAAGTGAAAACTACCAACCTCAAAAGACCTGGGATATGTAGAAAAAATGCAAACGTTCATGATGTGGGAATGCCTTTCTGTATGCTGTGAATCTCAATCTTTAAATAAAGGAGCTGTTTTGGGCCATGACAGGCACCATAGAAGAAGTAGGAGGAGGAATCAGAATAGGTAGGAAAGGAAGGGTGGAGTCAGAGGCAGACTGAGCTGAAGCCCAAAGGAGCAACATGTAAGGAACACAGGTGAGCCACAGGCCACGTGGCAGACAGATTAATAGAAATGGGTTGATTTAAGATGTAAGAGCTAGCTAGCAAAGTGCCTGAGCCATAGGCCAAACAGCATCAAGTTAATATAAGCATCTGAGTCATTTCTGGGGGGCCTGAGCAGGCGGCTGGGCGACTAAGGGGTCTGGCACGGCAGGGTCTGGGTCTCTGGCCGCCTGAGACCAAGAAACCACATCATTGCAACAAGTTCATGCATAATTTTAAACACGCTGATGATAGTAAATGTGCTGAGCAACATTTGAGATGGATGTTGTCCAACTGGATAAAAAGAAATAAGAGAACACAAAGATGTGCTTAAGAACCAGCTACAGGATTCCAAACCATGAAAGTGAGTTCATGTGTACAGCCCGCCTTCCTGAGTCCTGAAAACATTGTTCCTTTATATCTGTCCACTTCCCTTGCCTTCCCATGCCTTCCACCCCCACAATGACCCCTGAACCCTGAGAGGAGGGTGTGTCTTATTCTCTGCACCTTGACTACATCATTTATAAATTCCACATTTTTATTGATGCCATGTAACCACAGTGCCCTTGGCTGTCTGTAGCACGTAAGCAAATGCAGTTTTAACCCCCGAGAGCAACCATCAACTTAAAATTAACCTCTTAAAAATGTATCTCTCACCAGGTAGTGGTGACACACACCTCTAATCCCAGCACTGAGAGGCAGAAGTAAGTGGGCCTCTGAGTTTGAGACTATCCTGTTCTATTGAGTGAGTTCCAGGACAGCCAGGGCTACACAGAGAAACCCTGTCTTGAAAAAAAACCAAAACCAAAGGAAACCGAATCAAAACAAAATCTCCATATCTCTTAAGAAGTGATAGTATTGTTCTGAGCAATTTAACTCTAGAGAAATACAAGTGGCTGAGACTTTCCTTAAGATAGCCCTAAATCTGAGGTACTGAATCCATTTCAAATCAATGGGTGTTGTACCATTCTCTCTTCCTAAGATTCCATCATTGTAAATAACACGTGAAGTATTTGGTTTTCTTTACATAGGCCATTATCTCATTCACCCCACTGTAGTTTCTAAGGAGCTTCTGGAGCCATCCAGGGTGGTGCCTTGAGCAGCCAGTCTTCACTGGATGCTGAGGTGTTTGTTGATCTTAGACAGCTGCCAGTTCTCACTAATGACTTTGCAAGAAGTACAGCAACTCTTTTCTCCACTGGCTTGAGTTTGCTTTGTCTCTCACACATAATTTTATGAGCACGGGGAAAAGGCCTTCTTCTAAAGATTAAGCCAAATGCAGGTAAATCCTGCTATAAGGAGATAGAAAAACATTGCACATAAATTTTAATATAGTTATGAAATAGTGAGAATCTTTGCAGAAGGAAATGATTAAAAACACTGGCTATGCCCCTTTGAAAATGATGAAGTTTAAATTTCAATGTAATATTTCTTTACTATAACCTTACTTTGGAAGTTGTTAAAAAAAAAAAAAGATAGCCAACCAGAAACCATTTACTAAAACATTAAAAAATCTTGTGGGTTCGAAATAGACATTGTAATGTCTAGACTAATCATCGTTTATGTGGATGAAAGCTTTGAGTGCTCTTCTTAAGTGACCTGAAGCAAACAGGGGGAGGTCATCAAGACCTAAGTAAGCAAGTACCTCAGAGTCACTGGCACAGTGATGTACTTCCAAGGCTCCTGGGAGACAGGCTGAGTCCACGTCTTGTGAGCAGGAGGTCATTGGTGTCTTCCCTTTGGCTCTGTTTCCAAATGTATTTGTATGGGACTGCTTGAGAGCATATAGACAGCATCTCCTTCAACACTAAGAGATGTGCTGACTTCTCAGCATGACAAAGCTGGTTTCAGAGTGGCTATCGAGCTGGCTTGTGGCCCGTTGCTGTGACACAGAGCTTCAGTGTGTGCAGATGTACTCAGTGTACTCCACAGAGCTCTCAGGGACCTGGTGGTTAAAGAGAACAGACTTAATAATAAATCTCAATTTTCTTTTAAAAGTACTTTATTATTTTATATGATTGTGCGTGTGCCTGCATGTACGTCTGTGCACCACATGTGTACAGTACCTTCAGAGGCCAGAAGAGGGCATCAGCTCCCCTGCAACAGAATTACAGGTGTTTGTGAGCTACCATGTAGGTTCTAGGAATCAAACTGGAGTCTCTTTAAGAGCAACCAGTGCTCTTAGCTGCTGAGCAAGCTCTCCAGCACCCATAAAGCTTATTTTTCACAAATAAATGTATTTCCTGTTCAGGTATCTTTACTCACATCCCTGAGGTCTTACTTCTGTTGGATGGTTTCCAGGGACAATTCCTCCCCTATTTCCAAAGATTTGGAGTCTGATGAATAGTTTCTTGATTATTTTATGCCTCACTCAGGTGGCCAACAGTACTGATACTGTGCCCTTTATGATGTGATAACAGACCAAACCCAAGACCCAGCAGATGAATTGTTCACAGTGGTTCACAGTGGCTCACGTGTTCACCAGAATGAGGCAAATCCCAGGGAAGTTTGCTCTTCACTTTCTACCTGATGACAACCTCTGGCTGTTCCTGTTTGAGGAATTACCATTGGAATTTGTGCAGTGCTGATGACAGAGGAGGTGGAGAGTGAGTGGATTCGAACTCATGCCTGTATGCTTCAGTTCTGTCTCTTCCCAATCATCAGCTAGAGTGAATCATATGATTACCAAGTAGCCGGGTGGCTGTGAGCTGTAGGAAAACCCATGGACATTTAGTAAACAATAATGGATGTTTGTCACCTTTCATGTTATCTCTGCAAACACATTTAAAAATTAGATTGGCTACTCCTATGATTACACTCATGAGATGCTTAACAAATTTGAAAGGATTTTATTCTTATTTTAGTATATGGTGTTTGGCTTGCATGTATGCACTTATGCCACATATGTGCAGTGCTCACTGAGGCCAGAAGATGGCATCAGACTCAATAGAACTGGAGTTATTGATGATTGTGAGTACCACATGGATGCTAGGAACCGAACTTGGTCCTCTGCAAGAGTAGCTGGTCTTCTTAACTACTGAACCATCTCCCCAGACCCATCACTTGAGATTTTATAATCTCATCATACATTTAAATAACTGGTGTGTAAAAATTCCTCCCTCCTTTAAACAAAACCAGCTTTGCCTTTAAAAAAAATTTAAAAAACAAAAACTTATTTTTATTCTGGCTCAAACCCCAAATCCTTCATGGGAATTTAAAATTCTTTCAAGATAATTTTCCTGACATCTTTACTGGAATAAAAATCAAAGTGTCGCAATAACTTAGGAAGAATTGATATTTGATAATATTGCCTTTTGGTATAGAAACAGGACTGGTTATAATTTCTATATCAATAAAAGTTAATTTTATTTAAAATTCAAGTAATTTTAAATAGGTTTTTTTAGTTTTCTAATTGTATCTTGTGAATGGGATTTCTTCTATTGTCTGTACATTTAACTATGAGAATAAAACTGTTTCTTTGAAAAATGCTTATCACAAAGAAAGCTGGAGAAATGGCTCACTCAGTAACATGCTGACAGCATAAGCATTAAAGATCTGACTCAGAGCCCCATGATCCATGTGCCATCATGAGCACATGTCAGTAGCCCCAGTGCTGGGATGGGGCAGGGCCAGTGACAGAGACAGAGACGAGCAGATTCCTGAAGTTCACTGGATAATCAGCCTAGGGAAACAGATGAACTCTGGGTTTATTAAGAGAATCAGTCTCAAAAATTAAAGGTAGGCAGCTGTGATGATTTGAATGAGAATGCCCCCTATAGGCCCATCGATTTGACTGCTTGGTCTCCAGGGTGTGGCACTATTTGAAAGGGTTAGGAAGTGTGGTCTTCTTGTTGGAAGAAGAGTGTCACTGGGGGTGGCTTTGAGGCTTTAAAAGTCCAATCCATGCCCAGAGTCTTCTCTCTATCTGCTTCCTGTCTATCTGATTGTAGAACTGTCAGCTACTTCTTCAGCATCATATCTGCCTGCGCACTGCACTGCAATGCTTCTGTCATGACACAATGGACTAAACTCTGAACTGTAAGCCAGCCTTAGCGAAATGCTTTCCTTTATAAGAGTTGCTGTGCTCATGGTGTCTCTTCACACCAGCAAATGAGGGAAGACATTCAACCCCTCCCCGCTATAAATACAAACTAGCTATACACACCTACACTAACAAGTACATACACTTCAAAATACACCACCCAACATACTGTGCACATATCTTCTTAAAAGAATAAAAATATAGAAAAGGAAATCAGTATGAAAGAAAAATTTAATTTTATGTAAAATCATTTTAAATCATTAGCAAATATCACCAAGTTGAAAGCCAAATAATCAAATTAAATTTCTAGATAAATATAGAATTCTGAAACATATTTCTAATGAAATAGGAACACAAAAGAAACAAAAAATAAGAAGGAAATGATTGTGAAATGAATTAAATGTCACCCAAAGCTTCCCCCTCTCTAATGCTGGACTAAGTGATCTTCAGGCTAACACTTGCAAACTCTCAGGTTACACACAACCAACACTATACTATATACGACTGTCAGAGCAATGAGTAAAGAATCCAAACAACTCATTGTCTTTCATGTGGCCAGGAAAATATGCATGTCGAGCCCTAAATATAGGAAAGACTAAGGAACTACAAGGTACTTTTAACTATGATTTGGAGATAAAAAAAATGTGTAATAAAACCCAAAATATTAAGCTATCAGCTTTTGAAGTTAATTGATTTAATGCTAATGTTTTGATGGGTGATCTAAAACCTATGATAGGATCATTATCGTCATAAAAGTGCATTGGAATAGATGACGTCTCTACTCCCTAGTCTACACATGTAGAACCACAGTGCTTCCCAGTGAAGGAGAGCAGACATAATTTAAAGTAATGTAATGAGCTCCCAAAGAGCTGTCTTAATAATTTCCACAAAACAACAGCACGATGAATAACTATTTATTAGGTGACAAATCCTTTGCAACCAGTTCATCTCTACTGTTTTAATTTACATATTGTGGAGAAAGACTGAGCTTTTAGATGATTGATCATGAAAATGGAATTTTTATTTCAGAGCACCATGTGTTCTTGATGAAGGAATACAAAGAAATTGCATGACATTTGTTAAACAAGCAAAAGAAAATTCCTTCTAACAAAATCCCTCCCATACAAACTGTTTATATGACTATAATTTATTAGTACTTAGGCCTTTAAAACTGAAAAATGTCAGCAAGCAAACAAACAAACCTATTATCTAATTCAGGCATATATCTATAATAATTTACTCTTAGACTTGTTTATCTAGCCCTCTCTGCCAGCTAGCTTTCATAGTACTTGAAGACGCTCTGCAGGCTTCAGAAAGTCAAGTCTTTCCCATTGAATTCTTAGAGCTTCAATAGTGACTACATGATAAGGTATGGCCACGGGCAATAGTGACATAGATGGTGTGGGGATAAACAACTGCTTTCTGATTGGAGAAACACATGCCTGGTACTGTGGATCTGACCAAGAACCCATGGTTGGGGAGATCCCAGACCTCATGGGTAAACCTACTGCAATTATTTTGCTAAAGGGATATAAAACCAGAGTGCACTCTACATTAATCAGATAAGTTTTCTTAGGTGATGGATAAGTGTCTATGAGTGTGCAGCTATAAATAGAATGTCTATATCAATCACAACCTTCTCCAGAAACTTCAGAGACCATCATTGAAGAAGGCATAGAAAGATTGTAAGAGCCAGAAGCCAGGAGTCATGGAGGAGCAGAGCAGAACAGTGTTGTCTGCTGGATGTGACAGGACCCTCTATTTTTAAACTCACATAAGCTGTGGTTGTCTACAAAAGACCCACACAAGATTCAATCAGCCAACCTCTCAGCAGCCAGAGAGAAAGGTTAAGAGACCCTGTCCATAGCTAAGGTGATGGCTTCTGGGGGAGGAAGAATCAGTTTTCTCTAGGAGTGTGGTCTCTGGTGAGCCAAACATGCTCCAGTGGATGGCCCAAACCAAAGTATCTGGGCAGCATTAATTGGACACAGAAGGTTATTTTAAACAAACAAACAGACAAACAAATAACCTCTCCCTCAAAAAACAGAGGTAATGAAATTGGGAGAAGGGAGTTGAAAGGTAAGGGAGAGATTACAGATATATGGGGGAAAGAGGGTAGATATGATGAAAATACATCGTATTATGACATTCTCAAAAAAAGCAATGAAGATTTTCTTTTTAAAAAGTTGCTTATGCTAATCTGTAATGTTATTTTGATTATTTGTGTTGATAAATTAAAAAAAAAGCAATTCCAAAGAAATATCTGTTATGAGGCTTCCCTTTGGATGCAGTGCTGCTAATCTTGGGGCCTCACTTTGAGCATCAAAATTGCAGTCTGTGAATCTCCTTAACTATACCACAATGAACTGCCTAACAGAGGGCAGGCAATCATGGCACCTAGGCCCAGGCACTAGCTAGCTACTTAGAAGAAAGCGAACCTAAAAATAATCAGAAATGTCACCGATCATGGATGTACAGTCAGGTTAATTAATCCAGACTAGGAAAGAGAAACTGAATTTAATGTCTTGGAGTCAATAATGCTCCAGATAGAAAAGCACAAAATGGGAGAAGTACTCGCTCTTTCTTGTCTGCTATTGAAGGCAATCTCCTGATTTCTTTTAAAAGTTGCCCAAACACTTGCCCTTTGTAGCAAGTGATGCAGTTTTAGTACATGATGAGTTGGGGATGATTTGGCTCAAGACTAGCTTTTCATGAGTATAAAATCAAGCAGAATGTGAGCATTCCTCTACTTCTTTGATTTGAGTTGAGTGCTTTTAATTATAACCAGAGTCTGATCACACATTTAATAACCTCATTACTTGGTGTAAGAGTTCAAAGATTGAAATATTAACTCGATGAAATTAAATTAGGGTAAGCATTTCAGTTAAAAATGAACTTGGTTGGAACTATTAAGAACTAAAGCCTAATTGCTAAATTATGATTATACTCTTGCAGAGCTGAATGCTTGTCTTGGGAATATTGAGTTGTAATGTGTCCAGGTTGGAAGGATTTCTGAGATCCCTGCCTTTCAGCTGTGCTATACTTTGGTTAGTTCCTTTGTGGCATTTAAGCATGTGCAGTGACCCATGAAAAGAGGTAACTTGGTCTCCAGACCTTTGCCTAATGGCGAGACTTAGACCTAGCAGAACGTTGTCTCATCCATGTCACAAGGGCAATCTTATCCTGAATCTCATGGCCCAAATTTGAAAGCTCACTATTCAACCATGATGCTTTTTAATGTTATGTTCTTGGCTCAAGACACACATTCTCAAAAACTTGGGAGACCAGATGGCAGGGAAATAAGTTTGAAGGTCAGCCTGGACAAGTACTGTAGACCCTGCCTCAAAAAAGAAACAAAAACAAGATAATGGAACTGGATCTTGGTGTTGGGTATTTGTTTATAATTTTCCACACCTTGCTTTCAATCTAAGTACTGGAAAAAAAAAAGAGAGAATTGTTTCCCAGTTCAAAGTGCTAGTCTTAGTTAAGATTTCTATTGCTGTGAAGAGACTCCATGACCACGGCAACTCTTGTAAAGGAAAACATTTACTTGGGGCTGGCTTACAGTTTTAGAGGTTTCGTCTATTATTGTCATGGTGGGAAGCATGGCGGTGTGTAGGAAGATATGATGATGGAGAAGAAGCCAAGAGTTTTCCATCTTAATCAGCAGCTGAAGGAGACTGTCACACTAGGCCTAGTTTGAGCATCTAAGACCTCAAAGCCTGACTCCACAATGACACATTTTTTCCAGCAAGGCCACACCTCCTAACAGTAGGGCAGCTACTATGGGTCAAGCATTCAAGCACACGCAACGGCCATCCCTATTCAAACCACCACAGCACTTAACATCCAAACTGAACTCTATTAATAATTGCTTAATGCTAGATCATTTCTCACCACTTTTCTATTTCTGATTGGGAAACTGAGGATAGTAACTATATTAAATATGATTCACACAAGATATCTAGCACAGAACTAAGTTTCTATTTTTATCTGTGGTCATCTGTCATTACTGATTCCATTTAGGTTTATTACATCATGTGCCACTGGTCAGGGGCACATCCACCAGAGATAAAGTTATGGATCCCCTTGTCAATAGTTACTGACTAGGTGGATGAGGAGAAGCAGGGGAGGCAGAGGACACTGTGTTCTAAGTCATAAGCCCCTCGCTCTGGTTGCAGGTGAGGTCTCAACTGAGGCTCTCAGGAAGAGGCAGCCTCCAGTGTGAAAAGGATGAACACCGTTCACTAGGGCAGCTTGTTGGTGTTGCAGGGTTGAGTGAGAGCACAAGACTATAATATATTTAGGCTCCATCCATGCAAAAATCTTTAAAAGATATATGTTTGATTTTTAGTGTATGCATGTGAATGCATTCCTTAGTGTATGCATGTGCGTCACTTGGGTGCAGTGCTCATGGAGGCCAGAAGAGGCATTAATTACATAAATCCCCTTGGATTTACAGATGAATGTGAGCTGCCATATGGGTGCTAGGAATTGAACTCTGGTCTTCTGAAAGAATAGCCAGTGCTTTTAATTGCTTTTAACATCATTTCAAACTCACCACGGAAAGTCTTGTTTAAAGTTTACTGGTAGCATTTGTAGGAATATGTGAATTATCATTTGTTAATCATTTTTCTTTTATTCTTATACTTTTAAATTCAGTATTCCTGGGTCATACACTCTTTCAGAACTAACTAAAAGTGTGAGTCAGTACCTACTCCCAGCAAATCTTGGAAAGGAAGATGTTAATTGTAAATCTATAGTGGGATGCAGTTAGGCAGACAGAAAATTCAGTTTAATAGTCAGACACTTTGTAATTCTTTTCAGCTTAAGGCAATTAAAGTACAGTTCCAAATACCAAGTAACTTTAATATAATCAAAATGGAATTTTAAAGATAATCAAAACTATTTTCAGTAATTTATTTACTTCTGTTCATTAGTACAAATAACAGAAAAATGTATGATCTCAATGTACTTTGAACATAAGAAACATGAGATGCGAGCATATTTGAAAACATGGGAAAGGATGGTTGGCAGATGGCTCAGTAGACGTAGTCAGCAAGAATGAAGACATGAATTTTAAATCCCCAGAACACATATAAAAAGCCAGACACGGTTGTGCACACCTATACCTGTAGCAGTTCAGGGATTGAGACGAGCATATCCTCAAAGCTCATGGGCAGACATCCAAGTCAGAAACAGTGAGTTCTTGCTTCATTTAGAGACTCTGTATCAAGGAAAATAGCAAAAAGCATAGAGGAAGACATTGGACATCCTATCTTGGTCCTGATGTATGTGTCCAGTTACAACCCCCCCCCCCACATCTACAGAAGCATGTGCAAGTAACACACAAGAACACACACCACTCACATACATACACTACATATCACACACTATACACACACAAACACCCCCCCCCAAACCCACTAAACATGGGAAAGAATGTCTGATGAATTAAAGGATGATTTGTTTAGTGATGGCAATCCAAGAAGGCTCATGAATTCTTTGCGAACATACAAAAATATTCTATCAAAAAGGAAAAAAAATATTTAAAAAATTACTAAGAAATATTTTTCAATATTTGTCTGTTTTCTGAAGAGCTTAGCCCAGGTCTCTGGGGAGATCAGGGATCATGACTATGATAATCTAAGGCAGAAAACTGATTTTCAAAGGGAAACTTGGGATACATTCTTGCTTCAAAGACTCTGAACTTTTTGAGTTTGTGATGCTATCTATCACCTATAATTATAGCAACAACTGAGAGTATTTTTGGTTTATTTTACTTCCCAGGCCTTCAAGATTCTCCCGCTATGCATGAGATCACACAGAGTAAACCAAGGAAGAGCCTCTGAAAGACGGGTGGAGCTCTTCTTTGCCCAGGTTGGCACAGTTAATGGTGAGATAATCATGGCAGCTGTAAGGCTCTCCTCAGCAGCACTGAGTGTCAGCTGCCCTTATTCCCGAGTCTAGGCCCCAATCTCTCTTTTTATTGGGCTGGTTGTCAACTTCATTCTCAGGTCTTTGAGATATATGGGGATCTAAAACAAAATGAAAGACAAGTGGGGGGAGGGAGGGAGAACAAAACCTCTTGCTAGGGGCTGGAGAGATGGCTCAGCATATTCTTCAGTTCCCAGCACCCACACTGGATGCCTCACAACTGCCTTTTGTAGTAAGAAGTTTCTGGTCCAGACTAGCCCCAAGATCGGGACCTGCCTACAGCTGCCTGGCCCTGAAGTTCAGACCAGCAGTCCCAGATAAACTGCCCACAGATGCCTGGTTCCAATTAATCACACAAAGCCTTATATTAATTATAAACTGTTTGGGCTATGGCTCAGGCTTATTGCTAGCTGGCTCTTTTCTTCACCCATTTCTATTAATTTATGTCTTGCCACATTGCTCGTGGCTCACCTGAGTTCCTTTGTGTCTTGCTCCCTTGGCAGCAGCTCAGAGCATCTCTCCCTGACTCCGCCCTTTCCCCATTTATCTATGCTCAGATTTCCTACCTGCTTCTAAGATGTCTTGCCATAGGCCAAAACAGTCCTTTATTATCCAGTGATAATTCACAGCATACAGAAAGACATCCCACACCAGCCTATGACACCAAATCCAGGGGGATCTGAGCCCTCTGGACTCTGCAGGAACCTGCACATGTATGCACATACCTATGCAGAGACAGGTAGACACGTAACTAAAAACAGCAAAGATAAATCTTATAAAATCAAACAACCCGGCTTCTTGATTGACATGACAATTATTTTCAGCTGTCTATTTGATTGACTGAGACATGCTTAATAGGTTGATTAGTGAAGTAATTCCCGGTGTGTCTCTGATGGGCATGCCAGAGGCACTGATCCTGAGCCATTGGCCTAATGAATGGATTAATCTTTTGATGGATGTCTAACAGGATGGCCTTTCTGGGAGGTGGTGAAAGGAAGGATGTGGAGCCCAGCTGGAGGAAGTATGTGACTGTGATGTCTGTTGGGGGCTGAATCTTGTCTTGGACACTTAATGTATTTTTATTTCTTCCTCTGATCCCTGGTTGTTGTGATGTTCCTGTAGGGTCAGAATAAACAACAGCATAATTTTTTAAAATTTTATTTTATAATTTAAAATTATATACATGTGTGTCTATGTGTGGGTATGCCCATGTGAGTGCAGGTTCCTCAAATTCCAGAAGAAGGCATCAGACCTCCAAGAATTGGGATTATAGGCAGTTTGTGAGGTGTCCCATGACCATACTGGGATGTGAACTCAGGTCCACTGGAAGGACAGTACAAGCTGTTAACTAATCAGTAAATCCCAGCCTCTAGCCCTGGAAAACCATATTTATGATATAATAGAAGCAGATTTGAAAATATGTACTTCTCTGCCTTTTATGAATGGGGTTGGCCACTCCCCCTTCAGGAGCCCGGGACTTTGGATAAGTGTCTTTGGACTTTATTAGCTGACACTTGAATCTCACCACACTCCCCTAAACCTAAGAATATAACAAACAATTATTGAGGAAAAAAAGCATCTGGTACAGAAAAGCTAGTATGAATTAGTCCAAGAGAGACTCTTAGCCTATCAGTGAAAAAATGAACGTCCCAGGGTTCAGGAAGAAACTCTCCTGGCAGCTCCGAGCCCGGCCCATTTCTCACAGATTATCTCTCCAGAGCAGGGGAGGGTGTAGCAGAAGTGGAAAAGCTTTACCCTGAGAAATCTAACCACAGAGAGGAGAGGAGGTGTGGGCAGCTATGGGAGAAGGTCAAGGACCTGCTTGGAGTAAGAACATCTTGTTGACTTCATTCTATGGTTGGGAACACTTCTCTGAGATGAAGGAGGAGGAGTGGAAAGACACGGTATCCTAAAAATGAGAGATGTCCAGTTACTGGGGAATAAACAGAAATCAGATAAAGCAACAGACAAAAGGAGACATAAAGCCAACTCTGTCTCTTTCCTCTGATGCTGGGGATCAGTCCCAAGGCCTCCTGCATTGCCTGAGACGTGTTCCCCCGCTGAGAAGCAGGCCTTCTGAGGGAGGTCAAGTAAATTTGGTAACTTTGGTAAATTTCTTGTCACTAAGCTGCGGCCTCAAAAAAGGGGCCAAAGCAATCAACCAAACCAGAACCAAATGCCCCAAATCTCCCTTGTATTAGTTATTTTTCTGTTGCAGTTTTAAAGGTGACGTGTGGAAGCAAATTTGGGTTTATTATTCCTTAGGGGTGTGGCCTGTGATGGCAGAGTGAGGTCTGGTGGTAGGATCAAGAAGTGGAGGGGGTCACATCCTGAACTGACATCAAATTGGGGTGGGGGTATAAAAATAGCCTGAGGCTATTGCCTCCAGCGGCACATTTGCTCCAACAAGGCCATGCCTCCTAACCACCCCACCATCACCAAATGGCACCATTACCAGGGAACTAGCCATTCAAATTCCCAAGACTATGGGGAGGGGTGTGTCTCATTAAAACAACCACAGCCCCTGTTCGTTGGATAAAAGTGGCTGGAGAAGGTGAATCCTGGAGGGGGAAGAACTTAGTCTGACCTTGATGGTTCTGTTCCTGGGGACTCATGTGAGTTTGTTTGAATTATGTGCTCTGATAATTCAAGGTAAGTTTAGGACTGGGTAGAGAACCAGGCTTTAGGTCATGTAAGACAGCCCTTAAAGACAGCGGCTCTGTTTTGCTGACCGCACAGTAAAAACTTTGCTTCTCCAAACCTGAGCATAAAAGCTGGAGGCTGTGGTCCAAAACAGCTGCAAGAAGAAGTCCAGGAGAGTTCACAGGAAGTCTGTTGAGCAAGGATCAGACTGGAGTCTTAAAAGAATATCCATGTGGCTGGAATTTAATGGAAGTATCGACTTTTTAAACCTTCCAGGGATTTTCCACCCTGTATAAAAAATAATAAGAGTCTGGGCCTGGAGAGATGGCTCAGCAGTTTAGTGCACTGATTGCTCTTGAAGAGGGCATGGGTTCATTTCCCAGCACCCACATGGCAGCTCATACTCATCTCTAACTCCAGTCCTAGGGGATCTGCTGCCCTCTTCTGGCCTGTACAGGCCTATGCAATCACATGATGCACATACATGCAATCAAATAGTCATTCACATAAATTAATAAAAAAATATAAAGAAAGAGTTTTGACTTGATTAATAGTAGTTACTACTCTATGGCCATACCACCCTGAATATGCCCATCTTGTCTGATCTCAGAAGCTAGACTGGGTCCAGCCAAGCCAAGCCAAGCCAAGCCAAAAAAACAAAAAACAAAACCAAAAAACAAACAACAATAAAAACCCAGCCAGTGATAGTGTACATCTTTTATCCCTGTCTCGGAAGGCAGAGATGGGCCTGAGTTCAAGGCCAGTCTGGTCTGCAGAGTGAGTTCCTGGACAACCAGAGCTACCTCAAAAAACATAACAAAACAAAACAAAAAACCAAAAACCAAACAAACAAAAACACCTATCAATTTATCCACTTCTGTAGATAAGACAATATCACATGAATTCTATTTGATAAATAAAAACCCAGACCCAGACATTGGGGAAAAGCTGGAATATCAGAGACAGAGAAACAAACCACAGCCACTTCTCACCCGCCAACTCCTCAGGCCTGTCTCCACAAAATCTTCAGTCTGCAACTTCTCTCTCTTCGGACCACCAAGAAGTGTGTGGGAAAGCTGAAAACCTCCCTTCTCTCTCTCTCTGCCCAGCTATCTTAACTAATTTTTCATACTTCTAAAGCTGGGGTTAAAGGTGTGGGTCACCACTCCCTGACCTTCCTGGCTTGGCTCTGTGGTTGACTCTTCTGATATCCCAGACTAATTTTATTAAATATACATCACCACGAGACAAACTTTTCCATTTTCTCAAGGAAGCTCTGTGTTGGCTAGTTTTTATTGTCAATGGGACACAACTGGCCTCACCTGGAAAAGGGAACCTCAATTGAAGTATTGTCTAGAGCTGATTGGCCTAAAGGTTTGTCTGAGGTCTTTTTATTTCTTGATGAGGGAAGGTGTAGTCCATTGTGGGAGATGCCGTGCCTGTCTGGGTAAGTGGGCCTGGGCTGTGTAAGAAAGCAAGCCACAGAAGCCCGGAGAGAAAGCCAGTGAACAGCTTTCTCCAAGGTTCATGTCTGCCTAGGCTTGAGTTCCTGCTCTGGCTTCTCTGAGTGATAAACTGCCACCCTTTCCTTCCCAGGTTGCTTTTGGTCATGGTGTTCATCACAACAAGAAGAAAGCTAGCCAGAGCAGGGGGGGGGGTAATTTAAAGGACCATATACATTCACAGAGATGACTGCTGAACCCCAGCATGGTCAAAGGCTTCTTTCCTAGAGTTCCCACAGCAGGTGGTTCATTCCCCAAGTCACTTGCAAGGTGTGCTGTTCAGACCTTCATCCTCCAAGACTGCTTTCAAGAGAAGGGAATCTGAGAGACAGCCTGGCACCCAAATAGTTCTCAATTCATGTTTATGAAATTTACTATTGAAAAAAATTTACTATTGAAAAAGAATGGCTGAGGCAGAAACCAAAGTGAGTTGGTTTGAGCCACACAACTTTAGAGATCTTTGGAAACATAGTTAATCACAGTTACTGACTTTGAATACATACTACAGTTTTGAACTAAATGTAATGGGTTCACATTTTGTGAGAACAAAGCTAAATAAACACAGCAGAGAATTGAAGAATACCGGAAAACTTCTTACCTATAGCAGGTAAGGATGGCAGGGAATTATTTACAAAGCCACACTTTCCTTGAATAAATGCAGCATGGGGTTGGGGTTTTAATGAAGGGACTCTACAGATATCTATATTCCTTTAGAGTCAGAAGCAGTCTTGAGCATGCTCAGTTGAATAGTACATTTCAAACTTACGATTCTAGCTCAAGAGAAAAAAAAAAAGAAGAAAGAAAAATCTTTAGGAATGTTTAGCTCAGGATGACAGAACACATGTTCAAGAGTGTGTGGTGAATAAAGGCATCTTTTGAGCATAGAGGTCGACTTATGTCAGAAAATTTTATCCAGGAAGTAAAGGGATGTTTTGAAGGAGTATTAATACAGCAGTTCGCCCCTAGTGGTTGCCTTGCTAAGTAGCTTACAGAGTAAGTAGCTAACTTCAGAACTACCAACAGCAGACAAGTAGATCAGACAATAAGAAGACCACTGTATGCTTAAGACAAAGAGGGTAAAGTGGCTGGTGAAGGAGTACAGCAAAATGTTAGAGAGCTGTGGTCAGGCCAGGCAGATGCAGGAGGCCATTGGAATCCTCAGGAGGGGCTCCCTACCCCAGGCAAAAGACCTAGCGAGGCACAGCCTCAATCTTCTCCATACTTTTCTGTCAACATAAGCAGGGGACACTCAGGATATTACCCAACTTTCCAACCATCATTGCAGTCTTGTTACTAACAGTTCACACCTCTATGGTACAGTCAAGTGACCAGAGAATTATTTCAGGTGTAAAGTTAAAAGGATGCCCTGTTGGTTTCACAAAGTGAGGAGAAATTCTTTTCCTATTGGAAAGGAAAACCCAAAATATAGTGTTCCCACCCTGTCTCCTTTCCTTATTCGTTGTAATACATGGTTATTGCCATGTATTTCTCAGTAACTTTATGGCTATTCTCTTTCCTAATTTGGGAAAAGATTGAGGGAAGAGAATGGGTGGGGCTGATCCCATTTGGTCGAGAAGTAAAACAGCATTACAGCCCAGGGCCTGGCTGTTAGCAGAAACCCCGCAGAGATGTGTTGGTGAAGTGGTCCTGGGAGACCAGCCTCCCAAAGTCTTAACATTTGCTGCTGTCCTGCCTTAGGGTGTGCTAAAGTCGAGACTGGGATGGTTCCCATAGGCTCATACTTGGTCCACATCTGGTGGTGTTTCCTTGGGAGTTGTGAAAAACACCAGGAGGCAGGGCATACCTGCAGGAAGTAGACCACTGGGGGCAGGCTCTTGGGGCTACGTTTCCTTCCTATAGCCCCTATTTTCTGCCTGCAGTGAGGTGACAAAGCTCCTTTTTGTGCATTCCCATTGCCAGCATCTTCTATTCAAGCTCATGGAGCCTGGCAGCCATTGACTGAGCTCTCTAGAACCATGAATCAGAGAAAAGTCTTTCCTCCTGAAAGGTGATACTTTTGTCATGGCTCCAAAAAGGTGACTCATATAGCATGCACCTTCTATTTCCCATAGCATACTAACTCTGCATACTCCCAGAGGAGATAGGTAAACACCAATCCACAAACCCTGTCATCTGCAAAGTGACTTGCTTAAAGATACTCTGGTACAATAGTGGCAAAGACACTGTGGGCATAACCAGCCACTGTCTGTTTGGATTTAAGGCCCACTGCATGAAATGAAACCCATGCCTGACACGGCACAGGTAGCCAACAACCTGTGACTAGATGGCACAGGAACCCAGAGCAAACCAGAGACTAAAGGAACATCATAGTAACATGACTCCTAGAAACATCTTGCTGTACTCAAAGATCAGTGTCTTGCTCAGCAATCCTCAGAGCCTTTCCTTCTGTTAGTAAGGTTGAAACAAATACAGATACCCACAGCTGGACAATGTGGAGAGAGTGAGAGATCTTAGAACACTCAGTTCTAAATGGGATGTTTTCATCAAATACTTCCTCCCAAGGCTGAGGGAACTAATGTAGAAGATGAGGCAGAAAGATCGTAAGAGTCAGTAGGGTACCACGGAGACAAGACCTTTCAGATACAACAGAACTGATGCCCATATGAACTCACAGACTGCAGTAGCATGTTCAGGGCCCCACAGGCCCAAACCAGAGAGGGTCCCAGCTGCTGAGATGGGAAAGTAGACATGGCCTCTCTAAGCAAGAAGCTATCTATAATTAATAACAACTCATATATATATATATATATATATACATACATACATACATACATAAAATCAGTGTTCACCAATGGAGTCTCACTAGGTATACAAGCCACACATTAAGGTAGGTCTAACCCGTGCCAGCAGTAGATGGCCAACACAAAATGAACTCAGAGATATTTTTGTTTGCTTCAAATTGCTTCATTTGGGCAATACTTTCAATACCTGGTCTTTTGCTTATACATTATGGCTTCTGATTTTGTGTTTTTATGGGGTTTTGTCAACGTGTGTGTGTGTGTGTGTCTGTGTATCTCCCCATGTGTATGAATTTCTTGTACCCTTTCTTTCTTTTCTTTCTTATTTTTGTTGTTAGTTTTATTCTTGTTTGTTGAATTTTTATTTGCCTGTTTGGTCGAGAGAGAGAGAGAGAGAGAGAGAGAGAGAGAGAGAGAGAGAGAGAGAGAGCGCGAGAGAGCGCATGATGTGATATGTGATATTGGAAAGGTGGGGGAGAAGAAGGTCTGGGAGCAGATGAGAGTTGGGGAAATTATGATCAGAATCTATTTTATGAAAATAACTTTCTCAATAATAAATAACATTACATATGTAAAAATTCTGAAGTCATGGAAAGTCATTGAAATGAGTTAAAATGGTAGATGAGGGCACAGCATCCTAACACCCTTAAAAATGCCAAGGCCTTCATTTCCCAGCTGTTGCAAATTTTTGAAATATAACAACATTATGAGAATAAGTGAGTCCCAAATAAAAAGGAATCAGGCCTCCTAAGCGGCAGCCAACTCGTCTCCTTGTGTGTCTGACTTCGCTTATATTAACTCTGGTGGCACTTCTGTGCACACGCTCCTCCAATACCACTTAGGAGTTTTTGAAGGAAGTAAACAAAACCTAAGGAGAAGAGCCCTCAGAGGGACCTCCCCAGCCTCTCATAGATGTGTCAAGGTCTTCTGACCCCCAATCTATTCTCTTTGCTTGAGCCAAAGCACTGCCCCCCTTTTATCTCATCCTCCTTGGCTTCCCATCAACACCATGGTTCCCATCCTCCTTGGCTTCCCATCAACACCATGGTTCCCATCCTCCTTGGCTCCCCATCAACACTCATGGTTCTTAGGTTCTTGGATTTGTACCATCACCTCCCTGCCCTCCCAAATTCTTGGGTCTTCAGACTATGACAGGCATTTATATATAACACAGGCTTCTTAGTTCTTAGATCTTGTCCTGGGTTGGTATTACCTCCCTGGCTCTCAGCCTCTGGCTTTCAAGTACAGGATCATAGGGCCTTTCAGATTTTCTAATTATGTGAGCCACGCCCTACTAACAAAGCCTTCCCTCATCATCTTAATGTGTCTTATCAGCTCTGTTTCTCTAGAGAGCCCTGATTAGTCTGCACGGTAATTTCAAGGATGTAGAACATCAATTTAGAAGTGTGCCAATCTTGGAGGCCATGTGAGGTACAGTAAGAGGAAAACATTTTGAGATTTGAAGAGTCAAATTCCATCAAAAACAGATACATGCATGCATGGTGATTTGTGTCAAATACAATACATGTTTCAAATTGCTGGGACAATGGGGACCTGCAGTCCCACTGCCTCCTTTTGAGAAATGTCCCAGCATGTGCCACCCACAATCTCTGTGGGAATCTTTGTGTGCCTGTTGGCTTTGCTCTGCTCCCCTAGACTCTGCACTCCCAGCTGACATTGATTTCTAACAAAGGACACCAAACATGCGAGGCTTCTATTTGTAGAGCGTCTAAGGGCCAAAACATGATCTCTGGCCCATAGTAAATAGCTGCTCGCCACATTTGCCTGTTGAGAGCTTTCGAATTCTGGCTTACAGACAGAATGACAGCAGATCTATAGGAAGAGGAGGTAGCATCCTTTCTTGGCAAGGTTTGGAGAGTGAGTTAAACTCTAAAGAGACACAGGGTCAGTTTTGAAAGGCTCTGACTTCAGGAAAGAACAAAAGGAAGTTAAAGGTCATTATCCCAAGGTCCAGGTTCATGGTCCAAAGGAGAAAAATAACTAAAAATATACGCAATAACAGGGTGCTGTGCCCAGGCTTGTAGCCCAGTGTGGGAAGCTCTGCTGCTGCTCTCTCCTTAGGCATCCTTCCTGGGATGTATAGATGAAGATGGACTTACCTAATCAGTGGCTACCGATTCTCAGGCAAAGTCATAGTCTCTCTGTGACAGTGACTTTAATAGCAGATAAGCCAATGGCTGCTCTTGGGTGGTCGCTAGGCTCTAAAGCCTGTACATTATTTCTGAGCCATTGTGTAGAAACAGTTGAAAGAATAATTCGAACAGAAGAAAGCCCAAGAGCTTAGAGACAATTGGTCCCTTCCTCCACAGGTAAGATAATTTTTTGTAACTATTGGACCTATGAGGTCATGAAATATTCTGAAAGACCAGCGGTGATTTTCAACTTTGATCTAGAAACTAGATTACATTGTGAGGGGTTTCTATGTGACAGATACCATGCTACATTCCTTACACACATCAACTAACTAAATTTCTGGTGTAGATTCTTGGAAGTCTGTGAAAACTTTTATGTCTATTATACAGATTTGAGAACAGTTATCAAGACGTGGCAACTTGCTGACTGGGGTAAGCATCCATCCACACCTGTGTCTAGAGACTGGGCCCTAAAACCCAGCTCTAGTTCATCCTTGACATAGTGCTGTAGGATCCACACTACCGCCCTCCATCTATACCATCTCACAAGGTTTAGTCATACTGATTCTGTCTTTCAAGGCTTCCCCATATTATCACTTGAAATATTTAGAGGATCCTCAGTGGCTTGCTGAGGCTCTGCCTGCATGTTGGTCTATCTTAGTCCAGTTAATATTACTGTAATGAACTGTCAGAGACAGTCAGTCTGCATGAAGAAAAGACTTACTTTGGCTAGTACTTCTGAAGGCTACAGCCCAAGATCAGGTGGCTCTATGCTTTGGTTCTGCGGTGAGGACTGCTAGAATATATGGCAAAGGAAGCTACTTTTTACCACAACCTAGGAAAGACTGAGACTGGGATTCTATAATCTGCTTTAAGGTCACACTCACAGTGTCTCAAAGACTTCCTTCCTGTGTGTGTGGTGTATACATATATGTGCATGTAGCCATGTGCACAGGTGGAGGCAAGGTTGAAGTATCAAGTATCTTCCAACCATTCTCCATTTTTATTTGTTTACTTATTTTTATTTTAAACTTTCTCTTCTTAAAAGTATTTTCTTTCAAGTGTGTGTGTGTGTGTGTGTGTGTGTGTGTGTGTGTGTGTGTGTATCTGTCCATAGAGGCCAGAAGAGGATGTTTTATCTGGATCTAGAGTTACAGGTGGTTATGAGCTGCCCAACAAGTATGGTTGCAACTGAACTTGGGTCTTTTGCAAGAGCAGACTGTCTTCTTAACTGTGCAGGCATCTCTCCGGGCTGTGAAAGTTAGGTTTCTATTGCTGTAAAGAGGTATCATGGCCATTAAAACTCTCATAAAAGAAAACATTTAATTGAGTTATAGTTGCGAGCTTTGGTCCATTGTCATCATAGTGGGAAATGGCAGCGTGCTGGCTGATTTGGTACTGGGGAAGTAACTGAGAATTCTACATCTAGCACAGACAACAGGAAGTGGTTAGACTGGTCTAAGCTTGAGCAAAGGAGACCTCAAAGCCTATCCCTACAGTGGCACACTTCCTCCAACAAGGTCACACCTACTCCAACAACCCCATACCTCCTAATAATACTACTCCTCTTGGGGGCCATTTTATTTCAAACCACCACACAGGCCAACCTTATTTTTTGAGACGAGGGCTCTCAGTAAAAGTGGAGTTCTTCATTTTGGTTACGCTGACTGGTCAGAAAGCCGATAGGATCTATTTCTGTGTCTCCTCTGCACTGGAGGTACAGAAGCACACTGTTGCCCACAACTTTTACATGGGTGTTGAGGATCCAAACTCAGTTCTTATGCCTGTACAGCAATCTGAGCCATCTCCCAAGCTGAAGAGCCTACCTCTTAAATATCCAGAGCCCCTTTAAGAACACGAGCATGAAGACCAGGCTTTCAACAGATGGGTTGTTGGTATACACTCATCAAGCATAGTAGCTGCCCTTCATTCCTGTAATGACTGAGTAAGATATGTTGTAAGGGGAAGGCATGTTTCAACACAAGTGGAGATAGCTTCGCTAACTGCTTCAAAGTGCTCATCAGCAAGACGTCTTTTGTTCCTGTCTCAGGAATGATATCCAGGGTCTCTGGCTGCTAGGCAGGCAGGCGCTGAACAACCAAGCAACGCTAGAAGCCCCAGTCTACGTGCACCTTCAAAATGGGCTGAGTTCTTGTTTTTGTCGTTCGTGGAACATGCTCGGCCCTCCTCAGTTCCATTCCTTCCTTCCTTCGCTTTCCTTCTATCTTCCACCAGGAATTCCGCTTTTCACTTTTCTTACAGGTAATTCTATTCTTTTCCTTTATAATGCTGACCTCACTAATGATATGGAAGGTCCAAGAGCTCACCTCTCATTTGAAATTCGTCCTCATTCCAAAACACCAAAGTTCCAACTGTACAGAGCATCACTCTCTGGAAACACATTCTCCGATTCGGTCTCCTTGGGTCTGATGGCAAAGGCTCACATTCTTTAGAGGAGAAGGTGGCTTTTCTCCTTAGCTAACGCAGCATAACCCATGGCTTGTAAGACTGAGGTTTCATAGCTCTGCTAGCTACTTTTATGTCAACTTGACACAGGCTACTGTCACCTGAGTGGAAGGGTCTTCAATCAGGAAATTACCTTCATGAGATCAGGCTGCAAGCAAGCCTGGAGGGCATTTTCTTAATTAGTGGTTGGTATGGGAGGGCCCAGCCCATTGTGGGTGGTATCATCCCTGAGCTGATGGTCCTGGGTTCTGAATCAAAGCAGGACGAGTAAGCCAGTAAGCAGCACCCCGCCACGGCCTCTGCATCAGCTCCTGCCTCCAGGTTCCTGCCCTGTTTGAGTTCCTGTCCCGACTTCCTTCTGTGACAAATAGTGTGTGGAAATGTAAGCCAAAAACTTTCCCCTCCACAGCTTGCTTTGGCCATGGTTTATCATCACAGCCATACTAGCCCTAACACTATTCTTTTAAAGAGGCTATTTGTGTCTTTTTACAGTTGGTTGATTAAAAGTTAGAAGAAATCTTAAAAGTCCAGTCCGTTATGCCTCTCAATGGGACAATAGGCTAGTTCAGTCTCTTTGTTACAAAACACCAAGGAAAGGGGTGAATCCCAACAGCATAAGGATGCCTGTCCCTGTTGAGGCAGGGCCTGTTACTACTCCAGTGCTCTGCACACGAGGCACATTTGCTCAGATAGCCTTTATCAGTGATGAATAACTGCACCCATATACCTGCACTTCTGCCCAAACTGTTATTCTAATTTTGACCTTGCATCAAGATTCATTGAGACCTTCAAATTCTAAAGGTCAATACATTTATAGAGACCACCTCTCATGCTTTACAAACTGGGCTTCTTCCTCTCTCCTCCTCCTTCCCTCTCTCTCCCCTTTCACCCCATCTGATCAAGCTTTGCTCTAAGGATGTCTAAACCAATCTTCCTGCTACAGCTTGCTTTCTCTTGTTCACATTTCAGAACAAATAAATCAGTGGTTGAAGGGAACCATCTGGATGCAATTTCTTTTGAAGATTTTTGTTGCTGTTTTAATCAGAAAATTCCCTAGTTTATTTTACTTGGCTGCCTTTTAGGGTGTGATTGTTTAGGTTGAACATCTAAATCTCTTTCTCAAAGCTTTCCCTACAGTTTGAAATCCAAAGGGGATGAATCTATAAACTAGAGAAGCTGACAGAGGAAAGGCAGTCCCTAAGAGCAATAGATTTCCCAAGGGTCTGGATTCAGCCTTTCTGTAGACTAGACATCTAAGCAGAAGTATCCTTGGGACCATGGCACTTCAGGTACATCTTTCCATTTTTTTTTCTATAGAGGAGAGAAAGTAATACATGGAAGTTATGGCTTCAGAGCTGGGGTATTGTTTCCAGAGTGATTCCTGTTCATAATTGGGATTTTGTTTGTGCTACACATCTTGGTACACAGTTTAGTCTTTTAAATTTAAAGTTCTCCTTTTTACAGTTTAATCCATGCACAGTCTGACTGTCCCTGTTTAGAGTACAATAAAAAAAAAATAGGAGGCTTGGTAAAGTCCTTTCATGGGGAACAAATAAGATCCCTTCTTCAGTTTCATGATGCTAAGGTCAGTTAGTGCACTTATGCTGTGGCTGTTGGCAGCGGGTGGGTTTTTCACAGATACAAACTCAGTGAGCAGAAAGCAGGAGAACAAAGTCATGGAGGGACAGTGAATGTATAGTGCATGTTTTGGGGCTCGGTTGGTGCAGTGATTCCCTGGAGTTCTCTGTATTCGACCTGGCTGGTTGGCAATCTCCTGGTCCAAGGATAGCAGCAGGTGTGTACAGTTTAAGGGAGACTCAAGCACTGATTTGGCTTCATATCACTGGAGAAAGAGGTGAGGTGGAAAGAAATCAGGGGAGATGTGCCAGAGTCGGGGTACCTTCTGGGAACAATCAAAGTCTGCTCAGCCAAAAGACCCCTGCATCTTCAGGATACACCCCTGTACTGTTTCTCAGTGAATTACAGTCACAAGAGAGAACCCTGTTTTTCTGCAATTCAGGTTCTTCTTGTTTGGATCCATAGATTATCTGTATGAGGGTCTGGGAAGCCCTGCAGGCAGTGGTTATCACTGGGTTCTCCAGGACTGTGCACTATCAGGAAACTTTCTCTAACTTTGGTAAATTTTCAAGGCTGTGCTTAAGGCAGGATGTGTGCATACTGACTTTCAAGAGAGGGGCCACCTTACTTAACTGTTACAGTCACATAGTCACTGTTCTTCCTCAAGTATTCTCAGACCCTCCCCACCTTCCTACCAACCAACTTTACACTCTCTCTTTCTCTTGAAAAATCAAACAAGAAATAAAAACAAAACAAAAAAGACACACACAACCAAAAATATGAAAGAAAAATCAAGAGACCAGTATGATAAATAATGCCTGAACAAAACAAGCATGAAGCAAATGTTGAGGAGATACCACTCTATGTATTGGCCAATTACTCCTGACATGGGACCTGCCCTGGAGTGTGTTGATACATATCCAATGAGACTCCTCTGGAGAAAATGCATTTTTCCCTTTGCCAGTAGGAATCCATCGTAGATAACTTCTTGGTTAAGGGTGGGAGCCTGTGATCATTTCCCCCTCTCAGTTCTGGGACCCTGTCTGGTTTGAACCTGTGCAGACCTTGTACATTCTTCCACACTCTGTGTGAGTTCATATGTACATTGGTACTGTTGTGTACAGAAGACCTATTTTTTAATCTGGTGCAAAGATACTTATAAAGAATTTAGGGTTGTGGATCTTTTCAATTAGCATGATATATGTGTAAGGGATTGGTTCTGAATCAACTATGGATATAAAATACATAGGATGGAGATGTTACCCGAATTGTATTTTTATTCTTTTAAAAATTATTTTATTAATTATTTGAGAATAGTATACAATACATTTTTTATCACCTTCATCTTCCCTTTTAATTATTTTAAATTCTCCCCACCCCTTATATGTCTTTTTCTTCCTTTTCCCCCCTCCATCTCCCCTTCCAGCAACTCCAGTTTGTGTTGGTCAACTGCTCCTGGAAATGTACTGAATTAATTAAAAATATTTAATTTTATGTATGTAGTGCCCACAGAGGCCAAAAGAGGGCGACATATCCCTTGGGATTTGAATTGCAGTTGGTTTTCAGCTGGCATAAGATGCTAGGAACTTAACCTCCGTCCATTGCTAGAGAAGTCAGTGAGTTTAACCCCTAAACCATCTCTGAAATCTCAAGACTAAACATTTTAACATGATTAGTACTTTGAAATTATTTTCGAAACCAGTGTAGGTAGGCATACTCTCACAATTTGGATACATCATAAAATGCTTACACAGTAGACTGGGAAGTAGAATTTGAAGTAGGAAGGAGCCATGGGTGGACATTTGCTGAGCTGAGGAATTCTGGGAGCCAGTGTCAGGTAGTTTAGGGCACTCGCTGGTAACGTCAGCTGCACAGCTTGTGTGGTTACAGGAGGTTTTGGCTTTGGCTTTCGGCTACACACACCGTCCAGGTCTCCCGCTTCCAATGAGTCTTTCTTCCCCTATGAGCATCTTTTAAACTGTCACGCCTTCCAGAAGTCTTGCCTTTACACTCACATTCTGTTACTATTTTCTAACTTGACTGTGGAAGAGAGATAAATGACCAGTTATAAGTAGCTTTAATGCAAGCTCTTGAATCTGTTTTAATCCAGACTTCTCCCCTACAATGTCTTAGTGTTATTCATTTGAATGCTAACAGTGACCCCGAGTTTACAGTGCGTTCCTTCGAGGTTGGATCAGTCACATCTAAGACTCTCTTCTCTTCTTCCTATCAAAGGTATTTTCTCTCTCTCAGGCTGGAAATATAGAGCAGAGGACTCAAGTTTGATTCCAAGCACCCTTGTCAGATGGCTAACAAGCGCCTATAGGAGATTGGGTGCCCCCTTGTGGTTACTGACGGTATCTGCACTCAAATGTGCATATCATGCCTCGGTGTTATGCTCTCCCATCTCTTTCTGCGTCTCAGTCACATGCTCTCTCTCTCTCTCTCTCTCTCTCTCTCTCTCTCTCTCTCTCTCTCTCTCTCTCTCTCTCTCTCTCACACACACACACACACACACATATGCATACACTCTGATGGGTTCCTAAGCCCTGGTATTTACTCATGCAATACCCCCGCGCACACACATGTATAATTAAGAATAAAATAAATCCCTGCAGAATATATTCTCTCTGAGGCTTAGTCAGAAATGCAATGCTAAATATCCTTAATTTCTATTTTCTTCTTTGGGCAGGAAACCTCTTTCCTCGGCTCGTTAAACAGAAGGGAATGAATTCTAAGCAGCTACCTCTGTCCCCTCCCCCTCCCTCCCTCTCTCCCTCATCCGTTCATTTCATTCTTTCATACATTCGGGGCATATGGAAAGACAGGAACTTGGTTTTGGGGGCCAGAGGTGTAAATTCTTGCCTGGCTTCAGAAAGAGGATTTCTACATTTACCTGAGCAGAATAGAACCCGCGTGTCTTAGGACTCTGATGAGAATTAGACAGAGTGGCAAAGGCTACAGAGGGCTCCACACATCTTATGAAAGAAAAGATGTGAACATTTGCACCACAGAGCTTTCTGGGCTGTGGTCCTCATAAACCACTGCCACGGAGGTAATGGGAACAAGGAAAACCAACTCCACTCTGGCCAGTGCACTGGCCTGGGATGCCAGGTCTGAGGAGGGCTAGGTTTTTGAAATTTTATTGAGGCGACAATGAGATCCAGAACCACGAGGTGAGGTGATGTCCTAAGAAAACAAAAAGATGAATGTTGAAAGGTCATCTTTGTTACTGCTGACAGAGTTGAGGGCTCTTCTCTTGCCTTTTCATGATAAGGGGTAGATTGGACACAACTTTAGTTAAGTGAACATTAGCATGTTATTTGGAAAAGGTTTCCTGGACCCATTATAAGATTTTTCTCATCAATTTATATATAGGTATACTAGGGATTAATAGCTGTTATTACTATGGAAATACCAGTACATATGATAGAATCAAAAAGATATGCATTTATTTATTACTGTGAAATCTACATAACCTTTAAAGTTAATATTCTCACAGGTATGGACTTTTGATATCTTCAGTTGGTTGGTGCAAATCTATCATAATGTGTAATTTCCCAAGTTTTTAGAGACTGTCTTGCTCTGTGCTTGCAGTGAGTGTGTGTGCATGTTACCATCTCCTGCTGCACTTACTGTGTGTGCATGGTCACTACTTTCAATTCTGTACATCATAGATAAGTTCTACTTGTTTCTAAAGTCAGTGGACACAACCCCCAGGTATTTGTGTCAAGGGAAGTGGTGTCAAAGTCACAGCAAGGTCAGGTTTAGGTGCCACGGATCAGTTTTTTTTTTTTTTTTTTTTCTCCATAAAAAGCTGCTTGTTGGAGGCAGCTTACGGAAGTCTGTTCACAGCATCTTTTAAATGTTTCAAAACAAATGAACAAATTTTTATTTGAAGATCATATAAAAGCACACTCAAAGGTTGGAGATGAACCTGTCACTACATGAGATGTATAGAAACATTATTTCTACCTACAGACGTACAGCTGAGTAACAAGAAGGTTAAGGCAGATGGTGGGATTTGGCAGGAGGCATATGACCTGAGTGGATTTTTCTCTTTTTAACTTTTATTTAAGTTTCTGAGATGTCAATATAGCATGTCTATCCTTGCTTAAAAGTAAAAGCACTTAGACATATAGGTTGCAAATACCACTTCTGCTCCAGGTATCTTCCCAGATCCATGCAAACATCTCCAGCATCCAGTGAGCTTGGAAGGGTGCAGAGTTTCTTTCTGGTTAGACTGGGACTGTTTCAAGGGTCCCAGTATGCCTACCTCACCTGGCTAAGGTACATCCTCTGTGCAGTATGTGCTGGTGTCTCATTTCTAATCAGAAACAGTCACACATGTGAGCCAGCCCCAGGGAACCCGCTATGGTACAGAGCTGAATAGAGCTTTCCACTCTGCATTTGACTTGGCCTGGACCCTGTGGTGTCTTGCCAATCCTGCAACCTCCTGTCAGGAGTCATTCAGTCCTGGATGGGAAATATTCCTCATACTGTTGTTGGAAAGCTAATCTTTCATGGTAAGCCTGGCGGGATGTCTATTTGGCCAGACCCAAACTGGGAGAGGCCAGGTTTCCCCTGGTAAAGAACTCGTCTGCAGAGGATGGTACTTGGACTAGCAAAATATTTAGGTTTGTGGTGTTGGCCAGGCTGCTCCACTTAAAAAATGAGAAACTCATAAATGTAGAGCTGAAAAGCTCTTTGCCTAAAGCTGAGGAAGCCAATGGCTATTTTAGTTTAGCCAAAGTAAAACAAGGTGTTATACATGATGTTTTCTTAGAAATGAAAATTTGTGTATGGGTCTCTTACCTCAGAGAAGTCAGTAAAAAGTCCAGGATATGAGAGAGACGTGTGAGCAACTGTGGAAATGCCCAAGGTAAGTGGTCTCAGCACAGTGTAAGGTGGTCTACTTCAAATCTCTGGGCCCAAATCTCCCATTCTGACACAAAACAAGTGGGCATATAGTTGAGTTTAATTTTTATAATTATATTACGCATTTCTATGTATGCATGCCTGATTATGTGTATTATACTGTGTGTATTCAGGTACCCACAGGGGCCAGAACAGGGCATCAAATCCCCTGGACCTGGACCTGGAGTCACAGATGGGTGGGTGCCATGTGGGTCCTAGGAACTGAACCCTGGTTCTCTGTAGCAGCCAGTGTTCCAATCTGCTGAGCCAACACTCCAGCCCCATAGGTCTATAATTATTTTTAAAGTAAGTACACAAATGATAGACACACAGTTCAGTGGATGATCATGGAGCAAACATCCTCAGATTCCTTTACACATGCCATGAAATAGAGCATTTGTCAGTATCCCAAGGTTTCATCTTGTGCTCCTCAGGGTCACTGTTCATCTGCTCCTATCTTCTCTTTATCTAGAGTACTAAATTTATATAAATGGAATTATATAGTATGCACTTTGGCTGTAATTTTATCTAAAATTAAGTTTCTCAGATACATCATTTCAGTCTAAGTACCATTAGTTGCTATTTTGCGTCATAGAGAGTATTCCATCACATGAATAACATCTTTGGTCTGTTCTGCTATAAATGGATATCTTGCTCTTAGGCTCTATGCTCCCCTGCCCTGTCCCCTACCCCCCATTACCCACCCTCCCCACCCCACCTTCATGCATGGAGGAATCTATGCACATGTGATATGTCACTATCTGCTCTATATTTAACTCCATGAGCAAAAACAACTCGGGAAGGAAAGGGTTATTGCGGTTTACAGGTTGTAGTCAATCCCTGAGGAAAGTCGAGGCAGGAGAACGGAGCAGAGACCACAGAGGAATACGGAAGTGCTGGTTTGCTCTCTGACTCATGTTCGGTTCAGCTGCCTTCCTTATACAGCCCAGGTCCATCTACCTATACCCAATTTCTGAACAGATTCTTCTGTAGAACCTGCTAGAACATTTTCTCTCTCATCTGTACATTTCACTCTGAAGGCCACCTAGGCTGGTATTTTGAATATGTTGAGGTCACTGTTACATCGCCTCCTTTTCCTGTGTGGAAGCCGGTTAATCCCAAACATGTAGAGATGATTATTCTTCTGCTCCTGCCTTGCTACCTACCTATTACCATCAATTGTACTCACATGTGTTTCTGAGCTCAACCTGTCTATATTTCCGTGATTTTCTCCCGGTTTCTTGGCTTTATAGTTTACAGTCTCCTGTAACTTGTGCTTCAGGTGCAGGAGGGGATGTTTGTGTCCTCTTGATCTTTCTTTGCTTTTTCCTCCTAAATGTCACATTCAGCCTTATGAATGCATTATATTTATATTTATAGATAAAGTTGGGGGAAGGAAGGGAACGTATGCACACACTTTATTTTCAATCCATGACCAAGAATTAGTCTCCTGCTTCTTTGATTAAGCTTTTGTATTTTGTTGTTGTTGTGAAATACTATATATATATAGTATATATATAGTATTATATATGTGTATATTGTATATATATAATATATAGTATAATACACACACATATATATATATAATACTATATATATTTATTGCAGAGGCTGTGGCAGTTTTTAATTATTCTCACAGACTAGTGCCTCAGGAGTAGATGAGAGCTACTTGGGTGACCAACAAGCTTTGGTAATTCATAAGGAATCAGCGCCTGCAGAAGGGAGGGTTGGAAGCAGAGTCAGGCAAAGGAAGAAAGATAATTGCAAAATAAGTATGCTTTGGGCAACCCACCAAAGCAGTCTGAGCAAACATGGTCTATCAGAGAGTCCCATGCCGGGTTGAACTGGTTGAATCCTTTTAATACTTGCAGCTTTTGGATGTGGCCTACTTCAGAGAGGAGTATTCTTGGAGGAGGTTCTTGGCAGATGTTGCTCACAGAATCCCTGGAAGCCTTCCTTTGGAACCTGGTGTCTGTCTAAGTGTGTAGAGTCCAGCAGCTGTGGTGTGGCCATCACAGATGACCCACTTCATGCACATTCAAGAAACAACTAAATAGAGACTGAACTGAGAACTCTATGGAGCCAATACACTATCTGCACAGACAGTGCCAGGCTCAAACAGATGGGCTTGCTTTCCTCCCACACCACACAACTCTCCAAACCCCAGCCCTTCCTAACTTAGGCCTGAGGGAGTCTTTGTTCCTTGTCATCATGCTCTGTTCAAGCCATGCTTGAACTGCTTGTCATAACCAAGAGGTACCCAGAGATGCTCAATGCCGTTTCTACTCAGTTATACCTCTGTCTAACAACTAGGGGTAAATATTCTTGCAAAGATCGCAACCCCCTTGCCTGCGGGCCCCGCCCAGGTGTAGTTTGGAGTTGAAAGGGTCTCTGATAAAGTATGAGCTCTTTAGGGCTGATAGATCTCTCGGGTGGTGGGGATGGGAATTGCAAAGCCACAGAAGAGGTCACGAGGGGGGATAGCAGTGGCATTGGGTATGACCCCCTTGGAGTGAACTGCTGTATCAGCTGTGACATTTAGCAATAGCCCGAGGCTTCAAGCACCAAGGCTTGAGATCCTGTTGGTCAATTTTGCTGTCATGAGTCTACTCTAAGGCTGCCCACAACATAGCCCATCCTCCTCCTCTGAAATATTATGCTGGTGAAGTGGACATTTTGGAAGAAGTCGGAAAATGGTATTTATCTGAGACACAAAGGGCAAGGAAAACAAACTCACACCCAGGATATGCATCTATTTAGCTGAAATGAAGTCACCCCCTGTTCAAGAATGTGACAGTCCTGCGTAGAGCAAATAAACGTCTAAATATGACTAATCTAAAAGTCTGAAAATTATAAAATGTCGTGAAACGAGTAATGACAGAGATGGTTGTATTAAAACTCAGGACAGAGCCAAGAGGCAAATTAACAGTCTCAACTATACACACGGAAGAAGAATGTAAGGCAAACCTGTCTTACCATCCCGATAAACTGACAGCTAACTAAAGCCAGAGAACATTAGTAGGGCAGCCGCTCTGTTCTTGTGGATATTGAATGTTCCCCCAAATGCCGAAGGTTTGGACCTGATTTGTTCCACTGGAAAGTTTTAGAAACTTCAAGAGGGATTGCCTAGTAGGAAGTCTCAGAATATTGAAACACAACCTCAAAGGGGATTATAGACTTCAATCTGTCTCTCTGTCTCTGTCTCTGTCTCTCCAATGTTCCTTATGGTGACAGAAAGCTGACTAACACACCTTTGATATCTTTTTCATTTTCGCTATGTTATAGAGCAGGATGTATTTGTTGCTTTTATGTTTTATGTGTTAGGGTTTAGAGAGTGGGCTACTTAGATGCATAGACTGATGCCTTTGATGTTTTGGAATTCTCAGGCAGTATCACATAAAGCTCTGGTCTTCCCAGCTGTTCCTCTCCCTTCCTCTCAAGTAACTTCACCGTGTGGAATCTTTATTCTATATTCCATGTACTTGTTCATCTTTTATTTTCCAACCTTTTTTTCTCCGTTTCTCTAACTGGATGCTTTATATTGACCTCACTTTCAGTTTTAATATCTTCCTCTTTAATCTGGTGATTCCATTTGATTGATTTGACATATATCTTAATTTTAGAAATTACATTTTTTTAGTTTTATAAATTATACTTTCTTCCATGTGATATTTTTTTTATAAATTAGTTTTTAAATGTATTTGTGTGAGAATATCAAAGTTCATTGTATTCAGAATGTTTCTACTCCCCCTCCCTTTCTCTCTTGGTTTTTGAACATTTAATTATCTCTCTTGGCATGATGAACATATTTGACTATTAAATCCCAGGTACATCTGGAGGATTATAGAACTAATTTGCTGTGTTTTGTCTGATCTGTCTTTCTCAGGAGCGGATTAGGGTTAATCAGCCTGAGAGATCCCCATCACCTGGTCCAGGACCAAGTGCGCCCAGCTCTGGATTTCTATCTTTAATCCCAAGGCCTGGCCCTCAGAGTCTCTGAAGTCTGGCTTGTTTATCTGGAGCTGTCTGCTTGAAGGGTCTCTGAAATGCACTTTGTGTATCCTCAGGTTTCTTAGATGTTGACATTTAAACTTGGGTTTCCAGAGTTCTGACCAGTGTTTTCTGCTTCATGTCTTTGATCCTTTGTGGCATTCCTGACTTTGGCTGGGGGGAGGGGGGGACGGGAGTGGGGTTACCTGTTCAGTTGTATTGAACTGCCCTTCCCTTCAGTATTTTGAATATTCAAGTTATTTTTCTTCAAATAATTACATGCTGCATGTTCTCCAGATTTTCTAATAGTTTTAGATTAACCAGGTTGAAAGGTTGTCTGAAATTTTCCACCAGTTCAGAATTAGGAAGCCTAATGCTTTCTCCTTAAGAAAAATGTATTAGATTTATCATTGTATTACCAGTGCCTCTACAATTCTTGACACACATAGATGCTCATTTTTTTAAATCAAGTAATAAATTCAAAATAAGCACAAAACACCACTCATATCAGAATCAGAATTCTCCCCTCTGGTCCTCACCTTCCTCCTTCTCTTCCTCTTCCAAAGTGTTAACACAGGGTCTTATGCATGCTACATGTGTGCTCTACTGCTAAGCTACATCCCAAGCCTACCAAGTTGGTTTTTGATCTAATAAATAACCAGGACTTTGTAAAAACAAACAAACAAACAAACAAAACTCCCAAAATACAAACAAAACAAAAAAACTCCTTAATGCTTAGTTTAATTCCAAGATATTTCAAAAATGTTTCTCTCCAACTCAAATTCTCTTTTATCTTCACCCACTAAAGAGTGTCTGGATCAGTTCATAGAATCTTCTGTATTGATAGCATGCATGGGGTTAGAAGAGGAAAGTGTATTTGAGATATTTGTTGCCAGGTGAACACTCATGGTCTGTCACTGATGTAATTCAAGGAATCACAAACTGCTAAACACACTATGCATGTGTTAATCATCCCTCTTGAAACATGATGCACTCAGTGTTGAAATATCACAAACTTGAAGTATTCAAAATGTGTATTGGGACAAAAATGTAAAATGTGTGTGTGTGTGTGTGTGTGTGTGTGTGTGTGTGTGTGTGTGTGTGTGTGTGTGTAGGTAATATGGAAACCAGAGGCATCAGATCACCCTGGATCTAGAATTATAAATAGTCTTGAGCTACCTGCCATGGGTAATGGGTATGACGCCCTGGTCCTCTGGAAGAACAGTACATGTTCTTAGCCATTGATCCATCTCTGTGGCCCCCAATACTCACATTTTAATTAAAATACTTTATTAGATTTGGAAAGGTTGGGGATGGGTTGGTGATACATGTAAAGTTAGTTCATCCAAATACCTTGTGTCATTCACAGCTATTTGCTGTGGCCTGAAGAAGGAAGAAAGTTTCCCTCTGATGAACGCAGAGTATGTGATTTACTAATCTTTTTAGATTTATCTTATTTCATTTAATCTGGTCAACTTGTGTGCTATTATTCCAATTTTCAGATGAGGAAATCGAGGCAGGGAAGGTTGAGCCACCATCTCAAAGCTGTAACCATAAAAAGTGGTGGATGTAGTGTTGATAAAAGCACCACTATGTAGTTGCTTTCTTTATTTCAAATTCTCCTGGCCATGAGAGGTAGGTAGAATTGTCTGATCCACTGGTTTTGCTGGCCTCAGCACAGCACGGGAGAAATGCATATCATCCTCCCATCTTGGGCATTTGTAATTGTCCTTCACAGAAAACTTTGCTGGTAAGCATCAGCTGGCTTAACCATTGACTCCATTCACATTATGGTTTCTTTTCATCTTTGCTTCCCACTGTTTAAGTTCCACTGAATTCAAGAAATTTGTAATATCTCAAAGCTTTGGAGAAAAAGTCTCAAAGCATTAAATGGAACGAAAGAGGTTTTCTCTAGGGCCGGGTGTAAGCATGAAGCTTTTGTCATTGGGAAGAGTAAATACCATTCAGATATTCTCAGACTAGAAAGCCACAAAAGCCATGTTTTGGCTGAGCAAAGATCAGAATATAGAAAATAACTACAGTGTAGTGATATCAATGATGCTTAAACTGTTTTTAGGGAAGAAGCATAGGCTGTTCTTTAGAAAGAGATGAGGCAGTTGACCTCTGAGAAATAAAACAGATATTCAAAGATGGAAAACATCTATGCTCAGTCAGAGGTCTACTTACCTGGGCTTCTGCTGGTTAATCAGTCCAGGATCTTCAACAAGGGACTCTAAATGGGACTTGCTGGAAATCTGGTGATTATAGACAGTAAGGAGAGAGAGAGAGAGAGAGAGAGAGAGAGAGAGAGAGAGAGAGAGAGAGAGAGAGAGAGAGAGAGAGAGAGAGAGAGAGAGAGAGAGAGAGAGAGAGAGAATGAATATGAATGAAACTATCTTGGTGGATTATACTTGTCTGTTTGTCTTAGACACAATCAGCTGGCCTAGAATTCACAGCCTTAGACTTTTGAGTGTTGTGGAATATTATTTTAAGGTGTGTTATAAGTTGTATTTCTTTAACTCTGTGAAGCTGTGTTATTTTGCCTGTCTAAAACACCTGGTTAGTCTAATAAAAAGCTGAATGGCCACCAGCAAGGCAAGAGAAAGGATAGTCAAGTTTGGAAGGCAGAGAAAATAAATCGGGGATGGGAGAAATCTGAGAGAATGAACCAGCAAGAGAAATAAAGGAGTGAGAAAAGAAGTGACCAGCCACTCATGCAGCCAGCCATGGAAGAGTGAAAGATTACAGAAGTAAAAAAAGGAAAAAGCTCAGAGGTAAAAGGTAGATGGGATAATTTAAGAAAAGCTGGCTAGAAGCAAGCCAAGCTAAAGCCGGGCATTTATAAGTAATAATAAACTTCTGTGATTTATTTGGGAGTTGGGTGTAGATCCCTCAAAAAGAAAAAAAAACAAGCAACACCACCACCATGTAACTGATAGTTTCCTGTCCCAACTGCCTATTCCCAAATATCTGGCAGTCACTTCCAAAATTACCATACAGAGGCTTATATTAATTACAACTAACTAACCGTTACATTTTAAGTTAATCCATATTTCTTATTTATGCTCTGTCAGGTGGTGGTGGTACCTTTATTAGCATGACATGTTCATCTCCTGCTCCCTCTGCATCTGGCTGGTGACTCCTAACTCTGCCCTTTTCCTTCCCATCACTCTTAGTTTGGTTGCCCCGCCTACACTTCCTGCCTGACTATTGGCCAATCAACATTTTATTAACTCCATCTAAGACTCCAGAAGGGTGAATATTACCTAATAACAGGGACTTTAAACTGCCTGGGCAGTCACCCAAAGTTCTTCAATGTTGGTGCATCCATCTTCAGCCTAGAGGCCTAGCATGTCTGACAGCTTTCCTGTGAAGCAGGGGGTTTTGAAGGACTGTCCTACCTTATCTTGGCAAAGTTCAGCATGTGGGGGCTTAATAAAAGATTCATAAGTTTTGGAGATATCAGAGGGAATCTACCCACAGTCAGTCTAGGAGGATCAGAGAGTGGTGATTCACATCTTTAATCCCAGCACAGGGAGTATCTTGGGGGTGGTGACCTACACCCTTAATCCCAACTGAGTTGAGGTCATCTTAGTTTACAGAAGGAATTCCAGGCTCCCAAGCAGGCAGTGGTGGGGCCACGTCTTAACTGAGTGAAGAGAGTATTTAAGGCAGGTGTAGAAAGACAGAGGGCCAGAAGAGGCCAGGAGAAGCCAGGCTGAGGAAGCTGGAAGACAGCTGGGTAAGATCTGACTGTGGTGTTTACTCTCTCTAATATTTCTGACTTTTTCAGTGATCTATCCCTGAGTTTCCTTTATTCGTGCAACATCAGCAGTCACCTAAACAGTTTCTTTGCCCACATGGCTAGTTTTTGCCACAAAGAAAACAAACTTGATGTCTATTATCCTCTTTGAAGTAATTGGTGCTGATTGTCTCATTGTCAAGAAAAGTCTAAGTTCTTAAAACATTTTAAATGCCAAATTCTCTATGTCTTTGGAGCATTTGAAGATTACCTATCTATCTCAAATATGTTTTTGTATAACTTTGAAAACCTAACTTGACTGTAATTTGCTATTACACATGACTATTAATATGTATTTCTTAATTAATATTACATTTTGAAATGAGTTTCATAAACATACCCTAAGCAAAAGTAGAAACATACATACAGTATAACAAAATTAACTATAAATTTGTATCAATAAGCCCAAATCCATACTAATATAAAATATGTAAGATTTATAGTTATTTTTGATTAAAGTTGATTAAATAATCTGTCTTTTTATTCTATCATATTCCCTTTTCTTTTCAGAAGAAGATTCCTGAATCTAATCTCCATAGTTCAGCTTTTTCCCTGACTATTACCAACAAAAACTTGTAACCAACTCCTGTTAAATGATATTAAATATCCATATCCCGCTTTTGTGGGGAGAATGCAGAAGCAATTTTATAGACTACTTCTTGGTTATTAGAGGCACTGGTAATTTTTGGGTTACCTGGGGGGAAAAATGGAGTAATTGTTAAGTCTTGGCTAGAGTGATCTGTGAGGCTGCATCGTCTCAGTCAGCAGCCTGGAAGCTGTTTTGGATGTTGGATCATCCAGGCCATTTTAACTGGTGTCTGTTCTCCTTGTTCTAAAAATAATAGACTTTTAAAGGTAACATACATATCTTTATTAATACAAATATAAAATGTGTATTGTGTACAAAACAGCCAAAGATAATTTTTTATTTTATGTTTGAGCAGGTGAAATTTACACCACATGTCTTTTAGTTCCTTTAGGTTTATTTTCCTATGTCTGTGGTTAGGATTTCAGGGGTTCTTCTTCAATCAAACCCGATTTTCTTTAATCTGGAATGAATCCGTAACCTCTCATTTTCTGTGGAAACAAAAACACAACCTCTCCCCCAGAATGACATATCATTTGACTTAAATTTTGGAGTCAAGATATTTTAAAAATATATAGGTAAGTTTATGTAGCAGCTTTCATAATCAAGTGACTCCCATCAGTGCTTGTTCATTAGCAATCAAAAAATTTAAATGTAACACAATAACATACAATATCTAGACTCGGCATATTTTCCATCTTTATGTGAATTATTATATTTTTCATTGCTCTATTTCTTTTCTTTTTAAAGGCCTTTCTCTACCCTTTTCTTTTATCTACTAAACATAAATATATATGTACATATATATGTTTATAATGTGATATATAGTACATTACAACCCATTTAGAGGCCCTTTTTGTCCAATTCTGTCCTTATTGAACACCTGTAACCTTTTCTATCTTTGTGAACAAAACAAACAAAAACAAACAAAAGCAAAATAAAAAAAAACTACTGTTTAATTTAGATCATGGCTGCTGGTGCTGACCCCTCCCCATTGGTTCCCTAAGAGGTCAGTCTTGTGGTAGAGGCACATTTACTGCCAGCTCTGGGAGCCATGTTTACTGCACCAACTCTCGGAAGTTTCTAGGTCCATGCCAGCACTGAGTAGCATGCTGCAGCTGGCTGCTCGTAAGTGTTTGGTAGTAGTGCCTCTTAAAAGAGCCACCAGCTTTTACCCCTAGCACTGAGCCAGGAAACCATTTCTTATAGGAGCTGTGCTGCTGCTCACTGCGAGCAAGCAGAGACCACCAGAGAAAAGACAGCTATCAGGAAGCCATGCTTGACTCCATTCTTGTATGTCTAGAATCTCTTTTAAAGCTTTGTCAGGTGTAGAAATTTTGGTCATACATTGGAATGCTAAATGTAATTGATAGTTTTCTGTTCTGACTCTTGTTCCCAACTACCTGGCAGTCATTTCCAAAGTTACTACACAGAGGCTTGTATTAATTATAAATGCTCAACCAATAGGTCAGGTTTATTACTCTTATATTTTAAGATAACCCATATGCCTTATTTCCTCTGCTGTGTAGCAGTACCTTTGTTAGCATGGCACATTCATCTCTTGCTCTCTCTGCTTTTGTCTGGTGATTCCTGACTGCCCTTCTCTTTCCCATTCATCCTTACTTTGGTTGCCCTGCCTAGACTTCCTGAATGGCTACTGTCCAATCAGTATTTTATTAAACCAATTCGAGTGACAAGTCTTTACAGTATACAAGACAATCATTCCAGGTTAAGGAAAATCAGTACAAAACAAAACAACAATAATAACACACCATTTTAATGCTGGGATTAGAAATGTCTGGCACCACACCTGACTACCATCTTGTCAAAGCTTGCTGTATTGCTCATCTGGAAGACATTCGTGTAAATTATGTAACTAACACTATGCCAAAAGAAAATTTGAGAATTTCCCAACAGATACACATCTCTATTACTTTCAGGTTTTTAAAAATGCTGTATGAATCAAGTTTAGACATAAAACAATGGAGGAGATAAGAAAAATAAAATTCTTAACTTAAAATTTTCAATTGTCATAATCACTGAAATAAAGCTAAGCATTTAAAAAGTTTATTCAAGTCTTCAGACTTTTGTTATCTTTTGGATGTGGCTTGCTACTTACCGAAACCATTAGACTATCTTTTTCCTTAATATTTTAAAATTAAACCCACTTTTATCTATGCTTAATAATCAGTGAGATTTCATAATTTGCTTTTTTGCTGTTGTTGTTGATAAACTGTGTCCTACAATAAATGCAGCATCACAGCTCTAATACTTTGGAATATGTTAAGGTCTAAGACTACAGTGAATTTTAATGTAAGGACTCAGCGATGTGAGTTGGCATTTTCCAGGAACACGGGTAGCACTAGCTACCATGACACCTGTGAAGAGGAGGAAGTGAAACATTGCAGACACTGATGTTCTCTGGGCTACTCTGTGCTCTTCATCATGCAATGCACATGACACTTCCACTATCTCTCTAGCAGGCACTGTGCTCTCATTTATGGTCATGATGTGGAATATGTAGGGGTGTGCTTTAGAGTCAATGGGAGGATTAATGAAAGACATGCCATTGTTTCTATCAGAGATTCTCTGTTTTCTCTTTCTTGTTGGGTACGCATGCCTGTCTGTCATTTTGTCTATAAAGAGTTTATTTTAAAGCCATTCATCATATTGCATTCCAGCTCTCCTCTTAAAGATTTATTTATTTTTATTTTCATGTGTATGTGTGTGTGTCTATGACCACATTTGTTCCTAGTACCCTTAGATACTGGGAGATGGTATCGAATCATTTGGAACTGGAGTTACAGATGGTTATGAGTGAGAATTTTGGTGTTGAATTGATCTTGGTTTCTCTATGAGAACATCCAGTATACTTAACTGATTCATCACCTCCTGTGCCCTCTATTCATACCTCAGCTCCTTCCCAAAGCCCCACAGTCAGTATCCAGTCTGCTTTGCTTTCATTCCTCCAGTTTATCAAGAAGATAAACTGTTTTAGAGAGGTAGGGGTTTGGATAAGAGTCACTGGAAGCTGTTTGTATTTGGGTGGATGGCGCTGGATTACTGAGCATAAAGCTTAGGGTATCAGGGTATTTGTATTCAGTTCTGGAGGTGAAGAAGGCGGGGATTATATGTTTGCTTGGTGGTGTTTGCTTTTCCTGTGGATACCTGCTCAACCCTGTTTTCTCTTCTACTTTCTTTTACTATCAAGTATCACCCAGCCACACCTTTGTCCACGTTCTACCCATGTAGTCTGTTAACTAACTTATCCCAAACAAGAGCCTGGGCTGCATTGTGGTGCCAAAGTGACTTGACTCAAATTCCTGTGGATTTAGTTGATGTAAATTCAGAGAGGAGGCAGTACTCTCACACCAGCGTAGGAAATGACAGATAACCACCACTCTGTCTTCAAAATGCTTCCACACTGTTCATTTCCCCTAACAATGTCACACTTTGAATTAAAGCGAAGTCTATCTGATTACAACAGTTATCAATCAGAAAAGTTTTGCTAAGGCATTCATTAGAATCCATTTTAACCTTGTTATAAGATAATTGAAGCACATGCAACGCTGAAGCAGGAGGATCACGAGTCCAGGGCTAGTCTGGGCTAGATGATCAGTCTGAGGCTAGCCTGGGCTAGATGATAAGTCTGAGACGGACTGTGATGATTAATGAGAATCTGCCTGAGAAAAAAACAAAAGTAACTTTTGTCATGTGACATAGCACTCGATAATGGTGGGCCAAAGTTAGAATAACTAAAAAGAAAGCCAGAGAGTTTTAGACCCAAATGCTTTTGCTTATTTGTTTCTTTGTGATTTTCTGTATTTTCAGGATTTCCTCATGTCCCTAAATGAGTACTTGTTTATTTTCTATCAATTTTCATTGTTCAATTATTCAGGTAGCCAAAAGAATAATGAAGAAAGGGAGACGTTTGTGTGTTAGTTAGCTTCATTTTACTGTGCCTCAAGCAACTTTTGCAACATTCCATCCTATGATGTGCAGGACCTGGCTGCCCGACTAAGCTACGTGTAAAGCGATGTTCCTTAAATGACATCAGGTCTTCCATCACTGTGGGGGAAATGCACATTTGGGGGGGAGTAAGTAGCATGGGGGGGATTCTAGATGAGAAAGTCTTCTGGTTGACATTTCCCATGAGTTTCAATCCTCATTTGTCCTCTCTTCCTCACAGAGTACTGACTCTGGGCTGGAAAGCTGGGGATGTTGGCTGGTTTAATTTTTAGTTCTGTCAGGGATAGCTGCCAATAGTTTCAGAATGTCCATCTTCACCACATTATGATAAGTCCTTATGGCCTGGTGGCTGGAAGAATGTTTCTGTTGTTAAGAGCACTGGCTGCCTGTGCAGAAGACCTGGGTTCAATTCCCAGCACCCTCAGAATGGCTCACAACCACCTGCAAACCACCTGCAACTCCGACTCCAGTGGATCTTGTGCCCTCTTCTAGCCTCTGGTGGTACTCAGAGAGAGAGAGAGAGAGAGAGAGAGAGAGAGAGAGAGAGAGAGGCAAATACTCATACATGTATTTGAATAAGTAAGTCTTAGATAAAAAGGATGTCCTCCATTACTCTGGCTTCTTAAGGAAGTATAGAATGTTTTTAGTCCCTTAGTAGATGTTAGATTAGTATGATCTAAAACTATCAGGTTTATTCTTTGGAGAGTCTGTGGGAACTAATAAATTCTTTCTAAACTGAGCCATTAAGGTAGTAATCCAACCAAGATCATTGTAATTACTTGTTATATTACAGTCACGGTACTAAATGTTTTATAACAACTTGGTTTTTTAATTCTTCCAAAAGCCTAAAATGTACACAGTGTTCTGCCCATATTAAAGTTGTTCATACGGAGACTCAGAGATTTAAGTAACTTACTCCCAAGTCCCCAAAGTTGAAGTGAAAATTTAATATAGAACTTACAATTTTAATCTCTGTCTAATCGATGCTAACCCTATCCATTTTCTTGTAAAATTAATGTTGATTTAAAAAAAAATTTAGAGTTTGCTGGCAAAAGAAGTGTAGGAGACCAGGGTGGGGGACACCAGGGAACAAGGCCCTCTAAAACAACTGAGCAAAGCTCGTATGAGCTCATGGAGACTGAAGCGGGGTGCACAGGACTGACATGGGTCTGTACCAGGCCCTCTGGTATATATATATATATATATATATATATATATATATATATATATATATATATATATATATATATATATATTAGAGCTTTAATTTAGCACTTTTATGGGACTCCTGGATGGATTCTTGTGCCTCCTCTTGGGGCTTTTTTATTTTTCTGTTGGCTGATCTTCTACAACTTTGATGATGGCTTTTGTTTTTATCTAGTCATGTTTTATTTTGTTAAAAAAAAGATTTAGAGTTTTCCAATAGAGATAAATATGCATTTTTAATTGTGATTCTCCATTACTGTCTGTACAATATACTATGTGTCCTTGAAGTATCATTAAATATGCATATGTGAATTATTGTTTAAGCCATCTTTTGGATGGGTCTGTGAAGTCATATGATAAATGCTTTTAGGTTATTGTTCAGATTTTTTGGGCTCTGTGAAGACATGGTTCAGAAAAATATCCTGCAATCCCAGCAGAATTAAGTTCCATGGAAATAGACCTGGTTGGAAATTAATGGACAGTATAAAGCCACTGTAGACCCCTGGATGCTGCGTGGGTTATAAAATGAACAGTCCTTGCATAAGTGAAGTTGGACTGCTTATTATACAATACTCCCTCTCTGGTCACATTACATGATGTAACCAGATGAGTCAGAAATTGGATCTACATGGGGAGATGTGGATGACCACAGCTAGCTGCTGCTTCTGCAGACATTCCAAAGGCTCTGAAATCATTTTGGAAAGCAACCAAAGCTCAAATTTTCTCAGTGACATTTACCAAAATGCTTACACATAGAGCAGAGGTTTGATCTGATGTTCCAGAAGCTTCTTCCCCTGGTTTTCAAGTAATTGTTCTAAATGGGAACCCCTTATTATGCCCATCTCAGCTCACTGCCTTCTCTTTAAAACTGTACTAGATGTAACCCCTTCTGTAGTATAAACTCTATTTTGTGCCGGAGAACTCACGTTGCTTGTCTTGTGGAAGGCTGTTTTTATGAAGAGCTAATTGGTAAAATGTTCCTCATGAGTGAGTAAGGACTGAGCTTTCCACCTCTCCTAGGGTATGTGTCTTAGTTACTGTTTATTGCTGTGAAGAAACACAATGATCAAGGCAACTTATAGGAGAAAGAATTGGAGGCTTGCTTGAGAGCGTTAGTGCATTATTATTGTCATGGAGTGGGGAGCCTGGAAACATGCAGGCAGGCTTGGTGCTGGGGAACCGGCTGAGAGCTGCATCCTGATTTACAGGCAGCAGGAAGAGAGAGAAAGAGAGACTGGGCCTGGTGTGGGCTTTGAAACCTCAAAGACTATTCCCAGTGACACATCTCCTCCCACAAGGTCACACTTCTTAATCCTTTCCAAACAGCTCAACTAACCGGTGGCTAGACATTCAAATATATGAGCCAATGGGGGCCGTTCTCATTCAGCACATAATGGTAGTTCTTCAAATCCTGATTTGATTTGATACAGCAACTTATGATTTATTTCTAAGCCCTCTTCATCAGACTGACCCAGGATCATGAAAGAAAGAGAATAGAAGCTGCCCTAGCCACAGAATCAGGGAGTCTGTAGCTGACACTCGAGAGTCAGTCTTCGGAACACAATTTTTGTATGCTTTAATATCCATTGAGGACATCAGATCACCAATCCACAGGCTTCAGCATTTGAGGACTAAGAACCTAGGACAAGGTGTTTGAAGTTCCTTCTCCTGCCTCTTTATGTATCTCTCCTCTCTCCCTGTTTCCCATCCTCTTCCTCAAATGTGTGAGATCTGAGGACGAATTTGTGATCCATAAAGTGTTTCAAGTTCTATTCTACTAGCATCTTTTGAAATCCAGTTTATATGGCTACTGGGGCTGATCTCGTATCTATGTTTGTAAGCGCTAAATGTTTTGAGACTCAGGCCACTGCCAAGCTTCTCCTGTTCCAAATAATCTTCTTTTGGCTTTCTCTTTCATGCCATTGGGTAACATGGTGGCTTTTAGATTTGTCCAGTTGTAAGGTACATGATGATTTTCTCATGACTTTTTCTTTGTTTCCAAGTTGTGTTCTCTGAAAGCTCTGGGTTCCTTTCACCTTCGTGTTGCCAATGGCTACTGCAGTGTTCCATGTTTGTGTTTGAAAACAGAAAATGCTCACAGGAATTTTTCTTTAGTTCCACATGCCATGCTTGCTGCTGTTTTCTGCTGCCATAAACATAAATATTCTCAGATTTTTCTTATTCCCCTTTGAGGGGTGTCACTTATAAGGCTAACATCTCAGTTGGAATACTGGATTTTCTGTCCATAAAAGCACTTTGAGATAGCCAAAAACACTGTATAGGGAGAGCTTGAAAATCGTTAGAATTGACTAGTAAGGAGACACATGTGACAATGTGGGGAAACTGCTTAGAAATGGGAATTAGTCCAGAAGAAAATGGGAGACAAAAATATAAGAACTGAGCCATAAAGGCAGAGGTCTGCGAGAACATCCAGGGTGAAGAGAAAATCTCTGTGCTCATGATGCTCTGGGCTGACAGTGAGGTGTCCAGTGGCACTCACTACTGCTTCTGAGTAAGCATTCTTAGCCCATGTGTCATGTACCAGACAAGTAATTAGGTAGTATTCTGAGTGAAGTAGCTTGTCTCCTTGCCTGCAGTGGAGAGATGTTGGCTTAAAAACTAGTTAGAGGGACATTATTCCTTCCAGCTAATGTACTGGTAAACAGTCCTACTGTGAGATGTGAACTGGAATTCTGGCTGCTGTGAACTCCTTTCTCCCTCTTTCCTCCTCCTCCCCCACCTCCTCTTCCATTTCCTCTCCTGTTTTTCTTCCTTTGATATCAGCAATATGCATCCCAGGACCTGGTACATTGCTGCAGCCAGGCCAAAAAACGCTACCATTGAGCTATACTCTTAGTTCTCACGATGCTCATGACTGTGTTCATACTCATAAACAAAGAAGGAATCCTCCAGTCTCCTGGAATATGTCACAGGAAAATAAAATATTGAGGAAAAAAAAGTCCTAGGCAAACATTTGAATAGAAAGTATCAAAAAAGGATTTTTTTTTGAAATTTGGAAACTTCTAGTTAAAAATTGACTGCATCCCTAGAAAATAATGGATTTACAATGGTCAGTTATTTCAAAAAATTCATTTTTCAAGATATGACCAGTCTAAGAGAGATTATCAACCTGAGGTTAATAATAGCCACACAATAATACTGAAGGCAGCAGGAAGCTATTCCAGCTAAGATAGAGAGGAAATATAAGCATGGTTAATAATAGATAAGGACAGTGCCGTATGAGTGTGTGCCTGTGTGATTGGCACTCTGACATGAATACGCCGGTCGGTTAGCTACTTTCCTGTGCTAGTATATGATGTTACCCATGGTCTTGGACATTTGACTACTTTATTTCCACTTAGTTGATGGAGGAGGTATGTCACTGGGCATGGGCTTTGAGATTTTCAAGTGTGGTGCCATTCCGAAATTGCTCTCTCTGCTTCCTGTTTGCAGTATACGATGTGAGCGCTCACTTTTCTGCTCCAGATACCAAGTCTTGTCTTTGCCATTGTAGATTCTTACTCCTCTTGAAATATAAGCCAAAGTAACCTTTCTTCTATATTGCCTTGGCTATGGTTTTCACAGCAATAGAAAAGTCATTAATATGCTTTCCCAAGTTACCTTTATTCTAGAATGGAGATACTTTGATCATTGGATTGGCATGTATGGCTAGGCCAGTGGTTGTCAATTAACTTTTAAAGAGTAAGTCCCTTGGTTGATAAAATCTACTTCTTAATACTTAAGTTGTTATAAGCTTATTTTCTGGAGTCAGATTTTAAGCTTATTTGATTTCTGGATCTACATGGTCATCTTGAAGAGATGATGTAGGTTTTGTATGAAGCATTATCTTGGAGGTGATGAGAAGTCCTGAGAAAGAGTAAGCTACAGATACAGCTGGAGGAAAGCAAACCCAATCTTCTGTACAAGGCATATCTTCCAAGCAAGAGTATTTTCTGATAAAATGGATTTCTGTGTGGATTCTCCCTTCTCTTGGGGGTCATTGTGGCTCTTTCATATCTGCTCCACTGATCTCAGAGGTCAAAGGAAAGCTGTGGGATGTGGTGATATGCTCAGGTGCATGCCCCCCAGCTTTCCAAAGGACATGAAACAATCCTAGCTGCCTCTTAGCACAACTTAAATCCTAAACCCACAGGATCGGCTTCTCGCCAGTTTCTCCACTGGGCACATTAGGAGTTTTCAACCTGGTTTGGAATGCAATATTAAGCCTCTTATTCCACACATGGGTGTCTTTGTAGATGTAGGGAAACCACAGAGGAGAGAGGACTAGTTAAGGCAGGCTTTCTGGAAAGGAATCCACACAGCTTAATCTTCTTCATAAAACACCAACACACAGTTGCCAGGAATCTGCTTGTCGATTGGATCCAACCTTGCCCATGAGTCACTGCTGGAGTGCTTGTCTGGAGGTTTGCTCTGTGTTTGGATGGAGTGAGTCTTCAGCATCACCAAATGTTCCAAGGGAACAATACATCTTGTTTTATATTTCCTCTCCCAGTGAAAAATCAAACAAATATTTACATGATTTTACCTAAATCTGGTTTCTCAATAATGAATCAGGGCTATAATTTATCTGCAGTTAGTGGAAATATATTTCTCTACTCTTTTCCTATAATGTTTTTCATCTTAAGAGTTTCTTACGTATCCTAACATGCCTTTCTTATCCATAATAAAAGTGGAAATTGGCTGCTTCTGTGGAAACCCACGTTGGGTGTTACAGCCTTTTAAGGAATTGTAATCTCTCTTCTCTATTGTTCTGTACAAAGTGCTGTTATTCTCACGGCAAAGGCAAAGGACTGGGCTGGGAGACACAGTCCTTTATGAAGCCTGAGTGTTCCCTTATCTGCACAAAAGGTGGACAGGCAGACCTCCTCCAGACTCTCAGCCCCGTCTACTTTTTATTTTGTTGCCGATTGAAATGTAAAGCTTTAAAAAAGCTCCTTGCTAGTTATACTACACAAAGGGGGTCTTTCTTCAAGAACCCAGAGGCCATTTTTTGTATTTCCCTTTTAGTGAGGTACGTGGAACCTTGTCTCCCAGTTTCTCTAGCAGAGTAACTCCCTTAGTGGGCTTATTTCATTTATTTTTAAATTAAGAGAATCATATCCATAAAAGGTTTCCTTGCAACATGAATGGGTATAGAAGTGAAGGACAGTAAAAGGATTATAAAGATGGGAATGTGTGTGTGTGTGCACTGTGTGTATGCCTGTATGCCTGTGTGTATGTGTGTACCTGTATATATACATGTGTATATGAATGTGTATACATATTTGTTGTGTATGTATGTGAGTGTATGCTTTTTGTGTGTATGTGTTATGTATGTGTGTAGGCCTTCTATAAATTAAAACTATTTGAACTAAAAACTAAATCTCCAGGTACTTCTAGGTTTAGCTATTTACCATCATTTTGTATTATGAATTCGGATGATTGGAGAATCAGTTTTGTTGCATCCACAAAGCATACAGATAAATAACAAGAGATCTTCACAGAGGACTTTCCACCATGTGGAACTTAAATAGAGTTTCTAATTTTTAATGTTTACTGTTTAAAACATATTCACGATAAATGTAAACACATGTAAATGATATAGCTATGTGTTTAACATACGCATTTAAACAATGGGGAAAAGGAGCAGCTATAGTGTGTTGGGCAACTGAAGATGAGGTGATCTTTTCTATACTGACAAGAGCATGCTTAAAGCATCCTTGATAAAGCCAGGCTCATGGACCAGAAATGGGCAGAAGTAAGAGAAGCCAATTGTGGCAAGTGTTGATACCCAGGTTCCATGTCCAAGTTCCCCTGTGACAGGTGATCTGTCTGGAGCTTAATTTTTCTTTGGGCTTGAAACATCAGGCATTTTATTTACCTGCATGTATGTCTATGCACCACATCTATGTGTGGTGCTCTCTGAGTCCAGAAAAGGGCACCAGATCCCCAGGAAAGGTCATGAGCCTCTATGTGGCGATGGGAACTGAACACAGGTCTTTGTCAAGATCAGCCAGTGCTTGTGCTTAATGTACTTAACCACTGGGCTTCTTTCCAGCCCCTATACTTGCATTTTTATGCCAAGAGAGTTAAAAACAAAAACCCATTCGATCAATTAACTCATTTTGTATTCATAGTATTTTAAAATGTATTTCTGACAAATGTAGTGCAAGCTAAAGTTTTAAAATAAAATTAACTTATTTTATATTGACTTTAATATTTAAAAACGTATGAACACACTTCTCCCCAAGATTACTATTATTGAAGATTCTGCGTACTGATTGACACACTAGAAAATTACTACTTGTTTTAAAATCCAGAACCCATTTGTAGACAGCATATGAGTTTGGTGTGACGCAAGAACTTATCTCTTTTTTTATACTAACCAGAGAATGATCCAGACATCACTGCGTATTCCTGCATCTCTCTCCCATCTTACGATGTCACTGTCTCATATCAGGCTTTCAAATATCAGCATCCACCCTCAGCTACCTACATATTAATATAATCGAAGCCAGTTAAGGGGAACCTCACTTCTATTTATTCCTACTGTCTTCCACACCACTCATTCCCCCACTCACTGGAGTTATGGTGGGCTGAGTGCTCTTTGGGCTCTTGTGGCTTTGTCTTAGACAAGTTCATTTTAAACCTTGGACTTTTTCTCATAATCCCATATGTTGGATTCTCTTGTTTTCTCCCCTCCTAACCATGAAGTATGTCCTGCAGGAAGCTCTCTATTAGCACACAGATAAATACTCTATTTGATATCTCTAAGTAGATCTTGGATGTGTACAAAGCTTTTGTAACTAGATTCCCATCTGAATAGTACTTTGCTTAGAAGTACACAGCCATCCCTCAGCATGAGAGATTATTTCCAAAACCCCTCCATTGTATCCTCATCTGTACTTGCCTGATTCTTTTATAGTTATAGTGTCGTATTTACATAGAATCTCGACACATCCTCGTGCATGCTTTATCTCTAGGTCATGAGCAAGCTCTGAGGCAGCATAAATGTGTGGAAAGATGTCTTGTGGTATTGTTTTGGAAACAACGAAAAAGTAAAGTGACTTTACATGGTTGGTACAGATACGATATTTTTGATCTGCAGCTGATTAAACTCCAATGCGGCAACCATGAGCACAGGAGGCTGCTGTGATTCTGAGATGGGTGTTGCTTTCCATCACAATGTTTCTCTAGTCTAGGTTTTTTTCATCACTCTTCAGAACTCAGACGCCTTCCTGATTTCTTCTAAACATTTTCACCTATGAACTCATTTTCTTCAATTTTTGTACAGCTCTCATATGTGTGTGTGTTCTCTTACCAGTATTCCAATTAATTCAATGTTGGATATCTAATGGAACTATTATTATATACATATTAATTATTATAAAAGTCTTTCATGTTCAATTTTATGCCTCTGTGTTCTGTTAGTTTCTGGGTGATTTTCTATACTATGTTTTACAAGGCATATGTTGATATTTTATGTTTGTACCATCACATTAACAACTAGTAGTTTTGGAGCTGGGGGGATGGCTCTGTGCTTAAGAGCACTTACTGCTCTTGGAGAGGATCTGAGTTGAGTTGCAACGGCCATATCGCTCACAGCCAACTCTAACTCTAGCTCCAGGGGATCTGATACCCTTTTCTAGTCTTTTTGGGCACTGTAAGCATGTGCACATCCTACACATGGGCACATGCACATATCGATATACATATATATATATATATACACATATATGTGTGGGGTATATAATAAAAAATAAAAATAGCTTTATTTTATTCTTCTCTCATACAACACATCCTAACTTCAGTTTTCCCTCCATCTATGTCTCTCAACACCCCCCCCCCCATTCATTTTTTTCTCCATTTCCCTTCAGAAAAGAGCAGGGCTGTCATGGGCAAATAACTCTTATAGAATCATAGGAATATTAAAATAATTAAAAGAATAGTTAAAAAGTTTCTATAGCTACAGATATGTGTAGGTACCAGGCTTATCAAAGAAGTTCCTCTTTACAGAAAATAGAGATCATTGTAGAAGATCACAACTGGTCTGCAGAGAGATCAACAGATCATGGTAACCTGGCCCCGAAGGATTCATCCATATCACAGTTGGTGCATCTTTGACTCAGGGAACATCCCGGAAGACATCCATCCACAAGAGCTGGAATACTGGAAAGCCTGCTGAGAAACAGTCTCTCCTAGGATGGACTGCACAAAAAATACAATGGGAACTTCAATGAACATATTAACATGGAAGGGGAAACTCCACGTAGTCCCATCCTTAGACAATAACTACAGGCAATTATTGACAGCTTGGTGGAGAATTACCCTTTCCCAGAATGAACTCTGTTATTGGTTGGTTGCCTAGTCCAGAGTAGTTAACCTTGAAACTATATATACACAGTTAGCAAAAGTGTGTGTGTGTGTGTGTGTGTGTGTGTGTGTGTGTGTGTGTGTGTGTGTGTGAGTGTGTGTGTGTGTGTATGTGTATGTGTGCGTGCGTGCAAACTATTTTAAATAGTTTAAAGAACTATTTTAGTTCTACTTCAACTTAAAAAAAATTACCATTTTCACCTTTAATCCCAGCACTCAGGAGGCAGAGGCAGGTGGAGCTCTGTGAGTTCCCAGCCAGCCTGGTGTATAGAGTGAGCTCTAGGACAACCAAAGCTACACAGAGTTACCCTGTCTTGAAAAAAAAAAAAAAACAAAAAAAACAAACAAACAAAAAAACTCCCCCAAACCCAATAAACCAACAAAATAAGCAAAAAACAAACAAAAGAAAAAGAGAAAAGAAAAAAATTAAAAAGCTTATTGGAATTTATATGGATGGGGATGTGGCTCAGTGGTTTGGCCTGTAGAGATTTGTGGCTGCCTGGTTCTTTCTTTGGAGGTCTTAATAATTTGTGTCGGGCTCATCTAGAATCTTCCAGCGTATGCTGTGGTATATAAGACCCTCTGATGCCGATGCTGCCATTATTCAGTGTGTGATATTTTTTCATATATTTGTTTGGCATTTCTTTGATTTTTAGCTCAAATAATTGTTTCTTAGCTCAAAGTTATGTTGATACCCTACCCCTAGATTAAAGTCTACATTTCCAGTGTGAGTATCAGGGACATAATGTGCTGATACAACTGTGCAGGATACAGTGTTTTAGGATCAACATGGCTTTTAAAGCAGTCTTGTGAATACTTGTCAAGGTGTACCTCAGAACATCTACTATGTCTGGTGTTTGCCAGAGCTTGTACCAGCATAGTTTTTCTTCAGGTTTCCTAAATTAGCTACTAGTTACCCACTAGTCCTTCAACTTAAAATTGTTTCCACTATTTCTTTGCCATCTTATTGTCCATTCTGCTGTTTCTTAAGCGTTTCCGGTAGAGAACATCTCGATTTCCTGTTTAGTGTGTGCATTCCTCAGGTTCCTACAGAGCAGGACAGAACAGTAGGCTATACATACATACATACATACATAAACACACACACATATGTATGTATGTATCTGTGTGTGTATACACATACGAGAGAGAGAGAGAGAGAGAGAGAGAGAGAGAGAGAGAGAGAGAGAGAGAGAGAGAGAGAGATGAAGGGCTTTCCAGATTGACTATGTAGTTTTCAGAGGCTGAATAGCTGCTCAATCACTATGGGCAATCCAGAAAACCAGGAAAACTTATAGGACCTCAGGCCAAGAGTGCAGAAGAATGCAAGCCAGTTGAGTGAGCAATGAAACGGCCTAGCTAGAGACTGAATGTCTGAAATCTTCCCCAGAGAGCCAGTGAAAGCTCATGCTCAGTGTTGAAACATCTAGAAACGGATGCCCCTGGCCAACAGAAGGACCTAAAATGCGCTCACGCAGGAAGATATGCCATATGTATGCCACTTCTCCCTTCCTTTTCCTCCCTAGACTGTTGGATGATGTCAACCATGCTCAGGGCAGGCACCCTCCAATCAGATCTGCTTACCCACACCTCAGTCTTCTCTGGAAACACTCTCACAGAAACCCTCAGAAATCTGCTCTGCTTATTTTCTAGGCATTCTTTAGTTTGGTCAAATTGACAACTAAAATTGCCCATCACACTGTGACCAGCTGAAAGCAGGGAAGACTGTTTCAGTGAGCCGCCATGTTTACCTGGAACATGTTGCCACCATCCTCTTTCTTATAAAGTATATTCTACAAAGTTTGGGGTTTGGGATACATTTTATGTTTTACTTAAGGTTGTCATTTGCTGCATGCTTAGGACTTAATATGGCTGTTTTCAGTGAGCTGGAAGTATGATTGTGGCATTTAAAGTTCCCTCTGACAATTGGCCTGCTGTGCAGAGCTGCTCTGGGGAGGTGCTTTTCATATTGTGTTAACCAAACACCTTTATGAACTTACATTTTGTTCTTGAGAATGACCTTGGGTGTTAGTGGTGGTGTGTTTTGAGATGGACTCTGGCTAAGCTAAACTCATGATCCCCCTGCCTCAGCCTCCTGAATACTTGAGTACTGGGATGGCAACTGTGATTCCTGCCTGACCCACCTTTGTTTTATTGGTATCTACTGTCAATGTGTGTTTATAAACATTTAATTTCGTTTGTACCAGAGAAGGTTTACTTTTGACCTACAGCAGTAAGGCAAGTGTTTTTGACACTACAGAAATTTGATCTCTTAATAGGTAGACTAATTAATGCCTAGTTCTCAGTGTGGATTTAATAGTGGATAAATAATAATAGTTTGTAAAATTAACATGGATTTGGCTAAAGAAAAAAGTTTTAAATCTGTCTCTAGGCATGAAATACTAACCTGTCTCTGTGAGGTTTGACAAAATGTACATTTGGAAACCTCAGCTGTTGTCACCAAGGGAAATCAATGTGCTTGTGTTACATATTACACTGTGCATTGGAGAGCTCCAGAGATCAATTTGGCATGCACATGCCATGGCGGGTTGGGGCAGCGTAGAAGAATAATTTCTGATTCTGGCATTGCTTACTTGCTTTGCTCATTTGCATTTCTTCCCATGTCTGTTGAAATTCAAAGAACATTAAACTATTCAGCACAAAGAATCAACACAGACTTCCCAATTTATGTGAAGTTTCACAGCAGGGGGGATCAGATTTTACCAGCTCTGAAAGTCTTCACTGGCTCAAAATACTGTAACTTTCTATCATTAAATCTACCTTTTTAAAAACTCCTTTTGGCAAAGCTATCCATAATTAGAGATGTTTCTCTCTTAATTTGAAATTAAAAGCATTTGTGAGCTACACTTCATTTGGCTCAGTAGAATAAAGTTAAATTAAAAGGTGCATTTGCATTCCTGACTTAATCTGATCAAAGGGGAAAGCAGAGTAGGAAAATTTCTATTTACTTCTACCTGTGTTCTTTGAACAGCAACATAAAAATTCAGACTGCTTGTTCTGTAGAAGAGCTACATCCACAAGGTTTTTACATGTTTATGTCTGGGTAGGCATTTTCTCATACCAGTCACAGACTTCAATGCCCAGAAGCAAACCATTTTATTAGGTGGGCTATTATAGGGCCCTTAGGCAATCAGTCTTGTGAATTTTGAACTAGTCAGTCTAAGGATGTAAATTTATACTCTCAGATTACCTGACAGTCTGGAGTCTAATTAAAATTTTGATTAAAAAAATAAGCAAAGGAGATCTCTAAAATGTTAAAATTATGTTTGTAAATCCTAATACTGAAGCTCACATGTTATTCCAAAGGCCCTTCCTTCATGCCTCCCTCCCTCCTTCTTTCCCTCCCTCCCTCCCTCCCTCCCTCCCTCCCTCCCTCCCTCCCTCCCTCTCTCCTTCCCTCCTTCCTTCCTTCCTTCCTTCCTTCCTTCCTTCCTTCCTTCCTTCCTTCCTTCCTTCCTTCCTTCCTTCCTTCCTTCCTTCCTTCCTTCCTTCTTTTTGGTTTTTGAAATGAAGCCAGACAAGCACTCCATCACTGGCTCAACTGCAGCTTGTCAGGTTCAGGAACTATAAGAATGAACGTGCATGTTATTGACCTGACACCCTCGTTTTGAGATTCCATTCTTAAACTAGATATGATCCGACTGGGTTTTAAGTGGTGTTTCTGCCTCTGCTGATCGAGGAGGTAAGATGGTGCGAGGTCAAATGAAGAGATTGATGACTGACAGTCTTCTAATGAAAGGAGAGAAAGACAGATATGTGAAGAGAACTAAAAGGGATTGGAATTTGGGGTCCCCAAGTGTTCCTAAACATTTGGGTGTCACCTCTCAGGATAGAAGGCAAGACTGGTCATTATATTGCAGTGGATTACAGTGTTGGGGGTAGAGGAAATGATGTTGCTTCTCTTCCACCATTATCTGCCCTTCATTGAGGATTTGAGTATTTTAAAGCTGTATTTGTTAGTGAGGTTCAGTAAGATCGCTGTATTTTAAGGTTTTTTTTTTTCATTTTATTTTATTTATATGGGTGGTTTACCCGCATGTGTAAATGTGTACTGTGTGCATGTGGTACCCATAGAGGCTAGAAGAGAGCTTTAGATTCTTTGGGAATGGAGTGACAGAGGGGTCTGAGCTGCCTTGTGGGGGCTGGGAAAAGAGCCTGGGTCCCGAGCAAAAGCAGCCAGTGATCTTAAGTGTGGAACCATCTCTTCAGCCTTAAGATCCCTGTAATTTTATGTGATTTGCTAATCAGATAGTGTTGGCTAGCTCACAATAAAAACAACCCCAGTCCCCCTGCATGCTTGCCTGCCATTGTCTTCCTTTTTCAGTCAGGGCACAGCTGAGGCCAAACCCTTCCTGTCTGGCTCTTTCCAGCAGGGTGTGGCTGGCTGTGCGTGTTCCCCTGCTCATGTGCGTGGCTTGGTAAACGCTGTCAGCACTTCCAGTCTAAACATGGCCTGAAAGCTCGAAGAATGTGTTAAGTAATCAATAATTCTGGATCTCTAGATGTGCACGGAAACGCTCTTGCTGCTTTTACAAAGTGTTCCATTCAAGACCATGACTAAATCCTTAATGAAGTCTTCCAATTTGATGTTGATGTATAATCTAAAGGAAGAGAAACTAAAAACATGAAAGGAACAGATGTTCTTTTGTGTCTAGGAGAACACTTCATATTCTTAGGAAAACACACAGTTGCCACACCTTAGAGTTCCCAGCACACTCGGAGAAATAAAGTTTAAATTAAAAATGATTTTTTTATGTTTTATGTGTGTGGGTGTTTTGCCTACATGCACATCTGTGTACCACATGTGTTAAGTGCTCATGGAGAAGAGGCCATTGGATCCTTTGAAACTGGAGGTTGTGAGGTGCCTTGTGGGTGCTGGGAATCACATCTCAGTTGTCTGAAAAGGCAGCTAGTGTTTTTAACTATTGAGCCATCTCTCCAGTCCTGCAGTTGATGCTTTGCAAACAATCTGCTGTGGATGAGATGTAGGAAAACAGGGGTGCTGCATTGATGGGTCCTTAGCAGTTTGGTCCCTAGGACATCTGCCTGATGCAGAGCTGATTGGTAAGATATGCAGGTGTTGCCGCCATCATTATTGGGAACAGTAGAGCTATAAGAGCAGCTAGCCCAAGACTTGGAGTCTGCCACTGAGGCAGAATGTGGGGAGGAAGCACAGTGTGGAGCACAGTACTGGGCAGACAAAAGTTCTTGGCTTTGAGATTTCTATGGCTCATACACGTCAGGCAACACTACCGCTGATCTCTCTCTAGATTCCCTTCACTATTATACTTTGAGAGATGATCTTGCTAAATCAGAACCCCTCCTCCCCAAAGCTCAGGCAGTGCTTGAACCTGTGCTCCTCTTGCCTCAGCTGTCAAAGTTTCTTGGATTATAATTATAAGTGTGTAATGCCTGGTTCATCTTAGTGTAGTTGTTATAGATGCCTTAAGTGCATTATACAAATTATGCTGTTATTATGATGATGTCATTTGTAGGTATCTTGTCAAAGCAGGGCAGAAGTAGTTTTTGCTAAAGGATATAATAGCTAGAGAATTTTAATCTAGTTGATAGATTAATAACCTCTTATTCACACATGATTTCTATACAATTATGTAATTCTATAAAGCACAAAGACTATAGGAAGCGTGTGGGAGTCATGGCTGCTGAGACAAAGATAGCTTTGGACATTAGTTCTGCTATAGTTTTCTATCTGGGAGCTGATAAGACACAGTCAGCAATGTGATTGATATATATTCCCCTCCAGTACTAACACATATTTTCCAAAAGATCATACTAACTCAATTCATGATTCTTTCAGTCAGGAAAACACCTGTTGATTAAATCTGGAGATATAGATGCTAATTTAGAGTGAATCATTCATTTGTCAGTTTGTACCAAGTATAGACTGTATATTTTATACATTCTGTATATGTGAAGAACAATTATATGAAAAAATTCTAGAACAGGCAGGTTCTCCTGTTTCTTTCTACCTTGATGTGGAAGTGAACAACCTTATTCTGATACAATGAGCTAATCAATAGTTTTTCAAGTTCGCATGATTTGTTTTTGAAAATTGTCAATGAAATAGTCCTACATGTGTGTGTGTGTGTGTGTGTGTGTGTGTGTGTGTGTGTGTGTGTGTGTGTGTGTGTGTATGGGCATGTGCACTCAAATGCAGCTGTCTGTGGAGACCAGAAGTGGGTCAGAGGGTCATATTTCCCGAATCTGGAATTACAGGTGGTTGTGTGTCTCTGATTTCAGTGCTGGATAATCTTCTGAAATTGCTTTGGGTGCTGTGAGATGATTCACAGGCCTTGCATTTCTAGTAGTACCCCACTGGTGAATCCTCACAGAACAAAATCTGTTCTGCTCCTGCAGTGGAGAAACTTGCAGATTTAATTCTGTCAATAGTGTGATTCTCCCATGTGCCTGCCTGATTTCTGCTCCAGAGGGGTCTTTTGGCATTTCCTGGAAGGCATCTTGGATGCTATGCGGAGGACAAGCCAAGGGCCAGAGAGTTAGTGTGAGGAATTGGAAGGCAGCCTTTTAGGCTGCTGCAGCCATATGTAATCTTCACCAAAGCCCAGAGAAACTCTAGCTGCTGGGCACTGGAGTCCAGAGACTTCTCATAAGGAGTCCTTAAGTCTGGGCTAAAGAACTGCTGTGGTCTTAGCTAGAACCTCGTTTGGCATCTTCTTAAATAATCGTCTTTAAACTAATGATCTATGTTGGAAAACACTGGGGAGATTTTTTAGGCTTTTTTTGTTGTTTAATATGCTTCTTATTTGAACTGGAAAACTGTTCAGGAAAAAGTGAAATAATGCTTCAGAAATATTTGTGATCCTTGATATATAAGCCAGAAACGAGAAAGGCATAGGTTTGTTTTTTTAGTATTGCATGAAAAGCCCAACTCTTTGATGTAGGATATCAGGAGTCACATTAAGTGATTTTTCTCTTGAAATAGATAAGGTAGTTATTGGTTCTGGGCTGAAGACATAAAGCTATTATGAGAGAAACTGTGTTCTTTTTGTTCCAAACTCTTGGGAACTGACTTCCAGACATGGTCTTTATTCATTTTGGACACTAAAAATGATGCATATACATCCAGAGCCATGAGATTAGTTTGGAGAAGAAAGAAGCAAAGTTTCTTTGAAGGAGTTTACGGTTTAATTTGAGAACAGGAATACAAATGGATCAAAGAGCATATTCTACAGGATAATGTTAGATTATAGACTTTACGGAATCCTGGAAAATGACATTTTGTTTCTCTGTTATAATATCCTTTTTGTTTTTCCCTATTAGAACATGAGCTATTATGTTCAGAGAATTTTTTCAAGCCCATTAAAGCTTACACTTTTGATATTTTAAAGACTTATTCATTTTAATTTTATGTGTATAACTGCTTGCCTACATGCCTGTATGTGTACCACTGTATGAACAATGCCCATGGATGCCAGCAGAGCACATTGGATTCCCGGGGATTGGAATCACAGATGCTTGTAAGTCTTTGGATGCTGAGAGTTAAACCTGGGTCTTCTGGAAGAGCAGCCAGTGCTTTTAGCCACCTTTTCCCGTCTTAGTATTGTAAAACTATTTCAATGATGTGTTGGCATTTCATTTTTTTTTTTTTGAATAGGAATTCACTTAGAGATGTTTGAGCCTAATATTGTCACTAGACAGGTGTTGAAACTGAGTCTAGAAAATTCTCAAAGGAAGAGTGATAAGTACAACTTATGCCCTGGTGATCGATGCTGTGCCCTGGTGATCGATGCTGTGCCCTGGTGATCGATGCCGTGCCCTGGTGATCGATGCTGTGCCCTGGTGATTGATGCCGTGCCCTGGTGATCGATGCTGTGCCCTGGTGATCGATGCTGTGCCCTGGTGATCGATGCCGTCTATTAAGAAACACTATGTATGCTTTGTTATTATCTTCTTTCTGGTCTCTGATATATGTAGGGTTATTACCATTTCTTAGTTTTTGGCTTGGCATCAGGGACTTTCTGGGATTCTCAATCTAGCTTGATTGGCCCAGGAAATGTGTTCAAGCTGCTTCAAAAGTAGTTAAGAAGTACCACAGTCAAAGGTTTTGTTTATAACACTGAGTCTCATGTAGTCCAGACTGGTCTCAAACTCCAGCCCCCTCTCGAACTCACTCTGCAGCAGAGGGTGACCTTATCTTTTAGAATGCCCTGCCTCCATCGAATGAGTGTGAAGGTTAGGTGTTAGCACCACGATGGGTTTCCACAGTGCTGGACATCCGTACAGAGCTTTATGCAGTACTAGCACAGTAGATAAGCTTCACTTTTTCCTTCAACCTCCAGCTGCACACAGCTCTGAGTTACCTTGATTGAGAATTAAAAACTTCAAATTGTATGTTTTAAAATGCACAAATAATAACAAATCCCTCAAATAGTCTTACTGTTCTTAAATCTACTCATTAACATCCACCATATCACTCCCCAGATTCACTTGACATGAAGTTAAGGTCTCCAACACGGAGACTGAAAGGATTTATTCATATTAAGCAACGCTTTGGGGTTTGAAGATCAGAGATGCAAATCTTTGATCCTTTCTCTTCCCTTTTCCCTTCTTTCTATCTTTTGTTTCCAGTCAAGGTTCTGTATGACCCAGCCTAGTCTCAGTCTCACTGTGTAGTCAAGGATGACTTCAAACTCTTGGTCTTCCCCCCTCTACCTCCAGAGTGCTGAGCCTACTGACACATGCCACCATATCTGGCAGTCATGTGTCTTCAAAATCTGGTAGTCATTCTTTTCCAGTACCTTGGAGATTTAAAGCCCAGGATATTGGGAAGATGGAAAATAAGCAGAAGGCTCAGAATGGAGCTTTGTTAATGAACTTGTCAGCAGGCTTTACATATTGTGCTTGATACTGTCATGGAAAAGATTGTAATGTCCACGACGTGATGTCATGGAGTTTGTATTCTCATGCGGTATGTAAAAATGTAAACACACCTGATTGGAAGACTGATGATGATTACGAGGAATTTCCTACAGCAAGATAACTATCTGGAGAAGTTTATTTTGGTACAGTGGTGGAGGGGAGTTGCTACAAAGTATATTCCAGTGGAGACAGCATATGTTAGTGATGAGCAAGTATCCCTGTGATCTGGGCTCTGTTTTTCTAAAGGCAAAGGATAGTCATTAGGAGCTCAGGGGTAAAAGGGAATTTGGAAAAAATTAAAGTGAATAGCAAATTTAAGAGATTATGATATTTACACCTATGATGAGCTAGAAGACACCATAAGAATGTTTATCAGTTTATTCCAATATAGGAAATAATAAAGATGAAAATATTAGTGCCGATAAAATTGTATTTACACTGAACATTTAAACATTATTTTTATTTTATGTGTCTGTGTGTTTTTCCTGCATGGGTGGATGTGTTCTATGCATGTGGCAGAGTAGGTGGCCCTCTGCAGCCTCATAGCTTCCACACCAGAAGCCTACTGTGCATGTCACAATTTCAGATTTTTCAACCCCTGGCACTGTGAGAGTGAATTTCTATTATTTATGACTTGTCACCCAGTCCATGGTACTTTGTTATACAAGACAGCTGAACTTCATTAACTCATTTGCACATTAACATTTCACAACCATTTATTTAAAAATCAATTCATCCCATAAAGGGAATATGCTATAAATATGAAAGAAACACGAGCCTGTGGGGACATTTCACATTCAAACCACGGCAAAGAGATTCAACAAATGGGAAAGAAAAAAGCTGTTTTGAAGAGGCCTGGGATTGAATCCAGTGCCCAAGAATGGCAGTGAAACTGAAGTGGAAACAGAAGACCTGCAAAAGATGGATGGAAGGGGTTTCCAGGAGTTTTGAAGTGCTCCTGAGGACAGAACCTGTATCCTTGAAATGGGGCCAGAGGCAAGCAGGTGGCCTTCGTGGAGAAAGTATGGCTGTCTCTGGAGGCCAGTGCTGGCAAGGTCCCCATGAGAGTAACTTGGGGGATGTTTCCTTTGAGAAGATAAAAAGAACACTAGAGATGCCAAATATCACGACAAAGAAGTGGGGATAAGAAAACACTCACTTGAAAAGTCACCCATTCCATCAATCAATCAATCAATCAATCAATCAATCAATCAAACAAACAATCCTCCCCCAAACCCAAAACTAAACAAAACCTTCCACACACAAAAACAAAAAAATTTCAAGAACTTCCCAGTTTAAGTAGAATTATAGCCTGCATCTTTAACCACACCCAACTACATTTTTGGAATTTCTCTTTTAATTTAATGTAAATTTTTATAGTTAAACTACCAGGAACATGGGAGTCTGGGCTGACTCAAGTCAGGCTCCAAGGTTCAGAAAGCCACCAGGCAAAGATAGAGCCTTTCTCCACAGCTGTAGATAGGAAGCACAAGATGTCCTAGACTCAACACCAAGGGCCACAGAAGGTTCAGTCTAATGACTGAGAAGACACCTTACTTGGGCTTTGGAACAGAGTTCAGGGTATGTCACAGATCTTTAATATTTCTTTGCTTAGTAAATCAGTGATTCTATTGGAGTTGTTTACAGGCTATGGTTGAATGGCTGCTCAGAGCCACGCCCTCCCCCCTGCACCCCCATCATAGAAAACCCCATTAAAAAAAAACTTACAAAAGCTGGGGCCCTGGTGCTCCCAAACTCTAGTTGTCTGGGAAAGGCCTCTGCTCCTGGGAACTGGAGGATTTACTTCCATCTTCTTCTTCCTCCTTCCCCCTCTCCCCCTTCATCTTTCCCATATTTTACCCCCTTTCCTTCTCTCTATTTTGCCTGCTAAGTGTATACTCTCCCACTGAGAACTATACAAGAAAGGTCTTGACAGTTCCTTCCTTCTCTCTCTCTCTCCCTTTATCTTTCCTTTGCAAAACTAGGGATTAAAGCCAGGGCCTTGTATGTTCTAAGCAAGTCATAAACCACTAAGTTATACACTGGGCTTTTGGATTTTCTTGAGTTTATTCCACTTTATGTAAACTAACAGGCATTGATTCTTTTTTTTAAAAAGAGGATTCCGACGATTATCGGGATAGGAGTCTCTCTAAGGGCTGACAACTATGATGTTATTACTCATGATGGATATGGAACAAGCATAAACATAATTACCTATGCATTTTATGAAATGAAAGTAAAACTTCTGTTTAATCTTAAGTCTTAATGTGCCTGAAAATTTAGACTAAATGGTAAAAACTACAGCTAGTAGAAAAAACTTTTTTGGAAACGAAGTGTTTGACTTCCTGTGAGATGGCATACCAGCAGCTGTCTCTGTGTGAGTTGATGAAAAGGACAACCAGAATAAGAAAATGTAACTTTTCTCTGAGAAACATAAACAGAGGAAGAGTGTTGGAAATCCATGAAGGAAACTACAAGATACAGAAAAAGAGTGAACAGCCAAAAAGACAAGTTGGGCAGAGAAGTAAGCCATGAAGGGCCTGGGAAGGGGTTGCAGAGGGCAGAAGCTTCCAGAATGGTTTAATGGTGATTGTGCTACAGCAATTTCCTTCTGCTTGCTGGGCTCTTCTGGGGACTGAGTCTTAAAGAATTGGTTGCTAATTCTAAGACTATCCGTAAACTAAGAAGACATACAAAGAAGATACACACGGCAGAGGAAAGCTGGATTTTATGAAGAAGATGCAACACAGCTCTCCAGAGATCATGGCTGCTCACTCCAGAATGCAAAGGTACTAACAGAGGTGAGATGTCAGATGAGGAGTTCTGTAGTAGTGGGGTTTCTTGGTCCCAGGTGGCCAGAGGTCTGAGACCCACAGACATGCCGTGCCAGACCGCTTAGCCACCCAGCCGCCCAGGTCCCCAAAAATGACTCAGACGCTTATATTAACTTCATGCTGTTTGGCCTATGGCTCAGGCACGTTGCTAGCTAGCTCTTACATCTTAAATCAACCCATTTCTATTAATCTGTCGGCCACGTGGCCCGTGGCTCACCCGTGCTCCTTACATGTTTCTTCTTGGGCGGCTGGCTCGATCTGCCTGACTCCGCCCTGCTTCTCCTACCTATGCTCTGATTTCTCCTCCTACTTCTTCTATGGTGCCTGCCATGGCCCAAAACAGCTCCTTTATTTAAAGATTGAGATTCACAGCATACAGAAAGGCATTCCCACATCAGAGTTCACTCATTTTCTGGAAAACATGGTCACTGAGATGAAAGGGAACACAAACAAGGAGGTGAATCAACTCAGGGCCTGGAGAAGAAATTCAGCTACACAGAGGGAAAAGTGGGCGAAATGGGTAAGAAAATGAACAATAAATGAAAGACAGGAATATGGAAGAAAGACTCAGCAAAAAAAAAAAAAAATTTAAAAATTGAAAAAAAATCCCATAGAAATGTTAAAACAGAAAAGCCTTACTGAAACAAGTAAAGAGCACAGTTTAAAACATCACCAACAGAGTGAGCCAAACTAAAGACAGGGGTGGAGGGCAAGGTCAATGAAATACTGTAATCAGGCATCATTATAAGGCAAGCATGACCACAGTACTTAAGAATTATGGGATACTGTTGTGGGGTGTCCACCAGAGAAGAGCACCCAGACACGTGTTTACACCAATAGAAAGTCTTTATTAGCCAGTCGTTGACTACACTGGGTGTTCAGGATCCCAGTGTAGCCTCAAACCTTTCTCAGGGTGAGCTTTCACGTACAAAAACCATATCCTGAGTTGACATGCTTTATCAACAAAGTAGCCAGAAACAGCTACAGAAGCCAAAAAGCAAGGCTAGTACATTAGGGACTTTCCCAGAACTACGGACTTTGATAGATTAGGTCTCTGTTTTTATGAGTTTTATGACCCACATAGTATTTCCAGCTTAGATTGAGTTGTAATAAGATCTGGAAGCCTACTAACAACACAACCAAGAAACACACCAAAGAATACGCAAGATAAAAAATGTAGCCAAGGGCTGAGAAGATGGTTCTGTGGACAAATTGCTTTCTGTAGAAGCTTCAGTACTGACTTTGGATCTCCACCACTGACAGAAAAGCTGGGGGAGCACTGTGGCTTTGGTGGTAGAGACAGGGGATCCATGGGGCAAGCTGGTTAGATAGGCTAGCCAAACTGGCCATCTCTGTGTTCAGCAGGAGATCCTGGCTCAGTAAATATGGTGAAGAGTGACTGAGGAAGAAGACCCACATCAGCCTCTCTCCTCCGTATGCCTGTAGATACATTTGCGCCTGCAGACATGTAAACATATACATGTCAACACACACACACACACACACACACACACACACACACACACACACACACACACTCTTCATGTTTATATGGCTGTCCCCTTCCAGCTGTGAGAAGTTGATTATACCTTCAAAGATGTTTTATGAACAGCACAGGTAGAACTTAGTTCTTGTCAATTTGATATGAGCTGTCCAAGTTAGTTCTTGTCCAAATTTGTCTTGTCAACTTGATATGGGCAAGAGTAATCTGGGAAGAGGAAATTAAATTGAGAAACTACCTCTACTAAGTTGTCTGTAGGCAAATCTATGAGGCATTTTCTTGATTAATGATTATTGTGAGAATTTCCACCCCTGCAGGTGGTCCCGAGTTCCATAGAAATCAGGCTGAGCAAGCTAGGAGGTGCAAGCCAGGAAGAGAGACCTCTCCATGGCTTCTGCTTCAGTTTTTGCCTCCAGGATCCTGCCTTGAGTTCCTGCCCTGACTTCACTCAGGTGCACAGTTACCTAAAAACATAGGATGAAATAAACTATTCCCTCCTCAAGTTCCCTTTGGTCAGAGTGTTTTATCACAGTAATAGAAAGCTGACGAAGACAAGTAATTATTCTATATGAGACAGCAATGAAAGGATTAGAGGACTCCTCCCCTATGGCAGCCACATGTCAGCTTGAATGCATGTTGACCATCATGATGAGGTGTTACAATAAAGATAATAACTAACGTTTTACTTTCATAAGCCAGAAAACTAATGAAATAAACATCACTGAGAGTAATCTGTTTTTTGTTTGTTTGTTTATCTGGATAAAGTCCCTCCCAAGTTAGAGAGATATAGAGAGATACAGTCAGATTGTCAAATTGCTATTTTTTCCCCTAAAGGCTGGACTTTTCAGATGAGGCGAAAAGTCAATTGAAAAAAGTTGGAGCAACATGTCCCCAGTGAGTTTTTCTGCGTGTTGCACACGGAAAATTAAAAGTTGAGTGGCTCTCCAAGTGAAGGATCAGCACGCTGGCTCAAATTAATACAACGTGGTTAGAATGTATGATTCATGCCATTGAGCTTCATCATGACCTACAGGGAATAAAGAGGCAGTTGCTGAAGTTGACAGCACATAAGGACATAGTAAAATGTTCCAGAGTTGATGCCTTTCTTACTAAACAACTGATAACCAGGATATATCCATTCATTGCTTGCTTTGAGACAAGATTTCATTTGCATTAGGGTCAAAGGTGGCCCTTGCAGACCTATCAGACTAGGTTCAGCTATCTGTCGTAAGTAGGTCAATTAAAGATAAAAATTTGGCTAGAGAAATGGCTCAGTCAGTAGGGGAAGACCATGAATTTAATCCTCAGAATGTATATAAAATATATTGAGCTGGTGGTGCATTTGTAACCAGAGAAAACACAGATGAGATTATTCCCTGAAACTTACCGGACAGACAGTCTGGCCGAATTGGTGAACTCCAGGCCAACAAGAGACTCTCAAAGGTGGTAGACAGTCTTCCTTAAGATGACACCTGAGGTGGTCTTCTGAATTACATGTTGTCCTCTCGTTTACTGTCTCTCTTTCTCCCCCACACCTCTCTCTCTCTCACACACACACAACAAAAAAGAGGTACAGAGAGGTAGTGAAAGTTATTACTACTTATCTAAGCTGTAAGTTCAACAGTCTCAACTCAGAAACCAATTTGATTGGGTATACTTCAGTCTGAGGTTGAGTTTACACATGAATGTACTATTAGGAAGTGGGTGTGTTTTTCAGAAAGAAGCATGTAGTTACTCTAAGGATGTCGATACTGGATGAATGTGCTTTCTAAATGCCCCTTACCTGAGCTCCAGCAAATCTTGATTGATAATTGTTTTTCTTTGAAATAAAAACCAATAAAAAGAGCAATGTATTTAGGTATGTAAAAAATAGTTGGTAATAAGTCTTGTCTCTTCAGTTTTGGGGTTTTTGTTTTATTTCTCAATTTGCTTTAATGGATTACATAGATGGGATTAGTTTCTCTCCTGTGTGCATGAAAGTGCATAAATGTCTGTAAGCAAATTAAATTGAGTGATGGCCCTATCTAGCCGTGTACTTCTTTTTTCTTCCTAAAAGTAGAATCCTTGCTCATTAAAAGGAGGTTACATTGCTTTTCTATGAGTTGATGGATGAGAAACATTTGATTATCATTTATTCATTCTCTTGGCTCTGCTAACTGAGAAACTTTGTGTGAATTTGATGATGTTTCTTCAGTGAGAAATTAAAAGTATCACTTTCTGTATTATCTTTTCTGAGGAGAATAAAAGGAAAATGTGTAAAAGAAAATTATGAAAGTAGATCATGTGGAAAATTGTTTTGTGTTAGGAACATCAAGATGTATTTAGGAAAAAACCCTCTAAAATAAATGACACCCCAGGGAATATAATGGTGGAATGGACCATATTAATGCATTTCAACCAAAATCATAATCAAAATTATGTGTGGTATTATTATTAATATTAAATAAATCAAATATATGTAGTTTCTGTTTTTATAAAGGCCTCTACACTTCTTTTTTACATGGTGATGAATCAGGATAACATGGTAAAGTTCCAAACTCTACTAAAATATTTTACTGATTTCTTCATATGTTTTAACATTATTTCCCCTATTTCTCAATGTTATTAAAAACAAACAAATGAAAATATGAAGTCAACAAGCTACCAGAGAAATTTGAAATTCACTCCACACATTTTCTTTGAATAGGTTTGAATTCCACAATGTGAGAACATAAGCCCAGAGGGAGCTAGAAAATTATTAATCAAAGAATGATGGGATATTGGATTTTTAGGTCCACAATTTCAAGTCTTTGTGTTAAAAGAGAGACATGAGATGCATTATACAGCCAGGCTTAATAGGAGATACCAATCACACTAACTGAATTTTACTTTAAATAACTAATACTCTCTGTGTGCCACTTAATGCTTTAACATTACTTCTCTTAGAAATACGAACTGCTTTGGGTGGTTTTCTAATTTGGAAGGATGCCACATTTTAGCCCACCTACAGGGAGGTTGGTTCCTTGTGGTGTTAAGAAAGTCCTTTTGTTTGGGGTACCACTAGCAGACTGAGGCGAATGATGGACAGAAAGCAAACACTGTGGAGGGTGCTGCTTGCCCTCTGTTGGTATACGGTGGGCTGGGGATGAGTACTCTGCCGGGTGTTTCTCTCTGCATCCACTCTGACCAAAAGTTCCGTGTTAGAGGAAATTTCTTTTTCTAGCTGGGTCAGTTAATGGCTTTTTCTTTGAATTTGAACTCTCTGCAGGTAAGCATGGTGGTGCTGTTGAGAGAAGGTTGTCCTTGTGGGTCATCTTTGACTTCCTTCTCTCTTAAAAATCTACCTTTAGGGGCTAGAAGATGACTCAGTTGTTAAGAGCACTTACTGCTCATGCAAAGGACTTGGGTTCTGCTCTCTGCACCCATGTGGCAGCTTATAACCGTCTATATTACCAGTTCCAGAGAATCTGATGCCCTCCTGTGTCCTTCACAGGTTCTGCACAAATGTGGTGCAATACATACATGAAGGTAACACATTCACATATGTAAACATAAAATAAATAATTTTTTAGATATAGCTATTTTTAGCTATCTATATAATTCTATAAACTTTCTTTTCTCTCTTTTTCTGCAAGTTCTTTTCTGGTTGGGGATTAACCAATAATCGGTTCTGATAGTCTTATAAAGATGAAGATTTTGGCTTCACTACGGCTAAAATTGTGCTGCAAAGTGGTTTTGTGGTTAGAGCAAAGTTTTCTAATTCACTGCCCAGGTCTTCTTCATGGACTCACCTGAAAGAGCATGGGGATCTTTCAGTGTGTAGCAGTGGAAAGAGCAGCTTGTTACATACCTCGGGCAAGATATGTGCCTCTCAACCTCCCTCACAAAGAAGGAAGGACAAAGAAGTCCCAGACTTGGGACTCTGATCTCTAACAGTCAGAATCCTCTTTTTCTTTCCCCTTGTCACATCACTTTTTGGTCAAGGTCTAGCCTCCAACTTACAACCTCTTAGAGCTAAGATTTCGGATGAAGGATAGTGGACCTGACCCGCTAAAGGTTTTCAACCTGTGGAAACTGCATATGAAAGGAAAGCAGGGAGCCCATCTTGGGATAGGTTATTCCACAGAAGCCAAGGCTAAATAGCTCTGAGTGCGTTCCTGTGTCTTCAATTGCATCATTCTCTTTTCTAGAAGGTAAGAGCAGACAGGTGGGTGGTGCCATGGTGGAGAGGAGGGTTGAAATCTTTTCCCAAAACTTCTTTTCATTTTATGGTGGGAAACAGGAAGGGAGAGAAAACGAGGACCATTATGTATCACTGTCTTCAATCACCTTGGTTGGGTTCTCAGATATTTATGTTGAATTTAAAACTGCTCTAACTGATTTTGGTATTAACATCTAGAATAAAGGCTCTTGTAGAAATAGGGCGGAAGCCCTTCCCATTGGGATGTTCACATTCATTTTTTTAAAAAATAATTCTTCGAATGAAATACAAAGCTCTTGTTTGCTCCTGTTCCTTTACCATGACACTCGAGGTTCTTATGATCAAGAGTGTGATGGGATGTTTAGTCACATTGCTCTTTATGCTTTAGTAAATCATTGTTTCAGGCTCATTGAGCTTCTGGATCTTGCTTAAACATTCATTTCTGAGATACCCTTTGTCATCATTCTAAGTGGTCTTCATTCTGACCAATTTCTCCATTTGTTATCTGAATAAATATAACTGAATCTTCACACTTTGGCTAGGATAAGATTAGCTCTTGGTGGATACCTTTATTGAAGGACTGATTCATGATCATCCTCAAGGCAGGTTCAACTTATTCCAATATTTCTTTTAGAATTTCATGCTTGTCTTCTAGAAGGGGAGACATGTTTTCCATTTGCATATATTCACTCTGTAGTTCCCAGCATATAGTAATCAACTGATAAACATTGTTAGAATTTCTCACGCTGCTTCCTCCCTTCTTTAACCAGTATCCTAAATCTTATATTTGTTGAGTGCTAAATGTATATCAGAATAAGTGACTCCCTCTTGATAGAAGTAGACTTGAGAGTATGGAAATCTTGGTAATGTTTTAGTAATGTTGGCAGAATGTGTTTCTCAATAGACAGTATTTTTGTTTTTCTGTTATCAACATTCTTAGGAATTGCAAGAAAGCTGATTTTAATAAGCTTTTCCTAGTATTCACGGAATAGTCCCCAAAGAGTAGAAAAAGAAATATGTTTCATTTTTACTCATTTCTAAACACTCATCAAGAGAGATTTTTTTTTGCTTTAGCCCAAATAACTTAGATGGTGTTATTAGAAAATGAATATATTTATATTTAGTTACATGTTGAAAAGGATCCTAAAATGAAAGGTCCTATAGGAAGTAGAGTCTTATGTTAATGGCTTTGAAAGGCATCTGTAACATTTACTGAGCAGATATTAGTTATTTGATGAAAAATTACACAGTATGTGAGAATTAGCTATCAGAGACCTAATTATTAAAATTTGGGCTAATGTGGAAAGTGGTCATTTGTTTACCCTTTAACTTACCTTAAATTCACTAGACATAACTATCAAAATGTTTGGGGGTATAAAATTTATTTCTTGTTTATCTCTGTTCTCAAGTTCATTTAATCTGAGAAGAATATTTGAGTGGTATGTGTGGTTAGACTAAAAAATGTGGCATAAATGATGAAGATTGGATTCTTAATCACAATAAAGCCTTCAGTGTTGATGAGTTTTTCTCAGCTCACAAAGGCCTGACATTCACAAGAAAGTATTTTTATCCATTTATCTTTCAATACATCCACACTTGGTGTCTATTTTATTGTGGCTATCTTGTGCCTGAGAAAAATCTTTTTTTCATATCTATTTACAGATGTTTATAACCACCATAACTTTATAGCTTACTTGGGAATAACTTGAAGATGTAGGCTGGAGCTATGCACGGAGATATGCTTTTGTTCTGGTCCTTGAATATTTCGTGTATTTGCTATGTGTCTCCCACTCTGACCAGAGTCTCTAAAAGGAGAAGTGATTCATGTTGGCTCCTAGTTCAGAGGTACTGTCCATCTGGTGGGGAAGTCATGACAAAGGGGCCCGAGGCAGCTGGTCACAGTGCATCTGCAGCCAGAAAGCAAAGGAAGATGGACACGTGTACTCCAGTCATTTTCATTTTCTCCTTTTACTAAGCCAAGTTCTCCACCTCAGGGCAGGTCTCCTTTCATCTCCTACATCCTTGTCTAGATCTGGTCCTAAAGGACCAGTTAAGATGTCCCTGTTCACTGTGAGACTTTTTTCTTTAGTCTGGCTTTCCATGTTCTTTTCTTGTCTTACTTCTGTGCTAAGTCCAATTCCTACTGCCTGAGCAAGTCACAGAGACCAGCTATCCCATCACATTTTGGATGCTGAAAAGCTCTTTCTTGTGAAATGAACTGTTATATGAGAGAGGCTGCCTGGGGGATAAGAGTTTTCATCAGTTCCAGTCAGGTTCAAAAGTAAATCCTGTTTTAGGCTTTTTCTGTTTTTCTAGTGCTGGGACAAAATAAGAGCCTTTACCTAGGACACTCATTGAAAGTGTGTGTGTGTGTGTGTGTGTGTGTGTGTGTGTGTGTGTGTGTGTGTGTGTGTGTGTATGTGTGAGTATGTGTGTGTGAGTGTGTGTATGTGTGAGTGTGTGTGTGAGTGTGTGTATGTGTGAGTGTATGTGTGTGTGAGTGTGTGTGTGTGTGAGTGTGTGTGTGTGTGTGTGTGTGTGAGCACAGACAGTGATGGAACCACAAAAATACCTACTAGCCTGCATAGTGCTGACTGAAGAGGAAACAGAGCAGAAGGAGAAAGATCTAGGAGCTTTTGGTGGAGAATGAGGGGGGAGCTTGGCCTTACTGAGGAAGGAGATGAGAGAGAGCAGTTCTCCTCAGAGAAGAGTGTTTAGGGCAAAGAGAATAGTGGCTAAAAAGCCCCAGCATGAAGTATGTATGGGTTGGTGTAGGCAAGAGACAGCTTCATGCAGCCATGCAAGGTTGAGTCAAGAAATACAGATAAGAGACGAAGAAGGTCAGAGAGTTAATGTTTTCAGATCCCAGGAGGCAGGGCCCTCAGTATTCTCCATATTCTAGCTTCAGTACCATCATAAAAATTTTCAATAAAACTCTTTTGAATGCTTTCTGGGGCCATCGTTGGACTTGTGTTTTATTGTCTCATGATGTGGAATCATGGAAAAGTGTGTTCTAGTCACAGAAATGAATAATATGATTAATATTTTAATGTTATCAATTTGGCTATTGTATTAAGAAAGGAATGAAAAATTATTTCTATTTTATCCCACAGAAAAAGAAAGTAATGTTCATCAACAGAGTATAAGTATAGGTAAGCAGATGCTGGAGGTCCGGGTATAGGAAGGATAATGCAGATCAAGGTCCAGGATGGTAATTGGTTGGCCAGGTTATGACCACGAGAGACAAGACACATCTGAAGATAGACCTCTGGGTGTGCCTGTGAGGGTTTATTTCGATTGTATTAATTGAGGTGAGAAGACTTGTCCACTGTGGGTGGTATCATTCCCTGCATAGGGCCTTAAGCTGTATGAGAAGAAAATGAGATTGAACAGCAGCATACATTCATACATATTTCCTGATTGTGGGTGTAATATGGCTGGCTGCTTTAAGTTCCTGCTACTATGATCCCCTAACCTTTGAGCTAAATAAGTCTTTTATCTACTAAGTCACTTTTGTCAAAGTGTCCTTTATCACAACACCAGTAAGATAATGATGGCTTCGTCATTGTGTCTCTGGGAAGGGAGTAATTTGTGACATGTAGCTGCATTCTCGTGGCCTTCTAGTTTATTAGTATTGAAAATTCTCAATTGATTTGAAAAGTTTCATTAAGAACCGGCCATGTAACAGTCAGTAGTTAAGAAATGCTATAAGTATGCCCCTCTCCCCCATGTATTAGTTGGTCACCTTCCCACCTGAAATCTAGGCCGTGCTCACTCTGAAGGAATTGTCTGCACATGTTAGCAAGAGGACACATTTGTTCTTCTATCATGACTCATACAGACTGGAAGATGACAGGATGATAAACTTCAGACTAAATGTGGTTTTAAACATTATTCATTTAAAATTCCTTGGAAAATAATTCTATTCATTAAAGAAATGATTTTCTAGTCAGTAAGTAAACATTTTCTTTACCAGGAAGGAACAATCCAATGTTTAATTCTGAAGAACTCATCACGGGATGTCTCCAGAGAGGATTCAGAAAACCAATGGAAATGAGACAATGTGGTTGGAAACCAGGCTGGGTAGCAGAGGCCGGTGTCCAAGTATCTGGATAAATGGATCCAGAAAAGGAGACACCATAATATACAATTGTCTACCAGACAGCAAGAGAGGAGTTGAAAGGAAAAGTATCCATGTATAAGCTAACTTCACTGGGATGAAAACTGTTGTGCTGTTTTTAGACACTACTGTTGTATCTGGGCTGTGGTTCCAAGGGTGATCTATGGCTAGGGAGGTCTGATGAACATGGCTGATGACCCTTTACCCATGTACATGCAGACAGCACTAACTGATTTAGTGGGTCTAAAGTGGAAAGGGAGAGTATGAAGGGGTAGAGGAATGAAAGATATTTATTTATGGGGAACTAAAGGGTAATGGGGAGTATATATGATCTAAATATATACATGTATAAAATTACTAGTGAGTAATAAGAAAAAAATTTATGTAAATAACCATAGCAAGACCCAATGATATGCAGTCTCGATTCAAAGACAATATAATGTTACTAAGTAGTATTAACTGAAAAATTCATTACTAATGACCAACCTCTTATATTTAATTTCTAAATCTGGAATGTTGTAGGTGTTAACCATGGTGCTTTAATCCCTCCTTCACATCCTGCATCTTGTTCTAACTCTCACTAGCCAGCATTTAGCTTCATTACCGACTCATCCTTGATTGAACATACTACTTGCCTCAAGGGTCAATGGAAATGATTAATGACTCTATTGGAATCAACTACTTTCCTTCAACATGGTTGTGAAACTAACCGTTTCTGTCTTTGACTATATGGAAGCTTTCATTGTGAAGCACAAACAGTAGATAACCTTTTAAATCCAGCAAAATGAGCAGAGCTGAATCCTAGGTTACTGTGCTTTGTTTTAGGCTGGGTGTGACTTTAATAAGTGAAAATTTCTTCTTAGCGTCCTAACTTCTCAACTGTTTCGGTCATTTTTGTAGTATAATTTCATTACTCTTTCCAAAGCAATGCAAACTGCCAAGAGTCAAACCTACATTAAAACCTAAGTACAAAAGCGTATTCTGAATTATACTGTGGTGACTGGCATATTGGATTATGCCATGATTTTTCTTCAGGAATGTTTGCAATCTAGTCTTGGATATAAAAGTACATATGCAGACTAACTATTCATTAGTACATTTTACAGTGGAAAATATGTCAACTGTGCTTAAATAGCTATATAACTTGTTAAGACTCTCAACTTGTGTTTCTTGCCAAAGGGGAAAAAATTAAGTCAGAAATTCAAATTTCTTTAACTGCTTATACTGTTGATACAGAGATTTTAGAGTTTATAGTGGTATGTTAGGTGTTTTCAAAATAAGGTGAAATTAGGTTATGTTGAAATGCTTTTGTGTGATGGCCCTGAGGGGGAAGTGACCAGAGAGATTTAAGGAGCCATTTAGTTAAGCAGCTTGCTTCAGCTAAGTGTTTGTTCTGAAGTGTGGTGGTTTGAATGATATGCCTTCTATATTCTTGGGCATTTGAATATCCAGTCCCCATTTGGTGGTATTGTTTGCAAGAGGGTTAGGAGATGTGGCCTTGATTGGAAAGTATATCACTGGGGGCAGGTTTTGCAAGCTGAAAGCCTCGTGCCATTTCAAGTTCACTTCTTTTAAGATGTGAAGTGTTAGCTGCTGCTTTGGTCATTATGCCTGTCACCTCTTGCCATGATATTCCTGTCACTGTTGATTCTTATATTCTGGAATGGTAAGCCCCAAAGAAATCCTTCTTTCTCTAAGTTACCTTGGTCATGGTGTGTGTCATAGCAACAGAAGAGTAACAAATGCACAAGCCTTGTCTCCTTTTCCTGAATCAGAATCCCATGATGTCCCTGACACTGTCAGCCATGCTCTCCAGGTAAGAATAATCAAGTACTCAGTTAATACTAAGACATGATGTATATGTGACTTCATATTCACTCGCAAAATCCTCTTGTCTCATACGGGAAATAGAATCTAATGAAGTCTTTATTTTGACTGCAGACCTATTTCTTTCATTGTATAGGTGAATGATTCACATGTTGCCATTATTTCAAGACAAACTGCTGCCATCTTGAGGGGTTCAACAGAACCTGATAACCAGAGATCATCACAGTTGAACTTGTTGGGTTTTGATACTTCTTATTGGAGGAAGGGGTAGGCAAGAACATGAGGCCCTTGCCTGAGTATCCAGCCACCTCTCCCAAAGAGTTATATACAAGTCTGCCTAATTGCATGTGGTCTTGTGGTCTAGGGAAGGATTAGGTAGAGGTGGGGAGAAACTTCGGGGTGGGGGGAGCTCTGTCTATGCAGGGCAAAGGTGGGAGTGGGTCATCTTTCCTGCTGAAGGTATTCCGGTGTGATTGCTTTAGGGAATATACTCTTGCCTATAGGCCTTCACTCCTTGCCCCGAAGGAAGCCTCATGAATTCTTTGGTTTTCTGTGTGAACTTTAACAGTATCATACCTTGATCTGTACTCAGGACCTCGATGGGGGAGGCATCGTTTGCATCTTTCCTAGTGGAAAAAAATTAGTAATAGGTGATGGTTGTTGATAATGATAATCCTGTCAGTAAATGATTTGTATATTTTCAGAGGCCAGAGAGTTACCATATATAACGTTTTCAGAGTGGCCAGTGGCTTACACATATGTTACGTCCATCATCCACCGCTCAGATAATCCAGTCTGTCAGGAGCCAATATAAACTGTTACCTGTATCGTGAGTGTTGGTTTATTTTTTAATAAATATTAATCTTAGATTGGTGCATTTTAAGAGAAATTCTGCCTACATCAATTATCATAAACACAAAATGTGTCTTGTCCACACTGCCAAATTCTCCAGGTCTCTTCAGTGTCTCTGAAGCAAAAACAACAAACAAAATAAAATCCAAAACAACAACAACAAACCCCCACAATTCTGTCTACTTTCACCAAGGACAGTCCACTTTTCTGTTCCAAAGAAATTAGAGGGCCCAGGTCATGTCTATTCAAGGTGCACTGAACCCCTCACCCCAGAGTGGGACACTTAGTTTTGGTTGAATGGAGAGCTAGCAGAAGTTGAATATGGGTCCGTGTGGGTGTGTATGTGTAAGTGGTGGGTGGGAATGGTCTAGTTCTCTCTTTTTAAATATCAAAACCCGTTGTTAAAAAAAAACCAACTAAAACATTTAAAAAATATGGTATATTGTGATTTTCATGAACTAGAAAGAATTTTAAAATCAGCTGAAGACCTTTTCTAATAAATTTATGCATCAGTGGTTAAGATCCCTCATAGGAATGGGACTTCTCAGAAAATTTGCCTTCTAAATCTGTGTGTGGGGTTCTGTAGTTCATGCCTATTTATACCAACTGGAGACACAAATGTGATGTGGGAAATAAAGAAATTGTTTTAGCCCATGGCAAGGCATCTTAAAAATGACAAAATCCAAGCATAAGTACAAGAAAAAAGGGTGGAATCATAGGAGACTTGATCCAGCAGCCCAAGAAGCAATATGTAAAGAAATAGACGGACAACTAGAGACCCCGAAGCCTCTTGGTCCACAGCTGACTAAGAGCTGACTGAGAGTCAACTAAGAAGTGACTAAGAGCAGCCCCTGCAATTACTGGGGACACTGAGCCCCCATGGTCAAAACTAACTAAGAGCCAGCCAATAGCTGACTTAAGAGTGGACCAAGAAGCAAAGGGCAGATGCCAGTGCAAGAATATATATATATATATATATATATATATATATATATATATATATATATATATATATAATTTATATATAATAGAAAGAACAACAAGACAGCACCAGAAGAAGCTGGTGATTCTACAACATTAAGGCTTCAATATAACAATGAAGAGGAAACAGTAGGAAATGACCTTAAAAACAACTTTATGAAGATAGTAAAAGCTTTAAAAGAGGATATTAAAATATCCCTTAAAGAAATAGGAGAAAATACAAACAGAAAATTGGAAGAGATTAACAAATCCCTGAAAGAAAATAAAGAAAACCAAGAAAAGAAAACAAACAAGTGGAAGAAACATTCCAGGAATTAAAAAGTGAAATAGAAGCCATACAAAGGCACAAACCAAGGAAAACCTGAAGAAACGAACTGGAACCACAGATGCAGCATAACCAACAGAATGCAAGAGATGGAAGAGAGAAGAGAGAATCTCTGGGGTGTAAGATTCAATAGTGGAAATAGATAAATCAGTTAAAGAAAACATTAAAACCAAAAAAGTCATAACATAAAACATCCAGGAAATCTGGGACACCATGAAAAGACCAAACCTGAGAATACTTGGAATCGAAGAAGAAGAACACCAGCTCAAAAGCACAAAAAATATATTCAACAAAATCATAGAAGAAAACTTTCCCAACATAAAGAAAGAAATGCCTATAAAGATACAAGAGTCTTACAGAACACCAAATAAACTAGACTCCCCAAAAAGTCTGCTCAACACAATAATCAAGCCACTAAACATACAGAACAAAGAAAAATTACTAAGAGCTGCAAAGGAAAAAGACCAAATTACCTATAAAGGAAAACCCTTCAGAATAACACCCCACTATTCAATGGAAACAATGAAAGCAAGAAGGTCATGGTCAGATGTTATACAGACATTAAAAGAGCATGGCTGCCAGCCCAGCAAAACTGTTAATCACCATAGATGGAATAAACAAAATATGTCACAACAAAACCACATTTAAACAATACCTATACACAAATATGGCCCTACAGAAAACACTAGAGGGAAAACTCCAACCTAAGGAAATCCAATATATCTGTGAAACCACAAACAACCAAACTCAAAGAAAGGAAATACACACAAGCTATCACCAAAAATGACAGGAAATAACAATCATTGGTCATTAATATCCCTTAATAGCAATGGACTCAATTCACCTATAAAAGACACACCCTAACACAATGGATACAAAAACAGAAGCCATCCTTATGCTGCATAAAAAAAACCCCAAAAAACCAAAAAAACAAAAACAAAAAAAACACACCTCAACTTCAAAGACAGACACAGGCTCAGAGTAAAGGGTTGGGAAAAGACTTTCCAATCAAATGGTCCTAAAAAACAAGCTGGTGTAGCCATTCTCATATCTAACAAAATAGACTTTAAGCTAAAATCAATCAAAAGAGACCAGGATGGACATTACTTATTCATCTCAGGAAAAATCTACCAAGATGAGTTCTCAATCCTGAATATTTATGCCCCCAACACAAGGGCACCTACATATATAAAAGAAACACTACTAAAGCTTAAATCTCACATCAAACCCCACACTAGTAGTGGGAAATTTCAATACCCCACTTTCACCCTTGGATAGGTCAACCAGACAGAAACTCAACAGAGAAATAAGGGATCTAACAGATGTTATGACCCAAGTGGAATTAATAGATACATACAGAACCTTCTCTCCAAACACAAAGGAATATACATATTTCTCAGCACCCCATGGAACTTTCTCTAAAATTGACCTTATGCTCTGTCATAAGGCAAATATCAATAGATAAAAAAATTAGAATAACTCCTTGTATCATATCAGACCACCACGCTCTAAAGCTAGAGTTCAACAACAACAAAAATCACAGAAAGTCTACAAATTCATGAAAACTGAACATCTCTCAACTGAATCACCTCTGGATCAAGGAAGAAATAAAGAAATCAAAGACTCCTAGAATTTAGTGAAAATTAATCCACAACATACCCAAACTTATGGGACATAATGAAAGCAGTGTTAAGAGGAAAACTCACATCACTAGATGCCTGTATGAAAAACCTAGAGAAATCTCACACAGGAGACCTAATAGCACAGCTGAAGGCTTTAGAACAATTAGAAGCAAACTCAACTGAAGAATGGATTAACAAACGGTGGTACATCTACACAATGGAGCACTACTCAGCAGTTTAAAAAATGACAACCTAAACTTTGCAGGCAAATGGATGGATTTGGAGAATATCCTCCTGAATGAGGTACTGCAAGCCCAGAAAGATAGGCATGGAATGTACTCACTCATAAGTGGACTTTAGACAAAAAGCAAAAAATATCCAAGCTGCAAACCACAATCCCCCGAACAGTTTGGGATCGGAAGGAACTTAAGCAAGATATCCAGAGATTCCCCAAGGAAGAGAAAATAGAGAAGATCATCTTATCAAATTGAGAGGTGGTAACAAATCATGAGAGAAGGAGATGGTTGAGTGAGAGGAGCAAAGAGGGAGAGAGAAAGAGATGGATATCTCGATATAGGAAGCCAATGTGGGGTTGGAAAGAGACTGGGTGCTAGGGAAACCTCCAAGAACTCACAGGATGTCCCTGGCTAGGACTCCAACCAATAGTGGAGGGGGTGCTTAAACAGGACTTCTATAATCATATAAAATAACCACCCTAACTGTCATCATAGAACCTATATCTAACAATGAATAGAGGTGGAGGCAGAGATCAATGGCTGAGGACTGGTCTGAACTCCTGGTCCAGCTGAGACCAGGGGAGGAGAGTCTGTGTGAGCAAGGGGATAGGAATTATGAAGAAAATTTCCACATAATGGCTGGAAATTTTCCACATGATGGCTGGCTAGAGCTCTGGGGAGCTCACTGAATCAAGAACTGCCACTGAGGAACCATTGGGAAAAGGAGCTAGGCCCTCCAATGGTAGACAACTGTCGATTGGCATGGGCAGTATGTGGAGCCTCGAGGGGTGGGATCAGACTGTGTTCCTGTGCATGGGCTGGCACATTGGAGCCCATTGCCTACAAAGGAACACCTAACCCAGTCATGACTTTAGGATGAGTAAATTGGACTTGCCTGGGGTGGATGAACCATGCTGAGCTGATCCACCTTGGGACTTCTTGCCCTTTGGGGGAAGGGGATTGGAGGATGGGAAGAGGGAGGCTGAAGGCTAACTGGGAGGGATTGGGAGGAGGGAGGGGGGAGCAGAGGGATACATGGATAAAAGACTTTTTTATATAAATAAAAAAATAATTTAAAAAAAAGAAAGAAAGAAATAGGTAAGCCGAGTGTCATATGGCAAGGCAGATGAATAGAAATGGGTTAAGTTGCTGGACCTAGCTAGTAATAAACCTGAGCCATAGGCCGAACAGCATGTAATTCATATAAACCTTTGTGTGAGTATTTGGGACTGCTGGTCCAGATCTGGGGGGTAAGCCAGTCCAGAAACCTCTCCTACACAAGCATATCTTAGCACTGCATCTCATGTCTTTCATAAACGGTAGTGATATTAGCCATAGTGAATGGAGAATTAGCTTTGGAGCAGGCCATATAAAGAAACTAATGGCTTCTGTAACTTTTGTCAAGCCAGGATATTTTCCATGAAAAAAAGCACTCTTTAGCCATAGTCAGAAAGACACTACTAACCAGATTCTTAAGCTTGGACTTTCTGGAGAAGTCATTAACTCGTTGTAAATTTGCCCAGATTCAAGGCAGACTATGTCTTTCTCAGAAATCGTGTAATTTGGGCTCTCTGGCATATACTGGCAAAGAAGTGAGTAGAGATTTTGGAACTAAGATTTAGACAGATCTTGATTTTAAGCTATGTGCATAAACATCATTGGTTCTTGACTTAAGCCCGTAAGACCTTGTTGCTAAAATTTTTTCCCATGGGGAGGTGTAGTAGTGTCCGCCTCTCCTCCTAAGGTTCAACAGACTGACTGAGGAATAATCCAGCCAAAATTTATTCTAGGAAACCAATGTGTTCATTGGGCTTCCTTACAGAAAACAGATGAAAGGTCACTTACATGAGGATGGGTTATCCTCCCCCAACAGGCTTCACCAGGAAAGCCTTTATCCAGCAGGGACAAGTGCTTCACCATAGCTGCATAGATTGGGGCCCCTCTCCTAGTCTTTCCCAGCCTACATACTCTAGCTCTTCCTGAGGCCACATGAAATTAAGGCAACCAGAGGTATGGAGGCTGGATACTCAAGAGAGTGTCTTGTGACCCAAACTCCTACAAGATGGTTTAAACAGGGAACAAGTTCAGCTGGAAGAATCTTTTCAAGGGGGTGCAGCTGAACTCCCAAAGATGATAGTTGCTTGGATCTGCAGACAGTACCTCATGACAGACCTCTAGCTGCCACCTCAGTGGACTTATTAAGGAATAAATTGATGCATTCTTTAACAAATTTTAACCAAGTAGCTACATATGCCAAATATAACTGTGAGAGAGTCATGATGGATAAGAACGTTGTGAATCTTGTTCAATTCACAGAATCTTACCCAATATGAAAGTACCCGTGATTTTTATGTAATTATATATTATATTTTATTAAAATGTCCCAAATGTCTGGGTAAGTACCACATGTTCTCAGTGTGAAACAACTGAATGGCACAGTGATCCTCGATGCTGTGAAGGGCAGTGATGGGCTGGGAAGTTCAATAAAGGCCCTAACATGATTGGGAGAGGATAGTCAGTGTACATTGTCTAACACAGTACAGAAACTTCCCCGTGACAGTGTGTGATGAATTTCAGTGATGAGAAATGAAGAGGAGAGAATTTTTGGCATGTGAATTTCTGAAGAGACAGACACTGTCATTACTGAATTCTTATGTATAGCATACATGCATTTACTCACCATACCGTACCTACAAAGTGGCACATATACTTTGTCAAAGTGAAAAAAAAAATAAACCTAAGTAAATAAAAGAGCGAGGCACAGCAGGAGTAGGGAAGCACTAGCTTACACAGTTTAGAACCATTGCAGTCATCTACTGATGTGGGAACGTGTTTCTGTATGCTGTGAATATCAATCTTTAAATAAAGGAGCTGTTTTGGCCATGGCAGACAGCGTAGAGGTAGGCAGAGTAATCGGAGCATGGGTATGAAAAAGAGGGTGGAGTCAGAGACAGATAGAACCAGACGCCCAAAGAAGAAACATGTAAAGAACACAGGTGAGCCACAGGCCACGCGGCAGACAGATTAGTGAGAATGGGTTGAGTTAAGATGAAGGAGCAAGCTAGCAATGTGCCTGAGCTATAGGCCAAATAGCATGACGTTAATATAAGTGCCTGAGTCATTTTGGGGGCCTAAGCAGCAGTGGGCATTTAACTGGTCTGGGACAGCAGGTCTGTGGGTCTGGAACTCTGGCCGGACAGGGCAAGAAACCTCATCGTAACAATCTACAGTGTTCCAAACACCAACACCGTCATGCTTCCAATGCCTAGTCATTTTCCCTTTAAAGATTCATGTATTTGTTATGTGTGTTTGTATTTTTCCTGCATTACATCTGTGCACCACATATGAATCTGGTGCCCAAGGGCATCAGAACAGGGCATCAGATCCTCTGGAACTGGAGTTACAGATGGTTGTGAGCCTCCATGTGGGTGCTGGGAACTGAGCTTTGATCCTCTGGAAAAGCAACCAGTGCTCTTAACCTATGAACCATCTCTCCAGCCCCTTGTTTGTGTGTTTTAAGAGGCAGTAGAGGCTGGTCTCAGACCTGTATGAATCTTCCTGCTTCTGCCTCCCAGGAATGGAGACTATAATTTTCTTCAACCACGCCTGGCCCACAGTAACTAGTTTTAATATGTACTTGTGCCGAAAATTTATATTACTTGTTTTCAATCTAAAAATAATAATAAATACCATTTTGTTAGATTTACATGGTTTATATCTCTAAATGCTTGTTTTTATTATATTGTTGATATAGTTTTTAATATCTGGGATGCAAGTTATATTTTGAAAATTCATATTTGAAGGCTAGACAGAGGATTCTGTTCTTCAAAAATAATCTTGGTACATTTAAATATTGGAAAATAGAATATATTTCTTTTGATGTCTGAACACAGAGTGCTGAGTTTGAAATCCTTGGCTAGCTGTATTAATTGAAATAAAATTCAGGGGAAAAATAGAACAATTTATTGTAACACAGGCCAAGAATGACAGAACGTAAGTTAACTGCATTTTTCCATACCATTTATGAAACCTATCTTCATGACTCATGAGAGGAAGCAAGCTTTGGTAAGCCCATTGGGTCAAATAAACATGACTCTCTAAACATGCTTTCCATGAGAGGCTATCAGGAGAGTCTGAATGTGGTCTCAAACCTGTGCTGGTCTGGCCAAGACTGACCCCAAGTAGGCCTTTTCTTCTCTCTCTCTCTCTCTCTCTCTCTCTCTCTCTCTCTCTCTCTCTCTCTCTCTCTCTCTCTCCCTCTCCCTCTCCCTCTCCCTCTCCCTCTCCCTCTCCCTCCCTCTCCCTCTCCCTCTCCCTCTCCCTCTCCCTCCCTCTCCCTCTCCCTCTCCCCTCTCTCTCTCTGTCTCTCTCTCTCTCTCTCTCCTCTCTCTCTCTCTCTCTCTCTCTCTCTCTCTCTCTCTCTCTCTTTCCCCCAGCTATTTCCCAGGAGGTAACCAAGCTGGAGGCCAGACCTTTTTTTTTCCTGGCCCAGAGAGGCTTTCTCCTTTCCAGTTCAGTGAAACATTACTGAGTTTTCATTTCAAGACTTTGACATTACTGGAAAGAGAAACTGGACAGATGTCCTGGCCATTCTCAGATATCCACTAAACTGGAGTCTGGGGAAGTCGGAAACTCCCCTCACTTGATTCCAGCTCCAGCCTGTCTAGTGTAACTACTGCTCCTGTTCAGGTAGCTAGCCCTTTCAGTGAGGAGGAGAGGAGAGGAGGATACAAGCTGAATGCTTAGGGTGGCTTCTGTCACTCGTTGGGTGTTAATGTAAGTGCATATGTGTCCCGTGGAGGAGCAAAGGAGGCCAGATGCTCCTGTGGTCTGTGTTTGGAGACAGAGCTTAGACTTTCCCCTCATATTCTGTCCGAATAATGGTCACAAGATACAATCTAACCCCAAAAGTACAAACTATGATATCTTCACTGTCTCTGCACTGCCTTACATAAGTCAGAATAGCTCCTGGGATTTAGTTTAACAAGTGTGGTGTGTTGCTCAGTGCTGGGTGTAGAGTAATGGACTAGAGTGATAAGTCCTCATGAGATCTTCTCTCTGAGAGTGGCATATGGACCCACGGATGATTAATTTACACTTGAAATCAAGAACACACTAAGAAAACCCAAAGTGCCCTTCCCTGGAAATGAGGCTAATGATTGTACACATTTATGAATGTAATTTCATTCTTTAGGGGAAGACCAGTTTCAGGAAAAAAATATAGAAAATTATTTTCTGAAAAAAATCTAGAAAAAGAATTCTGGAAAAGAATCATGGGCTTTTTAGAGGACAGAGACTCATATGCTCAACCTATCAGTACCTGGCTGACCTGTGGATCTATTTCCTTTCATGTTTTTGCCATAGCGGTACATCATGGCCATCATTTTATAGTTACATCCCTATTTTGCAAATTGATTATAACACAATATTAATCTCTGAGTGATGAATGCACCTTTGGGGAAAATGCCTTTATTATCACACCTTCAGAAAACTTCTTTTCATACAGCAATAACTTTGGAACCAAAGTTAGACATGCCTAGAGATGTAATGTCTGGCATCTTTATTAAGCTCAGCATGACCCCTGCTATTCCTGTTTGCCATATTAACCTATCAACCATATTCTCATTGGCTTGTGCTAAGCATGCCCCCAATTATATCTACCACCCTTATATCTAAAACTATGACTTCAAACAGTTTGCTCAGGGATGTGACTGCCTCTGTATACTTTCCCACTCGAGTGTGCTTGGTTCCCTGGATAACCCCTCCCCCATTCTTGTCCTAGAAGAGTATTGTCTCTCTTCTTTTAGTTTTTCAGCCTTTTGCTTGGCAGTCACTAAGAGGTAAACATTGCATTTGGTTACAGTAGGGCTCACAAAATCTTAATTCCTCCCCCTCCCCACCGCCCAGCCTTTTCTTTCCGGGCTGATGTGTTAGACTCTTGTGCTTGTAGAACCTTTGAAAGTTCACTGTTCAATTAACGTGGTATTTGTAAGTAAGAAATGCTCTCGAGTAACTCTAGTATGACTTATGTCTTCATCACTTTGGGCAGAGAGAAAATGTAGAAGAATGGATGATTTAGAAACAAGTGCTGGGCACTTGAAGTCCAATGGCAGGGGCCAGAGGGTGTGGTCCCCTCCTCTTTGCAAAGCGAAGATGTTTTGTTGTGGTTTCAAATGACTGAGTGAGGACAAGAAGAGATTCCCACATCTTTGTAATGAAGACACTAATCTCACTGATGAGGGCTTGACTTTCCTGCTCCAGTTACATACAAAGGGCTCCACCCTGGAACTTACCATCACCTTTGAGGTCAGGACTTCAACTGACGAATATGAATTACATGCTAGGTGTAAGATGTATGTTTTGATATACCTTTAGATTTATGAGTTTGTGATTTTTTTTTACCCCTTTGCACTATAATTCTTCAACAGAGAATCTGCATATCTGTGGTAGGCCACTGGACATCACACTTTCATATATTTTATTACAGTGTATCTTTTCCTGATTGGCTCACTCTAATTTATTACACCACTGAGGTTAGAGAACATAAGGTTTTCATCTCTTTAAAATGCTAGACCATTTAATACTAACAAGATGGTCCCTAGAACATTACAGCAAACCATTTATAGTACACACACAGAGAACCATTGAGAAGGAGACACCCTGAGAAAATGGCTTAACTGGCATCAGCACCATCATTTTTTATACTTTTGCAATGATGGTTCTTTCAGTCATCTGTGTAAGACTCGGGAGACCTGTGACCGTTTATGCTACCTGTTCAGTGAACAAGTTGAGTGTTAGTTACAAGAAGATTACAACCTCTACTTGTCCAATAACTCCTCAACATACCTGTAACATGGCCAATTGCTTCGCTCTTTCTGATGAAACCCTTTAGTGTAATCACGTGATCACATCTGCACAGTTCTTTTTTTCCAGGTTCAGTGTATTTCAGGCTGAGAGCCCACAATGAAGCCTACGATGGTGGGCACTGGCACCTTCCCTCTTTCTGTTTTCTGCTCTGTTCATCCTCCAGTTTTGTTTTTGTTTTGGAGGGCATAGAACTCTTGGAGGGTTTAGAAGAGGAACAAGGGAAGACAGTATAGCAAGGTCTTCAGGGCTGAAGAGAGATGGTCCAATTAGCAAAGTAACTATTTTGCGGGCATAAGGATAACATCTGGATATGGCAATGATTATCTATAACCCCAGCACTAACGGCACAGAGACAGACAGATCTTTGAAGCTCCTTGGCAAGTCAGCTTAGCTTAAATGATGAGTTTTAGGTTAATTGAATGACACTGTTTCAAGAAAAAAAAAGAGAGTGATGGAGAAAGACATCTGATGTCAACTTCTGGGCTCCATATATGCACACATATGTAATCGCATACACATGTGGATATATGCATGTGAACCTACATGATGGTTTTTGTTATGAAGTCTTTTGTGAATTTTTGAAACGTACCTCTTTTTTTTTTCATGGAATGTATTTCCTAGTATTAATTGTTTAAACATCTTCCTGTAAGGCCCTTGAATTTGTATGGATGGATCTGACGTTTCCTGTTGGGTTCTCTCAACCCTCTAGGCTTTCCTTTTAGCGGATACCATCATCTAATGACTCAGTCTAGTTTCCTCCCATGGAAGTCTCATCCATCCCCAGAGAAGCTCACACAGCCTTCAAGTATGGGACATTCCTGACTTAACCATTTTTTTCTCTTGCTCTAATACCTAGACAAGTGGAATAACAAATGTCTTTCTTTCTGACAATCCCTCAAATCCCAGTGCTTACTAATATATTCAAAATGAATCTGCTGCATATGATGACAGAGATTTGAAAATAAGCCAGACGAACCTCTCTGTTTAGGCCAGAGGTAAGTATGAACTGAAGGCAGAACCTGCTGCATAATCCCCCAGCCTGCTTTGCACAGATAACTCAGCCCGTTGCTTTAAGGCCCATAAGTTTTTTTTATTTATATATAATTAAATAAATATAATTTATTTTAATTATTTTTACTTCTGTAACTCAACTGAACTTCTGAGAATATGGCGAATGTCTCACCTAATGTGCCCTTACATTGTCTAGGTGCATTGCCACTCTGTGTGTTATAAGTTATGTCCATTCATTTAGAGTATTGTCTCTGATGAAGATGTAGACTGTTAATTGTAACCATCCCAGTGGCTTTGCTAAGGACTTAGAGGAATACATGCTTATCAGATATTTAAGTGGCATGGAGACAGCAACAGGTAATGTGATTAGAAAAGTTAGACCAGAATAATTATAACTCTGAATTAATAAAGGTCTTGGGTCAGGAACATATATATATATCCTGATGAAATGCTGAAAGTTTCACTATGGGAAAGTGAGAGAGTAGTGTAGTCATTCATTGGCTTTAATGTTGCAGTTTATGGAAAGCTTGTGTTGCACAAGACCCGTCAGAATCTGAATCTCTGGTTCTAGGATACTCTGAGACAATTAAATCTCCAGATGTGCAAATAAACCTCTTACATCAAAATAATATCTGCCTGTACCGGACATACACCATTCTGTTTATTTTGAATGATCTCTGATTACTTAGAATGCCTGATGAAATAGGAATACTGTGGAAATAGTCACTCTGCTATATTGCTTAGGGGATTGTGACAAGGGGAAAAGCTGCCACGTATCAAGTACACACATGCAGTTTTTTCAAGTATTTTTGCTCTGTAGTTGGTTGAATCTGAAGATGTGAAAGTCATGGAGAGCTGACAGTACATGTTAGATGCAAACAAACAAACAAACAAACAAAAACCAACCAAACACCACCAACAGGATGCTCTTATTTCTTCCAGGTTGATTCCAACTTTGTTATTCAACCCTTTCCCTTCTGCGGATTAACTGGCCCTGTAAGAGGGGGATTTAGGGTAAGTAACCTCCTGTAAGTAACTCAGAGACACTCAGAAGATTTGGTAAACAGGATCAGAAGGAATATGTCCCTCCAGCCACATGTCATGCAGAAGGCATCTGGGCCTTGGCCTTTGGCTGCTAATTTCTTCGTGAAGGCTTCTGTTAGTTCACTAGCCCACTAGAATCTAACCCCCAAATTTTAAACAACTAGTTATTTTAAAACCAACTAAGCCCAGTCCATTTATAGTCATATCAAGCCAGACTACATGTGTGGCCTGTTCTCTTTTTAAATGTAATTCTAACTCTGCTAGTCATAGATATTATACCCTAGGCTATGAGGATTCCCTAGTTCTAGCCACTGGAATTCTGGGACTCAGAGGTTCCAGACTGGACTGCTTTCAAAGGTACTTGCCCCGTAAGAGTTGCCTTATTTTCCTATGCTTCTAAGGTATGATTGTGCTAGCACCCTTGGGCAGATTGCTACTGTGACATTCCCCACATGCGAGCCTGCCCATGCCTTGTTGAAGATTGGTGTGTGCTATTTAATGTCTCTCATCATATTCTTCTTTGGTATTCCCTAAGTGCTCTAAACACTGCCCCCGTAGTAGGAGGCAAGATTGGAGAGGAGGCAGATTTAGCCTATGAAAATAATATGCTAAGATAAGGCGATGCCTCTTCTCATGAAGACTAGAAGCAAGAGAGGGACATGTCCTCCTTTTTTCTGTAGGGCACTCACTCTGGCTGTAGGCTATATAATGAGTTAAAGGGCCTAAGAACGGAGGTAAAGTTATTGTGGTCTTAGTCAAGGAAAGCAATGCCAGAGCAAGTTCTAGAGAGGAGCCAGATATGGGGTTTAGGGGACAACTGGAGGTTGGAGATTAAATGAATGAAAAACAGTGAAGCCTCAAAGAAAGATTTCCATTGTGTGGTTCTGGAAACTGGAATCATTAACATTGGAAGAGAGAAAGGACAAGAGAGAGAGAGAGAGAGAGAGAGAGAGAGAGAGAGAGAGAGAGAGAGAGAGAGAGGAAGAAGGAGAAGGAGGAGGAGACAGAGAGAGGGAGGAGGTGAGACAAGTGGGATGATGATAAGGACAGTAAAAGTAGTTTTCTTTACAGGAAGAATATATTTGGATTTCTTAGAAGCTCTTGAAGTGGACAAGTGCTGTTAGAAGAGTGTGTTGTAAAATGACACGTGGTGGATGAAAAGGGAGCATAGAGGAGGGAGTATTGGAAAGATAATTAACATTTGAAATAGATGGAAACTTTCTACTGTAGGACTCTCCTAAAAATAGACGTATAATGCATACAGAGTTTAAATGGCGTTAGTATATACCTGGAGTACAATGCTTTCCCCAGACATTATAGGCTATCCAATAAAAAGCCCAGTACCTGGTAGGAGTTAGCTCTTCCTGAGCTGTTGGTCAGTGGTTTCCCATAAAGTCTCCCAAACATTACAGGCAACTGCCATTGGTCTCTTCAGAACTTGATGGTATGGCTCTATTGCTAAAGATATCAATTACTTGAGTCATAGGACACAGAGAAATCTAGCTGGTACTGACCTGGAAACTCATCACTTTTATAGTGCTCAAAAGTTTACGCAGGCTACCAAGGGGGAAAACCCATTAATGCTCACTCCTACCTAGATGTGAACCCTATGAACTACAAGAATGACTGACCTGGCAAGATATCCCCATTGGTGCAGTGGTATGACCATAATATGAGTAACCAACCACTTACTGATTGGATTTTAAGCCTAGTATACAAGATAGAACTAATGAAATACCCAGTGAAATGAAGGAACAAGAGATGTAGAGAAAAGAGCCAATAAACATGAAAACATGCTAATTCTCAAAGAAATGCAAATAAAACTATATTGAAGCTCTGCTTCACCCCAGTGAGAATGACATTTATCAACATGGCAAATGATACATGCTAGTAAGGATGTAGACAAAAGAGATTTTTATTCACTACTGGTGTGAATGTAAAATAGTCCAACCACTAGGAAATCCAGTATGATTTTTTTCTTTAAAAAACTGAAATTAACACAACATTTAATTCAGATATAGCACTGCAATTTACCCAAAGGTCTCCAAGCCAACATGTCACAGAGATACTTGCATATCCCTGTTTATTGCAGGGCTAGTCACAATATGTAAGTTATGGAATCAATATTGGTGCTCAACAGCAGAGAAATAGATAAAGAAATGAGATTCACATGCACAATGGAATTTTTCTCAGCCACAAAGAGGAATGGAGTTGGGCCATTTGAATAAAAATGGATGCAACTAGACATAGTTGTTAAGAAATATGGATATCATGTGTGGATCCTCTCAATTGTGGATCCTACGTAAACACATAAACAACACGTATAAAATACATAAAAGAAGAAGCAAATTTTCCTAGAGAAATGAAGGTGAGTAATGGAAATGGGCAGGAATACTAAATTTAGAGACATATGTCCAAAGTAGAGTGTGGAAGTGTTCTTATGAAATTCAGTGCCACATATAATGAATATATAATTAAAAGATTTGGGAGAGAAAAAGAGAGAGAATGTAGAAAATACACAAAAGCAGGATTGAGAAGAAAGACACTGAGGTATTTGTCTGGGTTAACAGAAAGAAAAATGAAAAGTAGATGCTTTGGTTCCCAAAAGTCTACACACCGCTTCCAATTCCTCAGTTCACACTGAATCCTATTTCTTTGAATTCTGTGAGGTACCTACTTATTATTTCAATAAATGTTTTCACTCACATCCTGGGTAATATGCACAGGAAATTTAAAGTCCAGACAGGTCAAGTACTTGGAAGGTACAGAGCAAGCTGTCAGAGATCTGGGAACAGACCCAGAACTTGAGGCTGTTTTCTTTGAATGTATGGAGCTGTTGGCAAGATGAGAGTCGGGGGAAAAATGTCTCCAAACCTCCACCAGACTCTGTGTAGGGCTCTTGGTGTCTTTGAGAATTATGTAAGTGGCCTTTTTATTTTCAAAATACATAGTCTAATTTATCTGTTAATATTTCATAAGCAACTTTTCCTCACCATGTTCTTCTTAGTGTTAAATTCTCCAGGGGGCGTTAAGTTTCTAATCTGAAGTGGAGACACCTCCTGCTTAGTGTCAATTTCTACTCCTTAAATTAGTAAGAATCCCAGATCTCTACCACAACAGAAAGCTCCCTACGGTATATATGCTGTATTTTATATACTAATACTTACATCTTTATGTATGCTGACAAACTACATGGGTACTTCTAGAATTGAAAGTAAAATTAAGCAAGAAATAAAGAATTGAGAGTAGGAAATAATGATTGTTGGCCAGCAACCTAGATATGGGAATTTCAGACAGAATAAGTAATTTTTTTTACAAGAAAAATTTGATCAGGTTTTTTTTGTGCACATTCTTGTGATTTTCATATTAAAATAAAATGTTACAGCAAGGAAAGATTGATATATTTCCCAATGACCTACTAAAACAAACAGTATTCAGTCTAATTCAGAAAAGTATTTTTCTGCCTGAATTCCTGGTGGGAAGTACAAGGGTAGCTTTAAAAATAAAATTTCAGTAAACATACTTTTGGATAAGGCAAATAAACTTGCAGACCAGCAATTTATTCAGAAAGTGTTTTCTTCCCCCAAATGAAAACCTTTAACACAGTCATACTAATTATGCATACTTATTGGTCATTTTAATCATGAGCCATGTCAATAAAGTGTACAATGTGCAATGACAATGAGATATCCAGTCATATCCTCACATATTTATCATTCTTTTTTGTTGGGACATTGAAATCCCCTTTGCTGGCTATCGAATTGTCCACAGGCCATTCGAAGTTTCCTCTCCTGTATAGCTGCAGTCCTGAACTTGTGAGCTGCCCGTTTCCTGTCCTACAGTCCCTCCCACACATCCTTCCCAGCCTCTGGGACTCACTCTCTCTGCTCCATCTCCATGAGGTCAGCTTTTGAGTTTGTCTCTTGGAGTCTCCCTGACCTCCTTTGGGATAAACTCATCATCTCTGCTTTTGATTATCATTATGATCCAATGTCTCCAAAATGCCAGAAATGAAACCATCCCTTGGATCTTGGGTCCAGATGGAACAGTCAGCTGCTTATCTGATAGCTCTATATGAAATCTGAAAACTTGTTCTGCCCATAAACAGGACTCAGCTGGCTTCCCACTGCATTCCCCCTGAGAGTCTGGGTACTTATAAGTCTTTCATGCCATAGTCAATCCCCTCAATTCATTTCAGCTCCTTCTTTGAAGTATTACCTCCCACACTTAGACCTTTTATTCAGATTTATTTTTAATTAATGTGTATTATATGCATTTAGGACAGAGGGATGGTAGATAAAGGTGCTTGTCATGAAAACCTGGTGATTTAGATCCTTGGACCCATGTAAAGGTGAAAGGAGAGAACTTGCTTTGTCATAATTATCCTCTGACTCTACATGTTGCCTATGTACTACACACACACACACACACATACATACAGTAAAATTTGTATGCATTTGTCGTGTGTCATTATGGAGAGGTTAAGTGCATTTCCTTGTCAGAAATGTTTCCTCACATAGTTATCAATTTTATAGTGTGAACATTCTACACCCACCCATTCAGCATTTTCAGGGATACTCTGTAATGTCACCAACTGTACTCTCTATGCTGGATGCTAGGTGTCTTGTTCAATGTATGAGTCTTTTCTGGGGCATCCCCTTTCCTTCCTCACCACACTGCCCCAGGGAACCACCAGGCTGCTCTCCAAGTCTATGAGGTCAGGGAAAGCAGGAACCATTTCAGATTCTCAGAAGCGTTCTCAGTGTCCGGCCTACTTCATTTTACATAATGTCTTCTTATAGGTTCAACCAAGCCCTTGCAAACGGCTGGATTTCCCTGTTTTGTGACCAAAGAGTCTTGCATTTACATTGGAAGCACAACTGAGCCAGCACCACAGACTCATTCTGACGGCTTCTCTCCACATCACTGGCAGCTTCTTTTTCTAGTGTAAACCATATCTCAACTAAACTCCTGCAGTGTGTCTGGGTTAGCTTCCTCTGTTGCTCAACATAATCTGGGTTCACCTAGAAATTTGGGAAAAAGCCAGAGAGTGAGATAGTTAGTAGCCTTCCTCCGTGATTTCTGCCTTGGATACCCAACCTGAATTCCCTCAGTGGAATTGTGAGAAGTTTCCCGCTTAGTACTTTTGGTCAAAGTGTTTATCACAGCAACAGAAAATTAAACTAGAACAGAATGGCTTCCTTTGCCTGCCAGGGTGTTTCATCTCTCCTCTAATAGGGACTCTCAAGTCTTAGTAGTTTGTGACAATAAGTGTTTCTTTGGGCATACTTCTCTGCCATTAAGAATAGGCTGAGGTATACCAGTTGGCTTCCAGTGCCAGGGGACTGGACTAGTCAGCATCTCAGCCACGTCAGCTATTATTGCAAAAGAAAACAAGTTTAAGAATATTGGATGGCCACAGCTGGCAACTGAGCATCATCAGTACTAGGCAAAGACTTTTGTTTTCTCCTGGCTTAGTGACTAGAGTCACATGACCTCTGTAAATCAGCATAGTGCTGGGAAAGGAAATTCCTCGATGAACATGGAACATGGTGTCAGATCCTAGTTAGTCTTAACTTCTTAGACTCAATTCTCTATATGCACAAAAAGAACACTTTGAAAGCTACCATAAACTATCCTAAATTTTGGTGGTGTTCAAGGTCCTGTACACCCTGACCCTCATGACCTTCAAGTCGAATCCATAGCTGCTTCTGACCCTAACATGTAATCTCACCACACGTAATTTGCTTTCTGTTCTTCCACTCTGGATTTGTGGAACAGCCTCCACCTTACAGCACAGAGCTGAGTCCATTCTGGAGTATGGAACAGTCTTCATCCTGGATGTTTGGAGCAGCCTGTTCTGTGCTTGGTCGGCCAATCACGCCTTGGTCTTATGCTAGTTCTGATCTTAACAGTCATTACCTCAGAGACATCATCCCCAAATCACCAATGAACCCCAGAGTTTTACTTCAAAACTCTGTTTATCAACTGTCTGAAATTATTTTGTCTTTAAAAAGTGAGTGTGAGTAGTTTTTGTGTATATATGTATCACGTTGTATACATGTGTATACATGCACGTGGAGGCCAAAGGTCAACAGTGATATCTTTCTAAATCATCACCACCTTATTTATTTGTTTGATTGGCCAGCAAGCCTACACATGTTCCTATCTATGGCTCCCCAGCCCTGGGATCATGGGTGTGGGATATGCCTCCCTGCTTTTTATGTAGATCTGAAATAAGACCCTCACACATGTAAAGTAAATACTTTGCTGACTTGTCTCCCACCCCAAAAGTTATCAAAAGTTATTGTACCTTGTTATTAGCCATGACCATAGGGGAAATATAATGATGGGGCGGAGGGGGGGCAGCAGAGAACTAGGTCAGAAACCTGCAGACAAATGAGATGAGTCAGACAGTGGTTGGGTTCGGGAAGCACATCTCTGGGTATGTCTTTTGCTTCAGTGGTTTAGAAGGACTCACAACATGTATGTAATATAGACTACTAAGTCTCCATCTGGGTACAGGAGGCCAAATTATAGATGCTGAACAGCTATTTGAGACTCAAGATCAAAGTGGCCAGTCCCTTGACTCAGCACAAAGAAATTATAGTGATGGTTTGTACATTTGGTAATATTTACCAAATCAGGTAAAATGATTCTATAGATAAAAAGCTGTTAAAATTAAGGTGAAAATGGTGGGAAGCTAACATGATTGATTTCGAAAATTTAACTCAAAGTTTTAATTCTAAAAGTTGGAATCTTATCTATTTCTCAGTAGCCAAGTAAAAGGAAACTTGGCTATTTGTGAGTTGTATATATTTAATAGAACTTTGACATGAGTAGACATATGCCATGCAAATGTTTTCCTAGGGGACAAAATGAACAACAAGCTTGCTAACATTTTTACAATTGGACACAACTTTCATGAAAGGAAGTGGGAGGTCATGAAGGCATAAGGGAGGTCAGTCATGGCGCGTTCCAACTCTGTGGCGTTATATCTATCTGTTTTAACAGCAGCCAAGCGCAGAAGTACGTGGCTGCTACAACGATTAGATATTTAGGTCAGATGTTTCCAGAAACTTGGTGAAGTAATTGGAAATGGAGGTTTCTGGCAAGAAACTGGAGCTGGAAACTAGACAGAGATGAGATTGTGATGTGGAAGTTTCCAGATTGATTTTCTTACAATAACGGGATTATTTTGCCTCTTCAGGAAGACTGGACAGGAAAAGGATTGAGAAGGATGGGGTAGAGTTCCTCTATGCCCCCACTTTACTTCCTTTAAAAGACAAGAGCTTACTTCAACAGATAAACGGAGAGCACACAGCTGCTTATTAAATAGAAATAGAGATGCTGGTTAGTTACATTATAAATTGTTTATAAAGAGTTGTCAACTATATCACAGGAAATTATGAGTGGAGACCCTGGGAGTCAGATTTCTTGGGTCAAACCCTGGTGCTGTCAATTCCTTAAGCCAAGCGTGTCTTAGATTTATCTTTTCTTCCTGTGTTATGGGGTTATCAGAACCGAGTGGACACAGCACCAGGCACTTTCATCATAGTAAGTTTGATTCACTATAAACCTATTCCTAATGACTCTTTTAAAGCTCGGCTTTGTTGGGAAAGATGATGTGGAAACTCTCTTGCTAAATTTATTTAAAAGCAAAGCTCACTCTACAAACCCCGAGAAGATTCATGTGATTTATGCCTAGGTTTGGATGCAGAAGTCCAATGGGATTTGATTCCATTTCTTTAATTCATGTGACTTTCCCTTTCCCATTTCTGATGTTTGCTGTGGGGTATCCACCAGAGAGGACTTCTTACTCATGGGTTTAAGCCAGTGGAAAGACTTCATTAGACAACCAGCAGCTACACTGGGTGTTCAGGATCCCAAACCTTTCTCGGGGTGGGCTTTTAAGCACAATAACCATATATTGAGCTGACACATCTCAGTTAACAAGATCAGTAGCCAGAAGCAGAGAGGCAAGGTTAGTACGTGTATCAGCTTTCCTAGAACTATGGACCTTGATGGATTAAATCTCTGTTTTCATTTTGTCAGGTGATGCTGTCTGTGTACCGATGGCCTGACTGGTGCTTCCATTATGGAGTCAGTTGTGCTAAGGTCTCAGGGCCTATTTTAATGTTCTGTTATCATCATCATCACTATTTTATCATTATTATTATTGAAAGAATATCTCTCCATGTAGCCTGTCCTAGAACTCATTATATAGACAGGCTAGCCTCAAACTTATAAAGGTCTATTGCCTTCTACCTCCCAAGTGCTGGGATTAAGGGTGTTCACCACCATTACTGATTTTTGCTACTCTTTTTAAAACAAATGTGGTTGTATAAAATGTTCAAATTCTTATAGGAAGAAGGGTATTTATAACTTATCTTCTCCCAGACTTCTCAATTACCTTTACTATGAATTTGGGCTAAAAATAATCAAATAGCCAAACGAGTCACATAAAGTATAATTGAAACAATATTTTCTGGAGTTATGAAATTAAAGGGCTGGCACCAACACTCAGATCTGCTTGGTTAAGGGCATAGGTCACCACTCCTGGACATTCCCTGTGCTGGGATTAAAGGTGTAAATCACCACTCTCTGATCCTGGATTGACTGTGGGTAGATCCCTGTGATATTTCATACTGGTTTTTATTAAATATGAAAATATCCCTACAATATTTGGAAGACTTTTAGTCAATTTAACTAATAATACTTTATTTTTTCAAGATGTATTTATTTTATGTACCTAAGTGTTGGCCTGCATATATGAGTATACTCCAAATGTGTGCAGTGTCTTTAGAGACCAGAAGGTGCTGTTAGATACCCTGGAACTGGAGTTACAGCTGATTGTGAGCTGCCTTCCTCTGCAAGAGCATCCGTTGCTCTCAATGGACAAGCCATTTCTCTAGCATGTAGGTGGAGGTCAGAAGACAACTTGTAGGACTGAGCTTCTCCTTGTAGGAATTGAACTCCGGTCATCAGGATTGGTAGCAGGTGCCTTTATCTGCTTCAGCACTCTACGGATCTGATTGTGGATTTTGATTGACATTTCACTGATGGTTTGTGATGTTGCTCATTGTTTCTCATACTCTGATCATTTGTATATTTTGTGCTGATGAGGAAACTTGGATTCTCAATAAATTTAAAAGTCTATTTTTTATCTGTTTCAGAAATTATTTTCAGGAAGGTGGAAGCCTGTGGGGCTGTGTCTTTCAAGGTTCGGGGTTAATTCAGTAGTCCTTCAGATGATCACAACAGGTCTTGGGAAGGCTTGCTTCCAACTTCTTATCCAGCCCTGCCCTTTAAGAAGGAGATGCATTTTTTTATCCCTGGCATATCTATCTTATGTCCACCATGGCACTACTTCAGGTCTCTGGACAGATACAGTATACCAATTCTTAGGCACTGGACTGTTCACCACCTAAAACAATGTTACTATCAGTATCTTTGATTTTCTGATTACCTTTTAAGAAGTTGGCATAATCAGAAAACAAAGCACAATTTCACCGTGTACAGTAGCAATTACTTAATTTTCAATATGCCCACATCACTGAGCAAACAGAATCCTTACAGACACTTGTAACACATTTCACATAAGCTGGCCTGTTTTCTGGAAGCTAGTCACTGAAGATGAGTGCCTAGGGAATGCATGGATAAAAATACTTCGTCAGTGTTTAGGAGATGAGGCAACATATTCTGAATTAGATCTTTTTACTAATACTTCCATCTGGACCACCATGAGAACTTCTGAAATTCAAGACCTAACACGTTTGACATACACCAGTGTACCGTGCATAGTTAACTCAAGTAATGAGACTATGTCAGTGACATAGGCGTAACACTGGAAGTTATCAACATTGCTAATTTTGGAGAGTGGATTTGAGGGTTGTCCCCGTGGGTAGATGTCTTTACAATCCTGGGATCCCATAATCCTGTGGCTTAATATTTAATCCATAAGTCACTCAAAATATATTTCATTTTTCTTCCTCCCTTTTCCTTCCTCTACCCTTCCTTCTCCCTCCCTCCTTTTCTTTCTTCTTTTCCTTTCTTTTTTGTTTCTGTTCCACTCCACTTCTCCCTTACCCAACAAAAATAATCACAAAATAAGAATATGTCAAATAATAATAATTTATATGGACTATTATTGTTCACGGGTAAATTGGCATTTAGCGATCTCAGGTCTCAGGTAGTCTGGGACTCAGGCCACTTTGACATCTCTATAGTAACATCCCCGGGGGGTATTTTTCACTCTTCTGATATCTACATTGTATCTCTAGCCCTCAAAAAACGTGTTCTAGGTGCAGGAGCGACTAGCTTACATTTGCCCTTACAGTACATAATATATAATATTAACCTCATCTCTAACGTCATCCTGGTTGGATTATATGTGTGGATTGTCTAGACAGCTACACAGGTCACAGGTGATTGTAAAGAGGCTGAAGGGAATCCCATTGTACTCCTCCCTAGGACAAGGCGCCATTGCAAAAAATCAAACCACTTATTAAAATATGCTCAGAGATTACCCCCTCCACTTCCTTCCTACCCCCTCAACATGTTATATGGAATTCATTTTTTAGGACAAGGCAGTTGCATTTTATGAGTCAATGGAAACTTGGTTAAATAGAGATGAGCTGCATGCCCATTTTGAATGACCCTACTGTGTAAATGCCCCAGTCTTCACTTTAGATGGGTGCACACTGAACTGCCACTTGTAAGAGCAAAGAGAAAAGCGTAAAAACCAACCAACAACACCCCACATCTGAGAGTATTTGAGTAACACAAACTTTACTTGAGGAGTTAAAAAGAAAAAGGACAGGATGCTGAGTGGGTATAGAGGTGGAGGGGGGGTCTGAGAGAAGATGGAGAAGGAGGGTGAATATGACCCAAATACATTGTATGAAATTCTCAAAGAATTAATAAAAATGTTATTTTTAATAAGTTTTCATGACATTTGCAATTCTTATCTGATCAGATGGCCTTGAGGAGTTAAATCTTTTCTCTTGATTCCGATTTTCTTAGAAAGTAAAGTGTCAAAAGTTATATAATACATGTCAGGTTTCATAAGGATCAAACAATAAAATGTATTTGATAGTTGGAAAATTCTAGCACCCCACATTAATATGAGCTATAGGTGTAGTTAGTGTTAATACATCTCCCTAAATTATGCTGAAATCTTCACAACACATGGAATAATGCTTTGATGTATATATCATCTACCTCCCTTCATCAGAAGGGACAGGAGACACAGAATTCTAACTTCACAGCCGTTCTTGCTAGGAGCTAAGTGTTCACTGCCAGGTGGGTTTATCCAAAAGTAACATCCATAAAACACACTCGATGATTATCGTAGTAACGGAATACTCCAGTGCATGAGGGGAGTGCACTGGGCACTGTGGATGGTTTAATTTAGTCTGCCCTCAGAGAATGGAGTGGAATTCTGCAAGTCTGACTTGGCAGCTGGCTTGGAGGTGCTGGAGTGCTCTGAACGTCCTGGTGAGATCAATATTTAACACAAGGCCATGGAAGAATTTTATGACTATACAAGCTGTGACTTAGGACGGTTGGAAAAATGATTAAAAGGAGACAAAAAATCAGGGAGATGACTAACAGGCTATTTTAACATTTTGTTTCAGACTAGAGTAGGGCATTTGGTCATCGGGAGACTCCATGGTGAGTCTATGTCTAGGAATGCTAAAGTACATTATTTAGCAGTGTGTTCAGGAGGAAACCGTCCATGTGCTACTTCTGGACAGTCTTCAGGTATGCATAAGAGTTACCAAGGCAGATGACAGTCAAAACTCTGTTCCTCCACTTCCTGGAGAAAGGCCTTTGCCATCGTACCCCAACTTGTGATGGATATGTTATTTTCTTTTCTTGGCTACTTCAAGCTCATCTCTGATTTGGGCATATTTTGCTCTCCTGGGTTCTAATTCTCCTCATTACACATGTAGGTTTTCTTATTTTTCTGTATATGTGTTTAGGCCAACAGCTTAGGTTATCACTGAAAAGATAGTCCCAGAATGGTACCACACAAACCATGACAGCCCTTCACCAGTTTGGAGACAGAAAGTGGAAAGGGTAGCAGTTCCTTTTCCACCAATGTTTGCACAAAGGCAGGCCTAGCATTGGCCCGGTCTGAGTAACTTCACTGTGCTGCAAGGCCTCAGGTTTACCCAAAGTGGATAGCTGCCTGGCTCCGGAGTGATTGGCATAAATGGCTGGTAGCCTGGAGTGGGAAAGCCTGATGTAGGAGGTGATTGGAGTGTGGACTTTCAGCAGATTGGTTTTGTATGAAAGAATAGACAAGAGTATTGGTGAGGTTTTTTTTTGTTTTTTGTTTTTTTTTTCCAGTGGTTTAGTGGTTTGAAAAGTATTTTTAGGTAATTTTTATCTTCCTGAATTCTCTATGTCCCTCCCTCCCACCAGTGTGCTCATTCCGATTGTCTTCCTCCTGCCTTCCTCAGAATATCCTTCAACTTCTCTTGGCTTTCTTTCTATATTTTCAGCTTTTATCCAATTACACCCACCAATATACATATATACACACATATATACACACATATATACACACATATATACACACATATATACACACATATATACACACATATATACACACATATATACACACATATATACACACATATATACACACACATATACACACACATATACACACACATACACACACATATACACACATATATACACACATATATACACACATATATACACACATATATACACACATATATACACACATATATACACACATATATACACACATATATACACACATATATACACACATATATACACACACATATACACACATATACACACACATATACACACACATATACACACACATATACACACATATATACACACATATATACACACATATATACACACATATATACACACACATATACACACACATATACACACACATATACACACACATATATACACACATATATACACACATATATACACACACTCACACACACATTACAAGTTGGGATCCATGTATGAGAAAGAATATCTACGTAGTGTTTGTATTTCTGGATTTGGGCTGTCTCCCTTAGCATAGTAATTTCCAGCTTTATTTATTTCCTTACACACTTTGTAGTTTGATGCTTTTTTGGAGTGGAATAAAATTCCATTGTTTATATATGTTTCATACTTTCGTGATTTACTCATCTGTTAATCGGTATCCCTGCTGGTTCCATTTCTTTGCTGTTGGGAATAGAAGAGTAATAAACATGGAGGTACAGTGCCTCTGTGAAGGATATGGGGTTCTTCGTGTACATAGCTGTATTAGAAGGTATGTTTAATTTCTCGAGACAACTATAAACTGATATCCACAATGGCTGTACAAGTTTGCAGCTTCATCAGCCTTCCCCTCACAACCTTCTGGCAGTTCTTGCCTAATTTCTTGATGATAGCAGTTCTGAGGAGAGTAAGGTAGTGTCTCAGGGTACTTATAATTTCCATTTCCCCAGCGACTGGGGATGTCAAACACTTAAAAAAAATACTATTGTCCATTAGCTTCTACTTTTGAGAAGTATCTATTTGTATATCAGCTCACTCTTTGATTAGGAGATGGGTGTGGTGTGTGCGTACGTAATCTCTTAGTTTACAATTCTGGATCTGGCTACCTCTGAGGTATAGCTGGCAATGGTTTTCTTCTCTTCTGTTGGCTCTTTGCTCTGCTGGTTTTCTTTTGCTCTGTAGAAACTTAAATTTCATGTGCTACCATTTGACCATTTGTCAATTTGCTGGGCTAGTTTCCTGTGTCACCAGAACCCAGTTTAGAAACTTCCTGACTATACTTTTATCCTGAAGAATGTTTTCTATTTTTCCTCTATAACTTTCACTGATTGATTTGGAACTAAGGCTTCGGTTATTAAGTTTGATGCTACCTATTTCAAGAAAACCAGTTGGTTCTTTGGTCTTCAGTTTTCTTTTGGTAAAGAATGTGTAATCTCTATGTCCTGTCAGTTTCTGTACATTCCATGTTGCTAGCATAAGAAAGGCATATGGAATCATAGATCCATGAAGTCCTTATTTATTTTTTACTTAATATGCTAACTAGCACTACCCTTTCATTCAAAGGAAATGCAGTGTTATGGAATATATTATATGCAACGGAACATGTATTTGTGGTTTGGTATAAGATAACACAAAAAATTTTGGTCTTTTGTTTTTTTCTTTTTCCCCATGTTGGATATGAAAGCTTAGCAGCTTAATCAGTGCTTTGGAGTTCTGAATACTGAGCTCATTTGCAATCAGCGAGGCTGAAAGCTGTAAACACTCTTGACTTCTTCCAGGAGAGTTGAGTGTTCTGGCAAATGCATAGCACACTGGAAAATCCAGGCTTAGTTTCTGATGTCGCTGAGACATGCTTTCCCACAGTTGTACTTCAAGCTAGCAGAATGTCTTCTGTGTTTAGGGTGGGACTTTGACTGAAACCTGATAGTACTTTGAAATTAAACTCACAACCAGCTACCAGTTTTCTGTACATTCCTTCCTGCTCATTATAATTTTTAATGATTTATGTGTACCAGTCAGAAGATGGCATCCAAACCTCCTGAAACTGGAGTTATAGATGCTCGTGAACCTCCAAGTGGATGTGGGAACTGAATCCGCATCCTCTGCAAGAGCAGCCAGTGTTCTTTACTGCTGGGATATCTCTCCAGCCCCCTCCTGTCCTGTTCTTAAGCCTCCTTTGCCTGAGATGAAGTAGGTTAAACTCTGTTAATTGCAAAAACTTGAGATACTTGCCTTGAAACAAATCCTCAATACACATAGTCATGCCTTGGATGGGAACAGATGTGGTCTCTTCTGCTGAGGTGCAACCTTTACATTAATATTACAGTTATTATGGTTGAACTAGGGGAAGGAAGGATGTGGACCACAGGGATGGGAGAAGGAGATAGAAGATGGAAGAATCTAACTTTGGGGAAACACGCATTTGACAGTATTTTATTGATGAAATCACTTCTTGTACATTGTCAAGGTAGACTCTTTACAGGTGGGTGTTCAGAAATGCTCATGGCCTATAAGATGACCATTTCTTCACAGGTGACTTCCCACTGTCCTTCCACACACCCAAGATAAAAAAGGTATGTCTGGAGTTTGCTAAGCTTTCCTGGAACATACGCTTTTATTTGGAGATTTTTATAGTAAAATAAACATGAAAATTAAAAGAACTCTTTTATAATAAGCATAAAATTTCTACCCACAACAGGCAGTTTCAGTTCTTAGCACCCATCTCCTGAGGCTAAGCATCATTTTTTTTACTCCTCTGTAGATAGAAAGTATTAAGGGTCATTTATCTACACCCTTTGGAGATTAGGAAATTATGCCACAGAGATGTAGAGTTGCCATGGGAACCCAGATTTATAAATGCTAATGCCATCCATCCAAAGAGGTTCTGTCTTCATGGTGCCAAGGTGATGGGGATATCTTCAACCTTATGGTTCATTTGTGTTAAATCTGAAGAGCAGGCTTCTATTTTCCACCAGTAACAAGAAGAATTTAATATGTCTCATTAAATCTAGATTGGGTGCTTATTACAAAACTGACTAGAGCTTGGCCAATGCCCAAATGCTTTACATATTAGAGTCCAGGCCAATTGAAGCAAAGGGTCAGAAACGCAAGAAAACACGTGATTGCTCCCTTGGAAGAAAAATAGGCAATAACCATGGAAGACATTGTGACGTGTAATAGTAATGTTATTACTGTTTATTTATTTATTTTTTATTTTAATTTTTGGTTTTTGAGACAGGGTCTCATGCAGCTCAGCCTTGTCTCTAACTTCCTAGCAGAAGCTTACCTTCAACTTCTGGCCCTCCCATCTCCCCACCCTGGTGTACGCTACCAAGCTTAGTTTGATTACCATTAGTTTTATAAATTAAAAATCATGGATTTTCACAGTGCCGCTGCAAAGGGAGAGGTTTGTAGTCTTTGGGGCTGCAGAATGAGCTTCAGATGTGAGTTTTCTTAGATTTTAGAGAAAAGAAGCATGCCCTCATCAGACCTTCAGTTCTACTGGAAGCTTCTCACACACAGTCCTGTGATAGCCCAGAGGGACTCTGGTGGTCTCCGGGGAGGTCACAGTGAGCTATGACACTTGCAAGCGTTGCTGTTATCCTCCTGAAGGGCACTGGAGAGTTTCTGTGCCTCACATGACTTTCGGATTTTCCCTCTTCTATGATTTGCTGAATTCCATTTGGAGTATATAAAACCTTTAACACAGCTAACAAGTGGGCCCATGGGAGAGGCATGAACTTTGTTCTAGCACATAGCTCATCTCCCCACCACTGACTTCCAACAACTCCTACAACCGTTCCCACAGTCTGCACATTGACTAGCCCTCCCCCACATCCCATAACCTCTAGATAATGTTGGAGCTGTTCCCAGGTGGTGTGATCTCCCCACTAGTAGGGGCCCTCTTTCCTCTGTAGTCATCGTGGTGCACAAATGAGGAGCCTCTCTGTGTGTGCTTCACTCTCTTCTCTGCTTGACAATTTGTCACTGTTCTCTTTCGGTTCTATCAGGGGTCCATGCTACTGTCCTAGAGAGAAGCTGGCATCTCTGTCTCTGCTCTGTAATTCTGATTTCTGGTTGGTGATGGCCAACACGAGTAGTCTGGGAGGTGGTATGTCTCTGGTGAGAGCTGTGTGCATCTCCAGATGCCTCCCATTGATGCCTCCCATTGCCTACTGGAGTCAAGTGTGGGACACAGTTCTATGTGAAGGCCACCAGGCCTGGAAGTATATCTTGAACTGCTTCCAACTGCCTGTATGGAAAGATGCATTACCGTGTTCAGAACCTGAGCCTTAAGTTTTAGAAGAAAGGCTTTGGACAGAATTAAGGCTCCCCACCCCCAACTGTTTTGTTCCCATCCTGTATGATTCAGTTGTGGATTTGGCAGTTGGGTAACTCACATGCCTCTCCTTTGGACAATGATGCTGTACCCTGTACCCTGGCAGACGGTGATGCCCTTTTCTACTTTTAGGACAGTAAATGGGGTTTATTTTGTCCGGCTCTTGCTGTGTCTGGGAGGCACATCAGTTGGAGTTCATGCTTTTCTACAGCTGCTGGATCATGTGTCTTTTCTCAAGGGACCATGGATGATTTAACTGCTAGTGGACTTTCTTCCTGTCTTACATATGCAGAATGCAGGATTGTATCTAAATTTAAAAGAGAACATTCTGGGTGAATTTCTCAGTATAGATAAAGGAGCCAAAGATAGAAAAAAATTGAATCTAGCCATTTTAATTTTCTGATAAATGAGCTTAGCAAGCACAAAGACCTCCACGGCTCCTTTTAAACAGACACGTCAAACTTTCAATTTTATTTTGGCACCCTAACACAGTTATTTGCTCACAGAAAATATATTTTCTTCTTAAGTATAATATTTTATATTTTAGTTTTGGAGGAGGGAAAAGCCACAGTTTGTTTACAGTCACAAATCTAAATAATCATATTTTAAGGGAAATGATATTTTACCATAAAATTGAATACAGAACTCTTTTCTGATAACACAAGGGCAGTTTTGTGAACTAGCTGAAGTAACCAAACACCTTGTGTTTGTATTCTCTGGACTTAAATGTGGAACTGACCTGCAGTGACAGCAGGGGATCCCCATGGAGGGACTCTTGCCTCTTAGGTCTGGAGGAGCTGATGGAGTGGCTGCATAGTTCTGTAATGAATAGCTTTAAAAACAGCAAAGAGTAGCCTAAAAGTATCTTAGGTTTTTAAAAAATGCTCAGTTGTTCCGAACACTGGCTGCTCTTGCAGAGGATCTGGGTTCTATTCCCAGTACCCACAACCATTTGTAAATGTAGCTTCAAGGTACCTGGTGTCCTCTTCTGGCCTCTACAGGCACTTCATACCTATAATGTACATGCACGCACACACACACACACACACACACACACACATACACACATACACACACATATACATACATTCACAAACACATACATACACAAACACACACACATGTACACACATACACATTGAAAAATAAAATAAATCTCTTTTGAAAACAGAAAAAATATATCTGACAATACATACTGGGGCTCATAGAGGTGACTATTGCATTTTCAAGTTAAAATTGTTATCTCTTTTAAACCATAAATTCTTCTATTCCCACTTTGGTTATGGACTTATAAGGAAAACGTAATACAGACCTCTGTGAAATGTGCTTTGAACTCCATCTCAAAATCATAATTATGCCCACCTACTAACAATTGACTGAATTTCCAGAACATTCAAAGGAAGAAATAACTCATGCTCCTGGGCATCTCAAGTTCTAATTGTTATTCCGTAAGAAAATATTCCCCTCCAGTAGAAGCATTTTATCTAAGAAAGAAAGGAAGGAAGAAGCAAAGGGGAAGAGGAGGAGGAGGGGGAGGGGGAGGAGGAGGAGGGGGAGGAGGGGGAGGAGGAGGGGGAGGAGGAGGGGGGGGAGGAGGGGGAGGAGGAGGAGGAGGAGCAGCAAGGGAAGACAGGGTCAGGTCTGTGGTGGGCAATGGAAAGTCAGCATGGAGTGTGCTCTCAGCCTGACCGTGATCTCTGCCAGCAGTGGCTTGGGCGGAGAAGGAGAAGGGCTGAGGTTGTGGAAGCTGTGGGAACAGAAGTGCAGAGAGAGGCAAGAAAGACTTCCACAAAATTAGAGATGGCAGTGGAGTGGACTGGAAAGCTGAGGAGGCCACACCTCTGCGGGATTTCTTCCACCGTGCCTTTGTGTGTCCTCTGGATCTTGGAGGCATATCCCTTATTTTGAGAAAAAGTCTGATTCAAGGGAATCTCTAGATGAGCTTCGATGTTCCCAGCACAGTGCTGACATTTTCCTACCACAGCTCTTCCTCTCCTGTCCTGTAACAGGGTTTTGGCCCACCCGCTGCTGCTTATCTGGCTCACCAATCCAAAAGTCCTAAAGAAACACATAGATGCTTATATTAACTTCATGCTGTTTGGCCTATGGCTCAGGCACATTGCTAGCTAGCTCCTTCATCTTAAATCAACTCATTTTCATTAATCTGTCTGCCACGTGGTCTGTGGCTCACCGGTGTTCCTTACATGTTGTGTTTTTGGGCTCCCCAGCTCAATCTGTATCTGACTCTGCCCTCCTCCTACCTATCCTGATTCCCACCCACTTCTATGGAAAGTCATTCCCTGATGTAGGTGTGACTGACAAGCAAGCCAGAACCCAGCCAAGTGGCATAGGTGCAGATGAGTGTGGCTGGCACTACTTCCCTCAAGATTGGGTGAGCACACTGTTAACTCAGGCGACACATGAGGACGGACAGGTTGACAGAAGGTGAAGGGTTTTGTCTGCATTGTTACACCTGTAAAGTGTGATTTTTATTTTGTAGAACAAACACCTTTGTGATGAATTTTCTCTTATTTTTCTAGGTCAGTTGTGGGAATATGTTTCAAATTTAATAAAAAGCATTCTGAGATATCAGAGGGATCTACCTACAGTCAGTCTAGGAGAATCAGACAGTGGTAACTCACACCTTTAATCCCAGCCACAGGGAATATCTGGGAGTGGTGACCTATACCCTTAATCCCAGCAAATCTGAGTTGGAGGAGGAAATTCCAGGCTCCCAGGAAGGTAGTATGGTGCCACGCCTTAACTCAGCAAAGAAGGTATTTAAGGCAGGCATAGAAAGACAGAGCAAGTTGAAGAAGCTGTGGCTCACACTGTTAGTCCCAGCACTTGGGGAAGCAGAGGTAAGACAATCTCTATGAATTCAGAGCCAGCCTGGTCCTCAAAGCAGCAAGTTCCAGGACAGCCAGGACTATTACACAGAAAACTCTGTCTGGAAAAAAAAAAAAAAAAAAAGCAAAGGCTTGAGGAGGTGGATCTGTCCTCTGATATCTCAGACTGTTTTTATTAAATTTGAAACGTTTCCCCACAGTCAGTAGAAATAACCTCAAGTACTTTTAATCACTAACTAGAACTGGTCTTCTTGTATGCTAGGGTCTTCTCATATATTACTTGGATGCTTCACAACATCAAAGTAGTGATCATGGATCACAGTGAGCAAATAGAGCCACATCCCACTGGTTCACCTGTGTGTACGTCAGGCCTCAGATTAAAACAAGAGCTACCATGTTTTTCACTTGTTAACAACTGCATCACAAATTTGACCAGAGACCTAAGAAGTCTGAGATATTGACTCATTATAACCATGTGAAAATTTGAGCAAAATGGACTTAATATTTTCAGTATTGAATGGCAAGGGGGAATCCCTCTCTCAAAGAGGTGCCTCACATTCCTTTCCCAATGTTGACGGTTGTAAACTGAACAAAGAAGTCATGTTCTACCTCAGCTCTGCCTCCGACCTTTGCTCATGTCCTTATCTTTCTCACAGTTGAAATCCAGGAGACTCTAAGGATTAGGTTTATCTCCAACTTGTTTCTTTCTCGATAAGAACTGTGTATCAGGTCTCTCTTTGAGCTCCCTCATCTGTGTTTACCTCTTGGTATCATCAGTTTTTGACAGCTGTGATTAGGTTAGTAATAATGTGGCTTGGCAACTGGTGATGTAAGTATGGCTGTGAGTGCTCAGCTCAGGTCATATCTCCTGTTGTTGAATTTGGTTCACACAGGTCATTAGTGTATTTAATACACACATGGAAGGGAAGGAAAGGGAAGGAAGGGAGGGAGGGAAAGAGGGAGGAAGGAGAGAACAAAGGGAGGGAGAGAGAAAGACTGATTTTTTATACAACAGTCAATAATTTTGTATGTGTCCACCCTTTAAATATTACTAGTAAATGCTTTAGTTTCAGTACGGCAAATGCTTGAGTAACTTTGGGAGAATGGAGCAATGGAGGATGATCTACATCCAAGGCTGGCTTCTGTTGCTGTGATAAAACCCTGGTCAAAAACCAACTTGAGAGAAGAAAAGGTTTATTTTATCATGCAATTTATAGTCCACAGACATAGATTTAAGTTTGTCACTTAACACACCTGGAAAGAGGAAGCCTCAAACAAGAAGGTGCCTCCATCAACTAAAGACCATGAGGCACCTCCTTCATTGCTAATTTATGTGGGAAGACCAGACCACTGCGGGTGGTGCCACCCTTACATAGGTGTTCGGGGTTGTATAAGAAAGCATTCCAAGGACTCCATAAGAACAAGCCAGTAATCAGTGTTCCTGTACGGCCACTGCAGACTTTCCTCACTAACGAAAGAGTAAGTCACAGCAGTGCAAAGCAAACCAGAATATCTACTGTGGAGGAACACCAAGGCAGGGGGACTCTAGGCAGGAGCTGGAAGTGGGAGCCATGGCCAAATCTGCTTATCTGCTTGTTTCCAGGGCCATCTGTCTTTGGAAGGGTCTATGCCTCACCAAGGTCATATACTCTAAACCAAGAAGCCAGGCAATGCTGGTGAAGGTTTTATGACTATGCATATGTAGCTCGTCATAGTTGGAGCAAGGTCTTCTTCTAGAAGTCAGGGCTATTGGTTGGTATCCCTTTTGAATTCCGGGAAGACCACTTAAAGTATAAAACACGAAATAGCATTGTACAGCGATGCCCATTCTAATGTATCTGAAGGGGTCATTTGTTTGCAAGCTTAGGATTCCAGCTGTCATCAGACACCTGTTACCTATGACACATCCTTCCCCTTCATCTCACATCAGGTTACACTGAGGCTAAGCTGCAGCTTTCCCTTGTAACCCTGCATTCTCTTATATCAGAGCAAAGATTAAACTATGACACTGGCCCTTCTCTTTCATTTACTGAAGTCAGACCCTGGAGTCTTAGGATGTGATCCTATTTGGAAGTGGGATGGATCACCACAGAACAATAAGACAGAGTTATACTTAAGGAGAGTACTACAAGATGGTACAAACTACTTGCCAGTAATTTGCTATCCATGTTTCTTGTTATCAGTGGCATAAAAGCATTATGCCCATAGCTTTGATGCATTCTGCTTCGTTTCTTACAGAAGGGAATTTTTGCCATTGTTTTGCTTTGAGAGTTCCTGTGTGTGTGTATTATCTGCTACATCCTATCTGCTTACACTTATTTCTTATGTCCCCCATTGCTATGTGCTGACTTCATGACATCTACTCTCTAAACATGTCCCCAGCCACATAAATACAAACTGCTTTCAGATTCTTCCTATATATCTAAGGCTAGTCTCAAAGTCTTATCCTCCTGCCTCAGCCTCTCCAGTCCTGAGATTACAGGCAGGCACCATCATGCCCTCTTCTACCTGCGACTTCTGAGCAGAATAAGCAAGCAGACACAATGAGATAAACACAGAATAGGTAGAACAACACCAAATAATCTTTACGTCAGCCAAAAATGATTACACTTTTGGGTGTAAATGTACTGTGTCAAAATACTAATGTGGGAGACATATTTATACCAGACCCATCAGGAGATGCCCAACATGCAGGAGACATAGCTGTACCAGAACCATTAGGAAATGCCTGAGCGCTTACTACTTTGTGCTGATGGGAAAGGTTTGGTGTATGAAGTTAGGTCTGGACATAATTAAGGGAAATTACTATTCATTATGCATGCTTTTCCTAGATGAGTGAGGTAGCCTGCTAAGAAAAAGAAGTCAAGCATTGCTTCACACAGTCAAAGAGAGACAGGAGAAAATAATGTTTCATTTTCTCCACGACCCTCTGGGTATCATACTTATAAACATGCCTGTCTCAAAACCATTAAACTATATAATCTAAAACACATTGCTGGTTATTTGTCAGCATTACAGACTACTTTTTCCTCTGTGTCGAGGTGCTGTGCAGACAAAGCGTGCACTGATCATCTTAGCCCACTTTATCACTAAGGCACTGACTTCAAAGTCTAGCATCTTCTTAATCAAAACATCTTTGTGTTTCCATCCTCTCTCCACAGTGAGACTGCCTTCCCTGTCCTCACGTACACACTGCTCAAGGTTGGCAGGCTTGGGATGATGTGTAGGAGTAGAGTCATTCTGGTCCCTTGTCACAGAAGCCACACAGGCAAAGTCTGTGCAACTTGGACTTAATATTGTATATTTTGGGTTCCCTAGGTTTATCAGGTTCTTTCATTGCTTGATTGCTTTGCTATAGGGACAATCACATATAGCTTAATTGTTCAAGGCTTGATAGTTTGATATGTTTGGTAGACACACACACACACACACAAAATCAGAAAAGCAGTTTCCAACCCCCCCCAACTCTTCTCCTATTTAGTCCTGAGATATATCAGAAAATAACTAATAATAAATAATAATTCAAGATTACTAAATTATAGGCTTTACATACTAAAAAAATCCACTAGTTTTTAAATTTTATTTTAGTTCACTTTTTAGATAACAATCAATATTTACATTTTACTTTTCACAGCTCTACTTTCTTCCATATAGAATGGCCCTGCCCACATTTTTATTTTTGACATTGACTTCTTGAGGAATTTCTATGATGTTTTTCAGAATTCTTCATAATCTTGGTTTATGCACATACTGCTGCCTTTTGAGCAAAGTTCATTTGGGGATGAGATTCCCAGCTGATCTTATGCAACCTTAATTTGTGTAACATGACATCCAGATGTCCAGTTGTCACTTGTCAAGCTGTTAAATCCCGTTCCTTATAAAAATCTATCCACCTTTATAGAATTCATAAATAATCAGTGAGACATAACACTAGATTTATATGAAATTTCTGCCTCCAATGACATCCACCTAACAATTTTATATCCTCCATGAGCCAGTTATGACATTGACGGTTTTACAATTCCACCCAGGAATTTTCCTTTTCTTCTGTATTGATTAACTGTTATGTTTGCCTCCCACACAGCCCTCTTCATTGTTGGGAGTAAGCCTTATGGGTCCTGGAGAAGTGGGCATTTCTTGTTCTGTGTGAATGGGGCTGCTGTAGGTACTTTGTCATTGGTATTTTGGTGAGGACTTTGTGCAAGCATTGATTGCCAACAGCTTCCCTCTTGGTGGTGCATCCACTATAGATTTTAGTGGGTTATGTCTGTAGACCGGTTTATTCCAAGAGATACTTTAGTATCTTCCTTGACTCAAAACTAACTGTGCAGTTTCCATGTCTTTGTGCATTTTTCAGACCTGTTTCTTCTTACTGATTTCTAGCTTTCTTGCATTGTGGTTGGAAAAGAATCATCATATGATTGCAGTTTTTGACAAGTTTGTCAAGACTTGTTTTGTGGCCTCTTTCTCCTATGACTTACCCCGGGGTATTTTCCATTTGCTGATAGAGAATGTATATCTTCCAGCTGTTGAGCAGAATGTTCTTAGATGCTGCCTGGCTAAATGTTTCATTGGTGATGTGCTCAACTAAAAGTGGAGAGTGAATGTTGTACTGTTACTGTCTATTAATATCTGGATTGCACATCTAGGTTCTTGAAGGTTTAAGCCATTTCCTAGGTAGTGTAAATAGATAATTATAATTAGGGAAGGTCTTTCCACACCAACTTGTGCTTTCTACTTTTATTGCAATTTCTTCATTTCTTTCTCTGTGGTTAAGTGATTTACTCTAGCAGTGTGCTTTGAGTCCTTGTTTTAAATTTTTATTAGTCTCATTATGGTTTTTAGTTTTGTGCCTCCTTAATCTCAACCTAATGTTAAGAAAATAAAAAAGCAAAAATAAAGCATCCTAATAGCAACAAAAATTTCCCAACCAACATTGACCTCTCTCCCCCTCCCAGCAGTTTGCAAATTTAATGCCTCATTTCGCATCTTTCTGTATTATTCTCTATCTTGTCATACGGATGTAGTTCTTATTTAATTTTTTGTTTTGGGGTTTTATTGAAGAAGTTATAAATGATGTATGCACCATGTTTACAATATCATGGTATTCCAAGTTGGTCTACATAGTTGCTTTTGCCAGTAAGTTCTGTGCCTTCTAATGTTCTCCATAAACTCATCTTTCACTCAGGACAAGGAACAACTTTGGTCTTCTTTATAGAACAGATCTGGTGGAGACGAATTGTCTCCAGTCCTGTTTATGTGGGAATGTTTGTCCTTCTGTCCTTTCTCAATCATGGCTTTGCTTGGTGGTGTCTCTGGTTGACGGAATCCCATGCCACTCCCTCTGGCCTAAAAGATTTCTCTAGAGAAGTGAGCTATATGTGAGTTAAAATATCATCAGGGGATTTTTGTTTCATTTTTTTTTCTGGCTTGTAAACCTTCCCCTTGCCTTTTACCTCTGAGAGCTCAATTTTAAGATGTCTTAGGAAGGAACTGCTGAATCTGAACGGTGACCTACAACCTCCCTGTAATTGTTTGTGATGTCTAGGTTTGGGGGGTTGTTGTTACCATTTGAATATGTCTTCTACCTCCTTTTCATTCTTATTTCTTTTCTAAGTTTTATTTTATTTTATGCGTATGGATATTTTGCCTACATGTATATCTATGCACCACTTGTGGGTCTGATGCCCAGAAAAGGGTCTCACATCCCTTGAAGCTGGAGTTACGGGTGACTCTAGCTGCTGGGAACTGAACCCACATCTCCAGTAAAAGCATTAAATACTCTTAGCCACTGAGCATTCTCTCCAGCTCCTCTTACCTACTCTTTGAACTTCAGTGACCCAAATATTTGCTTGTAATCCTGTCTACAACACCAGGAGGCTTTCTTCATTTCTCTGGGTTCTCTTTACTTCTCCTGTTTGAATTTCTAAATGGCATGCTGTGAGCTCACAGATGCTGCTTCCAGTTGACCTGTGACAATTTCCCCTTCTATTATGTTTACAATTGTGTTTTTCAGCTTACACTTTCCTGTGTAATTAAATAATTGCTTCATTTTCTTTGTATAATTTCTATGTTGAAAAGGTTAGTCTTTCATATTAGGAAACTCATTTTTAAGATAGTTATTTAAATCTGAGGGCTTTTTCATACTCATATATGGACTGTCTCTAGCCCTTAGTTTGACCACTAGGTAGGGGATTATCCTCTGAAGTTCTTGATGATTCTTGATATGTGATATTGTCCTTGCACTGAGGGCTTAAGTTTCACTTCCAATGTTCATATTCTGGCTCAGTTGGTGTGTGTCCTTCCAGAATCCTAAGCAGGCTGCTCACTTTCTCTGACACCGTAGTCACGTTTACTGTCAGCAGTAGATTGTGCCCTGTTTAGAGCTTGCTGTGACTCTTCTCTTGATAGGTCATTGCTGGGCCAGCCTCTGTGGTGATTTGAATGAACAATGTCCCCTTAGGCTCAGATTTTTGAGCCCCTAGTCTTCAATAGGCTATGCTGTTTAGGGTGCTGAGCCTTGCTGGAGAAAGTATGTTCCTGAGGGGGTGGGGCTTTGAGAGTCTATAGTTTTTCCCACTTCTGGTTTGCTCTCCTGCTTCCTGCTCAAGCTGCCATGCCTTCCCTGGCACTATGGGACATACAGTGCTCTGGAACTCTAGGCTAAAATAAGCTCTTCTTTAAATCTCTCGGTCTTCATATTTTATCTCAGCAACAGAAAAAGAACTGATTCACATTAAAGGGTGAGGAACACTGTTTCCAAATGAAGATGGAGTATCATCCAGTGACGGTCCTAGGCAATACTACATCACCTCTAACCTTTCCAGGGGCACAGAACAGGCCCAGACTCCAGTTCATGCGATTATCTCCCAGTGAGACACAGTGTTCTTTCTACATTGCTCTGGGCAGAATCACCATGGATATACTTACTTCAGACTCCTGGTCATGAACTCCAATAATGTGTCATCACTTAAGTTCAAAGCCCTCCAGGGTATGTCCACCACAGCCCTAGAAGAGGACCATGATCCACACTGCCATGGGCCACCTACTGTTGAGGAGGACACGATGTCTGAAGATACTGAGACAAAGCACAAGTAAAGCTAGATGGACAATAACTCCAGTAGACAGGGTACACATGTCACTTCCTGACACAGGCTGCCCCAGCGCCTGTCATCAGCCCTGGGTTTTGTACGTTAGGTTTCACCCACTTAACAGTTTCAGGTTATAGTCCTGTGCTGACTCTCCTGACATATCTTCAGTGAATGGACTGTTTTTCCTCTTGTTGAGTATTATTGGCGAAGGCAGTCACTTGGCTACTGAGGCCGATATTAAAGTGGGTTGCACATGACTTTTATAGCCACAGGACCTTCATGGTCTCAGGAATATACTGGAGTCAACATCCTAAGTAGCCATGATTCAGACAAAAACTCAATTTCATTTCACAGTAGGGTGCAGGTCTCTGCTTGGTTCCAGGAGAGGTTTAGAGTACATGGCTGCCATTTTTATCTCTGAGCACTGCCCCAACAATGGCTGTGCTGGTTAAGTTAAAGTTAAAGAGTGAGTAATGTTGATGCTTCTTTGGTACTGTAGCTGAAGGTAAATTGGGTTCATAGCATCGGGATATTGTGCTGTTTGGAGGGGTGTATGTTGGGGGCTTATGGTGAAAAGAAATCTGGATAAAGTGAAGCCAGAAAATAGGAAAGTGGTTTTGGAAGGGCACATATGGGAGATTCTTCCTTTAACACTTTTGAAGAAAATGTTTTGGAAATCAGCATGGTTGTTCCTCAGAAAACTGTGAATTAATCTCCCCAACTATCCAGCAATACCACTATTGGGCATCTACCCAAAGGATGCACATTTCTTACCCTAAGGGCATTAGCTCAACTATGTTCATATCAGCATTATTCATAATAGCAAGAACCTGGAAAAAACCTAGATGCCCCTCAACTGAAGAACGGATTTAAAAAATGTGTTACATTTACACAATGGAGTACTACTCAGAAAAAAAAATGACATCCTAAAATTTACAGGTAAATGGATGGATTTGGAGAGCATCATCCTGAGTGAGGTAACACAAGCCCAGAAAGATAGACATGGTATGTGCTCACTCATAAGTAGATTTTAGACATAAAGCAAAGAATAACCAGGCTGCAAACCATAACCCCCAAACAGCTAAGTAACAGGAGGACACACCCAGTGATCCCCTTGGGAAGGGGAAATAGAGAAAATCTCTTGAGTAAATTGGGATCATAATGGGGAGCAAGGGGAGGTGGGAACAAATAGCGAGAGAAGGAGATGGTTGAGTGGGAGGAGCAACAGAGAGGTAGAAAAAAGTACTGTGGGGCTAGAAAGAAACCTGGCGCTAAGGAAACATTTAAGAACCCACAAGATGTCCCCGGCTAGAACTCCAAGCAGTAGTAGAGAGGGTGCCTAAACAGGAATATCAAATGAATGTCCACCCCCCCCTTTTTTTTTAGACAGACAGAACAATTACTTTTGAGGAAGATCAAGACATTTAGATTGCAGAGAAGGCAGTTAGGACAATTTACTTTGAGTCATTTTCACTTTAAAACTACCTTTTATAGTTTCTGGATGTTAAACATGTGATATGTAATACGCATATGTTTGCCTTTAAAATAATCCTATGGTATACTAACAGTTTATTACTTTAGGCAGTTTATTTTGTTTTGATTTTTAAGTGTTCTGGGCAGTTTTCCACTTCCCTTGCTCATAGTGCATTCTGATCTAGTATCCATGAGTAATCTACAAAAACACACCCCAAGTGTAGCAAAAGTCTGCTATCATCCCTTGAGGATGTGCTGAGGATTGTGTAGGCTGCTGCAGTTTCCCAACTATAGAACAGAGAAAAGAGATGGTGCCTTTGATTGGAAAAAATATTCTGCTGACATAAATATGTGTCTCATTATAAGTCACTTGTGGGCATTCCGTGATGATTGCTTTCGGCAGTGTGTACTCCAAACTCACACAATAGCTTGTGTTTGAAATGAGAAGAGATCTAATTGTACCTACAGGCACAATAGCTAATGTTAGGCTGATGTACTTGGTTCATGTCCAACTTCACTATTGTATTTCATGAGACAGATGGAAAATGGTGCAGCCAACATCCAGAAATTTTTCCTATGAATTCCTCAAAATAAACAGTTTTGTGTTTTTCTCTTGTTGGCCCGTGCTTATTTAAATGGAAGCAAAATGTGCAATAATCATATGCCAAGTCTAACTCATACCACAGTGTTACCTTGGTTATGGTGAGGGTACCCTAGACAGGCACGGTTGCCATTTTCCAACATGTCTTTGCTAATGATGCTCTGTGTCATCAGTAATACAAAGCTGCTCATATTTATACATGTTTTCATATAATTCAGTTTTTAAGAAGAGCACAGATTTGGACATCCTAGTTTTACCTCGTTTTAAATAAGTACATCTAGAAGCCACCACTTTATTTTTCCAATGCCGTTTCTAGTTCTAAGCCGAATCTTACATTGTTTCTGTCTTAGGTGTAGGTTCTTAAACAAATACTTTCTTATCCACAGGAGAAAACTTTCTGCTTAATCTGTGTTGTTAGCTCACAAAGCTCTAGTGAGATGATTGCAGCCTACAGTATCTTGTAGTCATTTGACTGGAGTCTCTGGTACTCACATTCGATACAGAACATTAGGGGTTTGGCCTGTGGCTCTTTCTGTTCGTTGATGTAGTATATCAGCAGCTCACATACTCATCAGCTGTGGTAAAACCCTAGCTGAAGACCTGTCTGCTCTCCAGGCCCAGATCTGACACCATAGGAGCAGCACATGAGCAGAAGCAGGGACGCTGCACAGGCCACAGAGAGGCTGGGCATGTTTCAGCTCTGTAGACATGAACAGAGTGGCCAAAGGGGACTGAGCCTCACATCTCTGAGGACCAGCACATAGTCAAAGCTTCTTTGTGGCTTGTAATTCTTTAAAAATATAAATAGTTTTGGAGTGGGCATATAGCTTGCCCAACATGCATGAAGCTCTGGTTCTGATCTTAGAATTGTACAAACTGAACATGGCAGTGAACATCTGTACTCCCAGTGTAGAGGCAGGAGAAAAAGATGTTCAAGGTCATCTTTGGTTATCATTCTACATGGTTAGTTTAAGACTACTCAGGGTTACTTGAGAGCTGTCTCAAGAAAAAAGAACATGCACACGTGCATACATACACACATACATGTCAACATATATAGAAAGAATTTTAGTAATTTTGAGAACTGCATAAAGAAAGCAATATGATTTAAAGTCTTCACTTTCCCAACTTTAGCTTTCCTGTCCACATGATGAGGGATAGAATGCTATGACACAGTTTTAATGTTCCATGGTCACAATTCTCTACGTGTATAAGCACAGCAATGTTAATGTATATACAAGGTTATATTTGAAGGGATTCAAATCTAGACTACAAACTCTGATAAAAAATATTTGTTTGTTTCTGTGTCTGTAAGTTTTCCCATATATACACCTGTGTACACCCGAGTGTGCAGCTGTGTACACACAGTGAAAACAAAGGATGTCAGGTGTCTTCTGCCACTCTTCAGGTGTCAGTTCCTTTGATGCAAGGTCTCTTCCTTTAAACAAAGCTTGTGTTTTCTTGACAAGGCTGGAAGCCAGTAAGCCCTCACAGTCCTCCTGTCTCTACCCTCCTTGGAGCTGTGGTTCCCTCAGGCATTTACAGGGATGCCCAGCTTCTTCCTCAGGTGATGGGATTCATATCCTGTATCCCATGATTAGAGAGCAAGTGTTCTTAACTGCTGAGCTATCCCCTCCAGCTCCTTGAGTTTTTGAGATTTTGCTGTTTATCCTTCCCTATGCATGTCAGTCTTCCCATAATTTCTTTCTCCACACCTGAAATGTACCAATTGCAAAGAATAGGAAACATCATTTTTATTGTTTCAAATAAAAATAGTGTGTTATTATTAGCTGTTACACATTTTAACCTTTGGTACTGGGTTCCTAGTTGAACTCAGACTCAAGGATGGAATCTATACTGCATTATTTGTTTGCCTAGAAGTCATGTATATGTCACGTGTTTATAAGGTAGACATAGTGGCCTTTTGCAGAGACCATATTTTATGTTAAGCTAGCAACTCTGCTGTCCTTGAAATCTACAATAGTCTGTCTCAGCCTCCTGCATGCTAGGATTACAGGGTGCACCATCATGCCCAGTCATTTATTAATTTTGATTCAATTTCCTCTTTACTATTTTCCTTCCATTTAGTAACCAGAAATAAATTTTAAAGAATATATTCTACTTAGAATATAAGTCTCTCTTTCTCGCTCCCTCAGCTAACCCGTGTCTCTCCCCCTCTCTTTGTATCTCTACAGTTCCCATTCTTGGGGAGGAAGGTGCCAATTCTGTCATATATATGTCCCGTGTTTCTACATCTGCTCCGTTCCTCTCCAACGACTTCTTCACGGCTTCTTGTGCCTGTAATTTAGGTCAGGCAGAAAATATCTAAGACAAGACTTTCACTTTTCCCATTCCAATTCTTTTCAGATATGTGGCTGCCATATACATAGCTCCAAACACCTCGGTTAATGGAAACTCACCGATGGCTCGCTATCTTCACATAAATCTGGGGGGACAACATCACAGACCATCCTATCTGGAGCCCTTGTTTCCCCTTCAGGTTCTCCCTGAAATAGAAAAGCTGAATTAGCTGTACTAATTAAAACATTTTACAGGTTTTTACTTCCATCTTTTTGTTCAAGGTCTCTTTTCTCACGTCATTATCCCTAAATCATGATTCCAGTTGTAGGCAGATTTCACATGGTTCCCAGAACCAGCAGTGACCTTGGCACTTAGTTCTGTCAACGGTGGCCCTAATGAGAGTCCTGAATAACACTCAGAACTTTCTGTATTCTTTATCAAAGACGCCAGACCAGGATTTTCTTTTGGGAGACAGTGGCATCTTGAACACAGACATGATTCCTACTGAGACATTTTGTTATCTTCAGAAGCACCCCATACTCAGTAGATAGCTGAGAAATGGCTGGGCTACACATTGAGAGGCTGGGCGTTTAACCAAATGGAGGAGGGTCTTAGATGAGGGCTTGAGACTGCTTTGAAGGGGCATGCTTGTTTTTTCTCTAAAGCAGACATGAGGTCATCAGTGTTGGGAAAGAACGGGAATAAGGAGAAGGTTTTCAGCAAGACTTGCTTTTGTAAGAACAGATTCCACCCTCGTGTGACCACACCATATTTAACAAGAGAATAACAGAAAATTCTGCTTTCCCATGCGGTCAGGGAAGAGTTGGAAACTGGATTGGGCTAGGTCAAGTTGATTTTTAGATTTTTTTTCTTCCCCTAACAGCATTTTGTTCTTTCAGACTCTGAATTTGATGCAGTGGAAGGAAGTTTATAAGCTTTGTTAAAAATAGGTTTTTCCTTACCAGAGAAAAAGGTCTTTATGAAGATTTAAGATAACTGCAGACCAATAAATTGGGGGACATAGGCAGAAATAAAAATAATACAAATAACCATGGGGAAAAATATCTCTTCACAATCATCAAGTGTAGTTAAAAGTTTCTCTGTCCCACCGCTCTGGTCCCACAACCATTTAGTCCCAAACAATCACACAGAGGCTTATATTAATTATAAGCTCTTGGACGATGGCTCAGGCTACCTCTTCCTCTTAAACTAACCCATGATTCTCATTCATGTTTAGCCACATGGTTTGGTATCTTTTCTCAGTGTAGCATCTCATCTTCCCTCTCTGTCTCACTGATGTCTCCTTTGCTTTTCTAATTCCCAGAATTGTCTCCTTGTCTGACGGCCACACCTATACTTCCTGTCTGCCTAGCTTCTGGTCAGTCAGTGTTTTATTAAACCAGTATTTACAGTGACAAGTATTTACAGTGTACAAAAGCATAGTCCCACAGCAATCAGCACACAGTGGATGGTAAGTCTGACAAAGTGAGAGTCTCTGTGTCTTCTCTGTGTGCTTGGAGAAGGGCATGAGGTATGGTGAGTTATTCAGTTAGATCCAGTAGCAACCAAAGTTAGTTTATCATCAGTATAAGGACGGATTCTTGAAATAGAGGAAGTGAATTACTTCATCTGTAGAATTAAGTTGTTAGATAATGTGTGTCTCATTATTTCTATCTTGGAACTGTATATCACATTTGAATTGCCTTCAGTATGAATTTATACATGTGTGTTTAAGGCAACAGTAGTTAAGAGTACTGGCAACCATCTTATTCCTTCGTCCCCAGGAGAGAGTTTGGTAACTCTAACTCTCCTGTTATGAAATTGAGTAGTTCCCAGGTGACCTTTATAAATATTTAAGCATTTAGTGTTTGAATTCATTGAAAACGCCTCAAAGGATAATTGAAGGGGGGGTTGCACACTTGCAAATGGCACCAGTGTCCTATTTTGAAGTCCATAACCCACTATAATTATCTTATTTGCCAATGTGTCATACTAACTCAGCTCATCCTCCCATAATTCAACAGTATAATTCCCATTTCACAAACAAGGACACTCAGAAGAGATGGAAAATCATGAGTTCTGAGAAATCCTGTGTTTATAAGACACAGTGTATAGCATTTATACGTGCCTCCACATTCCTGTTTTCATTCAATATTTTTTTCTGAAAGCACAAGAATTTTGTTAATCGGGAAATCAGAGATACTTGTGTGTTGCTCAAATTCACCTGATGGGTATTTGAGTGAATCTAGAATGAATCTAGGTGTTTTAGTTATTTGGGCAGCTAGCCAGGAATTAGCAGGCAGGAAGGTATCTTGAAGATAAATCTCTTTTTCACAGTGAGCAGCTTTGAATCCTGGTCAAAGCAATGGGATCTGAATGATTTGGCCTTGGGTAGAAACATGATATTCTGAAATGCCCTCCAAATCAGAGGATTGCCATCTAGCTGCATACTTTCTGGCAAAAGAACAAACCAAAATGGCCTGTCAATCTTCTGAGTAAGAAAACACCCATTAGGAAAGACATTTCCTTTATGCACCATAAGGAAATATAAAATTTACCAAAGCATGTTAGTGGGCACAATGTCTCTTAGGCCATTGTCCATTTTCACCCTAAAAATGTGCTTTCCTGAGTCATGGTTTCTTTGTTTACTGTCCCTTCATACCCTTGAGGGTACCCCACTTTAATCTGAAATAAATTCTATTTTCTACACTATATTCTGTGGATCAAATTTGAATTATTTCTATGGAGATTCCAGAGGACCAGAGCATCAAGGGGAGGTTGGAGTGATATCCCAGTATCATCCTTGTATTTTGATCATGCCTCGTGACTAATCTCAAATGAAGTATTAGAAGATGAAACAGCATTACTAACCGTGGGAGCATCTGCTTATAATTCTAGGACTTGGGAGTTGAAATTAGGAGGGTCAGAAACACAAAGCCATTCTTGGCTACATAGCAGCTTGTAGGCCAGCCAGGGCTACAATGCCCCGTCACAGATATTAAATAGAAATTAGCTGAGTGTAATCCTTGTACTTAGGAGGCTGAAATAAAAAATTGCAAGTTTGAGTTAGTCTGTTTTACTTGGTAAGTGACTTAGTTACTTAAATATTAACCAAACAAAAATCCCAATTATACATAAGCCAAATTCTATAGAATTCCTAGACAAAGCCCCTGATTCCACGTAAAACCTTGCCTCTGGGCCAGGTTTATTTTGAGAGGTGAAAGGGATCTGTCCCTGATATACCTAGATAATACAAATAATTTTTTCCCTAATGGACATCAGGCTAGCACTGGAGCTTTGGGGTTTGGATGGGGGTTTTTGTTTGGATGGGGGTTTTATTTGGGTCCTCTGACGTGAACACTGAATATTGGGGAGCATAGAGAGGAAAGGAACAGTCTCTGTAAAAAGCTTAAATTGATCATATCTGGAGATGTTAGAGGCACTGGTAATGTTCAGCCAGAGGAATGGGAAAACAGTATTTTGGAAGAATCAGAATCGTGTGGACAGGTTTTCCATCAGAAAAATTAGCATGAGTGGATGAAAGTACTCGGGCATGTCCTCTCACTTCAAACCAAAGCGTAACTAAAGCATTTGAACTTCCCCGATGCTAAAGTCTCATTGTTCAGTGATGAGGAAGGTTAGACCCTGTTAAAGACAGTAGCAGCTATAGCAGAGGAGGGATGGGCCTCCTACTACATCACTACTACTGAAGTGATGGTAGTCTCCACAATGCAGGAGTCTATTTGTAATTATAAGGGGGAAACTGAGGTTGAAAGATGTCACATAATTTGCTCATCTATATGGAGTAGGGGGTTTCTGGCGTGGACTTTCTGGCCTAGCCTCAAGGTTTGGACCCTGCAGACCCACAGAGACACATAGATGCTTACTATAATTTTAGGCTGATCGGCCTAAGGCCAGGCATATAACTTGCTAACTCTTTACCCTTAAACTAACCCATGACTCTTATCCTGTTCAGCAATGCGGCTCGGCACCTTTTCTCAGAGCAGCATAGTTGTCCTCTGCTTCTTCTGCCTTCTCTCTGGCATTCTTCTCTGTTCTGCCTGTTCCTAGAGTTTTCTTAGTCTGATAGCCCACCCACACTTCCTGTCTGCCTTTGGCCAGTCAGCACTTTTTATTAAACTCATAGGCAGGGACAATTATTTACAATGGAACAACATAATCCCCCTACATCTATATCCCTAAAAAATAACTGGAAGTGTTGTTTGTCTTATTGAGAAAGGATTGGTACGTAGGTGGAAAGGGGTCATCAATGGTAGTCTATTCTTTTTACTTGCACAGAAAAAAAAACTGCCCACCCCTTCATCCAATTAGAAAAGGATCTGATCTTCGCAGATGCTGTCCTAGATATTTAAAATGTTCTCCAAATAAAATGTTCTGAATCATGCAGTTTCTTTAAAACCATTCAAGGTACATGACATCCATGACTGATGTTTGACCTATATTGAGAGGAATATTGTTTCTACTATTTATACATATCCTACAGCTTGGATCAATAATATATACACTTCCCTATTTTGTGATATAATTTTCTATACCACTTAATTATTTTTCTATTATTTTATTGGTATGGTGTTTTACCTGCATGCATGTCTGTGCACTATGAGTGTACAGTGCTCACAGAGGCCAGAAGAAGGTGTTGGATCCTCTAGAACTGGAGTTACAGACTGCTGTGAGCTGCCATGTGGACATATAGAATTGACCCAGGTCCTCTAAAGAGCAGACAAAACTCTTAAACTCTAAGCCATCTTTCTAATCCCATATGGCTATTGAATACCTCATGAGACCTGAGTCTAAAGGTCAACCAGTGGCTTAACAAACAGGTCATCACTGACAGATTCATATTGACCTCCAGCAACCAGAGATAGGGTTAAATGTGGGCTAAACAAATTTGTAGGAATATATTTATCACATAACATTTTATAAACCATGAAGTAAGAGAAGGCAGATTTACTAAGAAGAGATTTATATTCAGAGTCATGTTCAAACCCTCAGACTAATTTTGAGTAAGAAAAATTTTTGCTTAAAGGTTTAGTAAAGAATGGATTCTGTTATTATTCTGTGACCTGAGCCAGGTTCCATTAGGGCATTTCCATCTATGAACCCTATGTATGGCACCAAAGTCCAGGAAAATGAGCCTTTAACTTTGACATCCAGAAGATTCTGTCAAAAGTGTGTCTCATTTCCTGAGAGCAAAGACAACCCAAAATTATCAGAGAAAGGTATGTGTTCTGTGACTGAAGATGTCTGAAGGTTACCATAAAAAAATTCTGGTCAGTCCTGGAAAGACTGAGGCCACTGGCTGTAGCTCCTTAAAACACTACCCTAAAACACAGGGGCCCAAACAACATCCAGCTTCGTCTGTTTTCATGTAAACTTTGGGGACAATTTCACTTGTTTGTCACAGCCTTGGGTGGTTTTATCCAGTGACAATGCTGTCTTTCCAGAGTTGTCTCATCTTTCTGGGTTTCCAGGAATTGTTTCCACATCTATTTTTCCAGGAAGTGGGGTAGAGGAAGAGGCATTGAGAGGTTCTGCTTTCTCAGCTTGAGTTCCAGACACGCCATCAATCAAACCATGGTCATATGACGCATCCATCACTAAAGGAGACAGAAAGAGTCTCTATTGTGAGTGGCCATGTGATCTAAATAAAATCTCTGACTGTAAGCCAAAGGGATGAGTTAAAGCAGTAAATGACTGAGTCTATGGAAACCTGGCCACCTATGGACGAATGTACTTTGTGTATTTATTTCCATTTTTCCGCTGTAATTTTCAGTAAAACCACACTCTAGTCATTTTCTAAAAAGTATGCCTTAATGTTCTTACCATGCAGTATTTGATTTAGTCAACTTATTAAAGGCAGTATTTAGGGCAGGCCACATGGATATCCTTAGCTATAGATAAGCAGACTCTTTTAAAATATATTTATTTTTATTTTCTATGTTTGAATGTTACAGGCTAGCTTGTGTGCCATCTTGACACAAGCTAGAGTTTTCAGAGTCAAAGGAGCCTCAGTTTTGAGGAAATGCCTCCATGAGACACAGCTGTCAAGCATCTTCTCAATTAGTGATCACCGCGGGAGGGTCCAGCCCATGGTGGGCGGGGCCATCCCTGAGCCAGTAGTCCTGGATTCCATGGGAGAGCCGACTGAGCAAGCCAGGAGAAGCAAGTGAGCAAGCAGCACCCCATCTATGGCCTCTGCATCAGCTGCTGCCTCCAGGATCCTGTCCGTGTTTGAGCTCCCATCCTGACTTCCTTCAGTGATGAACGCAAATGTGAAGTAAAGCCAAGTAAACTATCTTTTCACACCACCTTGCCTTTTGGTCGTGTTGTTTTGCCACAGTTATTAGAAACCTCAACTAAGACAAATGTTTTACCTACACGTGTCTGTGTACCGCATATGTGTAGTACCAATAGAGGCCAGAAGAGGGCGATAGGCTCCCAGGAACCAGAACTACAAGGCGCTGTGAGTCACCCTGCGGGTGCTGGAAACCAATCAGCTCATGCAGTCTTTTTAAATAAGGAAAATAGCTACACAACATTAACAGCTGTGGGTGCATTATACAGTGTGACAGCTGAGGGAAAAGGGTCAGGTGAGGAAAGTGGTCTAATTAGGGAACTGATAAATGTTATAAATTTTGGATAATCTTCAAAAATAGGAAAAAGAGGGAGGGGTTTCCTAATATAGTCATGGACTTATGTCATCAATCAAATCATGGTCATGTTGTGCCACAATCATCTCTAAGAGAAATAGAAAAAGTCTTTTTTTTTTTTTTTTTTTTTTTTTTTTGTGAGTGGCCACATCATCCAGATCTGTGACCAAAAGCCAAAGGTAAAGCAGTAAATGAGTGAGTGTACAGAAACCTGCCTCCTATGGACGAGAGGAATCTGTCAGTGATAACTGAGCACTATAAGGCCAACTTAAGAATTATTAGAAGACACAGAAGAAAAGTCATAAAAACACCGACCGAGAAGCAATACCCAACCCTGGGATTAAGAAACAAAGCAAGATGTGCCAACAATGATGGTAGTATTGGGAGGTGAAGGGAAAAGAAGGCTTTCACTGCAGAATCCAAGGTCAGTAAGAATGCCCCAGGAGTCTGCAGAAGCATCAACCTAATAGGGCCAGTGCTGAGAGCTTGCTTCCCTCATGTGTCCCATGGTGTTCTGATCTCCTCTTTCAACATTATGAAGCTGGTTCGCCTGACTTTTGAACACGGTTTGTCCTCTGTGGACTTGGAGTTTTAGCAGGTTCTTCCTTGCAACATTTTTAGGTGAGGATTACTGTCTTAGTCAGTGTTCTGTTGCTGTGAAGAGACTCCATGACCAAGGCAACTCTCATCAAGGAAAACATTTAATTGGGGCTTGTTTACAGTTCAGAGGTTTAGTCTATTATCATCAATGGTGGAGAACATGGCAGCCAGTAGGCAGGCATGGTGCTGGAGAAGCCAGTGTGAGTTCAGCATCTGGATCTGCAAGCAGCAGGAAGAAAGGGCCATTGAACCTGTGTTGAGCATTTGAAACCCCAAAGCCCATCCCCAGTGGTATGCTTCCTCCAATGAGACCAAGACCATACCTACTAATCCCTGCCAAGTAGTGCCACTCCCTAATGACCAAAAATTCAGATAAATGAGCCCATGGGGACCGTTCCTATTCAAACCACCACATTCTTCTTCCTGGTCCCTATAGGCTTGTAGACATATCATAACACAAAAATGCATTCAGTTCAACTTCAGAAGGTCTCTTGGTCTATCAGAGTCTCATTGAAGCTTAAAAGTCCAAAGTTCAAAGTCTCACTGGAGACTCATAATCTCTTAACTCCAAATAAAATCAAAATATGAAAGCAGATCCCATGTTGTAACATACAGTAGCACAGAATATACATTATTCTTCCAAAATGGAGGGAAAAGAATATAGTGAGGAAATACTGGGCCAAAGCAAGGCCAACACCATGAGAGCAAACTCCAAATTCTGCATCTTCATGTCTGATGTCAAAGCACTCTTCAGATCTCCAACTTCTTTCAGCTTTGTGGACTGTAACACACTTCCCTTGGTCTGGTTCTGAACCCTACGAGGCCTTCTCCTTGGTAGGAATCCCACGGCTCTGGCATCTCCAACATCTTGGGCTCCAGAACACAATCCAGGTGTCACCTTCACAATTCCACTCAATGGCCTCTCTAAGCCTCTCTGAAGTGACGACCCTGTCACACACCTATTTTCAGTGGCTGAGGAAAGCTAAGGAAATATAATCCCTTTCTTGTACCTTTGACTTTAAAGCCATAACCACATGGCTGGAGCAGCTAAGTCTAGTTGCTTCCTAGGTCCCCTTGTAATTACTTGTGCATCAGCTTTCTGTTTTCCTTCACAGCTTAAGATTTTCTTTAATTCCTTTTCACAAGTTGGAGTCTTAGCTGGGTGGGGTCTTGCCCCGCCCCAAGGTCACCTCTCCCTTTTATACCATCTAGAAGTAGCTGTGAATTCTGTATCTGGATCTGCAGGCAGCAGGAAGAGAGAGACACTGAGCCTGGCATGGGCTTCTGAAACTTCAAAGCCCATCTCCATTGTCACGCTTCCTCCAACAAGGCCATGCCTACTTAAATATCACCATATACCTAATCCTTCTCAAGCAGTGCCTCTCTCTGCCTAGGCACTCAAATACATGAGCCTATGGGGCCATTCTTATTCAAACCATTACCTTTACATTCTACTTTACTATTGAGACTTGGGGATTGTTTAAAGTGCTGCTTGGTATCATTTTTATATCGCTGAACCTTTAGAAAGAGGTATTTATTTTTCTCCTCTTGGAAGCACCTGAGGAAACAGAATCCTTGAATTGTATATGAAGCGTTCCAAGTATTTCTGAGCAGATGGCATGTCTTCTAACTTGGATTCACTAAAAAGAGGCCTCATGAATACACAAAGATAACCTTTATTCCACACCCACCCATGGGTGCACATCACATGTATCTGTGTATATGTAGGTGCATTGGCCTCAGTAGAGGGAGGTCTACCTAATTATTCAATGACGGTTGCACATGAACTCTGAGAATACATTTGAAAGTGATATTTCTTTGAAACCATTGTCTTGTTATTTTACTTTTATTATAGGAAGCAATTGAGTCCACTTTTACACTCGAAGGAAAACAGCATCGTTTTCCTTTGGAGTCTCTTGTCATGGAGAGCTAGGATGGAAGCCATGCTTGTCTACATGGACATGGTGCAATTCTAATTATCTATTAAATAAGTATGTTGATGAGATGTTCAAAGTCACATAAGATTTCCTTCTTCTTCGAACAGTGATAGGATCCATTCACGACAGCTCTTTCTTTCTCTCATTGTAGACATGTGTACAATAGCATTTTTGCTTTGCAAATTACTTATAATTACTTGCTATTGGCATCTGATTATTATGCATCTTTTAGTCTTGATTTTATAATTATGGCCAAGTGTTTTGGGAGGGAGGGAAACAGGACAACATTAATTTTTAAAATAGAGGCATGTGAGGGTTCGTTGTGGCTTACAGTCTCTTTCTTGAAGCCCCAAGCTGGATGAAAACAAGTGAGTGGGATGCCAAGTTTTGACCAGCATCTTTAAAATATGAGGGCAACTTTTCCCTCAGGAAAACAATGAAACCAACTAATGGTAAAGTCATTTTTAGAAACATCCAACAGAGAACTTCCACAGACCCTTAAACCACAAAATTCAACTTTGAAATATGAGCCTGCTAGTCAAGATCATGTGATGGAATGTACGAGAGGCTATCAGTTAAAATCTTGAGCCTCAAGTGGCTGGAGATTGAGAATGAGGGAGAAAGAGACAGAAAAGGTAAACCAGACCGAGAAAGCACAAGTTCATTTTCATGCTCTGAGGCTGGAGAAAGACAATAAAAAACATTGTCTCTTTGGAAAGGGATTTTCTGTTCAGTCTGGAGTCACTGGGACAATCATTTTTCCAGTTGTTACATTCTTTGTTTATGTAAACCAGCTTCAAAGAATTAGCCGTTTTAAGAAGTGGCTCTGTCCCTTTTCATATTTCTGAAACCACAGTTGCATACAGATCAAAAGCTGTGGTACTCCAAACAGGCACCAGGTCACAGCTCCTCAGGGCAGGACTGATCAGTGCATCAAGTGTTTGCTGAAGAGGGCTGGTGATTTGAGCTTAACCCCTGTGACCTATGCAAAGGTGGCAGGAGAGAACAGGTGCCACCAATTTATCAAGCCTCCACTACATTCTCATCATGGCATGTGTCCCCCCCCCCAAGTAATATATATAAATATATATATATATTTAAAGTTAAGACTATCAAAGTGTAGCCATTCTGTGTTATGCATATGCTTCAAACCGCATGTTGTACGGACTGGGGAGATGGCTGTCTGTAATTGCAATCTCAGATAAGCTCCATGCTTTTAGTGGGCCTCCTGACTGCCATGTGTCAAGATGTTATCAAAGTTTTGAGGGCACAGGCAGGGCCATGGAAACCCTAACAAACTAGCCTCAGCCACCCATTCCCAGAATCCCAATTAAAGAACTAATAATGAAAGTCAGAGGAGACAGATTTATTCAGCAAGGGCCACACTGGGAAGAGGAACAAAGAAGCGAATCTAGAGGCCCTGTGACATCATCTTCATGGTGCTGACGTAAGGTTTAGGTTTAAATGCACAGCAAGAGCTATGAATGATTAGTCCCCAACAAGGCATGGCTCTACCTATCACTGGCCAATAATGGTCTCAGCTCTGTTCTGTCTTGCAAGATGGGACTGAAAATTGACAGACTATGAAATCTCTTCATGGGAGGCAGGTTGCTTCTCTGGCTGGCACCAGCCTTCAGCCCATTCTCTCCTCTGTCTGGGACTCCTAGGGGAATTTTAAATTATTTGACCTCTAGTATTTCATAAATCTGACAGCTCTAAAGGCAGTGGGGATAAGTGTCTGTTTGACACACGTCTTCTCCAGCCTGACCAGCCATGGAGAGCCCAAAAGCCACACACACAGATGAATGACAGCTGTTCAAACTTCTAAGTCGGCAATGCCCAAAGCTGGCCCCTCCTCTGGTGAGTGGGAACTTTCTTTTCTTATCTTTTCATTTGTAAACAAAAGAGATCTGACTACATGACGAGCCATAGACAACTGATAGACCTCCGGCTTTTAACATTCTTCCTTTTGCCACAGTTGGAACAACCCTGACTCTCCTGCCGTGGAACAAAGCTTCTAACACTTGGGAAAAGCGATTGTCTCATTTCCAGGGCATTTGCTTAGTTCCCTTCTTCAGGATCCGTGCCTAGATCCTTCAACTTTGCGGCTTAGCCATCTTAGTACTTGAGCACGGTCCCTGCATTTGGCTGTCTTAACCTGGAGAAATTGAAATCACCAGAGCAGGAAAGTGTGGGTGATACTGTTCTTTGTCTTCGAAACTGTATTTGTTCCGTTCTTCAGAAAGCCCCATTGGTGATTTTTTTTTCTTTTATGGTCTTTAGCTCATCACTGACTCATAATAGACATGTCATATATTCAGACTCCTAAGTTATAGATAAAAGTAGCTTTGTGGTCTTTGAAGACACAAATCTTTTACTTGTATATTATGGTTTCTGTTTTATGGGTTTGCCAATGTGTGTGTCTCTGTCTATATATGTTTCCTGTGCTTTTTCTTCAACTTCTTGTTTTTTGTTTGGTTATTTGTTTTGTCTTTGTCTAGGTTAGGGTTTCTATTGCTGTGAAGAGACACCATGACAATTTCATCGGGGTGGCACTCTCACAGTTTCAGAGGTTCAGTCTCTTACCATCATATCAAGGAGTATGGTGGTGGGTAGACATGATGCTGGCTATATCTTGATCAGAAAGCAGTAGGAAGTGGATTGTCTATCACACTGAGCAGAGCCTGAGTTGAAAAGAGACTCCCCAGTGCTAAACTTCCTCTAACAAGGTCATACCTACTGCAGTAGGCCATACTTCCTAAGAGTGCCACTCCCTTTGAGATTGTGGGGGCCAATTACATTCAAGTGACTACAGTCTTTTCAGGTTTGATGGTTTTTGTTTTATATTATTTCATTATTATTTTTAGATGCTTGTTTGTTTTCTAATGAGAAAGATTAAGAAGGGATGTGAATTTTGGTGGATAGGGAGGTTTTGGGAAGAGCTGGGGAAGGGATAACCATAATCAGAATATATTGTATGAAAAAAATCTATTTTTTTAAAAAAGGAAAAAGATAGTTTTTATATGAAAGAAGATTTCACATTTGTTTCAAACTAAGTTCCATTGAGTTAGAGATGTCCATCTTTCCTACCCACTAATGACTATTTTGAGTCTCTTGGAAGTGAATTCTCTGTTTACTTGTTTTGTACTTTTACCAAGTTCCGTTTAAACACTGTGGTATTATCAAAGAAATTTAAAATATCTATCATGAAATTATAGAAGTGTAAGAAATGTTTAATAATTTATATTTTTTCCTCCTTTTCTTCCCTTCTCTTCCTCTTTCCTTTTCTGACTCTTTTCAGATTTAGGATACCGAGTCTCATGTACCCCTGACTGGCCAGGAATGTACCACACAGCCAACCATTACCTTGAACTGATCTTTCACAGATGTTGAGATTTCAGGTGTGTGTTAGCACATCCGGCCAACAGTTTTGTTTTTTGTTAACTGAATGAATGAATGGCTGATGTATTTATTAGTGGGTATTTTTTCTCCCACCTCTTTGTGGTGAAGCTCTGGTGACTAGGAGTTTGAAGAATGTGGCTCTCATTCTGTCTGGTCCCTGGAAAAACAAAGAACAATCGCTTCTTTGTTTCTCTTGCCAAGTGCTTTTACTGAGCTACTTTATGTTCTCCCACAGTAAATGTAAGGGGGGTTCATTGGGACAAAACACATAAGAAATTGACTCGAGAAAGGGGGATGCTTCCAAAAGCAGCATCTCCCCAGAAAGTAAAGGAAGGGCAGGTTAGTGCTTTAGTGGCTCTGCTGGGCATGCATGTCTCCTATCTGTTCTGGGACTCTCCACAGGAGGAGAGGGTGCCCCCCCCAACAACTGAACAACCAAGACATGCTCTATTGGTGACCTTGAGATGTCATTTCAAGATGTATGAGTTATGGTTAGAGTCATGGCATTAATTCTATGCTTTCACCACAGCCTTAATAAATCTTATAAGAATATTGTGAGGAGTGTCTGCATGCATAAAACTAAGGCAGATTGGCAACCCGAACACCCTAGTCTACTAGCTTTGAAAGCATTTTTTTAATGAAAGCATGCTTCTTTAACAAGGTTAATCATATTTTAAATTGCACTAAGGATATTTTATGGGATATTCTTGAGACATGCTTCAGGGAAAACAATTCTAAGAAGACTTTTTTTTTCCCAACAAAAATAAACCGTTTCCCACAAATGTTTCTTCATACCCAACATTCTAGCACTCCAGGGGCAGGCAAAGTCTAGCCTGGGCTACAGAATGAATTAATAAGTTTTAATAAAGCCTGAGCTTTCTATTAGGAGTTTGTTGAAAAGAAAGCAAAACTTTATAAAGACATAAGGTATAAAGAAGCCCAGAGAAACAGGTCACTAGAACGAGATTGCTAAGATGTTCTGAGTTCTAGAGATGTGCTCGCTCTAGAACTCATTATTATTATTATTAACTTAAAATGTATTGGGGATAGGGACCCACTATGTATCATCTTAAACATCAGACCTTCTTGTCTTAGGATCCCAGAATCCAGGAATTCCAAGTGTGTGCTACCATACCTAGCCGGTTGGTGGATTTTTAAATTAAAAGGATATTTTTTTTGTGTGTGTAAATTTCATGAAAGTAGTATGTTTACACCACTTTTCATGCCTCCCTCTTCTCCTCCAACTCCCTCTGTGTTCTCCTTCACTTATTCTCAAATTATTGGCCTTTTCTTTAATTTGTGTTGCTTAAATGCACAGTCTGCAGTATTTGCTTAAGTCTACTTGAGTGTATGTTTAGGATCAACCACTTTGCATTAGTCAGCCTTTCCAGTGTGCAAGTTAGTATCTTCTGTATATGACAGGGAAGCTGAACCCTTGAATATCAATGATATTTGTCACCTAAATGAGATGACCTGCACAGTGACAACACCAGTTCACAGGCCAGTGCAGACGGGGGAAATCTTGCAAGACCCTACCCTGGGTAAAGAGATGAAGGAGAAGCAGTCTTCTCCAGAAACCAGTCCCCAGATAGGTTTCCCAATCCCAAATGGTCAGCCATAAACAGGAGGAATATACAACAAATATTATATTTTGTATGCTTTTTCTTTAGTCTTTGAGATACTTAAACAAAACCATTCTGTTCCCTAGATCAATGTACCAGGTCTTGCCTCAGTTGTGGCCACATCTGGTGGGGCATATACAGCCATCTCTATAAATGGAATCATGTTTGTATAAATGGCCTTAGTCCAACCTAAAACTACATTATTTTGAAACAAAGTGAGCTCATGAAACTCAGGCCCTGGAAGACTTGTGAGCTTTGGAGGTAGCAGCATCGCCTGTGGCCTTTGGTGTTTGGACAGTTTCTCCTCATCTCTCAATGACTAATTAATGTCCATGGTTAAAGATGAAAGGAAATAGTTATGAAAACAACTTAGCAGAGTCTCTCTACCACATTTGCAGGTGCTTACTGCAAGGCAACATTATTGCAATGGATATTTCTGAGGAAATCATTATCCTACAACTAAGTTTACTATGTTATTTTCTTAAACACAGTTTGATTTGATCAGGAAGAATAGCTAGAAAGCATGTGTGTATAATAGGCATATGAAAGTGACTGAAAAGATGTGTTTCTTAAAGTCATAGCTTTGAAGTAACAGCTAATTTTATGGATATAAACCTAGGGGATCGCCAATTCTAAACAAATATCATCTGTTTCTTTGCTGAGTGTGCAATGTAGACTTGAGTGTTAACGCCTTAATTTGTCAAAATGCATTCTTTCCCAAAGATTTATTTTTATTTTATGTGTATGAATGTTTGATTTCCTGTATATATGTGTATTACATGAGTGTAGTGTCTGCAGAGAAGACATTGGATCCCCAGGAACTGGAGTTCCAGATGGTTCTGAGGGACTGTGTGAGTATTGGGAACAAAACCAAAGTCTTCTACAAGAGCAGCCACTGCTCTCAACTCCTGGCCCTTTCTCCAGTGACAAAGGTTCATATTTTTAAAATTCAGATATTTTTATTGGATATAAAATCCTCTGGATAGTACTGGGATCCACAGTGCTATTAGCCAGATTAGAGCTATGTTAGTAAATGCAATAATTTCATTTCTATATATTTATGAGCCCAACTACTAAGTGACTCTGAACCCACTGTCTAAAGATTTACTGGATAAGATAGTGTAACCACAGTTCTCAGTAACAAAAATAACAGTAAGTACTTCAATATTCTAACTATTGTGTGATCTCTGAAAAGTTTAAACACTTCTATGTAAATCATGTAACCAGGATTGTTTAATTTACCAAAGGAGAGAGGATTTTATGGTAACCAATGAATTAATTAAATTTTAACCCTAATAAATTTTATTGCCTTCAGTTCCTAGTTCTCCTCTCTCGAGGACCTGCTTTCTTTCTTTCTATAACTGGATAGGGATGATCTCATGTTCTGTCCTTTCAGAAATTCAGACAAGACCCCAAACAGGAAGTGATGGAGATTTGAATAAAGATTCTGTAGGGGAGAGAGAAGGTCATGCTTCTGGTTGAAATCTGCAAGGTTTTTCTGAGGCCCACATTTTAGTGCTTGTTTGTGTGTCTATTATCTATCTATCTATCTACTATCTATCTATCTATCTATCTATCTATCTATCTATCTATCTTATATCCATCCATCCATCTATCCATCTATTCATTAATCTCTATAGAGAGCACCTGACCATTCCCAGCTGTTCTCTGCTTCCTGAATAGCTGTGATGTGGATAGTTGCTACTCAGAAGCTTTCCCCTGTACGATGGACTGAGATCCCACTGACCTTTGAAACCACGTGTGAAAATGTTTGTTTAGGTCTTCGTGTACAACTAACTCTTGCCATTATCATCTACACACACCCTCTCACAGGTTGAATATCTTCGTTCCATATTGTTTCTGTCACGCTACCCGCTTTCCTCCCCATTCCTGTAGGTCTTCTTGCTGACTTTCTCTTAGACTCTCAAATCTTCCACCCATCCTTTTAAAACATTTACTATCTTTGATGGCTTCATCCATGAGCACTGTGTCTGCATCCCTAGTGGTCCAGAGTTCAGGACCCATCGCTCTCACTTTTTCTGCAGAGAGCTCTCCTCACAGCCTTTGGCTGAGTACACAGCTCTTTTTTGCTACAGTTACATTATTATTTCTGTGCAAAAACTGTTCATCCCAGTAGACAAAATACTTTTGTGAGTGAATTTCATTTTTTCTGCTATGTTATAGTCTTCTTGGCCACATTCTATAATTATATAGTTGGGATGCTTACAGAAACTCATTCAAGAACCAGGACCCGGGACCCAACTCTCTAAGACTATTTACACTACCCTGGAGCTAACCTCTAAGAAGTTTAAGAACTATACCCATGTGGATCCAGCAACTGCAAGAAGCACTGGGAAATTATATTTAGACCTGCTTATTATTTGGCAAGCTTTTATCTGAAACTTGAAGTATAAGGATTAAAAATAAGTGCTGACCAAATTCTACTCCAGACAGCCTCTGATGAAGACTTTAAAAGACAACCGTTCTGTGCAATAGGAGGAAGGAAAAAACAAATTGGCAAGGACCCAGGACCCCTGCTTGAGAGGGACCATTGATTCGGAGAGCATTGACCTCAACTGGGGCGTAGGATGTGTTAATAGGCAGCGGGCCTCAGAGATCACTGACTGTAGGAACAGGAAGGGACGGCTGGTCCTGGCTTTCAACATATTCCCTGGGGAACTTTAGTTAAGCTTTTCCAAATTTTCATGCAGACATCACATCCTAGTCTCTTTCCCTTGGGGAAACATGGGTTGGGGTTTGATGGTTTAGACGTCTAGTTTACAGACATCAAACAACAGAGACATCAGCTGGCTTTTACCCCCCCCCCCCCCAATGTCTCATATGTCGTATTGCATAACGTTCACTTTATTCAAGCAGCCACAATTTAGTTTTCATGCCGTGAAAACATCATCCCGGAGACTTAATATAAATTTTGGTCTGATACTCATTTCAAGAAAAGTAGATCAGGGTTGAAGGCTTATTCAACTGCATTTTTAGCTTTACAAATAAGTGAAAGACCCAATAAAATGCTACTTTGTATACTACAATTATTTATAGAATATCTAAATATCTTTTTTGTTTTAAAAAAGACAGGCTTATTTAGTATAGGCCCTAAAAGAGGGCTGGTACAAATATTGTGGGGAAATGGAGCCAAGCCTCACTTTCCTATGCGTTTCCCGTGGAAATTATAAAGACATCTGGCAGGGTTCAAATCATTCAAGACTGACTTAGGGTTCTTATATTGCTGAAGATATACCATGGCCACATGATCATCATGGCAGGAGGCATGGTGGTGTGCAGGCAGATGTGGTGCTGGAACTAAGAGTCCTACATCTTTCAGGCGGCAGGAAGCTGACTAAGATACACTGGGTGATATCCCAAGCATGAGGAACCTCAAAGCCCATCCCCACAGTGACACACTTCCTCCAGCAAAGCCACATCTCCTAATAGTGCTGCTTCCCCTGAGATTACAGTGGTCATTTTTATTCAAACTACCACAAAGATCAAGACCTATGCAAAGGTAAGGAATTCAGAGAAATGTAGTAGTGGGGTTTCTCAGTCCTGGGCGGCCAGAGGCCCAGAGACCCACAGACCTGCCACCCGAGACTGCTCAGCCACCCACCGCTCAGACCCCCAAAATGACTCAGACTCTTATATTAACTTCATGCTGTTTGGCCTATGGCTCAGGCACATTGCTAGCTTGCTCTTACATCTTAACTCAACCCATTTTTATTAATCTGTTTGCCACGTGGCCCGTGGCTCACCTGTACTCCTACATGTTTCTTCTTGGGCGGCTGGCTCGATCTGCCTCTGACTCCGCCCTGCTTCTCCTACCTATGCTCTGATTTCTCCTCTTACTTCTTCTATGGTGCCTGTCATGGCCCAAAACAGCTCCTCTATTTAAAGATTGAGATTCACAGCATATATAAACGCATTCCCACATCACAGAAAAGCACAGAGCTTTGATCGAGGGGAGTACTCTTCCTATAACTGTTAATAGTGCTGGTAGAAACACAAGAGTAATTCATGATAGTCAGAAATAAATGATGGCATATTAACCTCCTCTTTCTGTGTGAGTTGAACAAATTAGACATTTCTCTTAATATCCAGGTAACATGCAATCATATTGCCATAGCTGAGTTACATTAGTAAAACTGTTCACAGTAACTTAACAATAAAAGTCAAAAGGAATCTAAACTCTGACCTTCAACTCTACGCTTCCATAAGGAAAGCATTCCAAGGAGAGACTTCTTTAAATGAGGAGCAGAGGAAGGGACAGGCTGCTATCTTGGAGCAGGCTTTTATACAAGGCATGGTACCAGTTACCATGCCCAGATTAACCTACTCACTGTCTTCTGCAAAGGCAGCATTAGCAGGTACGGTCCTACCTTGATTGGTCATGACTGACAGGAGATAATTTGGACATCTGACTCACTGTTCCAAACTTTATACACACCCTGGAATGAGGGTTACTTTTTTTTTTTTTTTTGTCAGAGCCTTTAAGGGACAGAGGGGTCGTCTCACATGTCTGTGCATCTTCTGAGGCAGGCTTTGGGCTTCACATGCACGTGGGCAGAAGTGTAGTATCTTAGATGTGTGTTGGCTTTTGAAGACTTTGCTAACAGAGCGAATGAATTGTTTGGTACAGTGAGACGTTCAGCTTGTCAGGAGGAAGCAGGCACCTAGACAAATGAACAAGTGCATGTGTGAATGTGTTTCCATTTCTTCTCTGAAGTGATAGTGTGTGGCGCTTGTTTAATTAGTAGCTGATGAGGAAAGAGTAAGGGACAGAGTGAGACAAGGGAAGGAGGGAGGGACAGAGGAAGGGAGACGACAGACAGAGGGGGTGGTGTGAAAGAGATCATTCTAGCATTCACTTAAAGAGAAAAAGTTTTAAACGTCGGGAATAAATGAAAGCTGATACTGTGAAAGCCATTTTACTCAACTGAAATCATAGGGAACACATCAGGCTTAAAATGTCACCTGCACTGCAGGTGAGTACATTTATATATCAGAAACCAAACCGATGATACTCAGGCTCCCGATAGGGCCACATTGGTTTCCTGGTCAGTTGGTTAACTAATTAAGCAAATGTCAAGTGTCCCCTTACGCCAGGCTCTGCCAGGGGTATAAAGTGAGGTCGGAACACAGGACAGGACTTGTAAATTCCCAGGGGGTTTGCATTTCCCTGGGAGATTTCCCCATTTTTAATCGCAAAATTCTTAAAAATACGTTAAAACCATTTTAATCCGTTTCATATCTTCTCTTCATAATTTTCTCTTTTGCCAGTTTTAATATGGTGTGTGTTTATTTTAAGAAGAGAGAGGGAAGATTCAAAGCTTAATTATGACCCCTCTGGGGGCAGCAATCACCACATAACATACATCTTGTGGTCCTGCGCATGCTCACGGGTCAACCAGGATCCGGAGCCTAGATACCCAGGTCGATACTCCTTGTTTAGGCGGCTGGTTTATCTCTCTGCATCTTGCAAGCTGCCTATGCCCTTAAATAGACTCCCAGACACAGGCTTTGTTTCAAACTTGGAATTTCCATTCCCACGGACATCATCAGCTCTTTCTCCATCTTTCTCCAAACAACGGGAACATGAAGTAAATCCACTGACCACCTACCAAGCCTTTCACAACTTCCACGTTGAGTTTTTCCAGAGACTTTTGTGTTTTTCTTTGAACTGAATTAGTGTTTGCACTATTCAAATGACAGGGAGACAAATAATCAAGTAGGTTGGGTGCTGTCTAAGCCAGGGATGAGTTGTAAATTATTAGTTGAGACCGTTCACTGTAAATCACAATGTTGTGCTTTTAATCTCACCTGGTCACTGACACGATGTGCTTCAAAGGATGCTGTTAAAATTACATTAGTTGATACACACGAGATGCTGGCAATGCTGATTGTCATCTAACACACTCTGTAAAGTTATTTTTATTATTAGTGACAACATCATAGTTCAAGTGGGGGGGGGAGAGGCTTAAATTAAGATTAATACATTGCAGGATTAAGTTATATTGTGGAGCCGGCAGATGAAAGCCAAAGAATTATTAGACATTAAACAGAAAGCAAACTTGAATTAATTACATGATTTTATAAAAATATAACTTAATATTGAATGTTCATTTTAACCCAGTGGTTATATTTCTGACAATATGAATTTTGTCTCTGTAAACTTCTTGCTCATAGTTTCTGGCATGTTCATATTCATGCAATCAGAAGGCAGCTAATAAGGTCATAAATGTGATGGTGTCATGTGGACTCTTCCAAATCCCTCTGGATTATATTATGATAGCCATCAGGAGCATTGGTGTACCAAGGGAGAAACATTAAGCTTGCTTCTATCTCCACATGACCACTTATTTTGCTGATTACTTTTCCTGCTATAAGAGGGAGTGGGGGGGAGAGGCATTTTCCTGGTCAATAGCAGAGTTTAGGGTGACAAGATTTTTCTGATGTGTTCTAGTAAAGAGACGTCAGCTGACATCATTACTGTGTGTGTGTGTGTGTGTGTGTGTGTGTGTGTGTGAGAGAGAGAGAGAGAGAGAGAGAGAGAGAGAGAGAGAGAGAGAGAGAGAGAGAGAGAGAAATAGAAAGACCGGATGCCTATGTAGGTAGATGCACATGTGTGGAGGGCAGACATTAGCATTATGAGTCTTTTTCACTCCAGTGCCACTTTGCGTGAACCTGAAGCTCACTTATTTCATTGGACCGACAGGTCAGCAAGCTCCAGGGATCCTCCTGTTGCTGCCTTCCTGCCACAGGAATTACAGATGAGCCTCAGCATCCAGTTGTTTATAATGGTTTTGAGGGTGAGAGCTCAGGTCCTCATGCTTGTTCAGCAAGCACCTTACCAACGAAGCTATTCCCCAGTGTCACAAACGGATTACCTTTAAGGTGATTTACACACAACTGTCCTAAGATCAGTATGCTTCTCTTATATTTGGGTGCTGAGTACATTCAAGATCTACTCTTTAAAAAAAAAAACCAAAAAAACCACAAAACCATTGTTTAAAATTTATGTGTGTAGGTGTTTTGCCTGCATGCACATCTGTGTACCACATACATATCTGATAACCAAGGAGGTGAGAAAAAGGTGTCTGATCCTCTGGAACTCGGTTATGGATGGTTGTGAACTACCATGTGGGTGCTGGGAACTGAACCCAGGCAGGCCCTCTGAAAGAGCAACCAGTTCTCTTAATGGTTGCACTCTATCTCCAGCTCTAAGGTTGCTAACTTTTAAAATCTATTACTGAGTATTGTTCAGAAGTTGGCTTCATCTTTCTTTGTCGTACTGATGGCTTTAAACCACCCTCAGTTTAAATTTCTATTCTTAGTTCTGACAGCCTTTGGTGTTTCTATCTCTTTAGTGTGGCAGGGAATTGACTGAGGTCTTTTCTGTTCTCTGATAGGTAATGGTGCTAACTAGCTTTTCTAATTTCATACTGAACAGTTAATTTACATTATATAAGTCACAAGTGAAAGTCTACAAAATGTATAGCGCAATTTTTTTTGATGCAAAGTAGATGTGTTCTATTGTGTCTTAGCTGAGCTAATCAATATATCACCTCAGATACACATTGGTTATCTTTCTTAAGAACACTTAAAATCTGTTTTTTATTTTCAGTAACTTTCAAGCATATAATCCATTATGATACACTATACTGAAGTTCAACAATTCTCTTGAGAATTTTTCTTTCTCTAAATGAAAATATAGCCTGTGAACAACATCTCCTCAAACCTAGGCAGACCCGGTCTACACCAACGTACCATCTGAATGTCTTTCCCATGCCCATTACCTGTTTAATCTTCCTCCAGGAACCATCTCTTGATGTCTTTTCCCAGATTCATGATTGGTTGGTTTCTGCCCTGTTGAACTTTGGGAGGATTTTTTTCCCATCAAATTCCTCAATCCCAGTTCTTCTGAGAGAGTGGGAGGAACTGGACAAATGCAAGTCCACATGGAGTTTCTTAACCTCCCGTCAGACTGTACGGTAGATGATCTTGCATCTCAATTGTCTCTGTGCCTAACAGTGTGTCCATAATGTCAAGTACACATCCTCCTCCTGCTTGGCTGTGCAGGCTCTGACATCCAGGACATATAAGGCTTTTGTTTCCCTCCTGTACTTCAAATTGTGTATCTGGCATGCATTTCCAAACCATCTACCAAGTATTTGAATAATGTGTTATCGTCCTCATATTTATCATAGTATTCCCCTTTCGTGCATCCACTTAGGGAGGAAGTCTCATTTAATCAGTGGTATTCTTTACTGCCTCACCCATTAAACTGATTATCCTTGGTAAAACAAACTTACTGTCATTGTTTGAAACCATGCAAGAAAATTCCTCCTATATCACATATGTCTGGAAAATTTTAATAACTAGCTTTCAAAGTATCTCCGAGATCTCTGAGAGAAGGAAGTGACCAACAGAAGCATTTCTTTCTTGATTCCAGCCTGTCTGGTGAATAAAAGGAGAAATGTTAATGTTCATAATTTCAAGCATTATTTTACTTGCTAGCTCAGAACACAGGAAAACTGCATAAGGCCAACTTCCCCACGGAGTTCATTCCACAGGGATTACTGTTTAGCTCTTAAGAGCAAAAATGTTGCTAATGTTTACCCACTGAATTTCCTCTTATCCCTTAGGGGCATTGGACTCAGACAGAACATGTGGAGAAAGCCTTGTTCATTGTGGGTTTTGTTTTTTTCTCTCAAAGTTCAAATCATCTTTTAACTAAAGTTATTATAGAAATGTCCACAATAGCCCTTGGGTTTTCAATAATTAAATAGCTGAGAATAATCAGGAAGTCTTGCCTGGATTGGAACTCTAAGGAGAATAACACAAAGGAAAGGAATTATATTGATAATAATAATAATTTGCATATGGGAGCCGCCATATTTTTCTCACTATATCCTAGAAATTCCCCTTACTTTAAGGTCATACAAGATTCCTGTAGTCCACTAACTAAGAGAAAGTCCACATGGAAACTCCAAAACATTCTTTTAACATTAAATCCTTTAAAAGTTCCCTAGTAAAATTAGATGTAGGGCTGGGAATAGGTCAGTGATAAAGCGTGTGTTTAGCATATGTGAAACTCTGAGTTCAATTTCCTGCACCATAAAAGAAAGAAGGAAAGAGAGAAAGGAAAAGGGGGGAAGAAGAAGAGGGGGAGGAGAGGGAGGCAGAGAGAGAGAGAGAGAGAGAGAGAGAGAGAGAGAGAGAGAGAGAGAGAGAGAGAGAGAGATATGCATTCATGCCATTGACTCCTTTCTTCTTAACCAATGTAAACTCAGTATCTTTTGATCAGCATAGTAGACAGTGATGTTCAGCTTTTCCAGTTAGTTCTGTGATGAGCAGGAGGGTTTAGAAAGACTGCTCAGATCCCAGGGGTCTGTGTGATAATATAGAAAGCTCTGGAGAGATGCCTAAGAATCCCTGGAGAGGCATCTCTGCCCACAGAAGATAAGTATGGTTATGAGGTTAGAGATGAAAAGGGCCCGAGGCAAAGAGTATCTCATGTGTCTCTATAAATTAGATAAGCGTAACCTCAGGCATCTGCTTCAGCTCCGGGGAAGATAGCAGAGGTTCAGGAATTAAGTAGTTTTTCTTTGGTTGAAATCTGTGGTCTCTGGTGAATCTTTTTGCCTTTCCAGAAGTAGATGCACATGTTAGAGTTTATTTGATTCTCCACACTTCACCCTGTGACCTCAGAATACTCAGGAAGCCTCATGTCAAGCAATAGCGATATCCTGGAAATGATGGTGGTTTGAGTGGCCCTTAAAGTGGAGATTTGAGAAGTTAAGCTTTGGGGCTCACTATGGTCATAAGATGTATAGTCCTTTTGGTCTAAAAGGATGTACACATTTGAGTGAACAGTGAATGCGCAATTCTGTGATGCTCAGAACATTTGTTACTGACTCTGCCCACAAAGTGTCTGAGAGGGAGGCTTCACAAAGGAGGGCCAATCAGACATTGTGATATATGATCCTCTTACAGTTATAATGAGCCTGTGTGAACTCCAGAGCAGGCATTATAGAAAGCTAAGCATTTTTTTTTTTTTTTGTGAAGATGAGCTTCAAGCATATGTTGGTTTTTTTTTCAATTCAAATTATTAAATTGCAGATTTGAGAATTGTTTCTTTTCCAATTTGTGCCAAGTCTCAAAATCCAATTTTATAAGCAGATTTCTGTATCTCCCAGGAGCTATTTACAAGTGCACCCATACCGTGTTAGCTGTTTAGTCTTTGCCAATTGTGTTTTGATAAGTATGCATATATCTTTACTTAACATATCTAAAGTCAATCAAATGACCTTTCAAACTATATAAGTTCAATGTAGCATGTAAGCTACATACACTGGAGTCTGACTATATTCGGAGTATAATATTTTAATAAAAGAGTAAAAGTCTTTGTCTAAATAAATCACAGTAATTGACCAGAGTTAGGTTTGGAAACCAGGGTACTAGTACATTCACAACAAAATTTTATCTAGGTTATTTTCTTACATAATATCCCAAGAAGCCATTGAGTATTTTAAAAATAGATTTATGTCTAACTACCACACGCATGTGATGCCCTTGGAGGACCAAGGGGGGGCGCCAGATCCTTTGGACCTGGAGTTACAGATGGTTGTGATCTGTTGTTTGGGTTCTGGGAACCAAGTCAGGGGCCAGTTCAAGAGCAGCCACACTCTTAACAGCTGAACCATCTCTCTACTTCGTCTTATTCGTATTTGTATTTAGAGCTATCTTCCGAACTCAGCTGAAATCCTACCCATAGGCAAGTCTAATCTAGTTTAAAATTTAAAACAATCCATAGCTATTCAAGAAATTATAGGCATTGCATTTAAAAAAAAATCTTAATGAAGATCTCTAAACAGTAACAGCTGATTTTTATCTGAGATGAGTTTTTATTTCAGCCCCATTTCTCTTTTTTGGATGCAAATTTTAAGCTAAAAACTTTCCTAAATTAGGAGCACATTTAAACTGAATTCTGAAAGCGAGTTGGACTTCCTTACACTCAGTATTTTTTTAAAAAAATTATTACTTTGAGATGTTTGAAAATAGTGTGTTCTTTAGAACCTCATTAAAAATGCACCTTATTTGGACTTTGACTTCACTCTGGTATTATTACCTACTGTTTGAAGGGAAAATATTAAAATATTTAATTAATTGAGGAACTGGCCCCTTAACAGTTGCAATTAAATGTAACACTCATGATTTCCATCTCATACTGATCGTCCGAGGAAGGGTTTTGAGCATATGCTCTGACCCCTTATCAAAATCTGTTGACTGGTAACATTAAGCTTATGTAAGATGCCCACCACACCCTCCACAAACCTCCAAATATGTCTGTCTCTTCTTCCATGTCAGAGGACAGGAAGTCAGCCCCACATAACAGGACCAGCTTCTCCCTTCCTTGGAGCACAGACTTCATTATCATATAGCCCTGGATCCATATTTTGCTTCTCCAATTATGTGTCACCTGGGAACACGATTTAACTACCCACAACTGTAGTTTCCTCATTAGCAAGTACGCTATTTGAAGGACCCACCTAGATGGTTCTTCACACCACATACCTCCTCCAGCCAGGAAATGGTGGCTTTGTATATTCTGGTGTGCAGTGTATCTGTTTATAATAGGCATTTGATAAGGTATGAAAATTCAGTTTACATTTTGGGTATTTTTATTTGTAAACAAATGATAAGAGCATTTTCCTCTCTCAATTTTAACCATTTGCATTAGGTTGACTGTATGTGATTAATGCTTTCGTGGACAAGTTAAAGATAGACTTGGGCCTAGTGAGATGGTCAGTGCTTAAGAACGGCTACTGTTTCAGAGAAGCAGTTTATGGCCTTGCCTAGCTTTCAGGTCCAGACCCACCTGTAGCAGCTTAGTCCCAAATAATCACACAAGGGCTTATATTAGTTGAAAGGTGATTGGTCTATAGCTCAGGCTTATTGCTTGCTAACTCATACACTTCAAATTAATCCATATTTCCATTTATGTTTAGCCACAAGGCTTGGTACCTTTTCTCAGAGCAGCTTTCTCATTTCGTTTCCTCTGTCTTTTGATGTTGGCTGTTCTCTGCTCTTCCACTTCCCAAGATTCTTCTAATCTGCTTGCCCCACCTCTATTTCCTGTCTAGCTACTTGACCAACTAGCATTTTATTAAACCAGTATTTACAGCGACAAATATTGACAGTATACAAGAGCACAGTCTCACAGCAACTCAGCACCCACAGAGTGGCTCAGAATCTTCTGTAACTCCAGTTCCAGGGGATCTGTTGCCCTCTTTGGGCCCCCATGGACACTTCACATGCATGTGTGCACAGACAGACAGGCAAACATCCAGGTGCATAAGTAAAATGAAATAATGTTTAAGATATCCTTGGGTTTTTGCTGATCATTGTCAAGCTTAGATTGTCAAGTACTGTAACAAGTCTTAAGCATTCTAAGAAAAGAATAGAAAAAAGTAGATCAACATGTTATCAAAACTCACACAAAGGAAATTTGTTAGAATTTCCAAGACTGAATGCATATATGTAGACCAGACACCTTCATGGTGGCCAAGTAGGCACTGATGGGATACCAGGTTCTCTCTGACCAGCCCTGCAGGACTGCATACCTGGGCTGGGTCATCCTAGGGCCATCTGTGGCTGGATGCCCTTGCTTAGTGCTTTCATGAGACTCACCTGTAGCACCTACAGGAGGATTGGGATGACATGGTTATGACATCAACACTCAGTCTCATCCAAATGGTAATGTATGTCTAAAACAGAAAAAGGTAAATATGTATTATCTAGCATTTATGATGTTTCATTTGGGGAAGTTTTTTACAAATGAAAAAAAATTTTAATTGAGACAAAGACTATTTAAAGCTTATCAGGATGATGAGACTAGACAATGTTTGCTTTGTAGAATTCTACGAACAATCTTTCATTCTGCAAACATATATCAAACAAATTTATGTGCTACTATTTATAGCAAACACTCTGTGCTAGACCCTTTTTCTTACTGTGAACAAAATACTTGACAGGGACCCTTAGGGAAGGTTTGTTTTTGCTGAAGGTTTTAGGAGATCACAGTCTACTTTAGTAAGGGATGAGTGTCAGAGTGGCTGAATCTGTGGTGGTAAGAAAGTAGAGTGAGTGGTCAGGAAGAATAGACAGGAAGCAGAGAGAACATGCTGGAACCTTCAGAGCCCTGCTCCCAGAAACCACTTCTGAAGTCAAACCAGCCCTACCATTAAAGGCTCTATGGCTTTCAGAATAATCAGGGCATTCTACTTTCAAATTATAACACATACACATGTGTATACATATGGCTTATTTATACATATATGCAGATATATGTGCTATATGTTGGTTAAAAACCTGTATGTGTATAATCAACGTGTGTGTGTGTGTGTGTGTGTGTGTGTGTGTGTGTGTGTGTGTGTGTGTTGAGGGCAGTTTGCCAGTGATGCTTTACATAAATCTGAATTTTAAATTCTTTTTGTCCTTGGTAGGTTTTGTCTACTTGACATGAGAGGACACTTCAATTGAGAACATACCCCCACCAGACTAGTTTATGGTATATTTATTTTCCCGATTCATTATTGATATGACAGGGCCCAGTCCAACATGGACAGACCATCCCTGGACTAGTGATCTGAGTGATATTAAGAAATCAGGGTGAGATGGTCATGAGAAGCAAGCCAGTAAGCTGTGATCCTCTAAGGCCTCTGCCTTAGTTCTTGCCTCCAGGCTCCTGTCTTGAGTTTCAACCCTGGCTTTTGTCAGTAGACTGTGACCTGTAAGCCAGATGACCCCTTTCTTCTCCAAATTACTTTAGTCGGTGTTTTACCATAACAACAGAAGCCTAAGATATTCTTACCATGAAAGTTCATCTGAATTTCAGTCTATTTTTTGTCCTTCCCAGACTGACAAAGAATTGGTGCTAATAGGAGATCTGCCGGCTATAGCTTTTGCTTGTCTCTTCCGCTTCTTATGCCAGGATTCTCTTTAGAGCTTACATTTTCTTTTAACTGATTTGGAGAAAGAAGAAAATCATTTATACTTTGAAACTTTTATTTCATTTAGTGAGGGACGTCTTAGATAAGAAAATTAGTTGTATGCATAAGCTGTCCCCTGCACTGACTCTAATGCTGACACATGTCACCATGATGGGTGAGAGTGCACCTGTCACCTTCTCTTAGAGTGTCTGTCACCTTAGAGTTGTTGATAGGTGATTCTTGGCCATATACACTTATTGAGGTTTGAATGTCAATGTACATCACAGTTATCGTCCTCTTTTCATATTGTAGATTCTCAGATATCTTTCCAACGATCCACTATGTAAAATAACTCATTTCAGGGTGTATCTTTACAATTTTGAGTCTATTACTTTGCAAAATAAATGATCTGCAGATACGATTAAATCATTGGAGAATCTCAAAAAAAAAAAATACAAAAGAATTTGCATTTTCACCTGGAAGGAGAAGTTATGGAAGACAATTTTTTGGTGGTGTTATAGAGAAGCAAATGACATTATTGTAGCAGAAACTGTTAAAACTCTTAAAATGAGCAAGAGTTTTTACTTTTTGCAAGGCAGGCTTATTTGTAACTGGAGTTTTTTAGGGTCAAGTCCTGGGTCATGTTACAGTCCTGCATACTCCAATATACCAAGTAAAGAAAAAGGAGATTCATTCCATGTGGCTGCTTTGTGAAAAGGAAAGTCCCAGGGGTCCAGAGATGACCCTCGTCCATCTGCAGGGTCAAGCATGACATTTAGTTTCAATATAGGGTGAGAGGTAAGCATCCCAGTCAAGGAGTGGTCCCACCCATCACTGGCCCATCCTTGTCTTGACTTCTGTCTTTCTGTTGTCCTGATAAGTAGTCGGAACCGTGTGAAATATCTTCTCAGTTGACAAGCTTCACCTCTGATATGCGTTGGCTTCAGCACTGTCTTCCTCACCATGAATCTCCTGGGGAAATGCCAACGCCTTCTGGTTCATTGTCTCATTAGTTGAAGGGAAAGGACATAAGTGTCTTTCTACAATTTCTTCTCTGCTTCCCAGTAGTTGGAGCCCTAAACAAGTAGAAGTTAGTATGCCCAAACTGTCCAAGTGCCAAAGTCAAGAAACCCTACTCTAGTGTCCCTCTCCATGAAGTATGATTTTTGGCCCAAAATAGGGCCATGAAGCTGAAAATTGGGGTTGTGTATAATTACACCCATAGAATTTGTGCTACTAATGCAGCAATGGCCATGTCGTGCCAGGCTAGCCATTATTGTAGTCTACAGGGTTCATATCTAGGACCTTTGGCAACAAGCATAGCACCTTCCAGCATTATGAAAGCTATCTGGCAGGGGTGAAGCTTCAGGGTCAGTAATAGCTTGATCTCTATATGTGATATGAGTCAAGTGCACAGTGTCTTCAGCAATAGGTCTTACCTGCAAACTGTGAATAGTGACCCAGAGTGTTGGTGGTCCCTCGTATGCCAACCATATTCCAGAGGACAAACACATACCTAAGAGTATACAGCATAACAAGCCTGGACTAATTGCATTTTTAAAAAATGAATATATAGAATTGGGTGATTAGGGAAGAGGGCTGAATTGGGGAAGAGTCTGAAGAGGAAAGCGAATAGGACTAAAATACAGTGTATGGATCTGTCAGACATTAATTTAAAAACACACCAATCAACTGAAAAGTTTCAAAGATGCTGCACTTGTAGAAATATGTATTCATCCAAGATTTAATTTCTTATATAAAGACAAATAATCACATTCATCTCATTATACAAAAAAAATTGCTTTTATATCTAATACATGTTAAAATTGTGTGTATACCAAATTATTGCTTTAAAATAGATTTCTTTATATTTTTGGTAAATATTGAGTTCCATGCCTATTTTATATACATATCCTAGGTCCTGAAAATGTTTTAGAGAAAAAAGGTCACGATTGGAAAACATCTAAGATGCCTTCCTTTATGTGACTATCAACTATCAACAATATCACAGGAAGGCAGAGTGAGAACCTGTCTGTCTACCAAACACCTTCTCTGGAAATGAGGGCGCTAACTCTTCTCAAAGTTCAGATGCATAGAAGCCATTCAAGAATTTCATTTAAAATTTTCATTTTCCTGAGAATTTCACACATACATACTGTATATTTTGATCAGATTCATCTCCCCCAACACCAGAAATTTTGTTAAGGTGCAGAACTAAACTTGTCCTGTGAGGGTCTGCAGTTCTCAAACTCCTAAGTAGTACTGGTGCTTCCAAGGTGGGGCTTTATCTTCTTGGGCCCAGGAGACACATAGTTCTGCATAAATTTATTGGAAGGAATCTGAGGGAAAGCTAGGTAGGAGAAGTAATTCCTCTATCCAACCCAAATTGGGTTTAGAATGCTCACTTTTAAGTAAAATGATTTAATTAAATATAATTTTGTTTCCAAAGTTGTATATAAAGCTTCAAGAAGGCAAATGGATGTTTTATTAAAAGTGACAGGCTTAACCACTTTCCAGTTCCTGCTCTGCAGGAACAGATCACCAGAGCCAGTGTGGCAATTCTTCCAGTGTTTGTGTGGTGATTCTTCCAGTGTTTAAATCCACAGCAGTAAGCAGTCCTTCATAACTGCCATTGCTGATCCCCCCTTTGGTTTGAGATAATTAATTATTTCATCAGTAGAAATTAAAATCAATATCCTTACATCTTAGTGTTCTTTCTTTCCATATCCATGCACATAAGCATATCATATATGCACATATTCCCATCCTTTGAAGAGATTTCATAGTAATTTTTGTTGGATTGGCATTCGTAATTCCGGTGAATATATAACTATAGTTCAAAATTATATTATTGGCCATGAATGCTTTTTCCAAGCAAACACGTTCCATAGAATCATCTGTCTTCTTCCTTTCCCTAGCGTAGTATTTGAACTCTGAGTCTGCACATACTCTCGTGGTCATATGGCATTTAATCTAAAGCTGATCTTAGCCTGCCTTTTCCATGTTTCTCCTTACTTCCTGACCCAATGCCATCCTCTTCCTTGACAAATGCCTTTGTAGGGCTCAGCTCATTGTGCCATTGAGTCACTTCTGTTACTTCTGGGTACGAGGTCCCCAAGAGGGAACAATTGCTGATAAGGAGGAAGGAACTTCTGAAGTTGAAGACACTGAAGTCATGAAAACACTGATTGTCTTCTATATCCTTACCATCCTGTCCCCTCCCCACATCTTCCCAAGTCTTCATGGGATTTTGTGACAGCTTTTATTAGACTTTTTCAGCTTTTGGAACTGAGCATTCTCTGATAGGCCAAGCAGGCTGCTGCTATGCTGGTGACTTCCCAGCATGCACCTGTTGTCTTCACGTCTCTTCTACAAAGGCATAGTGTGCAAGGAAAATATAGATGTAAGAGAGAACTCAGAAACCAAGAAATAGAAAGAAAAAGAAAAGCTAATGTTTCAGGACAGAAAGGCTCTGCTCTGAGCCTGGAGGGCACCTTTGATGTGAGTTTTCAAGTTTATCAACAGGAAGAAATCCAACTTTGAACATCCACAAATGAGGGATTTGTACGAGTAATGTTATTTATGCTTACCAACAGTTTAAAAGCAAGACACCAATATTTAGAGAGGCTTGTCAATTGACTTTAGTAAAATAAAGGTGTCAGAAATTAGACCCAGCTTTCTTTTTTAAAGTCTTATCAGACTATAAGATTCTCAGCACTAAAAGAAATGTAATGTCTCCAACACAAAATTCTCACTCTGCCCCAGCTATTCAGGCTCACACATGCTGTGACCAGCACAGGAGGTCGATTCCTGGCTGTAGTTTGTTGACAGCCCTCTGATATCAGGTATTTCTTTGTTCTCAGCTTTGCTAAGGAATTTGCTAGAAACATCCTCATGCTGATGAAAGGAGCCTACAGACTGACATATATCTAGTTAATGAATGCTCAACTTGTGCTTACTATGGTAAGGATTCTACATGTCCTCAGCATGGTGACTTAGGGAATCCGTCCACTGGATAGCATGCTTATTACTTTCTCCTGTTCCCTCCAAACACTGGCTATGAACCCAAAGTCCCATTAACAGCTACAAAGCACTAAATGAAGCTTTTGGAGGAGACTTTTATGAAGTCAGAAAGCAAAAATCACAGATCATCAGAAGACAAGCACAACCCAGGTCCTCTCTCAGAGAAAAGACAATGTTGGATGTGTAATAAGACAAAACTTTTTATTTGAGTGAAGAAATGGCATGCAGCCTGGGTCGTCTAACCAGTGTGAAGAGAAACCCATGAGGCACACAAATGCCCCACCATAGCCTGCCATAGGATGCACATGGCTCTTTGATAAATGCCTGCACATGTGCTTCCTTGTTCTGTGAGGTACTTTGAGGAGTGTGTGAATCTATAGTTCTCTCTTATTCTGTTCCTCAGTTTTCCGGTAACCTTTGAAGCAGTAAAATCCATAGGCAAAGAGATTGAGTTAAAAAGAACTTGAGGAGCTGAAGAGGTTCATCAGTTAGGAGCACTTATGGCTTTTGCTGAGAGCTTGGTTCAGTTCCCAGCCACTACAGGTGAATCACAAGCATTGTAACTGCAGTTTCAAGAATATGATGCCATCTTCCGGCCTCTGCAGGCACAAGACACACATATTGTATACACACAGGCAGGCAAACACACTCACATAAAATAATTTTAAAACCAAGAACTTTGGTAAACATTTAAAATATGTTAATTCTGGAGTGTTTGGTTTTTCTCTGACATTTTAGGCAAATGACTTCTGAAAATTCATTTTCCAAGTTCTTGAATTATTTCCTTTTGATTTTTATTAATTTGCTTTTTAGACAGGGTTACTATGTAGCCCTGCTAGTACGGTGCTCTGCATGCAGCCAGGTCTGGTTGTGAACTTGTGGCTATCATCCTGCCTCGAAGATCTCTCTTTAGTGTTGGGATTACAAGAGCATGTCACTACACCCAGCTCTGATTTTTATCCCTATGCCTTGTCAGATGTATTATTATTTCCTTCTTTTCATTTTGGATTCTTTGCCACGAGTACAAAAAGTACAATATGATTCTCATTGGTCCTAAAGATATAGTATAAATTGCATGTGTCTATATAGCAAAAACATTTATAACCTCAATTAAAGAAGAAAAAAAATACATCCAATACACCCATGAAAACAATTACTGGAAACATTTTATGACTTTTTGAAATATTTATAAAACATGATTAATTCATGCAGGCAAGAATAAAGTTGTAAAAACATTTTAAAAACCCAACAACGAAGAACAAATAGGCAAACTACAAATAAGATCACTGTAGTTGTATTGAACACAATACTCCAAAGTGACGACTGAGTCAGAAAAACAGGAGCAAACAGACTGCATATTAGAGCAGCCCTGCTTTAAACATGTGGAAGTAAAATTAAGATTTAAATTTTTGCAAAAAAAAAAAAAAAAAAAAAAGAGATGCCATAGATTTCAGTTGCAAAAACAAGCGGTCATTTAAAGTCATTTAACAGTTCCCTTGAACAACTGACTGGCCTTAAGAGTTAAAATGGCCTCTTGTCTCATGTCTCAGTAGAAATGATTTTAGACAATCTTGGAGAACTGACTTCTCCGTATACCCTCAGATCCATTTTTTAGGATTGATTATGAAATGTTAACACTTGACTTATTTATTTGTTTATTTACATATTTATGTCATGTTTAGGAATATTTTTTGACATGTGTGTGCACAGTGCCCTGTAGTATGAGGTTTCTGGCCCAGACTTTTGGGCCTAACCTCAAAGTTTAGGTCCGCAGACCCGCAGACCCACAGTCCCACAGTCCTACAGAGACCCACAGACGCTTTCATTAGTTTTTGGCTGATCAGCCTCAGGCCCAGGCATATCACTTGCTAGCTCTCTACCCTTCATCTAACCCATGTCTCTTGTTCAGCCATGCGGCTCGGTACCTTTCTTTAGAGCAGCATAGTTGTCCTCGGCTTCCTCTGGCTTCTCTCTGGTGCTCTTCTGGCATTCTGCTCTCAGAGATTTTCTTAGTCTGGTAGCCCCGCCTACACTTCCTGCCTTTGGCCAATCAGCTCTTTTTATTAAACCAGTGGGTGGGACAATTATTTACCATGAAACAACATAATACCCCTACAGTGCCCACAGACTAGAAGAGAGCACCAGATCCAGTTACAGACGGTTCTGAGCTGTCATATGGGTGCTAAAAATTGAACCTGGGTCCTCAGCAAGGGCTGCAAATGCAAGATCAGTGCACCATCCTCCTAGTACCCAAACAGTTTTTATTAATAAAATCCACAATTACATCTTTTCTCTAACTGCATAATGTGGTAGGGGAAGTTAGCATTCGTGTCTGGGGTAATGAGCCAGGGCCTCTGTAAAAGGGAACCTGCCACAACAGCCATCTGACCTTTGGAAACATTTTGTACTATTCTGAGAACACAGCTGAAGACAGGATTTGTAAAGTTCATAGCTATCCACTGCTAGAATCCTTTGTCAGGAAAAATTAACAGGAGCAGGTTCATAGGAGAAAATCTGCACAAAAAAGGTGTGCTGGGGCTTAAACCTCACTAAGCTTGCAGAATGTATGCTTCTTTCTGGGCCTTGGCATTTCCCTACTCTATTATTAGCAATCAAAATTAAAGAAGGTCTCTCATTATCTGCATTTTCTTAGTGTCCTTACAGGGTTTTATTTGAGTTTATGAGAAACTAGTGAGCTGTTGCTCTTACTTCAACAAATATTTTCCTCATTAGTATCAAATTTTCTCCCTTAAGAACAAAATGGAATAAATTTAATGCATTGAGAATGTTTTAAATGTGGCACCAAGGAAGCCTGCCTTTAACATAAGTGCTTGTCAGCAAATTTTTGCTTGGCTTTCTGGGTAGGGATAATTATGCCACCTTTGGTTGTGAACTACATCCTGATGCCAGAGAGTTAAAACAAGAATATCTCAGAGTTAATGGGATATAATATAAATTCTTTTTTAAAAAATTTTTGTTTCTTTGTATTTTGTGTGTTTGGCTACATATATGAATGTGCAATATGTGTGTGCAGTGCTTGTTGAAGCCAGGAGGGCATCTATCTCCTTTGTGAACCATCACATAGGTTCTGAGAACCCTACCTCAGTCTTATGCAAAAGCAGCCAGTGCTCTTAACCACTGACCAATCTTTCCATCCCTCGGCATCGTGTAATTCTTGTTATATCTAGTTTGCAGTTTTACTATGTTTTTTAATTAAAGCTTTTTGAGACAACAGTTACACATGTTAATGCCTACTTATTTGGACATTTGGTCTAATATTTAACACATTTAAATACTTAAGCAATTAATCTTCAGCTCAGTCTAATTTTAGAACATTTTATGATCCACCAAAAAAATCCATGTGATCATTACCAGCTGTTTCTCATCACCGTAATACCTGCTTCTTTTATTTGTTTTAACTTGATTGTTTTTTATTTGTTCTACTTCTGTTTTTTGGCATAAGTCTTAATTAAAACTAGCTATTAAAGATTCTAAATTCTCCACACATTTGATCTTGTTTAGAAGAAGGGATTTCCTAATTGCTGCAGTTGTTGGCTGGCTCGCTTAGCAGTACAGTCTTGGGCATTGGAAGTGGGCAAGACCATCTTATGACAGCATGTGTTTGCAATGTTTCTTCATCGCCTCTCTGTTAACCATCATCCACTGTAGCCAACGTTAAGCCCCATCTGTCAGTAATAAACACTGTCAGCCAGGCTGGCCTGAGCACTGTAGGCAGCCTGCGTGTTCCCACAAGGCCACCTTCACTTCCCTTGCTTTGGACATGGAGATTTGTTCAAGCTTCAGCCCAAGTCTGGTCATTCGGTTCATCTTATTATGAGGATTCCAGCTTCAGCTCTTGGTCTGAACTTCACTGAAATTTTGATCCAATGACCCCACGGTGGAGGACCTCTCCTGGAAGCTTCTCTTCTCACATACATTATTAAACTCTGTGGCTTTATGTCCTTGGCTTCCCATTTCACTTCTGGTCCTGAAAATATTTATCTTGTCTTAACATATTTTTATTTAATTTTAAGTATATTCTCTATTCATGCCATGCTATTGTTCCTGTGTTCTTCTGGCTGTGTGCACACCTGCACCCAAGTGTAGGTCATCTGTGTCGGGACTTTCACAGAGAGATATTAAAATGCCATCTAAACCATTGAGAAGCTTCTGATATGCCCTGTAATCTTTGTGCTTCAGGCTCATCTTTGCCTCTGGAATGTTTTAGTTCTGCCTCGCTGCTCAGGTGTCTGGAGACTCATGTCTTATTATTTTTAAACTAAAATCTAGTTTTTGGCTTGAGGTTTGGGCTTTGGAGTGTTGAAACACAAAGATAAGGTAGAGTCTTTTATGTAGGAACTGGTGACACAATTTGAGGTTTTAAAGAAATGGATTGATATACCTGTGGGATTCAGGATGCACTGTGTTGGAAAGACATGGAGACAGAACACTTGACTACATGTTCCTCTATCAAGAGTTGATGAAACGAAATGTTAAGAGAAAAAAATGGGTCCCCATCGCAGAGAGAGGTTATAGCAGCTGTGCCCTTGTTGGTCTGTGAGCCTTGGTATCCTTGATTTTATTTATCTCACCTGTTGTGTATGTGCATGTCCACTGCTCTAGCTGGCAGTGGGAACTGGGAAAATGGAACTGACAGATGAGGCAGATTAAAGTCTCTTGCATTAGCCAGTTTTCTTCAAAGCTTCAGACTTCTGAGGGCGTTTCCATAGAGACATATAAACTAATAACAATAGCCAGGTGTAGTGAGTACTTTGAAGTAAACTCACTCCTATCTTCTCCACCTGGGAGAGACAAAAAATATAACCCAAGAATAACTCTGAAGAAAAAGAAGAGGAAGAGGATGAGGAAGAGGAGGAGGAGGAAGAGGAGGAGGAGGAAGAAAAAGTGGAAGAAGAACAAATTGAGTCGTAAGACTTTTGTCATTGTTTCTTGGAGTTCTCACAAGCACTCATAAATCTCTTCGTACAACTCCATTCTTGGGCTATGTTCCATCAACATCTTAAATTTAACATAAAAAGAGTCTATGCCAAGAGACGATGATCAGTTTATAGAAATCAACAGGTTGCAGATAGGGACTCAAGAGATGGATCCTTGGTTAAAAGCACTTTCTGCTTTTGACGAGGACTTGGTTTCCATTTCCAGCATCTACATACATGGTGACTCACAACCCTCTGTAGCTCCAGTTCCAGGGCATCCAATCTTGCTCTGGACTCTGTGGACACCCTCATAACTGGGTGCACACAAATATGTGCATTTGTACACACCCACACACACATGCTCACATATAAAAATAAAAGGTAAGGAGGTTTTTAATGTTCAATGAACTTCATTAAGAAGAAGTGAACCTTCCCATAAGTAATCCCAGAACTCAGGAAGTTGAGGAAGGACTGTAGGTTAGAGGCTAGCCCAGGGTTGACTGAGAAACTAGATCTTTCATGCATCCTATCCCAAGGATGGCATCATGCACCTTGTCTATTCAAACTGTTGCTAATGAATATTCAGGAATTTCATTATTTATTATTACATATCAAATTACAGGCCAGTCAGGGCCTGTCTCCATTAACAATAATAATTATTATTAATTTTCATGTATTTTGTCAGACTTTCACAGTTGGCTTTTGCCGAGATTGAAACTATTATTTTTAAAATTTAATTCTCTATATCTATTTAAATATATACATATATTTATAAATATTTATGTGGAAGGCATAGATTTGTAGTGAGATTATGTTACATTGTAAATAATTGTCCTGCCTACTGGTTTAATAAAAGCGCTGATTGGCTGAAGGTAGATAGAAAGTTTGGGCGGGGCTATCAGACTAAGAAAACTCTGGTAACAGGAAGAACAGAGCAGAAATGCCACAGAGAAACCACGGAGACATCATGAAGAGACGTCAGCAGATGCAGAGGAAAGAAATTGAAATGCTTTTCTGAGAAAAGGTACTGAGCCTCATGGCTAAACAGGATAAGAGTTAGTTTAAGAGCAAGAGCTAGCAGGCTATATGCCTGGACTCCAGGTCAATCAGCATACAATTAATACAAGCATCTGGTACTGTGGGTCTGAAAGTCTGAGCCACCAGGCTAGGCCAGAAAGTCCGGGCCAGAAACTTAATAATACATAGTTTCATAAAAGAATTTTACTAGTTTTAATAAATGTATGTGCATAAGTCACGAAACGGTCTTTGTATTTCTGTTTGGTATGAATTTCCCATTGTCACTCACAGGCAAGGAGTAATCTGCCTTCTGTCATCATTTGTATTTCCTGTAAATGGACTTAAACTATATAGTATTTAAAAAAACATCTGGTTTCTTTCTCACAGAATTCCATTCTGAGACTTATTTATGGAGTCGCATGAATCCATCAATCATTCCTTTTTATTGCTGAATTGTGTTCCTTGTACAGATGTGCGGTGTTCTATTCATTCAATAACTAAACTGTGGCTTTGGGTCACTCATGTTTGAAACTGAATTACATGCCTGTGAATTCTCATACTCTCTTCCTACTGGCAGATTCATAAATCTGCCCATTTTCCTACTTCATCTCCCCTTTCTTTGTGTATTTTTAATTTGTTGTAACTTCAAATCCACCCGTCCTGTTTGCTTCTCCTGTTTATTTCACCCAGAATCTTGTATGACTGATATTTATTTCGCATTCCTTCATTCTAAAATAATTTACATTTCCTCATGGTATCTGCGTTTTCCTTTATACCCTGCACCTTTGTTTCTGATTATATTGATTATATTTCTAGCGATGGCATATCTCTTGTCAGACTTGGCAGATTTTGACACGGTACCATGTTTTCATGGCCAATGCTATGAGAGCTTTATGATTGAGGTACATATAATGCTAGGCTTTGATCCAGTGCAGGGGTGAGTCACATAGAGAAATGTCAGTGTTCTGAGTCCAGATAGTAAGCTCTGAAAAGCAGGCCTCTCACCTCCTCATGCTAATGGTACAGAGCTTTGTTTTCAAAATGTCCCAGATCGGTGAGAAAGCCCAGCTCATTGTTAGGTCCAAAGGACCCATCAGCCTCTCTTCCTTGGGACAGCTTTGCACTGTGGCCTTTGATTTAACTGCCCTTGTCTTCTGGAGCATAGGCTGCCCATTCCTGACTGGTATTCGCGAGATTCGGACAGACTCTGTACCCCTACGGATTGACTTCTGTCTCATTTCTTTCTGAGCTCTGTCTCCCTCCAAAACCTGGCCAGTTCTGTTTGCAAAGTTGCTTTAAAACTGGAATTACATTTCCTTTTATTTATGAATTAAAATGATACCTCTTTACTGTGCACAGTACAATATTTTAAACCATACATGCATCAGGCAATAGGTAAATTGAGGTGATTAACGTATTTTCATTCTATTTTGTCATGTATTTTTCTTTTAAAAATGATACAGACTAATATATTACTATTTATGTTTTCAAAATAAATTTAATTTTGGATTTTCTCTATCAGTGAAGTATTTGTACTGTGAGCGGTACAGATCTTGCATGCCTTGTGACATAAGTCACTGTCATTAGAAGCTGAAGCAGCTATGTCCTTGCACGTGAGTGTGTGTCTGCACTGGGAAGGTGAGGCTTTGCCTTGCAAGCTTGTTTTGCTTTCAGGGTCTGACATTTCTCTCTGTTCTATAAGACGGTTATGATCTTCACCACATTTTTGGATTGTGGTAAAACAGGAGAATGGGACTAGATATCTTACTATTAAAACTGCCTTGGGCTGTATTCATCAGCCTCTGGGATTAGCCTATATATCTTTCTCTCTGACTTCATCAGATTATCACTTGATTTACCCCCAATAACTTGGTTTTTTATTAGTTAGTAAATTTTTCCCAGTCCAATCATCAGAGTTTCCTCTTCCTCCTCTCCTTCCAGCCCCTCACCCTATAATTTTAAAAACCTTAAGGAATGAATTAAAGATATTCTTTTGTATTTACTCTTGCATTTACTATAGGCAATTCACCTTACTTTTACTTATAAGAATAACATTATATGTTTTCTAACAGAAAGAATTTGTCATTATTTATAGAGTAATAAATATACTAGTGATATTTTTCAGGTTTATCTGAATCTGTCTTCCTTTCTGTGTGGTGTTTTAGCTTAGAGAGTCAATTCTCTTCATCCATAGATACAACTAACCTTTGAATAAAAGCAATTTATTAAAAATGTCTGTATTGGACATACTTCCAGGTTTCCTTTGTCATCATTTTCTAAACTATGTAGATCATCAGGTTTATACACAACCTTCACACTGTGTTAGGTACCCACATCCCACAGGGATGACTCAGAGCTTGGAGGTCTATCCAGGCTGTATGTAAACACTCCTACATGTAGATTCTGGAGCCAATATTCTGCATCCAAAGGATGAGTTTCTGATAGTGCCATCCTCTGTAAGCCAAGCCTTCAGACACATGAGTCTATGGGGACCAGTTCTCATTCAACCAGAACAGAGCATTTCTAATGTGCTGAGAGCTAATGAAAAGCAACTGAGCACTCAAGACATTCATCTGGGCAGGGATAATATCTCTTTTCCTGTATAACAGAAGTCTGGTGGTGAGAGCAGTAAGTTTCCCTAAGAGGTTTTACCACTTACTCTTGAATTCATTATCTTGTCTTTAATTATAATTGTTACACACACACACACACACACACACACACACACACACACACACACACACACACACACACACACACACACACGAGTATATTCTTACATGTTCTACTCAGTCCATTTAATTTCGCTTGTATGTGTGTTTGCAACGGCTGATCTTAGACAATCAACCAGGAGGCACTTCTCTGAAGAAGACCGACTCTCCCTCCTTTAGAAGCCATGGATGCCCCATAATTCCTCATCTAGGAATGGGGTCTTGTGAAAATCTCACCCACATAATTGGCAGGTCTTGTTTAAGTGGCCTTATCATTGAGATATCTTGGGTGTGGCTTTCCTCTCATATCCAGAAGACAGTGTTTCCCCGATTCTCCAGTTTTCAATATTTTTTTGCCTTCCTTGTCTTTGATGTTCCCTGAGCCGTAGACATAAGTTATGGCAGAAATGTGCTCATTGGGGTTGGATATGCCAAGCAACAACGATATTGGCTAATCTCTGTGCTTTGTCACGGCAATGTCTATTTCCTTTATATCTATAATTTCTATCTTTTAGAACCTTAAGGTTTTGTGTGTGTGTGTGTGTGTGTGTGTGTGTGTGTGTGTGTGTGTGTGTGTGTGTAACAATTAAAGAAAAAGAAGTCTTGAATTTGACAGAGAGTAGTGGGAACTGGGAAGATTTGGAATTAATGAGAGATTACAGAGGAAATAGTATTTACATGTTTTTAAAAAGTAAGAAGTTAAAATTATTTTTCTTCAAAATTTTGAGATATGTGTTGCCTTTATGATTGTTTTATACTAAACCTTTTAACTAAAGCTAGTAACTATACACAGGGACACTGTACCATAAGTTAGTGGGCACTTAGGAACTGAATACAACAATGAATACTATACTCAAATCTAAAAACAGATGTTTCCAACACTCCAAAAGCAACTCCAGGATCTTGCCATTCACTACTTGATAATAATTTCTTAGAGGTTTTAATACCAGTTATGTATAGATGTCATATGCAAGCAATATGGTGTCATACTTTGGTGCCAATCATTGAGTTGTCTTTGAGAGCATTCTCCTATAGATTAAATGCATGAAGTTCCAGATGTTTAACTGAGTAAGTGCTTAGAAATGCCCTCCACAAATAAAAACTACATCATGAGGTGCACATGTTAGCAATTATTTTGAAATCCCTGACTTAGTGAGCAAGCCCACGCCGCATCTCCTGCGCACTCTGTTCATCTCCTTTGCCCCTCTTCCTCACCTCAAAATGAACATGCCCACTCTGCGCAAAGCCTCACATAGCTTTCTTCTTGTAGCCCACGGGCTCTAACAGACCATAACTCAGAGTCTCTTCAATGATGATCATCCCTGTCCAGCACAGTGACTGGGTTTCATCATTTTATTTTGTCCCAAGTGGTTGACTAGTTTGGGAGGTTTATAGTTTGGTTTGGACACTCTTTCATTGCACAGTCTATATTTGTCAGCTTCCCAAGCTAGTCAAGCCAGAGAGCAAATCCTCGTGAGACTGTGCACATGTGGATGATATTTGCAAAGGCTCTCACAGTTGATGGACATTAAAACCACAACAGCCTCTCAACTTGGAAACTGTTCTCTGCCATGGATGTCAACTTCAACCCAGTTATTGCTTCTCTGGATTTCTCCCCATCCCTCTGAAAGCCAAGCATTTTCAAAACTGGAAGACAGCCATACATTATTTGAAATCACAATTCTTAAACTTCAAATTAATAAGGGACAACTGGTGTAATTATCCTAATTTTGAAAATGTATTTAATTGTTATATTTAGTGAAACAAAAGAAAGACAGATATGACTGATAGTTACATTTTTACTGATAGCTGACATTTTTCTCTTAAATAATTTTTTATTTGGCCACTCCTGGTCTATGGGGTTATGTGGAGGAAGACAGCTTGCATGTACATGACTGAGGGACCTTTAAAAGAACACAATCCCCCTACACATACTGAAAGGAAAGAGTTTGTCACTGCTTTTAAAACCCCACTATAGGAAATACGTTTAATGTGTTATATTTTAATTATATATTTCATGTGTATGAGTGTTTGGCTGCATGTGTGTATATGTACTATGTGTGTGCACTGCCTCCAAAGGACAGAAGATGACTTTAGGTCCCCTGGAACTGAAGTTACAAACAGCTGTCAGCCACCAGCTCGTTGCTGGGAACTGAATCCTTGTCCTCTACAAGACCAACAAGAACTTTTGATCAATGTGCATTTCTCCAGCCCCTCACATATGCTATTATTAATGTGAAGGATGGACTGGTCAATTTATGCATACACAATGCATATTTAACTACTCCATTTTCATTGACATACATTATTTATGTTTAGTATGTACAGCACAATAATTTGTTACATGTGAGCGGCCTGTGATGATCAAAACAGAACTGCTGGCATTCCCATGACCTTAAGCCTGTTTCTTTCTCCATGCTGGGAATGCTGCCTTTTTAGTTGCATTGAAAGATATCATAAACTGTTTTAGACTGTGGTAGCCCCAACTTTGCTATACATTTTAAAGATAACGTAGGAATTAGAAGAGAAGCACAACGGATGGGAAGCTGATTTGTTTTCACCCACATGGCCATCTGTTCTTTGTATTTTATTGCAGGTGAATTCATTGCCACTATTAATGGTTTGGACGAAGAGGATAAAACACTCTGTCCTGAGTAACTTGGAACTCTGAGAACAAGACCAGACCTAAATGCCCTTGTGTGGAGTTTAGATCCTGTCTCCTCTTGAGATGATCTTCTTGCCAGTTCATCCAATCGACAGCCTTTCGTGACTCATTTTTAACCTTTGTACCCAGAATTGGTCTGAAACCAATGTAATGTCTTGTGACGCCAGTTTTTCTGTAGGGCTGATGGAAAAATGACGTGAGAGATGCAGTGGGGATGTTTGGGCTCACAATGGGCCTTTGTTTTGTCATAAATGATGTCAGAATCCACATACAATAGTTAGTGTATCAATCACATAGTTTCTATTTCTCCATATATATTATATTACACAGTGGAATATATAGTATTTTCAAATACCATGTGCTTTCTTCTAGATTTTTCTGTGGTGAAATCTTTACTACTAATTTGGATAGTTGGAGTTTTTTTATATAAAAAACAAACTTACTTTTATCAAACCTTTTGTTTGACAGTTCTGACTTATTTATGTGTGATAAAATATTTCAAAGAAAGCTAGTTTAGCTGCAGAATTGGTTCAGTCATTAAGAGCACTGGATGCTCTGACAAAAGACCCAGGTTCAGTTTCCAGAGCCAAGCTGTAGCTCACAACAATCTGTAACTCTAGACCAGGGGATCTGATGCCCTTTTCTGGCCTCCTTGAATACTAGTGACACATGTAGTAGACATACATGACAGAAAATACACGTCATATAAAATCGAAATAAATACACCTTAAGAAAGATAGATTCTTTAATCAGAAATGATAACATTATAGTTTATGTTCCCATCTTCCCACATGCCTGCCCCATGAATCTCAGTTCCCTCTCATTGAGGGCTCTTTGATCTGGCTTCTCATAGCTCTGTAGAGTTCAGGATTTTACTTTCCTATCATGACTAGTTTTCAGATTCCCACATTATCCCTTCTTCCTCCTGTCTCAGTCCCTTCCGTATATACATTAAATCTTTTCCTTCCTCTTGGGTACCAATGAGCTAAAAAAAAGAACACTAGCATAAATATGTGACCTCATCTGCCAAGTGTCACCAAACCACAAGGCTCCAGGGACCCCCGTGTGGGGGAGGGGGCACAAGAAAACCTTGCACTCTACTGCTCTTCCATCAACGTGTGCAAGGAGTTCTATAAGGGATGAGAAACACATGAACTAATGGTACAGAGTAGGAACTGTACATGTTCCAGTGTTTGCCTTCTGGCACACTCTGCCCCGCTTTCAGAGACATTTGCTGACTGTGTGGACAAACTAATGATGGGGCTTAGCATTGACTGAGTTTTGGGGTGGGGGCAGAGGAAGTTAAAGTAGCAATTTTAGTGGTTGTGTTGGCCTAGAGTGACAGATTGGAAACTTGAGTATGTTATTCAGGAGTATTTGCTGACTCTGGGCTTTTGTAGAAGACCAAGAGAGTTGAAATTTCCCTTTTAAAAAGGCAGAGTAAAAACGGACTATTCCACAGAGTTTAAGAAGCTAGCTCTGGTAGCAGAAGGACAGGAGTCTGAATTTGACTGATATTCTCAACATCAAGACATCTGTCAGCCTTTATAGCCATGCTGGAAATTAGCTGGGGGCTCATCTGAGTACCATTGATGTTCCAAGCTCTGTCTAGTGTGGTTTGGGAGAAATATGAGCTAGAAGTCTGTTGAGTTTTCCATCTAGAGCAAAATAGTGTGTCAGGAAGAGCTAGAAGACGCCCTTTCCAAACTACATCTAAAGGAGTCTAGAGCCAGGCTCAACTGATTAGACTGGAACAGGAGAAAAAAATATAATGATGCATTTAATGAATCATTAGCGGAGAAGAGGAAGGACAGGATGTAAATAATGCCGACAAATTAAATGTTTAAACTCTCAAACCCTGCAAGTAGGCAGAATACAAAGATAGTTACACCCGTCTATCAGGGGACTTAACTACTTAGTGGGGGACTGGAAAAAAGCTTGAGGCCACCCGAGCAAAGCCAAATATACAGTAAAATTAAAGGAGCAAGACTGTAGTTGCTGAGGAGAGACACCCCAATTATTTCATATACTGTCAGGATGTCTTCCACGTTAAAGTGAAATGAATCTTTTTTGAGGAACACAAATTAATGCAATCCAGTAGATGAGGAGAACATTTCGGGGTCAAGGCTGAACTAAAGAAAATAACTAAAGGCTTTAGTTTGTCTCATGTGGGATCGAGAGAAAAGGTTAAGAAGAAAAAGCAGCAGAGGCTAAAGAATAAGGTGAGAATCAACGTGCTGTAAAGTATCAATAAATATTGACGTGAACAGTCACTCTTGTTTAGAACTAAATGGTTAAATCTAAATTAAATGTGGAACTTAAACTCGCAGCAATTATAATGTGAAAATAAAATATGGAGAAATAGAGTTTGAAGGTGAGAAGGTTTGTCAGCACTGGAAATCAGTGAGTTTTTTTGAAATTTTTCTGTGGTCCTTCTAAATCTTTATTGTCCATCACTTAACACACTCTAAGAGATGAGTTTGGTTTGCATTTAAAAAGTACTGTGGGGGTTTTTGCATCTTTTAGTTACTCTAAAACGTCAGACAGGACTGTCTGTTATTCCTCAGATGTGGAAGAGGAAAGAGAGTGGCCCTCTACGCTGAAGACGTTTACGAGGTGTCTGCTCAGAGGAGTTCCCAGTGTTATACCCAGGCCTGTCCACAGTCGACACTGGCATCCCCAAAACAGTTTCCAGACTCTCTATTTCTTATCCGCTTGTTACCACAACATTCATGGTTGTCGTTGTCAACTGTCACATGCTTTCAGGGTCTGGCTGGGTGGGCGGCTCCAGCCTGGGAGTGATGAATCTGTGATCCTGCACACATGACCTCAACAATGTTTAGATTGTTTTCATCCCAAAGGGACCACGCCAGATTTTCCGGTGATGGTTCATGTAACTTGGTGCATGTTCATATGTTTTCCTTTTTCCATCTACCAGAAATTTAAGGTCTAGATGCTGCCCGTGAATACTGAAAAACCAATCATAGTGTGTGGACATTTTACAGAGCCCACACCACCCAGTGATCAGTCATATGAGGTCATTTGCCATTATCTCATGAATTTTTTCTTGAATTCATTTCTAGTCATACTTCTTGAACTTAGTTTTTAAAATGTTTATTATTATTTTGTCATGTATGTATTTGTATATGGAGTGTGTGTGTGTGCGTGCGTATGTGTGTGTATGAGCATGTGTGTTAGTGTAAATGTATTTGTGTGTGTAGGTGTGTTGTGTGTAGGTGTGTGTGTCTGTGTGCATGTGTGTATGTGTGTTGTGTGTAGGTGTGTGTGTGTTTGTGTACATGTGTGTATGTGTGTGTCTGAGTGTGTGACTGTGTATGTGTGTCTGTGTGAATGTATGTATGTGTATGTCTGAGTATATGTGTGTGTGAGTGTGTGTGTGTTTATGTGTATGTGTGTGTGTTTGTGTGTATATGTGTGTGTGAGTGTGTGTATGTGTATGTATGCATGTATATGTGCATGTGTGTGTATGAGTGTGTGTGTTTATGCGTATGTGTGTGTATGAGTGTGTGTGTGTATGTGTGTGTGGAGTGTGTATGGTGCATCCCCACAATGTGAGTGTGTTTATGTGTATGTGTGTGTGTTTGTGTGTATATGTGTGTGAGAGTGTGTGTATGTGTGTGTATGCATGTATATGTGCATGTGTGTGTATGAGTGTGTGTTTATGTGTATGTGTGTGTGTTTGTGTGTGTATGTGTGTGAGTGTGTATATGTGTGTATGTATGTGTATGTGCATGTGTGTGTATGAGTGTGTGTTTATGTGTATGTGTGTGTATTAGTGTGTGTGTATGTGTATGAGCATGTGCATGTATGTGTGTCTGAGTATGTGTGTGTATGATCTGTGTCTGAGTGTGTGTGTGTATGGTGTGTGTGGGTATGAGTGTGTGTGCATTGTGTACGAACGTGTGTATGGGTGTGTGTGTTTGTGTGGGATATGTGTATATGATGTGTGTGTGTGTATGTGTGTGTGTGTTTGTGTGTGTTCATGCACATACTACAGGCATTGCTGGTGGTCAGAGAAAGGGTTGCTTTTCTTCTATTATATAAGTTCTAACTTATGTTGTCAGGCTTGGCAGCCATCTTCGCTCACTGATCTACCTCACTGGTCTTCCCCTTACACTGTTAACTTTAGCTTTGAAATTTTTAAACATTTTTTGAGAATTTTATACATGTGCACCATATCACATCATTTCCATTTCTCCCATATCCTTCTCCTCCCTTTCAAATTATTGGCCATATTGACGCTCCATAGCCCATCTAACATTGCTTATTTTTATGTGCATCTTGGTATCAGATGACCTGACTGAGGGCTCATCCTTGGAGGAGACTGATTCCCCTCTCTTAGCAATCATTGATTGTACATTGTCTCATATGTGTGAGTCCTCATGAATTTCCCGAATCTACTTTGGCACATTGACTGGTTGTTATTGCTTGGGTCATGCTTAGGTAGACCTGGATGAAACTGCATCTTCAATATAAGACAGGAAAGTTCTTGTGCATTCTCTAGCACTGAACAGGAGCTGGTTTGATTTTATTTTGTAATACAATCCTTTCAGGATTTGTAAGCTTGCTCACTTTATTAGATAGTCATGTGCTTTAATCTTGATTAGAAAAACAGTATTTATAAGGAATCAAGATGCTTGGATAGCATAGTTTAAAAATTCTGAGTTTGAGCAAGGCATGGTGGTGTATGCCTACAATCCCAGGGGGATTTAGTGTCAGTTTGGGTTATAAAGTAAAATGCTGTCCCAAGAAAATACTTGTTTAGATTGTCAACTGAAGATCTTATTTGTTTCAGATGATCCTGACTGTAAAAAATTAATTTTAATGTTATAAACCAGAATAACAAGACTAACTACTATATGACCAGAGGAGATGATTTTAGAAAAACCATTTTAATAATGAAACCCTTTTATTTTTAATTCTGTTCTAATAATAATAAACCATTTTTCATATGTCTAATTTATCTCTATAGGTGCAAATGATGTTGCTCAGTGTTGTTTATGACATATGTATCTCATAGTGGTGACCACTGAGTCCATGTCCTGAGTGTGACGTATGACCCCCAGTGTTTTCAGCATCATCTAGTGTGAGTATCTCCTGCTTGCTTCTCAGTGGGCTCCAAGTCTGGCCTAAGTGTAGGTGATGATTGGAACTGAGAATGTGACCTGAGATTGGGGTGAGGACCAATAAGGTGTCTACATTATTGAGTGAGGGGGTGAAAAAGAGAGGTTGGAACAAATGAGGCTGATGGGGAGATGAGAATTAGTTTCAAATTCATCAATACATCTTCGGAATGAGTGCCTGAAAAATGGTAGCTGGATGTAGTGGGATTATGTTACATTGTAAATAATTGTCCTGCCTACTGATTTTATAAAACGCCGATCCGGCTGAAGGCAGACAGGAAGTATGGGCGGAGCTACCACACTCAGAAAACTCTGGGAACAGAAAGAACAGAGCAGAAATGCCACAGACACACTGAGAAGCAGGTGCAGAGGACACCTATGCTGCTCTGAGAAAAGGTACTGAGCCACATGGCTGAACATGATAAGAATCATAGGTTAGTTTAAGAGCAAGAGCTAGCAAGTTATATGTGTGGGCCCTAAGTCAATCAGCGTACAATTAATATAAGCGTCTGTATGTTTCAGTCTGTATGTTTCACCTCCATAAGACTTGTTAATCCAAGTGATTTGATTTCCTTACCCAAACTAAAGCGAACAGGGGGATAAGAGGCTTTACCCATGGGCTAGAGCATCTTTGGCATGGTCTTGCATTTGTAATTTTAGATTGACTAAGTGGTAATAGAACGTGCAATCTTCCCACCTCTATTAACAAAGGACTTCTTCCATGCTTTCATCTGCAGACCTTGTTTTTCTCCAAAAATGTGCAGTTTATTTTTGAAGAAAATATGGTTGCCATTAATGTCAATTTTTTCTCTCCAATGTTCTATCTGGTTCAAGTAGTGAATATAATTTTTTTTGTTTGGTAAGTTTATTTCAGTTATGCCAAAACCTGACATCTGCAGTTCTAAGTATATGCTAAGCTATGAAAAACAACGTGTTTTTTTAATTAAGGGTGACTTCAGACCTATAAACACAACAGTGAATCAATTTTCTCCTTGCTTCCCAGGAATGGGTGCTCACTCGAGCCAGTAGTTCATGAGTTAGTATGTGACAACTGGGATTTACTGGGTAGCTTCCAAATTTACAAATCTCATTCCCTCCTCTAGTACTCTGTTTCACTCCACTCCAGATATTTTTATCTGTCTTATGCTAAGCATTGTGAGAAATCATGGCCCTATATTCAGATCTGTAAGAATCATGAAATGTTATCCATCCCCTGAAAAATCTTCCAGTGTTGTGATGTGAAAATCAGTTAATAGGTAAGATCATGGGTAAAATGTACTTTTGGAACAAAAAGATCAAATAAATTGATGGCTGATAGAAAACATGATGGGGAAGGTGACATCGTGGCTGACTCATAAAAGAGATGTTAGTCAGATGGGGTGGGGGTGTGAGGTTGGCTTCCTAGGTGAATCTTCATTCTAAGCAGAGTAAAGAAAGACATGAGGCAAATAATATTTTAAGTTCATCATTGTAGTTTTGAAAGAACTAAATAAATGGAGCTGGAAAATATTTAAGAAGTAGGGCTGATGAGGAAAAGCTACAGTAAGGAGTTTGGCTTTAATCTTGAAATCGTGGGGTGACTTTAAGTGATATAAAGAGTATATGGGTAATTTTTAAAGATATTGATGATAGGGAATGAAAGGCAGAGAGAGAATGGGGTACATGTAGCAATTCATGTAAGAAATGATGGTGGAAAAATATCATAAGGTAATGGTAGAGTATTATGAGCACACATTTATCCCAAGTAGTTAGCTGGAAGATTTAGGAAGACATTTTGCGGGTATGTTTAAGCTGCTGGCCTTCTAAGCTTTCACTGATAGTTTGTAACAGAGAATACATTGCTTTGCTTAACATATAATGTAGATTCCTGTTCACTCAAACATCCCAGTAAACAAACATAATCCTTGTTTTCTTCATTTACCCCATGCAGTATTCTAGTATCTTCCAGCATCATTGGTATTCTTCTTGTCCAATCATTGCTTAGCACATTCAGTCTCTCTGCTCGTCTTGAGCATGTGCACACCCTGCAACGGCCATCTCTGCAGCTCTAGTCACTCGGCCTGGCCTCCATCCCATTCCATCCTCTTTAACTACCAACTCCCAGTCTCCAAAGTTCATTAGGGTGCATATTTGCCCTCCATTTATCTAATTGACCTGCTAAGTTGATTCATGTTATCATTTTATAAAGCATTCATGGGGCAATATGCACATGAAAGAAATTTTTACTCTTGCTGAAATACCTTCTATACGTCTACCCTCCCTTATTCATAGGTTTATCTGGCATATCCATTCACACAATTTTAAATATTCCGTGGGTTCATAGGGGCATGAGTCCTATTCATGAGGACACTATTCTCACAAGCTAATTGCTTTCCCAGGGACCTTAATGTCACCCCACTGGCAATTAGGATTATTTATGAATCTGTGACAAAAACATTCAAACACAGTGAGAAACAACAGTCTTCCAGGTAGACACATGCTGTGGACATTCCAATTATGACAATACAGTTTTAGCAGTTTGAAATGTATACTTGGTTGGGGCTTTGAATTTCCTGTTGTTGGTGATGCATTGAAAAAATAGATATGAGTTCTTTTTAATTAAAAGAGGCAGTTTCCTTCCTTATGTTATATATATAATACCTCATAATTTATGAGAGTGTTTTTATATCACCTAGGAATAGATAAAAGACACATAGAAATGAAAAATAAATCTGTGTAAGACTTTGGTTATTTTTCATATTTTATGTATAGCTTCATATAGTCAAATGTGAGACTTGAGTTCTAAGAGATTAAGTTTTTAGAATTAATAGTATGATGGCGACACAGATAAAGATGACACTCTACCTGTATCAAGGATGTTGGTAAAGGAAATAAAAGGATGGAAGGAAGATATAGACATAGGAAAGGACTCCCATTAGATAAGTCAGGAGTAGGACTCAGGGATATAGAGTTCAAGCCAATTCTATCTCCTGGTTTGTAAAAATGTAAGAACTTTTAACCAAGGGAAGAGCAAGTGACCTTATATCACTATCTTTATTGACATAGCACATGACAATATTAAGTTTGTTTGTGATTCGTCCAAGCCTCCAGTCTTCGGAAGCCTGCGTTGTCCTGGGTAGGCTTCCATATTGTCTTTGTTGATACACACAAGAGTCTTCAACAGGTTCCAGGCTGCTGAGTAGTAAGAAGGCTGCTTCAGGAGCCTGACTCTCACTGAGCACACCTCCACACTGTCCTGCTGCAGTGATTGGTTCAAAGGGCAAACATGTGACTCATGGGCAACCAATCATTTTATTTCTTAGCATTCAACTTCCCTTCTGCCATGGCTTATAGATTACCAATAGCCACCATCCATACTATGTAAACACTTAAAACAAGAATAACAACATTCACCAAAATCCCAAAACAACTACAAAACCAATATAGCAGAACAGTGCTTTTTATTGTGTCCTGAGCCACACCCCTAAATTTTGGTTTGTGGTTAATTCTTGAAATGTGCAAGTTACTTGGTTCATTTGCTAGTATATAAACAAAAAATTAAGTTATTCTCTCCCCAAGTTCAATAAGGTTTAGTCCTTGTGTTGTCTGTAGATTAATAGATTCTGGCTAATAAACACATGACTAGAAAAACAAGAAAAAGTGGCTAAAAATAATGAGTCATAGTCAATTATGTGATGTGAGCGTATAACATTTTAAATGTTTCCCTTGTCCTGTTCCTGTTTATTCATTACGTAGTGAGTTAAGTTGAAACGATCTACAACTCTGTGTCTGTTCATCTGTCAGTACTCTGTATGGGTCTGGCAAGCCTGCTTTAGGATAAATGGTAATTGTCACATTTGGATAATAAAACCCAGCGGCATTATGAGTTATCCTTGGCCTGTCTTTATAAGTGGGGCTGCTTTAGTTAGCTATACACTAGGGACAAACCTTTTGCCAAACACGATTGTACATTAGCCACAAAGAGTTAAATAAACCATTAGAATGACAATGTGGAGGAAAAACCTGCGGTGATTTCTAGTCAACATTCTTGTAGGAGAGAAGGCCACCGAGGCTATTCAGAACCATGTTTAATCCATGGCAGAAAGCAAAGTCTGTTTTATTTACCTTTCTGATCAACTTTTACAAAAGAGCCAACAAATACAATGAACGAAGAAGGATTCCGTCAGCTAGTCATTTCAGAGGGTTGTGGTTGGTCACAACAGCAAGGCAGGGCACAGTAGCTCCATCTATAATGGTGGTGCTCATGGTTGTTGCGGTTACATCCTGGTAGAATCAGAAGTAGGCATAGCCCCAAAAGTCGTAATCCCATCTGTAGTAATCTATCACCAGCTAGGTCACTTCCTCAAGGCTTCACAGCCTTTACAACAGCAGCAAACCCAGGGAAAAGATGTCTAAACTTGAGTGTATGGAAGACATTTGCTATTCAGACCATAGCAGAGCTGGTGAAGTCAGTGTCTCATAATGGCTGGCCAACATGGAGAAACTTTGAAAGAGAGCTTTTGTGGAACTTGATAACTCTCAGGCCTTCTCTTGTGACTAATAGCTACCAACAGATGTGTACAGATGCACAGCAGCCTGGGAGGTTTCTCAAGCCGTCTTTCCTTCCAAATGTGTTGTTTACAGTCTTATTGTTCAGGAATGACCGCTGAAGACGGTGGGAAACATTACTGCTGGAGCAACTGGAAACTGCTACTTCGATTCGGGAAAATAGTTCAAAACATTTAGTAAACATTTTTGAGAAGCAAATGAACTTGTTTCAACCACCTTTTATTAAATGCGATCTTTCTGAAATATATTTTGTTGGGAACCACAGAAAGAGAGATGAAAAGTGTAGCATTTAAAAACCTTCCATTTCATAGACAAGGTGGCAGGAATGTGTAGTTTTGGGTTTGCTCCAGGAGCGAACTCAGGAGATGTGCATGGTTAGCTATCATGTGTTGAAGTGGGCTCACTCCAAAACCCTTTTTCAAGTAAAAAGAGTGTGAAATGGAAACTGAGGCATATGAGCTGACAGTTCAATATGAGTAGGAAAGAAGCATGGTAACTTGCCTTGGGTACATTTGAGAGATTAGGAGTGATTTAGAATTGTGCTGAATGCATCTCTGGAGACTTAACATGGGATTAGTTTAAAAATCACAAGGATGCAAAGTTCTGTAATTTCTGAGAGCAAAGGGAAGCTTTATAGAGAACCAAGGGAGGGGATTAAGCAGGCGGAGGTGTTAAGAATCTGACAGATCCAAGGCCTTCTCAGAGGGCCAGATGTAAGGAGAAAAGGAGCCTAGTGTTGTGGCCCTTGCCCAGGAGCAGACTTGTCAAGGCCAGTTTGGGGCTGGAGCCAGAGCTTCAAAGGAATCAAGCTTTTAGTTCATGGGAATGTGACCTTTTCTTCTGAAGGGGATAGAGTTATCATTCCCAAGGCTGCTGTGTACTTGATCTGTCATGCCCTTGAGATACCCTGTGTTCCCTCAGTGCAACATAGTTTGACAAGCCTACCGTGGATATTCTCATTGTATGGTAGCTGCTGTTGACTCTTTCCTACTTTCTCTTGTAGAAATAGTACATAGGATGCTGTACTTCTTCATTAATATGCTTGGCATAAGGCAGCTTGTACAAGGCCTCCTGATCTGGAGCATTTCTATCTTCTTACCTTGTAATCTGGTCCTCTCTCTCAGGACTTGTCACTGGAGAATGACCAGCTGGTCCAAGTCATAGAGATAAAAATCCTTTGATGTTAATGGTACCCAACTCTACATTACCATGCCAGACTTTTCTACTAGGAAGAAGTAACATTAGACAAAACATTAATAGTAAAAAACCAACATTTATTTTTACCAGAATAAGACAAATGAAAATGTATTTCTTTCTTTTATATCATCTGGTCAGTTGTTCCATTGATTGAGTCCATATTGTCCACATGTGTCTCATGGACCCTGAAGATGTATGAAAATAGATGTATATGATGCCATAAAAATCACCTATCGGGACTTGGGAGATAACTCAGTAATTCAGAGTACTGACTGCTCCTCCAGAGGACCTGGGTTCAATTCCCAGCATCCCCATGGCAGCTTACACCTGTCTGTAACTCCAGTTTCAAGAGTCCTGACACTCTTACACAGGCATACAGGCAAGAAAAATCGTCAGAGCACATGAAATAATAATGAATGAAGTTTTTATAATCACCAGTCAAGATATTCACTTTAAAATGCTATTCATATAAAATAAGACCAAACAGCTATGTTTGGTGTGGTGAAATTCTTGGAGATGGTAGCTGATCTGAAGCTCTTGGTTTTGCTGAGTTTGTCCATGGGAGTTGATTACCTCTACATCTTCAGCAGCTGATCTTATTGGCTCAAAAAAGAGGTGAGTATGCATTTTACAAAACCACTTCCTCCTTCCAGATACCTCAAGACTGCTTCTCATTGGAAATTTTGCACTGGTTCATGCCCTCACATTTGCATTTGATAAAAGTCTGTGGTGCTTGTGGGCACATCAATGCTGGAGCAAAATCCTCCATGCTTTTGAAACAAAGTGACATAAATACAGAAATGTTCATAGTGTGTTATTATTTTCAACGGAGCACAAGAGGAAATGAAGAACTCAGTGGAGTGTCTTTCCTGTTCAGATTCTGATCCTTTGTCACAGCAGTGGCCTGTCCTGACCTGTGAGGATACCTCTTCCGCTCACTGGATAACTTCGGATGCCATAATGTGGTCCTATTTGCTCAAGGCATCACTTTTCAGTGCTAGCCCGTGGATAAAGAGCTCAAACTCCAAAGCCATGCTATGTGTTGTTTCTTTTCTTTTTCAAACCTGGGAAAATGTCTCTGACAATTTCCTCTTCTCTGAAATGGAGATAAAAGTTGCACCTGACTTGAAGAATTATCAAGGGGGGACTCATGAAGGGTCCTTGGCAAGTCCTGTGTAATAAATGTCCAATCCACATCATCTCTTCAGTGCCTTGATGTCTGTTTGAGTTTCGGTGAGAATGTGAAATGAGCTGAGCAAAGATTGTGGGTAGCATGGGAAGGAAAAGTCATACAAAATCTAGTTCTTAGTGCTCACTCACAGAGCAAAAGCAATAGCCAGAACCAGACCTTCAAGGGACGTGCCAGGAGGATGCAAGTGCTGGATGGCAGAAAATGGAGACCACAAAGAGTGAAGAACCAGAAAAAAATCGGAAAAAAAAGAAACAGGATTTTCTAGGGCAAATGATGTAAGGTGTTCATGAAAAGAAATACAAGAATTAGGCAGAATTGAAGCTGTAGTCTTTCTGAATGCATACTGAGCAAGGGCATGTCAGCCTTTTTAAAATTAGTATTGAAGATAGATTCTTGTCTCATAGAGTGCAATCCAATGGCAGCCTTCCCTTCCTCCACTCCTCCAGCTTCCCACCATCTCTCTTCCAGACCCACTCTGAAGGGACAATAGCCCACCGTAACATGACTCTGACAGGTCTTGACTCTCTCCTCTATTCCCTCTTTCTTGCTAAAAACTGTTAGGTCACATTCCTAAAGCTAGACATGAAGGACCACTTTCTTCTCCTAAGACTTTCTACCAAGGTCCAGCTTTCAAAGTATTGAAGTTCAGTAACCAGAAGCCCCCTTTGGCTCACGTAATTAACACGCTCAATTAAAATAAACACCTCATCCTAACACATGGCTTTTCATTTACCTTTATAAAGCCCTTTTTTTTCTATGTGCCACATCAGCCTCTTCCTCTGGGACAAATGTCCCTTCTCCTTCCCCCTTGTTCCCTTCTTCCACTCCCTTGCTTCATCTCTCTTCCCCTCATCCTCTATCTCCTGTCTTGTCTCTCACTCTCTGCGTAATGTCTAGCTGTGGGCCTCTGCGCCCAGTCCCATCTGCTGTCAGAGGTAGTCTTTCAGATGACAAATGGATAAGGCACCAGTCTCTGAATCTGAGTACATCAGGAATCATTTCATTGACTTTTTTTTGGTCAGTTCTGTTTAGTTCTACCCTAGGTCTCTGGACTATTCAGTCTCAGTTCCTAGCTGTCTAGGCATTATACGGTCCCTCTCATGATGGGAGTCTCAAGTTAAATCAAACATTGGTTGGCTACTCTCACAAATTCTGCCCCACCATTGCCCCAGTGAATCTTGAAGGTAGGACAAATTGTACATAGATGGAGGATTTTGTGGCTGGGTTCGTGTCCGGGTTTCTCTTTTCATAGCCTGCAGAGTACCTTCTCATGCTAAAGATACTAGAACATAGGGGTGAAGAATCTATGCCTGCATCGGCTTGACCTCTCTGTGCTCAATGAGCTGCGTAGATGTTGTCCTCAGCAACGGGGCCCCACTGTCAATTTTTGAAGAGTGACTCTATCCGAGCATCAAGTTGTATTGTTTGGGGATCTTCATGGAACCTCCTCAGCTAACAACTCAGTCAAATGTAACCCAGTCCCACCACTGGAAGCCTTGCCTGGCTACAAAAGATAACCAGTTCAGACTCCATATACTCTGTTCTCAGGAGTCCTCACTAGGACCACCCTGACGGACTTCAGGAAGTTTCTACTGCACTAATTTCCACACCACCTCTTTTTTGATGCACAGTTGGTTGCCTGGCTACGTTAAGTGTTACTGAAGGGCATTTGTGACTCAGTCTCAGGGATAGTTAATTGATGTTGTGTGCACTATGGCCTGTTTCTTCCAACTCAGCCTATTGTACATCAGGAGTACTGGTCGGCCTTGTGCCTTTTGAGGAGAGTAACGTTTGAAATTTTAACAACTGGACACAGGTCTGAGGTTATGTTGGAAACACCATTGATAATTTATGATTTATTATCCCATTGTGTAATGATTATATCACATAATAATGTAAGAACTTTGAGCAACACAAATTTATTCAATTTCCTTTATTGAGTACTTGTTAACAATAAAAAGGTATAAAGTTCTCTTCCAAAGTCTAAACTCATTTTTAACTTAAACCTTGAGTTTCCTGAATTACCCAGTCTGTAATTCTCTTTATACCTGAAGAATGGTTTTTATTGAAATGTTTGAGAGAAAACATGTGTATCACAAGAAGCATATGACAAACAACTTGAGAGTATTAATCAAGTGTAAAAATATCAAAATTTAGCAGAAAACCCACATTGCATGAGAAATATGTAATGCCACTGGCTGTAACGTGGTTGGCTGGTCTGCTTGTTGTGTACTGAACACCCTTTTGGATAGCCTAGCCTCCCATGGAGAGGTAACTATATGCTTTTGGTTTTTCCATGAAGAACATTCAGCTGCTCTCTTCTCAAGGAGGTAAAGCTCGCCAAGCAGAAACATAGCTGTAATGGATCTGGTCATTAGAATGATCTTCAGCAGATTCTTAAGTCAATCAAAACTTTTCTCATTGAGATAATAAAAGCCCTGCATGGTCCTATCTTTCTCTCAGTTACTACCCCACAGGAGACTAACTGCTGTTTTCCCATGTTTCTCACTCAGAAACAAAAAAATTAAATCTGTGTTCAGATTTGCTTGGAGATTAGTTTCTGCTTGTTGGCGTTTTAGATTCTGAAGTCAATGTGGCTCTTACAATTTCCCCTTCGTATCAGATTGTTGATTTAGGGTTATATAAACTCTGTTGTCTGGGCTTTTTCATTGAGAGCGGCCTTCCCTCGATCGTCTTCTAGATCCTGTGGAGATAAAGTGGTTAAATGTGAATGTGACAACACCTCACGGGTAAGAATGGATGCCCTGTGCACAAGTCCGTCTGTCAAAAGCAAACATTGCTCCTTGTAACATATATTTAGACCATGTTCTCTGAATGCTATCTTCGCTTTAAGAAAAACATTATGCTTTAATCAAAGGCGTATGAAAATATAAAACTCAATGATTTGAAGTCTCTAGAAAATTGAAGTGGTTAGTGGGCCCATATGAAATTCACAATAAATCTTTTAATTAAAAACATATGCAATTCATGGGCACAGATGAACCTGAGATGAAAGTGGGGGGATGGCCCCCCCACCCCCTGCAGCAGTCAGAAGAGAGGGTCTTGCACCTGAACAAAACAGCAGAACTGGCCCTGGTAGCATGAGTGTGAGCGGGCCAGATCTGGGGACCTGATAACAGGAGAGCACCAGATCCCCTGGAACTAGAGTTAGCAGGTCCTTGTGAGTCATTGTGGGCATTGTGGGTGTTGGGAGTCAACCCAGGTCCTCTATGAGAGCAGCCAATGCTCTTCCCTGAAGAGATGACATCATTCCAGCCCCAGCATTTCTTTCTGACTTGACTCTCAACACATTTACAATTTACACAAGTCTGTTTGCCATTTTTCTAAGATCTGTTCTACTCATCACAGCAAACTTTGCATCAAAACTCACTTAATTTTCTGTTTGTCCCAAATGAAAATTCAATAAGATACATGAAACACTGTCCTCTGTAACTTACACCAGAGCAAAATACATCAAACATGTATTAGCATATTTGATACACTTACCTTGAACCCTTTTGCTACTTTGTATCTTCTTTGCAGGTGTATCTAAAATTAAAGATTTGTAGTTAGAAATGCTTTGTGATTTCTGGTAAAATCAGGAGGCCATCGCCCAGGACAAAAGTATAAATTGGAAGTAACCATTGCTTAACTTAAAATTTTACACTGCTTGAGATGGTATCTACTTTCCACACATTATAGTGAATGAACACCCAAACACAATTTTTGTGTCCTTTGAAGTTTCTTAATTTGTGCCCCCCCTTTTTTTGCATGGAATAAATGACCTTGACATTGCTGACTTTTTGGTAAAAAGTGACAGTAGCTTCCAAGAAAACTACCCATATTTCAGTTACTGTTTGTCATATTGCTCTGTAAAATTCTCATTATAGACCAATACGAAGTTTAGGAGTGTATCAAGCTGAGCATGATGCCTTTAATCCCAGCACTCAAGAAGCAGAGGTAGGCAGATCTCTGTAAGTTCAAGGCCAGCCTGGTCTAAAAATCGAGTTTCAAGACAGTCAGGGCTGTTTTTTTACACAGATAAACCCTGTCTCAACCTGCCCCCCCCCCAAAAAAAAGAAAGAAAAAAGAAAGTGTGATAATGTTCATTTTCCCTAATTCCACTGCCCATCCTTTGAAATCACTTACTGACAAATTAAATAGATATAAATAATAAAACTGTACTTTTTAAAGATTTATGTATAGAGGTATTTTACTCGCATGGATGTGTATGGACCATATGTATGCCTAGTGCTGACGGAGTACAGCAGAGGATGCAGAATCCATTGAATTAAAGTTACAGACAGTTGTGGGCTGCCATGTGGATGCATGGTTTCAAACGCAGATCCTCTGGTAGAGCGGCCAGAGTTCTTAGCCACTGAGCCATCTCTCTAGTCCTGACATTTTTCATATGTAAGAGTTGTACGTGATTTGTGTTTTATAGTTGAAAAATGCTTTTTAATTCTTTTGATATAGCTCTTTATGTTATATCTAGTAAGCCTAAGGTCATATTTTCTCTTTAGTTGGAGGTTATTTGGGATTAAAGACTGTTTGATTCTTGTGGTGGTTTCATTTTTCTTATTGCCTTCATTTTTCAAAAATCTTATCCATCTATATATTATCAATATTCAGCAAAAAGCCATTTTTATTGGGAATTTTTTTTCAATATTGTGAAATTGAAACAAGCATTGTGTAAGATGTACAGCAGCAGGCACTTTGGAAAACCTACATTTTAAAGCATTTATGAGCTTTGTTCTAGTCTCAGCCCATTTCTAACGTGTCAGTTTTCCGTATGGCACGTAACCATTGTTGTATCATGTTGGCACTGTAGTTAAACACAGAATCATAGAAAACCTTTCGAGATTGGATAATATGAGGGAAATGTCCTTGGAGTATAAAGTCTAAGTCATTACATGTCAAATAGACATTTTATTTAATTTCAGATTTATTTGATAAATAAATAGCTTATAATGAGATTGATAAAACCCTAAATATTGAATAAAGATATGGCTTGTAGTAAGCTTATTACATTCTGTGTAATTGCAAAATTGATTTCAGGATCAAGAAGAATCTTCTAGGTTCCTCTTTTCAAATGAAAAACTGCTCTCAGATTCCCTTACATACATTGGTTGTGTCTCACAATGAGATTTGTCCATTATTCATTATTCTGCTTTGGCAGCAACCAAAGTAGAAATGTCCAATGAGACTCAGAAACATCTAGGAGGAAATTATGATAAAACACAGAGCCTGGGTTTGCTCTCTAAACTCTCAGATATCTCAAAATGAAAGAGCTTTAGGGAAACGACTCTTCTTAAATGAAAGGTGGTTGTGAGAAAGTGACAAATGCCTGAGGTCAAGAGGATGTTTGTGACTCAGTGGCAACTCAATGTTTAGAGAACTAGAAAAAGAATTATAACTTTTCCAGTTAAGCTCATACACCATATTTCACATTGTAAATGTTTTAAAAGTTTAACTTATTTATTATTTATATGTATGTTTCTCTGTGTGTGTTTATATGCATCACATGTGTGCAGTGACAGTGGAGACCAGAAGAGGGTGTCAGAGCCCCTAGACCTGGAGTCACAGATAGCTGAAGGATGATACATGGGTGCTGAGAACCAGATCCCAGTACTTTGAGAGAGCAGTACATTTTTAAATATTCAAGCCATCTCCCAGGTCCACACCCTCTTTTTAAGACAAGAAGAATTCTTAGAAACAGTTTTCTAAATCTTCTAAAGTGTCACTCTTGAAACTCGTGTCTTATAGACATATGGGCAGTTTACATCCAGAGAAGTAAAAGAAACTCCAAGAGAAACAGAAATAAAAATATGTCTGTTAATTTAAGAGAAATCAAGATTTTCTTGAAGTGTATTAGATATATTCTGGGAGAGGGAAATCAATTTTTTACTATTTAAGTGCCATTTCAAAGAAAACTTTCAGAGTCTAAAGAAGGAGAAACCTACTTACCCACAGTTCAAACCTACAGGAATGAAACAGTATAAAAAGGCAGCGGTTCTAGTTAATTCTCTAAAAAGCACTGCCATTCCACAAAGCTGTTGACTACAGCAAGGGTTAAAAAGAAAAACAAAGAATTCAATTTACACTTCACAATTTGTTCATTCTGGCTTCAAGGTCCTCTATGTTTTTACGTGAGAGTTATGTAGTGAGCCCTGTACTGCATCATCAAGGATTCCTTGATTTCATTATGGCTTAGGAATATGCCATAGGCTTGTACTCAGAATAATTTTGAGCCTGGTGTTTTGTTGTTAGAGAATTGGATTATGAAGGAATTTATTTCACTGTCAATGAGCAAATTATTTCTGAAACATTTCCTATTTTTGCTTGAAAAACTATCACTGAGAATTTGTATTTTGAATCCTTTCTTTTTCTTTTGAAAGTAAGTCCATCTAATGCCACAGACCGAGAACATTCCATACTTTAAAGATTAATTTTGTATGCTAAAGAATATATAATCCTGAGTACAGATTATACTCAAACAGTAAGCAGGAACATATATTCATTTGTAAGAAATGCAGGAAATGTAAAAGCACTGTTTATGCTTAACTCCGCATCTATGAACTCCCCACGCATGCCTGCCTTTGTCATGGGTACAGTGAATACATTTTTAGAAATATGAAAAGCTTTTTTCAAATTTAGGCTTCTCTGCTAGCTAGCAAAATCATTCTTCATTCACATAGCCAAAACAGCTGCCCAATTTCCGGTGTCAAAGCAAAAAAAGTATTCACTGCTCCCTAGTTTATACCATGAAACTTTTTAAAGACTGTTAGGCAGCAATCACTTTGGGGGAATGACCACTTACACACACTAGTCAATTTGCAGAAGACAGCTCACGGTGCTGTCTTTTTCATCTAGTTAAAGGAACAGCTTGCACCCAGTCTTTAAAAAGCTGAAACCTCCTCCACCTCCTGCTAAGGGGTTAGTCGTCAATGTTTTACTGACCTCCCTGGAGCAGCCTTTTAATCTCCTCATCTTCAAATAAGTGACCATCGCCACCTTCAATGAACTTTGTGACCTTGGAGACCTCTGAGAGGACACATGTTCACAGCAGAAATTGGTTCACTCAATAAAAAGGAATTTGACATGGTGCATATTGCCACCTGCTATAAAGAGCTCCATACCACCTCTCAGCTCTGTTCTTGGTGTAGGATTTTGGTATGGTGTTTTCATCAGCTGTTAATCAGTACACCAGCATCTGCACGGCTACCACCTTATTCCCAGGTTTGGACAAACCCCTTATGCTGGTATATAATATGAACACTGGAGCAAGCTGGCATGGACAACATGTTCAAGGCCTTCCAGCTGACTTTAGCCTATGGGACAGGTGTCTCAATGCCACACTCTTGCTTTTCCAGACATACTGACCTTTCTGTAGGAATTTCTGCAGCGTTTCCTCTGTTTCTCCACCTCCTGTAGAAATCCTGGTGTATTTTATCTCAGGACCTAAAGGAAAAACAAGAGTGTTCAAACTCTGTAACGGCAGAAAAGAAAAGGTTTTAGACCATGTGAGCCACATGGTCTATGCTGTGGCCACTCTGCAACTTAGAGGAAGCACAAATAGAGAGGCTGTGCCAATGATGATGGACATGGCAGTGCCAATGATGGACGTGACTGTGCCAATGATGGACATGGCAGTGCCAATGATGGACATGACTGTGCCAATGATGGACTGACTGTGCCAATGATGGACATGGCAGTGCCATGACTGTACCAGTGATGGACATAGCTGTGCCAGTGATGGACATGGCTGTGCCAGTGATGGACATGCCTGTTACAGTAATGGACATGGCTGTGCCAGTGATGTACATGGCTGTGCCAGTGATGGACATGGCTGTGCCAATGATGGACATGGCTGTGCCAATGATGGACATGGCTGTAACAATGATGGACATAGCTGTGTCATTGACGGACATAGCTGTGCCAATGATGGACATGGCTGTGCCAATGATAGATGTGGTGGTGCCAATGATGGACATGGCTGTGCCAATGATGGACGTGGTGGTGCCAATGATGGACATGGCTGTGCCAATGATGAACATGACTGTACTAATGATGGACATGGCTGTGCCAATGATGGACATGGCTGTGCCAATGATGAACATGACTGTACTAATGATGGACATAGCTGTGCCAATGATGGACATGGCTGTGCCCGTGATGATGGACATGGCTATGCCAATGACGGACATGGCTGTACCAATGATGGATGTGGTGGTGCCAATGATGGACGTGACTGTGCCAATGATGGACATGACTGTGCCAATGATGGACATGACTGTGCCAATGATGGACATAGCTGTGCCAATGATGGACATGGCTGTGCCAATGATGGACATAGCTGTGCCAATGATGAACATGGCTATGTCCCCAGAGAAGCTTTTAAAATACAAACACAGGCTGTGTTTGTAGAATATTTAAGGAAATTATATAAAATATTAAATTTAATTTTAGGTTAATCCATAGACGTGAGCCTTCTATATAATTTACTGAATTTGTCAACTGTTTTAGATAGACTTATACATCTTGGTCTGTAGATGTATGAATTTTTTAACATCAATGGAACCCCAAAGGAAATTCCTCTTAGTATTCAATAATTCAGTAACAAACTGTAAACTAACAGCAGAATTCTGTTACACACACACACACACACACATATATATATATATACATATATATATATATATATATATATATATATATATATATACAGAGTAACAATGCATGTTTACAAGCATACCTACAAAAAAAGTCTTAGAGTAAGAAATAGGTAACACATTTAGAATTTTTTGTCTACAAAAAGAAAATGGGAAACAGAGTAACTTTAATAGTCTCCGTGACAGAGACTAAGTTTGTCTACTGCACATAGTTTAGGGTTAGGATAACTTGTATTTATAATGTGAGTGTAGCTCATGTGTGGAATTAAAGATTACCTGTAATGATTCGTTCTTCCCGGGTCTGCTTTTCAGTTATTTCAACAGGAACCCCATCTATGATTTTGGTGTACTTTTTAATGACTGGCTCTGAGGGTAGAAAAAGAAAATAACATGTGATTTACACTCTTAGGATGTTTATACCTCCAAGAGCTGGAGATTTTAATTGAGAATGTGTTTCTTACAACACTCTTGTTTAAGAGTCAGTTGTAGCCATTTTGGAACAAACTATGATGAACACATTCCGACCAGTCGAGGCGACTCTTGGGTCTCAGGTGAGTGGGACAGTGAGCTGGCAAGCTGAGTCTGCCGTTGGAAAAGAAACCTTACAATAAAACCTAGCATTTTTTTGATTTTGTTTGTTTGTTTGTTTGTAAGCTTGATCCTTTCGCCATGTGGGACCCAGGGATCTAACTCAGATGTCAGGCTTGGGGGAAGCCGTCCTTCCCTACTGACCTGTTTCACCAGCCCATACTGTCCATCAACATCCTTCTGTTCTGAGAACAATGTGTCTTTTTGTGTTTACATTACATAATCGTTATACTTCATAGTTTCCATTTGCATATTTATGAGAAGTGGTCCAGGGGCTTAACTGTTAAACTGTGACTGAACCCACTTAAAATAAGCTACACTATATCCCCGATTAGCTAGCAAGAATTCAGACCTCATAAAATGCCTGGGTAAAATGAAAGCCAAGGGAAAATCAGCTGTTTGATAATTCTAAACCGACTCTGTTTTAAAATGTCCCAGGGATGCCAAGGATAAGGAAAGGCAGAAGGCGTACCTCCATGGATCACTTCCGTCACTGTTTCACCTTCTTTAATCAGTCTGAAGTCAGGTTCACCTTCAATGTGGATCTTTGTCATTGCAGGTCCTGAGACATTATTTTAGGAGACAGATTAGTGTACCAAAGCATCCCTGTAAACTTGCCCATATAAGAAGTTTATTAGGTTTCAATATTTCTGGTTTTATGAAGGCAGTTTTAAACATTTCCTGTTGCCTCTAGGTTAGACAGTATTTAAGAAAACCAAATAATCCAACTGCCCCTGCTTACCCTACCTCTCCACCCACCTGCTGTAGCATTTATGGCGATGCACATGAGCAAGCTATGCACACTGGCATCTCTGTTAGTGGGCGTAAGGTATGATTACACAAAGTATTTTGTGTGGCTTTCTCTGGGAATCAAACATTACAGATCGGAGTTATCAAGTCACAGTTGGTTTAAATCACATGTTGCCGTAGGATATCATATGCCAATCTTTGCTAAAATCTCACATTTAATTTTTTTTATCACTCATGACCTTATATTTTCATCTAATAGTATATGACTGAACATTAACACATCTACTATCCTTACCTGGAAAAGGCTGCATGTTAGACTTTATAGAAAGACTGATGTGAGAACTTACCTTGATTAACAGAAGAATACAAGCAGCATCACCAACTCACTAATAGTTACACAGCCCCCACGCACAGTGGGTGCCATTTGACTTGCAAAATGATTTTGTTCCCAGAGAAAATCAGTTTTACGTTAGAAAGCATACTGCTACATTAGTCAATCGGGGACGTTTTACAGGGGAGTGAGAATTTCTTCAGTTCAGTACATTTAACTTGTACTTTGCGATAGCTGAATGGAGTTATACTTGATTATCTTTGAGAAGATTGATTTGTTTGTTGAGAAATCACCAAAGTACACCATTACCCAGATCTAAGTAATAAGTAATAAACAATGAGAGAGAGAACACCGCTCTTTCAAACATTAAGTATTTCAAACTATAATATTTTACATGTGAGCCCAGTCGGGATGGCTCATCTTAAGGGTAAGAATAGGTTTTAACATGCAGTAATCCTCAAAAGGAAGTATACACAGTATCTCAGGACAAGGAAATGAGTTAGCACTATGCCTAAGGATTTTTTTTTTCTTTAGAAAGGCCAAGCTGAAAATTCTAGAAGCACCTTTTATTATTAAATGTTTCTATAAGGGAAGGAATTTTACTAAACATATTTAGACAATAGCTTGGAAAAACATTCAGCACACTGACTATTTGCTCAATTTTAGCTGACTTACTCTTAATTCTGCACTTTGGTTTAGTGTCTTTTTGACAAAGAACGTATTCTAAAATTATGTGTTGGGCTCTAAGGCATTTAGTAAAACCTCAAAAACATCACGGAATTCACAAAGTTCAAACACTAGAAAGGGAATGAGAGGAGTGGAAGGGGCACTGTGGATGTTTGCCAGGAGGGCATTCGGTTCTTTGGCTGTGATACACAGGAGTCTCACTTCCCAGTCTGACTCGCAAGAATATTTACAGATGAGATGACCCTATCTCCAGATCATAGTGAGGAAGGACCCAGATAGACTGACGCTCAAGGATGCTCCCACCTGAAGAAAGAATGACACATAGGACCCTGCTGACAAAGCCTGGGAGGGAACATGAGTTGAAAGAAGAATGGGAGGAAGAGTCTTTGAAAATGGGAACAAGGCACATTTGAATGGCTTCAGTTTTGGAAGCTGTGTATCAGCTGTAGTGACATTTTATTGACTTTTTAAAATTCATGTCTTTGGCTAAAATCATTTGATTGTTTTTTACTGACATGATTAATATATTTTGCCAGTAAAGCACTTCAAATTTAATTTCCACTTAACATGTCAATTTCATCAACAGGTACAAAATAATGAAATGATTGGAATTATTTTTTAAGTATATATAAGTATATAAAATATGTTCAGAGTTGAAATAAAAGACCCAGGGTTTGACTCACTAAACAACACTATTTCTTTTTCTGTTTTGGCGACCTAAGGGTTAATGTATACCATGTCTGTTTGGAATTTTTAAGGTTTTCATTAATGTGCACTTTCTATACCCTCACTGGATAAAAATGTCTGCATGTATTTGAAAATTTGTCTTCCCAAGGCATAAAAGAGATTGTGTGGTGGCGGCTGGAAATAAAGCTACAGAAAGTATATTTTCTGAAGGAAGCTACAGCCAAAATGTTTAAGATTAGTTTGCTATGTGATTATCTGGGTACTAGTGTTGATACAACTTCAATTAAATGGAAATACAAGCAAATGTACTGAAAATATTAGGGATGCACCTCTACTTTGCTTTAAAAAGTTTGCACTCCACCACGATCTGCAATTGCATAAGCACGCCGTTTGTAAGGAAATACTTAGCATGTTAGTTTCAAAAGAAGGTAGGTATATTCAGAGAAATGAGTTGATTATATGGTACTCTTTTTTTCAGAGTGGAAGGAACCATGGAGAATGCTGGGTTTTACCTTCAGTTTTGGTACTAGGCTGAAGACTGCCTTGAATGACTTTAATTTTTGGTTCCACGATTTTGGTTATAATTTTAGTTGCTGAAAACACAGAAAGTGGAGCATGAACGAGGTTTACACAGAAACAACTTGAAAAGTTGTCCTTTTTGGTCTTTCTATGGTAAGTTTCTCGGCCATGGCGCTAGCTCAGGCAATCACGGGAAATATTCACAGCACATTAATGTCTTCTTGTGTCCAGATGCTGAGTCCTGCAGGCCAGTGGCTGGACCATGTTCCAGAGGGGGAAAGCACTAACTAAATGCCACATCCTACCTAGAAATCTACCCCCTGAACCGCATCTCTAATGCTCTGACTCTCTTTTGTGCTTCTTGGCTGCACAGCAACAGAAGACAAATAAACATCATTAATTTCATGCAATTCATAATATCTTAAATTGCATTGTCGGATTCTTTCTTAGTTAAAAGAAGAATATGGAAAGAAAAAGACCTTTGGAATACTTTCATGCATTCGGCATAGAAAAGAAAATATGGAAAATAATTTGCAGTTCTAGATGAGAATAAATTTCAGCCAGGAAGTTATGAGCTTTCTGCAACAATATGATGTGGTCACCATTTAACTTTCAGCCTATGATTATTTTAAGGTAGTTTTCCACATGAATGTTTTGTGGTATGTGTATGTCACCTTCCGAGTGAGGTTATCATGGGTTTCAGTTGTGTGGTTTTATTGGATGAGCCAAGTCATCAGAGCTACAGGCCTCTTGTCATTCCTAAGCCAATTCTATACATAAAAGATGATTCTGGTAGTGTCAACTTCAATCACAAACTGTGACACAGAGTCAGTAGCCCGCCAGTTTCAGCCCTTGCTCTCACATGCTGTGCTGTGTTGACCATCTGAATTGGGGTGTGTGCTAGGCCTTTATGGGGGCAATTTTTCAACCATAGGTTATCTCCTGAAAACTTAAAACTATAAAACTCTAAAATCTATCAGATCTGTGGTTTCAATTCTTGACTCCATGTGTGGTTCTTCTCTCCAGGACTCTTCCCCTAGAGCACACAGAGATCTCTGTTGCTATTGTTCAAGCGGAATAATTAATGACTTTTAAAGGTGTTGAATGGTGCTGAGGAATGTAAACGTTAGGAACGTGGATTGGTTCGTAGTTTTACTTCTGTGAAGGTTTAAATCATCCGTACCAGTCTAAAGATTTCCTGATTGTTCTTCTCTACATAAAATATTTTGTGTTTAACAACTTATTCGAAAAAGGTGTGCTTCCCAATAAAAATTAAAAATGTGTGGTACTTTGAGGGGACCAGAAAAATAAGCACCAACAAAACTAAAGAAATATTAAAGACTAGGTAACAAATGAACCTGAAAGTGGAATCTTTGCTTTAATCTACCTGCATCTTTATTTGAAACAGCCCACACAGGGATGTAAATCCAACAGTTACTTACAGCTGCTGAGTGGGCTGGAAAGCTACTAGATTTCCATAATTTTGAAAACAAATTCATGTAATACTATAACAATATTTTAGTTCATTATAGCGAAATACTGTGTTGTCATTCACAGCCAGTAATGAAACTGATCTGGATAAAGTGGGAAAGAAAAACAGTATTTTTGTAAATATTTATAGCACGGGAAAGTTATATATCCGAATGAAGACCTAAAGTACGTTTTTCCATGGCTGGAATTTAGAGCATGGTAAATCATTATGATTCCAATGGAATGGAATCCCTAGGACATCTCAGGGGGCCTGGCCCCAGGATTGCAGAGGTAATATCAGGTGGAAAAGCAGACATTTTGTTTTGCTCCAGATACTGACTTTTTTTTTTTTCAATTTTTATGTCTAGCATTAATTTTAAGAAAAATGTTCATAATTAGATAACTGGATGCTTGTGATATAAACTAAAATAAATTTCTAGTCAGAATAAAAGTAAGCAGTGTTTTAGCATACTAGATTATTTTGTGGTAGAGACAAAACAAAATGAAAAGAACTTCAGCTTTAAAAGCTACAGTGAAGGAAAGGTGGGGAGGGGAGACCATAACAAAGAAGTCATTTGATGATTGGTAGTAGCATTTATGATAAGAGAAAAATGTCTCTGCCATTGTTACGTACTTGAATTTTGATCTTGATAATCTGGTAGTGTAGAAGATTAAAAACAATCACTTAGTAGATTCGGGCTTCTTTTGCTCAGTTTTGGATGTGGTTATTTCTAAACCAGCATCTCATAAGAATTAGTTTTTGTCTGCACATCTTCCGGTGCACGGCTTAGGCCCAGGGCAGGATGAGTGACAGTCTTCTGCTGTGCTATCCTGTGCCCACTCACTGACATTTCCAGGTAGCCCTGGAGTGTCCTCTAGCAATCTGTCTTTTTGTACACCCTTTCCCCTCATTCTAATGCACGTTTTTAATCTCTGATAATGTGACATTCTTGCCCCCAATTAGAAGAGATGTGGCTTTCCTCAGAAGGATGTGGCCAAGCCTCTGAGGCTTCTTCCAGATCTCAAGCCCTGTTTGAAGGACAATGAGTTTCCCAAGATTTGGAATTCTGAATACCAGATTATCAGCCATCTTTGTACATACAAAGATAAGTATTCCATTGCTTGCTCATCATCCCCATTTGTAGCCCAGACTGTTCAAATACTTACTGTAGACTGTCATGGGGATTTCTTTGAAGGTGCTGCCACGAACAAACTAAAAATAAATGTTTACACTTAGTAACATAAAATGTATTGCACACCAAGGACACTGTAATTCTAGCTAAAATAAAAACAGCTAAGGTGACTCGATAGAAACTAGGTCAGGTCAGATCATAAAACCCATCAGATTTGTTACTACTTATCTTAAGATTATAAAATGATTTATCCCCTGGTAAGTATTCATGTTATGCTGTATTCTCCTGTCTTATACATTATACTAAAGTTAGACAAAGACTATGCTACACTGATTTCTACTTTTTGACGTTAACCCTACAGCATTTGATCAACATACTAAAAATCAAATCCAGTAGCGTTCTGTACCTTGATTTGGATGTATTTGATCAGTTTGTTCAGTATTTCCAAGAGCTGATCATTCCCAACTGGAATGTCTACGGAGACAAATATTCAGTGGAGAGGGTGAGAACATGGGTGGCCAAAGCTAAGTTCGTGTTGAGAAGTCTTAGTGCATCAGTACGTTCAGCCCATACAGACCTGCTGGATAGAGGAGCTTATCTACGACGTGGATTACACCATTTGTCGTCATAATGTCTGATTCTTTGGACTTCAGCTCGTTCACCAGAAGTGTCTCATTTACCTTTCAAAATAAGGGGAGGTATTAGGGAGAAACTATATGGAAACAATATAATAATGATAAGTGCATTCTACATCTCTTGTAGTAACTTACTCCTTTCAGATAGATTTTGCTTCCCTGTGTGGTCTTGAGAATGTTGGTGACTCCAGGTTCAAAGCCCTTTCCAATATAAACCCCTGGGGTCAGGTGATAAAGGATGATGTTTTGGAGAGCATTTTTATCTCCTGCAGGAAAAGACAGATGTTTATGTAATAATACATTACTCTTCCGGTATTTTGATACAAGACTAAGGAACAACACATTTCATTGTCTCTGTGTTTCCAGTTCTCTGTTTTCTTACAATGTTAAAGTTTTCTCGAGTTGATGTCAATGCTTTATCAAAAATTAGTCATTTCAATCAACCCAGACTATGCCAATTAGTCTTGAAATCATGACAGTTCCTTTTATACCACACAACTGTGTGTCTTTCAATAAACTATGTTACGACAGTAAGCAGTTTATGAATGAACATTAACGAATGGCTCTCTTTACATCCCAGGTAGGTTAAAGGAACCCAAAGCCTGTTAAGTAAACCAGAGGTGTAAGAATGGGGCTTTCTTTTCTTTTCTTAAATATGGGCAGAAATGCTGAAGGAAGAGCCAAGATTCTCAATTTGAGGAGTGACTATCTGCCACTCGCCACTACTCACCAATCAGAATTTCCCTTTCTTCATTTGTCATGCCTTTGAAGGCATCATTGGTTGGTGCAAACAATGTCCAGTCTCCAGGTTGTGTTAGGAGATCTTTCAAATCTGCAGCTTCGAGGAGGCTTAGGAAAATGCTGAACACATAGAATATGCATTTAAGTTACCATATTTTAAATGTATTCATCCAACCACACTGTACAGAATAGGGTGGAATCCATGTGTTGTGGGAACTGAGAAACGACATCACATTTTCACGTGTTTAAATGCAATTTCCTGGTAAAGTAATATTTCTAATGGGGGAATGGTTGAAATAATTTACCAACTTCTCTACCTTTGATTTTCTTATAAAATTATTGAAGTCACAATTTATGTGACAGAAAGCTTCTGTTTCACTTGATATCTTATTAAAGATTTTATACTATTATTTTAAAGAAAGAATTATAAGAAAAATCTGAAGAAGTAAATCAGACAGACCTTTTCCATCCACCAAGTCATACTATGATTCCCCAGGACAGACTAAATAACTGTGAAAACATGCATTAATTAAATTTGTTATTAATTGAAACATTTGTGTGCATGATACTCTTCACTTTAATTGTTTAGATTTTTTTTTAGAATTTCATTCCTGAGAACTGTATTTACATTAGTTATACCTTTTCTCTTCCCTGCTAATGCTCCTGTGTTTCCACCTCCACCAGCTCTTCAAACTCATGACCTCCCATCTGTATTTATTGTCATACACACACACACTCACACACACACACACACACACACACACACTCTTAACACACACTCACACATACACACACAACACACACATACACACTCACACACACTCACACTCTTAACACACACTCACATACACATGCATAACACACACACTCACACTTTTAACACACATTCACACACACACACAACACACACATACACCACACCACACACACATACACACACACACCACACACACACACACCACACACACACACCACACACACGCACACACACACACTCTTAACACACACTCACATACACACACACTCACACTCTTAACACACACTCAAGCATACACACAAACACACATACTCACATACATATTCACACATACTTTCTCTCACACACACTCTCTCATGCACACTTTCTCACACACACACTCAAACATACACACAAACACACTCACATACGTACTCACACACACACTCACACATACTCTCACACACATATGCACACACACTCAAACATGCACACAAACATATACACAAACACACATACTCACATACGTACTCACACACACTCTCTCATGCATACTTTCTCACACACACACTCAAACATACACACAAAGACACACACTCACATACGTACTCACACACACTCTCTCTCACACACACTCTCTCATGCATACTTTCTCACACACACACTCAAACATACACACAAAGACACACACTCACATACGTACTCACACACACTCTCTCTCACACACACTCTCTCATTCACACTTTCTCACACACACAGTTGCACACACACACTCTCAAACATTCACACACACACTTTCGCATGCATGCACACACACACATGTGCATATATCAACACAGCCTGGTGAGTCCATTTAGTGTTGCTGATATGTACTTGGACTAGTATAGGCTACAGAAACTATTAGTCGGCTCCTCACTGCAGAAAGTTGACCCTCCCTCTTTCACCAGCCTTTAATTTCCTGTCACTTCCAATCTGAGGATGCGACCTTGTAAAATTTCCCTCATTCACACTGACGTATCGTATCTCCTCATACTGACACTATGAAGGTCTGATTTAGGTGACCACACTGTCACTGTGAGTGAGCCCCCCTGTCATAAACAGAAGACATTGTCTCACAGTGAACATCCTGGTTCTCTGGCTCCTACAATCTTTATTCTTCTTCCGTAATGCTCCCCGAGCCTTGGGTATCAGAGTTGTGTTGGCAATACTATAAGCTGAATGGTTCTCGGGTAGCACCAATAGGGTTCATTCTTGTGTTGGGATACAGCTGGTAGACTTACCTAAAGCGCTTATCCTGCCTCAGTTTCTCGTGCAGGGATTTCTCTGCTGGTTGGATAATCTCTCGGAATATGTGAATGGCACCATTTCTCCCTTGCTTGCTTCCTCTCACCATGCAAGAATTTTCAATGCAGATAGCCTAGTAGAAAGAAGAAAGGCCCATGATCTGTGCAAGCCCTTCCCAGAGGTCGGTAGACTGATAAGGCCAGAAGAAACAGCTTCTCTCTTGTTTGTGATGTTTTGTAACTCTACTGTGCACTTCTCATCCAGTCCTACCATTAGCCAATACCCTATGCATGGCCTGTGCATTCTGTCAGCAGGCTGCAGACTTCACATAGAGTTCTACGTCTTTTTAAAAATTCTATCATTCTATTTCATGTTCAGCTGCTCTGTACACTCTTTGTTAATTTTATCTATAAATATTTCAAAATTCAGTGATGCTCATAATCCTCCCATTTTCTACATCTTCTTAACAGGAAGACCAATCAGTTATATGTCTAGTCCTTAATTTATTTTTAGTTTTTAAAAAATTAACAAATGCATATGCTTAATTTAATATATGTGCATATATATAACTTAATTGTGTACATGTATAATTTACTGTATGTGTGTATATTCATTTAATAGGATTCAGAAATCTGTGTGGGCCTTATGAATTAATCTTGAAAATCATTCAAATAAATTCTGTTATTGAATGGAGATGCCACAATAGGAGATACACTATGTGTTTGACTCAATGCAAAAATCTGTCTTATAAATTACAAAGTATTCTGCAAGGCAAACACTTTAAAAGGAATCTTCTAGAATTTAAATGAGCCTTTCAGACCGTAGTCACTTGTTAACGGAAACAAATGGCCAATCATCACATATACAGTGGGATCTGATCTGTCATACGCAGCACACTAGCATGCTCTCCCAATCCTCTTGCTCTGAACGGTCCTCATCTCTGATATACGGACATTGAGTTTTATAATTACATTTATAAAGGTCTGAGGATCATTCTCTATGGCTCTTTGATCCGTGCATGCCATGTGACATTCAGACCAGTGTAGATACTCGGTAGATCCTGGTCTGACCCACTTACCGTACGATACACAAACACTCGGAGTTGTTTGCCTCCAATGGTCTCCAGGATCTGTCCATTGTAGAGATCGCTAAGGCCGACCTTTACTTTCAATATGTGGTTTTGGAGAATTAACTTAAGGAGGCGCTGATCCATGCTCAGAGTGTCATCTGTGGATAAATTCATTAGGGAAGAAGGTTACTGTGTAAGGATAACATGAATGGAGGACAAACGTAAGAGTGGGAAGGTCTATAATGCTATTCATGAACACCACACTCACTTCATAAATACCCAAGGCCAGCAAAGCCATCTGCCAGTGCAAACTGACCTATCACCCAAACTATCTCCATGAAGTTCTTAACAGGAAAACAATGGTTCCATCTACATAGGGGCTATTTACTTTCATGTTTTTTTTTTCCTTTCTTTTTTTTCCTGACAATAAGGTGTCCATTAGTCACACAATGACTGTTGATGAGTCATGATAAGTTATTGCTGGTCAAGGGATCAAAGCACAGACTCCAAAATGTGGCTTAGTACCAGAATATGTGCACTTTATTATTCCAAGGGAGATACAGTATGTCTAGAAATTCTAATTTCTCTAATTAATAATTTCATATATCACAACTTGATGCTTAAAAAATTTAACAAATTAATTTTTGTTCACTAAAACATTTCCTCACAATTTATATATTTCCCTGTGAAATAAGTTTTTAGAACATGTGTTCTAAAGATTGTCAGTCAGCAACAATAACTAGATGAAGAACATACTTCCCATCATGATCCAGAATTATCTCTGGTTTTTAATACACTTATAATTTGACACCTATATCTTCCAGACTGCAAAATCTAATCAACATTTTCTAAAATATCTATTCTTTCTTACTGAGAATAATCACTGTGAAGAAAGATGGTCCCCCAGGGAGGAAGCAGGAACAGAACCCAGCACATACCAGAGAACGCGTTGTTCACCGGTGCTAATAAAGTGTACTCTCCATCCGGCTTCAGAGAGGATGCCAAGCCTAACTGGGCCACCAGGTCTGTGAAAGTAGTCTGCTGTTTTCCAGCCAGCTCAATAACTTGTTTGGCTGTAAAATAAACCATTGCCATCTCACCAGCACCGCCATTGCTATTCTCCCATCCCAAGGCTCATAGCCAGTGCCTGGCTCTTTAAGCGATTTACTTGAGTGTCTAGGAAAACATCCCACCCTGCCTTAGTAGGAAGGTTCTAGTATTCATTTGATCACCACAAATAATTTTAGAGGGAACTTTTCTCTTTGTCTTCCCAGTGTAGTTTGCTTTAACCCTCTATTACTCACCTTTTAGCTCTTTCTGCACAGCATCTACCATCATGATCTATCTTCTTGTTTCCAAGAAACACACTAACTGTTGAATACCTTTTATAAAGACTGGATGCTGGGCCAACGTCCTGCCTGGGTTGCCCCTGACTGCACTTGGAGTTGACACTCAGCAAGTGAGCACACAGCCAGTTTGCTGTCTGTGCTCATCAGCTCTTTATGGACCTACTCTCTAAATACCTTAAGTGGCTAGTAAAGCAGTAGTGACTGGGCCCTGCTCACCAGAATCAGGAATGAGGACTTCGTCAATCAGGTGGATGACACCGTTCTTGGTCACAATGTCTTTCTTGTTAACCATCTTAATGCCATTGATGGAGATGCTGTCCCCTTCGCATCCTATCTCAATTGTGTTTCCTTCCATTGTCTCAAACACGGCTCCTCCTGTGATAGCCTCAGAGCACTGGAGAGTATTTAGGATATGGTACTTCAAGAGAGCTGGGGAGAGAGGAGTGGAGTCAAGTTCTGGTCAAGGGGAATAACATTGGACCCTTAAATTATGCATTTCATCCTGTAGCTAAATGAATCAAGGAAATACGTCACAAATGCAAGACTTGAGATATTAAAATCTTAACTACACATATTCTAGGAAAGTGGTGTTTTAAATCATTGCTTCAGTAGTAACAGGTTAGCTTATTAGAAAGGAGGGAAAAATATGAGCTTCCAAAATTATTTTTGCAGCAGCAGGAAAACGAAGGGAAAAAAAGAAAAAGTCTTTTAGACAGTTTATGAAGTTATCTGTTAGCCATGCGTGTTCTGAATCATTCAAACAGAATGCTGCACTAACCACTTCCTAAAGATCATTCAGAATTTGCAAACTAGTTCTAGAATCTAAGGGCATAGCGAGCCATTCCTTCAAGACAACACCTAGAAAATACATCCAGAGGGATTTGTCCCTTGAGTCTGTTATATGCAGACTTACATCCTCAAAGTTTGTCAGCTTTATTTGGATAGACATATTTGGAGATGGGGTACATAAAACTGGTTAGTACAACACTAGGCTTATTTTGCCACTGAAAGGAAGGCTGGAAAGAACCCAAATACATTTGTGAATCAATGTGTGGTAGCCACAGAGAACCATACAATTTTCTCTTTTCAGTTATAATTAATTCAGTTAGCATACATTTGGAGTGGAAAGTATTGTATAATACGCATTCTATATTAAAATCAAACAATGTTACTCTCCCACACTAGATTAATCTTTCTTTTTATTTAAAAAAATATTTATCTTGTTTTATTAGCATGAGTGCTTGCCTGTGTGTATGTTCATGAACTACATGCATACCTTGTGCCTACAAAGGCCGATGGAGGGAATTGTGTCTTCAGAATCCATGTGGGTGCTGGGAATCGAGCACACATCCTCCTCAAGGGCAGCCAGTGTGCCTAACTGCTGAGTCATCTCTCCAGCCCCTTATTAGCCTTTCATAATATCTGTAACTTATTTGCTTGGAAACTACATCAAAGGCTGCAACCTTATAGCTATTTTATTAAGAATGATCTTTGACTGTTATTTCAATCCTTTAAATGATGTTTGCTAGAGCACCTCACATTAAACACTTTTGGTTTTTCCTGTCACAACTGTCATTATTGGCAATAACTGATCTTTTTTTTCCCTTCATTGTCTTCATCCTAGGTTTCTGGGAGATGGAGACATTTTCCTACCTTCAGAAGCCACCTTGTCTCCCATGATCCTTTCTAGAACTCCCCGTGGGAGTTTCTCAAAAGCTTCATTGGTGGGAGCAAAGAGTGTGAAGTGGCCATCTCTTCCAAGGGACTCCAGTAGGTCGGAGGTAATGGCAGCAGCCTGAAACACAAAGGGATTTCAGAGGACCTGCATCATAGATGCTAAGGAAAGGCATCACAGACCTTGGCCTAGGGTATCAGAAGAAAGTTGACAGCTTCACCAGAGACATTTTTAAACTACTACTTTCTGGACCAAACAATCAAGTCTTTCCCAGTTTTTCTCAAAGTGCTAGCTAGAAAGTGTACCAGCGTTTATCTGACTGTAGCAGACTCCAGTGACATGCAGTCACAGAATCGACAGTCCAAACATACTGTAGTCACACACCCGGCCTTCCTTCATCATCAAGTCCAAATATGTATTATTACTTTAAATGGGATGGTTTCTCCTTTGGGAAGAGGAAATGGCTATTTCGTGGGCTATATTACTGCAGTTTACCAGACTCGTTGACTGACACTTTTTGAGTCTGCAGATCTTGCCAGGGAAGGAAAGTTTTCAGTGACTCCGGGGAATACGCCCTGGTTCTTACTCTGAATGATGAAAGATCATCTTCCGCTTCCAGGAAGTCTTGAATGGAGGTACCTATTTGCGTCAGGACGCGATCAATGACGTGAACAACACCGTTTGTGGCAATCTGGTTCCCGTGGATGACTCGAGCGCAGTTTACGGTGACAACCTGCAATTGTTTGAAAAAAATTAGAGCCAGCTTATCTGCTAGAACAGCAGAGCGATTTCCACATTTCCGGTCTACTAGTAGGTATGACGTAGAGCCCCTACATGCTGAGTTCTGATGCAGGAGATCTAGTAGGTGGAGCATGAAGAGCCTTCAGGCCTACAGGTGAGTGCTGATGCAGTGGATTAAGACATGAGTACTGTCAAAGAGACCACAGAACGACTTAGGACCCCAGTCAATCGAAAGCATCTTTGGAGATCCAAGGAAAAAGTATTTTTTTTATATTTGAGTTATTCATTTTATTTTTATTCTTTAATATAGTCACAAGCTATTTCTAATGTTGGTCAAAGAATTGTGTAAAGATTTTTAATTATCTCTGGGATGGGAGGAGAGAAAATCACCATTGCAAAACTGTCCTGAGGTCTATTGAACAAACAAGTAGTACGGCCTCGTCACTGGAGCTTTTTTCTCCTCTGGAAATCTTAGTGTTTAAAAAAGATTCCTGAGACCCTATTGTCAGTTTTCCATAGTCAACACAGTGTCCAGGGCGACTGACATGGCAGTCACCACACTCTTTAGTGCGCCTTTCACTTTTTGTAAGAAACAGTTTAATGCACAGTGACTCCTAACCGCTAATCATTCACTGGTTAGGAAGAATCCATTGGATTGAAATTTCACAAGGCCAAGTTTTTTAATTTTTTTTTTAATCATAATACAAGCGTTTCCATTATACTGACAAACATTTTACTATTTCTGTGAGCATCATAACAAGGGAATAGATAAAATTAAGGTAAATACGACTTGGAGATGTAAATGTTATAAATGAAACTTACCCCATTGGGATAATGGTTAATAAAAAGGCCCAGGTTGTTGTACATTGAAGGAATCACCATGCCATGCTTAAGGTCCTTAGTTAACAGCCTCTTATTCACCATGTGGCTATGTAAAGCATTCAGTAACTCAACATTGACATTGTTCTCCAGTCCTCTGCGAATGTCCTAGGAAGAAGCCAATAAAAGGTATTTGTTTCAGTTTACTCCTGAAGCTCTCTTCCCCATTTAAAAGCTGATTATGTGTGTGTGGCTGCGTGTGCCATGTGTACAAGAGTGCCTGAAGGTGTATGAAACTCGAGATACAGTTGGTTATGATTGGCCTGTGTGGGTGCTGGGAACCAAACTTGGGTCTTCTGTAGCATTCCTACCTGTTTCCAGACGCACCTCTCCTCATGTGCGGCTTTTTTATTAAATTATCAATTGATCATAGAAAACCAACATCAATAACAGAATTGCATTATTCCAACTGACTGAGGAATTTCGGAATTTCAAACTGTCAGTGAAGGGTCCTGAATCTGATAGAATGCTTGTTTGTTTTTAGGAACAAAACTTCCAAAATATATTGATGAAGAGACGATCTTCATATGGGTTAATAGCCAGAGATGTGAGACCATCAGACACAATTCCCCAAGAAGTCTGTGGTGTCAGGTGCTCAGTATACTATCATATATGTGTGCAGCAATTGAGAAGGAGGCAGAGGAACAGACAAGAGCCCATGACTCAGCATTAAGGTAGCAGAGCCACAGGACGCTCTGCAGAATAGCTGCTTTGAGTCACTCTAGAAAGTTCAGTCCATCCGCACAGGAGCAGGAGTTTCTCTACTAGTTCTATAAAACTAGAAATTGAGAAATATTTCATGAATTAATCTGTCATGACTTGTTTGTTTACAAAACAAAATTGTTTATAACACTTGATTTAAATATCCACACGCATTTGCTATTCTGGTAGTCTTGGAATAGCCATCTATATGGCATGTGGTTCTGCATATGTAAACAAGTATAAACTATGAATATAGCTTTCCATCCATTTATAGCTATGTTGTTTATAAACCATAATAAAATACAGCATGTAATGTAATATAGTTTATAGCAGATTTAAAAATGTAGATATGAATTTTAACTTATCTTTCTAATAGATAAGTTATCTGAAATTACATGTATTTTTTTACAACCAAGAAGGTAAGAGGAGAGAGATTCAATGCAATAATAATAATTACTCTCTCAGCTCTGTCTTTTTCCCTTTAAAGAGACTGGGGAAGTTCCACTATGGAAGCATGAACATGTACCACTTCCCCAATAACTTCTTGTTATACGTTCTCACATGTGTACAATAGAAAGATATAACATATTCTTGGGTTATGTATAAGCTGGCCAGTTGAAATTAAAATGGCAGTATACCACAGTAAATGTTTCAGATAATGGAAAGAGTTAATTACAGAATCCAGGTTCTCCCAAGCCTCGTTACTCGGTGCGAAGTAAGTGTACGATCCTTTTCCTTCAATTTCTTCTCTTAGTTTTGAGACATCAGAATAATGCTGAGTGGTAGTGGCTCCCACAATGCCCAGCGTGCCATAAACATGGTCAATAGGCATCACTGAAATAGTCAAAAAATGAGCAAATGCTTAGTACTTGATTTCCAGAATATTCTTTTATAAACATTCAAACTTCACACAATTCTCCAGTGTAGTGAACTAATCAGTTTAAGCAATCACAACCCATGAATCACCTACTTCACAATAAAGTTGAATTTTGAGCATTATATAATAAAGTACCACTCAAACTATTATTTGTATATTCTTGGTGTTAAGGATGTGAGTTTTAAAATACCAAAAGGAAGTAACATTTAATAAATTCTGTAACATCAATAATAGTTCAATCAAATTTTCCAGAAAATACATTTGATCATTTCACTTTAAGACAAGCTGCATCTTACCGCTCATTGAGACTAGCAAAGGACAACACATTCTGCAAGGCTGAGATGAATCAAAGCAGTCAGTGCATTGTGCTTACATTTATAATTTTTATGGTTCTTGGTCCCTCGAGCAATGTATGTACTCAGTTCTCTCCTCTTAATTTAAGGAAATCATATCATTTACCACTTTGGAAAGGTTTTCTTGTTCTGCACATCCACCTGAAAAGGTGTGTCCAGCCCTCTGCAGAGCAATTGCTTTTCTGACCCTGTTGATTTGTGGTATCATTCGGTCACAGTCATAAAGTAAATGAGTACTCTAGTGAATTCCCCAAGACAATCATATATTAAATCATAAATTCTGGAAAAGAACTCTCAATTTGACAAATTGGGTAAAAGAGAAAAAGATTAACTTTAATAGGGTTTTACGCCTAGATTGAGCAAAGTGCTTCCTACACCAAACCTGTCTCAACAGTGTCCATGTGAGAAAAACTGCAACATAATTAATTACAGATGTGACATTGTCATCAGCATCAGTAACCAAACAGCGGGTCTCAACAAGTGAGTGCTTTGGGGAAGCCAGTCTGGCACCTCATTCTGAACATGGTATTGTGCCAGGGCCTGTCTATGGGTTGGTGTCTGTGAAGGTAAGTACTCTGAAGTCTATACCAGATTCAAGGCTCCGAGGACTTGTGCCCCAGGAAGAGATTATTTTGTTGAGGGAAGGGTGATGATTGGAATTGCATATTCAAAGGAAATGAAAAGTGACTTATTTTTTCTGTTCTTGTAAGAATCATGAATGATGGCAGTTACAGCCTCAGAGCTGGCCAGCTACAGTGTTGCCTTCTTAAGGTAGGTGCCAATGCTACTACACAAGTTCAAAGGCAGGGACTTTCCCAGTGTGGAGCTGAGCTACTTCCAGTTCAACTTCTCATTTAGTGTCTTGTACCATCAGTTTTCAGTGCATGAGAAGTGAGGTCTACTATTTCAACATCAGGGGAAGCATGCGATTAACACAAAAACACGGAGAATTGTCTTGGACTTACGGTTGTGCTACGAATGCTCATGAACACACCAGTACACCCAAGTATGCACATATTGCTGGCTTCCCTCACAAAGGAAACAGTCCCCATTTAGTCCTGAAACGTAGATTTTACCTGCTGGACAGCCTTTCATCCCTTCCATTCTCATATAGCCAGGGCAGCATTCATATAATACAGTGCTATACAGAGGGGAAGAAATCTCAATGTTAAAACAGAGAGCTGCAAAAGATGCACCTTGACATTAACTTAACAGAACATGTCACTTATTACCACAATTTGCTAAGTCTAGAAGCCAGCTACTGTTTCTGTCCTTCGGATACTAGATATCTATGTAAGTCTGACTTTCCTCTGCACCTTCATGGCGTCTGGGAAGGTTCCTGGATCTTGATCCTGAAGAATAGAGCTTATTAATTAGATTCTCTGTGTGGTAGACAAATGCCCTTAAACAAGCCACTTGATATACTAGAATCCAGTCTTCCCAACAGTTTAACATGAGAAGAACAGTGATAATACAAAAATATAGTTGTTAATCTCAAAAGAGTGTTTTTAGAATAACTTTGTTAGGTATAAGTAGCCAAAAAAAAAATGCTCATTAGGATACGCTACTTTGAAACATGAACCCATTCTAACTTATAAACTCATTAGCATGAAGTAATTATACAAAATAAGAGATTTCTTTGATGTTTTCATATAAATACACGATTTACTTTGATCACAATTTACTCATTTCTACCCTCTCTTGCCTTAGTGGTTCATTTCTTTTTCCGCCATGAGATAGTACTTCACACAACCAGGTTGGCCTTGAACTCCCTTGTAAGTTGAGAACGTCTTCATCCTGATTCTCTTGTGTTCATCCCATAAAAGCAAGGACGAAAGTCATCTCAGTAATTTTATGTGGTGTTGGGGATCAAACCCAGGGAGTTGTGCACTCAAGGCAAGCAGTCAATGAAGTGAACTGCGTTTCTAACTAAGACATAGCTACTTTTGCTATAAATTGTCAGCAGTTAATAATAATAATCATTGCTATTATTATTATTGATTTAACCATGCTATGCAAGTTTAAATTTTCCTATTTTATTTTAACTTTCTCTGTAGTTCAAGAGTTGGCTGAACCTGAAATAAGAGGACTGCATTTTATTCTGGTATAAATCTTAATTTCCCCCTTGGTGGCAATTTTACTTACACAGAACTCCATGGAAGTAAATAGACTATGGAGTAATTACTTAAATGTCCTCGTGAATTTGATTTATGCACATTGTAAACAATAAAATGAGGTATGTATATCAATAAATTAATCTAGAGGCTGGAAAATAAATAGTAATGAAAACAGGACACCGTCATTATGAAAAAAGTGTCTACCACACACTAGTATAATCTGAGGCTTAACTCCAAAGAAGTCATTCAGCAGAGAGTTTATACAACAGTGGCCTGTGATCTCAACTGATAAGTGGACAACGTGTTTAACTGAGTTAATGCTCCCAATAGCATGTTGCTATACCAAAATCCACTTTCCTATATGGCCAAGAAGTTGAATAAAGCAAGAAGGCAACACAATCCTTGCCCCGCACAGCTTGGAACGTGGGGAATTTATCTTCACTATCTGTGTAGTAACAAAAATGTCACCAAAAGCCAGCTGCAAACATCACTAGTACCATAGAGGGAGCCTGAAAAATGCCTCACGAAAAGGATTCTACATTAGTCCCTTAACCTTAAGGCCCAGGGATACTTGTGCTTTTCTTGAGACCTGGCCTGTTTCTTTCCAGAAAATTCCCGAAACAGCTGTTTAAACCAGAAGCCAAGTTGAAAACTGACGTTACCCAGAAGACACTGTCAACCTGAGTAGAAGGGAGAGGAGGACAAGCCAGGACTCTTTCCCACACACAGTACTGGCTTCTTTGGCTATTCCAGATTAGCTCAGTGAAGAGATGTAAATGTAATTTGAAACGGAAGCTATTGGAGGAAAATTTGCTAAAGGAACACTGTTACAGTTTTGGTAAAAAGTCTGGCTACAAGCAGGACTTTTGTTTAATGGAAAAAAAGAGTCTTCTGTTCTGTGACAACTTTGACATCTCTAATACAATTACATAAGCGGAAATATGACTCCATTAATTTCTAGGAAGAGCATAAAAGCACATTTTCCCTTTACACTCAGCCTAAGAAGATCACTGACTTACACATGTTAAACAGTTATGTGCTGAGTGTTTGTACCAGTAGCCCAAAGATAGACATAAGCTATTTATTTATGTTTGCTTGTTTTTATTTTTGAGAGTGTCTCACATTGAAGTTCAAGCTATCCTAGAGTTTGGGGTAATTCTCCTGCCTTAGCCTTCTGGCTGATGAGCTATAGGCGTGAGCCACTATGCCTGACTGAAATGAGTTTTGAACCAATGTTTCCACTCTTTGGAAGGTTCCTGAAGTTCATCATGGTGTGGTAGCCTATCTTCAAATTATCTGGTCCTACAGGCCACCCCTCAGATAATGTGGTTCTGATTGATGGCAGTGAGGAGCTATTTTCCCCTTGATTTCATCACTGGAAAAAACACAGAACCCTTTCTGATTTACTAAGCTACCCCACCTCCTTGTAAAATGATGAGTTGGCATAAACAACTCCTAACTTTTATAGATCTAAAAATGTTATTTTCCCTACCAATAGTTATGGTAAAACAAATCAATAAGCTTGTCCAATACATAGCTTGTTTTGCAGCTTTAGGGTCATCAGTCAAAGATACAACTAAGCCATCTTTGTATTGCTAAGCTAACAAAAATTGTCCTTTTAGCCACTAGGATATTCAATTGAATGTTGGGTTTCTGTTGTCACCTCATGGTCCCTGGGGATCAGGCAGTTTGAACCAGCATCAAGGGGTAAGAAAAAGTGAAAAACGCAATTTCTTCCTAACTTTATGCTTCAATGAAAATGCAAGGGGTGATGTGGAATCTTCTCCAGAATTCTTAAATGAGAGGAGAAACATTGATTTGGGCTTTCAAATCAGATCAATCTGTTGTCCTTGAGCCCATGTGTGCACATGCATGTGCATGTGTGTATGCGTGTACATGCATGTGTGTGCGTACATGCGTGTGTACGTGTGTATCCATGTATATGTGTGCACGTGCTTGTGTGTATGCGTGTGTGCGTGCATGTGTGTGTGCAAATGTGAGAAAGGCAAATGAACCACAGTGTATCTGACTCTCTTAGGACAAAGGGGGACCAAACAACAAAGAGTAAAAGGAGTCAAAGCATGTTTGTTCACACGGATTCGGGTCACATCACATTGTCTTGGGACTTGCTTTGGCCCCTCCAGATGATGGGCCCAGAAAGAAATCCTCCCTTGTAACTGTGGAGTCAAGAGGGGGTTCCTCTGTCTGTGTGAATGAGCCTCTCTTTAAAACCTCGTGAGATTGGACAACATTTTCAGACTGGGCCATGTACCCAAGAGGAGGCTAGTAGTGACATTTCTGTTGCTTCATGAAACTGTCAGTGAGGAAAGAGGTGAGACTCACGTTTTCTTTCCGCAGATAGCACCTTGGTACCAGTTCTTACAGGAGCTGAAGTATTTCTTTTTGGTGCCCAGAATCTGCTGAAGGGCACAGACATTTGGACTGGAGAGCAAAGGAAAGAAAAAAAAACTAGTTGATGTGTATGGCTAAGAGAGGTCAGGGTGCAGACTTGACATTCCAAGACGGGATTTTTAACTTTGTATAACTCTAACTCCTGATCCCGTCCTACTGAAGCTCTGGAAGAGCACATCAAAGGAGGGAGGAAAGAAGAAAGGGGGGAGGAGGAGGAGGAGGAGGAGGGGGAGGGGAGGGAGGCTGGAAGGAAGACACATATGTTGTATATTTGATCCAATACCAGTATTTCAAAAAGTTAACCTAATAGTGGTATTCAGATAGAATTTGATTTATCAGTGATTGGATTTATGTGCTTAGAGTTAATAGTGAACCCCCTGCCCCCATTTGTTTAAAAACTAGGCATGAATTCATTGGAGGATTGGATTCTCCTGAACAGTGGGAGACTGACAGGGAAGGACGCCATCTCATTACTCACTCTGCTCTGTGGTCCCCTAGTAACTTAGGGAAGCAGACTAGTGTTAAAAGTAACTTTTAAAAATTGCCTTTACAGAAAAGAAACTTGTTTCTTTTACTAGGACAAATAAATGTGTCCTCTATTGCAATCTTTTTTTTCTCTCTCTCTCTCTCTATTGCAATTTTAATTTTGCTCTCTCTTAAAGGGAGATTAAGTGTGATAAAATCACATCATGGGGAAGAGGACTCTGAGAATTAAGAAAGCCCTCCAAGGCATGGGAATGATGCCAAAAGCCACATGTAAAAATACAGATATTTGCTTAAGTTACTAAGTTGTTTCTAATAGCATTTAAAAAATTCTACATTTATCCTAAAAGATAAAAATACTTCAAAGAATTCAGAGAACCAATTATTCAGATCAGGGTTTAATTTTCATATATAAATCAAATAAAATTTGTGCTGAAATCCTCCCAGGAGGCAGTGCAGAGCCCGTAACATGAAAGCATCTAACAACAGGCTCTCTTTTGGTTTGAGAGGAAATAAAACTCATACTGAATTATGAAGGATTACAACAAAATGAATAATTCAATAAAGTAAGAATAATTATGTTAGTACCTGTTCTTATGCATTTCTTATATGTCATAATAACCACATATACATATACACAAATATATATACATACACATCTACAGAATACTCATTTCCTGTTTTCCTGTCACCCTGCAATAAGTAAAACCAGCAACAAAACTAACAACTACCCTGAGGTGGATTTATAAGGAACTTCATACATATTTCTAGAACAAGGCTAAGTGGAAAAAAATAAAATTAGACAAGCCAGGGACTCACCCCTGATCCCGACCCCTGATGCGGCTGTGAGCCAGGACCTTGTCATAGTAATTGTTGGCTGTTGCAGGGTTAAGATCACTTAGCAGCAGCAGCAGCAGCGCCAATGAGGACAGGAGAGGAACCATCTTCAGCCCTGAGCTCCCTGTCCAGGAAGAGAACTGGCTTGTGCTCTGGAGAGCTGAGTTTATATAGCTCTGGGCTGTGGGAGGGAGCTGGGGCTGTGAGAGGGGGCTGGAGCAACCTGAGACTTCCAGATGCTGTCCAGAAGGCCAATAGCTCCAGGCTGCTAGTGAAAGTCGCTGGGTTCTGAGCAGACTTGACTTTATCCTATTTGTTTTCAATAAAGCCTGGCTTTCGCTTGTATAGGTTTTGTTTATCAAAACAGCTGTATCTGAGTTTGGGGGTGGAAAGGAGGGGAACTCTGCCATCTGTCTTTGCCACTCTGTCTCTGAGCTTGGTTTCTTTACTGGTGTGATTTTATCAAACCTAATCAGCCCGCAACAGCACACTAAGGTAATTTTTCAACAGAAAAGAAATTACAAAGTGGATTTAACACAGATCCTGGATAGACTTACAACACATATAAAAGTATTATTTCCACAACTAATATAGAAGAGCCACATGTTCCTTGCAGTTCTATGAAACTTGGGCTATATCATATTAATTCTTAATGAGCATAGAAGGTTAATTAACAAAGAACTACTTGGGAAAGTTTCCCTAACTACACACACACACACACACACACACACACACACACACACCACGTATGCATGTAATAACATTTCTTTTTCTTTTATTGCTTTCTTATTACACACAGGCTGCATATCTTGATAGGCTCCAGAAACAAGTATTACTAATCCAGAAGTAATGTGGTAATTAAATGCACATTAAGAAATGAGGCTGCTGCCAAGAATATCCAAAAGGACAACTGCACTGTCTTGGTGTTGGGGTTGAGCATCCCCGGCTGAGGGAGGGTACATTTCTTACCTCTTCACACAGGGTGTGTCGTGTGGAGAACCCTATTGATGAAGACGCTGTGGGCACTAGGCCTCCAGTCTCTATGAAGCTCACAATTTAAAGCACCCCCAAGACAGGACTTGCTTTGTGTGAAGTCCCCCTCTGTTATGGATATCAGTGTTTTCCCACTGACAAGGTAAAGACACCTTGCCTGGGCTCTTGATGTTTTACATTTGGAAAAGTTTAAGGGGTGCACATTAGGCCAGAGATCATTCCTTATCTGGAGAGATATATGTAAGCTTCCTGTGGGAATTGCCTTTGAGTGTTAAAGTAATTGCAGCAAGCAGCTGATTTATTAAGTGTATAATCAAACAACACAATTGAAATGTGAGTCAGAGGCCTCTGTCACTTCTGAAATGTTGGTATTAAAAGATTTAAAATGTGCAAAACAATCCCTGGAGAGCTGGGAGAGAAGATATCATGAAAATTAAACTCTGTCCCTTCCAAGATAGTTGTGTGATAAATAATACTAATCTTTTATTTACATTTATCTAAATGAAATGTTTCTAACTTCATCTATTTTTCTCTTGTTTGCTTTTAAGATAGCTTTTTGTTATTCATATATTGTACAAATGGTGGGTTGTTGATAACTGCTCAATAAATAGACCCATCTCATACGTATAAGGTCTATCTAATAATATCAATCAACTATCTATTAGAAAGTTTGGTAACATTTAAGAGATTGCTGCACTATACATAAGCAATACACATTTCCTGTTTTACACAAGGCAAAGCATATACTCATATAAAAGACGTTCTGAAGCCCATTTTATAGTTTCCAATAATAGCCATCTGAAATCTTTCCACCCAGAGCATCGTGTTTAAGACTTACAAAAGTCCCATGGAAGTCAGCAAATGCCAGCCCTCCACAAATATTTACAATTCAGATCAGTAATGACATCAGGGAGGGTCTTGCAAATGAGGTCCAGAGGACACACTAACCACCGCAAATCCAGAGAATACGGAGAGCTAAACTGAGGCCAGGCCAGAGAAGTGACGCTGTATTTAGTTAGTGGGAGAAGGTCCAAGACTAAAAACTGGATTCTGAGCCATGGCTGACATGTAAGGATGGGGGGGAGGGGTGATTCTGAAACTGAGGAAGGAAGCTGGCCCACATTGTGGAAGAGATTAGGAAAAAAATAAATCTGTGGATAGGCACATTCTCCTCCAGGGTCCTTCTCAAGAGTCCCACTCTCTCGACACAGGGTCCTTTCTCTTCTACTCCGTGAGAGGACCCTGACCCTAGTGGACCTTGCAATTTTCTCAGCAGTCAGAAAGATGACGGAAATCATGAAAATGAAGTCTGACTTTCCAGGGATGCAAAGTCTGACCCAGAGATGTAAGTCGTTAGTGAGAAAGAATGGTTTATTATGTAACTGAAGAGACATGGTGTGTCTGAGAGACAGGGCCATTTGTCTCTGCTATGGGAGGCAGATTTGTAGGCAATTCTCTGTTATCTAGCCTCTGGAGACCATTAGGTCATTGCACTGCCATGCTTACTCACTAGTGTGTAAACCAACCTCAAACTCCTGCACTTCCCAGGACTCCTCACGGATATGCTCTCAGTAAATCTGCATACTCAAAGCAAGAGCAGAAAGAATGTCCATGGTCTTGCTTGTATTATGTACATTTCGAACATATGGTTCACAGTTTGTCATGACACTTGAGCTCCACATGGCTTGTATGTAGATTACATAGCACAACTCACTCTATAGCCTCCCCAAGCCTTGCCATTAACCCTGCAGGGAAAGTTCGCCTCAGCACTTAGGCACTTGGGCTATAGGGACCACTAGCCATATCTAGTTTCTGTGCAATAGCCCTGCAAATGGAAGTTCTGGGCAAGACTCTGTGGTCTTTGGGTTCTTTGAGAAAGACCAATTATTTTTTTCAAATTATTAGGTTGAAAGAATTTAAATTAAGCAAGAATACTGTGTCAATTTTTCATCTTTAAAACATAGTTATAAACGAAATAAAATTAAGCATCAGTGGCTAGCCTAAAGAGGTCAAGAAGATGAGCTACAGGCTTGGCTATTCACACTGACAGATTGTAAAGGCTGCCTATGTGAAGTGGGGCTTCTAGAGCCTTCTTTTCAGATTTTACTTCCATGGATTTCCACAAGAGCTCAGAACACAGTCTGTTGTTACACAGGGAGAGTAATGAAACATTATTCAGCCTCCGGACTCACTGCACACCAAAAAAAGAATCAATGTTTCTTGATTGTTAACTATGGGAGGCAGAAGCTTCAGGGATAATGTGAGATGGGCTGCTGTCTTCTTTCCTATTTGCTTACACTCTGCCTTTGAAAGTCCTTTACAGGGTGGATCTCCATTAGGTAGTCAGCAGTGTAGCTTCACCCTCACTGAACTGGATACATTGTGCATTCAGCACTCAATGTATTTTGTATTAGCCCTATTTACTTTGTATTTCTCTGGAGACATCTAGTGGAGAAAGCGCATCACACAAATGTGTTTAGAAACACTGGTGATATCTATTACATTTTGATTAAACTGATAATTTGAAATTCACAGAAAACAACCTAATTTCAAAATGCCAACCAAGTAGGAAATCTTTTAAGGCTGATGCAAGAAGGGACCAATAGGTAATGTCAAATATGGATGAGGATCAGAAATGTATTGCAAATAAATGGTTGAAATAAATTGCCTCATTCCCTGGCTTGTTTTTTCCACACTGACTGACATATAAAAAGGAAAGGTTATACATGTGCACACATACATTCTGATACACGTGTGTACCTGCACAGGAAGCCAAAGGTTGACACTGTCTTCTAGTACTCTCCACCTTATACTTTATTCCTTGACAATTTCACACATATATACAATGAATTTTGATCATATCCTAACTATCCTTCAACTTTTCTCAGATCCTGCCATTCCCCTTCTCAACTCATGTCCTTCCATTTGTTTGTTTGTTTGTTTAAACTACCAAGTCCCCAATTAGTTCTACCTAACTGTGCACGTGTATGAATCTGCTCACCAAAGCATCACCAGCTGTTGCCTCCATAGGCCCTTCTGCCAGGAGAATCATTACTGTGGTTCATGCAGCTCACAGCTGGATAAGCCTGTTGGCAGCTTCTTATTCAGCAGCCTGGATAACACCTTCTTGTACTAAGAAGGCTACAAGCAGTGAAGACACTTCTAAACAGGAACCAGCTAGTTTTCTTCAAGTCCTATGACAGAAGTATGTGTTGCCTGTGCCAATAGGCTCTAACTGTCAAGTTCTAGCTGGCAAAATAAAAAGAGGAACCGGAAAGTCTGTATTGCTGGGGATGGGGTGGCCCCTGCCCAACAACTTGAAGGGATGTATACCATGCCTCTCATTGGGGTTTTGTTTGGTAAACCATGGCTTCTGAAAGGAACATTAATCCCCATGTATGGTAGTAGCTCTCTCCTCTTCAGAGAGGAGAGAAATTTATACACACACATAATTCTTAGGAAGGTTATAGAATTGTGTGTGTGTGTGTGTGTGTGTGTGTGTGTGTGTGTGCATGCACGTGTGCATGTGTGTGTGTTCACATACATGAGATACAAATACACAATAATAGGTTTCTATGTGACTTTTTGAGACATCCATGGTGTTATTTATCTCTCCCCAACCAACCACTTCTCTACATTCTCCTCCACTCTCCCTCCCATTTGAACCTGCCTCTTCCTCCCTTGTAAGATTTGCTAGTTTTTATAGAACTCCCCCACCATGGCCTTTTTCTAGTTTTCTGCCATCTACAGGTATTCACAGTTAAACACACAGATCTAAAGAGTTAAAGCCGTGATCCACACATGAGAAGGGCCCGGGGTGTTTGTCTTTCTGGCTCTGGGTTACTTTGCTCAGTTTAACCATCTCTGGTTTCATCCACATTATTCTTGGGGAGAAGCTTTCTCCCTCTGCTCAGAGCACACTGGTTATCTATTAGGCTAGCAGGGGCTCTGGGGACTTCCCACTAGGGTTATAGATGTGCTCTTTACATTGTTTAGAAGCCCAAACTCAGATTCTCACACAGAGCAAGCGCTTTCCCCATTGAATGTCTCTCCAGGCCATGCCTAGATTTTTATTAAACAAACTTGATTAACACATTGCTTGGTTGTCACATTCACAGTCCTGGTCCTCTAAGGCACTCTTGATACTACTCACATCGAGCTCCTGTCTTCAAAGGCAGGACACTAAGTGTCCTAGTCATCTGCTTCAGTCCGCAAATGACTTCTGGTGTTCCTTCAGCTAGACTCTAAGAAGAAAGAATGGTTGGTACAATAAAAGGAACTTACTAGAACACCAGCCTCTGCTCTCACATATTCAGCCTGCTCAAATCCTGGTCAGAATTAAGATAAACCCACAGTGTGGGTTACCTTTCCCCTTTCCTTGGGTGCTTTCTCTCCCACACAGCACTGTTCTGGAGTCCCATTCACACTTCTACATCTGTACACATACTTCTTCTGTATTTATCTGTACAAAAAATAATGCCAGTCACGTATGTGATACCTGCCAAGCACGTATTTGTGATACATACCTCCCGGATGGGAAAGAAAAGGTGATTTTAAGTTACCTGAATTTGGGTTGTTGTGTGAAACAATATGTAAATTTTATAGACTATTGTGTGGAAAATATGTATGCTGTGTAAATTCTTGTGGGGAACAATATGCATGTTGTATAGATTGTGTCCTACAATATGATGTTGTGTAGATTATTATGGGACAATATGTATTGTATGGAACAGCCTTCAGTTATATCAATTTTCCTATGAATAATGGAATCTCACCTTTTTGTGAGTGAATAAACCCTCATGTCCCATTACTTACTTATCCACTTATTTAGAGTTATTTAAATATAAAGTGCTGTCACCTGGAATTAGGGGCAATTTTATTACTTCCTCCTTTTCTACCTTGTCTCACTGTATTGGATAAATACTGTGATGTACGTAGATCTTCACAGAGATTTGTCTGTGGTCTCAGATCCCAATGATTTAATTTTGATAGTTTGTATGTACTGATCTATGTCTCTTTTTGTGGCTAGTTTGGCTAAGGCTTGCCAATCCCAGTCTTGCTCACGGCTTATCTTTATTTCATTAATTCTTGTGTTCATCATTATTCTCCAGTTCATCAATTTCTGCCTCGATCCTTAGAATTTCATTTTGTCAGCTGTGTCTAAGGTTGGCTTGCTCTTTTCTTTCTGAGAACTGTAGGAAGATTATTAAGTCATTTGACAACTCTTGGATTATCCATACAAACACTAATAGGTATAGCTCTAGCTCCGCACCTTGGTGGCTGGATCTCAAGGGTTCTGGGAATTTTTCCCTTTGACTTTGAAAATAATTTTGTTCCCTCCTCACTCCCTCGGTGACCCTCAGAGCATGTTGTTCAATGCCCTTGCATGTACACAGCATCTCTAGCCAGTGCTCTGGCTACTGCTTTCTAATTTTACCCCACTACGATCTGATAACGATATCTATAAGAAATTGTTTCAATGTTTCTGCTTTTTAAGACTTACTAATGGCATAAGGTATTTTAGAGAAAGTTCTGTAGGTTCCCAAGAAGACATCTGTTCCTCCGATGCTCAATCGGTTACACCTTGGATTGTCTATGGTCCAGTTTAACTCTGAAGTTTCTTTGTTGGTTTTCGTTGGGGTGAGATTTTATATATATTGTCATTGTCTATAGACATATACTGATCCAAAGTTCCCTGCCAAAGGGAGTGAGAATTCTGGCACCCCAGTGGGGACAGTGTCTATTGCCTTTGATCTTTTTGGGAGAGGGGCATTCATTCAGTTGCAGCTGAAATCTCTTGTCTCGCTGATCTTCTAGGCTGCTGTTGAAAACAGAACACTGAAACATCTAAGGTCTTCCAGAACCATCCGGTCTGGCGTTTTCTTTCCCTTCATGCCAGCACCCTCTGCTGGTCACACTCGGCTCTGCAGTCTATGGGCTAGAACTGGATCCTCTAGGCTCCTAGCTTTGACTTCCCGTTTTGTACAACTCCATAAGGCAATTGTTCCAGCCAAGACTGTCTCCCCCGTGTCTAAGAGAGTAAGGCAAGTAAACAGAGAATTCCCTGAAGCTAAAAGCGTTTAGGATAAAATTGCAAATATAAAGTTAAATAAAGAAAAAGGGTGGAGGTGCAGATAAAGGTAGAGTCCGAGTGGGAGGGATAGTCTCCGGGTTTTCAAAGCTCGTTCAGCATTAAACATCATGCCAGAGAGACAGAGATGCTGAAGTCACGGTCTCTACTGGGGCACTAGAACTCCAAGTCCCCTTGGCAGGGAACCTTGGGTCAATATATATCTCCAGAGGTAGATCTTCCTATTGGAATCAGGGTTGATTTATCTGATACCAGTTACTCTTAGGTGATAGGCTCAGTTAAGGGTCATAGAAGATAAGATAATCAACTGCCTACTTGTAATTGTCCCCATCAAGACTCCTGCTACCTGAACATCACATGGTTCCCATGTCTCTTGACTGCCTCCTTCAGACCAGGTCTGGAGTTGTGGCAAGTAACTCTTGCTCTCTGGCTTGTGGTTATTCTGTGTCTCAGGCTTTCAGGATGGCTCAGTCTTAAATAATAGGCTCCTTATCAAGAACGTCTCTGACCACAGCCTTTGTTCCCACAATAGGGAGACTAACAAAATGTACCTGAAGTGCCAGTTGTTCATGGCCTAATATCAACTAAAAGGGGAGTCTCTACTGAGGAATTGTTTATAATCGCTTGGCCTGTCAGCGTTTATGTGTGGGATGGTCCTGATGGTTGATTGATGGGGGAAGACCAAGTCTACTGTGGGAGGCACCATTCCCTGGGCAGACAGTCCTGGACTCTACCAGTAAAGAAAGCTAGCCAAGCTTATGTAGCCTTGCAAGTAGGCAGCAGGGTGCATCATCTGTTTCTCTCTGCTCTTGACCATGGATCTTATGCAACTAAGCTGTTTTGAGTTCCCACCTTGAGTTCCCTGAAATGATGCACTGTAACCTAAGATTGTAAGCTAAGAAAAACCTCCCCTCTAAGTTGCCTTTGGTCATGATTTCCTTTCCCAACAACTGAAGTTACTGTCTTACTCATAACCCCACTGGATTTGAGCCTTCTGAAATTGTAAGCTTATTCTGTTCTGTGGAAAGGACTTTCAGTCTCTGTTTACTAGGGTCACATTGCAAAACTTTCATGACCAACTTTTTTGATGGCTGCAATTCTACTATACAGAATTTCACCGAAAGCCTTTTTAAAGAATTTTACCAAAAGCTCGCTTCTATAATTGGATACAAAATGTCCCCCGCCAACTGAAGAAAAGCTGCCCCTATTGTAACACAGTAAGAGATGGTAGAACCTTTGGGAATGGAGCTTAATTGGAAGTATTTGGCCTGTGGGTGTCGTACTCTCCTCTTTGGTTCCTGGTCATCAGCTGAGCTTTCTGTATACACATGATTTGCACTGTTGCCATCTGGCACACCTGCCCGAAGATTCTAAGTACTGAACTTGTGTCACCATAGGATATACACACACACATACACACACACACTTTTCAAATGAGTAACACTTTAATCTTTCATCTAGATTTTTCTTCTTTCTTCCGTGCTGAAGATTAAATTCAAGGTTGTGCAGAATTTCAAGGTGATCTTTTCTATTTGAGCTTAGAGTCTGCTAGCACAGCTCAGGGTAAATCCTATGTAAATGTTATCACCAAAAGACTAGCATCAGGTCTCCTGCCAAACAAAGACCATTTCCTTTGCCTCTTTTCTTTCTCAAAAACATACACATTACTTTACGACTGAAGAAGGTATCCAAATACTAATAGAAGCTAAAAGCTTTAAGACAAACAAATTAAAACAAAGATCCTAAAGCCAAGGAAAAGACAGCACTAAATACTTGAAAGAGGCTTTGATTTTGGAAGCCAGTGAACTTGGCTGACCCCTAAGATTTCCAGTCATTAGCTGAGTACTCATCAGGACAATAACTTATCTCTTTTCTTCGATTTCTTAAGCTAAATAGTCAGCTAATAATATCTGCCCCTTCAACTCTTTAGAGGTTTTGAGTTATTTCTGAAATAGGAAGCGGGTTTTAAGTAAATTTCCAAATAATTTTTGTGTGCTGTGGAATTTTACAGAAGAAGCCATCATTCCCAAAACTGTCAACCATGAACTCACATTAGGTGAAATCTCAGTGGTGACTGGACAATGTCTGTTTTTCTGCTTTGCCAGGCATGGTGATCGACCTGAAGCAGCCATCACTTGAAAGCACCCAAAATAACAGTTTAAATGTCTCGAGTAAATTCTTGTTAAAGATTGAGTGAGCTGTGTATAAAAACATATCTTAAACTGGGAAACAGATAGATAACAATTTAGCTCTTGGACTAGAGTAGCTGTCTGGAGAGAAACATAGGGGTACTACCAACCACCCTAGAACACAGTTCTAGAAGGTTCTGAAAACCCAGAGTTGTTGAGGAGAAAAGACAGGATGAATGGAAGAGGAGACAAAATGCTTGCTAAATAATTTTGCTCAAAGGAAGGCCTGACTGCTACATTATTTATTTTAATTTACATTATTTTAATGTATCTTATATAAGAGAAAAAGACATATATGCTCATATGAATATTGCAAACATGTGTCAAGATACTAGGCATTGGTGTACTTATAAATGAAAATTAAAATTTTAGGGGCTGGAGAGATGGCTTAGTGGTTAAGAGCACTGGTTGCTCTTGCAGAGGATCTGAATTTGGTTCCTAGCTCCCATATCAGATGGCTCACAGCTGCCTCCAGCAGGGCATCAAACACTTTCCAGCCTCTGTAAACACACAAACATGCAACAAAAAGTAAATCATGCAATTTTTAGAGCCTTCTTGGTATTTTTCTCTATAAGGTAGTAGATATCAATATTTTATTGTTTATTTTTGATGTTTTATTTTTAAATACCACAATACTTAGATATTTGCTCTTCACTTAAAAGAACAAGGATCTGACAGCTTCTGGGTGTCCTGAAAAGCAGTTGTACCTTGTCAAGGTAGAAAACACAGTCAGACAGCAAAGTTTAATCTCTTCCCCCTTTCCCACAGCCTCATAATGAATTTATGATGAATCCCGGTGAGATTTTTTTCTCCCTTAAAGTCTTTGCAGGTTTTATTGCTTGTCATGTTGGCTTATCAAGAAAAAATCCTGGGTCAACATCAGTGTTGCTATTTTGTTAATCCATAGTAACAATTTGTTTAGAAAAGTCTTCTTTTTACACAAGTACTATTTTTATTTTATTCAAAATGGAGCTGAGATGAAAATGAAACATTTACAGATTTAATGATAATGTCAGAAAGACTGAGATAACCAACGCATGCCATCTTTAGCATCGTATCCATGCTCTGGATCCTCAGGATTGCAGTGTTGCTAGAAATGAGCATCTCTGTCTGTTTTATCCCCAATCTGTGGTTAATGGGAGGATGGATAAACTCCACTGGTCAATATTTGGTCTGACATCACACAAACACATCTCAAGAAAGATCTAACTTTATGGCTGACACACCATGGCTTCTCTAGAGAGCAAGGACTCCTCCAGGGAGCTTCAACAGTAGCTTAGAAGGAGTGGGAAGATTGGGATTGACTTGGCTTTCTTTGAAGTAATTGGAGTTCTAGACATGGTTTTGCAAGAAGCATGGCTATGCATGGTTTGAGCCTTGCTGGCTTTCTGATGGGCAGGTCCAGAGATGAGGCAGTGGAGTGGCAATGGGGATAAGAAGCTTGATCTATTAGTGATCACATGTCAATGGTAGAGCCAAACTGTGCATATTTGCAATTCTTCTTCTCCTATTTTCTCATCTAAACAGAGACTGTAAATATGTGAAGGAAAATTCTACTGAACTATTCATTTGCGATACGTGTACATACACACACACATATGAATACTTATATTAAAGTAAATGGCATTCTGTAGGTGCTAGTGTCTGAATTATTGGGATGGTTATTGTGCAGTTACAAAACAATACTCATTCAGATGAAGAGTAGAGAGCCTCCCTTTTTACTTTTATCTGTTTCTGTCTGCCTTCCTTTTTATTATTTTTTCCTGACTGGACTTGTGGGTTAGGAGTAATGATCATCCTCAGCCCACAGGAAAATCAATCAAAGGAAGATTCCATGTCCTGTTGTTGGTTGTTTTTGTTCTTTACTTCTTTTGGCTCTTTTACTTTTTTGACCCATCACACAGCTCCCAACAGATGCACACAGAGACTTATTGTTACTTATAAATGCCTGGCCTTAGCTTGGCTTGTTTCCTGCCAGCTTTTCTTAGCTTTAAATTATCCCATCTACCTTTTGCCTCTGGTATTTTTCCTTACTTCTGTATATCTTACTTTCACTTTTACTCCATGGGTGGCTGAATAGCTGGGCAGCTGTATTCTTGTGTGGCCATGTGGCTATGTGGCCATGTGACTGTGTGGCCACATGGCTGTGTGGCTGTTTGACTGTGTGGCCATGTGGCTGGGTGGCTGTGTGACTGGGTGTCTGTGTATCTGGGTAGCTGTGTGGCTGGGTGGCTGGGTGTCTGGGTGGCTGGGTGTCTGTGTGTCTGGGTGGCCATGTGACTGGGTGGCTGGGTGGCTGTGTGGCTGTTTGACTGTGTGGCTATGTGGCTGTGTGGTTATGTGGCTGTGTGGCTGTGTGGCTGTGTGGCTGTGTGGCTGTGTGGCTGTGTGGCTGGGTGGCTGTATTCCTGTGTGGCCATGTGGCCATGTGGCTGGGTGGTTGGATGCTAGCATTCTCCTCTCTTTGTTCTGTCTTCTTTCTTCTTTCCCTTCCATATTTCTTCTTCTGTTTATTCTCTCTTTCCCTTCCAGTCCCCCTTATGCTTTCTCCTGCCTCGCTATTGGCTGTTTGTAGTAAGAGGTTTCTGGCCCAGACTTTCGGGCCTAACCTCAAGGTTTAGGCCCACAGACCCACAGAGACACACAGACGCTTTCATTAGTTTTCAGCTGATCAGCCGAAGGCCCAGGCATATCATTTGCTAGCTCTCTCCCCTTCATCTAACCCATGACTCTTATCAGCCACGGAGCTGGGTACCTTTTCTCACAGCAGCATGGTTGTCCTCTGCTTCCTTTGGCTTCTCTCTGGCATTCTGCTCTGTGCTTGCTGTTCTCAGAGTTCTCTTAGTCTGGTAGCCCTGCCCACACATCCTGCCTGCCCTTGGCCAATCAGCGCTTTTTATTAAACCAGTGGGTAAGACAATTATTCACAATGTAACAGCATAATCTTCCACATATCCCCTTTCTCTTTTTAAAACAAAAAGAACTCCAAATCTAATATTCTTTCCCCCCCTTATCTATAACAACTTATAAACAACACTGTAAATAAACACGAACATCCATAATCCATGTTTTGGGAATGTGGGCGTCATTCTCTAGGCTACTTCCTGCTGAATGGGGATGCTGGCAATCCCATGGGAATCCAAAGAAAAATTTAGGATTATGCACAAGTCTTTAGTGGAGTAGTCTATAAGGCTGTGTCATCTTAGTCAGTCTCCTTGAAATTGTTCTGGATACAGAGCTCTGGAAACTTCAACAGAGGTGCTCTGAAATGCTGAATCATCTGTTCCATCCATTTCCATTGGAGATTTTTCAGGGGGTCTTCCTCTATCAAACTTTATGTTCTTTATCCAGGAATAAATCCACAGCCTCTCATTTTCTGTAGAAATAAAAAGAAAACCTCTTCTCCAAAGTAGCATGTTTTTGAATTTTAGTTTTAAAGTCAACTCATTTACAAAATATATAGGTTGAATTAATACAAGAACATTTATAATCAACTGTCTTTTAGCAGCTTTTACTTAGTCATTTTTAGTCAAGAAGCTTAAAGATAAGATAATAATATACAGTATCCAGACACACTTTGTAATTTCCATCTTTATGTGGCTTATTTTTATTTACTTAATTATTTATTTTACTCTGTTTCTTTTTTAAAGGCTTTCTCTACCCTTTTTTTTCTTTCTCGAAGCCTATGTGTATATATATATATATATATATATATATATATATATATATATATTTTTTTTTTTTTTTTTCAACACACTCTAAACCACTTAGACATTTTTTTTAAAAAAACTGTCTTTACTGTATATTTATTTCTTAACTTTTTCTGTCTCTGACCACACCTTTGCTTGGCTAGGGTGATTGACTCCACCAAGATTCTTCTATTTTTTTCAATTTCTAAACACACCTTTAATCTGCAAGAATTCAAGGCTGGTAGGATGGGTGGATAGCTCCACCCAGCTCCTATTCTAATTTCATAGAATTTATCTTTTTAGCCCAGGTATTCTGGGAATTTTAGGGTCCATATAATTACCAAGTCAAGCTTTACCATCTGGTGCTCATTAACTCTAAGTATTAGGCAGCAGGGCCTCTTTAAAAAAAAAACTCACAAGTGTTTTGCCTCTAAGGCTGAATCAGGAAGTTTCTGTTTGAAAAGCCAAGCCTCACTTTGCCTCAGGCAAATAGAGCTGATCCAAGAAAACATCGACACTAAGAAGCCATTTTTGACTCTGTTCCCTTTTTGTCCTTATTAATAGAAACCTTAAATCTACCATACATAGACTCAGGAACTGGCCTTGTTCACCTTAAGTTCCACGTATCAAACACACCATTTTATAATTTAATCCCATAAATCACTCAGTCTCTTTACTATGGGCCACTTCAGAGCCACAACTCAGAAGCTGCTTTGACCTTCGTTTCTGTGCTCTAGACCATTTTTTAAGCTTTCTGTGGCTTTACGTGGGTATATTTGACCCACGTTGGGCTGCCATTTGTAGTAGGTAGTTTCTGTCCCTGACTTTTGGGCCTAACCTCAAGGTTTAGACCCACAGACCCGCAGAGACACACAGATGCTTTCATTAGTTTTAGGCTGATTGACCTAAGGCCCAGGCATATAACTTGCTAGCTCTCTCCCCTTCATCTAACCCATGACTCTCAACCTGTTCAGCCATGGGGCTCCGTACCTTTTCTCATAGCAGCATGGTTGTCCTCTGTTTCTTCTGGCTTCTCTCTGGTGTTCTGCTCTGTGCTTCCTGTTCTCAGACTTTTCTTAGTCTGGTAGCCCCACCCACATGTCCTGCCTGCCTTTGGCCAATCAGCACTTTTTATTAAAGCAGTGGGTAGGACAATTATTTACAGTGAAACAACACAATCTCCCACAGCTGTTCAGCTTTTTTATTGGGCCATCAGGTGTTTAGGTAGGCAAAGTAACATAGCTTCACAGAGTTAACTAATGAAACACATATTTGCATCATTAAACAAATGTTCCACAGTATAAACAAATGCAACACATCTTATTAATATTCTACATACTATGCTGTTAATTTATCTTTTTAAAACTCACTCAATGTAGCCATGCTCTTTTTATGTAAATTCATTTAACTGTAAATGTAAAGTATATGGTTTAAAAGCATATCATGATTTGCTTCTGTGAGAGCACATTATGAATTTACACATATAGCATTTTAATTTTGACAAAAGCCATCCAAGTAGTTATGTGTAGATTCTGTCCATCACTTAAGTGCTGCTCAACAGTCAAACTTAATTTTATATGTATAGAACATTGTAGACTCTGTCAGTCATAAAGATTAGAGATTTCTTCTTGAGTCTACTTTCTTATCAGACATGTTAGTCATAGTTTTCTAGAACAGAATTGATAGAATGAATATATGTTTCAAGGGGATTTATTAGATTGCTTTACATAATACTATCTGGATACTTCAACAATGGCTGTCACCATAATGGAGAAATTGAGAACCTGATAACTGTTCAGTCCATGAGGTTAGATACTTGAGCAGAAGATCTAGAGGATTCCTGGAGAGACACTGGACTTCAGTCCACACTGGAAGGATGGGGAAGCTGCATTCTGATATAATTCAACAAAGATCAACTGTAGCCATGACAACAGAAAGCTACCAAGAGCATAGATGAACTTTGAGAATGAAATGGCAATGTAAAGACAATAAAGCAAAGAGTGAGGTCTTCTCTCTTGATTCTATTATCTGGTGCCACCAGAAGGGGCTGTACACACCAAGGGCAAGTCAGCCCTCTCCAAATAACCAGATTAAGAAAAATCACTTACCGGTGTATCCAGAGGTTTATCTCTTAGTTGATTCCAGATCCAAGTTAACAACCATCTGAGACTATCATAAATGTCCTGGCTGTCACTGTGCTCCCAAATCTTTGGGTTAAGGCAAGATATTTCCTTTTCTATATGTGTACACCTGTAATTTAAAGGCACCCTACAGCATGTCTATTCAACATTCTACTTGCCTCTCAAAGTCATTCTAAACACTTAGTTGCAATCTGCTCTCATAATTCTATGAGTCAAATGTTATGACTGCCTTTGTTTTCTGGCTAAACAACTAAAATCTTGGTAAAGATCTATTACAATAAGTCCTCAGTGGTAGATTATAGAATAATACTGAAGTTTTATGAATATTTACACTAGCTTTGGCTAGCTGAAGAACATACCTATCAAAAAGTTGTGATAAATGGTCCAAAGAACTGTGGTAGGTATCTAGTGTAGTTAATAGAGTTTAATATTACCTAGACAACGTCACCCATTGCTACAATGTGATCCTGACTTTGACTTGGTGTGAGTACTGATTCTGTCTTGTTCAATGCAGTTTCTAGGTCTCTGTATAACTTGGATCAGATCTAGGCACATGAGGTCTGAGCAATTCCAAGTAGATCACCTGTCAAACGATACACAAGTCTCAGAAATACAGCATTAATTATGAGAGTCAGAAATACGGCATTTATTTTGAGAGTCCCATGAGACTGAACTTGAAGATGGGACTTAGGTTGGAAATCTAGAAACTTCTCTTCCTGTGTTTCATCTGTTTTTAATTTGATGGATATTTTTACATATGTAACTTTATTTTACCTACTTTCAGAAGCTTTACTTAAAGCATTGGAATAGATGATTTGAGATCCCTTCCAATCTGAAATTCTCCAGCTATAGTATTCTGGTAGTTTCCATGGGATGATAACTTTCAAATAAATAAGGTTTTAAAAGTCTGCATCTTTATTTGCATTGCTACAAATCAGAAATAACAATGATTAGCTATTGGCACCTAATGTTTTAGTAAATAATGTTTATAAATAGTAAGGCCTTTGGATTAACATATCAATTAAGGTATAACTGTGCAATATATATTAATAGTAGGTAAGATGCTCATTTTAGAGATGACAGATCACCTTTGGTATGGTAGTTAAAGAAACATTTTCTAGTGGTCACTGGAAAGCATACACAAATAGTCAAGGTGAGGAGATTAAGCAACATCGAATGTTCAGCCTTAAATAGGATGTGTATGTATGTATGTGTGTGTGTGTATGTATGTATGTATGTGTGTGTGTGTGTGTGTGTGTGTGTGTATCACTTCCTCTTCCTAAGCCTCTGAGATCACTATAAAAGTATGTTCAGAAGGACTATCAAAGCCAGAAGTGGTAGATGGATACAAGAAAACATCTTCTTCCAGGCACAGCAGAACAATTGCACATATAGAGTTGTGGCACTAGGTTATGCCCTGACAAACGCTCAAGCCAGACAAAATTCCAGCATCAAGATGAGATGTAGATACAAACTCCCACCCCTTGCTGAGGTGCTATTGGCAGCTGATAGCTGCTGGGAGAGGAAAATCCATTTTTTTCTAAGAGTATAGCCCCTGTCAAGGCAACCATGCTCCAGTGGAAGGAAGACCACGCATCTCAGAATATATAGGCAGGCATAAATTGACCTGTATGGCTTTTATGCTTAAAGACACAAAGCTGAGTGGGTAGAAAAGGGGGTTGGATATGGTAAGAGTTGGGGAAACTGTGACTATGAGCAAAACACATCACACTAAATTCTCAGAGAACTAATACAAATTTGCATGGACAGTGAACATTTTATAATATGAAAACTCCAAACTGTCAGTAACTATGCAGCCTCAGAGAAGTCCCCACAGTGAAGAAGACAGTGGTAACTGATAATGTTTTTGCTGATAAATGTTGAGTGACACTCTTGAGTAAGTTTGAGGACCCAAAAATAGGTCACTACTGAATCTGTGGGGAAGAGGGATCATGTGCAAACCCTTTATGGGATTTGCAATTCATTATATTGGGATTATTGTACCATTTAAATTATAAATTCCCATGGGCACACATGGACAAAAGAAGGCAAGACTGGAGATTAAAGTGTGTGCCGTCTCTTAAAGGAAATGGCAGCTTATTATTCATATGTTAGAGGATGTGATATCAGGTATTCAAGAATCTATTGACTTTATATGTTGTCCATTTTCTTATTATGGCTAGAATAAGTTCCTCATAAGGAATTTCCTGGTCAGGATAAAGAGAAAGCAGAGAAAACTCTTAATTCCACAATAATATGTTTATATCAGCAACTAGGTTTATTGCTGTTGATGAGTGTACTCCAGCGGAAAGAACTTCCTGAGAAGAATCAGTGTCGGCGTGACAGACATCTGTTTGAAGTAGGCTATTTTCTCCCAGCTGTGACAGGCACATGCATGAACCTGTGTACGGACTATACAGAGAGATGTTTTCAAAGGTCAGAGTCACCGTGAAGATGTCCCATGGTTCTCAATTCGCTACTGCAGATCACAATCCACCCTCCCTTTCTCATACACAAAGGCTTTGGGAGTTAGACTTGTCAAATTTTTCACGGCTCCTGGTCTCCCCTCCCACACAGAAGCCAGTTGCCACTTCTTCAAAAGTAAAAGGTTGGAAAATCTGACCAGGGTACAGTGTTTTTCTGGAATAGTGAGTGTTGTGGATGTTACTGTTATATTTGGGTTGGAGTCAAGTCAAAGAGCATTATGATAAGAAGAAAATGCTACCATTTCCCCACAGAACCAGTGGCCAAAATTGAAAAGCATAAAGAAGACATTAACATAGAAAAATTGATGAAGAACAGGTGTGCTCTTATTTTTCTGATTAACTAATTCTGCTCACTAATAATCATCACATCTCAGACGAAAATTTAACATCAAAAAATCCTCAACAGAAATACTCTAAAATGTGATGCTCTAAAATATTATCATTTAAGCTTGATGCCATTAAATGTATTCAATTAATCTCTGTAAAATCTCTTGTGATGATGGCAGAAATATGCCTCTGCACTGCTGTAATCCCACTCCCCACATCTTGTTTCTCACCCCACCCCTCTCTCTAACCCACCCCTCTCTCTAACCCACCCCTCTCTTTAACACACTCCCTCTCTCTAACACACTCCCTCTCTCTAAACACTCCCTCTCTCTAACACACTCCCTCTCTCTAACCCCCTCCCTCCTTCCCTCCCTCCCTCCGACTCTCTCTGTTATTCTGCACACAAAACTCATTCCAGTTGCTGTAGCTTCTGACTTTCTATTTGCTTCAATTATACACATCACTAACGCAGTAATAAGATGACAGAAATCTTTATCCTTGTCTGCAGTGATTACTGTTGGTAATGATATGGATCTAGGGGGTCACAGAAGAGAACAGTTTCAGTAAGCACGGCCCGTTAAAATAATTTTCTTATAATTAAATGAAAATACAAGAATCCAAATAAAAAAGAATTAACAAAAAATGCAATTATTGTCACAGTATACTCATTCTTGGGTGGCACAGGGTGATTTCTTTAGTGGCTATTCTATATTTAAGTGTTCTGTGGAGACCAAAGGCTGGGGTGAGACATCCCTTTGTATTTGTAGCCTGAACGTTTGTCAGGCTCTGAGGTGTGAGAGGAAGTAGTCAACTGCAGTTGTATGTGATGTGCTCACAACTTCCTTATAGTTTTATTTTATTACAATATCAGTATATAAAGGAAAGCAGGACAACTTCAGCTGTATGTCCTCTGCCTTCTCTCTTCCTTACCACTCACCCCTTCTGTTCTTCCTTAAGCTTTTGGAAGTGTGATGCATGTGTTAAACACACATCATTCCATAATGGACACTGGGCACAATGACAGCTTCCTCGGTTCCTCACTGACAATGAAATAGCAAACCCTAGAAGCACTTGAGCTGCGTACATGTTCCTGTCCCTAGTGTTTTGGCTTGTTAGAGGACTGTCAACTATGGCACATGTCAGGTCAGAGGAAGACACATTTTCAGTGTTTGGCAGACCTTGCATAGAGCCCCAGTCCTCCTGGGTTCTGGAGACAGCAGGGAAGAGGCGACACTGTAGGAACACAGTGGTGATGAGCAGACAAGACTCCAGAAACGTGAGCAAAACCAACAGAGGAAATTCACGGGCAAGTCTCAGAGTGTGCTGTGTATGTGTGCGCGGGTGTTTCCGGGTAATTGTGATCTTTGAAAATCATCCCCAAAACTGAGAGCTAGAAATGAAATTACTTCATCCAGATGGATGTGTTTATATTTTTCTTTTGGTAGCATTCAGAAGACCTTCCTGTACCAAAGATAACAGATCATAAGAGCAAAGGCTCAGTGTAGGCACCAGCTTGACTTCTCCATGTTCAGTGAGTTGGGAAGGTGTTGTCTCCAGCAATGGGCCTTGATGGTATTTAACATTATCTGTAAGTTTTGTCTTCGCAACAGCCTGGTTCTTTAGGAATTCCTAGAGGACCCCATTGACAAGAAATGTCCAGTTGGGGTTCTGTTTCCCCTCATTATTTGGTGATTTCATTTAGATCACTTCGAACATGTTACATATATTACAAATCCTCTATTGTATTAGAATTTCATTCTAGCCTTCAAATACTCCTCAATTTTAACTGTCTCTCCCCACATTCACTCTCGTGTCTCCCTCTTTTCTCCCCCTCCCTTCTTAAACCACTCATTCCAGTCCCTATCCCATTCCGCTGTAACTATTTATATTCTATTTCTCTTTCCTGGGGAAATCTATCTGTCCCCTCCTAATCTCTTACTCTATACCTACCCTATGTGGCTCTATGCACTGCAGTTTGGTCACTGATGTTACAGATAATATCCACACATAAGCAAATAAATATCACATTTTCCTTTCTGTGTCTGGGTCACCTCACTCAGGATAATTTTTTTTAGTTCCATCCATTTCTATGAATTTCATGGGTTCATTTTTAACGGCTGAGTAATATTCCATTGGATAAATGTACCCCATTTTCTTTATTCATTCATCTTGCCGAGGGACATTTAGGTTGTTCCAGTTTCTACTGATTATAAATAAATCAGCAATGAATATGGTAAATGTGTCTGTGGTAGGGCAAAGCATCCTTGAGGTATATGCCCAAGAACGGTATAGCCAGATCTTGAGGTAGGTCATTTCCCATCTTCCTAAGGAAGGGCCATACTGATTTCCAGAAGTTTGCCCTTCCACTTGCACATCCTTGCTGGCATGAGCTTGTCATTTGTTTTATTGATCTTTGCCATTCTAATGAAGGAACAAAACATCTCAAAGTAGCTTTGATTTGCACTTCTTTGATGGCTAAGGATGTTGAACATTTTGTTAAGTGTTTCTCACCATTTGAGTTTCCTCTTTTGAAAATTCTGTTTAGACATGTGCCTGACTTTTAAGTGAGTCATTTGCTTTCTTGATGTCCAGGGTTTTTTGGGGTTTTTTGTTTTGTTTTGTTTTTTTGTTTGTTTCTTTTTTTTTAAGTTCTTTATGTATTTTGGATGCTATCCCTCTCTCAGATGTATAGTTTGTTAAAGAAAAATCTTCATTCCTATTCTGTAGGCTGTTTATTCCATTTGTATTGTGCTTTTGAAATACAGCTTTTACATCCTGTGAGTCTCAAGTTACTACTCATTCACTTATCTGGCAAGAATAGAGATATAGAAATCTTTGAAACCTCTGTTATTACCAACCACCTTCTCGAGTAGGTATTTAACATTATCTGTAAGTTTTATTAGCAATACACTTTGTTTTAATTCTGTAGACTTTAGAACCTAGCCTGAGCCCAAGTATTTGTATTTGCAATCTTTTTACTTGCCGTGGTTAGGCAGGTGTGAGATGTGTTGGGGCTGGAGAATTGACTTGGGGATTAACATACTCACTGCTCTTGCAGAGGACCCACATAAAGTTTCCAGTACCCACACTGTTGTGGCTCAAAACTGTCTAACTCCAGTAACAGGGTATTCAGTTCCCTCATCTGACCACTGGGGGCACCATATGCACGTGTTGCAGGTAACTTCATGCATACAAATACTCATACACATAATAAAGGGAGAAATTGTATTTAAAAATGTGATTTGACAGTAACAACTAGCATTTGAAGAGTAAACATATCTGTGAACTTCAGGTAAATTACCTGTTTGTCTTTTGTGAGACCATACAGGCTCTTACTGTTGCCCTAAGGTGAATTATAGTTTTATTTAATTGATGTTGTACTATGAGAAGGAAAGTACATACCTCTTAGTCTTAGTTATAGGGTGTTTCTCGTTCTTACCCTCAGGCTGGCTCACTTGTTAAAGTGTCTTAAGATGCAGACTCTAAAATCTTACTTTGTAGATACATAATGCATGTTTCCATCCTTGTACTGAGCTCAGTTCTGAAGTTTATAGTTTCTAAAAGCTGCTTCCTTCCTGTTTCCATGGTTATGGCATCATACAAATGCCCCTAGCACATGTATCTGGCGAATAAAACTGTAATGGAAGTCACTAGACCCAGAGGACCTAGTGTATCTATCTGCCTTCATCCTTTATCCACATAGTAGGTCGGCTGTCTATAGTAAGTGACCAAAGTCTAGTCAGTAAAAATCCCTTTTCCTCCAGGAAGAACAAGAATGGTAGGCCTTGTAAGACTCTCCCTTTGTCCACTGATGTTTCTATAGACTCTGGCTGTTACTTCATTTTGATAGACACTTTCTTTTCTATCTAGATTAGTACAGTAGACTGGTTTGAGCCTATGGCTCATTCTGCTCTCTTATGGTGAGTTTTACTTTTGTTTAATTAAAGCTGTCTAGGAGAACATTTATTTAACACTTGATTCTTATTTCTTTGGGCTTTCTCATTTTTACCCTCAAATAATGGTGAAAGAATATCATGATACATAGTTCCTTACACTTCAAAAAATGCTTCTAGTTAACTTCTCCATCTTTAGTCATGCTAACACCCAAGTGACTTGGTCCAGATTAGTGTGATAAATGAGTTAGTGTTGTATTAGTATAAAACTGCAAGTTGAATTGTTCTCTTCCAAGTTTTCTTTCATAGCCAAAGAAGAAAGTTCTGACATAAATTTTAGATGGGCATCTTTAATTATTATCATCTACTAACATGATTATATCTGACTTCATCTCAGTTTAGTAATCTCAAATTAGTAGTGTGAAATCAGGATTGCTGGTTTACAGCATGGTCATCACACCGTGGAAACAGGAAATAAGCATCTAGCCTGCAGGTACTGAGCTTCTGAACCGAACTGACTTGAGCCTGTGGTTGCATAGGAACATGGTACAGATGTGGACAGAGTTAGATTCCAGAGCATATTTGCATTTATGATCAATTGGTTTAGTTTCCCCAATGACAACTGAAAATTGTTTTGTCTTTAAATTGCTGTGGATACGGCCCAGAAAAAGCAAAGTAGTAAGAAACTGTCGGTAGGCTTAACCGGTCTTCTGAGGGACATGCACAACTTACTTGTTAACATTTCCTTTCTTATTTTTCCTTTAATTCACAGTGGCCTTTTTATTATCAGATATGTCATGGGCCTCATGTTCTCACACATCTCACTCACCTTTTCCTTTAATATCAAGTTTTCAGCTAAAATAACCAATTAGTTTGATGATACCCTTTTCTAAAGAAGTAATTGAACACTAATCTTTCAAAATGACAAGATTTATCCTCTTCCTGTCCAATGTAATAAGCTGGAATAATTTAATTCTAAAAGCTTATAAATCCACAAATTACCCACAGGCATACTTTCCATACCAGTTACTAAACAGAGTAAAGTTTAAAGTGTGAAAATTGCAATCAGCATATGAATCCACTTGTCAGTCCTTTGTTCCACACTGAACAGTAAGACTAATTTAATGTTCATGTGGAGTACTGTGTGATATATACATCTCAACATTAAAAGGCTCTACAGTTTGAATAAAAAAGCACAGACTGAAAGTTCCTTTTCCAGAAGGAATCATGAGAGCTTCTTGTTTAGAGATAGTATGAGGCTGCCTATGTGACGTCTATAAATGTCAGCATAATATTAATACTCAATCACAGATCCCAAATCACAATTTCAGACTGACGATATTTATTTAAATACTATATGAGGTAACTAATTTGAATAACTAACTTGAACCTGTGAATTAGAAATATGAAAACAGGGCTGAATAGATGACTCATGAGATAAAGGTGCTTATGGCCAAAACTTCTCCAAAATTACATGGAGAAAAGACAGAACTAACCCTGATAAATGTCCTCTGATGACCAAAAGTACACATGGCACCTATATGCTCACATGTGCAGAGACTCATGTAGTAAATAAATGCAAGGTAAGAAAATACATTTTATTTAATATAATGATAGTATTAGTGAATTGGTTTATATGTATGTATTTATACAATTTAGAATTTTGAGTACTCTTAAAACACAATTGCTATTCCATTCACAATATCATAAAAATGATAAAATTTACAAAGATATAAATAAGCAGAAATGTCATGTTTGTAGAGCAGAAATTAGTATACTCTCTCTAAAAAGTTTATTTTTATTTCATATGTGAATGTTTGTGCACGTATGAATGTGCACTACATGCATGTAGTGCCCTTGGAGGCAAAAAGAGAGCATGGTACTACCCTGGAGCTGGAGTTACAGATGGCTGTGAGCTGCCATGTGGGTGCTGGGAACCAAATTTCAGTTCTCTACAAGAATATCAACCTATAATATAGTTTCTGTGGGTCTGACTCTTTCCTCTCACCTTCATGGGTACCTACCTACACATGCTATACATGTATATACCCTTGGGCATAAACACACACACACACACACACACACACACACACACACACACACACACACACAAACTTTCATGGTGCAATTATATTTTTATTCTGCACTACATTGTTTTGTTTGACGATTAATTCATATTATGATTATAATTCTATTATTCTAATTTGGTCAAGTTTATATCAACAATGTACACTGGTGTTCTTCCTTAGTCTACTTATTCTTCTGTTATGTTTGTATACTGTCAAAGCCAAAGAGAGGTATTTTTAAACAAATAATTGCTCATTTCCAGGACACCTATGCACCAGCTCTCAAGCCAGAGGTGTGCTTAAAAATATAGGGGCCATGTAATATTTCAGGAATTTGAGAACTTTCAAAATGCTGACTGAATTTCATGAAGAGGATTTCTATGGTAGCTGGCTTTCCCTGGCTGAAACCAAATACCGGAGGCCAGCTTACAGGAAAACAGTTTGGGGCTCATAATTGAATTCTATGTTCTGGAGGCTTTGCTCTTTGGGGCCTGTTGGTGAGACAGAGGTACACTCAAGAGGTGCAGAAAAGAGAGAAGGAAGGGCTTGGGTTCCTCTCCAAGAGCACACTTCTGAACAGCCTGACTCTTCTTTAGCCCTGCTTCCAATCCTGTGAGACCCAAGGCTTTTTGGTGACATGAAAGATTTAAATTATAGCAGTTGCTTTTGGGATGCATATTTTGGTTTTCACTCTCATTGGATTGGTTTTTTTTCCTTTGGTTCCGTGCTTCAGAAAGAACCAAGATGGAACTGATAATCACTGGAGACTTTTCATTTTATAATTTCACCACGGTCTGACTGTCCTTGGTACCTGGGTCATTAGAATAATTTCCTTCTTTCTTGTCATCTGACATGGCTACTGTCGTATTTACTGGCCAACACTTTTATTTCTCCATGCGCTTGGCCCTCTTCCCAATGCCAACTTTTCGTTTTTGGATCTGTTTATACGCTACTTAAAGCATCCAGGAAGAAGGAGCAATAGCATATGCTGAGCTGTAAGGCCTGAGAGCGAAGCCTCACACAGAGAACAATAGCATTGAACATGCTTGTAACCGAGGCCCAGCTCTCACACAAAGCACGGGCTGGAGCCAGTGAGTCAGCTCAGCTCCTCCAAGCGTTCAGTGCATAAACCCTGTGACCTGAGATTAGTCTCCAGAAATTACACCACAGTGGAAAAAAGTGTCCTTTGAGGTCCACATCCACACTGTCCTTCCACATCACACAAGTGCACACACAAAGATAATAATGCATTTAAGAAAACATTTTAAAGACGTATTTTTATGGGAGCGCAGGTGCCCTCGCAGGCCGGAAGAGGGCGGCAGATCCTCTGGAGCTGGGGTTGCAGGTGTGAGCTGCTCCATGGTAGGCGCTGTGAACTTAACGCTGGTCTTCAGACAAAGGAGCAAATGCTCTTAATCTAGTCCTCTCTCCACATCCAATAATAAATACTTTTTAAGAGTAAAAAAAAAAAAAAGACTTAAATAAAATTCAATAATACTGCCTTGTGAAAGAAAATGAAATGGAAGAAGTATGAAGTGGATGAGGTTTGGAGTCCACAAGCATAGCAACCATCATGTGGAAGGTATCTCTCAAAAGCCGGTATTTAAAGTAAACCAGGCTAATAAAGATACACGAACACGTGGTGAGGCGTTTCCTCGTGAAGCTTGTAGATAATGAGCAGCCTCGGAACTAGTGTTTAAACCATCATCCACTGGGAACACACAAATTGAACTTCAAATGGGTTGTCGTCATGTAACTACCACAGTTGGTAAAGTAACACCAGAGATGGACAAAAAGTAGGGAAACTGAGCCACTCACATATTGTATGTACAATGATAGCACATACTAGAATACTAGAAGCCATCTTGATCCTCTCCCAAATTAAAAGCATGCGAGTAGTCGACTAACGTACTACCTAGCTATTCCAGTATTGGATGTTTACCTCATAGAAATATATCTCCCACTCCTGCAGTGACCTGTTCATGCATGCTCAGGGCAGACTCATTAGCAATTGCTACCACCTGAGAAAGTTCAGCCAGTGATTGGGATGGATGTGTGGTGACTTAGCTAACTCCAGAGAGTTTTCTGAAGTGAAAAATATTAATCTATAAGGGCTCTCTACTGTAACTCCACTAACTAAATAATAAAAACTGAACAGATTAATGGCCAAAACGGAGAGAGGTTGGGGCTTAAAGAGAGAGAGAGAGAGAGAGAGAGAGAGAGAGAGATGTGAGCATTACCAGGAAATCTTGATGAGAAAAATTTTCTGCCTCTTGCCTGCAGTTCTGGGTTCACATGAATACAGTTTATCTAATGTGTAGGACCAAGCAGAAGCTCCACTCCCCAGCATGAGTAAAGATGTGGCAGCCCTGTGATTTTATATTAACAAGATATCCCCATAAGGGGAAATAGGTAAAGGCTACATAAAAATGCTTCTGATTTATTTTTGTTGCAGTTGGATGCACAGCCACCTCAGCTTTTAAAATGTTTAATAATTAGGGGTTAAGTGGAGAAATACCTCAAGGTGTTTGTACTTAACTTATCTAATCAGTCGGTGCTGCTGACTTTGCATGTTGATTTGCTCTAGTTTTGGGTTGTGGAGGTAGATGGACATATTCAGCCAGGAAATTTAAATATCAGCAATTGAGGTCTAAAGACACAAAGCACCCTGATTGCTTCCCGCCTTCCCCTGGTGCTCAGGGCAGTCTGCACTCCCAACGCTGAATCAGCTCAGCAAAAGTTATTTCCCGGGAGTAAATTAAATCTCTCAGAGCATACTGATGCCCTCAAAGCATCTCGGTGCAGAATGCCTCTTATTCCAGGAAATAGGAAAACTTTCATTATTGGCAGGCCCAGATAATCTCTAAGGAAAAATAAAATGTTTAAAACAATTGGGCCTAAAGGAGAATATTAAATAAGTCCATTACAATGATTAGGCTAACAATCAGACAAAATTTAAGCATAACACTGGAATAGCAGATTTACCCCAGGCTAGAGCAGCAGTTTGAGGATGATGGGAGAAGAGTAATATAAAGTGTAAAGTCGCTAAAAAGAATTTGAGAATCACCAAAGTTTATCATGACAAAGAAGGACACTCATACCATAGTCAGGCCACTTGGGGGGAGTTGATACTCATCACTGGGAAGGTTGAAATCCCTGTGGGCTGGAAACAGGACAAAAATGAACACATTTTCCTTTCAGAAGTGCCTGATCTGCCTTCTCCTTAACAATGAGAATGTTCCCCCAGGGTGGTGTTAGAAAATGTACGTAGATATGTTGTAGCCGGAAAAAAACAGTGAAGCAATGTTTGTGAGTAGATTCAAACTCTCGCCTATATGAAAAAGAACTACAGATGGTTTCAGTAATACTGCTGGATGAAAAAAAGCCACTTACTGTGAGTATAGAAATAACTCATCGTTAATAAAATAATGACCATAACCAATCTATGTGTATCACTGCAGAGACATATATCTATGTACTCGCACTTTTGAAAAGCCAGAACAGAGACTTTGAAAACACTACAAAATTTCCAGTTTTTCCAAAACATTAGGAATCTAGGAGAAGCTTCAGATTTCAATTGACCACACTGATTTTTTTTTTTTTGAGTCATTCAAATATATAAACTTAACCCTTGCAATGCAGGTGGTGGGACTGAGGTGAATTGGTTAAACAAATACAAATGTAGTGTCACAAATGCTTCACATATATGTATTTTCTGCTCTCTAGCAGCTGCACTGGGAAGTAAAAATGCAATCTAAAATTCAGTTACTATTACCTTAAGTCACATTAAGCAATACACGCCAGCAGTAATTTACACCATTATCGCGCTGGATACCTCTGACAGGCCTATGTTGATTCACAGCAATGCAAGCTCATTCCAAGTACTTGAAGTCCTATGTAGATTGCTTTGTTCATATGTGCAGCCCTATGGGTTGGAAGGTTTTAACCTCATTTCATTCACACTCCTTCAGTATGGTCAGGTTAGAGATGCGCAGATGCATCCCACGCTGGCCTCCTGACCTCATCTTCGCTCAGCTTTTCACACCCAGCTCTGACATTTTCCAGCAGAGAGGTCTTCATACTGGGTACATTTCACTGATAGCAGTGTGCACCTAGGCTTCTCGCCAAAGTCTCCATTTGAAGTAAAACGAACTAGGTATTTTTTTTTAGAAAACATTAAGAAAGGGGCTTTTAAAATCTGTTAACACAATTCTTGTGTGAAAGCAGGGGGTAAACACTCAGTTTTGTCTTTCCTTGTGGAACACATGGACAGTTGCAGGTGTCTTCTACTTAAGGAGCTGGGATAAGTCATTGTCCGGAAGGAAATTCCAGCAGTCAGATGCACAAATGAAATTTGATAGCTCCCTCCAAACACCTGGCAGGGAGCTGTGGCTTTGATGCTGTTTAAATTTTGATTTAAACTTCAACTCAACTCAGGCACTGAGCATTATGATAAGTTTAGAGTTTCCACAAATCTCATGAGCCTTCACTAAGTCAGTTATCTATGGAGAATTTATTTAATATGATTTAAATATGTAAATGTAAAATTCAAATAAATAACACGTGGCAAACCGCCTGAGCAGAACACAACATATGACACCATAAAAGTCATTAGAATTTGTGGCATCTACAGGAACTGGCAGAGAAGTACACTGTAATTTTGAATTTACTAGTAGCTCTGTACTTAAGAAAAAAATAAGAACTGATTTTCAGAACAACGACCTATATTTAGATAGGTGGTCCTTTTGGGATTTTGATCCACTGTAAAATGTATTCCCAGAGATTTTCAAGTGGTTTTTGTCAGACTGGTTTTGAAGGATGCTGAGGGTGGGAGATGGCCACCCAGTCTGTTGCTGATACAGGGGCCTTGAGCCTAGGAACAGATGTCCTTGGCAAGGAGTCATGGGACTGGTCGTGAACCTATTCACTCAGCTTAATTCCAGTTTATCAAGGAATAGTTATACATGTAGAAAAATGCATTTCATGCCATTATTGCATAGATCATCTCTGCATTTGCCAGAAAACCAACTGCTTTTGAGGACAGCATTTTGCTGCCCTTGAAATTTCACTGGTTTCTTTTATTCCTGTTATTTCTATTGTCTCATTTCCTCCCCTAAAGTTAATCACAGAATGTTGCTGTTTGCATCCACATGTGGAATCTCCCAGTTGCTATTCATGTCATGCAAGAAATGACATTTTTTTTGCACTGTTTTAATCACTAGCCAGTAAATAAAATATAACTTAAGAAAATTTGGTATTCACATAGGCAGCTCATTGAAACAGACGTTTTGTTTCTCCCAGGATGACACTTTGAAAAAAATAATTCATCATTTTACAAAAAAAAAGTTGACTATCATTTTTGAAATAGTCAGGTTTCTTACCAAAACTAATACAGATCGATTTAGACAGAGAATGTCAGGATGGCACTGCTGACCCACTGAGAGTCCTCTTAGACCACACTCCCTAGAAATGAGAAGGGAATCTTGTTATTTAGTCTCAGATCTGTTCATCTTCAGCTGGACTTTCCATAAAATACCTTATTAACCCTGCCCCCAAAGTATATTTTATTTTAAGATCAAGAGGAAATAACCCCCCCAAATTTTATTAACACAAATGGAAGGTGATTTTAAACTTCTCTTGAATATTGAGGATTTCTATGTAGAAGAAGCAGAATAATGATGGAAAACCAAAGCCTTAAAGACAATTTCCTTGGTCTAAACACCCCTTGTTATTCTTCATTCCTATTCTGTAAAGGTTGTTCCTATACAATAATCAGAGCATCTAATAACAATACTTCATTCCTACTCCAGGCACCGATCAGTGACCTACCGAAGCTGTGGACACACAACCATTTCCTGGCCACTGAGAACCAGGTAGTCCCTGAAATACACAAATATGTGTCAGTCACCAGATTTCCAGGAAAATGCCAGTACTCCTGCCCAACGGAAAAAAAGAGAGAAGTTGTGCTGCTTTTATGATCTTTGGTGTTGTTTGAAGGGCAGAGAGAATTTGAAATTTAATTTTGCTAAGACATGTAAAACGGTGATATACAGGGTCCTTATTTTAAAAACATTAAAACAGTATTTTAAAACAGCATTAAAAATAAGCCTGCAGGTCTCCTACTACTGAGTAATGGGGATCTTTTGGTAGAACTGTAGTTCACTCTGTGTGCTAATACACTGGAGATGAAGGTGTACTTAAAACATTACGCACAATCACTAGGTTAGTGTTTCTCCAAATGCCCCCAGCCCACTACTAAATCCTCAGATAAAGCAGATTTAGGGGTAGAAGTAGATGCTCAATGTCTTGGCTTTTTTGGTACTTAAGTCTGTAGCTGAGAACTCATGCTGCACACTGCTTAAAGTCTTCTAAGTGCTGTGATGTGATTTAAGTATTTTAATTTTGTGCATGACTTTTGTTTTACAAGGAGAGGCACACATTTGTGTAGCTTTACCGAACTTACAGTCAAACCATCAAACGAAACAGAACAGCAACAAAAGACAAGGTTTCAGAATGGAAACCCCTCTGTATAGACACTGCTTTCCTGGTGTTTATGTCTGGGTACAGGAATGCCTCTTAAGGATATGGAAAAGCTCCATAAGGCTTACCTTAGGGTTATAGCTTGACTCAGTTTCCGCCCCAAGATAAAAATGGCAGCTATTTCAATATCTACATCTGTATTGTACACAGTGAAGAATGATTGATGCCGTTACGGCTGCTGTAATTTCTTACCTTCGGTCCTGTCACACACTTTGATCAATGCTAAATTATATAACTTTTGCAGTCCACAGAGACAAATTCTTAAGAAAATAGACTCAACCATTTTAATTGATTTGGAATAAGAGCTAATTGCATGTGGTGAGGAAATTTCCTGTGATGGCCTAAAAGAGACATGAGTAATTAATTTAAACTTTAAGGAATCGCCAATGCCATTTTTTAAAAAAGAAAATGTGCGAATGTTTCTCTTTTGAAAGTCTTGGAATTAAATACAATCTAAGGAAAATTATCTTGTAAACAATGAAAGAAAAAGGCATTAGAAACTGCCCATGAGAAAAACAATACACTGTACTGATTCTACCGATAAAGTTTTTGATTCATTTTCTTTTAAAGAAATATATATCCATCAAGCCATGTCAGTCTTCCGTTCCTCTGCTAAACTGATGATAACAAAACGGATGCTAGAGGATCAGAAAATAACTTTTCTTATGTTTGGATTCTAGTGTGAGTTTTCCTGAATGTGCACAATGCCTCCTTCACATACTTGAACAACCAGAGTTATTTTATTACAGAAAGCCTTGCAAAGAGCTGGATTACAAACTTTGAACAAAGGGCCATATTTATCTTGCTAACAGTTGGACTTGAAGCTCACAATTTTTTTGGTTGCAGTCAGAGGTATGAATTTGATGACAAAATGCCAATGCAAATCGTTAACCATAAAGACAAACCTTTCTTTTACTATTAAAAGTATAGCCTAGAAGGTCTATGAACTGTGTCAGACTTTCTTTGTAATAAAAGGCTGGGATGGAGATTTCATGGGTAGATGATAGCTTGTTTTAATTGTGTCTAATAATTATTTACATGTTCATAAGAAGTAATTTGGGAATGGTTGCTTATTAGAGACAAACTGTAATGCTGCATGGAATTCTTCAGTGAATAATCATCTCTAGCAATTCCCCCCAAGTTATGAAAATGCCTAGTGTTTAATATTTCAATATACACTGTTCTGCATATAAAAATATCTATTGTAGGATATCACTTACCACATGTAATCAATTGCATTGGTTTTAATTGAAAAAGATAGCTAGAAATTTTCTGTGGGTTACTGTTAACAGTACAAGGATACAAGGTGCTTTTATTTAACAGAAACATTTGTCAAATAAACCGTGAAAGCAAAAGCAGGTTACAAAAGAGGAGGAGGGTTCATGTTGCCTCTGCTTTGTTCAAACATGTTACAGATTAATATGCCACGATGGATAAACACTAGAAAGTGGAAATTAGCATTTGATAATGTAATTTCAAACATTTTTCCCACCCAGAGAATATGGAAAATATGTATAGGGATGGTAAACATTACTCCCCCAAGTGTCACAATCTCGTGGTCACATAGTCTTCATGGGCCATTGTGTCCGTGGGGCTTAGGTCATAGTCTATGCTTGAGTCTTCCTCCTGGGCACGCTTCTCCTTTGGTATGATAGGGACGGTGTCTTCCACCAAGACTTTCTCTGACTTGAAGGAGGAGCACACTCTCTTGCCTACCTGTAAACCCAGAGAGTCCGTGTTCCTCTCTCTATGGTCTACTAGTACACACTGTTCATTGAGACCAGGAATGCTGAGGTCACCCCGTGAAGCTAATCCTTGGGATTCCAGTTGGATATTTCTCTCAAGTGGTCCTGCCGCCTGTTGACGAGTAATTTCTTCTGAAACAGAGAAGATTTGGTTTGCGTTTTGCTCAGCAGCATTTTGTTTTGACCGTCTATGAAATAACCCGAAGTGTTTGATATCGGCCACAAAATTCACTTTTCTCTGCTTCTCCCTGGGCGGCTCCTGCACCACCAGGGCGGAACCATTGCTTATGTTATGTCTCTCGGAGGCAATGGCTGCCGACCTCGGGTGGATCAGAGTGGTTAAATCAAAGAGGCTGAGATTCTTTTTCTTGTCCTTGTTATTACCTTCACTACGGCTCTTCTCATCAGAGTCTGCTGGACTCGCCGCGTTGGCTGACTGTATTGTGGAGAGCTTGCTTCCTCGGAGTAATCCCAGGACTTCAAAGCGGAAGCTAGAAATGTCTTGCTTTAGTTCCTGAGTGACATTCAAATGACACATTAGGCGATCACTTATAGAAACATCGTGTCCTAATTTCATAGATCACATGAGGCCCTGCACCATATGAAGACCCAGGGCTCTGCTCTCCTGGAACTCTACTTAGAAGGTTCTTTCTCTGATACCTGGTGTTATTTTGTTGTGGTTTCTCTGTTGCCATTTTATGTTCTAGTATGATGGTTAGTCTTAACATGGCAAAGCAGAGAGATCCCTAAGGCATACTTTTGGGTGTGTCTGTGATGCTAGATGAAGACACAAGCCCCACTCAATGGACTAATTTCATAATGGATTCACAATACCACGGCATTCAGAGCTAGGTGGGACCTACTGAATGAAAGGAGATACACTGAGCACATCCACTGGACTACATAGTACCTCTGGCCCCTTTCTCCTCCAAGCAGCCATGATGTGAACTACTCCACCTTGCCCTTTCTGCCATGATGGATTGACACTTTTAAAACTATGACCCAAAGAAATATTTAAGTAACCTCTCTTCAGTGTTTTGTCACAACAATGAGAAAAGTGGCTGAGACACAGAGAAGCCTTGTAAGAGTGACATAAAAAGAAATAAATGGAATATTGCACTCTGTTGCTGGACAGTGGGCTTTTTATTTTCTTGAAGACAGGGCTTTCAAATATTTCTTCTCTGGAGTCTGCATCTAACTGTCAATCCACTTCACACTCTTGGGTTCACATGTCTTAACAGATTTTTTTTTTTTTTTTATGCAAAAGAGTGTCCAAAGCAAAATAACTGGGATCCTACCCAGCTGAGAAACTCCCAAGTCTCTTTATCTTGGGGATGGTCTTATACCCACTAATATGTCCCTAAGTCCTGACTCTGATTCATATGAGACTCCTAGATCTTTTTCTATCTCTTCAGGAAACTTCTTTCTCGGCCTCCTTCTCCCCAACCCCCCCCCCCCCCCACTGTCTTTCAGGGCCTAGAGAATCATTTAGCCTCATAATTGAGATGCACAGTAAAATACTTTGGAATTTAGTCACCTGACAATCTGTGCTGTAAGGCTGGCAGTTCCCCTATTTGCTGACCTAAATGATTGCTTGACTTCTGTCGCGATAAAGGTCTTTATGTTGGATTTTGCCTGTCAAATCCTATGAATCTTAAAGTATTTCTCTAAAATTTCTAATAGTCATATAGAATAAGAGAATCACTTTACATTTAATTGTAAACATTAATAATAAAACATATTTCCCTGCATTTACTTATCACCTCTCACATAACTTAAAACTAGAAAATCAAGTATAAAGACTAAGTTCATATGTTGCAATTAAAGCACGCTTTAAATCCTTGCTCTCAAGAGCTGCAGTGACCCAGGAAGCTTCTGCTATTGTTAGTGGGCTGATTATTAAGTGATTCCAATTTAGAAATCAGGCTGACATACAAATGGAAGGCACACTTGGTAGGGAAATGAATGGGGTCATGGGTCAGAGTGCTATCAGGGATTTTTCAGGATTTTTCTTGCCATCAACTTAAATCCTCTTGACAATTTGGGTTAAGCATGTTGCAAAGCAATTGGAAATCTCTCCACTTTGCGGTTGCTGCTATCTGTCTGCCCTCTCTCTAAATTCCGTGGTAGTGAAATTTTAAAAGAGGAGGCATGCCCACTGGAACACATAAGGCTGGGTTTGTAAGTCTGGTTTTAAAGGCTGCCTCTGTGATGAAGGTGAAGCATTACCTTGACATTTTCCTCCGTCAGGCCTTCTTCGGTTTTTGCCTCTCTGATCATGGCTGCCACATAGCGCTTCACCAGGTTCCTCATCACCTCCTGAACAACAGGATTGACATTCAGTTCAGGGGTTCAACTTCTGCCACCTTTAACAGCAAGTAATGTCAGGACTGAATGCAAGCATTACTTACTTGGTATTGATGGTGTCTTCTCAGGTTATCAGCAGCACGCCTCTGAAAAAGAAAGCACATTCCTGTGTGGTTATATAGGCAGATTATTATTATTCTAAAATGATTGCTTTTGTAGGTAAGGCAGTTTTTTTTTTTTTTTGTCTTTTATCACAAAGGGGGGTGGTGGTCAAAGAGCCATAGACATAGAGAGGCTCAAACACATTCAAAGAATCAGTGAACAAAAGCGAAAAAGCCCAAGTTTTTAACCACCAGGACTTTCAAAAAAGAATAAATGAATAGTGGCAGAAGCATGGTTCTGAGGAAGGCTGCAGGGCCATAAGATAATGAGCTAATCACACTGGATACACACTCTGCATCCCTGGGAATACTGCATGATAGAGATGGAAGGAAATTGCAAAGAGAACTGATGTTTTCTCATAAATACACAGAAATTTATAAAAAAAATTATCTTCTTAGGGGCTGATACATAATCAGACACCTTAGAGACAGTGAACATGCTATGGTCAAGATCATACGTCCATTGGAGGGCATCCCCACGTTAGATGAGATTTTATAAAATCAATGAATAAAAAATTATTCATCCACACCGATAATTAATCTTACAATTTTTAAGGTGTTGAGTGTTACTTTCAGCTACATTTAACCATGAAGCTTTGGAGACTGAACCCAGAAAAGCCAGAGGTGAACTGAGTCTTCCCAGTAAGTCCTCTACCAACGAGTCACACCCACTGTGTTTCCTACACCACGTACTTCTTCAAAGAGATTGTGATGTTTCAGGAACAGAGGTAGGTGTGTGTGCAATATCAGATTTCTAATACAAAGTGGAAAGATGATGGAAAAAGCCCATTAAGAACTGAGTTAAATAACAAATGAGATTAAAATTTTATATTTTCATCTTTCACAAGTATTCTAAAAGCATTAGCAAAAATCTATCTATGGTGACCCTACATGATGATTTTAATAAACAGTAGCAATGATCCTTAAGGAACAACACTGGATACAATCAATCTAAATAAAAACACTTCTGTAATAAAGGAATTAGTTTGGTATATTTTAAGAAATAAAGACAATAATAGTTCTGGATTTCTAATAAGGCTTTTGGTCTTCTTGTTCCTTAGTCAATATTTAATCACAGGCTGATAAAATAGAATTTTAGAGAGAGGTGTGTGTGTGTGTGTACATAAAAGGATCTTTAGAAAATATATTTTAAAAGTCAAATTTCTATTCTACTAGCTCTAAGCAGTGTCTGTTTCAAGACAAGCAGTGATTATAGGAAGGGAGGAGACAGTGCTCTGATTCCTAAAGCCACTAATCACTGAAAAATGCATTCGCTCCAAGGGAACGGGATTCTATCTATGATTAAGGGATTTGCCTAAACGCTAGGAGATTAGCCCATCTTGAAGAGTATGACATCGAGTTTTATGGATGGGCCACCAGATGGGAGTGGTGTCTGCCTCCTGTCGAGGCAACACTCAAGATAAACTCCAAGAGAAAAATCACTTCCAGGAGGAAACAGTGGCTTTCCAAAGCTCTGTGGCGTTGCTTCAACTGAAGAACAGTAAAACATTGTTGTATGCCAATTTCTTAAAATATACTGAACAGATGACTTCCAGCATTCTTTAAGTATACAGACTCTTAATTTGATACAAAAACCAATTCAGTCGGTTTGCCTTTATTGGTTTTAGAATCTTTTTAAATTCAGTAAGATCATGTCAAAATAATTCTGAGGTCATGGTTGACTTTACTGAACAAAACTAAGATTAAGGTTGATAGAATCACAGTTATGACTGATAAGCAAAGATACCATGGTAGATTTAAATATTTAAATGGACACCATTTCTTCCAAGGTCTAGAACCTTCCCTAATATCCGTAGTCAACAACTTTAATTAAAATATGAAAAAGAATGAAGAACATAATTTAAAGTGAACCGTAAAAAAAAGCTTGAGAAAGTTTTTGAAAAGTTTGTCAAAAATAAAAAAAGGCATAGGAAAAGCTTACTCCACTACTTGGGAGTTTAAATTCTGCTGGTTATGTTTATGGCCACCTTAAGACCCTTCACATTTGCCAGCTGATTATTTTCTCCATCTCCAAGGTAGTGAGACAACACCCTTTAGTCTTGCTATGGGCATGAAGGCTGCACTAATCTTCCCCTGCTCCTCTCAACACTACAGAAACAACCCTTTTCCTTCTTTAGCCTCTGTTTTGCTGACCTGTCCATAGTGTTCACATTTGAAGTGTGTGTGGGGGGGTGGGGTGCAGTATGAAGGATGTGGAATCGGGTCAGACATGGAGGTGAGCCTGACTGTACTTCAAAGGTGAGCAGTGGACACACACTCACTGGGTAATTTAATAGATTAAATAAGAGATTGGATTCACAGCATCTGTTACTGGGGTCAGCTTCCTTTACCTTCCCACTTGTTCACTGTTTAATTACTCAATGACACAAATTAAAGATATTCCCGAACCCTCAAACTTCATAAATTGACCAATCCTCTGGTTACTTCTGAGGAAAAACATAATTTGAATGCGTTTACCACTCTTTTCAGGACTTTTATGTGTTTCCTGCTTGTCAAAATGGTTTGTTCAGATAGATTATGAAATGTCTTTAACCTGGAAGTGAAGAGAGGTGGGAACGGGAAATTTGCTTCTAAGTGACACACCAACGGAAAAGATGGTCAAACTCAGAAGTCAACCATCTTTTTGTGGGAACTCAAGATCTTTATGATGTCTTTGCATGGCATTGAATATCTGCCACAATCTCTGTGAATTTTCTTTTGTCTTTGTAGTATAGCTACATGCATGTACAGCCAATTTAAGATACATTTATTAGGTGACTACGTGTTCGCACATACAATTATTATTTCAGAGGCAAGAAGCCTCTGAATAATATATTGAACAATACACACTTAAATGGCTCTTAGTCTATAAAGTCTGTTTTAAAGGGATAATACACCAATAAGCAAGATAGTGAAGGCTGTGAGTGTCCTATGAACACAGAGGACAAAGCGGTCATATTGCACAGAGGAGAGACTCAGTAGCCAGGGTGAGGTTTCAGACTGAATACACGGCATCAAGATTTTGACAAGTCGAGAGATAAAAGTGTTTCTGAAAATTAAATAGGATGAATAGATCTGCCTGGGGCTAGAAAGAGACGGGAAATCAAGAAAGTTAGTTTGGATTCTTCATGAGAAACCGTCTATGACACAGCCCAGCCAGTGGCTCTTAGTGCCTGGATTTTCAATTACCCAAGTGTCACAGGAAGGAAGTGTGCCTTCTTTGATTGTGATCTGGCACCAGTCAAGAAGGAACTGTGCAGCTTCTGGACATGGCCATTGATCGTCGGTGTGGTGTTCTTGATCTGGAAACTACACTACTCAGGATCTCCGTGTGCAGCTTCTCACAGTGTCTGTGTCTGCACAGGGCAGGGCTTGAAGCCCTTATGGCCTCAGCCACTTACAGTTCACAACTATAGTGAGCTCACATTTTAGGATGCTGGGGAGGGGCTTTAGGTTTCTTATTTAAAAATTGGGGGTGAGGACAGCAGGGTAGTTAAGTATATGTATACTCTTCGCAACACACATAAAATTATTGCCAATTAGTGATCTCACTAAATGTCATAGCAGACTTACCCATCAATGATATTTGAAGTATTTGTAACCTTTCTAATGGGTAAAAAATCTGCTGACTTTCAAGAGCCCTTTTATTGTCTTCAGAGAAGTTAATCTCTTCATGGAAGAGATTGAACTATAATTGTCACTGAAACAGATCAAAACTAGAAGTAACTGAGGTGTTTATGGCAATAAACACAATAATGTCATCAGGGGTATTTGATTTAAAGGTACTAAGTGAATAGGAATAGTCAGATTTCTCCAAGCTTTTGCAGCATTGAGAGTTGCATTTTGTAACTTTTACTTTTAATTAGATTGGCTGTCAATTCTGCCTGACAGGAAAGTGGGCCAAGATTGAGGACTTTGTTTAGCATTTGTCTAAAGTCTAAAGAGAGTATTTTGGAAGACATGCACATGATATTGTCATTCTCTTTGTCAGCTATACCATATGTAGCTAGACTACATGAAGAATAATTCCTGGCAGGATGCTATTCAAGACAGAGGTTAAAAGAATGCATGCAGGTCACCTGGGTATAAGCCAGGGACTGCAGGCTCCACTTGGCGTGCTAGGCTTGGCCATGGCATCTGAATCATGGAGCAAATACAAAGAAAACAATGAAGTAGTGAGAAGCCTTGACTGTTCCAACAGCTGCACCAGACTCTCTCAAGCTGAGAGAGGTTTGCAGCAGGAGGGGGCTCTGGGGAATGCAGTGTAACATTGGCTTGCTTTTTAGCTTCTTTCTTCCCAGGTCTACGATGTAGAATGTCAGGCTCTCTGCAAAGGGCTGATTCCCTGCAGTCAGCTTTTGGGGTCATTTTCTTTTATTTCCACTCTGGTTTCTGTCTGTCACTGAGTTTCCAGCCCATGAATTATGCCATTTAGTCTTCTGCTCAGTGAATCCCTTTAAGAATGCAACCTGCTGTGTTGGCAAGAGGCCAATGCAGGACTCAGGATAGAATCTTTACTCCAAAAATTGCAATTTGACTCAGATAGACTTACTTAGTGTCTTCTATAATACACTTTCTCATCATTACAGAATGCAGTTATGAATTCTTCTTAGTAAACACACTGCCTACGTGTAGAAAATGAAGATGCAGGATTCCTGGGTATCATATTGTCAGACCAAGTACTGAGGACCTCATTCCTGAAGTTCCGAAGAGTACCAAGCACTTCCTATACCATGTCCTGTTTAAAGAGGTCAGTTGAATATAAATGCCCTCCTAGCAAATCTTACAGCAATAACTCAAGGGAACCAAGGTTTTCATGGATGACTGCTGTCCTTTCTGTAAGATCCACAGCCAAGCCTTCTGAGAGTAGTAAAGCTTGAACTGTACATTTTGACAAATTAGCACTGGAGATGAAGTGCAAGTGTGGACTACTGGTTTTCTTCTCTTAAAATGCTAGGTGGGGTAAATGTCCAGCCTCTAATTCTCTTACACTGACTTAATTATAGTTCTTTGGCAGCTGCTTAGACTTTCAAAGTTCATCTACATCTCAGGGCTGAGTGACACTCAATGGCCCCGAGACTATGCTTCATGTTTTACTATGCACTAAAGAAAAAAAAATATACAGTGAGAAATATAAAACTCAAGAAATGCTATGATTTTATAAAAGATATGCTGGATTGTGAGTTATTATGTTGCCCTATTAATTTAAGCATTCCAGTTAGAAACCCACTCAGGTCTGTGGCATTAAGAATATATCACTTTACTTAAATGCTTTGGGGGAAGTATTGCCTTAGCTTTCTTGGACTTTAATGAAATGTGTTTGAACCTTTCCAGCAATAAGCACAGAGATTGGTTTTTAACTTAAAAAGCTGAGCTAGGTCCTATTGATTTTTTTAAATGGGGATTTCTCGTTAAAATTTCAATGTGAAAAAAGAATTCTAGATGGTTCTGGTATAAGCAGGAGTCTGACGACTAGAGCCTTAGCACCACTGAAGGCATTGGCAAACATTTGCTAAGGAGCTGTAGAAACAGCCCAGTGGTTAAGAGTACTGCATGTTCTTACAGAGGATCCAGGCTTGGTTCCCAGCACCCATATGTTACCCCACAACCACCTGTAACTCTATTCCAGAGGATTCAACACCTTTTAATCTTCAAGAGTTCATAGACATAAAATAAAAAAAAATTTCTTTGACTCACTGTTTTTAATGTTACTACTTGATTATTATATCTCACCCAACCAACTTCTCAGGCCAAATAGAGTAAAAACTATCTTCAAGAGACCTCAGCCTGGCTGTTTGCTTCTACTGAATAATTCTTCCTGCCTTAAATATCTTCCCTGGCCAGCTGTATTTTGGGGTTCAACTCTGCACCATCATTCTAGAGTTAGTATTAAAGGTGTGAGCTACTACTGTATGTTTGTTGGGCCTAGAACTCATAGAAATACAGAAAGATCTCCATCTCCAGAGTAATGGGATTAAAGAAATGGATCACCACTTGGCAAGAGGAGACAGACATTGAAGCATTCTGTAGAGATGACCAGTCAGCCTGAGGACTCTTGAAGACAGCATTTACCCTGTTTGGCCCGAGAAGTTGGCTGGGTGAGAATTGACTGTGGGTGATTTTGTTGTGTAATATTCCAGGCTGATTTTATTAAATATAAAATACATCACAAGTATACTCTCTAAAATTCTTGAGTGGAATTTTCATGATTGCCTAGGAAAAGCCACCTATTGATAATGGGTGTACTTCCATCATAAAAAGATTTGCTCAACAATAAAACACTGCTACTTCAATTATGTTTTCCTGAATAAAACCGTCAAGTGAAAGGCTGATTTACCTGAAAATACCAGTCATCCATCAGAGGAAGTCTGAGGTTAGACAAGCAGGGCTATTGAATCACTATTTCCAGGAAGCATGAACACAAGGTGACATCAGCAATAATGGGCTCCCCGAGAGAGACCAGGGCAGCTACTCCCAAGAAAATCTGATTCTAGGCTCTTTCTGAGAATGTGCAGAGAAAGACCAGCAGTGTGGATTCACACAACTTATAGATGACAAGAATTTCTAAGTGAACCACAGTAGAAAAGTTGGAGAGAACGCCTTGAAGAATATAATCACCTTGGCTAAATTTTCAAAAGTCTGTTTCAAAAGCATGGCATAAATGTACATACATTGCTGGTCAGAGCAAAGCAAGACCCCCTGTTCAAACCTCTGAGACATTGTCAGCTGAGATCTCCAAAGGCTCCAGAGGAAAATCAAAAGCTGAGTACATAACTTGGAAAACGCTGCGGTGTACTCTTCAGACTTTTCGGGGAAGAAGGGTAATGGGGAACTAAGTGCATTGCGAAAGAAAGGATGTATTTGTCCCTGGCCCCCAGATCCTGTCCCCATGAAGCTGTGTCCCTAAGGGATCCTGAGAAACTGGATAAAGTAAACAAGTTCTTTATTTTATTTTAGTTTTTAAATGATAATGGTTGAATTGGATGGTCTTTAAGTTGTCTTTGGACAGTGATGCAAACATAGTTTAAGATTTGATTTGGTTTTGCAAAGTGCATGTTCCTGGTTCTCTCTTGTGGCCTTTCATAATGAATATGTGTGTATGCATAAACCATTACCATCAAGTGCCTATGCAATGAACTGTCACACAGGCTAGCCAAATATGAGTGACCTCACAGTTACCTTTGTTCCTCTTTAAACTCTTCTACAGTTTTGTAACCATCTTTTTAAAAGGGCATGCATTTATTTTGTATGTGTATGCATGTGTGTGGATGCACATGTCATGGCATGTGTATGGAGAGCAGAGGACAACCTTTAGAAGTTAGTTCTGTCCTTCCATTCCATGGGCCCAGGTCTTCAGGCTAGGCAGAATGTGCCTTTCACCATTGAACTGTCTTTCTGGGCCAGTTTCACAATAATCAATTTATTTTCTTTTGTTTAGTAGATAAGAGCTCCTATACGAATTATATACATATATATGCATAATATATACTACATATAACACACACATATCAGAACTAAGAGTTCACAAGCCAAACTACTATGTCTTTAGTGAGTAGAGAAAAGAGTAAATTCCAACAGGGTTGAGCTGGGTTAGGACAAAGCTTATTCACAGGCCTGAAAGAGAGGAAACCAGAGCCGATTGGTGCTGCAAAGAGGGGAGACGAGGGAAGTATGACTCAGAATATTTGGTTTGCCATAAATTCTCAAGTTACTAAAGTACACACAATCAAAGGTTAGTCAAACGTATATTGCTAAGGAAAAAATGAATGGTTTGCAGTCAATTAGCTTGAATTAACTTTCTGTGCATCAGATTGGTGCCAAAGATGCAAATTTAAAAATAGAGAGAGAGAGAAAAAAGCTGTGTTTTGAGAACAGTAAAAAAAAAAAAAAAAAAAAGTCAGATCATTTGAGGTCTCACTTTCAAAAATGGGAAATATTCCTCTAATAGAAAACTGTATTTCATATGTAGCCATGTATCATCTGTGGCCATGCATCTGTATCCCCGAGAAGACTGAGCTTTTCTGACCCCAGAAGCAATGCAGGGCTTATGTTCTGCAGTGAAGTGCAAGGCATCTAAGAACTGTGGTGCCATAGACATAAGACTGCCAGTGAGCGTCTTGAGATAGAGTGGGAAGGCAATTGCTGGAGCAACCCTCCAGCTTTTGTATGGACAGAACATGAAGATGTGGCATTAGAGGAGAGTGTGGTTGGTATAACAAGCTTCATAAACACCTGACAACCCAAGATTTCCTCTGCTTCACCTAAAATTGAAATATGAAGGATACATTTCCATTAGTTAACTTTCATTTTTCAAAATCAAAACACTTGTGTTTGAGGCAATGTACTAAGGTGCATTTTTGAGTTCCAGGCCAACTTGAGCTACATAATAAGATCCTGACACTCTCCTCACCTCCCCCATCAAATTCTTTGACTAAAATACAGTAATTTTTATTCAGAAGGGAGTAAGCTGGATATTTGCATTTTGTACACATTTGATAGGCAATAACAGTTACTAATGCATTGTTTGTATAGCATCTTGTATATGACTGCATGAGAATATTGACTAGTTCATTTAACAGATGTTATTGTAACAGATGTCTTTAAGGATGGGGGCCATACCTTTGTGCCTCTTCCATGCCTCAAATTCTAGCCAAGTTACTGGCCTGTAGAACAACATGGTGTTACTGCTTACTGATCCCCATGAGACTTATTCTGTTCAATTCATTTATTCTACAATGTTTTAAAAATGATTTGAATTTAAGATGACTTAGTGGACAAATCAACCATTTGGGATAAAAGAATGCCACTCTTTCTAAGGTCACTAATAAAAACTGAGTTACTAAGTTTTCTATGATATTTTCCTAATCCTGCTGTGATTTGTAAGGCTGAATTTATTCTCCAATTGTGATTCTTCAAGCTCAGAAGTCATAGTATATAGAAGCAAACATGATCACTTTCCTTGAGCAAAAATTTTTCCATGCCAATCAATTTCTCTTTAGAATAGCACTAATACTGTGTTGAAGGAACAATCCATGACACTTAATGTAGACAATAGCCCCATGATAGCCAACCACAAAGCCTTGTGAATGTCAAGATAAGGGCAAGAAGGTAAAACCCCCACATGTCAGCATTATACTTCAAGCCCTGTTTTCAGTTTCACAGATTCTTCACGCTTTTCCTGGTGAGTTACCCATGAAATAAACCTGCCCATGCACCTCCATATTCCCAAGGCCAGCTCTGAGATACACAGCTTCTGCACTAGCCCAACCTGCCCCACAGGCAAGACTCTCAGATCAGACACACTTCCACATGTCCAGGTCACATAGCAAAAACAAAAACAATAGGAAAGGTCAAGATACTACATCCCAGCCTCCAACCAAGGACTCCTGTAAAGATGGTCTTACATGAGAATGATGTGGATGAATCCCAGAACACAGATTTAAAAACAAAACAAAACAAAAATCCCCCATAAACTCTAAGAGCTCAAGATGTTCTAAAAAGGCAAGACCAGATACCTCAATGAATTCAAAGAAGATAGCAATACATACATGAGTGAAGAAAACACAGACATACAGCTGAATGAAATGACAAAGTCATTTGAGGATGTGAAAAGTCAGTTTAGCAAAGGGGTAAAAGTACTGGAGAGAACTCAAGCAGAAATGAAACTGGAATTGAAAAGCCCAAGAGAAAGCCTTTGCTAGCACAACGGGTCAAGTGGAAGCTTTCAGAATATTAGGATCTGTGGTTGCGTGAAGAGCAATGGCCCCAGAGGTCCATAGGTTTAAATGCTGGGTCATTAGGAAATATCACTGCTGGTAAGAATTAGGAGGTGTGGCCTTGTTGGAGTAGGTGTGGTGTCTTTGGAGGAAGTAAGTCACTGCACATGGGCTTGGGGTTTCAGAAGCCCACACCAGGCCTAGTGAATCTCTGTCTCTCTCTTGACACTGCCTATAAATCTTCACATAGAACTCTCTCCAGCACTATGTCTGCCTGCATGCCACCAAACTTCCTGACATAATGATAATGGAACAAACCTCTGAAACTGTAAAGACATCTAAGTAAATGCTTTCCTTTATAAGAGCTGCTGTAGTCATAGCACTTTTTCCCACAGCAATAAAGCACTGACTAAGACAAAGCCTGAAAAAAAAAACATAGAATTAGACCACTCAAGCAAAGAATAATGATGTAGGATGCTTTTCTGTCTGCTGTGAATAAGCAGTTTTGCTTTTGTTTCCAAAGGAAACATGAGACTGTAGATTCCTTCCATGTTAACATAAATCAGATTTGATCAAGAAAGACCTCCTCAATCCTGACTACAGACATGAGAAAAGAATAACTACAAGACACATGATGTATATTTTGTACCTTTTCAAACATAAAACAAAAAATTATCTTTGGATGGCTTATATACAACACACAGTTTATCTTTCTATTAATACAGATATTCGTAGTACCTTTAAAAGTTTATATATTTTCAGAGTAAGAACCAATAAAACTATGGCCTGGATGATCCAGTAACCAAAACAGCTTTAAAGCTACTAGCTGAGATAGACCAGCTGCACAAAACACCCAAGTCAGGACTTCAGCATAATTCTAAATTTTCTCATGGTTCCCATAAAATTATCAGTGCCCTCAATCAATAGGAAGTAGTTTAGACTATGCCCAAATCCCCAAGACATTGTTTATAAATGTTTGCTTTTATTTTGAGGATACTGATAGTAAACTGTTATTGGTCATAGTCAATCTTACTCTAAAGAATAAAGGGAATATAGACATAACAGGATTAACAAGTAGATTATTGGATCTATTTTTGAAAATCAACTACTTGTTTTAAATACTTTACACTGATATGGATTTTAGTTTTTGGTACAAATTTAAGGTTAATTTTGTTACACTGTGTGTATATTTCTACTCTTGTTTGAGATACTATGTCTTATACAATTCCTTTAAAATTTGTAATGTATAACTAAGAAATGCAGATTAATAGTCATCTTTGATAATCAACTTATAGTCATATCAGTTAAGTTTTTTTAGGCATACAAAGATGTATTTCAACTAGGTAATCTTCAAATACTTCAAACACCTACAGAATATGGCATTTAAAATTTTTTAAGAACTTAGACTTTTCTGGATAGTGACACAGGTCTGCTCCTGGCAGCATCAATCTACTTCAAGAGAATGATGGAAATTGAAGAAACTCCATATGGAGTTTACTTTATTTGTGGCAAAAGTTAGCCACTGAGTAAGAAATTGTTAGTGCCTTGACTGCTTGACAGTATGCTGTATAAAATGGACATACAGAACCCTTAAGAAAATGACAAATGAACTTTGCCAGAACAAGTGAAGATAGTCCTTCAGGTTCCTGCTTCCCAGAGAAAACTGCCAGTCATTCTTTGGGATACAGGGAGAAGTGACTGACAAAGCTTTCCAAAATGGGCAGAATAGTCCTCCAAATTTCCTGCTTTACTAAAAAGTCTCCTAGAGAGATGCTTGGCCTATAGGCTAAAGATGGATGCCCCGACGCTACAGAGGAACTTTAGGTAACTGTCCAGGCAGCCAGATGTCTCATTGTTTTTAGAATTTGGAAGTTTCTGGCAATGTACTTCCTGTTTACTCAGGTAATATTATATCCTTCTGAGGTCTTTGATGGAGTTGAGTACTAGATAGTTATAATTTTCCTTAGTCATGATAAAAGATAAATTAGATATGAAGATTTAGACTCACAAATGTAAGATAGATTAGAATATTTTCTTCAACTTTGCTAATAGACTAGATAATGTAACAAAAGTTCTTGCTTGATAACTATTTTGTTATATGTAATTTTACTATGCTAAAATTAAAACCTCTTTTAACTAGATAGAAAAGAAGAAGTGATGTGGGTTATCTTTCTGTACACTGAGAAAATGCTTTATCACCATTGGTTAATAAAGAAACTGTTTTGGCCTCTGGCAAGGAAGCTTAGAGGCAGGTGGGAAATCCAAGCAAAGAGACGGGAGAAGAAGGGCAGAGTCTGGGAGACATGATCCAGCAGCCCAAGAAGCAAGACGTGAAAGTACCAGTAAGCCACTAGCCATGTGGCAAGACATATATTAATAAAAATGGGTTGAGATAGTTGATAATGAGCCAGAGTCATAGGCCAATAGTTTGTAATTAATATAAGCCTCTGAGTAATATTCTATAAGCAGGTGGAGGTCCACTGGTGGGAGAGATTTGTTCAGACCAAGGGGCCTGGACGGGACAGAAAAACTTCTGACAACAGAATATGGAAATTTTTAACACACATGAAAGAAATATGAACAAAATTTGGGATGCTATGAAAGACAAAATACTCTAACTATAGGCATAGATGAAAAAGAGGAGCCACAGGTAAATGGAATAGACCAGATCTTTAACAAAATGAAAGGAAAAAAGATGCACAGATTAAGAACAGTTATATCCATGTGAGAACACACAGAACACCAAATAGAAAGAACCAGAAAAGATAAAAAAAAAAAACCCCAGCTCCTATGCCATTTTATAGTTAACATATAAGAGAAATGGTTGAAAGCTGCAAGAGAAAAAAAATGTAAGTCACATAAAGGAAAAACCCATCAAAATTACAGTTGATTTCTCAATGGAAACATAAAAAGCCAGAGTAGTTTCATGCAGTGGATGTCAAGTTATAAAAGACCACAGATGTCAGTCCAGACTACTGCACCCAGAAAAGTTACCTGCCATAGTTGAAAGAGGAAAAAAAAAACAAAAAACTTCTCAGGCCAAGACAGGTTAAAAAAAAATGCCCACAAAATCAGCCCTACAGAGAACACTGGTGGCAATACCCAAAGAGAAGAACGAACATAGCCAAGAGACTGTAGAAAAAAGAGGTAGAGACACAATTACTGAAATATAAAATAGGACTTAGAACATAGACAGCAAAATACTCAAAATGACAGTCTGATATCAACGCACACCTTTCAATAATAACTCTAAATAATAATGGCATCGACTTCCTAATAAAAGATGCTGGATCTTAGCATGGATTAAGGAAAAAAAAATCTGGAAGCATAAAGATAGCTAAGCAGTTAAGAATACTTGCTGCTGCTTCCCTAAAAGACTAGAGTTGGTTATCAGCATCGATGTCTGTCAGATGGCTCACAACTGTAATTCCAACTCCAGGGGATCTGGTACCTCTGGCTTCTGCAGGCATCTACACTCATCTGCACATACGTACATAAGATACATACATTAACACCATCATCATCATCACCACTACCACCATCATCATCAAGTTCATCTTTCTGTTTCCTACAAAAAAAAACTCATTTTGTCTTCTTTAGCATGAAGGATAAAAAATGTATTTGAAGGAACTGGGATCAGGAAGTAATCAGGTGAAAAAATACATATCTATTAAGAGATAATGAAAGGAATTTAATGGAAAAAATGTAACATTGGTGAAGATAACATTGTAATTCTAAACAATTATGTACTGAACTGTGGTGCACGAGATCCATAGAAACATGTGGACTTCATGAAGTAGATAAATTTCAATTCAGTAACAGTAGGTTATTTTAATATTCCTCTTTCTCCAGTGGACAGATCATCTTGGTAGAAGACAGAGAACTCGGAATTAAGTGAAATCTTATATCAAATAGACTTAACAGATATCTATAGAATATTTATCCCAAACACCAAGGAATAATTATTCGACTCTGTAGTCTCTGGAAACTTCGCTAAGTTAGACTACAAACTGAGATGCAGATCAAATATTAGAAATTTCATAAAAATTAAAATAATACCATGTAACCTCTCTGACCACAATGCAATGAAGCTTAAAATCAACAGCAAATAAAGCTCTAGGAAACACATCAACTCATGGAGATTTAACAACATATTGCTGAATAATACATGGGCCAAAGAAGAAATAAAGTATTCCCCAAATGCGAAGAAAACATAACCAGACCTCAGACGTGTAAACAGTCTCCCTGAGAGGGGAAATGCAGCTCTAAGACAAGAAGAGCACAAATAAATTATTTAATAGCAAAACTCAAGAATTTGAACAAGCCAAACTCTAACAGATAGGAAGAAATACTAAAAATCAGAGCATAAATTAATAGGTTTATTGATCCTTTGTATTGCTTTGTTTCTAAATTTTTTAAGAGCTGGTTCTTTGAGATTTGTTAAACAGTACTGGCAGACTCTGCTCAATTTACCAGAAGAAAACAGAGATGGCCAACGTGACATCAAAAGAGGCAGTGAAGAGATTCAGAACATTAAGTGAATACTTCTAAAACCTACAGTTTATTGTTACCCAGCCTTTAAAAAGTGAAATTAGAAAATTTTCAGTTAAAGGGACAGAAATAGAAAAAAAAATAATTCTGAGTGGGGTAACCCAGACCAAGACAAATTTGGTATGTACTCACTTATACGTGAATATTAGCTGTTATTTCAATAATATCTAAGCCAAAATCTGTACAATCACAAAGGTCAGGTATAGAGTAAGGGCCTAGGGAGTCATTTAGATCTCATTAGGAAAGAGAAAGAGAATAGTTATGGATAGGTGGTGGCTGGAGTGAGACGATCAATTAGGGAGGGGTAGGGGAAGGAGGGATGAAGGAGGGAATATTGGGAGAGACATAAAATTAAGGATCATTTGAGGGACAGTATGAAAACCCAATATGGTAGAAGCTTTATATATATATATATATATATATATATATATACACATATATATATATATAAATGCAATATATTAATATAATAAACATCTTTGTATATGAAGAGAATATGAATGAAATTGCCAAATGATAGGGTAGACAGAGCCCCAAATGGCCATCTCTTGTCACTAAATAAAGTTTCTGTTGGGTTATATCTAATTGAGTTGTTGGCCAAAAGGGTCAGACAGAAACTCTAAAGAACCCAGGCTGTTGCCAAGACTATAGGTTCCTTTCCACAAAGTGACACAAGGCACCATTAAAAAAAGAAAGAAAGAAAGAAAGAAAGAAAGAAAGAGAGAAAGAAAGAAAAGCCTTCACTTGTGTGTTCTATTGTCTTTGGTAAAGGCTTCTAAAAGGGAAATATAAAGCCAGTCATGAACCCTTTGATCTAGAATGGTGTTCTGCTTGCAAGTTATGCTAGAGCAATAGTGGCACAAAGCTGTGGAAGTAACCAACCAGTATCTGATTTAAGGTCCACTCCATGAACCTGAGACTGGATATCCCAGGACCTAGGGTAAAGTCAAATACTACTGTTCTTTCTTTAAAAAAAAAAAAAATGGTGCCAATAAAATGACTCCTAATGATATTCTGCTATACTTGTAGATGACAGACTTTCTCAGTCATCATCACAGATGCTTCTCTCTGCAACAGTTGGGAACAAATACCGAGACCCACAGCCAGACATTATGCAGAGACTGAGATAACTTGAAACTCTCAGCCCTAAACAGGCCATCAAACCCTTCCCCTTGGGCTCAGGCAATTCTGCAGAAGAGGAGGCAGAAAGAACGCAAGAGCCAAAGGGGATGCAGGACACCAGGAAAACAAGGCCCTCTAAAGCAACACCATCACACCTCCTAGGTGCTGGAGAACACTATCTTAAGGTGTGTTCCTCTTGTAACTTGGTGAAGGAGAAAGGACATGTGGGGCTGGCAGGCAGAGAGAACATATAGAAGAAAAAATTGAGGAGGAAAGAAGGAGCCAGAGAAGGGGGAAGACTCCAGGGGCAGCCGCCCCGCTACACAGCCCGCCATGGAGACAAAGAAGGAAATACAGGAACAGAGAAGGAAAAACCCAGAGGCAAAAGATAGATGGAATAGCTTAAGTTAAGGAAAGCTGGTAAGAAGTAAGCCAAGCAAAGGCTGGATATGTATAATAAAGAATAAGCCTCTTTGTGTGATTTATTTTGAATCCGGGTGGTTGCCCCCCCTCCCCCCAAAAATAAAACAACCAATAACATATGAACTCACAGAGACTGATCATGCACAGGGCCTGCATGAATCTGCAACAGGCCCTTTGCCTATATAATATAGGTTCTAGCTTAGTGTTTTTATGGAATTCCTGAGTATTTGTTTCTTGTGTGTGTGTGTGTGTGTGTGTGTGTGTGTGTGTGTGTGTGTGTGTTTGTGTGTGTGTGTGTGTGTGTGTGTGTGTGTATGTGTGTGTGTGTGTTTGTGGTTTTTTTTATTGGTCTAATTCCAAGGTGTTAGTTTTTGAAAAGAGCCTTCAGTGTTTTTTTTTATTATTATTAAATAAAGTTTGAAAATCTAAAAGAGAAGGATAAATTTCCAGGTTTCTCAAATTACCAAAGTTAAATCAAGAAGAGATATTCAACTTAAACAGAACCATAATGATGATAAAAGGCCTTCTAGGTTTAAAAAAAAAAAAAAAAAAAAAAAAAAAAGCCCAGGCCTAGATGGATTTACAGCAGAATCGCTCCAGACTCTCAAAGATGCTCTACAAGAAGTACTTAGCAAATCTTCCAAAAATAAGAAACAGAAACAGCACTTTCAGACTCTCATTAGTCTAATCTGAAAACCAGGTAAAGACACAAGAAGAAAGAGAATTCCAGGCCAACATCCCCAATGAACACAGATGGGAAAGTTCTAGAAACAAATGAAACAGACAAGAGAACAAAAACCACTTTAACGTCAAAGTCAGGCCTTTATTGCAAAGATCATCCGCCTTGACCAAGCTCTCGTTATCCTGGATATACAGCGAAGGCTGAGCAAGTGAAAATCAATACATGTAAGAAATAGGATACATGCCTAATTTTTTTTTTTACACAACCATCTCAATAAATAGATGCAGACTCTGGCGTAATTGCAAAAGAGCTAAATTCAGGGTACAATAGATGGCTGTGTCTGAAAGCCTAGATGGAATCAGGAGGCCTTTTTGAAGCGAGTTGATCCCTTTAAGAGAGGAGCGATGGTTTTAATTCAGGAAATGGGCTTGTGAAGAGTCTGAGCAACTCTGACAGGACATTAACCATGAGTGACGTACAGTGGAATTTCACTATGTACAGTCAGCAAGAACAGAAAGTCATAGGATCCGCCCATGTTCAGTAACGGTTCAACTCCAGTCAAACAATTCATGATTGACAATGCGATTCTAATAGGATGTGTCCTTACCCCAATTGTTCCGAAGCTTTCTGGCTTCCTTCTCATTTTTTTCTTACACAGGTGTGTCCATATCCACTTGACCAGGTACCACAGGGATTTGGGGCTTGGGATGACATTGAAAGGCGTAGGCAAGGTGCCTCCTTCTTCAAAGTAGCTCATCCAAAGCTTTGTTCGAGCAAATTTCCATTCAATATCTGCATGGTCCTGAACAAGAGAACATGACAATTGCAGACAGGTTCTCTAATTAACAAGGTAAGATAAACCTCACAGACGGAATCTGAACCTGACACAGAGTGGTTGCTGGAACATTAATTAGATACCTTATAAAAAACACCACTAACTCCCAGAGACAGCAGCTCATCCTGTTGAGACACACATCACTGTCACTTTGTTCATCCTTCCTTCTTCAGGGAACCAGAGATCTACAGTTGTGTGTTAAAGAGGCTGTGGTGATTAGTTATGACTGGGAGGCAATGCTGCCCCGAGACTTCACGTGGTTTAGTTTCATAAGGTGCTAGCCAGAGGCATGCTTTTACATTTTAGCTTAGGCCTTGCACACAGCTCAGATGAATGCCACCTGCGTTGATGCTCACTGATGAGCTTTGGTGCTGCGGGGAATGTCTTAGTGGATACATTTCCACATGGATAACTCTCTCTTACCTTCAGACAAGAGATGCAAATTTACAGAGAAATCTCATCAATACAACATGCAGCCCACTGCCTCTATCACAGCACAGAGTTTTGGTGCAACTGCACAGGAGCTATTAATTAGGATATTTGTTTCCAAGGATGGTGGCCGAATATCATCTGTTAGTCTAAAAGAATCCTGACGTCATACGCCTCATGAACCATTGCTCATGAAGCTACACACCCTAAGAACATGTGGAACCATGGAGGCATGTTCACAGTGTTTTCTGCTCTCTCCTCTTAATGTGAAAATTCTTCACTCATTTTTGTCCCTATTATATGTTTTGAGTCAAAGGGCTTTTAGGAAATCAAGTATATGACTGATGTACAGTAGATGCTAAAAAAATTTGTAATCAATGTAAAAGTACAAGAAGGCTCTAGTTATGGTTGTGTTACTGATTCAGCTCAGCAATTGTTAACTTTCCTACATTTCTGTAACTATAGCTCTGAGGTGTGGGTAGCAGGAACCAGAAAGAGATCCGCGTTCATCCTGAGAGTCTGGGAGACATGAGTTAGATGCTTGACACACAAACATCCTCATAGGACACTGGGGTCGCTGCCTCTGTCCTGATGCCTGCCTGACTTACAACAGTTTCAGCGGTTGGGCTAAAGGAAAAGGGAGATTTCTGGTCACTGCCTAGAAAAACAAGAGCCATAAAAAAGTGTTGAGACGGCGCCATGGTACTCTTTAACTAATGTATTCCTCTAGACAAAGCTGGGGCACTCAATGTTTCACAGGACCCCAAATTTTGTCCTTAGCTTGTTGGTTAATATTTTTTATTTTTCTGTTGCTCTAGAGATACATGGAGTCTATAAAAACTTGAATCTCTGGGATGTTACCTGAAGTTCTGTGTAACCACAAATTCTGGTGTTCATTCCTAGATTGGTAGAGACAGAGAAATTCTTACACATAGTCTATGAGCTAGTAACACAGATGATGTATTCTAATGTCTTACACGTTTTCTTCAGTGACCAGCACAAGAAAAATTTACTCCTGTAAAGAAAACTGGGCTAAAATTCAGAGTGCAGCTTTGACCAAATCACTGTAGCAGCTCAGAAACTCTGCTGTAGATTCAAGGACACAGCACAATGTCTGCTACGTGTGACAGAGTGGACAACCTGGAATATACACCGTATGCTAAACAATGACTATAAAGGACTTCATGGGCACATGTTTTGTGTCATAGTGAGTTTTGGGTTGTTACTAAAGCTGCTCTCTATGGACTTAGACCACTAGTTTGTAAGTTCGAGTGGACAAAAGATTCCATCTAATTTGCTGTATCCTTGAATTCAAAATGGTCTACTTGCCTCAGCCTTCCAAATGCTGGGATTACAGATATAAGCAACCACACTTAGGTAGAAATTTTGAATAAATAAATGATGCTATGTTGTTTGCAAACCAGAATTTTAAATAATATATATTGTGCCACATATTTGTCTGGAGAATTCAAGATCATTTCTGTATTTGCTGCTTTTACTAAGCTTTCAAACTTTTTATTTCACTTGTATGGATATTTTGCCTATATGTCTGTTTGTGTATCACATGTGTGCCTGGTGCCAACTGAGGCCAGAAGAGGGCACTGAGACTGTAGTACAGACTGCTGATAACCCCACGTGGGAACTGGGAATTGAACCTGGGGTCTCTAGAAGAGAAGCAAGTGTTCTTAACTACTGAGCCATTTCTCCAGCCCCTACTTTTTGTAAACTTTAAGAAACTGAACGTTTGTGACTTTACTTTTACCAGACTTACCTCTAGCATTTTTTTTCAACTTTCAGGCCTGGCATGAGTTTGTTTATGCTGAGTTCACAAAGTGACTTTCTAAATTGTCTCATGGCAGTGACTCCCTGGCAATATAGGCTGACTTAATTTTCCATCCTACTCTGTGTCTTAAAATAGAATACTATCCAGCCATTTCTGCTGCACTGCCGTTTATATACATCACTGGTTAACCATTTACTATTCAGACCTCTCCCGCCAATAGCAAATCACAGACTTTATTTACTGTGGCGATAAGATAGAATAGCACAGCTGAGAAGCACACGCTGCAGGAAGGATACTGAATGAAAAGCAACGTTGTCAACTTACGGCAATTAGTTGGTAAGAATTATTCATCATAGCAATTAACATGTTCAGTAGGACAACCAGAGAGATGACATTATATGTCCCGAACATGGTGGCCCCAACAAACTCGGTGAACTCATGCTGGGCCTTGACATTGGTAACATATAAATTGATGAGCCCAAATATTGACCAAAACAGGGACTGTAGTGTTTCAAATAACCTGGAATAAAACATGAAAGGAATAATGTTGTCTTATTTTATATATGTACATGTATGTGCATAAATTTCAAGCAAAAGTTCCAAAATTAAACTTAATAAAATAATCTAAAATATTTTTACTAAACTGATACAAAAAAATTATACAATTTTTTTCTATTTATTTTATTACCCAAAGAACATTGAAAGCTACATTTTGTTCGTTGGAGCAAATGGATAAAGGGGGATTCAGATCTAGAAAAACATGATTGCTCAGTTAACTTCTCAAATGGTTGAGGAAAAATTAAGGGATCACAACATACTATTTGTGACACGTGTAAATTATGTAAAGTTTGTCTCTTAACATCTGTAAGTCAAACTTCATGAGACATAATCACCCGTGTTTATTTTTGCATTGTCTATGGTTTGTTTCACACTTGTCACGCTGGCAGAAATAAACATTGGGTCAGAGAATTGACTCTAAAACATTTACTATTTGATCCTGTATCCAGAAGGTTTGATGATTCCTGTCCTCAAGTGTCTGATGAACAGTTCATCCCATAAAACTCGCTCAATCTTTTCTCTGGTTTGCTTTTAGTTATAGAAGAATTAACACTGAATACATTTGGGTTTTTTGCTTGTTTTTGTATTTGTAACTGGACCTGCACATAGTGTGCTGCTTCAGAAAGCAGATAGCCTCAGAATGCCTAGACATATAGATCTTTTTTTTTTTTTTTCTATTTTAAGGCTCGTTTTCCTCACTCAAGGTAGCAAATGAATCTCCTTTATTTAAACACGAGAAAACATAATCATTTTACAATTGCTTGTACCCAAATTAAGAAATGTTTGTTTCGATGTGTTGTATAAGGCAATAATATGGTGCACAGTGAGATGATGGTAGAGCTTCTGAACTCTTAGAAATGATTAAAATAAGACTGTATTTACATCATATTAGAAAAAATGAAGGCAAAAACCTTTTGGTGCCTGGAACTGAGAGTGAGGAGGTGGGATTTCAGTCTTTAGGGAGACAAGGAAGATACTGGAATCCCCTTGGGAGAGCGATCGCATTCCAGCATCATGGCTCCCTGATGCTCTTCCAAACTGCCTACCCATGTTTGACTGTTAGGTCAGCTCTGGTCAGATGACCCAAGAAGACACAATGCACATGAGACCCACAGCCTGGCCTAAGAACATGACCAGACCAGACTTCCTCTCTGCAGGAAATACCAAGATGAGGTAGTTACCAGAGCAGCCTGAAATGAGTTTATGGGGCTCTTTGGGAATAAGATGTTCCGGAGGTTTGCCACAATGTGTAACAAGACGCAGAAACAAAGGCTGAATAAACCATGGGACAAGAAAAAGGAATATATGGGGAGACATTGGTTCATACTGAGGCTGATGTGGAGGTAACTCTCCTGGTCCAGCTGTATGTCTGCTCCTATTCTCTTGAAGCCAGAAATATCCTCCTTGCTCAGAGGACCTGAGGCCTGTAGTTTTGTGGGCTGTTCTTTCAGCAGATTGCCTGGTACTGACACAGTTCATTTCTAGCCCTCATGATCACAGAAGTCTAACTAAATGTGTCTGAACTGCCACTTAGACTTTCACTTCCACAAATGTATTGATTTTTACACATGTTACAAATAAAAACTTCATACTTTTAGTAGAAAAGCTGATATTCGATTTTATTTACATTTTATAATAGTTAAATGCTATGACAGATAATTGTAACAAAGCTGCCGTTTGGAGCTAATTTAGTCAGAATGAAAGGTGGTGTGCTGTGTGAAGAGGTGAAAATGTGTTCACATGGGAGATCCCAGCTGGGTCTCCAAACTGTCAGGGAGACTGAAATGAATTCACTGACTCTAAAAAAATTCATAAAATTTTTTTTTTTAAGTTTTAGTAACTCTTGGGCATCTTTGAATTTAAGATGAATTAACTGTGTCTTTTCTATCCCAATAGGGATGATTCTTAAAAGGAATATATAAATTTAATTCAGATGGGGTTGTCCTGGCATGAGTGGCAACTCTGGAGTGTTATTACACGATGTACCTGAGATTTGCTTCAGTAGATCAAGCCCTTGCTGCCTAAGCCCTTGCCTGGAATCCAAATTCCTAGTACCCACACACAAGCTAGGAAGGCGTGGCTTTGGCCCATAATCCCAGGCTTTAGGAGATGGAGATAGGAGATTCCTGAGGCTGGCAGCATGCTAGCTAAAGCAGCATTCTATAAGCTCAGCGAAGGAGAGAATTATGTAGGAAGACACAAGTGTTCACCTTCTGCCCTTCAAATGTACTGCACATATGTGTACATACATGCACACATGCATACACCACACAGGAAAGAAGAAGTTACATATTACATTAAAATAGATAAAATACTAACAAACAAATGACATTACAGGTGCCTTTTCATTATGGTTGCTTTCTCAAGCATTCTAATAAAAGCAGCCATGCAGATTAAAGGGCCACCATGGTTGAAAGTCTCCATTAGCTTCTGTCTAAAATAACTAATTTTTCAAAGAATGTTCATTAATCATTTAGCAATTATCTACAGACATTGGCATTTTGTGACCAACTATAAAGCTTTCTTGTCCTTCAGGGGGATGAATCAATGGTGAAATTTACAGAACATTTCACCTAGCTAAAATACATTTGCTTCTCAGATGAACTCAGCACCTGGTATTCAAGTGTCCCTTGATGGGTTGTTTCTTCATTGGACTGTTATGTAGGTTAATATTCAAAGTCATTGCTTTCCAGAATATTACTGATTCTCAATTCCACTGAGACCCACACTGCCCATAAATTCAGGAATCGTTAGCTGGATCACATCTCAGAAGGCCTTTATCTGGATGATATTTTTTCCATATTGTGTGAGTGAAAAGAAATGAATTTTTTAGGAAATGCTTATTAATTTCCCAAGGTGATGCCACAACCTAATTAACCCACATGACACAAATCTGTGTTGACGCTTAAACAGAAGACCCACTTTATATGGGTCAGAGTTTTGCTTTTATGGCAATAACATTTTATTTATTCCCCTTTGAAGGTATTTTTCAGTTACTTTTTGAATGATCCTGCTCCTATTTATAGCTAGATACATGAAATAATCAAAGAAGGATTGTGTTCTGAGGTTGACATTTCTTCTTGTCCTATGAGACTAAAATAATGAACAGACAAATTCATGCCAAGACAACTCAACATTTATATTTGTTTTTCACCGAAAAAGGTCATATTAAAATATGTAAAGTATAACCCTAACTGGCCAGCCTAAGACATTATGAACTGAACTCCACTACACACAAAGAAGCTTTTCTTAATCAAACAATGTGGAGAGGCTCATGATTCCCCACTTCATGGGTAAGTCCCTTTATTGAGGCAGTTAGTTAAATTTCTGTCACCAAATAGTTTGGAGCCTTTTAACGATGAGCAGTTTTTCACATGTCAGTGTGAAAACTAGGAAACAAGGAGCCGGGAGATGTATTCATTTGCTTGTGGAAAATGCAGTCTTAGCAGAACCATGTTGTGGAATATTACTTTAGGCAGGCAAAGACTGTTACATTTGTTTATCATATTATTTTTACATATTATTTTAACTGTGTAAAGGTGTGTTACATTGTTTTACTACATTTGTTTAATTGTGTAAAGATGTGTTGAATCTCTTTCACCTGCCTGCCTAAAGCACCTGATTGGTCTAATAAAGAGCAGAACAGCCAAAAGCTAGGTGGGGACGGGGGAGGTCAAGGGAGGGAGCAGGGATGATAGAGAGAATAAATAGGAGAAATCTACGTTCAAGAAAAACGAGAGGAAGAAGATAGAAAAGGACATATGAAAGAAAGGTAAAAAGTCCTGAGGCAAAACATGGATGACGAGAAACAAGCTAGTTATAAGAGCTAGCTGGAAAAGAGCATAAGCTAAGGCTGAAAATTCATAACTCATACTAAGTCTCCATGTCATGATTTGGGAAAGGGTTGATTGCCCCAAAGAAAAAGCCTGGTATAGACCTGAGTGGTATACCGGGCATTCACAATCAATTTGTCAGAAAAATAATGTTAAGACCTTGAAAAATTAGGAGGAGAGGCAAAGGCCAGATCACTGGAGGCCTGAGAAGGTCCAGCAAGGTGAGGGGTGAATCTGGTAAGAGATAGGAAATCATTGGGAACTTTAGATGGTGGAGCCTCTAATCTTGGTCTAGAAAGATCTTTCCCAAGAAGGATATAGACAGACAGAACAAACTCAGTGAGCAGAGGGAGACTGGGGCCTGGGCCTGGGCAGGGAACAAGGCAAGACACTGACAAGATAATGCTACTGGGGGTGAGAGAGTCATGTAGAACGGAGTGGAAGAAAGCACAGGGCCAAACCCAAGGTTTTATTTTACCATGTGGGTAGATTATGGTAACACCGGCCAAGCAAGATGAGAATTGAGGAAGGAGAAGTTTGGAAAGAAACTAGTGACTGTGACTCAAGATTTACTTCGGGAGCCACACTGAGTACGCTGTAAGATGATATATATCCATGAGAACCAGCGAGGATGACGCCCTACATTGTAAGCAGGAGCTAAATGAAGGCTGATGGAGAGGTGAAGGAAGATGTTTATAAAGGACGACACTGTTGGTAGGAAGGAGAGAAGAGTGGGCGCTGTTATCACGCAGACAACTGCAGGCAGGTGGGAGATCCGGGGGGAGGGGAGAAGTTAATGAAATAACTGAGGAATGGCACTCTACTCAAAACAACCTCAGTCAGGATTTGCTAGTCTTCGAGTGCCCAGGATGATAACACAGCCCCTGTGTTGGCATTTTTCTATGAATTGATTTTAGTGTCATTTGGAATACGGTCTCTTCAACATTGGGTAGTAAAATGGTGAAACATTTTGTAGAAGAAATACTGAAGGTGAAAAAAGCAGCTCTCTAGACAAGAGGTACCAAGTGTTGCCATATGCCTCTTTCAGGATGACAGACATCTGTTACATCAGAGCAGAATCAGCTAGGGATAAGCGTAAGCCTAACACAGCCTATTTAATAATAGCCAGGGTTGGTTGTATCATTTATCTTTTAATATCATTGAGAAAAACATAATTGTCATTTGCAGGAAAAAAATAATTTAGACGAAACATCTGATCTTTGGGGGAGGGTGTCAAATGATTTAGTCCTATAATATCTGAGATACACAATTATCTATTGCCTTTCAAATCATGACAGAAATCATGGGTACAAATCAACTAAAACCATACTTAAGTTAAAAGAGTTCAACGTTTATTTTTGGACTATATCAGAAATTTACATTGGACATCCAATCATAATGTCTTTGGTCTGAAATAATAGTCAGATATATCCTAATATAATAACATTAGGAACAAGGGGGTGACTGGGAATTTTAGGGTATCATAAACAAGAACAGTGTGACAACAACCTTCCGAACAGTGTGGCAGGGAGACCAGGCAGGTAAGAGAGATTGGGATGTGAGTGAGATCTTTCCTACTAAATTACAAAGGATGAGGGAGATAGAAGACTCCATTGTAGGTGCTGTGTAGAAGCTTCTTTAGGGATGCAGCACGTAGGAAGAACTTAGCCACACACATGGGGGGAGGGCCGAGCAGATAGCTTGTCATGAGATATCATTAGAAAGAAGCAAAGGTTTTAGGTGGAGCTTGGTAAAGTGCACAATGTCATAAAGCCACAGAGACAATCAGCCACCAGACAGTGTCCAGGAAGATTCTGAGAGGCACAGAGGGAAGGTGATGGGATCTGGACCTTGTGAATCTCTTGTTCTCTTTGCCATCAGCCAATTAGTGAGGAAACACACACACACACACACACACACACACACACACACACACACACACACACACGACCAGAAAATACATCTAGTCATTAAAGCTGAGATGCCATGTAAGGTAAGAAAACAAGGATGTCACTGAAGCAGATCCCACTGTCTCCCTGCAACCCAAGGTCAGAAGACAGCCAAGGAGGAGGCGAAGCCGTCTGGGCCAAGGAGTCGATCTGAGGACAACTGAGATGAAACACTGAGAAGCAGGATCACACGGCTTCTTATGGTTGCTAGTTTGTATCAAATCTAAAAGGGTGAGCTTAAAACCCTCTGCACAAAAGCAGATGCTGGTTAATTAAAATGGAATTTTAAATATCAGGATAAAAACAAACAGATGCAGGATTAAATCGACTGGAGCATTTTAGCTACACGTGATTTAGGTTATGTGAAATGCCTTCTAGTTGAAAAACTACTGTGTATAATTCTAGGAGGGCCCACAAAGGCTGGTTATTAAAGTTACGAAACAAGCATCTATTTAACTGGAGTTGCTGTGTACAGGGAAGTCATCCGGCTTCTTAACCTGCTAACCTTCCATTTCTCACAGCGAAAAGCCTATGAGATGGTGGCAGGGCACATGAGCCTCTCATGAGTGCAGACGGCCATCAATCCTGCTTATGAGAGTTACCAGAAGCTGATAGTGGCTGTGTATAACTGCTCATCTTCATCTTAAGCTTACAGTAAATATTGCCTTGGTAATTATAATGAGCAGACCTGAGTGTCCATTTAAGATAATATTTACATGCTTATGTTTTTGCATGCCACACCAAAGTCAAAAGAAACATATGAAGGGCCATGTGAAATGAGAAGAAAAGCCCTTGGCTTTTCCAACAAGATTGATTGTACATGCATACTTATAAGATGTCAATAATACATAGGCTTCCTTTTGAATTCTACAGTTCCAAACATGATATATAACCTTTTCTTTTCATGAGGTCATTTAAAAGAAAAAACCATTTACTAAAACTTAAAATAAATGTACCCGATATTTTTTTTTCTAAATGCCAGAAGTCTACATTTCTATTCAAAGCCATGTTAATTCCATTTCCTGCATTATTCATAGCTTTAATTTTCCATTTCCTTTGCAACCATGGGGTGGATTTTTTAAATTTGCGAAGGCATATACTCTTAACTCTGCCCAACGTTACCAAGAGAAATGCTTCTCAGACTTACGTGGAAAATGCATTATTCTGTTTCTCACACCGTATGCCTTTGCAGCTTAACCCCTTTGTTTCTTCATAGTAGAAGTACAGTTGATTTAGGCCATTTGCAAATGCCAGCAGCACGAGGCAGTATATGAATAAAAATTTTAGGATGTCCAGAAGCATTCTTCCCAGAGAGATCTGCAGAGGTCCCAGGTGAGAGTTTGCAGTGAACAGTGAGATCAGGCGCAGGGAACTGAAGATGTTTGCAATAGCAAATAAAGCCTCTGCCACCAGGGTGGGGTGCCACATGTCCCATGATTCCCGTGGGTTCAGAGCGCTGTACTGAGGAAACAGAAATGAAGGGGAAATAAACACACAGGTGGACAGAGTCAAGTTCAGTTCTGTGGTGATTTTTAGGTCCATCTTAGCCAGTGTTTGGAAGGTATGTCCTTTGATGGCAGTAGTTCAAGCACTATTTTTCAACCTGTGGATCACAATCCCCCCCTTTTTTTGCAGGTTCAATGACCCTTTCACAGGTGTCATCGAAGACCATCAAAGAGCATGACAATTTACATTCTGACTTATAATAATAGCAAAACTACAGCTCTGAAGTAGCAATAGAAATAAATTTATGGTTGGAGTTTCCACAACACGAGGAACTGTATTAAAGAGTTGCAGCCTTAGGAAGGATGAGAACCATTGTGCTAGGAAAGCTATACAGAGACAGAAATGAATTGATAGATAACTCATGAGCTTTAATTCACATGGCTGAACAGGTCTGTCCTTATTTCTAATGTATGCCTCTGTGTTAAAATCTTCACATGCTATTCAATTAGTTCCTGACTCCTGTGCTGTATTTTTAAAATCTTGCAAAGAACACAACTCCTTGGCTTATTCAATTGACCAGATTCAACTTTTAGACTCTTGCTTGAGTGACATTATAAGACAATCAAGTGTGAACAAGAATAAATGATTTTAAAAAAATCCCAGTCAATGTTCTTAAGTTCCAAACTATATACAGTATGAAAGGGAAAGTATATTAGTAATGACATAGCACTTTTAAAAACTTTTTGAAATGTTCAATACTACACACTGAGTACAGTGAGCGCTTAAGGTAGGTTTTTGCCCACAACATAGTCATAGACTAGGACACTGGTAGATATACAACTAATTATAACAGAAATTCTTAAGGACATTAACACAAAGTATTGTGGGAACAGGGGAGAAGAGGTTAGAAACAGATGGACTCTATACATTGTCAGTCCCAATGCAGAAGAGAGGCTATGTCTTATTAGCAGTTTTGCACCAGTTAACCGGATGTGGAAGCCATGACGCTGTAACAGAACCTGATACACACAGAACCCTTTTTAGTGACACAGGACCCTTGGCTGTGACTGAAAGAATCATAAGGGAAAATCTTATAAAGCATGAGACTCTAGCTCTGCCATAATAGAAGCATCCACACTGGATTCAGAGTCAAGTAGGGCTGGTAGCTGTTAGGAAGTGATGCTTTACAGACATCATCATGTCATTCATAGTCAGGGCTTTTCCAGGACACATTGCTGCTACTGGAGTTTAACAGTGTTGCAATGACAAACTGCCATTAAAAGTTACAGAGGCTCCTGCAAGACTCACAAATATCTTCCCTGGAGCCATAGGCTTCCATTCCTTGGATAATAATCCCAGGGACCTTGTTCTCCAGAGAATATTTATTTACTTAAAAAAGTTAATGTCTTTCTCTCCCCCAGGGGAAAGATGGGCAGCTAGCTCAGCTGCATCCTGTAAATTCTGAGATTCATAATTTCCTATTTCCCTTCCCATTGTATAAACCCCTTGTGCACAGGGTGCATCTGGTTCTCATCACGTACACACCCATTGGGGGATTGGAACATGGGTACTGATGATATGATCACAGTGTACATCAATACTTTGTCTGTTTTCTTATGCAGTCACTGGTTCCTGTCAGAGAATAGAGACATGAACATTAGTAATTAGTGCTTCAGCTAATTCTTTTCAACTGTGTTTTATGCCATGCATATGCAAATTTTTTCGAGGCTTCTAAAGAGGCCACTGAGTCAGGCAGCAGTGCACACCTGTAATCCCAGCACTCAGGACTCAGAAGATTGTGAGTTGGGGGCAGCATAAACCATGTGAGTTCAAGTTAGCCAGGGCTGCACACTAAGATAAAGTAAATAAGACATTGTGCTAAGAAGCAATTAAAAAGCTTTGCAAACCACAATGTCCTTTAAATCTATACAGAATAAAGTATTTGGCCCCTGGGCGGGCGTAATGTCTACACCTAATGTTGGATATTATCATGTTAATTTGGAAATTTGATTTTGGTCCCAGCTCATCCTCCTAGCCCACCTCCATCCCCTCAGGTCTCAGCTTCCTGATGCTGTGGATTCAGTGTTGCCTAGTTCTTCCTTGACTCTCAACTTAGCCACTCCTCCACTCCCAGCTCTATTGTTTTGGTTGTCCTCCACAACCTGGAGGGACCTCATAGCCACCACAGTTGTGTGGGACTCAAGGAAGCCACCCCTATTTTCCTTCCTCGGTTCTTTCTAGGGAACCCATACTTTGGCCTCTTCACAACCACACCCATCCCCTTCAGATGCACTGGCATTCTTGGCAGCCCCTGGTTACCTCTACTTCTGCCTCTGCCTCCTTAGTGGAGGTGGACATATGCTAGTTTAAATGAGGATGGTTCTCATAGACTCATAAATCAGGGAGAGGCACTATTTGAAAGGATTAGGAGATATAGCCCTGTAGGAGAAAGTGTATCACTTGGGGTGGGCTTTAAGGTTTTAACAGCCCAAGCCAGGCCCAGAGTCTCTCTCTCAGCCAGCCAGTGGGTTAGGATACAGCTCTTAGCTACTTCTCCAGCATCATTTTTGCCTGTGTGCCGCCATGCTTCCCACTATGATAAAGGACTAAACCCCTGAAACTGTAAACAAGCCCTCAGTTAAATGCCTTCTTTTGTGAGTTGCTGTGGTCATGGTGTTTTTTCACAGCAACAGAACACTGACTAAGACAGGACCCAAGTCACATAAGAGAACTCCAGAGTCAGTCCCTGTTCCCACCTCTAGCATATCACTCACCGTGCCCACTGAGTGAAAGCAGAGTTCTCACCAGAACTTCAGATCTTGCAACAATCAGAGTATAAACCCTAAGACACAGAACAGCCTTAATACTGAAAAACAAGCATCATTCTTCTGGCCTGTCACCTGTCAGAGTGAGGCAAGAGCAACAAAAGAACTGAACACACACCCGTCAAAGGTAAGACCAGAGAGTTACACTAAGAAACGCCACAAACACAAAAACACTGTAACTCCACGTCTTATTTGAGCGCAAAAATACAACCACCAACAGCCAAGACAGCATGGCTGTGCTGGACGCCAGCTTTCCTACTGTACAATCCCCCAAGAAATCAGTTTAGCTAAATCACAAGACAAGGAATTCAAAAGAGCAATTGTGAGTATGTTTAAAAATCTTTAAAAGGATATGAATAAATGCTTTGAAGACTGTGAAAATATAAACAGTTGAATAAAATAATGAAAACAATTCAAGATATGAGGAAAAATTAACAAAGAAATACAATCACTAAAGAAAAGATAAATTGAAAATTTATTTTTTCTTTTGCTTAACTATATATAAACATAATGTCACTTGTTTTCTCCCATTACAGAAATCTACAACTGGTCAAAATGTAGGAACAACTGACTGTGGTTACCAAACTTAGCTGTTGTGCATCTACAAGGCAACCCTTCTGCATATGGGTCAGGAAATACCTTGGGAGAGAGAGTGGAAGGATTGTACAAGCCAGAACACAGGACACCTACTGTGAGACAGTGTCTTCTATACATAACAGGAAGTGTTTTCTATACATATTCATGGGATCTCAACAATATGATGACCTCAACAAGACCCACACAATGACAACACCAGCTGACCTACAGGTGGATGGGGGAAATCTCATAAGGTCCCACCCCTAGATGAAGAGCTATCGGCTATGGATGGATGCTGATACAGGAATAATCAGTCTTCTCCAGGGAGGAGCCCTAGTAGGTTATCCAGTCTCAAGTGGTCATCCCTAAATACATGTACAAAAGGGCAACACTAAATGGACTCAGCAAGGTGTGTGTGTGTCTGTGTTTGTGTGTGTGTGTTTGTGTGTGTGTGTGATAAAAGAAAGAATAGGTCATGAACTTGAGAGATAAAGAGGGGATGGGGGACAAAGGAACATTTGGAGTAGTGAGAAGGAGGGTAGAGATATATGAAAAAATATATAAACAAAAATTTAAAAATAAATGCAATGAGGCATTTTTCATGTTTTAAACTCCACCCCTGTGCTGGGTTGCACCAATACCCTTGCAAGTTCCTCTATCTCACCTGCTTCTTCCTACCCACCAGTTCTCCCCAGATACCTCTCACACTATCAACTTTCAGGGCTGACCTCAATTTATCACTAGCCCTGTTTTATACTCTACTATCAGAATGATTTTTCCCATCTAGAAATCTCAAATTTACAAAGAGAAAACAGAAGACAACACCTTTCCATCTCTCCATTTCTGCCTCCTGAGCTGAGAGAATGACACATACACATTTACAGTATCCAATACCAAGCACAATACCTGCAGATCTTCCTCATTCTACCTCAGAACAGTTCCCGCTTTTTCCTCCAAAGGCATGATGACATGTTCTGCCTTGCCTTGTACCATAGCTCCTCATTTATTTGTTGCTAAATTATCTTTTAAAGGCTAAAATTGGCCATGCCATTTATTAATATTCTCATGATGGCATTTTCCTGGAAATGACATTTTCACTTCTTAACATCTCATAGATGAAGCCTGTATCTTCCATTTATTCATCTGTACTTGATGCCCTGATTCAGACCTACCATTTGTGACTCCCAAGATTTCCAGTTTTGCTACATTCTTCCCAAAACGCTGTTCAGGAACATTAGCCCTTTCCTATAAACTAGTACGAATTCTAATAATTTTGACTTTTCATCCATAACTTATCCATGGAACCTACAATGGATGCCTAAAGATAGTTAAGTTCTGCCTTAAAGGTCCTCACTCATGATGAAAAAAGAATCTACCTTGCCACAGATTTAGGTGATTGTGAGACAGACAGGATTCAAGAAATGCCCATTGTTACCTCAGATGGAGATAAGTGGACATTAGTATCTCAATGGCCCAAGATGGTAGCCCAATGTTGTAAAATAATCTGTGAGGGAGTGAACAGCAGGTGTTCTAAACACCTCCTACCTTTCTGAGATCATAATGTATATTTCCCCACCACATTAAGACATTGTTCTTTACTACACTCCTACTGTGATGCCATTTTGTCTAAAGCCTCCTGTTCTACTGGAATTAGTCTTTCTACTAGAGAGCTCCTCTTTTGGTAGACATAAGTGGGGGTCTTAGGGTCTTCTGAATGGAGCACTCTCTTCTGAAATTCTTTACTTTTGAAGCTCTAAAATCACAAGAGAAGAATCAGATATGTTTAAGGACATGGAAGTTATGGAAGGTTAATCATTTATAGAAATGCGAATATACAGCTTCTGGATCTAGCTGAGGGTTTAGGAACAGTGAGAAGAGCCTGAGTAGGTTGGACCCAAGTCATGAAGACCTTGGCAGGAGAGTTAAGACCTGATGATGGAGTGAGTCATAATATTGGATCACACATTCTTGTACTATTGGAAAATATGCTACTTCATCTTCTTGCCCTTTATAAGCTGATACATATTCAGAAAAGCCAAACTGTCAATCAAAATGAGTTAAACTTTCAGGTGGATATATCATGAAAATGTCTGTGGCCACAGTCACATCTTGAATGTCTTCCTAAGGCTCATTTGCTAAGGCTCTGACCTCCAGCCTGGTGCTGATGAGAGATGATGAAGTCTTTCACAGGTTCTATCCCTTAGGGAGATGCCCTTGGAAGGGTTTAGGTGACCCTGGTCACTTTCTCATTCTTCTCTGTCCCACTTATAGGTGGCTAGTTTGTTCCATCATGTACTTCTTAACATCTTACAGAAGTGCCAAGTTACCATGGACAACCACCTTCAATCTGTGAGCCGAAGACCTTTTCTCTTTATAAGCTGATTTTCTTGGGGGTTTGATAAAGTAATGAAATCCAATGGACACATTTGTCCCATGAGGCTACAGGAAAAAAATACTGATTTAAATGACCATTTTATAAGATAAAAATGTTTCCCTTTGTGCTAATAAAGCAGACAAAGACAAGAGAACGGCTTAAGAATTTCTTCCCTGGCAGCTAATTCTACAACAAATAGAATTCAATTGTCTATAATAGCTCCTTGCTGAAAAAAAAATAAAGAATATCACAGAAAAGAATATCATGATCCCTGCTTCACTTCCTGCATCCAGGTTCCTGCCGGGACTTCCTTTCATGACAGACTGTTGAGGAACTGACTCTAGTGTGACATTACTCACAAGACAGAAGCAACAGTCTTTGTCCACCTGTTGACTGGTAAGAGGAGGATCCAATGAAATCACACAGTCAAAGCTGTTTATCAGATGATATAAAAACTCTACTGTGGCTGTGAAAATAATCTCTTGTGTAAGATTATTCCTAATCATTTTGATTGTTGAAAATGCATGTTACCCATCAAGAGTTACAAAGATTTATTTGTAGCTATCAAATTTGTATGTGGGAATAGGGTGGGTGAAAAATAGAACTGAACCTGTCTCAGTGAAGCCAAAGTAAGATTTAAAATTGTATTCTGGAGAGCAACAAGCTCTTGTGTATGTGGAGAAAAATTTAAAAACAATCACCCCACGACATATAGAAAGCAGCAAAGCACGCAAGGAAGCACAATCAAACCTTACATTCAAATAGGTAAGTAAAGTCCTGTGTGTTTGTATACCCAGTCTCTGCACACTGTAACACTGTTACTTCATACGCGCATGCTACTTAGTGTGTGCCAATCCCGCATAAGTGAAAGGATCTACAAACAGGCAAATAGGGCATTAGGCCTGCAGGCCAGTCTTAGGGACATATTCTTCATTAATGACTGATAGGGTGGTCTGGTTCACTGTAGGTGCTGTCACCTCTGGCTGGTGGTCCTTAGTTGTATAAGAAGACAACCAAACAAGCTTTGGAAAGCAAGCTAGTAAGCAGCATTCCCTCATGATCTCTGTTTCACTTCCAGCATCCAGTTCCTTCCTGGACTTCTTTCATAATGGGCTGTAAGTTGCAAGAGGAAATAAACCCTTTCGTCTCTCCAAACTTTTGGTCTTGGTGTTTATCACATCTGCATAGACCAAACTAGGGTGTGAAACAAAGTCAGAGCAAATACTCAACCTTTATGTGAGGGCCTCGCATTGAGCTTGGTGATTGTTGCTGTTTATCAGAAAGGGTAACTGAGATATTAAGTAGCTTGCTTCAAGCAGTACAAGTAGGAAGTGGTATATAAGCTGCAGTCACATCACGTGCAGCATTGGTTTCGAAAGCTGTGCTGTCATTTGAATCTGCAAATGTTGTCTCTCAAAGGACAACAGTTTGTGGTAACATTGGAGGGTTGCAGAGTCTCTGAGAGATGGGTCTACAAGAGTCTGTACCGGGAACATGCCCTAAAAGGAAATTAACACTCTCTCGCGCTCTCCCTCCCTCTCTCGATCTCTCTTTTTCTCTCACTCTCTCTCTCCATACCTTCACCATATAAAAGCTAAACTCATTTAGGTAAATGTGTTTAACAAACACTGAGTTATGAATTCTTACCTATGAAATACCACCTACATCAAAAGTAGCATCATAATGCGTGACTGAAAATTATTTATCTTACTTGAAATATTTTTGATGATAATTGCACTTAAAGAGCTCTTTGTTGATTCGATCTTCAAAGTATCTTCCTTGAACTATAAGAATCTCGGCAACAAGAACCGAGAAACTCTTTCTAAAGTGGGTCAATGATCTGAATGGACGTTTCTCAGAAGATGAAACAGAAATAGCCAGTGAGTGCATGAAATGGAGTCCAGTGTCACAATGATCACAAGAATGTAAGTCAAAATGAAGAGAAGATGTCATTTCTCCAGTCAGAATGGTTATTGCTAAACAGGTCAAAAGATAATTTGTGATAAATATGCAGGTGAAAGGAAACCCTTAAAACTGCTGGTGGGAATATAAACAACTACATGTACTAAGTAGCACAATATCTAAGAAACCCCACTAAACTAAAAACAGAATACCATAAAGGTTCACATCAGCCTGTTTCCGAACAGGAAATGGTGTCAAAACATCAAAGCAGCACATTTGGTAAACTGACTCCTGGTAATGTTCCGTGCAAGTCTCAGCCCTCATCAGAGAAGCACTTTCTTTGTAGAGACACAAGGTGCAGAGAGTGACGAAAATCGGCCCTAAATGGGACCTCTATATCACATGCCTCCTCCCCAAAGTTCAGGGATCACAGTGGCAGAAGGCACAGACTGTGAGAGCAGGAAGTGGGAGAAGACAGCAATGGAAAAGTTATCCAGACGTGGCACGCCGTTTGTACGTATGAGCTTACCGTGTGTGTGACAACATACTCAAAACCCGCACAAACTTGGGCCAGACAAATACCACCATGCAGAGGAAGAGGCGGGCATGAATTCCTGTCTTTAGTTGAGGAGTTATTGGCAATTTGTAGCTGCTAGGAGAGGGCCAGCCAGTTAGTTCTCTTTAAGGTTGTGGTCCCAGATTAATCAGTCACGTGACAGTCGAAGGCTGTACACGCGACAGTCGAAGGGCAACATATATTAGGAAGAAGGGACACAAAGCTGGGCTGGTGAGAAGTGCACTGAGCTTAGAGGACATCGAAGGAAGAAATGAATAGATCAAGATACAAAATTCTCAAAGACCTAATAAAAAATGAAAAATAATATCGAAAGGTACCTGTCTGTACTTTTACGGCAGCATTGTTTACATTAGGCAATGCCAGAGTCAACTGCTTTATTTATTTATTTATTAGAGAATAGATAGATAAGTAAAATGGAGCACACAAAGAACACATTTTTGTGGCTTTTAATCAGCCACGAAATGGTGTCATCTCATTTAGCAAAACACACTGAAACCATGGATTTCTGTTGAGTGCAATGAGCCAGACAGACAGGTCTGCAGTTCCCTAGTCTCTCTTATGAACAGAGTTTAAACATCAGTCTGAAAACACCTAGGACCGGAAGTCCTCAGAGGAGTCTAGAAACCAGCAGAGGGCAACTGAGATTCATAAGGGCAGTAAAGAAAAGATCATGAGTTTGCAAGGTAGTAAGGAGCACAGGAAGAGAGAGAGGGGAGAAAGGCAGGGTGGGCGTGATGTGATACATTAAGCATGTACGAAATTCTCAAAAAAATTCTTTAAGTTTAAAATTAAGAAAACACAGAAGAAGATCTGGGGGAGATTAATAGTGGAAATATATATATATATATATGTATTTGGTATATATATATATATATATATATATATATATATATATTTATATTTGAAATAATGGGAAATATATATATATATGTATATATATATATATATATATATATATATATTTGATCCTGTACTGAAGACTTAACTCTTAGAACTACTGTAATGTCAAAAACAATACATGAGATATTTTTCTCAATAGTTACAACCATATATACATATATTACTTTTAAATATATACTTTTAAAATTCAAAGTTGTCATATGTTAAATCATTTAAGTGTACTTGTAACTTATAATGACATCCATTTACATACAAACATTGCAAACACACATAGTCTCTCTCTCTCTCTCTATATATATATAAGATCATAAAGAGAAGTCTTTAAGGGCCCCAAACACAAAGAAATAATAACGAGATATAGACAGTAATTACCCTGATCTGATCAGTGCATATTCTAGACATATTAAAATATTATGCCTCAGCCCATAAATATATACAAGTGTGATGTCAAAAAAGATTTTTTTAAAAAATCCTAAACAATACCAACAAGATGCCAGACTTAATTTAATCTCATTAGCATCTCCTGTTAGAAATACAAATTTAGATCCTCTTAGATCCTCTCATGATAGAACAGCATAAACTCTTATCATAGAGATAGAACCACATAAACTCTTATCATAGAGTATCAAAGTTTAGCAATCTTTCCTGGTGATTTTATGTACCTGGAAGTGTGGAAGTGTCAGAGTGCAGCTGTAGTCATATAACTCTGGAATTTTGTAAAATAATGTGACCGACTATATGTGTCCACACTGGTGAGCCTATGTTGACTCTGTAGATTTGTCTGAGGACCTGAATCACAGAGCACTGCACCATTAAAGAGCAGACTGATAGTCACCTGCTCTATGCAAAATCTCATTACAGTGTCTGCTTTCCACCATCTTAACCACTGTTTGAGGTCATTATCATTAGTGCATAAAAGGAAAATTATAAAACGATGCTCCTGTTCTCAAGAGAGCTTGTTCGCCATAAAACTGCTATAAATTGTGTTTCTTCAATATGTTAGTAAATATTGGAAACATTGTGATTGACCAAGAGCTAGAAACTGTAATGTTCCCGAATTTGGGCAATTTTATTCCTATAATATATGAATATTCACAGAGAACTAGAACACTGTGTAGAGCTACATTAAGTAAGAACTTTCATGTGTGCTTTTTTGTTTTTAAGTTTGGGTCATAGATTGCACGCACATGAGGCACCAATCAGAATCCCCCCCTCCAAAAAAAAAACAACAACAAATGTATTAATCATTTTGTAACAAATTATATTTTAAAAGATGCAAAAAAACAGGGAGAGGCAAAATAAAACCAGTGAAAGGGAGAATAAAATATTACAGTCTGAACAAGTCCTTCAAAGTACAAAACGATCTCAGTTGTTACTGTAGAACTAAATGCTTTGTGTAAACTATGTAGCCGTAGACAGAACTGTCGCACAGATCCTGTAGGCGATTTCAGACAGGCAGTGTCATGATAAACAGGGCAAGGGCAAAGAAGTTCTCATCTGCTCCAGTCATATCTAACTGCTAGTCCAAGTTGAAATAATCGTATCTATGCTTTCAAAGGGTAATATTTTGATTTGCCAATGAAAAGTTAACTATTTGTTATATCTTTTAAAAACAGATTTGGGTCGACAAAATTTAAGTGGTGTTTGAAGTAGAATCGCATTGGAATTAGAAGGACCTGGAGACAGAGGGGCTGTTTCATGTGAGGCAGTCATCTTAATTAACCTCAAGGTGACAATGTCGCCGCTTTGAAGTGCCTATAATAGCAGTTATAGGACACGCACTGTTTCTGTACTTCAGCCCTATAAATAAAACAACAAGCTAATAAAAACCACATAAAAGGGTCTCTTCACAAAGCTAACCGCAACTGCAGATGTACCTTTGAGAATTAGATTATCATCAATATGGAGAGCAATTACCTTGACAAATGCGACAATCTTCAAGGATATTGTTGCCAAATACAAGGAGTTCATCACGAAGTCCATTAGATTCCACCAGTCGTGGATGTAATCCTGAAGTCCACCATCCCACATCTGTTTAATTTCTCCCCATATAAAACCTGCAATTATAGAGACGTTCACTATAAGTGTGACTTTCAATCAAATCACTCACAAAAGAGATAAGCAATGAAGCTAACCACAAATACTGAAGTCGTGGGAGATTGCGATTATGGACACAGTAACTCTTTCATATAAAATAATGAGACTTTAACAACTTTTAAGGCCGAGGACACTAAGCTAACTCTAGAAGATTTACTTTATCTCATTACTTAATTTATTCATTTGATACACTAAATTTTTAAAGTGGGGTGTTTGGGGCTGTAGAGATAAACAGCAGCTAAGAATCTTTACTGAGGGATCACAACAACCCTTTTTCTCTCCAGGTTTTTCTTTACCGTTTAAGATTATATAATGACATTATTTCTCCCTTCCATCTAGCCTCTTCAATCATTAATTATTGTTACATGAATATATGTATATACGTATATATTCCTGAATATAACCTACACAACCTATACAATGTTACTTATACATGTGTTTTCAGGGCTATTTGATACTGGATAACTAATAGGTGTGTTCTTTCCTGGGGAAGACAATTTCTCCCATAGCCAGCATTTCTTAGTTGACTAATTGTGTATGGCCTCATGGGCTTTACCCTGTCCACTCAACATAAAAATTGGTGTTATCTCTGATTAGCTCATTTGTCCTTATTCCCACAGATACATTTGTCTTCAGTCGTTAACAAGAAAACTTCTCTATAAAACAGATGGAGCCCATTACATAATCAAACTAATCCAAATTCTGAGTTGTGGAGTCCAGTCCCAATGAATACATGTACAAAACACTGTACACATAAGGCTCAGGGAAGATTGTGTAAGAGGGAAGAGGGGTAGAAAGACTGGGAGATTCAGAGGATTAAGGAGTTTGCTGTGAGACTGTGTCTTCTGGTCCTCAGAAGCTACACCCATAAAAATCCCAGATATTTATCTTCAGTTCTTGGGTAGTCCACCGCCCTCTTCTGGCCTTTTAGGGTACTGCAGGCATATATGGTGCACTTACATGTAGACAAAATGCCCATCCACATAAGGTAAAAATAATAGTAATAAAGTCTTTCAGAAAGCTTAAGCTTTAAATTTCTCTATAACTACATATTGTTTCATGGGGATGTTGTAATATGTTCTTGAAAGCATGGTTTGGACCATATTTTTCTAAGTCAAAAGATTTTATTTTAAATGATGGAAAATAGTTTATCTGGAAAAACAAAACAAATACTTTGATATAGTCAAGTGATCAAAGTATCTTTAGGTAATTGGTACTTTAAGTGGTCTGCTTTCAATCTTAGAGAAGGGATGTTTACAACATTCATGTCAATTTCTTAAGTATCATAAGCATGCCATGCTAAGCAATAATTTCATTACCACATCTAGGGTTAATAAGAATTAACTTCACTTTTCTAACAAAAAATATCGCATTATGTAATTCTCTGGAATATTTATAAAGTATTCATATAGGTCATTATTTTATTTCAATAATCTTGTTAAAATAGTTAATAACTATTTTTAGAGCCTAATGAGAGCTTTCAAATAATCTAGCAGTATAAAATATTAAAGAGATAAATTCATTTATTATAACTACATTCATCAAAAGAAATGAGACTCCTGAATAATAATGATAGACAGAAATGCCACATGTAAAATACCAAGTTTGAAAGCAGCTGAGAATACAGGAAGTTGAAAAGATTATAATTGCTTTTCACTAAATGCAAGAAAAAGTCAGATTAATTAACTATAAATACCAATACAAAACTTGTCACATCTTCATATTGAAATGTAATAAATGAATAGATGTCATGTTCATTAAAAAAAGCATATCACTCTTCCAGCCCCCTGCAAAGAATAACAAGGGGCCTGGGAGATGGTTCAGAGGGTAAAAGTGCTTGCCTAGCAAGCTTGATAGCCTGGGTTTAATCTCTGTAATCCATGTAAATAGTGTGATGTGGTAATAATATCGTCTTTAGTTCCAGGAACCCATGGCAAGATGAAAGTCCTCAGAAGATCACAGGCCAGTGTGGGGATATTTTCAAATACAATGAAAGCATTCTGAGATATCAGAGGGATCTAAGCACAGTCAGTCTAAGAGGATCAGACAGTGGTAACTCACACCTTTAATCCCAGCACAGGGAATATCCTGGGAGTGGTGCAATCTGAGTTTGAGGTCATCTTAGTTTACAGAAGGAGTTCCAGGCTCCCAGGCAGGCAGTGGTGGGTCAATGCCTTAACTGAGCAAAGAAAGTATTTAAGGCAGATATAGAAAGACAGAGCAGGCAGAAGAAGCCAGGAGGAGCTAGGCTGAGGAAGCTGGAAGACAGCTGGGTGAGATCTGACTGTGGTGTTTACTCTCTGGTATCTCTGCCTTTCCCTGAGATCTGGCTCTGAGTTTCCTTCATTCATGCAACACTTGGTGTCCAACTTTGGAGCATGAATACCTCCTCTCCCTATCCAAAAAAAAGTGCTTGCCGGCCAGAGCAACGCGTGGCCAGAGGAATAATTACTGGCTGGCTAGGTTTTCAGTTCTGAATTAAGCTCCAGCCTTAGGCAGACCAGCCACACATGTTTCTGTTTCATTCTCATCTTGGTAAGTTTTTCAGACAATGACCTCTTTTCCCTGGTGGGATGTTTCTTTTTTCTTTTTGGATGCCTCCTTGGGCTGCTATCACACTAGGTAGCTGCCCCATTTCACAATTAATTGAATCATCAACAGACAACAATCGGTGAGTAAATCAATTTTTTTTTTTTTTAAAGAAGGAATTTGTTTAAAGCAATGGAGGGTGCTTGCTCATACTGTAATCTTTTGCTAGACGATTTGGTATTAAAACCAGTGAAGAAAAACATAAATAAGGTAGATGGAACTATCATAATGTTTATCATACTGTTTACTATGAATATTTTTTGTTTGATTTCTGTTATCACTTAAGAAGTCGATTAATATAAATCCAAAGAAAAAGGTCTTTAAAAAACCTGTCGAGAGAGAACATAAAGATGCTCAAATTCAAACAGAGGTATATTAAGAACCAATTTCAGCAAGGTCATCTAAAAATTAGGCAACATTAATATACTCAGTAGCCTTTAAAAAATGAAGAATGATAGAGATGATACAGAAGCTAGCTGGGCTCCAGTACAAATGCTAGAATTACGGAGAGTAAAAGAAGCAATTGTAACATATGGGATGCACTCACCATTTTAAAACAAATGGCATGCTGTAACCGGGTCACCCCTAAAGATGGGTTAGATATGGTTACAGCTATGCTAGAGGCAGAACCACTTATACAATGGAAATCATGTTGGAGGAAGGAGGCTAAAACAATAGAACAAAGAAGCAGGGCCAGAGGCATAGAAGTCTCCCAAGACCAACTTCTTGGGGAGAGAGATTATGCTGATATTGAAAGGCAGTCTTTCTACAGTGAACATACTCTGAATTTATGTCACATGGCAGCTTTAAATGCCTGGGAACTGATTGAAGAAATAGGAAAGAAAACTGAATCATTTATGAAAGTAACCCAAAGCCTCAAAGAAACTTTTACAGACTTTTTGCACAGAATAACTGCAACAATAAACATAATGGTACTGGACTCAGAAGCCAGGTGAATAATTATTTAATCACTGGCTTTTGAGAATGCTAATGCACAATGTAGAAAAAATACTTAGACCTTTAAAAGCAAGGTCAGCACCTTTGCAGGACTGAATTCGTGAGACCATCTAGAGTCTTATGACAGTGATGATAACTGGGTAGGAGAGCTTATCTCTAGAGGTATAAGAAAAAGTCAAGATGTTAAATGTTACAATTGTGGAGTCACATAAAAAGAGATTGTAAACAAGGCATTTTCAGAAACAGTGCTTTTGTTAGGAATAATCCCAGGAGAACGCCCCTCCTTTCTGGAGTATGCAGAAGGTGTAGAAAAGGAAGACATTGGATGAATGAGTACAGATCAACAAGGGACAGACAAGGTAACTTTCTATTCTTGGGAAATGCCCCAAGGGGGTTTTCAAAAGCTACCATATAAAATCCAATCCAATCTTGCCCTGCTATTGTGGAGGAAACACCTTCCCAGAACAATTAAAGAAATTAAAACTTATTTTAAAAAGACATACTACACAGAATGATAGAAAATCTACACAAAAAGAAAAAAAATCAGGAAAAATTATAAAGCGAATATTTTGGCAAACTTCTATCGATGAACAAAGGCCAAATTAAAAGTACAAATAAATGATGTTATTATTAAAGCATATTGGACACAGGGGTGGATATACTAATAATTTCACCAGAGTCATGGCATCCAAGTTGGCCCCTTCAGGAGGTAAATGTTCAGTTTGGGGGTATTGAGTTGATATTCCAGGTAAAACAGAGTTCAAGATGGCTTGAGTGTATAGGACCAGAAGGATAGAAAGGAATATTAAAGCCATATGTGTATGTGACTGACATTGCTATAAATTTATGGGGAAGAGATTTACTACAACAGTAGAATACACAGATTAATATTCCTCCAAACACAGAAATAAGCAATAAAATAGCACATGGTTCTGGAAAAAACATTAAAAGTTATTATGAGAAATAGTCATAGACCATTCAGGTTATAGTGAAACAAGGCAAAACAGTTGCTGATCTTTCAAAAACACCCACAGCACTACCAGCTAATAGAGAAGCCTATATGGGTTCACCAATTGCCTCTAACAAAAGAGAAATTGCAGGCCTTAGAGAAGCTGATAAAGGATATATATAGAAGCATATAGAAGAATAAACTAGCCCTTGGAATTCTCCTGTACTTTTTATTAAAAAGAAATCTGGAAAGTAGAGAATGGTAACAGACCTAAGGGAATAAACAAGGTGATCCAGCCAATGGGTTCTCTACAATCTGGGATTCCTTTGCCTTCTCTGTTATCTAAAGAATGGCCTATTATAGTTATTGAAGATTGTTTCATTACAATACCCTTACAAGAATAAGACAAAGAAAAATTTGCCTTTACAGTGCCCACTTACAATAATTATTGGACTGTAAAGAGATATCAGTGGAGGGTCCTCCCTCAAGGAATGCTTAATAGCCCCACTCTGTGCCAGTATTTCATACAAAAGCCAATAGAACACAAGCATATCAAATTCCCACAATCTATAATTTATCATTACATGGACGACATCTTGTTGGCTGATTCAAATGTCTTTACTTTAGAAAAAATTTTTGAAGAAGTGAAAAAACAAATTTGCCTGCTTGGGGATTACAGATTGCCCCAGAAAAAACACAAAGAGGAAATTCCATTAATTATTTAGGCTACCAAATAAGCCAACAAAAAATTAGACCTCAAAAGGTAAAAATCAGGAGAGATAGATTGAAGACACTTAATGATTTTCAAAGACTACTAGAAGACATTGCCAATTTACGACCCACTATTGGAATTAAAAATAATGAACTGGATAATTTGTTCAAAACCTTAAATGGTGACAAGGACTTAAAAAGTCTGAGAGAATTGTCACCTGAAGGTGAGAAAGAATTGGCTTTGGTGGAAAATAAATTACAGGATGCACATGGGGATCATGAGGATCCAAACCTCAATTGCATTCTAGTATCTTGCCCTCTAAGCATACAGGAATTTTAATGCAAAGGGAAAATGTTATATTGGAATGGATATTTCTTCCACATAAACCAAGTAAAAAATTAAAGATATATGTGGAAAAGATTTCTGAACTTATTTTTAAAGGAAAATTAAGACTTCGTCAATTAACAGGAATGGATCCAGCAGAAATTGTTGTACCTTTAACTAATGAAGAAATTGACCAATTACGGGTAGAAAGTGAACCTTGGCAAAGAGCCTGCAGTAATTTTTTTGGAGATATTAACAACAAATATTCTCAAAGCAAAAGAATTGAATTTCTAAAGAAAACTAATTGGATTCTTCCTTGTACTGATTAAACTAAGTTCTGGAGCCCCAACATTTTATACCGATATAAACAAATCAGGAAAGGAAGGTTACAAATCAGAACATATAAGTAAAGTGGCTCAAAGCCCTTACAATTCTGTTCAAAAGTCAGAATTATATGCTAACGTGATGGCATTAATGGACTTTATTGAACTTCTTAACATAGTCACTGACTCTCAGTATGCAGAAAGAGTTGTTCTACACATTGAAACAGCTGATTTTATTAATGATGAATCAGAATTAACTTCATTATTTATTCAGTTACAAGGAATAATCAGGACTAGAAATCATCCCTTCTATATAACACACACTTGACCCCATACGGGTCTGCCAGGTCCTTTAGCACAAAGTAATGATGAAATTGATAAATTATTAATAGGAAATGTAATAGAGGCCTCAGAATTTTATAAAAAGCAACATATCAATAGCAAAGGATTATAAAAAGACTTCTCTATCACTTGGCAACAAGCCAAAGAAATTGTAAAAGGTGTCCTACCTGTTCTTTCTATAACCAAACTCCATTGCCAGCAGGAAGTAATCCTAAAGGTATACATAGAAATGAAATCTGGCAAATGGATGTATTTCATTTTGCATAATTTGGGAAATTAAGCTATGTCTATCATACAATAGATACGTTTTCAGGTTTTCAATGGGCAACAGCTTTGAGTTCAGAAAAGGCTGATTCTGTAATCACACATTTGCTAGAAGTTATGGCCATCATGGGAATACCTGTATAAATTAAGACTAACAATGCTCTGGCATATGTCTCTAGTAAAATGAAACAATTTTTTGCTTATTTTAATATAAAGCATAGTACAGGAATACCACACAATCCTACAGGGAAGGCAGTCATAGAGAGATCAAATCGAACTCTAAAGGATATGCCAAATAAGCAGGAAGGATTAACAAAGACCCCCAGAGGTAGACTACATATGCTTTATTAACTTTGATTTTTCTCAGTGCTAATGAGAAAGGAATAACAGCTGCTGAAAGGCATTGGACCATAGAAAAAACAGCTGAACTAAATCAGCCTGTTTACTTCAAAGATGTACTAACCTCTGAATGGAAGCCAGGGTATGTGCTCCGTTGGGGAAGGGGTTTTGTTTTTGTTTCCACAGGTGAAGAAAAGTTATGGATACCATCAAAATTAATAAAGACTCGATTTGAACCAGAGAAACTTTATGAAAATAAGAACTGATGGCTCATCCACCCATATTACAATTCTTTAAGCTGTAAGAAAAAACAAAGGGTTGGGGCAGGTTTCTGTTTTTGTCTTTACAGAAAACTGGAAACACTCATCTTCAAGAAGTGAAAAGACCTTGGACATCTAGACATCTAAAGCAAAAGGGAGGCTATTCAGGAAAATTTACAAACAAAAGAATATTGTACCTATTGGTACCAGTATACTTAATAGGGTAAAATCTCATTGCTTACCCTCTACAATTTTTTTTTGTAAGTTGAAGTCCCAGTTTAATTATAACTTAAAGCTGGCTTTAGAGTTGGAGTGTGGCTCTCTCCTTCTCTAAACTCAAGCATACTTGTTAAAGGAAAATACAAAATCTCTGTATCATATCAGAAGAGCCACTTGATATGGGACAGAAGAATAACAAAAAATAAGGGACTATTCTATTGTTGCTAATCCTATGCTGAATAAATACTTATATATTTAGGTTCCTGCACATTGTGTTGAGTTTTTGTCTCTTACCAGTTTTCTGCAGTGATTCAGGAAAATGTCTAAATGTGAACTTGAAGTATCCAAAACGAAGATGGGGCCCCACAATGATGATTTCACATAGACTCTGACAAAGCCAGTAGGCAGACAAACACCAACCAAAGATCAGTTTTGGACTACAAGTTGCTCAGGACAATTTCGAGGCACCTTGCTGAGATGAACCAGCTTCATAGACTACTATAGCTAGGACTTGAGACAAACTGTGCACTTTCCTGTTATGCAGAGACTAGACATAATAAATGACAAAGCTACTTATTTCAGGACTTGACATTTAACAAAACTTTTCTTTTCAAGATCCCCAAAAGATGCTGTCGCCCCCAGATAGCAGGAAGTAAATTTAAGAATATGGCGCCCACGTTCCCAAGAGGTGGGGTAGGTTGTTTTTGGTCATTCAATGGGTTATGGATGATTGTCATTGTTTAGGTTAATTGCTTAAAAGTTGTTAATGGTTATGGTTAGAAAAAAGTTAAACAAGAATGATTAGATTCAAGATTTGTATTTAAAAAAAATAGAAAGAAAAAGGGGATACAGATATATAGGATATAAAGATAGATTATTGAATCTTATTTTAAAAGAATTTACTAGCTTTAAATATTTTACATTGTATTGTATTTTTGTATATTGTATACAAATTGTGTATACTGAGATTAATTATGTTACTGTACAAATATCTCTATGCTTCTTCAAGGTATTATACTTAATCAATTCATCTAACAATGTAATGCAAGTTGCTAGTTCATGAAAGTTTTTATTACCAACTAATTAGAATATAAAGTAATACAAGTTAGTAGTTAGACATTACATTCAAACATAATCATATTAGATATGTTTTTAAGATCAAACAAATATATTTTAGATGAACAAGTCTTCTTCAAACACGTCAGAGATCCATAGAATATGGCATTTAAAATATTTTAAGAACTTAGACTTTTCTGGACAGTGAGACAGGTCTGCTCCTGGCAACCCCAATCTACTTTAAGAGAAAAAAGGGCATTGAAGAAACTCCATCTGGAGTCTACTTCCTTTGTGGCAATGGTTAGCCATTGGACAAGAACCTGTTCTTGTATTGGCTGCTTGATAGTATGCTATTTAAACTGGACATGCAGGTTCCCTAGGAAAGTGACCTCTGAACTTTGACAGAACAAGCTGAGATGGTCCTTCAGGTTCCTGCTTTTCAGAGAAAACTGTCAGATATTCTTCAGGACACGAGGAGAAGTGACTGAAATACACCAGAATGAACAGAACAGATTTTCTGCTTCATTGAGATGAAAAGAGACTCTGGGCCTGTAGGCTGAAGATGGATGCCCCAACTTTATAAAGAAACTTTGGGTGACTGTCCATGAAGATAGGTATCATCTCTGTCATTTCTAGTTTTTGAAAGTTTCTTGTACTTCCTGTTTATTTGGGTAAATATTATTTCCTTCTTGGGTCTCTGAGGTAGTTGAAGATGAGATATAGTTATAGTTTTATAGTGACAATTTGAGAAAAGAAACTTTGAAGTTAAGGTGTATAAATTTCAAGACATCAAAATAATAGTTTTTAGTTAGTAATACAAGTTAGAAAGAAAGTGAATTAGGTATAATTCTTTGGACTCACAAAATGGGATAATTAATGAAATATTTTCTTTGAATTGTCAATTGTTAATGGACTGGATATTATTCATTTATTGTTTATATATACTGTATATAATTATTGTACCTATTGTATATGTTTTTATTATGTTAGCTATAACCTTTTTTGACATAAAAGGGGATATGTGGGGATATTTTCAAATACAATAAAAACATTAGGAGATATCAGAGAGATCTACCCACAGTCAGTCTAGGAGGATCAGACAGTGGTAACTCATACCTTTAATCCCAGCACAGGAATATCCATGCCTGGTGACCTATGTCCTTAATGCAATCTGAGTTCCAAGGTCATCTTAGTTTACAGAAGGAGTTCCAGGCTCCCAGGCAGACAGTGGTGGTGCCACGCCTTAACTGAGCAAAGGAAGTATTTAAGGCATTTAAGACAGATATAGAAAGACTGGACAGGCAGAAGAAGCCAGGAGGAGGGAGGCTGAGGAAGCTGGAAGACAGCTGGGTGAGATCTGACTGTGGGGTTTCTTCTCTAATATCTCTGCCTTTCCCAGAGATCTGGCCCTGAGTTTCCTTTATTTGTGCAACAGCCAGGCCTTTTGGAGTATGAATCCCTGTGTCAATAATGGGACTCTGCCTTAAAAAATGTTGGAAGGCAGTAGGAACTGATACCTCCTGTGAGCTCTCCTTCATGTCTCATACTCACACTCAAGAGAAAGATTATACTGTGAGCCAGGAAGGACAGTGGTCACTTGTGTGGGAAAGGCACAGACCTTGTCCAGGCATCTCTTATATAAATAGTATAACGCTTAACTTGAGAAAAGGCAAGTCATAGTCCGGGCATCACGTTTATAAGAACACTCAGTGTAGAGGATGCTATCACTGGGTGGGAAGCAGAAAAGACCCCATCAATGACCTTCAAAGTCTGCATGCCATGGTGTGAAGGGCATCATCATAGTCCTTTCCATCCCTAGAGCTCATGCAGACGCCCCATTATGACTCTGGATTAGAAAACAGAGCTCAGCTGCTCCCAGTGTCAGTATGGTCATCCTAACTAGGTCAACCTCTGAGCCCTTCTTAATGAATAGAGCCCCTGGGCTTTCAAGTGGGGTTGGAACCATTGCTGATGCCTTTGAAGAAAGAAGAAACATGACACTAAAAAAGACACAAGTCACACCCTGGATTTCAGAGCTAGTGGGAAACATGATTTATCTCATATAATGAGGAAAACACTTGGTACACATGATGGCATTTTCCTCTTGCCTACTGACAGTATTTCTTCTTGATACCCTGGGCAGGTTCTTAGGATCCAGCCCATCACCACAGCTTACACAGAAAAATACAGTACAAAGAGCAAGTGTGACTACTGCTGGGCTACTGATTAATGGAGTCATGAGGGTCTGAATCTCCAAATTCTGTGGCCAGGATAATTTCTTACCAAACAGATCTTTCAATATCCATCATTTATTGTGTTTTATGTAAAATTTTGCCAATCCCCAGAGATCAGAAGATATGCATATTGATTGGCAGGTGTGTTTCCAGTTAGCCTTCAGTGGAACACATAAAGATGGGGGGGTGGACCTAGACTGTGTCAGTCAGATGAAGGTGGTGCCAGGATGCACTGTGAGAATCAGCTTTATATTGATAACCAACTATCACCCGTCACAACTGGAAGAGAGGTTGCAATTATATGACTTTGGATTAAAAGCATCTATCCCAATTGCAAAAGATTTCCAAGCATTTTCCCCATGACTGATACCTACTGCAATGTTTGATTATGAAAATATCTGGTGTGAGATTAACATCTGTCATCTACAAATAAACGAAGACTTGACCGGCCTGCCCCAGAACGTATAAATCAGATCTTTAGCAGGTAAAGTACGGAAAGGATAGCTTCTTGGCAAATGTGAAGAATTCTCTGGTAGTTGTATTGCTTTAAAGTTGCTGGAGATAGACATTCTAACCTAGACTCTAGGCTGCCTTTCACTGTTCATCCTCAGAAACAGTTTGGGCAAGTTATGGAAGCCAGTCTGTGTATTTCTCTAGAGACCAGCACTAGTGCAGCATCCTCGTGTACTGGAGATTCAGTCAGCTCAAGTTCATGTCTATTCTCAAGTGTAGGAGATCTTAGAGGTCCTGCGAAGCAGTGGAGGGCAGAGAAAGCCCATGCCATGGTCTGAGAGAAGCCACTGAAAGTTCGCTCCATGGTAATATTTTAGCTCAGGAGTTCTTTAGGGTCCAAGGAAGTGAAACTTCAATGGGAAGTTAGTAGTGGATGATATCCAAGGTTTCCTAAGACTAACAGGTGAAGCCTGAAAGGCTTTTATGGAGTCCATGGAGACAGATGTCACATGACCTTCCTGAACACCCAGCCTCTTACCTCACTTCTGACACAAAACAGAGGCAAGAAAAGATCCAGATAAAACTGGTAACTCCTTACAGCATTCTCTAAGAACTTACATCAGCACTGGAACTTCATTTTAGTTATAGGTAACATTATCAATTAATGTTTGTTAGTTAATAAGCTGGAATATTTTTAAAGACTTATTTTAAGATACTTATTTTTTATTGTATGTATATAAGAGCAATATGTGAATGTAGTGCCCCCAGAGGCCAGAAGAGGGCATTGGACCCCTTTAAACTGGAGTTACAGATGGTGGTGTACCACCATGTGGGGTTTGGGGACTGAACCTGTGTCCTCTGGCGTCATTTCCCCAGCCTTAGAATCTTTTTCTTTGTCTATCATCAGGCTGGAGCATCACCACATAATGTCCTCTTCATCACATACCTGTTTGGTGGCTGCTGGCTTTTAGTTTGCTGTGATCACGCTAGTGAAATGCCAGGTTTTATCTCTTCTGGCAACAGGCATCACGGTTTGGTACAAACAAGCCATTAGAAAAATGAGAGGGTGTTAGTACAAACCGAGATGCCTCCAGAGAGCTGACTATTCAGGGAAACCAGAAACAAAGTGGCAGAGAACAAAGCTTCAGGGAGCTTCTGTCATCCCGTGTTTGTTCTGTCCCCACGATGGAACATTTCAACATCTCGCTCTCTGTTTATAAACAGATGACATGATTTCTCAGAGCTGTGCTGGAGCCTTATCACAGGCCTTGAAGTCAAGAGTATGGACCCAGGATGGAAAGAGCATCGGAGAATGAGTTCAGGAAAGAAGTTCCTTTCCTTTCAAAATGCTCTGGAGGTCTGATCTGGATGGTTTGATTTTGTTTGATTGATTGATTTTTAATCTCTCCTGTGTCCTTTTCAAAGGGAACATGTAAGAACTCTATCCTGAGCACGGCTGTGGGGATTCCAGGGAACAGGCAGTCTTGGATTTCATACTCAACAATCCAAACTTCAAGCACTGGGGTATAAGGGAGGGATCCTCGTCCTTACCCTCTTTTGCTGTGGGTGTGTGCACAGGTAAAAAAACAAAAACAAAAAGCAACAACAGCAGCCTTATACAAAGAGTGAGACACCTTTTTAACCAAAGTGACCTCCAAGGACCTGTTGCTCAAGGTCAGAAGTGCTGGGCTCTGGCCTCTGCAGCCCTTTTATTGAAGACAGAGTGCCCCCTGTGAGACATCAAATCAATAAAGATAAAAAGAACACAAAAGAATTTCTCACTACTAGAATTTTCCTTTGCTTTTCAAATCAGGCAACAGAAATGTGTCTGTGGGCTCAGATGTCTATCTCTGTCAAAAATAATTGCATTACTGGATGTCATTTTATATAATGGAGACTGACATGATACCAGACCCCCAAGAGACACTAAATTGAGGGCAGTTCCTTGGATCTCAGAATATACTTAAGCCAAGTGGGAGACAAAAGCCTACAAAATCCACTGTCTGAGGGCAGCTTGCAGAAATATAGATAACCTCCTTTTGGCGTTCCTGGAAGGTCTGAGGACACTTTCTGCTATCCCACACTTGCCCCCTCCCTTGCCATATTCCACGAAGAGAAAACACTGGAAAGGGGTGGCAAGAAAGCCACATCATACCGACAGTGCAATTTTTGTGCAACAAGGGAATAAATATTGGAGAGACACAATGATAATTAATTCTCCTTTTATACTTCCTTAGTTCAAGTGAGGGATCCATAAAAATCCCCCATGTCTGGGGATTATATAGCAAAGAGACATAGCACTCCACACTCCTTGCTGGGGCATCTTCTTGACAGTTAACTGGTGTGTATATCTCTCCCTTGGTACAGGTCATCATGGAAAAGGGAAAACTATGCAGTCTGTCAGTGGCACAGCCGGTGGCAGCCTGATCCCTTACTGTTCCGTGTGTCTGGGCTTGCAGTGCTCTTGTTAAGCCTTGCCACAATGCAGCAAAAAGCTGCGTGGGACTCTTCTTACTAAACACAAGAGAGACTTTAGGGACCATAGAAGACCATACAGACTGAATGCAGGGTACAGACGGGTTGAGGGACTGCATGGTATCAGACGGAGCTGAATCTGATCCTGAGAACCTTGCAGTGTGCAGGCACAACAGGGCCATATAGAGAGCATGGTGCTTCCCTAGAAGGTCAGCATGTTCATCCGGGAACAAGTACTCAGTGATTGCCGGAAAGTGGAACATTCAGGAAGAGGTATGGCTGGGGCACCGGTTGGTTAATGAAGACTCAGCCTCTGCTGTCTGCCATCTGTCATCTATCTTCCTTAAGGCAATGGGAATGGGGAAGGCAGAGATCTGTGTGCCCTGCGGTTGGCGTTGAAGCATGAGCCAAGTGTAGATGAACACATCCAGGTCCTTCGAGACAAGAACCAGTCTTTCATTGAGAAGAAAAAGTCTGTAAGTAGTTATATGCTTAAAGGTTTTGTTTGTTTGTTTTGTTTTTAAAATAAACCAGTCCTTTGCTGATTGAATTTAAGGCTGCTCCACAGAAAACATGACCCTTGTACTTACCGTAAACCTGACCAAGAACCAGCGGCTGAGGGGCTCAAAGGTCCCAAGGATGAACCTACTACAGTCATTTTGCTAAATGGAAATAATGTCAAACTGTCCTCTCAATTTTTGTCTCCATACTCACACATTGGTGCACTCTCACATCTCAGCAGAGAATATGCATCCTTGTGTAATGGTTAACACAGAAACTCACATCAGGTCCAAGTGCAGAGAATGGGACTGCCACAAATGGGACATCTTTATTCCCACCCCTCTTTAAGGCTCGGGATCAAGGATGGGGAAGGAAGCATAACAATCAGGGAAAATGGTGTTGTCTGGACATCACAGGACTTCTGTGCTCAGGAACTCACAGCAGCTGTGGGTGCACGAACAAGACTTGCACAAGATCAAGCCAGTTAACGTTCTAGCATGGAGGAAGAAAGAGAAAGAGCCACTGTCCTACACCAGGGATCTATGGATAGTTGGTGGCTTCTTGGGGAGGGAGAGTCAATGTTCATAAAGGATGTGGTTCTTGTTAGATCAGTCATGCCCCAGTACACGGACCCATCAGACATGACAAATATAACTTGATGGGTTATTAAAAAAAAAAAAACCACAAAGTTTGGGGGGGGATGGGGCTGAATCTGCAGGATGATGGGGTGGACCTGGGAGAGATATGACAGCAGTGGGGATGAATATGATGAAAATACATTGCATGGAATTCTCGAAGAGTTAGTTTAAATGTTATAATATAATAAGTTAGTCTCACATTTTAATAAGCTCTAGGCTTCAGGAAATCAATATCTAAAAGTGATCTCATTCAGAAACAGAGAAAATCTCTCTAATTTAGGGGGGCTGAATAGAATGGTTGGAAAAAGCAAAACTACTTTGCATCTAGAGTCTACAGGGTAGAGTGTTTCATAACTGTCATAAAAGAACTAAATCTATATGAAAATTTCTTCCATAATTGTTTCTCGGTCTTGAGTGTGTTTAAGTATCTCTGTAATTTCTGAATCAACCAAGCAAGATGATAACTCCAAATCTCAATTTTCTAAAAATAATTCACAGTAGTTCTGACTGAAGTCAGCAGACCATCAAGGATGGCTGGTGTGATGTAAATGGAAATAATTATTCTGCGTTTGAAGACATTTGAAAACCCTTAACTCACTGTGGTTTTGACATCACTATTTAATCAATAGGGGAAAGGAGTAAGAAAGTAAATTAAGGAGGCCTGGATTTTCAGTTCAGTAGAAAGAAATGCCATGTCAGATAAAAGTTAGGATTCCATTCCTAGGTATAATTATTCAATCATCAGCTAGGGCGATCAAGCAATGTATTAGCGTGCTTCTCATAGACTCTTCCTTAATTTAAGTCCTTCCATAAAAACTGCAACCGAACTCTGAAACTGATGGGAAGACAGATGCTCCTTTGCTCCAAGCACCTTTCAACGGCTAGTCGAAGCTGCACAACACACACATTTTAAAATGAGCAAGCTCATTTTTTTACTATGAAGATGACCATGTTCCACTTAAGATACATTCTCTGTACTTTTAAAAACAATTGACTGAAACACTTTTTTTTAAATAAATGCATCTTTCTCAACAGAAGCTCAAATATTAATAATGTTCTCAGAATCAAGGGAACTTAACTTTATGTCCCAGAAAGTGAGTCTTTGAAACTAGAAAGGAAACGTGCACATACTTAAGTACTTACATCTCTCCCTCTCTCCCTACCTCTCTCCCTCCCTCCCTCCCTCCCTGTGTCCTCATTTTCATTTCTCCCTTCCATCACTTTCTCCTTCCTTTCTTGTCTCCTTCCATCTCTCCTCCATTCCTCCCTTCCTTAATGCCTCCAAGACATTGCTTATTCCATCACTAGAGAGCCACATACACTATTCTGGACCAGTGGGCATGGTGGGGGGAGACAGCAGCAGTGCCATGGGGTGGCACACAGCATTTATTAGGTACAAATATGATATTCAATATTGTCATAACCCCAGTGCATCCTGGAATGTGTCACACCTCTAGTGAAGCGCACACACGGCTTCACACTGTACCTGTGTAAAGGTGTAAGGACATGGAGGAAACAGTGTGCATGTGTAGGGCTTGGTGTACTAGAAGTTCATGTAACCTCGTATCTCTCATTCCTGGCTCAGTGTTTCATAGAGAATCAAGGTTCTTGGCTTGGAATTTGTTGTACTAACATGTACTTGTTATCCCCTTGATGTTGGACAAGGAATCTAGCTTCTCAAAGCCTGCCTCCTTTCTGTGAAATGGGATCTTTCACACTTACTGTTCCAGCTGGAACAGAGTTACTGTGACATTCACAAGAAAAGGTGTATTGAAATTGTTCAGCTTCTTTAGCTTCTAATATTGTTATGTGACGGTAGCTATTATCATAATCTCACACTAAGGAAAACTATTTCAAGCACCCACCCAACTTTTTGACCTTTTATGTTTTGGTATATAGCCTGCTTTTCCCATCTGTTCTCTTCCCGTTGACACCAGGCACCAACATTCACAGGGGGCCTGTAGATTTCAGTCTCTGAGTGCTAAGTTTGACCTACACTGTCACAGCCTAATGGATTTCATTTTGTTCCTACTAAAGAATTCAGTTACTGCGAATTAGTAGATGCATAGACAACAATCTGAGTCTTTCTAAATATTGTATATCTCAGTAGTTTACTGTGCACAACTATATAAAATAGCTTTTAGAATGACCCCACTAGCTCATACAGAGAAACAGGAAGATGAGGGGGAAAAGGTGTCCTTTTGCAATGGTTTTTTTTGCTTTTATTATTTTTTAATATTGCAATAGTCCTTTAAAATACCAAACATCTGCTTTGCCACTGTGTTTGGATATGTACATGACTGCAGCTAGTCTGCTGAATTTACTTGAGCATTATGACAAGGAAGAAAAGTAAAAAGAAGCTAAAGGCTGGTTTCTTTCTTTCTCTGTTTCTTTCTTTTCTGTTTTATTGACACAGAGTTTCACTATGTAGCACTGACCATTCTGGAACTTGCTCTGTAGACCAGGCTGGCCTCTCAGACTCATAGAGATTCTGCTGCCTCTGCCTACAGAGTGCTGGGATTAAAAGTGTGTGCTGCTACTGCTCAGCTAAAGGCTAGTTTCTTATAACTGTAACAACTGCTTGGAGCTGATTGAGGTCTTGGACGCATTAGAGAAGTAGGGTGAAGTTATGAGTCATTGACACCATATGATCTTAGTGACTATTTGAAAATAAATGAGTCATTGAGGTATGGCTCAATGGTAGAGCGCATGCTTAGTCTTCAAGAGACCCTGGGTTCACTCCCAAAAGTTGGAAAATGAAAATGGTCACAAGAATAAAAATTAGATGCATGTACGTATATATACATACAAAAATTATATATACATATATGCATTCATGTATAGATAGATAGAAAATGGTCACAGTAAGATGATTATTGCTTCTGATGAGTGTCAAGATGAGAACAAGTTAAATATTATTAATTCCACGTGACCTATTTGGTAGACTCAGTTGAAAATTTTCAGACTTGTTAACGTCAATGTTTTAAGCTCTAAATTATACCGCAAATGATGGAAATGAGAAGCCAATGTTGCTAAAGAAAACCGCTAAAGAAGCCTGCGATCCAGGCAAGCTGGGTGATGTGGATATTATGAGCACTTCTTGCTTTGTGGCTAGCAATTCAACAGGCTCTATTTTTAACGGAGCTGCGATTCCTTTCTCTGCTCCACCATCTCCTCAATTCACCCTTCTCAACATGCTCACGGTGCATAGATTTACATGCTGCTTGACTGTGGCATATTCATAGGCATGACTTACTGCCAATCACTGCACAGACCCTTTGCTTCCTCTTAGGAGCCAACCATTATTTAATCTATGGATTACTTTTACTTAAGAGCCACTTTCATAACAAAACATTATTGTCATACATTTTTATAACAAAAATTGTCACAATTTTTTGTTAAGTTGGTTATATAAGTGTATATGTGCATATGTATGTGTTCGTGTATATATATATATTTATTTTTATGCAGTATAAAAAGCCATGGCATATAGTTACCTGTTATAATGGATCTTGAGAAAAAGCTCAAATTGGCTTTTGAGAAAGTCTAAAAACTAGTATGTCAAAGAATTTTTTCCTTTTCCTTAATTTTATTTTATATGTATTGCTTGCTTGCATGTGTATATGTGAACCATATGTATATAGTGCCTGAAGAGGCCAGAAGATGGTGTCAGATTCAGTTACAGACGGTTGTGAGCTGCCATGGTGGTGCTGGTAACTGAGGCTTAGTTCTCTGTAGGAATAGCCAGGCCTCTTAACCACTAAGGGCCATCTTTCTAGTCTCAGGTCCTTCTACCTTATTGTTATAAATCTATAACTTTACAGTACATGAACTAGGAAATGCTTAGGTAAGGAAATAAAACTAAAGATGTCTCACTTGATCATCTATCAGCCTTGGGCAAGAAAATACAGATGATTCACAGATTCAGCCATCAAATCTAACCACACCCTTTAATCTATATCACAGGTTCAAAAAAAAGTCTAAGGACTTCTACATTAAAGCTGTCTTCTGCCCCTTTCTGAGAACAGCAATTCTCCCTCCCTGATGAGGGCAGCTCAGTAGATTCCACGGCATATTAAATGTCATCACTGAAAATCCCTTTCCTTAATTGATGAAGGCAATGAAAACCCTGAGGGTTTTTGACTGCATATTATTTAAGTGCCAGAGAGGCAGCCTCTCCACAGAATCCCAGTAACAGCTCCCAGCCCTTATAAACCTGGATCCTCTAGAACACTTTAGGCTCAGCCTTAGTAAAGAGTAAGGCTTTCATGATTTATCAGTATAGCCATTTTGAGAGATCTATTCCATACATAAACACCATATATCATATGCCCTATTGATAAAGTGAGAAAACATTCATATACTTTTTTTTAATACTAGAAAATATCTTTTCACTCTAAAAGCTCCCAAATAAATTCATATTACCTGCAGTCATATTATCCTGAAAAGGTTGTCTCTAGCATATACTTCAGATTGCTGGAGTTATAGTATAGTTATGTCTATACATTAACCACTGAGTCTATACATTAATCACACTGAGCTGTGTGATTCAGATGTGATTCAAGGAATATTCAGCTTTAAATTTAACATATAGCAGATAGTCCAAAGTAGTTTTAACCACAAATGCCATTCCAAGTTATATGTTTCTATTTTTTATACTATTTACCTTTATTTGCAATCCTGATCATTAGTTCATTACCCATTCCCTCAAGTTATATTTAAGCTCCACCCAGCCATGTTCCTTTAGCTTACTATGCAATACTCACATCCTGGGACTCTTTGATGGTATTCAGTGTGCAGGCACTGACTGCACAATGACTAGACCTACTGCATATTCTTACGACACACTGCATTTGTAACATTTCCAAAAAGCATTTTGCAATCCATTTGGGATGTCAGGATTTAGAGTGTGGGTTATAAATACTTAGATAGGACCTCTTAAGTGTTTTGCTAAGAATTGTTTTAGAAAAGATTTTATGAAGAAAATTAACATAAAATATGTCCTATATGTGAGATAATTTGGTGGAGAGCAGTAATTTCATCTTACTATCAACTCCAGTGCTATAACATTTTTTTGAAGACTTACAGATCTAAACTTTCTTTTTAACCTAAATAGGCACATAGCGTATGCACATCAGATTAGTTAGAATTGACTCTAAGGTTCACTTGGGATGGTATTTAAAAAGAAAAAGAAGTAATAACATGTAAAACACCCGGACTCAGGTCACTGTACTTTTTTCTTAGCTGCTTTTTGAAGTTTTAGGACTAAGGGTGAGTCTTCCATTCTCTTTCTCTGTTGGTTCTTAGCTTTAGTTTCCTTAAAGTTTTGAAGTTAACCCAAACAGACCCTGTGATCTGAAATCCTGAAAGTTGTCATGTTTTCTAAGAAGCTGGGTCTATTACCACAGGAATCTCAAGAGGAGAGATAAGCTGAGAAAATGGGATTCTTCTGTAAACCACAATAGGACACAGAAAAGATAATTAAAATGCAAATTCAAAGCAGGGCTATAGTCACAGGAACAAAGGAAGGAAAACAGTTTTTAATATTCATAAATGAGGTTTCTGCTCTGGTTTGTAGCAGTTCTAAAATAATTATCTATCTTTGGTAACTTGGAGGTTGAAAATTTTCTATTGTTTAATATCCTAATTTTCTAACTACAAAATATTACAAGAAAAAAGTAGATAGTTTTAAATATATATATAATCAGTAGTTCTTTAGAGGGACACATTCTTATCTTGGAGAAGGTGTACAAGAAAATTGGTGGTTGGGGGACGCAGCCCAGTCAGACCATGTGCTTACCCCTGGAAAGGTCCTGGGTTCAGAAGACAGCACAGGAAAACACTAAGAGATTATGTGTGGCCAAGGGGACATGCCAAAAAGATTCAAAAGACAAGCAAGATACAAGCCTTGAGTCATTTGTGGAACATGGAGTCAACAAAACCTGTAATCCTGTAATTTAAGATTGCCTTTCCCAGGCTATATGGACTGCATTTGGGAGCAAACCCACCACAGTTGGCAAAATATGTTTGGTTTTGAGAATTAAGTCTTAGAGCTCCTATGGTGTAAGCCTATGTGTGATCTCCCTCTGCCTCAAACATTAATGAATATTCTCTCTAAGCAACAGAATTCCACGGCAGAAACACGTTTGTTATTATATTTTCTATAGTAACACATTTACCCAGGACCCACGGTAATATCATCCACTCCACGATGGTTGGTGGTGGACCTTGTCTGTTCAAGTCTGACCTGTCGATGTGCTGAGAGGCAAGCAGCAGCAGGAACAGAAAGGTCAGATAGGAGGCTGTGTGGCAGATAAACTTGATAAATGGCTTTCGGATGAACAGTCCAAGTGGGCTTTTAGGAGCTATCAGGTAGCACACGGAGAAGACGGGGAAAAGCAGTCCGATGATGAAACACGTTACCATCTTCACTGCCCAGTGCCTCCTCCTCCAGCCCGGAAACTCATCGTACCAGCGGGATGCAAGCAGCTGCTGGCAGTTGGGCTGAGCAACAAACTAGGAGGAAAAGACAGTGAGAAATTAAGTCCCCGCCATCTGTAATGACCTCAATTCATCAGGAAGCGCTCAGAGTCATCTTTACCCTTTAAAGATAATGACGACCTTTCATGTGCTCCTTATTTCATATCAAAATAAAACTTGAATAAACCATATATTCTTTGGTAAAGCGTCATTGGAATTCAAAGACGCAGTTGTGGTTCACTTGATATGAGAGTAAAATAAACACGGAGTCGTTCTGGAAAAGTCTATATAACTAACGAACACCTATTTCCCTCAAGTGCTGTGTGTGGACTTAAATGAAGTCAAAGCAGGGTACTGGCGCTTGAAGTGAAGACAGAGGGAAGGAGTAAGAATATACAGTGTCCTAGTTTCATTCCCTGTTGCCGTGATAAAACACTGACCACAAAATCAATTTGGGGAGAAAATGATCTATTTAGCTTACAGGTTAGAGTCCATTACACAAGGAAGCCAAAGCAGGAGCCTGGAGGCGGTAACTCAAGCAGAGACCGTTTGAGGGATGCTATTTATCGGCTTGCTCATCTATCTATTTTACAAAGTCCAGGGGCCCCTGCCCAGAGAGGGTTCTCATAGCAAGGTGGGTCCTTCTACATCAGTCACTCACTTAGAAAATGGCCCCCACAGACATCCTCACAAACCAACCTGATGGAGATAATTCTTCATTTGACATTTCTTGCTCCCAGGTCTGTGTCACATTCACAAAAAAACTATCCAACGTAGGTTATATTACATAAAAAATATGTCCAAATGTTTAGGAAAACTCTTGGGGTGGGATTCAGTGTTTTGTTGTTGTTGTTTGTGTCAAAGAATCCATCGAAACCCTGGCCACCCACGAATGCCTGGCAGCCAGAGGCAATCCTGAGTAGCTTCCGTTCTCTGGGTACCCTGGACCAAAAGTGTTCCTGGCTGGGAAACGTCAGTGACCCACATCCTGTTCTGCTTGGGCTGTTTTGGAGTGTGTAAGGGGAATTAGCCACCCTTCGTACCTATGCCATTAGGTGGGTATCCTCATCACCCTCAAGAGAAAGGGGACATAAGGTGACAAATCTCTCTCCACCTGGGGAGAATTTGACCTTGACTCCTTAACCTTTGTGCTGAAGGTTGTGAGGGTATGTGATAGGTGAGCACTGTGGGGACAGGGTGCAGAGCATGGCAATCAGGCAACCTGCACCTACACACATAGGATATAAAATCATTTGTTTGTTAACATCACAACTTCTTGGTTTAGTTAATTATCATGACTTACACGTGGTTTTTGTCTTCCTTATTTAATATTTCTGTCATAGACATGTATGAATTTGTAATTATAAAAACAAATATATATTCAATTGTGCTCAGTTAATAGGTAAATAAACATAGCATAAAGAAGCCAAAGAACATCATCATAGCTGAATTTAGTAGGAAATCACTAAGCATATTATGATACACACTGATTATGATAGAAGGTATTTCACAAACATTTTACCCCAGTAATGAGGAGGGCAGAAAAACTCTAAGAAGTCTCTATAATTATGCAACATTTCAGACCAAGAGGGGATGTTTAAATACACTGTCCAGATTTTCTACCACAAGTTTCTTCATTGTGACTGATACCTCAGCATCACATGAATGGAAAGGAAGCTATGTCTTCTGAATGCAGCGGTCATGAATTCCTTTCAGAGAGAAGACAGCTGTTTATGACAAGACATGGCAGGGGAGTAATAATCTATCTGGTGCTAAAATGTGGTGATATACTGTATAATTAATAAAAATGGTCTGGAGTATTAGCAGATAGAGCCACCCACAGAGCCAAACTGTAAAAGTACTGGAGTGGTGACCCACATCTTCAAACCCATTATTGGGCAGAGAGCCATCGGGATCCCGTGAGTTCAAGGCCTAATAGAGGCAGGTGGTGGTAGTACACACCTTTAATCCGAGCACTAGAAAAGTTGATCCAAGAATTGAAATAGCTGGGTGGGGAAAGGAAGATGAGGAGGAGAAGGCAGAAGTGCTTCCCCTTTGTCTGCACCCAGCATTAAATAATCTATCTGTAGGGGATTTATGATGTTACATTGTAAATAACTGTCCTGCCTACGAGTTTAATAAAAAGCGTTGATTGGCCACAGCCAGACAGGAAGTGTGGGCGGGGCTACCAGACTAAGAAAACTCTGGGAACAGGAAGAACAGAGCAGAAATGCCACAGAGAAGGCAGAAGAAGCAGAGGACACCTATGCTGCTCTGAGAAAAGGTACAAAGCTTCATGACTGAACAGGAGAAGAATCATAGGTTAGATTAAGGGTAAAGAATTAGCAAGTTAAATGCCTGGTCCTCAAGCCAATCAGTGTACAAATAATGTAAACATCTGTGTATCTCTGTGGGACTGTAGGACTGTGGGTCTGTGTGTCTGTGGGTCTGTAGATCCAAACCTTGAGGCTAGGCCTGAAAGTCTGGGCCAGAAACCTATACAACGGATATCACCACAGTAAAATGTACGGTGTTTGAGGAATGGCAGTGTAGTTCTGAGTGAGGCAGACACATAACTCTCGGGAGAAGAACTATTGGCATCACAACATACAAATGAGACACTTTTCAACATTCACCACAGCCCTCATTTTTCTTCTTTAGCTCTGGGCCATATGGTCCTCCTATAGGATCCTGCTTCTTTTTTTTTTTTTTTTGATGGTGTATAAGCAAACAATCCCTGGGTAACTAGAAAGGATGCTTCCTTGGGAACAAAAAGGACATTAGGCTAAACTTTGGTGATCTTGCTCAAGGGAGAAGGAAGGATTGTAGGAACCAGATGGGTCAAGGACATCACAAGAAAACTCATAGTATCAACCTATCTTGCCTCACAGAGACTGAGTCCACAACCAGGGAGTCTGCATGGAAGTGACCTGGGCCGTCTTGCATGTATGTGACAGCTGTGTAGCTTGGTCCTCTTGTGGACTCCTAACAGTGAAAGCAGAGCCTGCCTCTAACTCTTTTGCTGGCTCTTGGGACCCTACCCTTCAGACTGGATTGCCTTGCTCAGCATTAATACACAGGGAGGTGCTTAGTCTTACTGCAACTTGATACTGCATGATTTGTTGTTATCCATAGGAGGCCTGCCCTTTTCTGATCAGGAACAGAGGAAGAATGAATTGTGGGGGGCACAGAGGGGAGGCGGGGAGGGGGGTAGGGAATGGAACAGAGAATGGAGGGGCACTATGTTCAGGATGTCAAATAAATAAATTTAATTTTAAAAAAAGAACAATTCAGCATCCGAAATGTTTAGACATGCTGATTACATGAATGATAGCCGCTCTGCTTGTCCTGTACACTTGCTAATCAACACATAGAGTGGGCAGAGTGACAGGAAACGAACTGAATTCTTAGGATCATGGACTAGGTAAACACGGATAGAAAGAGACTTTTCCTCCAGGCCAGGGTGAGGAGGGCATTCTGGTTTTTTATTTGAGGAATTTAAGTGCCTTAGAGGTGCTGTAGAAAGTCAAGTTAAAATTTGTATCAGAGAATTAAGACTTTTTCTTTCTAACCAAAACCAGGCTTTCAAAAGTTAAATCAGAGTTCTGTAGCAGACTTCCCAGCAAGTGCTCGATGGACCGTTAACAAGCTCTGTTCCTTCTGGAGCCCTATTTGCTTCATACAATCCTTCCCACATAGACAAATAATACAGTGTTTATTTCATTTCCCATGACAAACTATTCTTAAAGAACTAGAATTTAGCACCGATTAAAAGGATTCTTTGTATTTAATTTTTTAACTCATCTATTTTATTTATGTGCATTTTGCTGGCATATACATATGTGTACCGTGTGTGTTTGTTGCTCACAGAGCCAGAAGAGGGCATTGGAGCCCACAGAACTGTAGTTACTTTGAACCACAATGTGGATGCTGGGTCCTCTCTAAGTACAGAAAGCTCTCTTAACTATTGTGCTTCTCTCCAGCCTGATTGAAAAATCCTTAACAGGGCAAACTGAGCCTTCTGAACACGGAAAAACCATGACTCTAACTGGCTATGATCTCATCAGTCTCCACATATGATCAGTCCAATTGCTAGAGTAAGTAGAGAATAACAATTCATATGCTCAGGGAAAGTGAACGGAAGGTGGAGATGGCTCAACACAGTCTAAATGAAGCTGAGGACTCACGACTCTTCCTCTCCTGAACCAAGATTCATGAGAGGGTCAGGGACCCATCTTTATTTTGGCCCCCAATTTTACAGTTTTCAGACCATCATCAGTAGGCTACCTTCCTTTGGTTGACAGTAAGGTTATGGAGGAAGAGAATCAATGTCCCTGAGGTATTGAGTAGGGACACCCCGTCGATACCATGAGGATCCCCTTTTAAGAGAAACAAGCTTTAAACAATGGGCCCTTATTCAAGCTACAGTGTTCACCTGAGATTTATTTTTTTATTTTATGTGCATGTCTGCACATATGTAAGTGCAACACAGGTACACGATGTATTCCGAAGCCAGGAAAGAACACTGGGACCCCTAGAGCAGGAGTTACAGACAGTTGTGAGCTACCATGTGGGTACAAGGTCAAAATAAGATGTAACATATTCCTGACACTGGAGGTTTTACTTGGTGGCATAGAGTGTCTAGCTGGGGCACTGCCCCCCCCCCCTTTTTTGGTGACTCCACTTATAACCCTTTTGCATAGACATATGATTTAGGAAGCTTCTGAGTAGTAGGTCTCCACATAGATCTTTAAAAGGCCTATAGTGTTGGTTGTCCCTCTCTCCATTCCCTTCTTTATCCCATCCTCACACCATTCAGTCCTTCTATTTACCCTCCATCAATTCCATTTTCCATCAAATCCATTTTGTCTTTCTGGACAGCCCTCTACTCCCCTGCAGTCCTTCACTAGCCTCTATGGTGTTTGGATTGTAGCACACCTGTCAAAAGCTGAAAGCTAACATCCACATATAAGAGAAAAGATGGAATATTTGTCTTTTTATGTTCCGGGCTCTCATTGTATTACCGGAAATCTGCTCATCAGTACTCATTGCTGCTCTGTTCACAATAGTCCAAAACTGGAAACAGCCTAGCTGTCCATAAACTAAAGAATGGATAATAAATAATTAAACTATGGCACATTTACACAATGGAATATTATTTAGCTGTCAAGAAAAATGAAATTATGCAATTTGCAAGTAAGACGGAAGGAAGCAGAAGATAAAAACATCTTAAGTGGGGTAACTCAGAACTCAAAAGACATGCATTACAGGATTTATTTTTTTTAAATAACAAAAAGCATCTAATTGCTAAAGTAGATGATCTGACTTCTTCTAGCCTTTTTCCTTCCTCCCTACTTCCTTTACTTCTTCACTGAGTCTTTTTTCTACCTCTCCTCAATTTGCTCTGCTTTCTCCAACTCCTTCTGAAGGAATCTTTCAGATGCTGACATTCATTGTCTACGCTGCTCGCCCATCAAGGAGAGCCCTGGTCAGACACTGCAGCACTGTTCACAGGGAGCTGAAGCAGAACCTGTTACAGGAATTGCCACCCTCTACCCTCCTGGCCCAGGGGAAGGGGATTTTCACTCCAGATTCGTGTTTCAGCCTCTGGTCAACCCCTAAAGCAAGAGAATCATCAGCATAACCCCAGCCATTGCATTATCATTCAGAAGTAAACATAAACATTCATATCTACAATGGTCCCATACATTCATAAAAGAGGCACAGAAATTTATTTTTAAATTCCTCATCATTTGCATTCAAATAACCTTTAAGACATTTCAAAAGCCTGATCCTCTGAGTATTTATAGAACTACTGAGTCACAGGATTCTAATCACTGAAGACACTGTGAAAATTACTAAATCTAATCTCATTTTTATAAATAGTGATCCAACATGAATGATTTAAAAACAACCACACAAAATACTAAAATCACAAAACAAAAAGAAAATTCAAAAGTATATTTAAAAAATATTCAAATCAACTGAACAAACCCCCACTCTGCATAGACAGGACTCGAAACATTAACTATAGATAAGGCAAACTGGAAAGAAGCAGGTAATGAGTGCAGCATGATGGGTATTCTGGCCTGATATTGTTTATTTAGTATTTGCTCTTCCTTCATATTTTCAGCTTTTTATTATGTTTTTTTTTCTAGCTTAAAAACTCATACCCAAAATTTACACTGCAGCCATATTCTCAAAAAGAACAAAATATGTATATTCTGGAGGCAACCATTCTGCCTGGCTTGAGTGCTCCTGCCCAGGTTTTTTGTTTCATTTCAGAAATGTGTTTTATAATAACAGGGTTTCAGGGCTCTCTGAACACAGAGAGTTCCCAAAAACACATTAAACATAGCTGAAAACCCTCTTCTGCTATATCAGCCATTTACATCCCTTCAAAGCCAATGACCTTCAACTCTGGCTGTCTGCTTCCCAGCAGGACTTAGTTGTCCGCAATGAAGACATTCCTCTAGTCTCCCTGAGCATATTCAGATCATGTTACTAGATATATCTATTCACTTCATTAATCAAAGCACCATTTCCCCATGCTGTTTCCTGATGTGAAAGAAGTCAGCACTGTCTTTCAGACTCTAGCTAGATAATTGGGAGTGAGAGAGACCGAGGTCTCCTGGAACTACTAAGTCCGTTTCTGGGAACTCACTGTATATAAAGATGGGTGCTGTTATAGATAACTTAATAGAGCCTCCTGAAGTAGGGAGCTCCAGAAGGGAGGGGAGTTGATGCTCAATGTAAAATGATCATTGGAAATCCAAGGCAGCAAGTTAATCCTGAAATAACAGGCAGGCTTTTGACAGATACAAGAAGGCTGATGAACAAACCTTGGCTTCTGTTTAGAAAAGACTGTACTGAAAAACTTGAAGCAAAATCCCTGGGCTAGGCTGTAATTTACTGTGGACTTAGCAGAGCCAGAGTAAAAAAGGAAACTGTCACATCTCTTAGCATCTGTGTGGAAATATTTCTTCAGGAATCTCCTGAGTCCATGTCCTTGCTATTTGTAGTGTGGGCTGAGACCAGTGACACTGGTATTAACTGGGAGCACGTCAGTGATGCACGGTATCAGACCCAACTTTAGATGCAATGATTAACAATATGCATTGCAAGACTCCTGGAATAACTCATATTGTTATTCATATTGTTACTCATTGATACGGTTTGTAAACACTGGTTTAATGTATTTGATGCCCAATGAAACTATTTATAATTCTAGTAAATAGAATAAATATTTAAAGACTAGTTAGAATTCAATGTAAATATACATTGTAGTGATTATAAAAATATCAGGTCTTGACCACTGAGAGACAAAAAGAATTTTATAACCAAATTTTAATTAAGATGTCTTAAAAGAATAATTAGGAGAAAAGGATTCCTATGAGAAAAATAACATCCATAATAATAGTAGTAACTCAAGAACGAGGAAATGTTCATAAATAGCTAATTTGCAAATATCTAGGTTGCAAATTGTGCTCAGTATCTTTCTTGAAATTAAAAATCAAAAACAAAAGAATTTTTTTCTTTTTCAGATCTGAGAAAACCTTGAAAAAAAATCTTAAGAATGATGAGAAAGACTAACTGAGAAGCTTGGGAGCCGTTCACCTCCTATAAGCCCTCTGGCTTCGAGTGCAAAGAACTGTGTAGCCAGTCATCAGGCTACCTAACCCCTGTCCTTAACCGTGAGTAATAAACTAGATTTTCAGAATAAGATTCAAGGATGTCCTATCACTTGGACAGCATGTCTGTGTCAGTAAGGGGTAGCCAAATTTCCACTAATCATGCTAGTCAGACAAGCATAGGATTGCATTTCCTAAAATACTCTTGGGTCTATGTTCAAAATTGGCTTATAAGATGATCTGCAAAGACAGTGAATAGTAGCAGAAGGCTGGAAATGCCAGGCAGTCTTTAAAGGGAGGGAGATGATAGCTCAACATTGAATACATTAAACTATTGAACTTGATATGGGCATAGTGACTCATGCCTGCAGTCCCGGCCCTCAGGAATCTGAAACAGAAAAACCCAGAGTTTGTGTCTAGCCTGGTCTGTACAGTGAGAAACTATCTCAACAAATAAGCAAAAACTAAAGAAACAAATAAGTTGATCCTTGAAAACAATGTCAACAAGGTGGCCAGAAGTATAATTGCTAGATAATGGCAGACCTTTGAAAGTGACAAAGAGAAGCAGTTAGAACAATCTCCATGCCTGTTCACCATTACGCATCTCAAAGCAGAAGTAAATAATTGAAATGGTTTGTGAAATGTTAATTACTTCTAGGATACTGCCTAAAGTTTTCTTACAATGAATAGAGATGGGAAGGAGGAAGTTTCTTGGCTGTTTCTTTGTGTGTTGAATGAAGTACTGGGGGATAGAGTAAGATGTGGCTCGTAGCCAAGTATTAAGAATGGATTCTTCAATCTCCAGTCTCTGATGAACACACAAGATTCCTCACAGAAACAAGGGATGTCCACTAAAGTCAAAGACTGAATAGTGGTTCTGTCTCCACTGGGGCAAGAATCCAGAGCAGACATGAGTGGATGAGCACGAATGTTAAGCATTCTTAGTAGATAAGAATGTCTGTTATTCTGGTGCCTGTCCTGTATAGCTCCACATAAAAGCCAGGGCTCCCATTTCCTACAACTTTATTATGAAATAATAAGTGGAATTAAACAAGAAATCACAACACTTCAATTAAACAGACCAACGTCTATACATCTCACTGAACTTCTATGCAGTGAGAATAGACTTCCAGAATGGAAACTGTGTGGCTTCACAGTGGATTTTACACTTTTTATTATTTAACATATTTATGTACTTACCACCAAAAATGAGAAAGTTAGGCATAGTTAGAAGTAGAGAAACAATTAGCTTTCTATCTTCTTTCCTAACTCATGTTCATCACCTTCGCTCAGTCCTTGCTCATCTCCTGCCAGCCTTTCTCCTTCTCTTTTTATATAACATATGCTACCCATATGCACATTTTCACATATACATATACTATTGGATAGATTCTGCATCTGAGGAAGAATATGCAATTATTTTCTTTTTAAGATTGTGGGACCTCACTTAGTATTATACACTCTAAGTCCATCCATTTTTCTGCAGATTCTTATGATTATATTCTTCTTTAGAGCTGAATAATATGAATATATATATGTGTGTATATGTAAATACATCACGCACATATACATACATTCACACATATACATGCGTGTGTGTGTTTCATCACCCATTCATCTGTTGGTTGACAACTAGGTTTATTCCAATTTTTCACTATCGTGAATAAAGCAGCAATAAACAGGAGGATGCAAACATCTCTGTTAGGGCGGTGAGGTGTCTGGGTCCATACCCAGAGGAAAGTAGCTGGGTCATGACTTCCTATGCCCGAGAAGATGAAATTGTATAATTCTTTGGAAAGCAGAGGGCCAATTCCACTTTCCCCCTCCACAATTAAGTTGTTTTCACAGGGTAGAAGTCCCTTTCTGTCAGTCTAAACATTTCAGTAAAAACAGACAATGGGCTATGTGTATTTTAAATGTATGTACATGAACTTTTAAGAAGACATTTGAGACAGGGTCTCTTTAGGTATCCCTGGCTGGTCTGGAACTTGATATGTAGACCAGGCTGGTCTTGAACTCACAGAGATCTATCTACTTCTACCTCCGGAGTGCTGAAATTAAAGGCATGTGTCACCACACCTTGCTTAAAAAGACACTATTTTTTATTTTAGGATCAAGCTGAGATCTTTACAAAACATATAATAATCTGGTAGAGAGTCTCAATAAGTCACTGCCCATATAATAGGCCTTCAGGCATGGCTGTGGGGTTACCTCAATTATCTTAATCCATGTGGGAGGAACATGGATGGTATCTTTTGTTAGGGGCCAATATAAAAGGACATTACAGAAGGCAAATAATTCACATTTACAAAGGCCTGGCTTTCACTCTTGCTGGGGATTCCATTTACTTTGCTGCCGTCACCGCTGATTCCTTTCTGAATATTGGACACAGACCTGAACATTTCAGCCAGGTGGTGTATTCCCAGTACCTGGGAGGCAGAGGCAGGCACATCTCTGAATCTGAGACCGACCTGGTCTACAGAATGTGCTCCAGGACAGCCAGGGTTACATAGAGAAACCCTGTCTCAAATAGAAGGGGAGGGGGAGAAGAAAGAAGAAAGGAGGAGGAAGGAAAGAAAGAATGGAAGAAAATGGGAAAACAAAACAAAACAAACCCATACTTTTAGCACAGACTTAAGACCAGGAATCTTCCAGGATTTTGGCACCAGATTGGAAAAAATAAGGTACCCAGTCTCCTGGATTGAGCAACTAGTGGGATCTTGGCTTCTTCTTCAGTGTGAGACAACCATTTTAGGACTACTCTGACTGGGTAAAGCAATCTAATAAATCTACTTTTAATATATATTTGTGCTCTCTGTTCTGTTTGTCTAGAGAGAGGGCCCTGAATAATACATTCTATGATGTTTCTCCCTTCACTGAAGTCCTGACTGTTGACAATGCATAGCTTTCAAAACTACCTTGGCTATCTTGAGAAAAATAATAGCTGTGACCATTTATTTTACTCCTCAGTTGTCTGCTGACTGAAGAAGTTAGGATGACACCGTCTAGTCTGCAACGCAGATGAACTCACGTATTTTGGAAACGGTCAGTGTTCACAGAGTAACTGGCAGAGTAACCTAGAGAGATCTGTCTGTTCTCACTAAAACAGCCACAAAGGGGACCTGTGGACAAAACTACATGATGATTAGAGTAGCCACTCCTGACGTCACTTCGAGGAGGCAGGGAATGTGAGTCAGGGCGTCTTTAGAGGAAATGGTGCTTTGTTATCACCACTCAGTCTCTCTCCTGACTGTCACTCATACCAGAAGTCTCAGCATCTGTATCAAACCACACTCCTTGTCAGTGCATCCCTCCAGTCCCCTGGATGTGGCTGGGTACCAGCTGCTCACTAGGATTATTAAATACAGGCTTGCCATGCTCTTCTATTCTTCTTTGTTTCTTTATAATGATCCAGATCATGTTCCTAAAAATGACAGATGTATCATTTCCTTTTACTTAATTGTTTCAGAACTTCCATTTGTAATGAACATGAATTCCTCTTGTTCAAGCCCTGGCTTGCATAATTGTCAAAAGGGCATTCTGAGGCAATCACAGACAGCCATGCAAAGACAAACACGGAGCCTATAGTATTAGTTTCTGTCAACTTAGACCTATGGCCATCAGTAAAACGTTTTTAAGGGACTTGGGCCTCAGGATTAGAGGTACAGATAGGAATTTCACTGATTGTTCTTACAGATACTGATAAGCTTGTTTCATAAAATCTGCATAGACTGTATCATAAGTCGTTTGTGATTTTGTTACAATGTACCTTTTTTTATATTTTTTTTTTAATGCTGTCTTATAAAGGTCCATAAACTGGGCATCTGAGAATGCCTCACAATTCTTTCTCCTGGCTCTGGAGGTTCACAGTCTAATTGTCTAGATGCCAATGACAGCAACCTTCCCCTTGCCTCTTCCTGTTGTCTGCTCCATGTCTGTCAATTCTTGGCATTCCTCAGCTTGCAGGGACTTCATTCCAGTCTCTGCCTGTGTCATCACAACACATTTCCGTCAGTATCTCACTTTGCACCAACTACCATCTCATATAAGGAAACCAATCGTAGCCACACAGGAGTAAAGAACCCAATGACCTCATCTTCCAACGCCTCATGTAGACCAATCCTATTTCCAAAAAAGGAGGTGCTCTTTAGCACCAGGGCTAAGTAGCTGAAATACCACCTTGTAACATTCATAATTATACACTTTCTGATAGTTGCTTAACACATAGTTTTGACGTTATAGTTTATATTGCAGCTGCTATTTCATAGGCTTCCAATAAATTTCAAAACTCGGTGAAGCATTTTAAACCCCAATAGCCCTAAAACACTGTTAATTATCACTTATCACTAACTTAAATCTCATTCTTTTAAAACAAGGACTTATTTATTATTTTTATTTGTATGAATGTTTTGTCAGATTATGTATGTCCACCACATGTGTGCAGTGCCCATGGAGGCCAGAAGAGGGCATTAGAAGAGGGAGGTATAGATAGATGTGAGCTACCACAGGCATGCTGCAAACATATGTATGCACACACACACACACACACACACACACACACACACACACACACTATAAGAGCAGCCAGTGCTCTTAACCACTGAGCAATCTCTCCACCCTCTAAAAACTCATTTTTTTTGATAAACTGAGTGATTTCACAGAGGCAAACTGTAGCTCCTGATCGTCCTCTTTTTCTGGATATTCAATACCCTTACCGTTTGCTCTCTATTGATCTCTGTTTTATTATTCTGCCATGATCTTTAATGATTGGTGTTAAGGCTAAAACAGTCATAAATCTACAGCTACCCCCGTATCACTCTGCAGTTAAATCTTTCTCAGGGTTTTCAGGAGATTTATCTACTCTAACTGGCATTATTTGCTTACACAGGCAAACTATTAATTGACCAACACCTTGTCACCCAGTAGAGTTAGGGCTACTAAGCAATGGAAATGGGAGAAAAAATCAATTTTGGTGGTTTGAAATGAGGAGTATGAACCTTTAATCTGGTCCAGAATTGTGCCTTTAAGTAAAGAATCCCAAGAATACACATGAAAGCTGTGGGCTGGGTTTTATTCGATGGGGCCTTCATGAGGAGTTGCAAATATAAGCAAAGTGTCAACGGCTCCCGCTTTGCCTGACTGGATGAGCTTTTAAGTTTAAATTATCACTAAGCTTTTTTTTTTTTTCTGAAGAAAATAGCATTTAAAAGCCAGAGACACTCAAAATTCAATACAATTTACAATTTAAATTATGTTTTATTGTATTGTTTATCTAAATGTACACATTTTATTGGTTACCTCTAAACTATCTACACAGATGAGACACAAGCCGTAAACTCTTTACCATCCTTACACAAAATCAAAAAAGGATCACAGTGAAGCTAAACTTCTCGGCCATGTATCCTTCAACCCAAACACAGTCGTAAGAAAGCAAGCAGCACAATCTGGCTCAAGGCTTGCTCAGGAATCACCAGAAGACATGCAGAGGGCAAACAGCACAGGAGAAGATGCTTGACCGTGAGACATCAGCAATATGCAAATATAAACCACATGGAATGGACTGTAGTAGAGAATGGTAAATGTCACGCACATACTAATGCAGATTATTGGTAATTGATAGAGAAGGACATATTTATTTAGGAGGGTTAGAGAGGAAACTTATTGATATAAGAAATTAAACAGTTGTGTGGTTTGTTTTTGTTTTGTTTTGTTTTGTTTTTTGTGAAAGCTGGACTGGTCTATGCAGCCGAAGCTCAGCAGGTCAGGTCTTTTATCTAAGAGTATCTTAAGCTGCCCTTTAACAATGCCCCTAATTTTATTGCCGTAAGGTCACAGGTGAATCTCAGGTCAAAGCTGGCCAAGAGGCCACACCTCTAGGTCAATGTGATGGTACCTGCTCTCCACTACACCAACAGGCATTTGAACACTTGGTTTCCTTTTGGTGGTGCTGTTTGGGCAGTTATAGGAGGTGTGACCTTTGCTGGAGAAGGTGTGCCTTTTGGGAGCAGGCACTGACATTTCAAAAGCCTGGTGTCCTTCTCTGTGTCTGTCTCTGTCTTTGTCTCTTTCTGTTCTCCTTCCTCCCTCCTTCCCTCCTTCACCTCTCTCTCTGCTTCATGTTCATGGTTGAGATGTGACTTCTCAGCTGTCAGCTCCAGTTGCCTTGCCCAGTGCCTGCTGCTCGCAATAATGCTGGTCCCACCATTGTGGACTCTGACCCTTTGAAGCCATAATCCAAAATAAACTCAGAAGAGTTTATTATAGAAATAAGTAACTCTAACCATGGTGTTTTATTTTATCACAGAAACAAAAAGGCAGCTGATATACAAACTATATATGTGTGGGAGGATTTGAGGGAACTAGAATTTTCATATATTACCCATCAAATATAAATTGTTAACAACCTTGACAGAGAAGAGCCTTAATTTTTAATTAAATATGATAATGAAGTCATTCTAACATATCCCCTGAAAAATGAAGAGTGTACCTATTACAACTATCTACATAAAGATATAATGATTGTTTTATTTATAAGAACTTCACAGTAGAACAACTGAACATCCACTAACCCATAAAAGGGTGAGCAAAATGTTATGTTCACGAATGCTAGATTACTCTGCAGTAAAAAGAAGGAAGCATTATAAATGACTATTACTGGATCTTAAACATAGTTATGCTAGTTGTATGTGCCAGCTCAAGTCTTCAAACCTCAGCTCTCAGAGCAGAGAGCCAAGTGAGGCTTTGTGAGTTCATGGACAGCCTTCTCTACACAGTAAGTTCTAGATCAGCTAGGGCTATACAGTGGGACTCTGTCTCTAAAAAAATAGTTATACTGAATGAAATAATAAAAGGGGAAAAAAAACTCCCACTGTATAGTCCCATTCACGAACATTCCAGAAAACGAAAACTATGGTGTAACAACTGAAATCAGATCTGCAGGTGCTTGAGGGGCAGGTGGCACAAAGGACAAAGGAGCTTGTGGGAAAGGCAGTTATGCTTACATTTAACCACAGTATAGTTCTTGTGGTATACACATCAAAAACCTTACCAAAATGTCCAACTCAAATATGTGCAGTTCATCAGTTGCCAAGTTTACTGTAACACTATGTTATTAAAAAATAAGGCATTCCCTGTCTCCTGGGGCCATGGGTACCTTGGGTACAACTAGTCTGCTATATTGTACTGGTTAGGCTTTTGTCATTTGGACATAAGCGAGGGACCTCTGAAAAGAGCAGACTGGCTTGTGGGGCATTTTCTTAGTTAACGATTGGTATGGGGAGGACCAGCCCACTGGGCAGGTGGTCACAGGCTATATAAAATTCAAGCTGGGCAAACCATGCTGAACAAGCAAATAATCAGCTTCCTGCATGGCCTCTGCATCAGTCCCTACCTCCAAGTCCTGACTTCCTTCAGGTGAAAGCTGAAATAAACTCTTTCCTCCCGAATGCTGGTCATGGTGTTTATCACAGCCACAGAAAGCAAACAAGGTCACAGTCATGGATCAAAGCAACCTCCTAACTTTCCCTGTTTCCACCTCCTTGTCTCACTTCAATACACACTCAGGTTCATCTCATCTTGAGATAATACTTTGGAAGCAGGTTTTACTTGAGATCTAAGCCCAGAAAATTGGTTATTTCACACCTAATCCTATTATCTTCTAAATTCTCAAACCCTCCTGACGTTGCCTTAGCCGGCCATACTGTTTTTTCCTTCTCTCCTATTGCTCATATAAAACAACTATAAATACAAAATAATGTAAGATATAATTAGGAAGATCAACCATGAATAAATAGCCTTTCTTTCCATATGGACACATTAACTACGTGGACACATTGAAACAAAGAGTGATATTGCAATTTTATGCAATGCACATAAGCAAAACACATTGGTGTTCAATACACACATATGAGAACGAATTAATTTTATCATTTGCAGTTTCTGGGGGACAGATAATTCTTGCTACTTATGTAAGACTGAAGCACTTTAAATATAGCAACAATGTTTTATCCTTTGATTGTCTTGTGAATAAGTACAACAGATTATAGACAGCTTTAAGCCGTTTGCTTTTATTTTGTAGAATATTCAATACTTGATACACATGTCCTCAGACTATCACTACTTCAGAAGTGTGTAGCACAAATTTATACTGGTTGACATATATATATATATATATATATATATATATATATATATATATATATATATATGCATACAAAGCGCCATGATGTTTGACTCTCATGTAATCTCAGCTCTTTGGAGGCAGAGGCAGAAGGAACAGGAGTTCAGGGCCATCTTAGTTTGCATACTGAACTCATGTCTATCATGGGCTACATTATGAGACCCTGTCTCATGAACCAAGGGCTAGACATGATCCAAGTGATAAACTGCTTATCCAGCCTGCATTGAGCCTTTTGTTCAGTTCTCAACACTATAACAAATAAAATAATAAGCATAGCAGAATGCAAAGGAGTTATACACATAAAATCTGGTCACAAAGCTCAAGGCCAAGCCAAATACAAGACTGGTGTATAGGAAAGAGGTCAATTTCTAGTGGCTTCCTTAGGCCAGCCCTATGTCCACCCCAGCCTTCTCTTCTCACCTTGCCTCCCACCATGTTTCAATTAGCCTGATGCAAACCAATCCAAAGGCTCTTATCTGCCAGCTGTCTAAGCTGCCACCTCAGAGCTGGTTATTCTAGATAAGAAGGACCTAATTATCAGGACAAAAGAATCTATGCCAACTACAGCTGAGTCTTTGTAACTTTGTAACTTGCTTATGAGAAATCACAAGAATTCTGTTTTGTTTAACCTGCTATTTACCTGTATTTATGTATCACAGAATCTAAAGACTTTTTTTTTTCCTACTTTGTATGCTGACTCTTCTCTTGAAGGATGGTATCTTTTGCTACGTAGAAACTTTTTAGCTTCATGAGGTCTCAACCATCAATTGTAGCCGTGTCATGTTCAGAAAGGTTTTATTCTCTTGTCTGTCAGGTTTTCGGTATTAGGTCCTATGCTGAGGTCCTCGACCCATTTGGAGCTGGGTTGTGATCCAGGTGAGAGAAGGTGCCACTTCATTTTCTACCTTCCATTGTTTGGCTTGACCAGCACCATCTGTTAAAGATGCTCCTCTGAGTGTATTTTTAGTCTCTTGGTTAAAAACAAAATCATGTGACTATAGATATATAAGCTCATGTGTGGATTCTCAGCTCTAGTCCATCCATCTTTGAGTCCAAAGTAAATAAATAAGTAAATGAATAGGAATCACAGTCAAGGGTAAATGTCCTGAAGCTGGGTTCAGAGTATAAGAAACTGTGGTTTTGCAAGCTAAGCTTTCCTGTCATGCTATCTCAGACTTTTTATGATCTCTGGATCTATTGCTACCTGGAAAGAAGAAGTGAGAACAGACACCATGTTCCTATAATCCATGCCCTCATCCACTCTCCACAACATGTGACTGTGTTTCCTAAAGCAAACTACCAAAGGATTTTCACACTAATAAAATCTTAGCAGTTTTGGAGGTGACTGCAGTTTTACAGAATGTCCTTCTTCCCACATCTGGACTTTTGGTAGGAGGAGATGAAAGTCCTGAGGGGGTTTAAAAATGCCCAACATTTCTTGCCAAATTCTCTGGCAATGAAAAGTCCCCTTGATAGCAAGCAGATCCTCCTGCTTCCTGTCTCGCAGATATATTATTGCTAACTATGAGTGACTATCTCACCCCTTCCAAACATTTACAATGCATGTTTTAGTCATCGTACATATAAGAAGTGTAGTCAAAATATTTACTTGTGTTTCTGTTGGAAATAAACCAAAAATATTGTTCAAAGTCGAAGAACCTTTTCCCTTTTCTGAATTCCGTCAGATTATGATTTATAGCCCCAATATGTTGTGTGTACCTTATCATAAAGCAATTCAAACATACAGCAAGTATTTTCATACCTCATCCTAGAGTGAAAGGCCAGTGCAGTACACATTCTGTTTAAGTTATAAGTCATGACTTTCAGTAAACCATGCATTCACTAGTTTAAAGAAAAAATGAGAACATTTCTAAGAGAAAAAAACTCCTCCCTCCCTCCCTCCCTCCCTCCCTCCCTCCCTCCCTCCCTCCCTCCCTCCCTCCCTCCCTCCCTCCCTCCCTCCCTCCCTCCCTCCCTCCCTCCCTCCCTTTCTTTCTGTAGAAGTAAACATTTCAACAATAACACCTCAGGAGGTTGAAGGAAGATGGATCACAGAGCACAGAGCAAAGACATCCTTGGTTTTCTCTTTTTGCTGACATGGTCTCACTGTTTTATTTTGACACAATGATTTTCCCAGCGTGTCGGGTTAATCTTCCCAAGGAAGGGAATGTCTTCCTGCACCTGGACAAACACTTCAGTCTAGGTTGACAGGAGACGACAAGACACCAGGTATAGCGGGGAGGGGATGCTGTTGAGGTGGTTCCTCACAGTGAAGGAGGGGATTGACCGTAAAAGTTAAGGTCCAAGAATTTTGACCTGAAGATTTAAAATGCTCGTTAGCTATGAGGTGATTAGCTCCTGGTGCCACACTTGTCAGAGTGCGTACTGCAGCCTGATGCCCACACTGATGTTCAAACACCATGCTAATCTCATTGGGGAAATGTAAAATGAAATATCAATGGTGCCGTCCTGTAAGGTGTATGGAATTAAGGTATAATAATCAGGTTATAAGACCATCAGTTTTAATTGTAAGATTACTAATTAAATGCAGTTTAGTGTAGTGAAAATAAAAGGTTGGGAAACTACATGGCTTCACTGTCAGTCTTTCTTTCTTCTTTCTCCATGTACACAGCCAGAGCACAGTGGCACAGCTCAGTGTCAGGTGCTCTGGACACAGGGTCCACACCTCAGCGTCTTAGGAAAACTGAATGCTCAGTGTGTTTGATCCAGCCCTTTCTCCTCTCCACTCAACCATCCAGTCTTTAGTCTACCCTTTTTTGGCTGGATTTCATTCTTTAGAATAACCTCCCTGGTTCTGCCCTTACAGTGGCGAGCTCTCTCTCCCACAGATGCCCGTGAGCCACAACCTTAGCAGCATGTGGTGGGGTGATCCTTCTAATCTTCTCCCTATGGTTCAAGGTGTGAGCATCTCTGTGAAATGTAAGGATGCACACACCTAAGAAATAGAGGATTTGAGAGCATAAGTAGCTTCTTGCCTTTCCACATATTTCACCTTTAAACCTTAGCTTTATTATTTTGCCTAATAATATAAACGTGCATGCACACATACACAAACATATTTGATTTTCTTGGCATAGAGCCTTGAAGCTCCAAGAAACACAATTTTAGTCATTATGTTATTCTTATTGTTTAGTCCATCATTTAAAGTAATGAATTTATTGAGTTTGAAATGCAGGCTCACAATGTATAGCATGCTGGCTTTGAACTCACAAACCTCCAGCCTCTGCCTCTCAGGTGCCAGGATTGTGAGACTGTGTTATGCTTGGGTCTAAACATCAACTTATGAAATAGAAACAAGATTAAATAATAGATTTTCTTTAATTGGACATTTCTAAAATTACATTTTAGGGAGTAAATACTTGACCCTCTCTCCTCCACTCCTTCTTCCTTTTGTACTGAGATTTTGAAACCACTGTATTATATGAATTTGCAGCATCCCTTGGTGTGGATAGACTCTACATCAAGTACCCAAGCACCTCAGTTACTAGTAGCTACTGCATTTTACCGCACAACACAAGTGTTACACAAGTCAGAGGTTGATGCCTGTCTTGTGAAATTTCAAAATGGATCTCTATGTGGGAGGCTTAGTTCTGAACACAGAGCAGCTTGGTGTCTGAGTGGCTGTTGACCAATAGCTCATTCCAAAAGATAATGAGTGTGCCCATTTCTCTGGCAGCCTTTCTGTTCTTCCAAGGAAGGACAGAGTAGGCACTTTCTTTTAATAGCTCTCATATCTCTCCCCACCTGTCATGCTGCATACTGCAGGAGCCTTGCTCCTTCCTTACTGAGCTAAGAGGAGATTAAGTGGTGGGGATGGGTAAGATACCAGGATGGAGTGTCTGGTCACAGTCCTTTGTGATTGCGATGCTCTTTAGAGGCAGCTCCCTGTCTAAGAAACAGAGCCTGACCATACATATTTGCATTGTCATTCACCCAATAGCACAAAAGTGGAGACATCAGATATTGTCTCCCTATGGGACGCACTGCTGATGAGGACTTCGGGGTGTGATACAAGAACTTAGGACTGAAGTAGACCCCAAATGAGGTCCGAATCACACAGACATGGTCTCATAGGATGATGAGAGCTACTTGCATGAGTAACATGACCAGGGAACATTTTGTATCTGTTTGGCACAGATGATAAAAGGCATAAGATTAAATAATATTGATTTCACAAACTCTGAAGGAGGAAATAAAAGCTAGGTAATCAGTTGCAAAGCAGGGGTGGCTTTACCACAGCGTTTTGCTTTTTCATTCTCTTGTTTTATGAGTCTCTGAAGCACTGTCAACAACTTCAGGTTCTCCTCAGCCAGCACAGTCCCTCCAAAGAGCAAAACATATGTTTGTCACCAGCTCTCTGAGTTTTACATGGTATTTGGTAAAGAAAATGCAAAGAATATATGAACCAGGCCCAGTGTCTCACGTGTACAATTCTAGGTAGTTGCAAGGTTGAGAGATTTCAAGTTCAAGGTCTGTCTGGGCATAGAATGAGTTCAGAGCCAGCGTGGGTAAGTTAGTGAGACCCTGTCTTCAAATAAAAAGTAAAAAGATTTCCTCAGAGTATTCCTGGGACTTCTCTTCCCCCCAACTGCCAGATAAGCTTGTTCCCCCATTCTCACCCCATAGGCCTTCTCTAGGACTACATTTCTTACATTTCCCAGCAGGACCTGCTTCTTCCTACCCCATCACACATACTCCCCACCATCCTCTAGGCCTGCCCACATGTCCACCAAGAAGGCTCTGTTTCTTCCCACCCTGTGCAGACTGTGACCTAACTTCCTTAGGCTGCTGGTTGGGCATCACTGTGCCTCACTTCATACTCCTTCTAGATCCTCTGACACAACCTCATCTCGAAGTGAGGCTAGATCAGCTGCCTCCTCTAAGATCTCCTGTCTCTATGCTTCAAATTAGGATCATTCCGCAGGTGTCATTTACCACTGTTCCCAGGTAAGCCCTGCGTCTCCCAACCCCATGCTTCTACATGCTCCTACAGGCTACCACTCACTTTCTCAAGATCTTCTGACCCCAATTGTTGATTGAACTTATGTAGGGCACAACAACAAGACTTGGGAATCTACACCAGAGGACAAAAGAGGAGAGAACCAGCAGACATGTGCTGACCCTTGAATGGTGACCTTTAGCATGAACAGTGGCAGACTCTCCATAGAAGCCTAGGATACAAACTGAAGCCCTCAATACCAACATCACATAAGAAAGCAACGTCTCAAACAGCCTGCTTCTTAACTCTCTCAAGCTCTGTGCATACTAACACTGAGAAAAGAGGGATTCAGCGAAAATAAGAAAGATTCAACCAACAAGATGGACAAAAGCCAGTGAAGAAACAAATTCAACACAGGAAGCTATGACACACCCCTTTCATAAACTGCTAATCTCATCGTAATGGCCCCAAAAAGAATGAGCTGCAAGAGATGCAGAGATCCACAGTTAAGCACTGAGTCAAGGTCCCAGTTCAGCTGAAGGGAGAGGGGAGATTATATGAGCAAAAAGGTCAAGATCATAGTGAAAAAACCCACAGAGACAGCAGACCCAAGCTACTGGGAGCTCAAGTGACATCGACTCTGAAGTGACATCCTGGGAACTACATGGCACTGAACTATATACCCTCTGAATGCAAATGATAGCCAAATGCCGTGGGCAGTTTTTGGGCCTCTGGCAGTAGAACCAGAATTTGTTCCTGGTGTATAAACTGGCTTCTTGGAGCCCATTCCCTATAGAGGAACACCTTGTTCAGCCTTGATACAGAAGAGAGGGACTTGGCTCTACCTCGACGGAACATGCCAGACTGCATTGACTCTCCCTGAGAGTCCTTACCTTCTCTGAGGAATGGATGCAGGGGTGTGGGGGGGGGAGAGGAAACAATAGTTGGCATATCAAATAAATTTTTTTTGATTAAAAAAATTCTTTTAAATGACTTGTAAGAACTTCCATATATGAAATTCAAAACAAAAATTACAACAATGTCCAATCAACTCAAATATGATATGAATATGTACTCCAGGAAAACAAAAGCAGAATGGAGTGAAGCAAGGGGGTGAATACAAATTGTAAAAATAAAGTTCAATAAAGAGACAAAAGTGCTACAGAAAATCCAGCATGAAATGATGTTGGAAATAAAAAACTCAATAATCTAAAAAAATATATCAAGGACCTCAGTATAAACCTCACAGCCCTAGCGTGTTATGGAGAAAGTGCAGGAGATGCTTTAACTTATGGGCGCAGAAATAGAATTTCTGAAGGAAACCCCAAGCAGCACAGGAATTAAGATCAGCAAGTGACAAGTGGGACCTCTTGAAACAGAAAAGCTTTTGTACAGTGAAGGACACCATCATTCAATAGAAGAGTCAGTTAATGGAAGAGATGAATAAATTACCCAGCTATATATCTGAAAGATGGCTGGGGTCTAGAATAAGAATTAAAAAAAAAACAAAACAAAAAACCTCTCAAAGGAGTACCATAAACAAAACAAATTAATAACATGTTATGAAACTAAACAGAAAGTTCTCAAAAGGATAAATACAAATGGATTAGAAATAGTTTTTAGGAATGTTCAACATCTGTAGCTACCAGGGAATGAAATTACTCTGAAATTTCATCTTACCCAAGTCAAAATGACTGAGACCACCGTCCAGAGACACCAAACGTTAGTGTGGATGTGGGGAAGGCAATACTTATTCACTGCTGGTGGGTGTACAAACTGGTGCAGCCGCTGAAAAAATCAAGTAGAGGTTCCTAGAAAAGCTAGAAATAGATCTACCACATGATCCGGCTATACTACAACTGGGCATCCACCCAACAGCCTACATCACCCGCAGAGATGCCTGCTCATTCATCTTCATTGCTGCTCTCTTCCCAATAACCAGGAAATAGAAATAGCCTAGATACCCATCACTGATGAATGGATAGTAGAAATGTCAGTCATATACAGAATATATGGAATATTATTCAGCTGTTAAGGAAACCGGAATGACAAATTTGCAGATAAATAGATGGAGGAATAGAAGTTACCATTACGAGTAAAGTTACCCAGACTCAGAAATGCAAATGCCATGTTGTCACGTATATGGAAGCCGGCTATGAACCTTTAGACATGTGTCTGTCTAAATTGCAGTGCCTAGAGGCACCAGGAAACCAGTAGGGACAATGGGGATGGATTTCAAGAGGAGTGGGCTAGTATACAAATGGTGATAAGGAGGATAGAGGAAAAATGGAACAGAAAGTATGAGGTGGTATTGGGGGCATCATGGGAAGAGATAACACAGAAGGCCTTTGAAAAAGACATATGGAAACCTACTACCGTAAGAAGATTACTAAATTAGATACACATACTACATACCTAAAAAGAGTGTAAATAACAGTTACTCTGTAATGCCAGGCTAATAATTACCCAGGCATAATAGGCTACTAAATCAAATTCTTACTCATAGGTATGGACTACCTAATACATAACCCTATACATTACATGCTATTGTTGTTTCCCAGAACCATCTACTACTTGATGCTAGAACCCCATTGCCGAAGACAGCACATACTTAGTTATAGGATACAGGAAATGAAGCTGAAATACAGCTAGAAGCTTCATCCTGTTTGGCTAACTTCCACACCGGAAGTTTCTAAGCGTGATACTTAGGGACAAAAGCAACCAATAATCTTACTCAACTGTGAACCATGAAAGATAAACTATTGTCCAACCAAGCATGTTTCCCGGTGGAAATAGTGGCACAGATGCTTTGGCAGTAACCTACCATTTTGTGATTATATTTAAACTCACTTCACGAGAAAGAACTCATGCCTGGGTCAAAAAGCCATGGCTGGCTAAGCCACAGGGGAGAGCCTAGTATCACTATTCTCTGTGAGTTCAAAGCCAAACAAAGCCAGGCAGTGGTAGTGCACACCTTTAATCCTAGCTCTAAGAGAGTTGATCCAGGAACTGAAATAGCTAGGTGGGGAAAGAAAGAGGATAAGGAGGAGAAAGCAGAAGTTTTCCCCTTTGCCTGTGCACAGACCAGTCTGAGGACTCCTGGACTCTGTTTGGCCTGATAAGTTGGTTGGGTAAGAACTGGCTGTGGCAAGAACTGGCTGTGGCTTGTTCCCTGTCTCTCTGATATTTCAGCTTTTCCCCAATATCTGGCTCTGGGTTTTATTATACGCTAAATAGAATTCATGCAGTATATTGACATTTTTTTTCTGGCATCTAAGCCTGGCATAGTATGAGCTACTTGATATCAGATGCTATGAGTGATGCTTTATTTCCACTTCAGACAGGTACATCTCCTGTGTCAATATGCACATCTATAAGAAAATCTGCAAAGTAACACATACTAGTTTGTGCTGTATGCCCGTATGCCAGCAAATGAGCAACAGCATCTGGTTTGTGACAAAGTTAATGAGGTGCCATGTGGAAGAGTATAGGCTCTAGAATTGGAAAGGGCTCTCTTTGAAATGCAGACTATGAATACAGCTGCCTTATTTATTTTAATAACAAAATAAGATCATTGCAAAGTACTTATCACAGTACCAAGTACCAAGCCACCATCTCCGGCTTTGTGTCATCAAGCACATGCCCACACGGGATATTATATAGTGTGGAACTGGTAAATAGTTTCATATTTGCTCACAACTTTGTAGAAAAGCTGGCTCACTAGGTTCAGTCAGACGGTGATTCCTCTCGGTACTGTATATAGCCTCCTAGGATGCTGCTACACACTGGACTGTGACAACACAGGCCAGTTGTCAGCTGAGATAAATGGAAGTCAATTGGATGCGCTGTCAGTTTTCACAGAGAAGCTGCCCTTCTCTCCTCTCCTGCAAACATATATGAAGTTTTAGTTCCCAGCTGGGAAACATACCTTCCAGCCTATGACAGAGGAAAGCATGAGAAAGCATCAGGAACCCCTCTAACTCAAGGGCCCAGGTTGCCTATATTATCTTTATTTTCCAGATATTACCTTTTGTGCATGTCTGAGGAGTGTGTGTGTGTGTGTGTGTGTGTGTGTGTGTGTGTGTGTGTGTGTGTGTTTGTGCATGTGTGCGTTTGTGTGTGTTTGTGTGTGTGTGTGTGCACGAGCACGTTTGCATGCACTCAAATTCTCCTGTATCTGTGTATTGAAGAGAGAGAAGTTTAGAAGTTGTCTTGATTTCTGCATAGCCTTACATGGATTAATGCTTGGGATACACTTTTACCCTCCAAGGACCCAAAGGGTTCTAAGGACCAAAGCACATGAGCATTGCAAGTGTAAGACTGAAGTAATTCATTCAAAATCAGTTAGCTTCAGGAGTGAGGGGAAATGCCTAGGATGTGCTGAAATAGGGGACAGAAAACTTTCTTAGACATATCTGCCACACTACTAAAATTCCAAGTCTTACTATTCACATAAATTAATCATAAATGTAACTTAATGTTCTGCTTGCATCAACTTTAGAAGCACTCATTTCAATTACCACTTGTTTCATGCCAGGGCAGCATGTGAAAGATCAAGGGATACTCCACGTCATCAGAAGACTTGGAACATTTGAGTTATCACCTTTGAGCCACATAGAGGTGGTTGACATTGGGTACTCTGGGAAGGGCGGCTACTCTGAGGGCTTAAGAACCATTGCTGCTGAAACCTGAATAGTAATTCTTCAATATGCCTGACATAAAATGTCTGATAAACAGATCTTAGAAAAACATGACCTCTCTCCTTATGAGCTATTTTTAATCATTACAAGTTTCAACATGGGTGGTATTTTTAAACTAGGAAGCTGGAAAAAACATCTTTATTTTTAAATTGCCCTTTGTGAGTTTATTTTCCTCACAGCTGCTTCTCTTGGGTATGTCTAAGTTTTGTGTATATTTTCTTCTTCTACATTGATACAACACAGCAAGTCCGAGGCAGGGAAAACAATGAAATGTCTAGCTGACACGTCTGTACACAGGCACTGGAGACTTGGGATGGTATTACACTGTCTGCAGATGGGGAACAAAACTGAAGGGGGTTGACAGTTGGGGGCTGTGACTTATTTCCTAGTAATGGTTTGTATTCATAAGACAGAGAAATAGTTTCAAGACAATTTTTTTAGTTAATAATATATATATATATATATATATTTTTTACCAGTGAGTTACCTGAGTGTAGGCATTTAAAGCGTTAGCAGGTTTTTAACCTTCCAAACATGAACAGTAATTTTGTCAGATGTCAGAAAATGCTTTTAGAGTAAACAGAGAAGATAGCATTAGAAACAGAATTATTTTTATTTTATGAGCTCATAGAATCTAGAGCAGAAGTTCTCAACCTGTGGGTCATAATCCCTATGGCAAACTCTATCTCCAAAAATATTTGCATTAGGCTTCATAACAATATCAAAATTGCAGTTGTGAAATCATGAAAATAATTTTATTGTTGGGGGTCATCCCACCATAAGGAACTGTATTAAAGGGTCACAGCATTAGGAAGGTTGAGAACCACTGATCTAAATCTACGTTTCAAATGCTACTCATTCCTAAAGTAGATCGAAAGATATCCAAACAGATTCAGTCTAAAATCTTGCTTGTAATAACAAAATCTAAGCAGCTCACTAATATAAAGAGCCATACATGTTGAAGAAAAGTTCCTCAGAACATGATTCATGGTCTACGAAAAGAATGATTCACATTTCGGTGTTTGTTGTTTTATTTTTCTGTGTTACTCATTTTTAACATCATTTTAGTCAAGAAAGGACAAGAACAGACCCTGGTTGTTTGCTTTGATTAATTCAACAACTATGTGTTATTCATCTATCAGGATGCAGGCACGTGCTTGACACTGCAGATCTTGTAATGAACAGAGGAGGAAAGGCATCTTGTAGTTTGCCTTCTAACTGAAAGCTACAGGCAGTAAAACAAAAGTGGTACATAGCATGTTGGTGTGTCATACACCTAGCAGGGGACTGAGAGCTATGTAGGCATTGTGAAGATTACAGTTATCCTCAGAGAGAAACTGAGAGCCAGTATACACTGTGGCAGGGACCCCAGCATGTGACAGACCCCAGAGATAAAATGAAAATAAATTCAGCCAGAGCAGTCATCAAGCATTAAAAGTAAAGCAGTTATTTCCAAAGTAACATCCATGTTTGTGGGGGTAGTATTTTCTGTCAAGGTAGAGGACATGGAAGGATTGATATATATGCTGTAATACGAGGTTTCTGGCCTGGACTTTCGGGCCTAACCTCAAGGTCTAGGACCCACAGACCCACAGACCCACAGACCCACAGACCCACAGACCCACAGACCCACAGACCCACAGACCCACAGACCCACAGACCGGCAGTCCCACAGTCCTACAGAGACACACAGACACTTTCATTAGTTTTTGGCTGATCAGCCTCAGGCCCAGGCATATCATTTGCTAGCTCTCTACCCTTCATCTAACCCATGTCTCTTGTTCAGCCATGCAGCTCGGTACCTTTCTTTAGAGCAGCATAGTTGTCCTCGGCTTCCTCTGGCTTCTCTCTGGTGCTCTTCTACATTCTGCTCTCAGAGATTTTTAGTCTGGTAGCCCCGCCTACACTTCCTGCCTGCCTTTGGCCAATCATCTCTTTTTATTAAACCAATGGTTGGGACAATTATTTAAAATGAAACAACACAACCTCCCACAATATGCTGTGTGAGAAACTGGCGCCACAGCTGATACAGTAGAATGGGGTAGTTTATAAGGGTGGGAACACATTTATAGTATATAATAACATTAGTTAGTTGGTTAAGGGAGCCTAGAATATATACTGAATAGGACCCTTGGAGACTCAACTAAAACTCAGGAAAATCCTATCCTGTTCTCTGTTGTGGTATCCTGAAGAGCCACCTTGCAGGTCCACATGGCTTCGCGAGTGTGAGTTCTGACCTCCTGAACCTCAGGATGTGACTGTAGTCAGACACAGGCCTCACAGAGAGGAGGCATGTCAAAAGAAGCAGGGGGCTAAGAGTGGGAGCCTCAAGGGGAGAAACTACCTGTCAGCCATAAAGAACAATTTCAGGGAAAATAAAAGACAGAAACAAAATATAAAACTGTCCACATTGTGACCTGTGACTTCTGACCTCTTGACAATTTTAAGAAAATAACTACTATTTTTTTGAAATACCTAGAATGTGTCATCTTGTTATAGAAACCTTAGCAGATTGGTACACTAGAATACTAGACCACCCTTTTCTCCTGAAAAGTAAGAACTGGAACTCTGCACAAAGCAAATGAAAACAACCACAACTCTGCAAATTAATAAATATCCGGAATATTATCATAGAAGAGCTAAATCATGGGGGGATAGAACAATGGGTTTTCTTTCTTTAATTTTGTTGCAAATGAGAATGTTTATAAAGGCTGTCAGCCTGAGAATGGCCTATGGGTGTTCTACAGCACATCAAGGAAGTGTGAAATCCAGAATAATTCTGACCTATAAAAATAGAGACCAGCATTCAGAAAGCTGGATCTGCTGGGAAATGAGAGAAAAATCCCATAGTGAGAGTCTGAGAGACGTGTTTGTGCGGGATCTTGAACTGTGCGTGTGCAGAGCAGAGTCTGCAAACACAAGGCGAAGATGGTCTAAAGAGCTGAACTGACATTTTCATAAATCACCTACAAAACTGAGAAGCCAAACCAAGATCACGTGAGATGGTAAGAGGCAAATGGGAAAGTTCAGGGGCAGTCTGACTGGGGTGGTTCAGAAAATGAATTTAGCAGAAGAGGCCTCTAGAGAACGTTAGAGTAATTTCTCGAGGATGAAGAAAGCAAAGGAGGGAAAGTATCATATTAAAAAATTCCACCAGATATATGAAAAACAGACAAGACACTTGTCGAAAGTTTGGAACTGAAGGCTAAAACGTCTGAAGTTTAGAATATTACTGAGTGGAAAAATAAATCAGCGCGAACACAGATGGACGGATATTATGTGATCTAAAGAAGAAAGAAAAACACCAAACAAATTGTAAAGTCTCTAGTGTGCACGGAACAATGTCGGAAGACCCAGAAAGAGAAAGATCTGGGTATAGTGGTGCATAAATATGTACCTTTCCTTTCTAGTTCCATTCCATTTTCAGTTCATTAGTGTTAGGCATTTTTTATAATTATTTTATTTGTTTTTGAGTCTCTGCTTTCATGCACGTATGTGCACCAGGTTCATGGCTGGTGTCTGTGGGAGTCAGAAGATGGCATCTGGAGTTACAGATGACTGTAAGCTACCATGTGGGTACTGAGCATCAAACCGAGGTCCTCTTCAGGAGCAGTAAGTGCTTTTAACCCATGAGCCATCTCTCCAGTCCTCAGGGTTAGATATTTAATACTAAACACAGATGGAGGTCAACTCACTCATTGGTGGAAACTAACCTTTAAACACATGAACTTGCCAGTGATTTACAAAGAGGTACAGAACAATGTGAAAAAAAAAAAAAAAAACTTGCTGGCCACTGCCTGGCAAAATATTTATTGTATTTGAAAGTTTTTGAAGAATGGCCCATTAGAAGAGTCTCCCAAGCAAAGAACTGCCTTCCTCCACTTCACAGACTAAACACGAAGCTTGCCAAGAGACAGATGGAGAATAGTGTCTCATGGCTGAAAACATAGCCTGCACATTCTTAGTTTCTACAATGCCAATATAGGGGGCAGTTACTTATGGCTGACAAAGACTGGAAGCCAGCTCCAGGAGTGCCAGACTTAAACACTGCCTGTGTCACTTCTCTGTCCACTGTGATAACATAATATAAATGAAAGGTGGTTTGGTCAAGCTCATTTTATATGTTATACTCCACAGTCAGTTTCTGTTGTTCTGAGGCCCCAGTTGAGGTGGAACTTTCTGGTGGACTTGCAAACGGGGAGAACTTGTCTTAATATTTTCCTCAAGGGCACAGCTTCAGTCACTTCCAGATATTTCCACAGACCCCACCTCCTAAATTTTCCCAAGGTCCAACAGCGACACAGGCGAGAGGCCAAGCCTTCCACCCATAAACCTTTGGGAGCATTTACAAATTAGACTACAGCATCGTCTGAGATCTTAAAAACAGAACAGCAAATTCTGTAATAAGCTCACTTTTTTTTAATATTTGAAGAAATGCAATCAGCTGTTAAAAGGCACATCTCTGGTGGGTGCTGTAAAATGACATTCAAGACATTCTTCAGTATTATTGCTGAAAACAGGGGATGCCATCTATAAAACGGTCAGTGTTTGCACACCTTATTTTTATTTTATACAGTCATTTATTTACCCATTTTGTGTGGGCGACTCTTAAAATGCCGGTGGAGGTCAAAGCTAATTTACCTTTTGGAAATTGAAGTAAATGTTCATTTTGTTCAACTTTATCACTAACAGATTAACTTGTAAATGACTCATAATAAAGAGTCTTCTAAATAATTTCATCTGAATGCATTTTATTTTCTAATCCCTTAGTTCAATCTACCAGTGTAATGTAATGCAAGCATTCGAATTCACCATTCTAATCTAGCATCTAAGTTTGTCCTAAAACAATTGATTTTTTTTTTTTCCTTTTTGCAATGCTTAGTACATATGGTAATGCATGGTCACTTGAATAAGTCCAACTCTATGCTACATATGGTCTTTTGTCATTTGTCAAATATCATCTAATAATACCTTGTTAACATTTTGAAGAGCCTCTTACTACATTTTGTTTATAATAAAGTTGTTACCTAAATTTTGACCACAGGTCTCCCGTTCACTACTTTGCTGATAATTTCCAGTTAAATCAAATTATTGATCACATTAACAAATATTCCTATGAGTTCTTTTAAGGTATTCAGAAAAACCTACACTGTTTAGATATTTTAAAAATATTTAGTTCCTTATATGAATATGAATCTTTCACCGGTATGTATGTCTGTGTGCCATGTGCATGTAGTGACAGTGGAGACCAGAAAGGCATCAGATTCCCTGCAACTGAGGTTATAGCTGGGTATGAGATACCACGTGGATGCTGGGAACCAAGCCTGGATCCTCAGGGAAAGCAGCCAGTGTTCCTAATCACTTAGCTTTCTCTACAGCTCCTAGTAGAAAAGTTTACAAAAAGCTAAGCCTTTCTATTACATGGCACCTTAAACATTTGTACACACACAGATATACTTTAAATAAAGATATTCCATTACTGAACTTTACTATTTATAATGCCAAAGAAAGGAAACAAAGATGTTAAAATGTAGTACATTCATTATTGAGGGTTCTAGGGTTTTGGGGTCCTAAAGAAATTTTCCTTTAATTTCCTCACCATTGATCTGCAGTAGCTATTGGACACTATAATCCAAAATTGATGAACACAAAATTGTAGCACATGGCTACAAAAGGCAGAAAAACACACCCATGGGAGCTGAGATCAGGGTGAACAGGATTAAGGCTTTGGCATTTTCAGGACAGATTCTTCCATCATTTCACCGAATTTTGATAAGCCAAGTCACTATGAATGTGGATATGAAACAGGATTGTGGAGGGCAAGACATCTACCCATTTTGAAGTCTTGTTAGCAAAGAAACGTTAAGTACATTATAACTATTTTTTTATATATTCTAATATATTCCGACTGTGTTCAAGTTCATTGAGATGCACAGATCTGAATCTGTACAAGTATTGTTGAAGTGTTACTTTAATCTAACTGCAGATTATACATGTTGTCAAGTCCAGCCCAACCTTTCCCTATTATCTATCCCTGACATAGTGGAGACAGAAGAATAGACAGAAACAGAAAAATAGAGTTGGAAGGGCTCTCAGTCAAAGTAGCCCTGAGTTTATTTCTCAGGGCCTTTTTATACCCAAAGCAAAAGAAGACCTCCCCCTTTCGAGGACACCATGGTTCAAGGCACAGACAGGCATAACCACCTCCTTCTCAAAACATCCAGTAACCATGGCTAATGGAAAAGCATCCTGATATACAGCTTTGGGGAGCAAGATATCTAGCATGACTTTGGCCACATACCCTACCACACAGCCTTAAAAAACAAAATAAACTTGGACTCCCTGACTTTGAATCAAGATGGAAACAAGCCACAAGCTGGAGTCACTGTGGGCTTCCACATCACGAAAAGTCATTTTTATTTCACAGATATTTTTCTAACTTTTTCTTAAGTGAAAAATAGTAAGGGGTTAAAAAGCAATAATACACATGGTAGATTTTCAGCCCCAAGTGACTACCCACCAAAATATTACCTTATGAGCATTCAAACATCAACATTTAAAATTGAATTATTTAGAGTGGGATTGGTACCCCTCTTCAATCTCCTCTTCCTCTAGAATCCATGGACAAGAGGCTTGGGTTTGTTTTCATATCCATGTCCATAAGCTCCAATGTAGCTGGCCTCACTAAACCCCCAGTCCATAGAGCCACACATGGAAGCTAGAAGGCCAGTGCTCTATACAATCTAGATATTGGTTATTCTTCATTAGTTAAAGCAGCTACAGAGATGGGAACACTGCCTGTAGTGTCCCAGGGCAGGCAGTGATCTACAGTCACCAGATTCCATGAAGATAAGGGAAAAAAGCAAGCTAATTGTACAGATAGGCAAGTGTACAGGAGGGGCAAAGCCATGATGCTTATGCCAACACCTGATATATTTAAATAGCTCTTGGAGAGACCTAGCATCTAAATTTTAATCGCGGGATCAATACTCCATCTGTCTGAACAGATAAAAGCTAAACTATACTATTTATAAAGCTAGAGGTCAACCAATATGATTGATTAAACTTACTTTTATACGCAGCAATTACCTGATTCGTTCATTACAATATTTTACACTAACATAAAATAATTACATTTTCATATGCAATACCTGACCCAACACCCATGGGAACCATCTAGTACAGTACTGCTATTGCCTATCTAGACAGAGAGGATACTAGTAACTGACACAGACTTTGTTGTTTTTGTGTCTCTGGTGGTCCAGTGATAAAATGCCTGCAGTGACTGTCACCAAGCATTATAAAAATAGATTTTCAACTTGAAGAAAGAAGAAAATGTATTTTGAGCTCATAATAGTAAACTGCAAAAAGTTAAATGGGGCCACATCACAATTCTAGTTTTGATCATCACGGGGTCCAGACTTTCATGAGGAAGAGAGACCAGAAGTACAATCATCATAAAATGTGGTCAGGGCACCTACTACTTCAATGGAGAAGGGATTACCAAACAAAGCAGCAGCGAGGAAAAGTGGACCTTAATTACCTGTGCTCCAAAATTCAATGCCATAAAACTTAGTGTCAGAATTAAAATTGTGTAGCTGATAATCTTGTTGAGAAGCAATCTGGGCAGAGTGGTTTCTGCTCCGCTGGACCTTTACAAAAATGACTGAGCAACAGCCCAGTAGTAAAGGCACAGGGAGTGTGGGCTTGGGGGAGCTGGGGAGAAGAGGGAAGAATCGGGTGATGTCATGCAGAGAACACTGACCTTCATCTAGGAAAGAAGAAGAGCCGTGAAGATGAGTGTGTGGGATGGATGCACAGCTTCAAGGATGGAGTGTATGGACTAGACCGCACACTGGGGAGCTTTTGAGGGGCCATGAGGTGAGATTAAGAATGCAGTTGGCAACCTTGAAGGTGTACTGCACACAAGCCCAAGGATACTTTCTCTTCACAGTCTCCTTTCTGATGTATTCCCCACTGAATTGTAGTGGAGCCTTCTGAAAGCTTCCTATAGGAGCTCTAGGCAAAGTTAGGAACCATTTTCCCGGGCTCCAAGGAGGTATTTTCAGGACACTTCTTCATATAATCTTAGTGAGAATAAGACTTGAGATTCTAGGAAAGTTCTGGAAGAAATTCAAGCTTGGCTCAGTGCCTACTGTCTTGTTTTTCTGTTCTTGGACTTTGGCACAGAATAGACACTTTAAGCACCATGAAATACGTGCACAGAAAGACAAGAGCCATCTCTTGGCTATCCTGTAACTCCTGGCCAGAGCTCTGCTCACTCCCTTATTTCCACTGTGTTTTCTGCCTTAGCAGCTAAGGACACGCTTCCTAGCTTCACTTCAGGAGGGCCTGTGAAAGGAGGAGAAAAGAGGCTCCATACTAGGTGTCCCCCCAGAGCTAACTGGGAAAATCACTGTGCTTGGAGAGAGTCATAGAGAATGACAGCAGTGTCCAGGATTTAATACAGGACCAAGGCCACAGGAAACAAAAAGCAGGCTTTTGTAAACACATGGGAGTTGGCATGAGCAGAGGCAGGCAGGGTCCTCTGCTATTGCAGAGGATGTACTCTGTTGTTCTGACTGTTCCCCAGAGCTGACAGGGAAAAGGGTGTAATACAAACAACAAAAGCTTGTCACCCTGTTGTGCCTCTGAGAAGCCATCTGTGGATAACAGTTTTGGAGCCTGGTGTCAGAATGACAAGGCACAAAATTATCACATGGGCATGATCAGTCCTAGGGAGTTTTACTGGGAAGATGTGCATCCAATAATTAAAATAACCTGTATTTAGAGTAAATTCTACTAGGTGTGATCAGGGTAAAATGAGGAAAAAATAAGCTGAAAACATCCTTGCCTGCACAACCTGGGAGGAAACTGAGGTATTCAAGCTACAGAAAATTTATTGGAAATTGATTTGTGTCTTATTAATTTCCAAAAGAAACCCTATTTCCTTCTTTTCCAGGGGGCACAGGATACGGTAAATTCACTGTGAAAAAAAGCAAGCCCTTAATTTCACCTAGTGATGAATGACAATGAAAACACAGGTCACTAAACACGGACAACAGAGGAAATAATACTGAAATTTCAGTGTGCACATGTGAGCAGAAAGGAGAGTCGCCATGGTTCGCAACCACTGATAGATGAAATGACTATATCTGAATAATGAAAACCACCTGCCAATTCTTGCTTGTCAATCATCATGAAGCCAGAAGTACCAGGTTACACAAGGAAGTAATTCACCTGAGGACCAAGAGAAGGCATCCGTCTACAGTGCAAGTTTTCAAGACTGTCGCCATCAGCTTAGGTTTTGCCGTGGAAATTCTTCCTTACACATATACCTCTTTGAAAATAAGCTCCTTAATCATTTTTCTATTTATTTGAAGTGATATTAAATATTACTGTGTCTAACTCAAAGATAAGTTTTTCTGCCTTATGTTTTTTGGGGGGTGTGTGGAATTGTGATTTCTTAATCAGTGCAGTTGAAAAGGCTAAATCAACATTTATAGAATGTTGCAGACATACACAATCACAAATTTAACCGTGGAAGGAATAAAAAAGTAATGTTCAGATAAGGATTAAGAGAAAGTTGTTATCTGTCATTTAATTAGCTGCAAAGAAACCCACAGGGACTGAGTTTCAAGTTCTAAAAACTTAGTGTTAAATTAAATGCCTAATGACATGTCACAGTCTGTCATCTGTCTGACAAGTCCTGAGCAGGCCTTGGCTTCCTCCATTACTCAGTGGCAGGCACAGAAATGTGCAAATATGTGATGCTCGGAAAGAAGCTGAGGAGACGCATATGGGAGTATTAGATCCATAGTAAAAACAGGTATGTGCAAGCATGTGGACCAAGGAAGCAGGGCCCTGGCATTTGGTCCAGGGTGTCTGCTACAGAACAGAAGTAGAAAAGATACAGATGAAAGAAGCCTGATCCTTCCCCACATTATATAGAGCACCGTGTGGTTTCATGAACTGACATCCTAACACTTTCCTAGTTTCTTTCTTCCCTCACACTCAAGGGGACCATTATTTACCAAGCCACCAACCATTCTTAGTAAACTGCCAAGAAGTGAGGTATTCACTAGTTTCTCTATAATTTTATTTGGGGGTGACATTAGATAGTGACATATCCTTAAGGTAAGATACAGATAAATGACAGATAGATAGATATGCAGGTAGGTAACAGGCAAGATGCCATGCAGGCAAACAGGTAGTTAGATGATACATAGATAGATAGATAGATAGATAGATAGATAGATAGATAGATAGATAGATGAATAGATAGGTGGATAGATAATAGATAAATAGGAAGGTAGAAACATAGACAGACAGTACCTATCAAAAGCACATGGTGGCCCTTTCGGGGTCTCAGCAAGCTAGATCTTTGTTACAGAACATTAATGTCATTTGAAGGCTTATTTTTAATAAGTTCATTCTTTCATACTGTATGAAGTTTGGATTAAGGTATTTTTAGCAGTAAGGAGTTCATAAAATGATAAATGAAAAGCCTTGCATTCAACTCTGGGTGGTTTTTGCTCTGTTGCTAGTATGTAAGAGTTCATCGCCCACTTGTCTGCTAACACACTGGCCTTGGGTGGTCTGAGGACTACAGACTTTGATCCTCAGTGCCCCGTGCCTCCTTTAACACCAAAACTATTTCTTAATCATGAAAGTTTGAATAAATCCGTAAATGTAAAACCATGTCTTAGATGCAAAGGAGTTCTAGACAGTGGACCTGTATAACTGATAAGAATCTTCACATTTTCCCATTCATTTTAATAAAGGCTATATAAAGGAGAAATGAGGATTAGCAGAGGTGGTAATCAAAAGTTGATTTCTGAAGCATTTATCTGACTTGTTCTATTATTAATCAAATCTCGAGATTCAGATGTTGGGATAAAAACCTGATAGAGCAAGAAAGCAGCAGAAAGAATGATAAGCTGACCCTGTCTCCATGCTTCCCAAATCAAAAGGGCCAGTGAATCTTCCCAAGCTCCTCTATTGTAATCCTAGGTCCTTCAAAATCTCTATGGCTAATTCTAGTCAGCTAGTCACCGATTTCGCCCTCCTGATTCAAGGTTAACTTTGTTCAATAGTTTCAAGTGTCACAGTGTAAACAAATATCCTACAACAGGCTTCTCCCCTTCTCTCTTTACCAATCCTATTAATCCACAAGACCAAAAACCAGGTTATTCCCAAGGTTCAATTCAACACTGTAGTGATGCTGACATACACCTATCAAAGAAAAGGTAAATAATACAGCTGTCCATGCCACTAACTCTGCAGAAATTATTTTTAAGATGAGCTTTCAAGGCCATAAAGAGGTTAATCTGTAATGTTTTCACTCGTTAGGGTGTATTTTTCTGCTTTCGGTTATTCAATATTTAGGGCACTCTGCTGCTAGATTAGATTTTCACAATGTTGTCAATGACGTGTGACTGAACCTAAGATTTTGGCTATACTAAGGGAACCTGTCAAACTCTCCACATATGTTCAGTGATGTTACAAACATGAGAAATGACAGCATATAAATCATTTTAACCTTCACAAATCCTACACCCTCGAAGATCATGCCACAGATCAAGTGACAAGTTTCCTAAGACATGAACTCAGCCATGCCTCTCTTTTTTTCATTTTTAAAATTTTTTATTTAAAAATATTTTTAAAATATCACAGTTCTCCTTTCTTCCCCTTCTCCCATTTATTCCCCAGCTTCCCTCACCCCAGCCTCCATCCACTCCTCAATGAAGATAAAGCCTCCCATGGAGAGTCAACAAAGTCTGGGATATGAAGATGAGGCAGGACCAAGTTCCTCTCTCTGGTATTAAGGTTGAAGAAGGTATCCCCCTGTAGGGAATGGGTTCCAAAAAGACAGTTCATGCACTAGGGATAAATCCTGGTCCCACTACTAGAGGCCCCACCATCTGCCCAAACCACACAACTATCATCTATATTCAGAGGGCCTAGTTCATTCCCCTGAAGGTCTCTCAGCTGTCAGTCCAGAGGCAGTAGCTCCCAGTAGCTTGGGTCATTGTCTCTGTGGGTCTCCCCATCACGATCTTGACCCCTTTGCTCATATAATCTCCCCTCCCTCTCTTCCACTGGACTAGGAGCTCAGCCCGGTGCTTAGGTGTAGATCTCTACATCTGCTTCCATAGGTTGCTGGATGAAGGTTCTATGAAGACAATTAGGGTGGGCATCAATTTGATTACAGGGAAGGCCAGTTCAGACACACTCTCCACTATAGCTCTGAGTCACAGCTGGGGTCATCCTTGCAGATTCCTGGGAAGAATTCCGAGCACTAGGTTTCTCCCTAAACCCAAAATGGCTTCCTGTCAAGATACCTATTTCATTTCTCTCCCTCTTTGTCCCTCCCCTAACTCTACTATTTTATTCCCTCACATTCTCTTTCCACCTCCCATGGACCTCCCCACATGTTCCTAATTTACTCAGGAGATCTTATTTATTTCCCCTTTCCAGGGAAATCCATGGATGTTTTTCCTAGGGCCCTCCTTGTTACATAGCTTCTCTGGGGTTGTGGATTGTAGCCTAGCTTTTGCTTTACATCTGTCCTTTGCTTTACATCTAAAATCCGCTTATGAGTGAGTATGTACCATGTTTGTTCTTCTGGATGTGGGTTATCTCAGGATGATCTTTTTCTAGTTTCATCCATTTGTCTGCAAATTGCAAGATGTCTTTTTTTTTAACTGCTGCTTAATACTCCATTGTGTAAATGTACCACATTTTTTAAATCCATTCTTCAGTTGAGGGGCATCTAGGCTATTTCCAGGTTCTGGCTATTAAAAATAATGCTACTATGAACACAGTTGAGCAAATGCCCTTGTGCTATGAGTGTACATACATTGGGTATATGCCCAAGAATGGTATTACTGGATCATAAAGTAGACTGATTTCCAGTTTCTAAGAAACCACCATACTGATTTCCAAAGTAGCTGTACAGAGTTATCTTCCTACTAGCAGTGGAGGAGTGTTCCCCTTACTCCACATCCCCTACAACATAAGCTGTCATTAGTGTTTTTCATCTTAGCCATTCTGACAGGTGTAGGATGGTATCTCAAAGTTGTTTTGATTTGCATTTCTCTGATGACTAAGGATATTGAACAATTCTTTTAAGTGTCCTTTGGCCATTTATATTCTTCTTTGAGAATTCTGTTTAGACTGGTAATCAAATTTGTAATTGGGTTATTTGGTATTTCACCATCCTCGACTTCAATCTCTACTCTAGAGCTATAGTAATAAAAATAAAACAGCTTGGTATTGGCATAAAAACTGATACACGGATCAATAGAATTGAATTGAAGACCCTGATATAATACACACACATATGAACACCTGATTTTTGACAAAGAAGCCAAAAATGAGCAATGAAAAAAGAAAGTATCTTTAACAAATGGTGCTGGCATAACTAGATGGTGGCATGTAGAAGAATGCAAATAGAACCATATCTATCACCCTGCACAAATCTCAAGTCAAAGTAGATCAAAGACCTCAACATAAATTCAGTTACACCAAACATGATAGAAGAGAAAGTGAGAAATAGCCCTGAACGCAGTGGCATAGGAGATCACTTCCTAAATATAACACCAGTAGCACAGACACTGAGAACAACAATTAATAAATGGGACCTCCTGAAACTGAGAAGCTTTTGTAAGGCAAAGAACACAGTCAATAAGACAAAACAAAGCCTACAGGATAGGAAAAGATCTTCCCCAACCCTACATCTGACAGAGGACTGATCTCTAAAATATATAAAGAACTCAAGAAACTAAATATCAAAATGCCTCTCTTATCTAATTCACAGAGGAGTTCAGTCAGGCTAGGAGTATATACTTTTTTTCTATTACTGTGAGACTGTTCATTCTGAGTGGCACTGGGATGGGGGTGCTGCTCTTTGTCACAACTGAGTGGGACCCAAAAGATTATTGTTTGACACATACAATAGGCAAATAGGAGAAACTAGGCCATTAGGATCTGAGTTTGCATCCGGAGTCTAACATTTAATAAGGTAACATGTGACACCATTTAATTCTCTGTGACTGAAAATTCATACAGTAAGATAAACACAAAACCCAAATAGTTCACACTGCTTGTTTGTTTCAAGATTTGTGTATGGAGATTACTGAAGTAAGGCTACCCAGGACTGGTGCATGGTAACATGTGCTTTATAAAGACGTGACTCTTCCAACTCTGACATCTTCAGTTTTATTCACAGAAAATGTACAGATTTCTGGCATGCAAGATACTAGAATTCCTTTTGATATGTAGAAAAGCATTTGAACAAGTCTTTAATCCACTTCTAGCATAAATGATATTAATATAAGTGTTTCTTGAGCTTCGTCAATCTGACAAAGGCTGGAGCAATCAGGGAAGAGAGAGTCTCAGTTGAGTAAACGCCTGGATAGACTGGTTTGTGGGCAAATCTGATGGACATTTTCTTGACTAACTATTGATATAGGAGATCTCAATCCACTGTGGGAGGTAGGGCCCTTGGCAGGTGGTCTTGGGTGATCTCTCTCTCTCTCTCTCTCTCTAACTCTCTCTCTCTCTATATATATATATAGATAGATAGATAGATAGATAGATAGATAGATAGATAGATAGATAGATATAGATATAGATATAGTGTGTGTATGTGTGTGTACATATACATATCAAAAGCAAGCTGAGCAAGCTGGGGGTTCAATCCAGTAAGCAGCACTCCCCATGGTTTCTACTTCATTTACAGCCTCCTGTTCCTGTCTTGAGCTCCTGTACTGACTAAAAAGTGTAAGGTGAAATAAGCATTTTCTACCCTGTGCTGTTTTATTGGACCAATAGTAAGTAAATGAAGACTACACATAGATTCCTAGGTTAAGTATTACTGAGATCACTGCAGACACTATTATTTAATCAAGAAAAACGAACATTCAAAACTGTGTGCAGAACTGTCCAGAACTAAGAGCTTCTTCCCTTCACTCCAATGTAACCATTACTGAGCAGCTAAGACTGGTGAGCAAGACAGGAGCACTTCTAACATTTTCTAGAGGAAAAGGAAATACAGGAGCACATGCAACAAAGGATGTACGTAAGAAGGATGTTTTCAGAAGAGCAACATACGTTTTTACAGTAATATATTCCTCATGCAATCATCAACACACTAACTCCCTGAAAGGTTTCTAAATTGATATTTTAGGTTAACATTCAGTGTAATGACTATCCTAAGATAATGACTATCCTGTTCATTTGTCTACAATTGGGATGTCTAGCCCAGAGAAAGAATGCATTCCAGGGGAAGTGGGCTGTGAGGTGAGAATTTAATAATAAATAAGGACTTTGCTGGCCTGAAGATTAATGGGAAGCAATGAGACATGGACCTGGGGCAAATCTCAAATTTGTTGAGGCTAAACCAAGGGAAACCTATAATACAAACATAGGAGTCAAGGCATTCCACTAAAGCAGAGTTTTATTTAAGACATATGGTCTTGCTCAAGATTTTAAAATCAAATATTTTGAAGTAATACCTTCTGGATAATCTAGAAATATGTTTCATAAAATCCAATATCTGATCTTAAAGGGTATACCCAAGAGTAAAATTTCATTATGGATATTTTTATACTGCCATCAGTCAAACAATGTCACTTTGCCTCTCAAAAACAGTCAGCCCCAGAAGAATCTGCTCTTTGACATCAAATGGAGGGTTTCATGAGCAATAGTATATGTCTGTTGCTTTCCATTTCCCCTGAAATATCTACAGATTAAAGAAGATACTGGACATGTGATGTTTTTAAGAAGCATTCTTCTAAAAAGCTATGACTAATTCTTACTTTCTTTTTCCAGGCTCTATTTGGTTCATCTTTCATCTTGGTGTGCTTATGGGTCCCATTACCTCCAAGATCACAGATGCACATTAAGCAGTGTAACACAGGCATGTAGGAAGGGTGTTAGGAATGATCACTTGATGCTGACATGCCTAACAAGAAACCTAAATTATGACTTTTATTTCTAGACTTTGAAGGTGAGCTCACTTTGTGAAATCATAAAAATATACAAAGAACTGAGGTAAAGAAAAGATAATAAGGAGGGAAAATATTTTTAATGGTTCAATTTGCCTACTGTCTCTTAATTGAGTGTAAATTGTGTGGAAGAGCTGAACTGTGTCACCACCAGGACCAACGAATACCCTGAGCTCTGCCTGGAATTTGTTATGAGAAATGCATTTGAAAGGCTTAATGAATGAAGAAATGAACGAATGATTAAGCTGCATGAAGCTGAGATGTATGCCAACATGATAAGTGGACTCATATGTAAGAATTTCAATTAAAATACTTGTCTTAGACTTTAAAAAAAAAAAAGAATTCAGTAGCTTAAGGGATTAAGTCTCACTTAACGCATTCTGTCATAGTGTAAAGTTGTTTATCAAAAGTTTGTTCCTAGGCTTTCAAAAATCCCTGGGGCTGGAAGCAAAGTTAAAAGAACCAAGATCAGTGTAGGAAAATGATGATGATGGTGATGATGATGATAAATAAATTTGAGCTGATTCAAAGCTACTAAGATAAACATATGTGCCAAGCAGACTGTATCTTTACCACTTTGGTTTTTGATCTGTGGATTGAACATCTGGATGATTTTACTGCATAGACGATCTTGATAATCATAAGTCAGTCCTAATCCCCCCCAACCTTAAAGAAACCAAAGAAGGCAATCATGATGCTGCAGTAACAAGGGATCTTTAAACTTGACCCAAAATAATGATTACCATCATCACCCAACCCCATGCCATAAGCTACAATTTGATCAATGGATTTTCAGATTTCACAATGGTATTTAGAACTTTCAAAATCACGCAAATTTTTCATCACTTCATCTGACTGTAGCATACTAAAATTGGTTTAGTGTATTTCACACATTAGGTCCTTGATTCTTAAACATAAGAGCCACAAGACTCAAGTCAGCACAAAGTCAGTGGCTTTTGAGTCAGAAGAAATGGAGAGAAATGATGTTCCCATCTCTCTCGAAGGGGACTTCAGGTTAGGGTTCGGGTTATGGTTAGGATTAAGGTTAGAGTTAGGGTTAAGGTTAGAGTTAGTCTCAGGTGCCATGAGAAACAGACAACAGTCAAAACTCAAGGAAGCATGTTCAGACATCCTGAATCTGAAAATTCTTCTTTGCTATATATAGAGAAAAATATATTTCTATAGCAATAGAAAATCATTAGGGCTGATACAGAGCAGATAATGTCTAGTATAAAAGCAACTGGACATTTCAAAATGGTGTCATCTCAGGACGGAGAGACTGCTCAGCAGTTAAGAACACTGGCTCCATTTGGCGAATTCTGTGCTCTCAGCACCCTATGGCACATGGCGGTTCACAACCATCTGTAGCTTCAGTTCTGGGGGATCTGACTCCACCTCTGACTCTGTAGGCACTGCATGCATATGGTGCACATACATTCAGGCAAACACTCATACACATACAATGAAAATAAAATAAAACTTAATAGTCTATTTTCCTCCAACCATCATTTCCATTTTTCTAAATCTTTCTTAGAAATAGATAATTATTTTCTTTCAAGAGTTTAAGAGAACCAATGTTTTATGGAGATTAAAAAATCTTGAGAACTGAATACAAACAGTGTAACCGACACAGATATAAGTGGTGTAGTTATAGATGTGAGTGGTCTAGGTACAGATGTGAGTGGTCTAGGTACAGATGTGAGTGGTTAAGATCTTCTACCAAAATTTTACTGGAAAGTTATTCCCTACACCAACCTCTTAAGCCTCCCATTCCTGACAAATCACAAAGGCAAGCAAACATGAGAGCACCCCAATATATTCATTTACAATTGTGCAAAAGACTCTTTTTGTATCAATTACTAATAATACATTCATGTATAATAGTTCATAATTAATTAATAGTCTTCATACTCATGCACCCACATGTGTTATTCCTCCTACATAATTGTAAAAACTATTTCAAATATATACATATACGAACAGTATAAATTCAATTTTATTATGAGGAAACTAATCAAGCTCTGTGACTGTCAAGAGTCTCGGGTCTAGACTAACAAGAGTTATAAATGGTAGATATAATGGTAATTATAAATGCTCTGGGAGAATTCAAAATTTGTTAGCTTTCCATCAAGTGAGCGTGCATGCTTTCACACAGATGCCAGGAGCAACTTCCAATTACTGAACCACTTACCACTATTTTCTGGTGTGAAGATCATTATGAATCTGGCCAACATGAAATGCCACCTACTTACAAGAGAATAAAGATGCCATTAAATTAACTACTTCAGAGTAGCACTACCTTGTCAGGAATGAGATTCTATCTCAATGATGGATTGTGTCTGGCAACACTCACCTCTTTTTGACGGTACTTAATGGCCAATTTTAGCCTTGCAAGATCATTTCCACTCTGTTCTTCAATCAGACTATTGTCATCACGATAATTAAGAATGATTTCCAGCTCTCTGGAACTCCGTGTCTGATCTAGGAGGTCCTTAGCAAATTGTTTACATTGTCTAGACAGCTCCTCATATTCCGACTTGAACTCATTCTCCACTTTGCTCAGTTCCTGCAGCTCCCAGCTTAGCTGAAAGGCAGTGAGAAAAGGGTCTTCGCTTGACAGGGCGATGAGCGAGGGACTGGCCAACGCCTTGTAGATGTTGAGCCTGGACCGTGAGTGCCTGAGGCTGTCCACATCTGAGCTGGAGACACACTCGACGCAGTTACAGCGGACTTCGTGAGGTCTGGGCACGGAGACACCTTTCTGGACCAAAAGTTTGATTATCTCATAATTATTTGTATGTGCGGCCAAGATGATAGGTGTAATGTCCGGAGTGAATTCAGAAAACTGCTTATCAAGGAGAATGGGAGGCACCTGGGAAGAGAATGAGGAAGAGGTGTGGGTTCCTGCTCTTAAAGCTTCTGAATTTCAAACAGCAAAGGGCAGCTGTGCTGAGCAAGGATCATAAATCATTCGTCATGTCTCCTTGCAGAAAAGCTTTTTCCCAAAAGACAAAAAAAAACCTAGAAAAAATATAATCCCAATATAATAAAATATCCTCTCTACAAAATAAATTGTGCCTTTTTTAAATATTAAAATAGATGACAATAGAAAGTGTTTACAAAATGAAAAGACTTCCTTACTCCTAATTTATTTCTTAACAAATAATCTTTTCCACAGACACTGGTTTGATAATTAAGAAATAAACTTTTAAAAAGTTACAAAAATGTGGTTATTAAAGCCAAAATCCCGAGGGTGGAGAGATGGCTAAGTGGTTTAAGAGCATCGGTTGATCTTCCAGAGGACCCAGGTTCGGTTCCCAGCACCCACGCGGTAGCTCACAACCATCTGTAACACTAGTTCCAGAAGGTTCAGTGCCTTTTTCTAGTCTTTGTGAGCATGAAACACACAAGGTATACATACATACCTGCAGCTAACACTCAAGTAGAGATCAAATGTCTCCCTTAGTTTTACTGTAAAGATAATGATATTTCTAATTGAATCGTTTTAACATCACACAGCCTTGGAGTTATCTGCACACACAGGGACTCACACAGGATTCCCTCAGAAGCCAACTGCTATTCCCAGAAGTCATCTGTGTTTTTCATAGTGAAACCGCTTGGCTCCAACCTGAGACACAAAGAACTTTCAAAATCTATACTGTGATACTTTATCCAAACTTAGAAATATCTGTCATTATAATATGTATTTTGTATACTAATAATAAGATAGGTAATTTTAAGAGTGAAATTGATCAAAATGTGACATCTATTCAGTATGTCTTTGTTCCTTCATGTGCAGAATTTGTTAGAATATGTCCTACTTACAGAAAAAAAAAATGTGCCCAGAGTATTGTTTTGTGTATCACAGATGCTAAAAATAACATCAATATTCTTTGTTTGTTTATTTGTTCTCAAGATGGGATCTGACTATGTATCTCTGGCTATCCTGTAACTCACTATGTAAACCAGGCTGGTCTTGAACTCACGGTGATCTACCCTGTCTCTTCCTCTGGGATTAAAGACATGTGTCACCAAACCCAGCTAGTATCCGTATTCTAATATGACTATTCTTCTTAATTGGGCAAATAACATGTGAACAGGTTTTTCTAACTGTGTTTCATGTAGAATAGTTTAGCCTCATAACATGAAGTTTCTATAATTCATGAATCTTCTGCATGCTCCAGCAGAGAGTACAAGAAACAGAAACTTTATAAAACAGACACTTTTTCCTAAGTTGTTTAATCAAAACTTGTTGGTTTCTGCAATTTAATTTTTTTCCTCAGGTTTAATCTTATGATGTAATTATACTAAAACTTTTCTAAAACTCAGAATATAAAGAAATTCTCCCTCATTTATGCAGATTTCTTTGATTTTTCTAATTCAAATCAACTTAAAATTAATTTTTAAATACAATTAATAAATGTTATTTAGAATTTGAAATTCATATCCACACTCAAGGCCTGATTCTATATGAGCTACTTAGACAAAAACAAGTGGTATTTTTATAAATGAATCAGTTAGTGAACAGATGCTTGGATGGATGGATTGACGGGTGGGTGGGTAGCTTAAATTACAGTCTTATCCAATAAAATTCAATGGTATCATTGAAGACTAATATACAGCTCCAGAAGAGTAAGCAGTGTGCAGACTGCCAACATCCAGCAAAGCAACTGGTTTCAGTGGAAGGTAAGGACTTGCTAGCAAGCCCACAGTCTGTCCGTGAAGCAAAGGTCAGTGAGCCTGCTAAGTGGCTGTAACTTTAAATGCACTAGTGGTTTGACATATGATGAAACCTTGATCTAGGAATAGTTATGAAAGGCAGCTGAAAGTGAACTGGCCACCATTACACGCTTAAACCACCAGATAGATGCAAAGCTCTTTCATTTGTGTGGCATGAACTGACAAAATCTGAGGCTTCTGTGGGGCCTAATGTAAAAAGAATACTATTCCAAATAAAGAGTGCTGTGCACTGTGTAGGGGAAAGCATTTAAATATATTTACAACACATGTATGTACACACATGCATATGTACAAACACTTCTCTACTAGTAGCTTCAATGGATATAATGAAAGGTAATTAAACTGTGAACTAGTGATCAGCATATCATAAACATGATTTAATAATAATGTCATTAAAATTCATTTTTACCTATATTCATAATTTAAAAGAGCTGCTGCACAGCTATTTATTCATTTAGGAGCTAGAAAAATTAAAATATATCTCTTTCTAGCCATATATGTATTTTATTTTTTAATCTAGCATATCTTAAGTTTAACTATTTATATACTACACTCAGTGGTTTTAAAACAACACATGAAATTGGGAGATACAAGTGATTGTGTTGGAAAAATGAGAGGACAGAGTGGCTGTGGATTTCACCAAAACACCTAATACACATGGTTCAAATTTCCAAACAATAAAAATTGCCTTAAGTCCCATTGAATTGAAATCTGAATATTCAGTGGAAGTTTTTTATTGCAAAGCACTGATTAAACAATTTATCATTTAGAGAAGAAGCTGAAAAAATTAGACTTTCAGAAAAGAAAAGTATCACGTTTAATTTTTTGAAACAATACAGTGATTTTTACTGAAGGAATGAATGTTCTATCCTTATGACTGTAGGGAATATCAAGTGAAAAAGAAGACCATAACATCATGCTGAGATTCTTTATAAAAGGAAATATCTGGCAAATGTCTCATGTAAGTAAAAGAAATGTAGGAGAATTCAAAAGGTAAATGAAGCATAAAAAGCAAGGAAGATTCTTAAGAAATAATCAGTCTGTGGAGAACTGACCAGAGCTCCGCTGTGGTGAACCAGTGTCCCAGGTTTAGACATGCCTGCTAAGATTCTGGGATGCCAAGGTATAAAACCATTTATTTAAATCACCAGTGTTGATTATGGTACAATAACTGAGACCAGACACTACAGTATTGAGTATTCTCACTGCAAGGAAATCACAAATGGCCCAGGTGCTGGGTCTGCTTAGCCTGCACACAGGTCCCTAAACTTGAATAATTATATATGTCAAAAAGTAAATTTTAATAAAGAAATGAGGCAAGTCTGTCTCTGACAGCTCACAACGTCCTATGCATGATAAAGCTACCGGACTCTGTGTTCAACGCACTCACAAGGTCCAATTAAATGTTCCTAAAGAAAAAGTGAAGGAGTTTCTCTAAATTAGCAATATGCAAAACATAACATATTATACAAAGAGTTTTTAACATGGAAATTACTAATGACAAAAAATATAACAATCATGGATGTGGTAAAGAAAATTAAAAACCAGAAGAAAACATAAAATCATATTATTTTGAATAAGAAAAAAATATAGGAGAGATCTATTGGCAGCAGGTGGTGATGTATAACAGACAGACTCACAACTGGCCACAGCACACAACCAGGCACAACACCCAGCTTTAAATGGGAATATATACCTCAGGGCCTCCTCCCAAGACTCAGAGATCACTGAGGAAGAGGAACCGGAAAGTCTGAAGAGCCAGAGGTGGTGTGTGAACACATGAAAGAGTGTCTGCAGATTGTGAGAAGGCAGCTGCACAGGTGAACTCAAAGCAGCTGCAAAGCATGCACAGGACCCATGTAAGCCCAACAGAAAGGGGAGGGAAGAACCAAATCCCACCCTGAGCTAAGGAGCGATTAGCAGCTAAATGCTGAGAGAGATGAGTCAGTCAGTCTTCTCTAGGAGTGTAACCTCTGGTAAGAAGACCACAGTCCAGTAGGAGGCTATATATATAGGATCACTTAGTCAACACAAATGTGTCTTGATAGGCTTTTATTCTTCATAGATTACATCTTGATAATTTCCTCTTTTCTTCTTACCCAGTCCCTGTCCCCACCATCATGTCAAATTCCATAAAATACATGTAATTTATACAATTTTGTTGGAATCTTTTTTATATTACAAGTTTATGAAATGATAAGCATTAGTTAATATGGAGGAAATATCTAAAAATAACTAAAAATTATGATACATAATATGCTTCAAGAATATAGAAAAAATATGAATTGCTTGAACAGCTATTTTGCCAGAATGATCCCTGAGGATTATCCATCATACCTTTGCATGTGAATCGTGGAGATTGTACTCTTAAGGAAAAGCAGATATTTATTAAATGACACTTGAGCAATTTCCCCCCAAACCAAATTAGGTCTTTAATTCAGTTTATAACAGTAAATTTGTGTGAAGTAAATATTTAAATATTTAAACTAAAAAGTAACATAATTTTAGAAAAATAAATAAGTAGCTATGTAGCCCTGGGGTTAAGGAGAATTCTTTCAGGAAAGTATAAACATGGAATTGAAACTTGAATATTTTATTATTCAGTCCTTGCATGCAATGTTGAAAAATTTTAATATAAACTCAGAAAATGAACTAATAAACAACAAAGAGTTCATGCAACACAGGAAACACATTTACAGTCCCTGTTACCAGAAAGTCCCGTGCCATGAAAGAGACACATGGATGGCTCTAAACATCTTCCTCACAGGAGAAAATCAAAGCATCTGAAACAAAACACCAGGCTATTTCTCATTAGCAGTAACACAAAAGAAAATTAAAAGAACATCAAAATGCACTGTGCTCCTGCCATCTTGCCAAACTGACATGCTGTGGAGACTAGTTCCTCCACTAACAGAGTGTGAGTTTTCATAGTCTTGTTGGAGGATGCCTGCTGTTTATGTGATTTCTGAAACCCATACTTTTCATGCCCGAGAACACTTCACCCAGACAGGCATGGTGACAATATGTCTTTACACAACGACTCTCCTTAGCATCCAGATTCAACAAAGCACACATCAAAAGCTTTTGAAAAAAATAATGTTTCTACTGGGGATTGAGAGATGGCTCAAGACTTAAGAGCACTTACTGCTCTTGCAGAGGACCTGGGTTCAACTTCCATCATCAAAGTGGTGGCTCAGAACCACAGTAACCCAAGCTTCAGGGGATCTGATGCTGCCCTCTAAGCTATGTACATTTTGAGCACACATGTGAACAGAGATATAGGCAGCCAAAACATTTAAACACATAAAATAATAAATAAATAATAAAATGTTTTGTAATATGTATCTATACTGAATATATACAAACTTTTTTTGGTTATTATTGCTCCCTAAGTAAAAATTCTAACTAATTGTGGATTATTTATACTTTATTAGGTATTAAAAATAATTCAAAATTAGTGAGTATGTGTGGAGTTAATATGCAAATACTACCCTTTTTTAAAGGTCCTGTAGGTCATACACACTAGGAGAATCCGGTGTCCCATGGACAGCAAAAGAAGGCTGTGTCATTGTCATGATAGAAATTTTGGAATCACTTGCATGTTTTTCAAAAGACAAACATCTGAGAAAAGCAGTTTTTCTGCATTAAATATTACAACAGCAGATATTTGAAGTAGAAAACATATTGTCTACATTGCTCTACCGATGCCTCTAAAATCCCATTTTGTAATACTAGAGAACTGTTATATAGTTGTTTATGGAAAGGCTCTTTTTAAAGCCTCGTTAAACATTAGTTGAGCATCTGCACTGTGGCAGACATGTCCATTGTCTCAGTTGATGAGCAAAGACTCCAGCAACAGGGGACCTGACATGTTAGCACTTTCTTCATATCACACTTCGGCGGCCAGTTCACTGCAACCTCAAGTGTCCTGTTGATATTTTCTTCTCTTTCCTCTTACCCAACTGTATCAAACATCCAGAACTCAGTCCAAACATTCTCACTGCGTCGATGAGCATGGTAGAGGTTGCCTATATTTACACTGGCTTTTCTTGCCTTTGATGTGGGCAGCTGACAGGAGGGTATTATTAATTACCCATGCAAGGAGAGAAACACGCCCTGGTGAGAACATACGTGCATACTATGGACCATTCTATTTTCCTTGTCTCCTTGAAGGCTCTTTATAAAAACCTCCAAAGCTATGGTAAGTGATTCACTTAAACATTAATAACAATATCCATATGTATCCATTTTCACATTTGCAAATAATTTTAATCAGGTTTAAACTATATTAAACATACCATTTTATGGCAGACTTACATAAAGTACTACTTCAAATGAAAAATATTGACCAAAAGAAATGCCATCGACGTGGGGAAGTTCAGGGGTCACATGGGAAATAACAGCATTGTTAACTTCAATGGCAGACATTAGAGATAAGAATCCTTGAGTCAAGTGGAATAGGTTGTGGGCACACATGTTTCAGATAGGTGTCACGGAAATGTGCCTGGAGTATGATGATAATGATATAACAGCTAACATATGAAACACCATATGCATGTAGATCTTTGTGCTGTGACCTGTGCTGGGAACGTGTGTCTTATCTTGGTCAATCTTCAGGATTATTGTTTGGAGATAAATGTTGTATTTTATTCAAATGAGAATAGCAAGTCTTAGTGAAATGAATGACCTTGCCCATGGCCATACAGAAATCTATAAAGCCTGAATATAGTCTCTAACTTCTCTGACACAGTATATATTTCTGTTTTAAATTTTACTTTTTATTTGTGTGTGTGTGTGTGTGTGTGTCTGTCTGTCTGTCTGTCTGTCTGTCTGTCTGTCTGTGTGCCTGTATGAGTACATTCATTGCCAAAGGAGGGTGCTGGTTCCTCAGAGCTTGAATTACAAGTAACTGTAAGCTGCTGGGCATGGTGCTGGGAACCAACTCTGGTCCTTTAGAAGTGCACCATGTGCTCCTAACTGCGGAGCCATGTCTCCAGCCCTGACAAGAAGTATCCTCTGGCTGAGGCAACTGTGACTGAGGCAAGAATTGCCCTGGCACCAGGACAGGGTGATACACATTAAACCCTGCCTCAACCACTTTGAGATGCATGAAAATGGCAAAGGCCGTTAATATCTTCTCATTTCTTCTCTCCCAGTTTCTAATGTAGACTTTATTTCACACCTTCCTCATTATAGATTAGGATTTGGAGGAGCACACATCAAGGACTTCTCGAAGTTTATTCCCACATGTTTGTAGTAAAGATAAAAGGTGAAAGCCTTTTGATTGCTATAAATCACTAAGCAGAGGGAAGTATGTATGACAACCCTGGGACTGTTTGGAGAAAGAGCAGAGAGAACTGTCTTGTTCACTCTCTCCAGATTCACTTGCTTCTCCTCATATAAACACAGTCCCAATTATAGTGCTGGATTCAATTTGCAAGGTAGAGCATCCATTTCCTGGGGGGCAGTTTCATAAGCATATATGTCAAAGTTTAGAAAGCTTTCTGTTACTAGAATTTTAAGCTATCTCCCCAAAACATGCAGATCCTTGTGATGAACTGCTATGCTCATGCCCAAAATAATAAGCTCGAATATCCTCTGTCTGTACAGGTACCATAAGTAACAGTGAAGGAGAATTGATTGAATGACCTTTAACAAGCTGTTAACAGGCTGAGTTTAAATGTAACTTCCTAAGAACTATGAATTATACACTAATTCTGGCCCATTAACGGAGTTTCCATTTATCTTGACTATGTTTTGCCATCTCCATTTTGGAATTTCCCGGTCCTTAGACATCCATGGCTGTTTTTATTGGCATGCTAGTGTGTGAGCATAAGTATTGTTGCATTAATTGAAGTTTGCAGAACGCTACCTGGAGAACCATCTGTTAATCTTCAATTTTCTCATTGGCAAAATGCTGAACGTCGTCTTGACTTGAGATTCTTTAAGAACTAAAGTCAAATTCAACATAAAAGCATTCCATGCAGTGTTTATAAAACGTATCTGTTACCGTTGTTGGAGTTGGCATCTCCACTGTCACTGTAACTTCTAGGTAGCTTTCTTTGTCTCAGCAGATGACACTGCACTCTGGAGTGGTTGCTTCCAAGAATCAATAAGCTCAATGTCCTTTCTTTTCACACATGTATTCTCTACACAGCATTAGCTGCTCCTCTGACCTTAATTGTAGGTTGTATATGTGCAATTCTATGTCTCTCGCCATTCAATAAGCTGGAGCACTTGACATGCATTCTGTCAACTTTCAGGAATATAGCAGTGTGGTAATGTCCTTGTCTTTATTCAGAGAAATAATAAAGGCACAGTTCCTGAGTAAAGGGTTAAGGGATTTATTAAAAATGGGAAAATGTTGAGTTCACAAAGGAAATGACAGTGGAGTAAGAAGAGAGGCAGCACAGGAGAGAGAAAAGTAAGCTAAGCCTTTTCTGACAGAGGGAAATGAGACTGAAACAGTGAGCGATGAGAGGGTCTGGCGAAGCTTGTGACTGAAGGAGGAACACTCTTGGAAGAGAGGATTGTACCTACAAAATGACAGAGGCAGCTTATACCTTTAAACCACTGAATAGCAGGACAGTTTGTGGCAGAAAAGTTTAGATGGCAGCAGTAGATAAAAGTAGAGGATGCATGTGAGATTTGACCCAGTTTCAGAACGGTGATGAAATGAAAAGGCGTTGGACATTTTGAACAAAGAGACAACATGACATGGCCGTATGAAGCAGAGCCACTCTGGCATTTGCACTAAGATTGAGCTAAAGGGATGGGGACACACTAAAGAAGAGAAGGATGGTGGGAACAAGGGAAGAGAGAAATGACAGGTGGAGAAATACTGGATAGGTGATCGAAAGTGAAGCCATTGAGATTTTGATGATGGAATATTATGGGATGGGAGATGAAATTCCACACAGAGAGACCAAGGAAGACCAAACACCCATACCTGAGCAGAACACAGGCCAGCTTCTCAAAAATCATCCTCAGAGAAGAGGTTCAGAGACACAAAAGAGTTCAGGATATAGTCTCTGCATGTTAGCCTTGAAATGACATTAGAAATGTGGACCTCCGTATTTGACAGTTATTGACATACAGTATTTAAAGTTGTGAGCCCGAATGTCAGTTTGTTAAGTGAGAAGTGAGTGCAGGGAGAAAATAGAAAATAGTAGTTCGAGATTTGAACTCTCTGACATTTCAAAATTTAGATTTTGAGAACATGAGCAAGGCGCTGTAAAGGGTATCTAGAAAATAGACAGCAAGACAGATGATTGTGCAGCAGGAAAGGCAGGCTGCTGAGGAAGGTGTAACGGAGTAAGTATTTGAGCGTCCCATTGACAGCCAATTCTATTAATACAAGAAAGCATGAGAAGCATTACTTCCAGAAGTAGGAAATATGCCTCATGGCCCTACTGAATGTCCAGGGAAAGAAGTAAAAGAAGCTAATCATGAAGTCAAGTGTGGGTCACAAGTACTCACTTGAAATGAGTCATCATGTCTTCAGAATGAAGCTAGTCCAGATGGCTGAATGCCTTTCTTCAGCCCTCTCTGGATCCCTGGTTACAAGACAGAGGAGGCAGAGACTGGAATTTTGTCAGATAATATTACAAAAGAAGTGTGATAGTCAACTATCCGTTACTGTACCAAGAACTTGTGACAATCGGCCTTAAGAGACAAAAGGTCTATTTTGGCTCAGGTTTAAAAAATTCATGGCAGATTTCCTGTTGCTTGGGCCTGTGGGGAACAGCATCATGGCCACAGAGGGACATGGATCTTATGGTACACTACCCAGGACATACCTCCTCTCACTGACTCCACATTTAAAGGTTCTGTCAGTACAAACAGTACCATGAGATGTTGCCTAGACTTTGAATACATTTTGCAGATACACACTACAATAAGGCATGACCAAAAGCCTGTGTGTATATGAGAGGTCACAATAATGAACTACAAGTTTGTGAAGCCGGAAGTAAGTGGAAAAAGTTGGAATATGAGTTCTAGAAAAAGGGAGGAGGAGCAAAATCATGAGGCTACAGAAAATTTTAGCAATAATCAATGCCAGTTCTGTGGAGAGACATGGAGTGTGGTGAGGTTCAAAATGGTATTTGCCAAGCAAAGTAGGTTAAGCAAAGCCAGGGTCTGAGTTACTATGTGTGTAATCAGAAGATGTTTTACAAACTATTTCTGAGGTGTATGATGGTAAATCTGAGTCTAAAATCTTAAATCAAGTAAGAGGTATGTTAATAACAAACAAAACAAACTATAACTGGACAGAGAGTTAGAAAAAGACGTGCAAAGAGACCTGGAAGAAAACACACCTACTGAGTGACAGATGCCTGCAAGAGGGGCTCAGACTAGAGAGGAACCACCACCTTCAATAGCAAATAAGGAAAATAAAAGTGACGTTATCCAAGAACTCCAGATATGATCAAGATACATAGGCTAGAAAAAAGTGCTGAGGTAAACATGGGAGACATAAGAAATGAAGTAAATCTAAGAGAGAAAATTACCTGAACGAGAGGTAAACACAAGAGGCATTCAGAATCTCAGAGGACCAGAGAATCTCTTCAGGAGGCACAAGCAGAGTAACTTGTTGTGAGGCATTATAGCAAGAGGATGAAAACACAAGTCAGGAAACAATATCCAAAGATCCAGGGGTTGAAGGGAGAGCTCAGTTGTCCTCAGGACCCATTAACAAAATAAGGCATGGTGAACATACACGTGTGATCCCAGTACTCACGAGGTATCCCTGGAACTCACTGACCAGTTGCTTATCCTAATTGGAGAACACCAGGCCAAAAAAAAAAAAAAAAACAAAAAACAAACAAAAAAACAAAACAAAACAAAACAAAACAAAGAGGAAGAGAACTGAGGAATGACAACCAAGGGACCAAGGGTGACCTTCTTATGGACACATGTGAATACAGAGTACATGGAAACCCATAGCTATGCACTCACATGAGTATATACCTAAAAACAATCATCATGCATACAGATACACACATGCATGTCACACACACACACACTGCAAAGGGGAAAATATCAATTTGCTAACATAGGCAGAATTGATGTGGGATGTCTTTCTGTATGCTGTGAATATCATTCATCAATAAAAGGACGGTTTGGGCCTATGGCAGGCATCTTAGAAGTAGGCAGGAAATCCAAGCATATATAAAGGGGAAGGAGGGCAGAGTCAGAAGAAGAAACTATCCAGCCGCCCAAGAATCAACATGTAAAAGAAACACAGGTAAGCCATAGGCCATGTGGCAAGACAGATTAATGGAAATGGGTTGAGCTAAGTGCAAGACACAGCTAGTAATATGCCTGAGCCAATCAGCATATAATTAATTAATATAAGTGTCTGAATCATTGGGAGGGGGGGCGGCTAAGCAGTGGCAGACAGAGCAGGTCTTAACCATGGGGCTAGGCTGGGTCAGAAACCAGAATTACACAGAATTATCAACATAAGGTCAGATCTCCAGTTGATAGGCTAAAACTTAAACCCAGAAAGTAAATAACTGTCAGCTAAGATGAGGATATCAAACAAAACTATCTTTTAAAAAAACCTAACAGGGAAATTCAAGCAAAGCACTTGACCACAAAGCAGCATGCTGAAGTCTTAGATGAATACAGTATACAGAGAATAATGATAGTGTCAGTCACAAGAGCCCAGGAGAGAAAAATCTAGAACAAATGGAGGGTAAAGCAAAGAAGTAATCTAACAGGCCAACCAAGTCTGATATCAACAAGAAATAAAGTGGAGAATGGTAGTCTAAGCCACCAGAAAAAAAAAAAACAACAACAAGAATTAGCAAATATATGTCAATAATAAATTTAAATGCAAATGCCTCAACCCACTATAGAAAGACCCACAATATCCAATCATATGTTGTCTCTAAGAAATGCACCTACTGTTAAGACATCTATAAATTTAAAGTCCAAGGATTGATGCCAATTTTTGAAATGAGCAGAAACCAAACATAATCTACTCTAGCTATTCTAATAGCTGGTGTTATAGGCTTCAAGCCAAGATTATTCTTAAGAGATAGCAAAAACCATATGTATTCATAAAAGAGAAAAGATTCAAGAGGAAGTTATAACAGTTATGAAAACACATGCACTTCAAATTTCATAAAACAAACAATAATAGACATTAAATGTCAAATGTATCCTCATACAAAAGGAGGAAATAATTTCAGTACCTTGTTCTCCTTTTTCAATAGCTCATTCAAAATAAAAAATAAATCAAGAAATGTTAGAGTTTCACAACACCATATATCAAAGGGACCCAACAGATATCTGTAGAATATCACATCTAAATGAAACATGACAGATAACCTTCACTGTAGCCCACAGAATATCTAGAAAAATACTGGGTACTTTCCTAAACAAATATAACCTACCAAAACTAAATCAAGAATATAGAAATAACATAAATAGCGACAAAGATTGGAGTGTAGTTGTAATTTTCTTTGGGCTGCCAATCAGCTCCCAAATAAACACACAGAGACTTATTAATTATGAACGTTTGACCTTAGCTTAGGCTTGTCGCACTAGCTCTTTTAACCTAATGTAGCCTGTTTCTCCTCATCCACACTTTGTATTGGGGCCTTTTACCTTTCATTCTGCGTGTCCTGCTTTTCTGCTTCCTCTCTGCTTGGCTGGTTGGCCTTTGGCTCCTCTTTGGCCTCTCCTTTTCTTTCTCCTTCGATCATAATTCCTCCTCCTATCTACTCCCTTTTCCTGAAAGCCCTGACTTTATATCCTCCCTTGCTATTGGCCACTCTGCTTTCTATTAGACCAATCAGGTGCCTTGGACAGACAAGGCGATAAACAGACAGACACACAAAAACTCCAGCAACACATCTTTACATAGTTTAAAAAATATTCCGCAACATTAAATCAGTGATAAATGGTTTCCTAGTGATGAAGGATTCAAGACCAGATGAATTCAGCCCTGGATTGTTGCAAACATTTAAGGAAGAGCTAGCACCAATGCTCCTCAAAAATCTCCCATAAAAGACAAGAAACAGAGCTTTACCAGCTTCATTCTACAAATCAGCTATTACCCGAAAGTGGGAAACATAACGGACCACAACAAGAAATGGAAAAGCTCAAACAAAGAAAATGGTAAGCAAATTTCCTTGTTGAATGTAGATGAAAAGCTTCACAAGATAATTCTTCAAACTAAAAATAAAACACCATTGATAAGATCACACACCATCACCAATTTGGTATCACTTGAGGAATACAAGGTCGGTTCAATATATACAAATCAACAAATGTAATTCAGGACAAAAATAGAGTTAAGGACAGAAATCAATGATCATTATTATCAATGCAGAAAAGACATTCAACAAAATTCAGTGCTCCTTAACGATAGAAATTCTAAAGAAAGCAGGAATAGAAAAATCATCCCTCAACACAGCAAAGACTATCAGCACTAAAATCCATAGTCAATATTATTATTCTAGACTATTAAAACCTGAAAGCATTTCCTCTAGACCCTTGTTTGAAAGAAAAGTAATAACGCTCTACCTTCTTATTTGGTATAATGTTCAAATCCTTTGCTAGAGCAATAAGAGATTAAAATAAAGTAGATTAAAAAGAGAAAAGGTGGGAATAAATTTATTATTTGTAGATGACATGACCCTGTACATTAAAGAACCTAAACATTCTATCAGGACATTCTCTGACCCAATACACTTTTTAGTAGAGTAGCAGACTATATGATAAACTCATAAAATTAGTAGCTTTTCTATGTGTGAATAATAAAATTAAATAATGAAATAAATAAGAGAAATTCCATTAATACTTAAAAAAAGAAAAGTATAGTACTAACCAAGAAGGAAATTAAGTTGAAGATACCAGAAGAAGTAAAGAACTATCAGGGCCCTGGGTTGGTTAAATGAATATTGTGAAAATGTCTGTGTGCACACAGTTAATCTACAGACTCAATAAGATCACCAACAATAATCCCAATTTATGCCTCACAGAACTAGAATAAATAGTTTCAAAGTTCAAGTGAAATCAGATCAGACCCCAGGTATCTAAAGCAACCCTCAGTGTAAGTGCAAAGCTCTGGGCATCACAGACCTTGATAATAAATTATAGAACCATGCCAACAGCACAACATGGCACAGAACATATACACAGACCAAGTGATGAGGACCAAGGATACAGAAATCAAATCATACAATTAAATTTGTCAAAAAATTAATTGAGCAAGCTACAGCCTCCTTAACAAATGGTTCTGCGGTAAAAGGCCTTAGCACAAATGCTTAAAAAGAGAAACGATTCCAGATGCAGGCACACACGGGGAATTCTGGTACAAACTCCAACAATACAGGAGATAATTCCACTCCAAGGACTGACTAATGAGATTACAAGAAATTAAAAAGCTCTTTCTCGACAAAGGAGACAATCATGACAGGGGAAACTGTCATGTGCAGAACTGGAGAAACAATCTTTGTCAACTACATATCAGACAGAGGCTCCATATCTAGGATACACAATGAACTGCAAAAATTCAACAGCAAAAATGGAATCATCCAATTAATGTGCAATTTACTATATAGACATTCCCAAATAAAAGAAATGTAGTGAGTAAAGACTTGAAAAGCTGTTCAACATACCATAGGGTAAATTCAAACTTTGAGATTGGATCTCATCAAGAAAACAAATGATTAAAAATTGCCGGCAAATGCATTAGGAATGATGAACACTAATTCACCACTAATGAGAATGTAAAATTATGCAGCAACTACGAATTCAGTGTGGAAATTCATGAAATGATTGGAAAGAACTCCCATATGACCCACTATACCATTCTTTGTTATAAACCAAAAGGCCTAAGTCAATATACTATAAAATATCTGTACACACACATTGTGAGTTCTCTATTCAAAACAACTAGGAAATGAGACCCCATTGAATGTCCATCAACATGAATAGATGAAGAAACTGTGGTACAGTCACATGATAGACCTTCATGCAGCCAGAAAGCAACAGTATATAGATATCTGCAAAAGCATGGAAGCAACTAAAGCCAGAAAATAAAAATACTCAAATATTACGTGTTTTCTTTCAACATTTTAAACTCAATTCAAAATGATATACTTGTGCACATAAAATATGAATGTAAAGATGATAATTGCTTTTGGAATTTTCCTCACCAAGTATAACTAATTTACTTTTTTAAAAAGATTCATTTCTGAGATAAAGGGTTTTATTTCACTGTGTTGATAGAGCACTTCCTGATGAAAAGTGCATAATTAGCAGATGTGTTTTGATGCTTGCCATTCAGCACTACACAGAATTACTCTGGTCAGTTTTGTCATATGTATTGTACATTTCCTTTCCCAAATATTTTTGATCTTACTGTTTTATTCTAAATATACAAAGGAGCACATTCTTTAAACTTAGTGTAGAGTTATTTCACTTTGGGAAAAATAAATATTTTAAAACATCTTTTGGTGCTTAGCAATCTTTCCAAATTAGTCTTCATTTTTCCATTTCATACTAGATTTGTAAAAACTGAATGAATACAGGTATACATTCATGGGGGTTGAGAGAGTTATGTCATCCTGTTATTTGAGGTTTCAATAAAGGGAACAGAAATATGAAACAAAATACAATATGCATTAATTTTTAATGGATATTACAACATTTCTCTGTCAAAATCGAATAGCCTGAGTCTCTTCAGTTGGTCAAAACTGTCACACTTGGGGCTGGAGAGGTGGCTCAGCAGTTAAGATCACTGACTGCTCTTGCAGAGATCTTGGGTTTCCAGCATCCACATGGCAGCTCACAACTATCAGTAATTCCAGTTCCAGGGGATCCAACGCCCTCTTCTGGTCTCCATGGACACTGCATGCATGCAATGCACATATATACGTGCAGGCAAATGACCAAACACAAAATAAATAAATCTAAAAGTAGCATATCAATCACATGGATTGTCCTATACTTTGGAAGAGAGTTAGGGCAAGAAGTTAGGGACAAAATGTCATGAATCTTCACATCATAATGCTCCGTGATAGAAGAACTCTCTCAACATGTATGTTAAGAGAATGAGAGCTTGTTGGTGAAATATGGTGATATACTAGCTACTGTATACTTTTACCTATAGCTTAATTTAAGAAATATATGATAAATACTGACAATTCACTCACAAACTTTCTCAGTCATAGCAGATATGAAATAGAATGAATAACAACAGTAAAATAAAGTAAAAAAACAAAACAAAAAACAATGGACCCTCTGGCAGCAAAAGGTACATCAATGTCTTCAAAAGATAAAATGCCCTGATTTAAAAATGGTAGGGCAGATGCAGAATGGTCCTAGCATATGCAGCAGAAAAAACTGATGGAGGCTCACACAGGACAAAGGCTAATGCTAGATATGTGACTGAGTCAGTTACTTTAAATGTGCTCTAAGAGTTGAGAATGGGGTTGTTTTCTGTGTCTGCCCATTGGCTGCCATGATATAAGCCATTTTTCTCCTTAACTTATTTCCACTGCCTCGCCACAGGTCCTGAAGCCACGGAGTCCACCTACCATGGACAGAAGACTCTCTGAGCATGAGATTGGAAATTTGCAGGAAGGAAAAAGGTGCGTTTTGACTCAGTTGCTTTGTCACAGTGATAGAGAGCTGACTAACACGATGGGCCGTATAGTTTCACAGGTGAAACATCAAAGACAGCAAATGAGAATACGCAATTTCATATGAGCCTTTATTCACTCTGCTCGTCCACTTTCCTCTGAGAAAATCAGCTTAAACAGAAGTCTCAACCACAGTCATTCTCCTCTTTGCTTAGAACCCACAGTGAGGTAGTACGCCATGACAGAGCATGCAGAGTAGAGCAAAGCTTCTCACACCTCACGGTGCCCAGAAGCAGGACTAAACAATAAAGGTCAGAGTATACCCGCAGTGACCTAACTTCCTTACAGCGGACCTCACCCCCAAAGACTGCATCAATTTTCAGCATAACCAGGAGCTGAGGACCAGGCCTTTTGCACACTGGCCCTAGGAGAGCGCTAATGAGCCAAGCCACAGCCTCACCCAGAACATTTTATCTCTTCTGGAGTGTATCTTTCTATCTTTAACTACTTTCTCTCCCGCTGGTCAGCTGTGGTGGAGGTTACAGAAGAAAGAGTGAAAACCAGTTATGTGTAACTGATCATAAATATACTGCATCAATCTCTAGGATCTGTTCCAAACCCACTAAATCATGTATGGTTTTAGGAAAAGTATTTTCGTTTCTGTTATTTTTATTATGAAGGTATATGTGAGTGAGATGTGTATTCAACTGGTTATTGGGGGTACTCACAGAGTAGGGAAAGTGACCCCGCAGTACACGTTTTCATCCAAACTCTTGGGGTGTACAGAATAGGGCAGCAACAAAGGGGGGCAAGGCCCTTTAATCCCATCTCAACAAAGGCACGGGGGAAAAGATCTGTGTTGACTGTAGAATATTGTCCTCCAGCAAGAAGGCAGTGTCTGTCCCTGTGGAGTCTCAGCCGTCAGGGATCAGCTCAGAAACAAGCTGCTGGCAGAATCCCTGCCTTCCACCAGAGCGCTGATGTATGCTTGGCCTGACATTCATCTCCCACACTCCTGCTAATGTGCCGTTCTCACCTCCCTCTTCCCAGCAATTTCTCAATGTGCCAGCAGCGTCTCCCTTATTACTGCCAATCTCTTCCTGCAGCCGTCTAGGAAGACATCAGGCAGATTCTGCGGATCCCGGGATTCTAATGTTACTGAGATATGCCGGGTGCCTCTGGCTGAGTGGGTTTCAGGACAGTTGTGGGGAGCCACCGTGTTTGAGAAGCAGGTTTTATTTCCAGGCTGTGGCACGCTCTCAATTGCTCAGGCAGCTTATGAGATGACCAAAGAAGGTATTTAGTAAAGCCGGTGAAAGCAATCAAACCTGCACTCGGCTCTCTCGGGATATGTGCTTGGTCTCTGTGCCTCTAAGTCTTATCCCGAACAGTAAAACACTGACCTCCGACCTGGAGTCCCTTCCCTTTAGTATTCAGACAGTGTCTAAATGTTTCTGCATTTTTCCTAGTTTGTCCAACTCGATTATTTAACAGAGACTGCCTGAGATAGGTGTTCCACGAGGCTTGTAAGGCTCCCATAAGAGCCTGGAAAAATGAACTCTTAACTCGAAGCTGCCGTTAAGGAAGGGGAAAGGGAGCCAGTTAAGCTCAGCTGGCCTTTGGGTCAGGAGAGTCAGCCAACCACGGTGGAGTGAAAAGACTTACAAAAATTAAAAACGGCCTCTGAACTGAAGATAGCTTTTTAAAAATTTTTCTCCAGACAATATAAGAATTTATTAGACATTAAAATTACAGTAAGCATCGTGTTAGTTTTCGGTTTTGGAAGCACTCGCCTGGCATTCCAACCTGTGAAGAAATAAGTTTTGGGGGCTCACAAGTTGGGAGAACCAGTAGTTGCACTCATTTGGGTCTGAGGTGAGACAGCATGCCATGATGTCACGATACGAATGTGCATGTGCATTGGGGTTAGCAATTCATCTCATGCCAGGGAGAGAGTGGAGGAGGAAGGCATTTATTTCCTCAGCAACCTGAAGACCTGTCACTGGGCTCCAATTCTCACAGTCCTCTCCACCTCCTGATAGCTCTCCAGTCTGGGGGCCACACCTTTAACATACAGGCCTTTGGGAAGTTACAGTAAATATTGTTTGTAACCAACATATGATTCCCTGCATATAGTTTCTATGCAAATACAGACCACTGTCTATAAGGAACTTGAGCACCCACAGACTGTAATATATGAAAGAATCCTGGGACTAATTCCCTGTAGATAGCTGTAGTTAGCTATTCATGCTGTCTCAGTCAAGTTAGCCCCTCTTTATCAAATGGCAGAGACAAAAGAACTTTTTCTGAAGTTCTCATAAGATCACACATGTGTTCTAGATCTGCTGTTCTAGATCTAGGGCTCTAGTATTATTTTAAAATGTGTATTGAGGCTCAAGGGATGGTTCCGTGATTAAGAGAACTTGATGCTTTTGTGAGGAGGTCCTGTGTTCAATTCTCAGCACCCAGGTAGTGTGGCTCACAACCAGCCAGAACTCCAGTGTCAGTGGAATCTGTCACCCATTTCATTTCCTTATTCCTAATGTTATTATGCGCATGTATGGTTGTACTAGTGTTCCCTACTGATAAGACTTGATCGCCATTCCAAACAAATCCATGCACATTCCTTCAGAAGCCAAGAAGAAACGCTGTAACTAGGTTACACATAACAACGCCAGTAGGTCACCCATTGTCATTTCATCTAAACGAGAAGAGATTGCACATCCAATAACACACTGCCGTCATCAGCTATTCTCAGCTTCCATTATTCATCTACTCTTTGTGTGGGCCTTTGAACCTTCTCTCAGGGAGCTGGAGTCACTAAGCTCTGAAATGCTCGGCGTTCATAACTGGGCCTGTCTGTCCAGTGCTTCTAATAAGTGATTCAGGCAACACCAATATGAAACGTGGACTTTAATTGATCCAGAAAATGAATCTACAAAAGACAAATAATGACAGTGAAATAAGAACATTTCCTGCAAGCTAAGAAAGGAGATTCTGATTCCAATCCCTCCTCTGCTGTGGCTCTAATATTAAATCAGTAATGTTCTCATCCTGGCGATGGTATGGACCTCTCCAGCTCCTACTTCTTGTGCTAAATGTACTCAATGACTCACTTTTAGTTTTAGAAATAGTTGATAGATCCAATTAGTAAATTCTCACAGAGGTATATTTGTAGATTTAATTACGACCCTTAGAATAATTTTATTTGTATTTATATATCTGTATGTGTGTCGGCACATATGTTAGTCCGTGTACATGCAGGTGCCTGGGAGGTTAGAAGAGGGTGGCATTACCCATGAGCTAGAGTTACAGGTGGTAGTCAGCCATCTGGTATGATTTTTAGGAATGGAAGTTGAGTTTTATCAAGACTGGCAAATGCTCTTAGCCACTGAGCCATCTCTCTAGCCCTAATCACATTTATTTTAACATGCTGGAGAATCTTAATAATGAATAACATCCCCAAAGCTTTTCATCAAAGGCCATGTTTGAAAGGCTATGCTCTGGGGACCATGTGCCATCTTTTATGAACATAGACATTTTAATTATATTAAGCATAGTAAGTCTAAAATGCGTTGAGTGTGAGAATATAGTAAACTTCAAATGATGTCCAAATGAAGGGGCTTCCATTGTCTATGTTAACGTATTGCATTTTAACTTTGAAATTTCTACAGTTATTTGAACAGCAGGACTTCCAACCTCTTCTTCATTATGAGAAAGCCAGGGCTTAAATGACTGTATGGTTTTCCTGACATGTGGAAACAGGAGCTACATGCAGGTCTTTCCCTTCTGAACTCTAGGGACATGTTCTTATACGCTCTATTCCAAGAGTGATTCAGTTTCGCGAAGCCAAGACAATTTCTGTGTCAATGAGCAGGTGATCTTCTCTAGGAAATCTAACACTAGGGAAGGGATGTGTCTCCACACTTGGAGACTTTTTCTTGCTGGAACCTGTGTTGTTTTTCCACATGATGTTTTTTAAATGGGGTAGAAATTCTTCACTCTGTGGGCTCCTGACATGTCTGGCATGTTTTGCTTTAATACGTAAGCTGTGTGGTGCTGGCTGACAGGACAGAGCAAGGGAACTCATGCCCAAGGAAATGGGTAACTGCTGGTCTTTACATGACCAGGGAGGTTGCCTGGATATGAGCCAGCCCAGCTATTTAGCTGACGCTACCTAATTCTATTAGCAGCGTTTCAGGGGTCATAGTTTAACATTATTCCAGTTAGAACTACTTAGTTATTTCATGACTATAGCCTACCAGCGGACAGTCTGTGCTCTGTGTAGTAACAGCTTTAAAAGTCCCTGCTGTGGAATAACAAAACTCAATCTATTTTTCAGATGTTCAAAGCCTTTGTTAATATTGACTGCACTGCATTATAAAACAGCAAGAACATTGAATGTGGGGATTTTTAGCTATTTAACTCTAGAGGCAGATTAAGAAAATAATATGCAACATTTGTATTGATGACTTTACATGAGAGTTTAAATAAGGCAGAATTGTTGACTGACGTTACCAGATCTCAATATGGGATAAACATTTTAAAGAGGTGAGAAATAGAACTGTTTAGTGTATATTTGAGACAGTCTCACTCTGTAGCCCAGGCTAACCCTGAACCCACAGTGATCTTCCTGCCTCGGCATCCCAAGTGCTGGGAGTATCATAGTACGCCATTGCAATGGCTGACTTGGGAAATGACAGCTTTATTCCTCATTATTTGTCTCATGCTCTGTTATTCTCTTGTCTGCTGTGAAATTTGATAGTATCTGATTACAGATTCATGAATATTTTGGCTCATTTACTTTAGCAGGCAGGTTCACAGTGTACCCAGTCTTGACCTTTTGTTGATACAAGACTTAACCTGAGGTGGGATGTCATGAGAACAAACAGGAGAAACCACCATTAGGTGAGACATGAACGAGAGTCACAGAGTTTTCATTATACCAGCGAATTCATGTTCTAACTAAACTAGGCTGACTACACGTAATTTAATATCTGTATAAAAGTTATGAGTATGGAAGGTAAGTGGCTTTTGCTGAAAGTTTAAAAAAAACTGAATAAACCTTTTCAGAGTGTCCAATTCTTGAAACAGAAAGCATATGGAAGCAACAAAAAAATATTGTATTTGTTTAATGAACAGGTCTACTCCTAGTACCCAGGGATTTATTTACTAAGCATTCACAGGCAGTGAGAAGGCTTCTATATTTTTAGTTATTGGTATTTATGCTTGGACATGTTTTTGAATTAACATGCTAATGCCAGGACTCCATTTCACAGTCTTTGATTTTTCTGATTTTATAATAGCTAATGTCTCTAAAGCCACAGAAATGTATTAGAAAGCCTGCCGAGGCTGTAAACCTGTATGCACTAGGAAAGGGAAGAGCAAACTGAATTCCTCTGTGCTTACCCTGTTCTGGGTTCCAATTGGCAAATACTATATTTTCAATGAACATAGAAGTCATGTAGTCTTCAAGGGTAAACTCCCAATTATTAATTTAACTTTCAGGACATTCTGGGAGATTAGTTTGTATTAATCTGCAGGAAGTGACAGGTAATTGCACAGTTACGGTAGCATTATTATGTTGGTATCGTGTAAATTTATAAAACTGACTTTGCAAAATGTAAGCATCACTGGGATTTGAAAAGCTGATGGGGTCAAGATTAGCAGTCATAAAAACAGAGCCCAGAGAGATGCAGAATTCTCAAATCAGATGTGCAGGAAGTGGACCACAGCCAACCTTCTATCAGTCCGCTTCTGTCTTTCTGTAGTCAGAAGTTTCTGGCCTGGCCTGGCCCCAGGATCTGGACCTGAGGTCTGGACCCATAGTTCCATCCACTCAATTCTGCAGCCATTTAGTCCCAAATAATCACACAAAGGCTTATATTAATTATAAACTGTTTGGCCTATGCCTCAGGCATATTACTTGCTAACTCTTACTCTTAAACTAAGCCATGTTTGTTTTTGTTTAGCCACGTGGCTTGTATCTTTTTGCTCAGTGCAGCATCTCATCCTGTTTCCTCTGTGTCTCACTGTCATCTTTTCGCTTCTTCAAATTCCCAGAATTCTCCTGGCCTGGTTGCCCCACCTTTACTTTGTCTAGATACTTGACCAATCAGCATTTTATTAAACCAATCTTTTAATGACAAATAGACACTGTACAAAAGCACAATCCCTAATACTTTACAGCTTCTCATGACTATTATTCAGGCACCATGGCAAAGAGTATGGAGAGCCACAATATTTATTGAATAAGCAGACTTCAAATGACATGGTAATATTTAGGACAGATACACAAACTTAAGACCGGAGCATCTTTTTAATATGTCTACTTTATACCATAAATTAGGACAATTAACAATTCAAATATCTCCTACTCAAATTGGTTCTGTGGCTAAAGCCAGGCCAAGTCAAAGAGTAATTACTTTCAATGGTCCAGAAGTTTTAAGGCTGATGATTCTTGGCTTTGCCACCCTACCTGGGAAATGTCACTCAAGACATATTTTCCTTTCATTTCCTCACCTATGGGTTTACCTTCATAAGATGGAGTAGATATTTCAAAGAGATAACAGAAGTAAAATTCTTAACTGAGCTACTAGCAACGTGGCAGGTTACTGTAGCTAATGCCATCATTAGTGTCTACATTGTCCACACTATGGCTGTACCAATGCTGGTAGGCAGTTACGGCATCATAAATGTTTTAGTCAGGCCAACTCCCAAGCACTCTGTGAATCCCCTTCCCTTTCCATCTTTTTTTTTTTTTTTTTTAAGAAGAAGGCTGAATTATATGTCCTCATGATCTGTCCTGGTTATAGAGTCTTTGAATGGTTTGTAGTCAAGCTATAGAACTAATGTATCTTCAACTGAACTACTCCAAGATCTCACTGTTGAACTAATTAATAATATCATTCTACAAGGATGTCAAGGGTATAGCTGAAATCTTCTGAAAACCATGTTAGTACCATATAGTTTAACATCTGATATACGGCATCAGACCAGCACATGTATTCTACCAATTTCAGCATCCCCTAAGTCATAGATTAGACAAGCATCAGCCTCTTCTGGGAACTTGCTATAAGTATAAATTTCAGGGTGTCATTTGAAAGTTGCTGTGTCAGCAAATGCAGGTGGGCACCAGTATCCATCAGGTCCAACTTGTGATTCCAAGGATGCTGAAGGTGAAGAGCCACTGGTATAAATGAAGAATGGGAAAACCTGCCCTGCCTCCAGATACAGATATACTGGGGCAAATGTCGCTGCATTGATCTGGCCTCTGAAGACATCTACAAGGAATGTCAGCTAGAAACAGTTCAAAGTCCAGTAATCAATCAACTGACTAGGCTGAGAAATCATCCTTGGCTACTGTCTCTAGCGAAGTAAGGGGCTAAGAAGGGTAGAGAGAAGTTCAGAAAACCAAAACATAGCAGAGGAAACCAATGTAAGGATGCTAGCTAGAGAGCTGTCCCAGTGAGAATACACAACGTACCACCTCGACACAGCTTGTTGAGAATCATATATTTGCTATGTGTTCACTGTACCAAAGAAATCAACGATCTTTGCATTATTATGTCAACAATTTAAAAAACCTTGTCATGTCAAAACCTGATTTATGAAGAGCTACATTAAATGCAGATAGAGTATCTTCTATTTAACTAGGAAAATTAAATCTTTTTTTATTAAAAGCCACACTGATCAAAGTTACTCGATAGCTAAAAACCCACAAAGATTTCAGTGAAGATTAAGAGGTAATAAGCTGTATTAGGAGCTACAGAGATATGGATGATGTATTTACTTTGAGGTCCTTTTTTTTTTTAATCTATCTGCTTATCCAAACCCCATTTAGACCTACAATTATAATTAACTCTGACGTATTAATATCCATTTAAAACTAAATATATTCAATCTTGTTTCTCAGGCCTTTCTCATAGAGTCTATTTCAGCCAATGCATCCTCTTAAACGTTACCAAGATATTAAACCAAACATCCCTATTTTTCCCTTTATATCTGTCTCTAAGTCTCCCAGTGCTGATGGTTTTAGGATATCACCAAACACTGGATTTTTCTAAAGAAAAAATATAACATGTGACAAGTTTGTAAAATAATAATATGCCTATAACGCACAGCATATTTCAGAATCTTGGTAATTTGCTAATAATTAGATTTTAGTGATTTTATATTAGAACCTCTTTTTTGGCCTTTACTTCAAATTATATTTATTAAATCTTATAGATTATTAGTATTTTACTGTTTTCATGTTTTAGTAAACCAGTGATGTCAACATTAATGTTGATGTATGTCAGAATATTTGGATGTGAATATGTATCTATACACCTAGAATTGGGTGTATTATCCCAACACACAGCATAATTTCAATAAATTCAAGTCTTAACTAAAAATGTACACTTTGAGAGGAGGAAAAGGCCCAGATAAAAATGTACTTTTTTCTCATGTCACATGATGTTATGAAAACTGACATTCCAAAAGATGTTGTTTGAGTCTAAAAGATGTGCTACTTAATGAAATAACATATACACAGCCCAACAACATGGAATAAATGTACCTCTTGATACATGCTTTATGGACTTTTATGGATAAACTTTGTATATTCATGCTGCCAATGCCTCATTTCCATCATATAGTATATATCAGGAACTCTAAGGTAGTCTACGATTGTTCTTCAGAAATTAACAAGTTCAAATCCAAAATGACAGTGTTCCTTTATTATCCTTCACCAAAGTGAAATTCTAAAATGCACAAATAGAAAAGGAATTTTTGGCCAGAAGACTCATGTGAGAGACATCTTCCAGAAACACACAGCCTGGGAAGCTTCAGAGTCCTGGCAGACTACAAATCTTTACTACTTTCTATTAATAATACAGGTCCAAGTGCCTGTGAGGAGCCAGGACCTACTTGTGAGATGAGGACTTAGCTCAGAAGTTGAACATTTTCCAATAAACACTCTTATAATAGCAGGTACCTTCTCCAGACACCAGATTTCTTCAGTTAGCACAAACGTCATTGTCTAAAGAGACATTGGAGAACCCTCTAGAAAGCAGAACTGATAAGTTTCTTCAGTAACAGAGAAAACACACATTAACTGGATATTTTGTTCTAGAGGCTTGTGAGCTACTGATGGTCTACAAGGAAGACTTAACACCTGGCCGATAGCTGCCAAAGCAAAGTTAAACAAAAGCATGTGTAAATAGTGTGTAGACACTAAATGTGTAGGTGATTTAGGAATATGGTAACAGACATAAATTTAAAGGCAAAAGGTGATTAAAGGTAGCAGCTCGGGTCTACAGTGCTCCCTAGAAGCTCCGGTATTGAAGCCTCGGTCCTAGGTTGGCAGTGTTCAAAGTCAGAGCTTTCAGGAAGTGATTGAGGGCTTTGTCTTCACAAATGCATTATGTTAGCATTGGATGTCTAGATTAGTGGGCTGCTGGGAAATGACAGCAACTCTTACAGGGGGTCCAGAAAAAGGAAAGAGATCAGGAAAGCCATTCCCTTGAAGGGCATAGCTTTTCTATAGCCCGTGTCTTTCCTCTTGGGCACTGAGGATGTGAACCATTCTCTCTGTCATATCTTCTTTTCCACACTGTTTTTTCTGACCACAGACCCATGGCGAGAAAGCCGACCAACCATGGGCTGTAATGTCTGAAACTGTGAGAATCTATCTTTGCTCCCTGAGATGGTTTCTCTTAAAGCTGTGTCACAGTGGTATAATCCTAACACTGGGAGACTAGAACCTTAGCTTCCACCATTAAACCGTCTGGGTGTTTGAACCCCCTCAGTGGTGAAACATTGGGATATAGCAGTATGTCTCTAGTTGCTATTATTGCTTGTATGCCCCCATCTAGGCTTGCTCAAGTTTCCAAGAGTCAATGACCCTATCAGTGAAGTCAAACACTGTAACAAAGATAACTCATAACTATATACGAAACACACAACCAAGCTGGCAAAGCAACAAGGGGAGAAGTACGATTTTTCAGAGTGTTAGTTTATCAATGTTTTGGTTCAGGGAAGAAGGAGAAGTGAATGAGGGTGAGATTTGAGACTGCATCAGGAGACACAGGATATCTCAGAACGCGAAGAGACGTTCAGCCACAGTTTTCAACCTAACTGTGAAGATACTGATAAAAGTCCTTCCAAGACAAGAAAAGACAATAGTAGACAAAACACATCTTGACTACGTGACTCCTCACATTCTCGTTTTTCAGACACAGAAACTGTGTGCTGTCCAAAGGGCAGAAGTTGCTAGAAGTGAAATAGATACATAGGATTCCACTTTGAAAGGCAGAGTTTTGGAGTCAGTAGCATTTGAAATGTCTTTGCAATTGATCCATCATTTGCCTTGATGCAAGGAAGTATAGGAGTCAGTGTCTAGGAAACAGCATCAAACCTTTCTGACACAAAGAAGGGTAACGACAAAGCAAAAGATGCAGACAGATGAAAACATCCCTTGCTTGTTCCCATCTACAGCCGCTCTATCTCTACAGTGCTGAGCACGCCGGGAGTAAGCAAAACATACCGCATTGTACTTACATCCATTTCTTTTCATAGCAAGAAAGTACTGCTATACTTCTGCCATTAATGACTATGTTGTAATCCTCCTATGGGCAGAGAGTTGAACTTCTTTAGAGCAAATATTTCTTCTTCTTCAGGGATAAATTTAAAAGAAGGCTTAAGAGTGTGTTAACAGACAATATCAAAACTAGATGGTGCCATCCACTGTCTCTGAAAGATGCAGGGACCCATAACATGCAAGGAGGTTAAACAGAAAAGTAACCCAAGAAGTTACAGGGTGATAGTTCAGAATGATGAAATCAAATAAAAGACCACAAGAAAAACCACACACACACACACACACACACACACACACACACACACACACCCCACACGCACACACACACCACACATATACATACACACACATACACACTGCACACACACACACACACACACACATACTCACACATACCCTCCCCCACACACATATTCAGGGTGTTTACAAATTCAAAAAAAAAAACAAAACAAAAACAAAAACTTCCTATAAGCAAAACAAAGCAAATACTCCAGTTTCATGCCCACCTGCTTCTCTCCACTTGGCTTTTTGTGGTTCAGCAACAGCTCCACGGCTCCAACCACCTCTTTTCTGATAGCATGAAGCAGAGCATCGCCCACATAGACGTTGAAACTTAGCAATAGTTCAATCAGCTCCAGGTTCTCGTTTTCAATGGCGATGAGGAGAGCGGTCCTTCCAAGAGGGTCAATGCAGTTAATATTGATCTTAAAATAAATCTCGGCTTCCTCGAGAGATTTCTTGACGCTTGCATAATCCCCCTTTTCCACTGCGTTCAAGTAGGCTTTTTCCGATGGCGAGAGTTCAGATTCTGCTCTGACAATCCTCAGGGGGATACGGTCTCTGTAGGGGGCGTTGACATTTCTTTTGTAATAGAACTGAGCCATGCTTCAGGCCATGCTAGTTCATCATCTCTGGAAGCACACACAGAGAGCAAACTGTGAGCATCAGCAGGCCTCTAAGGTGTCACACATGCTATCAGACACATATCATCATTATCAACAATGATAGTGTCCCTATTGATAAGTAAAAGATGCTTCTCCTAGGGTAAGGGAAGTCGATATTTACTCACTTGTCTAGAAAGCAGAAGTTAAAATTTCTTTAAAAAATTTTTCATTATGTGTATGTAGGTGTGTACCCTTGAGAGTTTATGTGTACCACACACATGGAGGTATTCACAGAGGAGAGGGTATTGGATTCTCCAGAAGTCAAGTTATAAGCTGCCCTGTGGGTGCTGGGAATTGAACTCAGGTCCTCTGCAAAAGCAGCGCCTGCTCTCCATCACTAAGCCTTCTCTCTAGGCTCAGTACTATCTAATCTAGAAACAGAAAATTATCTTAATATTAACTTAAAATTTAAGTTATCTCAAAATTTTAAAGTAACATTTAGCAGAGACTTTAGCTAGAGATTTTGAGAAATTACTTGCAAGTATGTATATTTCCATATACATATACATTTGTGTACATGTGCATGTATACACATACATATGTCTGTGTCTATACACACATTTGCAAAACACTTTAAAAATTAGAAGTCATGCCTTTAAGAATCCCATCAGGAATTTTCAAAAGTACCACTCACTATAAATTTTGCTGATCATAAAGCATCATTATGTTAGGAAAATTGCTTCTCATTTATCATGTACTCTGTTGTTAACATTAATACGTATTCACATCCAAGTTAGTGTAAATCACTGGAACTGCTTCCAGTGAAATAACATTGATTCTAGTGAATGTAACTTCATTTTTTGGTTGTTGTTTGTAAGTGAATTCAGTGAGGGAGAAGGATTGATTCTGAGGACATTAATTATCCAGATGAGACTGTACGACCCAACATGGAAAAAAAAGACAAACAGAAAGAATGAACCATGAAAACATTTTTTTTTTAATTCTGTCACCTCCGTGAGATGACTGACCATATGTGCAATGTAGGGAAGGGTTCATTTGAATTCTCTTATTTGAAAGTCACAGTAAAGATATAACTAAAGCAGACAAAGTGAATTTGAAATGATCATAAATGAAAAAAAAAAAGACACTGGAAGCAGTATTGAATCGGCATAAACCTGGTATTGTAAAGTCTCAGGAAAATGAATTATATTTTACATATAAATTGTTCATTGTTGTTTTGTTTTTAGAGACAGAATTTGTCTGTATAATGGCTTTCATTGTCCTGACACTGGCTCTGTAAACCAGGCTGGCTGTAAACTCTCAAAGACCTGCCTGCCTCTGCACCCATTGCTGAGATTAAAGGTGTACACTACCATTGCCCTGCTTACAAATAAATTCTTTACTGAAGTTTTCTGCATCTCATACTTCTTATTTTATCCTATGAAAACATATGTGTTTATATATATAGTATGAAATTAGAATAAGTGGATCATTTAAACCATTTGCATATTCCTATTAATTGGTATTTGTAAATATTCAGGATATGAGTAAATTAACCTGATCTGAACAGTGCTTTAACTGTAAATTAAACAGACTTTGCACTAACAAACATGACTGTATTTTTAGAGATTTATATTTTTATTTTTAGTTCTATATGTATGTACGTGTATGTGTGTAGTTATGTACACAAAAGTAAAGGTGCCCACAGAGGTCCAAAGAGGGCATTGGATCCCTTGGAGCTAGAGTGGGTGTCATCCAACATGGGTGCTAGGAACTGAACCTGAGTCCTCTGGAAGAGCAGGAAGTTATCTTAACTGCTGAGCCATGTCTCCAGCCCAAAATATGAGCACATTTAACAATTTTCAGCTTGAGAAATTGAGTTGTTTACATACAGCTTCATTCTATTGGTGATTTCAATAATCTTGTAATTAAGTTTCAACATTTGGCTTCCAAATTATCTATCATGAATTCTCTAATATCTAGATAGAAGATAATACCTAAAACCATTATTTCACAACCTGTAGCTGTTTGTTATGTATTTTGGGTATCTTCATAGACTAAGACATGAGTATGTCACATTTATTAATATCACACACACAAATTGGTTAAGTAAAGCCTGAGCATAATTTAATTACACCGAGTATGCTTTGATTCACCGTGAAATAAGAGAAGAATCATTTCTATTACCTAAGGGCAAGGAGGCATCAATATTCTTCTGGTGTACTGAAAACATCTACAAATCAAAGTTTTTATAATTCCATCTTTCTCCCATTTTAAGGCTCTGATCCTGAAGCCCTGTTTTTGCACCGAAGTCACTATTAAAATCTTTTTCTCCGAAGGAGGGGGGTGGAGGGAGTGAGCCATTTCCTCAGGCCTCTTTCACAGCCTGAAAAACACCTGGGACCAAAGCCACAGACTTCACTTGCTAATTATGCCTGGAGCGCAAGCCTGCCTGTTTGCTGCTGGTGACATAAGCATTTATGTTCTATTTCCATGGTAGGCAAACTTCTGTTATCTCATTTTTCCTTATATATAATACTTAGAAAAATATACTTTTTTACTGTATGTTCTTAGGTTTGATGTTTCTACCTTGATCATATATTTTTGCTAAAAAAATAAACATAGGTACCATTAAACTACAAGTAAATTACATACATGCATGTCACATGGACGGACAATCTGTACAAATAATAATTCATCAAGATTGGGAAAAGGTCAAGAGGATGGCAAACAATTTCATTCCATTTCTTTTTTTTAAAATACTACTAATAATGCCATAAATAAAAAATGAGGAACTACATTTCACTTCTTATTTACAAAATGCAACTAAGATGCCAGCGAAAAGAACATTAGGCATTGGAGAGCCCAGAGAGGGTGTTGTCTCCCAAAATAAGTGCCATTTTGGCCTTTAATGGCCCATCCTACTAAAACCCTATGTTAATAAGGGAAAAAGGAAAAAACCTGTTTTCCTGTGCTATAGTGCTATAGACACTGCCACCTGCTGAGTGCTAGCCTCAGGATACTCAATGACCTTGGGTGTGCAGGATGAGGGGGCAGGGTGTGAAAGAGAGTTAAGGTGATAGAGAGCAGGGAACAAAGGGGACAGGAAGAGAGACACGCTGGCAGAAGCGGCAGAAGGGCAGAAGCTGGGGACAAGCATGGATTAGAGTCAGTGTGAGTGGAAGGGGCAGAAGGAATCCAGCATGGCGGGAAGCTAGAAGGGAAAAAGCTAGGCGAGATGCAGTGGCAGGAGAGAAGCATGGCTAAGGGACAGACAGGTCTAAGATATAAGATGTACTGAATAAAGCTCGGGTCTCTCAGTGTGGGGAGAGCCCGAATGATGGAACCTAAAAAATGACTCCTGAGTGCAGATTGTTTAATCTTGACGCTCCTCGCCTGGGACAAAACTCGGACCACAAAGAAACCGGACGCGGTAAGTGGAGGTCCCCACCGAGACCCACTCGGTAAGAGGGGAGGCAGAAGAAAAGTTAGTTTTAATTAAAATTTGTTTTATCTAATGTAGTTAACTTCCACAAACAAAACCCACTGAAGTGCCGTTTAAAGTGATACAGTCCTGAGAGAAGTGAGATTAATGTGAGCGTAAGATTATCTAAGAAAACCTGTTTGCAGGGCCGTAGCAGGAGGAAATCAACACAGATGAGGAAGAACAAGTATTAAGATGAGAATCATCTGGTGGGTGGTGGTGGCAAACACCTTTAACCCCAGCATTTGGGAGACAGGCAGTTCCTGTCTCAGTGAGTTTAAGGCCAGCTACAAAAGGAGTTTCAGGACAGCCAGGACTTATCTTTCAAGCTCATTTTGAAAAGTATATAGAATAACTTCCAGGATGAGTTCTGGACATATTTGAAATACAATTAAAGTTTATATATGCTAGATAAAGTCCAAATATTTAAGGAGGGATATTAAAATCTACAAGCAGGTGTAAGGCAGGGCCCTGCTGCTAAAACCTTAAAGAACAAGGGAATGATGTATGTCTGCAGCACTGGAACTTGGCCTTGTGACTGGAGATGCTTTGTGGGGAAGCAGAAGCAGGGAAGGGAGTAGATAAGGCTGATGGGTTCCTGGGAAAACACTTATCTACAACTGCAGACCTGCCACTCAAGGATGGGAAGTCGGTCTAAGAACACCAAGGGCCGAAAATACCTTGACCAAAAATGTTGATAAATGCCTAGTACAGTCTCACATCTTCAAGATGAGTTTTACAGAGTAAAAGAAAAATTTCCCCCTCAAGGTTACAGAACTTCAAGATCCTCCTTTTAAAAAAATATGTCCCTTTATAAATAAAACAATTATTCATATGTCATGTTTCTAAGAAGTAGATAACAGATGAGGATTAATGAGGAGCATCTTAAATTCTGCAAAATTCTGCAACATTTGACAGGACCTAAAATTTTTTCTTAAGTAGGTTAGGAGATATAAGGACAAATAGAGAGAGATTTTTGATTTGACATCAATATAAAAAAAAAATTTACAAACATAATTAAGAAGCATAAATATGCTCAGGGAAATAAATTCTAGATATTGGTGGTTCTGAATGCACGTTCCCTGAAGAATCTGCATTTTTCTGCAGTGGAATGAACAGTGAATGTGAGTTTCAAATAAGACTAAGGAAATGTAGAGACATCTTCATTTTCAACAAACGTTTGAAAGGATAACATGAATATTCACCATTTAAATACATGTTTACATATGTGATCTCATGCTGTAAGGAAAAGCAAGCCGTGAGTCCCTGGGGATGCGCTACTACACATACTTAGGAATTTGTTATCAAATAGCAATAAAAGAAAAACAAACCACTTTACTAATTAAAATATTATGACAGTCTAGGGTTTTAAAGAGAGAAATAAAAATTATGCTTATTTTTAAATTCCAAGACACTTAGGATTTACTAGGGACCAAGCTTGAAGCCAAAAGTTGAATGTACTTTTATTACATACACTGAGAAACAATCAAAGATTATGGTTATTTGAGCTGGCTTTTTAACCTACAGATGTATTTTAGAAATACATGCAACAAAGATTAGATATCCACCCTGAGAGTTAGAACACATGTATCCATTTCCTTTTTCCTCAGGTTACAAAGATGTTCTCTCATGTCTTACTCAGGCAAAAAAAATGCTACTGTTTCCATCCATTTTTGTTTTCCTGAATCCCTCCCTACCTTCACCTCACTCTGCTGCACTGGGTGCTCCATCTTCTTCATCAATGTGACTGTCCCACTGGGCCCTCTGCTATTTGTATAATATTCAAATGCTGATGCCATGGCCATTCTTCCCTCTATCAATCCCCTTATCCCATACCATCCATTTAAAAATTTCCAGGAAATACAAACTAATGCTATAAAATATATTGAAAAATCTACACCACGATACCACTCCTGTCCATTATTTTCCAGGCCTGGGATGCCCAGTGAGTAGCCAGGAGTCTGTCATAGGTAGCCATCCTCTTAGCAATGATCTCAAGTGGTTTTAAGAGTCATTTGCTCTTATTGGCCACATTTCAACTCTCAGTAACAATCTCCCTCTACGATGTCAGCTTTCATTATTGCTTTATCCCCTGTCACCTTTTAGATGGATTTTACTAATACTTTACCTGATGCCCAAAATAAAACAGGCCTACTGTGCCCGAGATGCCTGCCTGATTGCATCATTCTGCCACTGAAAATCCCTGGAAAGTAGACTTCATTAACAGAAAAACCCTAAGTGATAATGGTCATCTTCTTTGACCCAGCTTTGAACACTGTCCATGGCAAACCTTGTTTTTGCACTAACAAGAACACCAAACTACTTGGCTGCTGCCACCCATGCTGCTTTTCACATCACCATCTTTCTTCCCTCTGAGCCCCTTATAAGTCCTGCCAAGTTAGAAAACACTAACCAGAGAGTCCCTCAGCCCCCAAGGATTTTCCTTTTTCTCTCTCTTCAAGCAGGACGATGTGACCCTCGTGTGCTTCACAAACCTTGTGAGTCCCTGGGACTCAGGACTGCTCCTGCTGGTGAGCATGCAGATATAATGACACACAGCTTTGCATCAGTTCCCAACATTTGCTGAGTCAGTGAACTGCCCTGTATGTTTTTAAAGCTATCCCTCTGCCATTTTAAATAGTGAAATGCAATTAACTGGCCAAGTGACTTTAACCACTTGCCTACAGTTAGTTAGTTTAGCGCTGTCAGCCAACAGCTAGGAAGGGATCTGCAAAAAATACTTTTGTTCTTTTAAATATATTGTTCTTCTCTGCATATTTTCTCCCAAGCTCTTATTAGTTACATTCAGAATTGTATGTGTGATACGTAAATTAAGATGTGTATAATTCCTAATTCTGGAAGATACAGCTCATATCAATAGCTTAAATTCTTCAGGAAAGAATAAGAGTTTTGTCATCTCCTGGTCCTTGGAGAGGAGTCTGAAGACAAAGGGAGACTGATAAAATTTTGTATGAAATAATGTTAATATCTTTTTTTTAGATTTATTTGTTATATTCACAGTGTTCTACCTGCAATGTATGCCTGTAGGTTAGAACAGAACACCCAATCTCATTACCAATGGACTATGGTTGTGAGCCACTATGTGGTTGCTGGGAATTGAACTCAGGACCTCTAGAAGAGCAGTCAGTGCTCCCAACCACTGTACCATCTCTCCAGTCCATGAACATCTTATAAAGAAGTAGAATTGATGCATGAAATGACATGGACATGTGTATGTGTTAATCTCTTTTAAAAAATACAAGAAACGAAGAGGAAAACTTTGGGATTAAGAAATCATTAAGAAACAATTCAAAAAAGAAATGAAGAAAGGAAGAAGGAAGGAAGAAAAAAAGATTAATTCTACCATGAAAAATAGAGTGAATCCTGGGATTGGTTCTTGAGCGTCTCTTAGTCTGTAAGAGATAGAAGTTAGCAAGAAGTGAGATAAGACATTAAGTGATAGCTTGTACAGGAGGGGATGCAGGAGGAGCTGAAATACTGGAGAGCAAATCATATTTGGCATCCTAATGGTGGAGGATGCTTTCATACTTATTACAAAAGTTGCTTATATTAAAGTAAGACCCAAGAAGATAAGAATCCATACACAGTATATGTAAGTACAACTCCCAGTAAAGACAAGAGTTAAAAGGAAAAGCAGGTCCCTGTAAGAATTAAAGCCAACTACCTGCTTGAGTGGGAACAGATGTGCCAATACTAATTAGCTCTTGATCCAGAGAAACAACACCCAGGAAACAAAGAATAAATAAGTGATCAGTGCTCACACAAATAAATTCTTGCATATCTGTGTATCTGAGATGGAATTCTTCTCAGCCATGCAACGAGCTGCCCTGCTAAATAACTATTTATTTTTTCAAAGCTTCAGTATTTCCATCTTGTTAAACACTCAACCCTAAGTCATTATGTCACAATTTCCCATCTCAATCACTGCCTGTCTTAGGCAGTTATTTTTATTTGTATTTATTTATTTATCAGTTTGATACAAATTGGAGTTGTCTGATATGAAGAAACCACAGCTGATTGGCCTGTAGGCAAGTCTGTACGGCGTCTTCTTGATTGATGATTGATCAGGGAGGACCCGGATCATTGTGGGTGGTGGCACCCCTGGGAAGGTGATCCTGAACTGTATAAGAAAGCAGGTTGAACAGTTTTTATTAAAACTATTGAACTGTGGGAAGATAGAATTTTTCTCATGCAGATGGAGACTGGTCAACTTTTCCCACTCAAAGGCCAGAGAAACAAGCCCACTTCAGAAGAGGAGTGGTTGAGGAAAGGTAATACAGTCTTCTGTTATTTAAATAGTCAGAATATTTTGTGTAATTTAGTCATGGATACATTCATAATGCTAAGAAGATGATGTCTACTGTGAGATTGCATTTTCGATATATGACGGGGAGCTGCACCCATGAAATCTCAACAATGTAGTCACCTGAACAAGACCTGCATTATCACAGCTCCAGTTGACTGGCCAGCATGGATGAGGGAAACTTCACAAAGACCCACCCCGTAGATGAAGAGCTACAGACAATCCATGGCTTCCGAGAAAGGGACACTCAGTCTTCTCCAGGTATGAGGATTTGATAGGCGATTCAATCCCAAGTAATTAGCCCCAAATGCAAACTAACATCACTCAATGGGCTCCATGGGTTTGTGTGTGTGTGTGTGTGTGTGTGTGTGTGTGTGTGTGTGTGTGTGTGTGTGTGTGATTATGAGAGTCATAAATCTCAGAGGGAGTAGGGGGACACAGGAGTTGGAGGGACATGTAAATGATATCAATACTGTACTCATGTATAAAATTCCCAGAAATTAGAATTAAAGGAAAAGAAAATCACTTGAATGTAATGTTCAATAAATTTGTTGAAGGAGAGAAATGTAATTGAGCATCTATATGTAAAGATTTGTACAGCAGACAATGGCAGTACACAGTGAATGAGATAATTTACACTGCTGGAGCAAAGCACAGCCATTATAAATTTTGACCTGGCCTCTAATGAAAGCAATTGGTGATGTGAAATGGAAATATATGGCAGAAAGACAGAGACAGAGAGCTATGCTATGTGAAGCAGATGGGTAGCCTATGTAAAGAGGAGAGATAAAAAATCTTAGCTGTGTAAACAAATTGTAGACAGCTATTACACTGAAGGGAAACTGAGGCAGGAGGAATATAACGCATTCAATGAAATGGCTGGAGGGCATATGAAACTGAACTAGACAGGATCAGGTGGATGGGGGAACTCATTCCTATCCCCACATATCCTCCTTTTGTGTCAAAATTTAAAAAGGGTTATAACTAATATAAGAAAACTATATGCAATAAACAGGTACAATATATACAGGCTATACCAGACTATTTTTATTAAATATATATCACCACACATTCTAAACCTAATAAAAAACTGCAGAAAGTCTCTGGATAGAGGAATGACATCATTCAACAGAAGGTTTTTTTGTTTGTTTGTTTTGTTTTGTTTTTAAGATTTTTGAAAGTCATTCACACCAGTCACTGATGAGGAACTTTTCATAAATAGGGCCTGGAGGACATCTTCCACACCCCTGCTGGGTACTGCCCAGAGTCCACAGGAATGGGGAAACATGCACCTCTAAAATCCAGAGTGCAAGACTCACAGACTCAAAGAAAATACATCAGTCACAAACATTTAGATGCCTGCTTCTGTTTTATGACTTTATGGATGTTTATTAGCTCTCTAAGTATGGATATTTTAATCAACTCATTTGACCTTTTGCTCCCTACCATCCATTAGTTCTCATAATTCTGTAGAATTTCAAAAATTTCTAGGAATGTACCTACATAGTCTTAAAAGCAAAAATCCGCATAATAATGTACTTTTAGTAATAATTATAGTTGCTCTAGAAACTAAGCCATAGCCTAACAAGTGACCACTTGCTAGTGATTTGTTAGGACTATAAGTATGCTCTTACTTAGATAACTGAGAAGAAATACAGGTGGTAACACATTGTATAAGTACAAGGTCAGACAAAGACACTAAAAATAACCTTTTCCAGGGACAATTTATGGGATAACATGTTAGAATCAAAATGAATCACCACACTCAAATCCTGTGGACAAGAGCTCATCCCTAGTTTCTGGGAATGGTGGTGTGTGGGTGTGTGGCTGTAGGTATGGAGGGGTGTGATCATGGTTATAACTCAGGATAAGTCTTTTGCTCAAAACAGAAAGAAATAGATCTTTATAGCAAAGGAAGAGTAACATGGAATGCCTGCATTTGGACGCGCATACACAATTTGTATAAATACGTATTTCTGTAAATAAAAACAGTACTCGGACCATTTAGAAGACACTTGGAGAAGTGAGCTGAAGACACCGTGTGGCTTAACTGTTGCTGGCAGCAGAGGTGGTGTGCATTTGAGTAAAGACTGACACACAGAAAAAAAAAACATCAGCCTGACAATTTAACATAATAGCTACGCTGGAATAACTGATCAGCAGTGTCAGGGGTTGTTAATCTGTAGCTCTACTCAAAATGTGTTCTAAGTTGGCTTGAAGTTTAATGCTGGACAGAACAAAGTGATGGACTAGCCAATCAGCAGTCTCGCGTGTTAATACGAAAGGGCCTTCCCCAGGAAAGTGACAGATGATTACGAGAGTCATGAGAGGCGTGCGTACCATTTTAAAACCCTTAGTACTATATTAAAATTGACACAAAGTTAAATTTTAAAAATAAGGAATTATTTAAAAATGAATTTGCCAGACAAATTTACTCAATAGTAAAGAAAGGTCATAGTCTGAAACAGCAAAATTAACAGCTCCCTCAGAGAAAAGACAAAGCAAGTAGAAAATGTCATTTGAAAAGTCTTTCCACTTCACTGATCTCCAAAGTCTGAGAAGTTTATCAATAAGATAAAATACAGTGTTTATGAAATGTGCTCAGACTATAGAACACCCAGTGCAGAAAGAACGTGGTGGACACTCTTCTATCATAAACACTGGCAGGGCTTGCCACTGAAAAAGAAATAGAAATGTGTGTATTGGTTTTTTGAAAGGTTCAAGTTTATACTGAGAATACTTTTCTTCCACAAATCTGCTCTAGAGTTCCATTTTACAAGGCAGGCAGTGGATGCACTGAAATAAATGGGGATGTTATTTACTGTTGGGAAAAAACCAGAGGCTCAGAAATACTAAATCACTAGCCAGTCAAACTGTATATTGAATACAGACTTAATGAAATGTCTTCAAATAGGGACTGGATAGATGCCCAGTTGGTAAAAATGTGTGTTGTTCTTGCAAGAAGGCCCACACTAAATTATAAACACCCACATCTGGTGGCTCATAACTGCCAGTCTCAAGAGGGCTGATGCCCCCATGTGCCTATACCACATGCTCATGCACACAATTCTGTGTAAAAATAAATATTGGAAAAGTATCTTCTGATATTAAAATAATGTATGTTGTATATTTTTACTGTCACAGGAAACAATTATACCATGACTAATGGTAATTATGGATCAAATTTGTGATAACAAAAACCCTGTACTAAGAAGGCTGTTACTACATATTAGCAGGACCTATTAAATGATATTTACCAAGCTCTGAAAGACTGTAATTGTCAATCCAGACTATGATACTTAGCAAAATTATCTATTGAAATTGAAGTAGTACTGAAATTTCTCCCACATTATCAACATTGATAGAAACCCCAGTAATTACACAAACTCCTGGAAACTAAACAATACACCACTGAATGATAACTGGGTCAAAGAAAAAAATCAAGAAGGGAATTAAACATTCCTAGAATTGAATAAAAATTGAAACACAGCATACTCAAATTGATGAGGCATAATGAAGGCAGTTATAACAAGGAAGTTTACAGTAAGAAGTACTTACACCAAAATTTATTTTGTTTTACTGGGAGGAGGGTTGCAGGGGATAGGTGGGGTTGGGAGGCATGTGAAAGACACAAAAAATCTTTTTAAAAAAGTTTTAAAAGTATGAGAAATTGAAAGAGATAATCAGAACCAGTTCTGAAAAGAATGGAATTGAAAAGAAAAATTCTAAGAATCCAGGAACTGAAGAGTTGGTTCTTTGAAAAGATTAACATGATTAACAATTTTTTACCCAAATTAATCAAAAGGAATAAAGAATACTCAACCTAATAAAAATTAAAGGAGAGAGATGGCCACAGAAAACAGTAAAATTCAGAAAATCTTAAGAATTCATTTTTAAAACTTCTATTTGGCTAACCTGAAAAATCTTGAAGAAATTAATTAATTTCTAGATGCCTATAATATACCAAAATTAAACCAACATAAATTAATACTTTAAGCAGATCTTGAACTAGCAATGACATTGACGTACTAAAAAGTCTACCAACCCTAAAATGTTCAGAGCCAGATGGATTCACTGCAGAATGATACCAAAACTTCAAAGGACTCACATTAATGTCATTTATATTGTTCTAAAAAAAATTAAAAAGGCTTCCAGTTACTTTTATGAAACCAGTATTACTCTGACCCTCGAACCCAGATAAAGATACAACCAAAGAATAAATCAAGCCTGACCTCCCTGATGAATAAAGATGCATAAGTAAAATGCAGACAAGCTAAACTCAAGACCATGTCAAAAAGGTCATTCATCATGATCAAGCTGTCTTCATTCTAGAGATGTGGGGATGGTTCAATACAAATAAATCCATGAAGTTACCCATCTCACAAACTAAGCAAAGACAGATATTACCGGATGAACTCACATGATGCAAAACCAGAAACAAACCCTTTTGTTGAAATCCATGGATGGGTGTCAAGGGATGGAGGAACATAATCTAACACAGGAAAGCTGTGCTACACAGCTACATGTGACAGACCTACAGCCAGCATCATGCTAAGGGGAGAGAACCTCCAACTGTTCCTAAGGCTGGAAACAAGTCAAAAATGTCCACTCTGTCCCCTCCTACTTTGCATCATCTTAGCCAAGCAGAGACAAGAGACGCAAATAAAGCACATATAAATAGGAAAAGAAGCGAACGTATTTGTAGACAATGTGATCTGCATATATGAGACACTAAAGACTCTACCAAAAACTCCTACAGCCAATAAAAACTTTCAGCAAAGTCTGGACACAAACTAATATGTACAAACCAGTGGTCTTCCTATGTGCCAATAATAAACCCAAAGAGAAATCACAGAAACAAGTCCATTCCTATACACACAAACACACACACACACACAGAGAGAGAGAGAGACAGACAGACAGACAGACAGACAGACAGACAGAGACAGAGAGAGACAGAGAGAGCCTGGCAATGAACTAATCAAGGAAGCGAAGGATCTCTACAATGCAAACTTTAAGACATGGAAGAAGTAAACTGAGGAGCCACCACATATATGATGAATCAATAATATGAAGCAAAAAAATATCCAATGCAACCTTTCTTCACAAACAGAAAAACAATCTAATAATTAAGATGAAACACAAAAGTCCAAGGGCAGTCAAATCAATCTTGGAAAAAAACAAAAACACCCCAAAAAGTTTTACTCTATGTGAATTATAGTTCTACCCCAGAACTATAGTAATCAAAACAACATGGTACTGGCACAAAAACAGATGTGTAGATTAGTGAAACATAGTAGAGAACCCAATTATAGTCCATTCAATTGCAGCGACCTGAACTTTGACAATGGTACCAAAATTATACATTGGGAAAAAAATAGTGTCTTCAACAAATGGTGCAGGGAAACCGGGATTTCAGCATGCAGAAAAACGAAAGGAGACCCTGACCCTCACCTCCCACCTTACACAAAACTCAACTCCAAATGGATCCAGAGCCTCATAATGAGGCCTGATGCCATGACACTTCTAGAGGGAAAGTTGTGGAGTAAATTTCAACTGGTAGACACAGGTGAGGACTTTATGAATGCGACCTTGGTAGGTCCAGAAATGAGATCATCAGTCTATGAAATTAAAAGTTACGGTACAGCAAAGGACACCATCAATGCAGTGAAAATGCAGTCCTCAGAATGGGGAAATCTTTGCCAGCTATATATCTGGATTAATTATATACAGGGTTAACATATATGTATATATATATATGTGTATATGTATATATAATATACAAAGAACTTAAAAAGCTAAACACACACAAATCAAAACCTAGACTGTGAAATGAACAGAAAAAAAACATGTTAGTAAACAGAGTCACTATACTCAGCCATCTTGGAAATACAGATTAAAGCCATGTTGAGATTCCATATAACCCTAGTGAGAAAGACTAATTATCATCAGGAATAAAATGACAACTAATGGTGTCATGGATGTGGAGAAAGAAGGACACTTCACAAGGTTGATAGGAATCAGTCTAGAGTTTTCCTTAAAAACCAGAAGGAGAGCTACCATATGTGTCCCAGCTCCACCTCTCCTGTGGAATGGCACATCTGCTCTCCCCTGGCTAGTTTTCCTAGTATTGCTGAAAGGTGCTATTTACGTTGTCAGGAGAAAAGACATCAATAGTCTTCTTTAGCCCTGGACCCCTTCATGCTACAATACCAACCTCCCAAGGCAAGATGTGTCTTGTACTAGTGGTGAGATGGTTTAGAGTGGTAACCAATTAAACTCTTGATTGGATTTGAGGCTTGCTCCATGGAAGAGAATTCCTGCTTGGTGCTTTACAGCTTTATCAAAATCCAGGGGTGAGGAAGACACAGGCCCTAAAGCAGAACTGTTGAGGTTTTCCTAAATGGGTCATGTTGTCAGTGCCTTCTAAATATGTTTGTATCAATAGATTTTTGTTGCTCCCAGTCTTGGTCAAAGAAGCTTCCTCCCTCTGGCTCCTGGAGACTGCCACACCCTAGGGATGCTCACCATCATTCCCGTAACTTCCTCTCAGCTCTGGCCTCCTACACCCCTTGTGGGTCTCTCTACTGGAGACATTTATCTCCTCCTTTCACTCTGCTCCTTCCGATCTTCCCCCCACATCCCCCTAGGAACTACAGTCCCTGCAGTCCACTAAGTTGTATCTTGTCCCAGCCTGCGGTCCGGTCCGAAGCTTCAGCTCTCTGCTCCCTCTTGGAGCTTACAAGAACACCATCACCTTCCCTGTGTGCAGTGTTCCATTTTTGTGGCTCTCTCTCTCTGCCTTCAGGGACTCAGATTTTATGACTATGGCTTGGCTTCAGTACAGATCAATGTCTAAAAATTAGCACACTTGGTTTCCAAATTCTCACAAACTATAACAGCTGCCACTGCACAATCAAATTATCCCCCAAATCTCTTCAACGTAAACTTGCTCTGCTCTACACTTCCAAAAATCTCATCTCTCAGGTTATGCTTTCACTGTTCAAAATCCTTTAACTCTAGGATTTCTTTGTACTATGCTCTCAAAAAATCCCTTCAGACTACGATGTAAGCTCTATCTCAAGATTTGTAAAGTTATTGGGTATGGCTTAAAAAAAAATCTATAAAGTCTAACAAAACGTGGTTTAAAACTTGAAACAAAAGGCTTATAGTTACAACTTATACTTAGGTAATTTTAATTTTCTACAACATATTATGCATATGATTCAACTATGGTTTAGAATATACTATACACAAAACTTGGACTTAACTCTTGTTTAAAATGTAGATGTTTTAAAGAGCAGCCGCATAATTGGCAACTATCTTTACTAAGATTAAAGGTACATGCCATGTGACTTCACCATCTTAAGATGGCCTCATGGTATAAAGCAAGAATTATAAAACTTACCAGTCCTATTGAGCTTTCTGCTTATTGTCTTGGACTAAGGAAACAACAGCAATTCTCCAAGATAATTTGGATTGATGGATTTTTATGATTAAATATAATCAAGGTTTATAAATTCCTAAGGTTATAAAGGTCTATCCAGATTAACAAAAGCTGACTTAGAAGGTTACACCTGACTACTAATGTCTTTTGCTCAATACAGGCTTTTAAAATATTTAAGGAAGTAATATATGTTTGATAAATGAGGTATATTTGATAAATTCCTAAGGTTTATTCAGGTTCACAGTAATGTTTGTCTAACTTCTTGGTCTTTTCTTATTTTATTAAGCTTTAGCTATTTGAATAGGTTGAGTAATACAAAAAAAAAAAAAAAAAAAAGCCCCTGTGAAATTCTACAATGGTACATTATAAAAATATGAGTAAACTTCCCTGTTTCCCTGTGGGTTCCATTTATGTTTTAAAGTATATTGCATTTATGGTTTGTTTTGATGTAAAGGGTCTTCAATTAAATTTGAAACTCAAATTTTAAGGATAAAACTTAACAGAAATAAAGTTGTAAAAATTCTAATCTTATAAAAAGCTACTTATTATAAACTGTTAAAGGTAATTATAGCATATACACTAGTGGTAAGTTATGTGTTCAAAACTATACTTATAGTCTTGCCAAGCACTAATGTAATTATAGAAATAAGCCTTCCTTAGCTTCCTTTATGTGTTTTCAAAGTTAAATCTAAAACAAGTAAATAAGTTATACTTAGTAAATAGGTGGTCCTCCCACTCTTCAGAGATCTACTGAATATGGCATTTAAAATGTTTAGTAATTATGGAGACAAATGCACTACTTCTAACAGGAACCCAGTGCTTGTCAAAGAAGATATATGGGGTACAAGGACTATACCTGAATTGTGGTAATACTGTCCTCATATCTCATGTGCTTCTCAGGCTGTGCTCAAACAGTGGACATTCTGGGGTTCATTGTCCTACTCTGTCTAGTCAAAGTAAATCCAACCCCCAAGTCCCTCTATAGGAAGATCTCTCAGACCGAGATCTGACAATCAAAGCCCTACTGTCCTGTGTAGTGGCTAAAGATTATATGTTGTCCTATATGACAGCTGAAGATCTGTCCTCAAGGAAGTCATAGAGATGGGCACCCAGGGCAACCATCTAGGTAATGGGAAAGTCTCTATCATTTTAATTGTTACATAGGAAATTTGGATTATTCCTCCAACTATAGTTTATCCTTCTCAAATCTCTGATGATACAGACAGATAACTGTAGCCCTAACTACACCCAGCATACTAGCTCCTCCTCCAAGGCTACAGCTTCCTTCTCTTCAAATGTAAAATACATGCTTTGGGCCTCATGGGAAAGTCTCTAGATGAGAAAGGCAGTTAACTTTGTTACTGAACTCTAAAAAGAGATAAAATTTACAAAACAGGTTTTAAAATAATTTTTAAATATTCCTTTGTTAAAAAGAGCTTGCTTTACAATGATTGCTCTCTGTGATCAACCACCTGTGTCTCATGGCAAACAACCGGATAGTTTAAAGTATATTTAAGTTCTAAGGGTCTAATGAAATGTTCAAAAGTTGTAAAGGTCTGAAGATAAAAAAGCTGAAGAAAGTTGTGAGGGTCTAAAACCATGTTTTAAGAAATGTAAATCCAAGTTGTAAAGGTCTAAGAAAGTGTTTAAGGTATATTTTTAAAAAGTGAAAAAATGTTTCAGATTTCTCTCTCTTCGCTGTTGTTATATGAAGAGTTCAAAAGTTCAGAATTTGAACAATCAATGGAGTTTTTATAAATTACTAATCCAGCCTGGTTAAAGTACTACTACTAGTATAGTCACAAGCTCAAAGTTTTAAAATTTATTTTGGTTGTCTTCTAAGTCTTTTGGTTATCTTCTGAGTAAAGATGTAAAAGTGCTTTGTATTGTGCTAAAAATATCTGGCCAACCTAGTATTCTGGATAGAGGGATAAGAGTTCATGCTTTTAACACCAAATTATTCTTGAGTTCTCAAGCTATAGTTAAAGCTACAGTTACCTGTCATTATCATCAGAGATATGAGGGGGTGCTATGACTAAAAATGTGAGTCTTTTCTACAATGTAGATTTCAGTACAGATTGCAAATAGTGGTAATGCTAACTTATCTGAAACTTTTTATCTCTTTTCTAAACTTAAACTAAATTCTTTTAAATTTCAGGGAATCAACTTGTCAAAAGGTCTTGTCTCACAGGTCAAAAAGACTCCAGAAAAGTTCTCTTGTGGACAGTCCCTGGTCTTGGGACTCCCCTCTCCCAACTACCAACACAATGGGTCAACCATTTTCAAGAGTACACTCAGGATAAAAATTACCCTTAAACTCCTGAACTTTACTCTCTATCCTACCTAGTCTGTCTATCCCAACAGACTTCAAATCAACTGTAGACTGCTCCAGTAAGGCCCTAGCTCCAGGTTTTCCCTTCAAATATGCATCCTGAACAGCTTCCAAGTGGTCCCAGGTGGTCCATGCCCCCACACACTGCTTCAAGGCTATTTGCACTTCCCTAGCCCCAGATGGTCCTGTAGAGCTCAGACAGCTAGGAAAACAGCCTACTCTTCCCAGACTGGGCCAGCAATCTGGATTTTCCCAATGATGCCTCCTGTCAACAAGATGCAGTCATAGAGGATTATGTAGTCCCTTATCATATCATTTATTTATTATGAACAAAACGGCTGGGATGCTAGGTCTCAAACCTAGAACAAATGGCCGAGGTGCCTATTTAACAAATTGAAGTAGTCACTGGTCACCAGGTTTTTCTAGGATCCCTCAGTCCCTACCTGTTACAGGGTCTTCCTGGCTGGCACCCCCACCCCCCACCCTTCCCTGTATAGTGCAGCCATTTGGCATTTGGGCTACGCCAGTCTACTGGCCAGGCTGCTCCTCTTGGTTGACATCTCTTCTTCCCTCTCCCTTTCCCACTCTCCTCACCTGGTCCATCTCCCTGTGGTCACATTCAGACTCTCCCAGATATCACTGCCTCTGGCTATACTCTCTTTTTATCTACAGTAAACTTTCTCCTTCACTACACCTAGGAGAAGTCATGCCCCTTTTTGGTCATTTTTATGCCCTCAGAATTATTAAACTTTAAAAAATTATGAAATAAATGAAAAGCAATATTTTTTTTTAAACCAGAATGTTCTGAATACATATACTTTAAACAGCATCCCAGGTTAGCCTCAAATTCCCTATGTGATTCAGGATGTCCTTGAACTTCTGGTCTTCTTGGTGTCTGACTTCCAGGTGCTGGGATTATAGACAGGTATATCATACCCATCTCTGACATGCTGGAGACTGAGCCTGGGGCTTCATGTAGGCTGGGCAAGCATTCTACCAACCAAATTCCATTCCCATTAGAACAACATTCTCTAATGATGTTTTATTATGCACAGGGAATTTAGTATCTCCTGGAAATGTAAAGTCTTACACTCCCTTAGCAAAGTAGCTTTCAGGAGGTACTGGCCTAGTATAGAACTAGATGGTGGCTTTGATGTCTAATGAATGTGTTGTGCTCTACTCATAAACTTACACAACAAGAAAGTTGTTGTCCAGTGATTCTCAGTTATGTACCATGAGTTTATGTCCTGAGTCAAATGGCCCTAAAGTAGTGAACACTACATGTAAAATATTTATCAGCATGTGAGATGGCATTTACTTTACAATTTAAGAGCTTTGGACCTCTGGGTGCTTAGCAGATAGGATTAGCCACTCAAGTGACATCTTTTATTTTCTGTTAAATTCTCATTTATTCTTTAACTAAATCAAGCTAATTGCCTTAAGTCCAAAGCGCCCTACTTTTCTGTAAGTAGACACATAATTTGAGGTATTAAATTAAGGCATGAAAGAGTGCCAAGACCTGTACAGTGAAATCACATCTTCTAAACTTCAGATGTTCAGCAGCAACTCTCTTACTTAGGTACTTTCCTGCTCTTTCTTGGGGACTCAGTAGAAAAACTGAAGCGTTAAACCACTAAACTTATCAATACTAATAAATAAGATACCACACCATTCACCACAGCTTCTGGAGACTGGACTTTATAGGTTATATTAAACACTTCTAAACAATGAAGAGACCGTTCCAAGCAGAGCATATGGGATAGTAAAGGGGATAAAACATTTTGATAAATTGTCCAAAGGAGAATTGTGACTTTCTCAGAGATACTATCTTTTGTCATCCATACTTGGTAAAGGCCTGTGAGAGGGAACTACATATCACAGGAACAATAAGGGTAAGTAGTTCCCAAAAATACAATATATAGACAGTACTCGGCCTTCTGTGAGAAGTAAACAGGTCTCCATTTAGTCAGTCAGTGAAGGACACTGAGTGGTTAGCGGGTGTCTGGCCTTATAAGATTCTGAAGACTATAGTAAGGGATTAAGTAGACCTGTCACCTGCTTTGAGGAAACCTGTGCCTCATAGTGGGGGACAGTAACAGGAAATATAAAAGACTCCCAACGAACCCCATTACTATGTAGCAGTGGAAGGGCTAATGAACTGTCACATAGGGAAAGGTTGAGCCCCCCAAAGGACCACAAACCAGGCATGGCAAGTAGGCCAAACTAAGGCTCCAGGGCAAACATGAATTCTGGCAGAAACACCTAGGGATGTGTACATGGGCACTGAGGACTGTCCTCATGATCTTCTTATCAATCTTGGGTTTCAACATCTGAGTGTCACTTCCAAGGATGCAAGCTAAAAGCCAAACATGTCATAACTATGTACAAAGGTAAATGTAAACAGTAGCATTTATGATGATCCAGGTGTTATAAATGCACTTAGCACATGCAGGAATGGGCTTAGTTCTTTTTCTATTTCATTTTTTCCTGCAGTGTATGTCTGTTCATATGCATGCACACAATGCCATCGGAGCCTTCTGGGATGAGCCACTATGTGGGTTCGGAAACTGAACCCAGGTCTTACGGAAGAGCAGCCAGTGTTATGAACCACTGAACTACCATTTTAGCCCTAAATAGGATTAGTTCCTGAGGGAATCGATGAGGAACTTCCAAAGAATCGCAACAATGAAAGTAAATACTTGGTAGATTTTAGAATGTGCTGCTGGGCACCCTGCCAGGTTCTTTACGTAGATCATCTCGTGTTACTCACTCTACAAGTGGCAGACGTGTTTAAGTACCACACAGATGCAAAGACACACAGTGCTAGTCAAGTGTTTCCCAGCAGCCACACAAGTAGTAGGATGGAAGTGAACTGGAACCATGGTGGTGTGACCCCAGACCCTGTGTACTTCACCCTGCTCTCAGCTGCTCTTCACTGTTTGAAAGACACTGCTGGGTCATGGGAGCACTTCACACAGTGTGATTCTCATCTGCTCACATCAATGTCAGCTCACACCGCCACGTAGCATCCAATCAATAGAGAATAAGGTAATTGTTGTACCATAGATAAAAGAACGGACGTACGTTCTAACGTTGGTCACTGTTTCCCAGAGGAACTTCCAGGCTATAAGTGACTGTCATTAATGGAGAAACTCAAATAGGCTGGATGAGGTGACACATGGTGCTTTAAACCCAGGAATCAGCAAGCAGAAGCAGGTGGGTCTCTGTAAGCTCAGGGCCAGCCTGGTCTACACAGCAAATTCTATGCCAGCCAGGAATATGCAATGAGATCTTATTTCCCAAAGCAGGGAAGTTTGGAGAGGAAAACCCAAATGTAAATAATACATACATAGTAAGAATTTAAAACACAGTAATTATAAACTCCTTGGGTAACTGTATGACGATGATTTATCTGTTTTAGTTTTCATTACTGTGACAAAATACAAGACAAACGGCCTATAGGGATGAAATGTTATGTTTGAATCTTGGCTCCAGAGGTTTCAGTTCACGGTAGAGGGATCCAACTGCTCTGGTCTCACCTTGGGGATCCAGGAGGCAAAGAGATGGGAAGTGAGGTTTAAGGTCTAATATACATTCCAAAGGAACACACACTTCCCATGAGGCCCAACCTCCTAAAAGTTCTGTCTCATTCAAGCTGTGCCACAGGCTGGGACCAAACCTTTCATAGGGGGCATTTGGGAGACACTCGAGAGTCTACATTCTAACATACCTCAAATGTTCTTCCCCTTAAGCAATCTAGAGTGCAGTTATTGTATAAATAGAGGAAGTTCTTGTATTTGGGCAAACAAAATGGTTGACTTGGGATGAGCTGTCTTTAAAGCAATGATGGAATGTCAACAGGATAACTCTAATCATTGTTCTTCTCAAAGGAATCTAAGAAGTAAGAGGAGAGAACATTCTGTGAGTACCAAGTATAAGGCTCACCTCTCCTCACACTGTTCCCGGGCTTCTGGCTCTTCTCTGTTAGCTTCTTGGGTTCCAAGGCACTGAGTGTGACAAGTCAACATCTTATCATTCAAGGAGGATGAGGTTTAATGTTCTAGTCTCAAAGAATTGTCCAATGAATACCTACAGCAATACCCATAAATACAGTAGCAGAGCACAGGGAAAATGGCTTCAAAGACAGTGCCCCACTTTGTTTCTCTGTTGCAATAAAAACACTGAACAAAAGCAACTTTGGGAGATAAGGTCACAATCCATCATCAAGCAAGGAAAGAGGAGGTAGGAACGCAAGACAGGGACCTGGAGGCAGGAACTGAAGCAAAGACCGAAGGGGAGTGTGCTTACTGGCTTGCTCTCAACAGCTTGCTCAGAGTGCTTTCTTACACATAGATCCACCTGCCTAGCGTTACTGCTGTGTCTTTAACGCTGATGAAAATTTAATAATCTAAACACACATCTTGTCTTTCACCATATCCAAGCTAATAGTATACAGTGATTCTGCTTAGGCTTCAAGCCCAGTCCTGATTGCCAAGAACGCTCAGAACTCGAGAAGTATTACAGAGAAGTTACTGGTTTCTTTGTTCAAACATTTCAGGTTTTAAAAAAAAGAACAACACCCTAAAATACAGATGTTTAAAACTATCACATCTGGGACTAGAGAGATTGCTCAGTGGTTAAGAGCAATTGCTTCACAATTATGATGACCTGAGATTGGACCCCAGCACCCATCTAACAAACCCACCTCATCTCCTGCGCCTGTGCCTCTACCCCAGCATTGTGGAGAGGATGATGGAGATAGGTATGCTCCTGGGGTTTGAAGGCAAGCAATCGTGCTGAACAAATAAAACTCCAAGTTCAGGAAGAGAGCTTGCCTCAAAGGAATAAGGTGGAGAGGGATAGCGGAGGTGCACAATGCCCTCCTCTGGCTTACATACACAGGTGGAAGTTCACACGCGCGTGCGCACACACACACACACACACACACACATACACACACACACACACACACGGGGGGGGGGGTGGAAGGGGAGAGAGAGAGAGAGAAAGAAAGAGTCACATTCATTTTTCAGCTCAACGAAGCAACAATGAGCTAGGTAATTGAGAACTTAGAATTTGTACCTGAGTCATAATCATCAACCTTAGCATCCTTGTTCAGCAAAGGTATCAGCACTATGAAAGCCAACAAACCTCGGGAAGACTAGTTTCTCTCCCTCTGCCACCAGTGTCTCCTTATGGAAAGGCTCTGGTGTGTATCTACCCTAATGCATGAAGGGAGTCAGTCCCTCAGGCTCTGGGGGCTTCTCGGTGGATTCTCGGTGCACTGCCTGTCAGGAGGGAAGGAACAGATGGAAGCAGGCCATCTGTCCAGGATGGGCCACAGGCCCTCATCATTTTGGCTTGGGGAAAATCTACTCCTGAAATAAGTGGGAAACTGTTTTCCAAGAGAAATAAAGGAGATGAGATTTGGGGTTCTTGGCTTTTTTTTTTTTTTTTTTTTGGTTTTTGTTTTTAAGAGGGGGGAATGCCATGGGATTATGCTCTTATACACTGCAAACATTTGTCACTGTAAATACTGAGTTAATAAAATGCTAATTGGCTAGACGTTAGGCAGACAGGAAGTATACATAGGTGGAGTGTCCAGACAAAGAGAATTTTGGGAAGAGAAAGAACAGAGGAGAGGCCAGTCAGACAGAGGAAGCAAAACAAGAATGCTATTGGACAAATGGTTCCAAGCCACATGGATAAGAATCATGGGTTAGTTTAAGAGTAAAGTTAACATAAACCTAAGCCATAGGCCAAACAGTTTATAATTAATATAAGCCTTTTCGTGATTATTTGGGACTAAATGGCTGTAGGACCTGCTAGGCAGGACAGAGAAACTTCTGATTATACTGTAGTTTTAATAAACATGTTTGCATGAGCCATCAGCCTGTGCAGGACCTCCTGACCACAAACTTCCCATCTGCTTTACTCAGTCATCCTGATCTTCTCTTACTCTCTCGGGTACCTGTCACTGAAGAATGACTTGTAAGTCTAGGTCAATCAGTAATTGCTGCACACATCTTGGATGAATCTCTGAGCTGACAGCCAGGCTGTCCCTCTGGAAAGGAATTCTGTATCCATCCCAGGTTTTCTAAGGTTTATACCACTGACCATTCAATGAGCTCCCCTGTGTGGTGGCACCCTTGTTTCTAAGTAGTTAAGGATCATTCTCAATCAAGACTGATGGCAAGTTAAAAATATTATAGATGTGACCAACCAGCAATGAGTCTAAGATCTAACTCCATGAAGACCATTTAGAAGAGTCTTACTGAATTTGACATTTACTAAATTAAAAAGAGCATGGAGGGGTAGTATCGCTTAGCATACCCAGGTCTAGAATTTTGAGACTCCCAACCAGACTCTGGACTGCATCAACACTGGGCTGAGTCCATGCAGTGCAAAATGCAATTGTGTTAAAAATGTGTTTTAGGAAGACAGTATCCTCTTTACATGGCACTGCATCTCTTTGTCACAGACTGCAATTATATATTATATCTTTATGTTTAAAACAAATACCAGTGAGCAAACATGTCAGTGACGATCCACATTGCGTACAGTATAAACAGGATCTTATTCAATCGTGTCACATTGAATACACATAGTACATATATTAATCATGTTTTAATAATGAGATTGTTCATAGAAACAGGGTGGATGTCTGATTTGTAAAGTATCTTTTAATCTTCCTTCAATACAGTGTTGGTGTGTCTCTAGAAACACTTAACCAATGCACCATAGAGAGTAGTGATTGCTAGCATTTGTCCATGCTTTTGTATTTATTTCTAATGAAGCTTAAAAATCTCAACTCAATGACAAGAAGTCAAATTATTACTGTTCTCATAACGCTTCTTTTTTCCCAGTCAAAAGTGCTTGCTTTCCGTAATAGTGAGAACTATTACTTAGAACTTATTTGTGCTAGAATAATATGGCTGCACTAGGGACTCATTTAATTCAAAATAGGTACAAACAAAATGGTTGTTAAATGATGTCAAAATGTTGGTGACTTTTTAATACAATTTTAGAACATTTAATCTACCTTTTTGGTTTAATTGCCACTAGAAGTGGCAGATTAGTGATCCTAGAATTATCTATGTTGTTACAGTAGTCATCTCTAGAGGCTGGATTATAAATTATTATTTTATTATATGAACACATTTTTTCTTTAAGACATTTTACCTTAATGTTTTAAAATAAGTATCAAAGTTTGAGAAAAACAAAAAACAAAAACAAGCAAACAATAGAAACAGCAACAAAGCAGCCATGCTTCTGACTGTGCTGGGGTGATGAAATCATTGCTTTTCTGAAAACACCACAAGAAAGCAACATAACTAAAGATGGAGCAGGTTCACAACTTACCTGGGGCTTTTAGGTCCAGCATCTTAAGATGGAGAAAAACCTCACAGGGGGAAGAACCTTCTGAGAAAAACCAAAACCAAAACAAAACAAAAAACATGTCTTGGTGCCGGATGACAGGAGTAAGTGTTATGCTTGGTGGGTTTTTGCTTAAAACACTTACTTAAAATTTTAAGCTTTTCAGAAAGAGAAGAGAGACAGAGAACTGCAAAAGCTTAGGAAAGCAGTCAGTGATCAGTTTGAGACCAAATTTATCATCCTAGCTTTTGCTAAGGGCCTCTGTGCTTGGGAGATGACACCTTATGAGAGTGTTTGCTACGTCACTGGGGCCACGCTCTTGAAGGGGTCTGAGGACCTGGTCGCTTGCCCTTTCTCATTGTTTCTCTCCTTGGACATGAGCAAAGCAGTCGGCCCGGCACCGTGGCTCTGCTGTGGTGCTCCGACAGACCCAAACACCGGGACATTCAATAATGGTTTGAAACCACTGAAACTGTGACCCCAACTAACTCTTTTTTTTTTCTGCATTTATTACCCCAGGTATTCACTAAAATAAGAGAAAGATAGTTATACAAAGTTGCATTGAAGAACTGGCTTCTTTATACCAAAACGCTCAGGAAACCTGCATTCCAGAAAATGAAAATTAAAATCAAGACTAGAAGTCCAAACATAAGCCTCCGGTCACCGAAACACATGGATGACAATGACTCCATCTCACAATAGGCCCATTGCAGAAAATGAACTGTCCTCTCTAGAGGATGGTGAAAAGCCTTGCATTTTTTTCTAATATCTATTGTCGTAGTGGGGGTTTCCATTCCTGAGATGAAACATCATGACCAAAAGCAACTTGGGGAGGAGAGGGATTGTTTCATCTTACAGCTCACAGCCCATCATTCAGGAAAATAGTGACAGGAACTCACGGCAGGAACTGAAGCGGAGGACATAGAGAAATGCTGCTTAGTGAATTGTTCCCATGACTTGCTCAGCCTGGTTTTTGCAACACTTAGGACCACCAGCCCAGAGATGGCACCACTACAGTAAGATCGGCTTCTCACATCTATCATAGATCAAGAAAATGTACCACAGGCTTGCCACAAGCTAGGCTAGTGGGGGAGTTTTCTCAATTGGGGTTCCCTCCTCCAAAATGACTACAGTTTGTATCAAGTTGACAGAGAACAAGCCAGCACAGAATGCCTGCATATCATGTGCGTGCAGCGCTCAAGGAGGCCAGAAAAGGGCACTGAATCCTATGGAACTGGAGTTACAGACGCTTGTGAGTCTCCACATGGGTTTTGGGGACTGAACCCAGGTCCTCTACAAGAACAGTGAGTGTTCTTAATCACTGAGTCATCTCTCTACCCCCTACATATCCATTTATCTTTAAACTAAAAAGAAACATTCCATGAAAATATACCTACATATAACTTTGTTACTGAAGTTATCGGTATTCATTTTAAAGGTCAAGTGAGACTCAAGACTTGTATTGGAATAAGGGACACTTCTGAAGGCTGAAAAATATGGATAACCAAATGAAAAACTTGAAATAACAACTCAGCAACGAACTGTGAGATGCGCAAAGTTAGTTCAACAGAAGGTACAACAGAGTGTAAGGGAAATGTTGTTTGGAAAAACAGGGCTATAAAAATGCTCAGAGAAAGACACAAAGAGCCATCCACTCAGGGAAATGGTTAGAAAATGCATTTAAAAAGGAATTAAAGGATATTAGTAACACAAAAATCTGGACATGAACATTTTGTTACTTTAATGGAGAAAGAAATGATACAAAATTATATATGAAGACATAGCTAGCCTTGAGTTTTCAAAAACTATTAAAATATACCAAATCAGGAGAAATACAGGCATATTGTCTTGTAACTAACAGAAATAAAATGCTGAGGGGCTAGCGAGAATGCACAGCAGTTAAAGGGACTGGTTGTTCTTACAAAAACCCGGGTTCAGTTCCAGCACCCACGTTTGCATTCTTTGCTCATGGTCCTATGTAATTCCAGTTCCTGGGGCATCCCATGCCCTCTTCTAACCTCCAAGGGTACTAAATGCATGTGGGACACAAATATATATGCAGCAAACACTCATACACATGAAAACTAAATAAAATTGGGCTGGGTGTGGTGGTCCAAGCCTTTAAGCCCAGCACCTGGGAGGCAAAAACAAGCAGATCTCTGTGAGATGGAGGCCAGCCTGGTCTACACAGTGCATTCCAGAATAGCCAGAACTCGCGTCTTTAACAGCAGCAAACAAGCAAATAAAAACTAAATAAAATACTAACAGAAAACATTCAAAACAACTAAAGTATAGATTAAAAACAACTATAAGTAATTCAGAATTACAGCTGAATTATCAAAATTATCAACAGAAATGACTGAATTAAATATAAGCTGAATTTTATAAAAGTGAGGAAAGAAAATGAGCTTCCCATCTATGACACTCGAGACAATTAAAATAACTTTAAACATGAGAGAAAATATTTTCAAAAGTTAATAATCAAAACCAGAAAGTTCATTGTCACTATCCACTTAAAGATACACAATAGAGAACTTTTAAACCCTCAGCAGGACCAGACAAGGCAGGGAGGGATGGGTGTCTGGGAGGAGTGAATGAAGAAGCCATCTTAGCAACCAAAAATAAAAGCAAATTAAGCAAAATATATTAATAATTGTTTTACTTTTTAAAGTAATAATTTATTCATTTTATGTGTGTGTGTGCAGGTCTGAGTGTGTTTCTGCACAGCATGCATGCAAGAATCTACGGAGGTCAGAAGGGGTGCCAGAGCTGCTGAGTCTGGAGATACAGGCAATATTTAGCTGCTAATGTGGGTGCTGGGAACTGAACCTGAATCCTCTCCCGGAGAAGCCAGTGCTCTAACCACTGAGCATCTCTCTGATACCAGTAATTGTTAAAAAAAAAAAAAAAAAAAAAAAAAAAAAAAAAAAAAAAAAAAAAAAAAAAGCAACAAACTGATCAAACTCAGGTTCCTCCACCATATAAAATATATGTAGATACTCAACATAGAAAATGTATTTCTCAAAAGATAAACATTACTATTCTTTTAATTTATTTTATCTATTCTGGAGTAATGGCAAAGCGAAATAGCTCATTAAACAGATATAGATATATAGTCTATATTGGTTACTCCTACATTTTCACCTCAAATAATTACCAAGCACTCAATGTGTTGCTAAGGATGTCAAGGAAATAAGTTGAGTATATTTATTATGTATATAGAAGTTAAAATTTTAAGCTTATAAAAATAAACTATCACCTATGATCAATGACATCAATATCTGTGATATGTCAATTCAGCAATCTATCAGGATGACCTTACAACAATTTTCTAGGAGTTCATAGGCATAAAACTTGATCACATCACTATATATGGCAAGGCCTGGCATGGTTGAAGTAGCAGGAAATACGCAGTTATGCTGGCAACTCTGAGTGCTGCCTCTCTAAGGATCTGAATCCCAGAACCAACCAGAAAACTAAAAATCCTCATCTATAGGCAGAGGGCGCACAGAGAATACGCAACAGGCAGTTTCAAACATTACAGAGGAGTTAAGAGAACATGTAACCCTTTGAACAGCACTGTTTCTGACTCCATTGTATACTTATTTCACTAGGATTAAAAGTGTCCAACTAATTTCCACAGGTCCCAAAGCACTTATACAAGGAAAAGAATACAATCTGCTTTATGAATAAAACTCTTTAATCGTTTTCAATATTGACTCATAATCCTATCCGATGTATAAGGTGGGAATACCTTGACTTGTGTCTAGATCTGTATAAGAAAGTAATTCACACACTAAAAAACTTCCTTTACAGAAACCAAAACAAGGCTTTGGTTCCATATAACTATACTACCAACAATGGATCGTTTCAAATACTCTGTTTGTTTAGGCTTTTCTCAAAGGATTATATACATATTCTTTGCAGACATTCACTTTTTTATTAAAGACTAAGATACTATATTTTTAAATGAGTCTTTTGGAGTTTGTGAATAATTATGTCCGTTAAGCTAAAAGGAAGCAACTTTCTATACATAATTGTACAAAACCTTCAACCGTAGCTTTGCAAAACCCAAAGGAAAGCACTTGAGCATTTTATCCAGTCGGGGTTTAAGTTCTGGCTTAGTGTTTTCCTGCAAAGTCCAAGCAGAACACAAGAAGGCAACTCTTACTTCTCAGGTTGAAGCTATTGGTGTTTTCACACGGTGGAAGGATATTTATTGTAAGGACTGTTATAATGAAATACTTTTTCATTAAAGCATCTTTTATTCATGAAAGGGCAAAATCATTTGCTGGTTCACTTTGTTCCAGGATCGTGCTGGAGTGCTAAATGAAAATGCAGCTCGGCTCTCCAAGTGTCAGTGCAAATCAAACCGTTAAGCTGGGAGGTTAAAATGAACCAGACAAACAAATAAACCCTTCCTCTCTGCCAGCATTCCCATGCAACAAGCACATACAGAGAGCTCCAGCTGTAAATGTTCCCTCTCCTTAATTTTAGAGGTCAGCTGAGCCTTCCTTACAGGTGGCTCTGATTGCTCTGTATAAATCACAGAACAAAAACATTCCGGCAAGGTATAAGCAGGCTCCTACTCTCCATTACTTTAACAAAAACCATTTACTATAGGCCTTTTAATTTTTGTATTAAGTGTATTTGCCGTGTGTGTTTATGTGCGTTTCCTAGCAATACACACCACAACATGCGTGTAGAAGTCAGAAGACCACTATTAGAGTCAGCTCTCTCCTCCTACCATGTGGACACAGTCAGGTCATTGGTGACAAGTGCCTTAATCTGCAGAGTCTAGCTCACCAGCTTTACTTATTTAATACATATACATATGTGTGTCCACACACATATATGATGTGTGTATACATATATACATTTCTGAATATATTGGGTGATAGATAAAATTCAGTATGACCCAGATACGCTTGATTAACTGCAATGGCTGAAGAAGGGGATCCAATGTGGGGCTTTCAGTGTGGTCTTTGGGGGACCATCTTTCCTTCTTTTCAGAATTAACGATGCTTTTGCCTAAAAGGATGCTCACTGTAGTGACACTAGGAAACCACAATGAGTTCTCCATCCTGCGGCTGCCGTGCACACCCTAAGCCTCCTGGCTCTTCTCTCCATTGTATTTTGAGACTTCATACTGGCATGTGTCCAGTCACTAAACACACGTGGTTTAAAAGAAAGTTGAGCAGAGCGACATAGAAAAGACAAAAATCAATTCTTACATGTTGATTTATTTTGACTCATTCAAAAAAAGTAAATAAATATTGAGCATCCTAACCCGTGGATTCTGAAGAAAACAACCTCTGATTTATAGTTTCCAAAGTTCAATGATACACAACAAAAAGATCAAATGTAAAACAAAGCTCATGCCACCTACAATGGATCATCATGTTCTGTCAAATTTAGGACATGAACTTTCAACTTCATTTGCTAAATATAATCATGGATGGAGGCTATGGCTTCTTTCGGCTCAGCGTGTATTCCTGGGAAATAGCTGTGTCTGGGCTGTCTCACTTCTGACTTTTCCCCTTGTAGCACACTGAATGGAAAACTTTAGGAATTCGGGCATAGCAACATTTAAATCAAAGAAGTTGACGATTGGCTACAGGAATCCTGTGGTGATGGCTTCAACATAACAGTGAGGCGACTCAATGCTGTATCTGTTGATTGACAACTGGAAAATTATTTTTAATGTAAGAAATGTGTGGCATTCACCACACAGGTATATAGGGGGAATATTATTATAAGTTGGCTTCATTAAGTAAGTAAGCTAGAAGTCATCTATCACAAGTATGACATTATGAAAATATGAGAAATGAACTCTGGTCAGCTGTAAAAGCCTATCTAATTCTGTGGGAAAGTCACATGCTTTTAAACGCCATTTTCACTTTTAAAGTTGTTTCCTAGTTCCAAAGACAGGCCCTTAGGCACCTGCAAGGTAAATGTAACAATCTTTGCCTGTGTTTATATTCAAGACATTGGGACAAAACTTCCAGAGTCAGCGATAAGGAGTCTGGGCATAGACAAGGCTTCAGTGATTGGAAAGAAGTATTGTAAACATAGGGGACTCTTGTCAAAAATCGGAACTCACCTGCCACTTATCTGCCTATGCAATCATCCATTTACAGATAGGCAGTAAATACGTGTGTAGGCAGGTGGTGTTCCAGAGACAAGTGTCATATTGACATTATGAACATTCAAAGATGTTTCCTTTCAGTTCAATGTCAACTGGTTTTTGTATATAGTGTTTCCATTTCAAGTGAATATATCTACTTAAAAGCACCATGTTATACATACTAAAATGTCTTTCTAACCATTAAGTATCCATTGGTGTTAAATACTAAGGGTTATAAAACAGTTAAAATTTCCAAAAAAAAAAAAAAAATGAAGACAAAGTCACTTGTCTTAACACTTTATATAACATTGCTAAATGGAATATAAATCTAACATGTTTTACACTGATTTTTTTCCACACAGGGATGTGAGGGTTTGAATGAAAACCCATCTAAGAAGCTCTCATCTCACTGCTTCTTAATGAAAAAGTGTCGTCTTGGAATTCTGTTCATGTAAACAACCTTTCTTTTCCACGTGTATTATATGTATATTCAATAATAAGACTGGGAAAGGGTGTGTGAGCATGGCCTGTGATTGGGCCGGAGTGGGAGTCACATGTGCAAAGCTCATGTACAGAAGGAAATCAGAAAGGGTAGCCATGGGAGCCGAGCAGTTCAGCTCTTGTTCTGCTTCAACCATGCCGGTGAAAGGACCAGACCCTTTATTCCCACGGTAGAGTATTTGAAAACTTAAAAGAAATAGATAGTTGGAAAAACACAATTTGTTTTTAGGAAATAAGTAAAAATGTAATTTTTATTTTTCAGGAGTGTTTTGTATTTCTCTGTTTATTTCCTTTGGTTCCTTATCTCATTTCATTTTAGGTGTTATTTGTTTTGTTTTTCTTCACAAGCTACCACTCCGCAGCCCAGGCTACTCTTGAACTCAGAATGCTTCGGCCTTACCCTCCCAAGTGCTTAGGTAACAGGTATACATAAGATTTTTTTTTCCAACACCATAGAGTTAAACTGTGATGTCTGAGCAGTTCACCTTTTCCAAATTGCTAAAAATGTCTAATTCTAAGCAGAAGGGAAGACAATGATCCACTGGCGCAGGTTGGTGCCCAGAAATATGGACTCCTTTCTTCGTCCCTTCTGTCCTGTCTTAAGAGAATGTTGGCTCCTCTTGTTACTGGCTCAAAGAAGTTACTTAGTCCAACTCCTTCAACATATTTCCAAAAGATAGAGCAGATAGTATTTAACTAATATCTAACATTAATTTTACTGCAGTTACTATTTGTCAAATAAAATGCTTTGTGCTAGATAAAGGCATACTTTTATGTTACTATACAAATTAATTTTAAATTTATTATAGCTTGGGGACTATGCCCATGCATATTCTGTCATATCTTAGGAAGCCATCGCTCTGTGACACTGTTCTGTTGTGCACAAGCTTGCACCGGCTTGGAAGGAATACTTTGTAACATTTGGCTATAAAACAGATCAAGTGATTGGGCTTCATACCCTACTTAAGCAAAACTTCCAGACACATCACAGGGGCATTTTAAATGTTTAAATACTCCATTGCATTTACAAGCAGTTCATGGGATGAGATCATTTTAAGTTAACATGTTTTCAATAAGAGAGTCTTACCTTTTAGTTTTCCAGATGACTCTCTTCCTAAATGTCTTTCTCTGTCTCCTGGTTATTTTGTTGTTATATTATGACTGTTATACGAAAAGTTCTCCACCATCAGGTCTAAATCTGTGTTCATTTAGAAAGCACAGCCAGGCTGTATCTGTCTCTGATTTTAAAAGTATATCCTCAACTCTCCTGAAATGATGAAGTTGTGCATAAGAAAAAGGTGAGATATGGAAATCTTACTATAAGGAGAGAGAGGGAAATAAATATCCTGAATGCTTACGGGGGAGGGGGGGAGAAATGGACAGAGCACAACCCAGGTTTTCACTTTGGGTTATCTCAACTTCCGTTTTAATAAAAGTCATTTTAATAAAAGCTCATGGTATTTGATGGGTATTAAATAAATCAGTGACGCCAGTTTCTAATTAGCCCAGACAACACAATTCAGGAAGTCAAGATGCACGTTGGAATCTGATCTCATAACTGTCTGGCACTGATGATTTCAGAAGGAAATGTAACAGCCTGTTGTGACTCCTCATTCACACAGCTTGTTCAAAAATAAAAATAAAAAAATCTAAGTGACATTTTCGAAGAGAAGCATTCAGCCCTAGTTTGTGGCCTAGGAACTGCTCCGTCATTCTCCTGTGTCCATTTTCATTTACAAAATCTGATTTCTCTGAGCATTGTTTAAGAGTTCATTATTTAACATATATGTGCCTATCTTTATCTTTGACACAGTATATCCACGATATAGAAAAGGACCTAATTTTAAACTTCAGCTGATAAATAGAATATTAATTTATTGAATTGACACAAGCCATTTTGGAGATTCAACATGTGGGAATAAAAATAGAATATTTCCAAACATATAGAGGTTTTATTTTAACCCAGAAAAGTAACAGCAGAGACTCTCCCATGGATTATAGCTCTTCAGATACTCATCGGGTTTAAAATATAAAGTAAGTTGATGGCATTTTCCTGTATGAACAGAAACGTTTACTTTTTTTGTATCATAAAAATAATAATTGTATCAAAAAGACAGTGACTGTATATAGTTTTTGATTATCACCTTCAGTTCAGGAACAGTGATGCTTAAGTCTAATTATTCAGTTAAAGTTTTAATGACTTATACCTCATGCACATATTAGTAGATAGGACCATTGAGAACTGAAAAACAGTGCATCTGCCTTCTACATCCACTTTAGCCTGAAGTGACATGATAGTTTATAAGCCATGATGCCGCTGAAAGCTAGCTTACTGTGCTCCGTCCTCTGGAAGACGGTGTTGAACCAGGTATGCTTTTGGCTATTTGGATAAATGTGGCTCTCTAAGTTTGCAGTGTGTACACTAAACAAGAGAGCCCTTCAAAGGTTCACTAAGCAGAAAGGGTAAGCAGACAGCTTCTGGAATTTCCAGTCTCCAAAAAGTACAAACTGACTCAGACTCTATTCTGTGGAAAGTTATTTGGCCTGTTACTATTTTGATAATTAAAATAGCCACTTTACACATTTTGATCTTGATCTTCTAAAAATAAATGCAACACAAGAATAAACAATATAAGACTGTAAATCTAGTCCCTCTCATATCTTTGAGAATGGCTATAAAGAGGAAAATTGAAATGTACTTCATTTCTTAAGATCAGAGATTTTCACAAACATGGACCTGTCCATGCTTGACAGATCTAGCCAAAGAGGTGTTTTCTTTCTGTCCAGCCTAAAACTGATGCATCGATAGAACGAGTTTGTTCCTTTCGGGCCTAACTGATAAACTTCTCAAAGTTCACACTTGGAAATCTTTTCATCACACTACATCCACTCAAAGGAATATGAGGCAACCGGGATGCATCCCTCTCATCAATCTGTTAGTTTTCTAACTCTTTTTCTTTCTTGGCATAAGTCTACGCTTCCCCAGGCCAGTCAGTGTAGAGATACCGATCACCGTTCGGGCAGGGCAGAGCTGTGCACTCAAGTCTTACTCAGAAACCATATCAGAGCATTCTCCCTCTATCTGTCCTACCCTTTATCAACCCAAGACAGCCACAAATCCTTTGATAAATGCCCCTTTACCTCCCTTCTCGGACTGACTGATTCCATAAACAACTGCACTATTCCCAGATACTGTAGAGCGTTTCACTCACGTCAACCATGTCAAACCCAATTTTGATCCTAATTCTGAATTTCGAACAGAATTACCCCTGTGTTTTACTACTCTGTTTCTCTTAAATACTTGATGTTTCCTGGTTTACTGTCCAGAGGAACAGAGGTAGGCGTCACAAATATAACTTTAAATAGCAAATCGTAACACGGTTAACGTAGCCACCAACTCCTACTCTGTCTCAGTGTCTGAGTCTTAAAAAAAAAATCCTCTGCTAAATCGTTTATTCTCTTTAAAGAATTTTTAAGAGCTTTGCATTGTGATAATTATGATAGAAAAGCCAGCAAATCTATGAGTCTCGGTGGTTTATTTTATCTCAGTTTTACAAAATCGGTTCTAAATTTCATTTTGAAGGCACAGCGCAAAGCTTCTCCTTTCTGTTCCCACTCCTTTGGCTTGGTCGCTTACTCCGTAAGTAACTCGCTAGCATTTTATAGCAGCGGAATTTAATGGGTAGGGATCCCCGGAGAAACTGTATCCACAGAGACACACCACAGTGGCTGGAGAACATCGGACACAGTGGCTAGGTCTTTAGTCCCACTGTCCAGCTCTCCCAAACCCCACCTCTCTCTGGAGTCACAAAAGGCAGCTGAGTTCGCAGCTGGAAACAACAAGTTGCGCCTAGAATCCAAACAATCTACTCAGGTAGCAAGCAGGGTCTCTGGCTCAGTTGGAATCGCGGTTGCCAGGCGAACTAGGAGCCACCAAACCTGGTCCAACCACATGCGTAAAAGTGCTTTTGCTGCCTGACAGAAGGAAAATGACGCAGAGGGAATGGACCCACTGAACAGCGAAAGCTGTACTCCCTCAGCCTTGGTGCCTGCTGGAGAGCCATAGGGCTCAGCGTATGTGCCCAAAGACCGTGCCATTTCCATCCTCTCCTAACGCTTGGGAAGCTGAACACCAGCACAGATCTCCCCAGCACCGCGGGGCGTAGAGGCTGATCCTTTGTTTACCACGTAAGTCACACCAGGGGTTCGCTCCTCGCCCTCACCTCTGGTTTACAACGAGATGCAGAGAGAGCCTGGGAGCACCCCTAAACTCCCCTCCAACCTGAGTCACCCAAAAGAAAGCTTAGCAGAAACCTTTCCCCGAATCTTAAAAAGCAACCAAGCTCCTGCACCCTGGTGACTCTTAACCCCTAAGGGATGCCCGCCTCCCAGGAGGGAACCTGCTTCCCAAGAGGCTTGGGAAACTTAACCAGTATTCCAGTATCGAGACCAGCGTCTGAAGCGCGGAGGCTGCACCCTCTCTTACCTGCAAAGTTGCAATCCGGCGGCTGAAGTGACTGCGGTGGGCTGGCGCGCGGCACCAGTGCTGCGTCCGTTGCTAGCTAGCGTAGCCGGTCAGTTTCGATGGGGTTTCCGTAGTCGCTACCTAGTTTTGGAGCATTCCAAGGGGGAAAAAAAAAAAAAAAACCCGCACGAAGCCGGAGCCCACGCAGCTGGCACGGAACTGGGCGGAGTGAGGATGGTGGAGAGCAGGGGTGCGGGGGAGGGGCGGCCAGGGAGGGGGCGGGGTGCCCAAGACTACCGCCTCACCCGCCAGGCTCTGATGCTCTCCCCGCCCACCCTACACCCCTCCTCGGCAAAGTTGCGTTTCCGAGGTGGCCACTGAGCAGCCTGGAGGATCGCCCCCATCCACCCGGGTCGGCCCGACAGCCACGGATGCTCATCCCACGCACCTCTCCAAGAGCGGGTGGAAAGGACCCACAAATACCGCGTCGCGCCACTCCGGGAGCATTGCTCCAGGTCAGACATTGGGCAGGGTGGCTCGCCACACTCCTGCAAGTCGGTGGCCAGGACCGACCCCTAAATCTTAGATGCCTGGCAGACACAGTTCTAGGCTTTGGTGGGGCCCCGCAGGGATGCAGAACTTCACTTAGCAACCCGACCCAACACTGGAATACACTGTTCCCAACATAGTAAGCAAAGATTCATGTTGCAGGTCAACCGATGGGACAAATAATCTATTTCCAATCACCCACCCAGCCCCTGCAACGCTGGCCGCTGCCATGGGCTCCTGGCACCCCCTTTCCTGTCCTCAAGGTGTCACACTTCCCTTGCTAGTAACAGCAGGGATGTGGCTTGCTGCTACTGTCAACAATCTAGACAGTGGCAATAAATAAATGATAAGCCAGAGCGTCCCATCCACGCCTACCTAGCTCTCTCTAAACAGCGGGCCCAGGAAATCAGCAAGTTTTCCATTTACTTAATCGCAAGCCTGGGTGCTGGAGATCCCTGTGGCTGCAGGTTCGGTTCATATGCTGGTGCTCTGGTCACTGGACTCAGCATATCTAACTCTTACCTGGAGATTGCAAGCTCTTGGTCAGTTTGTGTAGTATTCATACCCCAAAATAAGATCAAAGAACAGAGGTGGAAAATTACTTGTAGCTTGCCACACTCAGGATCATTGATCTGAAGACTGGGAAAAACTTGACAGTGCATTTGCCTAACCACAGTCTCCTCCCAACCCTCTGCTTCTAGGGTTCTTTCCTTTTTTTAGTTCAGAGATGGTGAACTCCCCTCTTGCCTCAAGCATCCCAGCAGCAAGCATGTCCTCTTAATTGACTCCCATTCCAGATTTCTGAAGCTCAGGTGACTTCAGGGTTCTTTGGTTTTGTTTTGTAAAGGGTAATTAACAGAGTGAAGAGAATATGTTGGCTTACTCACTGGAATGAGTGAGTGCATCGTGGAAAATTTGCTAGCACTATATCATATAAAGGATTAGTATTTATTAAGGGGTTATATAAATTCTCATTGATACAATTGAACTTTAAGACAATTCTTGGAGAGTGGAAGTGTCCCAGGATGGATGGTCGATCGGTTCTCCCAGAAGGCAGGAATCAATAGGAAGGAATGTCAGTGTTCTCCATGTCTCAATGGGGTCTGGCCATGTCCCATTCAGGCTCCCTGTACTCCAGAGACAGGCCTCCAAGCTTTGCCAGCTAACTCCTGAATCCCACTCAACTCCCCCTTTCGTCTAACTAAGAAAGTTCTAAACTGAGTATAAGGCTATATAAAACAGAAATGATTATAAGATAATATCTGGAGGAGGAAAAGGCAAAACCTAAGCAAGGTCAAATTATAACTGAAAACCAACAAATATAAGGTATATCCTACATGTCTAGCGCATTGGTAAGTGGTGACATACAGGGATTACTTCAAAGCTGTTTATCCTGAATAATAAAAATCCAACACCTGAATGCTCTTTGCTAAGGGATGAGATGGTAGTAACCCTAGATATCTAGTCTTCGACCCCATCAAGACCTGAAAAGGAAAATACATTACTTGAAGTTTGCAAGCACAAGAGGGTAGCTTCCAAGATTTAGGGGAGAACAGCAACCTGGACAGTCACCCACAACTTTTCTGTGCAGTTGGAGCATCCACCATTGTAGCTATAGGCCTCTGCTATCCGATGGATCACTTCAGTAGCAGGACATTTTTGGAGATACCTTCTTATTCTGGACAGACCTTATCCCCAACAGGTGTTTTGTTTTATTTTTCTTTTCAAAATGCTGTTCATAATCATTGTTTTCTCCGTAGCTAACTGCTCTTCTCATGGATTACCATGACCCCTTATTCTGATTTTGAGGGAGCACAGGCCTTCCACAAAATACCGAGGCCTTTACAACACACTAAACAAACCTGCTCCAGAAAACAGTTCATCACAAGTTACAGTGTCACCATCTTCAAGGTAGTTTTCTTTTTTTAAACCCTGGGTTTTATAAAATATACAAAACATGTGCATCTGTAGACATGTCAATGAACTTTACAATAAATCTAAGCCCACTTTGTACCAAACGATAAAAGGAAAACATACACACACACATACACACACACACACACACACACACACACACACACAGAGAGAGAGAGAGAGAGAGAGAGAGAGAGAAGAGCATAGAAAGAAATCTACTTTTATGTGGTAAACTGAAAATATTATGTTAATTCTTTAGGAAACTTTTATTTCCTCAATGATCAGTAAAGCTATTAGATTCAAAAGTGAAGCTAACTGACAATGATTGGGGGAGGGGTGTTTCAGCAAAAACCTAAGTCCCACAGGCTGTGATGAATGTAGGTCCTTATGATGCCCCTAAAGATGCTGAAGAAAAAGACCAATCAAAGGATAACTGATGTGGGAATGTGTTTATGTTTGCAGTGAATATCAATCTTTAAATAAAGGAGCTGTTTTGGGCCACAGATGAGCCACCACGGGCCACGTGGCAGACAGATTAATGGAAATGGGTTGATTTAAGAAGTAAGAGCTAGCTAGCAATGTGCCTAAGCCATAGGCCAAACAGCATGGACTTAATATAAGTGTCTGAGTCATTTCTGGGGGTCTGAGCGGTGGGCGGCTAAGTGGTCTTGGGCGGCAGGTCTGTGGGTCCAGGTCCCTGGCTGCCTGGGACCGAGAAACCTCACTACAACAGATAACACTATAGACCACCCACACACTCCTCTCTTTGGATTCTTCATAGCAGATATCATTTTTATCATGATGTCAGAGGCATATATTTTACTAATAATCCCTAATTTTTCCCAGAAGGAAAGTCTATCATGAAAACAAAATAGAAGAAAAGAAAAGAAAAAGAAAACCCATTAAGAATCACAAAATGCACATCAGTGCTTGCTCTTAGCAGGCTGTGTTTCCCTGGAAGGAAGAGCCATTGATCACAAACCCTCCTCTTCGGTTGCATGTGTGATTATTGATTGCTGAGCTCATGACACACAAAATGATGAGCAATTATACAACAACAAAACCCCACCCAAACCAAAAACAAAAAAAACAAAAAAACCCACAAACAGGAGTCTATTTAAACGGTCTGGTGAGATGAATATCCTTAGCAATCTATCGACATTATTTAGTAACAGACTGACATCATTTGAGAAAGCTGTGAGTTCTTAAGTGCTGATCAGTGAGGCCAAAGGAATTTACACTCAGACGGAGTTTAGTTTTAGTGCTCAATTCAAGAAGACGAGAGAGTCCTCGTTTTGAAATCAGCAACAGAAAGTAGGCCAGGAAATGATATTGTCAAGGCAATTGTCTACAGTGGTTATTCACAGTTAAAAGGGATCATGAAATTGGGATCTCCATTGTGTGAGGAACTGAATTTTTAACCTATAAAGCCCTAATTTCCCCTTTACAATCTTGACTGTAGCATGTATGAAGTTCTTTCTTTCAAAAAGCAGAAGGAGGCGAAGTCATGACCCTGGTTTTTGGAAAATTTACTTCTGCCAAGGACCATTGTCATGATGTTCCTTGATGGTGAGTCACTAATGAAGAATGCCATCAGCATTTTTGTGATGGCTGACTTCCCTGATTATATATATAATTACATGTTAAGATGCCAAACTTTCCTCCAGAAATGAATTTTATAAATCATTACACAGTTCTATGAAGTAATACTGTTTAAATCATGGAAATGCAAACTGTTTTGATACTTTTCTTCCCTAAGAGTTGTCAAAAGATGTGACCATTTTTTTTTTAAATTAGCATTGATGTTTGCCTATGTGTGTATGTATATGCCACATGAGTTCTTAGTGCCTGAGAAAGTCAGAAGAGGGGAATTGGGTCCCCTGGGACTGGAGTTACAGCCGGCTGAGTCACTACTTTGGTGCTGGAAACAGGGCCTGGGTCCTCTGAAAGAGCAGTCAGTGCTCCTGTCTCCTGAGTCACATCCTCCTGAAGATACATTCGTGTGCGCCTCTAACTCTAGTTTTTCAGATGCAGTTTTCTGGGTCAACATGCTGGAATACCAACCAGGAAGCTTGTTTGGGAGGTCATAAAGAACTCTAACCCACAGAACATAGACTTACTACTGCGTTCTCTGTTGTATTTTTCTTACTTTCACAGATTTCTTATTTAGGGGAAAAGAAGGCATTTCTATTTAGTGCATTGGTTATCAAAAAAAGGAGACATATAATATTTTATTCTTTGTTTCTGTTTGAGAAACTATACTTTTAAATACTCAGTCAGTTTTAGTGTTATTCCTTCACTTCATAGTGATTGGTCTTTATTTATTAATGTATTTATGCTTTCCTATATTTATTTATTTTAACGGGGCTCTGAAGATGTTCAGAGGAAATGGTACATTGAAGAATTTTATCTCCTCAAATGCAAAGGCCTCATCAGGCCTTTTCTCCAGTCTTCCCTAGAGATATCTGATAACCCACTGTTCACCTTTATTATCGATTCTTTCCACAAACTCCTGCTTTTTTATGATCTAGAGACTGAAATATGTCTGGATTTAGAATGGATGTGTGTATTAGACTACGAAATGACCAGAGGGAGATATTTCCTGAGGATGTCGGGTATATCCTAGTGAAGTTGAAGTGTGCTGTTTTAAATAAGCAATTGGGACATGCCACAGGCAGCAGGTTATATTGACACACTGGTGTAGATTAGTTTGTTGTACAAACCATCTTAGAGTTTCTGATAGAGCAAATAAATAATAACATTGAAGAAGCCTCTCTCTGATGTGGATTTGTAGAAACTGAGGAGAAACTATAAAAATATTAAGACAGATGATGCTTTAAGTTGGTACATTTTACCTGAATTAATTATGAGACCATAATTGATTTTATAAAGAAAATAATCTATTACTATTTAAAGGAAATTATTCTCTTTACCAATTGCATGCCACAATTTATTTGATTTTATATTCATGTCTTTATTGGAAGGGTTCTGGGAATAAAAACCAGGGCTTCTGACATGATAAATTATTGCTTAATACTCGTTTATATTCTCATCAATAAGTTTAAATTTACATCTAAAATTTAAGTTTACATTTAAATTTTATTTTTAATGTATATTTAAATTTACGTTTAAAATAACATCATAAGTTAATTTTTTTAGAGATGAAAGGTTAATTTTGGTTCATAATTTAAGAGTACAGTTTATCATAGAGGAGAGCAGGTTTTGTGTGAGATAGATGATCACATGGTGTCCACAGTCAAGAAGCAGAGATAGTGATGATCACAGTGTGTCCACAGTCAGGAAGATAGGTGATGATCACAGTGTGTCTACAGTCAGGAAGAAGAGAAAAATAAATACTGATACTCAGCTCTCATCTCTTTCATTTAAAATTGATTTACTTTTTGATGATGTAATATATTATGTGTTTTGGTTTGTATCCTATCACATGACCAAAAGCATTTTGAGTAAGAAGGGTTTATTTTGCTTACTCTTACTGCACACTATCCATCACTGAGGGAAGTCAGAACAGAAATTCAAGAGAGACACAGGATCTGAAGAAGAGACCATGGAGGAGTGCTGCTTACTGGATTGCTCTCCATTGCTTCCTCAGCATGCTTTCTTACACAACCCAGAACCACCTGCCCAGGAGATACACAGCCTTGGTGAATTGGATCCTTCCATATCAATCATTAGTCAAGAAAATGCCCAACAAACTTGCCTACATGCAAATCGGCAGAGGCATTCATTTTCTCAATTGGGGTTCCTGTTCCCAAAAGACTTTAGCTTATGACAAGTTGACAGAAACCAGCCAGGAGAGTATGTAGTACATATAGATATATTCTTCCCTTTGCCTTCATATCTGCCTACTCCTACTCAGTCTTACTGTGATTGCCATGCTTTTATTTTTTATTTTATTTTATTTGTGTGTGTGTGTGTGTGTGTGTGTGTGTGTGTGTATGTATGTGTGACTTATAAAGTTTCATGAGTGTTGCTTACATGAATATGGGTAGGAGGTTATTTCCTGGAACATGGACAACATATGAGAGGCTACATGATTGAACCAGCAGCTGTTGACTGCCAATAGCTCCTCAGTTACAACTCAACCCTTGCTAGAGCTCCCTGGACACCTCCCACCCTTAGGGAATGCTAATGGATCCAATGTGCAGGTCTCATGCAGATAACCATAGGTACTGTGAGTTCATGTGTACAATGGGTGAGTCAGATCAAGAAAACAGAAGTCCACAGCTCTCCTCTACATCATCTGGCTCTTACAATCTTTTTGACCCTCTTATCTGATGCTCCCTGATTCTTGGTGGTAGTTGGTTGTGGTGGTAGTGGTAGCAGGGGGGGGGGGGGGTTGTGGGTGATATAGAAGTTTGGGCCTGAACATTCAACAATCACTTATTCTCAGCACTCTACATTAATCATTGCTAATAGAAGCTTCTCTGGTTACAGTTGAGAACAGCACAAATCTGGATAGAAACATATTTAGGCAGCAGCTTGACATTGTTCTATAACCTCTGGCCCGTGCCCCAATCGTGCAGATTATAAGTTTGTGAGAAAATAAATTACTGACAATGGACGTGGTTATCCACTAATTAAACTAATAAAATTCTGATATTTCAAGAAATAAAAATGATTGGTAAGTCATATATAACAGACTTTAAAACAAAGGTGATTGGTTAGTGATTTGTTTCATTAGGTGATCAAATGGCTTTTAAAATATTCACATTTATTATTTTTAATTGTGTGAATGTAGTTTTCAGCAGAGCACGGGGGTGGGGTTGGGGCTGTGAGCCCTGAGGTTGGAATTGTGCATTGCCTGAAGTGAGTGCTGAGATTCAAACTCTGGTCCACTGGAAGAAAGTCTGTGCTTTTATCCTCTTGCTATCCCACCTCAAGTGACTTTTACAGTGGTTGAGTAGGCAGTAGAGTACAGTGGTAAAGGTAACCATTCTATACGCAGATTGGATTGGAATTGCCTCCTTGTAACTGACTGGAGTGTATGAGTTATGACGTAATACATAAGCTTTCTACCTCAGTGATGTGGGATTATGCTCTTGTATATTGTATATATTTGTCCCTCCTACTGGTTGAATAAAATGCTGATTGGCCAGAAGGCAGACGGGAAGTATGGGTAGGGCTACCAGACTAAGAAAACCAGGAAGAGGAAGGACAGAGCAGGAGACCAGGCAGATGCAGAGGAAAGGAGATGAAATGCTGCTCTGAGAAAAAGTACTAAGCCATTTAGCTAATCAAGAGTTAAGAGTTGACAAGTTGTATGCCTGAGCCATAAACCGCCTGAGCCATAAACCAATCAGCATGTAATTAATATAAGACTTTGTGTGATTATTTGAAATAGCTGGTCCCGATCTTGGGGTTAGTCTTCATTCTACATCTCATTATCATTTCTCATTTAGAAACGTAAGAATATATCTTTAATATGATTGCTGTAGAATTGTCTAAATAAATATAAATTGGTGAGTGTGCCCGGCTGTAGTATAACATGTGGCTATTTAAGATTTTGTGTCAGTATGCACTTAGTTTCTGATTTTTCAGAAGGGAAAAGTGTTTCCTAAAAATGTTATCAAAAGTTGTATCCTACTCAAAAACTTTAAGATGTATTTTCATTGAGCCTTTGCAATATATCAATGCAGTACAGCAGAATGAAGATGTCCATTCTCCCATGATTTAACGAAGAGATAACAGATTGACAAAGTTCTAAGTTACCCAAGTAATGCAGCTCCATGCCATGTTCTCCTGGCTGTGCTGAGAGAGCAGACTCCCACTGTGCAATCAGCTGGGTCAAATCAGGGTAAGTCCTGGAAAAATGGAAGGTGAATTCTCCATTCTTAATTCACTCCCTACTAACATTGGGGCTTCAACATTTACATACACATTTGTCCTGGGAATGAAGAAACCTAGGTCTTATCTTTCATGAGTTCTTGGTCCTGTAAGGATTTTTCATTTCGTTTTCAGGCCTTTGATATTCTGCAGTGTTTACAGGCTTGTGCCATAGAATTAGATTAGCAGGTTCAAATTTTGACTTTGTCAAATTTCTATAAAATTCTATAAAAGAGACCGTGAGCTTTAACTATTCTATGACTTGCACATTTCATTTTTGTGAGTGGTCATGCAAATTTGCATAGAAAATCTCAAAAAGAAACAAGACACTTGTTGTAATTTCTACACCCGAATTGCTAGTTTTCACATGAGCAGCATTGATCTTTCAATGAAGAAACCAAATGAAAATTAATCAACTCTATTTGCAAAAAGAGGAGTGTGCACATTTCTCTATGATCTGAGGTAAAAATACAGAGTTAACTGTTGACAGTATCACTGAAGTCCCCCCGGTATCACATGTGTCTACATGTGTGGGCAAACCTGTTCTCCATAATAGAAACAGATATTTCCATTTATTTCAAATTTTAAAACTACAGAAATAGTCCTTGACAATTTCCATCTTCTCGGCACTGTGAATATGTCACATACCTCTTGGCATTCTCATCTTAAAGGAACTTCAATTTCTCTTTGAAATGATCAAAATGCTCCTTGATGACCCCATCTGTGATGAACCTATCTTGAATTTATCAACCATTTCCAGGGATTAAAACTTAAAAATTGGTAGGCCTTGGTCCTGGTCCTTAGCAGTGCATAAGAGCATCTACTGCTCTCATAGAGGACCTGCGTACCGTTCCCAGGACCCATGCCAGGAGCTCACGGCTGCCTGTAACACACAGAAGCTCCTTGGTCCTCAGCAAATGACGGTAACTGGGCATCTTGCGTTTTTGTCAGGAACCTCATCCTAAATGCTCCTATTGAGCTTCCGGTTAATTCTCTTTAAATAGCTTTAATTACAGAAGCTTAAGAATCTTTAACTCTTCCTGGAGTATAAAGACTTCAAGTTGTGTAAGAATTGGAGTAGTGGGTACAATACTTAGTCTGCAACTCAACCAAGAAAAGAAAAAATTATTTCATGGCAAAAATACTATAGTTAAAAAACAAACTTCATGACAACCCCACATACAATGTAAAATCCTTCTTTTTGGCATATTAAATCAGGGAGGGAACCCTACTTTGATCAACTAGAATATGAAAAACACAGATTGGGCAGGCAGGATGGATCAGTGGGTAAAAGTACTTCCTGCTCAAAGTGAACAACTTGAGCTTGATTGTAGGATCCCATGGTAAAAGAACAGATTCATAAATGTTTTCCTTTGCCTTGGATATGTGAGTGAGCCATAGGCTTCTGTTCATATCTCTCTCTCTCTCTCTCTCTCTCTCTCTCTCTCTCTCTCTCTCTCTCTGTGTGTGTGTGTGTGTGTGTGTGTGTGTGTGTGTGTGCACGCGCATATACACACAGGAATTTTTTTTAAAGTAAAAGTAAGATTTTAAAAATTCAGACCAAATTGAAAGCTATCTATTTTATATATTTAATTTATCAAATTAGCAATACGTTAATAATATAATGTTCTTTTAAAAATGATTTTTCTGCTCCCATATCTCATGAAGAAATTTAATTCAGGTCCTCTGCCTGCAATTTCAAAATTCATTTCTTAGCATCATGAGAATTCTTACTTGAGTCACATAACCAAGCTTTCCTTGCAAAGATGCCTGTTTTCATTCCCAATAATATACAGCTATCCCATAACACTATCAGACACTTACTTTATGAGCACATTATTGAGTTTATTTGCTTTTTTTTCCCCTGATGAACTTTCCACAAATGGTCTGTAGAGCATTTGTCACCTGAATTAACTGAGATCATTTAAGATGGATTTGCACTCTCTAGATATTGCCTTTACTAATTGGTCCAAATGAAGTCATTGAAAGACTTCTGAACTTCTGGCCTGAGTTCCTAGGTTTGTGCTGTTATGACAGATCACCCAGACTAATTAATTCTCACTGTTCTCAAGGCTGGGACATCTATGATCAAGGCGCTTGTATATTAGTAATTAGTCCTTCTCCTTCCAAAAAGACTCCTTGAATGGTGTATCTTCCAAAGGGGTGGACAGCTGTGCCCTTCTCTGACAGAAGAGAAGACCAAAGAAGATATTTCACAAACTCTTTCCATAGCAACATTCATTCATCATCCATTCACAATACTCATCTATTCACAATACTCAACTATTTATTAACAATTCCCATCCATTCTCAAAACCCATTCATTCACAGCACTTGACCATCTACAACACTTATCTGTTCACAACACTGTAACATCTCCCTGCCCCACTCCATAAACCCCACTTCCTAACACTGTTGCATTGAAGTGCTGAGTCTCTGACCCATGGACTTACGCATCAGTCTACTCGTTACTACAGAACATTAGGAAAATATACAGATGGCCTCTGACTGAGAGGGGTTAGCACTCCTTTCACAAATTATGATTTAAGAATATAACTTTAAATAAGATGGAATTTTATTTTGATTATATGTAGGTGTGCTAAAAGTAATGGCCAAAGTCAGAATAGCTTCCTCCTCCTCCTCCTCCTCCTCCTCCTCCTCTTCCTCCTCCTCTTCCTCCTTCTCTTCCTCCTTCTCTGAAGACAGTGTAAGTTGCTTTGACTGTATCAGTCTTTATATTTATTTGGGAGAAAACACATTGATGACAAATTACTGGTCCCAAGTAGAAGAAAATGTGGAGGAAGAAAGAGAGGGGGAAAAGCAGATGAACAAGGGACAAGGGGAAGAGGGAAGAGCGGGAGGTGGGGAGACTGCTTTGTAGAATCCTAGAATTACCTCCCACCCCCTTCCTCCCACCCCCCCACTCTTCCTACCCCACCTCTGCCAAATATAGGAATCCTCCAAATTCTTCAAAAGCATAAATACCTATTCTCCCTTGCCACTCAATCCATGAATTTTTTTCTTTTTCTTTCTTTTCTTTTTTGTAAAAGTGATTACAGTTGTTGACAAGGGGCCTTGAGTGAAATTCAAGTTTGCTGTTGGAGAGGTGGCATCCTGCTACCAGCAGCTGAGAGCTCGCCTCTAAGATAGAAGAGTCTGGTTATCTGCACCTGAGAAATAGGAATATTACATGGGAAAGTGTAGTTGGAATTTTATCTGGACCACCATCCAGCTCCCAAATAGAGACACGGAGACTTACTGTGAATGCTCAGCCTTGGCTTAGGCTTGTCCCTCTAGCTCTTTTAACCTAATTTAACCTGTTTCTATTCATCTATGTTTTGACTCAGGACTTTTTATCCTTCTTTCATTCTGTAGGTCCTGCTTTTCTGCTTCCTCCTTGTCTAACTGGCTGACCCGACATCTCCCTGGTGTCTCTTTCCACCAACTACCACCCCAGCCTAAATTCCTCCTCCTGCTTCCCTGCTTGAAAGTTCTGCTTATAATTCCTTCATCATCATGGGCCATTCAGCTTTTCATTAGCCCAATCAGATGCCTTAGGCAGGCAAGGTAAAACAACAACACATCTTTACATAGATAAATAGATCTTTACATAAACAAATGCAACACATCTATACAGAGATAAACGAATGTAATAGATCCTTATGTAGTTAAAGAAATACTACAAAACAGAGAAGAGTTGAATTATCTGCATCCAAGAAAGAGGAATTTATATCAATTTGCTTCTGCTTTACATTGAGACATATTTTCCTATAATGAGAAAATGGAAACTTGGTTCTGTTCAAAAGTGTATGTGGCCAGTTTGATTTCAGGAAAATGGAGTATGTCTGTTACTATACAAGACTGTTTGTCTTCTCAGAAAGAGAAGTTGAACTCTTCCTAAGGAGAATTTATTCTATTCATAGATTTTGCCTAAGGGCACGAAGACAATGATTGTTGCTGAAATATTCTGAATTCCAAAGGAAAACAGATTCTTTTCTACTGGGTGCTCAGACCTGCAGGTCAATTTTGAAATCAATTTTTTTTAAAAAGAAGATTTTATTTCTACAGGTCTGCTGACATAAACAACACATGTAAACATCATGTGTTCTAATCCTGCTTCTTAAGCTTCAAAGCAACAGCTCATTACAGTCACAGATTTTTTTTTTATGTGTTAGTGATAAGGTGTTGTGACACACAGAAATGATTCACACCTTATTTCCCATAAATCTATCTTATGTTAAAATAAAATTACATTTTATTTAAATAATGTGAACTTTCCACGTCCATTTTTATTTTGACAGTTTTGCTGTGTTGTTTCTTCAAAACCCCTTCAGGACCGTGTCTATATGTAATAAAACACCTGTTTTTAGATGGATTACCTTGTATGGTGTTACCACTTATTACTTATTCATGAAGGAAGAGGGAAGTATATGATTTGTAGTTAAGAATCTATAGTGCTGGGAGTTAAAAGGAATCCAGTTGAAACCTCTTTTGTGGAACCTTCTAAATTAGAGTATACCAGGGCGGTGGGGGGAGGGGTTGTTTGTTTTGTTTGGGAGGGGGTTGTTGTTTTTTAACTAAATTTCTAACTTGAAAGACTGAAAACTGCATCCCTTGGCAGCCCAAACTAGAGCCATGTGCTGTAAAGGTATATGACATTAGTATCCAGCCCCTGAAGGACAATTGGATTGTGGGATGGTGATGATGTCAGCTTGTCAATTCTTCTCTATCAATCCCTGAATTCCTTTCCTCTGACTTCCAGCACCTAACCCCACTGAATCCAAACCCTTTTTTCTCAGCTCTGAGCTCTTAATAGACAAAAACTAAGCTATAGTGTAGCAATGAGGTTTCTTGCTCCCGGCCAGCCAGAGGTCTAGACCAGCAGACCTGCAGCCTCAGACCCCTTAGCCACCCGCAGCTGATCAGGCCCCCAGAAATGACTCAGAGACTTATATTAGCTTTATGCTGTTTGTCCTATGGCTCAGGCACATTGCCAGCTTGCTCTTTCATCTTAACTCAACCCATTTCTGTTCATCTATCTTGCCACGTGGCCCGTGGCTCACCTGTGTTCTTTACATGCTTCTTCTTTGGTGGCTGGGTCAGTCTCTATCCGGCTCCGCCCTTCTTTTCCTACTTATTCTGATTCCCCACCTACTTTTTCTATGGTGCCTGTCATGGGCCAAAACAGCTCCTTTATTTAAAGATTGAAATTCACAGCATACAGAAAGACATTCCCACATCACTATAGGAACAAGCACATCAAAGGTGCTCAGTGTTTACATTCATCAGATGTCTTCTACGTTTCTTCCGGTTGTCTTTTCAAGTAGAACTGTGAAGTTTGCAGAGGTGATAGGAAGTACTGTACATATTTATGCTTCAGGAAAAGCAATTTCTAACAATGTTACTGAGTCAAAGTTATCGAATAAGAAAACCTTTTAAATTTCACAGCAAATGTTAATATGTTCTTAACAAGTGGAAACTGGTGAGTTATAATTCTGGAAATAGAGGACAGTGTCAGGAAAGGAGAGGCCACCTTCTAATTATGTGATACAAAATTATTTCTGAAAGGCAGACAAATGAAAAGCAATAAACATCGTATGAAGTAATCACTGAGACATGAAGTTCTGAGGCCTGGAGAGATTTCTCAGTGGTCAGAGCATTGACAACTCTTGAGGAGACATGGGCTCAGTTCCCAGCACCCACATAGCAGCTCACAACCACCTATAACTCCAGCTCAAAGGGATCCCACTACACCTTCTGATTTCCTCAGGAGCTACACACATGGTACATAGACATACGTGCAGGCAAACACTCATGCACATAAAATCAATCTCTTTTTAAAAGAATTAGTTATTTTTATTCTAGAAGTGTCTTGTAAAATATTTGGTATGGTTTATAAATGGGCTGTTGGGAGGAAGCACATTGTTTTTATACTTGACTATCTTAGCAGAGTTATTAGGTAATGGTCTCAGTTTTTTAACGAGAATTAAATTTATGTTATTAATATTGAGGCCAAGTGCTTACTAATTTCAGGATATAAAATTAAGAAATGCTAATGATATGCACCAAGATTCCTCAGAGTTAACTAATAGTAAAAGGACACAGTGGGTGGATGTCACAGCAAGGCTCATGGCACTGTCCATGAAGCTGTGGAGAAAAAGTATCATTTTACAGTTTTGTATCCAGACCAAACATTTACACAGAAAAAGAGACACATAGATACTGACACAGACACAAACACACAGCCACACAGCCACACACACACAGCCACACAGACACACCACACAGACACACACACACACGGACACACACACACACACACACACACACACACACACACACACACACATGCACGCACGCACACAGGCATGCATGCACGCACACAGGCACACGTGCACACACCCTGGGTGTTTACTGACTATCGCAGGGGAAAAGTCTTACTCTAACTCCTCATCTAGACTGTACAGAGGATAAACTGAAAAAAAAAGCTCACCCAGGATCATATCCTATCACTTAGTGGCTCAGATGCCGATCTTTGGAAATGATGAAAAGAAAAAGAGCTGGAGACTGATTTGGAATTCATAAACATACCATATATATACGGCAAACAAGCAATCCAAGTCACTTGGTGACTGGAAGAGAAAACTAGATTATGAAACAGGTGGAAACTTTGTGATGTTTGGAACCATTCTATAGGCTAGGTGGATTTTCATGAATTTGTAAACAAGAATTTATTTTAAATTAGAAGGAGATAAAGAAAGAAGAGTAATACACTCTTCAGGGTCTGCATGAGCTGCTTCTACCTCACTGCTACTGCTCAGCCTCCTGCCTCCTGCTTTGCTGCAGCTGACTTTTACAATGGATTTGGAAAAAAGCTGACTTCATGGAATAAAATGTGCTACTGTTAAATGTTTCAACAATACTATGTTTACTTGCAAAATAACGTTTTGTTACTCCAAAGTTTATAGTTGTCTGGCCTGTTGAAATGTAATCTGACAGTCATATTAGCTTGGTGATTTCTGAAAAGTGTACCAAGCTGTTCTGGGGAGGACAGATCTCAAGACTTCTGTTCTCTTTAAGAATATTTTGGGAAAGGCTGAGACACGAAGATTACAAGTTCAAGACCTGCCTTGGCTACAGCATAATCTCAAGACCAGAAACATAACAGGAATCTAAATAACTCAGTGGTGTCCTGGGAGCCTAGCACTTGCAAAGTTTCCAGCCCTGCCCCCTCCTTTTGTTAACAGAATTTAGGAGAATTCACTAGGAAAATGACACTAGGAAAATCACCCCCCCACACACTCCCCACTCAAGAGTTCTTAGACTTATTCATTAAAGACTTTAATAAGCTCAAAGGGAAATTCAAGGAAAATTTTCTTATTTTTTAAAAGTAAACTAACCTGGAACAGGCAAGCTGTAAATCTCAACTGTGGCATGGAGGAGAGAAAGAGCAGAGATACTTGAGTTACTTTCATGGAGATCTGGCTTAGAGAAAGCAGGAGGACACCAAAGAATCAGGAAACAACAGAAAAGGGGAAATGGAAACAGAAAGGCGGATGGATACAACAAACCTTGGCATCATGGGCAGGAATTCTGGCAAGGAGAAGTGTAGTATTTCATTAAAGGAATAATTACCCCACCTACCTCTTTACCATTGCTTAAGGTGATCCCACCTTAGGGAACATTCCTTCCTTCCTGAGGATGATTGATCTACCTACCAGGAAAGTAAAGCCTCTCCTTAGGCCCAGTGCCCAGGAGGGGATTTCCTTAACAGGCTTTTACTGTTATTCTAAGGTTTTTATCTCAAGACTGGAAGGTCTACTGACTTTAGTCCTCATTGCATACTCAGGCATCTTGTTTCCATTAACAAAAGCCCACAGGAGACCCACATTTAACCCCCCTAAGGAAGCTTGGCTTTGTCTTTTGCAGCTGGTCCTCACAAATGGTTCACATTTATTATAGAATATAAATCTTCTCGTTATTTCAACTTTTAATTACTTATTGATGTATTGTTTGAATTTTATTGATTTTTTTTTTCAGTTGTTCCCATCAGCTTCGGCATCTAAAGTGTTTGTCATGTCTCTGTGGATAGTTGCAGTGATTCAAGTATTCGTCCATTTTACGAGCCTAGCGTGCATGACAGCTGCGACATTTAGGAATGGAATTTTACCTGTCGTATTGATGCCACTGTTAATGGTTTAATAACTGCAATAAAGCAGCATTCAGGTGGCCCCATGATTTCTCTGCAGAGCCTCTGCCCTGGCTTCTGTAGCCTATTTATTTATCTGTTCTAACTCTTTGGAGAACAGGACATTGTTTTTCTTTGTAATTTGATTCTCTTGGGAAGATGAACACATGTGGGTGGAAAATGGACTCCGAGAAGGATCCTAACAGTTCTTTCCCATGGCACAGCACTTTTCCAGAGGCAATTGTTTTTCTTGTTTGTGGCACTCCCCTTTCTGCCCATCATGCATCCCGGTCTATAGGGATGAGGTGTGGGTGTGTTGGGGTGGGGGGGAGTGTGCTTTAGGAAGTCTGTGACTGAGACCCTGAACGTCATCGTTCAGATGAATTCTCAGATGATGTTCCCCACACCTCTTCACAGTTCTCAGGTCTTCCTTGTCAATCAAGAAAACAGAAAACTATTCAAAGCTAGACAAATGAAATTTTGATAAATAATTTTGGGTAATAGCAAATGATAGTTACTGTTACCAACAGGCCAGAGGTCTGGGTTTGCTACCTAGAATGAATGATTTAGGCACCTACCCACATGTAAATAAGGCCACAATAAAGAAACCATTGAAATGGCCACTCCAAGGACAAAGGCTTTTGTTGTAGGTAAGTGTCTTAGGGTTTCTATTGCTGTGAAGAGATACCATGACCATGGCAACTCTTATAAAGGAAAACATTTCATTGGAGTGGCTTGCTTACAGATCAGAGGTTTAGTTCATTATCTTCGTGGCAGGAAGCATGGTGGCTCACAGGTAGACATGGTGCTGGGGAAGGAGCTGAGAGTTCTTAAATCTTGACCCAAAGGCAACAGGAAGTGATCTGAGAACTGGGCGTGGCTTGAGACTTCAAAGCCCACAGTGAGTGACAGTTCCTCCAACAAGACCAACCCTATCCAGTCAAGGCAACACTATCTAATAGCGCCACGCCATTCCTTTTGAGACCCATTTTCTTTGAAACTGTCATATTTCACTCCCTGGGTCCCAAAGGCTTGTAACCATATCATGATGTAAAAATGGAAGAACCCGGAGCAGAGAGAAAAAGAAGCAGGCTGGACATGGTCAGAGCTATCTGTAAGAGCAGCATGAATAAGTGGGAGGGGTCACTTTGCCATTATACAGAGAATAAGCAGATATCTGGAAGAGAGTAGCCTGTGAACCGCAAAATCCTGGGGGCTAGCATAGAAGAGGTGTTGGGAGAGGTGGGGAGGGTCAGGAGGCTAGTGTGAACTTTGAAATGCATGACAACTTCATGCTAATAGGGTTGGAAGAGTCTGGAAGCCAATGTAGGTTTAGATAATGCAACCACAGATAAATGCCAAGGGAAATGGCCATTTCTGGCAGGCAGAAATCCATTTAGCAGGTTCTTGAGACATTCGGGCTGTAACCTTCTAGCAATCCTTCTATAGTCCAGCTTGAGCTGAGCCAAGGCTGTCATTTCTGGACAAGGGCACTGGCTTTTGGAGTGTGGAGAATTAGACTTTCCTTCGGATCTTATAGGACACACAGGAGCAAGAGAAAATGATAAACCATGTATGAAATAGAAAAATGGGTTTGTTTGCACAGGAAGGAAACAGAAGAGTGAAATGTTAATTTTTGGATGGAGCACGTGGTTCATCAAGAGGACACTGAGACAGATTACTGGGGACTAAGGACTTTTTAATGTCATTGGGCAACAGAGAAAAGGACAATAGTGAAGTGGAGGTTCTTGAAGGGAGTTTGTGCCCTTTTCAGAAACAGGCAGCACTTGAAGAGTCTGTGAAGAGAATCAGACCCATATGGAAGAGGTAGGTGCCTGTTCTTTTGGGGATGGAGAAAGTTAGAGCAGGAACCTGAAGCCAAGCTCTCTGATCCCCAGGCAGGAGGCAGGGGCTGAGGGTGCAAAGCAAGCAGAATGTGCCTGGTGTGAAGACCTTGACATCAACACCCTTGGATGGCAAATCACTTCAGTGGGAGAAATCCTGTCTTCAGTGTTTGAGCAGGGTGCCTGTCGCTGCCTGAGGAAGGAGGAAAGACGGAGGAAAGCAGCAGTCAGATTGGAACATACTTCTCACAGGAACAAAGACATTCCCTCTCTGCCTGCACTGCCCCCACAGCAGCTTCATGATTTGTGGAACAGCCTAATTTTGAGGAACCTGCCTGACTCCATTTTGAACCTGCCTGGAGCCATTTTGCTGGATTGTTAAAAATAAGTTTCCATTTACTGTGAGAGCCGAGTTGCTGTTTTTAAGTCTGCTTCCTGGAGCTTGACCTGCCCCATCCCATGAACTTGACTTGTGTTTTGAGAAAGCCCTAACTGTCCCTGGTCACTCTCCCTAATCACATGGTGACCACATAAAAATAAAATCAATCTTGCTTCAAATTTGGCTCAAAATTGTGGTAGTGGTCTTATTCTCATTGGGTGGGATTGACAATTGGAAGGTGATTCCAGCTTCCATGCCAGGCTTTTGCTTGAATCAACGATAGTGTGATATGTATTTTTTTATCTTCCTAGAGCTATATTTCATTTTGTCTATGTATTCATTGCTATATACAACCCACTACTCTCTTATGACAATTAGTGTAATTGTGAACTTGGTAGAATTTAGAATTGCCAGGAATATAGGCCTCTGGCATGCTGGTGGGGGTTTTCTTGCTTACATTAACTGATGTGAGAGCATCTGTCTTAATTGTGGGTGGAGATGTAAAGACACTCCTGGTTGACATAGAGTGGAGAGATTGAGCTAAGCGGTGGCATGTGTCCATCTTTTTCTTTTTCTTCATTGTGGATATGATGTGACCAAGCAAAACTCTGAAATACCTGTGCAGACACAGAACTTATAATTTAAGTATCTATAGCATAAAGGAAAGCCTAAAGCAATCATAGAAATATAAATATATTATGGAAGGGTTAACAACATAGAGATCACCCTAAAATCAAATAACAGACAAGCCCACATTCACTGCCTTTTGACAGGTTTTCATTTTCAACTCCTGACTCATTTGAATATATTACTGAGGGTTCTTCATTGCCAGACAAAACTTTCTCTTAGCAAACAGAACATTAGAATAATATAACTGGGGAGGGGGTGCTAAAAATTAAGAATATAAAGCATTCAAAAATTTCTGCTAACCTGCCCATTAGGCTACTCCTCCATGGCAGCCTGGGATCTTTTGATGTTTCCACAGCATGCATGTGCGGTATTGAGTCACAGCTAACAACAGCCCTGCAGTATAGAAGCTCTTTCCCACTTTACCCACAACTGATTTAGACAACTGAGGGAACAGTGTGTGACCAGCAAAATCTTATTAACACCAACATGGCTGCTGTCCATCCCTCTGAAAGACCTCCATACAGAATTTATCTCAGTCTATAGTGTGCTTTAGAATCACATGGCCAACCTAAATGGAAAAAGAAAGAGGGAAAAAGGAGAAGCCAGAGGGTGTGGTAAGGAAGGGAGGAGGGAAGGAGGAGAAGAGGAAGGTAAATTGGTCAGTTTAGCTGACTGCCAGTTCAACCAGAGCTTGGCTTCTATGGCTAGGTGCCCAGATGGACTTGGGGACCCTCGTTCTAGGGGACATTCAGTGGAAGAATTTGTTGGTGAAAGGAAGGAGTTACAGACCAATCCTCATTGCTATGGAAACCTTAAGGTGACCCTCTGATTTATCATCAAACCTAGAGCTAGAAACAGCAAGAGGTCTTAACTAAAGCATAGAACCAGTGAACACAACCTAGGCTTACCTGAGGAAGCAAGTATGTGTTTTGTGCCTGTGCAACCCCAAACCAATGTCCAGTTTGGTCCTGAGCCTGTCTACAAGGCTGTCTTGAGCAAGAAGATAGATACTAGTAATTAAGTTAACAAAAGTTGTATTTTTATTACACTGAGGATCGTCACACTGGGTTCACACTCTAAATTTCTAAGTAAGTCCTATGCCTGGCTCCCCAAGGCTGCTCAGTACCTCAGCTGAAGTTCAGATCCAATCTCTAATGTAGGTCTCTGATTTGAGGGTGAAGATCTCAAGACTCTCCAGCTCCAGGGCAGATCAAAGGTAGCAAATTTCTTGAGATGTACAGAACAGAACATTGTATCGTTGTCTCTGCTTATCACTGTCCAATGGGTGTTCCTGAATCTAGGATACATCTGGTTATCTTGAGTGAGTGATGTCACTGAGTTCTGGCTGGGTTCAGTCTTGGGTATAGTGGAATTCCTAACTAAGCTGTCATTACATGTCTAAAGGCATTTTTTTTTTACTATGCTCATTACAAAGGCCTACTTTATTTTATTTAATGGTGTCCTCTTGACCTGCATACTATCTGCCAAATGAATTCATTCAGGGTTATTGCGCCTCCTCTATTTTAAAGAATCATAATTATTTTCTCATTCCAGATAATTGCTGAAATTCAATAAGATATTTTTTAAAAGCCCAAATAGAGAAACCAAAAATTTAAACTATCTTCAGCTTGCAAACCATCTTCCTGAATATATAGCAGCTGCAGGCCTCATCCACCTATTCCATTCAATGGAACACATTCTCCATTATGTGGTGCTCAGAATAATCTTCCTGTGTGTTTTTATAGATGTGAAGTGGGCAATGAAAAATAAATGTCTGAATTCTCTTCATATATCTAATAGCAACAAACTTCTTTTGTATTCAAAAGAGAAAAGAGTGATTTGTAAAGAATACAATTCCAGACAAAGTAAATAGGAAATAAATAGAAAATTCTTTTGTTGGGTAATTGCAATGAGTTCTGTCTCTAGGCTCTAAATGGCAACTCAAAGCAACCCACAGGCAGCTAATATGCTCAGTATTAATGTTTTGGGATCATCACATCACCATCAGCGAGCCTCACAACTATAGATGCACAGCCTGGAAGGGCTCTTTAAAATCATGCAGCCTATACTTTATCAGACCAAATTAACACTGCCCTTGGATACCACTTAGAATAACATCACAGAGGTCTTCCAGAGTGTCTATCATTCTGAATAGCTCCTGAAAGACATATTTAAGTCATCTCCTTCCAATCATAAACGCTAATTAACCCATAATGGAAATCACAATTGCATACCAAGTAACACCAAGCACATGGTATTGTATTCTGCACAATCCGTGAGTTTTTGCCCAGGTTTATTAAACAATAAAATCGCAGCAGCCCTTTTCTAAGAAATTATTTTTACACAGCTCTGCTGTGTTAGCAAAGATTTCAAAACATGTTAGAGAATGATCATATAATAAACAAACTAAGTGTTTAAAAGAGAAAAAGGTAAATCATTAGTATGGATTCTAAATTCAGAGCAGAAACCAAGGGGTTTGGATCCTTTGTTAATTTCTGTTTTGGTTGACATTGCTTCCTGATGCCCCTGCACTTCCAGGAGGCTCAGCCCTCACAACTCTTCCCTATACTATAGGGCAGATGGCAGGCTCCACCCATCACAGGCAGATGCCTCCCAAATCTCTGGTTCATCTATCTCTCTTCATGCTATAGTTTCGACCCTGAGCTACAATTTCCTTTCATTGTTGTCCTCTTGCTGATTGGGTCCATGATTGTCAGCGAGTGAGAGGCACACAGGTCCTCGGTGGTCCTGTCTGGATTCTCCCTGATACCCAGTCCCTTCCTGAAGCACTGATAAACTTAGTTCTTCATTCATCGTCTGCCTCATCCTCTGTATTGGACACAGACTACTTCGCATCACACCATTAATTTTTTATGCTTTCTTTTTTTTACTCAGGCACCTTGGAAACATGCCGTGGAGCTCAGGAAGCACTGCAGTGCTGTTCTGCATCGCCAGCTCTGGGTTTCTCAGATGCTAACATAGCCTCCATTATACCTGCCGTCTGCTTGTTCTCTTCTTGGGGAAAACGCTAGCTTCAGCAACAGCAGCCACACAAACGTGCTTCACTTTACCCTTCCAAAATTCCACTTTGTATGAAGTACCAGAAAGTAAGTTAAGGCTGTTCTGGGGAGTGTGCTGACACTGGAAAGGCAGGCACATGTGCCCTGCTTCTAGTTATCACAGGGAAAGTGAGTCAACAAAATGTTTATTTTTGAAGAGGGAAGGGCTTTTCATCCCTATGGATCTAAATACAATTTATGTAAGTATGCTGTATGCACATGTGTATGGGGTAGTAGGCTTGTCCCATGTGTACATGCAGAGGCAAGAAGTCTGTATCACATGCCTTTCTCTGTCATATGTTCGGTGACAGAACCTATCACTGGCAATTATTGACAGTGAAACTTAGGATCTATCTACCTCCGCCCCCACCCCCAGCCCTGAGTTTGCAGATGTATGTGGGTCCTGGGGAACTAAGTTCAGTTTGTCAGGTTCACACAAAAGGCACTTTACTTAACTATCTCCCTAGCCATGACATTCAGTTTTAAAGTCGTGTTTACCTTATTATTTAGGGATCTCTCTCTCTCTCTCTCTCTCTCTCTCTCTCTCTCTCTCTCTCTCTCTCTCTCTCTCTCTCTTTTTTTTTTTTAAAGAAATCTATGCTTAGCTATATCCTCATGAGAACAAAATGTAAATGCAAATCAGGGCATGCCACCATCCACTATGAAGGTAAACCACAAGACTTTATGAGATTATTCAATCTTAAGGTTTTGTAGAGATCCTAGTGTGTGTGCTGTTACTAAGACATAAGAAGGAGTCCATAAGACAAAATGTATTACACGGCAGAAGACGTCATGTGTCAATAGTATCCAGTGTCATATGAGCATCAGCTGATAAGATACTAAAACTCCATTTGGCTCCCAAAATAAGCATCGAGGGAAGTAGTAATTCTTGCATGGGTGAAAAGCTGTGGTATGCCCTGAAAATTGTGCTTCTCTGAGACCAAGTGCCGTTTGTATAAACTCATTATACAAACTCTTTTTAAGCACCACTGCATAGAGATAGGAGGGGAGCTGGGTCAGCAAAGAGTCTGAGGATGCAAGAAACTGAAACCCACAGGGTTTGGTGAGAGAGACCAGTGAATAGAGCACTAGGCACATTAGGATGAGGATCAGAGTTTGGATCTGCAGCATTAATGTAAATGCCAGGTGGGTAGGGCACCCTTGCCTGTAACTCCAGCGCTGCGGGAACTAAGGAGAAGGGTTACTGAAACAAGTCGGCCAGCTAGACTAGCTGACTTGCTAAGCTTTGAGTTTAGACCTTGCCTTAGTTCAGGGTGACGCCCGTGCACTGGGTGGCTTTTCTTCAACCTAACAGAAACAAGCTGGGGTCATCCGAAGAGGAAACTGAACTGAGAACATTTGTCCCTAAGATGTCCTATAGGGAGCTCTATGGGACATTTTCTCGATGAATGATTGATGTGGGAGGACCTCACTACTGGGGAGTGTGGTTTGGAAAGCCACTAGAAGTGTTATGTAGGGAGCATTTTATCTGTTGCATTATCTGTCTCTGTAAAACTTTAAGAAAATATAGTAACCTAACAAGGCATGCTCTGCTTTACCATGGCCGTACACTATGAAGCATAACGTCTAGAAACTATTCAATTTTATTTGGGTGAATCTTCCTAAGACTGCCTCTGGGTTTTAGGAAAATCGTGTTTTCTTTTTAATGTATGTAAGCCTACGCTCAAAATGGAAGCTCTAAGTCAGCCTTGACTAGAGTGTGCCCTGCTTCTGTCCTTCAAGACTGTTCCATATACCAGTCTAGAAAGCATAGACCTGCTGTCCCACAAACAAATGGCTCACCGGGGGTGGGGGGTGGGGGGAATGTCACACGAAACTCGAAGACAGCTCAGTGTGTTAAAACAGAGGCACCTCCGAAGTATCTAGGACCACTATGGTGACAAATTGTAACTGTGAGTGGAAATAGGCTTCACCTATTGAAAATGTGCTTTGGAATGATCTCACTATGTAGACGTGATAAGGTTGTGAGGCAGCAGACTCATATGAGTGGCTGAAAAGCATTGACAACCCAAGAGTCATGTTTTCTTAATCAATTTGAAGAAGACAGATAATATTGTTATTTCCACATGAATAAGTTTCTTATCAAATTATGTGAGAAGACTGGTTCATTATTATTAGGCCTAAAAGACTCATTTTCCCCCCATTAAAACTGCACCTTCTAGATGAAGTTAGTACAGAATATAAAAGACTCATGGCCAAATAGAATTAAGATAGAAGTGAGATTATTGAACGTGTTTTCTTCCAAACAACTTTGAAAACTTTCACCAAGTTTCTACACAATTAAAATACAATGTATTGGGGTTGGAGCTATGGCACCCAGGTTAAGAGCCTATATCTTCCTTGCAAAGGAACTGAATTTAGTCCCCAGTATTTTCATCAGCTGGCTTACACTGGCCTCTAATTCCATGTCCAGGGCATCTGATACCCCTGACCTTCTTAGGGACTAGCACTCACATGTACACAAGCACACACACAATTTAACAATAATAAAAAATACAGTTTAATAATGTATAAGAATAAATTATAGTGTATGAAATGTAAACCTATGCTGGCTACAGAAAATGGAGGGGTACAATGTCCCATGAGTTGAAAGTTATGGTTTTGAAAATTTGGACTATTGGATGTCTTTTTAATTTACTCTATTTAAATCACTGTTTTTCAAGTTCATAAGCACCTGCATTAAATAATTGGAGAGATCTCATGCTAATAACTTAATACAAAGATTCAATGAAATGAAAAACTGGTTCTTTGAGAAAATCAGACAAACGCTTATCTAAATTAGCTAGAAGGCAGAAAGAGAATATCTAGATTAACAAAATTAGAGATGAAAAGTGCTCCATACAACAGACACTAGAACCCCCAAACACACCAGGCTGTTGCCAAGACTATAGTTTGCTCTTCACAAACTGACAGGAAGGCCTCATTGCTGAAGACAACACCTACTCAACTCACTGAGGGAATTGAGGTAGTGCCTACATAGAGCCTTCACCCCTATGTGTTCGTGTCTTGTTACAGGAAGGTACTCTATGCACTATGAAAAGAGCAACACAAATGCCGTGCCAACCACAAGCCCTTGGATCGATATTGCTGTCTTGCCTTTAAGATAATGCTAGCACATCTGTGGCACAAGGCTTGTGGGAGCAACCAACCAATATCTGATGTGAAATTCCAGGAGATGGAACCCGAACCTGACACTGCTTAGGTGACGAAGAGCCTGATACTGGATAGCCCTGGGATCTAGGGTAAAACCAACTACTACTATTCTAAAACAAATAAACAAACAAAATAAACCAACAAAATAATTCTATTGGTGTCCTGCTGTACTCATAGATCAGCGCTTTGCTCAGCTCTCAGCAGAGAAGCTTCCTCCTGAAGCGGACGGGAACAAATACAGAGACCTACAGACAGACATTATGCAGATAATGAGAGACCCTAGAACACTCAGTCCTAAATGGACGTCTCTCTCAGGTTCTCCTCTCAGAGATCAGGATCCCCACAGAAGAGAAGGCAGGAAAACTGTAAGAACCAGATGGAACGGAAGACACCATTCCAAGGGAATCGAGGCTGAGGAAGCTGGAAGACAGTTGGGTAAGATTTGACTGTGGTGTTTATTCCCTCTAGTATCTCCAACTTCTTCAGAGATCTATCTCTGAGTCTCATTCATTCGTCCGACACTATGGTTCTTCGAAGAGTCTGGTGGCTGTATGCTACCTGGTATAAGAATTTCTTCTGAGATCCTAATGGCACAGGAGGTTCCAGGCAAAATGTTTGCATGTTTGGGAGCTGACCTGTAGAAAGGGGTTAGGAGGGGGAAACCTGAGGGAATCCACTGGGGGGAGAAAACCAAAGGGTTCCACTAACATCTGTTTAGTCCCCTGGAAATGAGACCAGAGAGTGAGGAGGGATCACAACAGGTCTGCTACAGAGCTGGGCTTGAGAATGGGGATTGGAATTTGAGGAGAGGAGAGAGAGAGGTAAAGATCCTAGGTTGGCCTACCTGTTTCTCTGGCTGGAGTGGCCAGCAGGTTCCAAGAGTGAAGTAAACTGCTTTTAATGTAGTTTGTGTGCTCAGCAGTAGATTGCCAACAGAAAACTAGCACAGTGACATCTTTGGATGCCATATCAAAGTTTTTCCTTTACTGTAAAAAAATTATTTCTTATTTTTTATATTTTAAATCATTTATAATTTTCCCCTCTCTCTTCTTGCCCTACAGGTCCTTTGCGTATATATTATGCCTTCCAGTTTAGTGTTTCTATGGAATTCCTGAGTGTGCAAATGAGTGGATCTCTGCATCTCTATCTGTTTCTTTGGGGGGTTTCTCCTTCTGTTTGTTTGTTATGACCCTATTCTAATGTGTTAGATTTTGTTTTATCTTATTATATTTTATTTTATTATCATCCCTTGGATCTAATATGTGGGGGACCAGGAGGAGCAGAGGGAGAGAAGATGGTAAACAGAATATGTGATAAAAAATACTCTATTTTTCAATAAAAGGAAAAACATCATTCCTCTTATTTATTAGAAAACTAAAACAGCCAAGAATCCACAGAACGGTATCGGCTTTGGCAAGAGAGCCACAGTTAGCAGCAGGGACTGTCAGTTCTCAGCCTGGACATAAGTCCCAGCTCTGTCACTTCCCCAGTGAGTTTGTTCAAGATGCCAAACTTGCCTTGTGTACAGCCTTCCTGCAGGAAAATGAAAACTATGGTCAGATCATTGTCATGAGTCGTTGCCATAAATGGCTTTTTATTATCAAGAAGGGATCATTTGAGCCAGTAGATGACCTCATTGGGTAAAGGCACCTTTGTGCAAGCCTGGCTACCTGAACCCAAGAGAAAAGCCTGAGGTGGCTCTCCTCTGTAACATCAGCTCTCCTCTAGTGAGACAAGAAGCAGGGAGGGGATGAAAGAGCCCCTGAGAGTCTTGCAGTCCAGATAGCCCACAAGAACCAGACACAAAACTTGTCATCTGCCCTCCACACCTGCTTCTTGTCATGTTCATGCACGTGCATGTGCGTGCACACACACACGCGCACACACACACACACACACACACACACACACACACAATGAATAATAATTAAAAGTGATTATTGTCTTTAATAATCAAGTTATTTTCTAGCAAATATAAAATCTAATCACACAATGAAGGCACTAGATATAATTATCGTAGGATGTGAGACAGGCAGCTGAGTCCTGGGAATCATGAAGACATGTTTGTGTTTGAATTGGGTTCCTTTGCTTCTTGGCTGAATTTATAGGCTCGGCTTTCCTTTTGTGGAGCGAAGCTTAAATCCAATCAGAAAGTGGTTGGTAATATCCGTAGCATTTGTACCACATATCTTGCAGCTCACAGGCTTAAAGCTGCTGATTTTTCTCACTCATCAGCCTGCAGAGCACCTTCCAGTACAAGAGCTAGACAGTAGGAAAGTCATGGTAAGTACTGACTTTATTTCTTCATGTCTTTTGACCAAGGTAGGTGATGTCTTCAGCTATAGGATCTTAAAATCAAGTTCTTGTGGACAATCACGAGCAGTAGCAACACTGTATTGTTTGGGGGCATCGCTGGGACATCCCTGACCATAATAACCTGAGGGGAGGTATCACACACCTCGAACTGGAATGTTCATTTGAAAAACTATGACTTCTTGGAGGAGTATTATTCCCTGTGTAAGGTGACTTTAATTGAACTCCCCCCCCACCCCCGTATGTGTGTAGGATATTGGTAGAATAGTGGAATTCATCTGGCTTTTCAACCATTATTAGTGTCATTCTCTCTCTCCCTACTTTCTTCTACCATATCCTTTTGTTTCTTATCTGTTCTCTCTCTCCACTTCCCCCTTTCTGCTTCTCGTCACCTATCGTCTGTTCTCCCCTCTGTCCCTTGACACCTTTATCCCCTCTCCTTGCTGATGCTCCCTTTCTAGGTTCCTGGATTGTTCAGTTTCTAAAATCTTATCTGGAAGCCCTTTCTGGGATTGTCTTTACTTTCCCCACTGAGACCAACGTAAAGGGCAGAACCTGATTTGGAGAGAAGACTCCAGAGACTTCAGAGAATCCAGAGACTCCAGAGGATCCAGAGACTACTGTGGGGTAATGCTCTTGGACACTGTAAAGTTTTGTCACTCAAACTGGTCTAGAAAATGCTTATTGGCCGGTATCCAGGCAGGAAGTGGATTGACCAGACCAGGAGAATTCTACCAACGAGGAAGGGAGGAGTCAGAGAGATGCCAGCCAGCCACTAAGCAAGCAGGGCATGTTAAAATGAAGAAACAAGCCACAAAGCAAAAAATAAGTAGAAATATGGGTTAATTAAGTGTAAGAGTTAGATAGTAATATGTCTGAGCTACCAGGTGAGCATTTCTAAGTAATATTAAGCATTTGGGTCAATTATTTAAGTAGTGTCTGTCAGGTATTTGGGAATAGGAGCCCAAAAGAGAAATGTCAGATTATAAGAGACTTTAGAGATCCAGAGAATCCAGAGAATCCAGAGACTCTAGGTTGTGGGGAACGAGGTTCTACACCCTGGTGCCTTTCTTTGTGCGTAATGTATTCTGACTTCAGAGACAGAGATAAACAAACACAGAGGGATAAAAAAGACACCATAAAATGCCTGCTATTTCCAAATACAGGTCCAGTAAAACGTCATCCCAGCAACACATAAAACCATTGGCAGTTACTTCCTCCTTCATGTTTTAACCACTGGCAAATCCCTGCTGCTTTCTGCCACTGTATCAGCCCAGGCTGAGAGCACACATCTGTCCTGAACTTGTGACATAGCACTCTGCAATCCCCCTTCTCATCACAAAGGAATTAGAGCATGGATACCTCCCAGGCAGAAACAAGAGCTCCCTAGCCTGTGTGGCATCAATGGAGGCCACAGTAGCTTAGACCTTCCTAAGCACCCACCACACTCTCATTGAAGTGTACCTGAGTGAAGATAGAGGTCTTTCTCCAATGCTTACAGAACTCATGGACTCCTTCACTGGACAAGCTAGTGAATATAATATCTTCATTTCTTGGAAGCCACATGCTGTGTTAACTGGAATAAAAGTCATACAACATAAAACATAAAGTGTCAAGTACTTTTCTAAAGGATAAAGTTTGAAAGAGAAATTAACAGTGCTTAACAATTTTAAATGGAATATCCTTGGAGTTATGCATGGTCTTATGTGTACAGGTGGCTATACATTTCTTTTATCAATATTTGCAAAGTCGTTGCCTTCATACCAGGTACAGTTTAGCACCAAGGCCACAATGCTGAGATGAGATCTATGCCTTTGTTTGATTTACTTTCTGTATTAGTCAGTGTACTATGACAAAATGCTTGGGGAAATCAGTTTAATAAAGACAGAAGTTTGTTTGGCTCTGTGCCTGCACTGCACTATACTTCATGGTGGGTCTGTATGGTAGAGGTAGCCTGTTTGCCTCATGGAAGTCATTGAGCTGAGTGAAAGAGAAGAGACCCCTATCCCATCGTCCCTTTCATAACCACATCCCCAGTGACCTAACTTCCTCTAAGGAGAACCCACCCGCTACTCGTTCTGCCATCTCCCACCAATGTCAAAGATTGTGGAGCAAGCCTTTATTTTTATGGGCTTTGGGGGAGGATCTAGATCCACATTTCAGCAACCACTAAGTCAAATTTTTTTTTTTTAGATGATCAGACCATAGACAGATAGAGACTGAATATATTTTAAGCGCTGTGCTTGGCATTGAGCTTGTGAGGATTCGTGAAATAAATCAGTAAAAGTTGTTTTCATTTGTATGAGAAGAAAAGCAAAATAGGAATAAAAAAGGCGAAGCCGTTCATACTGGCTAGGCAAACTAGTAGAATCTATGGGAGCCAGCTTCTATTTTTCCCAACATTGAAGGAACTGATTTTCAAAGTGCATGTCAGAATAAATCCAATTATTTGGGTATTATGACATTATGAATAAATTGCTATTTGGAAAATGATTCCCATCGTACCTGCTTTGTAAATGTTCAAGAAAATAGTAAAGCAAATTATTCTCCCCCCAGATCAATTATAGTGAATTCACAAAGAACTTTGAAGTAAATTCCACCAAACAAAGAGATGGGAAGCAAGGGATTTAGAAATGACAGACAGGGAGAATGTTTTTAAGAATGAATGATCTTAGCAGCCCAATAGCTACTGCTATCATCAGCCCATGCATTTCAGAATACCAACCACATTGGTATATCCTCATTTCTTGGACAGTAAAGATTTTTAGTGTCATGTCAGTTAGTGTGTAGGGTGCCTTCTGGAAGTCATAGATTGTCATATTGTCACAGAGAGCAAAGAACTTCACCACAGGTGCTTTCTGCCACATAATGTTTTTTGGGGATGACCCCGAGCCTGAATCCATAGGACCTATGCATCTTACCTTACATAGCTAAGGGGCTTCCCAGCAGCAATCAAATGGGATCTTGAGATGGGGGATTATCCTGGCTTATCCAGATGGGCCCACAATAATCACAAGGCTCCTCCTCAGATGAATACACGGAGGGTCAGAGTGAAGGAAATTGGATCTGGTAGAAGCAGACACTAGCTTACTGTGCTGTGAGGTGGGACTAGCTAAGGACAAGCTGAAACAAGTATGGCCCCTTGAATCTGGTTGAGAGAAACTGATTTAAGATCTGACCTCAGAAAAATTAGAGTGAATGCATAATATTTAAAGCTACTGGATTTATGGTAAGATTCTTTTTTGACAGTAGAAGCAAGAAACAAATAGTGTCAATATAATTTATATATTACATATAATACATATATATGAGATATACGGAAATGCAAATATATTTCAAAATGTGAACACTTATGAACTTTCGATGCTGAAATAACTTCTTCAAGTCTATTTTGTCTATTGTTTATGTAGCTTCTTTACTATAGTCACATCTGAACAGCTAACCATCTCCTTAAATATATTACTCCTGTTTATTTGTACAAGTATCTCATGTTATGATGCATGCCTCTCCCCATCCTCCCCCCAGAACATGGTTTTATAAAGTAGGTGTTAGTGGGGTACACTGGCTCATGTTGGTAACACCAACACTTGGTAGGCATTGGTAGGAAGAAGAATGTTAAAAGTTTGAGACCAACCTGGGATATGTGTGAGTCCCTGGACAGCTGCAGCTTTATCTTTTTTTATTTATTTAAAAATTTTCTCATACTCACCACTGCTCCCCCTCCCAAGTCCTCCCCCACCCTCCCCTACCCCATCCCCCATCCATTCCCCTGGGAGGGCAAGCACTCCCAAGGTGGATCAGTTCCGTCTGGCGTATCCAGTTGAGGTAGGTTCGAGTCCCTCCCCCCAGGGTCAAGGCTGAGTAAGGTGTTCCTCTGTAGGGAGTGGGCTCTGAGATCCAGTTCATGAATCAGGATTAAATTCTGGTTCCACTGCAAGAGGCTCCATAAACTGTGCAGCTGTTTGATTGTCTTCTACGTTCAGAGGGTTTATTTAGTTCCTTTCTGTGAAGGTTCCTCAGCTTCCATTTCAGAGTCAGTGAACTCCCACTATCTCAGATCAGCATTCTCTGTCTCTGTGGGTCTCCTCCTCAAGATCCTAATCCCTTTGCTTATATAATCTCTCCTCCTTCTCTTCAACTGAACTGGGAGCTCGACCCCATGCTTGACTATGGATCTCTGCATCTGTCTCCATCAGTTGCTGGATGGAGGGTCTATAATGGTAATTAGAGTGGTCAGTCATTCATTTGATTATGGAGGAAGGCCTGTTTAGGCTCGCTCTCCACTATTGCTTGGAGTCCTAGCCAGGATCATCTTGTGGGTTCTTGGGTGTTTCCCTAGCACCAGGCTTCTCTCTAACCCCACAATGGCTCCCTCTATCAAGATATCTAGTCCTTTGTTCTCCCTCTCTGTTGCTCCCCACACTCAACTTCTACTCCATTCTCTCATGTTCTTTTCTCACCTTCCCTTGCTCCCCCCCAAACCTATATCATCCCAATTTACCCAGGAGAGCTTCTCTACTTCCCCTTCCCAAGGGGATCCATAGATGTTTCTGACATCAGATCTCTGATGCCTAGCTGCTCAGGGGCTGTGTATCGTGGCCTGATTTATGTCTAAAATCCACTTATGAGTGATTACATATCATTTCTGTCTTCTGGGTCTGTGTTACCTCACTCAGGATGATACTCTTCAGATCCATCCACTTGCTTGCAAATTTCAGGATGTCTTTTTCTTTCCTGCTGAGTAGTACTCCATTGTGTAAATATACCACAATTTTAAATCCATTCTTCAGTTGAGGGGCATCTAGATTGTTTCCAGGTTCTGACTATTACAAATAATGCTGCTATAAACATAGTTGAGCTCTTGGGTAGATTGATTCCCTGTTTTATGAGGAACCACCATATTGATTTCCAAAGTGTCTGTACAAGTTTACACTCCCACCAACAATGGAGGCGTGTTCCCCTTGCTCGGCATCCTCTTCAGCATAGGCTGTCATCTGTGTTTTTGATCTTAGCCATTCTGACAGGTATAAGATGGTATCTTAGAGTTGTTTTGATTTGCGTTTCTCTGATTTCCAAGACTGTTGAGCAATTCTTTAAGTGTATTTCAGCCATTTGAAATTATTCTGTGGAGAATTCCCTATTTAGCTTTGTACCCCATTTTTAAATGGAAATATTTGGTTTTTTTACCTCTAGCTTCTTGAGTTCTCTATATATTTTAGGGATCAGTCCTCTGTCGGCTGTAAGGTGGTGAAGATCTTTTCTCATTCTATAGGCTGTTGTTTTTTCTTATTGACTGTTTCCTTTGCCTTACAGAAGCTTTTCAGGATGCCCCATTTATTAATTGTTTTTAATGTCTGTAATACTGCAGTTACATTAGTGCTCTCCTGTCCAATATGTTCAAGGCTATTTCCCACTTTCTTTTCTATCAGGTTAAGTGTAACTATGCTTATGCTGAGGTCCTTGATCTACTTGTACTTGGGTTACTTGGGTTTTGTGCAGGGTGAAAGATATAGACCTATTTGCATCCCCCTACATACCACCATCCATTTATGCCAACACTATTTGTTGGCGATGCTATCTTTTTTTCCATTATGTTTTGGGTCTATTTTTCAAAACTCAGGTGTTCATCAGTATGTGGATTAATTCAATTCCACCGATACACAAGTCTGTTTTTATGCCACTCTGAAGCTGTTTTTATTACTGTAGATCTATAGAAGAGCTTGAAGTCAGGAATAGTGATGCCTCCCAAAGTTCTACTATTGAAAGGAAATCCTGGACTTTTTTGTTTTTCCATATGAAGATGAATATTGTTCTTTCAAGATCTGTGAAGAACTATGTTGGAAAAAATTAGCATTGAATCTGTAGATTGCTTTTGGTAAGACTGCCACTTTTATATGTTGCTCCTACTTATCCAAGAGCATGGGCTATCTTTCCATTTTTCTGATATCTTCTTTAATTTCTTTCTTCAGTGATTTAAAGTTCTTGTCATACAGGCATGTCACTTTTTGGTTAGAGTTAACCCAAGATATTTGATATTGTTTGCAGCTATTGTTTCTCTGATTTATTTCAGCTCTTTTTATCATTTGTGGATAGGAGAGCTATTGATTTTTTTTTTTTTTAGTTAATCTTGTATTTTACTACATTGTTGAAGGTGTTTATCAGCTGTAGGGGTTCCCTGTTAGAATTTTGGGAGTCACTTAGGTATATAATCACATCACCTGCAAATAGTGATAGTTTGACATCTTCTTTTTCAGTATTTAATCCCTTGATCTTCTTTGGTTGTCTGATTGCTCTACCTAAAACTTCAAGAATCACATTGAATAGACATGAGGAGAGTAGACAGCCTTGTCTTGTTTCTGGTTTTAGTGGGATTGCATTGAGTTTCTCTACATTTAGTTTGAGGTTGGCTGTTGGCTTGCTGTGTATTGGCTTTATTATGTTTAGTTATATTCCCTGTATCCATGATCTCTCTAAGACCTTTATCATGAAGGAGTATTGGGTTTTGTCAAAGGTTTTTTTCAGCATTTAATGAGATAATCATGTTTTTTTTTTTTTCAGTTTGTTTATATGATGGATGATGACATTAACAGTTTTTTGTATGTTAAATCATTCTTGCACTTCTGGAATGAAACCTACTTGAACATGGTGGATGATTTTTTTTTTTTTGATATGTTCTTGAATTCTGTTTCCCTGTGTTGTATTGAGTATTTTTGCATCAATGTTCATGAAAGAAATTTGTCTGTTCTCTTTCTTTGTTGTGTCTTTGTATGGTTTGGGTATCAGGGTGTCTATAGCTTCCTAAAAAGAGCTTGACAATGTTCCTTCAGTTTCTATTGTGTGGAATAATTTGAGGAGTATTTGTATTAGTTCTTTGAAATTCTGGTAGAATTCTTTGCTGAAATCATCTGCCTTTTTTTTTTTTTTTTAGCTTGGGAGACTTAATAACTGCTTCTATTTCTTTGGGGGTTATAGGTCTATTTAAGTTGTTTGTCTGATCTTGATTTCATTTTGCTAAGTGGTACCTTTCCATAAAGCTGTCCATTTCTTTTAGGTTTTACAATTTAGTGGGGACAGGTTTTTGAAGTAAAACCTAATGATTCTCTGGTTTTCCTTAGTGTCTGTTGTTATGTCTCCCTTTTCATTTCTGATTTTATTAATTCAGATATTCTATCTCTGCCTTCTGGTTAGTTTGGATAAGGGTTTATCTATCTTGTTGACTTTCTCAAAGAACCAACTCTTTGTTTCATTGATTCTTTGTATTGTTCTCTGTTTCAATTTAATTGATTTCAGCCCTGAGTTTGATTTTTTTATGCTGTCTGGATAAGTTTGCTTCTAATTGTTCTAGAGCTTTCAGCTGTCCTGCTGAGTCTCTTGTGTGAGATTTCTTCAATTTTTTTATGTAGGCACCTAGTGGTATGAATTTTCCTCTTAGCACTGCTTTCATTGCGTTCTGTAAGTTTGGGTGTGTTGTGTATTCATTTTCATTGAATTCTAGGAAGGCTTTAATTTCTTTTTTTTACTTCTTCCTTGACCCAGAGGTGGTTCAATTGAGAGGTGTTCAGTTTTCCTGAGTTTGTAGCTGTCTGTGGTTTGTGTTGTTGAACTCTAACTTTAGTCTGTGTTTATGTGATAGGATACAAGGGTTATTCTCATTTTTTGTATCTATTCATATTTGTTTTATGACAGAGTATGTGATCAATTTTAGATAAAGTTCCATGGGGTACAGAGAGGAAGGTATATTCTTTGATGTTTGGGTAAAATGTTCTGTATATCTGTTAAGGTTATTTATGCCGTAATCTCTGTAAGCTCCCTCATTTCTCTGTTAAGTTTCTGTCTGGTTGACCTATCCATTGGTGAGAGTGGGGTTTTGGAATCTTCCTCTATTAATGTGTAGGGTTTGATGTGAGGTTTCAGCTTTAGTAATATTTCTTTTACATATGTTGGTGCCCCGGTATTGGGGCATAAATGTTCAGGATTAAGACTTCATCTTGATGCATTATTCCTGAGATGAATAAGTAATGTCCATCCTGATCTCTTTTGATTGAATTTAGTTTGAAGTATACTCTGTTAGATATTAGGATAGCTACACCAGCTTGTTTCTTAAGTCCATTTGATTGGAAAGTCTTTTCCTAACTCTTTATTCTGAGCCAATGTCTGTCTTTTAAGTTGAGATGTGTTTCTTGTATGAGGCAGAAGGATGGATTCTGTTTTTGTATCCATTCTGTTAACCTGTGTCTTTTTATAGTGAGTTGAGTCCTTTGCTATTAACAGATATTAATGACCAGTGATTGTTGATTCCTGTTATTTTGGTGGTAGTGTGTGTGTGTGTGTCTGTGTGCACACGTGCGTGCATTTCCCTTCTTTAAGTTTTCCTTCGGTGGGATTATCTATTGCTTGTGGCTTTGTGGGTGTATCTGGCCCCTTAGGTTGGAGTTTTTCTGCTGGGAATTTTTCTGTAGGGCTGGATTTGTGGATGGATATTGTTTAAATCTGGTTTTGTCATAGAATATCTTGTTTACTCTGTCTATGATAACTGAGAGTTTTGCTAGGTATAATAGTCTGGGCTGGCATTTGCTGTCTCTTAGTGTCCTTATAACATCTGTCTAGTTTTCATAGCCTCTATTGAGAAATCTGGTGTTATTCTGATGGATCTGTCTGCCTTTATAAATTACTTGACCTTTTCTCCTTTGCAGCCCTTAATACTCTTTCTATATTCTCCATGTTTAGTGTTTTGATTATTATGTGGTTAGGGGACTTTTTAGAAGTGGTCTAGTCTACTTGGTATTCTGTAAGCTTTTTGTATCTTCATAGGCATTTCCTTTTTTAGGTTGGGAAAGTTTTCTTCTATGATTTTGTTGAACATATTTTCCATGCCATTAAGCTGGTGTTCTTCTCCTTCTTCTATTCCTATTATTCTTAGGTTTGGTCTTTTCATGGTGTCCCAGATTTCCTGGATATTTTGTGTTATGGTTTTTTTTAATCTTTGGAGTTTTGTTTGACTGACAAATCAATTTCTTCTATTGTATCTTCCACACCAGAGATTTTCTCTTCCATTTCTTGCATTGTTAGTTATTTTTGCATCTATATTTTCTGTTCATTTACTCAGATTTCCCATTTCCAGCATTCCCTGGGTTTATGTCTTCATTATTGCTTCCATATCAGTTTTTAAATCTTGACACGTTTCCTTCACTTGTTTGATTGCTTTTTCTTGATTCTCTAGTTTAAGAGCTTTATTATTTTCTTCCAGTGTTTTGCTGTCTTTTCCTCTATTCCCTTAATAATTTCCCCTTTAAAGGCTTCTATCATCTTTATAAAGATACTTTTAAGATTGCTTTCCTCTCCTTCTTTGATACTGGAAAGTTCAGGTCTTGCTGTTGTAGAACTACAAGGTTCTGGTAGTGCTATACTGTTCTTTATGATGTTGATTTTTTTCACTGGTGTCTACATATCTCTTCCTTTGATTTGTTCAAGCATTATCTGTGTCAGGGAGCTGCTTTTAGTCCACTAGGTGTTCTTGGTACAAAGCTCTTGGAGAAATCAGAGGCAGTAGAGTCTGTGTCTCAGGGAGCAGTTGAGATTTACAGTTGGAGCTCTTGTGATGGAGCTCTCCAGGGTCTGTGTCTTGGGAAACTGCTTTTGTGATGAGGCTCTCCAGAGGCTGTGTCTCAGGAAGCAGCTGTGGTGTGTGTTGGGGGGAAGGGGTGAGTTTGAGGAATGGATTGGGAGGCTTATGGAGTAGAGGTTCTCATGAGGGGTGCTGATTATCAGGCTTGTACACAGGGGTCCAGCTTGCTTCTGTTTCTATATCATGTAACTCTGTTTTTAAAGACACACACACACACACACTCAGCCTCACACATACACATAAAATACGTTTTTAAAAAGAAAAAAGAAAAAGCTGTTACTTAGGTGATTCCCATATCCTCAAATTTCATTTTTTTTTATAGTTGTGCGATGTCTTATTGCTGACTTAGTTTGCGTTTTCTATTGCTGTGAAGAAACAGCATAAATGTGACAACTCGTATAAAGAAAACATTTAATTGGGATGGCTTGCTTATGGTTTCAGAGGCTCAGACCATTATCATCACAGCAGGGAGCATGGAGGAACGCAGGCAGATGCTGGCTGTATTCATCTGCTGGCTGTATCTCAATCAGAAGGGAACAGAAATTTAACTGACAGTCACACTGAGGAAAGCCTGAGCAAGAGAGACCTCAAAGCCGGTCCCCACAATGACACACTTCCTCCAACAAGGTGACACATCCTAATAGTGCCACTCCCATGGGGGCCATTTTCTTCCAAACCACCACAGGGACCTTTCATAATAAAGCGTGTGCCTCTCCTGATCCTTTCTTTTATTTCTATTAAGGATTCTGGGTTGAATATTATAACCAGTCTTGTATTAGTCAGGTTTATCTAGAGTCACAGAACTTATCTATAAAGATATGAGAACTTATTGTGTAATAGGCGGGCGCCCCTAGGGCACCCCAAGACACCCCAAGACACCCCAGGACCATGACTAATGACCACTGTTAACATTAAAGAAAAAGAGAGTTTAATGAATATGAATACCGGTACACACATGTGTGGACCCCAGGCATGATGCAGAAAAGCCTGGGGCCCCGAATATTCTCTGGGCAGGATTCTTATACCCTATTTTAGATAGGGGAGGAGGTTATGGGCGGGCTTAGCCCGCTAACAGGGCGGGGCCAAAGGTCCACTACAGAGTTTAGGAATGCAGGCAGGCAAGCTATTTCCTGTGAAACCACCTGAAGACATTCATTTCCTGGAGCAGGACATTGTGTAAGCTTCAAACAATTAACAGTTAACAATTCTCATGGTAGGACTTTACTGGGTGACCCCACCTAGGTTGCAGGTGGGATCCCACAGGAATGTGGTCTCAGCTTGGAAGGTCAAGCTACTCTACCAGGTGGGTCCCAGGAATTCAGGAAGTATCTATCAGGCTCAGGCTGCTGGGTGTGTCTCAAGCAGCCATCTGGACCTTGGCTAGTTTCAGCGACCTCAGGAAGGAGTCGAGGGGGAGAGTTACAGGATTTTTCTATTTTCACAATTGGAATAATTTACAAGCTGTAGTTCGACAATGGCTAGCTGGGAATTAAAAGTCCAAGAATCTAGTAGCTACTCAGTCCCATGAATCATGGTGTTCCAGCTGGTCTTCTGAATATGCTGGAATCCCAAAGAAGCAGGCTCCAGTGCCAGCCAATGAATGTTTATGCTGGCAAGGGAAGGCTAAGCAATCAAAGAATGAACCCTTATTCTTCCAAGCCCTTACATAGGCTTCCAGCAGAAGGTCTGGCCCAGATTAAAGGTGTGTGTCTTCCAGCCTCCAGGTCTGCATTAAAGGCAAATTATTTTCTTGCCTCAAGATCTGGATTAAATGTGCTTTGACTGTGAGTCAAAATGAACCCTATCTTTTTGTTAACCATGATTTCAGGTTTTTCTGTATGGCAGTAGACAACTGAACTATACAATGGACTTGCTAGCCCTGGGCACATTGATTTTTCCAATCTAAGGGGGATGTTGAGGTAGGACAACCTGGAAAGACACAGAGAGTCCGCCATCTCCTAATGCTGGGGAAGGTATCTGCTCCATAACTGACCTGTGATGTTCCTCTCATGGGCTAGGGCTGTGTCCTAGCCTGTTTTCTACTGCTGCCATCAACACCATGACCAAAGCATTCTGGGAAGGAAAGAATGTGCTTTATCTTATACTCTGTGGTCCATTGTGAATGGAATCAGGAACTAAAACAGAGACCATGAAGGACCATTGATTGCTAGTTTAATCCCTCTGGTTTGCTTCAGGGCAACCTGGCCAGTGATGGCCCCACCCCCAGTGGGCTGTGCCCTCCTAAGTCAGCAGTCAATCAAGAAAATTCCCCACAGATATGCCCACAAGCCAGTCTGGTGAAGACAATTGCTTAGCAGGTGTTCTCTGTTCCCAGGCATCATTAACAATCAAGATTAGTCACAGAGGGTCATTAGACCCCCTCAGGTCTCCCGGTCTCTGTCCCTGTCCCCAATACTCAGCAGTGCCTCTGTCTTCCTTAGTAATTGGTCCTTGGTCCAGGTCTTTGTGCTGGGACACAGGAACTTGATCATCTGTCTCAGTGTATGTCTTCCGCACTCCAGTCCACAACTATAGTAACTGATTAAGTAAAATTAATTCGTTTTGAACTTATATGTGAAAAAATTTAGAAGAATAAGAATAATTAACTAAAAATTGTTTGAGTGAGAAACAAACCAGAATCTAAATGAAAACAAACAGTACTGTGGATTGATCTCCACTCCTGCAGTTCAAGGCAGTTATTAGATTATTTTGTTGAGATGAATTAGTCTAAGTGATAAGCCTAGGTGAGAGTATTTTATTTTAAATTATGTTCTGCTGCGGTCTAAATGTGTTCCCCTCAAGTTCATATGTCAACTAATAGTCAATGCATAGTATTTAGAGGGCAGAAAATCCTGAAGGTGCATCCTCATTGGTGAGATTAGTGTCAATTTAAAAGCTTGAAAGAGTTGGTTTTCTCTCTTCCATCCTCTCTGAAGGATGCAGTACGTGCAAGGCTGCTCTTGTATCTTCACAGTTCCTGCAGAATGGTCCATCTGTTTTGTTTATGTGCTTTGCTTTAAATCCATGAGAATCCTCTTTCTCTATATCCTCTACCATACTGGCAAGCACTCCTGGGTTAAACAGACTGTTTGCAAATGAAGTAACTTCCTTTGGAAAAAGATTAGAAGCTGTCTGGGTTTGGGCCTGTTTTATTCTAAAAGAAAAAAATCTCTGAACACAGTTCTGAGGCTGCCAGCAAGGATAATGGCAAGCAAGCTTCATTCTGAGTGGCATTTGTACTCCAAGTGCAAAGCCAGCAGCTGGAGGTACTCAGCTGTCTTCCTAGCATGGAAACCATCCCATCCCAAGCATGGTTCTCCAGCTACCCACATTCCCAGCATGCATTACCCAATACACAGCCCCGATTTCACTAACGTGCTAGATGGAAGAGAATCCAAGCTATTCACATACTTCCTGGACAATAGCTGGCAGAGTGAAATTGGCCTCTTCCTCAGGGATTGAAGGCCCTTTGGGAAGATAAAGCAGAGCAGGGTGCACACAGAGCCTGCATCTGGCTGAGCATCTTTGCTTCACTGAGATGCTTTTAATTCAAATACCACAGTCTTTTACCTTTCTAGGAGACTTTTCATAGGCTTTCTGAAAGTTTCTTTATTTGCTGTTTGTCCTTAGGAGTATTTCCAGAGCTGTTAAGTAGCTGTTTTCAAATCCATTTTTACCTGTTTCACTAGGGAGCGCATGGAGGGGGGTGTTCCTCCTGCTCCAAATTAATCATAGATGTATTATGTTTTATGATTATGCGCGAATATGCAATTATCTCAAAATAAAAGTGTTCCTTAAAAAAATCATAAAGCCATAATATAAGTGGCCTTGGAGAATATCTCTTCATTTTTTTTTCTTTTCTAGCTCCAAGAAAGTGCTAAGCATAATGGCAAGTTCATTTCTTAGTTATTTTGTTTCTTTTGTGAATCTGAATCCCTAAACATGCAGCAATGAGGCGATGTGAGCAGGTTTCTTCTGGTTACATGGATGGGGTTTGTGCAATAAAATTGATTGATAGTGAACTCGAGGTAAGGATCACCCTTGAACACCCGAGTAAGAGGCAAGATAAGTTGTCAGTATTAACATTGTTCCACTGCCAGTTTTTTGGGGCCCTACTATCCCCACCCCCTTTCCACCACTGTCTAACATTTACCGAAGAGTTGAGAAACACAGATTATACGAGGTCGCTGGGAGGTACTGGAAGGGCTGCCTCAATCTATCTTATAAATCCCTGCAAAATGGGGATGACAGGGGCGCTAACCTAGGTTTACTCAATGCCTCTCTCTCACTCTAACAGTCTGGGTTGTTTTGTTTGTTTTCGTTGTTTTGGGTTTTGGTTGTTTGTTTGGTTGGTTGGATTTTGAGTCTTATTCAACAGTTTACTCTCCTTGGTTTGAGGGACCCGGTGAAGAAGAAGAAGCGTAGTAGAGCGGTTCAGCCCCCTTCAGTGTGTCTAAAGAGACACTTGGAGCAGGCAGAAGGACCAGAGGACCAGAGCTGGGGAGGTAGAGAGGGGCTCTCTGGGCCTCATCAGAACACTCACTTGTCTTCTTCTGAGGCTACACTAATCTGTCTTCTGAGAAGTACATGTCTAGAACATTCTCCACACATATTCACGTACGGATTGCAGAGGTTGAAAGCTGGCAGATTTAGTGATCGCACCATTTCTAACCTAGAACAGAAGGCATGTTTGGAAAAGCTGCCTTCCTCTCTCACACACTGAATACTTCCGTTTTCCTGGACCTAGAAATCGTACGTGTGCTGGGCAGGAAACTCAGCTGAGCAATAGCACGTACTGCACAGTTGCTATGCCTCTACTTTTCTTTTTAATTTAAAAGTTTTTTTCATTTTGCATACCAGGCACAGTTCTCATCCCTCTTCCCTCCTCTAACTCACCCCAAAGCTTCCCTCCACCACCACCCCATTTACTCCTCAGAGAGGGGAAAGCCTCTCATGGAGAGACAACAAAGTCTGTCACATCAAGTTGAGGCTAAGCCCCTCTCCCAGTATCAAGGCTGAGCAAGGTGTTCCTCTGTAGGGGATTGTGTTGTTTCATGATAAATAATTGTCCCACCCGCTGGTTTAATAAAAAGTGCTGATTGTCCAAAGGCAGGAAGGAAGTGTGGGCGGGGCTACCAGACTAAGAAAACTCTGAGAACAGGAAGCACAGAGCAGAATGCCAGAGAGAAGCCAGAAGAAGGAGAAGACAACTATACTGCTCTGAGTAAAGATACCCAGCCACATGGCTGAACAAGATAAAGAGACATGGGTTAGATGAAGGGTAGAGAGCTAGCAAGTGATATGCCTGGGCCTTAGATCAACCAGCCTCAAACTATTGTAAACATCTATGTGTCTCTGCGTGTCTGGAGGTCTGCGGGTCTAAATCTTGAGGCTAGGCCTGAAAGTCCAGGCCAGAAACCTCCTACAATATCCCCCCATAGCGAATGGGCTTCAAAAAGCCAGTTCATGACTAGAAATAAATCCTGTTTTCCCTGCCTGAGGCCCCACAAACTATTCAAGCCACACAACTGTCATCCATATTCAGAAGACCTAGTTCGATCTCATGAAGGTTCCCCAGCTGTCATTTCAGAGTCGGTGAGCTCCCAGTAGCTCAGGTCAGCTGTCTAGTGGGTTTCTCCATCATGATCTTGACCCCCTTGTTCATACAATCCCCCCTCCCTCTCTTTGACTAGACTGGGAGCTTGGCAAAGTGCTTGGCTGTGGGTCACTGCATTTGCTTCCATCAGTTGCTGGATGAAGGTTCTGTGATAATTCCGTGATAGCAATTAGGGTAGTCTTCAATTTGATTACAGGGGAAGGCCAGTAGTTCAGGCACCCTCTTCTCTATAGTTTGGAGTCTTATCTGAGGTCATCCTTGTGGTTTCCTGAGAGTTTCCATAGCACCAGGTTTCTAACCCCACATTGGCTCCCTCTATCAAGGTATCTATTTCTTTGCTCTCCCTCTCTATCCCTCCCCAACTCAACTCCATCTTGTTCCTTTATGTTCTCTCTAGCCCCCCCACCATGTTCCCAATTTACTCAGGAAATCTTATCAATTTCCTCTTACCAGGGGTATCCATGGATGTCCCTCTTAGGGGCCTCCTTGTTACTTATCTCCGGGGGTGTGGATGGTAGCCTGGCTATCCTTTGCTTTATTCCTAGTATCTACTTATAAGTGAGTACATACCATGTTTGTCTTTCTATGTCTGGGTTACACTCAAGATGTTTTAAATCTAGATCCATCCATTTGCCTGAAAATTTTAGTTTGTCCCTTTTTTTTTTTTTGCTGAGTAATAATACTACATTGTGTAAAATGTACCACATTTTAAAAAAATCCATTCTTTGGTTGAAGGACATCTAGGTTATTTTCAGGTTCTGGCTATTATATACACAATGCTGATATGAGCATTGTTGAGCAAATATCCTTGTGGTATGAATGTGTATCCTTTGGGTATATGCCTAAGGGGATATTGCTGAATTATGAGGTAGATTGATTCTCAGTTTTCTGATTTCCAAAGTGGCTGTACAAATGTACATTAGCAATGGAGGAGTGTTCCCTGTACTCCACATCTCCTCCAGCATGTTGCCTTTTATTTTTGAAGTGGATCTTTTGGTGAATTTGGTAAGAAATGGTGAAATTAATAAGTTACTGACTGCACTGACATGATTAAATAATTACTTGGTTGTTTTATTTGCTCAGACATTAGGTTGGAATGTATAGCCAATGCCACAATTCTGTCTTAGAACACATACGAACTTCATTGATTATCTGCACCAAGCCAACTATCTCAAATCTGTATTCAAGTTCTTGTAGACAAAGCATAAATGCATAGGTATAATTAGAAACAGTGGAGGAATGCATCTCCTGTCTAGAGATGTGTGTGTGTGTGTGTGTGTGTGTGTGTGTGTGTGTGTGTGTGTGTGTGACTCATTCTGCAGTACTGGTTTTGAACTTTGAACTTTGATCTTCTCAGCCACTCTAAAGTCAGGATTCTTGGAATGCAACACCATACCTGGCTCTGGAGAGGTTAGTTAAGATGTGCCTGCTTACAAAGTGGAAACGAAAAAGAAAAATATGGATATTTTAATGCATGAAGCCCTCATAATTTCAGTCACAGTATGTTGAACCATAGATATACTATAACATCTTTAACTGATTTGACTCTCATACTTGCCTAGGAACAATTAGATATAAGAAGAGAGACTAGGTGCTGTCAGGGTAGAAATACTGAGAGCAAAGCGATAACCATTGGGCCAGGCTCTCATCTCTTGTAAAATCCAACTTCTCACAAAATGAGGTTCAACTCATTTTGTTTTGAATTTAACTCACGCTTAGTAACATATTAACAAGATCACTTTCATAAGTAAATGATATAAATAATAGTTTTTATTAATGAAGAATTTTAGGGGTGGGCTGGGAAATGGCTCAGAGGGATATCCTAGTGGGTAGTGCTTGCTGCTAGACTGACTCCCTAAATTTGACCCCTAGGACCCACAAGGGAAGAAAACTACTTCCTTCAGGTCATCCTCTGACTACCAAATGTGTGCTGTGACACAGGCTCATCTGTGACAAACACCCTCCACTCCTCACCTCAATATAAAGAGTAAACAAAAAGAATTTTAAAATTTAAAATACAGTTTTGAGTATGTATGTAGAGCCACAGCTCTTTATTTTTGCTGGGTTCAAGGAATCTCATAGATCCCTGCCCTCCTGTGTCAGGATATTGATTGCTCCGTTCCTGTGAAGATCTTGCACAGACAATTACAGCTGCTTTAATTTCAAGAGTGCAACAGCCATGTCCAGTCCACAAGCCAGTGCTCCACACTGCCCCCATCTCCTGTGTTCTGTCCATACATCTTCTGTGACCTTCCTCAAGACTTGGAAGGGTGTATTGTTGTTTACTTAGACCTATTAAGAGTCTCTGAAGTCACCACCGACCAACTTACAAAGAAGCTTCTCTGACTTTATACAGAGGAGGGAGCTGCATAATGTTCAGTAGTGCTTACATGTGGTTACTTACAGGGATGCTTTCAGTGGCTACTGTGTAGCCACAGTAAGGTGCCCATAATTCTGTAAGCAATTGTAGTGGAACTCTCTGAAGGAGGGAGGGAGGGAGGGAGGGAGGGAGGGAGGGAGGGAGGGAGGGAGGGAGGGAGGGAGGGAGGAGGAATAGAGTATAGAGAATAGAACAGTGTAGTTGGGAAGAGGAACCATATTAGCAGGGGTGAGAAGAGAGTAATGAAGAGGATGATAAACATAATAAAAATACGATGAAAATAAATACCAGTATAAAATGTCATAATGAGATACTATGTGTAAGTAATATTTGCTAATATAAATATTATGGCAAAGTACATTAAAGAAAGGCATGTTTACATGGGCTCCTGCATGTTTATGGCTGACAATGAAAGAGGCTTATACACTAAGTCTCTGTATAGGATGTGACTTGATTTTGCCAAAATATGAACCAAAATGCTCTGCTCTGCCTCAGAGAGCCTGTGCATAGATCCTGCTTTTCTGGCCATGATAATTCTGAAGGCATGGACCACCAGGAGCCTCTACCAAGGTCCCTGATTCACTAGGAGCAGGGTATTCCTGTTACCTCTGTAATGAGAACTTAATAAAGACTTCTAAAAAGTTATTGCTTGCTTTTAATTTTGCAGTTGAAAACACACTTTTGTCTATTTTTCAAAATACAAAGATGAATAGAAAAATCAATTAAACTGTAGAGAAAGCCAAGGAGATATGTATTGTATACCTTGGGCAACAAAATCACCCTGGAAAATAGCAGAGTTTATTTGACCATTTGTGTGGTTGATTAGATTGTCACAGAGAAATACTGACTTTCTGGAATCATTTCCCATTTTACGACCACGGTCACAGCTTATGTTAAAAGTTATTATTACACTGGTCTTGGGGAACTTTCTGGAGAGGTGTCTATGTGTGTATAAGAAACATTTTATACACAAAGCACTCTGAGAATAAAAATGTAATATAACAGCAGATTTCTGTAAAACAAGAGCAAATATTGATTAAGCACTGTTCTTACTGTCTAATTAGATTATTGTCACAACACGAAGCGAAGACATAAAGATGTGCATGTGAGTGCGTGTGTGCAGATATATAATTACAAAACGTTAATAAATATCTGTAGTCACAAGAGTGTAATTTACTGGTTTAAATAAATAGCTTTATTCAATCAGTAAGCCTTTTATGGCTACAGTTTCCATATCTGGATATTAAAAATATTTGTACGCAAAACCTCACATGTCTAAACAGTTTCGCCACTGGTATCTCCTAAATGACATAGTCGAAAAACAATTTGTCTAAAATTTACATGTTATTAGAAATTATAGGTAATTCTGAAATACTTTAATTATAGAAGAATTTTTGCAAGGTCTGTGAAAATACCGCCACGAGCTCTGCATGAAGCTTGGACTTGTATGATTAGCATTCATGAAGAACTCTGAGACCAATCCCACTGAGCACTTGATGACTGCTCCTGACCTGACCATGTGCCTCAGATAGAACTCTGAAAAGTAAGCAGATTTAATAGCTTTTTTTTTTTAATCTTCAAAGTACATGGTTTTGAAGAAATATGCCTATTTATATACACATACACATGTAGTAGCACGGCACTCATCCATATACACACAATTATACACATACGTATATATAGATAATATGCACACATATACTATATATTATATGTGAACATATATAATATGTAACTATGCTATATCTAAGTTACTTGATTGTACTCAACTCATAAAAGTAAATGCAAGCAGCACACAGCTAGGTTCACGTGTGCACTCAAACACATGCTCAGTCCAAAGCCTATACATCTGTGTGTCTCAGTGAACTCTCGCACAGCTTAAACAGCCTCCTTAAGTTGTGGAGCTTTGCTTGGGGTTTGGCATTCTATAATCAATTATGTTTTATGCACTATCATAAAAAGAGAAAAATGAACAGGCTTGAAGCTAGGAAAGCAGTTAGCTGTCCATCCTCTAGGACAGCCATGTGCTCTCTTGACTGCGTTCCATCTGTTCTCAGCACTTCATATTAATACCTTCTCTGGTCTCCTTCCTACATGTGAAACTACACCCACATTCACAACTCTTCGTGTTCTAGGCTATAATCCACATGAGAGAGCAAATGTGTGTGTGTGTGTGTGTGTGTGTGTGAGAGAGAGAGAGAGAGAGAGAGAGAGTTTTAATGTATTTGGCTATTAGGAGGTGTTACCTTCTTGGAGGAGACTGAAGGGCACACCTTTCCTTTGGGCCACACCTTCTGTTGGAAGTGTGTCCCTGTGGGGACAAGCTTTGAATTCTTTTTCTCAAGCTTCGCTCAGTTTGGCAGTCAGTTGACTTCCTGTTGTCCAAAAGATGCAGGACTCTCAGCTCCAGGACCACCTCTGTCTGCACACTGCCATGTGACTGAGCCTCTGAGACCGTAAGCGAGGCACCTCAAATGTTTCCTTTGTAAGAGTCACGGTGGTCATGGTGCCTCTTCATGGTAAATCCTCCATAGCCCTAAGACTCTCTCTTCCCCCACTTTTTCCTTTCCCTTCTCGCCCTCTGTGTGAGAGAGATTTTCCTTCTCATTTGAATGTCTTCATTTTATATTTTTCAAGTTCGTCAATATCCAAGCAAATTTTATGGTTTTGCTTTTGCTTTTCTTTTAAGATGAATAATATTTAATTGTTTATATTTGTCACATTTTCATTATCCAATTATTCATTTATCTATTAATAGCATCTATGTTGAATCCATCTATTTCACTCCGGGGTTTATACCAAGGAAACTGTATTCTTTACAGTACAGATCCATTTTTACTGGTAAATTATTTTCTAAGGCAAGAAGGAACCATCAAGATGCTTTTGTGTGTGTGTGTGTGTGTGCATGTTTCTGAAAGTAATACAAAAAACTTATTACCTACATACTTAGAAACAAAAATCAGTAAAATGTATATAAACTTGTAATGACCATGCCAACAACAATAATGCTTTTTATTTGTTTTTATTGTAAAGATTTATGGATGCTCCAACAACCACCCGATGAAGGGGGTGGGGCTATTGCATTCTTGATTTTAGCAAGTAAGAGACTGATTTATGTTGAGTGTCCCTTGGAGAAACATGTTGATTCTCTTCCTTCTGATCTTCTATAGGAACTCCAGAAAACCTGCCCCACCACAGAAAACAAGAGACCTAGTATTTGGTTCCGATAGCCATGCAATATACGTCTCTGTGCACAGACACTTGCTGTCCTTATTTAAACACAGGGTAAATATGAATGTGGTTAAGAACTGGTGAAGATTCAAAGAAACAATATACATTAAACTGAGAACCCTCCATGCAGCGCGTTCTCAAGAGGTAGCGTTTAATGTGATCAGTTCTTACTTCAAAGTCACCAAGAGTATTCTGAGTTTGATGGACCCAAGCTATTGCCACACCTGAGCTCAGCTTTGATGTGCAATGAGTGGTTTAGAAAGGTCCTATTTCCTACCCGATTCACCTCGAAGCCCACATGTTCTGGTTCGCTTTCTGCTGCTGTGGTGAACACCATGACTGAAAGCAGCTCGGAAAAAAGGTTTTATTTCATCTTGGATGTCACAGCCCGTCCTCGAGAGAAGTTAGGACACTGTCTCAAAGCAGGAACTTGAAGTCAAAACCATGAAGGGGCGCAGCTTACTATACTTTGCTTGCTTTTATGTTCAGCTCCCCTTCTTATACAACCCAGGGATAGTAGCAATCACAGTGGACTTGGTCCTCACAACAACAATTAGTAATTAAAAAACAAACAAACAAACAAACAAAAAACTACCCAAAAGAAATTCTGCAAACCAATCTGAGCCATTCTGCAATCGGCGTTCTTTTCTGAGGTGTGTTAAGTTGACACCCGAGGTCAGCCCTCATACCACGTGGGGTCACTCATAGCTTAACACAGACTTCTGAAACTTATTCATACAGCGTGTTTCCCTCACTTGTTACTTTCTGCTCCCGCCTCAACCTATTTATTCACCCGCTTTACAAGAACACAATGTGGGGTAGAGTTTAAGAATACAGCATTTGTTATTCTAACTGGGTTTCTACCATACTTCACACTTTTCTCACACTTCTGTCTTCTTGTGTCTAAAATAAAGACACGATACCTCTTAGTTAATAGGTTTATTAAACCTTCAATGCAGTGGTACATGTAAAATGCTTTCACAACACCTGACAGATGGTCAACACTCATTTTACAAATACTTCTCATTCATAGCATTAGACATTGACTACATGCTGATGCACTTGTGTTTAGGATTCAGAGAAACAATGTTTCAATCCACACAGGCATCTGTTTCCAGAAACAGGGCCTTCTGGAGGGCCCCACCTGTTCTCATGCAGATCGAAGAGGATACACAGAACTCTTAGGGTGGGTATCAGTATTACTTCTAATTATAAGAAAAAGCTCTAGAACCTAAAAAATATTTTTATACCACTAGTGAAACATTTGAAACCAAGTTCAGTCTTTTTGTTACGTTATTTTATTCTAAATTATATTTTTCCGCATTTATTTGGTTTTGATGATTTTCTTTACCTAAAGCATCAGAAACCAAGAGACTCTCACAGAAGAACAAGCATATAAGTATTTGTAGCCCGGTATCCAGGATGCTGCAGTACTCACTCTGAAGGAGGAAGAGTTTCACGTTGCCCCATTTTTTTCCAGACCTCCACAGGCTGTTTCCAAGCTCCCCTGCATTATTGCTGTCTTTATTTAGGGTCACTCTTGTCACCATATGAACATGCTGTAAATCACATTCCTTCTAGTTTCTGCCCTATTTTCCAGCTTCAATTTATAGCAAAGCGTCTGGAAATAGTTCACAGTGGCTGCTCCCATTTCCTTACTGTTCACTCTCTTTTGAGTCTGTGAAACGGAAGTATTTTTCCAGTCCTCAATGAAGCTGCTTGTCAAGGTCACTTACAAAACCTATATGGCCACATCCCGTAGTCATCTTTCATGCTTTATGTCACAAGATGAGGTTAAATATGTGAACATATGGCCAAGGAATTAAAACCTCTGGAATGCCCAGAGACCTGTCGGCCTTAAATCTGACCCGTTGAACGTATGAACTTAAGGGAAAGTATGCTATCACCCAATGAAGCCAAAGCATTTCAGAGACGTGAGGTAGAGAGATTCGGGAGGATTAGATTGGGCACAGAGATTTTGCAGAATAGAAATTAGGAAGTTCCATTTATGTCAGAAAGGCAGAGTTTGTAAATAAAAAGTCTGTTTACAAGAATCTGGAAGTCACATGGTCTTCTCTTCAAACCACAAGAGTCTGTTTTCTGGGTTTACTTCTGGTCTTCCCTCAGTTAAACTGAAATGCCAAAAGAACACTGGCAAATCTGAGAGAGTTTACATAGTGAGCTATAGAGTGGTTATATGATGGCCTATTTTTGAGAATCATTGTACAGCTGGTTTTGCAAATGAGTGCTTCTTTTTAGCTTTCAAGATTCTTGTCTCTATCCTATGAAGTGTCTTAATTAGGATTTTTTTCTTCTTTACTGTGATGAAACATTCTGATGACAAATAACTTGGGACAGTTTTATGTCAACTTGACCCAAGCTAAGCCATTTGAGAGGAGGCAGCCTCAGCTGAGCAAATGCCTCCTTGAGATCTGGCTGTAGGCAAAGCTTATATGGCATTTTCTTAATTGTTGATTGATGGGGGGAGGGCTCAGCCTATAATGGATGGGGCCACACCTGGGCTGGAGGTCCTAGGTTCTATAAGAAAGCAGACTGAGCAGGCCATGAGGAGTAAGCCAGTAAGCAGCACCCTCCATGGCCTCTGCTTCAGCTCCTGCCTTCAGGTTCCTGCCTTGTCAGATTTCTTGTCCTGACTTCCTTCAGTGATGAACAGCTATAGATACCCTAAGATGTGAGGAAAGAATTTATTCAGCATACACTTCCGTGTCATGGTTTGTCACTGTAAGAGAATTCAAGGCAAGAACCCGGAGATAGGATCCGAAGCAGATCAAATGCCACGACCGAATGATGCTTCCTGGCTTGCTTTTCAGGGCTTATTCAATTTACTTTTTTGTACAACCCCGGGCCACCTATACTCAAGAATGATGCCACCCTCTGGAGGCTGGGCTCCTCTGCATCAATAGTACATCAAGAAAATGCTCCCACAGGCTTGCCTCCAGTCATTCTGAGTGGAGGCAGATTGAGATCTTCTTCCCAGATGACCCTATCTGTTGTCAAGTTGACAAAAAAAAAATCTAGCCAAGAAGGAATCTAAGACAATTGATCTGGTCATTCAAATACTTACTCTCTTGAATCCTGACAAAGCCTACAGCTGGCCAGTTTTGTCTTTAAAATAATCATTAATCTTAGTTGTACGCTCAAATATCCTTCCTTGCCTGGCCAATTGACTTTGTCAATGACACGGCATGTAAATAAATGGAAGCACCATGACCTGAATTTGCAACCATCACTCTCGCTCTCGTGGGCCTCTGGAACATTCCTGACTGTAGAAAAATGATTCCTAATGGTGAAAATAAAGTAAACATTCAGATTGTCCCAGGCAAAATGACTATCAGTCCCGCCTTCATTGTATCACATTAGTTATGTTATTATAGTTGATAGAAGTAGAAGCAGAAGATTAGAAATGATGGAGGGTTTACTGAGTGTGGGTACTTTTTAGCAGACAGCCCTGACCACCTTCCAGTAGGGAAATTCAAGTAAGTAAATCCACAAGCATACTTGCCTTCTGCTGTATAATGTATGTTGTATGGATCCTTATAGGGCTGCACAGCAGGAACTGAATAACTCTTGGGTATTGACATTTTTTTTCATTTTATCAGCCATTTTAGTTTTAGTACTGAAGTTTTTATGGTTTGATTGTAATTATTTTATTTTACCCAAAACGAGTATCTTCAAAAGGTTTGGATATATTGTGCTAGTCCATAACACAAATAAATTTCTTAAAAAAAACTATGGAATTTATTTTTCAAAATATTTTAATAAACATGAATGTAACTTGAAAACACAAAAACATCAGGGCTGGAAAATTACATAATAGGTGTCTAGAAAATTTGCTTAACATGAAGATTTGAATTGCCACTCAAGTCAGAGAGACGATGATTTTTGTTCTGTTTAAGGACTTGAATACATAATGCAAGAAAAACAAATCCCTCTAAGGATCTTGTGTTGGGTTATGAGCATGTGTTGTGATCTGTCTTGGTCAGGAGCCAGGAGGGCTGTTATTTTCTTCCAGCTTGGACATCATTACAGTTCCTTCAAATGCATAGCTATTATTTGAAGGCTTCTCTAATTATGTCATTAGAAGATACATTGCCTAAAAATACTGTCAGCAAAAGTGCACACTGGAGGACTGTGGTAAATACTGAATTTTAAGATTTTTTTCCAACTGTCCTACAGCCTAAGAAATTGGTGCCTCACAATGCCTATTTTTACCAATCTAAGCTGTGTTTTCAGAAGAGGAGTCAGAAATATATAAAACAGGGCATGCTATAGAGCATTGTGGGCTTTTAAATATATACATATATATACATATACATATATATAGTTGTGTTTTGCTTCGAGCTAATACCCTGATGAAGAAGTTCACAGTGCCTGTTCCCCCTGTACCTTGATGGAAATGCTATTTTTCACACTGAGATTTCCTGTTTTCCTTCACAAAATTTAATTAGCAATGTTCTAAGATCAGTAATTGCTCTATGCCCATGCTGTTTATGGCATAGCCTTAGTATAAATTCCACAAATAAAATACTTGTCACTGACATTTACCTGTTGTAACTTAAAATTTTTGACTATATGCTGTACCGAAGTGATGTTCGGTAAAGACAGTATGTGGTGGCTCATGCTCTCTGTCAACTTGACACACCTTAGCAGAGAAATCCTCAGTTGAGGAACTACCATTTGTGATTAGCATCTGGGAATGTACAAAAGGGAATTTTCTTGATATGTAATTGATGAGGGGGGACCAAAATACTGTTTCCATGCTGTGCCCTAGCAGATGGTCCTGGAGGTACCAGGCAAGGAAGGTAGCTAGGCAAATCAGGGTTTCTCTGTGACCCCTGCTTCAGTTCCTGCCTCCAGGCTTTTGCTTTGTGTACCTGCCATGGCTTCCTTGGATGATGAACTATAAAATTTAATTCAAGTAAACTCTTTTCTCTCCTAGTTGCTTTTGGCCAGAGTGTTTCATCACGGTAACAGAAGCCACATGAAGACAGTGTATTTGATTTCTTGAAACTGTGTTTCCCAGGCAAGGAAATCTATAACATATGGTACTCTTTGGTCACATTGGACAGATGTAGTGAACTATACCTCTCAGTCAGGCATGTGATTACATGGGAGACAGCTCACACTTTGCTATGGGTATTTCCAGGTGAGGGAATTGAGTTACTTAGGTGTAATCAGTCTATTCTCAGTTTCAACTGTCTGATGAATCTTGTTATAAGTCAAACAGTCTGCTGAATTCATATGATTTTGCAATAACTTTCTGCTCTTGTATACAAATTCTTTAACTGGGCTTTATTTTAATGCCTCATGTGAGTGCTATTTGTCAAATTTAAATTCTCCCTAGCTGTGATTAGAACACAATAAATTTCTACCCTTTCAAACAATGAAACAGCTCCAGGCATTTGCCCTGGCTTCCTTAACCGATAACTCTTCAGAAGTATCTACCTACACAGAAGAGCACTGATTCTAAATTATAAACCTCCTTGCAAATTTTAGACTTCACAAGAATAAAAATTACTTGGCAATCCAATCTTTAGAAGTAAGATAGTCACTTTAAGGGAAATATCATTATAATTTGGCAACAAAAAGAATAATTTAGTCGTGCTCTGTTTATTAGAGCAGTGGTAATATTTAAAAGAATTTAGTAACAGGAAAAAAAATCACAACTGAAAATAAAACCTATAGTTCTGTTTATAAACAATTACAAAAGTGAGTATTTTGAACCTGCTTTCTTTCTAAGCAAAGTTTACAAAATTCTCTGCATAATCAATTAGACAAATCTACAGTATGCTCAACTCAGCATTTAGGAAGGTATGCTAATGGTCTACATTCAGGCCTTAATATTGGGTAAAGAATACTGTATGTTAAGATGAGTATCTGTTAGGGAGCCTGAGAAATGCCCAAAACTTGGTTTTATCTGAATATTTTGACACATTAACAAATAGCAAATAGTTTGTCTTTGAATGCATGGAACTTATAGATCAAGAAGGATGTGTATTCAGCCGAAAGCAATCTCTGCAAAGCACAGCAAAGCCTAAATGAACCTGGGAGTAGAAACGGAAGGTCTGTGCAGGCCAGTGCACGCGGCCCTTTCAGCTTTATCTCTATGAAGAGTTCTATCAGCTTCACCTGGGGGACAATGCGCAGGCCTCACACCTAATGTTCGGCATCTGGCTTGAAACTCCGTGGAAACAGCTATTGCTCAGCATCTCTTAACTCCTTCTACTCTTTTAGACTTACTGAAAGACACTTTTTAAATAAAATACCATTAAGCAATAACATAAAATGTTAATTTTCAGTGCTTTACATTATTGTAGGCACCTATTTTTAGTTTTGTTATTATTATATTATTTATTTTAGGTTTGGTTTTTTTTTTTGAGACACGATCTTTCAGTGTCACCCTGGTAGTAATGTGGGGGATCTTTTCTGAGGGTAGATTTTTCAATGATCTAAATGATTATTTCTAGCATATGATTAGTTTCCTAATCTGCTCTTTTGATTTTCTCTACTTATTAAGTCAACTCCCAGACTAACAACAATGTAATTTACACAGCTTATTTATTTTTATTCTCTCTCCCTCCCTCTCCCCTTCATCCCTCTGTGTGTGTGTGTGTGTGTGTGTGTGTGTGTGTGCGCGCACACACACACACACACACACACACACACACATACACACACATGCCCGGGCACTTTGGAGGCCAGAAAAAAGCATTGGATACTCTGGAGCTGGACTTATATATGGTTACATGGTTGTGAGGCACCATGTGGTGCTAGGCACTAAACCTGGGTCCTCTGCCATCTCTCCAGCTTATTTACATAGTTTCAAATAGTCCTTGGGAGGATTAACTTTGCTTGTCAATGGGACAGCACCGAATATCATCTTGTAGATGAACCTTTGACATGTCTGTGAGATTTCCTTGATTGGGGGCCAGACTCATCCTAAATGTAAGCAACATTATTCAGAGGGGTGTGTGTGTGTGTGTGTGTGTGTGTGTGTGTGTGTGTGTGTGTGTGTGTGTGTGTGTGTGTGTTGGGTGATCAGATCCAGGACTTGCTACAAAGGAGCATCTATATTGAACCTTTACTATTCTTTGTTTCCTGGCTGTGGACACAGTGAGAAGAATGCCTCAGCTGCTGCTGCCGTACCTTCCCCTCTGTGAGGGACTGCATGCAACCTTGCAATGTGAGCTGGAATAAACCCCTTCTTCCTCAAACTGCTTTGGGACGTATTTTGCCTTCAGGAGAACTAGTCGACGTGGTGTTTTACCAAGAAAGCTGAATCTTCTTCTGTATGTGAGGTCAGAATGAACCATCATAAGCAAGTCAGAATCAAAAGTTGGGGAGTGTTCGTGATACCAGTTCTCATTGGTTTGTTTTGTTGTAATTTGTAACATTTATATAGAGGTAAAATGAAGCAGCCAGGCCTTGCAGCAGAGATGAAAGGCAGTGGAATCTGTATTGAGGAGATGCAGGTTTGTCATTTCTAATTGATGTGCTCAGAGCTCCAAATCCTTTTCTTAGCTGACAGCTTTGGCTATTTGGAGGTGGGTCTCCGATTTAGATTGTAGAATTTTAACAATTTCAACAAAAATCTGACATATGGTGGGGGTGATATTTCTGACATATGGGAAAGAAGTGGGTCATTTAATAGCATTCATTTCCAAAGAAAAATGATAAGGATTTGCCATGAATCAGAGATGAGCGCAAACAGAAAAGCACGCAGCGCCTGAGAGGGAAAAGCACATCCTGTCCTCCGGCACTCATTATCCGCTGCGCTCAAACAGAACAGTTTTCCTCTGAGCACCTCCATGACTGACTTTACAAGGATGGCCTCCTGGAATAGCAAGCTGAACAGCAAAACTGCCGGTTGGCAGATCACAGACTTTAAGGCATGCTGTGGATCCACAGTGTACATAGGACTCCATTACCTTCGGATGTTAGAAAAGGTCATTTGATTTCTGAGCTCTTAAGAAAATGACTAAACAGAGAAGGTAGTTAATTGCTGAGATAATGCCAGTAACTGCTGTGAAATGCATGGTTTTTGTTTATTAGGATGAATAGAAGAGGACATCTCACATTTTATTCCACTTAAACTAGTTCATGTTAAGAAATGAAAAAAGCAACGCTTTAGAATGGTATTCGGTTTTAATTCTTATTTCACAAAATAAAGGTTTTCTAAGTATAAAAATCATGTTAACTCATTAAAAATATTGATGAAAAAGTAATGAAACCTCCTTAACCTATAGCTGAGTTATAAGGAGAATTTTTCTCTTCGTGTTCATGTGTGCACACATGCATATGTGTATCTGCACAGGCACAGCAGAAGCCATGTGACAAATGATATTTCCATGTATGTCATGGTGTTACAATCATATAGAATGACTGAAGCAAGTGAAGTACTGTTTTACACTCCCTTGATTTATCTTTGTGTCTATCTTTCAGGCTTTGATAACATAGGTTAGAAGGCTTCCTTCACAAGGAAGCCTTATCGGTGCATTGGGATCCAATAATGACCATAATGCAAACAATGATGCTGACTCAGGGGTTGATTTTACATGCTGGTGATGTTGCATGGGGTCCTTGAGAGAGACAAAGCACAGCTGGACAAGCTTTCACTCACATGGAAACTGGATCCTGGGACCTGTGGAAACACCTATGTTTGGGTCATACTTTACAGTTCATATATCTTCATATAGCACATAAAGGAGATGAGCTTAGAAATTAACATTTTAAAAAAATCATTTCAGAGAAACCAGGACTTAACCTTTATGACTCATGTAAACCATCTGAAGTAAGCTTTCTCACACATTATAACTGATCTTTTGAGGATGGTATTTTATTAATTGCTGCATATTATGGGGTCACAAATTAGGCTCATAAGATATCAAGGAAGCTGTCATAGTCAAGGTAGGCTGCTTAACAAGAAAATAGAATGTGTATTTTATAAATGACAGGAATATTTTACAGTTCTTTAGGACAAAAGTCCACATTGAAGGAACCAGAGATTGGTTGTCTCATGGGGGCTGCTCTCTGCTTCATGGGTGTGACTTTTTTTTCTTGAGTCCTAATATGGCAGAAGAGGAAAACAGACTTCCTCTTTCTCTCCTACCTAGTCTGTGAATATGCTAATTTCCCTCTCTGGGCTTAGTCCTTCTGACCTAATGACCTATGGAAGGTTCCAACTCCAATTCTATTGCACTGTGGAATATATGAATTTCAGAAGGACAGAAACCTACAGGCTATACCAAAATGTTTTGTGTACAGTTGGTTTGCTCAAAATCACAGTGGGTCCTGGTTAAGACTGCCTCTTCCTATCTCTTGCTCTCTTGTTATTTATCTATTTCTGTTTCTCTATGCCCACACAGACATAGACATGTACATCAAAAGCACATGTACCTCTATGCATGCACTTACAGATTAGTTCAGACAATGCATACAAATATACATATATGTTACAAGTCAGCATTTAATGAACTCAAATGTATGTCTGTTCACAGTTTATATTTGTGCATAATTTTATGATAAAAGGTCTTTAAGAGCTTTGTGACTGTATCTGTCTGTTACCAAAACTAGATATTATAAAGAAAATGCATTGGATTTTTATCTTTGTCCGATGTTTTATCTGTGACTCACCATGAAGGTGAATTATCTTGCCCTTCATTAACTGTAGGATAAAGATGTTCAGATCAGGCAGGGGCTGACATGTGCCTTCTCATGTGTGGGAGGGAATGGTGGGCAGATGTTTATCTCAGGGCTCTGTCTGCTCTCAATAGATTCAACTAATTCAATCTGAATAATTAACTATCTCAACAGCCTGTAAAAGCCTCTGGAAAACAGATTAGAGAGAGTGGCCATCCAAGGGTTATTTTTACATGCCCATCACTTGAGCCGGTAGTTTCTGCTCTCTCTGAGTTCAGTTGCTGACCCAGAGTCTGACAACCCAAATGAGATCTAAGCGATGTGAGTACTAGAGAGTCAGGCCAGGTTAAATGGATAAAAATGGTCCTAATATGAACTGTGTGTTAAGCAGGTGAGGGTTTGGATCAAAACATATAATAGATATCTGTTAGGTGCCCAATTTCAGGAAACTGTTTAAGAGGTAGGTATTGGAGAGAAGAATGCACTATGGACTGATCTAAATGTTATCCTTGCCAGTGTTATCAGAATGGCGCTTACCATAAAAACTCATTCAGTCCTGTTCTCCCAAAGCCTGATTTCCCTACCTTCTCCCCCTTCGCTTTATTGGCCATAGCTCGCAAACATGTGACTCTTCACCAAATCACCACATAAGCAGAAGGAATGCTTCCATGTCTTGAGGTTGTGAAAGCGCTCACATTGTCCTCTATGTGTTACCTCACGGGATAGCTAAGTGATATCATATCTGTTGAGTAAAAAGGGGAGTCAACCTATTGGTTATAAAAATGACAACATCTGTTACTGTGTTCTGTTTAGAAATTGAGTAAGCAAGTGCCAATATTTGGTACCTAGTATTTTAAAATTTTATTAATAGTATTTTATATAGGTTGTTTTATAATTATTCTTCTTGGGGAGTTAATAGTTTCTTTCCATCCGAAATTATATTTTATCAGCTTTGGATATTTTTCCATAGTCAATATCCCACAGTTTTGTTCTTGACTCCCTGTAGTAAGTTCTGGCCAAGCCTAATCCCAAGGTCTGGACCACCAGCTGCTTAGTTCCGAATAATCACACAAAGTCTTATATTAATTCCAAACTGTTTGGCCTATGGCTCTTACTCTTAAACTAACCCATGATTAGCAAAGTGATTTAATACCTTTTCTCAGAGCAACATTCTTGTCAGGAACCCCACTCCAGTTTCTCCGAGTTCCCACCACTTTAGACTGTAATCAAAAGCCGCTGTGGGTGATGTGTCATAGCATGTTGTTGGTTGAGAGACGGCTGTACAACAGACCTGCTACCTCTTAGTGTAAGGACACGGTCAAGTATGGCTGTCACTTCCATGTGGACCTGTTCTGGTCACTGTGGCTTTGATTCTCCACCGTAGTAATTCATACCTCAGGTCAAACTGGCCTTCCGTCTCTCAGAAACCCTTCACAACGTTCATTTATTTATGGTCTCTATTCTCATTTACATTTAGAAGAAAGGAAACACACTGGCTGACAATCTAATGCTTATCTGGGAAACACTGAGAACAAACTTGTAGGCAGAGTTTTTCTTAAAATGGACTAATTTAAGATTTATATTTATTAAAATATAAACCAACACTCATGATAACAGCTTATATTGGCGCCTGGACTGGAGTATCCGAGCGATGGACGATGGATGCCAAACTGGTCTCTCCAACAGTCAGGAACCAGGAAATGGGCCTTCCCAGGGTCCCAGCAGTCCCTTATCAATGGGGTTGGCCACTCCCCCTTCAGGAGCTCGAGACCCTGGATAAGCATCCTCGGATCTTATCAGCTGAATCCCACCACACAAACTCTTGTGAAGTTTTTGCAGTAGTAAAAGGAATATCGTGTCAATTCTAAAGATTGAGTTATTGAATGTCTAGATGATGCAGGATTCCACATTGCTATTCCTTTCTTACCTGTCAAGCTTACCTAAGTCCTGATGTTACCATGTCTCACGTGTAGTTTAACTTTCCAGGCCTTGTCACAGATGTCCCTTCGGACATTCACACGTGTGTGTGTCACACGTGCGTTTCATGATGCTTTTCATTAGGTGTGTTTGATTTTTGCCATATGTGGTATAAATAATACTCTAGCAGCCTTAGGAACAAAGTAGACCGGGAAGAATTTGTTTCCCCCAAAACATCTTTGCTCTTGTATAAAAAGGTCACACTAATGAGGATTTTAGTAGCCTTTTATTATCTAAATGTTTCTGTATGCCTTACAATATCAGCTCCTAGAAAGATTATATTTCAGAGATTAATCCTTTCTGATTGTTTGCAGGGAAAAAAATGTATCAGACAATGGGAACACGAGGAACAATCTCCAAATAGTTGATTCTCAGACATGCACAACTTGCTTTATGGCACAGGATAATTCAGTTAAGTTCTTTGTTCCTCTATTTTCTTGGTTATTTTTTTAGTTAAATAATCACTAACATTCTTTCTGCCTTAGCAATTCATATATAGCCACATTTGTGACATCTGCCCTCCCAGAAGCCCTGGAAAGAATCTTTAATACCCATTCCGAACAGAGGGATTTGGCCTTCCTGGATTACGGCAACTTGGGACCACACTACCCTAGGCTTTCTGAACTCGCACAACCAGAAATCGCTGCCGTATCAAATGGTTTCAGACACTTTTCTATGTGGAGCTCTGGGCTTTCAGAGGAAGCAGCAATAGCACCAGAGAACAGCTAGGCTCTGAAAAGCATTCATAGCTGGCAAAGCACTGGCCTATGCAGACACACACTTCTCATGGGGGGGGGGGAGTGTTAAAAGTGGGCAATCAACCAGAATTGTACTGAGCTGGCTCTGCCCTGGTGTGAGGCAAGATCTTTCCCTGCAGAGATTCTCCATTCAGCTGGGTCTGACATTTTTGATTTTTTTTTTTTTTTTTACCCTTGAAGCTGTTGTTTTGCATTTTTCACCCATCAAAAGTCCTTTCTCCGGGCAACTTAACTTTCCCTACAAATGTTTGAAATGAATACAGCGTGGCTAGACAGATCTTGAACCCTAACATTTCTGTTATTACAAATGAAAGCCTGACCTTTCTCTTACAAATGGACAATTAATCATTTAGGAAACAATTGAATCAGATCCGATTTTTGCTGCCAAGATACCAGGAGTTCCTCTGTCTGACTGAGATATAGGCCAGACATGCAGGCACATTGACTCCATTTTTTCCTATTGAAGGGTCTATAATACATTAGTGAGCAAATAGCTCATTACTAAGATGGGAGAAATGAAGGTAGAAGACATCTTCTAATATTTTACACATAGAGAGAAGGGATTTATCTTTCTCTATACATTTTTATAAAATCTGCTCATTGAAATGGATTTGAATCATTGAAGGTCTTGATTCGGTCAGTGACTGACCAACATTATGAAGTATGATTTTCCCAAAATTCTGGTAGCATAGTAGTTAGTCCCCCAGCTGAAAATCCTCAGAAGCAGCGGTTCATACCCTTCCTAAGGCTGGAACAGTTTACTACAGCTCCTCATGTTGTGGTGATCCCCAACCATAAAATTATTTTCCTTGCTACTTCATAATTGGCATTTTGCTACTGTTATTAATATTAATCTCAATATCTATGTTTTCTGATGCTCCTTGGTGACTCCTGTGAAAGGGTCAATCGACACCCCCCCCAAAGAGATCGGCGACCCACAGGTTGAGAAACGCTGCCTCAGACTATTACTACCCCAAAGATGACAGTGTTCAACCGTATTGACCTTATTTCAAATTATGATCAAAAAGACCATGGCTGGTCTGGTTGGTTTCATATAATTTGTGTAAAAAAATGTCTTTTAACTGTAACTGAGTATGAAACAGAGGAAGTACACAAATTCTCAAGCAGAAATTTGAGAAGAAACAGGATTGACCAAAATTTGGGAACTAGGAAAAGACTCAGGGCCAGAGAGGCAGCATAAACTACTGGCCAGGGAGGATATGGGACAAAGTAAATAGAACCTGGGTGTAATATGGGACATGTGGAAGATTGAAGGGAAAACCAAGCAGTCGCATTGACCTAAGGTTGAGAGATAGATCTGTCCTCTTTTCCAAAGACTTGTTCCTCTGGCCAGGACAGTTATTTACAGTAGTGTTGCTAGGTACTTTTGTGAGGCACCTGGACATTAGGTAGGGCTGTTTTCATTAGCAGAAATGCATTTGTAGTCTGAGTGATAGGAACATGCTTTTATGAAGCATAATGTGACCCCCCCCCCCCCGGCAAAGCATGGTGTGGCTGTAAAGATAAAATACAATACATACGGTAGAGCAAAACCTATAAAAAGCAGAAAATAGAAGTAGCAGACAATAAAAACCAAAGAAGTGTTAATGATCAACACAAGGTCCAATTGGTTGAGCAGAGAATAAATGAAGTTATACATCCTGTCTTGTCAACAGTGAATCTTTTGTCTTTATATTTTAAATGATGTCTGGGATAGTGAGCTTATGTGTATAGCTAAAGTCTCATAAGAAGTTAGAAATGATGTCACAAATTTGTAGTTCTGGAGCTTGGGAGACTTAAGAATTCTCTGGTCTTGCAAGTTCAAGGCCAGTTTATACATTTGTTTAGCTTTTGTACTATTGATTGACACTCTGTTTACATCTCTCAGAATATGACAGTGAGAGACACCTCAGTAACCTCTGGTCCTCACATACCTTTAACTGTGAGGACAATTGGTGATGTTCAGTATTGAGCAGCTGTCACACAGATTTAATAATGTGAATGAACATGTTTTCAGTTGAGTAGAAGAAGATAGTAAGCAGAACTGATAAGCTAGAGTCTGGATGGGACTACAGAGAAATAAGAAGTGTTGGCTCAACAAGGAAGCTGTTGCAGAACAGGAAAGAAGACAGAGATGAAATGAAGGGAAAGGGTATGAAAGATTACCAAGCAAACAAAATATTGCACGTGTTACTTCTCATGCAAGGAGATCTAAAGAACCAGGTGAGCAAACTTGCAAAGATTCTGACTAGCACAGAGCCTCAGGTGAGACCCATAGCTTCTAGGGGATGGGGCAAGAAGAAGAGATAAGCAATGAGGGCCATAGCAGTCCTCTACTGTCTAAAAACAGTTCACGAAAGCAGGGGAGTTATGCGAGCTTTGCAGGGCCCTCACAGATGCCAACCTTTCATTTCACCCTTAATTTTAAAATCAGAGGACTGAGACTGGAGGCGGATTGAAAGACACAGAGAGTAAATGAAGCCATAGCCAAACACAAGAACCCTGACGTAAGGTTATAAAGGACAGAGAGGCAAGGGAAATGTGAACAGTGGTGCAGGGAGACTGGATTCCCTCTGGAAAAGAGTGGATGACAGGGAGAAATGGAAGGTAAGAGAGTTTCACTGTGTCAGAAGGAAAACTCGGGGCATTGTATCACATAAGAGATTTTATAGTGAGGGTCATTAGAGAGCTGTGAAGGCCAGTCTCCCTTGTGTGTTGGAGCGACATGAGTTAAGGAAGAGCAGAGACCCTTCCAGTGGTGTAACAGGGCTGATGGTACAGGTCCTCATGACATTTAAAAACCCTTTCAGACACCCAGAGCACCCCTTTGGGTTTCTGATTACCTTCGCGTTTTAATATTGTAATTACTGCATGTCTATGCCCTATTTAAAATGTTAATTATTGAAGCTCAGAGGAAACTGATTCCTATGCATCCATACTTTTATACAATATAATTTTAGAACTTGAACTATTTTTATATTATCTTGTTAGTCATGGAAGCACAGCTGAGAGTCTATGGACTTGTAGTTATCATTTTTCAATAGGCTTTTAGAGATAATCTTCATTTTTAAAGCAGCCTTGTCACTGAATATGCATTTATCTGAAATGAATCAAATTGCTTCTGGTGGAGTGAGATGGTTCAGACTGTTTCCACACGCATATTTTAGCCGATAAAGTGTATCCTGCCAAGTAAAGGTTTTTATCAAATTCTTTCATGAAGGTCATTCTCCATCAGCATAAGAATTAGAACATTTTAAGTGTTGGAAGTGCTTTTGATTTTTCTTGATCGGCTTCAATGCTATTCCACAGTCCCGCCCAGCCAGATAAAATTGCTTCAGTGCAAAGTGGATGCCCTGGCTAGGTATGCCTTGACCTGGTTCACCATGGATCCTGGCAGCCAGGGGAGGTTCCATCAGGAGAATCGACAGCTGTTCTTAGGTTATACCACATGCAGCATGTACTTGAAGTTTTAAGTGTCCAGGAAGATTTATGGTAGAATTTAGTATCTTTTAAAATTACTGAGTACGTTTTACGATCATTTGGAAAAAGGAAGGCATTTCATGGAGACTGCTAATATACCCCCCCCAGATGTGTGTGGGGTACATGTATGTGTATGTGTTCACATGTGCCAAGGCCAGAGAAGGATGTCAGTGCCCTGTCCTGTCATTCAATGCCTTAATCCCTTGAGACAGGGTTTCTTTCTCTCTGAACCTGAAGCTAGGCTGTGAGTCAGTAAGTCCTAATTATCCTCCTGTCTCAACCCTCCTGCCATGCTGTAGTTATGGGTATCCCCTACCCTGTGTAGCTTTTTTTCATAGCTGCTGGGGACACAGGCTCTTAAAACTTGCATCAGGAAGACTCTTACTTGCTGAGCCATCTCTTCAGCCTCTATTTCATTTTATTGACACAGGACTTTGAATATAGATTTCTGGCTTGTCTTTCTTTATAATTATTATTTTTTTTCATGTGTGAGGAGAAGAGTTTATCATGAATGTGCGGGACAAAGACTAGTGTAAACGACTTGGGCAATTTCAGCATAGTGGAGACAGGAGCCTAGATTAAGTGATGTCCAAACCTCTGTTCCCATAAGAAGATAAAAAGAACAGCTGTGAACCATGGGCATCAGACAGGGTCTAATCAAAACCATGGACTGATCGCTGTTTCTGGCCTGCTAGTGAGGACAGTGACTGTGACCGTGACTCGAGTGTCATGGGCACTCTGGGCTTCTGTTTGGGTTTACGTGGGTTAAGTCAAAGGATGCATTCTCTATGAGAAAGACCATCACATAAATACTAGGAAAACTCCAAGGCTTGAACATTGGGGCGGGGGAGGGGGCTATTTTAAGAAACCCTGAGAAAGGATAGAGAGCTGTGTGCAGCATCCTCAGAGGCAATGTTCAGAGGATGTTTTGTTTGCTGAATGTTGGTGAGCGTAATTCTCCTCTTGCCTACCTCCTCCGCTGCTTATTTAAGATAGTGCAGGAAATAACTGCTTTAATTAATTTTCAAGGCTTTTAGAGGAGAAGGATGCTCCTATGACCGGCCCTGCCTTCTCTGAAGCTTGCCCAAATGATGCCTCATTTATTCTGCTCGTTACTAACCAATCAGGACAAAGGCAAAGGAGACTTGTGAGTATTTAGTCCAGGGAAGGAGAGATGTCAGGCAGTTCTGGTACATCATACTTTTTATTAATAATAAGCATTGTTATAAACGATTTTCAGTCATGGCGCTACAAACATAGCAGAGAGACTTCAGAACCACAGGAGTCTGTCAATTGTAGGTCTGCATACAATGTACAATTAACATGTAAAACATGCACAGCTTCTTCCCGGAATCACAGCAGCATTTTTACTTTAGGAAAATAAGATAAAGCCAAGTATTGTTCTTTTCTATCAATAGTATGTTTTATTTAACTGTTTTCCCCCTGCTCATTAGTACTTTAATATATTAGATTGTTTATTGATCAGAAATTCTGGCAGTCAAGAAATAGAATTCTTCCAGCCAAGCTAGTTCAAAGCTAGTTTATAGCCTGGGTACGTTAGATGCTATGTCTGATGGATGATGGCCTCTGTGAGGCCAATTCCTTTGTTCTATTTATACAGTCATGCATGGTAATTTTTTAACTGAATGATAATTTTTTCAAGAAAGTGATTTAAGAATATGTTAATCATTTATCAAATATCATGTTACAGTTCACAGACATTTTAAAATGTAAATAGAGCTTTGAACTCACAGAACTCCTGATGTGTTCAAGAACAAATATAAAAAGAGCATGTATTGTATCTGTCATTTATACCTCCATACACACATGCAGCCTTTCAGCTGTTACTGAGGGATAAATCTGGAACCAACATACTGGCACCTCTCAGGTGTCTGTTCACCTTGTGTTACTGTCATCATTTTGGGTTATATTTTTAAATGTTTGTGTGCTGAAGTCATGAAATGCAACATAGTGGTCACCAGATAGACTCTGTTTTTCTCTCTGCCTGCTGCTTCTCTGTATCTAGGAAGGACCATCACAGTTCATTGGTTCATGCTGGCCATGAGTGAGAAGGCCAGACATGGAAGCCAGTGAGGGTCAGTGTTTCCTCTTTGTATGTCCCAAACAAGTGCCTGCCTGGCTGCCTACCCTAGTGTTCACTTTACCACCAGCTAGTGGTGGCGGCACCAAGTGAGAATATGCTGGAGGGTGTGTCAGGAAGAAATCATGGGACATGTGGAAACCTAACAATAAATCTAAAAATGTAGAAACTTTGAAAACAAAACAAATAAAGTGGGGTTTATTTTAAGAAATTTCTTTTTAACACTCAGAATTTTATCTTGGGGCAGCTCGACTTTATGTTAAGAGAAATGTTTAGGTGTACATTTCTCAACTTTGTAAGGTCTGATGTTAGCCCACAAAAATGATCATCCATACAAGAGACTTTTCCTTAATCATAACTTTAGAAGGTTTGCCTTGGGTAAGGCTGTCTGCTTGTCGGTCTGTCCAGGCTCAGTGTTACTATATGACTCATGTTAGTTTCTATTTCCAAGGCTTCTGAGTCAAGCTTTGTAACATGCTTTTCTTTCAATATTTATTAAAAGGAAATACAGTGTTTACACTACAGTCATGCTGGATTTTTTAAATCACATTTCTATGTATGATTTAAAGACAGAAGCCTACTGATATCCATCATATACTGGTGGAGAACAAATAAATAGCTTCCATGATGAATGGGAGATGGAGATGGTTCATAGACGAAGCTCTCTTGGTTGTCAGGTATCTTGTTTAGGGTTTCCATTGCTGTGAAGAGACACATGACAACAGAAACTCTTATAAAGGAAAAACATTAATTGAGGTGGTTTACATTTTCAAAGGTGTAGCCCATTATTATCATCATGGTGCAACGTGGCAGCATGCAGGCAGACATGGTGCTGGAGAAGGAGCTGAGAGTCCTACATCTTGCAGGCAATAGGAACTGAACTAAGATACTGGGTGTGATTCGAGCAATTAGGAAACCTCAAAGTCCACCTCTACAGTGACACACTTTCTCCAACAAGGCCATACCTACCCCAACAAACTCATACCTCCCATTTGAGGGCCAGTTTAGTATCAGGTTTGAAACTACATACCTCTATTTTTATACGGTAACAAAGACAATAACAACATACATCAAAACACTGGAATCCATCCTGAGTGTTACCCTGTATTACAAGCCTTAAGTGGATATGAAAGACATGACCTCAGAAGGACAGATATAAATGATACTGGAAAGCCAAGCAAAGCAAGCATTAAAATTTAATACTGTGTTAAATTTAATACTAAGCATACTGAGAATCATAAAGTAAGAAGCATGTTTTCTAATTTTTATTTTTAAAGTATTGCCCTTATTAAACTCTAGAGGTACAGGAGTGGGAATAAAGAGGATCCTGAAATTTTCTATGGTTTGACCATTGATTCTGGAATTCCAAGATGTCATTAAAGGCTGGTTAGATTCAAATTCATCTTAATACAATTCTGGAAGCTGGGTGTGGTGATGTGTGTCTATAATCCTAGTATGGGGAGGTGGAGGCAGAAGGATCAATGGCCAAGATTATCACCAGGCACATAGCAAATTTGATGCCAACCTAGGCTATATGGAACCTTACCACAAAGTTAAGGGGGGAGGGGGCTAGAGGGATGGCTCTGGTTAAAGCGCTTGCTATGCAAACATGGGAAACTGAGTTCATTTTTTTCAGAATCATGTAAAAACTGGGTGAGGTGGCATCGGCCTGGATTTCTAGTACTGGAGAGGCAGAGACAGGCTGATCATGGCATTTGCTGTCTATCTAGCCATAAAATATAGGTAAGCTTTAGGTTCCGGGGCAGGGGGGCTTAGGAGAAGGGATAGAAGGAGAGGAAGCTAAGATATGTTTTAAATAAAGCACATAAAAATAAAATAAAGAATCCTTGTCTCAAAAAATAGGGTGGAGATCATTGAAGAAAAACTAGACATTGACTCCTGTAGCATTCACACGTGTGCTTGTGTGTGTGGGCGCACGCACACACGCATGCACACACTTAAAATGAGCAAAGATGTAGATGTCATTCTATCTTTCTTCAACCATATTTTTTCTAGATCTGGGTACAATTAAGTAAAATGGAACAATAATGCAAACATCCTGTGCTCCGTTTACAATGTTCTTCCCTGCCCTGTAGTTTTCGGGGCCTCCAAGAGAGATCCATAAACATAAAGAAATCAGTTCCTAACAGGTGTTTCCATTGTTCTTATCTTCCCCCTCTTTGTTTCGTGCTGTTAGCAGTGAGGGTTTTCACTCACCCAGATTCTGAAACCAAACCCCATTTCTGAGTTGGCCTCAAGAACCCCAGATTACAGGCAGTTAAAGGGGGGAGGTACTGAAGTTAAACATCATGATTGTAAGACGTGAGTGATGGTGGCCTCTCAGAAGGCAGGGTGGAAAGCAGGGATGGCCAGGGATCCCTCATCCCCCTCAGATGTTTTCTCAGACTGCTCACCCATAGTTCTGTTATTGCAGCTTTTCATTATTCAAACAAACACAAGCTAACAAATCAAAACAATACAAAAGCCACAAAATAAAACAATGAAAATTATTTTTGCTCTTCCCTACATATTTTTTTTCAATGTAGCTGTTAAAAAGTAATAATTAGGTGCTTGTTTTGTGAACAAATGTTTCAGGTCTAAGTTTCTTCAGAGAGGGTACCTCACTTTGCTATTGTTACTTATCCCTTTGTGTATGTGATATCTTGCTTCGTTTTACTTTGTTATTGTATGAAAACTGTTCCTAAGTGCAGTTGACATCCCCATAGGTCTCTGCACCCTGCCCAGGTCTCTGCTAGAAGCCCAGGAAGGATCTTTGCCTGCCCTTGTCACAGTGCAGAGAGCTTCAACTGTCACTTTAGTTTCTTAATGGAACACAGCCTCTTTTTTCCTTCTCAGATACAGATCAACTCCAGCAGAGTCTGCCTTCTCCCAGCAAACCTCAAATTACCCACAATTTGCAAACTGATATGCTTGGCTACTGCACCCCACAACATCTCTATTCCACTGTTTGTCTTAACCTTGTGCTATAAAAGATAAAACTTTAAACAAGGAATTATGAGGTCACCTGTGGGAGATTATGTTCTTACATTGTAAATCATTGTCCCACCCACTGGCTTAATAAAAAGCATTCATTGGCCAAAGGCAGGCAGGAAGTGTGGGCAGAGCTACCAGACTAAGAAAACTCTGAGAACAGGAAGCACCGGCCAGAAGGCCAGAGAGAAGCCGGAAGAAGCAGAGGACAACTATGCTGCTGTGAGAAAAGGTACCGAGCCACATGGCTGAATAGGATGAGTCATGGGTTAGATGAAGGGTAGAGAGCTAGCAAGTTATATGCCTGGGCCTTAGGCCGATCAGCTGAAAACTATTGAAAGCGTCTGTGTGTCTCTGTGGGACTGCGGGACTGCGGGGTCCTAAACCTTGAGGCTAGGCCCGAAAGCCCTGGGCCAGAAACCTCATTACTATAGTCATCTCCATTTGGTTCAGAAAGAAGATGGGAGAGCAGTTTAAAATACATCCCTCTTTTATCTATATGGATCTCCATTCTTCCTGTCTTTGTTTTCCATGTGGAGACCTTGAAGATTATACTTATAAATATGTTACTCCCTCAGCTCTCTGCTAGTACATGCTGGTTTTTAAAGTCATGCTACTTTGTGGCATTCGGGAGAACAGGCCATCAGTCAATCAGTAAGATAAGCTGTCAATCAAATGCATACAAACTAACTGTCCTCAGAGTATCTAGTTAGGCTACAGGCTTTTTTTGTCAAACCTTAACACCTTGGTGTGGATCTTCTGCACCCATGCAAAGCTGGGCTTGGCAGTGTGCACCTGTAATTCCAGTGCTAGAGGGTAGGGGCAGATGACCTTGTGATGTGGGAATGTCTTTCTGTATGCTGTGAATATCAATCTTTAAATAAAGGAGCTGTTTTCGCCCATGACAGGCACCATAGAAAAAGTAGGCAGGGGTGGGGGTGGTGAATCAGAATAGGTAGGAAAGGAAGGGCGGAGTCAGATCAGACCGAGCCAGACACCCAAAGAAGAAACATGTAAGGAACACAGGTGAACCACAGGCCATGTGGCAGAGAGAATAATGAGAATGGGTTGAGTTAAGATGAAAGAGCTAGCTAGCAATGTGCCTAAACCACAGGCCAAACAGCATGAAGCTAATATAAGTGTTTGAGACATTTCTGGGGGCCTGAGCAGCTGCGGGTGCCTAAGGGGTCTGGCATGGCAGGTCTGTGGGTATGGACCTCTGGCCGCCCAGGACCAGAAAACCTTATTGTAACAACCCTGGGGGCCAAAAAGAAAGTTCTGGTTCACTCAGAGAATCTGCGGGAAAAAAATGAGGAAAACACCCAGCATCAAACTTTTTTCTCAATACACACCTACAGAGGGGAACATGAATATAAATACACACACACACACACACACACATACACACACACACACACACACATACACACACACACACATACACACACACACACCACATAAGAGAGAGAGAGAGTGAGACAGAGAGAGAGAGAGAGAGAGAGAGAGAGAGAGAGAGAGAGAGAGCTCATTTAAAACAACTTCACCCTCAAAGTCTGTATTCTAGAACTTTTCAAAGACTCAGAATAAATTCCAAACTCAGATAAGGTAAATGTAAAAAGTTTCTGTAACGTAAAATGCTTTTAATATATAAGACCTGTAAAGACACTTAGATAAAAGATCTTCACTCTTTTAAAGACTTGGAGAAATTACTATGATAAATGAAAATCCATTTTCATGCACTTAAGCCCCAAAATAAGGTATTTATAAACAAATAAGGTAAGTCTTCATCCCGGTGCACCCAGCATCCACGTGCCTCTCTTTCTGTCCTCCTTTGCAGCATCCTACTTGAAGCACATGGATCTTAACCCAATTGTGACTTAGAAAGGTCTGACTTGGAGATTCAAAACATAAATGGATGTATTTTGTGATTTTACTCTCTTCCTCTGGTCAATTTCAATTCCCTTCCGATGCTTCCTATTGATGCTAGGGCATGGTGCCTTCTGATTAGAGGCAGTGACCTCTTTCATGAAACACACAGGGAAAGTGAATGATGCTGACATGACTGAATTCATCCATTTGGAAACAAATTCAGAGTGTTTAGTTTCTGTTCAATTTGTGGGTTTCTTTAAGATGATCTCAAATGGTGTGTCTCTTTTGTATTGGCTTTCATTAATAGTACCAGATTTAAGTGTTTAAGTATTGTGTCAGAAAAAATCATGAGAGTGAAGGTCACATTCACAGGAAAATGTGCTGGGTTTTCAAATCCACAGGGTTTGCTGACATTAGGGTGTCGAAGTCGCTACACAGTTAAGAGCGGAATCATTCTGTGAGCTTCTCAGGGTGACTTAGCTGAGCATGAAAGGAAACCCAATAAAGCAAAATGATTGAATGGACCAGAGGCCGAGGATTGAAAACTGAAAGCCCTTTATGTAATGACTTATCTTTAATTTTACTCTTTCTCTAAGAGTCTATAGCTCTTTCCTAATTTGAAAAAGCTAATTCCCTCTTAGGCCCTTGAATGCAATGAATTGTTAACTTAGTGACTGATAATTACAACTAGTTGGCCTTACTTGTATTTTAATTAAATCATTGCTACTTTCAGTCTCTTTGATGTATTTTTTTTTAAATTTCCATTAAAGAAATAATCTTCTTTCTGATAAAAGGCGACATCAGCAACACATGGCCCCTAAGGGCTTGTCAACCTTGAGACTTTCTGTCTATTCCTCTGCTCTAGCTATCTGCAAAAGCTACAAGCATGTGTAAGATCAAATGGGGTGCGTAAGAATTGCTCATATCTCACTGTGTCACCAGATGTTGACCATGTGCTAAGAAACATTCATATCATTTCCAAGTGTCACAAATGTTGATTTTCTTATAGTAGACTGCATCAGACAGGGTTTTCTAGAGGGATATATATTGTTAGTTCTATTTCTAAGAACTATATATACAGCTCTCTATATCATATATAGTGTTAACTGTTGTTATATCTATATTATATATCATATACATTATAGAAGAGTATTTGGGATTAGCTTATAGGAGAGGGCTGCACAATCCAGTAATAGCTACCTGCTCACTGAAGAAGCAGAGAACCCAGAGGGTAGATAGCCCAGCTGTCCCAGTAAAATGATGGAAGCTAAAGTCAGCAGCATTGATCCCTATGGATGTGCTGAAGAAGCTTAAATCTCATGTCAGTGGGATAGACTTGCTTGGAAAGGGGAGCTTGTAGGTATCCATGCTGCCTTCCCCAACTTCCTACTTCTTCTGAGGTCCCAGCCTACTGGGAGGTGCTACCATATTCAGAGCATGCCTTCCTAACCAACACTGTTCCATGCACCATAATTCTCTGTGAAAGTACTGATTCCTCCTGTACATCTCTTAGTTAAGTCAGATTGATGGTCAAAACTAACCATCAGTTACCACTTTAGAAGTAGGGCAATTGAAATTCACAATGGTTAATCAATCCACTGTTTTTTCTCCTTTTTAGTTTTTAGTTAATTCTTTTAGAATTTAATACATTGTATTTTGATCCCTTGCATTTACTTCCGACTCTCCCCATCCTTATTTCCTTTGAAACCAGTCCCATCATCTTATCCCCCAACCTCATGCCACCTTTAAAAAAAGTTAATAGTCCATCCACTTCAAATTGTGCTATTCATATATTCCTGGGTGTAGGGCCATCCATAATTGTCGGCCTAACAAGAATTACACCCTTAAAGAAAACTGAGTCTCCCTCCTGTAGTATTATGTTTCTGGCCAGGACTTTCTGGCCTAGCCTGGTGGCCCAGACTTTCAGACCCACAGTCCCATAGTCCCACTGAAACCCACAGATGCTTATATTAATTGTATGCTGATTGACCTGGGGCCCAGGCATATAATTTGTCCTCTGTTTCTTCTGCCTTCTCTGTGGCATTTCTTCCCTTTTCTTCCTGTTCTCAGAGTTTTCTTAGTCTGGTAGACCCGCCCACACTTCCTGTCTGCCTTTGGCCAGTCAGCATTTTTACTAAACCAGTAGGTAGGACAATTGTATATAATGTAACAATATAATCCAACTATATCCTCCCCCAGAAGACACTGATTTTCAGGTTTCTCAGTTGGATGTAGGGGCTCATGGACCCCTTCTTTTTTGTACTATAATGTTGTCTGGCTTGATCTTGTGCAGGTCTTGTGTAGGTAACCACATATACTGTCATGAATGCAGCAGTTCTGTCATACCCAAAGTAACAATTCATTCTCACCATAGCCACCCATGCTTATGAATGATGGGGTCTGAATTAGAGTATAGTGTACCTGGTCCCAAAGCAATGGTGCCATGTCATACTAAACAGTCTTTGATGAGCATAGAACGATAAGCACACAACCACTGACATCATAGTCTAGAGAATCACTGGACTGTTAATTGTTGAAGTAACCCAACCAGCGTACAAGGCATAGTTTCATGATCCTATTTACTGTAGCTTCTGATCTAACAATTGGTGCATTCTTTCTGATCTCAAGACTCATCTTCAATATTTTGCTGGACTAGCCACATAGATTCTTTCTAGATTATAGGACACACCCTTTGTCAATCCAGGTTAGTACTCATGATTTTATCTGAGATCTCATGCCTGTGGACTCTGCAGAAGTCAGGATTTGAAAGAATATTCTGTTATAGAGATGGGCATGCGCTGATATTCCAAAATAACAATACATGGGGATGCATTCTTGGTACAGGGAGGATCTAATTTACTAGAGGAAAGAATGCTGAAATAGGGTGACATACCCATGAGGACATATGTCATAATACTCTCTGGGGCTCTTTTTGGATGACATTTGCTTTTTTTCTCACCCAGTACCTACCATGTCTCTCCTACACAGAGTCTTTATCATGGAGAACCCAGTCAGCCTGTAGAGCATTTTCCTCAGCAGGGAAGCATGTCACCTGTCAGGGAGTGTTTCCAGTGGAAAGGAAAGTTAAGTAAAGAGAGTAAACACTAAGCCATTATTGAGAATTGCTCTGCAAATAGACTGTGGAGCAAAGGCAGCGGACTATTAAAATGTTCAGGAGATAATATCGCAGCTGAGAACACAGGTTTCATATTGACTTGGGTAAGTCCCAACTTCGGTAAGTCTGTTTCTTTATCTAAAAAAAGATCATTATAGCCATATAAATCTCATGAAGACATTGCAAAGCTTAAATTAGTTCATTATAAAAAGATTTAAATACAGCATTTGGCACACATCAAATATTCAATGAACAGCACTTACCGCTGTAGAGAAAGTAACAAGAGCATAACATAAGGCCCATCTTCTCACCTACACGATGTGGTGATTGTGAACATGTGGTGGTGAAAATTTAAATCACATTAAACATGTCACCCTGACATTGGTCCTGTGTTCTACCCAGTTCTGTTTTTCTTCTGAACTGAAGGCAGATCCAGATAAAAAGGAAGGCAGGTGTGGTGATATTCTGTTTGTGTTCTAACAAACAAAGTTTACCTGAAGATGAGAGAGCAGAACGAGCTGCTAGTCAGCCATAGAGGCCAGGCAATAGTGGTACACACCTTTAATCCCAGCACTTGGAAGGAGGAAGAAGGAAGATCAGGAGTTCAAGGTCACCCTGGGCCACAAAAGATTGATTCAGTCTAAAAGAGAAACAGAGCCAGTCAGTAGAGGCTCATGCCTTTAATCAGGAAGTGAAATGTCTGGGCAGAGAGAGCAGCATAAGGTGAGTAGAGAGGAGCTCCCTTCCTCCTATAGTCTAAGGATTCAATAGAGGTAAGATGCCTCTCTAGTGGCTGACTCCTTTGTCTCTATGATCTTTCAGCATTTACCCAGATATCTTGCTCTGGGTTTTTATTATTAAGACCAAGTAGAATTTGTGCTACAGGCACATGCTAAGGCTACCACACCCAACAGTCTTTCCCCCAGTCTGTCCACTAGGAACATGTTTGTCTGTTTTAACATCTTTGGTCATTGATTCTTTAAGGCATCTTCTTTTGCTCACTTGTCATTGACTATTTTTCTTCTCAGTCTGGGTTTTATTCTGCTGCTTGCTTGAAAAGCCATTCATTGGAGCCAGAGAGAGGGCTCAAATGTTCATAGCCCTTACTGTTCTCACAGAGGACTCCAATTTAGTTCCCAGCACCTATAAGATGATTCATGGGCCCCAGGAGCTTCAGTTTCAGGTGATCTGATGGCCTTTCTGGCTTCTGTAGACACTAGGCATGCACATCTTTCTCCTTGGATTTAAGGAATGTTTTGTAGGGATACCACTAGACTGTTGTTAACTGTTAGTATCTACTTATTTTCACCTTAATCAATGACTCAAATAGTTCCTCTAACACTAGTGTTTCCTCATTCATTGGTTGACAAGTAAGTCTGACTTTATTCACTCATTCCTTTACTCATTAACTTATTCATTCATTCTTGTACTATGGATAAAGCACATATCCTCATGTGGATCACCAGGCAAGTGGTGAATTTATTTATGAACGAAGTTACTACCTCGTGTCTAAATGCATTTGGCTTAAAGGTTCTTTACAAGTTGTTATAATCTGTTGCTATAATTCCACGTAGGAGGTACATATCATTCCATTTTGACAGGAGTACCTTGCAGCTTGCCAACATTTAATTTCCTTCTTCAAGGCCCTTTCAATCACTTACTTGCTTCTCTATGCAGCAAGATTTCCAGGTTCATCTTAAATTTATTTTCCTGTCCCCAATACTAGAATAAGTATTTTCCTGAGAAATCCTTGTTCATTTAGTGAAGTGCAATATCTAGAAACATTACCTGTGCCCTGGCTCTTCTAGGTGCCATCTCATCTCTGTGCATATAGTTAGAGATGATGGATGAGAATAGTATATATAAATGTGCAGACATGTTCTCTTGTGTCTATTCAGCTGTTTTCTCCATTGGTTTGCAGTGTTTTCAGAGATTTAATGGAGTCTGCAGTTTCTTGCTGTTCTGGGTTTCTTTGCTCCTGAACAATTTCCTCCATCCCGATTCTGACTAAGGTGGCTCATCATTTTCTCATACCACCTTCATTATTTTCTTTCTATTTTAATTTACTGTACAATACATCTTGAAACTCAGTCCTTCTATCTAAAACTTTGCATCTTAGACACATAAATGTCAGCTTTTCCTTCTGCTCTCTAAAAACCATCATTTCCCCCCTTCATGAGGTCATCTGTGTGAGAATGGGTGCACTTGATCTTTCTATGTCTGGATTATTTCACGGAACATCTTTTCCTCCAGACTCACTCATGCTGTCACCTATGACATAATGACATAATTCTGTTCTTTTGCACATATAAATTTTCTTTATCAACATATCTCTTGGGACTTATATCAAATACCTAAATATGTAATTTTGCAGTTGATATGAGAGTGAAGTTATCCTTCTGAATACATAGTCACAAAGAGATTGCTGGGTCTTTTTCTGAAATATCTAGAATTATTTATTCTCTCATCAAAAATGTATAATTGTTCCCCTTTCTCCAGGTCCTCAACAATGCTCATTGCCTTTTGTCTTCTTGTGGATTTTTCTGTCTCTAGCAATTTTGTTTAGCATCTGCTAGTGTATAAATATGTATAAGCGTGCCCCTTTCTTGTCAAAATTAGTCTTTTACATAACAAAATTACAACACATTTTATATAACAAAAGGAAAATTGAATTTCTAAATTATCACAATGGTATCTTTATATGTGAGACAATGCATTTCACATAAAACATTGATTTGTTTGTTTCAAGACAGGGTTTCTCTGTATAATCTTAGCTGTTATAGAATTCATTTTATACATCAGGCTGGTCTTGAACTCACAAAGATCTGCCTGCCTCTGCTTCCTCAGTGCTCAGGGATTACAGGTGTGTGCTACCACTGCTCAGCTAACTGATGCAGTCTTATCATATTTTCTGTTTTGAGGAACTGTCTCGATAGATAGCCCAGGCTGACTTCTAACTCAAGATCTTACTTCTGTCTTTGTAGTGTTGAGATTACAGGTATGTGCCACCACCATACCTGGTCCATTTAGAAGGCCTTATTTCTGCTATTATGAGCACTCCATAAATTACACTTTATTCTTGGACCTGTTGTATGTTTGATAGTTTAGAAAACACAAATGAAGCTTCTCATCTGGTTCTGTGTTCCTTGAAAATAAGGCTGAGGCTGGGGTACAGTTTAGTGATAGAATTCTTGCCTGGCATGCTGGATATTCTAGGTTTGATCTTTAGTACCATCAACTAAGGATCGGGGGTATAGCTCTATAGTTGAGTTCTTGTTTGCCACGTGCAAGGCTTAGGGTTTGATTCCTGTTTTTGTTGTTGTTTTCCTGAGATAGAGTTCCTCTGTGTAGCCCTGGCTGTCCTGGAACTCATTCTGTAGACCAGGCTGTCCTCAGACTCAGAGATCTGCCTACCTCTGCCTCCTGGGTACTGAGATTAAAGGAGTGTTCCCCCACCACTCAGCTTCATGTAAAGCATTTATCTTGTAATTCAATTTATATAAAATAAAGCCACTACGTGTTTTGGCTGACTGACTAAAAATTTAAATGTTCTAGACACTTTTGCTTGTTTGGTTGGTTTTTCAAAAATATTTTTGTTATTTATTTGAAATACGTTTTTCAGATAATGTATTTTGACGGTATTCTTCCCCCTATCCAACTCTCCCTTAAGAGAGAACACATAGTACTGTGTTCTTAGCTCCTAGCTGGGGTTAGTCTACATTTCACTGTCTTCTTTTGGTGCCAAGATTTTCCATGACATTCAGCTATGGTACCCTGAGCAGTGGTCACTCAGTCTGCTCCTGAAGGCTGTCTCCTCTAGATTCCTGGTCTTTAGAGACGGCTGCATACAAAGGAGATGGCAACAATCTCCAATGATGTATCTGCATATCAATATGGCTTTTCTGTGTAGACTTGCTGTTGATTTCATATTATTGTTTCCCATTGTTGTGGTTTAGCAATAACAGCCAACTGCAAACAGGTTATTGTGATCATGGTCATGGGTTTATGTTCTGCATTTTCAGGGTTAGGGTTAACACTGCCCAGGGACCATGTATGATAAAGTCCTGAAGATAGCTTTTCCCATTTCCGTCTTCAAGGGCTCCATAGTAAATTGGCTTTAGGCTAGGACACCATCCTATCAAGGGTGGTTGCATCTCTAACTTAGTATTTTTTTTTTTTAACATATAACAGCTTTATGAAAAATCTTCACCTTTTCCAACCCTTTCCTTTTATAGATGGGGGACTAGAAGATAGTTTATGATGTTCATACAGTTCATTCTTGGGGTGGCGGCATTCTGCTATCACCTCTTTTTTCTGTGTTGGTTGGAAAATGTCTGGAAATACTTTGCCATTCTAGGTGGTTTTACTCTTGAATCTCCTCTCTACCATCCTATGGTCCAGGTCTTATCTTTGGCTTCTTGATAATAACTTTTCTAGCAAGTGTGCAAGGGTAGCTGTTTGTAGTTTTAGGCTATTTTTCCATTGGTTAGTGACACTGAGCCTTTTTTGTGTGCCCTCTGGGCACTTGTACGTATTTTTCAAAACACCTTTTAGATCTCCTACCTGGTTTTTGATCAGATTGTTTATTTTCTTACTATCAAGTTGTTCTTTATTCTTTACACATTTAATCCCGTATCAGATGTATATTCTTCTAATATATTCTGTCTTAATAAGCTGTTTATCATGCAGAAGATTGTTGGCTTGACAGTTCTGTTGCTCAATCTTGCAGGGTAACACCTAAAACATTATTTTTTAGACACTCTCCGCTTATTAAGGTGAACAGGACCCCATGTATATTCCCATTTCTTCACTATCACGCAGCTGGAAACGTAACCTCTATTAGAGTGGTTCTCAACGTTCTCAATGCCGCAACCCTCAAATACAGTTTGTCACGTTGTGGTGATGCCCTTCACTATAAAGATATTTTTGCTGCTACTTCATAACTGTAATTTTGCTACTGTTATGAACTGTAATGTGAATATTTGACATGCAGTATATCTGGGGTCATAACTCATAGGTTGAGAACCAATGCTTCAGAAACCTTTCATGTCCATCAAGAAAGCTATTAGATTCCCCCTAATACTTCTACAGTCTATTATCACTCACTTCCAGGGGTGAAACCTTTTCTTGGGTGAATCCTATACTCATCTAAGCAAAAGGAAACATGCTTCTTCATAAAGCAACATGTAAGAAAATTCTTAGAATTTGTATATCAGATTTGATAAAAATTATTTTCTTAAATACATAATGCAAACAAAGATACAGTGACATAGAAAGAAATAGAAAATCCCATGGTATAATAAAGTTTTATCTGCATAAGCAAACAGTGGGTTTGAATTGGTCTGTAGGCTCTATATTACTTCTTGGACTCTCATTTAAAGCTTCTTGACATTTTTCTTTCTTGAGAACATTATTTTTATCCAAGCATAGTTCCTCAAAGTAAGTCTTAATTAGTAAAGTACAAGCTTTCAGCAATTATATTTTGAATCATTTTGTAGTCATAAATTTCATTAAGTTCACTTTCTGCTGTTACCAAAAGGGGGCTTCATCTCCTCATTTAGGTAGAGTATGCTAATATTATAGAACACAACCTGCAAATGTGAAGGTTCAGTAGCCTTTCTATTAAAAAGTGGATGGTGAGGGTTTAGGAGGGTGGAAGGTACACTGTTATTTATAGGACAGGACTGTGCTGGTACTGGATGTGAAACTTCTGACAATGCTTCTAAGTAGACAATGATCTCACATTCTGATGAGAGAAATAGGCCACCATTTCCTTGCAACAGAAGCAGCACCCTCTCCTGTGCTCTGATTCTTTGTGGACTTCCTGGCTACACATCCACAGTGAACTGTGGGTGTGTTAAGAAGTGTAAGGGAGTCACACTTTCAGCTACTAACTTATTGGTATGTAAAATGCAGAGAATGGATATTAATGAGCTAATCTGCAGTGTCACAGGGTATGGGTCCAAAGAACAGAAGGAAAACCTTACCTGCTAGCAAGTGGATAGCCAATAGTGAGCAATTGCCAGAGAGTATCTAGCTCTGTGGTATTAATGTGAAATACATTGAACAAACATATTCACTTAAATGCCCAGGTCAGCCCCACCCTGACCGAGGCTGACGGCACACAGATTGTGTTTGTAATTTTACTTCACAGATTGGGCCTTCCATTGCTATAATGGAAGCAAGGAGGCAGGGTTTAATTTTGGCTTATGTTTCCAGTCTTCTGTTCATGATCCTTACTCCTGCTGACTTGGAGCCCATAGGGAGACAGAATATGACGTTGACAGAAACGCATGGCCTAAGACAGGAAGCAGAGACAGGGTAGAACAATTTCAGGGACTTGGTACAATACTGAAGGGTACACCCCCAGTGACATACGTATTCTAGCGAAGCTCACCTCCTAAGTTTTCGACCATTTCTCAGAATAGTGCCACTATCTCAGGACTAAGCTTCGTTGGTACTCATATCAATGGGATGTTGACAACCATGAGAAGTCAGTCAGTAAGGCCACTGGCTAGAATAATAGACTAATATTAAATAGAAGAGAATTCCACATGTGCAAAGCCACAGAACTTCTGGACCTAATCTGTCTGCCTCCTCATCTAGCCCAGACAATGTAGAGAATGCCTGTTGTTCTGATACAGAACCCTAGGGAGGTCAAGATCTCCCCCCCCTTCCTCTCTCCCTCCCTCTCTCCTTCCCTTCCCACTTCTATCTCATTTATTTATTTATTTTTTGTTTTTTTGAGATAGGGTCTCATGTAGACAGGAATTCCCTGGAAGTCACTCTGTAGCTCATGCTGTTCTCAAACTCACAGCAATCCTCCTGCCCCAGCCTCCTGGAATGCTGGGATTACAAATGTGAGCTGGCACACCCTGCTTAGGGTTCTTTGTTTACTTAATGGCAATAAGCAAATTTCAGCTGAGTCAAGCTGATAGTGTCCAAAATCCCACAGATGGAAAGAGGCCAAATAGATGTTTTTAATATAAAAAGTAAACACTGTAAAATTCCCCTTGTTTTGTGTTCTTTCCCAAGCAGGAATCTGTAGGCTTTCTGAAGGCATCCCTTACACTTACTCTGTTTCCAGTAGGGTTAGTACATGTAGAGAAGGCTTTGCTTCTCTGCCATTGCCTTGCTTATAATGTGACAGTATTGCAGTGGGTGTTTTCTGAGATTCCAATTTGATCTTTAATAGTGTATGTGAAGTGATGTTTTCTCCTCTCTTAAATATGAGCTTCATGAGATCTGTTCTGAATCACAGAATCTATGTTCTTCCCTCTAAACACTGTTCTACTTCGGCAATTTCCCCCACTATCTACATGAAGATGATTCTGCACCAAATATAGAAGGTCTTGTTCAAATATGGCTTTGGTCTGTCTTCACATTACATCTGCTTGGTAGGGTTATAGGGGAAAAGATGGGAATATACACATTAAAAGGCTTCAATTAAATTTCAGAGTCATAATTTGTATACAAGGAAGTAGTTAGCCATAGTGTAATGAAGTTAATATTGTAGATCAAATTTGCCTGTGCATTCGCATGGGGCTATCTCGTGACACTGGCTTTTAAAAAACCACTTCAGACTCATTTGTATTCAGAGTAAAAATATCAGCCATTACTTTAAAAAGTATGTGGCTTTTGGTTTGTGATGTATATATTTCATGTTCCATTTTAGTGACTCAAATCCACTATTATTTTACTCCAATTAACATGCAGATGGCTTTGAAAATTTTTTCTAGAATCAATGAATAATAATGACATTTCTCATTTTAAAATGCAAGAATTTTTATAAATACAGAAGAGGTTACAAAAAGGGTATTTCTCCAGTGGTACCCAATTAGTCATTTGCTTGTTTTTACTTTTGTTTTATGAGTTAATCAAATGATGCCATAGCTCCCAAGCTAGAATAATTGTGTCCATATGGGTTTTTTTCTAAATAATCTAGACATTAGTTATCACTAAGAACATAAAGTTTTCCCCTGGATTTTCCTTCCACATTCCACCTGTTTCTCTTCCAGATCAGAAACTGGGATTGTGAGTTGCCAATGGGTTTTTCAGGTGGCTCTGACTTGAACACCACATGAGGAATCATGGTGGGCTTGACTGAATGATGAGGAAGTGGCTTTAACTGAACTGTCTGTCTCTCGGTGACTTTCCATTGGTGCCATGTTGACAAAGTTGGTGAAACCTTGTCTCCTTTTTCTTCTACGAAGGTCCCTCTTCCATTGCTAAGAGGACACCTGTTTTCTGCCTGTAAACTATCTGTAAGAGCCCGAGTTAGTTCCCATTATAACCACTGATTTCCATTAACTAAGACTTAAAAAAAATCAAGACACCCTCACTGTCCCTAGCCCTATCTTTTTAATTTAGACTTTAAGATACACACACACACACACACACACTCTCTCTCTCTCTCTCTCTCTCTCTCTCTCTCTCTCTCTCTCTCTCTCTCTCTCTCTCTCTCTCTCTACTAAACATCACCAAGGCTCCTTGTCACATAGTGAGTAGAATCACATTTCTCTACCATGCCTGTTTTCCCTCAATCTCAGGTTTACTCTTTGCCCTTCTTTAAAAATAATCCCACCATGTTAGTTTTTAACTTACAGAAAAGTTGCCAGAATAATGCATAGCCTCCATGGCATTCCACAGGCAGATTTTCCTATTGCTTGCATCTCATCCTCACATACTGTTTTGGTCGCAACTACTGTACAAGTGATACATTACTAATGTCCGTGCTTTCTTCTTATTTCTTTTAATTTAGCCTAGTGTTCTTCCCTGATAATAAGCCCTTGTAACCTTTGTAGTGGATGAGGGTGTTAGTTAGCTACTCTAAGAAAATGCCTAAGACAGGTTTGGTGGCATAAACCTTTAATCTCAGAGGCCAAAGCAGGTGGATCTCCAAGTTCAAGTGCCACATGGTCTACAGAGCTAGGTCCAGCACAGCCAGGCATACACAGAGATACCCTGTCTCTAAGAAAAGGAAGTAAGAAAATGCCTTGCAAAAACCCAACCTTAATTAGAAAAGGCTTATTTGGCTCATGGTTTTGGACCGTGGTTGGTAGACATAGTTGGTAGACCATCGATCCTCTGACACTGCTAGCCAGGCAGCATGGAGTGATGTCACAGTAGAGGTGCATGATGAAACAAGATGATATGCATAAGTGAGGGTCTGTTGTTGTGGAAAAGAATATTTGTTTAACTATGTAAAGATGTGATGCATTTGTTTGTGATGTAGGGTAATTGTTTGACTATGTAAAGATATGTTATTTTTGGTTATGCTTAATTTATTTAAATAAAGATGTGTTGCTGTTCTACCTTGACTGCCTAAAGCATCTGATTAGTATATTAAAAAGCTGAATGACCAATAGCTAGGCAGAGGAGAAATAGGCGGGGCTGGTAGGCAGCAAGAATAAGTAGGAGGATGAATCAAGGCTCTGGAGAGAATGAGGGAGATTCTCAGAAATAACCAGTCATCCAGACATGAAGGAAGCAGGAAAGAAGAATATACAAAAAGGAAGAAAAAACAAAAAACAAAGCAAAAAAAAAAAACCAACAAGGTAAAGCTTAGATGAAGAGAAACAGATTAAAATAAGTCATAAGCACTAGTAGGACCAGCCTAAACTAAGGCCCAGCACTCATAATAAATAATAGGTCTCCATGACATGATTTGCTGTCCAAGAAAGCCTGCTACAGTCTGAAATCCAAATACCTATCTTCAAGGGCTACAGTGGCCTATGACCCCCTACAGATCTCAACTCTTAAAGATACGCACTAATTCCAAATTGCAGCAGCATGGAGACCAAGCCTGTATGAGACATGGGATGTTCAGATGCTACAGCTGCTGAGGAATTCTGTACATGTCCCTCAGTAAGTATTTGTCCTATATCTTTCCCATGGTTGGACATTGCTTGAATTTGGGTAGTAGGACCTCAGCAAGTTAAATGTATTCTTACCACATTATGTCAGCCTGACTCACATGGGAAACTCTCCTCCCCACCCTGCCCTTGCCACATGAATCCAAGAAGGGAACAACTTTAATTCTACACTTGAGAAGGCACAATCTTTCCATCTCCTTAAGGATGAGATTTAACACGAATTATTTTCAAGGCTGTTTCCTGGGATATTTTTCTTCTTCTATTTTCTTAATTTATTTCATCATCTTTTGTTCACATGGGCTCATGCATCTTTACTTAACATTTTGCATCATACATTAATATTTCATTATCTTACTCTTCAAACTTTTCCACTTCGGGCTTTATGAGCTCTTTTGGTTGACTTTATCATGGCTCCATTGCCACAGTTCTGGTTTTTTACTACAAGATTCCCTATCTCTGGTGCAAAAAAGCATCCAGGTACATTTTGTGTATTTTCTGACAACCCCCCGCCCCACCCTCGCCTACTGTGGAATAGTCATGTACACTGTGAAGATGCGTTGCTCTTAATGTTAATAAAAAGCTGAATGGCAAATAATCAGGCAGAAAATACATGTGGGAAAACCAAACCAAGGACAGGGAAGGAGGGTGGAGTCAGTGCAGTCTCCAGGAGACACACAGGGATCAAGACATACTGGAGGACAGGAAAAGCCATGAGCCATGTGACCGTACATAGATTGATAGAAATGGGCTAAATACATAGATTGATAGAAATGGGCTAATTCAAGTTGCCAGAGCTAATTAATAATAAGTGTGAACTATCAGCTGAGCATTTGTAAATAATATGAAGTCTCTGTGCGGTAACGTGGCAATGGGTTGGTGGGATGGAGAACCTGACCGACACACTCATCATGAGTAGAGTGGGGGCTCGCCAGGCCTGTAGGTTCTGCATTCATCCCCTGAGCTGAAGTCCTGAGCCCACGTTAACTTGTTTACTCACTGCAGGACAGGTCAAAGTCTGAGCTGAGTTTTGGTGAGCTAGAGCCTATAGGACACATCATATTCTTCCCTCCAAGTTCAGAAGTTCGTTCTCGTGCCTTGTCTGGTGAGGTTGCTTCATGCATTTGGGGATTCGAAGATACAGAGGGCAGATGACCCAGATGTGTGTGTGTTTGTAATTCTTTGCTCAAGATAAACACCTCGTGCTTTTCAGATTTTGCTTCTTCTATTTTCCTGTGTCCTCATTTTCTCTCCGCCACGGTTCCCCTCCTTGCCTTTGGCAGCTCCACGTCAGATCGCCAAAGGCGATGTTCTTCTCCCAGTATCTATCCATTGTCAACAGCCCTTCCGCTAGGAATGGAGCCTTGTGCCCACCTCCCCAGACCCAAGAGAATATGGGCCGCACAAATTGCATTTTTCCAAAGAGGACGCAAGTTTGGCCATGTAGGGAAAAGGAGGTGAATCTGTTGAGGGGAGTGAGCATGATCAAAATATGTGTTTGAAATTCTCAAAGAATTAATTCAAATATTTAAAAAAATAATAAATTTTATGTCCTTGCCTGGTAATCCTTAAACATGAGATTGTTTTTTGTGCACAAATTAACAAATTAACAGAGGATGTGGTGACTTGATCTATGAATTCAGTATGCACCATGTGGGTTTTTGAAATTGAACAGGTAAGAAGTAATTAACAGTTTTAAATGAAAATGGTCACAAAGCTTGATTTCAAATAAACTAAAGGACCTTATCATTATTTGAGATAAGCTTTTATTAATTAATAAGTTTAGCTTATTAATAAGCAAATAGCAAGTGAAATCACCAAAAGTCTACTTTAACGGTTAATAGCTATCAGGGCTTAGCACAGACAGCAAATTGCAGCAAGTAGGTCTGCTGTAAGCACTGCATTACTGAAGGCTTGTTGAGCTAGGTGTGCTTAAAACCGCCTTAAAGGAATCAGAGTTAGGTGGAGAAATGATTTATGTGTCTGATGAGAATAAAATAATCCTTGCACATAACTCTCTGGAAATGTAAGTCCTGGAAGCTGTTAGTCACATAAATTGATTTTAATGGAGGGAAAAGAAGCACCAGGAAAAGATCAATTTCACATTTTATAATTCCTGTAAATTATCTGGGAAATGGGGTTTACTTAAATACTCACACGTATTTTCATTGTTTTGTAGTTCCCCATCTTTCCAAAGTTGACAGTTTCAAGTCCCTAATTGTTCATATTTTGGGGTGGCATTCACAGATTTACTAACTTCTCAGTACAGGAACTTGACAAAACCTCTTCATCTGGCTGACACAGGCTTCATGTTATCAGGATTTTATTATTTCTATTTGTCTGAATTTAATAGTGTTACTTTTAATGCTTAGTGATGGCACATTGTAAGATCTCCAAAGATACTGGCTATTGCTGTTAATGGCATTGGTGTGAGCTATATTAAAAAAAATGAACATTTTAAGAGTACTCAAGAGAAGGAATACCACAGGCTGGTAAATGTCCACTTGTATTCAGAAAGACTGGCTCCTTGGGGTTGTTCAAAAGAAGCTGTGTGGAGCTTTACACCTGCAGAAACTTTTTTCTCTCCTCACCGGAGTGGTTCCTCCCACATTCAGTTACTTACAAACTCACACAGCCTGGGGTGTAAGGTTAAACACTTGCAATATTGCCACTCAGTGTGGCCTTTCCTCCATGACCCATGGAGATAATCCGTGTCTAGCAGAGGTAAGCCCTTCTCTAGGGCTGTCTTGTTCTTGTGCATCCTTTAGCAGGTACGCTGTTTTGTTTGGCTGCATTTTTAGATAGTGTGTCTGTCATATAAACTAGGCTGGAATTAGCCTTCTCTGTGTATCTGAGAATGATCTTTAACTTCCGGTCCTCCCTTCTGCCACTACCTTCTAAGTGCTGGATTCACAGGCCTACACCACTGTGGCTAGTTTATGTAGCTCTGCGGATTGGACTCGCTAAACAAGCACACCACCAATGGCCTGAGATACAACTATGTCTCCCCTTCTGTGCCCTCCTCCTCCTTCGGGCTGGCTGACTCCCATCAGTTAGATTTAACTTCCTCTAAGAAGCCCGTGTGGTGTGATGTATCCGAGACCTGCAGTCTCATGGGACCTTCTACAACTAGAGGCCAATAATCTTCCATGAACTCTATCGGCCGGCTGTTTTCACTATCTGCCCTGTCTATGTTGACTGAGGCAGCAGGCTGCCCTGTACCTTTGACCATGCTCAGTATTACCCCAGCTTGGTCACAACCAGATCCTGTTAGTGGTAGCAGCTGACCCAGATGTGGCATAAACAAGGCGAAGTCTCTAAAGGATAAAACTGCCTCTGGTGGAGAAACATTGTGCTGAGATGTGGACCTCAATTTTGGCTGCTAATTAAGTTTTCCTGTGGGCACATCTCACCCAAGAGATTCTAAAAGGGTGCTTTAGTTATTTTTGAGTGAAATGTAATTACTAAAATCCCAAACAACAAAATCTGACACTTAGCTTGTGTGCTGTTAGATTTCAGACCTGGGACAAATGGCCAAGGTGCAGATTTAGTGTATCAAAGCAGACACTGACCACCAGGTTCTCCGCATTCTTCTGCCCCTAGCTGTTCAGGCCATACCCTGCCCCATACCTTGGACTCTCCAGCCCAGGGACTGGGCTGTCCTTCCCTATACAATCAACCAGTTTGGTTACCTGTCCCTTGGGTTCATGTCATTGCTCTCCTTTGGGCCTCCTGACTGCTGCACCTGGTTCCTCCCTCCCCCACTTCGCCTTTTCCTACCCTTCCGTCTTCTCACATGGCTCAGGGTCATGTCCACTCTGGACTCTCCCAGATGCCCCAGCCTCTGGCTATGCTCTCCCATAGATCTACAATAAACTTTGTCCTCATCATACCTAGGGGCACCCATGTTTCTTTTTCCTTTTAATTCTCTTTTTATTTTTTATGGAAAAGCTAAGGTTTGGTTTACTTTCGGAAGACTAGTTTCTACAGAGCTCACTCTTCCAACTGATATTTCAGAATGATTAAGTGAATGTATATTGCAAGCTGTGTCTATCAACCACATGCAAATCACTCACTGAAACAATCTATTGTTATGACCACAACTGTGTTTTTTGGGAGGAATGTATTTTTGGAAGGAATTTGTCTCAACATCTTCGTGTTAGTATCCTTGAGATACACTTCAGAGTTGGTAAGTATTTTTTTTAATTTTTGAAATTATAATAGCAAAGTGTCTACCTTCTATTTCCTTTCTTCGGTGTTTCTTCTATATAGCCCTCTTTGCTTTCTTTTGATTTCATGGCCTCCTTTTCATTAACTGTTCTTATATAAATAATATAGAATATATATGAAATGTTTATCTAATTATTCTTTAACAATAAAAACTCAGGGGTCAGATACTAAGAGCCTGAATGATCAGAGAAGCAGTAGAGAAGCAACCATTGACCTCCTCCTCTCTTGTCCTCCATTCAAAAGGGCTGAGATTTCTCCAATCCCCACCCTAATACTTCCTGTGACCCTCTAATTGTTCTTGGTCCTCCAAAATCTCTATGGCAAATTTTGGTCAGCTAGTAGCTCGCTCCACACTATGATTCAAAGCAAACTTTATTGTCATTTTCAGGCGTGTGAGAATGTAATCAAAGTATTTGATATTTTCCCCTTTTTGTCTAAATAAAAAGGGAAGGTTTTAACTCTAACATGGTAGAACTATGTACAATAATTACATTTACAATGTCTAGTACATTTGCAGTTGGTAAATTCATAGAAAACACTCCATTATCTATCCTACCTTGGTGAATCCAAAGTTTTGTACCTAATTCACTTTCTATCCTACCTTGAGTTACTAACCCAAAACTATTTATTTTTACATCAAAACGTTTTCTTAGATAAACAATTTAAGCTTCTATATTTCTCAATCATATATAGTTTATATTTCTATTGTGAGTTTATTTTCTGAATTTCGTAACAAGGAAAACTGTAACTATAACTATCTAGTCTTCGATTCCACCAGAGACCTGAGAATGACATATTATCTGAGTAAACAGGAAATGCAGGGCAAACAACTTTTTAAACTATAGAAATGACAGAATCAGCTACCTTCCTGGATAGTCACTCAAAGTTACTCTGTAACATTGGGGCATCCATCTTCAGCCTATAGGCCTAGAATATCTGATGGACTTTTCTGTGAAGCAGGAAATTCAAATAACTATCCCACCTTATCTTTTCAAAGATCAGCAGTTGCTTCCTTTCATGTCTTGTTTGTCCAATTTGTACAGTATACTGTCAGCAGCCATGGCAAGGGAAGTTTCTTACCCAGTGGCCAACTTTTGCCCCAAGAAAAGTAAACTCATATGGAGGTTCTTTGATGCCCATCATCTTCTCTGAAGTGGATTGGTGCTGCCAGGAACTGATGTGTCCCATTGTCATTAAAACTTTCTAGTATTAAAATATTTTAAGTGCCATTTTCTATAGCTGTTTGAAGATAAACTTACTTATCTAAAATATATCTCTGTATGTCCTTGAGAACATACTTAACCTGGCTACAAGCTTGATTGTTACTGATGACTAACTACTAATCTGTATTTTTTATTGTTCTAAATAGTTTGTGATAATAACTTTCAGAGACTAGAATTTAGATTGCATTGTTAAATGAACTGCATAGGTATAATACCTAGAAACATGTACAGTATGTTCTAACAAAAATAACCTTAAACTTGTATTCATATACAAAAATATCCTAAACAAAAGTAGAAACATATTCAGTATAACAAAAACAACCCTAAATTGGTATAAATATACAAAAATCCATATGAATGCAAAATATAAGACCAGTAGTGTTTTTTAAGTTTAAAAGTAAATTTAATAATCTACCCCTTTTTCCTATCATCCCTGTTTCTCCCTTTTTCTTTTCAGAATGTGATTCCTGAATCTAATCTTTTTTTGCTTAGTTTTTTCCTATGACCAATAACAACTTGCAAACAATCTCCCTAAATGAAGATAAACATCCATAATCCACTGAGCAACCAAAAAAACACCACTTAACTTTTGGGAATGTAGGCGGCAACAAATGCATAGGTGTGTACATATATTTTCCTTAATATAACCTGCTTAGTTCTATAATACTGCTTGTTTTTTAATTTTTTTATTTACTAAAAAAGTCTTTTTTTTTTTATCCTCCTCCACCCCCTACTTCCCTCCTTCCAATCCCTCCCAGGCAGCCTTCAGCCTCCCTGTTCTCATTCCCCCATCCCCTCCCCTAAAAGGGCAAGAAGTTTCAAGGTGGGTGAACTCAAAGGCTCATCCACTCCAGGCAGGTGCGATTCCATCAGCCTAAAGTCAAGACAGGGTTAGGTGTTCTTCTGCAGGGAATAGGCTCCAAGGTGCCAGCCCACAAACAGGAACACAGTCTGATCCCATCCCTGGAGTTTCCACATACTGCCCATACCAATCAATCAATCTACAGTTGCCTACCCTTGGAGAGAGCCTACCTCCTTTTCCTGATGGTTCCCCAGTGGCTGTTCTTGATTCAGTGAGCTCCCCAGAGCTCTAGCCAGCCATCACTGTGGGAATTTTCCTCATAACCCCTATCTTCTTGCTCATACAGCCTCTCCTCCCCTGCTCTCAGCCGGACCAGGAGCTTGGCCCAGTGCTCAGCCCTGGATCTCTGCGTCCACCTCTATTCATTGTTAGATGTAGGTTCTGTTATGACACATTTGATTATAGGGGAAGTCCTTTTTAGGCAGCACCTCCAATATTGATTGGAGACCTAGCCAGGGAGATCCTGTGAGTTCTTGGAAGTTTCCCCATCACCTGGTCTCTTTCTGACTCCACACTGGCTTCCTCTATCAAGATATCTATCACTTTTTCTCTCCCTCTTTGTTTCTCCTCTCACTCAACCATCTCCTTCTCTTATGATTTGTTCCCAACTCTTCTTGATTGCCGCCCGTTATGATCTCAATTTGCTAAGATGATCTTCTCTATTTTCTCTTCCTAGGGGAATCTCTAGATGTCTCTCTTAAGTTCCTTCTGATCCCAAGCTGTTCAGGAGTTGTGGTTTGCAGCTTGGATAGTCTTTGCTTTTTGTCTATAATCCACTTATGAGTGAGTACATCCCATGCCTATCTTTCTGGGCTTGTGATACCTTGCTTGGGAGGGTATTCTCCAAATCCATCCATTTGCCTGAAAATTTTAGGATGTTGTTTTTTTGTTCGTTCCTTTTGTTTTGTTTTTTACTGCTGAGTAGTGCTCCATTGTGTAGATGTACGACAGTTTATTAATACAGTCTTCAGTTGAGAAGTGTCTAGGTTGTTTCCAGGTTCTTGCTATTATGAATAATGCTGCTATAAACATAGCTGAACTAATGCATTTGGGTATGAATGTGCATCCTTTAGATATATGCCCAATAGTGGGATTGCTGGATCCTTGGGGAGATTGATAGACAGTTTTCTGAAAAACCACCACACTGTATTCCAGAGTGGCTGTACAAGTTTACACTCCCACCAGCAATGGAGGAGTGTTCCCCTTGCTCTGCATCCTCTCTAGCATAGGCTGTCATCTGTGTTTTTGTTCTTAGCCATTCTGACAGGTGTAAGGTGGTATCTCAAAGTTGTTTTGGTTTGCACATTTCTCTGATGACTAAAGATGCTAAGTAATTTTTAAAGTGCCTTTCAGCTATTTGTAACTCTTCTGTTGAGAATTCCCCCTTTAGTCCTGAATCTCATATTTTAATTGAGTTACTTAGGTTTTTGACCTCTAGTTTCTTGAGTTCTCTATATATTTTAGAGATCAGTCCTCTGTCAGATATAGGGCTGGTGAAGATCTTTTCCCACTCTGTAGGCTGTCGTTTTGTCTTATTGACTGTGTCCTTAGCCTTATAGAAGTTTCTCAGTTTCAGGAGGTCCTACTTATTGATTAGTTTTTGTGCTACTGGTGTTATATTTAGGAAGTGGCCACATATGCCAATGCATTGGAGGGTATTTCCCACTTTCTTTTCTACCAAGCTCAGTGTAGCTGTGTTTATGTCTTTGATCCACTTGGATTTGAGTTTTGTGCAGGGTTGGATCTATTTTCATTCTTCCACATACTACTATCCAGTTATGCCAACACCATTTGTTGAAGATACGATCTTTTCCCCATTGAATATTTTTGGCCTCTTTATCAAAAAGTCAGGTTTTCATAGGTGTGTGGGTTAATGTTGGGGTCTTTGATTCGAACCCATTAATCCAGCAGTCTATTTTTGTGCCAATACCAGGCTATTTTTATTACTGTAGCTCTATGGTATAGCATGAAGTCAGGGATGGTAGTTCCTCCTGAAGTTCTTGTATTGAGAAGGATTGTTCTGGCAATCCTTGGTTTCCTCTTACTCCATATGAAGTTGAATATTGTTCTTTCAAGGTCTGTAAAAAATTGTTTTAGGATTTTGATGGGAATTGCATTGAATCTGTAGATTGAATTTGAGTTTTGTGCAGGGTGATAGGTTTGGATTTATTTGCATTCTTCTACATACTACCATCCAGTTATGCCAACACCATTTGTTGAAGACACTATCTTTTTTTCTCATTGAATATTTTTGGCCTCTTTGTCAAAAACCAGGTGTTCATAGGTTTATAGGTTAATGTGAGGATCTTCGATTTGGTTCCATTGATCCACAAGTCTGTTTTTATGCCAGTACCACGCTGTTTTTTTATTACTGTAGGTCTATATATAGCTTAAAGTCAGGGATAGTGATTCTTCCTGAAGTTCTTTTCTTGAGCAGGATTGTTTTGGGAATCCTGGGTTTCCTCTTATTCCATATGAAGCTGAGTATTGTTCTTTCAAGGTCTGTAAAAAATTGTGTTGGGATTTTGACGGGAATTGCAATGAATCTGTAGATTGCTTTTGTCAAAATTGCCATTTTTACTATGTTGATCCTACCTATCTAGGAATATGAGAGATCTTCCCATTTTCCGATATCCTCTTCAATTTCTTTCTTCAGTGACTTAAAGATTTTGTCAAACATGTCTGCTACTTCTTTGGTTTAGAGTTACATCAAGATATATAATGCTATTTTCAGCTATTATAAAGGATGATGTTCCCCTTATTTCTTTTTCAGCCCTTTTATCCTTAGTGTATATAAGGATCATTGATTTTTTTTTGAGTTAATCTTGTACCCTGCTACATTAATGAAGGTGTTTATCAGGTATAGGAGTGACCTGGTAGAATTTTGGATGTCACTTATGTATATGATCACATCATCTGGGAATAGAGACAGTTTGATTTCTTCCTTTCCAATTTGTATCCCCTTAATCTCCTTTTGTTCTCTTACTGCTTTAGCTAAAACTTTGAGAACATATTGAATAGATAAGGAGAGAGAGGACAGCCTTGTCTTGTTCTTAATTTCAGTGGGATTTCTTTGAGTACTTTTCCATTTAGTTTGATGTTGACTGTCGGCTTGCTGTATATTGCCTTTATTATATTTAGCTGTTGTCCCTGTATTCCTGATCTCTCCAGGACTTTTATCATGAAGGAGTATTGGATTTTGTCAAAGACTTCTCAGCATCTAATGAGATGATCACACAGTTTTTTCTTTCAGTTTGTTTATATGATGGATGACATTGACAGTGTTTCTATATGTTAAACCATCCCTGCATCTCTGGGATGAAGTCTACTTGATCATGGCAAATGATTTCTTTGATATGTTGTTGGATTTGGTTTGCCAGAATTTTATTAAGTATTTTTGCATCAATACTCATGAGGGAGATTGGCCTGTAATTCTCTTTCTTTGATGCATCTTTGAGTGGCTTGGGAATCAGAGTAATTGTGGGCTTATAAAAAGAGTTCGGCGATGTTCCTTCAGTTTTTACTGTATGGAACAGTTTGGGGAGTATTGGTATTAGTTCTTCTTTGATGTCTGGTAGAATTCTGCACTAAATCCATCTGGTCCTGGGCTTTTTTTTACTTGGGAGACTTTTAATAACAGCTTCAATTTCCTTTAGGTCTGTTTAGGTCTTTCATCTGATCTTGATTTAATTTTGGTGAGCAGAACCTCTCCAGAAAGCCATCTATTTCTTTTAGGTTTTCCATTTTAATGGAGTATAGATTTTCAAAGTATGACCTGATAATTCTCTGGATTTCCTGGGTGTCTGTTGTTATGTCCCCCTTTTCGTTTTGGATTCTGTTAATTCAGATACTTTCTCACTGCTTTTTGGTTTGTTTGAATAACATCTATCTTCTTGATTTTCTCAAAAAAAAAAAAAACAAAACAAAAACAAAACAACAACTCTTTGATTTGCTTCTTTGCACTGTCTTTTTGTTTCAATTGTATTAATTTAAGCCCTAAGTTTGATTATTTCCTGCTGTCTACTCCTTCTAGATGAGTTTGCTTCTAGTTGTTCAAAAGCCTTCAGCTATGCTGTTAGGTTTCTTTTGTAAGATTTCTCTGGGTTTTTCATATAGGTATCTAGTGCTATGAGTTTTCCTCTTAACACTGCTTTCATTGTGTCCCACAAGTTTGGGTATGTTGTGGATTCATTTTCATTAAATTGTAGGAAGTCTTTGATTTCTTTCTTAACTTCTTCCTTGACCCAGAGGTGGTTCAATTGAAAGATGTCCAGTTTCCACGAATTTGTAGGCTTTCTGCGATTTTTGTTGTTGTTGAACTCTAACTTTAGATCATGGGTAGTCTGAAATGATCAAAAGAGTTATTCCCATTTGATATATTTGCTCTATGACTGAGTATGTGGTCAAATTTAGATAAAGTTTCATAAGGTGCTGAGAAATATGTATATTCCTTTGTGTTTGGTTAGAAGGTTCTGTATATATCTATTAAGTCCATTTGGGACAGAACATCTGTTATTTCTATTATTTCTCTGTTGAATTTCTGTCTAGTTGACCTATCCAAGGGTAAAAGTGGGATAGTGAAATCTCCACTATTTGTGTGTGGAATTTGATGTGAGGTTTAAGCTTTAGTATTGTTTCTTTTGCATATGTAGTTGCCCTTGTATTGGGGACATAAATGTTTAGGACTGAGACTTTATCTTTGTGGATTTTCCCTGAGGTGAATAAGTAATGTTCATCCTGGTCTATTTTGATTGATTTTAGCTTTAAGTTTATTTTGTTAGATATTAGGATGGCTATACAAGCTTGTTTCTTAGACCCATTTGATTGGAAAATCTTTTCCCAACCCTTTTCTCTGAGCCTGTGTCTGTCTTTGAAGTTCAGGTGTGTTTCTTGTATGCAGGAGAAGAATGACTTCTGTTTTTATAGAGTGTGTCTTTTTATAGGTGAATGGAGTCCATTGATATTAAGGGATATTAATTAATATTATTTTTGGTTGTAGCTTGTGTGTATTTCCCTTCTTTGGGTTTTTCTTCTGTGGTATTATCAATTGTTTGTGGTTTCAATGGTGTATCTGGTTTCCTTAGGTTGGAGTTTTCCCTATAGAGCTTTCTATAGGGCCAGATTGTGGATAGGTATTGTTTAAATGTGGCTTTCCTAACAATTTCATAACAAATATCTTGTTTACTCCATCTATGGTAATTGATAGTTTTTCTGGGCATAGTAGTCTGGGTTGGCAGCCATGCTCTTTTAGTTTCTGTATAACATCTGACCAGGACCTTCTTTCTTTCATTGTTTCCATTGAATAGTCGGGTGTTATTTTGATGGGTCTGCCTTTCTAGGTTATTTAGCCTTTTTCCTTTGTAGCTCTTAATATTTTTTTATTTGCTCTATAGGTTTAGTGGCTTGATCATTATGTGGCAAGCAGACTTTTTGTGGGGGTCTAGTTTATTTGGTGTTCTGTATGCTTCTTTTACCTTCATAGGCATTTCCTTCTTCAGATTGGGGAAGTTTTCTTCTATAATTTTGTTGAATATATTTTCTGTGCCTTTGAGCTGGTATTCTTCTTCTTCAATTCTAATTAGTTTAGGTTTGGTCCTTTCATGGTGTCCCAGAATTCCTGGATGTTTTGTGTTATGACTTTTTTTGGTTTTAGTGTTTTCTTTAACTGGTGTATCTATTTCCACTATGATTCTTCCACCCCAGAGATTCTCTCTTACATTTCTTGCATTATGTTGGTTATGTATGCATCTGTGGTTCCAGTTCATTTCTTCAGGTTTTCTATTACCAGCTTTGCCTCAGTTTGTGCCTTTGTATGGCTTCTCTTTCAATTTTTAATTCCCGGAATTTTTTTTTTCTTTTTCTTGGTTTACTTTATTTTCTTTCAGGGATTTGTTAATCTCTTCCAATTTTCTGTTTGTATTTTCTTCTATTTCTTTAAAAGAATTTTTTTTTAATTCTCCTTTAAAGCTTCTATTATCTCCATGAAGTTGTTTTTAAGGTCATTTCCTTTTGTTTCCTCTCCATTGTTATAGTCAGGTCTTGATGTTGTGGAACCATCAGCATCTTCTGGTGGTGTCTTATTGTTCTTCATATAGTTAAATGTATTCTTGCACTGGTGTCTGCCCATTGCCTCCTCTGTTTACTCTTCCCTAGCTCTCGGTCAGTTGTGTCTCCAGTTGTGGCAAGGGTACTTCTTAGTTGGCTCTTGGCTGTAGACCAGGAGGCTTTGGCATCTCCAGTTGCTGCTGTGTGATGATGTAGATGGCAGTTTGGGTGGGGTTTGGCCCATGGGATGTCCCTACCGCTGTGTTTTGCTGGAGATTGACTTGCGGGGAGCTCTCCCAAAACTTTCTTCGGTTTAGAGAGGAGCTTGGTATGGTTGGGGTGTCCCCGGGGCCAGGGTTAGGAGACCGTGGTCTCCACTTGGCCTGAGGATTGGGATGTTCCTCACCTCTTAGTCAGCTGTGGACCAGGAGGCTTATGAGTCTACAGCTGTCCTATAATGTTACTTGTATGTATGTTTCCAAGGCTGACAATTTAATATTGGATAAGCGATTGGTCTGCTCTTTCCTGGGGAAAGACTAATTATTCAATTCTCAGCTTTCTTTAGTTGCCTATAATTCTTTGTGTAGTGTTGAGCTTCAGAGGCTTTTCTCCTTCCACTTCAGCATATCAATACATATCATCTTTAAAGGCATTGTTTTTCAATGATGAAAGAATGACTCATTGAGTACTGAGCTCATTCTTACTATTCTTCAGTCTGTTGTTACCAGTAGAATTTCATCTAAGGGATGTTTCCTTTGATGTCCTGCATTTAGAATTATAAGCTCTGCATGTGAAGATGTCTGTTCTTATTTTCTGCCAAGCAGTAGGATGCAAATTACCTTTTAGACTGCCCAGTTTTGCAGCCAGGTGTGGCCACTAGAGGAAGCCAGGCAGCAAGATGGTTCAGGATGAGAAAAGGACACAGAGTGACACACCCCTGTCTTCCTCTCTACTACAGATGGCTCAAGTCTCAAACTCCACCCAGGCGGTGGGGTGACCATGTGCTCAAGAGGAGAAATACCAGAAAGAGGTGGGGTTGTCATGGTAGCGCTGGGCTTCTCATCTCTCAACCTTATGATTTAATTGTGAGGAAAAGACTAAAATTCAGTCTTATTTCTGGTGTTTGCTATTAGCAGGTCAATACAAGTTTTTTCTTAAATCCTGTGCTGATAGAACACAATGTACTGAACAAGCCAATTAGCTTTTTTGTATTTTTTTCTTTTAATTTTCATGAGAATGTATAAATAGTCTCCAGCCTGGACACATGCATTTTGATCTGACATCTTAAATTAAGCTTATGTCCCTTTTCATGTAAGTCATATTTAGACTTTTTCCCAGAATTCTAGAATGTACCTTTAAAACATAACTGTGCACACAATGCATGCTTGCCTTTAAAATAAATTCTCTTGCTGTGAACATGTCATCCATGTAAGAATGCTTCCTTCCTGGGCTTGCATTTTGAATTTAGAAATTTGAGCTACACATATAAGAACTGACCTGCATGCCTGCTGTTAGCAGTTGCTTTTAGAAAAATAAACCTTTCCTTCCAACAAGGTTGAGTGCTTTAAATTCACTCAAATGGGTTGGAAATTGCCCTCTTGACTAATAATACACTAGGAAATGTTCACTTAAGGATAATTGTCCATTCATTGGTAATTACCCTCCCCATCCCCATCTTCAAGAGTCAAAGAAGTGACTGTAAAATTCTGAGAAATACAATAGGAGGCATTGTGCAAAAATTGTAAGCATTTGTCAAAAGAACTCTGAAGTACTTGTGGGCTCCAGGTTTTCCATCTAATTGCTTCAAATCCACAGATACTAACGTGAGCTCTCATTCCCTACTTGTTCCCAACGTGTAAAATAAACAGCGTTGTCTAATTTTCTTGTTATGTTAACATTACATTTCTAACAATTTGGAGAAATGTGGATGTTTGCCACTTTCTTCTATTCTATCTATGACTTTGGATATTAGTTTTTCCTCATTATAAATTAAGGAAAATGGTACCCTTTAGAAGGAAGTAAAAAAAAAACCACGTTTGTAAAAAATAAATACATTCTAGTAATTCCATAACAAATATTAGCAGTAATTGTTTGAAGGCACATAGCTTAGTCTAGAACAATATTGTAGGTGGAAGGCTAATAACATTTCTATACTGTTCTTAGTGTTATACCCAAAAGCAATTTGGTTAATTCTTCCACATCCTGAAAGGCTTTCAGCAGAATTTCCTTATGCTTTTCCTTTTCAGGCTCCACTAAAGAGGATGCCCCAATTCGTAACTTTTAAGTCTCCCCTTAATCTTTGGAGAATTTTTAATAAATCATTTAGATAGAGTATTTTTTCAGCTTGTGAATACCACATACTACTAACAAGATGTGTGTGTGTGTGTGTGTGTGTGTGTGTGTGTGTGTGTGTGTGTGTGTGTGTTCATTAAAACAGTTTAGCCTTTGCTTTCAGAAATCAACTATGTTATAGATTCTATTTGTTTCATTTTATGAAATCTATTGAGGAGATTATGTGAGATAAGTGGGCTTCCCAGCAACAAGTAGAGCAAGAGGGCAGCAATAACAGAGATCAGAGAAACACCAGAAGATTAAGAGCCGTCAACAACATGTACTAGCAATGGCTGAACGGCTGAGTGAAACAACACAGTGAACAAGTAGTCCACGCAGCATTACTGAGAATGATTAGCTGATCTTCAGGCCCCATTTTCTTTGCAGAACAGTTCTCTGGAGAATTCACAAGGGACTGGTTAGAGGTGCAGCGCATATGGTGAGTTCATGAGGTTCTTGTAGAAAGGAAGTACTAGCCATTACTCTGTTCAAGACGGAGGTCTGGCTTTGTGGCTGTGTGACTCCCCTGGTTCTAAGGCCACACCCTGCAATGCTGCATCAGTGTGGCTCTCTGTGCCTGGATCAGCTCTGATGCTGTGTGACAGCTTTACCATGTAGGCAGGGCTTCCCGTCCATGATGGGTGTTACTCTGTGTGACCCGGGAAGTGTTTCTTGTCCTAAGAAAACCATATATTTTCATAGAGGGAAAATGTCTTCAACAATTTTGGAAATAATTTTCTTTCATTTCAGTTGCTAACAATTTTGCCTGTTTTGAATGCTTATAACTATGGAGTTATATTCTTGGGGGAAAGTTTGACTTATGAGTGATTAAAATATAAATGTTTGTATTTTCTTGCTTTTTGTTTGTTAGGTTTTGCAAATCATAAACCAGCAGATATGTCAGTTGTGAATTATGAACAAAAATCAAATATTTAGGAAACTGATATCATAGAACACTTGCAATAACTTTTGCTTATATTCTTTAATTATTTATGCTCTAAAATTATTTTATAAAGGCCACCTAGAGAGATATAAGATCTGCTATGAGGATTTGATCACTAAGACCTTAGCCAGTAGAAATTATAGTTAAGAATTCAAATACACAAATGTGCATAGTACATAACCACAGAATCACCAAGGAATACATCTTAAATGAACTCCTGAGTCAGTAAGTACTTATCAAACATTAGAAGATTTATATAACACCAGAAAACAACTGAGTGTATATTTCAGTCTACCACTGAAACTGTCACAACAGTTTGAGCTGTCTGCAATGGAAGGGCTGGGGCTACAGCATGGACCCGAGTTCAATCCCCAGCACCCATGTAATAAAAAGTCAGATACAATGCCATGCGTGAGTAACTCCAGTACCAGGGATGTGGAGGCAAGCAGATCATCACTGTTTTTCATTTAAAATTTTAGTTCTAACTTAAGTTTTAAATTTATCTTCTTAAATGTATCTGTTTCTTTGCCTGCTATTTCTGGCTGTGGCTTCAGGGACGATTCTGTTTAATTCCAAATGGTTGTTCACCCACTTGCCAATTAGGTCTGAAGCTAAAAGCATGCTGCTAGATTCAAAATCAGGAGTATGGGCTCAAAGGAAAGAAACTGAGGGATCAAACCATTCTCAAATTTACCTACTACTTGACAGGTTTCCAACTCATGCTGTTGTCCTAACACGTGAATACAATTTCACTTTTAGTGACTCTTTATTCACACGATAATAGAGTACTGGAAAAATTTAAACACTTACTTAGGGTTAAAGGAGAACCCACCACTCAGTATATAAGACCCCAAAATAAACTTTTTGTCCACTTGAATAAGAAAGCCATACTGTCAGGCAGAGTGTTCACCAGCAACACAGAATGCTCATCGTACACAGAGGCAGTTACAAGGAAAGAGGGTGCTCATCTCAGACTTAGAAACCTTAGAATCTTGGTTGCTGCAAGGGCCTGAGTGGAGGTGAAGATGAGTGAGCTGAACTGAGCCTTCCATTGGGGCAAGACAAGCAGGAATCAGGTTCAGAACTACAGCAAAAGGGCATGTGCAATGTGAAAATCCTTGAAAATAAAACATGAAAAATTGAATTGAAGCAGAGCCAAAAGACATTTGGATATGCTCTGAAATATAACACATTTACTTAGGAGAAGACGGTCACTGGCAATCTTCAGTTAAAAGTGGGACAGTTAAGGGAAGTGATTTTGAGAATTGTATCAGTGATAATAAGCCAGCAGAGTAAAATCATTATGCATGGTGTTTTAGTGTAAGTGGAAAGTTTAAACTTAAAATATTTGAATTTTAATAAAACAACTTTATTAGTTTTCAATTCTTCCCATCTTCACGTTTCAGAAAAATATACTATTTAAAAATACTGGAGATCTTTTTCTACTTCCTGGTAAGTCAACCAGTGGTCAGAAGAAAACAGCAAATCAGAGAATATATTTGGGCAGCACCGATTGGTCTTGAATGGCTGATTAGAGACGGAAATGGCTCAGGAGTATAGGTGAGTACGGAAAGGGAGTGAATGAGAGGAGCGTGGGGGAGGGTCTCACTGGAGGAAACTCCCAAAGAACTAGCCAAGATTTACAGGTAGTGTTTTGGGCTTTAAACTGACTAAAAACTTAACAGTGATAAGAGCAGAATCTCTACATTGGTACTTACTCTAGAAAACCATAAACAAAATACAAAATTCATAGAGGGAATCTTTGAATACTCTGGAAAGCTAGCAATACCACAAAGATAACCAAAATAATAATAATAATAATAATAATAATAATAATAATAATAATAATAATAATAATAATAAAAACTAAAGAGTAAATGGCAGGGAGAGATTTTCTCATGTTTTTCCTCTTCCAGAGGTCACACTTAGTCCAGGGTAAGCATGAGAAATCTCATGTCCGTGAGTTGTATTTTCCTCCATGCATCTCTAGTCAAAAGGCTGCACTGCAGAGCTGAGGTGGGGAAGCCAGAGAGAAGCCCAGTCCACAACTCTGGCGGAAAGAACAAGGCAGAAGAGATTATCACAGTCTTGTTTTATCCTGTTACATCTGCTGACAATCGGCTCTAGTTGCTCTCATTTCTAGACAGAAAAAGCAAGTGGAGGAAATAATTTGAAGAAACCTCTGGACCATCTGAAGACCTGGATTCAAAATGCAGTAGCTTCCTCCATCCTACACCCTTTCACCAGCCTTCGAACCAATGTGTCAGCAAAGCTCTGAAAGACAAATTTACATCAGGACTCTTGCCCACAAAACTGAAACTGAGAGACTGTGGAGAGACCCACTGTCCCCAGTGGATATTGATGTGACTCGGTGCAGTGGGATTATGTTGTTACATTGTAAATAATTGTACCACCTACTGGTTTAATAAAAGCGCTGATTGGCCAAAGGCAGACAGGAAGAGTGGGCAGGACTACCAGACTAAGAAAACTCTGGGAACAGGAAGAATAGGGCAGAGATGCCACAGAGAAGCCAGAGAAGCCAGCAGATGCAGAAGACAACTATGCTGCTCTGAGAAAAGGTAGCGAGCCCATGGCTGAGCAGGATAAGAATCTTGGGTTAGCTTAAGAGCTAGAGCTAGCTAGCAGTATGCCAGAGCCATAGGCTGATCAGCATAAAATTAAGTAGAAACGTCTGCCTGTTTTTGTGGAACTGTGAGTCTGCATGTCTGCAGGTCTGCGAGTCTGCACCGCAGGCCAGACAGGCCAGAAACTTAATACAACAGTTCAGATCATTACAACACATGATTCAATATATTCAGGACCCAGCACAAAACAACCTGAAAAATGTGGCCAGTTCTCAAAGATAATCAGGACTCCTGCATCCAAACTCCCCAACTGCCAAGAGTAAATAAATAAACACAGTTTTAAGATGACCATTATTAACTGTGCTCCAGGATTGCATGACAAATGTCCTTTTTATCTGTTCAATGAGTGTATGGTAAATAATTTCTCACCAGAGAAGTGAAACCCACAATAAACAAAAAAAAAATGAAACAGAAATTAAAAAGTATATTTGTGATCAAATTCATGAGTCTTTTAGTAATAAGGGAGCAAAGAAAAAAATAGTTGACACAGACACAAACTGGCAGACTTTGATAAAATAAAGAACTAGAGTTTATGAAAGCCTGAAGGATTTGAGAGGCAAAACCAAAGGGTCATTTTTGTGTTCTGGAGCCCCAAAGTATGATTTGGTGAGATACATATGGCATGTGGGTCAACAATTATTTAGAATTAAACAGAATCATTCCTGAGACCATAGCTAGAAATAGTAGGAAAAGAAACAGATACATTTAAGCAGATAAATTTAAAACTTTTTAAGTTAGAGCTAAAATTTAAAAGGGCAACAGTGAAGATCTGCTTGCCTCCACTGTTTGAGATTGTGTTGTTTCATGGCAAATAATTGTCCCACCCACTGGTTTAATAAAAAGCGCTGATTGGCCAAAGGCAGGCAGGAAGTGTGGGTGGGGCTACCAGACTAATAAAAGCTCTGAGAACAGGAAGCACAGAGCAGAATGCCAGAGAGAAGCTGGAAGAAGCAGAGGACAACTATGCTGCTCTAAGGAAAGGTACCGAACCGCATGGCTGAACAGGATAAGAGTCATGGGTTAGATGAAGGGTAGAGAGCTAGCAAGTTATATGCCTGGACCTTAGGCTGATCAGCCCTAAACTATTGTAAACATCTGTGTATCTCTGTGGGTCTGCAGGTCTTCGGGTCTGGGTCCTAAACCTTGAGGTTAGGCCCGAAAGTCCGGGCCAGAAACCTCATACTACACTCCACCTCCCTGGTTTTGGGGTTACTCATGGATGCTATCGTCTTTTACGTGGGTGCTGGGGATTAAACTCGGGTCCTTGTGATCACCCATACTGTAGCCCCAGCCCTTCCATTGCAGACAGCTCAAACTGTCTGACAGTTTCAGTTGTAGACTGAAACATGCACTCAGCTACTTTCTGATGTTACATAAATCATCTAATGTTTGGTAATAAGTACTTAATGATTAGAAAGTTTGTTATAGCCGGGCAGCGGTGATACCTGATTTATTTTCCTCACTTGGGTGGCAGAGGAAGATCTCTGAGTTCTGAGTCCAAGGTCAGCCTGCTCTACAGAGCAAGTTCCACAATCAACAGGCAAAAGCAAACAAACAAACAAAAAACCCAGAAGAACAGCCTCTCTCTCCTTATCCGGTGATGTGACTGGAGTCAAGACTTGTGATTTGTACATGAGTGTGGCCTCACGACTCTCTTTCAAGCCTGGGTCCATTGCAGAGAGCGTTTAAAAACACTTTTGGCACCTGAATGTATTTAGATTACAATTTCAAGAGTCAAAATTTTAAGATTTACCTTGACTGAAGTTTTAACCTGAGTTACTTGCTTGCAGTGACTATTACCTATTTTCACAATGCCCTCTCCCATATGCTCTAACTTAGGGCATTTCTAACTAGAAAAACACATTTTCCGTTCCTCCATAATTTTTGACCAAAGACAAAAATCTACACAATTGAAAAATTATAAAAAAAATTTCATTCTTTGGTACAGGAATACATTATGAGGAATGTATACCTGTATATGGTATGTATGTGTTCAGATCATTCTTAAATATTATTGCCACCACCTTCTCATTTTTAAAACGAATAAACAGAGTAGCTGAGCATGTTGTGAGGTCTTCCAGGTATCATTCCCCTATGCTCTGCCACTTACTGTCTGTGTGACCTTGGGCAGAAGATTTCATTTTACTCATGCTTCAGCTGTATCATTCATAACACAGGGAGTATGCTGCATTCAATTCACAAAGTGATAATCACATTCGCATGACAACAGGAAGCATGGAGTCTGTCATCTAAGAAAGAAAATTTTCAGATATATCCTGTTTAACAGGAAGGGTCTTCAGGTCACTTCCTGACACCTCTTCAGACAAGTGAAGCTCACACTGGGTCATAAAAGACATGGAAATACAACAGCGGGAGTCTTGTATAAAACAGAGCTTATTCTAGTCCTAAAGTCATTTTGTCCATGTGAATATTTAACCTAAATATGTGTGTGCCCATGTGTGCAGTGCCTGCAGAAGCCAGAAGAGGGCATCAGAGCCCCTGAAACTGGAGTTACAGAAGGCTGTGAGCTGATGTGTGGGGTCCTGGGAATTGAACCAGGGTCCTCTGCAAGAGCAGCCAGTGCTCTTAACCACTGAGCCATCTCTTCAGCCCCCTCCCTGACTTGATTCTTCTAATGAAGTTCTCCTTTATTAAGAAGTCGCTTATTGACCACCTTTTGTGTTTCTTGTTTGTAAATAGAAATGTGATAGATTGGCATCATCTCTATTAATACACTGTTTCATGTGTAGCATTATCAAGCCTAAGTTATTCCCTTCAAAGCGTCTGAACTGAAAGCATGTAAACTGGCCATTAAGAAAGCCCATTGCCAGCACTACTCCTTGGGCTGTTTGGCTGTCCGGCAGCTGTGGGGCAGTAAAAATGCCAGGACACAAAACCAAAAAAAGAGTAGAAATCTGCTTCTGTTTATCATTTGTTTTGTCAGCATACAGAAATAACTTTTCTCAGTTTCAAGTTTCTTATTTTAAAAACAGTTAAGATATACTTTGATTTTGAGGAAAAGTAGCCAGCATAACCCTGCCCCATGACAAAACCCTGAGACCTTATGTAATGGGCAGTCACCGTTAGCTGAAAGTGGCCATCTCTGGACAGCCATCACCCACATACAGAGGGTTGGCTGTATGTTCTCACCTCCCTGGCTTCGCTGATACCTGGCAGAGGATGGGACCAAGAGTGTGCTGTGAGCTACTGGAATTTGGACAGAGTCTGGGATGGGCACCCTGCTGAGAGAGATGACTTGCTTATGAGCCTGGGTGAAGTGTTCTTTGTAGATAAGGAGCTGGGAAATCAAAACATCAGGCTCCTGAGTCTGAGAACATCTCTGTGGGCTGCAAGTTAACAGGAGAGGAAGGGGCAAGGCTGGTGAACACTGATGTAGAGAGAAAACGCTTTCTTAATGTATTGACTTCCCAGAGTGAGCTTCAGTGCAATTGTGACCCTGATTGTTATTACACAAATTCTATTTGGTATTATAATAAAAATCTGGAGCCAGATGTTGGGGAAAAGCTGAAATATCAGAGAAGGAACTGGTAGCAGGGTAATGGGATTAATGAACCTCAGGGTAATTTTTCCTCCTACTATGATCTGGCTGGGCAGCCCCCAGAGAGTGCATGCTTGGGGGTGGGTCCTTTCACATCAATTAAAGCAATCAGGACATTTCTTCAGATGGGTCTCTATACTCAATTGTCTCTAATTTGTGGCAATTTGACCAAAAAGCCAGCCATCACGACATCTTTCTAGACCTTGGATATGTAGGTGTTCATTCGTTGCTCTTTGAGTTAGTGAAGCACGTCTTTAAATGCTTTGTTGAGAACAGAAATGCATTGATTAATGTAACAAGCAAATGTTAGTAATAATGGCCAGCTCTAATCTTTCCCACAGGTGGGATCAGTTCTCCATCTAACACTTCCTTTCCTGTAAAGCTGGAGGGAATAACTTCTCTCAATAACAAATAGCCATATGTGCCCCTAGGCAGCTCATAGATGTGTGTGCCCTCTCTCTTTTTATAATCAAATGAGATCATCATACACCCCACTTTGCATCTTTCTCCAGTCACAGATGAAACAGATACATTTATTTAAACTTTTTATTCCACTCACTGCATAACGGAGCTGTGGCCTGTCAGCGTCCACCCCCTGAAGATGGTCACACATTGTACTGATGTCACATTAAACATCCTAGCAGGGACTTGAGTAGAGAAATCATGGTTCTTTGCTGTGCTCTTCATATTTTTAGCTTCTCATTTTATAACAAACATGTTATATAGAATTGCACATTTTCTCTCTGCAGTTAGCCTTAACAAACAGTTATGGGTATAGCAGTCCATCCTGTGCATTTGCCATGTCTTCATTAATGCAGACGTCCCGGAATGCAGCTGATTTTTTTGACAAAGTGTGTTATTATCCTTAAGTACAATTTATTTTAGAAAATTGCCTTAAAATTATTTTGCTGAACGCAATGAAAGCCAGCGACATTTTAAGGCCTTTAAGACCTTTCTCAAATTGCACCGTACACAGGATGCTATAACACGTGGCCTCCTTTCACAACCCCTCACAGCTCAACAGGATGCACAATGGATTGCAATTCTCCTTGATGCATTTCCGAGAATTCTTAACCATTTCCACTTAGTTTTAAAAGAAAATACCTTTGTGTACCTGTCTGTACATGGGCTGTGTGACTAATATTTAAGACAGACAATGAGGAAGATGCTTTGAAGCAATGGGCCTCTCCCTAGGCTCAGTGGCACAGGCCTTTATTACAAACATGTTATTTTTAATGGTCTTGTGAAGGACAGTAATAAAATGCTTTAACTACAGTGGCTTTATATTTCATAAGTGATAAGCAATGGAATATAGTAATTCCCTACTAACATAATGTGTATTATTTAGGATGTTATGTGTTTATTTACATGGAAATGATAAACTATTGAATGCTGGAATAGTTTGTATGTGAGGTTTTCACAATAATAACTGAGAGATAGAAAATATGTGTTTGAAGAATTAATTAGAATTAAATTTTTTTTAAAAAAGCACTTGGGAAAGCAGGGGGTTACATGAAGAATTGGATTGAGCCAAAATAAACTACATGCATGTGTGAAATTCTTAAGCGATAAAAAATAATTGTGAAAAAAGGACTTGTATTTCTGTGGAAAGCCACTCAAAGACACCTACACGTTTTCAGTGTCTCCTGTTTCATTCATTTTCTCTATTCATATGGTTTATGTTACTATCAAAAGTTTGAACATTTTGTATTTTTGATTCTGCTGAAAGCCATGCAGTAACCCACAAAGCTTTACTTTACTCTCTGAAAGCTGTGTGCTGAGGTTTCACCAAGGCTCAGACAGTTTGTGTGCATGAAATGGCCTCCCTCAGTTTCCAGCCCAGCTCTTCCTCTGAGAACCCTGATAAGCCAGCTCCTCACAGAGGATGGTGCTGAGCATTCCCAGGAGGGAAGGCATGAGTTTCCTTGGCAACTGCAACTACATGCAATCGCCCAGAACTGCTCCTCCTACTTCTGGGTTTCCTAGGTAGCAGGCTGCATATATTTTATAAAGACAATGGGATAATGGGGTAAATATCACCTTGCTCAGCCTTACATGGGAAAAAAAAATGGACCCGCTACACTGATTTTCAACTTCAGGGATGATGTGAATTGTATAAACAAGTTATTTCTCTCTACTTTAGCATTAATTCATATAATAATAATTTTAATTCAAGGTAAAAAATATATTAGGTTGTCTTCAAGATTACATTAATTTTGTAACTGGTAAATACAACTTCCTCTCATTCAGCTTTCCCTGGAACCCTCTTACCTCCTCCCATTGACAAGTTAATATATATTTGTGTGTGTGTGTGTGTGTGTGTGTGTGTGTGTGTGTGTGCGTGTGCGTGTGCGTGTGCGTGTGTGTACGAAGGTTAATTGCAGGTGAATAGTCACTACCTCAGTCCCTTGAGACTCTGTCTGTCACCAATGTAGGAAAACTCAGCCTTTCTATGACATAGGTGAAACTCATTTTTCCAAAATTGGCCGTAATGTGCCCATAATCTCAAAGCATCAAAACAGAACTCGTCTCTAGAGGCAGAAAATATAAAGGCACAGATAATTTCATAATGAAGGAAGGGAAAGAATTGTTGAGAAAATTGATTACATACAGCCAATACTCACAGGCAATTTTTTTTCTGGGCTTAGAGAAAGCTTAGAAAGGCAAAGGGAATATATTTACATTATGCAGACTCTTCTGTTTTACCAAGAACAAAACCACTAAGAAGAAATTAAAGAGCCAATGTGCGTTGTTAAATGTGGATACAACCCATGCAAAGTGTTCTGGCTAATTAATAGTCTTTTCAAGTCAAATATTGTTTTAAAATTATCATGCAAACTTCTTTAAATTCTTAATTTTATGTAATAGGAACTCCTATTCTCTTACAAGGCAATTAAGTATGATTATCTATTGAACTGCACACAAAGAAAAATATAATGTATCTGTAATTAATCAGCTCCAAAGCCTTGCATTTTAAATTATACGTAAGTTGAAGAGTCCAGCGTACATTGTTTGAACGTGTTTTGCTACCACTGAACAGAACACCATTGCAGTTAGAATTTGATGGAAGAGTGTCATAAGACGCTCCTCTGAATAACTCTCTCGCAAGCTCCATCAGTAGCTGTTGAGTAAGGTGGCTTTTGCCATTATTCCCTGAACTTTGGAAGAGGAGGAGAGGGTGTTAAGAGTTCAGTGACGCCCTTGTCTGCAGAATGAGTTCCAAGCCAATCTGGACTACGTGAGTCCCTGTCTCAAAGAAACAAATAAATCATATGCTAAAAAAAAAGTTACGTATAATTTTTATACTAAAACTTGATACACTTTCAACAAAATGTGAGGCATATTTTATATTCATTTTTCAAATCAAGTTACATTATACTTTCCGTAGTTCCTTGTTATGTGTATACATTCTGTCTGTTTCACTGTGCTATAGGATTGAAACTTTTAATGCATCAGGGTCCATTTTCAGATCAACATACGTAAGGTTACATATGGATATGTGTATAAACTTAACTCCAACGCAAGGCATCCCGTATCCCAAGCCCCACGTTGGGAAGCCATTTGTTATAATAGGATTTTTGGTCTTGTTTGGCTAGAGGTTTAGACTTATAGACGTGTAGTTTTAGACTGTTTAGCCACCTAGTTTTGTTTAGGTTTTTAAAAATGTCTTAGACACTTATATTAACTTTATGTTGTTTGGCCTATGGCTTAGGCACATTGTTAGTTATTTTATCTTAATTTATTTTTATTAGTTTGTCTTGCCATGTGGACCGTGACCCACTTGTGTTTTTTAAATGTTTTTTTTTTGGGGGGGGGGGAGTGGCTGGCTTGATTTGTTTGTGTCTTTGTCTTTGTATTGTCTATTTTGATTTTTTTTTTTTGCCTACTTTTTCTATGGTCCCTGTCATGGGCCAAAACAGCTCCCCTATTTAAAGATTGATATTCACAGCATACAGAAAGACATTCCCACATCAACCTACATTCACCTCAGCCTATTTACAATCTCCAACTCTACTCTACATGTTTTACACACACACACACACACACAAGTAATAAAAAAATAAATTAACCAGTCATGCCACTACAGAAACAATAGCTTATTGAAGTACATAACATACTTTTGCAAATCTTTTTTGAAATTATAAAATAGCTCTAGAAATCTGAATGACTATGGGATACTTTCAATGTTGGTATTTCAAAGCATATTCTCTGGAATCATAAAGGTCTGCCTATTAGCTTTGTATCCTCAGAAATAGCGCTCTATCTCATTGGGTATAACAGATACACTCCCACATGCCCTTGGTATCTGCAAGATCACATAAAAGCAAAACTTAGTGTCCATCTTTCCCTCTGCCTCACCACTAACTGTTTGTTTTTCAAAAAATTCTCAAACTCGTTAAGTGTACAATGAACAGTGGTACAGCAATATAAAGCCTTTAATTTGGATTGCTGTTTGCTTAATTATAAGTCATAATAAATTGCAATATATATCGGTGAAAAGAATACATCATCTCTTCCTAGTATGCCCTATGAAACTGATCTCTAATGAAGGAAATAGATATTATCCCATTATCAACCATGGTTGCTTAAATCTGTCTGTATTTGTGCCTCATCGAATAGTGTACATATAAGAAAAGGTATAGGTCATATGAATATATCAGACAATATGATGTAATGGATGAGCATGAGGGTGTAATCAATAGCTCATGTGGCACGTTGCTGCTTCCTATCTCTCTGATCACCATCTACATTTTACTATATGTTTAATTTTTTTTAGCTTTTCTTTTCAAATTAGTAAATAAGTGATAACATTTCATTAGACAATCTAGTGATATATTGATTTCATTTAAGACCATATTTTCAAACCCACTTGAGCTGCCTCTGTGACTGTAGTGACTCAGTTTCTCCGTTGTTCCATTCATTAATGTGAAAACACATTGTAAGCTATGAGAGTGGGCTGCTGTTCTTTCTTTTTAAATAGATTTCTTCATTTTATGTGTTAAGTGTTTGCTTGCATGTATGCAGGTGATGTGGGAATGTCTTTCTGTATGCTGTGAATATCGATCTTTAAATAAAGGAACTGTTTTGACCCTTGGTGAACACTGTAGCCAGAGACAGGAGCATAGGTATGAGAAGGAGGGCGGAGTCAGACACAGATCGAGCCAGCTGCACAAGATTCAGCATGTAAAGTAACACAGGTGAGCCACGGTCCACATGGCAGACAGGTTAGTAAAAATGGGTTGAGTTAAGATGAAGGAACTAGCTAGCAATGTGCCTAAGTCATTGGCCAAAGAGCATAAAGCTAATAGAAGTGTCTGTGTGATTCATTGGGACTTTGGAATTCCTGGTCCAGATAAGCAGCAGCGGGCAGGTCTGAACTGTGGAGCTAGCCAGACCAGAAACCTTATTGTAACATACATGTTTACCATATATTTGTACAGATGTCTGAATATGCATCAGATCCCCTAGAACTGGAGTTACAGCTTCTTGTGTGCTACCATGTGGGTTCAGGAACCACATTCTGGTCCTCTAAAAGAACAGCCAATGCTCTTAACCACTGAACCATGTCTCCAGCCCCAACAGCTGTTGCTTTTATTCAATGTATAAAACCACTTATTGTTTTGTTTTGATTTTAATTCCCCCTGAAAAACACCATACTGGCATTTTTTGACATGAGTTTGACCTATTTTGTTCCTTTGGGCTCCTTTATATTTATCTGTGGGCTTGTAGTTCTTTATATCATATATATTAAAGATGTGCGGACAGAAATACATGTATGCATACAATGCATCTTCTTCCAGCTTCAAACCTGACATTATCAGATGGTGAAGAGCATCTTTGAGCTTTCAAAGAAGTTTTTGTCAGTATCTGGTCTATGAGTAGGAAGCCTAGTGCAAACAGGTTGTCTTTTGTTACCTCTTGTAAAGCTAATCACGTTGAGGTTCCGCCCACGGGCAAACAGGAAGGTCCATGAAGACAAATGGAATATGCCTATAAATCTTCCTGTTGCAAGACTGACTCAGGAAAATCTAAAAGCTTCCTGAAAGCCAGTAATGTTTGCTTTAAGCCACATGGCTGCTGGCTACCCTAGAATTCCCTGTGTCATAACAATCTTTAAATCTAAGAAATTAAGCTGGGTTCTTCAGCAGCCATTGTTACTGTGTACGACATTGCCTCCTCACTGTTGAACAAGTCTCCTCCCTCCAAACTGTTCACATGGGTTTGTCCACACATGGAAGTAAAAAACCATAGTTGCTAAGGAAGTCACAACCACAGCATCATAGGGTCTTAGCTTTACCATCAGCACAGAAAACTGACTCTTGGGCTTCATTGTCCTAGACCACATTTTTTTTCACATGACTTTCACCCATAATTTATCTTGTTTTGTTCTATAAAATATTGTTGTATTCAATTGCTTGGTCTACTGGTCAAGGATCTCAAGAGGAACAGAACTTATAGAGTGAATCACCCTCTTCTTGCTCCCTCCGTGTGTGTGTGTGTGTGTGTGTGTGTGTGTGTGTGTGTGTGTGTGTGTGTGTGTGTGTGTGTGTATTTATTGGATTTATGGGAATGACTTAACAGGCTGTAGCCCAGCCAATCCAACACTGGCTGGCTATGATTGAAAAGCCCAATGATCCATAAGCTGTTCACTCCACAAGGCTGGATGTCTCAGCTGGTCTTCAGTATATACTGAAATGCCAAAAAAAAAAAAAAAAAGAAAAAAAGTAGGCTCTAATGACAGAGAAGAAACGGACTTACAATCAAGGCAAGAGAAACAAAGAGCAAAAGCTTCCTTCTTCCAAGTTCTTATATAGGCATTTATTAGAATGTGTGGCCCAGATTAAGAGTCTCTTCCCACATAAAGATACAGGTTAAAGGCATGTCTCAAAGGTCCAGATCCATTTTAGATGTTCCTACTCCAAGCAAAAGGCCCTTACAGGTGTGCCCTCCATTTTTGGATTTTAGTTCATTCCAGATGTGGTAAAGTTGACAACCAAGAACTGCTATCACATTTATAGTTAAACATATAATCTGGGTTGGCATCTGGGTTAACATTTCCCTGCAAGCACGTTCCAGTTTGGAATCTCATGGTTATATGGTCTCTTAATCACACACTTTAAAACTTTCAACTCTGAATGTCAGATTCAATATAAAAGAATTTAGGTCATGCTGAAAGTCATATGTCTTTTTTTTTTTTTTTTTTTTACCCCAGGGTAGAAGGGAGGATGGCGTCTGGGGGGAGCTACAAAGTCTTCGTTAAACAATGCTGTCATTCTTTCTTCATCCTCCTGAGAGCAAGGAATAGCAATCAACAGACTCAACATTCCCCAGGATCTTCTAGGCTTTGCTCCCCTTGGCCCTAAATCACAGCTATAGAGAATGGCCTTAAAGGGATTGATTGGCAGTGTGCAAACTGCCCACCTTTAATCATCATTTAACTAATCGTTTAATCATCATTTAAATAATCATTTAATTATTCTCTGTCCTCTCCTTTACCCTCCCTGTCATCCATCTCTCTGTCTCTCTCTACCGTCTACCTGCCTGCTTATTTATCTCTCGATCTCCACCTCTCTTTCCTTCCTTTAGCCCCACGCTGATTGAGGCTCCACATAGAAATGTCTCAGCTACCTCGGGTCATACAATCAAAGCAGTCAGCACAGAATGTTTAAGGTGTGAGTTTATAACAAGGAATAGAGTTCAGCAAGCCAACTTCAAACCTTATGTGGTATGATCATGAACCGAAGGTCTTCTGTCACCACATGAGCAAACTCGAAGTCCCAGATGCTTTTGCTTCATTCCCAACATCCAATCAGTGTCCACACATGCTGATTAAATTGCATTAGTACTTTTAATTTGTTCTTCCCAGTTTCTATTTTTACCACTGGCAATCTTGCTCAAGTTATATTTACCCCTTGCTGTGCTTGTGCTAATTATATCTTGTAGAGCCCTCCTTCTGATCCCTCCACCTTAATTTTTTTCTCCAATACAGTCACCAATATGCTGCCAATCTGCTGCTGCTGGCTTTCTCCAGCCTAATCATGCTATGCACTCATGCTTAAAAACCTTCAAACATGGCTTAAATTTTTCTGAAAACCGTCCTACCATTTCGCTCTGATGGCAGTGAGATTGAAAAGCAGAAAATTCTGCAGCACAATAGCAGTGTTGTGAGGGAACCAGAAATAAACCTGGGAATTGTTCACAACCTGCTGCATTTTTCTCACTGTGGAGCTACTGGGTAACTCACTTCCCACGTTGTCATAATGTAAATAATGATCACTGCCTATTGGCATAGCATTCATTACTTTCCCCAAAGCTGGATAATAAAAATCACCAGTCTCGTGCCATGGGAAGAACTCTTTAAAACCTTAAAATTTGTTCGCTTCCACCTTGGCGATTCTCTGCAGAAGCCAAGTGGTCTTTAAGAGTTCACTTTAAAATAGACCTCTCTTCTAAAAGATGGTCCCATGGTGTTCCAAATGGCGACCAGCTTCACTTCACAGAAGTCAAACCGGTATGCACCTTCCTACAAGAAAGAGACATCATTCCTATGAAGGATGAACGAAGAAATCAATAGTAATTTCATGTATACATTGGAGATGAGTGAACCTCATCAAATATGAATCTTTAACTTTGGAAAAGCTGAAGGCATAAAAACACAAACATATGCCACATTTGATTTTTACTAAGAATAAATGGCCTGTTTTATTAATATGCCAATCTTTTATGAAATATTTTAGAAGTATAAAGTTTAACACTATTATTCTTTGCTTGGCACATTTTGAATTGTTGAAATAATGTAAAATATATTTTTTAGTTTTACATTTTACTGTTCATTTTTTGACAGTTTTACACGAATATAATGCATTCTGATTCCTATTACTACGCACCTCCTCTCTGCTGCCTCTCATCCCTGTAAACATCACATTTTCCTTATCATTCCATTTCCCGGGGTCATGACTTTTAAGTGTATTTTTATGCTCTACTTTCCTTGAGGGGAATCATTTCTGTGAGCATTGGACTTAACTCTCCATTAAGGCTTTGGGAGGTCAGCAATGGGTACACATCTGATGGTAATGACTCGTTCACTCCCTGAAGCAGTAATTCAGCAATGAAGGAGAGGATCCTCTGAGTCCTTTCTCCAACCATGTCTGGATGCTGATGGGTCCGTTTTCGTACATGTCCGGTAGAGTCAGCCGCAGCTGTTAAAAGTTCATGACTGCAATGTCTGGGTCTTGCCAGCAAATGGCATTTCAGAGCCCTTCTCCCTGCTTTTAGTTCCTGTGATTTTTCTGTACCCTCACCCATATTCCCTGAGATGAATTCAAGGGGATTTAGGGCTGAGCATACTCATTGATCAGTTATCCTCAGCATCGCATTTAGTCACAAGCTTCTTCATTTGCTACTGTTCACTGGAAAGAGGCTTCTCTGCATAAGGGTGAGGATAACATATGTCTATGGCATAAATGTTTACTAAGCAGTTTAACTCCATCTTAATTTGAATTTAAAAAAAAACAGTATTCAGTTCTACACCTAAAGCTATTATCTCCCCTGTCATGGATTTATGACCAGGTTTTCGGCACCAGCCGTAGGTTTCCTTCTGAGAAGGAACAAAGCCATGCAGAGAGCAGCTCTTTACCCTCATGACGGCACAATCACTATTGCACCGGTGGACTGGACGCATCCTGCTTGGCCGATTGATATGATCATTGATGTCTTTTCTCCCCCAGTAGAAGGAAAGGCCCCTCTAGGCCTATGAAAACCAGCCACCAGGAAGGAAGGATGCTTCCACTCAGCTCCAATTTGATGTCTCTGTATCGTGCAACCCAAGTGTGTGGTATCTTCAGCAATAGAGTCTCTCTCTCTCTCTCTCTCTCTCTCTCTCTCTCTCTCTCTCTCTCTCCCTCCCTCCCTCCCTCCCTCCCTCCCTCCCTCCCTCCCTCCCTCCCTCTCTCTCTCTCTCTCTCTCTCCCTCTCCCCCTCCCCCTCTCCCTCCCCTCCTCTCTCATTCGTTCTTTTGTACAGTATATCCTGACTGAAGCCTTCCCCCCCTCCTTCCACTCTCTCCAGTCTCCTTGTCTCCTCTCTCCCCCAGATCCACTGCTCTTCTGTCTCCCCTCAGAATGGAGCAGCCCCCCGCCCCAGTGATATCGACTGATCACAGCATAACAAGATGCAGTAGGAATAGACACCATCCCTCAGTGGGAGTGGGGCTGTTACTAACTCTTTTCTACATGTTCTACATTTCCATATAGTATTGACCTTTCCTCTTGACTCCATTTTCTCCAGTAGGCATGCCATACCCGATTCCACACAGGAGTGAAAAGTGTCACACTTCTTATTTTTAGGCTGACTTCTTCACTTAAGATTATGTGTCATGCGGTTCTTCTTTGTCGAGAGATAATGCTCCAATGCGCACATGTACAACACCTTCATTATCTACTTCTGTTAGGGATATTCACATAGCAATAACTCAGCAACTGTGACTAATACCATGGTTAATGTGCCCATTCAGTAGAGTCAACTACAAGCCCACATTGATTCTTTGGGCATGCACGCAGGAACGTTGTATCTGGGTCATGGTGGCTCTGTCTTCAGCTCTGAGGAGACCTTTCATATGGATTTCCACAGTGGCTATGCAATTTACATTTTCACTAATAGTGTAGAAAATGTCCTTTGTCACTGAATCCTTACTAGTGTTTATTACTTCTTGTACTTGGTGACAGCAGCTCCGACTGGGGTAGGATAGCGTCTTGCTAGTAATTGTGGTTCAGCAATAGGGTCTTATCATCTAGTTCCGGTGGGCAATTGAGAGGCATGACAGGAGCCCGTGCTTTTTTATTGGTGTCTGGAGCCTCCCTGACCAAGAATTCATAAGCAGGAACCTCACTTATAGCATTGGGGGAGGGTGGTGTTAAATAATGCACACCTTCTAGGCGCAGTTTTCCCCAGCCCTACAGGATAGTTCTTTTCAAACTATTTTTTAAAGAATAAATTGCATTTTTAATTTGGTTATAAGAGAGTGAGTTCCACATGTCTTTTTCATATCCCATTTGTTCTGTTTGACCCATTCTCTCCCCACCTCATGCCTCCTATATGCTGTGTTTAAACTCTCACAGTGCCCCCACTATGCTTTATATTACCTGCATCCCCCTCCCTCTTCCTCAAAGCACTCACTTTCCAAAGGCTTCTTTCTAGTTTTTCTAGTTTTCTGGCTGCTGCCAGAGCTTCCAATGGAACATACAAAATTAAAGATGTGAAGCTAAGATTCCACACATAAGAAATATGATTTAAGTTTCTTGTGAAAAACTGAGAAACCTCGCGAGTTTGAGAGTGTTTTGCCCATAAATTACACACACACACATTTTGAAATGCTAGCATTTTCTAAAACACACTGGATTAGGGTGTGAGTAATCATTTAAAAGTAATAGTTCTAAAAACTATGAGTCCCATATTGTTTAACATTCTATTTATGTTTAGACTTGAAGAGAAGGTCATTCCACAGGAAGGTCTATGAGAACACCCAGCTCTCAGCACAAAAGCTGTGACAAATATCACCTTGGCAGGGGAAATAGCTGGATGTGACATTTTGCTGAGATTCCTCACTGGACCCTGAGCGTGAAGCGTCTCTAGCTGTTGATACTTCACTTCTAACATGACAAAATTCAACTGTTTTCTCAATAACCAGTTTTACCATCGCACTAAATGTTCATCTATTATTCAACAGCTCTTCTAATTTTTTTTTTCCATGAAAAGCGACTTTGGAGGAAATAAGAAAGTTGGTACACATCAAGTCTCAGGTTGAGTGCTTGGTGAGAACACTCATATGTAAGATGCATGTAGTGTAAGGACTTTCAGTGAGAAGACATTGACTGAGAACCAGGGAAGTCACACCTTAAACTTCGGAAGTGTGATCCACACTTGAGATGCTTCTGTTTATGAATGACACCCATGGGTTCCAAAGTGCTAAAGCTGGTTCTTGGTTTCAAGTCAGCAGAACAAAATAAGGGAGACGTGACTGAAAATAGAAGCTGATCATTTCCCTTCCATTTGAACACGTTTCTACTGAAACTGAAGCTGGAATTTATTTTAGAAGATGTCTAAAAATGTGTTCTTTAAACTTCCCCAGCTGTAGTTCCAATCCCCATCAATCAAATATACACCAGATAAAAACTTTTTTCCTGCTGTACTGAAAACAAAATTTGCCTTTCATGGGGCCCCCTTCCAGCACCAGTGAATTGGACTTTCTAAAGAAAATAATTTCTTTCCCAGTCTCTCTTACCCCAAATCTGCATTTGCCTTATTCAGAGGACCCGAGTTCATTTCCCATAACTTATGTCAAGTACCTCACAACTACCTGGAACTCTACTGTCAGGGGATCTAATGTTACCTTCTAGTCTCCGCCAGTTGCAGTCACATGCATACCTACATATGAGCAGAACACTCAGATAAAATAAAAATAAGTGTAAAAAGCAAATGAGTCACTGTGTCACTGTATTTACATTTTCCAATGTATTTTCCCCTCATTTTTCTGACACACAACCAGTTTTGGAGAGTTTGTTTGGAGAAAGTTTCAGAGTGAGTCTCTCTCACCTATCATTTTCTTAATCAAATCTCAATTTGGAGCAAATAAAAAGACAGTTGATTTGTATAATCGCTGCATTAATTTTGGATATATGGAAAGTTCTAGAAATTTGCACAGTAGTGCTATGACCCAAGTGCTGTTCAGAGTGACCTAAGGAGCCTCATTTTTCACCCAGTGATTGGCAGAACCAGGCTCTGATTTCCCCAGGGCCTCTGCTTTGCCTCTTTCCTTAGAGGAAAGAGAGAGAAACCCACAGCTTGGGATCATTTCCAAGGGCACTGCAGCCTCATGACCTGAGAGAATATCACTTTGAAACTAAAGACTTTAGCACTGGCATTTGGGGAAACATTTTCCCATAGTTATCCTAGTTTGCTGTCCTGTTGCTGTGCACAGCTTGGGAGGGAAAGGTTTCTTCGCTCTACACAACCCAGTCCTGGTCCATCACCGATGAGAGTCCGGGCAAAGGTGGGAAGGAATGCTGCTTCCTGGTTTGCTCCTCATGGCTTGCTCAGCTTTCTCTCTTCAGGTGCCCAGGACCGCCACAGAGGTGGCTTCTCCCACAACAGGCTGGACTTTCCTCGTCAATCATTAATCTAGAAAACATCCCTAAATTTGCTTACAAGCCAAATGGAGGGGTTTTCTTGGCTGAGGTCCCTGATTCCTCCCTTGTGCCAAGCTGAGAAGAAATAGGAAATTTAGTTACAGTCAAACAGAGAGCATGTTGCAGACAAGAAACTTCAACATTTGAACTTCCTCTGGATACATATTTTATGTTATTTTTTAAAAAATAATCCCGAGAGAAATATTGGGTGTAGATTTGTATATGATTTGTGACCTTATATTTCTATATTTGTGAACAGGTTTTCATTTCCTTTGCAATATCTATCATCCATCTCAATGCCATTTCTGGATGTGGTGGTTTAAAGAACTACTTACAGTATTTACTCGTGCATGTTGTTATTTATCACGTACATTTTAAATGTTATTAATAGTTTATTCATTATGTTGGTCTGACACTTTCTGTATCTTAGATACACATGCTAGTTGCTAAAGTGGCTCTATGACTCTGCCATTTTCCTAGAGTTAGAAAATAGAGCAAGTTGTCCTCTGTCTTCACATCTGAACAGAGTCCTGTCAGCATAATTGTATTAAAATGCTGTTCTAGACTGTGGGAGGCCTGCTTTAGAAAGGATGCCAAAAATTCTCTGTATAATAGCAAGATATGCCTGATATGGAATAATCATCAAAGATAATGAACAGCCATGCTAGTTTATTCATCAAAGTCCTTAAGGAAATAAAATCACTGTGTCCTGCCCTTTAAAACTTCAGTACATAGAAAACCACGTGACTATTCAATTCAGTTCTCTTATGCAGGTATAATCTATATTTAGTCTTTATTCTTCTTTATTCAAAAGGCTTTTTAATATTTTTAAAGCATTTATTTGTATTCTTTTGTTTGTATATGCCCACATGCACCGTGAACTCTCATGAAGATCAGAGGACATCATACCAGCAGAGCCATCTCACCAGCTTGACTTAGTATTTTTAAATATATGAGTGTTTTCTGAATGTATTTCTATATGAACTTTAGACTCTACTTGCCAAAAACCCAAAACAAAACAAAAACAAAAAAACTTCTGTCACCTTGTTTGGATGACATGGATGTAAATCCATAAAGCTTATGAGTACCGAAGTCCCATCAAAGCCTTGTTACTTAGATGGTCTTCCATTTAGTGCAGCAATGTGTGCTGACAGTATTTTGAGGGGTATTGGTTTTCTTTGTTCCTTTTCCCATTTGTTAGTGGCTGGTTAGTACTGAAATTTGTACGGCATACCTGTACCAGATTAGTCACTAATCCAAGAATCTGTTCAATAGCTGCACCAGAATCAACTGTGAAAATGAGTCATTTTCAAGTATAAATTATTTTAATTTTTCCTCTTTGATTCTATTGCTTTCAAATATTCCTTTTCCCATTTCACTGGAGAAGCCTTTTGTTATATTGCAGAATGAGGCTGGTTAAGGTGATGCCACCTCCAGCTTCCTCATCTCAATAACATTTGTTCAATATTTGAATATATGTTAGATTTCCCTTATTTATTTTTATTTTTGGTTTTTTTCTTCATTTTTCTTTTTTTGCATGGTTAAGATTTACTTTGTATCTGAAAATCTTAAATTCTTTTAAAGCTATTTTATGTGTGTGGAAATACATTTATTTCCCACTGTATATCTTATATTTGTATCTGAGAACATGAGCTTGTGTTCTTATCCCATTGCTCTAAGCATACTTCTACTTTGTCTTGGAACCTCTTCATGTTCTGATAGACCATTTAGAAATTTTATTTTCTACTATATACCTATGGTAGGAAGAGAGTATTATATTTGCTTTCTGTTGCTTTGAGAAAGACAGTATCCAAAAGGGACTTGGGAAGGGAATGAGTTTCTTTGGCTTATATAACCTGGTCACAGTCCAACATCAAGGGAGACCAAGGCAGAAGGTAAAGGCAAGAGCTAAAGCAGAGACTATGGGGGAACACTTTTCACTGGCTTGGCCTCATGTCTTGCTCAGTTTGGTTTTTTATATCAACAAGGTCTGTCTACTCAGCGCTGGCTCCACCCACTGTGAGCTGCCATCGTTAATCAAGATAATGCCCCACAGACTTGCCCACAGTCCAATCAATCATCTGATGAAGGCAATTCCTCAGCTGATTTTCCCTCATTCCTAATGAGTCCTGCTTGTGTTCTGTTGACATAACACTAACACATAGAGAATCCATTCCTGAATATTCTCTCTCTCTCTCTCTCTCTCTCTCTCTCTCTCTCTCTCTCTCTCTCTCTCTCTCTCTCTCTCTCTCCCACACACACACACACACACACAAACTAAAAATGAAGGTTCCTTGAAAACAGCTGATATTTTAGTCATATAATACACTTGAAATTGACCTGTATTCCAGTCATCTTTAATACTTGATCACTTTTATTATTAAGATTGCATGAAAACCTTAAAAGAATTTGGCAAAATTACGTATAAAGCAAGTCACTTGAAATACTGCACATTTAAGATATAACCCTCTGGGTAGGGAGATGAGGAGAAATAGCTAATTGTGGGCACCATATTTTAAGCTTGGCTCTTCGTGGAATTTTATAGAATGTGTCCATTAAAATCACTCTTGCCCTAGTTACAAGCAATCTGCTTTCTATGATTTATTTTTTCCTTTTCCATGTCTTAGAGCATCGATTAGCATAGCCACCCATTCTTTGTCTTTCAACATATTAATTTAATTTAGCTTGTGCAGCTTTCAGCTGTATAGTTATTGGGAAAATTTTATAACCTATTAGTGGTTTATTTTAATACTATACAATGGTAGATAGCTTGTTTTCTTTGTGTTTCCTTTGGAAGTGAACCCCCAAAGTCTTACTTGTCAACAAACATTTCTTTTTATTTTTTTTCAACATTATGCCAGACATTCTAAAACTGGTTTTCATGGAAATTTTATTTTGGAGGTTAAAGAGCAACATAGAAATCTCTATTATCTTGTTACCATGATTTATTAGCAGCAGATTTTAGTCACCAACACGATGGATAACTCATTCCTTTTAGTTTCTTGTCTCCGTGTTAATATTTTTATGGTATTCTTTGCAAAACGTGACTAATTTCTAGGACTTAAAAAACATGAACTATTTTTATCATTAAGCCAAAGAATAAAGAATCAACAGAGAATGCTTATGCTCTGTAGATAGAAAATGCCTAAGGTAGAAGATTTCTCTGTGGGACCAAAGACTAAAAGCATATGGTTTATAGGAACTTGGAAATTGTTTTGGTCATTATTAAAGCGAATGTAGACAAGGTGGCACAACAGGTAAAGAGCTCACAGCCAAAACTGGTGACCTGAGTTTCATCTCCTGGACTCACAGACTGAAAAGAGAACTGACCCCCGCCCTCGTGTTATCCTCTGACCTTCTACGTGTGTACCACAGGACGCATGCCCAAACATATACAAATATACACACAATGAATGATACATGTAATAAAAGATTTTAAAGAGACTATTTGGTATCAGTCACTTTTTCAAATATATTCTGAGCCTTGCAAATTTGTAGGTATTTAAGGAAAGGATTATAAGGGAAAAGAAACAGAATTCAGAAACCCTAAATTTCATATTAATCAACAGTTTAAACTCAGCTTTTCTTTTATACTTTTGCAACAAGCAAAGAAGTGTCAGGCAAATGGCTCATGCACAGCATTTTATGCTGTCTTCATTTGCTAACATAAAGCCCTATTTACACACCTCTTGACTTTCACTGTGACCAGTAATAGAAAGTCCATGGCAGACAGAGAGAGGAAGTGTGCAAGTCAAGATCTTCTATAGAATCCTGACGCATGTACCCATTCACGGTTTTTCTTGAGAATTAAGAAGAAATTGGCAGAGAGTAGAAATGGAAAATGGTTATTATGACACAGTAAGTGAACTGATAAGGAAGGTGAGTATAGTTTAAACACTTCATGTATCCCTAATAGAACCTTTAGATAACAGGGAATAAATAAATAGCAAAATGCTCGTTTAACCCCATAGAGCAAATGCACAGTGATGTGACCTTACTTAGATTTTAAGGCAGCATCTAACTGCATGTTTCATGCTGGCTTTAAAGTCAAGACCCTTCTACCTCTGCCTTCTGAGTAACAGGACAAAGTTGCATGAACCACCAACATGGTCTGAATGCTTGCTTATACATGATAATAAAACTAAATTTCTCAAATAATTAGTAACTTGCATAAGCTCATGTTACTCATAGATGGTTGAAGAAAGAATTAATTAAAATAATAATGATAATAAACAAATCAATCAATCAATAAATCAATCAATAAATAAATAATAAATGTCTTTGAATTTCCCATACATCCCATGTTTCTGCTACAAAGTGCAAGACAGAGGGGTAGAGGAGCCTGGGGAAGAAAAAAAGTAAGATAAAAACCTAAGTGAAAGCCGCAGGCACAGCACCCACCTGCCCATGCGTGCTGTGGCCCACTCACAGTCTAGGCTGGTGCCCTTAGTTCCTCTTATTTTTTTAACAAAATACAGGGCAGATTTGGACATTAAGACCCCTGCTCTAGCTGAGGCTGCCGCGACAGAGCAGTTTGAAGGATTCTACTGCTGTAAGAATTTTTTGTTTTGATTTGTTTGCTTTAAATTTTTGCCTGCAATTATTTGATGGCATAAGTTTTCGTTTCTTCTGGGATATTTTTTCTCCTGTGCAACCTTCTCTTCTGGCTTGGAACAATTTGGTCGTTCTTAATGAAGATTATTTGAATACAGTAGGGGAGCTCAGTGATAGGTTAATCTCACTATGAGCTCTGGAAATTCATCTGCAAATCTTAAGTACTTTGTTCATCTGGATATTCTTAATGACTACAGAAGATCTATGTCTATACCCTTAAATTCAGCATTATATTCTGCATTTTAAATCATGTACAACAAAAATTCAGCCTTCTTTTTGGGCCATCAACCATGTGCCCAGCCCACTCTTTGGCCTGGGTGCACCTACCAACTCCATGGTTACCCTCAGGGATCACACACAAGACTTCTTTAAACTGGTATCCTTCAGATTTTTGAGGCCTTTTCAGATATGAGAACCTATGGTGGCTTGGGGGCTGTTTCATAGGTGTTCTTAACCTGAACAAGGAAGATTAGAATATCTTGTATGCATAATAGTGTAGGGGTTTCTGGGTCAGGAGAATACCTAACCACCTTCACGGGTCACTCTAGGCTCACCCAAAGAGAGCTCTATTACTATATCACATCTTTTTCTCCTAAATTGAAGACTACAGCCTGAATATTAGAACTACCTACCCTGCCACAAGGGACCCAAGAGCAAACGGTACCTCTCAAACTGTCTAGCTCATCATCTATAGTCTCTCACATCCCCGTGTTTTCTGTATCTTGGTGAATTTGTTCAATAAGAACCAATATGGGCCTCATGCTGAATTTCATATCTTTGTATGTTAATACTGTAGTTTTGAGATGTCAAACTGTATTCAGTGGCTTATTATGTTCACCTGGGTCTCTCTTACTGATTGTAAAGCATGCTGTCACAGCAAAGGAAAGCAAATGGAATATACAATTGCTATACTTTAGCTAAAAAGTGACAGTTACAATAAGTCATCATGTGATGGAAATTGTTTTATGCACTTTAACATATATAATCCCCATGTTATCAGGCCTTCCCAATAAGAACGCCAAGGCAGATTGACTTTAAATAACTGAAGGACCATGTTCTCAGAAGGGATTGATGAGCTGAGACACCTTAGAGAATGGAATTCCCTTTCCATAGGGGTCACCTAAAACTATCAGAAAACATATTTACATTACGATTCTTAACAGTAGCAAAATGCATTCACAAAGTAGCAACAGAAATTATTTTATAGTTGGGAGTCACCTCAGGATGGGGAACTGTATAAAAGGGCCACAGCATTGGGAAGATTGAGATCCACTGCCATAGAGAAGAGATGCGGTGATTTTGTGTCAGCCACAGGGATTTCAGACAACCACTATCATCAGGTGCCATGTGAAAATTCTACTTGACTGCTTTCAAGTTCCACCTCTGCTCTAAGACTCTGAGTTAAATAAATTACAGTTTAATGCTGTAATGATCTCAGATTCAAGGTATTGGAACATTCTAGCCTTGCGTGGCTTTGCCCACATAGGGTCTTCAATCCGGCCCATGACATATGTGGCTGTATTCTCAGTTAAGACTCTACTGCACAGCTCCATGTCCCATTAGAATGTTAAGAATTTTGCTCTTCATTTCTGCTCTCCTCTTGTCCATAGCAGGGAATTGTTTGGGAATACCCAGATAAAAGTGTATATTATCTTAGTTTATGTGTGTGTGCATATGTGTGTTATATGCACGTGTGTGTGGGCATGTGTATGTGTGCAAACACATATGTACAGGTGTCTACACTCAGTGTTAACATTGAGTGTCTCTTTCATCACTCTCTACAGTTTTGAGACATTATCTCTTGCTAAATGCTGTCTTCACTAGCTGACCAGTGAACCCCAGGTATCTGCTTGGCTTCCCTCCCCACTTGCACCCCGACACTAGAATACAAGCCACTGCATACATTTTTACATGAGTGCTAGATACACATTCAAGCCTTCATGCCTTTACGGCAGTCTTTCTTCATGAAGATATTTTTCCCAGCCCAACATCTCTAGATTTTATTAAGTAGGAAACATTGAATAAAAGCATGAACTATTCACATGAAACAGGTGAAACTAACCACACGACATGCTTTTCTATCTGGTCTCAGGGATGACAAAATTAACCAAAAAAAAAAAGTACAAAAGAGACATTTTTATATGCATCTTAGCCACCCAGGGGAATTTAAATCTACAGCCTTTCTGAGTCATCCAGGAATAACTGGCATCTGGCCCCAGAGTAGTCAGAACAGATTTGCACAGGTGTCACAATGGGGTGAGGTCGGGGACATTCTCATAATCTGCTAGAGGCAGACGCTCCAGCTCTTTTCTGTTTTCTATGGTCCCTCTGAGAAAATCTATTCAGTTGTTGAGTAAGAGAGCCCCTGTCTCTTTCTACCCACCATTTCTTCTTCTCTTGTCCCTCCTGGTGACAGTTGGTACTAGGAGAGCTCATTAAAATAATCAATATGCCTTTTCATAAGATCAAGTGCAGAACAGAGTCTATAGAAGGTGAATAGTCTGTGAAGTGTTATTTTACATTTGGATGGCCTAACTAACTGGATCTCACAGACATCCCAGAGATAAAAAGGGAATCTGCTGTCTTCCCAAGTCTTTAAAAATGGCTAGAGAAAATGGACTAACAATGTTGTCCTAGAAGAAAATGATAGGCCAGAGTCCAAGCAGTTAATATCCCTGTGGGGGAAGATGCAGTCACCACAGGATGCTGAAATGCCAGGCAGTGCAGAGGAAAGGTCCAAGAATAAACATGCAATTCTTACTCTGCTAACTGTAGCTCAGGGCCTAAGGGAGGAAAGTGCTGCAGTCACTGTTAGTGGAAATAGATGAGGTCACACTCCAGGGGCCACAGGGTCTACAACAGCAGATACCAGAGGCCTGATGTTTGGAAATATGTGACATGGACAGGCAGGGAGCAATTTTGCTTCTTTTTTGTAAGGGCTGGCAGGTTCTCAAAGCATTCTGGTCAAAATGAGAGATGAAGTTAGCAAACATTTCTTTGGGATGTTCAGGCTGGTCTTTGGAAGCTTCAAAAGAAGATATAACTTCCAAGAACCATTTTGCACATGTACCTGTGTATCCTGCTAGTCATCATGGACAGGCCTACAGGCCAGTGCTGCCCCACGTTTGAACATTGTTCCAGAAGTAAAGAAGGCAACACTCTGAACATACTCCCAGTCCTTCTTTATATTTACAGAAAGGCGCTTTATTTCATCACACTTCACCTTGTTCCCAGGTTCTCTTTCTGCCCCCAGTGCAAGACAAACACTTTACACACAGTGGACCATCTATGGGGCAGGTTTATACTGTGTTTTTAAGTAGACACAGGAGACATTGATGTTATGAAGATATTTTGGCTGTTAAAATATAATATCCTCAGTTTCTTCACAAGAGTTTAAATCCAATCCTTTCATGAAAGTCAGAATCCTTAGAATCCACAAGCTTAAAATTTTGTGCAGTTTCAGATTTTGCCCTGAAAATGCCTTGAAATAATTTGTTTAATGTACTCTGGCTGCAGGGCATTTTAACACTAAAGCAAAGGCAGTATACTGCATGCTAGCTTTTACATTGAGCATGCAGACCCATACATGTCATAAATGTCTTCTTTCTTTCTTCCTTACACTGCATTCATAATATCCATACTACTTCTTTTACAGCATGGACTCTGGATGTTGGGAATTATTTTCAACACATTTCCCACGTGTTAGAAGCTTTTTGAGTAGTTAAGCTATGGGGGAAATGAAACATTTTTTCATCTAGAATTTTGTAGCACAAATACTTTATCTTGAAGTCTAATGGTGACTAAGATGTTTTTTTTTCCTTTAGGGGTTATTTGCAAGAAGAATATTAACTTGAGTTTGCTCCACCAGGAAGCCCTGGCAAGAGTCCAGTGGTCTCACGGAAAGGAAGTGAGAGAAAGGTGACACTCATTCCACTCGGTGTAAGTGGGCAGAGGGTTCTGTAATGTCCAGCAGGGAAGAAACTGTGGTCAAGAGTTTTGGAAATGTTTGATTTGGCCAAATTAGAACCACACTTAGGATAGTGTGTCTACTATTTCACTGGGTCCAAAGTAGCACCCTGAAAATCAAATCGACATGCCCATTTTAAGCAGGAAGTTGAGGCTTCCATTACTACATCCATCCTCGTGTGGCTTTCAAACAGCTGGAATCCAGCCCACACAGAAGACCTCAGCAGCATTTCTTCCACACCGGATCGCATAAATTGCTGTTCTGTGAGGATGTGAGGCCTATTAAATTAGACTTGCTTAAAGTATTTTGTTCTCCAAAATTAAAGGAGAAGGTAGAGTCTTCTTTTATTAGGGTGATTTTTTTTTTCAAATCTATGACACTAAGAGGAAGCCTACAGAAATTAATAATTGTGCCAGCTATCAATCTTCTCATGCATAAAATTCAAAATTTGTTTCTCTGCCTACATATGAAATGTCATTTTATAAAAAGCTAATAATATGCACCCACAAGTGTGCCTGTCAACACCAATGAGCCAATCCCAATCTGCAAAAGTTAAAATTGAGTATGATATTAAATTCATTTTAATATGAGCAGAGAAATCACAGTGAATTCAGACTGTGTTAAATATCAATAGAATTTAGTTTTCCAGGGCACGAGAGGCTTTGCAGTCACAAAATTATAAATAATTTGAAACATTTATGCATGTACTGACATTCCTAACTACATAGGTGAGTCTGCCAGAGGTCACAGAGAACGTACATTGATCACGCCTGGATGGAGGCAGGGCTAGTCTGCATGCTGTGTTCTCACTCTTCCTAAGGTCTGCCACGGTTTCTTCTCCAGTTTCTATTCCGCCCCCAAAGTTGTACAAGGATTATTCACTTCTTCATTTAAGTCTGTTACAACTCAATCCAGAAAGCAATTAAGGCCATTTTCTTTTTAAGGAAAATTATTCTTCTCTCTTATCTCACATGAGAGAATGTAACATATGTAAATAGTTGCAAATATATGCCAATAATTATATGTAAATAAGAATTTTCCTCCCTCCTATCCTTGAAGTTCAATTCACATCCCCACCCCCCACTCCCCACCCCTGCTTCTCCTCTCTCCTAGATCCACCCTTCATTTGCTTCCCTTCAGTAAAGAGCAGGCCTTCCAGGGATGTCAACCAAACTTGCCATGACAAGTTACAGTAAGACTACGCATGTAACCCATATCAAAGGCTGGGCAAGAAAGCCCAGTCGGAGGAAAGAGGTCCCATGAGCAGGCAAAAGAATCAAACACAGCCTCTGATGTCCATGTTAGGAGTTCCACAAGGACACCAAGCTACACGACCATAAAATATGTGCAAAGAACCTTGGTCAGACCTATACAGGTGCTATGAGCCCCTATGAACCCTGGTTAGTTAATTCTGTGGACTTTATTCTTGTGCTGTCCTTGGTCCCTCTAGCCCCCATAATCCTCCCTCCCCCTCTTCTGTGGGATTCCCCAAGCTCCACCTAATGTTTGGCTATAGGTCTCTGCATCTGCTCCTATCAGTGGCTAAAATGGCAGCCTACAGAATGGAAAAAGATTTTCACCAAATCCACATCTGACAAAGAGCTAATATCCAAAATATATGAATAATTCAAGAAAGTAGAGATAAACAACCCAAATAATCTAATTTTAAAATGGGATACAAATCCAAACAGAATTCTCAACAAAAGAACCTCAAATGGCTGAGAAACAATTAAAGAAATGTTAACCATCCTTAGCCATCAGGGAAAAGCAAAATGAAACTACTTTGAGATTCCATCCTATACCTGCCAGACCAAAACACAAGTGACATTTCAGGCTGACAAGGATGTGGAGCAAGGGGAACACTCCTCCACTGATGATGGGAGTGCAAACTGTTGCAATGGGGTTTCTTGGTCCCGGGTGGCCAGGGCCCAGATCCTGTCACGCCAGACCCCAGACTCCCAGACCTGCCATGTCAGACACCTTAGCAGCCTGCCGCTGCTGCTCATACCCCCAGAAATGACTCAGATGCTTATAATAACTTTATGCTGTTTGGCCTATGGCTCAGGCACATTGCTAGCTAGCTCTTGCATCTTAAATCAACCCTTTTCTATTAATCTGTCTGCCACGTGGCCTGTGGCTCACCTGTGTTCCTTATGTATTTCTTCTTGGGCGGCTTGCTCCATCTGTCTGACTCCGCCCTTCCTTTCCTACCTATTCTGATTCCTCTGCCTACCTTTTCTACGGTGCTTGTCAAGAGCCAAAACAGCTCCTTTATTTAAAGATTGAGATTCACAGCATACAGAAAGGCATTTCCACATCACCTCCCCCTTTCTGTCTAATCAAAGAGGAAGGTTTTAATTTTAACATAGCAAAATTACATATAACAAAATATCCATCAAGTAAGAATTACAGTTATAATATCTAGTCTATTTGTATTTAGTGAAATTAAAGAAAAGATTCTTATTATCTACCTTATCTTTATGAATCTAAAGTTTCATATCCAATTTACCTGTTAAATGACTAAGAAAAACTATATCCATAACTATCTAATCTTCAACTACATCAAAGACCACAGAAGGATATATTTACTCAAGTAAACCGGAAGTGCAAGTGACTTCTAAAATCTAGAAAGGACAGAGATGACACCTATCTGCTGGGACAGTCACCCAAAGTTCCTTTAGAAAGTTGGGGCATCCATCTTCAGCCTACAGGCCTAGAGTCTCTCTTCATTTCAGTGAAGCAGGAAATCTTTTCTGTCCATTCTGGTATAGTTCATCAGTCACTTCGTCTTGCAGTTTTCTCTGCAAAGCAGGAACCTGAAGGACCGTCTCGGCTTGTTCTGCCAAAGTTCAGAGGTCACCTTTCTATGGAACCTGCATGTCCACTTCTAACAGTATACTGTCAAGCAGTCAATATAAGAACAGGTTCATGTGCATTGGCTAACCAGTGTCACAAATAGACTCCATATGGAGTTTCTTCGATGCCCATTTTTCTCTTGAAGCAAATTGGTGCTGCCAGGAGCAAATCTGTCTCACTGTCCAGAAAAGTCTAAGTTTTTAAAATATTTTAAATGCCATATTCTGTAGGTCTTAGAAGTGTTTGAAGATTATATATCAAATTGAATTATATCTTTGTATGCCTAAAAATCTAGCTAACATGCATTTCTTAATCATACATTATAATTTTAAATCAGTTACATAAGCATCATATCTTAAACAAGAGTAGAAAAACATATACAGCATAAGAGAATTGACCTTCAGTTTGTATAAATAAATCAAAATCCATACCAATGTAAAACATTTTGAGATTAACAGCTGATTTCCTGATCTAAGTAAATTCAATAATCTAATTTTTTAAAAAATTATTTATATACCATATCCCCCTTTTCTTCTTAGAAAGAGATTAACTGACTATTAACCATTTATAATGAAAACAAACATTTATAAACAATATTTTGGGAATTTGGGTATAGTTTTCTATTACTACTTCCTGCTGATTAAGGGGCCTTGAAAATCTCATAAATTCTTGAAACTGGATCATAATCTGCAGCCCTGAAGCTGATATAACCATCTCTTCCCATCAGAGGTTTTTTCAGGGGGTCTTGGTTGATGAAACCATATTTGCCTGGAAGCAATCCAAAGGTTCTCATCTTTTGTGGAAACAAAAGCAGAACTCTTCCAAAGCAATAAATCCTTAGACACAATTTTCAAAATCAAAATACCTTTAAAACATATATTCTTGTTTAACTTAGTAGCCTTTGCATTTGCAATGCATTGTCTTTCTGCAGTTAGCTCATTAACAGTTAAAAAATTAAAAGAAAACACAGTAACAACCAAAATCCAGATTTTGTGTCTAATTTCCATCTTTACATGGCTTATCATATTTTTATTACTCTATTTCTCTTTTTGAAGACTTTCTCTACCTTTTCTCTTTTCCCTCTGAAGCCTATGTACCTTTTATATACATTGTAACCTGTTTACAGGTTTTTTAAAAATCTAAATCTGTTTTTTTGTGAATCCTTAATCATTTTCTAACTAGAAGAGCTTTTTAGAATACTCTCATTCTCTTGCCACATAGTTTTTGCAGAAACAGCTGAATCAGTAAGTTCTCTTAAAGGGACCATGTCTCTGATTGTGGCCAGCAAACAGAGCACGCCCAAGAAAATGCTACTAAGAAACCGTCTTTGTTTCCTTTTCGTTCAAAATAAACAGAAATCTAAAATCAATCACATGCTACTTGAGTCTTCTGTGAGATTTCAGGAACTGGCCTGATCGCAGCTTACAGTGCCTGTCGCCAGTCTGCCGGCACCATTTTGAATGTGACCCAGACGTCAGGCTTCCTTTGTACAATGACCTGCTTCGTATACACAATTTGGAAACTGTCTTGGCTCAGTTTCTATGATCTAGAACCCTTTTTAAACTTTCTCAGGCATTAAGTGGATATTCGCCCTGCGTTGGACACCATCTGTTGCAAGTGGGGTTTCTTTATCCCGGGCGACCAGAGGCCCAGACCCACATACCTGCCATGCCAGACCCCTTAGCAGCCCGCTGCTGCTTCTCAGATGCTTATATTAACTTTATGCTGTTTGGCCTATGGCTCAGGCACATTTCTAGCTTGTTCTTACATCGTAAATCAACCCATTTCTATTTACCTGTCTGCCACATGGCCCGTGGCTCACCTGTGTTCCTTACATGTTGCTCCTTGGGCTTCAGCTTGATCTGCCTCTGACTCCACCCTTCCTTTCCTACCTATTCTGATTCCTCTGCCTACCTTTTCTATGGTGCCTGTCAAGAGCTAAAAGAGCTCCTTTATTTAAAGATTGAGACTTATAGCATACAGAAAGGCATTCCCACATCAGCAAACTTTTCCAGCCAGTTTGGAAATCAATATGGGAATTTCTCAGAAAATTGGGACTCGATCTACCACAAAACCCAGGTATATCAGTCTGGGTCATATACCCAAAAGATGATCAATCATACCACAAGGACACTTACTTAGCTATGTTCATGGCAGCATTGTTCTTAATAGCCAGAAATTGAAAACAACCTAGATATCCCTCATCCAAGGGATGGATGAAGAAAATGTGGTACATGTACATTACATAATGGAGTAATACTCAATTGTTAAAAATAAGAATGACATTATGAAATTTGCAGACAAATAGGTTTAACTAGAAAAAAAAAATCATCCTGAATGAGATAACCCCGACTCAGAAAGTGTGAACTCACTTATAAGTGGACATTAGCTATAAAGGATGACCAGGCTATAACCTGTAGACTCAGGGCGTCTAAGTAATAAGGAGGACCTGAGGGGACACATGGATCTCCCTGGGGAAATAGAATAGATTTCAGGGGTAGATTATCAGCTGGTGATACATGGAACAGGAGAGATCAGGTGAGTGGGTGGAGGGAGAGAGTACTGGGGGACACAACTGGAATCAGAGGCAATTTAGAAAGTGAGGTAGAAACCTAGTACAGTAGAAACTCCCTAGAATCTATGAGGGTCAAGCTACAGAAGACTCCTTGAAATGGAGGACACAGAGACTGAACTTTCCATCTTTAGTAAGCCGGTGAAACTTCCAGTGGAGGGACTAGAACCAGGCGCAAACCCTTCAGCCTATAATTTGTTCTGCCTGCAAAATGTGCCGGGTTAGCAGTGGCACAGAGGTGGTGAGCGTGCCCCAACCAATGGCTGGTCCAACATGAGACCTGTAAAGTATCAATAAAATGGTTCTTAAGGATATTCTGCTACACGGGGAGACAGGAGCCTGGCATAATTGAGGTTATTTTCAAAGGAACTTTTAAGATGGAATATACTAAAATAGGAGAAGAACAGCATGTATAAACATGGAATGAGTTAGGACAGAAAACCTAGAAATGCTCTGTATATCTGGCTTTTATCTCCAAAAGACCCATATGTTAAAAGCTTTATCCTAAATCTATAGTGCCGCTGGAGTTAGCAAAAACTTTTCACAGTGAGATCAAGGGGATATGAGGTCGTCAGGTTTATGCCCTCAGAAAAACTTTGGGAGCCTAATTCCATTCTCTCTCTCTCTCTCTCTCTCTCTCTCTCTCTCTCTCTCTCTCTCTCTCTCTCTCTCTGTCTCCCCAGTGTCCCCCCCTTTCACTCTCCTATCCTCCATTTTCTGGTTCCTAGGCAGTTGTCTCCAGGCTAACTAAAACAGCTAGGCAAGAACTGACCTAGGATTAAGGGAGCCAAAGAGCTGGTCAGCAGGAGGCACTTCTCCATGATCTCTGCTTCAGTTCCTGCCTCCAGCTTCCTGCTTGAGTTCCTAGCCTGACTTCTCTCGAGGAAGGACTGTGACCGGGAAATGTAAGCCAAGCAAATTCTTTCCTCCCCCAACTTACTTCTTGTTAGAGTGTTTGATCACAGCAACAGAATAAATTTAGGGTGATATTCTACACAATCACAAGTACAAAGCAACAGGGTAACAGATCAGGGACTAAAGCCTCTGACACGATGACTGAGCAGAACTACTTCTCTCTATAAACTGACTTATCTCAGTCATGGTGATAGCAAACAGACAGACATAGAATGAAACAGTAAAAGCCCAGCATGACAACCCACATGTGTTATTCTGAATTTCTTTTCGGTGTGGTCCAAAGCTTTGACGTACTGAACTAAAGTTAGCCAGAAATGTGTATTGTGCTCCCAAGGTAAAAGAACCTGGTGCGAGGTGTGTTTTCTCTACAGTGGTTTATCCAAAGCCCACATTTGATCTAGAGCAGATCAATTTACAAACTAGAGTTGCCCTATCTCTCCCCTGCAGAACAAATCATATCATATCAGCATATTCAAATTAACAACTATGGGAAACTTAACAATGGACAAATGGGATAAGTTTGGAAAGAATCATTTCTTGTGCCCCAAAAAGTTGTTTTATACATATTCAACAGCTCATCCCCACTCATGGAGTGTTTTTTAAAGATACAGATACATACATATTAGACCTGTCTCATGATACCCATTATTGTAGGCATGCCTCATTAAATATACAATTCACTAAAGTTAAAGTTGTAGGTTTCCCTCCAAAATCTATGACTTCACTAACCTCGGAGTTAGTTGGGTAGGTTTTAAACTCCAGGCATAATTTTCTTTTTGTCAAAGCCCAATGAGAGAGCTGTTGGTTACTACCAGGGTATGTGAGTCACTACCAAACCCTTACGGTTATGTTATACTGGTTATTTTGGTTTATAGGCTTCATAGCTAAGCAGAATGTTGGTTGCTTCTCTCCTTTGGAAGACTGATGTCCCATGATTATCATAAAAGCTGGTCTTCAGGGAGAAGTCATTTAGATCTGTTCCAGCTCAGGTCCTCTGGGCTCCATGTCTGAAGTAAATGATGTGTTCAGCGTTGGGGACTCGTCTTCCACTTCAAGGAAAACAGCAGTAGCCTGTAATGTTTCATGAGTCTCTTGGACAACCCAAATGAACCAGCACAACCCCTAATTGCATTCTTAAAATGTGTCCTTATACCCACAGATAATCCAGAGTCCCCACCCTCATTCTCCTTGAAATAGCAGAGACCATTGCAGAAATTCACAATCAGCCGTGTAGCCTCTTCCCAACAGATAGATCTACAATACAACTCCCCATCTAAGGCTCAAGTACCATGCACATTGCAGAAGAGGGGGTGAAAGGATGTAAGAGCCACAGGATCAGGGAGTTTGCTGGGATACTGTCTCCTTGCAGTGTCAGAAGCAGCATAAACATGGCTACCTCAAAGAGACAAGAACAAGGCCACAAAGCCTGCTAATATGGAAGGGGGGAAGCTCACGAGGCTTCAACTCTACACGAAGCACACAGGAAATGGAGGTGCACTGATAGCAGAGACAGTCCTTCCCAGGGAAGAGCACACCGGTTGCTCATCTAATACCAATGGCCAGCCCTGTAAACATATGCACACAAGTAACATTACATAGCCTAATAAATTCTCATGACCCTTTCACAGACTCTTGTGGACTCACACAATAGAGCAGGTCACATTTATATATTCAAGGAAAAAAATCAACATAAACGAGGCTATGAATCTGAAGTTGGTAGGGGTAACATGGGGTGTTGATGGAGAAAAAGGAGGGAGCGGATATAATTAGATTATAATCTCAGAAAATAAAAAAAGATTCAATTCAGCTAAAATGGAAAATTAGGACAGAAAATGCATAAAACTGTCTCGAACTTGGACTGAATGAGACTGCTTTCAAGTTGTCAAGTTGTATGGAGGGAGCAAAGTCATAAATTTTGTACCTCTCTTTTAAAAAGACAGGAACACAGTTGGACTGTTATCCCTTGAATGGTCTCATCTTGGTTGATCTGCAGTAATCATAGTGGAGATGATGGATTACACGGAACGAAGCTAATCCACAGCACACACTTACTGACACTTCCTTTAAATGTTTCTTTTCTTAAAGTGAGCATCAACCAATATAGTAATGACTTCAGAATCAAAGTATCTGGCAATAGGCTCTAATCCTATTGGCAGCTAAGTTTAAACTTAAATTAAAACCTCAGTGACCAATAAACCTGAGAGAATTTAGGCATCTTAAAGGCAGAGATAGTCCAGGCCTTCTGTCAGCCATCCCTTTGGGGTCTAGTTTCACTGTGTCGGATTGGATGCTGCCACAGTCTTTATGCTCAAACTAGTCAAATTTTTTTTAGGAGGGAAGTCCATACATAAGCCGTGAAAACAAGTAAGAGTCGGTTTTTATTTCCCTTGAAATAAAATAACTTCACAAAGTTGTCTTGATCTTACGAAACTGTGTTCATATGATAAAGATTTTTAGTGACGTTAAATTTGAGGAAAGGAACATGGGACGTATTTATGTTGAAATCACTGGAAAAGTTTTAAATGGGTCTTATTATCATGAGGAGCAAGAATTATTGAGCAATAATTCATTTATAAGAATTTGTGATCAAAAGAAGACTGTGAGAGCCTCTTCTTCAGTGTAGGACTATCGCACAAATTTCACATAAATACTGGTTATAAGTGACGTTGCCATCATTGGTGTTGCGTTTCCTTGCTAAATTTTTCTTCTTCAATGAAATACGAACTTCTAAAAGTCAATGTGCTGGTTTTGATTTTCTTCCAAAGGCAATGCATTTTAATTATTAAATTTGTTCATATTAAATATGCATTCATCCTAGGTACTTGGCATGTAGCTGTCTTATAATGAGTTAAGTTACAGTGCAATCAGAATCATTTTGTTGACATTTTTTATTCTTGCTATGTAAACCATGGTTGTTGAATTGAAAACATAGTTTATTGAGAAACAAGTCATCAAAATCTACCAAAATAAAATTAAATTAATAAAATTGACTCATGTGATAAAATCGTTAAAGCTATTTTATCACTAAAATAAAACAATTCTACTTGTGAAGATAAAAGAAGTTGGTATATGAACCATTGAAAGTGTCTTGATATTGAAAGATGGAATGCCCACATTGTTAGGAAAAACAGAGTTTGACTTTGAATTTTGTCTATTGTATGATGTTGGGCTAATGAAAGTATCTGCATTGTATGTATAAAGTGGGAAATAATTTTGTATCCAGTGGGAAGCAAATCTCAACATCCACTTCGACTCTAAATTTTTATAATTGCATTTAAATGCTTTTCTAAAAATATCTTTTAGGTCTTACAATTAGCCCTCATCATTTCCCTAACCCATCAGTCCCATTGTCTAACAGAAATTTCTGAATCATTTAGACCTTTCATTAAGAAAAGAAAAACTGAATATAAATTGCTTATTAAGCTCTGAGTAGAGGCTACAGAGCTTGTGACAATGGCATTTTCTTTCTGGGAACTGAAAAGTGTCTCATTGCCTCTTCTCAAGGAAGGTGGCATGCTGGAGCTAACCAGCCAACTTTTGAACTTTAGGAATTCCTTCATTTGCAGCCCCCTACAGAGGAACATAGCAGCCTGCGCTAGGAGACACTGAGCAGAACACCTGTACCTGCTAACACCCGTGGTGAAATAGAGTGCATGTGACTGCATACACACGGACAGGTTTTGTGTTATCTCATGTAGTCCACTGAATATGTAGAATCTGTAATTTTGAGGAGCAGGAAGCAGATAGAGGGCACACATATTCTAAATGGATCTTTAAATTCAACCCCAGGTAAGCTTTTGTCAGTCAAGTGTCACAAACAATGCTGTTTGAATTGGTGCCATCACTGTGCTGACATTTTCAATTTAAGGCTAAAGGTGGTGAAATCCGTGTTTGGAACTTTTGCAGACTGAGTTTGGATGGTGTAGCCAGAAGTTTTTCTGTCTTGCCTGGGTCCAGGGTCCAGACAAATCTCTCTCATCTGAGGTCCACAGCCACTTATAAAATAATTACTCAGATATTATGTTAATTATAAACTATAAACCCTATATGGCTCAGGCTTTTTTGTTAGCTAGCTCTAATATCTTAAATTATCCCACTTCTATTAATCTATTTATTGGCTTACCAATACTTTCACATCTTGTTTCTTGAGCAGCTGGGTGCGTCTCCCTAATATGCCTTTCTTCTCCTTATCGCTCTGCTTGAATTTCCGGCCTGACTGTAAGCTATTTTACCATAGGCTAGAACAGCTTCTTTATTAACCAATGGAAGCAACATATATTCACAGCATACAGAAAGACATGTTACATCAGGATGGCCTTCTGTGTTGCTCATGCCTTCAGGAAAAGAAAAATAACAAAACTCTTGTAATTAAGGCAAAATGTGAATAACTAGCTGACTAGACAGTAATCTTCTACGCCCCACACTGATCTCTCTGTCTCTCTCCTTCTCCTCCTTCTCCCTTCTTCCTTCTCTTCCTTCTCCCCTCTTTCTCTATTACACAATACACACATACACACACACATACCTTTCTTAAATATGAGAATTTTGGTATATTAAAAAAATAATGGAAAATTTAATATGTTTTCACATGCCTCTGAGCTTTCCATTACTCAGCTCAACACAGAAGAATGCTTCATTTCTTCCTAGGGTGTGTGTAGTAGTGCCTTGATGCTGAGTGAAGGGTATGAGAAACCCAAATCTATGTCTCCAAGCTTGGGAGAAGGACAGTGTCTCTGGTTCCCATGACATTAATGCAAAGAAAATTAGTTTTTAACATTATATCATGTACCAGAGTTCATTGCTTCTGTCAAAACAAGTAAGGTCTCACACTTCTTGAAAGTCCAACAAGACTCTAACAGAGTGCTTCTCTCCCTCTCTCATACTCTTTCCCCCCTGTCCCCTATCTCTTCTGGAGATGAGGACGGAATAGAGTTTCTATCTTATTCTGTGAAACAACATCTGGATAAATACTGTCTTAGATTTAAATAAAAACTAAGAATGATATCAACATATGTTTTACATAATTGTTAATATAACCCATTTGGAATAAATGCAAAGATAACTATGCTTGTAATGTGTCACCATGAAAATGTTGAAATTTGAAGACCCAGGGACAACCTTTAAAAAAAATTAGTGTGGGGGAGGGAGTCATGCTCTTTCATAAAACAAAACAAACAACAAAGGACCAAAGTTGATGACTTTGTCTCGTCAAATGACTATGTGAACTATATGACAGATGGTGAAAGTCTGCATCAGGACCACCCCAGGCCAAGCAGAAGCTGGAGCCTTGTGAGAGCATCATGCTGAAGACTTCAGCATCAGCAGACCTACCTATGAGTACTCAAGGGCTGAAGGAACTCATCCCAGATATGAGACAGGCAGAAGGTCACGGAGAATACCGGAAAGACTGATAGTAATCCATATTCACGTGCACATAAGTTAAGACCAAGAGACTGTAAATAGGAGGATGACATGGGATCTATCACACATATGGAGGAGACCTAAACACTGATCTGACAACCAGCAGAGCTAATATGTAATGTCCATTCTGTTCTGCACCTGGGAAAGTAGCACAATACTGAAACCAGGCAGTGGTGTGCTTCAAATCGAGAGTACGTTGGCGAATCTCTTTAATGTCAGAAGTGGGAAAAGATATAACTGAAAAGTAGAGAAAATAGTGCCCCGCTTGTTAATTTCTTCCTGGCCAGTTATTGCAACCGTTTTCATTGTTCAATTCCATCATAATGCGTCCCCCACAGGTGTGACTCGCTCAGAGCAGGTGCCCAGATCCTAGAGTGCAGGCCAAGCATCTTCCCAAAGTGGAACTGGTATTTGTGGTGTTAGCAGTTTGTGTCTCCAAAGGCATGGGATTTCCCCCGATGTTAGCGCAGTGTGAAACAGCAAAGTATCTTCCTGAAGAACCGGTACTGCTGAACCCACACAGCCAACCTGGGCTTCTCACGGCACTAACACCACTCTACAGTTCACATAGCAGAGCGATTGCTGCTCACGTTTTCTCTAGAACAAGGATGTATCTCAACAATTCTCATTCTTCCTTTTTATAAGTTAGAGCAGTATTTAAACTTTCATTTCTATATCTTTTGCTTTCTTGGATTTATCATCTAGGGATTTGTAGGACTGTGACCAGGGACTCAGGTGAACTTCATACAACGCTCACTGCAGCCCTGCGCAGAACAGCCCTGCCCAGCACAGCCCTGCTCACTGAGCCCTGTAAACCATTGCCCTGCTCACTGCAGCTCTGCTCAGCATAGCTCTGCTCAGGACAGCCCTGCACAGCACAACCCTGCTCCACAAAGCTCTCCTAACTGCAGCCCTGCTCAGCACAGTTTGTTCCCTGAAGCACTGCTCAGCACAGCCCTGCTCACTGCAGCTCTGCTCAGCTCAGCCCTACTCAGCACATTCCTCACCACTATAGCCTCCTTCACCTCTGCCCTGCCCAGCACAGCCCTGCTCACTGAAGCCCTGCCCAGTTCAGCCTGCTCACTGCAGCCCTCCTCCACCCAGCCCTGCTCAGCACAGGGATACTGCTCCAATCCCTCAACAAATGCCCAGGCTGAGAAGCTGTCATTATTTTATCTCTGGCACTCTACTCTCATTTCATATTAGCTGAATTTCTCATCCCTTATGATTATTTTCCATTTGAAAGGCTCAAAACACAGTTAATGTTTTATGGCAGAGCTGTATCCAAGTACCATATTCCTAAAAATACAGTGATATTAATAATGTAGGACTCAAGATAGGCCATTTATTAATTTTTATTCCATCTATTTAATCAATTTATAAAACAAAACAAATCAGTTTGCATCCACAACAATGAACAGCAGGAAAACGAGAGGAAGAAGCAGTTCAGGCTAGTGGAATTTGCTGGTAGGAGGCCCCTCCTCTGTGGGAGTCTTTCTCTCTACAGTGGGTGGTCCTCTTCACTGGGGCTGTTGTGGCCTTTGAGACAGGTTTCTCTGCTGTCCCCACTGCTCTGACATCTAGTAATTCATCATTTCAAATATCATTCTACCTTTTTCTTTCTTTTTTTTTTTCTGAAAGGACAGCCTTCCTACAGAATATAAGAGCGTGACATCACCGTTCCCAAAGTCTTACGGTTTCTGGATCTTAGTTAAGATGGTTTCCACCTGTTGAGGAGATGTTAGAGCTTTCATGGGACTTCCCATCCCATCATCTGGATTAGGCTCCTCAAACACCTGAAGGCAGATACAGTTCTCAAGTCCTTGGGTGTTTAGGTGTATCTGGGCCTTGAATCATCATGGGAGATGAAAGCATCATTGAAATTGTAGATCCTGGACAAACAAGCATGGCTGATGTGCATCTGGTGAGAGACACTAGGCTAATGAAGCTCCCATTGAGACCCGCCGCAGCCTATTTCCCTGGATTTTAGCTTTCAATTCTAGAGGCAGGTCTGAGTTCTTCTGGAATATGGGGAGCTCTAGGATGAGTCTTACTGTTTTTAAAGATGCTGGACACTTACACACTGTTAAAAGTACTTTTCAGTATTACAAAAAAAACCCCTTTTTATTTGACCCCACTCTGGTCATTTTCCCATTCTTCTAATTAAATATTCCATGTGCTTATTTTTTTCCTGCCTGAAAAATCATAGTTTATAAGAAGACTAAATTTAAATACATAATCTCTTGCCTCTAGCCCTAGAAGAAAAAAATAAATGAACTCATTAAATATGTCAGTTCAGGCAGAGAAAGTCTCATCGTTTATTTAAATTGTTCTGTTGAGACTAATGATATTTGATGCCCATAAAATATTGATATTTATTCGTGATGGCGAATACTTTTGAGTTCATTGGAGAATGTATAGAACTTCAGAATGAGCATTATAATTGCTTAATTAAACACAACATTCGAGACAAATGAGGTAATTAACTTGAATGTGTTTAACACTTCCAGCTAGTAAACATGACTTAAACATCCAACAACAGATACTTTAAAGCATCAGCATCCTGCCAAACACTGCTTTATAAAGTGTATATTAAGATACCAAGTGCTTATTCCCGTGGTGCAGAAACAGTGCCTGAATTTCTTTATGAAACTGACCTCTACTGTCGTGTTTATTGAAAAAAACTAAATATCAAGAATATATAAATACATTTTTATTACAGTGTTTATCTATAACTTATCTGCTTTCTCCTGATGCTTCTAAAAGGCACACCATGGAAGCATGGCCCCAACATGTAAACCCTATGAATATTTTTTGTATAAGTTGTTAAATGGTTTCAGTGAAGATTACTTAGGCTGAAGAATTTCATTGTTTATATTAGTCAAGGTTCTCTAGAGTGTCAGAACTTATAGAATGCATGTACATATGTATGTGTATAAAGGGGGTTATAGAATGACTTACAGGCTGTGGTCCAGCTAATCTAGCAGTGGCTGCCTGTGAACATAAAGTTTAAGATCCCAGAAGTTATTTGGTTCACAAGGCAGTGCACCTCAGTTGGTTTTCAGTATTTGCTGAAATCCCGAAGAGGTCGGCTTTAATGCCAGTGAAGAGGTTGTCTTGCTCAAAAGGTGGGAGTAGGCAGGTAAAGAATGAAAGCCTCCTTCTTCTGTGTCCTTATATAGGATTCCAGAAGAAGGCAGGGCCCAGATTAGAGGTTGGTTTTCCAAACTCAAAAGATCTGGATTAAAGATGTGTCTTCCTCAAAGATCCAGATTAGAAGTAGATCTTCCTACTTCAAATTGTGCAAAAACCACTCACAGGTGTGCCTGTGATTAGTTAATCCCGGTCAAGTTGAAAACCAAGAATAGCCATCACATCACCCTTGAAATGTGTTTTCTTACCCAGAGTATTCACAGGTAAAATTGAAAATGCAAATGGAAAGATTTCGAGGACATGAGTCCTAGTTTAAGCCAGGGGTTCTCAGTCTGTGGGATGCAGCCCCTTTGGAGGTCATATATTGGATATTTACATCACAATTCCTAACAGTAGCAAAATTACAGATATGAAATAGCAACGGAGTAATTTTACAGTTGGGCGATGTGGGATGTCTTTCTGTATGCTGTGAATACCATTCGTTAATAAAGGGACTGTCTGGGCCTATGACGGGGCATCTTAGAAGGATGTGTGAAATCTGAGCATAGATAAAGGGGAAGGAGAGCAGAGTCACAAGAGACACTTCAAGCTGCCACCAAAAGAGTAATAAGTAAAACACAGGAAAGCCACAGGACATGTGGCAGGACAGATTAATGGAAATGGGTTGAGATAAGACGCAAGAGCAAGCTAGCAATATGCCTGAGCCATAGGCCAAGGAGCATGTAATTAATATAAGCTTCTGTGTGTTTCTGTGGGTCTGGACCATGGGCTTCATAGGCCAGAAACTTATTAGCACAGTTGGGGGTCACCACAATGTGAGAAAGTGTATTAAAGAGTCACAGCATTAGGAAGGTTTAGAACCACAGCTCTAAGCAGTCCGAGACAAAGATTTAACTACAAGTCGCTCGTATGAGATACAACTCTAGCGAACAGTAGTAGATGGGTGGAGAAATATAGGAAAACACCAAATGTGCACACACAGAGCGTGCTTTCAAAGTGGCTAACCCAACTATGGTTTACTCGCTGGGGACCAGTGGGATCAGCAGAAAAAAATAAAAAACAAAAGATTCAATAACAGACAAATGAACGTAATAGCCACTCTAACAAATATATGGGAGAAGTTAACTAATCCTAAATAATTAGAGAAATGCAGATCAAAACTCAGCTAAGAATCTGTCTCTTGTCAGTCAGAGTGGTTATCATGGAAAAGGTTCACAGAACAACAACTCTTGGTGTGGATCTAGAGGAAAAAGGATCAACTCTTACAGCCAGTTGGTGGGATGAAAGTTAGTACAACCACCATGGAAACCCAGAGAGGCTTCGTTAAAACCGACATCTAACCCTGCCGTGTGGAGGGGAGGAAACAATGGCAGTTCTAAAGAGATACCTGCACACTATACTTACTGTGACATTGTCCATAGTCGTCAAGTCATGAGCCTTGGTGTCTACCAGCATAAAATGTGCTGTGTGTATATAACAGATGTATTAAGCTATATTGACCTGGACCAGCTAGTCATTCTTTAGGGACAGGTGGTTGACAGGGAGGACCAGAAAATGAAAAATATAATGAAGAAAGGAAATCTGGGTCAGGAGGTCTTGCACAAGCTGTGTCCTAGGCCAAGCAAGTCAACTTAATAAAACATGTAGTATGTTAAGTTAAAAATGATCAGAAAATCTGTATACCATGAAGGAAATTAAGTAAGGCAGTGATGTGAAATAATGAAGCATCTTTGGGACACCGTGACATTTAAGCAATTGACTCAAATTGGTGAAGGAATGAGATCTGGAATGCTCTGTGGGAAGAGCATTCAGCTATCAGCAGAAGCTGCGGACAGGTCCTAAGGAGACCAGGGTAGCTAGTAGGATTTGAGGACACAGCAAGGTCCCTCATAGTGCCTTTCAGAGCACTCTATGAGCTGGGGCTTTTCACCACCAGTGACATAGGGCAGTTTACTGCAGAGAACTTACAAACTCAAATAGGGTTTTTAAGAGTCCATATTTAACATTAACTGCTATACTTTTGTAGCATGAAGACCCACTTTGTAGAAAAGATTCTGTTGATTTGTTTTTAAGTATTTTGTTGAATATTAATCAATGCAAATAAAATATTTAGATCAAATGCACCCACATTCCCTTCCAGTTTTTCCCCCCAATGCCGTATCACTTTTCCTTCCCAGCTTCTTAAGCTCTCTTTCATACACAGTGAGTCCATTTTGCTGCCCAAATGTACCTGGGTGTGGTACTATGTGCTAGGACAAGGGCAGCCTCTCCTGGAGGAAAACTGACCTTTCTTCCATCAGGAATCATCAATTGCTCCTCCAACAGGGTGGTAATTCATGAGTCCCTCCTAACCATGCTGGGAAGAATGCTCAGTCTTGCACAGTGTAGTGTGTGCAGCCCCAGCCACTGAGGTTTCCTATGTGTAAATGCACTGTCATATCTGTAAATACTGCTTTGCTACAGATGCCCACTCCCTCTCGCTCTTATAGTCTTCCCATCCTCTCTTTCATGATAATTTCTAAGCTCTGCAAGTATGGAGTGTGATACAGACGTCCCACTTAGAGTTGAGAACTTTTCTTTAGTCTTTTTTTCTCTGAATGCTGACTGTTTATGTTTCTGTGACAACTATCATCTTATCCAATAAGAAGCCTTTTTGATGAGTGTTGAGGGATGCACTAATCTATGGGTGAAAAGGTAAAAACTTAGGAGGAAGTATATTTCTATGTCTGTTTAGCAGAATAATAGTTCTAGGTTTTCCTATTGGGGAGGTCTATAGTCTAGCTAGCCACGGATTTTTAGCCTCATAGTACCAAACGTAAGTTCCTTCTTGTAGAGAGGCTGTAAAATTCAGTCAGAGTGTCCTTGGTGTTTGGTTTTGAGTCAAGGTCTCACACAGCCCAAGATAGTCTCAAACTCATTCTCTATCTGAGGTTGAACTTGAACTCCTGACCATCCTGCTTCTACCTCCCGAGCTCTAGGCTCTAGGAACACAGTCCTGTGCCATCACATCTAACTCCCAAGAAGGTCTTGTTCCACCTATGTCTGTCCACATGTTCCTTGCGAAAACCACTACACAGCTTTCCTGAACTTGTATATATGGCCCAAATATTTGTCTCTGTGACCATGTACAAACATATGAGGCAAACAGACAAGCATGGATGGCTGTAAGAAATGCTACAGCAGGAAGAGAGATGTGTGACAGTATTCAGTACATCTTCGAGAGATGAAATAAAACTGACATCCCCAGCAAAACACCATGGAGTTGACATAGCATGTCTTAAACATTACCTTTCATGGGGAAAAGGGACAGAAAGATGGATTCAATGGAATGCAATGGGTCATTCTTCAGATGCAGGGCTCAAGCCAATTGAAGGAATTCATGCAGTTTCCTTAGTCAGAGGTGAGTGAGCTTACTGAATTCAGAAGACATTTGAAGACATGGGGCTGAAAACACAATTACCTTCAGGGGTAAATTTAGCTGATACTAATTTTGTCATGAATTTTTTTGGCAGTTTTGACATTTTCACTATAAGATTAACTATAAAATTTAAATTAAAATTTAAAAAGATTAACATGTGGATATTATAAGATAAATTAGGTGGAAATAATGGCAATTATAGAAAATACGACTTGGATGAGTCACTAAGTTTGAAAAGAAAGCATTTTAAACTCTTCACTTAGGAGTTATTTTTTAAGGGAGAACAAAATTTCAGCCTAATTTTTCAAAACATTTACCTTGAAGATCAAAATCACAACACATAGACATTTTTTTTTAACAAACTCAAGAAATGCATGAAACAAGACCTTACTTAGCTCAATAGGTAAACATTGCAGAGATTTTGGTATGTTTACATGGCAAATAAAGCAGCTTGATATGAAAGTGAAGTGAATTCATACATATTTGCTTTTGAAAAGTATTCAAAGCTACAATGGGCAGACATATGTGAGAATGTATCATTAATGTGTTTTATGGAATTTAATTAAAAAAAACAAAGACGTACTAAGAAAAAAGATATACTCTTGAAAATATACAATTGAATATAGCTTTGTTCTTTTATAAATCAATTTCTCTTCCTCCCAGAGTTATATATGCCAATTAATTCTAATTAATTTAATTAAAAACTTTACTTTATATTTACTTAACAACAAGTATTTAATCAAACAATATAAGATTAAGGTCAGAAAAAAACTAATTAAAAAGGAGAAACATATTCCTCCCTTTATGCGCCTCATACTTCTGTAGACCAGTGAGCAAGGCATTAGTTGATCATTTCTAGAATGTTTACTCATCAAACTGTTGTAACCAGAGGCTTTTTTCCTGCCTACCTGTTTTCAAATACCTGTCAGCTGCTTCCCAAATTACCACACAGAGGCTTATATCAATCATAAATGCTTAGCTGGTGGCTTAGGCTTAGTAATAATTATCTAGTTCTAATATTTAAATTAACCCATTTGTATTCATTTCTGCATCTCCTTCTGTCCCGTGGTTTTCCAGTCCTTTGGCATTCTTGCCGCTTGGGCAGATGGCTCACATCTCCTTGGCCTACCCTTCTCTATCCTCTCCTTAGTTTGGTTTTTCTGCCTAATCTTATCCTGCCTGGCAATTGGCCAAACAGCTTTATTATAAAAGAATGAGAGCAACACATATTCACAATGTACAAAAGAATCATCCCACAGCATTTCCTCCTTTCTGTACAATCAAAAAGGAAGGTTTTTTTTTTTTTTACTGTAAGATAGTAAAATTATATACAACAAAACAGTTATTATGCAAGAATTATTATAATCTCCAGTCTATTTGTATTTGACAAAACCAGAGGAAACATTTATTTTATTTATCCTATCTTGGTGAGTCCAAAGTTTTATATCTAATTTACCCTGCCATTATAACTAAGAAAAATTGTGACTATCTAGTCTTTAACTCCATCAAAGACTCCAGAAATATTAAGTGTTACCCAGTGACAGGAACATTATGCTGCCTGAACAGTCACCCAAAGCTTCACTGTGTTATTGGAGCAGCCATATTTGGCTACAGGCCTAGCATATCTGACAGAATTTCCTGTAAAGAAAATGACTGTCCTATCTTGTCTTGGCAAAGTTGGCAATTGACTTTTTCTATGTCCTGCTTATCCAGTTTGAACAGCATACTATCAGCAATTGAGGCAAGGGCAGTTTCTTTGCCCACATGGATTGCTTTGCCAATAATAAAGCAAACTCCATATGAAGTATCTTTGGTGCCTATCTTCTTCTTTGAAGTAATTGATGCTGCCAGGAGCAGTTGTATCTCAATGTCAAGAAAAGTCTAAGTTATTAAATCATTTTAAATGCTATATTCTGTAGGTCTTTGAAGTATTTAAAGATTACCTATCTAATCCAAATATATCTTTGTATACCTAGAAAACCTAACTCACATGACTATAAGTTTGACTACTGTAGATTAATAATTATACTCCGTGTTTCTTAATTATACATTACATTTTTAAATAAGTTGCATAAGCATCATACCTTAAACAAGAGTAGAAATAAACATACAGTACAACAGAACTAATTTTAAATTTTCATCAATAAACTAAAATCCATACCAATGTAAAATATATAAGATTAACAGTTGTTTTTTTTGATTAAAATGGATTCAATGATGTACCCTTGTTTCTCATCCTAAAAATCACCCTTTTCCCCATCATTTCTATATTATATGCCCCCTTTAAAAAAAGAGAGATTAACTATGACCAGTAACAATTTATTACCAAACCCCTAAACAAAGACAAACATCCATAATACATTTTGGGGGGATGTGAGTTTAGTTCTCTAGACTACTTTCTGATGATTGGGATGCTGGTTATAATTTTGGATCCTGGTAAAATTTAGGATAATTGATAAGTCTTGGCTGTAATATTTTGTGAGGCTGGATCATATCAGCTAGCAATCTTAAAGCTGTTTTGGATGTTGGATCATCTGGGCCATTTTTATTGGTGTCTGGTTCCCTTGTTTTGAAAATATATAAACTTTTAAAGGTAACATACATATTTGTATTAATACAAATAGAAACTGTGCATTGTATACAATCCAATCAAAGATAATTTTTTTGTTTTATGTTTGTGTAGGTGAAATATACATTGCATATCCTGTAGTTGCTTTGTGTTTATTTTCCAATGTCTGAATTCAGGATTTCAGGAGGTCTTCCATGATTATACCTAATCATCTGTAACTTTGAATGAATCTACAGACTTTGATTTCCTACAAAAATAAAAGCAAAACCTTTCCCCCAAAGCAACATATCTTATGACTCAAATTTTGTGGTCAAGATATTTTTAAAATATAGAGGTTAGTTTAATCTAGCAGCTTTTATAATTAAATGTCTCATAGAAGTCAAAAAATTTAAAGACAATACAATATATATATTCCAGATACTCTGTGTGTTTTCATCTTTATGTGGATTATCACAAATTTTATTACTCTATTCTTTTTTAAAGGACTTTACTTTAAATCCGTGACTATCTATATCCTATCTCTTCTTTCTCCAAGCCTACACATATTTTTTTTTTTTTTTTTAACATACTGTGACCCGTTTAGAGGCCTTTCATCTGAAGCTGTTTCCTGATGTGGGAATGTCTTTCTGTATACTGTGAATATCAATCTTTAAATAAAGGAGCTGTTTGGCCCATGACAGGCACCATAGAAAAAGTAGATGGGAGAATCAGAATAGGTAGGAAAGGAAGGGCAGAGTCAGAGACAGACCGAGCCAGCTGCCCAAAGAAGAAACATGAAAGGAACACAGGTGAGCCACTGGCCACGTGGCAGACAGATTAATGAGAATGGGTTAAGACGAAAGAACAAGCTAGCAATGTGCCTGAGACATAGACCAAACAGCATGAACTTAATATAAATGTCTAAAGCATTTTGGGGGCCTGAGCAGTGGCGGGCAGCTAAGGGATCTAGGGCTGCAGGTCTGTGGGTCTGGACCTTTGGCCACCCGGAGCCAAGAAACCTCTTTGCAACAGTTCCCATTGTATATCTTTAATCATTTTTGTCTGTACAAGCAAAAGCCCTAACCCTTCCAGGAGCTCTGTACCATGGCTTATGTGAGACGGGGAGAATCTGCCCCATGCTGTATGTAGCTCAAGCCCACATGCTGTGGCATCTCTATAACCATAACACACATGAGAGATGCAACTAGAAAGCTCTTCTTGGATCCATTTTTGTGTGTCTATGGTCCTTAAAAAAAAACTTTTTTAGGTTTTATGTGCATGTACATGCCCCATGCTGGGCACCATATGTAATCAGAGGCTTTTCTCCTGCCCACTTGTTTTCAAATACCCATCAGCCACTTTCTTAGGCACAGCTCATGTCTTCTCAACCTGCTTTTTCCTTCTTCCCCTCATTAGCTTGGTGTTTCCACTTAACCTTATTCTGCCTGATTATCACCCAAACAGCTTTATTATGACCAATGAGAGCAACACATATTCACAACATACTGTTCATCTTATCAGATTTGGGTCCCTATACTCAGGAACCTTCTCCCAGGATGGCAAGATGCATAAACAAGTTATAAGCCTCTTGCCTTGTGTGTCCTGAGAACCAGGTTCTGACAAACTTTCACAAGTAATTCTAATCCTCCTCTTCTGCCTGTCACTGCCTGATGTAGTTTCCCTTCCTAAACTAGGGTGTCTTGCGTCTTCTGCCAGTGACCATAAAACTTCAGGCAATCTGATTTGTTTATCTGAACATAGAGTAAAATCTCAGACCCTTTGTATTTCTTGACAATGTAACATTGGAATGACAGATTCAAGTAGGTCATTTTTTTTTTCTTTCAAGTATTGTCTTTCACTAAGCACAACAGTTTCCTTAGGCCATTAGCAACCCTCAAATTTCAAATATACATTCAGAATTTTCTGTTTCTCCAGATTAATGGTTTTCAGATTAAAAGCCACACTGATCCAGAACTGGGAAGGCTGGAGGCAAGGATAGCATAATACACAGAGGGTTCCTGGTCTACAGAAACCCTGTCATACTCTGCTTCTTTGAGAGGATTCTCCTAACCATGCTGTGGTGACTGAGAACAATTCAACTAGTAGAAATTGATACCTGTGAAAGGTTAACTCCCAGGGTTGGATTCACTGGGTTCTTAAAGGACCATAGAAAAAGGGAGATGATTTGCTTATTTGTAAATGTTAGAAAGAATCCGCTCATAAACAGTGTGTTTAGGATTAGTTAATTTTTCTTGAGGAAAAAACCCTCATAACAGAGCATACCAATTTCTGTTTTATTTACATCCACTGTAAAAAACATTTCATAAAGGTAGGCATATTAGAAAAAAATATTCTGAAGTACTTTAGCATTGAAGCTTTAAGGTTTTGTAGACTAGAGTATTAAAATATTTACATCCAGTTTGGATCTTTCCTGTAAAAATGAGAATATATTTTAAAGGCAAAACCTACAAGGGTAGTGACACAGAAGAACAGATCACAGTGATTAACTCCTAGAAAGCAGAATGAACACAAGACAATGTGTTAATTTGCTTAGTAGACCTGAGAAAGCTAAATCACCAACTTCAACTCAGGAAAAAGCCCATCTTTGAATCTTAATCTTTGCTGCCAGCTTGATTATATTAAGAAGCAGCTAGATGACTAGCAAAGCACACCTCTGTAAATATCTCTGAGTCCTTGCGACTCTGACATAATGGATGACTTATTCCATTGATGTACCCATTTATAGCATGAAGCACTATTAGTAAGAAGTCATTGGAAATGGAGCCTAGTGGGAGAAAGGAGGTTACAGATGATGTGCCCTTGGGCCCTGTATTGTGTCCTGGCCACTTTCTCTCTGTTCTCTCTGCTTTCTATCTACCATGACATGAACAGGCTCCATGTGGCTCTGCCGCCATGATGTTACATTTTTCCACAAGCCCAGAGTCAACTGAGCCAAGAAATAAGGCATGAAGTCTCTGAGATCATAAGCCAAAATAAACAATACTTTCCCTTTCTGAGTTGTTTCTGGCAGTCATTTTGGTACACAAAAGTCAATTACGAACCATTTTGATAAAGGGCTCAAAAACAATAAAGACATCTGAAGAAATAGTTCGAGTATCACCCCACACTGGAGGTGTTCTGCCTAAATATAAAATAAATGTCTAAAAGTTGCTTTTGAAGGTGTCTCCTGGTCTGTTCCATTCTCTCAGTCTCAGAAAGCTGGCAGGCAGAGCTTCACCCTTCCAGACTCCTGGGTTCAAAGATCAACAGGAGGATGTGTCATGAGTCTCACACCAGCACCGAATGTCATTTAAACAAAGACAACTGTGTTTTTAAGGGAACATGTTTGGTCAACTCCATAAACATAAACGACAAAAAAATTTTCTGAAAAGTTGAATGTGAAGCATGAAGAGCTAAGGCTGGAAAGCTGAAGCTAGGGGAAGACTGGAAAATGGTGGGAACAGGGAGAGGCTACAAGAGCCAGAGGTTGGGGAGGATCAGGGAATTCTGGATGAGAAAATGTCCATGAAGAGTAAAAAGTGAAGAGAACAGAAACTGATACCAAGATAGTTCATGCTGGTATTGCAGGAAAGCCTCATGTGTGCCGCCATTATGAGATGGCACATTCTAACTGTGTCACGAGTCTGTGCCCTTTAACCCTGTGGTGCCTGGATAAGATGAAAATGTTTTTGAATGCCACAAACAGCTCACAAGAGCATACAGAGTGGTCTCCTTTTCTTGCCCAGCCTGTTCGCCTGGCATTTCTTCTGCACAGTAGGCCTGAGAGATATTTTATCTTGGATAAGGTACGAACTCAGTGCACTAGACTATCATACTGACCATTAACTAGTTAAAGGGCCCCTACGGACTCTTTCAAAGCTAACGGAATCATAGAGCCTGCTCTGGTGTGTTTACATTCCCCAGATCTGCTGTGGTAATTTACCCCTTCCCTGCAATACTAATGTTGTTCCCCACAGCTATATAACCCACTAAGGAGGCTACAAGGGACTTAGAACTAGAAAGAGAAGCAAAAGAAATATTAATATTCAGGCTACTGATTATTTCTACGAGTCAGCAGAGTCAACAAAGACACAAGCCCTTTGAAGCACCAGTTCTTCATCTGTTTAGTAAGTTCACATTAATCATTAAAATAAAACGTATACATTTACAACTGTTTGTAAGAATTGTCGAACAACAAAACAATTTTGTGAGCTACCCATTCTATTCTTATACTGTCAAAAAACCCAACAAGACTACAAAACATGACACTTTCTTATGTTGTAGACTCTACAATTAAAGGAAATAATTCTGAGTAGAAAATAATGATTGAAAACTTTATTGGTTTTTAGTTTTACTAAGAAGAATTTATTGACAATCAAGGAATATATCATATGTGTATAAATATACATGTGAAAATTCTCATATAAACACATGTGTACATTACTGAAACACACATGTACACTCACATCTTCCATTACTGTGTTAGCATCCCTGTGGATATATAGGGATTTTTTTTATCATCTGTAGTGAAATAGTGTATATTTAATAAATTAGTCTGGAATATCAGAGGACAGAATCACCCACAGCTAAGCCCTGAAAGCCAAGCAGGGGTGGTGTATGCCATTAGTCCCAACACTTGTCAGAGACAGGAGTATCTCTGTGAGTTTGAGGCCAGCCTGGTCTACAAAGCAAGTTCCAGAGCAGCCAGGACTGTTATACAGAAAACCCTGTCTTAAAAAACAAACAAATAAATAAACAAAAAAGACTGGATACCAGGCTCTGCCCTCTGATATTCTAGACTAATTTTGTTAAATAAGCAATCACCATAATCATCAGACACTGATTATGTACAGAAAGCAATAGAAGATAATGCTAAACAGTTTAAGAGAAACAGCTATAAGGAAACCAAATATACTTGGGAGTTATAAATTGCCTAAATTATACATAACTTATTTGCTTAAAACTTAATTTGTATTATACATTTAGACCATTTTTCATCCTAACAGGGTGTGCATTTTTACCATTATCTTTGAGAGTTATTTTCCTGTGTTCAACTCTTGCTATGGACCAATACTGTCAATGTTGGGCTAATAGATATAAACTTAATTGCTCTGGCCTCTGCGTAAGCACATAATTACCCGATTAGAAAGAGTAGCAGCTCACTGGGAAGGTTCGGTCTCTAATGACAAATCTGTTGTGTTTTGCAGTGAATTGACTCAAACACCAACATAGCTCTCCTTAAAAGTGCTCAGAGAGACTAAAGTCCAAAGGAACATGGGTATTGTTTATGCTATCCTGTTAGAAATCATGAAATATTTGTCAGAAAATATACTCCTGTATACTTGACAATCACCTGGGAGATATTTGACCACAGCAAAGGCACTTCTCTCACTTCTTCCTGGTGACAAGTTTTGTCAATGCCAGGAGGAGATGAAATTTCCAAGGAATAATCCTGAAATGGGGAGAATAATCCCAAAATGTTGTATATGAGCATTAAAATGATCTCATATCAAATAAAAAATAGAATGGTTCCCCAGAAAAAGATGCAATTATTTTCTCTAGTCATTTACAAAGAAATATAAAAATTATATTTGAGTATGATGTAAATAATGACAAATACATTAATGACTGGATCTGATGTAAGATGAGCGTATAGACTGGAGTTTCATCAAGAGAAGGCAATACCTTACATATGTAATCATTGAGGGTAAAATTATCAGATAAAGCTATCAGTCATCCCTCAGATCAGGAGAGGAGAGAGGGGAGGGATGGGTGACAGTCATTTCAGCTGCAGGCTGGTCATCTGGAATGTAACACCTGGAAACTCCTGGCAGATCCTCATGTTGTCACAGCCCATGATTTTCTCTGCTTTCCAAAATTCATGTAACTGACATTTAAATGAGACCCTATTGGCAGAGGAAAATGGTAAACATCTAAGATGTGAATGCACAGTGATAAGTTACAATCAACACAAAGACAGATTAAATAATATCTGGCTTCAGCCTGGTGGTCCGTGGGCTTCCAAACATGGCAGATTTTCTGATGGGGATTGAGCAGCATACATAATAAACTATAATAATTTCTAAATTCAGAATTTTGCCTACTTGAAAATTTGGGTAATATTTAATGTCAGCTCAAAACAGAAATATTGTAAAACAGTCTCTACTCTCATTTGTAAACACCAAGCACTAACACATCCCAGCATATCCCTCTGATCTATCAAGACAGAACTAGTCTTTTTAATGAAAAAGTTATAGTTATAAATAGTAAAATTCAATTTCTATTTTCTCTCCCCATCTAAAATTCTCATTCACCAAATATCTCTCAAAATTATGGGCAAATAAAATCATCCTTAGTTGTACTTTTCAACCTCAAAGGAGTCCCCTTCAGAAAACATGAATTATGAGCTTGATGCCAGTAAATTCTCTGTCTGCCTGCCCTTTTCTTGTATGTTTAACAATTACAAATTCATGCAAAACTCACCAATTGCCTCTACATCCCGACAGCCTGAGTTGAATCCCACATGTTATCACTTGCTACCTATACAGTCTTGACACACACCCACAGATGCACATGCACATATGTTCAAACACAAATGTACATGCATACATGCACAATATATACATGCATACACATGTGTACATACACACATACAAACATCTTTGTGCACAAATACTCACACCAGTACATATAGGCACATACATATGTGTACACAAACATGCATGTGTGTGTACATATACTAGTAGGCTAAGTATAATACTCTCTCACCCAAGATTTATTTAAAATAATGCCATTGCAAAAAGCAAAGATATAGTTAAAATCAAAGAAAATCAAAGAACAGATGATGATAATAATGGTGGTGATGATGATGGTGATGATGATAATAATGGTGGTTTTGATGATGATGGCAATGATGATGGTGATGGATAGTGATGATTATGATGTGGTGATGATGGTGGTTGTTGTAATGATGGATGGTGGTGATGGTGGTGATGGTGGTAATGATGGTGATTATGGTGATGGTGATAGTGACTACTGTTATTTGAGACAGGGTCTTGTATAGCCCAGGCTTGACTGGAACTTACTATGCAGCTGATGATGGTCTTGAATGTCTGATTCCTCTACTTCCACCTCCCAAGTGCTAAGAATACAGGCACGGACCAACCCCACCCAGTTCTGAATGCTGTGGTTCTGAGACTCAGGTCAAGAGCTTCACGCATGCTAAATGAGCACTACATTCCCAGCTAATTTTTAAAGAACAAAAATAAACTCATAATTTTTTTATCAAAAATGAATATAACTGTCTATAATAACATAACATGCTTTGTTAAAGGAACAACTTAGGTCCTGGGTTGATCTGAAGCTCATGTTACTGCTATAACATCTCTACTGTTCAATGTACTATTGGTGGCTAGGTCTTAGTATTTCAATGCAAGGTGAATATTCAACTTTTTACTTCACCTACCAATGACATCTAGGCTTGCTGTGAAATTTATTACCAGGTGATGTGCCACCTGTGCCACCTGAATGAACTACAAGTCAGTCAAGGGTCTGGAAATTAAGAAAGACACAAGAGAGGGGGTCACTCTTGAATGAAGAATGCCATTTATTGAAGTTTGCGGGGGGCTTTTATACCTCACTGCTATGCTGACCTATCTTAACCCTCAGCCTGTGGTTACTTGTTTTACAGCCTCTACTTCCCTGTAATTTTCCTCACATCCTGATATGCAGCACCCTGTTGGACAGTGTGTACCAGAGAACAGTATGGAATGTTTCAACAGCAACGGCAAGGCCACTTCCTTGTGACTTACGTTACCATGTATGCCTTTCAGTACTTTCCAGAGGGGACTGAGGGTCTGCAGTCCCTTACAGGGCAAGACAGTAGAGGATGGTACTGAAGACATAGATGCACCCATTCCTGTTTCTTAATGACCTGAAAAGTTTGAGGACAAAAACACAAACTGTGGCCTCTTAAGGTTATAAGAACAATTTTTCCGGTGATGCAAATTCATGCTGTACAATTCTGAATCGAATATTCTCAGTGTTTGATGGACATGAAAAGAAATAGGATTGGCAGCCCCATTTGGAGAGAAATCATTCTTCCATAATGGATTTTGGCAAGATAAAAACAATTTGTGAACACTGGTGAGGGAGCCCAGTCCTCAAATGATGCTCCAAAAGCTTTTAAAAGGACATATGAATGTATTAGTGATTATTACCAGCCAGCAGGTGTCTTACTTAGTAATATGAAATACTTCATTTAGAAGAATGTATGTTAAATGCACCGAAACCCTGCAGAAATGATTCCCTTTATTCATTTTCTTCAAATATAAGTATTTCAAGATTTTACATTTGGGTTTTGCCTTTCGGAATCTGTTAATGGACAAAGTTATTAAAACTGACTATAGAAAAGCAATCTACCTGTATCATCTCAAATGCAATGGTACCATCCCAAATAGAAAGAGGCAAGTATCTAAGTCCTTAATTGAAATTTGTGCACCTTCTCTCTGGAATGCAACTAAATGAAGAGTTCTTTTAGAACAATTCATTTAGAATCATTAATTTCATACCAAAATGAGATGTGTATCCATTAATACAACACATTATTAAAAGATAACTGTTTTTTAATTAACCTACAACACCTCCTTGGCATCTCACTGTAATGAGCCTCATCAGGGTGCCCTAAGGCAATATCCTGGCTGACCTTGTCCTGTAAGCTACAGACTGTTCTTTCTCTAAATGAGTTCATCTGTACTGATCGTGGTTTGATTATTTATTTAGAATCTAATAGATTTTTAATAAACCTTAGACCTCAAGCACAAAATAATGTAATAAAAACACATGCATTATGGAACAATTGCCAAAAAGCAAAAACCACAGGCTAACCCTCCATAGATGAGAGTCAGTGTGTCACCAAATTTCTTGGTTCCTTTGACAATAGAATCTCTAGTTTTATTTATCGGTCTTGTTTCTGTTCCTACATTAAAGCTTCCTGAGCATAGCATTATAACATGGTGATGGCTGTCCTCCAGTTTGGGGGAGTGGCTGTTCCATGTGTCCTGATCTTTGTGTAGAGAGGGGCAGCTTTTTTCCACCACTCCTGTGTTTCTGGCACCTTGTCTCTCTAAGGCTGGTGATTCCCTGTCATCATCAGAACAGGGTCCCTGGTGATATGGTTTTGAGTCCTAAAAACAACTCGTGATTTCCCCCTGTACATTCCCAAACAGCAAAGCAGATAAATTCTCCTTCCTGAGATGAGATGAAATAATTTCTATTATGGAGCAGTTATTTAAATGGAATTTCATCTACTAGCATCCCACTTTCAGTAGATGAGAATAGGATTTTTGAGCAAGTTGCTTATTATTCCTTCTGAGAAAATCAATATCCTATTTAGCCCCCCAAACCAGAATAAATTAGAGCATGTCATTACGAGTGAATTTAGGTTTTAAAAGGAGTAAAAGATAATGATATTTGCCTTATTCTGAGCACACTCGGTCTTTGCTAAGATGAAGGAGCAGAACTTTGACAAGATGTTCTTCATGTAGTGTGATTGTCTTGTTATTATTTTATTTATTTTTGGTTGTGTGTTTGCATGCAGATTTGGATATGCAACACATGTATGCAGTCCCCTCAGAAGCCACAAGAGCATGTCAAATCTCATGGGACTCGAGTTACAGATGATTGTGAGCTTCCATGTGGGTGCTTTGGAACCAGATCCAAGTCCTTTGGAAGAGCAACTAGTGCTCTTAACTGTGGAGGCATCCAGACCCTTTGCTTTCTGTTTTTGAGAAACAGGTCTCTACTTGTGGTAGTTTGAATAAGAAATAGCCATAGGCTGCTCTGAGTGCTTAGTCACAATTTAGTAGCACTGCTTGGGAAGGAATAGGCCATTTGTTCTTGATGGAGGAGGTGTGTCACGGGGAGTAGGCTTTGAGGCTTCAAAAGTTCAACACCAGGCAGAGTTTCACTCTCTGTCTCTGCTTGCTGCCTATGGGTCAGGATGTAAACTCTCTGCTACCATCCTGCATCACCCCTGTCTGCTTCCCACCATGATGCTAATGAACTAACCATCTAAAACTGTAAGCCGTTAGTTAAATGCTTTCTTTTATGAGTTGCCTTGGTCATGGTGTCTCCTTACACAACAGTGACTAGACACCGCTCTTTTAGGACATTCATGGAAATTTAACTACTTGAATTTTTAAAAGAGCTTAATAACTGAGGGAAATGTTGCCCGACTATCTGGATGGACATTCCAAAACTCAGATAAACCAGAAAGTGGAATTAACAGAGACCCCCTGTACTTAGGAAGGCAGACTTCTGGTGTAAAGAGACATTTTCATGGGGTTAGAAGCACCTGCAGGAATTATTTTGTTTCTTGGCCGTTATGCCAGTAAGACTTCTACCGGGCTTCTTTGGAAGAGGATGACAATTATCTGCATTATTCATTTATTTTCCTCTCAGGCCTGGAGCTCTACATTCTAGGTGCTGTGGGAAACACCCCTGGGGCACACGCAGAGAGGGACCTTCAAGGTGGGGGATCTAGGATTTTGACATAACCTGTGCCTAGCTACACCCCAGTCTACCCCACCCCCATCAGACCAGTTATTTCTCATTGCCTAGAAAGGCAGGCACTCAATGTTCTTGCTTTATACATTCACCTTCTCCCTCATATCTCCTTCCTCTCGCCTCCTCCTCCTCTTCTTCCTCCCCTTTTCTCCTACTCCTTCTTTTTTGTTCTGGTTTTCTTTGTGGAAACTACTTTTTTAAAACTCCAACCCATAAAGTTGGCCTAAGATTAGCTGTATCTATTTAAAGTGTACTGCTTGGTGCTATTACCTCCAGCATAATAGATACACCCATCAAGAAAGGAAGCTCAGAGACTGTCAACCTTCCCTTCACATAATTTCACCACTCTCATTTTGTAGAACAATCATAATAATCATTTCACATGCTTGTCTGAGTTCATTTGGTTGGTCTCCTCATTATGAATCATGCTTTTCTGATTCATTATATACCTGATATATTATGGGATGCTAGCCATAGTGGGTCTTCTTTCCTGGGCACTAGGCATTGTGTTATCTACAAACATTATTGAGCTATGGTCTATAGTGCAGTTAAGGTACTTGTCATTGTTTGAAATATGGCTTGATCTAATTCTAATTATTCCCCATTTCTAAAGCAAGGAAGGTCCTCTGTGTACTTGACCCAGTGCCTCATAGATAATTAGGTTTCCTGTCTGTCTGAAAGAATTATATATCACTGTGTCCTATATAAATAATAAATATTATTCCCTCTGGTTTATTGGATAGTTCTTTCCCTGAACAAAAAAAAATGCTCTCACAAACCTGTGCCGTACATAACTCCACTTAAAGCTTGAGCATCAGTCTTGGCATTCTCCAAGGGTCTGTGTATAGCTCCTTTGACCCAGTCCCTCTGGTCTTCTGACCTCTGCTTCACTGTAGCTGAGGAAAATCATCAAACTATGGGTGAAATCTTCTTCACTATTCAATGACATGAAAACTCCCCACGTGGGAAGCAAAGGCTGTCAAGGGCTCACTATCTTCTCTGTGAAGCATCATTGCCTTCCTCCCAAGATACCTAGAGCCTTCCTTGTATATCACCGTGTTGTGATTATATCTACAAGTCAGATTTTCAAATTGGAGGGCCAATCTATGTTCTGTTACTCCATCAGCAATAAACAAGATTGCTGCAGCATCGCATCCAGATTTTGTCTCCCTATTATTTTTTCAATAAATGGTATCTAGGTTTTTTTCCCTTTGCATTTTAGAAATCATATTTCATGACTTTTCATAGTGATTTTGAATCTTGTAGTTGAGGTGTGAGATGCAGATGCATATGTGTAATCTGCACACCTATTCTGATGTGGGATGTCTTTCTGTATGCTGTTAATAAAGGAACTGTCTTGATCTACGGCAGGCATCTTAGAAATAGGTGGGGAAATCGGAGCATAAATAGGGGAAGAAGGAGGCCGAGTCAAGGAAGATGTGGTCCAGCTGCTCAAAAATCAGCATGTAAAAGTAACACGGGCCATGTGGTGAGACAGATTAATGGAAACAGGTTGAATTCAGGTGCAGAAGCTAGCTAGCAATATGCCTGAGGCATAGGCCAAGCATAATGAAATTGATATAAGTGTCTGAGTTATTTGGGGGGGGGGGCCTAAGCAGCTGCAGTCATGTCTGGACCTTGAGACTAGGCCAGGCCGGAAACCTCCTATTACACTCTTCCGAGTGGGGAAGTCCCCTTAGGAAACGAGCACAGGAGACGGGTTCTGAAAATGGTCGCTGGTAGAGGTTCACTGGTCAAGTGGATTTTAATGAACAGAGACAGCAAGCCAATGAGAAAAAGAAACCCACAATAATTGTGGAAATTTCGATCAAAGTGAAAATTCGTGATGGTGATAACATAATGGAAAATTGAATTTTGTGCAGCTTAGGGGATGCAAAGCCATCTGAGACAACATAGTTGTTGAAAGGGTTTCCAGTTAGGAAGGACGGTGACAGGGACACAATGAGACTTGGTCTTGGACAAGCCTTGTTTGAATTGGCTCAAAAGGTCAGTAACTGAGCGCCAGTGGTGGAGTTGATTCAGAGAAATCTTGGATTAGATTTGAGTCATCATGTAAGCCAAAGGCACAGCCGCAGGAAGGCAGTGTGATTTAGGGGCCACGCTATTTAGAAGGAAGAAATTCTAAAGGAAAACAAAGGGAAGCTGGTTAAGTACGTCTCACAAGAATTCATACAAATTAGTGCGAATTGCAGCAAAATAAAATGTTATAAATAATGACAACTTAAAAGGGGGTTATTTAGTCTAGCAAACTGTGGATAATGATTAACCAAGCTGACTCCAATCCCGAGAGACTCATCTTTGGGAACAATAGAGTCAGAGGTGGGAGATCAGCTACTGGGTTGAAAGAAGAGATGTGTAGAGAGCACACGTCAGCAGAATGATTCATAATGGCAGAAAGCTAACCAGCAAATAAGACGAAAAGATGTTTTTCAGTGGTTTATGGGTTTTGTTTTTATTTGGCTTTGTTCCGCCATTCTCTTCCTGGCCCAGCCCTCATCCAGCTATCACTTAGATCAATTGATGACCCCCTGACCCATATCCATCCCTGTTTCCCTTCTAACATGGTGAAAGGATGCTGTGGCTCCCTGTCACAGGGAGCCATTCCCCTGCCCCAGCCTTCCCTGGAGCCCACCTCACCCTGGAAAGATGAGCCAAGGCAAAGTTGCTTGGGAGCCTCTGCCTATGGTGGTCTTGGTGTCTCCTTACCTGTCCTTTCCCCTTGCACATTCACCCTCCTCATCAAATACCAATAGCTTAGCTCTGATGGTCCAGCGACCTGGGATTTTAAGTGCTTCATTATTTCACCTCACATTTACAAGCAAGGAAACAGAAATGATATACAGTTACTAACACTGTAAAACTGTTCGACTTCTTGTAATTCATATTGACAACACAGCAGGATCTACCTCTAGCTAGCTACAGCTTAGCCCAACTGGGAGGACCCCAGTCACCTTCAGTGGGTAGGAATCACACTTCCCTCTTCCGGTATTATATTTCCCATCTGTAGAAAGAGTGATTATAAAAAAATAAATAGTCACAGACTGGATTCTTTCCAATTTTTTTTTATTTAGGAAATTCTGACAATATATTTAAGATTATACAAAATATTGTCTCAAAATACAAGTGCTCTTACTGGTGAGCCCATTTCCCACCATCTTTACTGCTTGCAGCTCTTATCAGAATTAGCTGTCTTCATGTGGTGACATTTAGAAGTCAACTGCAGTTGTAATTGATAGGTCAGGGACCTTGGTCTGATTCAGGCCTCTTAGGATGGACCCTGATTTAGGGCACTGGAAAAGAAGAGAAGGTAACAACACACTTGAAAACAACTGCTTAAGACAGGAGACTCATTGCATTAATTTGCATTTTTCTTTTTAAGATTTAGATGAATGTTAAGTATTTACGGAAAGAACAAAGGCGGTGAGTTGGCACTAAGAGGTGTTTGCCCTCTGTGGTGGCCTAGCCTTGGGATTTCTAAAAGCGCTGTAGCATGCGTGGTCAATGCATATGAAAGCTTTGTTGAGTTGGTTTGAACGTCTATACTCTTCCTTCCAGACTGGAAAAAGAAAACGTCAAGAATGAGCCACACCAGAGCCTGAAACTGTGACAGGCTGTGAAGAAAGTGGTCTGAAAATTATAATTCAAGTTTATGTCATATTTGTGTTTGAATTAAAAGAATTTATGTGAACGTGTAAACCAGAAACAAAATAAGATGGAAATCTTACCAAATGAGGAAATTTAGTCTCTTCACTGAAGAAAATAATTGCTGTGAGTTCTAAGACCTTTGGCAAGAAAATATACAGTGAAAAACATCTGAACATGGCATTGGTAGCTGAAAACAAAATGAAAAGCCTTAATTTTTAATTCTCTTTCTTTGAAAAGCCTCAATTACATTTTCACAGTTATTGTGCAGGTTAAAATCTCACGCTTTGTGAGGGATAAAATATTTTGAAAGGAATGAACATTTTCAGCCTAAGTACTCAACAGTGAGTAAGAGTCTAGACTCTGTCAGGTACCAACTGTCCGACTCTCCTGCTCATCCATGGTCTCAGCTTCCTCCTGCCTAAAATGTCAGTAGTGACACTCACTTGGGGAGCTTGTTGCTTTGATTACCTGGCATCCTTCCTAGGAATCTATGGATAAGAAGCTGGTGTAGTACTGTCTCTTCTCAAAGCTGATTTCTTGCAAGGACCTAGAAAGTTTATATTTCTGTCCTGCTTTCCATGCATTTGTTAATTTATTACAGCATAATTAATGTAATTAATAAATAAAATTACCTGATGGCAAGTGCTTGCTTTAAAAAATAACGGGAGTGAATGATGACCTGGTGGTAAAGCAAAGAACGGGGAAGCAGGAAAGGCAGCTAGGTTGGGCTGTTTCCATATTGAAGGTTATTTTTCAGCTCTGCTTTAGGCTGAGATTTTCAGTAAACACAACCCCAAAGGAAATGTATATTGTGACTGAGACAGAAGTAGATAGCTTAGGATAAATCAGATGTCATAAAAAAAATAAAAACAAGAGGCATGGAGTCCATTATGAAAGACTTCATCAGAAAACTTCGTTTGAGACACGTTTTGAATTCCATTCCATTCCCTTCTTTCAGGCAGTGGTCATGTCAAGATTTCATGCTGGGACAAGTCCAGTGTTAAGGGAAGGAAATCCCAAGTGGCTTAGAGAGATTGAGGGTTTGAGGCTGGCCAGAGATCTTTCAAACCATATCTTCCCATAAGTGGGGAAGGAATGGGAGAAGGAAGGTCCCCAGAATGTTTTCTTCACTGGTCTTACTTAGCTCACCAGAGTCTCAGGCATTTGTTTCTTAAATGTCATCTATTGTCATCTCTTGTGGTAGATAATATTACCTTTTTATTAACATCAATTTCTGGTTATCAAGAGAATGCGTCACGTCTCTTAGACATAACAGATTCTTCTCTGGCTATGATTAATACAGGATGACTCACTGGTATTAGAAGAAACACATGTTGGTTAGTAACTTTTCCCAGAACAAACAGTCATTTCTTCTGCTTCTCCATCAAAATACACTGCTTCCCACACCCTTCATGGATGGTTTTATGCCAGAAATAGCTAATATTCAAGATGTCAAAAATCGTTGACCTTACTAATTTTGTAGTAGATTGTGTTTATCTTGTAACTATTGAAAAACAAAATGGGTCCTATTTTGTTTTCCGTTCAGCAAAACTGGCATCGTATTCGACTTGCATTACAAAGCAACTCAAATCTAGAGGTAGAAAAATGCACCGTGTAGATCCTGGCCTTGGTGAGCATAGTATTCTCAGGCTATTTGTAAACTTATAGACAACACAGTAGTGGTCCGAGTAATGATAACTAAGAAAAGAGAAGGGGACATGGTGGAGACAGGAGGCTTGGACACCTTTGTCAGTATCATTCTAGTACCCACGGCTGTGCCAAGAAATGAGGAATTCAGATACTCAAGTCAGCCCAGTGGGTCAGGTTTAGGCAAAGGAATTGTCCCCAAAGGCAGGAACCAGCCAGTTAGAGAAAATAATGTTACCCTACCCAAACCAGTGTCTTCAAGATATGTCAAGTTTCCATGCAAGTGCCTAGTCATTGTGCATCCTTTGTTTGTCCCCTTTGTCACTCCGCTTGTCTGCTTACACCGAGATTTTGCAGTTAATTTCATGTCAGTGTACATGCATGACTTCACATAGCTATATGAAATCTCGGATCCACAAGTGAGAGGAGCATCTATGACATTCTGGGACAGGCCTAATTCACTTCATATAATCGAATACAACCCTCTTGTTATTAGGATCCAGGCTGGCTCCTTCGTTCGGATCTGGTCATGCCATTTTCACAAGCATTTTCCTGTCAGGATGCATTGGTGGGGGGCATGGGAAAAAAATGAAGACTACCACAGGTGACTTTTTCCAGGAGCTCACTTCCCCTCAGGCGTCAGTAACCCTCAGTGTACAGCATGTGGGACTTTGGCATGAAATTTATCAGTGAAAATTATCAGACGAAGCTGGGTATCTAGATCTGTGGCAGAGTGCTTGCCAAGTACATACAAGGCACTGAGTTCAAACCCCAGGTCTCTCTCTCTCTCTCTCTCTCTCTCTCTCTCTCTCTCTCTCTCACACACACACACACACACACACACACACACACACACACACACACACACACAAACCAAGTCAAGTAAAGGAACACTTCCACAGTAAGATAGACTATTGCCAAAGCAAGAACAAAAGTAAAAAGTATATGTAAATTTAAATTTGTATTTGTTCATTTTTATTGTTCGATAATTTCACACACGCTTACAGTGCTTTTTAAAAATAAATCTCCCCCCTTTAGCCCTTTCCAGTTCCTCTTCTGTCTGCCACCATTTCCCCCAGCATGCTCTCTCTCTCTCTCTCTCTCTCTCTCTCTCTCTCTCTCTCTCTCTCTCTCTCTCTCTGAGTCCACCTAATGCATGTATGTGCGTGGTTATAGGGCCATCTGTTGGAGTGTGAACAGCCTCCCAGGGGCTGTATACCTAAAGAAAACTGATTCTCCACCCCACCCCACCCCCGGCAGCCATCCGTTGCCAATAGCCCCTCACATATGCATGGGACTTCATACGTCTTGCCTCTCCCCAAGCTGAGACTTGGTCTGGGTTCATCTTGTGCAGACCCTCTACAGTCACAGCTCCTGTGAACTCATGTGTGCACTGGCCCTGTCAGACTCAGAAAATACTGTTGCTCTGCAGATGTGCCCAACCACTGGCTCCTACAATCTTTGCACAATCTTCTCTCCCATGATGATTCCTGAGTCTTGGGGAAAGTGGGTGTCATCCAAATGTCCTACTTAGAGCTGAGGACTTCTTGGTCTTGTATTCTCTGCAGATTGATTAGTTATAGGTTTTAATAGCTATTTGCTACATAAGGAAGTTATCTGACCAGTGTCGAGAGAAAAACTAATCTGTTAGCATAGAGAAAAGAACTAGGAAGCAATTTATCACTATCTCAGTTTAGCAGGAGAAATGCATTACTTTTCCCCTATGGCCTAAACAGTCACTCATAGCAACGGGCTTTGAGTCCAGTCAGAAATTAGTTGGTTACATATATCACATTCTTGCCACTATTGCACCAGTGAACATGTGTTGCCAGGCCATGTGTTGCTATTGTGTCTGGCACAGTTCTCAGCTTTGTAATTTTTGATTATTTTTATCCTCTGGCAGCATGCATGGAAACTTCCAGCATTATAAGTGCTAGGCAACCAAGTACCTACCTGTAAATGTGAAGGCAGATTGCCATAGTGTCTGCAGGACCTCCACAGTCTGTGGAAGTCAAAGAGCAGAAGGCATATGCCTTTAGTTGGTCCCCTGACCTTTGCCTACCTTATAGCACTGTGGATCGTTCCTAAATTAAAGCCTTGCACACAGCACCTACCAGATTGCTACTGCGATGCCTTGGTGATTTCTTTTCAATTTTCTTTAATCTGGGAGTTCATGGGAGTTTTGAAGTGTCTCTTATTTTCACACTACAATTGGCTAAATTTCTAGCTTCTTTTGAGTAGGACTGGAATCCAAAGGTATCTCTTAAACCAAAAAGAAATCCAAATATAACATTTATCATTTAAGACATTAAAATTAAATAAACAAGTGAACCAGACACCTGCGATTAATATTTTATGTCTTAGAATTCTGGATCACTGAAAGCATTGTTACCTGGCCAAATTGAGATAATTCCCCAAGTGCATTTCTTCCCTCCTTACCACAGAATCTACCAGATGCTCACAAGGATCGTCTGCTTCCTTCCTCCTCATTCACTTAGAGTGAGTTGGCAATTTGCTTACCTCTTCTGTTCTGCTATCCATAACTCATTATCTCAGGTAAGTTCAGTCATTTTCCCTGCCTCATGCATTTTCCTGTTTATTGTACATGCTATCTCTATGTAACTCTGAGGTATAATAAAAGTACAAAATTCTACATCTTAACCTCAAAAGGATTGTATTGTGTCTTCTGAACACTCAGTTTTGCTCTATATTTATTAATTGCTTTAATTTGCTCTATATAATATTAATAGTCATTTTTTTCTCCATTTCTGGTGATAACCAATATGTGGTCAAAACATAATACATAAACACTGTACTGATGTCAGTTTGCTAGAACTTAATGTAGTAAATGTGGTGCTGTGCTCACCAAGTCTTAGTTGTTTATTTTACATATTTCTCCTCTTGAGTGTGCTGGGGTTTGGATGCAGGGCCTGTGTACACTAAACGAGTATTCTCCCACTGGCCTTAAGCCTCAGCCTTGTTGAACTTTGACTTTGAGACAGAATTTTGTTAAGTTGGTCGGGCAGTCTTTAAACTTGCTCTGTAGCCCCTCTGACCTCAAATGTGGGATCCTCCTGCCTCAGCTTCCTCCACAGCTAGGGTCAGGGTGTGCACCAACATTTCTTTTGCACCTGAAAGCACCAACTTGGAGTCACGTTTGTTCCTTCTAAGTAGTTAACATAGATCATCATTATGATTCAGCTTCGTCTACTTGCTTTTCTGTATTCCTAGCTGGATACCTTTCCTAAAACACCACCAGTTGGTGAAATCATTCGGGAATAAGTAGGGGGAGTGAGCGGAGTTTGGGAATTGTTGGAGGAATGTGGCCCTGTTGGATGAGGTATAAGCCAACATCAATTCCCAGCTAGTTCTCTCTGCCTCATGCTTGCGGATTAGATATAAGCTCTCAGCTTCTACTCCAGGCCTTGCCTGCCTGCCTGCTGCCATGCTCCCTACCACGATGGGCATGGACTCTAACCCTCTGAAACTGTACTCCCAAGTTCAATGCTTTCTTTTATAAGTTCCCTTTGTCGTGATGTTTTGTTACAGCAACAAAACAAACACTAAGGCATGTTTCCTTCTTTCTCTCTTTGGTCCTGGATCTGAGGTAATTGTTCAAGGACTTTTTTTTTTTTAAACTACTTTAAAAATGTATAAATAAATGCTGTTTTATATCTCTTTTGGGGGTGAACATTCTTAATATTACTTTAGGAATTGCATGTCTTGTGTTTCTTCAGGTTTTTTATTTTAAAAAGAATTTCATGGGTGTGGCTGTTGGCTTGTCTGTGTATCTGTGCACCATGTGAGTAAAATGCCCTCAGAGGCCAGAGAGGTCATAGGCACTACTAGGACTATAGTTACCAAGGCTGTGATCCATGTGGGTCCTGAGAACAGACCCTGACTGAGTCCTCTGAAGGAGCACCCAGTAATGGGACCACTGAGTGATCTCTTAAGCACCTCCAATTATTTTAAATGTAGTAACATTAAAGCATCCTTGAGACTAAAGTCTAAATTCTCAAATTTCTGGGTAAGAGACATTATTTCTCATAATAATTGATCATTGTTGGCAATGGACTGCTTCTGCTCTTGTTTATATTATTTTTAAATGGCTTCATCTTCTGTTGATATAGGTGATTTCTTCCCTGGGGCATTTCTATACAGACTGAGATATTTTCCAAATACCTTTATGTTTTTTCTTTGACTCTGTCGGATGTTCAAGTTCCTGACCAATTTATGCTCATTTCTCAGTTTTGATTATCCGTCACTTTGTACATTAAGTTCTGGTCTCGGATTTATTTTTGGATCATTTACTAAGTAATGTGTTCCAAAGAGAGAAGTAGTTTCAACTAAAATGAGACAAGCAAGTATGTGTGATGTAGGAGAAGAACAGGCGAGTTGCCAGGCCCTCCCTGAGCTGCAGGCTCTATCACCTCAGGACTTCAGGGAACCTCACAATGACAAGCTACTCCTGCCTCCCCTGAGCTTCAGCTGACCAATCCTCCCTCCTTTACCCCCCAGGGCCACAGGCTCCTATCCCTACCTCTCTAGGCTGCAATCTTGCACCTTTCAGCTGAGGGGGGAGCTCATTTACACTTCCCTGCCCACCCCCTTCTACTCCCATCTCCCACCCCCACACAGCCACAGGCTGCAACACAAGCAGTTTCCTCTTCCCTTTACACCCCACAGCTTTCCTTCAGAGAACCTGGAACCGTTATTGAACATGATCTATTTTGTTTTCCAGAATTTTTTATTCCTTGTGTGGGGGAGGCTTCCTGCCAGCCTGGGCTACTATTTTGCCAGAATTAGGCAGGGAATTTTTTTTAATGTTATTATTATTTTAAAGCATGATTTTTTTTTTCTGTGCTTGGGTAGAAGCCATCCTTAATCTCATAATAATTTGAAGCAAAGCTTCTGCACACAGGCCAGAAATTCTCTTTATGTTTTAAAAAAGAAAACATTAATATTACGATATATCAGCAGAACAGAGTGATATATGACAGGAGATGTAGCTTAAAATCTAGTCATCTGCTTCTCACTATTGTAGACAGGACAGAGTTATGGCAGGGAAGCCTGTGGTCAGGGCCAATGCCAAAGCTCTTCCAAAGTGGGGCTTCTACAGTGGCCTCCAGGGAAGGTTGTCATGCTTGGGGCCTGGGGTGAGAGGAAGGCATCATAGAGCTTCCACAAAACATTTCAACAGCTTCTTAAAAGTATACATTCAGAGTCACATGGTAGCACAGGCCTTTAACCCCAGCAATTACTGGAGTTGGGCGGGGGTGGGGGGTAGGGGGGGCAGTGGGGGAGGCAGGTGGATCTCTGAGTTAGAAGCCAGTCTAGTCTACAAAGCAAGTTCCAGGACACGAGGCTGTGAGTTTAACAGAGCTCTGGTCCATGTGTGGTTTCAGGTTGAGACATGCAGGAACATTGACTCTGTTGTAGATAAACATGCCTGACCCAAAAGATGCTCCTTCCTTCACTGGGTTTACGTAAGTAAATGCGAATCAAGGCTGAACCTGATTTCTCCTGTAACATGGGACCTCTGAGAGATTATCATCTGATTAACTGTCCACCTGAGGTCCTGAGACAGCAGTGATCCTCCAGAAACTATTTGTTAATCAGTAAAATGTCAGCTGATGGAGTGAATAAGTGATGCAGAAAAGCCAGAGCCAGGACATGGAGAGAAGAATACATTGTGTGTGCTGATGGGTTGAAACTCCTCACCAGACCAATAGCCAGTCATCCCATTAAAGATGACTATTGTTACTATGATATGTGCTCACGGGTGGGATTTCCTCACCCAGCCAGATGGGGTGATAGCCAATCTTCACACTAAATGATGAGTATCACTACTACTTTATTCTTAAGCTTTCTCAAAGTGGCTATTTGAGCTTGGCTGCTGATGTTATTGGTTATCTGCAAGTAGAGTCACAAAAGCCACCACTTTAATATTTATCCAGATTAATTCAGATGAGAAATTTTGATAGTTTTTATTAACATTCAAGGCTATTTTTAAGATCCACCTTTTGTTTTGAGAGGAGGGTAATCTTTTCAAAATCTTCAAACCCTTAAACTTCCAGGCATGCTTCATATTAGTTCTCATTCCAAACCAAGGTTCTCTGCTAAATGCATTTCTGTTCTCATGGCCTTTGGCAAACACAGCAACTGTTACCTCTGGGCATTTTCCACACTCCTTAGAGCTTTAGACAGAGCTGCCTCATTGTACATATTTCAAATTGCAGGTGAGAGTGTTATATGTTTTGCAAATATAAGCCATGAGCATTCATCCATATGCCCTGCTATTTTCTGCCTTCAAGCAATTGATGCTACATACCTTACCTTGTATATCGCCTTACTTAAAGGTATAATATACTATATACTTTTAGTATATAGTGTACTTACACTTTTTCATAGAACAGTGTTGAAATGTATGGTAATAATTACTTCCTTAGACAATTACACAGCCATCAGATTGTTGGTAGAGGCAATAGAATAGAAATCGAGGCTTTGAACATCATGATGTAACATCTGAAATCTGTGATTTGGGAATGGAGGGATAGTTCACAGCTCTAGATATAGGTCTGAAGCCTCTGACCTGCTAACAGTTACCATTTTCCTAAGCAGAAAATTGACATTTTCAAACATTGGAAAATCACTTTATATTTTACCTGATGTCACTTTTACAAATACTTTAATCCATTTTTGAGCACTATTGGCAACCTGTCAAATAGATAACAACATACCTAACCTGTAAAAAGTGCAATTATGTTATCTGTATTATGAAATAAGAATATATTTGAATATTTAAGCAATGATGACTTGAACGTAAGAGGTTGATGCTTTCTATCTTTGAATCACAAAATATTTTGTATCATAGATTTCCACTTTCAAAAAGATGTTTATATTTTCCAAAGAACTAATGCCCCCGAAACAGCTGTCAGAGCATGGTGAGTTTTCTAGAGTAGTTTTCCTTAGATTTTGAGTATATGAACCATCTTGAAATCTTTTTGAAATGTTCTGAACCAGCAGGCCTTGAAAACATGCTGAGTGTCTACCAAGCCATCATGGGAGGCTCAGGCAGCTATGGTTTCTGAGTAGCCAGGACCCATGCCATGTGCATCAGTTAGTTTTCCTCATAATAGTGGCAGGATACTTGAGCCCTTCCAGGCTGAGGAAGCAGAGAAAGGAGACACAGGCACATGGCTGGTTTTCTCTTGCGTCTGCTATCCTGTCTAGGCACAACTAGAGATGTGGCTCACTGGAAAACTTTTAGTTTATTCAAGTTGTCAATGGAAATCAACTGTCATCCTGCACAACACAAGCTGGTACTGTTATAATTAAAATTCAGTTAGTGCCTGATGATGATACAGCCATTGTGTGCACTTGGCGTAAATTGAAGCTATTATTAATAATTGGGCAAATACAAGGCTCAAGCCAAAATGTTTTCCTTAATCCTGGGGCATCATGTCTCATCTGCATTAAGTGATAAAATTATTGTATATATTCTCCAGTTAAGGCCAACCATTCTGAGTCACTTGGACCTGGAACTCTCATGAATAGCATACTGGCCATTGTGTCCGAGAGAATCAGCTAGAATTATATAACTGCATTCCCAGGAAAACTTCAAAATAGAAGAGGCAAATATTTCTTAAAATGCACAGTAGAGAAAAGTTATACACCATTGAAGTGAATGTAAATTTCCTGTCTATCACTAATAAGGCAGCATTGTATTTTTTAAGTCTTAAAGTGAGTTTGCTTGTTTCCAAAGAAAAGTATGTGTTAATTAAATTCATTTGCCATTTTTGTCTAAAACTTAAAAATTTCTTGTAATGTCTCATAGTAAATCATTGTCTTTGATTAAACAGTCTCAATATCTTCAGATTCCGTCATGAATTTCTGTGTTTTTGTAACTAACTTCTAGTACAGTTTGGAAATCACTCATTTCAAAGGTTTTAATTCTTTTTCTTGGAATAGTCTTTTTTTTTTAATTTAGAAGACAAACTTTTTTTTTAATATATTTTGATCATATTATCTCCCTTCTCCCAACCTCTCCCAGATTCTTCCCACCTCCCCCCCCAATTTCTGTCTCTCTTAAAGACAAAGAAAAAATAAAAAACAAAACAAAAAACTAATAATACAAAAATAAAAACAGAAATAAAAAATCTCCTGTGACCTGTAACAGTGACCTGCCTACCACAGTGACACAAATGTCCTGGGAGAAGCTAACCACTTTCCTTTGGGCATTGAAGGTCACTTCTGTAGATGGAACCTGTATCTGACACCTCTGAAGTGGTTTTTGTTTTTCCCGTGAGTTTAGATCCCATGGGTTTCCATAACAGAATGAATTTGTCCAGAGGTATTTTGTCCAAAATATGAGCATTTAAGACGCTGGCTGGCCCAGGGCTCGGGGGCAATGGCATAAGCATCAAGGACATCAGCTACCTTTTCAGAAACGTAAAAAGGTAGATGTAACATAGAGAAAATTAGAATTATGTGCATAAAAATTAATCCATGATATTATCTATACAGAAAATTCACATACAGAGTATTTTTAAAACAAATTTTAAAAATATGTGAAATCATAATTAAAGTGAAAATATTAAAGAGTCTTTTATGGTTTTCAAACCCAAATTTCCTCCAGTCAATCAAGAAGATGTCATAACTGTCAATATAGAAAAGTATGTTCCTTCTAGTATTGATGGGTATATTTAATACCTCTTTTAATTCTCATATAAATAATCTAAGCAAGGGGGATTAATATTATGATCTTGATCATAAAAAGGTCTTTTAAAAAATGTCCTACTCAGTACTGGAAACCTTACATCTTAGGTCTGATGTATTTTCAGGATGACATATGGTTTTAAGAAAAACAGCAGAAACTGACATTCTAGAAAAATAAAAGGAGTGATTCACTTACTATTATCTCCAGGACACTATGTATTTTGCATGGCAAGTGAGTCATAAATTTGGACCTTCCTGCAAGAGTCACTATTAATGTATTATCAAAATTGTATCTGTTTATAAAGAACTCAGAATTAGACAGCAAATCCCAACCCAAACCACTCACTCTCCACAAAACTGACAAGACTCTTCTGAGCTGCTCACACCTAGAGTTGAAAAGCTCCTCAATGGTTCTGGCGCTGTATCTGCCTTCATCCTGTGTGATGGTCTGGATGCAAACACATCCTGCCACATTTGGATAATTCTGTAGCTCTTATCACACATCCCTCAAGCATCTGCACCAGCCCTGGTGGTCATGAGGGGTGATCACAGAAGCCAAATGTACTCTCCTTGCTCAGAGAATTCACATTTGGGATGCTGGACAAGAATTGCTTGTGTAAAAACTTGAAATGTGCAAAAAAGATAAAACTACAGAAATGGGACTTTGGTAGAGAGGGAAAGGGTGCAGGTTGCTCCTCATTAGGCTAGCACAGTTGTCCCCAAATGGGCTGGCTTTGGATCTAGTTGTGGATTTTACCAGAGGAAATGACAGCTGGTTCCTTATTGTCTTGTGGCCAAACTGGTCCTGCCAATGCTGTCACCTCCTGCTTCTCATTTAAAACTCAAATCTTCATCCTTTGCTGAGAACACTTTGTTTTATGATCCCCGTTCAAGCTAATTATCATAAGGAAGCTTGGTAAATGTCATGTTCATAATTCCAATATATATGAGTATAATCATGATCATCAACATCATAATTCTATAAATACAGCTACCTTTTGTAGTTTGGGTGTTATATACTAAACTCAACCATCTTACCCTTAATTTTTAATGAAACAGGGCTTATAAGTGACAAAACATCTTGTTTGCTTGATTGTAAAAATAAGGCCGTATCTCTGTTATATCCCGGTGGTTGTTTTAATGTGCTTGAAGAGTTTGAATTTAAGCACTGGCACCAAGCACATTAGCTCCCTTATCAAATTCAGAGTTGGCCAGCAGTGCCGATCAACAGAAGTCAAGAATAGTGTCTAGGAACCCCATGAGGCATAGACAGAAGTCTTAGGAGAAATCAGTGCTTTATTTAAGAAGAACCTGCCTCAATGGGTAGGACATCTATGCACAGGCAGCATACTTGGGACTTAGAGAACAGATTCCATTAAAGATACATCAACTGCTTCACATTCTAAAGTCATAATTTATACTATTTTATGTAGTAGGAGGTTTCTGGCCTGGACTTTCAGGTCTAGCCTCAAGGTTTAGACTCACAGACCCACAGATCCGCAGAGACACATAGATGCTTACAATAGTTTTAGGCCGATTGGCCTGAGGCCCAGGCATATAACTTGCTAACTCTTTACCCTTCATCTAACCCATGACTCTTATCCTGTTCAGCCATGCAGCTCGGTACCTTTTCTCAGAGCAACATAGTTGTCCTCTGCTTCTTCTGGCTTCTCTCTGACATTCTGCTCTGTGCTTCCTGTTCCTAGAGTTTTCTTAGTCTGGTAGTCCCGCCCATACTCCCTGTCTGCCTTTGGCCAATCAGCACTTTTTATTAAACTCATAGGTGGGGACAATTATTTACAATGGAACAATATAATCCCCCTACAATTTTATACCTGGAATTTACTTTTAAAGAGATACATATTTGAAAATGTTTCATTAATAAATAGCTACATGTTTTATCATATACATTATTTCAAGGTATATTTACATATTACTTATTAATTTTTTTATTTATTACTATTTATGTATTATGTGTGTGGGAGTACGCATGCCATGGAACATGTGCCCAAATCAGAGAACAGCTTTGTGGAGTCTGCTCTCTTTCCAGGTTGACATGAGTTCCAGGGATGAACTCAAGTTACTAGGTTTCTGAAGAAACTGCCTTTATGCACTGTCTAGAGGCAACACACCATGGTAGGAAACTGGAGTGAAGCAAAGCCCATGTGCTTTATGAACAAGAAGCAAAAAAAAATAGGGAAGAAAGGCATCTGAGGTTCCGCTGTCTCCTTCAAGGACTTGCCTGACCTCCCCCAATGACTTAAAGACCTCTCTGCACTCCGTGCCTTTCAAAAACCCTACCACAACCTAGCAGTCTAATCCTGGGAATGAGATCTGTAATGTGTGGGCTTTGGGATAAGTGCTAGCAGAGAACACAAAGCAACTTTCTTTACATTTTTCAAGTTTTGGCAAGTTTCTATTTTGGTTCTGCCATCTGCAGAGTAAATGGTTCACCTGTCAGCTCCTGCTGTGGCCCTGTCTTCATCTTCCGAGTCTTCCGGTTTATGCATTCAAAGCACACTCATCAGGTAGGAAGTCTGCTGTCACCAGGCTCCCAAGGACTTGGTACATATGTTCTTAAGGTTGTTCTTTCTGTAGTTACTTTATTTAAGACTGTTGAGTGCTTGGTATGTAGAAATCACCTTTTCAGTTGTTCCGTATATTTCTCATTCTGCCTTTCTGATTAGTCTGTAAGTTGAATCTCATATTAGACCATTTCACAGCAGAAGAAGCAGAGACCTGGGTACCCAAACCTGAACCATTAATAAGTAGACTTGGAGAATCAAATATGATAAGTGGATTATCATTCCTAGGGATAATTAGTCAACCAACTATAATAGGGGGCTATTCCACCATTCTCCGCCTGTAATGTGTTCAGACAGTTTAACAATGCTTGTAAAAATAAATGGCTGCTCGATCTCCCCACACACACACATACAGAGATAAAATGAAACAGACTAATAAAATCAGACAGAAAAACATGCACAGTAACTGGGTCTTCCATATACTACGAGTGGAGAGAAGCATGATTCTCTTTCATTTTGAAAAATCTAAGCTTTAGTGCTTATGCCAATACTAGAATATTACTCAGCAATGAAAAGAATTGTGGAGGTAATAAATGCAAAAGCAAGGAGAAATCGTATACTTTATCTCTTGAGTGAAAGAGCCTTTGGCAAAAGTTAGTGTAAACCAAAGGAGAGATAGCCCACTATGAACTTCCTACAACAGGTTGCTTTCAAATACTGATTCTGGCACTAGTTTACCCTAAAATAATCCGAGTGTCTCACATTAAAATCTCATATGTATTTTATCTTTTATTTATTTGAGCAAGCATTTCCCTTGGGTCCTAGTCACCAGTCTCCTTTTCTACCATTGGCTACTATTCCTCAACCTAGTTCTAGAACTCTCTCTTTTTGGACCTTGGTAATTGCTCTCGCTGAGAGACGCTCAGCTTTGGAGGAGCAGAACTGTGTGTCCTCTCACCACCAGGTCCCCTATGCTCAGATTTCACAGCATCTCTTCCAGGGAAGGCAACGCTCTATTTTTTACTACTCCCATTGAACCTGATAAAATTATTAGTTTTCATTCCTAGTTTATATTTGAAGGCTTGAGTTCTCTCTCTCTCTCTCTCTCTCTCTCTCTCTCTCTCTCTCTCTCTCTCTCTCTCTCTCTCTTAGATTTGTAACTCATAATGATGTTCAGGTTTGTGCCCTTTCTATTTTTTTCTTAGTTTTTTAAAATAAATGTTTAATCGTCAACAGACCCTCTGAACTCACAAGGCTTTCTTCTTAGCCTGTTTTTAAATGTTTCTTTATTTTTTATGTGTGTTGGTGTGCATGACATGGAGATCAGAGACAGATCTTTGGAATCTGTTCTTCCTTGCCACCTTATGGGATGCGGGGATCATCACTCTCAAGTCATCGGCACCTCTAACCACTTAGCCCACCCACCAGCCCTGTTCTGTGTTTCAAAATGTACATACATGTGCAGATATGTGTGTGTGCCGTTGTGTATGTATGAATGCCAGAGGACAGCATGTCAAGATTCTGATCTCCCCTTTGACCTTGCTGGTGGAGAGGGCAGTGTACACCGTGTCAGCTGGCCCATTAGCTTCTGGGGAGTGTTCTGTCTCAGCCTCTCGGCTTGCTATAGAATGGTGGAGATTGCAGATGCACAACCTGTCCTGAGTGCACCACGCTATCTGCATTTCTCCCTTCTGTCCTCACTGTCTTAACATTTCTACAGTCATTGTCTTCTGACCATCTTTATTTGATGAGTCCACCCCTTGAACTCTGAGATAAGTTGGCTGATGCTGCTTTTGAGAACAGCCAATGCTTCAGGGGAATCTTCACACCAGTGTCTTCCTTGTAAGACTGGAGGCAGCTTGGAGTAAATCTTAACTTGAGGTTTACAGAGTATTTGTGAGTTTCTGAATTTGTCTAGTGTGGGGGGATGGATATAATGAAGATCCTGCCAGAACCATCCATCTGTCCCCAGAGTCTGCAACAACCTTTCTGACTGTCTAGAGCTCTGGCTGGCACAGTGTTGCCACATGCACCTGTGGGAATGCAAATATGACAGTGCATTGGTTCCCAGCTTTGTTATTTAGTTTTACCTTGTCTTTAACCGACTTTTTCTTTTCTTCTTTGACAGTATGTAACAACTTAAAAATCTCCTTAATGTACAATGTCTCCTGGCCATTTTCCCCTGCTTCATCATCTCTCTTGGCCTTGTCTGCAGAAGTCTGCTTTAAGTGACCACAATTCAAACATTCCTGTCACGGGAGAGGGATGTGATGAAACAAAAAATAGATGGCCTCTGAGTTGAGAAGGACCCAGATCTCACACAAACAAGCCTTTATTGTATCAACTTAGTTTTGATACTGAGACATGCTGCGTACTTCCGTGGCCGTCTGAACAGCAAACCGCTTTATTGCTGCCAAATGGTACTTGAGGCCATCAGTGGCAAAAGTCTGGAGCGAGTTAGTGCCAGGAATTTTTTTTATTTTTACTTTCCCCATGGATCTTCTTTCCACCCTTTGCCCTGACTCTCCCTTGTCCTCTGCTAAACTCATCTCCTGATTCCCTTCTCATGTAATTCCTCAGTCTCTAGAATATTTGTAATTATTTCTCATGCACTGTGTGTATGAGGAGAGAGACTGCACAGGTACCACAGTGCCCGTGTAGAGGTCAGAAGATGGCCTTGTGGAGTGATTCCTTTTCTTTTTAGTATCCAGGTTGTCAGATCTCTTGATTTCACTTCCTATTGACTATAATAAAATAGTCTGACAAAGCAACGCAGAGAGAAGTTTCTTTGGCACACGGTTGTCGGCTGCTGCCCATGATTGCAGGGAAGTCAAGACTAGAAGCAACCGCTCATGTCACATTCCCAGTCCCGGGGAGGGAGCCGTGAATTAATGGCCACACGCTATTCTCAGCTCACATCCTCCACTCTTAAACACCCCAAGATATCCTGCCCAGGGAATGGTTCCACACAGTGGATGAGTCTTCTTGCCTTAATTAATGCAAACAGGATGATTCCCCACAGGACCCCCCCCCCCCCCCCGCTGCCTCCACAGGCCTGCCTAATCTACAGGATCCTTTTTTGAGACTCCCTCCTAGAATTTTCTAGATTGTGTCCAGGTAACAAAACTAGTCATCCATAGCTCCATGCACCTTTCCTTAATGGTCCATCTCCTGGAGAACCCAGGCCCACTCTTTTTACAACTTTGAAAATTCCACTTTATTTCTTTTAGAACATAGTTGCTTCTAGAACTAGGCAAATTCTCCCTTATTTACTGTTTGTGTGCACCCTTAAGAAGTCCAGGAAGCAAAAAAGGAGGTAAATAGGATGCAGCAGTCAGGAGGCAATGTCACATCTCTGCCCTCAGTAGCTCGCTCTCAGTGACATTCTCTCGGGGATGCATCTGAGTGGCGAAAGCTGGTGAAGCCAAGTCAAGGGGAAGCAAAACCGTGAACAGCAGTTTCAGTTGTAAACGTGTCACTGAGAGTCTCCATATTGATAAGGTGAATAATTAGCAAACGTATTTATTACTTTGGATACCATTCCTTCTGTGGGGAGAATAAAGAAGAAAATAAAACATAGCACATTCAACGCTCCACACAGTGAAATTGGCCCTAATGATGGTAATTTACCTCTAACTACAAAGTCGTTAATTGCTGTGTTTTAGTGAGTGTTTTCCCATGATGGTAACAGCTGGCAGTTAGTGTTTTAAGTTCAGTCTTTAGCCAATGTGCTAATCAGTACAGCAGCTGGAAGATTAGATGGGGCCAAGGTTTGGGGCTGTCTTTGGTTTGCCGCTGCCAGTCCACCTGCATGGGGGTTCACTGTCTCAGCCTCCACCTCCTGCACTAGTTGCTACAATAGTTCCAGGCAGCTGTGGGGCATACACTGTTTGGCTACCTTTTGGCATGCTTGCAGATGAAGCTTGACCGAAGCAGCCTACGGTTTCAGTACTGCTTGTCCAGCAACTCTCAGGAGAATGACGCTGGCCTGTATAGAGTGTGTGTATGTGCGTCTGTGTGAGTGTGTGTGTGTGTAATGAAACCAAAGCCTTGTTATCCCAGGCAAGAATCCCACCATAGCTCCACCCAACCCCTTAGGAAAGTCTGATTTCTATAGCAAGAACGTCTTGAGTTATAGCAATAGAAATTGTCTTCAAGAAGTTCAAAATGACACCAGAAAACCATAGCAAGCATCCAAAAGATTACAGAGGCAGCTAGGAAAGAGATGGGGCAGTAATAAGTGATGGCTTCTCAATAAGTAGCAAGAAAATGCCAAAAAAAAAAGTTTTCCCCAGAAGCCAATCTCAGGGTCAGTAGCCAGACTCATGAAGGGTGTGTCAGAGACCCTGACTCTGCTGTCATTGTCACTGGGTCATCAGCTTCCCCAAGAGTGAAAGCACAGAAGAATTGAAGGTACATTTTAGGACCTGACCTTGCTCAATGTCTATTAACTATGTGGCTTGGGAGACACTTAACCTCTCTGAGTATCAAATTTTTAATCCAGAAAATAAAAAGAACCTCATCTCACAAGACTCTCAGAGGGAAACAATCTGAAAAGGTGATGGAAGATTTATCTTTAATGTGCAAAAAATTGCCAACAGACAGCAATCCTTGTTAGTGGCTGTTTCTGTGAGCATGGAGGCTGCTGGCACTAGACGAGGCTGGGAGCAACACAAACAGACACACTTAGGATATTGTTCCTTGAGAAGGTAGTGCCAATGGTTTGAGATTAAAAAATATATAAAAGCACATACAGTTCCTTAATTTTCCATCATTGCCATGCCCTGTCCAGAGATTTTCATCTAAAAAATATCTTTTCAGAAATCTTGCTTTACTGATTTTTTCTTTCTCCTTTCTTGAAAAGTTTTGCCATTTTGCCAAATATATATATTTAATTATATTTTATATATATATATATATATAAATATATATATAAAACACTAGAGCAGGAAAGATTAACTTAAAAAATGTTTAGTCTCTTCTCAAAAAGACAAATACCATGCTTTTCCTCATATATGGAATCTAGGGGTGTGCGTGTGGGTGTGTGGGTGCGTGTAAGAGAGAGTGAGAACCGTGAGAGGAGGAAAGAGTAAGTGACAGAAGGCTCTGAAATCCACAGCAGAAGCGACGGATGCCTGAGAGATGAAAGGACCCATGAGAAGTCGGAGCGTGATGAGGGAGTCAGTGGGGGGTGAGTGCAAATCAAAGAATAATAATAGTGCATGTGTACGTATGTACGTATCAGACTGAAGCTCATTACTATGAATGCTGACTTAAAAATAGCTTAAAAGAACACAACTTGGGGTTTAGTGTATTTAAGTCTACTCCACCTAATGAAATAAATGTGATCTTGTCTCTCATGCGTTTAACTTCAGAGATCTGTCTCTCATTAGCCTGCAACTCCCCCCACCCCAAACCTCCAGCTCATTCTATAAAACAGTGGCATACACCCTCAACATGTGCTGCAGTGGCCTGGAGCATGGATGAGTCTGAGCCTCCATACTCTGCTGACTTCTGGCAGACAGCACCAGGCCTAAGAGTCCACTCGGGGCAGCTGGAAGGGAACCATGGCCACATCTCCACGACTACTTTCCCACAATATTGGTCAGTGGGTTTAGCCTCCAGCCCTGCTTCTCTCTGGCATCTTACCGTAAGCATTTCTTTTGCTGTCTGTAATCTGAACCCCTACCTTGTCCCCAAGTTACTCTCACCTCTGGGGGATGCTCCTTTTCTGTCAGTCTTGAAGTTTTTCCTTGTGGTATTTCTGCCTCTTTTAACATCATGTCGTTGGAACAAGTTCCTTGGGATTCCTTGATGCTCTACAGCGGCATTTTCTGGAATCTGCGGCAACTTTCTTTCCAAACAGATAACACCACTATGGTCAAGTAGACCGCAGCTGATCCATTATTGAAACACAGAAAGTGCCCAGAATAGCCCCTCCCTCATTTTTCACAAGAGCCTTCGAAATGTCATGTAAAAACCTAATTCCAACGTTCACGGTCTGGAAACAACTGGCCCAGTGGTAAAATTTTTTGAGATATCTTACTCCAGACCTGGTTCATAATTTTTCAAGGGCAGGACAGAGTAACTGAGGGGAACATGTGATATATTTTTATTAGAAAAAAATGAGAAGGTTGACACAGATTCATCTTTACTGTGTTACCAAAAGATGCTTATTCTTACTTTAAAAATAAATTTAAAAACAATGCCTGTAAGATGCCCATTACCTTGGTGGCATACAACAATTCCCCCACCTAAGTGTCTCCATTTTTATCAAGGTTTTAGTAAAAAGCTGGGCTGCTAGGCATACTCACCATTGTGATTTTCATTTTATGCTTTAGTTTTGAAATGTACAGTATTTTTCTGTAACTTATAAAATCAATATCCAAAATATATTTGTGAAAATTTCAAACAAAATTCTTATTAATCAAAAGTAAAAATTCATTGGCAACTATCCTTCAATGGGGTGGTAAATGAAGACTTGAGCTAAAACAAACACTGTCTATTAAAATGTCCAAAAGGAACCTGTTAAAGCAAAGCTGATAACTCCTGTGACAGAATACGTTTCCCTTTACAGGTAAAGAAAAAATTGACATTACCAGAACAAAATGTTAGAGCCCATATCTTTGGTATTAGGAATCTAATAATCTATGTCATTATAATTTTGAAATACTAGTGGACTGCTTCTCCGTATTCTTTTTCTTTCTGCTTGCATTTAAAACATTTTTATTCTGAGATAAATCAAACATGTAAAATGTATTTTTAGTTACCATACACAAACAGGAAGGAACCTATCAGTCATACAGATTACACCGGAGTGGACCACACTGTTATAAGAAGAAAATAAACTCTTTAAAAGTTGCCACCAACAGAACTCAAGTTGTACTAAAGGGCACCTTTCTGTGGATGGATGGATAGCTAGATAAATGGATAGATACTGGCCTTGAAACAATCCCCTCACACAACCAGAGATGGCTGAATGGGCATACAGGAGCTGACATTAATGTGGGATCTAAAGATCCGTGCGTGAGGCTGCTGAGCTCTGCGGTGTACAATACAGCAGTGTTGGAGGGAGCAATAGGGGTTCCCATAACACGCATTGCAGATTATAAATTTCTTAAGCAATTCTCAGTCTTTAGCACCTTGATGTGTATGTGTGTCTTCACACATTTGTATGCATGTAACTACAAACCAGTTTTTAGGTTTGAAATTTGGTGACAATGTATTGTCTCCTACAGTATTAGAATAAGCATATACGTTTAATAATTTCTCACATATTAAATATAACAAAGCTCAAAAGACAGGAAATGTATGCTTCCTGTCTATAGCTAGGGTTGGCTTCAGTAGCAGTTGGTGAAACAGACAGGAAATATAACACACAGAGTGAACGGTACAGATGGGTGGTGGTGCCCTGGAGAACTGTAAACATGGCATCATGGCACAGACTCTGTGGCTTCTGCTATCGGCATCATCTCTCCTGCTGAGAAATCAGTGGCTCTCTCCAGAGCTGGAAATGTGCCCTCTGGCTACTTCAGGCCATGCTTCTCTGGTGGGGCACACCTGCAGAGCAGAAACTCAGGACCAGGCCTGAGAAGAATCATGCTACAGTATGGCTCCTTTACAGAAGCCAGGGGTGACATTTGATTTATCACAGCCCACAGGTGCCGCTCTCTGGACTTATTTGGTGGGTTATTTGGAAAGAATAGAGCCGAGGAAGCTCAGCACAGTGAGTCCCCAATTGCAAGACTTTTACTTTTTGGCAAAAAAGAGCAACCGGTTTTCTCTTCAGTTTGCTGTACAGTCTGAATACTGTTTTCAAACGGAAGAATGGCTTGGACTGTCAAACCTAGGCCTTGTTAAGTAATCAACAACAAAATGATTGGCAGTTTGAATGGATAGGATGCAAACACTGATGTAAACTCACAGAGGCAATCCACCAATTTCACAAAACACTGTTGACTTCCATTTTTCTGATGAAGAAATGCATACATTTATGGCAGAAGATCAATATATTTGGATCCACACGTGGGGAAATAACACTATCTATAACTCTGTCTTCCAGGTTTGTAGATATGAATCACAGACTCACACACACACATTTCTGTTTTGGCCTCTGAGTTTATGCAAAGGATGGATATGTAAAAGTAAGAAGATATTCACCATCACATCTATCTTTGCATGATTTGGGTCAACTGATGAAGATGTTCTAGCAGGACAGCTCAACATGAACTGGATACAATTTTCCAGTGAAAATTAAAGATTTTACAAATTAGACCATTTTTAATTCCCGCTAGCAATTGACTTGGGTTCCAGGTTCTCCACGTCTTGACACCTGTTTTCACTTTTAGTGATCACCAGGGACATGAGATGTGTGTCCTTGTGGCCGTAATTTCCAGTCAACAGTTTCATTGCTATCTTTCATGCATTTATAAGCAACTTCACATTTTGTTTGGAGACATATCTAGCGAACTCATTCTTTTTTGTTGTTATTGTTTGTTTGTTTGCTTGTTTTTTCTTTGGGCTGTGATTCTGTGGGAATTACATACATTCTGTATGGCAAACATATGTCAGATTATGATTTACAATGAGCTTGCCCATTCTGTGGGGTTTAGGTTTTATTATGTTTTCAAAAATTACCAGTGTACATGTATGTGTGAATATTTGTGTGTGTGCACATATTTGCTTGTCTGCTTAGAGGCGGCAGCACGTGTGTGCTATAGTGTGAAGGTGTCTGCTTTCTGTTTCTGGCACGTGAATCCTGGGTATCCAGCTTAGGTCATCAGGCTTGGCACTAAGCCATCTGGCTGGCCCATATTTCACTTTCTTAAACACAGCCCTTGGTACACAAAGTGTTCAATTTTGATGAGGTTTAATTTACCAATTTTGTTTTGTTTTGCATTGTTTCCCAAACTTTTGAAGCAGTGTGTAAAAGTTATCCATGTTTTCATTTCATATCCCTGTGAGATGTTACAGTCTTCCGTCTTGTGCATGGGTTGTCTTTCCATTCTGTGTTATTTTAGTTTTGTCGTGAGATTGGAGACTATACTCATCTTCTGCATGGTCTCATCGCCACGCCCCCTGCCCCTGCAGATTGGCTTTCCAAGAAGGCACTTTTTCAGTGTTTGTACTGAGCTAAGAAATAAACTGTAGAGAAAACCAATGTCATTTCCACTATGCTCTGAGGATATACACAGCTTGTACTCCGCAGGTACAGGCATTTTAAAAATATTCTAATTTCCCAAAGAAACTATTTCTAGTTTTCTTCGCAGGCTTGGTTTATTCACTTACTAGATGCCTCAACCATGACCCTTTGCTCTCTCCTACTAATCAGATGGCATTTTTGAGCAAAACCCATTTATTTCCTACTCCAAGATTCTGAGTAAACTGGTAAATGAAGATAAACATCCCATGCCCATCCTTCTGAAAGTCTTTATTCAGATGAAAAGTAGAAACAAAATTAACTTTAAAACAAAGTCTACCCTACACCTTCCTAACAGAAAGGGGACTTTCCACAGTCCAGGCTGTCACCTTTGAGGTCTCTGACAGGTCATTAGGTGACAGTAAAGATGTCAGGAAGCTTTCCTGCGATTTAAGCTGCATTAATATTCACTTGGTTAACACTAGCCTCTGATCACTTTCCAAGGGGTCTATAAAGACACTTGGGGCACTCAACTCTAATGTGCTGCGTAATTTGAAATCATCATGAAACCCTACAAGCAGGGTTTTATAATAATAGCAACAGAAACAGTAACAGCACTGGTGCAAGTACACTGACTGTGATCTGTCAGTCACTACCCGTCAGTAGGGTATTTCATCCTAATAACACCCCACATTAATTTTGTTTGCATATTAACAGGTAATGAAATAGAAATATAACTTTCTGTTTACCCGAGGCCAATGAGATGATAAATCTGTTCTTGGAAAGTTAGCTGTTCCTACTACCAATGAGGCTCATGCATGTGATCTAAACCATAGCACATGTTTTCAATTTATTATTTATTAGGACAATAATTTACACATGTCTAGAGTATTTATTTTATAATAACTTCTAATTACTTCTTAGTGATTATTTTAGGACTCGGTACCACAGCTGATGGTGGCTGATTCTGAATTCTGGAAAGATCACATGATGCTTGATGTCTAGTTCCTGGGTTTTCCTGAAGTTTCTGAGAGGAAGATTTGAATTATTTTCTTTGGCTATCAATGTATGGGATTAAAGAATCGATGCCATGTACCGATCAAATATCTCATCCTTGACCAGTTGTCAAGGCAGCTTTAAATGTCCTATTATGGATAAGCTAATCTACAACTAATAAAGAGAAACATCACACACACACACTGGAGAAAGTGATTCGCTGGGGGGAGGGGGTGACTGTAAATCACATAGTCCAGGGCAAGTCCTGATGATGGGACAGTTGGTCCCTATCTGGCCCTGTAACATTATTCCAACGTGGAGGAGGAAAAAAGCCAGTTCAAAATCCACTCTGATTCTGTTTTCTCTTCCATGCTCTTCCCATTTAGTTTTCCACTTAAAATGTCCATCCCCCACATAGTAGCTTATTCTGCTTTCAAACTCTGGCACAGTGTAGGAAACAAAGGTCAGGTCATATGTATTTATAACACATTTAAGTTGGGTTAATATTGATAAAGTAAAAAGGAAAGAGAGAAGTGACTTTGACGCTACCTTCCCGATGGGTCCATCATGAGCTCACTAGAGCTAAGGCTAGCCTACTGTGGATCTCTTCCACCTGTCCAGCTCATGCTTTCGATCCCTTGCCCTTTTCTGCTTTCCTTCCATCCCATCCCAAGCTCCTCACACTGATACTGCCTGCTTCCTTCCAATGAAGGATCTTGGATACTTGCTAAGTGCTAGACTTGTATCTCACTCACAACCCAATGGAGTTTACATTCCATACAGCAATTTTCATGTTGAACATGAAAACAAATATATAAAAATGTTTGACTCTCAAGAATTTTCTCACTTAAAAGTTATAAAACAGTGAAGAAAGACACGATTTCCTTATTTTTTTCTCTTTCTGTCTTATTTTGTGTTATAATCTTTAAGGCTGACAACCTTCCAGTCATACACAGCACATGAAGCCTGGCTCAGAGATGACCATGGCCAGCGGTTTCATTCTCTATAGATGTTCACTGAGGAGACCTAAACATGTTTTGTTTCTTTACCTTCAGAATCTGTAATAGTTTGCTTCAAAAAAAATTAAAGTTACTGTTCTCTCCGTTAATATGAATGCTTCATGTGACCTCAGCTTTCTTTATTTAAATATCATTTCAAAATATAGTGTTCTTCACATGGTTAAATAATGCTCTATGTAAAAATTTACTGTAATGAACAAAAAGGGAGAGAAAACCATTGTAAAATAATGACAGTTTGTGACTTTGATTTAATTTTGTTTAATAGTATGCCATATACTTTTATTTCATTGCCTGGAGCTGAAAGTTCTGCTGTAAACATTTTATTCATTCACTCACATTCTTACCATTTGGCTCAGGGGATCTACAATGGGACATGTCTTTTCATATGTCACGCAATGGAGACTTTATTTGTATCTAGTGATGGGGGAAATGACTGTTAGCAAATAAATACATTGTGCATATTTTGGAAGCATTTATGTTCTAGCATTATATACATATATTTGTGTGTGCGCACATGTGTGCATGCATGTGTATGTGCAAGGAATGTAATAAGGGGCAGAATGAGGATAGCATATTAAATTAGATCTGTAATAAGAAGTTTCTGGCTTGGACCTTTTGGTCTAGCTTAGAGGTTCAGAACTGTTCTTAGCCCTGATGCTGCTTAATCCCAAATAATCACACAAAGGTTTATATTCATTTCATGCTGATTGACTTTGGCTCAGGCATATTGCTAGCTAGCTCTTTCATCTTAACTCAGTCTATTTCCATTAATCTGTTTAGCCATGTAGCTTGGTACCTGTCCTCAGAGCAGCATGGCTGTCTTCTTTCCTCTGGGTCTGCTGGTGTCTCTGCCTTGCTCTTCATGTTCCCAGAGTTTTCTTAGTTTGGTAGCTCTGCCCATACTTCTTGTCTGTCTTCTGTTGGATCAATTTTTTATTAAACTAGTAGGGCGGACAAATATTTACAATGTACCTGAACATAATCCCATTACATAGATCAGCAATGTTGAATTCTGAAGACAAAATCATTGGAGAACAGACTATAAGGATTATAGGAATTAACCATGTGAACTCAAGGTAAGATGCTTTGCAGCTCTAGATAGCAAAAAAAGACCTCAAACTCATCAAATCAAGTCAATATCTTTCTTTGCTTTTTTGTGACAGGGTTTCTCTGTATACCTTTGGAGCCTGTCCAGGAACTCACTCTGTAAACCAGGCTAGACTTGAAGAGATCCACCTACCTCTGCCTCCCAAGTGTTGGGATTAAAAGCATGTACCACCATGCCTGGGTGACTATACCTATCTTTTGTCTCATGCTTATATAGAGCAGATATCTGGGTGGACTTCTCTGGAATCACGATTCAGGATCTCCCTGGATAAAAGCAAGAATGTAGCTGTGTTTGGATTATCTGAGGACCTGAGGACACACTCAATTCCAACTCACTAAAGTCATTGCTCAAATTGAGCTCCTTATGCCTTGGCACTGAAATCATTCCCAAGCTTTTTGTCTGAGAGCAGGGACCAAGAGCAGCATCCAGGGGTCATGCTGCAACCTTCTATTCAAACATCTGAGAAGCTTCCTCAAAACAAATTGCTTTCTTTGCTCAAATCTCCCCCTACTTCCTTTCCATAGATTGTGCCTATCTAGATAATTCTCTTTTGTATTAACTCAGACATATGACTAGTATCCTTAGTCATATGAGCAAAATTCCTTTCTAGGATAAAGAAGCACTCACAAGGAGTGGTTGCCCATGGCCATGGTTGTTAGAGTGACAGATTTGAGGGAAGTCATTGTAGAGGTCTTCCCTACCCCTGGCCTAAGGCAGTTGTATTCAGAAAACATTAACAGGGTGATGGACCCAAGTGAGGATGCTCGGGAGATCCAGAGGGGAAAAGGGGGTCTGATGTCTACAGAGGAATTCAGTCAGCATCTGTGGGAAGTGCTGATGTGGGCGTTGTAGGGTTTAAGACCTTTGAATCATCCAAGGAGAGGACTCTGGAGACTTTCCGGGTTAATCAAAGACCTTTAAAACGCAGGACACAGAAGAACAAAATACTGTTGCTTTACCCCCTAAACATTGCTAAATATTCTATTATGATAAGTGGCTTTTAAGTTCTTATGATTTATTTCTAATGTTCACATTAGAAATGGTGTTCTTTTTAAAATGAGATCATTATGAAGAAACTAAAACATTCTTTTTTCTTTCTCCAAGGGAAACAGATGATAATTTCTAAAGCAAACAACCCAGGAAAGGTTTGTACTAGGAGAGATCTTTTTAGCCTTTATTATTGGATTCTAGGCTACAGTTTTTAAATCATTTTCTTTGTAGTTGCCTTTTGCTTGATTAGATGTCAGTGATGGTAATGGCAATGGAGGTAATGATACTGACCAGTGTCACGCCTTGCTGGCTCTAAGAAGACATTTTGCTCAGGGCTTGCCTCAGCTCATCAGCTGAGGTGCCTACAATACCCCCCTGAGAGCTAGACATCATATTTTTCCTCTTTTATAAGACAGGACTTTGTAGCTTGGAGTTTGAAAAATATGACCTGGATATATTGGTTGTCATCACTGATACACACCTTAAATATGCACAGTAATTTTGGTTTGTTTGTTTGTTTTAGCAAAGAATCTCCTCTGGGCTGCATAGCTACTTTGAGGCAACAATGAACTGAGTGTATAATTCTCCTGTGATTCTTCACAAGCACAGAATGGCGAGGCCACTAAGATTGTCACTATTTTTGCAGAAACAATAAATACATTATATTTTATTTATGTTGGGTAACTTTTGTAGGTGCTCATTTTGTGAAATGGCAGAGTTTGATGTGAACTTCTGTTCCCTGGCTCTCAGGCCTCCACTCAGTTCCTCCTTTACAACACTTCCTGCTTGGAGAACACAGAATTCTAGGACCAAAGTAACTTGGAAACAAGGAACATATTGGCAATTTATCCACATGGAATGAACAAGAGAACAAGTATTTTAGGCTTTGAGAGTCATATCACCTCCACTCCCCAGGCCTCAGCTCCGCCTTTTAACACGAAAGGTGCCACAAGCAATCACAAGTAACAGAAGGCAATTATGTTCACTGTGTTCAAAAAAGCTATTCAGAAAGTAGGTATGGCGTCTGAATTTAACACATGAGCTGTCTGCTCACAGCTCAGAGCACTAACAAACTACCACTGTGTATAATAATATAGTAGAAAATATTCCCTGCCCAGTAGAAGATCAAATTGGTGCAAAAGAGAGCATACTGTTTAAATTGATTGGTATATTCAATTTCAGGCAAACCTATCCTAGGATGTTTGAAGAATTCTTGGCTACCTTTGTGGAGAGACAGGGGCTGTGAGGATCCAGAAATGGATTATCTGAGATGCTGTCCACAGTCAAGCCCTCATAACATGCAGCGCTTACATGGTTGTTCACTGCTTGAAAAAATCCACGTGTCCGTCACTGACAAAGTCTTCATTCTCTTTGAAGGCATGTTTTAATAGACAAGAAAAACACAATTGGAAAAGATAATTTGGAGATGTAATTTAAAAAAAAAAACTCTCTCTACTATTTGGAATAGTGGGGTGAGTAATACTCATTAAAATGAGAATGTGCAAGATGCTGGGGACAGGAAACTAAGTGCATCTGGTGGTAGCAACAGTTGATGCCTGGGAACTGAGCGGATGGTATTATAAATAGCTAGCATTGGAGTGACCTCCAGTGCAGCCTACATGCTAATTACTATCATTAGCAATTGTTTTACAGTTGAGGAGATCAAGTATAAAAACAGCTACTTTCCACAGTCACAATACTTGTGTTGGACCAGGACACAACACTGAGAAAGACACATGAAGAGAAAACTGGGGACTTGTGAAAGGTTAAGATAACCAGATGATGAGAACACACTGTGGACACTGTAGATGATAATTCCCAAGCCTATTGTGGTCACCTCCCCATTGGGCTACAAAAGGTAAACCCCTGAACCCCATGTCACTGGGTAGTTACTAAAAACTGACAGAGTTAATCTTATTTTATGAGTTTGTCTTTAGAATAAGTCACTGGTCTAGTTGCCTGCCATCACTGTGACAGAAATACCTGATAAGACACAACTTGCCCCCAAAGGGCCTGTTTTGGTTTATAGTGCCAAGGAGTCACCATCATGGTATGGGGAGTGGGGGGGGGTGGAAAGCATGGCAGCAGTGTTGGGCAGCTGATCACATTGCTCCACAATCAGCAGAGTAAACAGGAACCAGGGCTGGGGTAATAAATGTCAAGGCCAGCCCTCAGGGACATGCTCTGCCTCCTAAAGGTTCTACAACCTTCTACTGGTTCTACCTTCTGGGATCGAATTGTTCAAACACAGGAAGCTATGAGGACCATAGCACACCCACGCCACAACAGTCCTCAAGCATTTTCTCTTCTTGATCTGATGGAAAGTGCCTTCTCCAATTATCTTCAGTATCTTCGTTCGTGCCACATCGAGAGGTGAAGAACTCAGCCACCAGATCTCAGCATGAACACATCGCCATATTTGGAAACCATGCATCTCATTGAAAGTTGTTTCTCTCTGGCTTTCTTCTCAAGATATTTTTCTGTGCAAGTTGCAAGGAGGAAGGAGGGACTACCTGGCCTGCCCCACCCACAGAGAGCCTCCTGTCAATCACTCTCTTCCTTGTCTCCCTTCTCATTTCAGCTGAGCTAATACTGTGAAGGCCACTATGTCCACTTACCTACTTCTGTGTTGTTTGACTTTCTGAAGCTCTGACTCTAATGCATGCTCAAGTCTTCCCCTGGTGGAAAGCTTTTTAGTGTACCAAGCAGAGGTCCATATTTAACACTTCAAAGGGTGTTTTGAACACGTGAATAAGTGAACAAATGAAATAATGAAGTTCCTGATCCAGAGACATGTTGCCTTTCTAGACGTGTAGAGCAAGTAGAAAAAAAAAATTTTTTTTTGGAGAAATTTCAATTCCATCAGTTGTTCATTAGCATTAAGATTTAAGAAAAATAAAATAAAGGCCATTTTTTAAAGAAATTTATAGACTTTGGCAATTAATAAAGACATATTCACAGATGGTATTTTAGTCATTGTTCCCACAGGCAGTTGGAACTTTGAAAGAAAAAGAAACACATGGGAATAAAAACATTGGGCATTGAAATGAAATTTTAAATATGTGCATTTCCAAATTATGACTGAAGGTACAAGGCTGATGCCTCTTCATCTTCTGCCAATAAGCTTTGTGTGTGGAAGTGTTATTCCTAAGACAGATGCCTTCATCATGAAGATTCAGAACTGAAGTTACAGACAGATGAAAACATACTGCTGGGCAAACACGAGTCTCGGCCCTACGCAAGTGCAGTTGAAGGGGTTGGAGACTCAGACAAGAGAGCAACATAAAAATGGAGTATGGCCCAATTTCCAAATACAGATGTTGAACGAGAAGGAACAATTCACAAACCAGAGTCCCTTTCTACCCTATTCTAACAAGAACCACTTGGATGTTAGCACGTGAGGAGAACGCACGCAAGGAAAAGGACAAGGGATGGACTGCAGAGATAGCTCACAATCAATAGCTCTGGCTGCAGCATCAAATTAAGCAGAGAGAAACACAAAGACACTCCACTAAAATCAGAAACAAAGCAAGGTTGTTAATTCCCTCCATATCTATTCAATACTTGAAGTTCTAGCTAGGGATGTAAGACAACTAAAGGCATCAAGGGATGTAAGTTTGAAAGAAAGAAGTAAAAATGTTGCCATTTGCAAATGACATACTTAAGAATAGCATATGTATAGTATACATAAGCAACCCAAAAGCTATATGAGGGAACTCCTACAGCTAATAAACACCTTTAGTGAAATGCCTCGATACAGGATTAACTAAGAAAAAAAAAATCAATAGCCCTCCTATATACAATGACAAATGGACTATGAAAGAAACCAGGGAAATGACACACTTCATAATAGCCACACACAATATAAAATATCTTGAGGTAACCCTAAGCAAGTAAGTAAAAGACTTATATGTCAAAAACTTCATGTCTTTGAAGAAAAAAATTGGAGAGGATGGAAAGTGGGAAAAATCTCCCGTGCTCATGAATCAGGGGGATTAACATAGTAAAAATGGCTATCTTACCAAAAGCAGTCTACAGATTCAGCATAATCCTCATCAAAATTCCAAAATGATCTTTACAGACCTTGAAATGACAATATGCAGTTTCCTATGGAAAACAAAAAGAGACAGGGTCACTAAAACAATCCTGTACAGTAAATGAATTTTTGGAGGTATCACCATCCCTGATTTAAAACTGTACTACAGAACTATAGTAATAAAAATTGCACGGTATTGATACTTGAGAAAACACATTGATCAATGGAATCACATCAAAGTTTCAGACATAAATCCACACCTATTATCACCCAATAGTTTTATAAAGGAGGCAGAAAGACACAGTGGGAAGAAAAAGAAATCTTCTTCAACAAACAGTGCTGGTCTAATTGAATGCAGAAGAATGCAGATAGATCCATATCTATCACCCCGGACAAAGTCAAGTCCAAGTGGATCAAAGACCTCAACATAAAAGCAGACACACTGAATCTGATAGAGGAGAAACAGGAAATAGCCTTGCACATGTTGGCCCAAGAGACAGCTTCCTGAGCAGGACAGCAAAAGCATAGGTACTGAGATAAATGGCCAGTACAGGGGACCTCATGAAAACGAAAAACTTTTGTAAAGCGAAGGACACCATCAATAAGACAAAACTGCAGCCCACAAAAACGGGAAAAGATTCTGACCAACTTCACAATCGGTAGAGGACTAATATCCAAAATATATAAAGAACTCAAGAAATTAAACATCAGCAAACCAAACAATCCATTTTTAAAATGGGGTACAGAGCTAAACAGCAAATTCTCAATAAAGGACTCTCAAATGCCAGAGAAACTTAAAGAAATATTCAATATCCTTAACCGATAAGGAGATAAGGAAATGCAACTCAGACCTACTCTGAGATTCTGTCTCACGCGTGTCAGAATAGCTGAGGTCAATAACACAAGTGACAGCTCATGATGACAAGGGTGCGGAGCAAAATAAATACTCCATTGCTGGTGGGAGTGCAAACTTGTACAGACACTTTGGCGGCTCCTCAGAATATTGGAAATTAATCTATCTCAGGACCCAGATATATCACTCTCGGCCATAAACCCTCCACCCTACCAAATGGACATTTGCTAAGCTATGTTCATAGAGGCTTTATTCATAATAGCCAGAAGCTGGACACAACCTAAATGTCCCTCAACCAAAGAATGGATAAAGAAAATGTGGAACATTTACACAATGGATTATTACAGATGTTAGAAAAAACTGAAATTATGAGATTTTAGGCAAATGGATGGAACTGGAAAAAAAAATTATCCTAAGTAAGGCAACCCAACCTAGAAAGATAAACATGATATCCACTCACTCATAGAAGGATATTTGCTATAAAGTAAAGGATAGATAGTCATGCTATAACTCACAGACCCAAAGAGATTAACAGGAGGGTTCAAGGTGGGGCACATGGATCTTCCTGGGAAGGGGAAACAGAAGATTTCCTGGGCAGACTCAGGCAGTTGGGGATGCTAACAGGGGGCATCAGGCGGTCGATGGAGGGATCATGGGAGAGAATGTATGGAAAGATGGCTGTGGGGGGGGGGGCATTTAGGGGACAATGTAGGAACCTAGTGCGGTGGCAACTTCCTGGAACCTATGAGCTTGACCCTAGTGAGGACTCCTAGTGATGGATGATGAGGAGCCTGAACCGGCCGTCTTCTGTAACTAGACAAAGCTCTCAGTGGTGGGATTGGGACACCAACCCAGGCACAACAATCTACATTTTTGCGTCAGGTTTTTTGTTGTTGTTGTTTTGTTTTGTTTTTAATCTTTCTTTCCTTCTTCACATCTCTCCCTGTTGGTCAAGTCTGGCTGACAGCTGCCTGACTTCTGGCCCTGGGTGTGTCCCTCTATTTCTCTGACATTTCCCTCCTCCTCCCCCTCCTCCTCCTCCTCCCTTTCTCCCTTCTTCATCCTCCTCTTCTTCTCTGCCTAGATTTCTCCTCCTGTTTAATCTCTCTGCCCACCAACCCCCACCTAACCCTCTCCTGCCTGGCTATTGGCCATTCGGATTTTTATTAGACCAATCAGGCGCTTTAGGCAGGCAGATGAAATAGCATCACATCTTGACCTAATTAAACAAATGTAGCCTAAGCAAATGCAACACACCTTTACACAGTTAACGTTCTGCTGCCATAAACAAATGTAACATGTTTACATAGTTAAATATTCCACAAAGGGGCCCCTTTCCTCCTAGTGGGATGCCCTGTTCAGCCTTGATTTAAGAATTTGTGCCTAGTCTTACTGCACCTTGTGATGCTGTGTTTATTGGTATCCATGGGAAGCTTTCCCTTTTCTAAAGGGAGACGGAAGAGGAATGAATCTAGAGAAGAGGGAAGGGGGGGGAGGTGATGGAGGGATTGGAGGGAAGGGAAGCTGTGATTGGGATGCAATAGATAAGAATAAATTAATTTAAAAATGAGCTCTGCCTGTGCTTGCAGAAAATACAGGTGTAGTTCCTAGAAACATCATTAGGTAGTTCATAATCATCCAGGATCAGACCCACTTCTAATCCCCATGGACAGCTAATTACCTCAGCCAAAACATACAAAGGAGGTACATGTGATTAAAATTAAATTAGTAAATCTTTAAAACAGAAGGAAAATGAAGAAATCCTTGGTGGGACTAAACAAGCACAGAGATATACAGGAGTAAATGTTCTTGTGACATCAGCCTACTCAGACCACAGATGAGAAGGAATGAAATGGAAAATGTAGGCTACACGAGAACACCTTGACAAATCAGATACAGCCAGTGCTGTCAAAAAAAAAAAAAAAAAAAAAAGCGGTGGAAAGTATCAGAAAACACTACCACAGCTGCCGGTACTGATTTTGAGGACAGTGGTAGAACACCCACACAGAAGTCATAATGGGTGGGTGTTGTCTGCAGCTGACTCTGGATTGGTCCTCACACTGTTCGTTTGTGCAGGAACATGGGAGCACATGAAGCTTTAACATTGCTGCGAGTCTTCATCTCAACATGCATCAGTAGAAAACCCAAATACCTTATTTATATATGAGGGTGATACATTTCTGTTTGCAGTCACTGCTTTGTTATATTAAGATCAGGAACAAATCCTTTCTGCTTCTCTGAAATTCAAGTTCAAAATGAATTCTAAACTCACTTCTTTCTAAACTTAAATTGTGGTGATCAAATAAGCTTGCCCAGGGCTTTTAATGCTTGCGTCTCTGATAAGATGGTAGTGGTAGGGAACTGTAGTGGCCACTGGTCAAGCAGTGGGCATTTGCCCTCCTCAGAAATCTGCAAGAAGGTTGTTGGGTATTTTCCCCCAGGCTAAAGAGCACTTTATCTTGTGTGGTTACAATTTAATCTCTCCAAGAATAGAATAAATGAATAGGGGAATTGAATTATAAAGGAAGTGGGAAAATTATTTTTATTGAAAAAGAAATAATAGCACTGTTTAAAGTGGAAAACTCTCAGCACTTGAGGTGGAGAAACTTAAGCAACAAACTTGCAAAGGTGCTTCACTAATACAAGAGGAATAACAGGTTCAATTCCAGTACACAAGACTATGGAAAAGAGGGGTCTGTGTCAATGTGGGTAACATAGCCCTGCCTGTGCAATCTCAAAAAGATGGTATAAAAGCCCTGGCACTGAGAAACGTTTAAACAGCCAATGTAACACTCGACATAAACTCACAGGTATTCAGTGCAGAGGTCCAGCAGTGGACTCTGTACTAGAGCTCACAGAATAAACACTATTTCATAGCTAGCCTGAAATTCTTTAATTCCCAGATCTACTAGTGTATAGAAGTGTGGCCATTCTATTATGACAACCCAATTTTGTTTTAAATCACAAAGACTTAAAGAGTACATACAATTTTTCAGTAGGAGATCATGTAGCCTGCAATCACATGGAAGGAGGAGCTGATTCACACAATCACAGACATGGCTGAAGGCTGTAAGACTGGTGATGAAAAAAAAAACTGTGTATGAACACTGTGATCTAGAGAAAAGTCATTTCTTACAGGGAAAGGTTTACTGTTCGGAAAGCACTTTGTATACTTCAGCATCTGGATGTGTGCTTGCAGGAAAAAGGAAGGACCAAATGATGCTGGGGTAGAGTTTGAGACGTTGATATAGATGCTAATTTAATATGGACACCTACAGGCTACTACAGAGCAAGTTGTAGACAACATCTTTCTGCTTTGTAGTATTTGTCAGTTTAAAGGGGGCGGGGGCACAGAGATCGGCTACCAAGATAGCTCAGCAAGTTAAAGCAAATGGCTGAAAGTTGATGTCTAGAGTTTGAGCCCCAGAAGCCACAACAGAAGGAAAGAAACAACTCCAAATGCATACATGGCATGTATGTACACATGTATGCACACATACACTCTTACACGCATATATACTCATGTACACACAAACACATACACACATGTATGCTCACACACATACACACATACTTATAAACTCACACACAGCCACATATACAAATAAATAAATAAATAAAAATAAAGTTTAAAACTTGAATAATAACATAAGGGTATACTACCAGGTCCCAAATGAATGAGTATCCAGTGACCAAAGCTGGAAAAATTAGAAAAACAAAATAAATAACCACGTATTAGATTATAACCTATACTACCAACTAAATACCTATCTAAGCATCCTGGTATAAACATAGTTGTGATTATAAAGAAATAGAGAATAATGGATAAAACTTTTACGCAGAAAAATTCCAAATAATTATGTACACAAACTTCCCAGCATGAAGTTTAGATACATTTCACTTTGCTTTTAAAGAAAACAGTATGAACAGAAGAATGGGTGTGCGTGATGTGTTAAAGTGTAGATGGAAGCAGACCTCGGTCTTGGAGTTACAAGGTCTTTCTGCAATCCGCTGTGCCCCGTTCTCAGATACACACTCCTGGCACACCTATTTGCTGAGCTTCCACAAGCTGGAAGCCTGAGTTGACAAGACTGTGTCACACGTACAGACATACAACACCTAATTACACCATAGAATTTATGCTTATGCCTCGGTTCACCACTTCCAAACCATGTACACGTTAACTTGAAGATCTTTTTCTAAAGTGGAGATAGTCCGTGGAGATGGTTTAAGTGTCATTAAAAAAAAAAAATCTGAAGTTTTAGGAATGTTTAATGTCCAATCATTGTGTCAGCAGAGGTAATCTGTGTCCCTGTGTCTCAAAATTGCACTTGATCCTATAAAAGAAAACTTTATTTTAAATAATGAAGCTTATATTTGGAGGTCATCCCAAACCAAAAGCCAATAGACTGTACAGAGAGCTTCTCCAAGAAAGTTAAATTCCAGAATTGTTACCCTGTCAGCATAGTGTAAGGCCCACTGAGAGTGAGAAATGAAGTCATTCAAATGAAATATTAGGCAGTTTTTCAGGTTCATAGTAATTTATATCCTTTACTCTTTTAAGACAATTCTTCCTGAAGGCAATTGCTTTATTAAACTCCCCAGAGGAATATAACAGCCTATGCTTTTAAAGCAAGGGGGAACAAGCTTTAGCACTAAATTTTCTTTTAAATTACTAGATAATATTTTAAAATCTTCTCCCCAATGCCTTTTTCTAACCTTGTCACCTCCGATGGAGTCTGGCTGGTGCCTCCTCCATAGGTGAAGAAGTTGGCGACTGTGCATTAAGTCTAAGCATGTGCCCTGGTTCTTCAGGTCCCTTTCTCCCCACCTTTCATTTTTCTCTCCAAGCCATTTGTCACTTTCCCACCAACAAGTTCAGTGTGAGGCAGCCAGAGAAACCCTAGTGGTAGTTAGTGCAGAAACACACACACACACACACACACACACACACACACACACACACACACACACACACGTCCCATTTTCCCTTTTCACCCTTTCGGATCTAATTTTTTTTAAAAAAGTCAGGTTCCTTCCTTCTCAAAGCCAAGCTGAAGTGTGGTGATATGTTATATATTTAATAAAATCCTGTCTGGAATATCAGAGAACAGATCAACCTACAGTCAAGCCAGGAGGGTCAGAGAGTGGTGACTCATGCCTTTAATCCCAGCACAGTAAAGACCAGGAATGGTGAAATATGCCTTTAATCCCATAACTCCAGAGACAGAGATCTTTCTGTGTTTCTATGAGTTTAAGGCCTAACTACCAAATAGTATTATCCCACGCCTTTAATCTTAACTCTAAAATATGATGCAGAGTTGAACCCGGAAGTGAAACAACTGGCAAAGAAGGTATTTAAGGCAGGCGTAGGAAGACAGACTTATTCTATAAGAAACCACAAGTCAGGCCAAGGACTCTGGAAAATAGCTTTTACCTTGAGAAGTTGGCTTGGTAAGAATCAATTGTGGTCTGTTTCCTTTCTCTGATATTCCAGCCTTTCCCCCAATATCTGGCTTTGATTTTCATTCAATAATAACTAGAATTTATGTTTCACTGAAGACTCTCATAAAGCTGGGCTCACTGGTACTGCCCTTGCATATGATCAGAGTTCAGTCCCCAGCACCACCTGTAACTATAGCTCCAGGGATCAAGTGCCCTCTTCTGGTCTCCAGGGGCACTTGCACACATGCACAAATCCATTCACACATGCACTCACACATGCGCATAAATAAAAATGAAGTACTTAAAAATATACAGAAGTTGGTAGAAGTAGATTATTAGATTTATACCCCATCACTCTAAGCCTTCAGAAAATACACAAACATTTCTTTGGACTCCATGAACTTAAGCAGGTACAAGAGGATTTATTCAAGACTCAGAACAGGGTTCAAGACTAGCAGTGGGAGAAATTGGTGGAATTTGGCTAAGGCAATAGGTGAATGAATTTCTGGTTTAAAAGCATTAAAAATCCTTCACAGTGAGGCAGATGGGTGAGTACAGGCTGTCTGCACTGCTAATCAGACCTTAGGGAAGGTAGACTCCCACTATCCCATTGATAACTAAATATAACTGAAATGATAGAACTACTTTAAAACAACTTGGACTTTCTATTTTACCTGGCATATGGCAACTATTCCACCCACAAGTGTTCAATGAAGGAAACAGTGAGTAGGTCCCTGTGGTGGTTTGAGTGAGATTTCAGATATGTAGTAATTTATATCCTTTTCTCTTTTAAGACAATTCTTCCTGGGGGTAAGAGGTGTGTAGCCAGAGGTTTCTGACCTGTCTATCCTGAATCTTGATCAAAGCTCTCCCACCCCTGGTCCTGCAGTCACTTATAAAATAATTATTCGGAGGCATGTATTAATTACAAATTTTTTGGCTTATAGCTTAGGGTCATTGCTATCTAGCCTTTGCATTTTAACTCAACCCACTTTTGATACAAGGGCCGTGACTTTACCTGTGTCCCATTACATCTGTTCTCCTGGGTGGCAGCTCTCAGCATCTCCTTCTGACTCTGCCCTTTGTCTCCTTTATCTGTCCTTGGATTTCCTGCCTGCTTATAAGCTGGCTTCCCATGGGCCAAAACGGTTCCTTTATTATCCAATAGTAATTCACAGCATACAGAAAGACATCCAACATCAAATGGTCCCTGTATGCTCATATGTTTGAATACTCAATCCTCACTTGGTGGAAATATTTGATAAAGATTGTGTGTCAGTATGAGTTAGTTTAGAGGTTTCAAAATCCCACATCATTACCAGTTAACACTTTCCCCCTCCTGCTTATAGATCACAATGTCAGCGCTCAGCTACTGCTCCAGAGCTACACCTGCTTGCCTGCTGCCATGTTGATTCACCAACTGCAACTGTAAGTCCCCCAGACTCTTTTAAAAGTTCCCTTAGTCATGGTTTATCACCAGACAAGAAATTTAGGCTGTCCCCATTTAGGTTACTTGAATGTCCACAGCAGATTTATGTAAAATAAATGCAAAATTGGAAATAACCCAAATGTCCATCAGGAAGTGAAGTGGAAAACACTTTGCTCTATCCATATGATGAAATCTGATCTGCATTAAAAACATACAAAATATTGATGTGACAAAAAAGAATCCCTAAAACAACTGAAGCAAAGGCACAAGATAAATGTGTGCATGTGGAACGATCTCACTCGTATAAAATTTAATATGAACAAAGGATGACTGAAATCTGATCAGTGTTTACAGGTAGGAATAGAGATCACATAAGGGAGGAATTACATGGAGAAAGGACAAATTTGATAAAGATTTTGATAGAAGGTGATATAATAACTTATCCGTGAAGAAAACTAAAAAATCAAATAAAGCATTTTAATATGTCGTGTTTGACATATAAATGCCATTTTGTTTCTGTAGTGCCATGGCTTTTACTTGGGGTTTTATGCAAAAAGCTATAGCCCCAGCCCTAAATTATATTTAATAACATCTTTTAATGAAAATGTGTTGAAAGAAAAGCCAGATGTTTAAAGGAAATCAGAAACATAATTTGAAGTTGTAGTTACACATCTAACATTTAACTATAATAATAATGGCTTTTGTCTTCCTACCTACTCATGTAAGGTTGGCATGGGTTTCACATCTAGAAATTTAAATAAAGATTAAAACACAGATGTTTTATTTCTAGAATTAATGAGAAAAATGAGAGACTAGCATCACAAAAGAAATTATCTTTATACTATATGTAATATTATAATAGATGGCATTTATTATACTTTTATACTATATATACTTCCTAATGCCTTTTGTTTTCTTTATTATTTTTATTTGAAAATTTTACACATGCATAAATTCTGCTTGCTTTCTCCATACCATCCTCTTTCCCTCCCTCCCTGCCTCCCTATCTACCAACATTCCCCCTCCTCCCTGCCATTCATGGCTTTGGATTTTGCTTCTTGACACATTGACTTTAACAGGACCACCTGTGCAATCACTGGATGACAATCTCCTGGAGGATGGTAGGGTCATCAAGTAGTATACAACTGGAGACAATGACTCTCTCTCTCTACCTAGTAGCTCAATTAGTAGCAAACAGTTCAGTAGTAGATGGGCATACAAGATCAGTATCAAGGGTCTCTTCTGAAGACCCGGTGCAGGCATCCTTTGTGACTCTGAGTTTCTGATTGCAATGGCTTGATGTTGCCTAGAAGATGACATTTTCTAGCATGTATACCTGCTTCCTGGCTCTAATTCTTTACAAAGCCTTTCTTGAATGTACTTTCTATCTGCTAGTAGGCAAGTTTCCTTAACATATGGCTCTACTTGGCATCTCCAGTACTCAAAACCTTAACAAAAAGGAAAAATTATTTATTTGCATTATTTTGTTGTTGTTTATGTGATGTAAGTCCTATTGAAATAGAAAATGGTAGAGGTCAGCCTGCAGCCCCCAGGGCTTAGCACTCTTTAGTGGCCTGTGGTGTTTACCAAAACCAACTGATCTGTTTCTATTATGGGAACATTGCCCAAACAGGTGCTGCAATTTAGGAATCAGGAAGTTAGCAAAAGACAAAGAAGCTGGCTAAGGTTAGACGTTGCTTGTGAGCTGCAGAGGTTACTCAAGATCAAAGGACAACCCCGGTATACAAGTCTTCCCCTGAGCTCCAATAAATGGCATTCTTCTTTCAAGCGTGACCCACACATGTCTGTCTTTCAATCTGTAGGCCTTTGCTGGGTGAAGCTTGCTCAGGTGATGCAGGCACCACAGAGAATGGTAGAACTACTGGCGGAAATACTTGACAACACCTTGGTGTTTTTATTTCACCTGGCATGTGGAAACCATTTTACCCACCGATGTTCACCAAAGAGAAAGTCAAACACATCTCCATGTATATTACTTAAATATTCATAATAGAATTGTGGATAATAGATCCCCAAGTTGGAAAGAAACCAAATTTCTATTAGGAAGTAAATTGAAAATATATTGTACATTTCCATATGCTAGAATCTGATCATCACTGCCAATTATGTATTAGTAAAAAATTAAGAGAAATGTATCATCTCTTTTCCATTATGTGCTTTGGTGCCCATTCACTTTACAATTATGTCTCAACCAATCATTATTGATTATGTATCTACAACAATTATAGCATGCTGCTCTGTGTCAGACCTGAACTCTTCCTGATGGAGTGGCATCAGCTACATGACAGCCTGGAACCTCTGACTTCCACAAGCCCACCTTTTCTCAACTATTTTTGATTTTGATTCCATCAGCAATGAAACTATTCTTCAGGTAAGAACCCTCGTGAGTTAACAGTTCTGGAAAATAAAATTGTAGTATCACACCTAAAAATGGCTTAATTAGTAGTTTAGGCATTTTTCAATTCAATCAAGGGATGATCAAAACGAATCATCATAGAGACATCATCCTGTCAGCCCAAGGCAAGTTCTCTTTCAAAACTGTGATGGTGTATTCTCAACCTCTTCCTCACTAGGAAGTATACATGAGGACTTTATGGTAATAAACAGATAAATAAAAATAAATACCTTGTGCCAAAACAACCTTCTTCAGAAACCAAATGAGTACTTTCTAGTCCACCTTTCGGAACTGTGAAATTCAGTGGCTAACTGAGTACACTCCCACCACAAATGTGTCATGCACTATATGTATGGTCAGATGACCTGGTTCCCTGTCTTGCTCTTGGGGCACTTAGCACTGTTCTTGGAGACAATAGGGCCCAATGAATATAGCCATCTTAATAAATTAAAAGATACCATGAAAAGCATACAGTTAAAGCTTTTTAAAAGGATAAGCCTAGTGTGTAGATAAAAGGAGACAGCACAGACATAATTTACCTTGTGACTTTATTAAGACACCATGTGTTTCATAAATTAAACCTTTTCCCCTAATTTATAAATTGTCTCAAATATTATTATCTATGCCGAGACACTGAGACAAACTATGAAAATTAATCCCATTTATTATTCATCACCTAATGAACCGTGTGAGCCACAGAAATTATTTTTAAACTCATTCTCTATATACATCAGAAAAAAAGATCTGTACCTTAAAGATTTGAATCTTGGAGAAAATGAGCTGACTCATAAAGAAAAAGAGGAAGGGTTAACCAATTAGCATCTGGAAACTTCCACACAGGAACAGGCATTGTACTGACTGGTTTGGTGCGCCAACTTGACAAGCTACCATCATCAGAGAGAAAGGAGCCTCAGTTGAGGAAATGCCTCCATAATATCCATCTCTAAGGCATTTTCTAAACTAGTGATCAATGACAGAGGGTGCAGCCCATGTGAGTGATGCCATGCCTGAGCTGGTGGTCCTTGGGTTCTATAAAAAAACAGGCTTGGCAAGCCATATAGAGCAAGCCAGTAAGCAGCACCTCTCCATGGCCTCTGCATCAGCTTTTGCCTGTGGGCTCCTGCCTGGTTTGAGTTCCTGCCCTGATTATTTTTAGAGATAAAGAGCAATGTGGAAGTGTAGACCAAATAAACCCTCTTCTCCCCAACTTGCTTTTTGGTCAAGGTGTTTTTCATCACAGCAACAAGAAACCCTAACTAAAACAGGCATGTAGACTGTCAATGTGCTCTCGAGTTGGTGGGTAGAGAAAAGTATGGTTACATAGAGTATTGCTGGTTAGGACCAGACAACTACATATCTTAATATATAAAGCCAAGAAGTATATGTCACCAATGGTCACCACCGCCACACAGTGTTCTGTCATATTGTCATTTATTCCTGAAAACCGCCTCTGTTAAGGATCACTGTGGCAGCACCTAAAACTTCTATTTATAATGACCCTTCTCACAGAAACTATTATTTACACTTTCTCTTTTTATAAATTTTGTTGAGATTTTCAATTTGATTGTAGTGGGATTGGGAGGCACATGTGCCACCCTTCATGTGTGGAGGTCAGAGGTCAACCTGTAGGAGTTGGTTCTATCAATTTGGGTCCTAAGGACTGATCACAAGTCACCCAGGCCTGGTAGCAAGTGATTTTATCTGCTGAGCCTCATCAGTGACCTGCCTGAGGATATGATTTTATAGTTTCTTTCTGGGTGCTGCTGTGGGCAGATAGGTCAGCACCCTGCTTTATGCCTTTACTTTAGAATAGTTAATGTAGGTTTCCTGAGCTGGGATGTAAAGTACTTGTATTGCATATACAGGCCTTGAATTAATTGATTAATTATAAGCTAATTAAAATTTCCAGGTAGGTTTCTGGACAACTCTATTGTAGTAACTCATATATATTTGCAATAGTCCTTTAAGAATGTTGCACAAAACCTTAGGTGTATTTCTTTATTAATCAACAGTCCAAACATCACATTATCAGTATCTCCACTCCCACTTTGCTGTGTGTGAGCCAAAGTATGGCTGTCCAGGAAAGTTGTCTTAGTTTTCTCATGTGTGTGGGGGGAATCCAGAGAATTATCAGGTCATACTTTGAAAATCTATACTCCACCAAAATGGAAAACCTAAAGTAAATGTACAGGTTTCTAGACAGGTACCACTTGCCAAAATTAAATCAAGATCAGATTAAAGACCTAAACAAATGTATGACCCCAAAGGAAATTGAAGCTGTTATTAAAAGTCTCCCAAGTAAAAAAAAATAAAATAAAATAAAATAAAAATTAAAAAAGAAAGAAAGAAAGAAAGAAAGAAAGAAAGAAAGAAAGAAAGAAAGAAAGAAAGAAAGAAAAGCAAAAAAGCCCAATGGATCTGATTCCAACCCACTCAAAGATGCATCAAAGAAAGAGAATTACAGGCCAATCTCCCTCATGAACATTGACACAAAAATACTCAATAAAATTCTGGCAAACCAAATCCAACAACATATCAAAAACAATCATTCACCACAATTAAGTAGGCTTCATCCCAGAGACGCAGGGATGGTTCAACATATGAAAAATTGTGAATGTCATCCATCATATAACAAACTGAAAGATAAGACCACACAGTCATTTCATTAGATGCTGAAAAAACCCTTGACAAAATCCAACTCTCCTTCATGATAAAAGTCCTGGAGAGATCAGGAACACAGGGAAAATACCTAAATATAGTAAAGGTGGTAAAGGTGATGATATACAGCAAGTCAACAGCCAACAACAAACTAAATGGAGAAACACTCAAAGCAATCCCACTAAAATAAGGAACAAGGCAAGGCTGTCCTCTCTCTCCTTATCTATTTAATACAGTTCTTGAAGTTTTAGCTAGAGCAATGAGAGAACAAAAGGAGATTAAAGGGATACAAATTGGAAAGGAAGAAGTCAAACTGTCTCTATTTTCAGATGATATGATCATTATATAAGTGATCCCCAAATTTCTACCTGGGAACTCTTTCAGGTGATAAACACCTTCAGCAATGTAGCAGGGTACAAGATTAACTTTAAAAAAAAAATCAATGGCCCTCTTATGTGTTAAGGATAAAAGGGCTAAAAAAGAAATAAGGGAAACATCATCCTTTATAATAGCTGCAAATAGCATTAAATATCTTAGTGTAACTGTAACCGAAGAAGTAGCAGACTCGTTTGACAAAAACTTTAAGTCATTGAAGAAAGAAATTGAAGAGGATATCAGAAAATAGAAAGAGCTCCCATGCTCCTAGATAGGTAGAATCAACATAGTAAAAATGGAAATTTTACCAAAAGCAATCTACAGATTCAATGAAATTCCCATCAAAATCCCAACACATTTTTTTACAGACCTTCAAAGAACAATACTCAGCTTCATATGGAATAAGAGGAAACCCAGGATTGCCAAAACAATCCTGCTCAATAAAAGAACTTCAGGAGGAATCACATCCCTGACTTCAGCTATACTATAGAGCTACAGTAATAAAAAATAACAAAAACAGACTGGTGGATTAATGGACTCAAATCGAAGACCCCACATTAACCCACAAACCTATGAACACCTGAATTTTTGACAAAGAGGCCAAAAATATTCAATGGGAAAAAAATAGTATCTTCAACAAATGGTGTTGGCCTAACTGCATGGTGGTATGTAGAAGAATGCAAACAGATCCAGCACTGCACAAAGCTCAAATCCAAGTGGATCAAAGACATAAACAGCTATACTGAGCATGGTAGAAAAGAAAATGGAAAATACCCTTGAAGACATTGGCACAGGTGACCACTTCCTAAATATAACACCAGTAGCACAAACACTAAGAACAGCAATAAGAGGAACCTCCTGAAACTGAGAAGCTTCAGTAAGGCAAAAGACACAGTCAATAAGATAAAACGACAGCCTACAGAATGGGAAAAGCTCTTCGCCAACTCTACATCTGACAGAGGACTGATCTCTAAAATATATAGAGAACTCAAGAAACTAGAGCTCAAAAACATCAATAACTCAATTAAATATGGAGTTCAGAGCTAAAAACAGAATTCTCACCAGAATTACAAATTTGTTCAACATCTTTAGTCAACAGAGAAATGCAAATCAAAACAACTTTAAAATGCCACCTTACACCTGTCAGAATGGTTAAGATCAAAAACACAGATGACAGCCTATGCTGGAGAAGATGCGGAACAAGGGGAACACTCCTCCATTGTTGGTGAGAGTGTAAACTTGTATAGCCACTCTGGAATGCAGTATAACAGTTCCTCAGAAAACTGGGAATCAATCTCCCCAAGGATACAGCAATACCACTATTGGGTATATACCCAAATGATGCACATTCTTACCCCAAAGGCATTAGCTCAACTATGTTCATAGCAGCATTATTTACAATAGCAAGAACATGGAAACAACCTAGATGCTCCTCAACTGAAGAATGGATTAATAAACTGTGGTACGTCTACACAATGGAGTACTAGTCAGCAGTTAAAAAAAATCATCCTAAAATTTTCAGGCGAGTGGATGGACTTGGAGAATATCCTCCTGGGTGAGGTAGCACAAACCCAGTAATATAGGCATGGGATTTACTCACTATCAGTGGATTTTAGACAAAAAGTAGAGAATACTCAAGCTACAAACCACAACCCCTGAACAGCTTTGGATTAGAAGGAACTTAAGAGAGACATCCAGAGATTCCCCTAGGAAGAGAAAATAGAGAAGATCACCTTAGGAAATTGGGGTATAATGGGTTGTAACCAAGAAGAGTTGGCTGAGTGATAAGAAGAGACAGATATCTTGATAGAGGAAGCCAAGGTGGGGTTGGAAAGAAACCAGGTGCTAGGGAAACCTCCAAGAACTCACAGGATGTCTCTGGCCAAGTCTGCAAACAATAGCAGAGGGGGTGCCTAAATGGGACTTCCCCTATAATCAAATCAGTGAACACCCTAAATGTCATCACAAAACCTACATCCAACAGAGAATACAGGTGGAGGCAGAGATCCATGGCTGAGCACTGGGCAGAGCTCCTGGTCCAACTGAGAGCAGGGGGGAGAGTTTGTATGAGCAAGGGGATCGGGATTATGAGGAAAATCCCCACCGTGGTGGCTAGCTGGAGCTCTTGGGAGCTCACTGAATCAAGAACAGTCACTGGGGAACCATCAGGAAAAGGAGCTCAGCCCTCCAAGGGTAGGCACCTTTCGACTGGCATGAGCGATATGTAGAGCCATGAGGGGTGAGAGTAGACTGTATTCCTATTCATGAGCTGGCACCTTGAAGCCCATTCTCTGCAGAGGAACACCTAACCCAACACTGACTGTGATATGAGTAAATTAGACTTGCCTGGAGTGGCTGTGCCAAGCTGAGCTGACCCACCTTGGGACTTCTTGCCCTTTGTGGGGAAGGGATGGGTGAATGGGAAGGTTCAAGGCTGAAGGCTAACTGGGAGAGATTGGGAGGAGGGAAGGGAGGGGGAGCAGGGAGATACATTGATGAAAATGACATTTTTAATTAAAAAAAAACCCAACAAATAGCTAAATAAAGTCATAGAAGCAATATCCTTTACAATAGCCACAAATAATACAAAATATTTTGGGATAACTCTAACCAAGCAAGAAATCTTGTTAGTTGGGTCGGATTAACATAGTAAAAATGGCCATCTTGCCAAAATCAATCTACAGATTCAACAGAATTCCCATTAAAATTCAAACACAATTCTTTACAGACTGAAATAATACTCAACTTCATATAAAAGAATAAAAAATCCCTGGTAGCTAAAACAATCCTGTTCAATAAAAGAACATCTAAAAGTATCTGATTTCAAGCTGTATGATGGAGCTATAGTAATAAAAATCACATAGTATTGGCATAAAAACAGACAGGTGTATCAATGGAATTGAATCAAAGACCCAGATGTTTACAGAAAACTAGAAACGCCCATCTTCAATAAGTCAAAAGACCTTGGACATCTAGACCTCTAAAACAGAAAGGGGGCTATCCAGAAAAATTTACAAGCAAAGGAATATTGAACCTATTGATACTGATATACTCTACATGATAAAATCTCATTTCTTGACATGTATATCACTTTATTTGTAAGAAAAGTTGAAGTTCCAGCTTAAATAAGAATTAAAGCTGGCTTTGGAGTTGGAATGTGGCTCTCTCCTTGTCTAAACCCAAGCAGGCTTGTTAAAGGAAAATGTAAAACCTCTGTATCATATCAGAAGAGCCACCTGATCCAGTGAGAAGAATAACTAAAAATAGGGGCTATGCTGTATAAACGCTCATATCAAAATTTATAAGATTATACGTGTGTGTATGTATATATATATGTATATATATAAACTTCTGTCTTGATATTAATGTTCATATAGAGTACTAATTAATTCTAGGGAAAAGGGGCTTTATCTAGCTTCCTGTACATTGTGTTGGGTTTTAGTCTCTTATAAGTTTTTTGTAGTGAACCACGTCAATGCCTAATTGAGAACTTTGAAGTATCCAAAAGGAAGATGGGGCCCCAAAACGATGATTTCACATGGACTGTGACAAAGCCACTAGGCTGACAAACACCAGCTAAAGATCGGATTTGGATTACAAACTGCTCACAACAATTTTGAGGTTGCTAGCTTAGATGAACCAGCTTCACAGACTACTCTAGCCAGGAATTGAGACAATTCCTGCACTTTATCATTATGCAGAGATAATAATAAATAAATACAGCTACTTAGTTCAGAACTTAACAATAAAAAAAAAATTCTTTTCAGAATTCCCTAAAGATGCCATCACCCCAGACAGTAGAAAGTAAATTTACAAACATAGTGTCCACTTTCCCAAAAGGTGGAGTGGCTGGTTTATTGTCTTTCAGTGGGTTATGGATGACTGTCATTGTTTAGGGTAATTAGTTACAAATTATTGTTGGTCATAGTTAGGGGAAAAAGCTAAACCAGGGAGATTAGATCCAGGCTTCTATTTGGAAAAAAAGGAAGAATAGGGGGGATACAGGTAGGATATAAGGGTAAATTATTGAATCTACTTTTAAAAAGCAATTACTGGTTTTAAATATTTTACATTGGATTGGAAATTTCATATATTGGATACAAATTGTATATAGTGACACAAAGTTGAAATTAATTTTGTTACTATACATATATCTCTATGTATTATACCTATACAGTTCATCTAACAATGTAATACAAATTGCTAGTCCATAAAAATTATTGCTACCAACTAATTAGGATATAAAAGAATGCATATTAGTAGTTAGACATTATAATCATATTAGATATGTTTTCAAGGTCAAATAAATTTTAGATAGACAGGTCTTTTTCAAGCACTTCAGAGATCTACAGAATATGGCATTTAATATATTTTAATAACATAAGTTCTTATTATTTTTATGACAGTGAGACATCTGCTCCTGTCAGCACCAATCTACTTCAAAGAAAATGATGGTCATCAAAGAAACTCCATTTTGGCAAAAGTTAGCCACTGGACAAGAAAGTGCCCCTGCCTCAATGCTGACAATATGATGTCCAAAGTGGGCAAGCAGGACACACACACACACACACACACACACACACACACACACACACACACACACAAAATACTGCTGAACTTTGCCAGGACAAGGTGGGAAGGTTTTTAAGAATATCCTGCTTCACAGAGAAATCTGTCAGATATGCTAGGCCTGTAGTTAGGTTTCTGGGTCCTGGGAGGCCAGAGGGCCAGACCCCAGACCTGCAGCTCCAGACCCCTTAGCTGCCCACCACTGCTCAGGCCCCCCAAAATGACTCAGATGCTTATATTAACTTCATGCTGTTTGGCCTATGGCTTAGGCACATTGCTAGCTAGCTCTTACATCTTAAATCAACCCCTCCTCATTAATCTGTCTGCCATGTGGCCCGTGGCTCACCTGTTCCTTACTTACATGTTGCTCCTTTTGGCTACGGGCTTGGTCTGTCTGACTCTGTCCTACTTCTCCTACCTATGCTCTGATTTTTACTTTTGCTATGGTGCCTGTCATGGGACAAAACAGCTCCTTTATTTAAAGATAGATATTCACAGCATGCAGAAAGTCATTCCCACATCATTGATACCCTAGCTTTTGCCCAATATCTGTCTCTGGATTTTCATTAAATACAAATTAGAATTTGTATGATAGGGGACGGACAAAAAGGGAGTAGAGGTGGTGAAGGAGGGACTGGGAGGAGAGGAGGGAGGGGAAAGTTGTCTGGATTCAAAATAAATAAATAAATGTTAAAAAGATCAGATCACCCTGGGAATTTAAAATATCATGGAGAATTCAAGCATTCAAGAAACAAGAATAGACCACAACTGTGTGTGTGGATCATCATAGGCCTTCATAGGCCAAAGAACTCCTGAGGATGTTAATAAAATAAAAAGAGTAGAGACATCTATACAGAAACAAATCACCTTAGAGCCTCAGGACCAGGGTGCTGCTTACATTTAAGCTTCCATGTGACTGCAGATACTGTCAGTTCTCCTAGGATACACATTTCTCTGCTTACCTGGACATTATAGGACTATAGGCTATCATTGGGTACTTCCCTTTGGATGGTGGCATACACTAGAGGGATGTGAGGAATCCCAGGGTCCAAAAGGTAAACTAGAGTTCCAGGGACTAGACCCAGGGCCCGGCTTCTCAACTGACCCATCAGATGCCAAGTTTTAGTTTGATTCTGGGGCTACTGGTGTCTGAGAAGCAGTTGACCTATTTGGTCTGCATTGACTCCTACCACCAAGCAGCTGGTTAGATCAAAAGAAGTAGCCTTGCTTGGTCTGAGACCATGTTCCTGCCACTTTCTTTATCAGGTGAGCATGTGGTTGGTTCCAAATGGATCACAGCATACGTTGCTGTGGGCTGTGCATTATGAATGGTTGTCAGACCCAGAGAATAAATTCTGAAATGAAGCCCGTGATGTTCTCATCACGCTATATGACGCTGCTGTGACAGTTTCTAGGGAGCAATGGCTGTTTATCTCCATTATAGAAAAGTGCTTCTGTACTTCCAGGAGAAGCAGCGTTGTGAGGATGCTTATGAGCAAAGGTGAAGAATCACACTTAAAACCTTACACAAATGGATCAGTCTAGTTTCAGTCTCTTTTTCTTTAAACTCCTTCAAAAAAAAATTGCAAAAAGGTGTAACATTAACACCAAAAACGTCATTAGATATGCAAGTGGTTGTCTGTGACAGAAAATCTAATTGAAGACAGCAGACAACAGGAAGTCTCTTAGAATAGTTAGGAATGTCACAGTCAGGAAAGGTGGGTGGGTCTGAGTCATGAGTGGAGAATCATCACTTAATGTCTTCCAATTACCTACCAAATGATTCCAGGTGATTTTTGATTAGACATTCTTTATAGCACATCTGAAAGTAATTAATCCAGGAATTTAAAAAGCAACACAAATGCCTGGAAAAGAAATGGCAGTGAGATTTATGTGCGTGCTAGACTGTTTTACAGGACAGTTTAGAAGAAGAGGCCCTGAGTCATAAGGTCCGGACCTGCCTTGTTGCTGTGCAGACTCCAGAAGCATCTGTGGATCCGGAATGAGAACAAGGCTTTTACACTAATTCTTCAGTGCAAACGGCCCCTGTGTCCCATCTGATAGAACGCATCATCTCCAGTTTAGCAATTTGGACCAACAGGAAGTTCTCATGTTCTTCACATTTTATCATAATGGCTGTTCTGTGAGTGCTCTGTGCTCCTTGTATTTATGGTCTGATCAGCAACTGAATACAATGCACTTTGGACTCCTAAAGGTGGTTTGATGGAGATAGAAGAGAAGAGGGGGGGTCTGGCCAGATGCTTTGCTCTTTGCTGCTTATAGTTCTTGGTGGGGACCTCTGCTTCCCAAATATGGGAGGATGGCAGTGGGGTTTGCCTTAGAAGATGGGAACGGGGTTTGCTATAGAGGGTAACAATCACAGTTTGAAAGAAAACCAACTGTCTCTCCAAGCAGCTATCAGTTGCCAATGGCTCCACATCTAGGTGTGAGATTTTGTGCCTACCTCCCCTGTCCCATTTTATTTTTAAATACTTTATCTATTTCTTTGGTAATTTAATACATAAAAACATTGCATTTATATCATATCCACTCTCCAGTCCCCCTCCAATTCTTCCTGGACCCTACCTCTAAAGTCCCCCACACTTATTTCTGGTTTTAGTAGCTCTAACTAGCACTACCTTGATGCTCGTGGGTGTAGAATCTCCACTGGAGTCTGGGAAACCCACTGTGGGCCACAGCACTCCTTTAGGGACCGTCACTGACAAAGAGCTCCTTGGGTAGGGAGTCCCTCCCTTCTCTAGGCTGGGGTGTTCTCTGGCTTCATCTTCTGCAGGTCTTACATGGATAGCCACTGCAGCTGCGAGTTCAGAAGCATAATGCCCCATCATGCCCAGAATGTCTTCCTGAACCTCCGGCTCTAACTATCTTTCTGCTACCTCTTCTTAGGTAGTCTCTGGACCTTGGGGATGAGGGTGTGATAAAGATGTCCCTTAGGACTGAGCACTGCATGGTCACTTTTGTCTGTATTAACCACTCCACTGCATAAAGACACTTCTATATATGTGAAGAATGGTAAGTATTTAGAATGCCATTTGATACTATGTCCCATTAGCCAAATAATAGTAGTAGATCCATGGCCTCCCCAGTCACAGATTTTTGAGAATGGTATAGTGGATTTTACCTATGGAAATAAACTATAAAATATTTGTACACACTTGAGAAAACTATTGCCTTCTCCCTTTAGGTTTTTACCTCTATTAAAATTCAAAGGGAGCTCACTCACGTAGATACATAAAGCAATGAACCGGTGCTTCCAGCTGAGTGTGTGTTATCTCCAGGCAATGCTAATCTCAATTTGATAATGACCAATAATTCATGGAAATGCTCAACATATGGACGAGCACTATGTAAACAGACTTTCTAAAGAAAATGTCTTTTAGCAAAACCAAAACTGTATTTTCCTTTACTGGGAGCTATTTGTTTGGAGCTATTATATTAGAGAGAATATATGTGAACTTATCCAAGGCAGAACCTTTTTGTGTTTGTGGGTAGTAGGGAAGCATAAGACTAAGAGGTTCTAGAGAATATTTTCCTTTCTGTTAGATCTGTTATTATGTCACAAGGAAGGTGGACATGGAGACACGAATATCTTCATAGTGTGTTTGAAAGCAAACACTGTAAGAGGGAGGAAGCTTTGAAAAGTATGCCTGAAAGTCTTCTAGGATGAGGTGACTTGGCCATCTATGGTACTTGGTAAAAATCAAAACCAAGGCACAGATTCATTGCTACACTGCAGTAGCAGTTCAAAGCTGGGCATAGTGAAGAGTCTCTCTGGCGGAAAAAAGATTCTGAAATTCTTACTCACATTAGTATTCTAAGAAACAAGATCATCATGTAACAGAAATCACAAAAGGAAATGTAAAATTAAAGTCATAATTGATGCTTTAAATTAGCAGATTCGGATTTTAAGATAACAATTTAAGAGGTAAACATAATGACTAAAATTCTATTGACATTATGGACGAAAGATGAAAAGTATGTTATGAAAAACTAGAAAATGCTATTTTGGGGACTCTGTCCACCAATCTGTGAGATATGATCTCCAGGTTGATACTATCAGAATTCAGTTAAATTTGAGGTAAGCATCTACTGTGTCTTCAAGTGACAACATTGATAAAGTATCTCTGTGAGGAACAAACACAGAAATGCTCTGTATTAAAAGTGAGAACAAAACTAAAACTATGGGATATTTTGTGCACATATTCTAGACTATTGGCAATTTTAAATATCCATCTGTTAAAATGGGCATACATATCAAAGGCCAAAAAAGCCACATGATTTTCTAAATCAATGCAGAAAATTATTTGATAACAACTACCCCTCATTTATGGTTTACAAAATAATTCTGAAAAAAAATGATAATACATAGGTATTTAACATATGTGCATTATTTTCCTTGCATTTATATTTTTAAAACAAACCAAAAAATAAAAACCTTAACACTTAATGTTTATCACAGTCTTAATTTTAAACTAGCCTTTAAAAATCCTGACCATTATGTTAAGTGATGTTTAAAATAAAATATTTTTAAGAATTGAAAAGGAAGAACAAAGTATTCCTTATTTCAAAATAGTTGGACCTGGCACTAAAAGGTTCGAAGAAATGAAAGAAAAGTACTCAGAATTTTTGACTGAACAAAGTACGCAGTTTTGCTAGACTTAACCTTGTTAGAAAATAACATTTTATGTATGAATCAACAGTATTCTTTAAGCCAGCAACAATCAGTGAAAAAGACTTTCTCAAAGGTGATAGCATTTGAATAACATCAGGACTTGTCAAGAATATACTTAGTTATAAATTTTAAGTCCAGGATGCTAAAATAACCATGGGAAAAATAGGTATAAAGAGACCCTCATATAAAATGCACTAGAATATGGGGTGGAAAATCTGAATAAATGTGTGAAGAAAAGTCTGCTTATGAATGCAATATAGAAAGTTAGCTATCATATTCCACCTTATTAAAAATGAATATAATGCCATTACGTTTAAAAGTAAATAATCCACATCTACAGTGAAGAACACACATGAAAGCCCATTTATCAAGTAAAGACGGAATTTTCAAGTTACAAATTTTGAAAGAACAGACAAAAAGGAATCTTCACAGGGATCTGGAAAGCAAGGCTGTGCCATTAAAGTGCAGAGGGTGCATGCTCATTGGTGACTGGTGAGAGTCGGGAATCCTTCCTCTGGGTTTAATTGCGTTTTTTAACCGTGGTCCTTTCCGTGACCTTCATGGCAAAAACTTAGTAAAAGCAACAACTTGGCCTTGGTCGTTGGCAAAATTGATCTTCATTGTTCGCCTTCAATTCCAAATAGAGAAATTAGGTAAATTAAAAAGAAATCATGAGGAAATAATAACAATTATGTTGAACGTATTTTAAAAGAGAGAGAAATCCTTGTCTATGGTCAAGGAGTTTTAAGCATCACAGATCTTGACCAAAAAATTAAAAAAATAATCTTGTTGTAAATTCTCTTGTAAAAATTCACACTAACTGTTAATAAGATAATTACTTCTACTAATTTAGTCCAGGTCAGAATCACTTATAATTTTTGTGATTTTAGAGTAAGTTATATATGGAAAAATTGTATCTAGTAAACCTTTAAAGACGACTTGTTATCCTCAAAGTAATAGGTAGTAGTAACTTGTTCAAGATTTAAGTTTTGTGCTACATACTCTACACATTTTTGACAAAGCTTCTCTCTTCCTTTGCAAATAATTGAAATATATTAAGTAGTTTTCTACTAATAGAATTAAGCTTCCTTCCAAAATGGAACGAATATGCAACAGAAAGCTTAAAATTACAGTCCTGGCGTTTGCAGTGTAACTAAAAAGAGTAAAAGTGCCTACAAACTAATTATATACTTTCCTAAAGCTCTACTGTTAAAGTGTGGGACACATCTAGCCTGACATCCACAAAACCCCTATCATTAAAGGGAAGGACGAATTGCAGTCTGAGTTAGTCAAGACATGTGTACACATGCTCAAGCTCCTCCAAGCTCAGTGTGAACATCTGTAAGAATTACAGGCTGAAATAGAAGGTACAAAAGTCTGTAATCAAAATTTTGAATATCCAATATTTAGCCTGTCCTTGGTATCTTTTATTTTCTAACTTTTATTATTATAAGCCTGACAGTAAAATTCATCTTTTCCTTAGTGTGGTGACCAAGGCATGGCTAGAATCAGATAATTCTCTATTTCTGACCACTGAATTGCCATATAGAAATATTTCAGCTCATACATTAAATATGAATTATTACTTTACTCATTTGTTTGAAGTATATTTTTATTGGAAAAGTTATCATCCATATACCAATCTAGGTTCTATAAAAGATGTGGAAATCCCTGCTTCCATGAAGTTTTGTTGATATGTTTTGAAGTTTAGCCACCATGAGAGTGATGTCTGCGTAAAGTTTACAAGTAACTAGAAAGTAAATCTATCTCCGAGGACAAATGTGCTTTGCTTAGGGACAGGCAAAGTTTGATTTGCTGGCATAGTGTACTACCTATACAGTGTCACATTGTTCCCAGGATGGAAATAGAGATGTCTAGAACATTTATTCAGCTTTGGTAAAATCTTTAGATTCAGTGATTGCATTGATTATCATACATTATTCAGTAGAAAATTTGGCATTTAGGGAGGGTATTTAAAATGCTAATCATGTTAACATATATAATTAATCTGTTTAAAGGCATCGTTGTGTACCTGTACTGGCCACAAAGCCACAATAATGAATGAGACCACACTTTCTACAATTGTTCCTTTAACAACTAAGAATCTAGTGGTAACAACTACACACACACACATCATCATCATCATCATCATCATCATCATCATCATCACCACCACCATCATCATCATCCTAGTAGGGCAACAACCCAGGAGTCTAGGCACAGACAATTTTCTACACAATGGCACATGCCCAAGCCCTTCCCATCATTAGGAACAGCCAGTCTACAGCTATAAACTGAGTCACAGGAACGGGAAGGAGGGAATGATTGCTGCCAGCTTTGTGGAGGCTCTGGAAGCCTCACAGAAGAACTGGTAGGCAAAGAGATGTGTGCAAAGTTACCAGATGTGTCAGCCGGTGAGAAAAGGAGAAAACGATGTCCTTTAGATGTTTTTCGTCTATGACGGAAGACATCTTGAAACTCCCTGTCTTATCACTTGCAGAACTGTCCCCCTGCCCGTGAACCAGGATGGGCTGATTTCCCAAGAGATTAGAGAATATACAGAGTATATTCTTGTCCTAGTTTGTGCCAAACAGCAACTAACCACAGACATAGCATAGATCCAAGATAGCAGAAAATAAATGACCAGGTGCAATCAACTCAAAATTCTGATCTGCAAAACTGTGAGATAAATGGGTATTGTTTTAAGTCACATCATTTAAAATCCATTGTTGATTGTCATCCTAAGATCATATATTTTAAGTCATCTTCCCAAACACTAAGCGAAAAGAAAAGAGAAGTGAATCTCAGGCAGCTGAATTCATCAGAGAAGGAAAACATGGGTTTGTGAGTTTTAGGAAAAACAAGCGATGCAGAGGCGTTTATTGTTAAACCATAAATATTTGCAAATAATTACAAGTAATTAACAAGTTGTTCTCAAGTTAAAATCAAAGCATGATCAGACTGTGAGGCACACTGTTAAGAGTAAGGGAGAGAGAACAGCTTGGAAAGTTCATCTAATGTAAACAGGAACGGGTGAGGACAGTAAATCACTTCACACAATATCGTAAGCACATTTATAACCGGAATTTAAAAATGACGATGTCTCTACGAATTCCACTATTTAATTATGGGCAAATTTTGAATTTTGAATTTGAAATTCGGCATATAGGTTATCAGTGAGAAGCCTTAGGCATTAAGCTCTTTAGAGTTGACCTTGTTGGCCATAACGTTGGTCACGAAACAGCTGTGTCTTGGATTATCAATTTCTGCTTGATTTACACATGACTTATATACTGTAGTAATGTGTTATTTACTGGCGTTAAGCATCCTTATGACTGGACAGGCACAATTTTAGTTTGCACCGTTATTAGGTCCTGCTTACTCTGTTTTTGAACATGTACCTGGTTGAATGATGGAAAGGGACAGCCTCCTGGTGCTGCAGAGATGTAGATGAAGGTGTGTTGTTCTCAGACAAACGCAGCACTGTGAAATCATTACAGAAGTGAGTTCCGGGGCTTTGTGTCACATCGCTGCATTTTGTCCTCTGAAGATCTGCTGTTTCCTTAATGCTCCTGTGAGCCTGCTCCATCAACCCCCTTAACTCTTCCCACACTTCCCCTAATTACTGCAAACACTCGTGACTCAGCAATAAACGTCCCTGTCATTGCCTTTCCTAAAATACCACGTCTATTTCTGCTCCTTCCAGTGTACACAGTGGGCTACACTTATCTGCTCCTTTCACTCAGACAATATTTAAAGACTGATGTTTTAAATGGCCTTAGAAACGGTCTCATTTTCTACCATCATTTGCTGAACTTAAAAGGCACTGAGAGAGCCAAGTCAATACATTTTAAGATACTCTACCAATCAGCTGTAGAGTTGGCTATTTGAAGGTGTTTGAGTGCAAGGAAAATGCTTTTTGCTTTTGCTTGCTGGAGACATTGGGTTTTCACTTGACTTCTAGGGCTAAGCACACTCCCTATTTCTTTCCTATCTCCAGTCAGTCCTTCTTGGTCTCATCTCCTTTTCTGACATTTAGGCTGGGAGTTTTCAATTCTGCCTTCTCTGTACTTGGTCCTTAAGTGAATGCACACAGAGCGCTGTCCTCAATGTCATACTTCCTGCTCACTTCCAGAGGCACAGCCCCTCTGTCCCCACTCTCCTGAGAAAGATTGACCTAAGGATTCTACTTATTACTAAAGAGGTTGGAGGTTCACATGTTAAGTCAGAATTTCCACCACTTCTTCAAATGAACACATTTCTCAGCCCATGTTTTTTCTAGCTCAATAAAGATACCTCCATTCATCTACTTGGGGGGGGGGGCAGAGGAAACCAACCTATAAAATCATTCCTTTATGATAATATCTCAAGCACTATACAAGCAAAGTCCTGGGATTCTTTTCAATGTGACAATTCTGATCGAAGCCAACATCATATTACCTGCACTTCAGTGACCCCACACAGCTCCTGGAGGATGCTCACCACTTAGAAATCAAATGCTGTTAAGTGTATCTCAGCTCTAAGCTGTCCACAGAGTTCCCTGTCACAGAAGGTGATATTTTAATCTATGGTGGGATATGCCTCTGTTGTTAGAGCTTGTCTACAATACACAAGACCCTGGATTCAGCTGCCAGCACCTGCTAAACCCAATGTGGTGGTGTAAAATAAAAAGCTATTTTATCTCTACCAAGGCTTTCAAGGTGATGTATATTGTTCCTCAAAGATCCCCACACCTACATTACCATCTTTGAAATGCCCTGGTATAGAGCCTTTCTGGATGTTTCCCCCTCTGTTCTTTGCTCTCTGACATTAAAATGGCTGCTGGGTCAGATCATTATTACACCTATGAGCCTCTCTGCTACTTGCTACTTGGTAGCAACCTTTCTGACTGCCAAGTCTAAAATGGCACCCGACTCTGCACCTTCTCTGACTGCCTTAGCTAAAGTGACACTTCACCTCCTCCCCTTCCTGATTTCTTTTTCAACTATTACTTAAGAGTGATAATGTGAGAAGTCCATAAAACTGTGCCATTAAATTGGCCTCACTTTGAGCCGCTGGCATCACTTTGAGTCAGTCAGTCATGGTCTGTGTCTGAATATAGAAGGTGTGGTACCTGTACAGACATGGCACCTTTTATTCCAGCTCAGCTTTCTGGAGAGAATACCTTTGTCAGTTATCTCAACCACAAGGGGAAATGAATGTGATACTCAATAAAGGTCACTGGTCCAGCTCCCCAGAACGTTTAAACTCCCTGTCAATCTCTGTATCCCTGAAGCTACTTTCTTATTTATACAGTAAGAACCATCATGTCTTGCTCTGTTCTGAAATGAAGTCAGACTACATCTGTAAGCAATGTGATGTACCACACACTTGTGGGCATATTTTCAAATATAATAAAAACTCTCCACAACATCTGTGAGCAATGTGATGTATCACACACTGAAAGGGTTTCAGATAAGGCAGAAGTGGCAACGGTGATAACATTCCTAACATATAGTTTAAGGCAGAGTATGATATTTTTGACAGGGCAGATACATAGAATTTTATGGAGCTCCAAATGAGCTATAAACCCCATCTCAACACAGTTACAAAAAGTTTCAAAGAGATGGAAATTCTAGTTTTTATTAGAATATGGATCCTGTGAAGAAAGCTACATGGTAAATATCATAGAGGCAAGATATTTATAAACTGGAGAAAGATGATGAGGAAAATTTTGCTAGTTAGTTCTGTGCCACTGCCCTGTGTATGTAGGGGATTGACTGACTCAAGTATCTGTTGTGGACACTAAAGCCTATATTAAGTGAGATAGTGGTTTTTACGTTAAGTTGTCTCTGAAATACTTAAGATACCTGGTACAATAAAGTACTATGCAAACAGTCATGATGTATATGTATATGGAGACACAGAGAGAGCATGTCCATGCCTAATGACATTTGAGTTCTTCTACATGACAACATCCAGCTAGACCAGCACCATTTGTTGAATATGCTTTCTTTTTTCCATTGTATAATTTTGGCTTCTTTGTCCAAAATCAGTTATACATTAGGTGTGTGGATTTACAACTGTGTTCTTGATTCAATTCCATTGATCTACCTGGCTGTGTTTATGCCAATACCATGAGATTTTTATTACTCTAGCTCTGTAGTACAGTTTGAAATCAGGGATAATGATACCTCAAAAAGTTCTTTTAGTGTTTGGAATTGTTTTAGCTTTTATCTGGGTTTTTAACTTTTCCCTATGAAATTTGAGTGTTGTCCTTTCATGGTCTGTAAAGAATTGTGTTGGAATTTCGATGGGGAATGTGTTGAGTCTGTAAATTGCTTTTCAGTCATTTTTACTATTTATTAATATTAATAATATTTACTATTTATTAGTTCTACCAATCCATGAACATGAAATAGCTTTCAATCTTCTGAGATCTCCAATTTCTTTCTTCAAAGACTTGAAGTTTTTGTGATAAAAGTCTTTCAATAGCTTGGTTATAGTTACCACAATATACTTTATATTGTTTGTGGCCATTGTAAAGGATGTTTCTCTGATTTCTTTCTCAGACTGTCATTTGTACATAAGAGGAATTGTAACTAGCCACTTCACTGAAGGAGTTCATCAGCGGTAGGAATTACCTGGTAGACCTTTTTCAGCCACTTATGTATATTATCATATTATCTGCAAATGATGATACTTTGACTTTTTCTTTCCATTCAATTCCACTGGAAGTTCAAGTACTATATTGAACAGATATAGGCAGAGTGGACAGCCTTGTCTTGTTTCTGACTTTAGTGGCATTGCTTTGAATTTCTCTCTATTTAACTTACTGTTGGATATAGGCTTGCTGAAAATTGTCTTTATTATGTTTAGATGTGGACCTTGTATCCCTAATATTGCCAAGACTTTTATCCTAAAGAGATGTTGGAGTTTTCTGAAAGGCTTTTTCAGCATCTAATAATATAATTATGTGGGGTTTGTTTGTATAGTGAATTTCATATGTTGAATCATCCCTGCATGTCTGGGATGAAAACTACCTGATCATGGTGGATAATCTTTTCTATGTGCTCTTTGATTTAGTTCACAAATATTTTATCGAGTATTTTCGCATCAATGTGGAACATGGATTTTAAAATGTCCATTACATTACCTATTTAAAGAGATACTAAACTTAAAACCTAAATAGCAGTGCCCTCAAGATGATGCATGGTTAAGTGGGAAAAGTAGATCAGTTCCTCAAAGCTGCTCTGGAATGTGCAACAACAACCCAGAATCACCATATTAGACTTCTGCAAATCTGAAGTTTCAAAGGAGTCTTCCTATGTTAGAATCAAAACCTGCATAGAGTTACGTTCTTTCTGCAGGCTTGGAGGACAGTCTATGATTTCCCTTTCTATCTGTCAGACTGTGCCTCTGTCCCTTCATTCGTGGCCTGCTTCTATATTCAATGTTAGCAATAGCTGGCTAAGTTTTTCCCCATCCTGTGTCAGTCTGATGTTACTTCTGCCTGTCTCTTCTCCATGTAAAGGACCAGACTCAGATAATCCAGGATATTCTCTTAACACAAGATCCTTCAACTTGAGCAAACCTGCAAAGTCACTTTTGCTAAGCATGCTAACAAAATCTCTTGTTCCAGAGACTCCCTTGACCTGACTGCCATGATCTGAAAAGTTTTATTTTAAAAAATAGAAAGAAAGAAAGAAAAGGGGGAGGGAAGGAAGGAAGGCATACTATTCCTGGACTTAAATGTTAGAGTGTTCATGTAAACAACATTATCATCAGAATATAGTACTCATTCCTTATCCTTGGAGATTATGTTCCAGGACCTGAAAGTGTAACACCTTTTTTCTATGCATATATACCTTGATAAAGTTTAATTTATGGACTAGGCACAATAAGAAATTAACAGTAAAAATAGAACAATTATAATATGCAAAAATAAGCATAATGTGGATGAGGTGTCCTGTCCTACTTAGATTGTTAATTCAATGTAACCTAGAGTTTTCTGAGAGGAAAGCGTTCACTGAGGAATTGCCTGGATCAGATTGGCTTGTGGGTTTGTCTATGGGGAACTGTATTATTAACTGATGCAGTGGTCCCATCCTTAGGCAGATGATCCTGGGTTATTTAAGAAAGATAAGTAAACATTAGCCTGTGAGAGGAGTCAAAGTGAGCCAGAAGACAGTCTTCCTCCATGTCTCCTGCTTCAGGTTCCCCACTTGAACTCCTACTCTGATTATTTCTGGCTGTTCTGGGGTCTTATTTTTGGCTTGCCATGGGCTATTGAAACTGAAGAAAGGACAAATGTGGATAAGGTATGCTTGTGTAAAGATAAATAAAGGGAAAGACTGTTATACAGGGACACAAGCTTGGAGCCTGGCCCACTACATCAACAGTCTGCTCACTGCCATCACGAATTTACCTAAGCTAAATGAGGTTTCAAGTTCTTTATTTTCTCATTACCAAAATGAAAGCATAAAGTCATATGACATCTGTAAATTCTCATTCCAACCTCTTGTGGAGCCACTTCCTCCAAATTAAAGTTCATAAAACTGAAAGATTAAATAAAATAGAATTTCAGTAAATGACTCATATTCTTCATTGGGTTCATCATATCCTTCCTTGGGTTGAGAAAGCATAGCCATAAATGATCTCTAGGAGGAGAAGACCATCTTCATTTCTACAGGCAGGTCTCAGTTGCAACTCTGAAGGTGATCACCCATGCTGGGGTGAGCTTTTCAGTGAGACATCTGCCTTTGAGTCACCCACACTCCTGAAAGCAACCCCTCTCCTGTGCTCTGAGAAAAAGTTCCAAGCTAGATTTGGATGAAAGAGTTTTCCTTGCATTCCTATTTGGGATGAATAACCAACCATCTATCTTCCTATGAGAAGTCGGAGGCAAGCTATTGAGTAATCTGTCAGTGAATATGCTTCAGCTTTCAAAAGGTTGATCCATTCAGTTCAAGCAATTTCAAGCCAGCAGGGAGTGTATGGCAGAGTCTAGACAGGAGATGGGTGGCATATGCCTTGTGTTTAGGTTACCAAAGTCTTGTGTTTGTCTTTTACAAAAACCACACTTTTATTCACGCTTGTCCATTTTGAATAGATTTCTTGTCACCTCACTTCTTGCTTTATGAATCTTATTTTGTCTTCCATTGACACTTTCCATATAATTCAACTCTTCCTCATATATGCCTTCAAATTTATTTCTCAAAATAAAGAAAACAAAAAGATACTAAGGCTAGGTGCATGTTGTTTGCGTTAATACGTCTTTTGAAATTTACTGTGCTGCCCTCTAAACACTACAGTTTCTACATGTGAATTTATTCTCCCACAAACAAACGGACCTAATTATATAAATAGACAATCTGCCCCAGAAGGGCTGGAGAGCCTGTGGATCTTCTGTCAGTGGCATTTCTTAGGAAACGTGTCAGGAGCTGGTTCATTAGCCAAAAGTCAACTAAAGAATTTCTTCCTTTGTCATTCTTTAGATTAGGATAGCATTCTTTAGACTAAGACAGTCTTTCGAAAAACTACAAGGGAACACACTGACCTTGGCTCTTAACTGCTTAACACTAAGCCAAGTTTTGCCCCCTCACTAGCCATTCCTTCTCCTTGCACCTGCAGCCCTACAAAAGCTTATATAAGCAGCCTGAAAATAATAAAGATTGACCACTCGAGCAGCAATTCCAGTCCTGTGGTCCTTCTTCACATCTCCTATCTCTCCCCTTCCCCTCCCTACAGGTGACCCAGACTCCACTGAAGTCCTGTGGATCAGGACAGAAACAAAAATCCCCTTCTGTACTGCCATTAAAAGTCAATCGCCTGCTCTACAAGAGAGGAGAATGTAAGCAACAATCCTGTGTTTCCAGGGGACAATCCCTGAGGAAAGCAGCTAAGAAAGTCTGAGTTTCAGACAGAGTGGGTGAGGAATGGCCCAGGGAGACTGCTTGCTTGCTAATCCTCACTCATGTCTTCCTTGTTGACATCTCTTCTCTGTTCTCTACATGGTGTCCTAGGTGGGGCCTTCATGCCTCTTCCTCACTTGGAGAATCTTACGTACAAGCTTTCCTACAGTCCATCTCACATCATACCTTGAATATCCCATCCCCTGCCCCTATTTGTCTCTGTCATGTGTGACATAAAATGCAGAGGCAGCCACAATGTGGAGTATAGCTCTTTGGAGTGCTGACACACTTCTAGAGTATATTTTAATCAATTTTATTAATTCATTTATATGTGGTGGGGTGCATGTGCCATATTAGAGCACAACATATGAGGATCAGTTCTGTCCTTCAAACGCAGATAATCAGGCTTCGTAATGAATGCCTTTACCCACTACACCATCTTGGTGAGCTTTTAAGTGGTGTTCTCCTCTGTGGCCAGCATGGCTATACATGGTCTCTTGATCCTCATACACATGCTCCTTTCTATATCTTCCCTTCGAAATAGTTTCCTTGCCAAGTAAGTCTAGACTCTCCATCTCTATCCTGTCTTATTAGTTCTTTCTAAGAATCTTTTATTTCCCCAAATTTGATAAATTGCTGCTCCCTGGAAATGGAATGTGTGGCTTACACAATGCATTTGTCACATTGATAATCCTTCTTCTTTTTTTATTTTAAGTTGCTCTTCTAATGTAGATATCTTTTTGCTCCTCCCTCACAGGTTTGTTCCTCCTTCACAGGCTCCTCCCTCGCAGGGTTGCTCCTCCCTCACAGGTTTGCTCCTCCCTCACAGGCTCCTCCCTCATAGACACTTAGATGAATTCTGCAGTGGTTATGGAAACTACTGTTCAATTTCGGATCTAAAGTCTTCATCTATATAAGGCATGTCTGTACACAAAAGAAATGTGGTGTGGATATTTTGTAGTTTAAAAGCCCTTAATTTGTGAGGCTTGAGCAAATTCAAAGCCATACTTCCTAAGCTTCAGCCTGGGCTTAGAAATGATCCCATATCAGGAATTCACATGGGACTATAATAAACAGTGGCTTACACTACTCAAAATATTGCTGTTCATATTAAATACTGTCATAAAGTGTGAATTTAAATATTGGCGATGTCTTAAGCATCTTCTAGATAAGCTCTTTGAAGCTAGGTCAACCTTGTCCTTCACAGCATCAAAGCTTATCTCACCTCAGAAGCGTCAATACACCATGCTTAGTGACTGACCACCAATCACGCTGCGTGTTTACTTTTAATATTCTCCCAATTGTTGTTATTTTCCTGAAATGATTCTTATCTCTATGAGAGGAAAGAAGCTACTCTTCAATAACTGCCTCCAAAATTTCTTACTCTAAAATATCTTTCCCCAGCCCCTTCAAAAACTATCTTCCCACTCGAGAGTACACACATGCTGCCTCTCTCCATTCCGAGCCTACTGCTTTCCTCCATTGCTTTCATTCCTGTAGTAATCACCAGCCTGGAGATTTTTCTGAATACTTTTCTTTTGTTACCACTTTCTGTTTGTTTTCTTAAACGTTGGGAAACTTGCACATTAAAAATGTTCCATAAATGTTTATTAAATGTGCGTTTTAAGAACATACGGAAGTTTGAAACATCTACCACCTGATTCTGGAAATTTATTCCCTCGGAGGCATCTGTGAAGCTTGAAGCCAACAGAAGTTCAGAGAGCCAAAAATGCAGTGAGCAGAGAGAATAGTGACAGGGAAACGGGGTCCTGGAACTGCTTCCCTCCATCCTACTTCGAAGGCCTTGAGAAGTTGGTAAGGACTTAGGCCACAGGTGATGAATCCTACTTTTGACATGATAACTCTGTAGGAGCAAAACGATCCGTATCAGATGCTGACTACGATGTCACCAGCAAATCATGCTGAGGATACAGAAGCTCTGCCTTACACTTTAGGCTCAGTCATGTGGCACTTCTGACAGTCTGGTCTCTATGATCGGCATTTCTCATTATACATGTGGAAGTTATTAAGACTAAATATCCCAAAATTCTTTTGAAGATTCACTCAACTCCTGCTTCTTTCCAGCAAGAATGCCACAATTCATATGGAAGTCCATGGTTTTCAGCAAAAGCTATAAACCTATGTGCTATGTTACAATAAAAGGGCCACGTTCCCAAATACATGAAATCTGAAGAGGTTTTGAATATTTTCCACTTGTAAAATCCTTGAGTTGATGGATGTGGCTGTGAGTGCTACTGAGCAGCTCTTGTAAGAATATCCATTCATAGACAAAAACTTTTTCAGACTTAGCAGAATGTCTGCAATAGCATCTCGCCCTCCAATCCCACAAACAGTGTGCTGCAGAACATAGTCCTGAATAATTACAGAGCTTCTGGAACTGAACTGTACCAGCTGGCTTAACTGTGGAGAGATTGGAATGAATGGGATGATGTCACTCAGACACCTGGGTATCTTTGAACAACATATGGAGTCAGGGATTTGCACTCCCTGTATTATTTAATGGCAAACTCATTAACATTTTCAAAAGTAAAATTCTGATGTGGCAGCATGTTATACATGTCCATTGTTCAGAATTCCCACCTCTTTCATAATACCATTTTATGAAAAACATTTACATATATACTGTGTAATTAGCAGCTACACCTGGTATGAATTTTTTCAGCGCAGTAGAAACTTGTGAAGAAGTGAGTATAATGTGACTTAACTGCCTTTAAACAATACTCAATATGAGTTCAGGAATGGAGGCAGAGCTCTCTTTAAGATCACAGCAACTGTTTGGATCTTTGCCTCAGTGTGATGTATTAGAATGATACATTAGTGTCTAAAATCTCAGCCTCAGCAGAGATTGTGGATTCTTGAACCCTGGGATATCTGGTAGGCAAGGAATGACTCAGAGACACTGGTAATGATGCAATCTGACAGATCTAAAAGTTAGTCAGGAGATTTCTTTCTCAAGAATCTAATCTGACAGTCAGGGTCTCAGTCTTTTATTTTGAATACAAGGAAATGGTATTGCATTTATGTGGGTTAATTTTTTATAGGTAAAGTTTTTCTCATGGAATCAAAAAGGGATAACATTCCAAAAAATTAGTAAAAGGACCTTCTCCTTCCCCATAGCTGTGCCCTGGGCCTGGCCAAGGCACATACTAAAGTTAACATTTATGGAACTGCTGAAGTTATAGCCCCAGAAGCTATCTACTTATGCTTTTCATAGAAAGATCAGAAACAGAACTTAGTGGCCAATGTGCCAGACAGGCAGGCTGACAGAAACAGCCTTTACCCAGTTTCCTCCTCTAACTCCTTAAGCTTTTTTCTAGCAAAATTTAAACAGCCTTTATCATCCATACTTTGTAAACATTGAATGTGTTCCTTCACACATTGTATTCTTTCTTTGGGTCTACAGTTTCCTGGTAAAGCTAGGACTAATGTCAAATACTGTGCAAAACTCATTTCTGCTGCAAAGAAACTTTTGCCATAATCTGGATCATAATTAAATTTAAAATAGCAAGATAATGTCTGTCTTGGGCATGACCTCCTTTGTCCCCATTTGGATATTAACGAATCAGGACTGAAGGGTCACGTTTTTCCCTGAGGAGGAGTCCATCAGTTACCAGAAATCTTTGCTTGCCAAGCTCTTACCTCTTTTCCCATCTATGTGCTACTCCATCCTCAACTTTTCCCCACCAACCTAGGGAATTCCAGTAAGTTCCCAAAGGCATGCTGAGTTTTCCTCATAAAGGTAATGTTTTGGGGGTTACCATTTGATTATTTATCATGACTATATTTAATTCTGTTTAACTTAAAACGTCATACTAAATACTATAATTGCTCACTCTACAGTCAGTACAATTTTCCAAGAATTGTTCTGCTTCTTCCTGACCCAGGTGTTCTCCCAGTACTGCTTTTACAGTATGTACACCCACTTCTGTAATCAGGTCAATAGTCACATTTGCTCATCAGAATCCAACTTTATGGATGCCACTGAGGTGGAAGGAAATGGAACACAAAGAGTAAATAGATCAATAAGATAAACAGGACCAATATCAATTAAATAATTGACAATAACACATAAATATGCCAAAAATAATGTTCTTGGGACACGAGATGTTACATTCCGTCCTCAGAGGGCAAAGTCATCCAGGACCCAGAGGGGTCTCTCCTGGAGGGATCTTTATCCATCATCTAAGGGAGCTCTACTGAAGTCTCTGGAGGCTCTTCATGTGGGGTCCTATACAGGATCTTAGCTGCAGTATCTGGCAGGTTTGGAACATTCTCAGACCTTACACTACCTTCTTCTAGCATACTCCAATGTATCTGGTTGGGTTTAAAGCTGAGATTCATATGAAACAGTTTAAGGACCATCATCCAGTGCTTGTAAGTATTAGGGAACATAGCCATATTAATAATTAGTTAAAGCTTTTGTAAAGGGGTAGTGATGTCTCCTGATTACTATTGAAAAAATTTACTAGAAAAAAGAATAACATCTAGTGAGGTTAGGCCTGAAAGTCCAGGCCAGAAAGACCCGCTGACCTGCAGACCCGCAGATCAGCAATCTAGGGCCTGGAGAGAGTGAAAAGTACTGGCTGTTCTTCCAGAGGATTCAGAGTTGATTCCGGAAACCCACCTGGTGACTCATATCTGTCTATAACATCAGTTCCCTAGACTCGAGTACCCTGTTCTGACCTCCACAGGCACCTTGTGGAGTGCCTAGGGTGCAACAGACATGCATGCAAAACAACCATACACACGAAATAATAATAATGTCTTCATAAAGAGAGTGCCTTATTAGCAACCAGCCCACATATATCCTGTTACTATATGATGCCACAAATACAGTGTTGACACTCTCGATGAACCTCATGCCATGAAGGCTGAATAAAAAAAGATTTAGAATGAGGAAAAGAAGCAAGGGGGTAAGACAGAGACACGGGGGGGGGGGGGAGGGGGGAGAAGGCAAGGGGAGGATCAGAACCAGAGGAGACAGGTGTCTGCAGAATCATATCCTTACAGGGAAAGGGGGGAAGTCAGAGCTTTGAAAGACTTACCTGGTATAAATTACATCCTTCAATACGATCAACAAATCCCATGCGTTTCTAGTCATTGGCTTTGGTGGTAACACTGCCTGGCTAACAATCCCTTCTCTTGCTTCCAGCAGTGGGGCTACAGAGGCATACCGCCACACCTGACTTTTCACCTGTGTCCTACAGTTCCAAACTCAAGTCCTCTTGTCCATGTGCCAGGAATTTCACTGCCTAAGCCAGTGCCCAGCCTATGGTTAATGATGTGCCACTGTTCCTGCCTGGTAACCAAAAAGTCACCCACTTTTTTATTCCATTTTGGTTGATGAACCTATTCCTTTGTCTTAGTCACACTCTATAATTCAGGGTTAGATGATGGGTATCCGCTTTGTGTTACTGTAGTAACAATAGGTGTGTTATCTCTTACCCAGTAGCTCTATGTTCTTTAGTTGACCATGGGCCACCATAATCTTTTCAAGGATTCCTTTGGCTTTGTGGTGGCTGATACATTGTAAGCGGCCTCTTCTTGTCCACTCTGAAGTGCCGAGGCTCCTGCCCTTGGCCTCCATTAATGATTCATACACTCTAGATTCTACAGCTGAATCACTCACCGGCTGGAATCTCAGACTAAGACTTCAGACTCATTTTCCTGCTGACTTCCAGAGTTTCCTCTGCACAGCTGAGGATTAAGCATCTTCTTGAGGGGTTTTCAAATGAATTTTCCAGTTGACTTACAATTCTTTGTCTCAGCACATGTGCTGTTAAAGTTTCAGCTCCATGTGCAAGGCATATAATTAAAAGTAAACAAATATATTTTAATTTAAAAAAGAAATAAGAATCTGAAAATAGCGTAAAGGCTGTAAAATTGCATCTTTGATCAGATTTAGGTATAAATCTCAAGCCTTAGAAGTTGTGTATTTCCTGTCAATCGTTTGATTTCTTTATTCAGTTTTAACCAGAGCTCTATTTGCGGCAGATAATGTGTCCATTTCACAGACTGCATGCATGTTATTTTTACTGTCATTCTAATTTCTAAGCCTCAATCCCGAATGTTTCATCACTGGAAATTTCCCCAAGCCAGCACTGTTTTTTAGGTAAGGCTAAAGTGTTTCTCCACCAGACAAGTAATGCAATCTTCTTAACTAAGATGTTCACAAAAAAAAGCTAAATGTCAGATATTTTAAAATAAAAGGCTAGTTCCAGAGAAGAAACAGTAAGTACTACTTCAGATGGCTGATTTTCAACTCAAGTTTAGTCTCGATTCTCTTTTCACTTTTCTCCCTCTGGCAGAAGCCTCTAGGTTATCTGAGCCCCCAAGACTGATGCCATCACACCCATGAAGACAGCAAAGAGAGGCCAGACCAAATTCTTGCATGAAGAGAGGAGGTGACTGTGAAGTCCCACCCTATCCTGGGAGCTATCTGCAATGAATCACTGTTGGGAGGAGAACAATTTCCTTACACCGCAGTAGAAGGCCACACCTCCAAGACTATACAGGCAGCCCAGGTTAGACTTACTGAGTGAAAATTAGGAATTAGGTAGGAAAGGAAGGGAGGGAGGATCTGGGGAGAAGTGGGATAAGGGTAACTATAACCAGAAGTCATGTTATGAAGTTTTCAAAGAACTAATAAAATTTATTTTTTACTTATTAATACAGGAGCACTGAAGTAGAAGTTTCTGGCTCAACCTAGCCCAATGTGTCTAGATCCACATGCAGCTGTTGAGCTCCCCCAAATGACTCAGATGCTTATATTAATTACATGCTGTTCAGCCTATGGCTCAGGCTTATGATTAGCTAGCTCTGACATCTTAACTCAACCCATTTCTATTATTCTATCTCTTGCCACGTGGCCCATGGCTTACCTGAGTTCCTTTACATATTGCTTCTTGGGCAGTTGGATCTCGTCTCACCTGACTGCATCCTCCTTCCCCTGTATCTATGCTTGGATTTCCCGCCTGCTTCAAAGCTGGGTTGCCATAGGCCAAAACAATTTTATTTTTATTGCCCAATGGTATTGACAACATACACAAAGAACACCCTGTATCAGAGCACTAGGTAGAAAGTGAAGAAGTAACACAAAGAAAAATAGAGACCACAGAGCAGCAAGCATAAGCGCCCTCTATGGGGAAGAATCTTGCACAAAAACCACTCATGAAACTACAGGGGAAAACATAAAGGAAACTTAAAAAGGAAGAAAATTAGCTGCAAAATAAATGTCAAGAATTAAAAAGACTTCGTAATGCATAATTAAATTGACAATCTTGTAACCGTGTATGAAGTATTACATACTAGTATGCACAAGATAAGAGGAAAATCTCATTTATAACCACCGGAAGATATATTTCATCTTCAGGGAAGCAATAATGAGTCTTATAGCTATATAGCTATAAATAAAACCAATGAAATCCAGGATACAATAGAAAATGTTTTTAAATGAGAAGACCTTAAGAAAAAAAAAGAAAAGAAGAGGGATTGCCTTATAATTCAGCATCTTTTGAAGATATTTCCCCAAAAAACAGGGAAGCAATAAAGACATTATTATAAGATGGGGGAGGGCTTGCTATGGATTTGAAAGTTTCTCAGAATGTTCCCCAAACAGAGTGACAGTGACCCCAGATAGAAGTCTAGCGCTGCAAGGAAGAATAAAATGTACTTGAAATGTAAAACCAGGACATTTTCTTATTTCCAAAATCAACAAGAAATAACAATGCACAGGAGGTGTGGGGAGGGTTCTTATTAAGCTTGCAAAGGTATAAAACACATTAACCACTCCATGGGCCTAAGGGGATAAATCAAAAGTCTGTTTTAACTTTCATCCAGTAAGTAGGAAAATCAGATTTTACCTAGAACCAAACAAAGTAAGTCGTTTGTCTGTAAAGTAACTAAAGCTAGAAAAGGGGAGGAGTAAGAAGGAAGGGAAAGACATAATGTAAGTTGGACTTAGTAAAATAAAAATATTTGGGTAGTGGCTGAGTGACAGGTCTCTGCAAAAGAGCACTTGTGCTAAGTTCAGATCCCAACATCCACATAAAAGCCATGTGTGGCTGCACAGTAGCCTATAGAACTAGTATAAAGGAGGCAGGCACAGAAGGATGCTAGAGTGTACTTACCACCCAGCATAGCTGAAACACAGCATTTCAAGTTCAATGGCAGAGCCTGACTCAAAGAACTGGAGCAGAGAGCCATGAAGGAAGACATTGGACATGGTCTATGTGTATGTGTGCATGGTTAGCATGTACACAAACATACATATACCACATGTATACACACAGATGTTTGATAATGTAAAATAAGAATTTGGGGCTACAACCTAAGAATAAAAAACACAATGAATTATTTTAAACAAAGTTTTTAAATTAAGTTCAATTATAACATAAATTACATTATAAATAAATAAAGCAAATTATTTCAAATAAACAAGAAAACCACATGACTTAAGCAGTTACCAACTACATTCTGGTTTTATGATGTTTGGTAAGGATCTAAGTAGATTGTTGGATGTGAGAAAATGGGAAATAAATATCATATTGATGTCATTCAAAAATAAAAAAAAAAGTTGAGCTGAACTGTTAGTCATCAGATTGAGTAAGATGTTAGAAAATATCTTTTGAGTTTGTAGGAGAGATATCACAAACACTAAGTTCGGTGGAAAGATAAAATAATTTTATATATATATATATATGTATATATAATAGTTTGCTATATATAAATAAAATTCTGACAGAGGCAAAAGAAAAAATAGATAAATCTGCAATTATGTTTAGAATATTTAAACATATATTTTCCAATAGGGATCAAGAGAATATGCACATGCTGTATACCTATAACTATTACAAGTTAAAACAAATATGCATACATGTGTTTATGTATAAGTGTGTTAATAGTTATCAATACTATATTATTAGTAACATACTAACCAATGTTAATAATTTTACAGATATTTATAAAACACTAGTATCAAACAAAAGATAGGCATTTCAAATCTCCCTGGAACATTTACCAATATAAACAATAAGCCAGATAGCAAAGGAAAACGCAGAAAAATTCAAATAACCAAAGCTATTTTATTCCAAAGGAGTTAATATAGAAATCTCTAACAGGACTACATCTGAAACCCTCCAGTTGTCTTCGGAGACATTTCTATGTGTGATTGGGAAGGAGGCTTGGGGAGTAAAGTGCTTGCTGCATAAGCACTGTGTTCACTTGGTAGGTTAGAAGTCAGGGAGGGTACCACCAGTGTGGGATGAATGACAGGCAGGCCGTCCCTGAAACTCACTGGCTAGCTAGTCTAGACAAATTGTTGAGTTTCAAATTCGGTGAAAGACTCCTTCTTAAAAAATAAGGTAGAGATCACTAATGGGAGACACCTGAGGCCAATCTCTGTCTGCGAAAACACACACACACACACACACACACACACACACAGAGAGAGAGAGAGAGAGAGAGAGAGAGACAGAGACAGAGACAGAGACAGAGACAGAGACAGAGACAGAGACAGAGAGACAGAGACAGAGGGACGGACAGACAGACAGACATAGACAGAGAGAGAGAGAATCATGCATGCACTTGTACACAGCTGAGCCAAAGCAAGCATGCATGATGGTATGAGCCAAAAGAGGGATGTCAATGGAAATAAAATGGTTCTAAGCTGAATGTTAGCACTTTATCTAAAGGAATATACAAGAAGATTGTATACATTGAAATGAAGGAATTTTTTTTTGGTAAGAAATAAGGTGATAGGAGCAGATTTAATCCAAGGAAATTAAAAGCCATGAAATAAAGACTAATGTAACAAATCAATCAAACAAGACATATGTAAAATGAAGAAAAATAGCACAGATATGACACTAGACCAGCTCCTGGTGACTAGCTAAAGTGGTGAGCATTTAAATGTCTTCAACATAAACATGCATGTTTTCTCAATTCTCCTAATCAAGAAGGAAATGTGATTAAAATCATTCCATGACACAGTCACAGTCACCAGAATAAGCGAGAAGCGAGGTTAACAGAAAATGATTCAGAAGGACACAGATGCTGGGTTCCTCACAGGCTGCTTAATGGGAGTGAAAATGAGTTAAATGGCTTTGGCAACACCTACTAAAGCTTAGCATAAGATTGTCTACAATCCAGAAAATTCCACTTCAGACTAAGCACCCAGCAAAAATTTCACATATGTATGCATCATCCTATAAAGACACATATTACTCATTACAGCCCTGTTCACAAGGAAACTACCTAAGGGCCAGCAACAAGGCTACCCACAAATAAACTATGGCATGGTGACAGTGGGCTGCCATGAGCAAAGAGAAATAAACAGACTGTGACTGAGTAGACAGATATCCACCAGAGGAACAAAATATCCAGATGAAAGAACTCAACTGGATGGAGATGTGTTTATAATGTGGCTGTATGTGCATAAGCAGCAAAGCAACCAAAACTAAGGGTTATTTGCAGAATTGTATGTTGAAAACTACATAAATAAAACTGAGACACTTCAAAATCCCAGAGTGGTGAAAGTATCCCAAAGTGAACCACCAATCGTGCTGGCTGTTCTATAGAATTTCAAATCCCTCCCAACTGTTCAAGTTCTTTATACTCTTCCACACACACACACACAGCATACTTCCGAGTTGAAAGAAATGCTAATAAAGAGAATAATATCCTATAAGAAATGTGAACTTCATGCACGTTAAAAGCAAAAATTACCATTTTAAATTATTTTAATGCTATTTCAGTCTGACTCAGAAGACAGACAGTTGTCTCTAAATCTCAGCCACAATGAAAGACCTTCTTGCCATCAAAAGTAGGTTGGATGTGAAGGAGTGTTGATTTTCAATATTAAATAGGACTTGCCAACACCACCATGCCAGAAATATTACCAGGAAACTAGCAAGCTCCATCCAGAAAACTGCAGCAAATTGGTGTTTTCTCATGTGAGAGATTGAAATATGACAGATTTTTTTTTAAAGGCTCTAAGGACATAATGGACCTTGTCAGCTTAGAAACTTATATTTGACCTATGTTGTGCAGTCCCTGAACGTCTAAATGGGAACTGGCATAGCTGGGTTTGCGTGTTAGGTAAATTAATCTGCTGGCAATGTGGAAGCCTAAATATGAAATGTTGAATAGCAATAGATTTTTTTTTTTCATTCTAAAACAAGCTGCAAAAAAAAAAAAAAAAACCATGGAGTGTTAATGTCTTCTTTTTTCTATTTTCTTTTTAAATCCCTATGTGGTTTAACTTTCAAAGCTACAAAAGCACCAACAAAATATCATTTAAAAAAGAAAAAAACCCTGTGGTCATATGCAATGGCCCTTCTTCTCCCTAGATGAATTAGCTTCTGTAGTACCTCAAGCCAGAGGAACTCTGGGATCCTTTCTGGTCTGAAGACTCCAGTACAAAGAGCTCATCTGGGTCCCAATGATCTGCCTTTCCGTGCAGAGGCCTCCCCTCCTGCTTGTAAGTCAATCACATCTCTCTGTACCAGAGCTCTCCTAACTGTCACTGGTTACACAATCATCCATCTCTGTCATAAAATTTAGAGTTTTGAGAACAGTCTCCATCAGAATGTGTCACTGGCATTACTCTCTGGTGCACTGTTATTTTTTGATAGCTTTTAAAAACTAACTAAAACCTTAAATATTTGCTTTTGAAAAGAATAATTTCTTCCCTCAGTGAATATTTTGAAATGTACCGTGTGTGTGTGTGTGTGTGTGTGTGTGTGTGTGTGTGTGTGTGTGTGTGTAAAAATCAAAGGATTTGAGCCTAATAATGGGATTCTAAATGCTTCTCCCTGCCACTATAGCCTCTAGTGACATCACAAAAGGCCTATGAACTAGTCTCTTTAGCAGAGCTCAAATTCACTGTTCAGAACACAATCTGGAAACTGTAGAGATAGATCAATAGAGTTTGTACTGCTTGTCCAGACAACCCTATGGGCACCTCACAACACTCCCACTCCAGGCAGCATACCCTCTTCTGGCCTTTACCAGCAACTGCACTCATGTGCTCACACCCTCACGGAAACACATACACAAATATAAAGTCAGTTAATTAATTCATCAGTTAATCCAAACACAATCTGATGAAGAGATTAATAGACACCAAAGCCAGAAAAAAAAAAATCTTATTGCAATTATAAGAAATCTTAACAGAAGCAAATAGTTATAAATTCTAAGAAAAAAAAAGTAAGTCCTAATATCAAAACCAGGCAAGAGAAATGAAGAGTATCTTTGGTGAGTGCATAAATGGTGGCTAAGGAAAGAATTCTTCAGCTTTAAGATGTGGCAGTAACAACTCCCAGGACTAAAAAGCATTAAGAAACAGAGATGAAATATATATCACAGTCCTTCTGAAAAGCTTGGCTATGACAAACTTCTACATAAAGAAGAAACTTTAGGAAACCTTAGGTAGGGTTACTACTGTTCTGATGAAAGACTTCAACACTGTTCAGTTACACTGCGCCTGACAGAAGAGAAACTGAGGATTAGCCTTGAACAAATTGTCACGTGAAGCAACTTCCTAAACAGAATACCAGTAGCATAGACACTAAAATCAACAATTAATAACTAAGACCCCTTGAAACTGAAAAGCTCTGTAAGGCAAAGGACATGGTCAATAGGACAAAACAGCATATGATAAGATGGGATAAGATCTTCATCAACCCCTCATCTGACAGAAGGCTGATTTCCAAATTAATTAAAGAATTCAAGAAACCAGAAATCAATAAACCAAATAATCCAATTAAAACATAGGATACAGATCTAACCAGAGACTTCTAAACAGAAGAATCCCAAATGGCTGAGATACGCTTAAAGAAATGTTCAGCATCCTTAGCCATCAGGGAAATGCAAATCAGAACAACTCTGAGATACCTACCACCTTACATATGTCAGAATGACTAAGTTTAAAAACACAAGTGACAACTCATGTTGTAGAGAATGTGGAGCAAGGGGAACACTCCTCCATTGCTGGTGGAAGTGCAAACTTGTACAACCACTTTGAAGATCGATATGATGGTTTACTTAGAATATTGGAAATCAAACTACTTCAAGACCCAGCTATACCACTTTTGGGCATGTATGCCAAGGGATGTTCATATCCATACCACAAGGACACTTGCTCAACTTGTTCCTAGGAACTTTATTTGTGATAGCCAGAACCTGGAAACAACCTAGATGCCCCTCAGCTGAGGAAAAGAAAATGTGATCTATTTATACAATGGAGTATTATTCATCTGTTAAAAACAATGACATCAGGAAATTTGAAGGTAAATGTGTGGAACTAGAAAAAAAATATCTTAAGTAAGGTAACCCAGACCCAGGAAGATAAACATGGTATATAATCACTCATAAGTGGATATTAGCTATAAAGTAAAGGATAATCAGGCTATAACCCACGAACCCAGAGAGGCTAAGTAACACAAAGTGCTTAAGCAGGGGTGGGAAGGGGCAATGGATCTTCCTGGGAAGGGGAAATAGATCTCCTGCATGAACTGGGGGTGGGTGGGCATGGGAACTTAAAAAATCAGGTTGAACAGTAAATGGAGAGAGAACTTACTGGGCATTTCATGGTCAAGTAGAAACCTGATGTAAGGGAAACTCCCACAAATCTATAAGAATGACTCAGCTTAGGCTCATAGAAACAGCAGCCACTTCTTGTGAGCAAATTGGTGACTACCCCAATTGTCATCAGAAAGCATGCGTCCAGTAACTGATAGAAACAGATGCAGAGATCTGCAGCCATGTAAAAGAAAGATACATAATGATCACAATGATGCACAAATAATTTTCTTGCACTACACTACAGAGAAATTTATCATATGAGATGTTTTGAGTTATATGTATTTGTAACATAAAAAAACTAGATTTGACTGTTACTAGAGAATGTAAAAGTATCTTCAGCATATGATTCTTTATGGCAACTTTCAATAAAACCAAAATCATAGAAAAAAATTAGCAAAGAATATCCACCAGCCTTGTAGTTGCATAAGAAAATTATACCTACCACCTACATAAAATAAATGCTCATCTTTCAAAATCAAGAAAGTTAAATTTTCCAAAGCTTATTTATGGAACTAGCATTCACCTGGTACAAAAGTCAGACAAGGAACTAAAAAAAAAATCATACCAATATTCCTTGTAGATAAAAATGTTGAGAGCATCACAAATATAGATACTTCTCAATTTATGATGTGATTATATCTTACACAGTCATCAAAGTTCAAAATATCACATGCCTAAAGTGAACTTACCACACCTGACCTGCAAAATAATGTATCTGAACTTCAGAGAGAATGTGATTAGTGGGAAGCTATGTCTTGCTGTCTCTGCCTGTCACTGGGAGACATGATTATACTGCTTGGCACTTTGGAAAAGATCAAAAAGCCAATATTGAGTGCCTGCTAAATATGTGTCATAATTACACCATTTAAAGATTGGAAATTGTAATCTAAACTCTCACAAATAAGGGACCATCTGTACTAGCAAAATGAACAACCAACTATTATCAAATGGTATGTCTCCATGGGAAGCAAGAATGGTTCAGCATACACAACCAAATGTAATACAAAGCATTTGCAAAATAAAAGATTAGAATATGTGATGGAAAAGAATTTGTCAGAAGTCAACATCATTGTAATAAAAAGTGTCAGAATATTTAGCATAAGAGTAATATATCTCAGTATAATGCAGGGTACATCTCACTAACCCACATGAGCCTCAGCATAATCAGGATGGGACTCACCAACCTAATATTACACTCACTGGCAAAAGCCAGAGAACATTTTTTAATCTAAGATGAAGACAAGTTTCTTGACAGCTGTGGAGCCTGCATGGGACCAGACTGAGCCCTCTGCATGCAGGAGACAGTTGCAGTTGTATAGCTTAGTCTGTTTAAGGGGCTCCTGGAAGTGCGACCAGAATCTATCCCTCGTACATGAACTGGCTTTTTGGGAGCCCATTACCTTGCACAGCCTTGAATGGGGGAAGGGGGGAGTGGACCTGACTCAACTGAATGTACCAGGTTTTTCTGACTCAGTTTGGAAGAGGCCTTACCTTTTCAGAGGAGATGATGGGGAATGGGTGGAAAGGATAGTCTGGGAGGGGAAGTGGGAAGAGGGATGAGAGGGAAAATCTGTGGTTGGTATGAAAAATAAATTCTAAAAAAAATCTTAAATAATAAAATATAAGAAAAACAAGGTTCTAACCTTCAAACTTCTATTATAGACATCATAATGAAGTCCTAGGTAGGGAAACTGGGTAAAAAAAATCAAAGAAAGAAAGAAATGCGATTCAAAGGAAAGTATAAGAATGAAAATTGCCTCTGCTGCAAAGGAAAGCCTTAGAGAAAAATCCTAAAGTCTTTATTGACAGTACTGTCAGAGCTAATAAACAAGTGAAATAAAATTTTAGAACACACTGGCATCACACCACAGATAAGGGCTTCTCTCATACAGACAACAAAACAGCAGAATGAGGAATAATCAACAAATGGAAGAAAACATTTGTAAATCTTACACCATATAGTGTTGCTGGGTCCTAACAGTTCCCTCAGGTGAGGGAGTGAGAAGACCTAGAATCAATTACATACACCCCAGGATTCAGTTAAAAAGCAAAGGACTAACTCATTTATTCAGCAATGGGGAGAGCCTTATATACTTCCACCCAGAACCCAGGCTGGGTCATGATCTGGTGATATTGCACGGCTGTCCCTCATTGGCTGGGCATGATCGGAAGACCTGACAGAGCTGTTGCTAGGCTCTGAGCTGTTCTGAGCATTCAGAAAGGTTTAACAATGGCTGTTGTTAGGCCCTCAAGCTGACTCCAGGTTGGCTTATAAGGGAAGTACATTATGTTCATGACTTGGCAACTAGTTTGAGTCAATCTCCTTGGCCTTATAGCCCTGTCCTACTATAACATAGGAACTCACTATTCAAAGTGTATAAAGAACTGAAACAAAACTAATAACTGGGTTTTTTTTAACATGGTTAGAGGCTAGAGAGATGTCTCAATTATTAAGAGCACTTGCCATTCCTACAGAGGACTGAGTCCCCAATACCTACATGGCAGCTCACAACTATCTATAATTCCAATTCTAGTGACTCTAACATCCTCTTGTAACCTCTGTGGGCACCAGGATGCATATGGTACATAGACATACATGTAGGCAAAACACTTATACACATAAAATAAAACAAACACATGTAAAAATGGGTAACCTTAAAATGCATTTCTCAAAAGAAGAGACACAAACAGTAAATATGTGTATGATAAATATTAAACATCAGTACTCATTACAAAACATAAATAAGATCATTAAATATTGCATCATGTCACTTCAATAGTCATTACTGAAACAGGGAGAAAACAGTAAGTGTTCACTGCTAAGGATAAGGAGAAAAGGGAATCCTTGTACAGTGATGGTATGAATTTACATTGATATACCTATCATGCAAAAGTTCTAAAAGTCTAGTATTATGTATTATATACTATTTACTATATACTCATTAATAAATGTTTTACATTCTTGAGACTTGCTAAGAGTCTTAAGTGTCATCACTCTAAAAAGTGAATCAACTATAAAATGGATATATTGATAAGGTTATGGTGAGAATTTTGTGTATTTATATGTAAAACAGCATGATATATATATTTTACAATAAATAACTTTGTGAATTCTACCCCAATAAAGATGTGAAAGCCACTAAAAACAATTCCAATCAAGAGGCAAAGGCAGGTAAAATATAAGTATGTGATCTAATTCTAAACGGCCCACAATAGATTCCCTCTAAAGTCAAAGACATAAATATGTTCAGAGGCTACAAAGACACACTATGTTAACATTGTCAAAGCAAAGACACAATAGCTATCAGCATATATACTATATGAACACAAAAATACATTAATATAGACAAGGAGGCATATTTAATACGAACATATATTCATCAAATATTTACTAAATTTCAGAGCCTCAAAATAACGACACACACTGACAAGTTTAAGAAATAAATAATTGCACAATAACAGCCAGACATCAGAGTAGGGACAAATGCAAAGAAATTAACAAGAGAAAAAAAGACACAAAGAAAGCTACAGGCTGACTAGACCAACAGACCTCTATAAAACACTGGTGCCAGCAAAGAGAAGTCCCACATCCTGCTCAGCAGATGGCTGCCCCTTCACAAAGAACATTCCCAGGAAAGTCCATCTAAAGGACCACAAAATGTCTTACTTAATTTAAAAAGTTGATATTATGCAACGTATATTCTCTGATCCTCAACATAATGGAGTTAGGAAATTTAGGGAAGTCGTAAGTCATTGGAAATTAAGCAGTACACTCCCAGACAATTGATGTTTAACTAAAGTGAGAAGACACTGTGATGTGGGAATGCCTTTCTGTATGCTGTGAATATCAATCTTTAAATAAAGGAGCTTTTTTGGGCCATGACAGGCACCATAGAAAAAGTAGGAGGAGGAATCAGAGCATAGGTAGGAGAAGCAGGGTGGAGTCAGACAGATCGAGATGAAGCCCAAAGGAGCAACATGTAAGGAAACTCAAGTGACCCACAGGCCACGTGGCAGACAGATTAATAGAAATGGGTTGATTTAAGATGTAAGAGCTAGCTAGCAATGTGCCTGAGCCATAGGCCAAACAGAGTAAAGTTAATATAAGCATCTGAGTCATTTCTGGGGGCCTGAGCAGCAATGGCGGGCTGCTAAGGGGTCCAGTGTGGCAGGTCTGTGGGTCTGGGCCTCTGGCTGCCTGGGACCAAGAAACCTCCACTGCAACAGATGGCGTCCAACGTAGGTCGATTATCACTTAAAGCCTGAGAAAAATTAGAAAGGGTTCTAGATTGCAGAAACTGAGCAAAGGCAGCTTCCAAATTGTGTGTATGAAGCGGGTTATTGTATGAAGAAAGCGTGGTGTCCGGATCACATTCAAAATGGTGCCTGTGGACTAGCAGAAGGTAGTGTAAGCTACAATCAGGCGGGTTCGTGAAATCTCACAGAAGACTCAGTAGCATGTGATTGATTTTAGATTTCTGTTCATTTTGAACAAAAAGGAAACAAAGACAGTTTCTTAGTAGCAGCATTTTCTTGGGTGTGCTCTGTTTGCTGGCCACGAACAGAGACACAGTCCCTTTAAGAGAACTTATTGATTCAGCCTTATCTGCAAAAACTATGCAGCTCTTTAAGAGAGTGTATTTTAAAAGCTCTTCTGGTTGAAAGATGATTAAGGATTCACAATAAAACAGATTCAGATGGGAAAAAAAACCTCTAAATGGGTTACAATGTGTGTAAAAGGTACATAGGCTTCAGAGAGAAAAGAAAGAAAATAGAGAAAGTCTTTAAAAGGAGAAATAGAGTAATAAAAATATAATAAGCCACATAAAGATGGAAAATAGACAGAAAATCTGGATTTTGGTTGTTATTGTGTTTTCTTTTAATTTTTTAACTGTTAATGATCTAACTGCAGAAAGACAATGGATTGCAAATGCAAAGGCTACTAAGTTAAACAAGAATATATATTTTAAAGGTATTTTGATTTTGAAATTTGTGTCTAAGGATTTATTGCTTTGGAAGACTTCTGCTTTTGTTTCCACAGAATATGAGAACCTGTGGATTGCTTCCAGGCAAATATGGTTTCATCAACCAAGACCCCCTGAAAAAACCTCTGATGGGAAGAGATGGCCAGAGCAGCTTCAGGGCTGCAGATTATGATCCAGCCCTGATTCCCCAAATATTATTTCTAAATGTTTGTTTTCATTATAAATGGTTGATGGTCTGAGAAGAAAAGAGGGATATGGTATATAAATGATTTTTTAAAAAATTAGATTATTAAATTTACTTAGATCAGAAAATCAGCTGTTAATCTTGAAATATTTATATTGGTATGGATTTTCGTTCATTGATACAAATTTAAGGTCAATTCTCTTATGCTATATGTATTTTTCTACTCTTGTTTAAGATATGATGTTTATGTAACTGATTTAAAATTATAATGTATAATTTAAAAATGCATGTTAGTTAGATTTTTAGGTATACAAAGATATAATTCAATTAGATAGGTAATCTTCAAACACTTCTAAGACCTACAGAATATGGCATTTAAAATGTTTTAAGAGTTTAGACTTTTCTGGACAGTGAGACAGGTCTGTTCCTGGCAGCACCAATTTACTTCAAGAGAAAAATGGGCATCGAAGAAACTCCATATGGAGTCTATTTGTGGCAATGGTTAGCCAGTAGACAAGAACCCGTTCTTATATTGACTGCTTGACAGTATGCTGTTTAAACTGGATATGAAGGTTCCATAAGAAGATGACCTCTAAACTTTGGCAGAACAAGCCAAGATGTTCAGGTTCCTGCTTTACAGAGAAAACTGTCAGACATTCTTCAGGACTCGAGAAGCAACTGATGAACTGTGCCAGAATGGGCAGAAGAGACTTCCTGTTTCATTGAAATGAAATCACTCTGAGCCTATAGGCTGAAGATGGATGCCCCAACTTTATAAAGGAACTTTGGGTGACTGTCCAGGCAGATGACAGTGTCATCTCTGTCAAATCCAGATTTTGGAAGTTGCTTGCACTTCCGGTTTACTTGGGTAAATATTATTTCCTTCTTGCGTCTTTGAGGTAGTTGAAGATTGGATAGTTATAGGTACAGTTTTTCTTAGTCATTTGAAAGGTATATTAGATATGAAACTTTAGATTCATAAAGATAAGGTAGATGATAGAGTATTTTCTTTAATTTTGCTAAATACAAATAGACTAGATATTATAACTATAATTCTTGCTTGATGGCTATTTTGTTATATGTAATTTTGCTATGTTAAAATTGAAACCTTCCTTTTTGATTAGACAGAAAGGGGGAAGTGATGTGGGAATGCCTTTCTGTATGCTATGATTATCAATCTTTAAATAAAGGAGCTGTTTTGGGCCATGGCAGGCACCATAGAAGAAGTAGGAGGAGAAATCAGAGCATAGATAGGAGAAGCAGGGCGGAGTCAGGCAGATCAAGCAAGCCACCCAAGAAGCAACATGTAAGGAACACAGGTGAGCCACGGGCCATGTGGCAGACAGATTAATAGAAATTGGTTGATTTAAGATGTAAGAGCTAGCTAGCAATGTGCCTGAGCCATAGGCCAAACAGCATAAAGTTAATCTAAGTGTCTGAGTCATTTCTGGGGGCCTGAGCAGCAGTGGCGGACTGCTAAGTGGTCTGGCACCGCAGGTCTCTAGGTCTGGGCCTCTGGCCACCTGGGACCAAGAAACCCCACTACAACAACACTGAGTTAAAGATTCTAAGATAAAATGTACAAGAATATCCGATGAAGAGAAAAAAAAAGATAAATTCAAACTCCATAATGAAACAAAAGCACACAATCACAGTGTAACAAGTTAAGATGTTGAATTTGAAATCAAAAACATTCATTACAAAGAAAGGCCAGAACAAGATAGTGTGATAGTGGCAACTGTTAACCTGGCAAGGTCTGGAATCTCCCATGTGGGATTAGTTAGCCTCTGTGCACACTTGTGAGGAATGATGTTAAAATGGTAATCCAGGTTTGAGAACTCACACTAGAAGCACCCAATGCTGTTTTGTGGGATTAGTTCCAGAACTGTATAAGAGAGGAATGGCAAAAACTTGCTTCCATTCTTCCTGTTTCCTAGAGGAAGGTGCAGTGTGATCGCTTGCCTCAAGTTCCTTTCATCAGGACTTCCCCACCTTGATGACTGTCCCCTCAAACTGTGAGCAAAAATAAGCCCTTTCTCCCTTAAGTTGCTCCTTCCAGGACATTTTATCACAACAGGAAAAGTAACAAAATTCTGTGACTTACCAACTGAGTTTTGTACAACAGCACACACAAATGCACAATCACCAATTGAAGTTTCCAATGAATGCAGAGTTGTTTTAAAACATGAAAGCTCTTACTATTGTATCATTGTACTATACTATCATCGTAATATACTGAAAACTGTTCACAAAATCCAACACATTTTTACAATATGAAAGACTGGAGAAATCAGTTTCCCTTTTTGATAAAAGGAGTCTGAAAGCCTTACTGATAGTATGTATGATGATCAAAAACACAACACTCTCCCCCTAAGATTAGAAACAAACCGAGACTCTCTGTTCTCTCTATTTATACTCCAAATGAGCTGGAAAATTCTTAGTAAAAAAAAATATATGGGTCAAAAATAAATTAAGAAAATGCCCAAATTAGAAATAAAGGTATTGTGATGGCTATTCTTTACTTTTTTTATTCTTCTTGCTCTGGGATTATGTTTTGGTGCATTGTAAATATTTGTCCCTCCTTCTGGAATAATAAAATGCATATTTGCCAGAAGGTAAGACAGGAAGTGTGGGTGGGCTACCAGAATAAGAAAAATCTGGGAAGAGGAAGAGACAGAGATATGCAAGCAGACATAGAGGAAAGAAGTTGAAATGCTGCTCTGAGAAAAGGTTCTTAGCCACTTGGTTAATCATGGGTTACTTTAAGTGTTAAGAATTATCAAGTTATATGACTGAGCCATAGGTCAATCAGCATGAAGTTGATGTAAGCTTTGTGTGATCACTTGGGGCTAAGCAGTAGAGATACTGTGAGCAGGTTCAAACCTCGGGGCTAGGGCAAAAAGTATGGGTCAGAAATGTATTACATCTTCTCTCATATATTGCATTTGTCTTAGTTAGAGTTTTTCTTTCTCTGAAGAAACACCATGACTATGGCAATTATTACAAAGAAAACATTCAGTTGGGGTGGCTCACTTATAATTTCAAAGGTTTGGTCCATTATCATCATGACGGGGAACATGGCAGCAGCATGCAGGCAGACAAGCCTCCCAGAGATATCCACCAAACATGACCTCACAAGTTACAGCAAGACTAAGCACAAACCTTCTAAGAAGAGGAGGAGGAAGGATTGTAGGAGCCAGAGGGGTAGAAGACATGTGGTAGCTGTCCTTGATTGTTAACTTGACTTAACCTGGAAATAACTAAAACCAAAACTGGAGGGCATACCTATGAGGGATTTTCTTTTGCTCTGTTTGAATTAGGAAGATCCACTTCTCATCCAGATCTTTGAGGTAGAAAAATATGCTTTAATCCAGATCTAATACCAAAATAAATTAAGAAAATAATTTAACTTATGCTAGCGAGCATCAAAAATACGTTTAAGATACAGTAGGCTGATAAAGCATAGAATTTGTTGAGGGAAATCTGTAAAACACTGACTAAAAACAACCCCCCACACACAAAAAAAAGAGTATGAATGACAAGGCATCCCATGTCCATGGATAACAAGACACATTTTTTTAAGATGGCAACACTACCCAATTTCACATATAGACAATATAGTCCCTATCAATATTCTGGTCATTTAAAAACTCATCATAGAAAAGCCCTAAGTTCCTGATGAGGGAGATATTATGCTATGCTTAATTATTTGTGTAGACTTTTAAATGAAAGAAATTTTTTGAACTTATTGCAGACAGAGAGACCAGCTCTCACTCTGCCCAGGGTAGCAGAAATAATGCTTCAGAGTACCAAAGGGAAAAGATCTAGGTAAGAAGGAAAGGCCTACTCATGTGTTCTTCGGGTAACTTCTTTATTACAGCATCTACTCTTCTTTTTTCTATCTTCTTATTTGCACAAAATTTTAGCCATTATGAGCAATAAACAATAGAGATATAACCAAACTATAAACACATAAAAAATATCACAAGGTTTTTCTCTCAGACATGTAAAGGCCACAATGACTGTAGCCAGGGCAAGGCTTCAGTGTCAGCCATGTTCCTTGATGTATAGTCTATGAAGCAGGCAGAAAGGTACATAGTGGGACAAGAGACAGTGACCTAGGAATTGCCCTAATACTTAAGACATATACTTTTACCTTGCATAATCAATTAGTTGGACCTTGAATTTTATAACATAAATGTGAAGTTATTAATACATAAGAAAGTCAATAACTATTAAGACTGTGAGTTATGTCTATAAATGTGATCTATTACGTCTTTTCTGCCAGGGAAAAGCTGGCACTGAAGTTGTTATGTGCCTCACATTGCTAAACTCCTGGGAACTTGTCCTTGAGCACTTCGCCTCCAGGGCAAATGGCCTCATTTTGAATTTGCTGAGATCTTGGCTAAAGGCTTGGCTGTTACTTGAACATATATTTTATTCATCAAAATTACACAGAATCTCATAGCTGTTCTTTTAGGGAGGTAAGGTGGTGGCACGTGAGAACATTATCCCACTGGCTTTGCCTAGCAGGACCAGTCAACAACATCCTCACAGACTTTGCCTAGTGGGGCCATATCATGAATGGTGTTTAATGGGACTCCTCCATGGACTTTGCTTAGTGGGATTCCCTAACACAGAGTCATTCATGTGGTAGGGCGACCTGTAAAATACTGGCTGTCATCTGCTCTGTACTCCCATGTCCCTCAGCATAAACTGGAATCTCCATTAAAGTCATTATCCTTATACACAATTATAATAATATCAACAATTTTTAAATTCAGTTTTGAGGCCCTTCTACTTATTCTAATTGCATCACTACTTCAGGTCACTGGGAGAGGCTCCTGTTTCCTCAGTACCTGTGGGGAGAAAAAAGAAAAGCCCAATCAAACAGAGCAAGCAAATTAGGAACAATGAAGCCACTGGGGGCTCCCCCCACTGAGGTTGTAGCCCTGAAGCTTCTTCTTGTTTCGCTATGAAATTTGGGGTTCCATATTATTCATGTAGAACCATCTACAAGAGCTAAGTTAGACACACCTGTTGCTATGTAATTTTGAGTTCCATATTATGGGTATAGAATAATCTACATAGGCTAAGTTAGACACAAAATCAAATGCCTCCTGAAGTTTCTTCTCCCTGCCTTTGGCTGGCAATCCATCTTAAAATTTGTAAATGCTGAGGTCTTAAGCTCCTACTAGAGACCCATTGTGGAGCTAGCAAATGAATCCAAGTCCCAGGTACCACTCATGATTATCATGAAGGTCAGAGGGGGGCTTTAATACCAAAGGAAATTAGGTGATAACTCACTCATTCTTGATTCTCTATGCCAATCCACCCAGAAATCCACATTCACTTTTCAATTCTCCCACATGGCATAATCAAATGAGAAGTAAAGGAGCTACTTAGAGTTACCATGGACTTTGGAGGTACCCCAGTCTATGCAGAATACAGAATCACCACTGCAGAGAAACTGGAAAATAAAAAGGAAGAGACAGGGGACTTTTTCAAATGGCTGGAGGAAGGAAAGGTATGGTCTAGGCTTCTAACGAGTTAGGTCACCTGCAGGATGGACCCTGAGCAACCTTCACACTGATAGCCCAATGTTTGTTCTGTACATATCGTTAGCATAAAATAATCACAAGAAAGCAAGTGAGGTTCACTTGGAACATCAGTTTCAAATTGTTGCCCCAAACGAATCTTGCATATTCCATTCTGCTCTTCTGCCAAGATGAAGATAGTGTAATGCAAAGAGCCAAGATATAGAAGAAATGGAACATTTAAATTTTAAATTATAGAAAACTAGGCTTGTATTTTCCTTATACTTTGGAATATTTCCAGAACCAATAATACTGTCAAACTTCTGAGCTGCCTCTATATCTCTTCTCTTAGAATATTCTAAGAAAACATGTGCAGCTTCTGTGCTTCCATTCTTGAACTGAATGCTCCACTCATGATCGATGTTGTGAGGGAGCAGGAATGAACACAAGCAATAAATAATAAATCTAGATTATAATTACAGAACTTCCTCAGCTTTATCCCAACTGTGGCCAGAAGCTTTCTACAGATTAGCTCCCTGGGGAAAGGCAAGCCCTGCCTGCATCTCTCAAGAATCAGTGCATGGAGAGGGCCATGCTCACTGTCATAAGTCAACTGTAAACACAGGCAAGAACTGAAAACTGTTTTCAAAAGAAGCTAGGAAATGAGTCCCGAGGCATTGGAGAAAAGAAATGCTTTTTCTTCGGGCTTCACCCACTTTTAGAGAAAAGAATGTCAACAAAGAAATAGATTTTAAGTTGAGGCCCAGAAGAAAATTAAGGAATCTTTATGGCAGAAAAATGAGAAGGGAAGAAAGGGGTCAGGGAACCTGGCAACAGTTAAAGGGTCAAGGAAAAGCACTTTGGCTGGCAAGGAAGCTTTAGCACTATGACCAGGGAACCTACACTTGTGATTTCCATCTCTGTGTTTGTTTTCTCTTGGATACAAAAATCTATTTTCCTAGTCCAGCTTTGAGAGGCTTTGAGGGATACATCCATATGACTCTGTTCTAGTAGTGGTGGTCCAAGAAATGCCAAATTCTACAAATTAAACTTTTATGCCCCAGGCCAAGTGTGGTGGTCTAATGCTAGCCCTCAAGAGGCAGGAGGATTCCATGAGTTTAGGACATGCTGATCTATACATGGATTTTGAGTCCATCCAGGGCTTCATAGCAAGATCCTGTCTCAAACAGTTAACAATAGACAACAATATACAGGCACACAACACACACACACACACACACACACACACACACACACACACACACCATAATACATACTCTTCCATACCTACTTTCAAAATCCTGTCCCCTGAAAATATGCTTTCTATATCTTACTTACATGCTTATTGTTTTATCTGTCACACTGACAGTGACCTACTTGCCTTCCTTAATCTCTTCTCTCCTTCAATTCTGGGGACCTGATCTTCATTGACAGTGTGGAGCTCTTTGCTGTGGAAGTATTAAATACAGTTGACTGCTCTTCCATGAGTCCTGGGTTCCCAGCATCACATGGCAGCTCACCATTTATAATTCTGAAGACACCTGACATGTAAGTGGTAACAAACATAAATTCAGACAAAACATCCATACACATAAAATAAAAATAAATCTGTTTTTTAAAATAAAGTATTGGATTCCTTTCCTACAAACATGCTGTGCACAGGAAGCAGGGCATTTTCCTGCTATTTTAAAAGGATCATATATCTGTGAGTTCCAACATTAGGATCTCTGACAGTTTTTGTCCCCAGGGTAGCAGAGCCACAGTAAGCTATTCCCTAGACTTCTGCTACAATAACACCCAAACCATCAATCTACAGGACCCTATTCTGCAGGAGACACCGATCGGGACACAAAGCCTAGCGTTCCCTTCCCCATTTGCAGCCATGTTTGTGGCGTGTACTGTCTTCTCTGGTCTGAGAGACGTTAAGGGTCTGGAAACAACAACCCTGCTGTTTTTCATTCACCATCCTTGCTTCTGTTTGCATCCATGTTCTCATGTCGAAAGACGCAGTGGGCATCAGAGTTCCCAAGCATTCTCTGCTTCCTTTTCCACCTCCACCCATGCTCATTCTCTCGCTCTGTGCCAGCAGTGACCCGGAATGTCAAGCAAAGTTTAAAGTCTTCCTCCAAATCTGTAAATATGAAACAGAAGAAGCTGCGTGTGTTTCCTGGACTCTGAGAGGTCTAGGGACGCTTTGAGGGGATGGAAGAAAGGAAAAGTTTCTGATGACATCTGACTACAGACTGTTTCACTCCTGGGGGATTTGTTATTTTCCCTTCTTTCTTTGTCTCCAAGAAAAGTATTGGAAGATGGTTGGAGAAGGATAGCTCTGTCACAGCTCTTGAGAGGTTGCTCCTCAGAGTCTTACCACGGTCTTTAGCATGGGGTAAGGTTTTAACTACACTTATCTTCTCAACTGCCTTTGTCACTTGACAGCAATGATTTCTTTTTAGGGTCTTTGAGCCCCATTAAATCCCTTGTTGATGCAGACAGATGTTCTTTCTGCCTATATCTGCTTGGGCTTGCATCTTGAAGTTGGTTGGAGAGCAAACACCATGACAACCCTCTGCACTGCTCCAAGTGTTTCCAATGAAGTCTTCTCAAGTCCAGATCCTTACTATCCAGATTCTGCCACAAGTCAGTGTATCTACTTGTTGGAGTGTGTCCTCATTGAGACCATTGGCTTCATGCAACAACTAGTATCCTAAGCATCAGTACTTGCATGGCACATAACGCAGTGGTTAGAAGCACATGCTTGGAAGAATCAAGATACTGTTTATGAAGCTATTTCCTGGCACATGGTGAGCACGTAGTAAATGTCAGCTTATTATCATAGCAGGCAGTGATTAAAACACACTGACTGTCAGGGATAAATGTAAAAGCAAATCTTAAAATATCTTTCATCTGATGGAATTATTATATAACTGTAATAATATCTGAAACATGTTTTTGCCAGCTTTAGATTCCAGGTTTCTTGTGCCTTTAAGACCCCAGGTATCATGTGTCTTAAACAGAGACATTTCTCAGTGGGGATCCTTGTGAAATGGAAGTCACACTGCGCATTACAAAAATGTAATAGCCGACACCTTTGTACAGCTGGGCACAATTTCCTGAGGCTATACAGTATGTTCTTCACACAGAGAAAGAGAAGTAAAACTGACATTCTGAAAATTATATCCCTAAAAACGTCAGCAGCTTCAACAAAACAAAAAGACAAATGGAAATGTATGATATAACCAAGATATGCAGTGTCTAGGAGGCTCTGGGTGTTAGCAATAAAAAACTATAGGTACTGTAGGCTGGTATAGTAAATAATCATTTGTTTGATGAGGAAAACAAATGAGCTGACCTGAAGGAATTCAAGCAGAAAGTATGCTTAGGTAAAATGACTGACGATCTCAGCGCTCCCTACTGTAGTTTTTAGTAGATACACTTTCATTAGTCATGTAAGGATTTTTGAATGAAATATATATGAAGTTTACACGTATGTCTACTATGTAAGACTGGCGAGTGTGCACAACCATCACAAGTTCATTTCAGCTTTATACGTCTCCGAAATGCGTTCCCCACACTATTCCACCTATGTCTTAGACACCTAGTGTGCCGGTCAAGGCTTCACGTACTGGAGCTTAATCCTCATCGAGAGCTTACAAGTAAGTAAAGACTTAATCAGACTGTGGGGCAGTGGAACTTCTGAGAGGTGATGAGGGTTAGATCGGATTGTCAGCGTAGAGTCCTTGTGATTGAATCCAGTGACAGTTAAGAGGACAGAAAGAGATCCAGGTGTGTCTATACACGCATACACATGTGTACATATATGTGATATATGTGCACACATCCTTGTTCTCGGTGTCTCTCTCCCCCTCCACCCTTTGGCATGGCATGATGCATTATATAGTTTGAGAACCTTGGGCTTCAGAGCTCTTAGAGCTCTTAGAGCTCTTAGAGCTCTTAGAGCTCTTCAGAGCCTCACAACTCAGCTGGTCAGGTCTCTATCAACCCACCTAACTCACTCCATACCCTCTGCACACTGTACACACATGAAGGGTTACTCTACCATGGTGTCAACCTTCGATGTTTATTCAGAGTTTTGCACTGGGTTTCTTCTAGAAATTCTCCTTCTCTCTGCACACAGCTGGGTGTTCCTGTCAGGCCCTTCTCTTTTCTTTTCCTTTCTTTTCTTCTTTCTTCCATCCCTCACTCTCTCTTGCTTTTCAGCTAGACATGATCTTATTTACCATGTACCCCAATCCAGCCTTCAACTTTGCAATCCTTCTGCCTCAGCTTCTCAAGTCCTTAGGTCTGCACAATCACCACTTGGGAAATAATTCTTTATTTAAATGTCACTGACCCAGAGAAGACAGCCAAAACAATGGCCGGCCAATTACATGCAACCCCAGTACCCTAGGTCACCTTTCCACAGCCACCAGTGTCCTTTATATTCTGTCTTTGTTCTGTCTTTATATTCCATGATAATAGAATTCTCGCCTCTTTTGCTGGTCTTGAACGGTATCTGGAAGGGTGAGTGTGGAGTGAATGAGTGGATACAAGAATCATTAAAATGTAAGTGGGATACAACTTTATCCCTTCTCTCTTTTCCTTATTTGCTTTCATTTTCCCACTCATGGATTCCGACAGTTTCCTACAAGACCACTGCAGTAATGTTTAAATGCACCCTCTGCAAATTCTTCTCCCTTCTGAGAGAGAAGCACCTGCCAGAGAAGCACCTAGCTTTATTCGGTGAAGGGAGCCAGCTCCGTATGAAGACACAGTGTCCCGCACCGAGTTCCCATTCTTTCTCGTCTATGTGAAAACGCTTTCTGTTGTGTCAATGAGTTTTCAACCTCTTGGGTACATGAAGGCTGAGCTCCACGTCAGAATCGCCCCTTCACACATTGAGAATAATGGGCGATTGATTTGCTCCCGGCAGATCAGTTTGTTCCTTTAGCTCTACTGAGATAGCAAGATGGGGAGAGGAGCCAGATGGCTCTGGCTGGAGGAGGGGAGGCTCTGGAAAATAAAAATGCATCATTGCAAATTCTGTGACTTAGACTGAATATTTGCAAATGATATTTTCTTACTCCTGCCACCAGTTACATAAAATTTCAAGATACACACAGAAGCTCAGCTATTACCATAGTTTTAAAAATCACGTTAGACATAGAATGAGATTTTATTTCCAAAAGAGTACAAAGCACTCTACCGAGTACACTGCATTTATGGTTTCCAGATCCCTGTGATGCAGAATGGAGACGAGTCATGTGCACATGAATATTTAGTCCCTTAAGGCTTCCTACTTTAGCTCTATGACCTTGGACAGCTTAAAACCTCTTGATCTCATTTTTTTTTTCATTATAAGTTGTAAATAACCAAAATTATGACCTCGCCAAAATCCATGGCACAGAACGTGTTCAGAGAGAGCAGAATTCCTTTATGCAGAAGCAAGCACATGGGTGCCAAGCCGTGATGTAATGGAATATTCTAAATCTCTGTTTCTAGAATGGCGCCATATCTATCTCTTCAGCTCATGCAATGAATATTCGCTTTGTTGTTTCTTCAAAAGCAAGCAAGGCATCACCTCGGTAGAAACTGGGATTCGGAGAGATCAAAAGGTTTCTCCTTCAACAAACACTAGTCTTCAGGTCTGGCTAGAGTTAGGATTAGTTGGTAAACAGTTGTGGTTTTTTAACTTTAGTTCCAGCACTTTCTGTGGTTCCTTTGTTACTTCTCATAGACAGAAAAAACTCTCAGTCTCCAAGCTCCGAGAAAGCCGCCGTCAAAAAAGCTTTCATTTCTTCCCCCTAAACAAATACATTTCCAAGCATGATTCAGAGTCTAAAAACATGCTATTATCCCTTTTCACTGGCTTATACCTAAGGAGAAAATACAAACAAACTAAAATAAAGAGCAGTAATTTTAGTGGCTTTTAAAAACCTACTCCTGGGGGACTTTTCCTGATCATTTAGCTTTGTGATTAACAAAGGCACTGGGAGACATTCAGTCTGTCACATACATGGAATTAAAGAAAAAAAAAATCAACTTTCAGTCTGTCGATGTACCATTATAAAGTCTGAATAGAAAATTAATCACTACTAATCAAGACTATGCCTTAGCAACAAGTGATTTCAGATAAAACCCCAGAGAAAGCCAGAGGCTAAAGGATAAAATAAGTTGCAATCAGGAGCAATTAGAATAACTCAGAGGGGAATATTTATGTGGAAAATTCAGATAATTCTAATGAACATCATTTACACACACATCAAGTCTAATATCAAAGTTAAATGGGAATGAGAGCAAAAGAAAGTAGATACCTATCTAAATTACAATATTCAGACAGTCTATGCAAGAATCAATCAACCCAGGGAGATCTCATAACAATTTCTAAGGGAAAATGAGTATGGTATCACAATATCAAGGTTAGAGTATGACCTTGGCAGCTACCAAGGAGTGTGGACCCAGAAGCAATACAAAAGAGCTAAAAGAAGCCCTGGGCCTACCCAAACCAACAGCGTTCAGAGATTCTTCTGGGTGTCTAAATATACTTGGGAACTGATGGATAATTCTGAAGCCCAAAAAGGGCACAGGAAGAAATGTAAGTGGCTATTAAAAATATTCTAGACAGAAAAGCTAATGAAGAAAGCCTCCATATTCTGAAGTAGACCCTCAAGATACTGCATTTAGGACCAAAATTCCGTTTGCTGGAAAGTCATGGACCTGGTTAGTACAGCTGGGACAACAGACACATGTCAAATCTCAGAAACTGGCTTAGGGAAGGTTGCAGTCCCTAATGAGTGGGGAACCTGAAGCAGAGACAGGACAGTGACCCAGGGAAGGCTAGACACTCAACAGTCACTTAGCAGGGCAGAGACAAAGGAAGCAGTGTCTCAGGACTAACACAGCACACCTTGTGGGTTTTACCTCTAAAAATCCCTCAAACTCCTGTGAGGGAGAACTGAGGGCCACACAGCTTCTCCATGGCCAAGGGATAGAGAGATCCTGGAGTGTCCACATCCTCTTCTGATACCTATATCTAGGGAAAACACTGACAGAGGCTTGCATCCAAGTGTCCTTTGAGTCTCTCCCTACTGCCCTCAGCGGGCAGCAATCCCTGGGGTTCAGAGCACCTGTCAGTCAGGAACACTGCAGTCAGAAATCTGGAGACACATGCAAGGGCTACAGGGTTTAGTATGACCCACAGATTCACAGAGGTTTGATTGTAAAAGCATATACATTGAGTAGCATTCGCCATACGTTTCCACCAGGGTACCAGTAAAATAATGGTGGATTGTAGCTTAAAAAGGTGCAGCTTTCTTTGGAGAAGGCAAATTCAGGATAAAAGACCAAACAACTCTCTAGAGTTTTGAAAACTGTCACATGCAGCCGCATTATTGCAGCTATCGATGGCAAGTATGAAACACAGTCAACTCCTTGACAGACTGATATAAATTGTCACTCCAAAAAGTCTGCCTCAGTTCCTATTGTTTGACACATACATGTCCAGTTACCAATGAAAAGATGCTAGATGTATCAAAAGGTTGGAAAAACAAAAGCTGAAAAGACACAGGGGTCAGCCTCATAGACTCAGATACAAAAGTGGTTTACATTCTCAGAAGCCATATAAGAACATATAGCAAGATATGGAGGAAGAATAGATGGCCTAGAAGAACAGAGGGTATCCAATCGCATGAAAGTTCTACAGGAAAAAAGAGGAGAAGAGAAATGTGATAACTGTGATGAAATCAACAATGTCAGGAGCTTAACTGTAGATTCAGCCCAGGTGTAGGAAAAAGAGAATTAAAAATAGGGAAATTGATATTTCCCAAATTAAAATGTCATTCAAGATCTGTGAGACAATCTCCAAAGGTGTATTATATATATGATTGGTCTCTGTTGTGTTGTGTCTTCATTTCTGAATTTTTACAGAATTTTCAAGCAACTACACATGAACAAGTAAGTACTCTAACAACATTTACAATATGTAAAACAGTTAAACATGGACTATGGGAAAGTGTAAATAGTTGTTCCTTCTTATTCTTATTGCCTGTGTTTAGAGAGAAAATGATTATATGTTCATTCAAATGCTTACAGTCAAGGCAGTAAAACCATACTAAGACTATATATGTTAGGCTGGAGAAATGGCTCAGCAGTTAAGAACACCAGGTGTTGTTACAGAGGACCCAAGTTCAATTCTCAGCACACACAACCATCTGCAACTCCAATTCTAGGGCATCCAGTGACCTCTTCTGGCCTCTGAGATCATAAGGCACACATATTATGCACAGAAATTTTTACAGGCAAAACACCCATACAATATAAAAGTAAATAAAAATTTTAAGAAACATACATATTATCTGTGTTCGTTGTCCTCATTTTCTCTTTGTGCACAGAAAGGAAAACCAAGAAGGGTATGTTTAAGTTACTATTTTGAAGCAACTTAATTCCCTCGATGATTAGATGTGAAGGCTCATTATTCAGACTTTAGTCTCCTTTCAATCAAGGCTGTGGAAGCTAAGGTTTGCTTACAGAATTGAATTTTAATTTTTTTCTCTTAACTAAGTAAAATAAACACTATGTATATATGTATATGATATAGACGTTTAAATATATATTTGCAGCCCATATGTCTAAACCTGCTCTGAAAGCCAAAGTACTTCCCGGAATATAATTTGAAATAAAAATTTCAAGAGCTGCTACTTGAAACCCTGAACTTAAAATATTTGCTACAGGGATTGATCTAGTTAGAATCTGTTACCAAAAAATATTTTTAAAAAAATTAAAATTAAAATAAAAAAACCCTGTTTGTTCACTCAAAGTTGAGAGCCACCTGCTTTATGGCGATTGAGTAGTCTTGTGATGAGCTCTTTACAATTTGATCGAATTGACTCAAACATTAACAAAAATATTATCAGGCTTCTTAAAGTTAGACATAGTTCAAATCTACATCTCAAGAAAAGCTAGTACAAAGCACATTAGAAGTTACCAGGAATCTTTCCTATGATAATGGCAGATTGGATTGACCAGAAAAGTTACCAATGTATAATGTCCATGATGGCAGAACTCAGGGGATGGGTGTTGGATGGTATTAAATGTGTCTCTACAATATTTAAAAGGCAAGTACAATGTTTCCTAATTGAATAAGATGGTGAATTAAAAACCATAGAGCACCATGCAATACAGGACAATCTGACATTAAGGGGTTATTTTAGGACTCCAAAATGTAATTCAAAGCTCTCAAAACTTGTAGAGAAGAAACTCTGGAGTTTTAATTACATCCATATTAAAATTATACTGGACAGGAGAATTATTAAGAAGTTAAAGTTTATGGGCATTTGTGAGAAATAAAGTTAAGAAAATGCAAATAAGTTATTTGAAAACCAAGTAGGTAAATGCATTTGAATCACTTCCTGAAGCCAGAATACACTCTAATGTAAAATCAATTAAAATTCATCTCATGTCATGCACATTCACACTAAATTATATCACTCAGACAAATGTTTAGATCTATTTATTTTGCCACCAAAAAAATAAATTAAAAAAAATATTGTTTGGAAAGCCCTTGGCTGTCTGTCGCCCACTTACTGTCTAGCAGCTGGTCAGTGATGTTTAATAGTCTAACTAATTCCAATTTCAGAAGCTGTTTTTAGTAGACCATGGCCTTAGGAAATTATCATATATGGACAGTATCCAATAATAAAATAAGCAAAGTATTTTTAATGTGCAACTGCAAGCAAAATAAAAAATTATAGCAATGATGATCTTCAGAACTTTCACAGATTATGATGCTAAAAAAAAATCTCAACAAAGCAACCTCATGCCTTACAAGTTTCCAGAATTTTCTTTCTCCAACATTTGAACAAATTCTACCCAAATTAAAGCTTACACTATGTTAATGGAATAAATAGCACCTGATTTAACTAATGAACTCTATAATTACTTTTAATAAGAAAATATAAAGTGCTTTTATTGGCTTCCTTGTATAGTCCTCTAAATTGTTATCAGTGTCCCAGGACATCTGTGTCAATCTGTGCCTATTTACGTTTAATGCAGGAATCAACAGCATTAGGTTTGACTCTCTGTTGCCATTATTGATTTTACATTTATCACTTTTGTTTTGTTTCTGGTTATTTCTCTTATGTGCTGATTTTGGGTTGATTACATTTTTATTGTGGCCATCTCTATTATTAATTATTAGCTATAAATCTTGTGTTCTGATTTCTCTAAAGTTTGTGCCATACACAAGTACCACCCATTTATACTAAAGGAATAATTCCAACAATGCACGAATATAGTACTTTGCAAACTACTAATAGGGAAAAAAAATCTCAAAGGCAGTCAGAATTTAAAGGGAAGGGGTATGGTGAGATGGCTCAGCAGGTAAACTCATCTGCCACAAGGTCTGACAACCTGAGCGCAATCGCAGGACCCTCATGGTGGGAGAAAGAACCAGCTCCTGAAAGTTGTTCTCTGGCCTCCACATACATATGATGTTGTTTAAGATTAAAAAAAAAAAAAGTTAAACCCTAAAAGTAAGAACAACGTGGTACAAGGCATGCAGTCACAGCATCAGGAAGGCGGCAGGTGGGGTAACTTCCTCGAGGTCAGAAAGGACCTGTTCCTCTTTCCTTGGGGACAGTTCTGTTCAGAACACAGAAGTTGCTTTAAAGTTCACATCTTTGAAATCAGAAGTCTGGATCTGGGCTGGCAACCTTAAAGAGGGAGGGGAAGAGGCCACTACTATTCGGACGAAGAGAGATGGAGGCTTTGTCTACAGCTGAGATTCTGAGAGTGAAATGTGAGGGTTCTGAGTTACCAGATGGGAACACCCCCTTAGACAACACTTCGGCCACATGGAGGAGCAGTTTCATTTCTTCCTTCTAGGGACCTAGTCAGCATTTTAACCAACTGAGAGCTAGAGAGTCGGCAAAGCCCATTTTCTACTAACTCCTTTCATGTATGTCACTGTGCGTAATATAGTACTTGCATGAGTGGAGCATTGTTACCTCTGTACTAAGAAAAAAAAATGCCCTCAAAAAATACCCCTTGTGATCCCATGAAAGTGCCTGGCAATCTCCACGGATCTGTGTCACAGCGCCATCAATGTCTTCATGAAAAGGCTGTATTAAGGAATGTAAACATTATCCATCCAAATCCAGGAATCTACTTTGGAAAATTTACTGAATAATCAGTTGTTTTGACCTGGTACTAAAAAGCAACAGACATTTACTCATTTAGCAAATACTGTCCCGAAACTTGGGACTTCAGCATCTTAACTCAGGTGATGGCCAAGCAATGACAAGGAATGGTTAACACCAAAGAAGGGAGTCTCTCAGCCCTCACATGACTCCCACCACCCCTTTGGACTGGAATTTGAACACAGGACTCCACACATGGCCATGTGGGAAACATAGAGGTTGATAAGATGTGGAGACAAAGACAAAGGCAGAGGTCTGCAGGAAGCTATCCACTGCAGGAATAGTGAGGCAGGGCGACCATGGAGTTGGATAGTTAGAATCATTCTCTCAGGCTTTGGGAGAATGGGCATCAGGCAGGGCATCTGAGTGCTTCACATTAGAATGGTAAAAAATTGACAATATTTAATACATAAAAGTTCTTTAAGACGGTGCACACATTCCAAATGTAGCCTGCAGCCTGCTCAGAGGAGTAGCAATTTTAAGCGGTGGAGCCTAGAAGGTTTTCACCTTATCAGCTCTCAGTCCCTAAGAGGTCCTGGGACTTTGGATATTTTTTCTTTTTTTTTTTTTTTTCTCTTCCGCCTTCCAGCCAAGAGGAGAACAGTTTGTTCCATCACTCTCTTTCTATGACACCCTGCCAGAGGCCCAAACAGGGCAAAGTGACCACAGATTGAAGCCTTAAAACACAGACAGAGGCTGAGGCAGGTGCATGAACCTAGACATGGGCCTTGGCAGTGGTCCAGGTCCACACAACACCATGGCCCCAGGTAAGTGGCAGTGAGGCCACTCAGATCTGTATGGCCCTGGCACCACCACAGCCCTCAGACACTAACATGACCCTAGGTGGTAGCCCAGATCCAGGTTGTCCAATTGGCCCTTGGTGTTGACACAGGACATAGATATCAACAAAAAGCCAACTTCAGTTGATCTATGGACCCAGACATGGTGCTTGTCAGCATCCCGGACCCAGATGTCACCATGACCCTGGTTAGCAGTGCAGGTTACTCAGATCAGAATGATCTCAGTGGCTGCATGGCCCTCAAATGTCAACATGGCCTCAGGTGGCAGCCTAGATCCCAGGCATCCTCACAGCCCTCAACGGCAACAGGAACCTCAGAAATCATAATTGACCCAGGCTGCAGCTGGGCCACAGACCCAGGTCAGGTTCCAGACACAGCTTGGTTCATATGACACCAAGCCTGGAGTGGTAGGGAATGTAACTCAGGTCTATATGGCTCTAGAAGCAGCACAACACTAGGATGCCACAGGTATTGACCCAAATCCTTGCTATGTGTATTTTGGTGACAAGATGAGTCATGGACATCAACACAGACCCGGGCTGAGGTAGGACTGCAGATCTAGACATGGTCCCTTGCAGCATAGGCCTAGCTGGAATCACAGGTCACTCAGATTACCATGGCCTCCAAAACTTGTCTTTATAAAGGGTGATTACCACTAGTGCTTGTTGTGGTGAAATAAAGCTGACTAAGAAATAGTGGATCAGGGCATGGATTCGAGCGTGTAGCTGATGTCTGTGCTGTCCCAAAGGACTGGGTGGTCCTGAGAAGAGAAACCTCTCAGATATCAGCTGTCAACATGGCAAACTATCATACAACTTGGAAAACTAAAAAAATCACAGAGTGAAGACATGTGGAGGTTTTAATAGTTGAGATGTAACTCTGGTTAAGAAATAGTCTATAACCGTAGAAAACTTACCATGTGACAGCCATTGCATCTCAGTAATTTCTTTCTAATTTTACTAGATTAAAAATGATATGGTATATATTATATGGTATTATGAACTCAGACTATCGATCAACTCTGGAAACATACTGAAAATGTTTTGTATCCTACAGTATCAAATAAAAAATTGGATTCTTTATGTAAAAGTCAGCAAGCTTATCTACCCCGTGACTATGCAAATCCTCTTTTGCTTTTAATAAATAATAAAATTCTGTGTATATTGATACTTAAAAAATGTTTTAAAATACATATTTGCATGTTTTATTGTCAGTAAACATATCATTGGTATCCTTCTTTTACATACATACATATATATATATATATTTTGGCTACTGTGACTGTTTCCTATGTAAAAGAGGAGTCATAAGCCAAGAATGAGCAAGAAGTCATGCTCTGTATTTATTATCCTTCTTCTGAAGAATTGATCTGCTAAGAAATGTGTTTGAGTTTTACATGATGTGTTGGATATTAGTATCTTGAACTCAACATTAAAGAATTAAAGAGAAATGCTAACACAATTATTTTTTCAAACATTTAAGTCAGAGAGACACAGAAATGAACAGACAGAAGTTAAATTATTCAAATTTATACTAAAAGGTATTTTATAACAAAAATTTGATTTTTTTCTATTAATGCATGAGGCCAGAGAGAGTCCAGGATATTCAAAGTGACCTAGGAGGTCCATGAGTCTTTGGTGACCATATAACTTTATGAATTATTTACTTAGTGGCCACTGAGCTAACCTCTCACTGCTCTGAGTAAGTGAGCAGATTACTAACTAAGGAAGTAAGCAGGGAACCTTGATGTGGGATGTCTTTCTGTAGGCTGTCAATTATGATTAGATAATAAAGGTACTGTTTTGGCCTATGGCAAGGCATATTAGAAGCAGGCAGGAGATCTGAGCATACAGAAAGAGGAAGAAGGGCGGAGTCGGGCGACACTGCAAGGTGCCAGGTAGAGAGCAAGACGTAAAGTATAGATAAGCCATGAGCCACATGGCAAGACCTAGATTAATAGAAGTGGGTTAAGATGCAAGGGCTAATAAACATAACCCGTAAGGCAAACTGTTTGTAATTAACATAAGCCTTTGTGTGACTATCTGGGACTGCTGGTCTGGCTCTTGGGGCTAGTCCAAGGAAGAAACTTCTTACTACAGAACCTGCTATCACTGAACACTCTGGTGACTTCTAGGCAGGCATTCTTATGACTCAGATTTGTGGTTCGTTCACAATCCTAAATTTGAAGGAAATGATGAAATAAACTCAGGAAAATACTGTGCAGGAAAAAAAAATGGTCTCAGTGCCCAATAAACAAAATAAAAATTGCTATGAATAAAATCATGTTATTTAAAAAAATTAAAGGGATTACTAGAGCTTTAAATTGGATCAAGGAAAGTGAGGTGACCGTGCTACTCAAGCGTCATACAGAGGCGTGCGTGGGGACAGTGTAGTCACAGCAGTCAGGACTTCTTTTTGTAAGACTGTCAAAATTCCTACTAAACGTATTTAAATTCTGTAGTAATTAATAGCTTCAAAATTGTCTAACATCTACCACTCTGATATCTGAAGCCTCTTTAGGTCAAGCTTTCCTTAAATCATGCTTTCTGACACAGGTCTGGGAATGTTTTGACATGTCATCTTGGGTCTCAGACATCTGTAATTTCTAGTTATTCTTTTAAAGACACTAAGCAACACAACTCAAGAACACTTTCCCCAAATCAGATCATGTACTTCAAGGGTCATAAACTCAAATGGCCGCTAGGGACCAATGGGGAACACAAAGCCTGATTAGTCCAGCAGGTGCAGAACTGTGGGTGTCGGTTCAAGTGTCACCCCACTTAGCTTTTCTGCACAGACCCTGTCAGTGATTCCCCAGGCGGTTTGCCATCAGTGCCCCAAATCATCCCCTCACTGCACAGAGACTCAAGAAGGTTAATTCCAACTCTGAGCAGCTGGTACCCTGGAGGTGTCAGTAGTGAGGTTTCTCACATTCGGGATGTGACATGCCACATAAAGCAAGACCGAAGAAATGTGTGAGGACAGTCACACGTACTTCATTTCACTGGCTTCTTTAGTCATATTTGATAAGCATCTTTAATTAACCTTTTCTAACCTTATTCTTTCCCAGCAGCAGTGATTGAGAGAAAGGTCCTGCCCTCTCAGTAGGTGGGGCTTTAAACAAGGAAAAGCAGGATTCAAAGTGTGGAAAGCTCAAAGTAAGAGCTTTCATGAGCGAAGCTAGTGAGATCTAAACACTTTCTAGCAATGAGAAAGCATCGCCGTTTTGTGGTGAGGATCTGTTCAACAAACACGGAGTATCGGCTAGATGCCAGATACTTGTTCTAGGGTCTCAGAAGTCAGCAATGAGTAAAATTCCGCTTAGAAGCTCCCTGAATGAGTCTATAGACTCAATTATTGTATAGCATATTATAAATACTGGAATGAACACTTATGAGGTCAAGTTGTGTAAGTGTTATGAAAGCAATTAACTGTTTTTCCTGACTCTCTCACAAGCCATTTATGTAAATGTGGGTCAGCCCATAACCTCATTAGTTTTGGGATATTTCAAGATGACAACAAACCCATCCTGAATGCTTTCTAAGTTTTGTTGTACAAACAATTCAAGGCAGTGAATTTAAAAATACATTTGGAAGCTTATAAAGTAGCTTTCCCTGTGGACTTCTCAAGCACCCTCAGTGTTACTGCCGCTTCTACCCTGTCTCTGTTTCACCTATGATGTTTTCAAGAACCTGGTCTTGTAAAGTACCAGGAAAAGGTGAAATAGTTCAACTTAGTACACAGTTATACTTGCATACCCAGACAGCATAGCGTTTACGGTTCTCTGCCCTCAGCTCTAGTATTCCTGGTTTAATGGAACCTGCCCAGTCATTTTGTGGCTACAGTTTTCTCCCATGAGTGTTGAGAATGTCTTAAGATAACTGGTTTTTTATTTTAATTTGAAGAGTGTTTTAATTTCCTATTTCAGTGTGTATGTGAGTAGAATGCTTGTGTGTGTGTGTGTGTGTTTGTGTGTGTGTGTTTGTGTGTATGTGTTTGTGTGTGTGTTTGTGTGTGTTTATGTGTGTGTGTTTATGTGTGTGTGTTTGTGTGTGTGTTTGTGTGTGTGTGTTTGTGTGTGTGTGTTTGTGTGTGTTTATGTGTGTGTGTTTATGTGTGTGTGTTTATGTGTGTGTGTTTGTGTGTGTGTTTGTGTTTGTGTGTGTGTTTGTGTGTGTGTTTGTGTTTGTGTGTGTGTTTGTGTGTGTGTTTGTGTGTATGTGTTTGTGTGTGTGTTTATGTGTGTGTGTGTTTATGTGTGTGTGTGTGTTTATGTGTGTGTGTTTGTGTGTATGTGTGTGTTTGTGTGTATGTGTGTGTTTGTGTGTGTGTGTTTGTGTATGTGTTTGTGTTTATGTGTTTGTGTGTGTGTGTGTGTGTGTGTGTGTGTGTGTGTGTGTGTGTGTATGCACACATACGTCAGAGCCTGTGGAGGGCAGAGAGCTACTTGATGTTGCTTCTTTCCCTTCACCGTGAACTCTGGAGACTTCCAGCATGTGCTGTCACTTTCTAAGTCACCACTGAAGTGCAATGTACACAAAGGCACCCATGTCCGAAGCATGCGGCTTGGTAAACTTCCACCAAGTGAACAGGCTGGCGTAAAGAGAATCGAGGTATGGAAGCCTTGTGTTTCAAGTACCATTAATCTCTTGTTCCAGATCTCAAGCACTATTCACACACAGATGCATACTTCCCTCTAATGTCTAGCATTTGTTTCTGGTTTTGAGCCTTAGATAAATTGACTCATTTAATTTGTAATCTTCTGAGTCTAACTTCTTTTTCTTGGTGTTATATTCACAATGTGCATCGCTATTGTTGAGTGTAGTAATAGTCTAATCAAGTCTCTTACAGATTTACATTGTACTAATATATTACGACTTGTCTGAACTGCTGCTGATAGATAGGCATCTGTGTCCAGTTTGAGGCTACTAGAAAGCAATAATATGACATCCGTACACATGTGTTTTGGGGAACATATGATTACATATTTTTTCAAGATTTAGTATATTAAATCGTGTGTTTGTGTGTGGGCATGCATGTTAGTGTATGAGTGTACATATTAGTGTGGAAGGCTGTAAAGGCTAAAGGCGAGTGCCATACTCCCTGGAAGTAGAGCTACAGACTGTTGTGAGCCATGTGACAAGAGTGTTGGAAGTAGAATTTTGGCCTTCGAGAAGAGCGGTACACATTCTTAACTGCTGAACCATCTCTCCAGCCCATATGATTAAATTTACTGGACAGCTACCAAGAAGTAAAAGTGCTACCTACATACTGCACACCGCCTTGAAAAGTAGTTGTCCCAATTCATTCTTTATTCAGTCATGGCAGAGAGTTCTGGTTGGTCAAATTTGTCATCTATGTTGATGTCACTGTGTTGGATTTTTGAGACAGGGTCTCCCCAGGCTAGGCTTGCTTCCAGTTCTCTACATGACTAATCTTCAGGCTGCAGTCTCTTGTTGATGGCTAGCTGTAGCTTTATCAGTTAATTAGTAGCAGCTTCCCCATCAGTTCATTTCACCTGTGAAAATTGGGCCTGGCTTTTTCTAGAACTACTAGGTCTCCTGGTGAGACAGGCAGACAGGTTTGCCTTGCTGACAGGCTTCGCATTTAAAATGATAATAAATCATATTAAGACTTCAAAGATTCAAAGTGTCAACATATTTGTCAATGGAGTTCTAATAAACTAGTGATTTAGCCTGGGTAAATACTGGCTACTATCATCATAGTCACAGGCTCAAAAATGTAAATTTCCTTTGGTTATTTTCTAAATATATACTTACAAGTGCTTCTCGTCATGTTTAAAACGTGTTTTTCCAGCCCTCTGGACAGAAGAGCATTCCCAGAATCACTTTTGGGAATCCCCAAGCTTTTGCAGTGGCTCAAAGGCATGGGTTATTCCCAGCTGTTTACTGGCATTTGTCAACTCTTTTCCGACAATGTAGATTTCAGTGCAAATTCCAGACAACAATTGTGCTAGTGTATGTATAACTTTATATCTTTTTTGTAAACTTTGGAAAAGTCATGTAAGCTTCAGAAAGTCATGACTTGGATCCACCTGTCACGGGTCAAACAGACTCCAGATAGGTGTGCTCCTCTCATGCCAGTCAACTACCTAAGCTTCCCTGCCCACTGTCTATCCCTAGTGCTGAACTTTTTCTTTCCCTGACCTTACCAGGACCACAGACCTGAAGGTTTCAAATGTAGAGCTTTCTCCTAAGCTCCTTAACTTTAACTTCTGTCCCTAGTTTATACCTGTCCTGGCAGATTTATACATGGCTGACAGACACCATCCAGGAACCAGCTGTGGATGGCAAACTGCTTTAATATGACCTAGATCACACCATCCCTAAGTGGTCCCACAAAATTAGAGAGCTCTGAGATTTGCTGGAGGCTGATGTAAACCAATCCAGCCAATGTGGATTGTTCTCTGTCTCTTCCAGCTGGGATGGCAAACCAGGTGCTTCAGCTTCTGACTAATGCCCCCTTACTCCCCACCCCAACACACACACACACATGTCATTGCCTCAATCCAGTCTTTGACCAACCTTCCAGGGCGCTAACAATGTCTTATTTTCAGCTATGAAGTGGTTACAGAAAAGAGTACATTACGCCAAAGGGCTGGAATTGTACCTCCAAAGGAAACTAGTTCCTTTCTACAGAAAGGAATTGCTTTCCTTCTTTCTGGTGGGATGACAACTGATACTCATGGCATCCATTGATGTACCAGAGGCCATAGTGGCCTCCAGATTACTTCTCTATCCTAAGTACATGTTACAAAAACAAAAACAAAAAAAAGAGAGGGTTATTCAAAATAGAGACTGGAATCTGTTCAAATGCTTTACTTCACGGTTGCCAAAATTTACTTGCAAAAGCAGGTGTTGATTTTTCTCTGCCTTGGTGTTTTGTGCACCTCATGCTCATTTATAAATGGCAGTTTTAGCCCTTTGTCACCTTTACCCAACCCATGTCATTCAAAAACAAAACAAAAACAGAAACAAATAAATTATTAAATAAATAAAATCCTAGCAATTCCTAGTGCCAAAGCAGACAAACACCTTAAAAATTTGGGACAATTTGTTAGTACTTTGAAAGAAGAGTTTGACTCTACAGCTGAGCTGGCCCTCCTCTTCTTCAGGAATGGAGGATTCTGGATGCTTTGGGAGAAATATGCTGTCTTTTACACTAACAAATCTGGTGTAATTAGATAGGCTCTGGCAGACAAGGCCATCAGGCCAACCAGGGCTGTTTTGAAACCTGATTGAACTGGTCCCCTTTGGTAATTAGCCTTGTCTCCAACCTCATTGGCCCTCTTGTATTCTGCTTATAATACTCCTGATTAGCCCTTGTCTCCTAAATGCCCTGGTCTGATTTGCTAAATCCGAACTAGAATCTATTAAACTCCTAGTTGTCAGGACACAATATCAATACGTAAATTGTTAAGAAATTGTTAAGACAAATGTTAGCTTAGATGTGCTAGAATATCCAAGACAAAGGGGACATAAAGTGAGAAAAACACATTTGCCAAATCCTGACATGACCTCAGACTAAAACTGAGCTCAACCTGACCCTCAGACACATATGGTACTTACAAGAACATTTGCTAACATCATTGTTCTGCTTCTGTAACCATCACAACTGTGCCCTAATGTTATTAGAACTTCATATCCTGTCATGCTTATCAATGGTCAGCACAGCTAAGACAATGAGAGGTGCTAACTAAGCTTGTGGTTTTTACCTTTAGAAATCCCCTGCCTACTCTGCTCAAAGCCACCTCTAGGCACATAGTTACAGAATGCATTCCAGGGACTGGGTCTGTGTGACTCAATAAAATATCAAATGCATAAAGAGCTCCAACTGATCTGCCTCAGTTGAGAACATGGGGGGGGGGCTACAAAACCAGGGAGGGTGCAGCCTGCTGGGGAGCTCATCTTTCATGGCAGAGGCCAATGGCTACTACGAAGTCCACTAGTTACAGAATAGAGTTTCCTTAGCCATCACACCTGTAGTGAAGAAAACACAGGCTTCATGCCAGACTTCTGAAATTAATCATGTTTCAGCTACTTTGCTAAACTTAAATGTTATCTAATTTTAGTATGCTGCTTTCCTCTCTCAAAATGGAATATTGATAGCATATCTCATATGCTTGTTGGAAAGATAAATATGTCAATAGACATATATATATATATGTATATAATATATAAAAGATCCAAATATGTTTACAAGAGGTATATCATGTCTACTTTAACATTTCTAACAAATGATTCCATTAAATGAAGCAAGCTTTCGGTATTTAGAGAGAAAATTTCATTATATAAGAGCATTAAAGTACTGATTTTTCTACTGTATTCTGTTGGAATTCTGTGATAGTTCAGTTGTATCTGCGAAAACTAGTTTTATCCTTTAGTTTTAGCATCTGAAAGATGCCTGTAAACATGATGATCATGGCCTGAACCCCCATTATGAGGACAGCTCAATTCCACTGCGCTCTGTGACTTACAGGGATGCTAACATGTCGATTGGAACATAGGAGACTAGAAATTATACAGAATATAAAATTAAGCTTCTCTTATCTGAGGCTGACTCACAAATTCAACAGAGCTCTTGTCCAGACTCTCCTTTATTCACTTATTCTTCTCATTTGTTTACTAACTTTCAGAGACGTCCTTCCTATACCTATTAGGATGCTAATAAGAAAACTCCAGAGACCATAGGGGAAGTCTCTGCCTTCTGAGCATTTCCACAACTTTTGCAAGCTTGGAACTCCCACCCCCCAATAAAAACTCTGAAAACCACCTTTTCTCCTTAGATGGGGGGAGACCACTCTTCTGTGAGGTACAGTCTCAATTCCATTTCCCAAAGCTAATGAAACTATCTCCTCTATCAAGTACTAGCTCTTGGCTTGTTCAGGTGGAAGCAGTTGGTTGGTAGTTGGACCTGGGGGGGGGGGCATCAGTTAAAAAAGAAAACAAACAAACAAAAACCTAAACCAAACAAAACAAAAACTTCTATTTCTGAGCACTTCTGTCCGATAGATCAACTCCACTCTGCAAAGTTTCTTGCCACCAAATTATTAAAAATTCTCAAGGGTGAGTTCAAAGATTCTGGGCTGGATTGCTAAAGGTATTAAGTTTATGATAAGGGTTATTAATATCATGGACAGACAGAATCAGAGACAAAATCTTGGCATAGAGATTAAGGGACATTCAAACCCCCAACCATAGGCATACTGAATGCCGGTGCTCTGAACAGGAAAAAAAAATCGAGGCCTGTGGGAACAAGAAGGACATCTCATCCCTTTTTGAGGTGGGAGTTGGTATATTTCTGAGTAAGAAGAGATAGTGTTATGCTCTGGTCACGAGACCCTTGAAGAGACCACCAGAGATGTGAACTCTCTAAAATGCAAAAGCACTGTTTATTGAAATACACATTGTGACAAGGACCCCAGGCAGTGGCCAGAGAAGGTGCCTGCCCCTCTGCAAACGGGGTTTTAAAGGCAAAAACCACAAGGTTATACATCAATTAGGGGTCTTAGTACAGATATAATTCTGATTAGCTCTTTGGGGGGGGGGGACTTTCAGATTTCCCCTGTTATCTTAACCAGCTGTTTGTCAAACCTTCCTCAATAGACTATCTCCTCAGTTGGGACATTCCATGGCTATCAGATGCCCCTAGGTTATCTCCTGTTTTGTACTTTGTATTCAACAGAACTCAGGCCTATTTCAAGCTGGGGTTCTGGAACTTTTGCTCAAAATGGAGGCACTTCTCTAGTTTTTCATTTCCCCCTCCTCATGGGTCTAATGGAATCCAATCATGGGTTTTAGACAATTAGCTCTGGCTCATAAGTGTCCCTCTCTATGTCCCTTTTGGTTACAGTCATCTAGCCTTGAGTTCTCGGTACCATAAGTTGGATCATCCCCAATCACTCCCTTATATATTTGAGTAGTCTGTTTATGACACAGGACCCAAGGTGATGGCCAGGAAAAAGAGTATCAAGGGTCTCATGAGGGGTGAGATCAGAGTAGCAAACCAGGAGGACTTGGCGTACCAATTTTCAGACAAGTTCTAGCTGGCCTTGTGATCTTTCTTTCTTTTAGCTAGCCCTTCCTGTACCTTGGCCATTGATTCTTTTACAACCCCTGAGTGATACATATAACAGCACTCCTCACCTAGTGCAATGCATAACCCTTTATCTCTCAGAAAAAATGAGGTCTAGTCCTCTCCTGTTCTGTAGGACTGCCTCTGCTAGGGAAGACAAGGAGTCCTGGAGGTACAAAATGGAGTGTTCTAACTTTTCTATATCTTCATCAATGGACAAGTGGAGGCTGGAATAGTGCTGCTGCTAAGTGATTAGAGATGTAGTTCCTGTCCGTAATCCCACTGGGCTAGCCCCTAGTAGTACAAATAGAGTGAGGACTATTACTAGCTAAAGCCTGAGAAAGATTAGAAGGGTTCTAGAGCACAGAAATGAAGCCAAAAGCAGCTTCCGAATTGTGTCTTTGACTGGGTCATAGTAGAGGTGTTCAGGCTTGAATTTCAAAATGGTGGGACCGTGACAGGCAGCATAAGCTGGAGAAGGCTCATTCCTCAAGTCTCATAGAAGACTTGGTATACACAAGTTGCATATGATCAATCTAAGGTTTCTGTTTATATTGAACAAAAATGAAACAGTCAAAGATGGCTTCTTAATAGTGGCATTTTCGTGGGTCCGCTCTGTTTGCTTGTAGTGAGCAGAGATGTAGCCCCTTTTAAGAGAAGTTTTCTGACTCAGATTTATTGGCAAAAACTATGTGGCCTTTAAGAGGCCCTGCTGCCAAACTCTTAAGTGGAGTGAGCAGCGACAGTGCTCTACTTGATAGTGTGGACCCTAAGATTCCCCGGAGTTGGGGTGATAAATACTCACAATATTTAATACTGCTTCCCAGAATTGGGAAGGTAAGCACAACTCTGGCACCTCCGCCATATTGAAAAGCAGCCCAGGGGGGCAGAGTCAGCAGCCAAAGCAGTGCTTTACTGTCTGGCATTTTAAAAGCTCTTCTAGTTAAAGAATGATTAATGACACCTAATAAATCAGATTTAGATGGGAAAAATCTCTATAAATGGGGTACAAAGTATGTGAAAAAGGATATGTAAGGTGAGAGAAAAAGAAAAAGGGAAGAGAAATTCTTTAAAAAAGAGAAATACCGTAATAAAAAGATAAAAGGCCACATAAAGACGGGAAATACACAGTTTGGATTATGGTTATTTTTGTGTTTTATTTTTTTAACTGTTAGTGAGCTAACTGCAGAAAGGCAATTGATTGCAAAGGCTTCCAAATTAAACAAACTTATATATTTTAAAGGTATATTGACTTTAAAATTTGTGTCTAAGGATATGTTGCTTTGAAACAGAGGTTCTGCTTTTGTTTCCACAGAAGATGAGGACCTGTGGATTGCTTCCAGGAAAATATGGTTTCATCAGCCAAGATCACCTGAAAATTCTCTGATGGGAAGAGATGGTCACATCAGCTTTAATGCTAAAGACAAAGATGATCCAGCCTCGGGACTCTTGTAAGATTGTCAGTGCCCCTTAATCAACAGAAAGTAGTAATGAAATGCTGTGCCCCAATCCCAAAATATTGCTTATAAGTGTTTGTTTTCATTATGAATGGTTAATTGTCATAGTTAATCTCCTTCTTAAAAGGGGGGATATGGCATATGAATGATTTTTAAAAGATAAATTATTGAATTTACCTTTATCCAAAAATCAGCTGTTAATCTAAAAAATATTTTAAATTGGTATGGATTTTGGTTTATTGATACAAATTTAAAGTCAATTTTGTTATGCTGTATGTATTTTTCTACTCTTATTTAAGATATGATGTTTATGTAATTCATTTAAAATTGTAATGTATAATTAAGAAATGCAAATTAATAGTCATCTGTGATAACCAAACTTATGTTATGAATTTTAAGGTATACCAAGATACATTTCAATTAAATAGGTAATCCTCAAACGCTTCAAAGACCTACAGAATATGGCATTTAAAATATTTAAAACTTTCCTGGACAGTGAGACAGGTCTGCTCCTGGCAGCACAAATCTACTTCAAGAGAATGATGGGCACTGAAGAAACTCCATATAGAATTTACTTTGTTTGTGGCAACAGTTAGCCACTGGACAAGAAACTGTTCTTGTATTGACTGCTTGACAGTATGCTGTATAAACTGGACGTGCAGAACCCATAGGAAAGTGACCTCTGAACTTTGGCAGAACAAGCCAAGATGGTCCTTCGGGTTTCTGCTTGCAGAGAAAACTTTCAGATATCCTTCAAGACACAAGGAGAAGTGACTGAATTCCAGAATGGGCAGAGCAGTCCTTCAGAGTTTACTGCTTCACTGAAAGGTATGCCAGAGACTCTGGGCCTGTAGGCTGAAGATGGATGCCTCAACATAACAAAGGAACTTTGGGTGGCTGTCCAGGCAGATAGGTGTCATCTCTGTCATTTCTAGTTTTTGGAAGTTGCTTGCACTTTATGTTTACTGCAGTAATATTATATATATCCTTCTGTGGTCTTTGATGTAGTTGAAGATTAGATAGTTATAGTTATTAGTTTTTCTTAGTTATTTTAAAAGGTATATTAGATATGAAACTTTAGACTCACAAGGATAAAGTAGATGATAAAATATTTTATTTAATTTTGTTAAGCACAAGCACACTAGATATTGTAACTATAATTCTTGCTTGATAGCTGTTTTGTTATAATAATTTTGCTATGTTGGAATTGAAACCTTCCTTTTTTAATTAGACAGAAAAGGGGAAGTGGTGTGGGATGTCTATATGCTGTGAATAAAGCGACTGTTTTGGCCATGGCAGGCACCAAAGAAGAAGTAGGCGAGGAAATCAGAGCATAGGTAGGAGGAGGAGGGTGGAGTTGAATGAGATCCAGCTGCTCATGATGCAAGATGTAAGGAAATAGGTAAGTCACAGCCACATGGCAGGATAACCACAGGGTCAAGTTAAGATGACAGCACTAGCTAGCAGTGTGCCTGAGACACAGGCCAAACAACATGAAATTAGTAGAAGCATCTGAGTCATTTTGGAGGGACTAAGCAATGGTGGGCAGCTAGGTGCTCTGGGACCACAGGTTTGTGGGTCGGGCCCTCCGGCCAGACTGGGCCAGAAACCTCATTTCTACAGTCAGCCCAGAGGAACATGCCCACCAAGTGTCATTCAAGGGTAATAACCCATTTGGTCCCCAAATGACTGAGTGTGGCTGCAGTGGACCTGGTACTTTGGTGGAACCTGTCCTATGCACAGACCCTGGCCCTCCACCTGTTGGAGCCTTAGCAAAGCTTTGGTCTTCCAACAGCAGTGCTGGTGGTCAACGGCGGTACTATATTTGCCCATTACTGCCACCCTCTCATAGAAAGTGGGTTGTGTATCATAGCAGAGCCAGCAGGAAGCTGTCGAACTAGGCCTGGTGGCATTGAGGAACGAGAAGGACTTCCGGAGCAGAGAGAACAGTGGGTCTCTGTCCACTGAGTTCAGGGGAAGAACAGTGCCCCATGGAGAGGCAGCGTGATTTTGCTCAGGGCTGGTATAATGGGGCCCATTTGTAGCACTGGGCTTCTTGGGCTCAAGCTGTTCTAACCGGAGAGGATTGAGTACTGCATTGGGCCCCACCACCGCTTTTATTAGGGACAGGGTGCGCTGGACGGTGAAAAGTCAGGCCAGGGTCGTACCCAGAGCTCTCCTGCACTCTTGCCCCCTGAAATTGTTTGCTCAGGGTAAGACACCTCCAAGTGGAAGACTGTCTAGTTCAACAGGCATTCTTTCTACGCTGGTCCACAGGACTGAGGAAGGTCATCTGTAGTCTCATAGAAATCCTGCTTTACAACTCTTTCTTTCAAGCAAGAGTTCACAGTGTTACCATCTAGAGTTCTTGATAGGATTTATTTTCTCTGCCAGTTAAAGAATTAAAATGCGAGAAAAGCCTTGTTGAGGGTGACTGGTAGCAATGAAGAAATCTCCCACACGTCAAACAGAAGCACACAGAATCAGTCAGCAGCTGAAGGAAAGCTTTTACTGGGGGGTGATGAAACATGCACATGTAATAGACACAGAGAAAAAGACCCTTCATGAAACAAGGGGAAGATTTGAGAAGCCAAAAAGCCAGTTCCATTTCAAGGGCTGGCTTTTTAAAGTCTCTGCAAGGTCTTCCTCCCATAATATTGGGTTGGTCAGTTTGAAGAAAGACAGAACAGCTCACTGGTCCACAAATGTATAACATGTCCTTGAACTTAGGCCAGTCCACCAGTAGGGAGCATGGAGGTAGAAAAGGGTCACAAAGCCTTTGTTTTAATAAATCAGGCTTTTGTCTCAGGTCAAGAGTGAAGCAAGATGCCTGCTATCTAAGAAGTTCATCGTCTTCATTACCCAGTCATAACCCTTCTCTCCTACTCATCTGCCTAACAGGAACCTGTTTAACTTCTAGTTCCTCGACAGCACAAGCCTTCAGGAAGTCTCTCTGATTCTTAGGCAGAAGTCAGGAAACGGGATAGGGAGCAGGACCTGTGGTTTGAGATGATCCTGTGTCAAGGCAGAAGATCCTAGTCCTTAGAAGACTGTTGAATTCTCAGACAATGTCTCAGTAGAGCGCCCGGTGGTGTCTGTGAGAGGAGTTACAGAAGGTGCTGTGGATCCTAAGTCTTGTAATTTACAGTCAAGGCCAATCCCAGCCATTGTCTCTGTTTTGTGATCTTATGCAAAGTGTCTCACATAACAGAAAGGCAAACCTTGACAAATTTTGAGTTATTATGCTATCCTAATGAGTTGTAGTGATTTTTGAGGAGAGAAAATGTAGAGTTAATGACCTAAAGGCCTCAGATAGGCTGAGAAACTTTAGACAGGAAAGTTGACTTGACTGAAAACACCTGAGGGCTTTCAGGGTCCAGGAACCTCCTGACAAAAGAGTTCAATACTTTGTGCGGGCTCCCTAAATTAAGGAACCCCCATGCAATCCTCAAGGCCAACATACCAACCTCTGTGGTATTTACTACTCCAAAACAGCAGAGAAATTGACCTGAAGATGAAATCTTCCATCCTGAAAATTTATTGCATGAGGTCCCGTGATTGAAAAACTGTCTGGAAAAAAAGAAAAAAGACAGAGGAGGTGAGGTGGATCTGTTCTCTGACATCTCCCCGAAAATTTTTACATTAGAAAATATCCTCACAATTGCCTATCACTTAAAATATCCTGGTTATAATTTATGTATGTGTGGGGGGGTAGTCTTTGTTTTGTTTTGGTTGGTTGGTTTTTGATACAGGGTTTCTCTTCGCATCTCTGGAAGTTCAGAACTTGCTTTTTAGACCAGACTGCTCAGGCTGCACTTGATCCACTTGCCTCTGCCTTCTGAGTATTGGGATTAAAGGTGCTTGACACCATATTGGACTTTTTTTTTTAAATTGAAGCTTTATCATGAAAAGCAGGGCTAGGGTTTCACTATAGCTTGTCAGGAGGTACAAATAAGAACAAGGCTTGGGTTATCTTCTAGAATTGCCCTCCTAAATGTCCTCTGCGTGTGTCCATCTTCTATTTAGCAATGTGAATTTCAATCCATCTAGATCCTGTGTTTGTTGTTGTTGTGTGTGCTGAGGACTGAAGCCAGGGCTTGGTATTTTCTGTGTGTCTCAGATAGACACACCACCAGTACTTGGTTATTCTCTAATAAGGATGATTTTCTATGCTTTTACAGATACAGCATTGCTGTGTTTTGTTGGCCTTTAATGAGATGTAGTGTGGTCACACTGTTTACCTCTGCACTCATTTGTGGCTCCCTGTGACACTAATTGGGTCTCTTCCAGAACACATTAGGCCATTTACGCTGTCTGTTGTTTTAAAACACTACATTTTCCAAGTATCTCTTCAAATTTTCTTCAGAATCTGCTTCTGTTTATACTCATTAAAGATACTTTAGCATTTTAATTTTTCAGCAAATTAGAGGTTCCCTCTTTTGTTATAAAATTTGCCAACTGAAAGTGGCTTGATAATTTTTTTAAAAAACAAAATACTGAATGTAGATGAATCTATAATTTCCTTTCTGGTATCAAGGGGAAACTCACATGGCTTTAGAGATGGCCGTTATGAGGATACAAACACGTAGTGGTAGTGTTGAGGAATTACAATGGGGAAGAGTTCTAAACAGTTTTCCAGTATCTTTTGAAAACTGAATGAAAATGGGAACATAACAGCTCCTAGGTAGGGTTGAGGAGGAGAATTTTACTGTAGATATAAAGGGGAGTTCAAACAGAGGCATCTGGAAGGGTCCAGACTGAACTGGCCATGAGATGGGGAGTAACCAAGAGAGGCGTCAAGGACCAAGAGACCAAGAAGGGGAGGAGAGGTGAGAGGAAGAAGCTGCTGAAGAGGACGACTCTATAATTTGGAGTCAAACATGGGGGTGGCTGAGACCAGCAGGAACAGATGACCCATACACACCTTAGGAGAGTCAAATCAGCAGCTTGGTTCGGTTGGAAGAGGGGCTGAGCCCATTGGAAAGAGCTTCAAAGGTGCCCATCCTACAGTTTGCTCCAAAACTGCCAGCAACATGTCAGCCCAGGTGTTTTTCTGGGACTTGACAAACCCAGTGCTTTGCTTGTTATTTTAATGCAATATACCATTTGTGAAGTGGCATCAGTATCTGAGTATTGAACTCACATACCATTTGTGGTTGAACAAGGTGTGTTCATCCTGTTGGCACATGGTTTCACAGAAACCAATCTAGGTAACAAAATGATACATATACATACATATATATAGTATTCTTAGAAACAGATTGAAATTTGCATTCTAATTTTGTATTATTTAAATAGATGTCACTAGGTAGATAGGTGAATGCCATTGTTAATTTGGTCTTCATAGACACTTTAGTCATGTCCATTAACTCTGTAGTTTTGACTCTTAGAAGATACAACTCTTGATCCCCAAATCTACACATCAATCTATGTCTCTCAGATGAGCTATTAGACATACAGCAGAAAAATATTGGAGTGCTACCTATAGTCAACGTCAGAAGTCTCACCTTTGGGAGAGAGTATTATAGGAGACATCTAGCTACAAAACTGCAGGAAGGAAATGTGACATCAATATTCCCGTGGATCTCCTCACCTATTAATATTTTTTTCTGAAGAACCAACCAGTCATTCTTTAGAATGACTGGATCTCCACTTTGGTTCAGTGCCTGTTTCTGGTTCTCTCTACCCACTGCAGTATTTCTTTTAAAAAGCATGTTCATATGCTACAATCCACAGCAGCAGAGAGGCTGGGTAACAAGCAGGGCTCAAGGAGGGGATGCATGGATCTCTCTGGGAAGGGAAAACAGAAGAGATTTCCTGGGTGGACTGGGAGTGAGTGAGGAATGGGTACTTGAAAGATAAGGTTGTAGGGAGGGTAGAGGGGGGAGTACTGAAAGAGATGACTGAGAGGGGGAGGGGTATTTCAGGGTCATGTAGAAACCTAATGCAAGGGAAACTTCCAGGAATCTATACAGATGACCCCAGCTAAGATTCCTAGCAATAGCTGCCTGAACTGGCCAATTCCTGTCATCAGATTGGTGACTAGCCCAGTTGTCATCAGAGAGCCTTCATCCGGTCACTGATTAAAAACAGATGCAAAAAGACCCACAAACATGAGGCTGAGCTTGATGAACCCTGTAGAAGAGAAAGAGGATGGATTGTAGGAGCCAGAGGGGTCAAGGACATCACACACACACACACACACACACACACACACACACACACACACACACACACACTACACTACCAACAACAACCAGAAACAAAAACAAAAACCTACAGAAACAACTAAACTGGTTCATAGGAACTCACTGAGTATGAACCGACAACCAGGAAGTCTGTATGGGACTGACCTGAGCCCTCTGCATATATATGTCACAGTTGAGTAGCTTTGTCTAGTTGCTGGACTCCAAACAAGGGTAGCAGGTGCTGTCCCTGCCATTGTTAGGCTTGAGCTGGCTCTTGGGAACCTATTCTTCATACTAAATTGCTTTGCTCAGTCTAAATGTAAGAGGGGTGCTTAATCTTACTGCAACTTGATATGCCACGATTTGTTGGTACCCATGGGAGGCCTGCTCCTGTCTGAACAGAAATGGAGGAGGAATAGATTGGGGAGGGTGGGCAGAGAGGAAGTGGGGGAAGAATGAGAAGAGGGGAGGAAGAGGAAACTTCAGTCAGGATGTAAAATAAATGAATAAAAATTTTAAAAAGGGAATGGTCATTTGAGATGGAATGTCTATTTTGTTTGTCATGGTTTTTACACTGTGATGAACAGACTCTGGAAGACCTTCAAGGCAATGGGAGCACATGAACATTCCCCACTCTCTATAGAAATACAACCGACTGGTTCTAAAGGACAGCCACCCATGTGTTTTATTACCTTGGAATCACAGCCTTTGGTTTAGTGCTCGATTCACAGAGGAGCCTCAACCTTTGGTTTTGTGCCTGGTGAACACAGGCTCAAGATTTGTTGGTGAGCTGAATAATACCTGATTGGAAACCTTACACCCGAGTTAAATTCCATTTGACTACATTAAGGACTATTGAGATTCTATTGAGATGTGCTAATTTGTATCCGCAACTCCAAAACCTTCTAGTACTGGGATAATAATCCCCCCCCCCACTATAACAGATAAATCAGCATATTTCTATAATAAAATATTTCTTTTGAAATTATTAATAAGTAGGTAGGAAAATGTGAAGTAAGAAGATAAAACTATAAGGAACGCAAATCGTATTAAGAGGAATGTTAAAATTATCAAAGACAAAGAGTACTGTTAATTAAAGCTGTTGATTCCAGCTCCTCTAGCATCTAATTCCCGCATGCAGTAGGTTGCTTAGCAACTGCTCGACACTTCCTCATCCACCCTGCCTCGAGTCCCGCCCCCAGCTCCCCGGCCACGTCCGGCTTCCTCACATCCCCTTCTTCCGCCCTAACCAGCCAGTGGGGACCTGGGGACTACTCTGTTTGACCTTCATTCCATTGCCTGACTAAAATTTGTTCAGTAAACAATAAAAAATAGAAATATATTTTTTATCTATCATTTACGCATTATATCAATGGGTCTACACTTATAATAAACTTCTGCCTTCTATCTAGCTGTCTTCTGTGGCCTGTGTGTGCCTGTTCGTTCATCAGGCGCGCCGTGGACAGCCTCACCGGAGGGCGACGTGGGCCGCGAAGGCCCCCGCTGCCGGCCACCGAGGAAGCGGGGCGGCCGACTAGGCGCGGTGTGTGTGCGGCTGTTTCACCATGTGAGTGTCCGACCCTCCGCCCCGGCCCCGGCTCTGGCCCCGGGCCAGACCCGACCGTAACACCTTCGGTTCTCTCCCTCAGGTCGAAGGTGTCCTTTAAAATCACGCTGACGTCGGACCCGCGGCTACCGTACAAAGTGTGAGTGACAGGTCGGGCTGCAGCCGGCCGGGCCTGGCGGGGCAGAGCTTGCAGGAAGAGGGGTGCAGCACTTCTGCAGAGGAGCCAGCACCCCGCGGGATGCACGGGGTGGGAGGTGCGACGGGAAGCACTTTAGACAGGGATGCAACACGTTACTACATCAGTCCCTTTTACTTGATTTAAAGGCCGTACCACTTGAGCCAGCTGTTACCGGAAGCTAGGGAAAACTCCCCAAGTCCGGACTCTTGACAGGTCCTAACCTAACACGCTTAACTTCAGGTTTTATGAGGGTTTTTTTTTTCTTTTGTAGTTTATATGATTCAACAACTTGGCACCTCAGTGATAAACCTCAAGCTACTCACACTTGGATCTTAGTAAAAAAAAAAGGGGGGGGGGCTTAGCACGATTGGGGAATGTGTGTGGGGGCCCATGTGTACTTGTTGGAACTTTATGTATGAGCAATTTAGTTGATGGTTAACACAGGTTACCTGTGTCAGTTTCCTTACGATTTTTAAGTACATCTGGAAAACCTATGCCAACTGGCAGAATTTCCATAAGATCTATGCATGGTTTGTGCGGTGGCACCAAGGCCTCATTCACTGAGCAGATCGCATCTGCCATAGCTTCATTTTTCATCGGTGACTCATTCAGCAGCCCGGCCTGTTGTTCCCTTACCTTTCCATCTTTAAAATGGTCTCCTTACCCCTCCAGTAATTCCTCCTAAGAGCACTGGCTGCTTTTGCAGAGGACTCAGGTTCAATTCCTAACATCTATGTGATGGCACACATCTGTAACTCTAGTTCCAAACAATCCAGGGCCCTCTTTTGGCCTCTTTGGGCACCTGTATACATGTGCATACATAAATCTAGGCACATACACATAAACTACAATAAACCTTAAGCGCATATAAATAAAGAGAGAAGACAGAGCTTTGTGCTTGTACAAACACACAGCTTTGGTTCCTTGTCTTGACTCTTTGCTTTTCTCGTGTCTTGTTTTCAGCACCAGTATACATAATGCTGCCCTGAAACAGCCAACCTAACCCCCCCCCAACAGTGTCCATCCTTTGCAATAAACTTTGAAATTTTTAAAATTCATTTCTATGTGTTTTAGTCTCAGTGTTCCAGAAAGTACACCTTTCACAGCGGTGTTAAAGTTTGCAGCGGAAGAAGTAAGTGTGGATTCTTACAGTGTCCTTACGGATGTTTTGGGGTTTTGTCTTTTGTGTATTTGCATGCCCTGTGCCCCTCCCCATCCCATTTCCCTGGCCTCCCTAGCTCGGCTTGTACTAGAGGAATCACAAGCTCGCCTGGGTAAAGTTGCTCTATCTTCTCACTAGAAAACAGGGAGGTAAACAGCCTGACCCATCTGTCTCATTCAGATGAAAATGTGAGAATTGTATTAATAATGAATGTACCAGACACATGTAAGTTTTTTAAAAGGCTAAAGTGTCTAGGTTTTTTTGTTTGTTTTTTAATACACCTTGGCATTTTCTCTTTTTAAGAAATGAGTGTTTTCTACCTACATTTATCAGGATTGTTTATAAAGCATCTCTGGGCACAGCACTTGGAAGTATAGCTTGATCTGGGCCATTTGGCACCAGAATGTGATGGGAGACTTGAGCTTTCTGTTTTAGTGGCGGTGTTGGTCAGCTGCATCACCTCTGTTCTTGCCTCCCACCCCAGTACTGGGGCTCAGTCCCGGGGCTGTGTGCATACCATCTCTAAAAGACTGTTGGATTTTAGGATTATAGAGTTGATAATGGGTGCTCCATCCTCATTTTGTCTTTCATGGTTCCATGAATGTATTGACATGTTTTTTCTTTTCTCCCTTTTAGTTTAAAGTTCCTGCAGCAACAAGTGCTATTATTACTAATGGTAAGAATTTACCTTAGACTGTGAGTGCTGGAGACTGTGTGCCTTGAGTCCCCGAAGCCCTCGTGTATGTTAACATAAGCATTCCACTTAATGGTAAACTCTGCATGTAATGACCCTGCTCAGTTTCTTCTACCGTAGGATAGGGAAGCTCCACAGTATCTAATGTCCTTACCTCCTCCTCCTCTAGGCTATTACTGCAGACAGCTTCCTTTCTGGCAAGATTGATGTATAGGAAAGTTGTATCAGAAAATGCCCTAGAGAATAGAATGTGACTCCCTTTAACCTTAACTGTGTCAAAAGGAAACTGATTTACAGGCATGCTGCGTTTTTCATTTAGACGTACTCAGTTAAAAATGTGAATACCTTGAAACTTGTCTTCAGATCATAGTAAAGCAGTGAATGATCTGTGAGGAGGACTTGTTTATCTTCTGTGTATAAATTACTGTGGGTGGGAGATGTCCCTTGTGGGTAGTTCTACCCAGGGAAAGGAAGGGATCAGATGCAGTAGCTCCTGTAACTCAGGTGTGGCTGGATCTCTTACTCTGATATGCTGTGTGCTGTCACACTGAGCTGGCCTACTTCCTGATAGTTACAGAGTCTAATGCATCAGACATGCAGAGTGTCACTAGAAAATGATGTGTCCTCTCATCCTAGAGATTGTGTGCCACCCTGCAGTGAGAACAGCTGGTGGCACACATAAGGGTTTGCTACTTAAACAAGAGGTGACACTTTATTACATGTAGCAAAATAGGAATAAAAACACCATCTTCTATAGAATGTATGAGAATCATTGCACTTGGGATGTTTTGTCTCGTCTGGCTGTGCTTATAAGCACATGCCATGGGAGGGGTCCACAGATGGCTAGCTTGTCTGAGATTGTTGTCTTGGGTTCTGTGACTGAAGTTGTTCGGGCTTTGCTTGTACCCACGGCAGCACTGTTCTGGCAAATTCTTGTTACTATTTAAATTGTCTTAGCTTCACAAATAACTTACATGATTCACAATTTATTTTCTAGATGGAATAGGAATAAATCCTGCACAGACTGCTGGTGAGTGTCTGCCTGTGTGTCCATTTATTTATTTATTCATTTCCACGAGATAAGATTTTTTTTAGAAGACACAGCTGTATAGTGCTTATGTAGCAGTCTAGATGTAATTCATTGACAATTGGTTTCATTTATATATGGTAATTTAGGAACTGAAAGCAATTAATATACATAACAAAGAAGTGTGAAGGTAAGATGGTATTGCTAGATTAACAACTGATCCTCCTTCTAAAGTGATTGTGAGGTCATCAGTGAGTTGCTTACCATCTGGGTATTCTGAGGTTCACATGCAAGAAGGGCCAGCAAGAGAGCCAGCCACCATTCATTTAAAGAGCCACTGACATCTTGAAGGTTGGGTTTCACTAATGCCTAAGCTATAAACATAGCTTAGCATGAAACATTGGCACCCTGGCCAACAGGCAGGGTAAAGATGCCTTGAACTTCAGTAAAGGCACATCTTAAGATGTGTCCTTTGGTTGATATTCTAACTATAATGCTTTGAAACTGTACAATTTAATGTAATATATATAGCCTCGTTCTTGAATAATACTTGGCTTTTTAAAATTATATTTGGAAGATTTTGTTTTATAAAAATTATATGGTGTTTGTTGGCCATGGTGAAAGTCACAGATCTAGAAAATGAAGAGTGATTTACAGTTGCAGATTTTTGTTACTATAATCAATGATCTTGAGTATATATACTTTAAATGAAATGCTTGTTTATTGAAAATTCTGAGGTACTGTACTACCTAAGTATTATGTATGATATGGGGGAAGATGGTTTTATCTTTTTTATTCTAGAAGTTTTTGTTAGCTTATATTAATTTGAATCCTTGCTTAACCCACATGTTGCTCTTTGTTTTATCTTTAATTAAATTTTGTGTGTCCCTGAGCCTGATTATAATCTCACCAGGGGCTCGAATCCAAGTATAGAATATTTCAGTGACCCTCTCTGACTTTGGGTTTACTGGTTTTGTGCTGATGGTGTCATTGGTTAATGTTACTGTTTGCTGGCATGGCAGTGGCTGGTATGCTTCACATTTCAGCATTTTGTTGTTGTTCTTAATCTGTGAGGCTGGAGAAGCGATGGAGCTGGTGCTTTGAAGAGTAGGCACCAGCTCTGCGGATGCTGGGGCTTCCTCTCTCCTTAATGCATCATTTGCTGTGTGCCCATTGCTGAGATGCCTACATTGTGCTTTTTAGATGCCTAACTTTGCATTTTTGTTTGATTGTGTAGGAAATGTTTTTCTGAAGCATGGCTCAGAACTGCGAATCATACCTAGAGATCGAGTTGGAAGCTGCTAATGTCTGTTTCTTGGAATACACAGCTTTTCAGAATAAATGCTGGTATTTGTTGTTGCTGTACAATTGAAATCAGGCCTTCACGGTACAGTGAAAGCATCAAGAATCAATGAAACCAGGAAAGATGACTCTTGTCCCTTCTTGTTCGTTTTGCTCATGGGAAGAAAGACTGCCTTTGTGTGAAGGGTACCAACCATAGGTCACACAGTGGGTGACTGCTGCCTCATCAGAAGAGGATGGTACTTCTGTGACAGATGGACTGTACTTTAAAAAAAAACAAAAACAAAGTCAACAACAAAACCAGAGGATGAGTCTGTCATTCTTTTCAGAAACATTTGGAAAATCAAAATGTATTGGCTATATTTTCTAATATAAAATGTAAAAAATAATTGATCATAGAAGCATTTGGCTTGACAGCATCTCATCTGCAGGCCCATATTTAGATTTTCAAATTTATATATAGTTTGTGGTGAAGTTAATGGGTATTTCCGTGAACAGTTAAATTTTATACAAAACCAAAATTAAATTATAGGATTTAACTATTATGTGCATAATTTGCCATCTTACGCTAAATAGCTTCACCATAGTGATTTTATGGAATCAGGTGTGTCCTGGTAGAAGCACCCTTAGCTAAGTTACCCATTTCTCTATAATGGCTTCACATAGTATTCTTTTTGAGAATTCTCTTTTGTGTGGAATCCAGAACATAACTGTTTCAGAGAAGATCTGATGCATAGAGCAAAGTTGAGGGAAGCAGTTGTGCTGATGGGGTGCCCCTGATGAACAGGGAACTTAAGGAAGCTTTTTAACATCAGTCACAAGTGAGTAAGAAACCAAGGAAGCAAAGATGGCTGAGCTCTTGCCAGAAGAGTAGAGGAAGTAGTGAGGAGCAGAAGGCTGGCTGTGTCACAGAAGTCGGAGAAGCTCAGTAGGGTTGGATAAGATGAAAAGGAGGAGAATACTGGACACAGAAACAGACAGCATCCACATACACATTGCAACACCCCACAGCAATCTACAGAAGGATTTCAGGGCTGGGACTTGGTGAGGTGGCTCAGCCGACAAAGCTTTGCAAGCCTGACAGTGAGTGAATTCAATTTCCAAAGCCTGTTTGGAAAGAACCAAATCTACAGTCTGACCTTACACAGATACCCTGATGTGAGCCAATCTCCTCTCCTGCAATAATACATTTTTAAAAAGATCTTTGCCTCTACAGAGGAAATCTATGTCTTGGCACATCTTGCAGGATGAATTAAATGCTGACAGTGACAAGTGAGAGCTGGGCAGCTCTGTTCTAGCGGGTGAGCTCTTTGGAGATGAGGGTCTGTCTGTCACATGCTCCCCTTGAGCTAGAAATACAAGTTCTCAATAAATAATTGACAAATTCATGACTGTCTTCAGGACCAGTTTTTATCTCGTGTCTGATGTATTCCTATGACAGGGTCTTGGTTCTCTGCGGGGGATGTTGGTAGAAATACTAGGGGTCAGCATCAAAAGACTTCTGTTAGATGAAGGGAATTATCATTGTTCACAGGTTTGCAGAGTGTATGCTGGGGTCCTGAATTATATAGCGATATGCAATCCATGCCTTCTGGGATTTTATTTTTATAAAGTCTAGTGCTTCGAGACCCTCTTCCTTATGATATTAACCCTCTGCTAGCCAGAAATGTTTAAATACTTACTGCCTAATTTTTTGTTATTAATTTTTTTCCATTCTGCCTTTAGCACAAAAATCTGCTTGCTGGCTGTAATGTTTATGTAGTCCTGCAATATAAAATGATTTGCCTAGCACATCTGTTCTTTGATTTGAAAACACATAGTCTTCAAAATATTTTACTTAAAAAATAGGTGATTTGTTATTAAATAAATGTGGTCTGTAAGTTTTTTATGCAGAATGTTTTAGGTATTGTATTTACAGAAGAGTGTAAGATCTCATTATTGATGGCTGGCTCATCATGTGGTTGTTGCAAATTGAACTCAGGACCTCTGGAAGAACAGCTGGTGCTTTTAACCACTGAGCCATCTCTCCAGCCTTCTCATTGTGTTTAAATGTTCATAATGAATACTTTAGGAAAATAGATTTTCTTATATTGTAAACCATGGCTACCCTTATTCTTAATATCAGACTTAATAACCATTGTGCCTATTGAGTCAGTTTATTAGTATTTTTAAAAAATGAAAAATTGATAAAGAAGTTATGTCATAAAAAATAATTTCTAAATGTCAATCTATTAAACAGAAGAAGAGAATTTCAGGAGGTCTCAGCTCTGTTAGTGACCAGAGTGAACTAGGAAATTAGAAGTACATACTTGTGAAACTGTCCCTCAGGTCTTGAGCCTGAATCATAAGCATGAGAACCTCTGTAAGGAGGTCTGGTGGCTTCATATGCTGCTTGAAAGTTAGCTCAGAACAGCCTTTCCACCCTAGAAGCAGAATTGCAAGCTGTGGTCAAAGGACCCGGGACTCAGGCAGTCTTTAAACTGCTTGATCCTGTAATAACCTGACTGCAAAGATGCTGACAGTTGGTCACTGCTAGGAAGACTGTCTTTACAATTCAGTCAGTGTGTATGTAGGTGCTTTATGTCTTAGCTTTGGTTTTTACTTGAAAGAGAAGTACACTGAAATAATTCCAAGGGGGTTGGCTCAACCAATAAAGGTGATTGCTTACAATATGCTGAGTTTATGCCTGGAACCTTCATGGTAGATGGAAGGAACTGACCTCTGCATCTACACATGTACATGTATATGCACACAAATATAAAACATTTTAAGCTATCATGTCTTTGCCCAAGAGACTCCAAACAGTTGTTAATTAGAAGCACTAATATACTATAAGGGAGTAATTGTAGGTTATTACTGCTCCCGAAGCTATTTATAAAGCTAGATAAAATTATGTGCATAGTTGATTTATTAGTAAAACTGTTGAGCTAGGGCTGAAGAGATTGCTCAGTGGTTAAAAGCACCTACTGCTCTAGCAGAGATTTTGTTTCTAGTACCCACATAGTGTCTCAACCATCTGTAACTCCAGTTCCATGGGATTCAGTGCCCTCTTCTGGCCTCTGGACACTGCACTTAGGCACATATCTGCAAACAACACTTCTGTACACATAAATCTAGAAAAAAATGGTAGAAGTCCATTGAACTTTAATTGTGAGGAATAGCATATAACTTGTTAAAGCAATGCTAAGTAATTCCCACTTCCTGGAAGAATTGGGAAGAGTGCACCCTTGAACCAGGCTTGTCTGGGAGTCCATATTATTCTGAACAAAATTTCACTATCTGTTTTCTGCAAAATACTAATATGTATTGAGTTATACATTTTAACAGTGAAACATAACTATTTCAGCATGCTGAAAATGTGCAGTGATGAATGCCAATATTTGAATACATGCTGTAGTGCTGTTGTGATGACTGACTAATCAATAGCTAGAGTCCAGACACTTGTGGCACACTTCTGTAATCAGCAGTGGGACTGCCTCAGAACTCCAGTATACGTACAAAAACATGTAGTTTTGCTAGCCCAAGATCTGCTCAATCAGAATCTACAGTCTGTATGAGAGGCCTTTGACCCACACAGGCCTTCCCAGACTGTTACTTCTGTCTTCATGGTTTACGTCTGTGGCTGTACCACACTACAGAGGCTGTTTAGTCCTGTCATGTGCCATGTTTTTAGGCATAGCTTATTGCCTTAACTTCCCCCATCTGTCAGAGCAAGAAACCTATAGCTGGAGAAGCTATCAGCCTTATTTCTGTTTCTAAGCCAAATTAGAAATTTAGCCACTACATCTTTTTAGTTGTAGCAATTAAGAACAGAATTATTTGTCTCAAACTGTAAACTTTTAAGTCCAATATGGTTTGAATAAGGATATCCTCTATAGGCTAATAGTTTTGAATGATTAATCACTAGGGAGTGGCATGATTTAAGAAGGATTAGGAGGTGTGGCCTTGTGGGAGGAAGTGTGTCACTGGGGTTGGGCTTTGAGTTTCTAAAGCTGATGTCAGCCCCAGTGTCTCTTCCTCTGATTCACTCACTCTCTTGCCTGTTGGATCGGATATAGTTCTCAGTCACTTCAACACTGCCTCCTGCATGCCACCCTGCTCTCTACCGTGATAATGGACTAAACCTCTGAAACTAAGCAAGCCCTAATTTGGCTTGGTCATGGTGTCTCTTCACAGCAGAACACTGACCAAGACAAATGTGGCCAAAACTGGTTTTAGAACTAACTGGCCAGTAATAAATACTTAGTAAAGCAAAGAAATGAATAAAAACTTGGGAAAATTGCAGTTATATGTACCTCATCCTCAGTATTTGATTGCCATGCCCATGTCTCGCACTTTGCTGCAGCAGGAATTTACTATCTTAGAGATAAACTGCCAACCTGTGATGTGCCATGTGTCTCAAGAGTATGCCTAGCAAAGGAATAGTATTAACTAGAAACTGGATGTTAAATACTGGACAAAGTGAGTATTTAAATGGAATTAAGGCATTTCCTTTTCTCATGCTTCCTAAAATGTGTACATTTCTAAAACAGCGGCATTATGCTGTGGAGGAGTCGATGGATGCCTGTGCTTGGCCTAAGCTGACTCAGCCTTGGTGTAGATGTCTTCACTTTGCTATCCAAGGAAGCTGAGACTCCAGCTCATGGATCTGAGGTGAAAGTGAGGTTGGCAGCAGGGTCCTCACAACCAGATCATACTGTGAATCATGCCATCTTTCCTTTGGATGAAAATATTTCTGCAGAAGGAATATACCACATCTAGAATGAGTTCATAAACAGTTATCAGCCATTTCTGTGGTCACACTTGGCTTGAAAACTTTATCACTTACATTCTCAGTCTCTTTCAGTGAGAATATTCATTTGTTTAGCAGTTATCATTTGAAAAGGTTTGTGGCTCTATTATCTGATTTTTTTTTTTTTTTTTTTTTTTTGCATAGAGTTGTGATTTTGTTACTGAATGCAAAATAACAGCCAAGGTTGGCAGACAAATGACAAATGGAGAGCCAGTTTTGGACATAAATCTCTGGTTCTCTGACAAAACTCATTCGAAATATAAAAGCTGTTATTGAGAGCATATTGTGATGATACATCATGTCAATATTTGTTTGGCTGCCTAGCAGGTTTAATAAATCAGTTCTTAAATGTACAGCTTACAGTTGATGAGTTGTTTTAGAAACAAGCCATGCCATTTTTGGTGTCAGCTCCACAAACGTTTTGACAAGTATTGAGATGCTGGAGTCTCTGCATTTTTTATTTTGATTTTCTAAGTTAAATATGTGGACAGATAAAGGCTTTTTCATTCTTTACATGTCTACATTGTGTAGGGATGAAATGAGAAGTTGGAGGTAAATTACAGTGACAGCAGAGAAGGTGTCTCATGTTTGTGGTTAGCAACATCCATCCAGACAGATGTAGCTTCTCAGAACATTGAAAAATGATTGTTTGGGGGCTGTGGGAATTGTGCAGGAGCCGTAGCTAAGCCTTCAGAACTATTCAGTGAGGCCTTGAACTTCCACAACCCTGCTATTGAATTGCAGTACAGAGAAAATGAGAGTGGGTGAGGGCTTATCATCAGACACGTGAAGAGTGAGCTTTGAGTGTGTTAGAGCCTGAAAATACACAACGCATCTTGATTTGATTTATAAATGGAGCCAGCTTTTACATGCGTGAGAAAGTATCGTGTCTGTTTTTCCGAGTGTTATTTATTCACAGAGCAATTCTAATGAGTAAATAATTTCTATGAGTTATCTATGTTATCTATCTACTTTTTATCTATCTAGCTTTTCATTGGTTATAGTTTTTTAAATCTTTATTTTTTAAAACAGTATGTCCCTAGTATTTTAATAAAGTAAACGGGATTTGAAGACATGGCATCCTTGCTATAAACAAAGAAATAAATTTAAAATGTAAAATTCTGACCTACCCCTGTGTCCTGTGCTTCCCGCTCCTTCCAGGCCCAGTGACCTGAAGGAAGCCTCTTGCTAGGAAGCTGCTCCCAGCGTGCACTTGATTTGTCCCTTCATGCAGCGCATTTTGCAGTCAGCTATATCAGTATCGGGCTTCTCAGCCTCGTCAGGCTGTCTAAATAGCCTTGGGATTTCCATCTTCGCCAGATAAAGCTTTAAAAAAAAAAAATTAATGTGTGCTACATTTCCTGCCTGTCTTGGTGTGCCTAGAGGACAGAAAAGTGCATCATATCCCCCAGAACTGGAGTTATAGATGGTTGGGAGCCTTTGCATGTGTTCTGGGGCTCAAACCCAGATCCCCTGGAAAAGTAGCTGGTGCTCTTCACTGGGCCATCCCTAGCCCCGGGCTAGTATCACTTAAAGCCCCAACTCTACTGCCTGTTCTCACACACTGTTGTTTTACCTGTGCAGCTACAGGGGTTGAAGAGCATCCTTGACTTAAGTGCATCTGTGGCCAGAAGATCCTTTTGGGGGCCTGTATATGTGGAGACCCCTTGACAGAATTTCAAGAGGCAATAAAATGTGCAGAACCTTCTACCAGGGTAACAAGTGCTCCCTTATTCAGATAACTGACATCTTGGCTGAATGGATTAACATTAATTTTTGAGGGCCATGAAGTCATAGTCAAATCAAGTCACAGGGATTAAAAGACCATGGATGGTAGTGGAAATGGTTTGTGAAGGAGCTTCAAGGAAAGGCATGTAGAAAAGTATCCATTCGTATCATTATACTACTGTATGCATCCTTATGTATGTGCACTGTCTGCTAGCATCAAGAGTGGCTAGAGTATCCCTGCCTTTCCAGGGTTTGCAGAGTAGAGAGAAAAGAACAGTGAAGCACAATGCCAAGTGCTGTGGATTTTAAAAGTTAAGGTGTATCATTTTTAGTTTAGATGAGAAATCCCACTCTAGATGATAAGAAGCGCCTTCATCTCACTGTGGCTGACTATGTATAGTGTTTCAGAAATGCAAAGGAAATGCAAGTTACTTTTCTGGAAAACTGCTCTTGGCATTACCGGGTATGTGTGTAAACTGTTTCGTTTCCTGCGTTGCAGTGTTGTTTGACTGTACATAGCACTATAGAGAAAACCTCACTTCAAGGGATGTGAAGGGGCCAGTGGAAGTGGAAAGCAGTTGGTGAGTTGAGGCAGGGTCTGTAGGAACAAAGCTGGATGACAGAACTAGTTAAAAGTGTTGTGTTAGCAAGAGATGGCAATGAACTAGCCTGGAGTATAAGTACAGACAGCACTGCAAGGCCACATGTTCTGTATCCCCAAACGTAACCAGCCACAGATCATACTGCAATTACATGAACACGCTCTTTTCCCCCTATATTTCCCAAACAATGATGTGTAACTTCTGTTATATAGCATTTATATTATGTTACTTTCAGTAATCGGGACATGACTTAGAAAGTATACTGAACAAATATGATTGGGCTATCTACAAATACTTTCCACTTTTATATAAGGTGCCTAACTGTTGGATGGAGTTATATAGAGCTGAACTACAGACGAGGCAGTCAACCAGCTAGGTGTACACACAGAATTTAGGACATTGCTCATAATACAAGATAGGTGACATTGTGACTAGAGGGCCTCACTGTAGCTTGAGTTGGATGTGTCCTCCAGAAATGAGTGTGTCTGAACACTCCATCCCCAGACACTTAGGCTGAATTGGAAGGGTGTGCAGGCTTTGGGATACAGGGTCTAGCTGGTCTAATTATATCACTAGGGATGCACCTTTGAAGAGTAAACTTGTTTCTTCTTCTAGCATGGGGATCTTGCTTGCTGGTCTAACTCCCATAGGATGAAGTCAGCCACACACATTTGCCAGCATGGGTAGAATGTGATGAAACCAGCCTCTGGAAGCATCAGCCAGCACACCTTCTCCCACCCTTGGGTTGTTTCTGTCTGGAACCTTGTCCAGCAGAGGAGAAGGTAGCTAGCACAGATCTTGAGTACTATTTGTATATGAAGGGACTAATGAACACATGCCTCATGTTAAAGGAGTTGGGACTTCTGGCAGACATTAGTGAATATTGATTATCATGGAATTGCCCTTTCACATGCATGGACCTGACAAGTGCAAGAGTCACTGAAGGAAAGAGGCTGACATGCCTTCTATTCTTTCTTTTTAGAAGGGCTAAAGAAAGTTTCTTGATCTCATCTTAGCATTTTTTGCAAGTAAACATACTCACATCCTAATGGATATCACCATCTCTGAAAACAACCCAGAAGACTTCAGTAGTACATGTAAATTTAGATGCAAAAATCTTTAGAAAATTTATCAAAGCAAAATACATCAATGTATTTTTAAAAATCTATACTGTGACTAAGCATATTTTATATGCAAGATTTATTCAATATTTAAAAATCATTTTATATAATGCATACCAAAGACCAACCAGAAGAAAATCTGTGATGCTAGAAATTGACACTTAAAACACACTTAAAAAATCATAACATCCATTATTGATAGTTAAACAAACAAACAAAAAAAAAAAAACCAAGAAACCTCTTAGAAAAGTTGGAATAGAGAGTCATTTCCTAAACTTGGTTTAAAAAAAAAAGTTATAAAAAAAAAAACTATAAAACCTTACTGTTGATATTAAGCCAAATAGATTAGGGATGTGTTTTGTTTGAACCCGTGTGAAATGTTTGCTCTTTGACACCTATTTAATTGACTACTATAAATTCTCTCCAGTGCAATGAGTCAAGATAAAGAAGTGAGGACATTCAGTCTGAGAAGAGAAGCCAGTGCAGAATCCGAGGTGATGGCAGTCACTTCAGTTCTGCCTCCTCTCTCCCCTGCCCTCTACGATGCTGAAGGCAACTTTGGACTTAGCAGAGCAGGGATATAGAGTCAAAGTGTGGGAAAGCTACTGAGGACACATAAAGCTTCTCACAGTGGAAATCCTGCTGTTTTATAGTCTTACAGCTCTAACCTCTGCTGGAAAAATGTATTTGTTCTAGAATGTTTTGGTTGTGAGCTGAGCCATCTCTCTAGCCCTGTTCTAGAATGTTTTGATCAATATTCTCAGGTTTAGTCTCATGATGGAAGGTGCCTAAAAATATTTGCTGGTCTTTAGAGGGTGGTAAAGGAACTCATATGCTGTTGCAGAAACTGTAGCCATCATAATCTCCCCTCTAGCCACTTGTGACAAAGAAAGACTGTTTATTCCTAGGGTGGGGGGCGGGGATTGTTACTTAAATAATCTTATTTGTTCTAATTTTTTTTTTTTTATTGAGGATGTACCTGATATTCTGGGCCTTAAGTGAAGTCTCATCAAAATGACAGTCAAGAGACTGTTTCTTTCTGACAGAAACACTACACACAAATGCTAATACTTCATAGGATTTTACAGTGTCCTAGTTTTTTCATTCATGTTTAAGTATCAGCACAATCTCTGAGTTCTATAATGATTTTGCCCACTTTACCCAGCTGCTCAGCAGCAGATGCAACTCAGAGCTTGCCTAGATGAGCCTCTGCACTCTTGCTGATCATGGGCCAGCTTCTCTAGTTGAGACCTCCAGGAAGTCAGCCTACTTGAGAGTACAGAAAGTGGTGCCTCTTTCTTTGTCACCCTCTTCCACGTTATTTCTCCTTTTCTTATTTTCTGATATTCGCCTACTCTGTAAAACTGCCATACATCTGAAACCCATGGGCAAAGAGGGTGGGCTGAGAGAGACACAGTCACTCAAAGGTTGTGTGTCATAGGAAACACGCATTCTTCTACCTATGACCTTTAGGGACCAGCCCCTTGGGTGTGGCCTTTGGGATAGCTTAAAATCTGGGACACATATATGCAAGGCTTTCTCTCTTGTCAATGGATGGTAAGGACCAGATCAGGCAGAGTGAATCGGCATCGGATCAATTCCCAGTTTTCCAAGGACTCTGAGACTGAATTTTTCTTGTCCTGTATCTGTGAGTTAATTTCCTTGTAGAATTTCTTAATAAATAATTCTCCAATCATTCATGGAATTTCTGTAATAATTGTGTTTTTGAAATTTCTCAGCTTTGTAGTTTTTACCACATGGAAACGTAGCATTCACATGAAAAGTTACCTGCCTTTTTGCTTACTGTTTATCTGGACTATTCTCCATGGCATAGAGTGCTTTACAAAGTACAAAGAGCTCTACCCAGCTTGTAACAGCCCCTTCATTACAAAACTTTGGGAGTGCCCAAAATTGTAAGCAGGAAGACCATTCTAAGGTAGATGAAGGCTTCACAGTAAACAGTAAAGGGAAACAGCAAAGCTGATTTTAGGTTCAGCTTCACATGTTAAAACAGAAGTCTTAACAAAAAAATCTGCCTCTAAAAGCAGGTTTCTTTTGGGAAAAGCTGGGCAGAAAAATAAAATATAATCCCATAGTAGGCCACTTATAAAAATGAACATCCAGCTCATCTATCCAATCAATCATTGTCTTCCTTCCAGGCAGCGGTAACTGCCACTCACTGCTGCTTTGTTAGCACTAATCAGTATAAACTACTCTCAGGGGCCCCTTGAGAGGCGTCCCCCAGGAGTCCTCCAGTACATCTCAAAACTAAGATTTGTTCCAGACACTCTGAGAAAATTACATTCTTTCCTGAGCTCTAAACTTGATAATTAGATGAGTGTAGTTAAAGTTAAAAATACAGTGAAGTAGATAGAACATCGTCTACAGGCCAGATGCCAACCTGGAGTGCCTTACAGAATGGAGGGGGCTTCAAGGACCAGACTCACATCTTTGGTGCAAACCTTTCATTGTGTGTGTGTGTGTGTGTGTGTGTGTGTGTGTGTGTTTACAGACATTTCTTCTGTATTGTATTTGTATCTCTTGGTATATTTACTTTGTGGATCTTGACAAAGGAAGAAATGGGAAGTAACTCATGTTTGTTTGACAGTCACAGAAGAGAAGGCACAGAGATGCTTGCAGTGTGACAAAAGAATTTTTAAATTTTTCCTTAAGTAGGTTATTTATGTGTCTGCATCATGGTGATATGAGTGAGCGCTCACATACATGTAGCATGATGTATATGTGTGTGGAGGTCAGAGGACAGGTTTATGGAATTGGTTCACTCGGTTTCCCTTCCTGTAGGTTATAGGTATCAAACTCAGGTCATCGGGCTTGTGTCTTTATGCACTGAGCTATTGCTCAGGCCCAGCAACAAATAGTCCCCAGTATTCTATTGTCTGGTAAGTCCATAATCCATTCAGATTCTAGCCTATTTGATTCTGGAATGGTTCTTGATTTGTTGTGAGTGTTCTTGCATGGCAGAAAACACAGAGATTGAAAGTCAGCTCTCTGTTTCCTCTTAGAAAGGCACAGTCCCCTTCCAAATTGCACTGGTTCTAGAAGCCACATCATCTAGCATCAAGTTGAGGTGTGACAAAAGAATTTACTTGTAGGATTTCAGCATATGAATACAGTAGGTGGAAGAAACACAGTCCTACATTTCATAATATCTCGCTGTGTATCCCGGGCTGGACTTGAACTTATAACCCTCACTACTCATCCTATACTCTGCTGTGGAGCCTATTTTACCAAGGCTAACTTCATGTACTGGATTTCTACCTGCCCTAGCTACTTACTTCCTAAGGTCATTTTTTAAACACTAACACATTGGGAATTAAGTTCCCAAATAGAAAATATGGAAAAGGTATTAACATTCAAACCCTAGGGGTTATGATGATAAAGTTCAAAATAGGTCATGGGCATCCCTGCTATGGCCTGTTATAGAATGTCCTCTGTAGCCCACACTGCTCACCTCTTAACGAACAAACAACCCCCATCCAACTCACTAGTGAGTGGGTCACCATCCAAGTTCATTCTGGTATTCTCAAATAGAGTAGGGCCATCCATCACAGATAAGCGCTGGGTGAAAGATGCAGGTACTTTTGTTATTTGTGTCTCTTAACTTCTGTATACAGCATGGTCTGTAGAAAAAGGGACCTGGAAGGGCAGAAAATGTCAGAAAAGACAGCATCTATACTTATTTTTAACATACATATTGGTTAGCTTCAGAACACTGAATGAATATTTTATTTTTAGCTTTTTGTTCTTACTTTTAACAAAGAGACTTCCAGTTCTCATTTCGCTTGAAACAACCATTTGCTTTCATTTTGTTGATCTGTACACTCGTCTGGCTCTGATCTTGCTTCACTTCCTTGGATGGTCCACGGAAGTCACTGGAATGTAGGATGGTTAGCTAAGAGCTGAGCTTGGCCTGTGTGTCTGTGTGCAAGCCTGACAGGAGGCCAGACAGAACAATGTGCTACATTGCTGGAATCAAACAGAACAGGAGCTTCAGAGGGTTGTATGAGGTATGTTACAGCTCCGGCAGACCAGCATGGTCCTCTGCTCCCACCTTCTGCCAACCATCCTATTTTGGAGAAGGTTGGGAGAAAGACATCTGTAACAAAAGAACAGCAAAAAGGAGGGCATGTGTACATGTGTGTTCTATGTATTCAGGTATGCAAAAGTGAACGAGGAACTCAGTGATGATATGGCTTTCCTCACCTCAGGGGATTCACACATGTTCAGCACAGTTGTACCATCTAGGTGTTGATTTGCCTGCTTCCTCTGGTACATTGTGTGTGGTCAGGGCATGTGGTCTACATATTCTCCATACAGTGTCATGATTGTACAGGAACAAGCACAGTATTTTTAACTGTGTGTATTCAGGTCACTTCCACATTTTTAAAGACTTGTGTATTTGTGTTTTATTTGTATGTGTGTTTGTCTGCATGAATGTGGCTGTACCATGTATATACAGTGCCCATGGAGGCCAGATGAGGGTGTCAAATGCCCTGGAACTGGACTCACTGATGGTTGTGAACCTCCGTGTAGGTGTTGGGGAAAGGTTTGGGTCCTCGACAAGAGCAGCCAGTGCTCTTAACCACTGAGCCTCCTCTCCAATCCCTCAATAACAACTTTTAACATTAATTTTGAGCCATTACTCTCATCTCATTTTACTATTCTAGGAATTTTCCTCAAAGGAGATGAAATGTTTATGACATGAATGGTAGTTACAGCACTAACAGCAGCCTTGGGTTTTGATGAGAAAGGGAGACCACTTTCTTGATAAATATTCATATCAAAGGAATTTGGATGGTTTGTGTATTTATTCTAAGATATTGAAACTCAAAAAAAAAAAAACAGAAAAAAAGAGAAAGACTAGAATCCCAAACACACCAGCAAAATAATTCAGTGAGGTTCTATGATGTGGGAATGCATTTATATATGCTGTAAATCTAAATCTTTAAATAAAGGAGCTGTTTTGGGCCATGACAGGCACCATAAAAGAAGTAGGAGGAGAAATCAGAGCATAGGTAGGAGAAGCAGGGCTGAGTGAGGCAGACCGAGCTGAAGCCCAAAAGAGCAATATGTAAGGAGCACAGGTGAGCCACGGGCCACGTGGCAGACAGATTAATAGAAATGGGTTGATTTAAGATGTAAGAGCTAGCTAGCAATGTGCCTGAGCCATAGACCAAACAGCATAAAGTTAATATAAGTGTCTGAGTTATTTCTGGGGGCCTGAGCAGTGGGCAACTAAGCATTCTCGGATGGCAGGTCTGTGGGTCTCTGGGTCTCTGGCTGCCCGGGACCAGAGAAACCCCACTACTACAGATGGCACCCAACATGGGGTGCCAGATGTAGGCAGAGTTTTACTTATAAGGCACTAGTCTAAGATTAATATTTATTAGAATATAAGTCAACACTCATGATACTAGTAACAGCTTATAGTGGCACCTGAACAGGGACTGGAGTATCCAAGTGATGGACGAGCGATGGATGGACGATGGATTCCGATCCGGTCTCTCCAGCAGCCAGGAACCAGGAAGAGAGCTCCCTGTGTCCCAGCAGCCCCTTATCAATGGGGTTGGCCACACCCCCTTCAGGTTGGCCACACCCCCTCCAGGAGCTCGGAACCCTGGATAAGCGTCTTCGGACCTAATCAGCTGACACCTGAATCCCACTACAGTTCTATATCCTCCATCCAAAGGCCAGTGGGGAAGATTAGAGAGTTGACAAAGGTGGAGGCATGGATCCTCACACGGGGCTAAAGTTACTAGTCTCAGCATGGATGCTAAGCTGTCTTACATAGAATCAAATATTTTTTGTTCATGTGCTCTAGTCTGGGGCCCATACCCACTGGAAGTGGTCAGACGCATCCCAACAGCTACTCATCTTGGTGTTATTTACAAAACCAAAAGAATATCAATGTGAGCTAACATGAATGCTCAACAGGAGAGATTCAGTTGTTTAATTAGAGTATTGAAAAATAATCACACCAAAAATATCCATAATACGGTATTGAGTTAAATTAAAATAGAACATAAGACACCAAATGTAATATTTATCTTATGTTATTAATATGTATTTGAAATTTTTTACTAAGTGGGCAAGTTTTATTTTTTTATATTCAAGTTAAAAATTAATCTAACCCATCTGTGAGTGTTTGACCTTTAGTTTTAAAAGAGTTGCTTTTATCAAATATTCAAACTCAGAAGAAAAAAGGTCATGGGGAATATATTAAGATTTCAGAGACAGTAGCTGTTTAATGCATCACCTCTAAATATTTGTTCAGGAAGAAAAGGTCACATCTTCTCTTTTTCCTTTCAATTTCCTGAACAAATTCTAAGCTTCCAAGTATTTGTCAGATCTCACATCATCTGAGACGGATTATAAGTCTTTTACAGTAACCTCCGCATGACCACATCATCACCTGACCCGCTCCTCTGAGATCACTCTTCTTTATGAGGCATGCTTGTGTGTTGTGGCCAAGGTAACTGCCTGCTCCTCTCAAGTGAGGGAGATTTCAGGCTCAAAGGGAGACATGTTAGTGTTGCAGTTACCAACTACAGTTATTTAAAAAATAATTAAGGAGCAGAAGACACCCAAAGTGTTTAATTATCTTACTGAAGTTGCCCATTGATTCCTAGTTGCCTCCAAGGAAACCAGCAGCAGAACTTATTCTCACGGTTCCTGTTCAGTGCCTGCACTGTGCTGGTTTTGTCTCTTTAGTTTCTTGTCCAAAGATCCTGACAGACGCTGGGATGCTCAGCTCCTAGAGTAATGCCATGCCATCCAGCTTCATCAGGGGAGGTTCACCATTGCCCAGTTTTTGATGGCACACTGGAGAGGAAATGACCTTGGTAATGTGTCTATTAGAACATTGGTCCCACAAATCTGCTCACACCTGTCACCCTGGTCACAGAGATGATGCTGTCCTGTATAGCTGGCTGATAAGGAAAATGTTTCTTCCAATAGTCACTTGAGAGGGTCAACAACATGAAAAATAACACTCACCTTATTCTGGGCTAAGTTTGAGAAAACAGAGGGTTGGGAAGACACATTACATTAAAGCTTAGATCCTGGAACTAACCAGCCAATTATTAAGGAAAACACTGGAAATGAATAGCAAGCAAAGTTTTAAGTGGCGACCTGCAGTGAATGGAGAGAATGTCCATCCTAGTGCAGCCCTTGATTAAAGCATTTTTATTAAACTATGCATCACAGGAGCAGTTACATTCTGACAATAGTGTGCAGCAAGCTTTCTTGTCTGACTTTCTTGAATCACCAGCCTGAAAATAATGACATGGAGACTTACTATTAGTTATGAAGGCTTGGTCTTTTGCTTAGGCTTGTCTCCAAGTAGCTCTTACAATTTAAATTAACTTGCTTTTATCAATCTATGTTCTGCAGCGTGGCTTAGTTACTTTTCCTTCATACTGTCTGACTTAATGTCTTCCAGGTGTCCCTCCATTCCTCTTCTTCCCAGGGTTCTCCCTCTCCCCAAAAATCCTGCCCTGCCTAACCTTTCCTTGTCTAGCTACTGGCCATTCAGCTCTTTATTAAGCCACTCAAAAGGCACCTTGGCAAAAACATATCTTTATGTGGGATGTCTTTATGCTGTGAATAAAGGAATTGTCTTGGCAGGCATCTTAGAAGTAGGTGGGGAAATCAGAGCATAGATAGGGGAAGGAGGGTGGAGTCAGGAGAGACAACAGCCAGCCGCCCAACAATCTATATGTAAAAGTAACACAGGTGAGCCACAGGCCACGTGACAAGACAGATTAATGGATATGGGTTGAGTTAAGATTAAGTTAAATTAAGCTAGCTAGTAATATGCCTGAGCCATAGGCCAAGAAGCATAAATTAAATATAAGCATCTCAGTTTTGGGGGGGGCCTGAGCAACAGCGGGAAGGTCTGGACTAGGCTGGGCCAGAAACTTCTTTTTACACATCTTCACAGTATAAACAAATATTCCACAACAATAGTGTGAAGCTGTAATTCCTCACACAAGTCCTATTGAGAGACTGGGACTGAAACAACTTACTGGGCTCAAGAGTGACTGCATTTCTTTTCTCTCTCTCTGGTTTTCACATAGAACCTCATAGGTCATAAAAATCAAATTTCTTTCATAAAGATTAGTTTTGTTTCAGGGAAACTAATGTCTTCTTCTGACCTCTGTGGGCCCATAGACATGCATCGTGCACACAAACTTGGGCAAACACACACACAGACACACACACACACAAACACACACACACAAACATTTTATTAAAGAATGCCAGTGAGTGAACAAAGACGGTGTCAGGTGCATCCTGAAATACCCTTGGCTAAACTACTTAAGAAATAATGTGTAAATGTTCAGAAATTAATTATTTTGGGTCATCACAGAGTTGGTATTTTAATGTTAGCAGCCTGCATCCCTGGCATTCTCTTCCTCTATAATTAATGATTAACAAAAACTGCCCATTGAAGTGCTGAAAATCCTAATTACTTGGTAGGTTGGATGCATCAGTGATTAACTCAGAGTCACCAATAAGGAAAGAAGTCAAAGCACTGCCTCCTGGTTCTTTAACAAAGACTGAGCCCTGATTTGGATTCTGTTTGTTCTCCCCCTCCTAGCCTCTGTCTGTCGTAGGAATCTGTCCTTGTGTCTGCCTGTCCCTAAGAAAGAGCCTTCCTCTGTCGTTTACTAAAGAGAACAGAATGCATCTCATGGGGGAAGAAATTGGGTTTGTTACAGAAATCTTTAACAAGGTTTTACAAGGGATGGAGTCAGTGACTCCAACTGAACCAGAAAACAAGCATCATTGTTTATCAAACAATATGTATATGTTTCCTTCAACATTTATGGTGCATAACCATTTATAATATGTGCCAGCCTATTTGCTGTTTCCAGAAAATAATTATTTTAACATACATGCATGGGTCAGGGGCATGGATAGGACATAATTTAAGATTACAATGATGCATTAGCTTAGGCTGTAAAAATTGATTACATGGGAGATCCAAGGCAAGTAGGTTGATTGTTACACTGTTTCCTCAAAGGCCGATTAAACAGAGTACACAGTAGGACAGCAATGTTAAATATTATTTAACATCAAAGTATATTATTAACATGTCTGTGAGGCCCAGCAAAAGTTCTAGTTTCCTCGAATGTTAAGAGATATGTTTATTATCATACTGCATTGCCACAATTGCTCATGAAGAATATGAACCTAATATAGTTTATGGTAAATCGTCCAAACAATAATTGAGCAAGAATAGTCTGAATGGATTTGTATTAAGAGAAAAAAGTCAATAGAAATTTTTCTTTAAATCAATCCCTCTAGCATTTTTACTGCAGTCAAATTGCTGCTATAAATTGCCACATACTTTTTGTTGATAACTGGCTTAGCAATTGCTTCTGAACGCTTCTACATATGTTACATCAGTACCAAATAGTGACGAGATAAACAACATATCTGCATATTGCGAGTTCTGAAGCCTGCTCAGAGGCACAGTGATCCTATTCTGTGGTTACTTTATTATCCTGAAAATGAATGGAAAATAAATTGAAAACACGTTGAGTTAAACAAGGATAGTTACTTCCTGTTGAAGACCTTATGTTTATTTCTCAATCTCATAGACTTTACTGCTCCTACAGCATCGGGCTTTCGTTTAAACGTCACTGCTTCTACACAAGTGGCCATCAAAGACCCAGAGATTATGATCTTATTATTGCTAGAAGAAGGAGAAAGAGAGAAGGTTGTTTGGCGATTTCGCTACACTCGTTTTCAGACAAGATTACTTAGATAGAAGGCCTCGGTGGACAGGAAACAAACTTTGAAAAGGTTTTCTGTTGACAAGGCATATATAACATAAAAGGGGAATCCTGGAACCATAAAAATAAGTGAGCCAGGTGTGTTGGTGGCGATTGCCTTTCATCTCACTACTGCAGAGGCAGGGAGATCTCTGAGAGTCCAAGGCCTTCAAGTTCAACTTGGTCTCCATATCAAGTTACAGGACACCCATGGCTCCAAAGAGAGAGACTCCTTCTCAAAACACCAGAAACCAAAAGCAATTTTGAAAAAAATAACAAGAGTGAGTCCATGTGAAGATCCACTTCCAGTGTCCAGAACTATCATGTCATGGCCGGACTCCAGGCCTTATGGTATAGTTGCTCTGTGCCTCCAAATGAGTAAAAGGAAAGAGTCTGCATACAGTCTTCATGTTCATCATTTAGACCAAGAGTCCCCTCTCCACTTGCTGGCATTTTGTCAGAATTTCTTTGATGTAATCTTTAGAGTATATCAGTTTACAGACTATCACTCAGTTTCATCATGAAAGGGTGGCCTGTGCCAAAATTCTCTCCCTTCAGTTCCAAATGATTTCCCTTAGTATCTCGAATTCTGATAGTTAAATGTCATCTTTCAAAAGAAGAACTACAAACATGAAAGATTACCTGTGAAATAATGTGTCTTTTCCCTCCAGTGGAAGAATTTGGTAGAGAGACTAGGTACTTCTTAGGGAATAATACATCTACAAAACAGCTCCTGCACCTAAGCTTAGCTCAGAGATGGCTGCAGAAAAGGTGGTGGGAAAGACTTAGAACCAGAGACCGGGGAAACTGGGTCTCAGATGTGTCAGAAGCGATGTCCGTAAAGTCTCATTAAAATGGCTGCCTATATGTGGAGCTGAACAAGGACAGCATTGGACATTCCAGAGTGGATGGGGAGACACAAGGCTTCAACCCTGCACAAAGAACTACGTGCCACTAAGGAATTCTGAGGATGAAATAGTCTCCCCAGGGACTCCCAAATGGCCAGCTTGGATGACATACATGCGAGAACATTATATAGACAGAGCAGATTGTACTGAGAAATATATATGTGTACACTCCCCTGTGTGTGTGTGTGTGTGTGTGTGTGTGTGTGTGTGTGTACACACATGCAATGTGCAACTATAGATATGTATTACGTGAATATACGTGTACACACACATGCAATGTGCAACTATAGATATGTATTACGTGAATATATGTGTACACACACACGCAATGTGCAACTATAGATATGTATTACGTGAATATACATGAATGTTTTTAAACAGAGTCCATGAACTTGAAGCAAAGAGTGGAATAAGGGAGGAGTTGGAGAGAGGGAAGGAGAGGAAGATATGATGTGATTATATTACATTGTTGAAAATTAAATGTATAAAAAATGAAAAAGAAATAAATATCATTTATAGGGAAAACCAACCCTAAAACCATGAAAGAATTCCATCCTGTGTCTGTCACCTTTTAGATCCATCTTAGAAATCAATAGTAAGGTAGTCAAGACTGGGGTTTGCCATTCCAGGATAAAACTCTCTAAGAGACAACTTCCTGAGCATTTTAATATTAAGATATATCAAATATTGATGTTGGGGTTGGAATAGTTTCCTCTGTGGGAGACTGAAAACAGAAACCCGTCGGCCAGAACCTTAGTAGAGTCACATGGAATTAACTGCACTTCTCCACTGATGTTTTCAGACTGATGTCCCAGAAATAAAACAGCAAATATTGAAGGAAGTAAAAAGGCTTGATTAATGGCAAGGGGTTGTGATGCTTAATTCAATGCAGTCAGCAAAGCATGGAGAATTGAAATGGGGAAAGGCCTAAGTGCTTGTTTCTTGGCACATAAAGAGACAATAAGGAAATAATGTGTGTTTATTTATAAGGCTCAGAGAGTTATAAGTGCCATTAATCTGAAGAGGAGACGACCCCAAAGTGCAGAACTTTATATGAACCCCACAGCCCTCACAACTTAGGGAGCATGAGAAGCACACAGGAAGCTTGTTAAAATATAGATACAAGAACACATCTCCTAGAGTGTCCGACTCCCCACACCTGGCTGAGGTTTAAAGCTGGCGATAAGCCTGTAGGTGGCGCTGACAGGGAAGTCTGAGACTGCCTACTGAAATCACTGTAGCACAGAGCATTTATTTAAACCAAAGTGCTGTGACTCTGCTCCATCCAAAGAAAGGTAACATTTAGGGTCCTCCCACATCTCTGGCATGAGGAGCTGACAGCAGGGTCCAATTCTTTCAAATGCTGAAACTGCAGGTATCCATAGAGTCAAATCCTGGAAAGTCTGAAGTATCAATAAATTAACCATTTGGATTGATTTTGACTGATTTAGTATTCTGTTTCAATTCAATCTCATCTCATCTCAGAGACACAGTCTTACTTTCTGTAACAATTTTCAAATTGAGAAGGCGTCTCCTCCTCCTTGAAACCATAGATGAGTGAAATTATTGTTTTAGGGGACGAGACGGTCAGGTCCCACTGGCTCCCACTGCATGTACTGCTCATCCATTGATATGTAGCCACATCAATGGTTCTGTAGTGGAGGACACTACCCTCCCACCTTGACCTTAGGGTATAGCCCCTAGGGCATGGCTTAATATCTGAGGCACATTTACATCTGGCTGTCTCTCATGTTCCTGGATGGTGAGGATCACCAGATGCAAGACTGGATCGGTTTTCAGCCCTCCAAGGACTTGATTACTGAATTTATTGTTTTCTATATATGTGAGTTATTTCTTTGTATATCCCGTAATAAATAATCCATTCTTTATAGCACATGGAGTTTTGGCTTTAGAAATCCCTGTAATTTCTTGAGTTCTCTATATATTTTAGAGACCAGTCCTTTGTCCAATGTGGTTGGTGAATGACCACCCTAATTGCCACTAGAGAACCTTCGTTCAGCAACTGATGGAGGCTGATATCCATAGCTAAATACTGGGTCGAGCTACAGGTCCATCTGAAGAGGAAGGAGAGATTACATGAACAAAGGGATCAGGATCATGATGAGGAGACCCACAGAGATGGCTGTCCTGTGCTATTGGGAGCTCACAGACACCGAAATGGAATGAATCTAAACCCTCTACATGTAGATAACAGTCCAATGGCATGAGCAGTTTGTGGAACCTCTTGCAGTCAGACCAGAGTTTATTCCTGGTGCATAAACTGACTTCTCAGAGCCCATACCCTGCAAGGGAACACCTTTCTCAGCCTTGATACTTTACCTCAATTGGATGCGACAGGCCAGATTAACTCACCTTGGGATTCCTTGCACTCTCTGGGGAATGGATGGGGGTTGGAATGGGGAGAGGCTGGGGGAGGACTGGGAGAAGGGGAGGGAGGGGGAGCAGTGGTGGGTATGGGAAAAAATTTAATAAAAAAATAAAATAAAAAATAAATATTTTAATAGGTTAAAAAAAATCCCTGTGATTTCTCAGTCAAGGAATTTAACTTGTTACAGATTCTTGCATGTAAACTACTCATGAGCATGTGCACATCAGTCATTACACTGGTTGGACAGAGCTAGAATGCACTCCATACTTTTAATTTACCTTGATTAATTTAAATAGCCAGAGTTCAGGCAACATTTTAGTTTCTCAAACCATACTAGGAAAAGTTAATAAAATAATTTAGAAGAAATGCTTTAAAGAAGGGGAGCAGGAGATACGCCCAGCAGTTAAGAGCATATGTTGCTCTTGCAGAGGACCTGGGTCCAGTTCCCAGAACCCACATAGCAGGTCCTGTAACTCTAGTTCTAGGGGATCTGATGCCACCTGTAACTCTAGTTCTAAGGGATCTGATGCTCTCTGTAACTCTAGTTCTAGGGGATCTGATGCTCTCTGTAACTCTAGTTCTAGGGAATCTGATGCTCTCTGTAACTCTAGTTCTAGGGGATCTGATGCCATCTGTAACTCTAGTTCTAAGGGATCTGATGCCCACTTCTGTCCTCCCTGGGTACCAGGTGTGCATGGGATGCACATATAGGCACATAGGCAAACACTTACATAAATAAAATATAATTAATAAATTTTAAACAATAAACAATTGTTTATTACATAACATAAAATAGTTATGTTTATAGTTAACATAAAATAGATTATTGTTATGAGTTTCTTGGGCCTCTTATACGATGAAAAATAAAATAGCAAAAGTCTGGAAGATAAAAAAGCTCTGGTCTTAATAAATGTGCCACAGGTTTTTCAAGTAGACCTAGAAACAACAGAATTTGAGTACAGGAAATAGATTTCTTGCATTTACTGTACTTTTTAAAGTTTGAGATCTGGTTTAATTAAGACTAAAATCATGAAGTGAGGGGACTGTAGAGAGAGAGGAAGATACACAGAGATTCTGTCTATATGCAAGATTTTATGTGTATTATCTACTTCACATCACATTAGTTCAGACTAAAGACTCAATTATTTCTCATTTATAAGGCTTATATTTCTGTGCTTCAAGACAGTGTGCTACAAATGTGCTGAACAATGCATTAGCCTTAGAAGCATCTTTGAGATAAAAGCATGATACTGTATTATGAATGACGAAGAAGAGAATGAAACCTTCAAAGGGATCACGGTTGAAACCTGACTCTGAAACTGACTTTACTTCACACAAAATACCCACTCTTTTCTTCTAGAAAATGAGAAAGCAGGCACAATTCTCTGTGCCAGATACCAATTATATGCCAGTGTGCCAAATAAACACTGAGTTCTGGAAATTTGATAATGGATGTGAAGTAGAGGGTTGGAGGTGTCTTCAATGTTCTGTGGCCCTGTAAATATCTAAGTTAACTGTCCATGGAGCCAGTAGATCACAAATGTATTATTGATTGCATTCATTAGTAATAATTCACCAAATCCCAAGGAACTGAAACTCGGGGCTGTGACTAATAAAACCCGTATCATTTCCTGACATACTGTAATGAGTACAAATCTCAGGCCACAACTCACCTAGGCCTTGCTGAAAGTTTGTCTATCGGTTTGAAGACGTGAAACTGGCCAGTGTAGTTGACATAACACAGGTGGCAGGCAAGTAGTCACAAATGAGACAAGAAGTCCCCGCCCCTCTCTCCCTGAGATTGAGAAGGCACCTCTTCCTCTCTGAAACGATAGGGAGGTGAAGCTATTGCTTTATAGAATGCTGTTCTCATGTCCCATTGGCACACACTGCATTGGGGTGTTTCTGACATGTATCATCACTGCTTATCACAATTTTTTGAATTAACAAAATATTGGAGAAGACAGATTTTAGGGTCCCTGTGCACCTACCATTTAACAGTTTCCTTTCGGTACATGTGCCAATGTTAATGATGTAATATTAACACATTATTATTAACTAAGTGCATACTTTATTTAGATTTCTTTCATTTCCCCAGATGTTCTCCACCCATCCCCAGGACCCCATTGACACCCCACATAAGATCTATGTATCCTGTCCTCCCAGGCTCCTTCAGGCTGTGGCAATTTTCCACCTTGTCCTCGACAGTTCTGAAGGACACTGATGTGACGTTCTGTGTTATGCTCCCAAGTAGAATATAATTTATCACTATTAAATTAAGTCTGAGGACTCTTTGGTGGAGATCACAGAAGTAACAGGCTGTTTCTACAATGTCATGGGCAGGGCACCCTGTCTGTCCGGCTTCCCATGGTTAATGTTAACTTGGATCAATCGCTGAGATTCTGTATGTCAACTTCCTCAATGCAAAGCTGTTTTCCTCACATCTCCTCCCACGCTCTTTGGTGAGAAATCATGCGATGTGACCCACAAATAACAAATATACAACTCATAACCATTGATTAAAATGATTGTCATTTTATGACTTACACAGGAAGGTACATTTCAATTCTTTCCTCAAATGATAATTTATAAGAAATTATAAATTTCCTTATAATGGGAACTCGTCCCATGTGGTGAAGTTTTGGCCACCTGCTTGTGGGACACGAAAGGTTGGCTTGGTGATAAAGAGTTAGGTCATCTGTGGCAGTGGACTCTTCCTCTGTAACCCTAATTCTTTATTTTTATTTCCTGGCTGCCATGAGATGAGCCACCTTCCTCCTCCACATTTTCCTGTCACGACAAACTGAGCTGTTACAGTCTCAAGAGACAGAGTCAGGTGACCATGGACTCAAACTCCTGAACATGAGCCCAAATAAACCTCTCTTCCTCTTAAGCAGATCCTCTCGGATATATATTGTCACAGTGAGGGGAAGCTGACTGTGATCCCCCAATGATGTCGAGCCAATAATTTCTATCCATAAAACCAAATCTGTCTGCAGCTGCTAAGACATGGCTATTGTTTCCAGGAATCCAGTTCCTTGTAGTACAAACAAAAATAAATAAAACAAACAGTAACAAAAACAGGGCTGAGACATCGGAGACCATAAGAAAAAAACGCTCACTCCTTTTTAAAAATTTTATACATTTTATTATTTAAAAATTTACAATAAAAATATCGCGAACCAAAATGAACCAGAACAAAAAATTATCAACTCAATACACTGCTGTACAGTGACAGTAGCCATTCAGACTGGAAGCTGTGGAACTTCACATTGGATTTACAAATTCACTACGGAATGGATGTTATGCACTTATCCCTCGCCAAAAATCCATAACAGAGTGAGAACTAGGAAAATATTTATCTTTCTATTCTCTTTCAGAACTCACGTCCGTCACCTTCATCCAGTCTTTCCTCATTCCCTAACATTTAACTATTTTGTTCTATTTTCTGTGTTATTCTGTACCCACATGTACATTCACTTACATTTATATACATTATTGACCAGATTCTGGGTATGAGAGAAAAACATACATTTTCTGAAACTGTGTGATGTCATTTAATATTATATATTCTAAATCCATTCACGCTCCTGAACATTTTTTATTAGTCTATTGTGGTGGGTTCAGGCACTTTTGAGCAAGACCTAGGTGTGGCTTTGAGGTCTTAAGGACCCCTGTATGGGACATGGTCAGACCCCTTTGAAGACCCATTGCACACTGCCTACTGCCCTGTTTGTTCCCCGGGTTCTCAGAGGGAGAATTGCCACTGCCATCATGTGGGACACTTCACCTCTTCAGGAATTGCCCCAAGGTTCAATCTTGTATCAGTGAGTGTTTCATATAGACCCCTTAATAAATATTAATCCTTTCGATAATCAATTGCTAGTGAATAATTCCTACAATAGTCTATTAGATAGATAGATAGAGAGAGAGATAAACAGACAGATAGATGGTCTCAGTTAGGGTTTCTATTTCTGTAAAAGACACCGTGACCACAATAACTCTTATAAGGAAAACATTTAATTGGGACTGACTTACAGTTCAGAGGTTTCGACCACTGTCATCATGTCAAAGAACATGGCAGCACACAGCAGGAAGGGAGAGCTCCTCTGCCTGGCTTGAGCATTTGAAACCTCCATGTTCATCCCAGTGACACACTTCTTTCAGCAAGGCCGCACCCATTCTGACAAGGCCACAGCTCCCAAAAGTGCCACTTCCTGTGAGCCTATGGGAACCAATTTCTAGGCTGATTTCAATCTTTTTAAAGAAAAGTGCATCCTTTCCCTGGAAAAAGAATGATGAAAAATCCTACCATTCCCAGCATCCTCGTGGAGTAAGACTTCTCCCATTCAACTTTGTTAGTTCTAAAGTAACAATCAGATTGTGATGTCAGTCATGGAATGCACCTTAAATAAGTTAGTTTGGAAGTTAGCAGAGGGAAGATCAGTTGACATATGAAACATGCACAATGAAGACATACATGAAAATTAAATCTACATTCTCCTTACAGGGTGCTAGCCTGTGATTATCAGTAATGATTTTATTCCTCCTGCCTCTCAACTTCAGCAGTGAATCCAAATTCCTTACCAGATGGCTTAAGCTAAGATTTATTATTGAAGTACCTAATTCATTAAAGATAATTAATGCCATTTGGGGGGATCTTAAACCATCTGCTGCTACCTTTACTATTGGACAGTAAGATTCCCTGACATGTCTGTCCCAGTCCTGGCTTCTCCATAAAAGCAAACCCATTTTCTATTGATATTTGAGATTAGTCAGCCACAAAACCCTGTATAAAATCCGGAAATTTCCAGGCATCTTTCTCAATTTTAAGTTCTCTGAAGTCAACATTTTATCCTCAAGGGAAAACATTTTTCTTTTGAAAATTAAGAATCCCTACCTAGGCAGTCTCAAAGTCAAGTGGATAATATTCAATTGCTTCTTCTTACACTTGGGGCATTACAATTGACTTGAAAAGAGTCTGTACCCCTGAATGGAGACTTCTGGGACAATGTATTCTGGATGTGAGAGAAACAGCAGAAGCACATGTTGGTTGCTGACTTAAGCCACATGGACGCTGTAATGGTGTGTATCATTTGACCAACTAAAGCTTACAATGAGCCCTTCAGCCCAGATAGCACATCAGATGGCTCAATGATGAGACATATAGAATGGATGAAGACCACCATGAAATCTAGGTTAAATCCCTTGATGGTATAAAAATAGCTATTTTGTTTAAAATAATGCTTTGTGAGATAAAATGAAAGGGAATAATTAGCTAATATAACTAAGAATACTGAAAGCCTGATTTTGCAGAGAATCCCAAGTGTTTAGTCCAGTGAACATTATCTCCCGCCCTGAGACAGAGCAATGTACCCCTGTGCTGAGCTGTATATGAGTGCTTAGTGTTCTGTCTATGACCATAGTAAAAGCAGTCTTGGTAAAGACAAGACATTTTGGATTCTCTAGTTCAAAAGACCCTCTAGCTGAACAATTAACTCCAGAATCTGGACTCGTTACAGAGTCTTCTCATATTTTATCATCTACTCAGACATAGAAATCACCCAGTGAGTAAACAAGTCAATGGGGCCACATTCGCATATTCTTTCCAGGATTCAATGAGGTTCACCAAGCATTATGCCATGTGCTTGGTGGCTAGTTGTACTTAAAAGACTTGATTTTTACTTAAAAGAATTATGCCTTAGACCACATGGACTGAGCTAATGGCTCAAAACTGAGGGTCCTTAGAGGTGCCATGGAGGTGGTCGCTAGAATTTCTTATGCAGAACAAATACCCACCCTTTGTGGTTGATACCCACATCTTACCAAGTCATGAGGTATCAGGTGTGCTAGCAGCAGATAGCAGAGCATCACACCGTGTGACGGAGAGTAAATAAAAACGATCCCCATGGGTTATATTATGGCAGAGAGATGTGTCCTGGTTTGAAGCAACGGAAGTGTATTGAAGTGTCCCTGAGATGAAAATACCATACTTCTGATACGGTTTCTCTAATTAATAGATGAGATTAATTTGTCAAAAAAAAAAGGGGGTAGTTATGCAACAGATAGCAAGAGCAGGGCTGATTCATGGCAGTAAAGAAAGTGATTCGGTGCTCTTGGAGGTGCCAGTTTAGTGCACACTTGTATCCTGTCATTATCTCAGACCCATTTGTCTCTGCACAGGCCAAATGGGCAAGCTAAGTGAGGATCTGTGGAAAATCAGTACTCCAGAATCGTCCAGACTTTACGGTTCACACAGGGACACAGAGCTACCTTTGATTTACAATTTATAGAGAGACGTTATTCTCAAGGCTTCTTTTTCTACAAAATAGCTCTAGCTTTGTGTTTTGAGAAATCACTTGGATTACCAGCAGTAATGAATGGACATGTCCATATTGTATGCTTAGAGTTATACTCTAAATATAAGATCCAGCAGACCTACTGTGAGAAAGACAGACTAAAGCTCCAGGATGGCTGTGGCCTTTGAGGCCCTTAGGAGTTAAAGAACCAGTCTAGAGTCAGCATAAGGTCTGCATATTCCTGTAGGTGACTGTAAAAAGAGGGTCCTCTTGCTAGCTTCTTGTAATGCCTAATTGTTTTCCTCAAGTGAAGCCATGCTGTCCTTTCCTCCCTGGCCAGGGTTTATTTCTGAGCCTTTACAACGGATCGGCTGTGGGCATTTTAAACCTGAGACTGAACTATGGTTGTCTCAGGTCAAGTCTGTTTACATAAGGGGCATGCCTGGTCTCTTTAGCAGAACAAATGAATCATTCCAAAACTATGCTGGGGCTGCTGCTCGTTGACAGCCCAACACCCACATTTCCTTTGAGACAACCTTTGCTCTCGAGCTTCTGCCACTTGGGTAAGCCAATGTCACTGCTGAAATCATTTCTATGAAAGCATCTCCCTCTGCCTCTCCATCGGGCAATGACAAGAACACCAGCTAGTGATTACAGCAGTATATCCCCAGTGCTTCTGTGGAGGCCGACCCCCAGCCCTCCCAACCAGTGAAACAACCAGTACTCAGGTCCCAGACCTCTTCATTTCTCAGTCTTAATCTCTTGGTATCCCAAGTTCATTTAATAGTTCAGACCAAATCTCCGTCATGCATGATTCCTTTAACTGATTTAGAATCTCTAGTTTGTTTGCCAAAAATCAAGGAAATAAATGCTTTCCCTTCATGGATTGTTATAGTCTGTTTCTCCTGTAAAATGGCCAAGTGTCTGCAGCTCTAACACCACTTGCTTTCTGGGACAATATTGGAGGTGCTATGTGTGAGCAGGAAATGTGGGCTGCTGTGAACAGCGCCAATGCTGAGCCCTCATCACCTGCTGCAGCTGATGCTGTGTCTCCCTGAGTAATACCAAGAATAATGCCGCTGTGATTTATGCCTCCTCACATACGATGCTTTTGTGCTTGTGAAATCACATAAACAATGGCTTTAGAAAATGATTCAAAGATGCTTGAAAAGAAAAAATCCATTCACCACGGGATGCAGGATTGGGATAGTTAGCTTTGCGTAATGCATTATTCCTATTCTGTTGTTCTGTGCAGTCCTTTGTTACTGCTTATTTCCCTGTCAGGGGCTGAAAAAGCCGCTTTGAAGTTTCTCACAGGAAACTGGCTTCTGCTGGTTTCCCTATACAGTGACTACTTTTTTCCTTTTTATTTCCATTACATGCCTGTGGCCATGGTATTAAAATGTCACACTGTATCGTACAGTGTATCTATCAATGTACAATGGCTCCCTTTGCTCCAACATCTTGCTTTGATGTTTTGTATTGTTTTATACAATTCTTTCCATATCTTTCTGTTTTGCTTGTAGCTTATGATTCTTACCATTTTATTTTGCATTTCGATGCAGTTAATATGGTAGAAGTTCAGAGTTGAAATGAATTTTTAAATACTGAATGACAGTATTGGCCACTAAAGAAGGGAGCCTTCTCTGCTTCTATTTATTATCCTGATTTATCTTACTTAATTTGAAGAAGTAAATTATATGATGCACCAAAATTATTCAAAACGAAAATGAAAAATCTAATCACATTACATTGTAATTTAAAGTGTGGGCAATTGCAATGTCTAAACAAAATTAGATGAAACAGAAAATAAGAAATAGAGAATAAAAGATAAGTGTCGCACGAATAAATGAGACTCAGGGATAGATCTCTGAAGAAGTTGGAGATATTAGAGAGAATAAACACCACAGTCAGATCTTACCCAGCTGTCTTCCAGCTTCCTCAGCCTCGCTTCTCTTGGCTTGGCTTCCCTCAACTCTATTCCTGCCTTAAACTTAAATACTCACTTGGTAAATTATGGCGTAGCCCCACCACTGCCTGCTTGGGAGCCTGGAATTCCTTCTATAATCTAAAGTGACCTCGACTCAGTTGGGATTAAGGGTGTAGGTCACTACTCCCAGGATACTCCCCGTGCTGGGATTAAAGGTTTGAATCACCACTCTGATTCTCCTAGACTGACGGTGGTTAGAGCTCTGGAACTTCTGGAGCTTTTATTAACTCCCCACATAGACTGTGGGTAGATTCCCTCTGATATCTCCAAAACTTCTGAAGCTTTTATTGAATCCCCACAGATAAGTACTTCTCCCATCAAGCATTAGGACTGTTCAGATTGAGGGATTCTCTCTGCTTTTCTCTATATTGTTTTGTCTTGCATCAGTGAGCTCAGACTTGGCCACAGTCTTTTACCCCATTTAATCATCATTATACTATGTTTTTCTCCACAGTATTAAATACCCACCCAGGTCAAACCAGAGGCCTCATGGACACCAGACATGTGCCTTCCATCTGAGCTAAACCCAGCCTTATAAACAATATCTTTTTTTTTTTTTTTTTTACTAATTTGTAGCTGATGAACATGTGAGTACTTTCCTGTCATTTTTAGTCTAAATAAAGTTTTTCAAATCATTTAAATTATTTTCTTAAACTCCAGAAACAGCATTGTCCTTTCTAAAGCAGAAAAAAAGTGGGGTTTGTTTGTGGTCCTGAGATTTCATCTAGATGCTCTCACTTTCTACTCCTGGCCACAGGGAGTTTGAGGGAAGAGTGTTTGACATACCATGCAGAGCTCTTTTCAAGACTGCAAGCCAATTCATATTCCTAACACAGTGAATCTAGGGTCAAATATTAAATTTGGTTCCAATGGAACAAGACTTTAGCCCTGCGTCTACTCCTGCCTCAGTGCCCAGGCAGTGTCTTATGCTCAGACAAGGAAGCCTGAAAGAAAATACTAAGCAAGCAACTGAATTGTCTTTATGGAAGTAACAGTGATAAGACAGAGAAATTGAAATTATTTTGCATGAAAGAAGGCATCTTTAATCAAAAAATTAATTCCTCCAGAATCGTATTTTTAAAAGATACCAAAAATGGAGCAATATGCCAAGTATAAGCTGTATGTTGTTTCTGTACTATCAAAGATATCTTTAATATTGGAGGCTTTTCTTATTTGATTATCTGCCATCAATCAAAAATAATAGAAAATGTGAAATATTTGCTCTTAGTTCAAGTGAGGTCAAATTCACAATGCTTTTCAAATTCAGATGATCTCTAATATATATGAGAATTATGCTAGTCAGCTATTGACCACAAAATAGATTAAGAACTGAAAATATGATACATTTATATCTATATTTGTTAAAAATTAAGGTTAAAATATATAAATAAACATGATGGTTTTGAGGTGGATGATCCCTTCCCCAGACATCCTCTCCAAACTTGATATATGAAGAAAACAGAATTTGGGCAAATAGCTAGGTGATAGATATAATTTATGACAAAAACAGACCAAGAAGAAAAAGTCTACTGAAAATTAGCACAGGGAGGCAGCCCTCAAACACTAAAATAAGCCATCTCTATAACTTACCACATCCCAGAACCGTGCTTTTATTACTGATATTTAAAGAACCCTGTTTGGGGGAAAAAGAAAAAAAACCAACACACAAAAACCATTTTATGTTGGCAGAAATTTCAGCTTTGACCTGATAGCCATTGTGAGGGATAGTTTGGATTCATGATTTACCAAAACGGTGTTTATAAGCACATTAGCATCCCTCTCTGAAATTCTTAGAAAAATATTCTGTTTCTTACAAGCGCAGATTAGATCCAGCACAGGAGCTATTCACTGAGGACAAAGGCATTTCAAAGCAGACTCATCCTAACAACAAATCATCTTTTCACGTACTCTGACTCCAAGGCTCCCAGCTAATGTCAAAAGACAGGTCAGAAACAATCCCACAGGCAAGTTCACTGTAAGTGTCTTACAACCAACCAACACTGGAAACTGTTGTGGAGAAGACTGTTCATCAGAGAAGACTGTTCGAATGCAGGTTTAAGTCAATAGAAAATCTTTATTAGCCATCAGATAACTACACTGAGTGTTTGGGGTCCCTGTGCAGCACAAAGCCTTTCTCAGGGTGGTCTTTAAGCACAAAAACGATGCTCTGGGTTGATATATTTCAGTTAATAAGAACATTTAGCCAGAAGCAGAGCTACAGAAGCCAAAAAGTATGGTTAATACATTTAGAGACTTTTCTATAACTATGAACTTAGATGGATTAGGTCTTATAGTTTGGGCAGGTGCTGCTGTCTATGTGCTGAGTTTTACAGCTTGAATGTACTTCATGCATCATGGAGTCAGTTGTGTTAAGGTCTGGGGGCCTACTTAGGTTTGGGACCCTGTAACAGAAACAACCAAAATATCTAACTGTGGCTATATATTGTATATTTAATAAAATCAGTGTGGATTATCAGAGGACAGAATCACCCACAGCCAAGCCATTAAAGCCTGGCAGAGGTGGTGCATGCCTTTAGCCCCAGTACTTGTGAGGCAGAGGAAGGAGGATCTCTGTGAGTTCAAGGACAGCCTGGTCTACAAAGCAAGTTCCAGGACAACCAAGACTGTTACACAGAAAACCCTATCTTTAAAAAACAAACAAACCAAGAAAGTCTGGAGATACTATGGCTCTGTCCTCTGATATTCCAGACTAATCTTATTAAATATACAATATATCTCCACCAACCGGTCAGTGGAAACTTTTAGTATATCTATACACGTGATTTCAACAATAGTGAATGCATATGCAATATCACTGGATCTCAAGAACAGTCAAGTGTAAGGGAGGTCTGCCTGAAAGAGCACATAGGAACACTTTGTGTTTATGTTAAGATCCAGGCATGAAAAACCGTTTATAATAAGATGGCTTAATAGAAATTAGAAAGGCAGTTTCCTTTGGCTGGATGGTGAGAGTTTTGTCTATGTAAGAGCAGGAACACAATGGATTCCAGATACTGAAAAAGATAATACACATCTTCTGTTTATAAATAATAGCTTGAGGCCATTGAGTTGGATCAGTGGGTCTTGGAACTGAATGTGATTATAGTATTGGATGCAAAATTACCAAAGAATCAATAAAAAATATGCTTAAAAAAAGAGATTGTATAAGAAATTCATTGCCATATGGAACTGAGAAATAGTGTCTTAGTTTATAGAATTTTAATATAATTTGATTGTGTTTTTTGTTTGTTTTTGGAGGTTTTAAGAAAATACGTTTTATCTTAAAAATTTAGAAGATTGCTTGTAGTGAGATTTCTTGTCAATCCTTGGACCTCCAGCCTGCAAATAATGACCTGGAGTATAATTATTACTTATGAAAGCTTGGCCATTAGCTTAAGCTGGCTGCACTAGCTCGTATAGCTTAAAATAACTTGCTCTTATCAATCTACATTCTACCTCTCTGTTACCTCTACTCTTGTCTGACCTCTTCAGTGTCCTCCTGATATCTCCTGCTTCCCTAGATTCATCTTTCCACTGAGTTTCTCTGTTTCTGGAAGTCCCCCACCTATATGGCCTAGCTATTGGCTGTTCATCTTTTCACCGTACCAATCACTGCAGTATATCCTCACACAATGTATAAACATCTCACATTACCCTTTAAAACAAAATGTATCCAGTTTACCATTTAATAAAAAACCAAGAGGAGAAATAAGAAGGAAAAAAGAGAAAGAGGACGGAGAGGAAGAAGAGAATGTGGAGGAAGAAGAGGAGAAGAAATGACTGAGTGGGGAAAATTCTAACAAGCCTTATGAACTTAGTTCTGTTTCCAAGACCCATAGTAGAAGGAGAGAACCAAGCACACAGTGGCCCTCCACCTCCATTAATGCTAAATAAAATTAAAGTTAAAATATAAACAAAAATAAATAATGGTTTTGATTATATATAGTAACAGCACCTATTGGATATAGATCCCTACAATTAAAATGGATATTCTAAATATATTTAAATTATACTTCAACTAAATGTCATTACATGCAAATAACATTTTAGTTAATATTAAGAGTCAGGCATTCGTCACTAATATGGGTATAATGAGGTTCAGTCTTACATATGAAGCACACCAACTCCTGGAGATACATGCAGTGATGCTGGAAGGTAATCCCTTCTATCTACCCTGTAGAGACAGCACACAGAAGTCACACTTATAAAGGGCTTAACTCAGCAAACAGCAGCTGTCATGCCACAAATCTGCACAACAATCTCAACACTGCAGTGTTGGGCATCATGGATATGTGATTGCCATGTGACCATATCAACACCTGGGAGATAGAAGGCTTTTTATGATCCACCTTCTTTACCCATTTATGGAATCTGTCATCTTTCTTCTTTGGGAAATTGGAAGCTATGTGCTTTCCAGCCTTCTATTCTAGCCTTGAGTTTTATGCAGCAGTCAGAGCATAGGACAACAAAACTCAGAGAGATTCAGAACTATGGCTCACATTTGGGGCATGCACTGTGCAATTTGCTCAGCTAAGGCTGTAAGTTGTGTAAGGGCTTGACTCTATCTTTCACTACTGGTCCTATGTAGTAAAAATAGTTATACAGTCTTTCATTTATCTATAGCGTGAGTATTGGGAGGATTATGAAGAGGTTATGAAAAATATTCATTTGTTGCTTCCCACTGTTAACAATCAGATCATTTGGCACTCATGTTTCAAAAGACATGATAATTTGCCCAAAGGTACCCACATGTAGGGGGTTTTCAATTAAGTGTTTTCTTGGTTTTGTTTTGTTTTGTTTTTTGAGTCAGTAGGTTCTTTCCAAGGGTAGCACTAGGGCTGGATACATAACGCCTGGTGTATTTTACTAAAGAAAATGAAGACAGGATTTTGTGATCCTCAGGGGTCTGAGATAATTCCCCTGATCCCAGTAAAGTTACTTAAATCGAATATAACCAGAACCATGTATTCTTTTTCAAAATGAGTGTTTTCAGTTTACCTCAAAAGAAGCTGGAGTTTTTATCTTGTCATAGAACTCCCAGTCAGCTGGGTTGGCTGAGTTAATTTTGCATTCCAGAATGAAGGTAGCCCAGCAGGCGATCAGCTGAAATTACATATCAGCATCAAAACACTTCAGCAACAAAGTTTCACCTTTGCCAAAGGGAAGGCTGCTGGTAATTCTTGTGCTTCACACCCAACACCTGGTAACAATGCATCTGCAGTTACCCATGCCTGGAGCTGATGTAATTTTCCTTCCATTTACAGCAAACTTTATGATCCTCACCTTTCAGGTTGAATATGACGCCTGATGTTTTTGCTCTTCAGCGTTTCATCGGAGCTATAATTTTAGGCACACATATGTCCTTGCCACCAAGGAATGCTGATGGCATTGTTTTATTTTGTTCATTTATCCCATTCAGTGTTTTCAGGGAAGGCTGTCCGATAAATGTTACTGGCTTATGAGGGGAAACTGAATGAGGCAATGTGGAAATAGCATTTAAGGCATAGGTGGGTGGGCTGTAAAGAGCATGCGCAGAGCTGCTTGTGTAATGACATTGCCCAGGAAAGGACCTTTGCTTTTTGAGCTGTGTATATAATAATGAGAACAGTCTCTGTCATCACTGTCTACAGATGTTTGGCACAATTCCATAGGAACAATTTAAACTGTGAACACATATGGGGATTTTTCTTTCTTGGAGAGGAGGCTCAGGAGTTAAATGCACTTGGTGGGCAAAGGACCTTTGTTCCCAGCTCCCATGTCAGTAACTCATACCCACCCCTAACTGTAGCTCCAGAAGATGAAATGGCCTTTTCTAGTCTTTGAAAGCACCTGCACCCAAATGCACATACATGCAGATGAACCATCATACACATAAAATTAAAATATTTTTAAGGCTGTGAAGTTTGATGACATTTCCTTAAATAAATCTACCTAATCTCAACTTGGTAACTTATTTTTCTTATAAAAATGTATAGAGTTGCTAAAACTGATAGGAGACAGCTTTTAATAGAATGTATACAATTCTTTTATGAATATCACATTGCAGGGGACCCCAGTTTAATTCCCAGCATCCACATGACTGCTTGGAACTTCCTTTAACTTGAGTTCAAAAGGGCCAGTGCCCTCCTCTGGCCCTTGAGGGATTGCACACACATGTGGTTCATATATACGCAGGCAACAAACTCATACTCACAAACATAAAATAAATTCATTAAACAAAAACATGAAAATGAATATGCCTTGTATAATTAGGCAAAATCAATATAGCCATTTTATTTTAAAAGTATACCTTGGGGTTTCATGCATTAGTCCATTGAACGACTTATTTATAAAAGTCAATGAGCATACAAGTGTGAATAATAACATTATCACACCTAGTGTTTAACAGTCCAGCTGGGAGAGAAAGAAAGAAAAACTCAAAAGTGATGTAGCAATTGCCAGCACGCTGATGTGCAGGGTATCATAGAAGCAGAGAGGAGAATCCAACTCCAGATACTTCCAGGGGTACCAAGACAAGCTGCTCCTTGCACTGAATACGGCCACATCAGTATTATAGTCTCTTAAGAAAGTGAGAGGACAGGGGAAGGAGTTGTTGACCCTCAGGATGATGCTGATCAGACAGGAAGGGTTGGAGGAGATTCGACAGATGGTAAGAAACTCACAGAAGCAGCGGGAGCCAAAATCAGAGAGTTGATGAATGTGAGGTCAGAGAGGATTGTATTCCTACATGAGCCGAAGAGGTATATTTTTGTACTAAAAGTACGCCTGACAATGCTGTTAGTTTCCCCAGAATGTTTCAGTACATTCTAATAAAGAAAATGCTTCTTGCGTTTGTTTGGATCAAGTTTTCTTTTCCCCTGACAGGTCAGGCACATTGCTACCACCTACTCAGGAACAGATTGTGCCAATACCTAATAACAGTCCACCCACACAGACTTTTAAAATCAGTGTGATTATGAGACATTGTAGCTTGTTCATGTTAGTAATGAATTTGGTCTTCTCTGTTTTTATCAACTAATAAATAAGGAACTAATTGCAGATTGTCTAGAAATATCCCCAGATTTTAAATAGACTTTTAAAACAACAACAAAAAAAATTGCTCTGAAAATTCTTTTTGTTTTGAGTCAGATTGGGGCTGTTTTTATAAAATATCAAGTGCCGTATACCTGCCCTTTCAATTTGGTAGGTGTCACCTGCTGATGGAATTATTTTTTACATCTTGTCTATTCATAGCACTAAATGTTGGTGGACTGGCAGATTTAATAAGTTCTATGATGAATGTTCAGTAGTACACTCTTCTTGAACCCAGCCTGTAAATTCAGCATCAGGTAGAGTTCTATGACTCAAAGTCAGTTGAACATACATGTAAAGAAATAACAAAGTGTTTCAGGCAGATATATTCACAAGCAGGAAAGAGAGTCTTCCACTCCCCCAACTAATGTCTTATAAAACTTTAGATATTAAAACCGTTCTAAAGTTCATCACAGAAATTCATCCTCAGACGAAATTCCAGAGAGGTATAGACAAAAGATTCCATGAAAAGTAGCAGAAGCACACAGAGATTGCCTGTGTGATGGTGTGTGTGTGTGTGTGTGTGTGTGTGTGATGGTGTGTGTGTGTGTGTGTGTGTGTGTGTGTGTGTGTGTGTGTGCTCCAGCTAACCCTTTCATGCCCTCTACAAGCCATCAGTCTAAGGTGTCTCTCATACAGTTTAAAGAGTCTCACAGATGGTTAAGATGATAGTGGAGTTGAGGATATTTTGATGTTTATATTAGAAGAATCTTGGAGAAATGGCAAGCAAACTTCTTGGACTTAATGGGACTTTAGATAAAGGCACATACTGTCCAAAGAACATAAGAAATCTCTTTAATGTTTACCAAGTTCCTAACTTTTTTCTGTAACTGTGTGTGTTGTAAGATCATTTCACTTGGCTGTACATTTCTTTTCAAGAAAGTCTAGGGGTATATAGCTTCACAGAGAACTGCAAAGCTAGCTGTGGTGGTGCACCTCTGCATTACCATCACTTAGGAGACAGAAAGGTTTTAAAACTTTGAAGCTATTCAAGGCTACTTGTATAGACCATGTCTCTAGAAACAAAGCAAGGATCTGGCTCAGTTGGTAAAGTGTTGCTGTGAAATCACAAGACCTGAATTCAGACCCCAGTACTAATTTGCCTTAATTAGGGATTCTATTGCTTTGAAGAGACATCATGACCACAGCAATTCCTATAAAGGAAATTTTATAAGGTGGCTGCTTACAGTTTATTATAACCATGGAGGGGAGAATGGCAGCATGCAGGTAGACATGGTGCTGGAGAATGAGCTGAGAGTTCTACATCTGGATCTACAGGCAGCAGAAGGCATATTGAGACACGCTGGGCAGACTTGAGCATAAAAGACTTCAAAACCTGCCTCCATAGTGACATACTTCCTTCAATAAGGCCACACTTACTCCAACAAGACCACAGTTTCTAATAGTGCCAGTCCCTATGGACCAAGCACTCAAACCCATTCCTATCCAAAATACCACAATGAGGATGAAGATTCATGATCTAATCATCTTCCAAGAACATCACTGCTTAAAACCACCACTTGGAGCATGACACAAACATTCACCCACAGTTGAACTAACGGACTAAAGGTAATTTTAAATTTTCTATTAAATCCCCACCACCTAGAATTAACCTAACCATATATTAGTATCCAAGACAATTCACTGTGCATGTAAACAGCATGCAAAATTTATACAACAAGCTTCATCTCTGTTTGATTCTGCAAGATGTCAGTGACTTGTCCCCCAATATTGTGCATATCCCACACAGACAGCAAATGTGAATAAGACTCGAGCTTTGTTTAGGAAAGAATCTGCAATCATTTATGCAAGTCATTTTCATCCCTTATTTAAAAAAAAACAAAAACTGTTCTGCTTTCAGATGTATGAAATGATCTGATTTCTGCCCTGATCTACTGTAGTCCCAGAGATGCTGTTTCTGATGCTAGGGTTTTAGAAATTATTTATGCAGGAAAACAGGATAGTGATAGTACCAATCCAGCTAACTTCATGCAACATCAGGGCACAGGGGACAGAAGTGAACAGTTTCCTCTCTCCACCAGAAACTTACCCTCACTCTAAATGCTCATTGATAGACAATGTCCAACCCAGAGCATGTTTTCTCAGAATCCTCCAGTGTCACCTAAGGAGAGCCCTAATCCTATGTTTGGTCCTCTTTATTTGCTGCACCAGGATGCATCCATACACCCCTTGGTGTCTTGGGTGTTCTGATGTTAGTGGTCTTTGACTTTCTGCCTTTCTCTAAATGTATCTACTGCATAGTCTTTCTGTTTTCCTTTGCACCCTTCAAGTTTAATTCTCATTGGTGAGCTAATGCAGGCATCTTGATTTTCATGACAACTCAAAGCACATTTTAAAGATAATTAAAATTTTATAATGGGAAACCCATTTGAAAGAACAAACACCAGAACATGAAGAGGTCCCCACAGGATACAAGGTAACAGAGTTCAATTGTAAGACATGTCTCCTTGTTGTTCTATTTATAAATAAAAATAGTCTTAACGTGTATACAATGTTAATAAGATATTAATTATTCAAAGTCCTAAGCACTGACTTCTTATTTTGAATAATTTTGTGACCGTGATTAGCAAATGAAAGTTTCATTTTTTAGAGCATCACATGTAAAGCTACGAAAATAAATGAGAATCTCTTTACAATCTCCCTGTTCATTCTAGCTGACAAAGGAAGAGGCCATGCAGATGAATGCCTTAGCACTAATAGCCTGGACTATTAGAGGGCACTGCACCTTTTGATGGAGTAAGGGGAAAGAAAATACTAAGATTTATAAGTCCTAATTGAAGTCCCTCAGGCATTCTACAGGCTTCTGTTTCAAATTATATTCGCAAGGGTGATGTTCCAAATACATTCTTTCTTAGAGCCATTAAATGTGGCAACCAGCATGATTTACAAGGGCCCAAGCTTGCGCTCAAATGTGGGACAAAGAAAAACAAGGTCGTAGGAGAGGGAAGAGTGGAGCTGTGAACCTCACGTGGGTATCCATCAGCATCTACGTCAGCTTCTGATTAGTGGTAAGAAATTGCCAAATTTCTTGCTCTATTTTTTCTGTCAGTGGGAGCTGTCAGAACTGCATGCATACTGCGGGACCATGCAAAGCAACATATAGTAGAAAAAAATAAAGCTAAAATGAACAATTGTAGATCGTTACAGAATATTTGATCACACTGTGAACCCCAAAATTGTGTTATTTAAATAAAATCAACCATATGTCAAGGGGCAGAGCAAGCTGCCAGCTGACTGGAAGTAACCATAGAGAGTGAGACGAGGTCTGGAGGTCAGAGAGAAAGGCACAGGAAGTAGAAGGGAGGGACATCCTGTTGGGAAGAGTTTTGTTTTGGACTCTATAGGAAAGGGTCCTCTTTCTGAGATGACAGTGGAGGAGCAGGAGTAGCTGGGCACTTTCTCGGCCTCTCTGAGCTAGCTGGTTTTTACCCCAGCATCTGGCTTCTGAGCGTCTACTGGTAAAATAAAGAGACTTATTTTAAACAGTTGCCTTCTTACTTGGAGGCAGTTGAGGCAGCCGCAGAGGCTGTGGTGGAGGGAGGAAGCTCCTTCCCTCCACAGCCAGGCCTCAGCAGCAAGGAGAGGCAGTTAAGCAGCAGGTTCAGCCATTGTGCCGCAGATTAAAAAAAAAAAAAAGTAGGAGGCACAAGTGTGCAGAAAGCACTAGAAAAACCAGAATTGCTAAGCATGCAGGATTTTTTTCTTAACAGAAGAAATTGATACCTGTTTTCCATCCAGAAGGCGAGGGATGGATGTTTAAGTACTTGGTAATCTATGCCATTTAGTAAATCCAACCCTTATGGAATCCTCCAGAACCCTGAGCATTGTTTCACAGTCAATAGAACTCATCCTGATGAAAGATCTCGTGTACTTTGCAAAAGAGTGTGCTGTGATGCTGGTTACAAATCCCTATCCGCAGCCCTGTTTCTATGTCAATAGAACCCATTCTTGTGGAAAAGGTCACAGATTCTCTGCCATAGACATGGACTTTGTAAGGGAATTTCAGTGTAACCGTGCCCAAAGCTTCATTGTGATAATTGTCGTGTGGAAACGTTCCCCAAAGTTTTACTGCGTTGAAATGAGTAATGAAAAAATAAAATAATAATAATAATAATAAACAACCACTTGGTGTCAGACTCCAAGCACTGGCTACCAAAGTCATCTCAGCTAAATTGTTTTTCCTACCAGCTGTGATGCTTAGACGGCTCACCACAGTTTCTCATTAATTTGTTAAGTATTTTCACCTCTCTTGGGTAAATGCCAAGGTTTACAGTCGTCGTTACTGGACCATACAGTAACAGGATATGTAGTTTTCCAGTTGTCTTCTAACATGATATTCAACCGCTGGGTTTGTTTTTTTGTTTTGTTTTGTTTTTTTTTGTTTGTTTGTTTGTTTTGTTTTGGGTTTTTTTTTCTTTTGGTTTTTAGTTTTGTTCTTGCATTTTACTGCCGCTCCAGAGCACCCTGCCATGGGTAGCATGCTTTCTTAGGCTTCCCATCTTTATGTATGAGGAGGCGTCTATTTGAAGTCTTTCTCTCAAGAATTGATTGGATTCCGTATGTTTCTCTTGTTGAATTTTGGGAGTTGTTTGAGTGTTTTAGAAAACAGCTAGTTTCTTGGCCTGTTTTTTTGCCTGTTACTTCGTCCTAGTCAGCCACACATCTTTTCGCTGTCTGCAGAAGTCTCTCAGAGAGTAGGCACTTTCTTGTTTTAATGATGCTCAGCTTATCACATCTTTCTCTCATTGACTGTGGCTTTGCTGTTGTTGTATTAAAAAGGTGTTGCCAAAATCAAGAACATGGAAATGTCATTTTACTTTATCCTCTGGTTTGTGGTACTTCAGTTCACACCCTGTGATCAATTTTGAGCTATTTTTTTGTCGGCCCATGCAAAAACTAAAGATAATAACTGTTGTTATGTATTGTCTGTTCGTGGAGGCTGTGGCGCAGTGCACATGTGAGTTCAGAAGACAGCATAGTATAGCAGGTTCTCAACTTCCACCCCTCCGTGGTTTCTGTGGTAGAGCTCAGGTCACCAGGTTAGCACTGCCAACACCTGTATTAGCAAGCTTTCTTTTTACAAATGGTTGTTCAGTTTTAATTCCAGCAGCATTGGCAGAAATGATTATGCGTGCTCTGTTATTACTGCCTTTGCTCTTTATATAACGTCAGCTCTCTGGGTTCATGAGTCTGTTTGTTTGTTTGTCTGTTTGTTTTTTGATCCTCTATTCTGTGCCATTGGCACATGGTTATTGATCATGCTTCTTCAAACATCATCTTGAGCATGACACCCAAGATTCCTAGTGAAGAGGTGACACCCTCAGAGAACATCTACTCTAACAGCATATATTCTAAGCTGTACGTTGGAAATCTCAGTGACCATCTCAGAACCATGTATAGGAATCAGAAACTATTCTTGAACTTTGAAATTGCTGTTTACAATTCATGATATTCTTATTCTTAAGTTTTCAAATTTAACATTCTGATTTTAGTGCCTTTTAATTATGATTTCCTTGAATTCCTTTCGGTTAAAAGGGAGTAAAATTCTCCCTTTGACATGACAACATCAGTGACTAACACATTCTGGTAACATTATTAATATATCTTACTTGATAACTAATTAAAAAGATGTCATTTCTTATTATCTTGTTCTTCAAGTTTCAGAAATAACATTGTCACTTAGAGAAATTAACTAGATTTAATAATTTAAACTCCATAAATATAAGAAAATAATGAATTATAGCAGAAACACTTTTAAAGATTATTTTCTGAAGCAGTTATTAAAATTATGTACTTTTAGTTTATATTATAGGAAAATTTTAACTACTTTAACATGTTCCCACACAATGGATTCACCCTCCAACACTTTACAAAAGTATATGAATATTTGAAAAGCAAATTCTGTGAGATAAAAGTGCAATTGGTTCTTGTAAATACCGTAGGACACTAAACAGTGCTAAGCCCTGGGGATTGCAGGCTGACCTCTACATATCCCTCTTTTATACAAAAAGGACATCTATACTAGGCCTGTCTTAGGTGATACAGGAAGTTAGATTGCATCTTACCCATCTCCGGAGGATTCTGCAGCATAGGGCAGAACCTCCTGTCTTAGATTGATACAATCCCCCCATACCTTACCCATCTTTGGCTCACTAGCCAGTTTCAGCATGTTAATCCACACCTAGCCAGGTGCTGGATCATGGGCAATAGCACAAAGCACATATTTTGTGGCCACATTGACTTGGGTTTGTAGCTGGCTCTGTCTTAGGAGCACAATGAGAAGCAAGGCTCCTCCCAGCATTGATCTTGCCCACTTCCTAATCATCTTCTATGCCTGTAACTAATAGATTGGAGCTCTGGTCTCATTCACTGCCATGGTCTCTTAAGAAAGGTGCTACATTATAATTCCCAACACAAATTTACCTGCTCTTACAAAGGAAATCTGCATGTCAAGCTGTAATATACCTTATCTCGTTCTGTTCTGTATCTCTAAAGCATTGGCTATTCCTTCTAATAATAAATCTAATATGGCTACATAATGACCAAAGGCAATCCCTACTACCACCGCCTCCCACAGAGGCAGCCACAATGGCAGGAACAGCAGCTGCAGTGATCTCTCTTAGGAAGAGCCAGGATGAGCTGATCAAACCACCAACACCAGTGTCTCATTTTTCCAGCAGCCAATCAGGAGACAGGATTCTCTAGAACAATTCAAACTGCTAGACACATTAGTAACATTTGTCACCGTAAAGAGTAAAAAGGAAAAGATAGAGAGTTTTCAAACTCTGTACTAGAATTCCGAGAAACAGTCCCATACAAATAGATTGCCAGCATAATATCTTTGTTAGGGGCTGTGGCCCCACCGCCATAGGGGCTTTAGCTGATATGGAGGATTTGTAATATAATCAGCCCTTAATGGATGGTGGACTCTCCAGGTAGTAGTCAGGGTACCAAGACCAGCAACTATTAGCAGGAGGCATGTGGCCATTGTGGTTCAGAGATTATTTATTATTGGCGCAAATACAAATTTTAAGCTTATGACAGAAGCGTTGGAAGAGTTCTGCCCAAAGGCAGAGGCATTGCTTATTGCAGTGTACCCACTATGAGTAAGGGAAACATGGGAACTGGCTCTTATCCAGAACCTTCTCAAAGCAGAGGCTCTCAGTAAGATTTCAAGTGTCAATGATATATAGCTTTATAAATCATGGATGCTGATGGGGTGCCCATCGTCCAGTCAGTAGTTATAAAGAAGGGCCATACTGGCCCATCAACCTCAACATTGGAGGATTCCTTACTTGTCCAGTGGACTTATTGCATCAGGGTTGCTCCCAACAAGGTCACTCACAGGGCACACCAGCCGTTCAGGGACCCAGACTGGAGATTCAGCTTTCTCGGGAAAACACAAACACTACCCTGCCCCCACACCAGGATCTTTCTATTTTACTTGAGGGTATGTGGAAAAATTTAGTTGACATTGGCACTCATTGGCTGATCTCTCCTGGTTTTATCCACAATTAAAAAAATTAAAATGTACAGAATAAATGATAACTGACCCTTGGGAGTATTGTACTCCCCTTTCTTTATTTTATGAAGATATGCCTCCAAGGTACGATGTGTTCTTTCAATGATAGCTTGACCTTGAAGATTATGGGTTTGAAGATTCTGGGTTATCAACAATAACATGAACAAATTTTAATTTCCCAAAAAAAAGGCAACATGAGTAACATCCATTTACTAATATGATTAGGTGTTAAACCCTTGGGATTAATTCCATAATGAGACACAGGAAGAAATTCCACACAAGATGGGCAATTCTTGACAATGACAACAGCTTGATCTTTAGAAAGATCTTTAAATTTTAAAGTTCCAGCATTAAGATGAAATTTTTGGCTTAATGGGAACATCTAAAAAATACTGTAAAGCCAAAAACACTGCAGCCAATTCAGCAACTTGTGCAGACTGAATGATTAAAAAATAATTGTAACAACTTACAACTGGGATAATGGTTGTCTATTAACTTCTTCAAAAAACATCAGGAATGGACAAGGCAGAGAAGAGAGTGTTTGCAAAAAGGGAAAAGTACCTTTGCAGCCTCTTTTAAGATTAGGACTGAAAGAAAGAGGAGGAGAGAGAAAGAAGTTTGGAGCTGGAGGCTCAAGACCAATCACAACAAGCAGCTGCCCGAGGAGGAGAGAGCCTGTCTTTTCATCCTGAATGCTCTGCTTCCCCCAACTCTTCTCTGCCTGATCTCTGCACAGGGCTGCACACTGTGGCATTGTGCCGAGTGGTCTCAGCACAATTCCCTTGAAATTCTCCTCTCCATAACCCCCTGGGAGGCAAGCCCTGCATAACTGCATCCAGTCACTAGATATAAGATTAGAGTCCAAGTAGGATTCCACCAGAGCCATGGTAAAAGGGGCATGGATTCCGTAGGATATTACTGCTTCTTTAAGTTGGTTAATGTCACCCTATGGTCCTATGCATATAGAATCTTAATTACTGGGAAGGCTTGTTGAGAGCCATGCCTCACTAAATCTTCTACCTGAAGTCTGAGTTTCTTAAATTCTTCCTCTAAATTAAATGGAGTCAAAGCTGGTCAGCCTAGGGGGCTGCAAAGGGACTAAAACTCCAGGGCATTGAAGGCCCTTCCCTCATACCAAGGTCATTCAAAAAACCTGAGACTCCTGTTCCTGAATTTCATTGAGAACCCTCTCAGCTTTTGCCAATCGCTCCTTCACTTTTATACTACCAGTAAGCAAGGCATCTTTCACAAGTCACCAAAAGTGAAAATACAGCAACCAGGAAGTCCTCTGGCCCCCTGAGGCAATGCCTCTTGCAGATCAAGTTTTACATTTTCCCAGTCTTGAATGCTAAGCATGCCAGCTAGGAGGAGCCAAGGACTAGTATTCTCTATAATCTTAACAAATTCCTGAGCCTTGTTATGTTTTATACCTTGTTTCTTTAATAATTCTGACAGATGTTCAGTTAAAATCTGCCAGAATCTTGCAACTCCCATTTTTTAATTCACTCTCTGGAGGTTGAATACAATCCACCTCTACCTGAGGTGACCCCACAGAATTCCTGATTCTGGAGGTTGAATACAATGCAATTCACCCTCAAATAATTTCTTACCTGCTGGCCAGCTTTCCAAGGGTGATATGTTAGTTTTCCTCAATTCTCTGTGTTGCGTTCCAGGGAGCCTCCTTGTGCAATGCAATCTCTCAGGGGGCTTCCACCTGAAGCACCTGGATCTCACTAGGGGCCCCCATCTATAACATCTGAATCTCGCTGGGAGATCCATCTGTAACATCTGAATCTCTCTGGGAGATCCATCTGTAACATCAGCATTGCAGAGCAGGCTTCACTGAGCTAAGACCTACAGATTGGAACATAGACACAAGAGGGTCACTCTTGAACCAAGAATGCTGTTTATTGAAGCTCAGGGAAAGCTTTATATAGTGGGGGTTGCCTTTTGACCTAGAGTAACCTCTGCAGCTGGCCTGATCTTAGCCAGCTTCTTTGTCCTCTGCTAACTTCCTCATTCTAAATCACAGCACCTGCTTGGACATAGTTCCTGATGATGGAAATGGATCAATTGGTTTCTGTAAATACCATAGGCCACTAAACAGTGCTAAGCCATGGAGGTTGCAGGTTGACCTCTACAAGTGCTGTCAGGGTAGATGTATTGACCATTAATGCATTTATTTGATTTTTGTATCAAGCATTTTAAAAGCCTTGGAAGTTTCAAGCTTGAAAATAAACTTGATCTTGAAACCATCCCTTTTACCTTTACATTTCAAATATACAATTGTAAAGGATTTACAGTCAACTCCTCCAAAGCATTCTTAAAGCTCTATTGTATCATTCATATGCCATTGGGTTTACACATTTGAACTACAGTTTGATGGTTTCAAGTGTATTGACACAATTCTACTGCAATCACCACCATCAATTTTAGAAGACCTTTGTCATCTCCTTCCAACAAACAATAACAAAAAGCCCAACCCACAGCCACCATCCCCACTTGCCCTCAAACCTCCAGACATTCTCAGCCATCACGGTCTTCCTCTACAGATCTTCCCAGTGTGAGCATTTTGAATAGATTCTACTACACATGCAGCTGGAGTCTTTACTGGAGAACTTCTTTTCACCTAGATGATACTTTATCGCATGTGTATCACACACCAGAATAACTGTTGGGTCATGAGATAGCTCAGACTGTTTTCCAATGTGGCCAACACATTCTGGATCCACAAGAGCATTCATCAGCGCTCAGTTTACTCATTCCCTATCAACATTTGCTGTTGTAAATAAATTTTATACAGCCAGCCCCACAGGTAAGGAGCAACATTCTATCACTCTTTTGAGTACGTTCTCTGGTGGCTGATAATGTTAGACATTCTTTCACAAGCTTGGTGGCTATCTGGTTCTTTGGAGAAATAACTGTTTCAAGGCTTTACCCAACTTATAATTGGCTTGTTTTATTACAGAGACATAAGACTTCTTTCCACTTCCCAGATTCAAGTTTAAGTACAAGTTTGCCAACCTTAACATCTATCAACCTACCCACTGATATTTTTACTTCTCGATGTGATTTTATAATGCACTAAAGTTATTTGATATCCTGAAGCCCAATTTGTCTATTACTTTGTTTCTTGTTTATTCTTTTGGTTTCATAACTAGGAGAATTTTATCTAGTCTAAGACATACATTTACAACAATATTTTCTTTTGCGCTTTATAATTTTAGCATCTACATTTATGTGTCTAACCATTTTGAATTAATTTCTGTTTGTGGCATGGAAGGCTAGCGCTCTTCTGTGGTCTGTCTCTCAACTGCTTAGAAAAAAGGCTATTCTCTCACCTATTGGATTTTTCTGCTGGTTTCCCAGTTAGGCAGCTGCACAGTGGGACTCTATCCTTCATTGATCTGCACTCTCTCCTCTTGCCAGTCACTGTTCTGACTTCTGCAGCTGAACAGTATTCACAGATCTGAACGGGTGAGCTCTGCAGAACTCCTCCGCACTATGTCAGCTAGCTCAAGTGTTTTCTGTTTCCCTCCAATTCTCCACAAAATAATTTAAATTCATTTCCTACAAAACAGATGCAACATTTGGATATTTGTTATTCCAGGCAAGGGACATGGCTGTTCTTAAGTTGTATGTGAAGAGTGCTTTGACTGCTGTCACCTCCAGTGGAGAGTAACGAGTGTCATTTCTGTCCCGCTGGGATTCACATCTCAGTGTGCAAGGAATCAGGATTGATTTTCAAGCAATTGATCTGGCTAATTTCACTTATATTAACTTCACTTGAGCTTCCTAGTCCCTGTTAAACTTTCTTTATTAAACTGCATTGTGCTTTCCAGATCTCTCTCTCTCTCTCTCTCTCTCTCTCTCTCTCTCTCTCTCTCTCTCTCTCTCTCTCTCTCTTTCTCTCTCTCTCTCTCTCTCTCTCTCTGTGTGTGTGTGTGTGTGTGTGTGTGCAGGCATGCACCTGAATGTAAATACACCATAGTCATGCAGGTATCTGCAGAAGCCAGAGAGGGCATTGTGTTCTCTGCATCTGATGCTACTGGTGCTTTGGTGCCACCTGATGTGAACATCACACCAGGATCTGAAACCAGGTCCTCCACAAGGTCAGAATATGCTCTAGCACTGAGAAATTTCTCCAGCCCTCAATCATCATTTTAATAGCCACTAAATTCTCTCTAAAGATAGTCCAAATCAGTATCTATAAAATACTTTCTGATTTTTCTATAGTTTGTGTACAACTAGTTAGTGATTTTCACAGTCTGTTTTATACCCCAAAAATAGCTGACACCACACAGTTCCTTTCTCTAATTCTCATATCTGATAACTGTAAACAATATAAAATTTCAAAGGTATATCTTCTAGTTTTTCAATTGCTCACTGATGCAATGAAAATGCAGTTGAGCATGTGGGACTGCAGATCAAGATCCTTTTTCTCCTTTCATCATCACAGAAAATGTTCCTTCACCACCTCTACACAGTTAAAGAAGTTCCTGATGTGGCTAAAGTTGTCATTTTCCTTGTGCTATACAAACACACAACTGAGATTCTTTCATGATTATGGATATTAAGAAAATAAGAAATAGGACATGTGTAGTTTGTTTTATGATGTTCCAACTAATGGGAAACAATATTATCTCCTTTAAAAGGTTCCTCTCATAACTGAAGCAATTATTTTTAAATGACCTGGTCCTTTTCAACACATTAACATGTAAGGCAGAATGGCTGTCCACAGGTAGCAAGGTGAAGTCATTGTTTGAAATACCTAAAGAAAGCTTTACCCTAACTTTCTGTTTTAAATACTATACTGAAGGCTGCTTTGTTTGGGGGTTTTGTAGATCATAAGAGGACTGGTTATTTACAACTGCTTAGAGCAGTGCTTCATATTTGAAACAAAATCATCTTATAAAGTGGGGACTCTTAAGCAATAGCCCGTGGTATCACTCACCAATGCCTCTTTAGCAAGCCTCGAATGATGGTGACTGACCTCACAGGTAAGAAGACACAGTGCAGCCATCTCTAAGAACTTGCATTTTTATAAAAAGATTTGGAAGATAATGCAAATGTTATGATATATTACTTCTCCCTAACAAGAGTGTTTATAAGAGATGCATTCAGAATGACACTTGGTCATTTCACAGCCCTAAGAGTAGCCACTGACAGTGCTCTGAACTATGGGTTTTTTTTTTTTTTCAGTTCTATTATATCAGTCTCCACCAAATATAGTTTATTTAATTATTTGGCTTCATATCTTATTTTATTCTCCAGGGTAATAATTCTAGAGAAATGTTGAAACTATAGCACTGATCATGATATCTTTGTCCCAGATTCAGTTGTTCAAGAATGTTTCTGCCATTCATTTTATGCATCAGGCTGTGCCGACTAGTTCCCATACTTACGCTCTACGATGTATGTCTTTGTGTATAAGTAATGGGATTGTGTTTACAGAGTGGTGTTAGGTTTGATCTATTTGTTTATATATGAGCACTTACAACTGAAATTCAGCATTGTACTTTACTGACTTTCCAGAAAATGGAGATAATTTCTTTTTTATAGTGCTACGTGAACTATAAAGTATATTTTGTGATAATGAACCATTTCTTTTCATTCTTGATATCAACCTATTTGGTCACAGAATAGCACTGACTTGTTAACAACTTTATGGTGTCCACCCAACCACATGCTTATAAAACACACATTCTGATGAATCTTGGATGACATCTTTACTCACAAAAACCATCTCTACCAGTTGTGAGGGAGCATCCCATTATGCATTTACTTATCTTGGTAACAGTGAGCATGTACATATTTTGCTCACCTATGTTATATTAATTTTTGTCTATTCAAGATATGTTTGCATTGAATATTTATTCTTCACATAGAGTTTAAAGAGTCATTTAAACATTCTGGATCAAAGCCCTTTCTGTGGGATAGAATTCTCTGTTTATATTGGCTTCTAAAAATGTCTTAACTGAATTACTCAAAGGGCCATTCTTTTGGAAGTATCTGTCAACATCTTAAAAGGTTGTCAGTATTCCCCTCATTCCTTCAGGTGTTCATGTGCTCATTTTATGGAATGTTGAACTCATGTACATTGGGTCTTTCAGCTAGAAGGCACCTGGGCTGGGATTTCACACAGCATTACAAGGCCTGCTGGGAGCTCTAGAGCCACCATGGATACTCCTGACAAGCAAGGCTTACACCTGAGCCTTTACCATCTGTCAGTGTCTGCTGGTGCCCTTCACTTCACTGGTGCCTTGGGCCTTCAGTATAGAAGGGTATTTTGTGGGGTAAGTTGTGGAGGTTAATAGATCTGTTTTCTTCTGCTGCTGGTTAAATGGAGTTCAGTTGCTTTCTAGCTTGTATAGTCCCTGACAAAACGTTGACTTCTCTATTCTTAGTTTCATTCTTATTTTGCTCTTTTTTCCTTGAAGGATCATTTTCTCCCCTTCAAAGGTTTGTTTATCATTTTAAATTATGTATACAAGTGTGGGTACGTGAACATGAGTACAGGCATCCATGGAGGCCAATGGCATCAGATCGCCCTGGAGCTGACCTTAGAGTCAGTTGTGAGCCAACCCATCTGACCTGTATGCTGAGACCTGAACTGGGGTCCACTGGAAAGACATCAGTGCCCTTGATTGCTGAGCCATCACTCCAGCACTGCCCTTCCCCCAGTTCTTCCTAGAATACCAATACTGATTAGAGGATTTACATGTTTTATATATATTATATTTACATATTTTATGTATATTACATATATATATACTACAACAACAAATGTATGTATGTATTATATATATGTATATATGTATATATTATATATGTGTATATATAGCATATATAATATACTACATAGTATATATACATATACTATATATACATATATATACATAGTATATACATATACTATATACATATATATATGTATTACATATATATGTATAATAATATATATATATATACTATGTTGCTGGTGTTGGCTTGTGCTTATTTTGTTTTCCATCTAAGAACAAGTCCGTAGCCACGTCTACACACACTGGGATTTTTCACTTTGGCTAAATCACCTCCTGTCTCTGAGACTTGACCTCTTCATTCCCAAAAGGAGATGTTTAATATCCGTCCCCTGCACAGATTCAAATTTTAACTCTACAGTATACTAGCTAGCTCAGCAGTAAACACAAGGTACAGTGTATTAGACACTGTCTTTTTAGGGAGATGAGGCTAAAAGAGTGGGGGGAGGTGAAATGTGATTGACAAACACTCCCGTGCCACCTGTGGAGTCCTGATGAGCTGGAGGAAGACACAGCTTCCCACTGCAAAGAGCATCTGCTGTCAGCACTTAGCTAAGAGCTGGGCAGTGTGAGACCTACTTCTCTGCCCATCGCAGGAAGGAGGAAGGAAGAGGCTCCCACCGGATTCTCTGTGATTTTTAGGAAAAAATCAAAATGGAATACATAATGTGATATTTCACCCAAGTCAGGATAGATCTGAGTGTTCAGGGCTGCCAAGGGATAGTCTGCCACTGTGGTGGCCAAGATACAGTGGAGAGCTGAGGTTCTCACAGACACATGATGCCAAGAAGCCAATGTGATTGTAAGACAAGCCAACAGCAGCAACTCTACTTAATACTCACTGATGATCTATTAAGAAAATATAAGCAAAAGAGGAAGAACAGACAGAAGAGCAGTTGAGGAGCTGGCTTGTTGTTTAAGAGCAGTAGCCACTGGAGCAGAGGATCCTGATAGGTTCCCAGCAGGCAGGTTAGTTAACTCTTTAACAAGTCTTTAACTGACACAAAAGGATCCAATGCCCTCTTCTGGCCTCTGCACTCACCTGCATGCATGTGGTATACCTGCATGTACCCAGGCACACAGGCAGAACTGCATACATAAATAAACATAAGCAAAGTCAAGGATAAATTTCACAGGATTTTTTAAATATATGCAAATGTAAGGCAGTATCTTGATTATGTTTAAATATCTTACTAGCTAGAAGCTATTTTATACAATAGAAGTTTGAAATGTCTTTACAAAGTTATCAAAGTGATAATAGGAAGAATTAAGTTATACACATAAATTTAAAACTTAACAGAGAATTTTGAATTGTAGATAAGGAGCTCAGGCTATTGGTTCATTTTTACTGTTGAAAGCCGTAGAGCTGGGGGAGGGATCATGTATTCTGGATCCTGAGTGCAGAGGGGGAAAATATGACAGAGCAGAGAATGTTCAGCCCGCGGTGGATCAAAGCTCAGCACTCTGCTGACTGGTCCCCTCTCCTTTGCATTCCACGTAGACCCTTACTGTGAGATGGTACTGCACACACCCACACCCCAGCACACACAAACACACACACGCACACACACACACACGCGCACACACACACACACACACACACACACACACACACGAGAGAGAGAGAGAGAGAGAGAGAGAGAGAGAGAGAGAGAGAGAGAGAGAGTCATAGATGTGCCTCATTCATGTTCACCATGATTCTAAATCCAATCAGACTGACCACAAAAGTCATCAGAAGCTCTTACTCCACACCGGAAAGTGTTTCTGAATCTTGTTGATCTAGAAGATTATGACCTGAAAGTGGAGGAAGGCTCAGGGACATTGGCATCTCAAGGGGTGGGGTGGGGAGAGGTTGTTAAACTGTTCTGTCGGGAGTTGGGAAGTCAGCTGTCAGAGAAAGCATCACTAAGTGTAAGATGCAGAGTGTACTGTAGAAGCTGTTCTGTGTAACCGTCAATTCTCCAGCCTCAGCCAGACACAGAATTAGACAAACCAAATTACAAGGAACTGTATGTGAGTAGCAGAGGAGTTTGAAGTGATTGAAATGATGAGAGGAAAGACAATTGGATTTGTGAAACCCTATCTGCCTGGGGGAGGAAACAAAAGAATGAATAAATCAGTAAATAAATTGAAGACTGTTAGAAATGATCTTGAGAAGATGAAGTTTATAAAATGGAAAGCCAGAAACTAACGGTCTAAGAATAGAATGGTTGAAACTGAAATTCTGGGTGTGATATAATTATTGAGGTGCTGAAGTGGGATGGCAAAAATGTATGAAAGCATAGGATAGGAATTAGAATATCTACCCAGAACCCAAATTCCAGGCAGATGCTAATAACAGGAGTTCTCTGGCAGATCCCAGCATCCAATGAAACTGTAAATCATATGTATGCAACTAATGAAACACACTATCACACACAGGCCACATTGTCTCCAAGGTGCATAACCCATAAAAATCAGAATGCCAGAGATTTCTATTTCCTTAGACCTGAGACAAGGCTCCCTTCAGATTCCAGAAGGAGAAAATTATATTCATCATTCCATTGTAGTTAGAATTTGTATCTAATTAAATTAAGGAACAGATTGACTAGCTTAACATATTCTAATGTTCATATGGCATTGAAAATTCTTGGGTTGTCAGCTGTGTAAATCAGCAGGAAGTCAGGCAGAGTCAGGGAGGAAATGAATATGTAGAAGTGGAAATAGCAGTGCTATTTCTAAATGCCCCTTGCTGCTTGCCTACATGGAGACGCTGGTAATTAAGGCATGATTTAAATAAGACATTAATACATTATTAAAATATGATAGTAATTAAACACATCTTATTTTCAATGTGCTTCTGCTTAGAATTTCATATCTCACCTTTTCAGTTTTAAGTAGTTGAATGCATAAAGGAAATCAGACATTTTTAGGAGTCTGGTTCTCTCCTTCCACCATGGGTTCTGGGGATCAAAGTTGGATCATTAGGCTCAGTGGCAGGGTACCATCTCATTCTCCCTAGGGTTTTACAAATTCATGATGAAATAGATTCACTGTTAATTCTCCATGGGATACTTGACTCTTTGGTAGTTTTTTAATTAAACAGTATTGCTTGGGTTCTAGTTTTTGGTATCTATGTTTCCAAAATATGATAGATACAAGATAACATTTTTCAGACCCTATTTACTTTTTGATTTGTTTTTAGGCTATCCTTCAAGGTATATTAATGGTAATGTGAACAGTTGCATATTTTGATGCAATCTTAAATTTTTCCTGATTTCAGACTGTCTTAGTTGCTGTTCTATTGCTGTGAAGAGAAGCTATAACTATGGCAACTCTTAGAAAGGAAAGCATTTAACTGGGGCTGGTTTATAATTTAAGAGGTTAAGTCCATTGTCATCATGGTGGGGAGCATGGTGACATGCAGCCAGACATAGTGCTGGAGAAGTAGCTGAGATTCCTATATCCAGATCTACAGGCAGCAGAAAGAGAAAGAGCCACTGGGCCTGACTTGGGCTTTTGAAACCTCAAGACCTGCCCCCAATTAAAACAATCCTCCAACAAGGCCACACCTCCTAATCCTTTCAAATAGTACCACTCTTTAAGCATTTAAATATATGGAGCTGGCAGCTACTCTTATTGAAACCAACACATAGGCTCTTGGGAAATAGACATTTCTTTAGTCAATGCATGATTCTTGGGGGTCTTATCCCTTAACCTCTCTTCATTTTGTTCAGTTTTCTGTCTCCTGCTTACAGTCTGAACTGATTTTATCATAATCATTCTTAGGGAGCCACTTAAAACTTATGTCTATACATCGTCCAATAATTATCAAGGAAAACTCCTTTCCCTCTTCTTGGGAGCCAGCAGGTCACATAAACACCAAATCCCATTACTACCACAGATCAGCTTCAAATCCAGTATTGAAATATGAGGAAACTCCATCAGGTGTCAACTATTCTCCTAAAGCATTTTAAATGATGAGTCTATCGTTTTAAAAATGTCACAGTTCTTTCTTGTTCTTCTTTATGAAACACCAGAAGAAATATTATTAGTCTAGTTGCCATGCTGTTCACAGAGTAGAAACACTTAATCCTTCTAGCTTGAATTTACGTGGAAATCTTTTGAGAATCATGCCACTGATTTCGACAACAATTTACAGAATCTCTGAAGATCCTCTCACTTTGGAAAACCAGGAAAGAGTCAGGTTTTTAATTTTTCACTTCAGCCCCAGAGGTTCTTCACAGGCCTACACCAGATCTCAAGAAAAATAGATTTTTTAAACATCATCTGTTAGAGAGCTTTTATCTCCTATCACTCATATCATTTCTAAACCAATTTGAATTATTTGTGTGATTCATTAAGATGCATGCATTTCCACTCTGTCCAGTTGGATTCTCTTCTTATTCCCATTAGTTAGCTCTTGACATTTCCATGAGAATTGACTCTGAAGTGAATGATTGATAGTGCTTTGTGCAACTGTTTGCAGTGAAGGTGAATTTGCTCAGCTCCACTTTTCTTGCATTTGATACTCCCAAGTCAAGGAAATAGAGAACGTTCTCCATGGAGGAATTCATTTTTCTTTAAAAGAGCAGTCTTAATGACAGAAGGCTACGGGGAAGACTGCTGTGACTTGCAGGATGTGACCTCTTTGGGGACATGGCTCTGGTGTTGTGAACTTGGTCATGGCGTTAAACTCAGCCCATCTTCCATTTTTGTACTCTGCAGGATGACATCTGTGGGGTCATCTCTTATCGTGACCCAGTGTTGCAGAACAGCTGTACACTGTGAAGATGTGTCTTTGCCAAGGCACCTTCTAATTGATTTAATAAAGAGCTGAATGCTCAATATCTAGGCAGGAGATAATAGGGAGGGAGAGGAAACAGGAGGTACAAGATAGAAGAGAGGTAATAACACATGATAAAATGTGAATTAATGTAAATGGGCTAATTTAAGTTATAAAAACAAGTTGAGCCAAGCCTAAACTAAAGGCCAAGCTTGCATAATTAATAATAAGTCTCCATGTCATTACTTGGCTGGTGGGGCAGAAAAGACTCCTCACAACCCGATGCTTCTACTCATTTTCTCATCTCGCACATCTTTTTTCACCAATTACACCCAGATGGGTGAGTTGAGAGCTTATAATTTTCCTCTACTTGGTCCTTCAAGGCTCCTTAAGAACTATTTCTCTCTACACCTGGACTTTTCATTGAATACAAATGGGCTTTACAATCTATAAATAACCCAATCAACACTGCGAGTGGCCTTCAATTATCAACAAGCTGCTGTTCTGGGGTGTTCACACTGAGCCTCCATGCTGTTGGCATCGGCAAACCTTTCCCTTTTAACTTACTCAGGATGCATATATTCTTAGTGCTATGCACTTTGAAGTTTTGAAAATAAAAAGAAGGGAAGAGAAGGAGGAAGAGGACTCTGAGAAGTAGCAGCTTCTGGCTCAGGTCCTCTGCAGGAAACACTGCCAAATGGCCTTTTATCTACTTCTTAGAATTGAGATTGCTAAGTAGACAATGAGGAAATTGTTCTCAATCTGTTATTTGTGTAAGTGTTTATGAGTGGCTTATGTACACTTTACGTTTTTCTGACTTTCAATGACTTTTAATATTATCAGAGGATGCACCCAAATTGCCTAATTCAGCTTAATTTGGAAATCATGGGAAAGATGCAATTATCTAATGGGAAAACATTATTAAGGTTTACAGGTCTCTTTAATTTTAAACTTTTTAATGAGGAGCCTCTAAATATTATGTAATTTATCTAATTCTTATCATAAATATACTAATTTCTAACAAAAATCAAAATTAGAGGTAATATACATTGCTTACAAAACTTGGGATAATTGACTCTAAGTAATTACATTTCAACCCGTATTTGGTAGGCATTTTATAGATAAAACAAAATTGAAAAAATTATGGTAATTATTCATATGCAGAAATAATATCACATTGTATCCCAAGAGGAAAAACAGCCACTGACAGTCAGTTATGCCAAAAGTCATGGCAAATTCTGGGACAAAAAAACCCCAAAATTACTTATAAGCAGTACATGCTGTCCCTGTGCACATCATCAGAAAGAGTAGACACTGGGCTTAGTGACGCAAGACACAAGCAGGCCACTGTGAACTGTCAGCCCAGTGTCACCCAAGAGTTCCTACAGTTTCCTAAGTTTATCTTAATGCAAAGGGTTGTTTAGAATAACTAAGAAAAAGTAGATCAGAATTTTAACATTTCTTAGATGCTATAAAAGGAATAAAACACAACTTTTATAAGTATTAAGGTTTTGATTTTCCTTCATATGATAATTTGTTTTAGAAATCTAAAAAAATAAAAGAGAATTGTATTTGGTTCATATCAAATATATTTTCTTATTAGTTATAAATAATATTTACTGAAGCAAAATATGAGTATAGATACCCTGGAGAGTATTGTAGCCATAGGGTGTAATTTTTGAGATCCAACTTAGGCAATGCATTAGCAGTCTAAGATTAATCCTTTAATACCCCAGTAACTGGTAGAAGAAGATTGTTCCTTGGTCCTTGTCTTTTTGAAGAATTCGGTAATGAGACACAGACAGTTCAAGAAGAAATTTAGTGAGACTAGAGTAAACTGTTCTTCAGCTTGTCAGCAGCAGGATGTTGGTGTCTGTGATGCAGATTTTTAATGTATATGAATAATGTGCAGAACATATTTGGGGGTAGAGCAAACCCTTTTCTCTCCCAATCAGAATGGACCAGATCTCCATTTTAAAGTATTTCTTCCCATGATTCCCTTGAAAAGCTCTTGATGATTATTTGGTAAAAACCACAATGCAAATTATCTCACAACAATGCCATAATCTTTAAGAGTGCACGCACTTCCTTAGTGTAAATGTGGGGAAATTAGTAAACATCCTGGGACCTTAACTCATAATATAAAGGGGTAAACCCAATTACAGCTTCAAAGATTTTTAATAAGTCTTTATACCACCCATAGACACAACCACTCAGGAAGAGCTGTATCTGTCTTCTGGTAACTCATCCGTACTTCTGGTCAACACAGGTACCACCCTATTGCATTTCAGCAGTTGTGGGCTTGATTCACACAGTACTAACCTCTCTCCCTATGGGGAAAGATAAATGAAGAAATTATTGAAGAAGCATCAAGTATTTTTTTAATAAAAAGAGAATTTTTCCTAAGAATAAAGATTTTAAGTCTTAAACACAATGTTTGCTTATATAAAAGAAACAAAACTCTCACCTAGAAAATACATATTTTTGAAATTGGACAAATATTTTGAAGTATTTTTATTAGTCAATGAAAATATGGAGCATTTTTTCCAGATGAAATGTTTTTACCTTTCTTCCCAGGAATGTCTAAGTGATAAAAGATATAAAGTTCTATTTTCTAGATGTCAGTGTTCTTCCCTTCACATAAAAAGAGAAGTAGCTCTCAAAAATGTTCTTACGGCTGTCTACTTGGATGGATCTTTTTTAGCATAAACAATTTATTTCCTATGTATTCTATAGAGCCAATATAAATTCATTATTATTGTTATTATTATTATTATTATTAGTAGTAGTAGTAAGATGTCTGTACAAAATACCCTCCAAACTTAGCAACTTGATTGTATCTTGTAGGACCTATCACGAACTTTCAGCTTGTTTAATGCAGCACTGGGCACAGGGGGAGTAAAATGTATTTTTTGTTTTTAGATATTATCCAAAGTGGGGATAACTGGATCATAAGGTAATTCAACTTTTAATTTTCTGAGGAACCAACATACTGTGTAGCATGACAGGCGCCCATCTCCTATTCCCAGTAACGGTGAACCAGAGTTTTTTGACAGCATTTATCCTTTGCTTGTTGACTCCAAGTGATTACATTTCAACCAGTATTTTTATAGATAGAACAAAATTAAGAAATACTGGTAATGATTAATATGCAGAAATAAGATCACATTGTACCCATCTGACAGGCATAATGTAATATATCCTTGTGGCTTTGATTTGGATTCAAACCAAAGCTATGAATATTTTTTGGAATTAGTCCTGAATTTTTCTGTTTTCAGGCAGTTGCAATGGTAGGTAGAATCAGTTATAGTTTAGCTATGGAATTGGTGTGTCCCCCATAGATTCTGGATCGGAAGCTCACTCACCAGTATGGCAGTGTTGGATTATGGAGCCTTCATAATTGGTGCAAATGGAGAGGGTTAGGCTAGGGGTCCTGACACGAGAGTAATGTTTTCTAAGGATGGCGCCCACCTTTCCTACATATCCATCGACCACTGTTCTCTCTCTCTCTCTCTCTCTCTCTCTCTCTCTCTCTCTCTCTCTCTCTCTCTCTCTCTCTCTCACACACACACACACACACACACACACACACACACTTCTCCAGCACTATGATGACATTCTCGGTGTAGGCATCAACAGAGCTAAGGAACTGCTAATGCAATCATCTTGAATCTTTAGAATGCCTCTTTCCTAATAAAATACACAGCTTCCGGCATGTTGCTATAGCAACACAAAAGGACTAATAGATAACATAGGTATTTAGGGAAATAAAGGAATTCTGCAACAAAGTCTGTTTACAGTGGGCATGGTTGTCTCATCTGGAAGGAAGCCTATTAATTTAACCAGTATCACAAATAAATATTGTGATTTGGAGTTCTTCTGTTTAATGTGAAAAAAAGTCACTTTTCTTTTTAAAAAAAGAGAGCTGTAGTGGGAATTAGTTTCAAGTTTCCCCCAGCATGCAAGGTAAAGGCACCTAGGTCAGAGAACATGATTCTGTCCAGTTGAAGGGCAGCTATGGGAAGGAGGAAAAGGGGGTGCTTCGTTCCTTTCCTTCCTGCTATGAACACTTAGGATACATTATTATCCCTGTTGCTTTATACCAAACCAAGGGTGCTTTTTAAATACAAGCCATAACTGCTTTTAACTACACCTTTTAATTAAATCTGGCTTATGTCTGGAAGTGATAAGTTATATCAAAGGAAAATGGCTCCTCCCATATGAAAAGGAAATTTTGGCTCCAAGTCTCAGTAAAAGGCTCCATCAAAACAGCCACATCCATCAGTGTGCCAGCCCAGAACAGACTCGCAGAGTCTCAATTCTGGCTGAATGCAAGAACCGGAAACACCTCTTCTGTGATGATTGAGCTTTGACAAGATCATTGGTTGCCGAAGCCTGTATGTTGAGTTCCCATGTAGTGTTTGTAAAGACTACATCAGAGTTCTAATTCAGGACCTAACTTTATCCTTTTAAGCATAGATTGCATTTTTAATATGAGAATATTTTTTAGTATAACAACTATAATATAATCTATCTTCATGGCTTTGACCAAAGAGTTTTCCTTATATGGGAAGCAGAAATATCAACTGAGGGCTTTAGCTACAAGTAGTCTCAACTACCCTGTTGGAGAGAAAAGATTTAGGAATCTTGCATGAGGAACTTGGGTTACTATTAATGTCCATCAGAAGACTATTAGACCAGGGGTTCTCACTAGTACATAGCACATGCATGTTATCCCAGTACTCAAGAGGCCAGGGTAGGAGGATCCTGATTTCAAGGCCAGTTTGAGCTATGTAGAGAGTCCCTGTCTCCGAATGCCAGTAGTAGAAGAAGAAGTAGAGTTGACTGGAATTAGAGTTTCTTAGTCATATGTGAAAATTTACTTTTAAAACATCCCCAAGGTCTAGGAATTGTCTCCAAGAGGTGTTGATTAATTAATCTAGAGCTGTACTCTGGGAATAAATGGATCTGTATTGACTCCTTTGACATTTTTTTCCCTGTGGATGCATATGGGTATGTAAATGCATTTGTTGTAGGTGTGTGCATGTATGAGTGTGGATATGTATGCTCACGTGAGCATATGTGGAATCCAGAGGTCCATGTAAGGAATCTTCCTCCATAGCTATTTTTGGGGAGGGAGGCACATTCTCGGGGGATTCAAGAATTGCAATGGTGCTGACTCATAGGGACAAGAACTGGTGGTCTACAACACAGCAAGGTACAGTGATTTCCTGTAAATTTTAATCACCTAAAGGAAAGGGCTTTGAAAATGTGTACCATGAAGAAATGTTAATGATACACGTAGACTTATTTCAACATTATATAATATATAAATTATTGAAAATCAAACATTGCCTCATTCTTACCTACATTTTCTTATTTTATGCACCACTTAAATTTAATTTAAAAAATTAAGGAAAGAAAAGAAATTACTTCTGCCATCAATCTAAAAAAGCAAGTAAAAAAATATTGTACTAGAATCTTCCTAAAGAAATACAATCCTTCTGAAGTCTTTATCTTAGCCTAGTAAGGGTCATGTCAGAAAATATTTACATTATTTAAGGTCTTAATTTGTTTACAGTGCCAATATAAATAATTATATGTTGCCATAGAAATTAATAGTTGAATAAATTAAATGCTTTAGAACAGATTTAGAATCATAGAAAAACTCACTAAAGAGTTGTAGGGGTATTGTGTTGTGTCATGGTAAATAATTGTCCCACCCACTGGTTTAATAAAAAGAGCTGATTGGCCAAAGGCAGGCAGGAAGTGTAGGCGGGGCTACCAGACTAAGAAAATCTCTGAGAGCAGAGTGCCAGAAGAGCACCAGAGAGAAGCTGTAGGATGCAGAGGACAACCATGCAGCTCTAAAGAAAGGTACCGAGCCACATGGCTGAACAAGAGACATGGGTTAGATAAAGGATAGAGAGCTAGCAAGTTATATGCTTGGGCCTGAGGCTAATCAGCCAAAAACTATCAAAAACATCTGTGTGTCTCTGTGGGACTTCGGGTCTGTGGGTCTGTGGGTCTGCGGGTCTGTGGGTCTGTGGGCCTAGACCTTAAGGTTAGGCCTGAAAGTCCGGGACAGAAACCTCTTACTACAAAGAGTATCCCATATACTCCAGATCTCATCTCTCCCATTGTAAACATATATCACACATTAATCATTAAAATAAAAGACCGATGCTCTTTTACTAATAGTCTATTTCATGCAAGTATGTTTTATTTTTGTGTAGGGTCTCCTGCTCCAAGAGGGAGTTAAAAAGTCCAACCATAATCTCATCTAAGCTCAACACTTCCCAGAGCCCTTGTTTCAAACAATGCTGCAAAGTGTATGAGGTACTTTGTATAATTTCCCTCACTTTCGATTTGTCTGCTATTTGGGGATGGGGTTGTGGGGAGGTAGGGAGAGGGAGAAAGTTACAGTGAGGAGCCTCTCTCATGAGATCACATCAAAGGCATTTGCTGCCCACAAGGCTCAGACCTAGGCTCAAATGTTTGGTTGGTGTCTCCACTTTCCAGTCATTCCTTCCATAATTAAACATTTTTAGAGAAATGTATCTGCACATTTCATATAAGAGCGTGAGTTTCCTTGTGGCTTTTTTGACATGTGGTGCTAGCTGTTTGTTTGTTTTGTTGATAATTTTCCTTTTCCAAACTTTCTAGTCTACTTTGTTGTTGTTTTAAAAATGACAGCTTTCTAGTTAAATTTCTTACACACACTGCCGACTTTCTCATCTATATTGGGTATTTCCTTATTTAATTCATTTGTGGGTTTGTATTCTCATCGAAGTTATGGGTAATTTTTTGAGTTAACCCCGTGAATTCCTCATCAGGTGTGTTACTCATGTCAGTATCTTTGATTCAGTAATTGGAGCGTTATGGTCTTTTAGAGGAGTCAAATTGCCTTGCTTTGTCTTGTGTGTGTGTGTGTTTCTGTATTGTGATTTGTGCATCTGTTGGCTTAGGTATTTCTCCTGGTTTTATTTGAGAATTTAATTAGTGACAAGCATACTCTTGAGGGCACAAAACTCCAGTACCACCAAGAGAGGGAATAGGATTGCCATTGAAAGCAATAACACTAAGCTGAGAAAGATCTAGAAACAGTCAGAACTATTTAAATCCCAGTTTGACACCACCAATGTCCATTAAAAAGAAAGATACTGTAATGTGCTGTGAAGCTTTCCAGGTTATTTATATTAACATAGAAATGATAATGAATAAGGTAAAGTCAAAGGTTCTGGAAAGAGAGGATGGAGAACCAGAGAGTGTAAGCAAAAGGAAGGGCAAAGACAAACAAGAGTGTAGAGGGATGAGAAAGGAAAAACAACCCACAGGATTTAAAGATGATTATCCAATAAATGAGTACTCAAAATACTAATGAAAATATATTGAACAGTAAAAGGGGAACACAAGAGACAATAAATAAATAACAACATGTTGGGACTTCCTGTGCCCTCTAATACTGCAGTCTCTCAAGTGGATATGGCCAGTGTAATTAGACATCTCTTACTTCCCCATCCCCACCCTGCCCCACCTCCACTACACACACACACACACACACACACACACACACACACACACACACACACACACACACACTATTCAGACAGAGCTCACTTAGTCTACACTAGACAATGATGCTCAGAACTTTAGTTTTTACTTTGTAAACTTCTGGGGTTTCTTTTGCACCAAGGGCTCTGCAGTCTTCAATGAGTTTGGGCTGGGGCATGTTCTCCCACCTTCATATACCATCGGGTAGCTGATATAGACAGGGGATCTGTTTGAAGTGTGTCAGGAATGGGGAAGTTAATGGCACCAAGGCCTCTGTTGGTGAACTATCTTTGTATTTCTGAAGCATTAAATACCCCATTGGAGGGGTGAAGATCCAGTCATCAAATTAATTCACTGTAGTTCTGAGTTCATAGACCTGTAACAGTCAGTCTTGAGGCACATAGATGACTCCAGAGATTTATATGACCACTACTTTCAGAGTCAAGGCAATCCTATTCCACTTACTCTCAGGTTGTAAGGCCCCCTCCCCAAGAAGTAGAGTTAGCAACAGCCCCCAACCAAGGATTCAGCTGGGCAGAGGGGGAAGGGAGGAGAAGCAGTTACTTAGCTATGTGATCAGGCCCAGCCTGATCAGGGAAAGAATTCCAAAAAGAAGATAAAGAACAAAAGAAACAGCAGGCCTGGGGGCGGGTGATAACCAGGTTGCTTGGTCAGGCCGGATGGCAACCTGGGGGCCCTCACCCCTCACCCCTCAACGGGCGATTTCATTCAAACCAGCCAATGGAAACTTTGTAACTTCGCCTTTGCCTCTGTACGCATGATTTTGCTTCCCTAACCCTATAAAAAGGCCCTAAACAGAGGGCTGGGCGCGCCAACCATCCCAAATGGCTTGGTAGCCCGCAGGTCCTGCGTTATTCAATAAAACCTCGTGCTGTTTGCAGCTGATCTGTGGCTCGGTCCTCCTTGGGTCATGGGGTCTCCTTCCGAGGAAAGGTCCATTTCGGGGGTCCCTAACCCCCGGGGGTCTTTCATTTGGGGGCTCTTCCGGGATTTGAGACCCCCACTCAGGGACCACCGACTCACTGTCAGGAGGTAAGCTGGCCAGCGTTTTGTTCATTGTCTGTGGCTGTGTCTAAACTTGTTTTCTGTGAATCTGTGTTGTTTGTAGCCGTGTTTGAACTTGTGTCCTGTGTATTTGCGCACGCGTTTGGTTTGGGGTTCGGTCGGATCCATTTGTACTTGGCGGGGGCCAGAAGGGGCTGACGAGCTCAGAACTTCTCCCTCGCAGCCCTAGAAGACGTTCTAGAGGCATTTGTAGTCCCGCCGGGCGGGACACTTGGGTCCTTCGGGACATAGAGCTCGCTTTGGAGTGGCAGTCCTTCGGAGCTCAGCCCGTATCAGAAGGATACGTGGTTTTGGTAGGAGAGGGGGGGATTCCGGACCCCCCCCAAGTCTCCGTTTGAGGTTTTGCTTTCGGTTCTACGCCGAAGCCGCGCAGCGAAATTGTCTCGTGTTTGAGTCTTGTCCTTGTCTCTGTAATATGATAACCACCCCGCCCCCGAATGTTACAGCTCCCCCCTTGGCAGCAGCGTTCGCCGAATCCCGGGGCCGAAGAAGCAGGAGGCCGGTAGTTCGCCGCGCTCTCCTCACCACCCCCTCCCTCCTCCCGCCTCTCCTCCGCTGCCCCCGCGGCGGGGCTCGCGCGCGCACATGGGAGGTCGGGTCGCATGGCTCGGGCGGGAAGAGGTTGGGCCGGCCCGCCCCTCCTGCGGCGTGACCACGCTCGCAGGTGCCGGGCACACGGGTCAGCCTAGCCGGCGCAGACCCGTCCACCTGCGCGCGTCTCCGGCCGCAGAGGTTGCGCGCTTTCGGGCGCGCGTAGGCGGAGCAAGAGATAGGGTCTGGCCAGCCACGGGCTGCCGCAAGCACACTTCTGCCATGGCGGCGCCGCGACCGGCTCCGGGACAGCTGGGAAGACCGGCCGCAGTGCGCGCGCGCACGGGCAGGACCGGGAATTAGGCTGATGGGCACTTCCGCCGTGACCAGCTCCCTCCCCCTGGGCCCCTATCGGAGGTCGCTGAGACTAGCCTGGGTCAGAGCAGCTTGGACCCGGTAGATGCTTCCAAGGCTCCTGGGGTACCTGGTAGAGCAGCTTGACTTTCCCTTGAAGTCCTCTGCCTACCGGGAGTCTCAGATCCGACAGGACCCACAGAGGCTCCTCCTCCGCCCGTTACAGGCACCCCCTGGCGCCACTGAGAGTGAGGCCCGGGGCATTGCCAGCACTCCTGTTAAACTATGTTCTCTTATCAGCCTACTTGGGAGAATCTCTTTACCCCTGAGGAAAAAGATCGGATCTTATTAGCAGCTTGGAAACTGGCCCTCAGCTCGGACGCCACCCCGACGCAGTCCCATTGGGAAGGTAGGAGACACCTGTTAACTCTGTCGCCAGGCTCTGATGCACCAATTAATCTGGCCAAGGTAAGAAAAAGAGATATAAAAGTCTGATAAATTCCCCCTCTGAGTTTTTAGTAAAGCTAGTAAAGGTCTATCAGAGACGTACACTGTTTGCTCTAGAATCGGAAGAATAGGGGGCGTTAGAAAAGGCCTTTATAGAACAGTCAGCAATAAGTATTCAAAGAAAGTTACAGAAAATGGGTGGCTTACAAGATATGGCCTTGAGACTTAGTTAGAGAGGCTAGAAAGTGTAGAGAGAGCAGGGAGAGCGAAAAAAAGTGTAGAGAGAACAGCGGAAGCAAAAATATATATAAAGAGAAAGAGAGCAGAGATTAAAAAAAAAAAAATAAAAAAAAAGAAAAAAAAAAAAAACCCGATAGATAAACGAAAGAATAGAAAAAAAAATCTTGGCTACCTTAGTTGACAGGCAAGGGAGACAGTAGAGCTTGGGCCCGCACCAGAAGCTCAGAAGAATACCAAGCTAGTGGGGACTGCCCCAAGAAAAAGAAGCCTGAGACCTGAGAGAAGTCAACAGCCGGGTGATATAGACATTTACACTGTCTTAGATTAAAAAGATGCCTTCTTCTGTCTGCGTCTCCATGAGTCCAGCCAGCCCCTGTTTGCCTTTGAGTAGACAGACCCAAAGAACGGATTCTCAGGACAGCGTACCTGGACTAGACTGCCTCAGGGCTTCAAGAACTCTCCTACCATCTTCGATGAGGCCCTGCATCAAGGTAACTAACTCCGTTGCAGTACTCATTGCTTGCAGCCTCCACCGTGGAACAGTGCCGAGAAGGGACTGAGAAACTGCTTGTTGAACTGGCCAAACTGGGACATCAGGCCTCTGCTAAGAAGGCCCAGATATGCCGACCTGAGGTGACATTCCTGACCCTTCAAGACGGTAAGAGATGGCTAACAGAGTCCAAAAAGAGAACTGTCACTCGGATGCCTCCCCCTGAGAGCCAAAAGAGCCGGAGAGAGTTCCTGAGAACTGCTAGATTCTATAGGCTCTGGATTCCGGGTTTCGCAGCCTTGGCGGCCCCTCTATGCCCCGCCTATAGATGGAAAAAAAAACAGCAAGAGACTTTTGACCAGATCAAGAGGACCTTGCTCTCGGCCTCAGCTCCAGTCCTTCCTGATGGTATTTCACTCCTGGTGAAAGACGCTTGGTAAACCTTGCAAATTTTTCCTTGGTTTAGACTTTTTGATAAAAGATAAGGTCCGCGGCCCAGGTAAGTTACGAGAGTAGCCAAGAAGTTAGGGGACTAGCCAAGATGTTAGAGATTGATTAAAAACTTTATTATACCCCAAAGTTCAGGACAGGTAGAAACCTTAAGCAAATTAACCCTGGAGACTGGCCACAGAGTTTGGGTGATGCTCCTGCCCTATACCCTTTTCTGAGCTCAATAATCCTTCTGCTAATACTTTTTAGATCTGAGAACCATCTCTGGTGTAACCCCCTTGTCTGCTAGGTTGCAGGCCCTGGCCAATGTATAACATTCTTTATAAAAGCAGCTCTCAGACCTTTACCAGCCCGAGAGAGACGAGACCCCACATCGCTACCAGGTGGGAGACCTCGTCTACGTCCAGTGACACCAGCATCGGACTTTTGAACCTCGCTAGAAGAGACCCTACCAAGTCCTTCTGACCTCATGGCGTTGCTGCTTAGATCCTGTTGACTGATGGACTGTACAAAGAACTGGTAATCCCCTCAAGCTCCGTGTGCAGCGACAGTCCCCTAGAGAAGAGCCTTCACCAATCCATTGAGCAGACATGACAGGTGATATCTGGGACTAAAGACACTTGTCCCACCATCTCCAGTAGACCTGGTGGCCTAGCCTGTACCCGGACCTGTGCCTGCTGGGGGCAAGATTAGAACCTTGGGACATACCCACCATTGACCCTGCCCATCTGCCCCCGTGTGCCCACCAGGGGATCCGAGAGCAGAAGCCCTCACAAGCGTAGTAAGGGCTTCCCATAGAGTTAATTTGCTGTCAAAAAAAGGTAGACACTAGATAAAGAGTCATCTCTAGGATTAGAGATATTCAGAAAAGAAAATGGGGGAATGTAAGGCCCCCTCCCCAAGAAGTAGAGTTAGCAACAGCCCCCAACCAAGGATTCAGCTGGGCAGAGGGGGAAGGGAGGAGAAGCAGTTACTTAGCTATGTGATCAGGCCCAGCCTGATCAGGGAAAGAATTCCAAAAAGAAGATAAAGAACAAAAGAAACAGCAGGCCTGGGGGCGGGTGATAACCAGGTTGCTTGGTCAGGCCGGATGGCAACCTGGGGGCCCTCACCCCTCACCCCTCAACGGGCGATTTCATTCAAACCAGCCAATGGAAACTTTGTAACTTCGCCTTTGCCTCTGTACGCATGATTTTGCTTCCCTAACCCTATAAAAAGGCCCTAAACAGAGGGCTGGGCGCGCCAACCATCCCAAATGGCTTGGTAGCCCGCAGGTCCTGCGTTATTCAATAAAACCTCGTGCTGTTTGCAGCTGATCTGTGGCTCGGTCCTCCTTGGGTCATGGGGTCTCCTTCCGAGGAAAGGTCCATTTCGGGGGTCCCTAACCCCCGGGGGTCTTTCAAGGTAATATATCTGTGCCTTACTGAGGGATATATAGGTTCTAGAGGTTCCTAAGAGCCTGGGGGCCAGCCTAGCCTCAGCCAGTTCAAAATGGTTATAATTGATGCCTTAAAACATGTGCTCCTAGAACTTCCTCATAGCCATGAGGGCCGCTTGAATGGGCACTTCCTCATAAGCCAACCTGAGACTGCCTGGGGCTCCTGAGATAAGATGAGAAATGCTACCACAGCAGTTTGCCAGCAAAGCAAAGCCCTTCTCCCTGGCTAGGAGGGTATTTACAATTCTTAACCTCAATAAATTTGGCTTGTTTGTTTCAACTATCCCTGAGATACTGAGCTGTTTCCTCACCTTCTCACCCCCTCTTCCAAATGGGAACTAGCTGGGGCCAAAGCAGAGGCAACTCCTTACCACCAATTATAAAGACTTACATTCCATTGCTCACATCATTGCCTGTATGAGTCTGCTGCTCAGTTCATTCTTCAGCGTATCAGCATCCTCATCCTCCATGTCTGTCCCATGGCTGTCATTTGCCTGACGTAGTTACAAGTTAACCCTAGGCTCTTTGATTTGTGATTGTTCCATGTTCCCAACTTTCCAGTGTAGCTTTGAGTTTTAATACAGCAGGTTTCCCTTGCTATGGCATCTTGCCTCAGCCCTCTGAGCCAGGAAACTCATCTTCACTGCTGACTCATACCACTGAAGGAGTCACTGTCACCCTAAAACCCCAGGTGGGTTTTCAGATTGCCGGAACTGTTGGGTTTGCTCTGGGGAAGGGGCTAGCTGGCTGGCTTACCTCCCTTTCCCCACACCAGGGAGCCATGTGGTTGAAGACCTGGGAGTACTTCATGTTTCTAAGCATTTTTTTAGATGGACTGTTATCTCCCTGTGGTGTGATTCCAGGGCTGTTCCGTTACCTCTCTGCTAAAAATAAATAAATAAATAAATAAGTAAATAAATAAATGAATGAATGAATGAATGAATGAATGAATGAATGAATAAATAAATAAATAAATAAATAAATAAATAAATAAATAAATAGATAGATGGATGGATGGATGGATGGATGGATGGATGAATGAATAAACAAACAAACAAACAAATAAATAAATAAATAAATAAATAAATAAAAATAAGTAAAAAAAAAAATGCGTCCTTCCTTGTCCCTACTCTTGTCTTCTCAGTCAACGAATTCATCACAGACAGGCAGGCTTTGATGAGTCATTCTTCCTCAGAAACACTTATCATGTTGTCTTTGAAAGAGCAGAGCCAACACCATCCGAAGAACAGGCCTCCATTCGGTGACCAGGAGCTGAACTCAAGCCCCCAAAATGTGTTGTGACAGCAGAATTTAAAACAAACATCCCAGACACAGTCAAATAGGAGACATGGCAGTAAAATTTAGCAAGAGACAGATCTGTACAGACATCCCCTATCTTGCCCAAAATCCTGTCAGCATTCTATAACCATTAGCAATTTTGAGCCCATAGCCTGACCAATAATTTCAAAAGATTATCTCACTGTATGTCCCCTTATCAATCCTAGAATGCAAACACCAAGACGTATAGCTCTCTGCTTGTTTTTTGCTGTTGTTGTTTATAAGCCCTTTGTAATCAGGGCTCAGGGCTTCCTCCTTCACTCACTGTAATTAGAGTGTGGGAAGAAGTCCTTGCCTGGGCTCAAATAAAGAAACCTTTGCATTGGAAAGTCCACTTCATGCTTTTGTTGGGGGTCTCGAGACAGGGGCACAGCACTCTTGACCTGTGAATGAATTGGAGGGGAACATGTGGTGAGAAATTCTAATATAATCTTTTATATTTTATAAAGTTTTTCAAAACATGGGAAAAAAAGGTAAACAAGCTTAAGATAATCAAGAGATTATGCCAGGTCTGGGTTCTGATAGACATGTTATGGAGAGGCTGTGGAGAACAGACTTCACTGTCAGATCTCTAGTATGTAATATTTTTGTTTTACACCATTAGGTTATTTGGTTTGGCTTGTTTGATGATGCTGGGAATGAGTTCTAGGGCATGTCCTACCAGTGATCAGTATTCACGCCACTCAGACAGTCTTGCTGCCATTTTTGAGGGTCATTTTGTTCTTCATAACTTCCAGAAATTCTGTCTTTGAGAGAAAAAGAATTCTTTCTTCTACACAAAAAAAATCTATCTTGGTTTATGGAACAGAATAAAGAGTCTCTCTCTCCCTCTTTCTTCCTTCCTCCTTCCTTCCTTCCTTCCTTCCTTCCTTCCTTCCTTCCTTCCTTCCTTCCTTCCTTCCTTCCTTCCTTCCTTCCTTCCTTTCTTTCTTTCTTTCTTTCTTTCTTTCTTCCTTTCTTTGTTTTTTAATTGTTCTTATTTTATTTAAAAGTATTTTTTCACTTTACATTCTAACCACAGTTTCTTCTCCCTGTCTTCGTCACAGCCCCAACCACTTCTCAGAGATGGTAAGGCTTCCCATGGGGAGTCAACAAAGTCTGGCATATGAAGTTGAGGCAGAGTCAAGACCCCCACCTCCCCTGAGGTTGAGCAAGGCATCTTACCGTAGATAATGGGTTCCAAAAAGTCAGTTCATGACTAGGGATAAATCCTGGTGCCTCTGCCATGGGCCCCAAAAACTGACCAAGTCACACAACTGCCACTCACATTTAAAGGGCCTGGTCCCGTGCAGGTTCCCAAGCTATCTATCCAGATTCCCTGAGCTCCAACTAGAGAATCTTTCCTTTTTTGTTTGATGAGATACCTGGAAGTGAGGAGGAGGGGATGGAAAAAATGGTGAACTTACTGCTATCTCTGGCTAAATAGTCCCTCTCATTGTTCCTGCTGCCTCCCCAGATATTTTGGTTATAATTTCACCTTCAAAACAAATGATGGATGGACAAAGGGGAAAATGTTATCTACACACTGTTAGAACAGATTTTTCCAGTGTTCTCAGAAATCCATTCCAGGTGTATAGTGCTTTGAAAACTGTTTCAGTGTCCTGAAGGACACTACTACAAATGTCGTCATTGCCACTATATGTCTTAATGTGTAAAGGGTATGAAAGAACTCAGAGAACCCCAAATTCCAAGTCTACCAGGCAGGGCACAACTGGCTTCCCCAGTCTTTGTAGACAAGTGAAATAATATTTTTTTTTTCCATTTCCCCCACCAACTCACGGCAACTTTGAGTCAGTGACTCTGGAGTTGTAGATCTTCAAGAATGAGAGGTCAACACGGCTATCACATCCTTCAAATCTTGTGGATGTCATCTGTCTATTAGCAAATGCATAGGGCAACTGATTCCATGGCTATCCTGTCCTTCAAATCTGTGAATATCTATCTACTAGCAATTGCATACACAGAGACAAAGTCAAAATGAAGACTTCTATGCTGCCGGCCAGTGTTGGGCCAGCGATGTGTTTCTAGATTCATGATCTCCCTACAATGATCTTTTTGTCACAGAGATTTCTCCAGTGTTTGTATCACTGAAGTCAAGTGTCAGATCACATCCTCCCAGGCCATGTTCTCATCTGTAGCAAACTCTCTCAGAAAGAAGAGAGAGCAGATTAAATATTTTAAGTAAGTGTGGCTGAACAACTGAAGAAAACAGAAAAACTTCGACAAGGCACCCGATCAATTTTTCATTGAATGCTAATTCACATTTTAAAAAGGGATGTTTGATTTTGCAGAGAAGGTTTGGATAATTCATTGGTTCTTAGGCTGCAGCCATTTTTGTTACTGTTGACAGAAATAAAACCAAAACCATCCTTAAGAAATTGTTGGAATGTTCACATCCAATGTGATGGCCAACCTGTTCAGTAAGACTTCTGCTGATTTTTCTTGCCAAAGATTTCTAAATATTTTGAACATGCTTTATCTTCAGAATGGCTGTGTCTGCAGTGGGGAATGTTTCCAGGCAGCCAGATCTAGGGAAGAACTGACTATCTGAGTAATGTAGTGTCTTCTAAAATATGAAGCTGACAGGAACAATGTTAGCTTCAGGATAATTTAATGTGCTGTGGGGACATCGAGAGGGACCACATCCATTCAGCCCATGTCAGGCCCCTCTTGCTTCTCACCATTGTCAGCATCTAAGTTTGCAACTAAAGTCTTTTTGCATTTCCAGTTTAATGTAATTCTGAGGGAAGCATGCAAATATTTCCATCGTTAATTGAAATTTCTGTCGAAAACTCATCATCCCATCCTTGACTCCAGACCATCTTTGAATTGCAAATTTCTGTTCTGAGAGTCTGGAGAGATGCTTTGGTGGTTAAAAATACTAACTCCTCTTCCAGAGGATGAGGGGTGATGACAAAGGACTTGGAGTGCAAAATACACCAGGTAGAACCTGATACAGGAATGTATTTAAGCCGTTGCTGTGGTTTTAAATACTGTTCCCAACTCTTAAGACACCATCTATATTAAGAACTGTGTTGTATTCTTTCTCCTTCAGTTTGTCTAGAGGGTATCAACAACTTCGGCCAGTTTGACAGGCAGCTGTCCTGTGAGTCCCCTCCATTTCTCAGATCCATCCTCTCAGTGGATCTATTATCAGACTGAAAGATGAAGTCACCAAAAGTCATTAGCAGGTGACCCAATGAAGAGGCTTCCATACACCCACCCATCTGGGGTGGTCATTCCAGATCAGTACTTCTCAACTTGTGGGTCACCACCCCTAAGGAGGTCATATATTAGATATTCTGCATATCAGATATTTATATTAGGATTCGTAACAGTAGCAAAATTACAAAGATGAAGTCCTAAAGATATAATTTTATGGCTGGGGGGGGGCACCATATCGTGAGGAACTGTATTAAAGGTTCACAGCTTTAGGAAGGTGGAGAATCACTGTTCTAGATGAAGATGTGAGGACCTTCTAAGAAGTGGACCTTCTAGACTATTCCAGAATCTAGACATTTTCAGAGGGCCCATAGGTGCATGTACTCCATTTTATTGATCGAATCACTTCTTGGCAATTTCATGAAAGTACTTAACGCCATCTGATTGCTCTCACTTGTGGCGAGATGCTCTCCTTCCCAGCCCTGCCATGCCTCACATCCTTCCCACAAGCACTATTCCTACATTGTGTCTTTTGTTAGGTGAGCTCCTGGATGTGGTGAGAGAATGAAAGTCATTTCAGAGGAGCACAGAACACAGTGAAGCAGATGCTTTGTGTTACAGTTTTGAGGGCGGTGTGTTCACCAGAAATAACAAGCCAGCTTAATGATATAGCCCATTGCTGACTGTGTTTAATTTTGTGTAGGTGCATTTATAGCCTAAATGTATTTTTTCATAGTTTTCTCTCAGAATTGCACTTAGAACTTAGTCACTTTAGCCAGGTAGTGGTGTTACTCATATTTAATACAGGCACTTGGGAAGCAGATGTGAGGGTTTTGAGCATATTTTGGTGAGGTTTGCATTATACCCTGATGTGGGAATGTCGTTTTGTATGCTGTGAATATAAATCTTTAAATAAAGGAGCTGTTTTGGCCCATGACAGTCACCATAGAAGAAGTAGGTGGGGAATCAGAAGAGGTAGGAAAGGAAGGGCAGAGTCAGAGCAGACTGAGCCAGCTGCCCAAGAAGCATGTAAGAAACACAGGTGATCCATGGGACATGAGGCAGACAGATTAATGAGAATGGGTTGAGTTAAGATATAAGAGCAAGCTAGCAATGTGCCTGAGCCATAGGCCAAACGGCATGAACTTAATATAAGCATCTGAATAATTTTTTGGGCCTGAGTAGCAGCCGGTGGCTAAGGGATCTGGGGCTGATTGCAGGTCTGTGGGTTTGGACCTCTGGCTGCCTGGGACCAAGAAACCTTATTACTACAATACCCAGTTATCTGGCTGCGGATTTCTTTGGATACAGGACCAGGGAAACACAGCAGAAGGCAGCGGCAAACAGCAGGAGACTCTTACAGCTATTTCTATGTAGAAAAGAGCTTTACTGTAGATGATTATGATTAACAGAGGGGTTATGGTTATAGTGGCAGAGGAAGAAAGAAGAGGAAGAGGAGGACAGAAGAAAGGAAGGAAGAAAAAGAGAGAGAAACGAGAACTCCCAAGAGAAGACAAAAGGCCGAGAGAGACATGGAGACCTCCTTGCTTTAAAGGAAGTCTGACATAACGTCAAAGCCTAGGGGAAGGCGTGGCTTCACATCAGAGCCTGGGGAGGACATGACTCTTAGGGATTAATGGCAGAGGCAGTCGGATCTCTGAGTATGAGGACAGTCTGGTCCAAAGAGTGAGGTCCAATACACCGAGAAACCACGTCTTAAAGAAAGTTTTGTCATGACTCAATCATAGCTCATTTTTCCTTCACTGCTATATAGTATTCCATTGTGTAAATACATCTTGATTGGTCCATGCATCCTGCTGTCAGATAACACTTGTTTATTTCTAGTTTAGGGACTATTGCAGACAGCGCTGTTAGGAGCATTCTTCTCTTGATTTCTGATGTACATATTTACAAATATAATACCTAGAATTGGAATGAAAGTGTTTCCAAACTAGTTATCACAATTCATATCGAAGGAGAGTTTTGTATGGGCATCCTCTTGCTTGGAGGTTTGGAGAACAAACATGGTCAAGTCCTATCCAGAAGTCTTTCCCCGAACCCATATTTAGGGAGTTTTTGGATGTTTTCTATCATGATTTAGTATTTAAATCAAAGTCATTTATTCTGTTTATAAGACACTGAATTTGATGAGCAAAATTACAAGCTTTCAAATGAAGCTATCCACAAAATGGCATCCCCTGTGGTGTGTTAGTAAGAAAATAGTAGAGCTTTGAAAATTAAAGAAGACATTAATAAGAGTATTAAAGCCCCATCTGCTTTCCATTTTCCTCCTATTCTCCGGTCAGAATAACTTCTTCTAAAGCATTTATTCCCTTGTCCCTTAATTCTGACTAAGTCATCACTGTTCAAGTCTTTCCCCTTTCAACCATGATCTCAAAGAGGTAACAGATTTCTAGCAAGATGTACAAGTGTCAACATGATGTATGCCTTCCTTTGTTTGCCCAGGTATTTAATTCCTGTTAACACTCACCTGGCTACCTGCAATGCTGTGCCACTGGGCACCAGCTGTTCTTTCTCCTTGTTTAAAACTCCTACTCACTCTTTGCATCTCAAACCAAGCATCATTTCTTCACAAAAGACCTTTTATAAACCAACTCTCTTTGTTAAATTCTCAACGGATGTTTTCTTTACTGCTTTCCTAGGTTTGGGTCAATTTTAAAGAAGGAGAAAGGGCAGTTGAAATCACAGACTAGAGTACAGGTTGATGACCAAGAGTAACAGTGTAAACTTTGAATTTAGCACATTGACGCAGTAAAGTCGTAAATGAACCTGCTATCAGGTGTGATAAGAGTTTGGTAAATATGCCCGTCTAAAAGAGCAGATTGCCTGCTCCACTGGCCTGTTTGGAAAAACTGCAAAGAGGAAGAGGAGGTGCTTGAAATCTACAATGAGCACTCACTCAGTGCTGGCTGCTCACCAGCTCGCCTGTTTGCCCTATGCTTGTTCTCTTAAGTTGTGGGCTAATGTCTTTTAATGTTTCTGAGGATATTTTAAGCACACTAAAAAGGAAAAAAAAAGGCCTCTGGGGTCTCTGCAGCATGACTTCCCATGTGTGCTCTGTTGCTCTGCTCACCCACCTGCTTGCTCTCCTCTTTGGAGGTTGTTGAAATCCATGAAGCTCAGCGAAGGGAATGTCTGTTAGAAAGATGATGGAGATGGCTCACCCTGGGTCCTAAGGAAATTCCAGCAGAAAGCATTGGTAAGGACAATGAAGCTTTCTGTAGTTAGGAAAGTGCACCGGGGCTGACCAGAACTTCTGGTCATGGAAAAAAAAAAAAAAAGATAGGCTTCAGGAAACTGTGACCGTTACAAGTATAAGACTGGAAGCTGTGGTGATATAGTATATATTTAATAAAATAGTCTGGATTATAGGGAGACAAAGCCATCTCTCCAGCCTTTTTTGTTTTTGTTTTTTATCAAAAACAGATTTTGGGTGTAACAGTCCTGGCTGTCCTGAAACTTGCTTTGTAGACCAATCCAGCCTTGAACTCACAGAGACCTCCTTACTCTGCTTCTCAAGTGCCGGAACTAACAGCATGTGCTACCATTGCTTGACTGCTTGCTGCTACAGAATTCCTGAATCTGCCTTCTTCTGCCTTAAATATCTTCCTCACCCAGCTGTTGCACTTCGGGATCAACTCTGAATCATAATCCTAGAGTTAGGATTAAAGATGTGAGCTACTACTGCTTGGCTGTTAGGCCTTGAACTCACAGAAATATAGAAAGATCTCTGTCTCCTGAATGATGACATCAAAGGCATAGGTAACCACTCTCTGACCTTGACTGTGGGTGATCCTGTTCTCCGATATCCCAGGCTGATTTTATTAAATATACAATATATTACCAAAGGAAGCTAGAAAAATATGCCATTAGAAGAACCTATTTGATACAGTAATTGTCAATAGGATAGATGAGAAGATAAGGATGGAGATGACTTGGATAGTGTGTTGGTTTGGATGAGCAATGTCCCCCATTGGCTCAGTGGCCCCAGTGGGGGGAACTACTTGTGGCATCATTATGGATTTCTAGAAGGTACAGCCTTGCTGGAGGAAGCTCATCGATAAGGGTAGGTTTTGAGAGTTCAAAGCCTGCTCACTTCCAGTTTGCTGTTTCCTGTTTGCAGTTGAAGATGTGACCTCCCAGCTCCCTGCTCTGTCTGCTGCAGTGCCTCCTCCACAATTATGAATTTTCCCTATGGATTCTAAGCCAAAATAAATACTTTCTTCTATATTTTGCCTTTGGCCATGGGGTTTTATCACAACATCAGAAAAGTGATTAATACAAAAAGTAAAAAAAAAAAAAAATTAAACTTTCATTTAAAAAAAAATAGTTAAATGAATGGAATCACAGTGAGGCTTGCTACAAAATTCACAGGTCCTAGGTCAAATTCTTGATGATATGAAATAAAACTTGTACTGACTAGTATAGTGAATCAATTTGACACAAGCTAGACTCATCGGAGGAAGGAGCTTCAGTTGAGGAAATGCCTTCATGAGATCCAGCTGTAAGATATCTTCTCAATTAGTGATCAGTGAGGGAAGGCCCAGACCAAGGTAGGTGGTGTCATCCCTGGGATGATGGTCCTGGGTTCTGTAAGAAAGCAACCTGAGCAAGTCAGTAATCAGCACCCCTCCATTGACTCTGCATCGGCTCCTGCCCTATTTCAGTTCCTGTCCTGACTTCCTTCCATGGAGAACAGCAATGCTGAAGTGTAAGTCAAATAAACCCTGTTTTCCTCACCTTGCTTTTTGGTCGTGGTGTTTGCTTATAAAAATAGAAGCCTTTATTAAGACAACTGTTGAGTTCATTTTTCTGAAAGCAAAAAAAAAAAAAAAAAATCAGGAATTGAACTAAAGAGTAAAACTTCTTTAAAATCTTTTCACTTGGGGAATTTAAGGATAACAGAGATAAATGAGAAAGAACATAAACTTCACATGGTTAAAAATACCGCTGCTATAAATTGATATGGTATTGGAACAGAATCCCTGTAGTGGTACAGTGAGTCAATTGAATACTAGAGTTTTCCTACTTACATTGTAGTGATTTATTGTCTCATTATAATTTAGTCTCTTGAAATAAATGCCTCAGATTTGTCCAAATTTTGAAAGTGATGATGATTGTTCTTTAAAAAAATAAAGACTGCCAGTTGACTGTTTTATACTTTGACGGTCCTCCTATCTCATCAATTAAAGCCCTGTTTTCTTCCTTCTCACGGCCACCTTTCTAGTTTCCTGGCTAGTAGCCATGTTTACTCCCACCTAAGTATACATATTTAAAAATTAGAAGACAGCATCCACGTATGGGAGAAAGCATGTGCTGTTTGCGTTTCTAACCATGGGTTGGCTCATTTAAGATTGTATTTTTCATTTCTACAGATTTCCCCACAGATTTCATGCTTTCGTTACCCATTTGCCTGAGGACAGGCATCTAGGCTGTCTGCTGTTGCCTTGCTACTATAAAAAGAGAAACAGTGAACGCCGATGTGCAAGAGTCTCTGTGGTAAGATTTAGAGTCTTTTGGGTGCATGCCCAGGAGTGCCATAGCTGAGTCCTATGGTAGTCTTATTTTTAAGTTTGTTTTTGAGAAGCCTCTACACTGATTTCTATAGTGGTTGTACCAGTTGATAGTTCTACTAATAGTAAGTAGGGTTTTCTTTCCCTCACAAACTCATTTGCTATCATTTGATTTCTTGATGATAGCCTTTTTGACTGGGGTGAGATGGAATCAAAGTAGTTTTAGTCTGCATTCCTTTAATAAGGATGATAAATTCCTCTACCAAAATATTTATTGGGCATTTGCTTTTAGAACTATCTGTTTATTTCATTGGCCCACTTATTGATTGGCAGTCTTAATTGGCATCTTCGTGTTTGACTTTTCTTGATGTGAACCTCCTGCCTGTGGTTTGTTCAGCAAAGATATTCTCTGACTCTTTGGCTGTATGTCCATGCTTTTAATAGTTTCTGCTATTGTACAGAAGACTTTTAATTTCAAATAATCCCATTTGTCCGTGCTTAGAGCTATTTTCTGTGCTGTTAGAATCCTTCTCAGAAATTCCTTGCCTATCCTAAAAGGCTTTTTTTTCCTCTGTAGACTTCCCTGTGACATGAATCTGCTTATCACCCTGAAGCTCTTCTGTGTACTTCCCCTGTGCCCACATCTATCTGTGGCACACACACCACAGCCATGATGAATGCCAAGTCTCCCTGTCTTGTCTGATCACTATCCCATGAAGCACAAGTTGAAAGGTAAAAGGAAGATGCTGATCATGGAGCATTAGACTGAACACAGAAACCTGTGGGATAAGTACAGGTCAGAGGACAATGACGCCTTCTCTAAGCGTGAGAAAAAAATAAGCTCATCTGAAGCAACCGTAAACACTGGGACCCGAGGAAGTGCTGCGACTATAAGCCGTGTTACCTTTCTTGTTGCTCTGACAAAACAGCCAAACAAAAGCAACTAAAGGGAAGAAAGGTCTGCTAGGACTCACAGTTCAAGGAATACAGTCTGGTACTTGGAAACTTGGTGATGGGACCAGCGTCTGTCCCTGAGGGCAAGAGGCCATTTGTGCAAATCCTTGTGGAGGAAGGGCATGCCAGTGCTCATGTGCTCTTCTGACTTTCCACTGTTTATTCTCAGTCTGGGACTAGCATGAGACATGGCACTATTCACATTCGGGGTGGGTTTGCTCTTCTCTCGGTTGTGTGTGGGAATGCCATCTTTTGAGATGCACATCCAGCCTGCATCTCCTAGATCATGCCAAATAAAATTAAGTTGTTGATGAAGGTCAACCATCATAGGAGCTCTTGGATATTTAGTTTGAAAATCCAGAGATAGAGAGGTCATTTTCCTCATCACCTGCATTGGGAGGTAAATGCGGAACAAGCCAGTGTTTGAGCAGCAGACCGCTTCAGTGAAGATTCGCTGGGCAGATACAGGCATCTGTGAACGAGGCTTTCTAGTCTGTTCTAATTTTGCTTTTTATTGTCTTCCTTGAGTTCTATTTTCCACTTCACCCTTTTCCCCATTGTCTTTATGTTCCACTGCTGCAGTGTGGATGTCAAGTGGACCCTCAAAGTCAACAGACTAAATAAAAGTTTGGTACCCAGTGTGATGCTATTGGGATGTTGTGATACATTAGAAGGCAGGTCCTAGTGGGAGAAAGTTGGGTCACTGAATTATTCCTTGAAGAGATTGGGTGATCACAGTCCTTTTTCTTTTCCCTTCCAGGACATAAGGAAAATGGCTTTGCTGGACCACACTCTACCACCATGATATATATGCTGCCTTGCTTTGAGTTTTAACTCTGGGCTCAAATAATTATGGACGGAAAATTTCAAAGTATGACCCCAAATAAATTCTTTCTGTTTATATCTTAATTACCTCAAACATTTTGCTTTAGTGAAAGAAACCTGAGTGACACACTCAGGAATTTTATATTTCTAATATAGTTGATGCAACTTAATGCATATAGTTTCTGTGGGTGGTACCTGGTTCTCAATGCTCTCCATCTCCAGATGTCTCCCGAGTTAGTGTCTCTTAGAAAGTAACACAATGCTGCAAGAAGCCCCAGGCTTATGTATAGAGAATTCATGTGTACATTTCTAGCCTCAATTCGGTGTTTCAGTCATTCCAGCCCAGGTACTGTACCTGTAAGTGCAATGCCCACAGCAGCGTGTCACCAGCCCGGAGCCTTCAACGGTCACACTCAGTGAACTTCCATGTGAAGTTCCAGACACCATGAAGAAGTGTCAGTTCATCCCCACTGTGTCACTTTGGGATTCTTAGATCCCAAAAATGAAGCGTAATGAAATGAGTGTTCTGTGCTACTAAGTTTTAAGTTAGTTTTAACCAACATGATCTCTCTTTTCAATACAAGTTGAGGCAAAATTGGAATTTCTTTCTCTTTTTCTTCTCAAGTTACTAGAATATATTGGGATTTTAAAGGCTTTCATCAGATTCTGGGAGTAACAAAAAAATAAAATAATATTAATGATGTAGAAAGTACATGTTGTGTATGGCTTTTCCTAGGATGGTCTGAACAAATACCCGTTCATACCAAACAACACACTGATGACTGGTCAAAACAATGATTCTTCTTGGTAATTCTTCTTGGTAAACTAATGAGCTCTGGGTAGTTATTTACAGGAATGTGGGTGAGAGGTTACTTACATGAGCATTGGTGATTCAACAGATAGATCACCAAAACATCCCATCCCACCGTGGGCAAAGACCTTATGGAGACTGCATGGAGGGATTCTGCCTCTGGCTCCCTTCCCATGTCCTGTGTACTCCAACACCTGCCAATTTGTATGTGGGGTGTGTGTGTGTGTGGCAGAGAAAGTAATGGATGGCATTCAGGCTGAGGGTCCTGTGACTCTCCCTCCCCAAAATTTTACAGGGTTTTTGATAGCACTATAACAATTGCCAAAGACCCAGCTTTTACTATGTCATTTTCAAGGTTGTCTCTGTCCCCATGATGGTGATCAAACAGTCACATAATGCCTGGAAGATAAGCCTTTTCTACGATGGCATAGGAAATTTTACGTTTACAAGTGTTAGATTTCCTTTTTATAAATTATGTATTCTTTCACATTTTTATATCTAGATTTCTTTGGTTAAGATACCCCTCACAAGTTCTTCTACTTTTTTGCATGATTTTTGTGTGTGTGTGTATCTCTGTGTGTAGATGGGAGGAAGAGAGAGAGAGAGAGAGAGAGAGAGAGAGAGAGAGAGAGAGAGAATTTATTTGAGGTTGTCTGTGTTCTGCATAGGCATAGGTTGGAGCATGATCAGTGTGCCTATGACTTTGCCACTCTAGGATGTGACACGCCCTGAAACTTAACTGCCTATATCTCCCTAAGGAAGGATGGAGGTCCATGGGGAAATGTTGATGGCCCCTCTCTTTCAGGTCTTGCTGTTACAAACTCATTACAAACAGCATGCGGTGTCCAGAGGACTGCGTTTTACAGCACTCATTCCTATATTCCAGGTCCCACATCCTCTCTGCCTCCTCTTCTACCATGTTCCCTGAGCCCTCAAGGAATGATGTAGCTATTTGCTTTAGGACTGAACACATTCTGCAGTAGACTTTCAGCACACTGACAAGCTGAGTCTCCATATTAACTGGTTCCCACTGAAAATGGAAGTTTCTCTGAGGAAGACGGAGAACAGACTGATCTATGGGTAAAAGTATTTATATGGCAGTTTAATATTGTGTCCATTTGGCAAAGTGACAGGATTAAGTTCCTCTTTGGGGATTTTCAACAGATTTACAGCACTGGACGTGAGTTCCTCCTATGGAATAAATCTAAAACCCATTCAGAAAGCAGTTGATTACCCCCATAACATCCATGACACTATTGCATCAATGGGCACATCTCGCCTGAGAATATGGTGCTGTAATTTGCAGGGTTCACAGGCTAGCAAGAATGCTGATGACTTTCCTCCCTCAACAGCCTACACAGACTCTTCTGCCATCATGAAAGCTAGCCCACAGGAAGGAAGCTCCTAGTTCAGTTCTACGTTGCTTTCTCCTATGTGCTACAACTGATGTATGTGTTGCCCTCAGTGACAGTGCCTTCCTTACCATCTGTTTGTGATGGGCAAGCAAGAGGATGGCAAGAGTTGGTGTTGTTTCATGGGCCTCTGCGGCCTCTCTGTTCAATGACTCATAAAGAGTCATCTTACACCTACCACTGAGATTTTTTTTTGAACTATAGCTTCCAGTAGCAGCATTAATCAGCAATATTGGAAATCTCCCTTCAATTTCTCTTTTTTATTATACTTTTCCAGCTTAGTAAATAGGCATATATATGGCTTTTTCACATACCTTTCATTTTGGTGGATTCTCTTTCCCCATCTTCTACCCATCACCATCATTCCTAATAAATCTGTCCACTCCCAGTGCCTACATCCTCTACTTTTACATCATTACATCATCTTAGTTCTATTATACACCCTCCCTTAGAGAATCTCCCTCCATGCCTTTCTGGCCTCTTTCTAGTGTCCTAGACTTCTAATATGCATATATATTCTTAAACTTTTTTTTTCCATAGATCTTCATAGAGCTCTTCTTAGGTTTTTTTATGCATGAGTTGTTAATGCTAGTGTACCTGTATGCTGGGGGGGGGGGTCAATGTACACGATGGTACACATGTAGCAGTCAGAGAACAATTTTGTGGGGTTTGTTTCTTCTTTCCATCCATGTTTGATTTCTGGGTTATTGAACCAGATCACTATGCTGTGTGACAAGAGCTTCCACCTGAACCATCCTGCCACCTTTTTGTAGAATATCATTTTGTAAAGTGTGTTACAATTGTTTATGCCATGGAACATTTGCTTTAATGATACAAAGATGTGTTACATTTTTTACGTTGCATTTGTTTAACTCTGTGCACAGAGTTAATACCTAATAGTCCAATAAAAAGCTGAATGGCCAATAGTGAGGCAGGAGAAAGGATGAGTGGGCTGCTAGGCAGAGAGAAGAGATAGAAGGAGGAATCTTGGAGAAGGAGGGGAAAAAAGAGGAGGATGCTAGGGGCCACACAGCCACACAGTCACGCAGCCAGACACACAACCACACAGCCAGCCACACAGCCAGCCACAGAGTAAGAAATAGTTAAAGGTAAAAGCCCAGAGGCATAAGGTTGGTGAGATAATTTAAGAAAGCTGGCAAGAAACAAGCCAAGCTAAAGCCAGGCATTTATAATTAAGAAGAAGTATTTATGTGTGGCTTATTTGGGAGCTGGGTGGTGGGCCCCCAAAAGAGAAGAGAGCAAAACCAAACAATAACATTTTGACATTCCAACATGGGGCTAGAGTAAAAGAAAATCCAACAACACCATCCCCTAACCACGTTTGTATTTCTTGTTCCACAAAGAATTTCTTTGTCCACATACTGAGCCTTCCAGGGAAAGCAGTATAAACACATAGTTCCAGATGATCAATGAGACAGACGGTTCATCATAATACATAAAAAAGCTACCCATCTAAAGACAAAAATTCTCCCACCAACCATTTCTTAGAGAGGGTGGATGATACCCCATCCAACAAAGGCAGTGATGCTGAGTCTTAAAGGATGGCATGTGACTGCTAAATACCTGAAAATCAACAAAAATTGTGAAGAAGTGAAGTGCCAGAAAAACAACAAAATGACCAGTGGCCAGAGGTGAGGCTGTGTAAGAGAGCCAGCAGTGTAGAGCTGGGCCCTCTGCCTGGGCCTTTAAAGGCGACGAATGAGATATGATCCAAAGGAAGGATGCCTCCAATGGTCAGACAGCATGAGCACTCTCCTTCAGCACACAAAACACATTTATTTTCGTCTAAAACTTTACTCTTCAAATTTTAATGCCAGAGAAATAAGTCTTTAGTCAAAATCTGCTTGATTCTTTTTCATTTCAATGTTTAATTACACAGCTATTTTTAAGTTAAGTCCTTTTAATTGAGTATTAAAAATACCTGTAATGAAGGCTTTGAAACCCCTGATAAATTTCACCAAATTCCCCTTCCCATTTATCCTTTTTTTGCATATGATTTGAAAAAAAAATCAAAGCGATTTTATAAACTTGAAAGGCCATTTCACTTAAAAGTGTTAATAGGGCTTACAATTATAGCCGTAAAAAGCCACTCGACACCTTCAAAGAGAAACAGCAATTAAAGACATTCAATTTTAGAAAAATTCACATTATTACTCCAAAAAGTAGAAGTTATATGTTTCACAGGCATCTCTAGTGTCTCTGGTGACATAGGATGGGGCAAGAATGGACGGCCAACAGAATTTATGCTAACAGAGAAAGTCAACCGCAATCTTAAAAACTCGATGCAGAAAAGCCGACCCCCCAAAATGCTCTTAATCCAAGCCAATGTAGGATCCATCTCTCCCCAAACATCTAAATACAGAATGAATTCAATGTTCTACTTGAAAACATCTACTGTTACTAGAAACAAGGGTTCCCTCTGTGATCTTTCTGCTGGCGAAGACTTCCTGTTGGTCCAGCAAGAAATTCCTCCCTCCCTGGTAACTGGCACCTTCTGCAGCTAAATGGCTGGCACTGCCACGCTGGAAATAAAACACAAATGGTTTGTGCCAAGATTTTGTTTTCATAAGGCTTAACTGCACTTTCTGTTATGCAAATCTATTCTATGATGACACCTGTCTCTGATGGCCTATGAGATCCAAGCCTTGTCCCATGTGTACTGTCATAGGCTTCAAAGGATGAGGGCTTTCTGACCCCATTAATGTACTCATTTGGGGAAACCTGGTGGATACAACCAATAGCTCCTTAAGCAACCCACTTAAGCAAACTTAATGATATCTGTGGTAGACAGCATCCCCTTCTGTGCTGACATCCATCTGCACAGTGACTTGGTAGCTGTCAAGATATAGAGTGCAATTCTCTCAGAGAATTGCAATCAAGGTTCACACTGGCTTCATCTAGCAGAATGCCATGGAGGCAGCATGTGCAAGTTCCATTTCTTGTTCTCAGAGGGCTCTGCGGGCATCCGCTCACTCTCACTGGGAACCCGGCACTGCTGTGAAGCCAAGGCCAGGCTAGCCTTCTGTGGAGACAGAGAATAAATGAAGAGTAGCTACTGTTGCTGAGCCCACCTCAGACCCACCAGATCCAGGAAATCTGCCCACTGAGTGTACAGGCAAGAAAGGGCAAGTTTAGACAACAGACCAGTCTGCCTCAGGACAGAGCAAACAAGCAATCGAACCAGAACCTTTCAAATAAGACCTTATGTGTTTTGATTCAGAAAAAAACCCAATGCAACATTGATCATAGCTTGTTAACTAATCTGAGATACCTGTGCTTCCTCACAGAAATATGAACAGGCAAGTCTTTTGTACATGTAACATTTCTGTCTTCTTGTCATATACAAAATATGTCTTTGGGCAAAGCCAGAAAGATAAAACGTTCTAATAGTCTGATACTAAAGACACTACTTGAGCTAAAATTATTTGGTGTTTCCCAGTTGTGCTGGTTGTTCAGGAAACTGTGTCTCACCTATTTGCAGAATGCCGCTCTGGCAAGTCCCCTTGTGTCCATACGGAGAACAGAATGAAAAGGGAAATTTGCCTACATGCATGTTTTGTATTATGATAGGTACCGTAGCTGGGAAGTTCAGTTATTTGAGTAACACCACGACGTGGGCCATTAGCATGGAACACAAAAATTTCTCTGGAAATGGAAATGAGCTCAAGTTCTCAGGGAAGGAAAATCACAAACAGCAAAATGAATACTTTATTGGAAATCAGATTCAACTAATAGAAGTAAAATGTATTAATAAGATGAGGATTGGAAGGAAATGCCTTAGTGAAGGAGGTGACCCAGTGGATAAAGTGCTTGCTGTATACTTGTGAGGACCCTAAGTCAGTCCTCAGAACACACACACAAAGCCAGGCATGGAAGAGCTCATCTGGAATCCCAGCACTGGGGATGCAAAGGCAGGAAGATGTGGGGCTTTGGCCATTCAATCTACCCAGTTAGTTACCTCCAGTTTCAGTGAGAGACCTTGATCCAAAAATATAGTGGAGGTCATAGAGGAAGGCATCTGATGTTACTTCAAACTCTGGCCTCTGTGAGTGCATGCACGTGTGTACACACACACACACACACACAGAGGATGATAAAAACCCATACACTGTATATGCACATGTATACCACACACATAGGCACAGATACAGAATTCATACACATGCATGAATATATTCACAAATATGCCCATACATGTACGGGGGGGGGAATATTTAGACTCTGCTTCCTCTGGGTGAGCCAACCACAGCATTGAATGCACTCCTGCACCTCACACATATACAATTCACTATGCAAGGAAATGTTCATTGTGACTGAGCAGAAGGAATCTCTCAGGAACTTCTATACCTCCTTATAGAATCCAAAGAGAGTGAACGGTATTTACCTACTGTTTTTCTCTCAGAGAGTGGACAATAGAATGATAAAAAATCTACATGAACTAGTAAGAACTATCCATCATTTGCACTTAAATCCCATAGTATCATATGCAACTATTGTGGAATTTTAACATTTTCTTTTATATTTCCTCACTAAGAAAATGCCTGTGTTTGTATCTTTTCCTAGCTGAGTTAGTTCTGCTGAGAATTCTGGGGTGCCAGTCTTGCTCCACATTGTCTTGGCTATGCATGGTCAGCCTCTAGCCTTTGTTCATGAACTTGCTTACACCCTCATTGAGAGTCCCTGTCTAGGCTTGTGTCTTCTTGTTACAGCCAGCCTTGGCCGCTAGTTCTAGTCAAGATATAATTCGGTTTGGCTCATTAGTTGCTCTATCCTTCCTAACCAACCAGAGTTCTTTGGGCTGTTCTCTTTTGACTTATACAGTCCACTAACATTCAGTGTTCTGCAATAATGGAGAAAAGGGGAATGATGAATTCCTCTTGTTGAGAAGAAAAGCTTCAAAATGATAAGTATATTACTATTGTGTGTGATTGAATAATAAGGGATCTTGACTGTGATTTATGCTAGCTGAAAGAAATTAAGTGTTTTACAGAATCAACAGGGTGGCTGAGGAACCAAGCTTTTGTCTGTGTTGGGAAACAATGAGCCAAATCATGCACAGGTGTGATCTGATGAGGAACTTCCTTACCTACTGGGCCTAAGAACTCTCTGCAGCTTGTTCTGCAAGCCTCTCAGCTCTGACCAAAGTCCAGAGCTAATTCCAGACATCTTGTGCATTGATCCCAGTGGGTTCCCACCTCCATCTCTGAGCTACTGTGGGTGGTCTGCAGAATGTCAGTGCCCAGATGGGAGCATAAACATCTGGCATTTTTGGTTTCTGTAATATGAGGTTGACTCCGCTCTGTATAAGAAACGTAAGACCTCATGATACTGCTCCAGATAGAGGCTTGGAATTGATGTACTTTGATTTCAAAGATGGAAAAATGTCTCTACTATAGCATCTAAGGTCCCAATGGCTACCACACTAAGCAGACTCCTATGAGCTGAGATATTGCCAGACCACTAGACTGGCAAGCTTAAGCATTCATTCTTATTTATTTATGTTGGAGGCCTGTTGACTACAGAAGGGGCACACACACACACACACACACACACACACACACACACACACACACACATGAGAGAGAGAGAGAGAGAGAGAGAGAGAGAGAGAGAGAGAGAGAGAGAGAGAGAGAGAGATCACAAGGACACTTTCCTAAACTGTAACTAAAGAGTTGACTTTTCTATTGTGTTGAACTGGCCCATGAAAATAATCATGGTGAGAATACATTAAGTAGACAGAACAGTTTTAGTGTGGTGTCTGTCCATTGTGTTTGGAAACATCAGAGGTGGTTTATGTGTTATTTCGAGCGGGCCAAGAAGAAATGGCTCCGGCACCCACTGTGCCAGATGGATGATAGCTCACCGGTATATTCCTTTGCATGTGTGAGATAACAGATGTGGTCTCCAGAGCAACTGTATAACCTCATTAAGACTCTGTCCTTTATCTTAACAACCAGGTGTTATTTTAAAACTTACCTTGCAGAATAAGTGAAATTTCATGATGTTCATTGAAAAACTCAGAAACCTGATGTAGATGAAAATAAAAAATGAAACATCTATAGTTGTTTATGTAGGCATGTTACCTGTGAGACAATGGGGTGTACTATCACAGGCAGACCAAATCTCAGAAGCCCTTTAAACCAACACCTTTTCCAGAGCCTCCAACTGTACAATGGGCCAATAACACAAAGGTAACTGAGGCATGTGCCAAACATGACACTCTATATTATTAAGGCTACAGCCATACAAGGTTGAGAAAGACTGTCTTCTATTTCACTCGTGAGTGGAGTGTGACCTCACAAATACAACAAAATGCATAAAGACCAGATAGGCTGTTACAAGGAGAAGCACTGTGGTTCAGATTCGAGACGTGTGACTTGTGGGCCCTTCCTCCTGTCACATACCACAGGGTATCTCTATGATAAATGCCCTTTGTCAGAAAACTGGGAGAGCAGAGAATAATTTTCAGCTGCATTTTGACTTTTAATATATTAGCAAGCAAGATAGGGACGTTAGATTACCTGTGGGTGTAGACTAGTGACCTTAGCCCTAACTCATCTGTCAGAAAAGTTTAAATGATAAGGGAAGGCCCACCCTGAAATGTGAATGGCATCATCCCTTGGGCTGAGCTCCCAGATTGAATGTAAAGGAGGAGGCTGAGTGGGCTCAAACTTCAGTCTCATGGTGCAATAGATGGCCTCACACTCTCTCCCCATGCTGCCTTCCCCACCATGATGGATGTACTCTCACAGTGGGGGCTAAAATAAAAGCCTTCTGCACCCAAGACTCTTGGTAACAGCAGCTAGAGAAGGACGAATACAGGACCCAAGGAATTGTTAGAACGGGGAAGTAAACTCAAGCCCATTGCCAAACCAGAACATATATCGATAATTTTAGGACAAGAGCTGATCCCTGAGAATAAAATAATAAGATAAAAACCTAAAGAGATGCAGAAGAAAAAGAAGTAGAAGAAGAGGAGGGGTAGGGAGGAGAAGACAATTCTATTCCTCTTGCCTCCACAGCCTGATGAGTTTGATGTGTTCAACAGCTTTCATATTCTACACAGAACTCGGAAGAAGACAAAATGAGCTTTGTGTTTTATTTGCACTCACACTGCCAAATATAAGATGATACATCTTCAATTACAGGGTGAAAGGAAGAGACTTACAGAAGCCTGAGAGGTAGAGGAACTCACAAAGCTGAGTCAGCATCTACAGAGATGTTCTTCAGAAGGTGGGACTGGTTTCTAAGAGTGAAAAGACTGTGTTCACTGAATAGGGAGAAGACGAATGACTTTCCAGAAGTGAGAAATGGGGGAGGAGGGGAGGGAGGCTGCTGTGCTAGTGAACTCCTGAAGCAGGGCCCCACTTGCACATTGGGAGACAGAGGGAAATAATGGGCAATCAGAAGGTCGAAGCAGATTATAATGGAGCTTTTAAAGTTACTAACTGCCAAATAAGTTTGAGGGTTGGTTTTTTTTTTATGGTAAGTGAAGCAAATGATTGATTGATGAAGGAGGGAAGTACAGATTCTGTTGATTAAATGTTGACCATTATAATTTTCAGTGTAACAGCTGTGCCTGAAATTGCAGTAATTCAGAATGAAAAATAGATACTGTTGTTCTAAAATAGCCTGGGCCATTTGGAGCCCTGCTGCATGAGTCTGCGCTGTGTGGTTTTGCTGGGAACATGGTGGGGTGCATGTTCCTTCTCTTTCATTCCATCATAATGGCTTGTTCCATGGGTGGGGAGCTCAAACTGAGCAGCAATTTCACAGTGAGGGCTGGTATGTGGGCTGTATACGGGAGTAGAAGCACTAACCAGATATGTGAAAACTCTTTCTGTATACCTAGTTATTATTTGTATCTACAGTATTTTAATGATGAACCATATTAAGGCTGTATTGTCTATTAAAGTCTATTATCAGCTTATTGGCATGTATAATGTATATTCTGTCAGTTATTTTTCTGAGAAATTAAACCTTATGGTTTATAGCCATCACAATTGCAGCATTAAACATGTTATACAAAAAGGTAGATATAACACACAAATATGACTTACAAGTAAACTCATGGTTACTTAGTGTTTACTTCTGTTTGTAATTTATTTCAAGATCATTGATTTAGCCTGTGTGGCTTAGCACTACCTATATGGTCAAACCAATTGTTTCCGTTAATATATAATACTCCTTATTAGCACTGTGCTATCTCTTTATATCCCTAACTTACTTCAACAGCTCTTATTATGTTAAGAAGTTTGAGGCATTACCCCATTGTGGATGTTTAAAAATGAAAAAGAAGCTGGAACACTCTCAACCTTTGTTTTAGAAGGATAATGTTGTTACCAGTAGGAACTGAAAGACAAGCAAAGAGACTTGGAGGCAAGGGGATGAATTTTGAGATAGAGGCTCAGGGATGCTTTGAGCATTTGGAGAGAGGAAACAGAGCAAGAAGACATCTTCAGTGTTGGATGGAACTTGTTGTCAAGCAAGAAGAATGAACAAGCTCAGAGACAGTAGCCAGTAAGTGGCAGTCACAGCCAGGCTTAGTGAGCCTGGACATGGGCCTCTGCCTACTTTAGGGAGAGGATGGCACCTCTGTAAGGTAGCAGGTTGCCATAGCAACAGTATCCTACCAACTGCAAATACAGTCCATTGTTTCTGCCAGGGACCAATAGAGATTTTTCAAAAGGCCAGAAACATTAGCATTCTGGGCCAACTGGTCTTTTGTTATGGGAAAGTGATCATCAGTTGAGTATCATAAACACAGTCAACACAAATTTTATATAATGATACATGCTTAGAGCTTTCTAACAGAAGAAAATCTATTAGTCAGGGTAGATAGAATGAACATATATGAAAGGGATTATTAGACTGGTTTACAGGGTGTGGTCCTGGTAGTCCAACAATGCTATCTCATAGTTGAAGATGCTCAGACTACAAGGCTGGGTATCTCTGCAGTCCTAATGTGGTTCTGAGGCCAGAAGGATTCCTGGAGAGATGTTGGTCTTCAGTCTATATTGGCAGCCCCAAATATCTGGTTCTAAGATTGGCAAGAGAAAGTCAAAGTCACCGTATAGATGAATTTACCAGGAGGAGTGAAGGCAAGCAGGCACAAGGCAAAGTTTCCTTCCTTTGTGTCCATTTTTACCCAGCCTTGCACAAGAAGATGCTGCCCACATTATGGATGGGTCTTCCCACTTCACATTATCTGATGAAGAAAATCCCTTTTTAGGAGTATCTAGTGGCTTGCAGTCTATTTGATTCAAGATCCAGTCAAATTGACAAGCAAAACTGACCATCACAGAAAGAACAGCTGCCTCGCTCTCCATGGCTTACAGCTTTCATCTGTAGGTTGTACAGTCCTACCTGTCATGCAAAATTGTGATGCTCAGAAAGTACATAGCACAGGCAGCCTTGCGAATGCTAGCCATTGGCAGTGGCAGCGGCAGCCAGAAAGAGGTACAATGCACCAGTTAAGATCATTGGTTCTCATCAGAATGCCTAGACATTTACTACAATCATTTTTTAAGATGTTCTTGGTGGCCTGAGCTCAAGTGGGATATCTAATCTTCCTGTGTTTCCACTCCCTTGTCTGTAAAACATGAAATCAAGAATGACCTTGACTACTGCACCAAGCTGGCACGTGGATTAGGTGAACTAATATTTGTAAAGTACAGACATACAGTACATACTGTGAAATAAGTAAGAATGTCTTGGTTGGCTTCCTCCTAGATTTATATCCTCAACATAGCCCCCTTTTTGTTTGTAATTTTTCAAATCCCTTTTTTAAAAGACATAGTCGTTTATGGATATATTTTATGTGTATGTGACTGAACGTATGTGTGTGCACCACTGTGTGCAAGTGACCTTGGAGGCCAGTGAGTGACCTTGGAGGCCAGAAGAGAGTGTCAGATTCTCTAGGACTGGGATTATGCACAGTTGTGAGTCCACGGTGTGGATGTTGGTAACCAAACACAAGCCCTCTAGAAAAACACACACTCTTAGCCACTACACCATCACTCCAGCCCCTGATTTTCAGACACTAGTTGTCTTTTATATTTTTTTTTTTGTATTCGAAGAAATCAAAAGAGAAAGTTCTAAAAGCTTAAAATGTGTGTGTGTGTGTGTGTGTGTGTGTGTGTGTGTGTGTGGTGGGGGGAGGGTCCCTTGGAGACTAGGAGACCCTGGGGATTTGCTTGTCGACCAGTCTAGACCAATCAGAGAGCAGCAGGCTGAAGGAGAAACCTTGTCTCTAAAAGCATGATGGAGCATAATAGAAGTCACTAATGTTGACCTCTGGCTCCACACAAGCACACAGTCACCCCCCCCCCACACACACACACCACCCCACATACACACACTATTAAAAAAAACATATAAAAACCTTAAAAATTGAATATCTACTGTGTTTCTGGCCAGGCCCTGTCATTGGTACTATCTTATTTAACCCTGTCAAGAACCACACGGAGTAATTGAAAGCTGAGACAAAAGACCCAGAAAATCAAAATAAACCATCCCATAAACAGTAAAGTAAAATGTAGAATTTAAATCCAAATATTCTTGATTCTAACACTAATCATTTCTAAACTATTACTTGAAGGTATTTCTCAGATAAGTTCAAAGTAAATAATAACTATTATCAGTTACTAATATTATTATATGATCAGCATTTCATTTGTTTTATTATTATCAAATTTTCTGGTTTGGGTAGTTACCCACTGGGGTATATTATCAAACAAATTATCAACCTGTTGCATTGCTCCAAGAGGATTGCTATGTTATCTTCAAGTGATAATCTAAAGGGATTGTGGTGGGTTAGCTGACTAAAGATGATTTAATGTAGACCTCATCCTTTACCAGATGGAGCATTCATAGCCTGCTGCCATACTAATACACAGTAACGTTCTATGATGACCATATGACATACATTTTCCAGACTTCGGTAGCAGTTGGGTATGGTATATGGGATCTGTGAGTGTATATGGTGTGTGTGCATGAGACTGAAGGTGTGTGCACCAATGTGCACCACTTCAGAGACCAAAGGAGGCTGGTGTGTGTGTCCCTCTATTGCTCTCAACTTATTCCCTTGGGGTAGGGTCTTTAACTAACTCATGCTTGCTGTTTATGCTCCTCTGTCTATCCACCAAGCTGTTGTGATCCATTTGTCTTAACCTGGTAGCACTGGGGTTACTGACATAGACAGCTATGCTAAGATATTTACATGGGTTCTTGGGATTGAAACTCCTGGCTTTCAGCTTAGATAGCAAGCAATTTACTCACTGGCTATTTCCCCAGGCTCCCACATCAACATTTTTATCTCACAAAAGTATTTATAGAACTTTGTATTTAAGAATTTTATTATGTCTTGATATTGTAACAAAAGTCCTTTATGTCCTTTAGCAGATTAGGCATTTAATAAAATAGTTGTAGAGAAATGAGGTATAATTCAAACCTACATATAATTCATCACATATCAAGCTGAGTTGATTCTACTACCCACAGAAGAGTGACGTTTTTGCGACACACAGACTCCATAACTGCATTTCTCCAGTATCACCAAATTTAGACTTGCTACAAATGATTTCATATATTATGTTCTAGACAATTTTCAGTTCGGTGTTTTGTCAACTTTTATTTATAGCGAATATTCCCAACTGCACAGGGTGGCTGTCTCCAAATAAGAGTTTAAAGAGGACAGACACATTCTCAGACACCAAGGAGAGAGACAATCATGTCTCTTCCTCACTCCTGGAGGATCAGAGAGGCAATAGAAATGACTTGAGATGAAGCTATGAAGGTTAAACAAGGTTCTTCCTTCTCTGCTGCACACTGGTCTGTCTGACTGAACGTGCAGAAATGTCCTGCGCGAGGCCTCTCAAGTAAATCTCCAAGTCCATGACAGTGCTTTTACAGAATCCAACTCACATATTCTCTGCCTGAAAATTCATCAATGGCCGTTAATTATTTTTATTCATCTGACTTGAGTCAAATGAAACAGGAATATGCCTGTGAGGCGTTTTCAGCAAAACAAAACAACAAACTCTCAAGCTCATCTAAACAAGTGTGTTAGTCAAGGTACATGTTTACATTTTACCCATCATGCTAAAAACCAGAGCCGTGTGTGTGTGTGTGTGTGTGTGTGTGTGTGTGTGTGTGTGTGTGTGTGTGTGTAGTCCCACTAACTACCTTACCACAGCCGCCCCCCTCAGTAGTTTCCTTAAAGTAAAATAAACCTCAAGATTCACTTGAATTTGTTGTAGACTGAACTATTTTAAACAGAATGAATACTGAGTGTGTACAAGATTTGCTATTTTTCCATCCATTTCCACACTCTGTTCTTCACCCTGATCTGGGTCCTGGCAGGCTGAGTTTGGATTGCCCAGGCTCCCTCTGGCTTACAGTTGAATTTGACCCATAAAAACGATTATCTGGAATTCCATATGGAGACAAGGAGGGATTATAGTACACACCCAGACTAACCCTCACCAGGCTACAGCTCCCAATGTGTCTGTCTGTGAGTCTACCACAGCCACACAGGTTCCCTCTTCTAAGGCCATTTCAAGTAACAATGACTTTTTTTTTTTTCTTTCTTTGCCCAGTCTTCTAGCCTGGTGAGAGCTTCCTGCTCTGGTTGGTTGCTTCCAAGTATCATTATCTACTGTGATAATGGATGTCCCAACCCTGATTTTTTTTTTTACCATTGTTGTTCTTGGAAAGAATTACTTCTTTTGGAAAAAGAAATCAAATAATCATTCTTTTCTTAAGCCAACCTGTAAAATGATACCAAGCTCCAAACCTTAACAAAGCAGGAAAGTAGAAATATTTTCATAATACTAAGAGTTAACCCAAGTGGAACATTAACTAGAGTGAGATGTGAATGTGATGTTTGAACATGCGTGGGCGCTTACTGATTCATCTGCTGACATTTGTTGAACACCTCGCAAGAGCCAGGCACATGCCAGAGACAGCAGAGGCAGCCTTTACAGCTGTCAGTTGGAGGTGAGCTATGGACTAGATCAAAGGCTGAGGTACCTGTGACACCAGGCTTCCAGCTTAAATGTCCTTTAAACATGATCACAGCCATGTTTATGAAAACACTACACACCCTGCTGCTCTGATGCTCCCACACCATATGCCTCATCAGAGACTGTCATAGTGGCAATATCTCTTACCCATAAATTCTACGGCTTGTTCCATTTCTCCACCTCATTTATGTCAAATGGCTCTATGTCCCGTGTTTTGCTTAAACTCCTTCAGAACATCTCCGTGAATTATCCTGCCACTGCTCCTCTGTCTTGAGACATACCATGCCATTGGAGTCTCCTTTTCCTTACTGACATGAGAGCAAACTTCATGGACCAATATAGCCTCATAGCCCACAGGATCCTCTTCTAACAGGGCCCTTGAACTTGAAATTTAATGTATTGTGGTTACATCATGGAATATTGTTAATCACTATTTCCATGTTCCTGCATGCTACCCTGCCTCCCTTGCCTTGCCTCCTTGTCTTCATGCTCTGATCTCTGCCCCCGTTCTCTAGGGCAGTAGACACATCACATCTATAGGTAGAAGCCTACATTCTCTTACTGTTCTTTAATATCTGGACATCTGGGTAGGGACCTTGGGAAAGGCATGGCATTTTGCATGTTTCCTATGAGGTCTAGAGAAGGAGCATAGTGAAGACCTCCTTCCCTAGATAGGCATTACCACAGCACATTTAATGAAGACAAGTCTCTGCTCCCCTTCTGATCCAGGAATCCAGTGGTTACCAGTCATGAGGCTGCCATTCCCTGGAAGCTCATCCATCAACTGTGGGTTGGAATGATGACAGAGAAGAGATGGAGACCAGAACTCCCCTTGCAACATGGCATCCGCCAGTCTGAAGGAAACTATGAGTGAATGGGTGGAAACAGAATATATATCATCCATGTGGGCAGAAAAGTGTTTATACACAAGCTTGAAACAATCCGGAGTGCAGGTGGTGAATACTGGAGGTGTGTTTGATGACTGATCTTCATTGTAAACTCGATGTACCTGGGAAAATGGAAACTTACTGCACGAATAAAGGAAAGTCAGAGCCAGATATCAGAGAAAGGCTGAGATATCAGAGACAGGAAACACCACAGTCAGATCTCACCCAGCTGTCCTCCAGCTTCCTCAGCCTTGCTCCTCATGGCTTCTACTGCCTTTCTGTCTTTCTATGCCTACCTTAAATACTCTCTTCACCCAGTTGTTTCACATCCAGGTGAAGATTAAAGGCCTGGCACCACCACTGTCTGCCTGGGAGCCTGGAACGCCCTCTGTAAACTAAAATGACCTCAAACTCATCTGGGTTTAAGGGTGTAGTTCACCACTCCTGGATATCCCCTATGCTGGGATTAAAGATGTGAATCACCGCTCTCTGATCCTCCTGTATTGACTGTGGGTAGATCCCTCTGATATTTCAGACTGGCTCTTTGTATTAAATATGAAACATATCCCCACAGAAACTCAGTTGAGAAACTACCTCCATCAGATTGGCTACGAGCATGATTGTGGGGCATATTTTATTATTATTATTATTATTATTATTATTATTATTATTATTATCAATTGATTTAGATAGCCCCAGGCCAGGGTAGGTAATACCATCCCTACTAGGAGGGTCTGAATTACAGAAGAAAGGTAACTGATCAAGCCATGGAGAGAAAGGCAGTAAGCAGCATCCATCCCGGCCTCTGCTTCAGCTCCCCAAGGTTTCTATCTTGTATTGCCTCCCTAGGTTCCCTTGAGGATATGCAAAGAATATGCTGAAATAAACCCTTTGCTCTCTGAGCTGCTTTTAATCATGGTGTTTATCACAGTGAGAGAAAGAAGGCTAGGATGACAACCATGCATACATTCATTCTGACAAACAATACAATTTTACAGAGACTCTTGTTTGGGTTTTGCTCATCCCCAGAATATTGTAATTACCATCATAGTTAATTAGTCTTTTCTGACCACCCTCTTTTACTTGGCAAGGGAGGTTCCTTCATTTCTTTTTATTGTTTAGCTTGTGTTTTTGATCACTGAATAATGCCCCATGTCCTAGAATACACTCTTCATTCTTCCGTTAAAGGATGCCTCGGTTGCTGTCAGAATTTGGTAGTTAAGAATGAAGGTGCTATAAACATGCGGGGGGGGGGGGGCATAAGATTTTAACTCCAACTCCACTGGGTGACACTTAGGACCATGGTCACTGGCTGGACCGATAATAGTGTGTTTAATTTTAAAAGGGGCTGCCAAACAAGCATCACACTCAGACTATACATGAACAAGAGTGGGAGCGGGGTGTCCCTGCTCAACGTGGTCGGTTCTGCTGTTTCTGCTTGGTTGGTCTGTCTAATAATGAGCATACCCTGGTACCCAGCTGTCTTTTATAACTCTGGCATAACGTGGCGGGCATCGTGTCATAAGCATGCGTGCATTCTGCACGTTTTCTTCATGAGATACAATCTTTTGCCTATTAAATCGGAGAGTTTGTGTTCTCATTGCAGAGTGTGGGGCAGTAGATGAATTTCATGGGTTCTGTTGTTGTTTTCTGTTAACATTCTTTTTCATAGAGCGGGAAGTTTTAAGTTTCACAAACTGCAGCATCATTCTTTTCAAAGTCTCTAATTTTACTTTTTAAAAAAAAAATATTTATGCAACTGGAGAGATGACTTACTTACTTGTTAAGAGCACTAGAAGCTCACAGAGGACCTGGCTTCATTTCCTACCCCATGCCATAGCTGCTCACAACTTCCTGGAGCTCAAGTTCCAGGGGATGCGACTTCCTCTTCTGGCCTCCATGGGCACAGACATACATACAGAAACACACACACAAAATAAATCATTTTTTTTTAATTCATCAAAATATAAAGAACCTTTTTAGAACTTTTATAGTCTTGCATTTTGTATTTTGGTCTCCGATCTAATTGTAAACAGTTCAAACCCCCTGAGGGTTGGAATCTAAGAGACAATCCTGCTTCTTGTTTGTTGTTCCCCTGTTGTCCATCCGGCAGGAGAAGCAGAGCGACAGCATGGAGTTCTTTGTGTCACCACCTTTGAGGGAGCACGAACACCGAACAGATCCTGAGCACTCCTGGGAACACCCTCTCCTCTGGTAACGTGAATATCTGCCACGAGCAGAAAGATTGATATGTTTGATTATATCACGCACAGAGCAAAACAGCTGCCAGGTCGTCACGCTGCACACTCTAAATGAAGCTGTGATCGGACAGACGAAAATGGAAACTGCAGTTATTCTACAAGGGAACTAACATGCACACACACACACACACACACACACACACACACACACACACACACCGTGACGGTCACGGTCTGAGAGGCCTGGCCAGGTTTTCTGAAAGAGATAGAACGGAATGATGCTGTGTCCGGATCAGAAGAAAAGGAGAAAGGCTGGTGTGACGTGGAGTACAGATCTAGGGTCTCCCGCGCTGGTCTCCCTTGTCCATTTTTATCATGAATCTTCTGTTATCCCTGTGCTTTAGGTATGGGCTCCTCCAACAAAGGAGTCTTTGGATGTTTTAGGAACTCAGAGGATGGCTTCTGGGTATCTCATCTCTCCTCCAGCTATGTGGGTGCTCAGGATGAAACCTGGGTCTGTTACGTTAACTGAACCAGATGACTGCAAAGGTAGACCTAAGTGACATGGATGAATAATCTGTGCATATCGTAGGGTTACCAAGGAACGCTGAAACAGGTCCTCATGTCTCGTCTCATAATCCACCCAGAATAAATGAAAGACGGAAAAAGAAACTGCCCCTGGCGCTCAGAAGTGGGATAAAAATCCCTGTGTAAACATCGGAGCAGCCTTGCCTTAAATTGTATTTGATTGTAAACAGTACCCAGCTTTCTGATGTTTTCTGTAGTTTGACCCGGATTTTTATCATTTCACTGTATTACATATCCAAACATTCTTCTTGCTGCTCTTTCTACACCGCACAGCATGTGATATTTTCTTCTGTCCAATCTCTTGGTCTTCCTATGTCTTTGATAAAGTGTTGTATTTGGACCAAGTGTTATAACTCACTTCCCCAGTTTGTTGGAAGTTTGGCTGCAGCATCCTTCCTTCGCCAGAGAATAGAATGTACAGTGTGATCAGTGTGATTATATCTCAAGATAAGTGTAAGCATCTGTCTTCCTTCTGCCTTGAGGCAGAGAAGCTCTCAAACATAGAGATTCAAGACATTGTGTTCCAAAGGACCATGATGCTCTGCTGCAGGGAACAGAATCAGATGTAAACTACAGTTCACACCTGAAGCCTATGCTAAGCCAGCTTTCAAAAGACTTTCTGGTGCAAGGGCATTAACTTAAAAGGAATGCATGAATTCTGCCTATTTGGGGCAGGCTTTAGGAAGAAGCATGTGGGGAGAGGTCAGCATGCCAGGCAGCCTTGTTCACAGCCCCATCCAGAATTTCAGTGAGGCTGCATGAAGTCAAAGCATTGTAAGCAAGCTGCAAGAAGCTCCCCGGAAATCTATAGAGAGATGATTTCTTACAAGGCAAAGATCTCAAACAATTGTTTCTGACTCTTAATTCTGTCATGCAGATACTCTGAGAGTTCCATTATGGTGGGTGATTCTCCGTGAAGAGCCACTTACCCTGAACTACCTTCTCATGAAGTTTTATTTACACAAACTCAATTTGCAATGGAGTCCACCAGTTTGGCCGGAATCAAAGATACTGAAGTGTGAAATTTCAAATATGTAGATAGCAATCTCAATTTGAAGAGCTCCATCATATTTGACCTTAGAAGTCAAACACTGTGTATCAGGTCACTATAGAAAAACACCTCAGGTGAGTGTAAGACGTAACAAAAGGACTCGGATCCATGACCAGTTGGCCCCATTCCTGCAGCCTGCAATGAGGTAACACATCACACAGCTGAAAAGGGCATTTGGCACAGCCAAAGTGTTCATGTGCCAGTTCTCTTCCTTGGCCTTCAAGACCTCTGACCTCTCAGAAGGTTCTCACCCCTGGTCAGTAAAATGCTTGCCCCTCAAAAGAATCAGTTGTGGCCCCAAAACCCACGTGAAATGCATGCTTATAATACTAGCTTATGGTAGAGTAAGGGGGGGGGGTGTTCCCTGGGGTTTACTAGCCAACCTAACCTACTTAGTGAGCTCCAGGCCAGTAAGAAACTGTCTAAAGGAGGCAGGTACATGGCCTTCAAATGTACACACATATAGGAATACACACATGCACGGCTCCACAAGTACACACATACACAAACACACACATGCTTGGCTCCACATGTACACACATACATGAGCAGAATGAGGGAAATGTAGAAGAAAGAAGAGGTGGGGGAACCCTGCTAACACCATGATACCTAGTGAACACCCAGTACTTCATCTGGCAAATATTTACTGAGTAACAGGCTCAGCTATGGGCTCTGAACAATGAACTTCTGATTGATTAGGATATTATTTTGGCATTTAAGAATTATTTTTAGGAGGGAAAATAAAAATGAGATGTTATAGCAAGTAATGTAGCATACATCAGCTGCCTGTCCTCTCAAAGGATATTAAGGAAAATGAGATAAGCTACTAAGATGTAAACTAGAGCTTCTCCTGGGTCCCATGGGGCTCTTCCCACAATCTGTGGGCTTGTCACTCATGCTCCATGTGATGAGTGTCATGTCCCCAGTGTATTTTCTTGATTGCTGTGTTTATTTGTGAGGGAAAAAGTCAAGCTTTCTCAACAATTCTCCAAGAAAAGAAATTCATCTTCTCAAGAGGTCTGAATTTCCAAAAGGAGCTGTTTTAATTTTGTCATGGTCAACAGAGTGTAGTAGAGTTAAGTCTCTCCGGGGTAGTGGTATTGGCTGTTCTTAAAATATCCTCCACCGGGCCAATGCTTATGACGTCTTCAAGTATCTTTCATCTCAAAGGAAATCAACCCAACTCAGAAAAAGAATTAATAAAAAATCAAAAAGCATATATGTTTTATGCTTTATATATAAAACTGTTTATATATAACTGTTTATATATATATATATATATATATATGTAACTGTTCACATTCTTAAGAATAAAGCAGTGATTTTCAACAAGCTCTAGATTTTCCAATATCTGGAAATGTGTGTCTTTTACAGTTAAGGGTATGGCAGTGGAGTGGGAAGCTACCAGGACCTAGTAGGTTGTGGCCAGGGACATTGTTAAATGGTCAGCAGTGCACAGGATGGCCAAGAAAGGCCTCATCTCATCTGTCATTTGTGCCCAACTTGATGTGCACTTAGCCAGTTAATTATGGCTAAATCCAGCCTCAGAGTTCTATGATTTCCTAGCCAGATCAAGCCCGTAAAATGTCATAGATATATTATTAACCTTTAAAGGCCCTATATGCTATACATTTTTAGTTAAAATGTGTAAGTTCCAATAAAAATATGAATAAATAGAATCTTTTTTTTAGTACCACTTTTTGCAAACTGGGCACAGTGACTCATATATGTAATCCCAGCGCATGAGAAGCTAAGACAGGAGGATTTCCACAAGTTCAAGCCATCCTAGAATATAAGTGAGTTCTAAGCCAGCCTTGAATACATATTAAAACTTTAAGTAAAAATATCTTAAATATTGCACTTTATATAATATTTATAATTATATGTCTGTGAGAATAAGCCTATTTTTTCTTTTTATTTACACTTATATATTCAACTCCTTAGGAAGTAATCTGGGCACAGTGATGCAGGCCTTTATTTCCAGTGCTCAAGAAGCAGAGACAGAAGATTTTTGTGACTTTGAGGCCAACCTATCCACCCCAGGCCAGCCAGGAATATAGTAATACTGGTTCTCAAAAAAAAGGGAGAGAGGGTGCTCGCGCAATGGTTCAGTGGTTAAAACTACTGGACTGATCTTCCAGAGGACCTGAGTTCGACTCCCAGAACACACATGACTGTCTTTAACTCCAGTTCCAGGGGATGTGACATTTTCACATAGACCTATATGCAGGTAAAACACAAATGCAGATAAAATAAATAAATCACTAAAAAAATAAAATGAAGGGGTAGAGAGAAAGGAAGGAAGAAGCTACTCAGTTTCCATCATCCTCCAGTTCCTGATCAGTCTCACATAAATTAGAAGTAAGCAGTAGGCACATCCTTAATGCCGGCTAAAATAATGGGGAACTGCCCTCCAGGTCAGAGATGCGCAGAGGAACAGTGACTCTCCCTCTTAAAGGGGAGCAATGTGGGTGACTGATAGTACCCTGGGTTCTGAAAAGAACCCTGACCCATCCCACACTACATTGCTTAATTATCACCCATGGCTTATCCTCTAGTGTCTGTTTTCTGCTGTGATCTTACAACCCCTGGAACCCTAAACTTCCAATCCTAAATCCTCTTTTAAGTTCTAGTTTGAAAGTTTTGGCCACAATTCTTATACCTGTGTCTCTTAGGCTTGAAGACAAGCCCCCAATTATAACCTTTTAGTAGTAACATGTGACTCCTACCCACTAGAGCCCTGACTAGTGGGTTGTGTCTGACTTTACACATTCCTCTGCCTTCTAGAAAACTTTTTGCCCTGTAGCATGTTGAAATTATATTACAATTGTTTCTCAATGGTCTTCTTTCCCAAAAAGCTCAGGAGCCTCATAGGAGAGAGGTGGATTTTCATCTCTATATTAAAGCTACAGAGCAAGCCGATTGTGTTGATGCGTGACTGTAGTCTCAGTACATGGGGGCAGAGGCAGGAGGGTCACTGTGACTTCAGTGTGGTCTACACAGTGAGTCTCAGAACATGCAGACCTACACAGTTAGATCCCATCTCCCCAGACTAAAAATAAATATAATTTAAAAGCTACAGAACAGAGTACAATCAAGGCATAAAGGACTTCAAACCTCTCGTAAGTCATGGTGGCTTGAAAATTGCCTGCAGCATTTGTGCTTTGCCAGTAGTTGGCCTACAAGACTTGAGACTCTAGGGTCATTCACTACTGAGACCTCCCCCCCCCCTACTTTTGTGCCCTGCTTGGTTCCTGCTTGTTTTTATCCTGGCTGGGTTGGTACGGCTAACCCATAATATCCTACATTGTCTTGTGCATGAGTCATGCACACATAGGTCCCTGTATAGAAGTTCAAACATTGTTTTTGTATTTAAAAAAAAAAACCCAAGTATCTGTGGTAATTAGGTTTTTTGTTAATGTGACACAAACTAGAGTCACCTGGGAAAGGAAATCTTAGCTGAGGAATTGCCTCCATTGGCCTGTGGGATGTCTAGGAGGCTCTTTCTTAATTAACAATTGACACAGAAGGGCCAACCTACTGTGGGTGGTACCACTCCTGGGCTGTATAAGAAAGCAGACTGTGAAAACTGTGGAGAGCAAACAAGTGAGCTTTTTCCTCCCTGGCCTCTGATTCAGTGCCTGCCTTGGCTTCCCTCAGTGATGGACAGTAACCCTTTTGCTTCCCACAAGCTGCTTTTAGTCAGGATGTTTTATTACACAGCAACAGAAACCAAACCAAAACAGCATCTAAGGAATTAGTAATTGCTATCATTTCTGAATGCAGAAATACAGACCCCAGGAGAGCTTCTGGGACTTCAGCCGATTTAAGGACAGCAGAGTTACTCTGTAGACGGAGGACCTGAAGCTGATGCCCACAGCACAATTCTGTCATGCACAACTGAGCCTTCTCCTGGAAATAAGGAATAAGAAATATTTCAGGAACAAAATGAGTGATGGATTAGCATTCCCATGGGCTGGCATGTCATTGCTTAGAAATAATGACAATAGAGAAATGTGGATTTGCACAATGCTAAAGCCAGCCAAATAAACAAGGAAAAAAGAACAGGTCTATTATCCAGAAATTACTGACGGCTAAATGATGGCTTATAGCAATGCTTAGAAATGGACTAATCTGTGGGGATCGTGCTTAATACTTATTCCTCAAAAAGGATGGTGGAATACTGACTAGGTCCTATCTTAAGAGAGTTTTACACGATTATTCAGATCAACAATGAAAGTAAATATGACTTTTTAAAACAGGTCCACACTTTCACGTTTTGCTATAGAAACAGATTGGGTCCGCAAGTCTACACAATTGGAGATAATCTGACATTACCATATATGTACACTAATTTTGAATCAAAATACATAATTTAGAAATACCATTTTCTTGCAATTAGAATTTCCAGTAAGCAGTGAAAATGTTTTGAAAAGGCCTAGAGACTTTTAAACGTGTGTCAGCGTCACCCCCAGAGCCAGTCTTCAAGGATAGAGTAAAGATTCGTTGTGCTTGAATGATGAGTCCACGAGAAATCCCTTTTCCATCCACATAGCTAAGATTTTTATACAGCTGTCAATTACTTTGTCTCAAAATCACGACACTTAATTTACACTACATATATACAATATACAGAGTCAGCTACGTTTTTAAATTAATCTAAGGGATAATTACTTGTCAAGATCCCAAGAAACTGACTTCCCTCTACAAGTGAAAATGGCCAGGTTGTCACTTATTGTATTCCAGTGCAGAGTCATGATGGCTGACTCAGACTGGGTGCCCAAGCTTTGTTAGACACACACACACATATACACACACATACACATGCACACATATGCACATGTATGAGTTTTAAAAAGAGGCCATAAATTCAAAGAGAACAATGGGATGTGATGAGAGGGCTTGAAGGGAGAGAGGGGGAAAGGGGATATGATGCAATTATAGCCTCAAAAAATAAATATATATATATATTTTAAAATATTATAATCATTTGTACATTATTGATGTATACCAAAGAAATTCAAGAAAAACCAACTAAAATGTGATACAATCTCTCAAGTGAACTCTGGAAAAACATCCAGATTAGCAAATTCATACAAATCCGATAGTCTCCCAAATGCCAATACTAATCACTCTGAAAAACCTGTGGACATGAATTGCCCACAAAATAGTAAACACCATACTTTGTAATAAATTTATAAAGAAATGTACAGAATCTAAGTAAACTGTAGAAAACCTACTGACTGTCACAGGCACAAATAAGCAGAGGAGATGATGAACTGCAGTGTTTAACTAGAAAGCAAGCATCTTCTTGGTCCTATTACCATTTAGTTATCATAAAAACACAGAAATGGCTTTTTTTTTTTTCTTTTGAGCACAAAGAAATGACGTTAATAGAAGTGGAAAACTAGGCTAACATAGTCCAACTAAGCCTGGGGGACTATACTCTACTAATGATTAAAATCCATTAAAGTGTTTCAGTGATTAGCTAAAGTAACCCAGACAGGAAGAGATCTAAAACCCAGAAGCAGACAGTCCCACAAGCAGCCCTGTTAGTAGAATGCCCACGCTTAGATGTCATGTAAAATAAATGTGGCAGGGGTCAGATGGGGTCCAACAAAGCAGCTCTGTGGTGGCATCAAAACTAGGGCTTTAAAACAAGTATCAGGTGTTCCATCTATTCATGGGCAGTGAGAAACAATGGGTGAGATTCAAGCAAGGGACTGGGAGAGAGTGGGAACACAGGACATTATATACAGGTGCCCGCCTGAACCCCTCAGTGCAACTCGGTATTTTTTAGAGGAAACCCACATCTCCCTACCTAAGGTTCCCCTGTTTGGGTTCCTACAGCGGGTAACACAGCCCCGGGCTGAGTTTGGGTCCAGCGTGATTAGCCTCTGCAGTTTTCTTCTGCAGCTCAGAAGGAAAGATGACATGTAGCATCCCTCTATCCTCTTCTGGGATGGTCTCCTTGATAATCTTGACAACTGTCAGGTAAGGTGACATGTGACAAATTTTATAGAGGGCAAAGAGGGATTGCCACAAAAAATGATGGTGCCAACCTGGTTAACTCTTCAGAAAAATACTGGTTTTAATCTTTCTTAAAGTACACACAAAATTTCAAATTTTTTGCTGCTAATTGTTCCTAGAATGAGTCTTTGCTATAACGTAATCACATAGAAAGATCAAGGGCTATTAAGTGTTAGGCAATAAGAGAGAGACAGAAAGAGAGAGAGACAGAAAGAGAGAGAGAGAGGCCTGTTGGCAAGATGCCATTAGTATTATTCAGAGAGAGAGAAATGGAAATTTTCATTTTTACACAATAGCTATGCACTAAATTTCATTTTAATTCACACATAAAAAATGTATTACTAATTTACTGATAACTCTTCTCTGTAAGATAATAATTTATCAGTGCTGCAAAGAACATGAAATGAATTTGATCATATAGTTAAGAGAAAATATCTACTATTAAGCATTTGATTCACAGATTTGAAACGTACGTTTTAAAAGATTTGCTAGTATAAAATAGAAAACTGTGAGGTATTTTTCCAAGAAAGCTATTTATTAAAAATAAATTAATATTGTTTAATGTATTTATGAGTAAGCATGAATGGAGAGAAGCTGCCAGACAGATCTGGGAGGAATTCAGTCTTGCCACCCAAGATGCTAGACCTCTGTGAGTAACAGCAAAATTACAGAGCAGTCCTGAGAGACACTGGCTTATGACCGAATGAGATAACTTCAAGCCAGGCATCTTCTGAAGAGTTTTCAGACTGTTGATTGTGGAGTCTGTTGTGAAACTCAGAGCCCTCACAGCTACTTTGGAAGCATAATCAGAAGACTTGAAAAGTGTGTTGTCCAGGCTGCCTACAGCTCTGTGTCGGGTAAGATCATGGTTGTTTCTGTGTTCATTTGCCAGCACATACCTGGCGCTGAAGCACACAAGTCCATGCCCAGTGAACCTTTCCTTATGGATGGGAAATCATTTCCTTTGGTGGACTCATAGATTCCTGAAATGTCTGGGGGCCAGAGTGCTGCAGAGTGGTCCCTAAACCATTTCATCCAACCTCACTTTGACAGGTTTGCCTAATATATTAGAGCATGTAAATGATGAAGTGTATAAATATGTATGTGTGTGTGAATATGCATGCCATATCCAGCCTGACTTATTCATCATTCCCTTATCACTTTTAAGTTTTCAATATGGGGAAGTGCTGACATTTTAACATTAATTTTCACTGACATCAAATTTCAGCTTTGGCTGTAGAAATCGATGTCTTTATTGCCTTTTGTTTTGAGTTTTATACATATTTCATGAACTTTCATATAGCTGGGATGCCTGCCATTTTCAAAGAGTGATATTCATGATGTTAGCCTGGCATAGGTCTTCAAACCCATTGGTTAAGTACACGGGTTCATGTAACTGGGAGAGCCAAGGCTAATTTAAATATACCTGTAGCTCTTAATATTGAAGGCACAGTGCCATCTGGTGGGAGAAAGAGATTCAGGGGAAAATGCACTGGGAGAAAAAGCCATTTTCTAACGTCAAATTCCAGTTTGGGCAGGATGAAATGGTGTGGAAAGGCTGCAGTAGAACCCCCTGAGCCACGCTGCCATGAAGTCACCCTACAGAGGAATTAATTTCATCTGTATACTTCGTTTCATCCCCTGCCTTACCTTTAATTACTTCTTCCCTTCCTTTCTTCCTTCCCTCCCCCCTTCCTCCCTTCCTCCCTTCCGTCTTTACCTCCTTTCTTCCACAGCTACCTGCTAGGTGCTATTCAAAGAACTGAGGTCACTAGTTAAAACAAATGAAGGGGCTGGGGAGATGGCTCAGCAGCTAAGAGCATTTGCTACTCTTCTGGAAGACCAAAGTTCGGTTCCCAGAGCCCAGGTTGGGTGGCTCACAGTCATCTGTAGCTCTGGCTTCCCGGGATCCAATGTCATCTCAGGAACCTTCTGGAGTCATTAGATAAGTATTGTAAATATTTATCCTAAGCTTGTCATTCTAAGTCTTCTGCTGTTGCTGTTTCTATTCCCTCTGCTCTGGCATGGTTATTCTTTTCACAAGTATCCAAGGATTCTCGAAAGTTCTGGTGATGGACACTGTCATTCTTCAGTGTACCAGTCAAATGGTTAATGACCCCCATACCGGCATTCCATTTCAGAAAGCTTGCACGGGTGCGCTTGGTTTCTCCTACCCACAAATGCAGGGTGGAATCCAGAATTACCCTATGACCCAGAAGCCCACAAATGTGAGGGCAGTGGCAGCTGACTGAGCAAGAGAAATTCAGACAGGAACACAGATGTCATCTACCCCCAGACTGGGCGCCAAAAACAAAACCACAAGTATCAGTGGCAAGTGTAACTCCGAAGACAGCCTCTGCAGCTGCGAATAGCAAAGTCCAAGTAGGGGACACAGTTCAATAGTATGAAATGAATGTTATTCTGAGAACGTTTTAGTATTTTCAAGCCGAGTTGGTAAACTTCAATCTAACTTAATGTGTAAGCAGCCAAAACCTAACTTAGTTAACTAGATTTCCACCAACCAAGCAGTCAACTTTGGGTCAATCACCGTCACCAGTCTATCACCAAAGTTCACGATAAGGCAGAATCCTTGTCCCAGGAGCCCAAACAAGGCACTCAGAGCTGTGACAATGAGGCTGCTGTGCTCTGTGTCTAGGCTATGGAAACAGTCGCTCACCATATTGGCATGACTGTACCTCTGGAGTGAAGGATTGTCAGCTTTTTGTGACATTTGTGCTGATAGGAACTGGTGAGAATATTTGGCCTGCACCCCAGTGTGTCAGTGTATGATTCAGCTGGATCCCTGCCGATGGCCTTCTGTGAGGTGTATGAGCCAATTGCTCATCCTGAGAAAGGGCAGGACTCTGGTCCTCAGATTCAATTTTCTTGAGTTGAAAGAAATTTTATTTAGAAACAAGAAAGCTTGATTTCTTCAGGTTGTCAATGTTGAATCTACCTTTTTAAGCCACATTGACATTATCTGGGGAGGATATACAGTGTTCAAAACCCTGAAGTACAGAACAGGACTATGTCCAGATCCTTGTTCCTGCATTTTCTAGCTGTGTGGCTTTAGTCATGTTAGAGTGGGTATGTTGACCGCTGAGTGTTTCAGCTTTAAAATAGGACCCTTATGGCTCTTAAGAGACTTAACTACCCGAGAGACAGTACCTGGTATGTAACAAACAATATAGAATCCAAAATTCTCATTAAAACAATTATCATGATGTCTGATACTAGAAGTATCTTATTAAGGATATAGAAGAAGGTCTTGAGTGACAATTGTGTTACTCAATTTTCTATCACTATAACAAAACACCAGAGATAATCAAGTTATTTTAAAAAAAGCTTATTTCTCACTTATAAGCTTGGATGATGTAGCTGTTAAAATTTTTGTGTGTATATTGGCATGGTTCACACACAACCGGTTATCTGGCAGCAAGTTTCCATGGATGCAGGTGAGAACATGGGAATGTGGCAGAAGGCAGGGATGGATAGCAGGAGACTCTTAAGAATGCCTGTTTCTATGTAGAAAAGAGCCTTACTGTCAGAGGAATATGGTTATGATGAACAGATGCTTATGAAAACCTTGCTTTAAATGGGGACTGACGTCAGAGATCAGGGGGCGTGGCTCTTAGAGACTAGCAGTGGCTCTTGATAGATTGGCCCGTTGGCTTTAGGTGAGGGGCAGAGGAACACATCCTCATTGGAGCTTGTGGCAGAAGAAACCTGCTTAACCCATGGGCTAAAGCAGACAGATGGGAAGAAATTAGAGAGCTACTCACCCCTGCGGACATCCACCCTTCTACACAGTGACCCACAGACTTCCCCACAAAGCCTCAACTCTGAGCCATTTCTCCGTATCTGACCCTGGATCCAAGCTTTTAACTGATAGGAAGTTAAAAGCTGGGGAAGATTCAAGACCAGAGTGGGAGCCGCTGGCATCATCACAGATAATCCACACTACCTGTTTAAATCAGCTTCTTAGAACAAGAACGCTATCAAGAGATAGATAACTAATTTATAACCCACTACCCATGATTTATTACTCTCTTTTATTTTTATATTGCTGCCTTTTCTACATCTGAAATAGTTGAGATGTCTTCCTTGCTTTATTCTGACATTTACAAGACAATCACCACTATAAAGAATGCGTTAATAGATCAAACAACTTTTAAATGTGTCATTTTTGTGCCTGGGGTCTGCACTAATGATTCACTCTAAAGATACCATCTTACAAATCTTCTAAACAAAAAAACACAGCTCAAGAGTAAAAAGAAACCAGTGAGGGGGAAAAAAATCCTAATTAAACAAAATAATCCTATGTAATTGCAGGATACTGTCTCCCCCCACAGACTTGGACTAGTAATTAAATCACACCAGGATGTCATTCTGGAAGTCAGGGTGAGCATGTGTGTGCGCTCTAGGATTACTACCCGACCTGTCTTCTCCATTGTCAGGATGATTCTTTAACTACAGATATTCTGAAATGTCCCTTTGCAGGTTACTGCCCCTTTTCACATCCAGCCATCACACACCTAATCCACACAGTTCATCTCCTACACATTCTAAAGTTTTGCTTCCGATTTCATCTCATGCTGCCTCTTTTAAGACGTAATCACTTTGGAATATTTCTTTTGGAATTTAGGAATCTGTCTCTTTAGGTCTCCATTTCCCCATTAGATTATGCATTTTGCATATTATAAATTTATCTCATTGTTTAAGTATAAAAGATTTTTATAGTATTTTATAAAATACAAATTCAAAGAAAATATGTGTAGATGTTAGCTAGGATGCTCATTTCCCATTTCTAATTAAAGAATAAATCCTGTAAAAAGATCAAGTGTTAAATCCCGAACAGAAAGGATCTGAGTCTATCAACAATCAATCAATGTGTCTACTTATATAATCTATGCAGATTAGTTTGTAAATTAATTATTTATCTTCTCATATAATCACAGTTACATTTCTTCCCATATGCATTTTAATACTTATTTCTAAAGATCAGCAGGAGTACATCGATGCTTAGTTATTTTTCCTTCCTATGATAGTTTAATAATGTACAGCTAGATCCTTTTCAAACTATAAAAGAAGTATAACAATATAGAAGTATAAATGTTTTGCTGAGACTTCAAAATGGGAAGCTGGGCTTTATTGAATTTCACTCGGTGTATTGAAGCTTGCTATCATTAACTGGCTCATACTGTCACCTTCAAAGAGAAAACAGTGCCACAGGACGACCTTCAGCTCTCCAGCTATTGTGCACAGTCCTCGGACTTCTGAGAGAGCCCCGTGTGAGTAGCGCCGGCATCAAAGGACCCGAAGCTGAGTATCACTCATCAGAGAGATAATGATGCGGAGGAGACCCAGTGACATTTGATCATCTATCTCTTCTTCCCTAAGTGCCACTAAGTCCCTCTTTGGCCAAACATCAAGCTTAGCAAACAATGTGTAATTCAAACTCCAACGAGATTGGGCAGGAATGCGCACTGACTAATCAAGGTCGTGGCAGACCCCAAAAGAGAAACTCTTGGGCCTGGCATTTGCTGCCTATCAGCAGCACACCGCTGGGCCTCATCCTGCCAAGGCTGCTTTATCTGAAAAGGCAGAGCAAGCACTCTAGAGTTGCTAAGCCCAACGTGACCATTATCAGTGGTTGCTCCTAGCAGGAAAGAGGTTGGGTTTGGCATAAAACAGGATGATGGCTTAAAAACACTAGTCGCGGGTGAAAAGCAGGTAGCTTCCAATGGCCTTCAGAGAACGTCCTAGAGTAAAGAAACACCCCGAGGTCCTGTGGGTGTCAGGCTGAATGCTGGGCCCCTCATCTGGCCCTTGCCTCACCTTTCACACCATTTTCCATCATTCGACCAAAATGTCACCAAGGGGTTTTATTTGCTTGGTTTTGGTTTTTTATTTGTTTGGGGGATTTTTCGTTTGTTGTTTTGTTGTGGTTTTTTGTTTTGGGGGGTGTTTGAGGGAGCTTTTATTGCTGTCGTTAAACCCGATAGATAGCAGGGTTTTTTTTTTTAATATTCTTTCACCTTTATGAAAAATGAAGCCCATCCTCTCTGTGAGTCTCCCCATGTATCTCTCTGTGTGTCTCTCCTCCTTCTCTCCTCTCTCTGTGGGTCTGTCCCTTGTCTTCAGGTTAATGACCGAACCCATCTGGTGGGCTCACCTTTGCCTCCCCTGGGCTCTTCTAGCCTCTTGCCCATCACTGAGGTCTCCTGTCCTGACGTCTTCCTCACCTACCCACCCACCAACATTGCTTCCTCACCCTGTCTTAGCAGCCCACACACTGTGCGGAAATGTACCGTGTCACCACTAGGTGGCGATCTTCAGCGCGGGGATTTATTTATTTATTTTCTTAAATTTACTCAGTTTACCAATTCTGGGCTTTTGTCTTTTTTTTCCATTCACTTCATGATAACTTTCTACAATTGTCATCCATAAGATTTGTCAAATACATGAGCTCTATGTTTATTGTCAAGGCATTCATTTGTCCCTTACACTTACGTTAAGTCTACAGTAACAGCCTACACTGGAGTAGTAATACATTTTAGACAAAGAATTGAAACATATTATACAATGCCAAATAAGCTTCTATTAAAATCACCAAAGTGTAAGACAGAACAACAGAGAAAAACAGAAATATACACACAGACAGTTTTGGTTTTCAGTTGCTCATGTAACAAATTTCCATAAGCCCAATGACCTAAGTCAACACAAACTATTTTACAAGTCTGTATCAGAAGTTCAGCAATGGCCTCACTGAATAAATCGAGTCCTTTCTGTAAGTGACAGAAATATTTTTAAGTTAAAAATTAATTTAAATAATAAATAAAGAACTAAGAAAAATTCAAATCCATAAATCTGACCTGAATATTTAATGCTAAAGTTTAAAAAACAATTTAAAATATATACATATTTGTAGTTTTCCCTAGTATGAGAAAAACAACTAAATTTCATGAGGTGAAAATGACTATTAAGGGCAGAAAAAAAAACCTTTAACCTAAAAACAGACAAAAATATGAATAGTCTATAGAAGAATAAGAAATAAAGAGCTGGACATATAGAAAACAAATCCAGGCTCTCTCATAGCTGGAGCTATCACTCAGGTCTAAAAGTTCCGCAGGCCCAGGTAGTAAAGGTCTGGTCGGCAGCCTGCTGAAAAGTGCTGGAACCTTCAGAAGGTGGGCCCTAGAGACAAGTTCCGTCACAGAGGATGAGCCCTTGAGGGAATACTGAGACCACGGCTTTGTCACCTCTCTTTAGCTGCCATGAAGCAAGTGCCTCCCTCCACACTGCTCACCACAGTGAACTGCCTGTTCACCAGCCCCAGAGCAGCAAGGACCAGTGTCCGGGGGACAGAACTGTCAAGTAACGTGACCCTCTCCCCTTCATGTTGATAATCTCAGGCATCCCACCACAAGTGGAGAGCTGACAAACTCAGGGCAGAAGTTAGAAGGGAAAACCACGCTGTGATGTCATCCTCACAGGTCAGAGGAAAGGCTGTTGAGAAACTTGACAGCATCCTCTGAGGTAAAACATTAGACCAGGAGTGTTTAAACATCTGCTGAGGAGGGCACAGAATGACCCAGAGGCTGAGGAGGAAAATTTTGCAAAAGTTAACAAAATTATCTTCACAGGCATCCTTTGGCCAAGTAATACTGTCTAGAATCAAGCCTGGCTTCACGAACCTTGGCCATACGTAGTCACTTATTATAGGTCCTGAGGAGAATGTCACAGTTTCAATACATTATGTGACTTCCAGGGTTGAAGTTTTGGAACACTCTAGAAAAGAAAAAAGGAGTATGTTCAAAATGTGTTGTGTTTTTCAGGATTTCTCTGTAAGGATCTGAAAAGAAATAATTACATAAGAAATTTATGAGTAAGAAAAAATAAATGGAAAGCTGGGTGTTGAATATCTTTAATCCCAGCACTATGGAGGCAGAGACAGGTAGATTTCAGTGAATGTAAAGCCACCTGATCTATCCATTGAGTTCCAGGCCAGTCAGGGCTACGCAGTCAGATCCAGAAGAAAAAAAAATGTGTTAACTTTCAACATAATTTATTGTTTTATTTTTTGGTTTTTAGAGACAGGGTTTCTTTGTACAGCATTAGAATCTGTCCTGGAACTCATTCTGTAGGACCAGGCTGGCCTTTAACTCACAGAGATCTGCCTGCCTCTGTCTCTATGGTGCTGAGATTAAAGGTGTGTGCTACCATTTTCCAGCTAATTGTTAATTCTTAACTATATAAATTATTTACACAGTCAAACCATATTAATTTAAAATATAACATATAGTCCTAAAATCAAATATGAAAATGTAAAGAAATGAACCTGGATGAATATATTGCTGAGATCAAAACAGAGAAAAATAATTCTGATTAAAACTTTAGAACAATGTTCTGTAGATCCCCAAGGGAATATATTCTGATGACACTGATAACGGCCAGAAAAAATTTCTTATACCACTGTACCACTGTGATTGTAATTTTAGTTGTATTACAAGATGAGGTAAATAGATAATGTTATCAGGCGTTCTGGGTTTTCATATAAGAGGATGAAGATAGAAAGAAGTGAGGGGTAGCATGGTATATGGCACTGTTGTATTAGAACCAAAAATAGCAAAATAAACTTTAAAATCTATTAATTGATTTTTATGTGCATGTGTGCCTGAGTTTATACACTCCACATGCATGCAGGAGCTTGCAAGCCCAGAAGAGGGCGCCAAATATCTTAGAACAGGAATTACAAGCAACAGTGAGCTGCCAGGAGCAGTTGGTACTTTCAAGCACTGAACCATTTTCTGCTCCAAACTCTTTTTATTAGAAGCAGATTTCCCAACCATAGGGAGCATCTCAGGACATAGGAGTAGCCTCAAGTGGCTCTCCCCTGAGCTTTCTGGGTGCTATTTTCATTAGTTCAAGTGCACTAGGAAGTACACCCCAAAACTGGGCCAGATATACAGAGATTTCTTAGAAGCGGCCAATGCCTCGGAATAATCCTGGCAAATGTCTCAGGCCAGAGCAACGGTTTCACATCTGTGGAAAGAGAGGGCATAAGATAGAGGATCAGATGCCGCGTCCAGCATAGTGTAGCCGAGCCTGGAGAGGGTCGTCAGGGTTAAATCAGCACTCAAGAGACAGTCAGTTCCATCATCCAGGGAGATCAGCTGCTTCTGCTCTCTCAGCCTTTATTTAGCAAGCTTATATATCCCTTAAGTTCCCTTGCCCTGGGTTCCTGTACCTGTCAGTGTGTTCTCTGGCAACGGGTACAAGACTCCTCATCATAACAGGAAAACCACTGATTGCAAAACAGGGTGTTGATGCACACAAGGTGCATCAACAAAGATCAGGGAAGTAAACAAAAGGGCACTGACCTTGCCCAGGCTTTTTTAGCCTGACACAGAGTATACGGGTCTGGGTATGACAAAACCCAACAATCAGACCCTACACATTTCTGAGGAATTAACCAAAAGTCCTACCAGAGCAAGACCATCCTCAACACACCTTTTTTCTATAACTGATGTGTTATCAAATGTTCAGAACAAGGCATCTTCTTGAACTGCAGAAAGGTGCCAGTCTATAAATTATAAGATCGTGATAGAACTGACTCAATAAGAAACAAATGGTGTCAAAGTGACGTCCCACACTCTGTGAAAATCACAGAATAGACGTGCTCTCCAAACCAGTGAGTCATTTTGCCTTTAGGATTTGAACACAGTAGTGATTGGGACAGACTTCATCAGCCTGCGGGATTTACAAACTAAGCTTTTCTCATCCATCTCCAGACAACTTGAGTTGATGTTCCAGGCTGGAAGACAGGATTCTAGACCTTTCTCAAGGATCCCAAGGTAGGTGTCCTGATGAAATCAGCAGAATTGCCACAGAAAACAAAATTCAAACTAATGTGTGCTGTGTTTCAATCAGTCTCTTTTCAAGACCTCTTAAATAATGAACTGTTTTATACACACACACACACACACACTTACACACTTACACACACACACACACAAACATGTTTTTAAGAAATCCCACAATACAAGATTGCTAAGAGATTCCAATAAGCTGTTAGTTCCAATTATGAGCTAACAGTCCCCAGCAGAACCTATCATTTATTGTCCAAACTTCATCACAAGTTAACAGTGAAGTATACAGTCGCTTGCTGAATTAGTAAGGTCAAGCGTGAAGCACACCAAATAAATCAACCATTATTGCAGCGCAGCTAAGTTTGAGACACATATGGAGAAGATGAAGACCTGAAGCACCCTCTCTAAATATCAAACTCTATCTTTCAAGTGCATTATAGACATATGTTTATAATACTTATATGCTTATAGTCATAAATCAGATGCTCACCTTAACCCCCTCCCCCTTCAGTGTTTATGGTTGGGTAAAAGAGACAAGGCTAATTACTAACTAGCTTTTTGGCTGACAAGGAAGGCAGATGCCTGAGAAAAATGTTTAAGTGTGTTGTGGAAGATTCAAGGCTGAAAATCCCGCTCAGCCTGTCCCAAACTGAGCATATCATTCCTTCCTTTTCCATGTATTTCCTTGCTTCTTCTTCAAAGAAATGAAGTAATAAATACATGCCAGGACCGGGCTGTATTAGAGACAGACCACTAATATAATGCAATGCTTGCAACTATGGAACTTTCAGATTGGTCCCCCAAACTGTGCCCCCTACAAATCAGGATGCCTCCACCTGAGCTTTCCCCAATGAACCTCAAAACTGTCTTTGATTCTTTCCCTTCTGCAGTCAGTGGACTCCAAGCCCAGTCAGTTCTACATGTCTAATTTTTATCACATTCCGGGTTTATCTACTTGTTAGTATTTTGTTACATTAATACCATCTCCAAACAGAATAAAAAGCCCTTGTGGCTGCCAGCAGCCACACCGCTGAAAAGACTCGGAACCCCCCTATCTCAATGCCTCAGCTTAGAAATAGCCCTGCATTTGTTACAAGAGTGTCTCACTCAGCATCACACACCTCAAAACTAGTATCTGATAATGTGCATTGTCTCTCCTCCGCTTCACTTGTATCCTGGAAACCATGGCTCCATCGTATCCTTTCTATCTTCTGGAATATGACCTACCATTTAATGCCCATCTGTTTGCACACGGGTGTCTTTTCTTCTACCTCACCCTCCTTCAGAGTTGCGATCAACGCTTCCAGGTCAGCTTCTCAGACTCTACACTCTTCACTTCTTTCGAATGCTCAAAGCCTGCTGCCGATACCCTTGCATTAAGATTTCTAATGCACATCACAGGTTGTTTTGCTGTTTTTCCATACTGACATTATGCAGTTTTCAGAGTGCCTTTGGAAACATCTGACTGTGTTGTGAGTGTAGAAAGCCTGGCTGGCGAGGTGACAGACTCGGGAAATCCATCAAGACCCCCGAGAATGTCCCATTGGACTTCCGTTCCAGTCCATACCTGCTCCCACAGTTCTGTTTTCCACATAAGCAGGAGCTCAAAACTGGTTGAGTCTGTCTATATGCCCTTAGTGAATGCATGAGGGCTGCCTTGAATTCCTTCTCATGTCCACAGTTCCTTAGCTGTGGATTTAAATGGATTTAGAAAGACGAGTCAGCAATTAACATTAAGCTTGCTCTTCATACCCTGCTTTGCAATAGAAGGAGCCATAGCTACTCTGTTTAGGAGGCAATCTATCAAAGGAATGACCCGGATTGAATAACCAATCTGTAATTCCCTGAACCATAATCCTAAAAGAAAAAAAAAACAAAAGTCTTCCAAATAAGCTAAAGAGATGGTTCAGTGGGTAAAAGCACTTGACAACAACCCTGATGACCTTGGTTCAATCCCCAGAATCCATATGTTGGAAGGAGAGAACTCGCTCTTGCAAGCTGTCTTCAGAGCTGCACACGGTACAGTGATACATGCATGTACCACCTCAACACACACACATACACACACACACATACACACACACACACACACACAGAGAGAGAGAGAGAGAGAGAGAGAGAGAGAGAGAGAGAGAGAGAGAGAGAGAGAGAGAGAGAGAGAATAAACAATTGGGGCCTGGAGCATGTAGAACTACCAAGAATTTTTTCTTCTACCACAATAAAAGTCTGTTAACCTCTCTACTGATATCTATAATAATTTATTTTATTTGTAAATCATGCTGACAAAGAATTCAGAATATCAACTGCTATTTCCAAATGCTGTGTGCAACTTTGGTTATAGAACAATTTCTACTAAATCCCTCAACACAAGTCATTATTTTGATACTGTGAGTTCTGAGTACTTGTCTGTAACTTACCTAGAAGCATAAGAACAGGAGAATCCCCACCTGACCTTAATGTGACTCTCTGTAGACATGGTGGCCTGCAGGGTAGGATGTCATGAGCGTGTAAGCAATTTGTTCCAGTGACATTGGCTCAGTCATTGCTGGTGTTGTTGGGAAGAGGTGATATCTCAACCTGTGTTAGGCAAGGGCACTCCACGAGAGTTCTCGACTCCCCTGTGGGAACTTGTTTCCCAAGTTCAACTCTGGCATCCAAGGTCCCCCCACTCTCATGATCTCCGTGGTGGATGGAAAGAAAATGGCCCCCAAAGGGAGTGTCACTATTAGGTGTGGCCTTGTTGGAAGTGTGTCACTCTGGGGCAGGCTTTAAGGTCTCATATATGCTCATACCTCACTCAATACAAAGCTCAGTCCACTTCCTGTTGCCTGCAAGATGGAGGGCTCCCAGCTGCTTCTCCAGCACCATGTCTGTCTGCATGCCACCATGCCACCAAAGTAGTAATGGACTGAACCTCTGAACTGTGAGCCATCCCAACTGAATGTTTTCCTTTATAAGAGTTGCCCTGGATATGGTGTCTCCTCAGAGCAATAGAAACCCCAAGACCATCTCCCTACAGTAAAGTAAACAAAATGCAGTTCTTTCTAATGCTATTCACTTAAGGTCACCCCTCACATTGGGGTATTTCCTCTAACAGGAGAGAGTGATTGGTACCTGTAGGCAGCAAGATTATAAGCTGAAGATCCTCACCTCAAACTCCAGCTCAAGGTGACTGTCATATCTGTGTAGCGGTCCTTTGCTCAATTATACAGACTAGTGTCACAAAGCCAATTGGGCCTGAATAATGATGAAAGGCGGGAACTGACACAGCAGTGTGGCTAGTCTAGATGCTAATTCTCCATCTTAAACTGCTCTGAAACGAATTACAAGTTTGCACTTGAACATACAAAGGACACATTTGTTCCCTCTATTCGAAAATGTGTAGAATTCACCTGAGCTGTTATCTTCGATTCTAAACATGGCACTCGGGGAAGAAACTGATCAGATGGAAATATAAACAGAGGAAGATAGATGACCAGCCTGCTGAAAGAACATAAACCAACAAAACACACAGGACAGCCAAGATAACTGGACAGTTTGCTTAGGAAAAAATAGTCACAATGGGGATGATCATATTTAGGTTTGAAACAGAGAATTACATTTGTATAATAGACACTGAGATTTAATTAAATATGGCATGGGCATTCTAGGCATAAAGCACCCCAAAATAAAATTTATTGTAATATCCAAAATCAATTTTTAGGTATTTCTAAAAAGTCAGAGTTGTCTTAAAAGATAATACGCTAACGAAGTCTTGCGATGACTGGCAGAGAGCACGTGGTGGTCAGTCTGCAGAAGTTTGCATTCTCTTGTTCTGCCTATAAAGAGGAGGCTCTTAGAGCACTGGGTAAAACAAAATAATTTACTTCAAGGACAGATAATTTAAAAGTTGTTAGGACTCCAACTGTAAAGAGGCATTTGCTTAGATTTGGAGATGGCTCAGGGGTTAGGAGCACTGGCTGCTCCTGCAGAGGACACAGGTTCACTTCCCAGCATCTATGTTTGTGGCTCCCAACCATCTGTAACTCCAATACTGTGGGAGCCAGTGCCCTCTTCTGGCTGCGTCAGGCACTGCACACATGTGACATGTAGGCAAAATGCCCACACACATAGAAAGCCCCAAAAACCAAAATGAGGTTTATTTTTTTAAGTTGCTTTGGCTTCTGACGCTCCTGAAAGCAGTTTCAACTGATTTTTATCTTCTTATAAGATCAAAGGAGCATGTTTAGTGGACAAATTTTTTGGAATAAATTAATATTCTGGAGGGCTTTGTTACTATTATTATTATGTTTTCTCCCAGTTTGGTAGGTTCATTATACCCAACTAAACTTAATATTTTAGGAATGAAAATTTCGTGTAATGAGACTTTATAAAACAAAAAAAGTATATTTACAGAGTATGGAAATATTTACTTAAGTACCTGGAAAGAAGCCCCAGTGGCTAAAAGTGCTGGCTGCTCTTCCAGAAGCCCTGAGTTAAGTTCCCAGCACCCACATGGTGGCTCACAATTGGTTATGACTCCAGAATATGACCCTGTCTTCTGATTTTCACAAACACACACACACATACACACACATATACACATACACACACATATACACATATACACACAAACACACACATACACACACATATACACACATACATACACACACATATACACATACACACGCATACACACACATATACACACATACACACACATATATATAAACACACACATACACACACAAGCACACACAAACATACACACATGCACGTACACACACATAAGCATACACACACATACACACACACACACACACACGAGTATATATTGCAGGCAAAACAGTGAATGCATAAAATAAAAATAGATATTAACTCACATATTCAATATTTATATTATAAAATTAAATCATTTTATCCATTTATTTACTGTAATGCATATATGTAGATACTTGATTAGAATAGAAAAGGAAAGAAGGCCAGGCCTGTGCTGGACCCTTCAAATCTGATCCAATAGCTCTATACTACTTTGAAAAGTTAGGCTAAAAGTAATTCTTAAAAAAAAAAAAAAAAAAAAAAAAAAGAGTTAGCAGAGGGCTAACACTTCTCCAGTGTTAATAAATATGAATGAGTCTCACTTGTATAGAAGTGCTCAGAATACACCCTTATCTGTTTAAAGAGAGCTCTGCCTAGCTTAGGTTAGTTTGGATTGCACTCTGCATAAAATGTCTACTAAATTTAAATATGCACAAAGATACAAGAGCTTCGGCCAGCGCTGTGTCCATCTCCACAGAGTTTATAATAAAGACAAAGAGTGAGCGGCTTGGAAATGAGCGAGAGGAAGGTTCTCCACACACAGATGTGAGCTCATGCCAGGCACCCAAGTACCCAAGAAATCCTAAATCAAGTCAGGATTAAAGCTAGGTAGGGTTGTGCAGAAATATTTCTAGGTGAGCTGGGAATGTAAGCCTGACAGAAGACGCGGGCCCATGAACCAAGTGAAATTCCTCATAATTGCATAATTGCCTGGCTCCTTTTATCATCCTTCCAATTTTTAAATCCTTCCATGGATATTTAAAAAGGAAAACACTCTGTCTTTGTTTTCAAGTCATTTGGTTTCCATTTGCTGTGTGAGCACTAAGTCTGAGGGAGCAGCCCCCTGTTATTTAGACGTACACACCCAGATAATGGGTGGGTTTAGGGTCCTCCTTGGGAACACAGTGTTTAGAACACTCTGTCAAAATGAGCTTTGCTCAGACCTGCGTTTGAAACAAGAAGCTGCGAAGGGTGACTTGTGTTAGCTCACCCTACTGTGTCATCCTCACTCTCCCGTCTGTTGAAATAATTTGTTGGTCACCTGATTGGCTGGCACATTAATACTGACTGACAGTTTTCACTGTCTTTTTTTCTGTTTTGGTGTTTTTTTCATGAAAGATGACATTGAGCCTAATTTTCTTGCAGATATTCTTAACTAGTTTAAGATTTTTGTTGTTCTCATATGTGAAGCCTAAGGCGGAAGCATTCACTAAATTATGTCCATGTAGATTCCATAATCCCACAACTTTCTAAAAGTCTACTTAATAGTCTGTATGTTGCTTTTAAAGTGACAGCAGTGGGGAGGATCACATATCTACCCGTATCTAGAGGCGCCCTCCTCATCTACCCGTAGACCTTCTTCTTCATAAACTTCTGTACTTGGTGTTCTAGGCTTGGTTCTCAAATTTTAAAAACTATGTCAATTCCTCCCATCCACTCATCAATGCTTGAGGCAGTTGGGAGAGGTGGCTCTGTGGTCATAACAGTAGGAGAGCTATTCCTGCCTCCCCCACCGCCCCCCCCCCCCCCCCAGCTGCAGCACTCCGGAGAGCAGGGCCCTGCACCTCACCAGAGTGGCGCAACAGAGCCGACTGTGTCAGTGCAGGTGTGGGTGAGCCAGTCCCGAAGTTGTGAGCATGAGGCAGAGGTGCCTCATCTGTCCTGTGGTGGCACGGGCAGGAGAAAGAAGCACTCTTCCCACCCCACCCATCAACTCCTGGGGCAGGTGAGAGAGCTGGTCCAGTGGTCATAGAATGGGAGAACTGTCCATGATCCCTGCCAGCTGCAACAGCAGGGAGAGAGAGTGGGCCCTGCACTTCTCGAGAGCCGGACCTTGTTAGTGGACTGGTGGGTGAGCCAGCCCCATGAGAGCTGTCCCTATTTCCCATCTGCCTTGTGGTGGCATGAGCAGAGGAGATGCTTGCCCATCAACCCCTAAGGCAGGTGGGAGAGCTGGTCCTGTGGTCCTAAGTGTGGGTGAGTCATTCTTGACTCCAACCAGCTTCAACAGTAGGGAGAGCGGGCCCTGTACCTCACCGGGGCAGCACAAAAGAGTTACCATTGTTAGCACAAGGGTAGGTGAGCCAGCCTTGAAATCATGGCCATGGGAGAGCTGTCCCCATTTCCCTTGCAATGGCTCTTGAAACTGCCCGGGCTCAGACCCAGAGTTACGACTTGGCCTACCCCAACATCTACCCCATCTATCATCTGCTGGAGCAGGTGAAAAGACCTGACCAGTAGACCCAAAGCAGAAGGATCTCCACAACACAGAGTAGCAGCGATGTGCCCAGAAGAGTGTGTGATGGAGACTAGGGACTCACCAGAACAATGACTCTTTACAATGAACACTTGCAAGTAAAGATGTGTGGACAAAGAGGTATATGATGTGACTTGTTGGGTCACACTGCAGCTTCCCTGATGAGATTTTTAATTCCTTTCCTTTTTTATTGCATCCATTTCTTTTCTCTTGAATTTTGTTTTATTGGGTCAGGTGTGTGGGGGGGGGAATACAGGTCAGAGAACAGATATGAAGGAACAGGAAATGAATGGGATCACGATACATGATGTGAAAGACATGAATTTTAAAAACGAAATAAAACAAGAGCAAAATAAACAAGTCAAGAGTACGCTTTCCCTAAGAACTCAACTATGCAGTGTTTGTTTTAAAACTTCAAGCAATTTCTATCTAGGGATTCTGAAATAGCAATGATCACATTTTCAGTATAAGAAAGAGAAAACAGCCAGAATTAAAGATATTAGTTGAATTTTTCCAAAAAAATTTTACCAAATATCTCGTTTTCTTTATTTGCTTTCAAAAGTGCAGTTTAAAAGTTATAAAGTAAAATTTTTTCAAAAGTGCAGTTTAAAAGTTATAAAGTAAAATTTAAATTGATAAAAGACAATTTTTATTTCTTATTTCGATTGGTTTAAAGAGCCAGGGAAAGTATGAAGTTATTAAAATAGTATCCATGAATCCATCTCAAGGCCCCTGAAAGAGCTGAAGAGAAACATCAGGTTTTAGGATCCTGCATGCACAGTTAGCTGTAAAGCACTTAAAATTAGCTCCAGGAGGCTCCTTCCTTCCACACAATCTTTGTTATTTAGAAATATCTATGAAAAACCTAAATTGACATTTCTAAGCCTCTAGAAACAATTACACAAACAGAATTCATTCCCTAAAATGGCATATTTTAGCTATATATTAAATTGTAAAACTATTAAAGTTCATATTTCAGTTGTTTTAAAAAACCAGTCTAAAAGCATTTACAATGCTCTAAAACTGAGTGATGCTGGCTGTACATATTCATAAATATACTAAAGCTTATTTAAGAACAGTCTTTAATAGATGGATTGTATGGCATTTGAATCACATACCTTGAGATGGCTGTTTTTAAAAAATGCAATGTGTTTGTCACTATACCGAATATTAGGTTATAAATAATTTTTTTTTAAAATCTAAAAGAAGTCTACTCTCCAGGATCTCAGTTATAAGCTCTGGGATTCTTTGCATCATCTCCCTTTCTTGACATCATTCTGTAAATATTTACCACATATCAGGCACTATTTAACTCAACTCTGTTCATGGACATCGTCCATGTACCAAGGAGGCTAACGCTTAAACATGAACAGAACATGTAAAAATTCTGACTAATGGAAATTCTGATATACTGAAGAGTCACAGTAAAGAAATGTAAAAAAAAAGCAGTGGCAGATTAAAAAGTGAGGCATCTGGCCATTGTGTCATTAGACCTGAGCATCTGAGCATGGCCTCCAAGGTGGAGAAGCACCTACATTGTCCCTTCTCAGCACACATCTCCTGTCTGGGAGTCGGTGTTGGCACAGGGATGGGGAGTGGGGTAGGGGTGGAGTGTGTCTCTATAGGAGTCCTGAGGGCTGGGGGTGGGGTGGGGTGTGTGTCTATAGGAGTCCTGAGGGCTGGGGTGGGGTGGGGATGGGGTGGAGTGTGTCTCTATAGGAGTCCTGTGGGCTGGAGTGGGGTGTGTGCCCATAGGAATCCTGAGGACTGGGGTGGGGTGGGAATGGGGTGGGGTGTGTCCATTGGAGTCCTGAGGGCTGGGGTGGGGTGGGGATGGGGTGGGGATGGGGTGGGGTGTGTCTCTATAGGAGTCCTGAGAGCTGGGGTGGGGTGGGGATGGGATGGGGTGTGTCTCTATAGGAGTCCTGAGAGCTGGGGTGGGGTGGGGATGGGATGGGGTGGGGTGTGTCTCTATAGGAATCCTGAGGGGTGGGGTGGGGATGGGGTGGAGTGTGTCTCTGTTGGAGTCCTGAGGGCTGTGGGTGGGGTGGGGTGGGGTGTGTCTCTATAGGAGTCCTGAGGGGTGGGGTGGGGTGTGTCCATAGGAGTCCTGAGAGCTGGGGTGGGCTGGGGGTAGGCTGGGGTGGGGTGGGGATGGGATGGGGTGGGGTGTGTCTCTATAGGAATCCTGAGGGGTGGGGTGGGGTGGGGTGGGGTGGGGTGGGGTGGGGTGTGTCTATAGGAGTCCTGTGGGCTGGAGTGGGGTGTGTGCCCATAGGAATCCTGAGGACTGGGGTGGGGTGGGGATGGGATGGGGTGTGTCTATTGGAGTCCTGAGGGCTGGGGTGGGGTGGGGATGGGATGGGGTGTGTCTCTATAGGAGTCCTGAGAGCTGGGGTGGGCTGGGGGTAGGCTGGGGTGGAGTGTGTGTCCATAGGAGTTCTGAGGACTGGGGGTGTCTTCCTGGACTGCAGGTAGGATCTGACAGTCAGAGGAAAGACTGCCTTCTCCCTCTGTTCACTAAACCCGGTTAAGGAGGTCTTATGCATCTTGCTGTCCAGGTACACTGTCACTCTGCTGGAGGAGAAATTAGCTTATAGAAGGACAGAAGAGAAAATAGCTATCATCTACTCCAATGCAAACGAACTTTTGTCTGGTTTTTAATATTTATTTTTTAATTTTTATTTTATGTGCATTGGTGTTTTTCCATAAGTGTCCAGACCTCTGAAACTGGAATTACAAACAGTTATGAGCTGCCATGTGAGTGCCGGGAATTGAACCCAGGTCCTCTGGATAAACAACCAGTGCTCTTAACCAATAAACCATCATGTCTCCTAATATTTATTTTTAATTAAAATATAATTACATCATTTTCCCTTCCCTTTAGCCCTGAAACCTCCCCCATGTTCCTTCCATGCCCCCTCCATACCCCTATGCCTCCCCACTTTTCTCAAATCACGTTTTTTTTATTATTGTTATACAGCAATATAACCCCTGTAGAAATCATAAGTTCAATAATTTTCCCCATAGAATATGTACTAGTTTGCATTTATTATTACCAAAGTACTAACTGTATCATGTATGTATTCTACATCTACAAATTATCTTTTTTTATTATTATTTTTTATTTTGAGGGGAAGAGGATTTCAAGACAAGGTTTCTCTGTGTAGCCCCTGGATGTCTTGGAACTAAAAGACGTATGCCACCACCGCTGGGCTTTCAGATTCTCTTCTGATATGGATACCCTATCGATTTATAAGGCCATGGATTAACATCACACCATCACTTAAACTTGATCATAGCATGTATGAGAAGAAGTTTTCAATAGGATGACCAGAAAGACCTGGTGATAACTAGTGGAGATAATGAGAAAGATGGTCAGCTTGAGATGGTGATGTTCCATAGGGAAAGAAAAGACGAAGATGATAAGGGAAATCGTGCTAAGGGTGGGGAGGGGAGGGGGAGGGGGGGGAGGAGAGGGGAGGGGGGGGGGAGGGGAGGGGAGGGGAGAAAGGGAAAAAGAAAAGAGAGTGGATTTTCTTCTAGTTCTCACTACTTGAAAACAGTCAGGAAACATTTTGGAGTTCTGGAGGCAGGTAACAGACCATAGCAAACATGGTGCAGACCAATGACCTTCTTCACAGAACCAGTGGAACCTGAGGAAGTTGATTTTGTGGACTTTGAGTATAGACTGGTGCCTGCTGAAGGCTGGGGAGACTGGAGGGATGCTGGGAGAAGGGCTCTGAGGTAGAGCTGGAGGAAGGGGGCCTGCTGTGCTGCTGATGCTGTGACTGCAAAGATCAGTGACACGCCATTTTGGTGGTTTTTGTTTTTGAGCCCAAATGAATCTTAGATAATTCCACCATGAAGAAGTTATAGTGGATAAGAAATATTCTAAGCCCCGTTTGATCATGGAAAGTACACGTACCAAATGATTACACAGTACTGCCAAAATATATGCAATGCTGTGTGTACGCTAAAAACTGAATTGAGTATATTTTAATGTGTACATTAAAAGGCAAGAGATTTTTTTTTTTGAAGCCATGGGGACATTGCACAGAGAATAAAGGACCTTGTAGGAAGAAGCAAAAGGTATCTCCAACGAGATAACCATGTCATTAGGGTAAAGTTGGCATGACAACGCCATCATGCTTTGGGTCGTCCCTGCATGGCCACCTGAAATAAAAAATAATTAAGTATAATTTTTTGAACAACAAAACAAAAAATTCATGTCAACATAAACCGCCCATAGTGGAAGAAACATTATAGTTTTCTCCTAATACAGCTCTGTGTTTAATTTCTATTAAAAATGAACTTGCATTGTAATTATATCTATTACTCAGATATGAATATTACTCCCTAAATCACCGAAATTAGAATACTTAGTTAAAGTGAGTTTATTGTGTTATATTTTAAACTACGAGAGGTAGTTATAAATAAAGCTTGTGAATAAAAACCAATGTCCAAGTTTTCTATGTTAATATTAATTAACTAAAGTTGAGAAGTTACTGCCTTATTCTATAGCCTGCCACAGAGGTGAACATCATTTAGATAGAAGACAGTGATGGGCAGTATCAGGAAGGTAGTTTTTATCTCTCCTCATTGTAGCAATATTTAAGAGCCTTGATGGGACATCAAACCACAGGCAAGAGACAGCCTGGTCTCCCAACAATGCTTTGACATATTGCTTCAAATATTTTTATCACTGAGACAGTAATAATTTGCATATAACCTTGCTTCAGCAGCACAGACATGGGACCCAGTCAGGAAGAAGGGGAAGATAACAAACAGAAAAAAAGAGACAAATGATTGTGAGGACCCCAAACGTGGCTGCCTCTTTCTACTGTCATGAAGGCATCCTAGTGCCACAGAGAGCCGGAAGGCAAGATGCAGGAAAAGCCTACCAAGTGTTGCTCTCTGGATCAAAGGCAGTGGCCAAGAGAAATGGAAGAGAGCTCAAAGTAAGAATGGGAAGCTCTAGGGCTGGGGATACGGTTCAAAGGTTAAGAGCACTGATTGTTCATCCAGAAGACCTGGGTTCAATTCCCAGCACTCACATGGCAGCTCATAACTGTCTGCAACTCCAGTTCCAGGGAATCTGGCATTCGAAGACAGACATACATGCAGGCAAAACCCCAATTTATAATAGATTGCTTAAAAAGGGGTGCTCTAAGCCCTGTGCTCCCTCTAACTTTCGATAAGGTTTTGCAAGTGTGGATGGTGTTTAAAATGTGGACAAGAAACCAGCTAATCAACACTGCAGGGCCTGACTAGTGAAATGTGGTCACTTTATATCAACCAGTGCCAATAACCTCCACTGTGAGGGAGCCATGAAATGGGTCACTGGGCTTTAAAAGTTAAACCAAGGAGAAAAACTAAGGGTACAATATGGCTGCCTAGCCTTCTGTAATTAAATTTATTAACTAGCCCTGTGAAATTCCATGTGTGAAGAAAACATTCTTTTAAAACATGAAGAATCGATGTCTATGATGTCAGGACTGTGTATATATAATAGTTCCCTGGGTCACTATTCATTTCTCTGAATTATTTCAGTTCACCCTGGCTGTACCTAGAAATGTTCCCCCAAAAGGCTTTCATTCTTAAGAGCTGGGGGACCCATTCAATACTTTTGCCTATTATAGGCAAGTACTGCACCAATGAACCACACCCCAAATAGAATATATGTGTATTTTACTTCAGTTATATTTATGGTTTGCAGAATGTTTTTAAGTGAGCAACTTTAAAATGTTTGAAGATCTGACACCCTCATGCAGACATATAGGTAAAACACCAATGCAAATAAAATTTTTAAAAAATGTTTATAACTCATCAATGAAGAAGAGAAAAGCAAATTGTATTGCCATGTGGCCACCAAAAATAACAACTATCTAAAAGAAGATCTGTAATTGCCCCATCCTCTTCCATCTACTGTACATGATAAACTAAGTACTCAATGACATAGATTGTAATTCAAACTACTAGTAAGGAATTTACTCTTTGCCGCAAGGCTCAATGCATTCCTGAATGAGGCAAATACTAAAAGACACAAAGCTAAGCATTATAATGCTGGGGTTTTTTTTGACATTTACTGTAAACTGTGTGCAGATTATAAGCTTTGCATGTAAGTCAGAATAAAGCATATTTTTGCCTAAAAGATGTAGTATGATTCATATGTTATATGCTTGACACACTAAAATGCCCCTCATATATAACCTTTCAATGGGAGGACATGCTACCATTGGGAAGTAAAGGGAAATAAAACATTTTTTTACAAAGTTTACTCAAATGTTTTTAGCAGATATATGGGCTTTGGAAACAATGGTTTGAAATGAAAAAAAAAAAGGTGTATAATTAACTTCCTTTTCAAAACATTTCAAGGCAGCTAATTCTGGTGGGAAGCATCACAGCTGGTTAAAGAATTGATGCTTTATTTCCCCCCAGGAAAACACCTCACACTAGTTTCTAATATTTGTTCCTTTGTGCTGAATCCACACACTTGGCTTGCTGATTTGGTTTTCCTTTTTAGATCTGCCCACTGTAGGAGTTGAGCACACTTCCTAAACCCAGGTGGTCTAGAAACTGTCATCATTTTTGAGTTGTGGTAGATCTGGGCTGAGCTGGTGGTGGCATCGGATGTGCTAATTAACAAAAGGTGCCGCCCACTACCTTCTTTAAGACAGGACCGCACAGCTCCACCTTCCCCATTCATGTAGTTGCCTGATGAGATGCACAAATGGGATTGAGCCTCTTCAAAGAAACTCATGTAGCAACTTTCAACATAAACATGAACAGAAAAACAGGTGGTGGAACATCTCTCTTCCGCTTTGGAATCCAGCTAAAGAGCACCTGGCGGAAAAGTTCTAGACACTTGAAAGGACTCATTCTTATAATGCTGCACAGCCTTTGTTAGCTCCATTTCGTAAATTAATTTTATAGCATTTGATTGAAAGCTACAGATGTGGAGATAAACTGGGTCATTTCTGCCTGTAGTCAAAAAAGAAAGAGAAAGAAGGAAAAAGAGAGAGAGAGAAAGAAAAAGAGAGAGAGAGAAAGAAAGGAAGGAAGGAAGGGAGGGAGGGAGAGAGAGAGAAGGAAGGAAGGAAGGAAGGAAAGAAAGAAAGAAAGAGAAAGAAAGAAAGAAAGAAAGAAAGAAAGAAAGAAAGAAAGAAAGAAGGAAAGAAAGAAAAAGAAAGAAAGAAAGAGAAAGGCAAAAATTTACCCAGCCTTTATTCTGGGGTCAAAACTGTCCTTATTAAAGTTATAACAGAGTGAGAAAGGCAGATAAACTGTCAGGGACCAGTGATCCACAGTAAGTATTGGAGTTTCCAGAGACAGATTGTTACTGAATCTCACAGGGAAGCCCTGGATTAGAACTTGGGGGAGGGAGGAAATGCTGTTAGAGATGCTGTTTCAGGCATTAGCTTCTAAGCTCTATGCATGGGGCCAGCAGAAGGGAGTCAGGCAGCGCGCTTACCCCGTGGAACTAAAAGTCAGGTCAGAGACAGCAGTTGTGTTCAGGGATTTCCGTCCCTTCTAATAACCTGGTACATGAGAGGTATTCACGGTGGGTGCCTGTGGTGGTGGTGGTGGTGGTGATGGTTGGGGGCGTGACAGTAGGTAGGTAGGCAGGCATTGACTCTTAAGGTCATCATACTTACATTTGGTGGTTTAAGATTCATCTAAATAGTCATTGAAACAGCATAAGTCATGATTTACATGATGAGACGCATGTTTTAGACAATCTTCTGGGAAGCTTCCATTGAGAAGATGTTTGGTTGGAGAAAGGATTGCTCTGAGGTAGCAATAGTGAGAATGACTAATAAGGCAAACCTAGGACCTGTAGAGGGGGTTTTCTAGGACCTTATGATAAAATGGCATGTGGGTTCCTAGGTGGCTAAGTGTCAGTCAGCTAGGCCTTTATTAAAAAGCACAGGTTGGGGACTTAGACTTATGCTTCACAGCTCTGGTCAGCAGGTATCCCTGAGGTCACCCCACTTGGTCTTGGGACCTGTTCTTATGACCTCTTTTAACCTTAATTACATTGTTAAATGTTCCTCCTACAAATCTCACACCAAGAACTTTGAAGAGACACAGTTTTGTTCATATTACAACATAAAGACTGTTCTCAAATTCTAGGGAATGTGAAGCATGTGATTAGATCTGAGGTGATAGCAAAGGAGAGTGTGTGGCCTGTAACTAACAAGGTACTGGAGATACCAGAGAGTCATGGAGGATGGGAGCTGGTACCTAGAGAAAGGTAAAGGATGAACAGACTCTCACCTCCCATACTGGACCGTGAAGGAAGCAAGGAGGAAGCCATTACCCTTAAAGGATTTTTCTCATTACTGTTATATATATTGAGCACTTTCAAAGTAAAACCCAAAGATTCGATAAATATCCTTTACCTAAAAATGAACCAGTAATATCTAGACATTAAGTTATCTAATAAACAAAATTCATAAAAATCTAAACCCTAAATCTCCAAGGGAAAAATGATGCACAGATGGATAGATAGATGAGTGGAGATATAGAGAAATAGATATATTATAGCTAGATAGATAGACAAATAGATGATAGATAATATGTTAGATAATGAAAAGGTGATAGGTAGGTAGATAGATAGATAGATAGATAGATAGATAGATAGATAGATAGACCAACCAAATGCAAGGATTAAATTATACTTTGCTAACAACTTACAACTATCATTTTTGTTGACTAAAAATTTCAGCTTAATACAAAGGAATTCATAAGGGCATTTAAGAGCCCTTTATCTGAAGCTTTCAATATGTCTACCAGAGTGGTATGCACAGAACTATAAGTAGGGCAAAAAGAAACATGTTTCCTTTCCCATTGGAGATACACAACATGAAAAGTAGAGATGAGCTAGGATTTCTTTAGGATCTAAGATCTCAAGAGATGTCCCTGTGCACTACCGATTAACCAGGTTTGGAGAGCTTTGCCAGTGTTCCAAATACAAGACAATCAAGCTTATGCTTAGTGTCCAAGTGGCTGTGTACTTCTGCAATGTTCCAGAGTTCCACTGCTACTTACAGCTCAGCCAGAGCAGAAAGCCAGCCCCTCATGTCTCTGTGTGTGTTTCCTCAGGAGTGTTCGGAATCAGGGTGTGAGAGCAGACTCTCTCAAACACTTCCGCTTCAAAACTCCTACCCTAAATATCAACTCTGTCAGTGCAACAAATGCATGCTACACAGTAACGTCAAATCTAATATAACAGTACAAATGAAAATCTTCACCTTCCAACATATGGACTCCTACACCCTCATACATGGCTACACAAGCTCTGTTCCAACTCTCCTGTTTTCATGCAAGGTGCACATGATTACTGCTCTTTCCCGAGGCCAGTCTGTGGGAGTGTCACCTTTGAGCTGGAGTCACAGAGTCACTGTGACAGTCGCTAAGTCTGGACACAGAAAGGGTTGCCTGTGTTCTGGCCAGGGCCAGCCACGAGTGATTCTGCGCACTGCCCATTCTGCAACTGGACGCTCTCGTCACAAATCAACCCAACCTCCTTTCTCTTTGCTGAGGAAATGCTTGAACCTTGCATGCTCCTCTTTCCCTTCCTGGTCTTTTCTATTTCCTCTTAACTCTGCTCATAAGCAGTCTTCTCATACTGTGCCTAAGTCTTCAGTTTGGGGTGAAATAAATTTGGAATGTAGTCATTAATAATAAGTAATTAAAGGCAGATTTTTCTGTTTTCAATTCACAGTACTATTGTATCATGGAAGATCTTTTTTTTTTTTTTTTGCATTTGTATTATATTTGCTAATGATATGGCTGAACAAATAACCTACCCTACAGGGCTTTTACAGAATGCATTTCAGTCTCAGTCTCATCTAAGGAGCTTCACTGTTACAGATTTCCAGGAATGAATCTTTATGAATATTTTCCCTGTGACTCATAGACTAGGTGAAGTTTCTAAACTACTCTGGACTGCCTTTGCAACCCATCTGCACCTGACTGACATTTGAAGCACCACTCTCACAAAGGGATTCAGACATTTGATACTTGTGTGTGTTCCACGCATCTGTCAGTTCTCTGATCAGCTGCAGCTGACACTGACTGGCAAAACATGGAGGAAAAAAAAAATGTTTGCTGCGTCTTAACATGTGCCTTGTGGGAAACCCTTTGTCCCGTTCACTCATTAACAAATTCAGCAGGCATTCATCAATGCATTACTCTAAGCACCATTGATAGAAATGTGGACGACAGAATAACTAGCCTTGGGATCTATCTATCCAAACAGAGCTCACTCTGTGTCCAAATGTACACATTAAATAAACACAAGTTAAAAACATTTCATATGTCTCTAGTAACTATCAAATGGCTTGGTTACTCTTTCCAAACTTCCTTCTAAATAATTGTGATTCTACTTACAAGAATCCATATGAGCAGGATTTCTCACATTGCATTTTGGCATCCAGAGGAGGTTTTATAAACTGTGACTTAATGTCTACTGAATGTCGGGCCAAACAGCACCCAAGCAAAACAGTTCTCCAGCCCATCCCTGAGCCCCAGTCAATATTCAACCTGCAGAAGGGCAGAAACAGAGTGGAAACAAACAGGCTGGAAATGACAAGGAGTGGGAAGGAGTGGGGATGAGTCCCAAGTCCCGTCCTGGGATGAGAGGTCGACAGAAACACAACCAGACCTGCAGACCCCGCCTATGAGATGCCAAGAAGTAGCTATAACTGGGTTCTGCCTCTGCCAAATTTCATCACAATAGTCTTTATCCGAAAAAAAAAAAAAAAAAAAAAAAAAAAAAAACATTCTTTTAGACAAAAAGAAAAACAAGTGTCCACAAAATAATATGCAAATGTCATTAAGATGTTTTTTCCTAAGAACCAGAAAATAGAGCCTTGATGAGATGTAAGGATATCCTGGGAGAGTCTGTGCTCACCTCCCACCATGTGGATGTCAGGGACAAAACTCAAGCCTTCAGGCTTGGAAACAAGTACCTTTACCCACTGAGCTATCTCATGGGTCCAAGACATACAACTTTTAAAAGGTTGCCAGAGCTGGGTATGATGGTACAACTCCCATAATCCCCAGCACTTGGAGCTCGGATAAGAGGACCAGAGGTTCAAGACTAGCCAGAGGAAATGCCAATGAAAACTTTTAAATTATGTGAGCAGAATAGATTTCTATTGCTAGAACTATACTAGAGAATTTATGAGCCATCGTTTCTGTTACAAGTCACTATGCAGATGGATTTTGAAGGCAGCACCTTCATCTGTACATACAGCCTTAATTTTTAAATTGGGCTAATTTGATTTTTCTTTATCAACTCTTTGTCATAAGCAAGCCAATGGTAATGACAAACTCTTATAACCCCAGAATTCCGGAGGCTAGCGCAGGAGGATGACAAATTTGAGGCCAGGTTGAAACACACAACATTTTTTTCTAAAAAAGAAACAAATGAGGTTATTGAGGCAGCTTTAGTGATTAGAAGCACTGGCTGCTCTTCAGAGGACCTGGGTTCTATTCACAGCACCCGTATGGTTGCTCACAACCATCCATAATTCCAGCTCCAGAGGAGATGATACTCTTCTCTGACTTCAATGGGCACCCCACACATATGATATACAGACAGATGTAAGAAAACAAAACACTTTTACATAAAATAAAAGACTCTAAAGGAAGAGGTAATCTATCTTTCTTCTTAAGCTAATTGTGCTGCTCTTACAAAATTTAAAAAGCTATAAGGCTCCAAGGACCACAATATTCTAAGCTCCAATTTTAATTTTAAGAGATGGGAATATAACTTAGACAAGCAGTTGCCTAGCAAGTGTAAGAGTCAGGATTTCCTATGCTGGGGGGGGGGGACTATTTAAAAAATTTTAAACATGCTAATCTTGAACTCATTTTCCACAATTTTATGTTCAGTACATGCAAATATAGTCAGAAAACTTAAATGACTTCAATTAAATAAGAACCCATACGTTTTGAAGATGCTCTGAAAGGGGGTCAAATAAGGATTCTTGATACTACAGTTTCCTAGAACGATTCCAAATTATCTAGAGATAATAGACAAGGAGGTGGTTTCAAGCAACTTTACTTTGAAACAGAAACACTGCATGTGGGTGTGGAGGCACAAGCTGAAAGGGTATGTGTGTCTGTGTGCATTTTCACACTTTGAATACAAGGATAGCATACACATTTTGGAATGTTCTTAAAAGGTCTTTGTTCCCATGTGATTTAGGGATTACGTGATCCTTGCCACTGACACATGAGTCCTAACTACAGAGACTCAGTGTCTCAGGGGGATTCTTTTTTTCTTTAGACACTCCCAAGGAAAAGAAAGACAGTTGCTCAAATATATTTTTTAATTGGACTTGAAATCATCTAAGAACAGAAAGAGGTGGGGTCGGAAGGCCTTGCCTCCACCTTCTACTTTGCTTGTATTGCAATGACTCTCTATTGGTAGACCTTCAGGGCAATGCTACATGCTTTTCATCTCAGTGTCTAAGGACTAACAAAAAATGCAATTTACTTCATTGTCTACAAAACCCTTTTCTTCTATTTGACTGATAGTGCTTTTTCAGTTAATTTTCCCATTTCCAAGACTACACTGGATGCCTTTTTACAGGATGCCTCTGAGTGTCAGAGACTTCCACATCTTCTGGGATAAAGTCACGGCTGTGCAAAATAAACACATGGCTAATGTTGCTTCGTGACCATGTTCCAAATTTAAGACCAATAGCTATCCAACAGCCATTTAAGTTAAAATGACTCTTGGATCATAGAACATCAAAATATTTCTGAAATGTATCATTAGCATGGTGAATGCTGATTAATTTGGCTATTTAGATATTGTTTAATTGAGAAACAACCCATCCTTACTTACTGAGTACAAGTCTAAACTATGCTTAGAATTTTACCTATCGTTACACCAAACCACCTGAACACACACTTAGCATAACACAGCAGCAATCGCATGGCCAAACCAGGATGGGTCAACTGTGGGACCTTTGAGGATTAACCTTGACTGTAGAGAGTCAGAAGGCGCAAACTTAATCAATGAAAACAAAGAAAGCCTGGGCATGGCTCAAGATAACCTCAAAGCATTCGTTATTAAACATAACTGGAGATCTGTGCTTCTAATAAGAAAGCAAACAATGAGGATTGCTTCCAATAGTTGCCATCTAACTAGCTGACAAATGTTCTAACAATACAAATTCACTTAGCTCTGTATATTTTACTCTGTGGAATATTTACTATGTGTGAAGTGTTGACAATGTGTATGCCTCCCATCAAAGCTCACAGAGGAGTTACCTTCAGAGTGGCACATCCATCCCCACCCGTGATAACCAATTCCTGTTGGCTTTTATTTCTCAGTAGCTTTTTCCCCGAATTTCTTCCCCAAGACCAGTCCATAATTATCTCATGATGGCACATTAAAACCTGTAAACACACGTAGTATTTTGTGTGACACTATTCATGGGGAGATGTGACCAAATGTCTACTCATACCAGATAAGGAACCAATGGCAGACCAAAGTAAGGACACAACAAAAGTCCAGTTTGGTGAAACACTGAGTTCTATTGGAGTCGTTTACAGGAATATGGGTGAGGGCTACTACTTATAGGAGCAGAAAGACAGATAGATAATCACCAGAGCCTACCCCATCACGGGGGATGATGGCTCACAAAAGCTGGAAAGCAAGAACAGACTACACAAACTTCAGGCAGCTCATGGGTTGGAGGGCATCCTTTCCAGGTGGGTGTGGGCCTCAGAACCAGACACTGAGGCTAGGCTCAGGTGTAGGGACTTTATTATAATGAGGGGAAGGGAGGGGTCAGGGGAGTGCATGACCTCTACCAGGGAGGAAGAAGAGAAGGGACAAGAGAAAGGGCGAAGGTGGGAAACCTTTTTAAGGATTTTTTTGACATCAGGGCACTAGGTGGGCCAGGCTATGGCTATTGGCCAGGACTCCAGGAAGCAGAACAGAACCCTAACCCTTAAAGCGTGTATAGAAGTCTGGCAGGGGAGGAACCTAGTGAGTCTGCTCAGTTTCAGATACTTCTAAAGCCTTTGAATTGTGTTCTCCCAGAGCTTAAAAGGCTTCCCCAAAGGGTGGAGTGTTTAACCTCCTCTTAGCACCTCCTGGGTCTTTTCTTCTGTAAGCCAGCTTTCCTCTGAGATTAAAGATTCTATCCTGGAGGAAACTGTTACTCCTGGACATACACTCAGTCCACACAGTATTAGATATTGTTCTTTTAAAGTATGGAAACCTAAAGGCGGAAGACAACGGACGTCTGTGCTCGCCTATTGTGTCAATTTGGCACAGACTGGAGTCATCAGAGAACAAGGAGCCTCAGTTGAGAAAATGCCTTCAGAAGATTGGGCTATTAGCAAGGAGGGAGAGCATTTTCTTAATTAGTGATTGACGTGGGTGGGGCCACCTTTGGGCTGCTGGTGGTCCTGGTTCTATAAGATAATAAGCAAGCCATGGGAAGCAAGCCAGTAAGCAGCAGCTCCCCATGACCTCTGCCTCAGCTCCTGCCTCCAGGTTCCTGCAGGGTTTGAGTTCCTGTCTTGACTTCCTTTGATGATGAGTAGCAATGTGCAAATGTAAGCCAAATAAACATATTCCTCCCCAATAGGCTTTTGGTCATGGTGTTTATAGAATCAATAGAAATTCCAGGATAATTACTATGTGTAGGAAGAGTTTCAGGAGGGGGAGCAAGCTTGGGTGGGCGTTGTTATATGCCTATCTATAATAAATTTTGCTCTTGCAGTAGATAGGAACAAACAGAACCTGACAACTGGAAAAATGTGCAGATCCTGGACCTAGCTCTCCTTCTAAAGGGAGGTACCTCCATCAACCCTATCCCCACCCCCAGCCTCAGGGCTTAGGGAACTCTTTGGAAGAGGTAGGGAAAAACATTTGTAAGAGCCGCAGGAATAAATCAAGAAAACACTGCCTTCTAGACACAACAAGACTGACCGTATATGAACTCACAGACAGTGGCAATTTGCACAGGAGGGCCTGAGCAAGCCTAAGCCAGATTGGGATCCAAGCGCTGAGGGGGGAAATGGACACAAGCACCCAGCCTTAGCCGGTACTAATTCTGATTGATAACTGCTTGCAAAGGAAAAATTGGTTTTCTCTTTCCGGGTTCCACTGGGTATCAAACCACACTTCAGGAAAGCCCCATGGGCAACCCAAAACAAACCTGATGGCATTTTTGGAGACTTTTTGTTTGTTTGTTTGATCTTATAACGCTTTGTCTGGGTTGTTTGTTTCTTTAGGTTTTTCCCTTACAGATTTTCTGCATATATATTATGATTTCCAGTTTTCATTTTTTTTTAAAGTTTTTTAAAGTTTTTTGAGACAGGGTTTCTCTATGTAACCCTGGCTGTCCTGGAACTCACTCTGTAGAGCAGGCTGGCCTCAAACTCACAAATATTCACCTGCCTCTCCCTCCTGAGTGCTAGGACTAAAGGCATGTGCCACCTGGCTTACCTTTTTATTTTTATTTTATTTTTTTAAACGCCATTTTGTTTTCTAATGGTAGAAAGCAAGAAAGAATATGGGCTAGGGTGGGTGAGGCTGTGGGAAGGATCTAGGTGGAGGTAAACTATAGTCAGAATGTATTTTTTTAAAAAAAAAAATAAGAGATTTATTTTTAATTTTAAAAAAATGGTACTTAGCTCACTTCCTTTTTCTAATTCAGAGTGTGACCCCAACACATCTGCATGGTGGTGCTCACAGTCAAAGTGAATCCTCCCATTCCAAATAACCACCCTCCCCTCCACTCCCAAGCCCCCGGAGCCTCCCCACCTGCTCCAGGAGTTCCTTCACAGCTGCACTCAGAGGTCTGTTGTGTAGATGATTTGAACTTCTATCAAGCAGATAATCAATACTAACCACCCAGTCTGTCTTCACTTTTCAGTCATCAAGTGTCCCCCAATCCTCCACCGTACCCCCATCCTCCCCAAGCCAAGGCCCTGAAAGCCAGCTCAAAGTTCCAAGGAATCAGCATTCTGCAGACTGCAGAGGCACACAGAGTCCTTGGGAAACAGGAGGCCCTGCAGTCTCAAAAGGTAGCTTGTCTTGGGAAAGCAACTAACATCCTCTTCCGGCCCACAGAGAGCTCCCTCCCCCCCATCCCGGCCTAAAGTTCACAGCCTGTGCTTTCTCCAAGTCTGTTCACTGAATGGCTGGGTCCTGTCCCTCACTGGGGGCCAAAAGCAGAGATGTCACTTCTCTGGTATTAAATAAATCTGCTTCAGATCTTTGAGGTCATCTGAATTCTCATCTCTGATTTCTTCCTACAAACCTAATTCTTATCCTCACAGCGGCATAGATACCTACATTATAAGCCATGACCACAATTTCTTGTCTTTAGGGGTAGACACTGTGGAAAGGGATGTGCTGAGCTTACCGGAGCAAATGTGTCTGTCCCTCTCATGTTTCCTCGCTCACCGTGGCTCCCCCACCCTGCCAACTGTGGAGTCTCCTTTCCTGCAGAATGTATTTTGGATCAGAAATAATGCTTAACTTATTTCACTTAATAGCATAAATCTTATTGGAACTTAATACACATGGATGGCATGGCTCCGGCAATGACTCAAGCTTGAAACATATCAGACGTGTTGTCGTCAGCCACGGGTTATTTTTTTTTTTTTAATTCATTATGATCATCTCATTGCCTTTGATTTGAGGTGATGTTTGAACTCTTCCTTGCCAGTGGATTTCATTTGAGAAGCTAAACATCTATTAGTGTTGCTTTGGGGGAAAGAAGGGGGGTGACGAGTGAAGGTAGGAATGAGTGGATGGAAGTCAGGTTTTAGGCACAGTTCCCAAGCAGGCTGTGATAGCAACATTCTTAAAGACTTAGAACTCCATCCTTTTTTGTGTGAATGTTGACTTTACAGCCCAGGATTAAAGACTCTGCACATCTGATATTTTCTTTGAAGGTAGTTCTTAAAATTGAGACAGGCCAAACCACTAAAATAACTATTCAGTACAACATATATTTCTTAATCAAGGGTTATGTACAGATGTTATGCTGATCGGTGATGGGCCATGGTAGAAAAGAGTCAGCTTCTATGCTTGGGGCCTTGTTATCTATAATCAGAGGAAAATCAAGACCAATCACTTGACCCAGAAAAGACCATACTTGTTAGCTTGACCCACACAGAATTAGGAAGTTGCAAGAATTTAATTCTCACCTCTATGAACCAATGGCAGTCATTTTACTTATGTGGGCATGATGTGGGAATGCATTTATGTTTGCTGTGAATCTCAATCTTTAAATAAAGGAGCTGTTTTGGGCCATGGCAGGCACCATAGAAGAAGTAGGAGGAGAAATCAGAGCATAGGTAGGAGAAGCAGGGTGGAGTCAGGCAGATAGAGCTGAAGCCACCTAAGGACCAACATGTAAGGAACACAGGTGAACCATGGGCCACGTGGCCGACAGATTAATAGAAATGGGTTGATTTAAGATGTAAGAGCTAGCTAGCAATGTGCCCGAGCCATAGGCCAAACTGCATGAAGTTAATATAAGCGTCTGAGTCATTTTTGGGGACCTGGGTGGCTGAGCAGCTGGGGGTCTGGCACAGCATGTCTGTGGGTCTCGGACCTCTGGCCACCCAGGACGGAGAAACCCCACTACAACATGGGCATCCATAGGCAGGGATAGTTAGGAGCTCCTCGCTCTGGCTAGTTTTGACACGATCCTGTGCAGACAAAATTAGATGGCATGTGTTTCTGTCACTGTTCCAGATAACAGTATGACTGGAGAGATGCCATTATCCTCATCATTTTGATTTCAGGGACGTATTACTCTAACAATAATATTTGTCACTATTGCCAAGACGTGGTCCAGTTTTTACTGTTTAACTGGTTTTTTGTTTGGCTAGCTCAGTCACCAAACTCATCCCATAAATATATATCACCACACATATATAATCAAGGGGGGTCTCAGCTCAGTTTCGGTTGTGACAAAACTATCCTTTCTACTTTTAAGAAGTTTGATTTTGGTGTTGCTACTATTGTTTTTCAGGCAGGGCCTTGCTACATAGCCCAGCTGACCCCAAACTGGTGTTTCCCTCCCTCTAACCTCTAAGATGCTAGGATTATAGGCATGTGCCATCATGATGGGTTACCATGTTTAATGGTCATAAGTATTTAGAATATAGTCTCTTCCCCCTGAGGACCTCACTATTAGAAACTATTCTAAACTCTGGCTCTGAGTTTCCTTTATTCGTACATTTGTACAACATACTATAAATGCTTAATTTCCTTTAATAAAAAATTATATATATACATATATATGTGTGTGTATATATATATATGTGTGTGTGTGTGTGTGTGTGTGTGTGTGTGTGTGTGTGTATATATAATTAGTGATAAGCCCCTTAAATGAACTACAGTAAGATGCTTTGGGCCATCTTAATTTCTGTTCCTTTGTAGTCAGACTTATTGAAATAACTATACCTCAGATGGAGGTATAGATGGAGATCTCATCATTTTCCAGTGTTCCTCAAATGGACCGGTTTGTCTTCCACCCCAGCACTCTAAGAAGCAAGAACCCTATTACTAAAATATTTATACAAATACTTTTCTCCTGATCTGTGTTTAGCCATTCAGCAGCATCTGATTCAAATGTCCATGGCTTCCTTTGGGAAAGCTTTTGGAGTCCTTAGGCCAACAGTCTTGTTGGTGTGCTGACCAATGTTTAACTGGCTGCCCTGTGGGAGAGGACCTGGACCCTGTGGATAAGGGCCTGGACCCCATGAGTGATGGCCTGGACCCTGTGAGTGAGGATCTGGACCCTGTGGGTAAGGGCCTGGACCCCATTGGTGAGAGATTAGACCCTGTGGATGAGAATCTAGACCTTGTGAGTGTGAGTCTGGCCCCTGTGGGTAAAAGCCTGGACACTATAGGTGAGGGCCTAGGCACTGTGGGTGACCAATGTTGATAGCTATGCTATAACTAATCCCAGGTTCCAACAGAACAGAGCACACATGCACATGAGCTTTCCAGCATTGGGAACTTTAATACCTTTTATTTTTGTAGAGCTTTAATAAGATGTCATTAGATGTTCCTCATGAAAGTTTAAACGAGTTATGGTGGTTGGGAACATGGCTTGGTTGTTAAAGTGCTTGAGTGTCTTGGTGACTTTCATACAGCTGTGATAAACATCCTGACAAAACCAACTTAAAGGAGAAAGGACTATTGGGGCTTAAAGTTCCAGAGACACAGTCCATCACCTGGGATGGAGTGGGAAGCGTGGCATCGTAGAGAAAGTACAGTGGTAGTTGGTCAAGAGGCTCTCTGGACTTTTTATATACACCCAGGAAGCAAAGGACAGAGGGGAAGTGTAACTGGGTAAGAAAACCTCCAGTCCCAGTCCCAGTCCCAGTGATGCACATCTATCAATGAAGCTCTACCTTCTGAAGGTTCACAACTCCCCAAACAATGACACAAGGTGAGGACCAACTGTTCAAAGTCACAAGACCAGGAGGAGCAGTTCACACGTGAAGCACAACATCCTGAATGCATGAAGCCCTGCTTCTGATCTCCAGTCCTGCAGGCGCAGAGCAGGAAGATCACAAATTTGAAGTCATTCCACAGCTCCCTAGTAAGTCCAAAACCAACCTTATTCTCGTCCAGATACTGATAACTATATATATGTAATGCTACAAATATTAACACAAATCATTTTAGTAAGATAATGTTCAAGAGACTGTTTTTAAAAGCCATAAAGACAACTTGAATAAAGTAAAAATATGTAAGACCAAATGGAAGAGTCAGTTAGAGAAGTGAATTGAAGAGTTGTGGGTGGAAATTTCTGTTCCACCAAGAACTCCCAAATACCCAACAGCTAGTTTCCAAATAATTGACTTGGGGTCCTAATGTAAACTATAAATGCTTAGCCAATAGCTCAGGCTTATTATTAACTAACTCTTACACTTAAATTAACCCATAATTCTTATCTATGTTTAGCCATGTGGCTCGGTACCTTTTTTCTTGCTTCTTCTGCATCTGGTTGACTACTCCTAATTCTGCCCTTCTTTTTCCCAGCATTCTTAATTTGTCTGTCCCATCTGTACTTCCTGCATGGCTATTGGCCTATCAGCATTTAGGTAAACCAATTCAAGTGACAAATATTTACAATTTACAAAAGGATTATTCAACATCACTGAGTGGGAATGCAGTGGCTTTGGACAGCTTTTCTGGGGAGACCAGGAAGCCAACTTTGGGCTGAGAAAAGATTTGTGAGTACAATGCACCTTTTTTTTTTTTTTTTTTAAAAAAAGACATATGTTCTATTTTCTTTCCACCCCCTACCCTAAAATGTTACCCTCAACCTTCAGAATTATAGCTGCCTCATATTCACTGATGTTTTAAACTTTTAGTTTGTGCAAGGAAAATCAGCATGTCACAGTAGACCACTTTCCTGGCTTCATTCTCACATCTAAAGTCCAGCCACTCTACCACAGTGGAATGAAATGGAAGGATGTGGCTGGCAGGGATAAGAAAGGACCATATGCACTCCAAAGGCTACAAACTCCATAAATAACACCAAGCTTAAATCAAGCATCCATCGCTTGAATGGATATCTTCCTTACTGATAATAGTATCTGGACTCTTCAAGGAGGTCAGTGGCTGCTGCAGACAGTAGTAAGTTATTTTAATAACAGTATTCAAGAGATCACTAACCCTCCTTATATTTTTACTTTACATGAAGTCACCACTTTGAATCTATTTAAGGATTTTCTTTTCATGTCAGTGTGAAAATTTGCAACACTATTTTCCACTTGGTCTTCCTTCACTGGTGCATAAGAGGCAAGTTCCTGGTGACCTGGAGAACCTTTAATCACCACTGATTTATTCTATGCATAGCCAAATCTAGACACTAGAAAATGTCTCAACATCAAAGGTTATTGAAACATCAGCTCTCCCCAGGATTTTTCACAGCTTCCACTGAGCATTTCTTGCTCGAAAATGATTTTAGAATAAATTCACTTTTTCTTCCTTACAACAACCATCCTGTACCATTCCGATTCTCTCAATCCTGGCATATTGAAAGACTGACTACACAGATAGGGGAGACGGTGACATGATGGGCACCCGTGGGCTTTCATTCTTCTCTGCTTCTGGATAGATGATCACCCAGCAATGAAAATGGCTGGAAGAAGTTGAAAGTGATTCTATTTTGGACACTAAGGAGTATCGAACCTCTCAAGATGGGCTTGAATTCTGAAGGATTAATAATAACAGAATAGAGATGTCAAAGGCCTCCTTAGTTCTACTGTTTTAAGAACTTAAGTGATTCAGAAGCCATCAGTCTTGTTCAGACTGCTCTGCAAAGCAAGCTACAGCTTCATCAAGGAGGACACAAAGACATGGGTTTCAAGTTAGGCCTCACACTTCTATTGTGGCAGCTTCTGTAAGGACAATTAAGACCCTGGAGAAAGGGGTTAGGGAGTTTATCCTCACTGACACCCGATCTATGAAATGATCTCTTTGTGCTGGGAAAACTCCGGAACTACCCATCTCTTTGTTCCTGTTGGATTCTGCACTTGGGAGCATAAACAATGAGCTTTATTTTAGCTCAACACAAATATATAAAGTTAGATGGTACCTGTGAATGATCTAATTCCCAGGCTTAATGTGGGTTTTATGGCCTAGGGCATGGCCTAGGGTAGTCTCCAGCACACAACAGACACCCAAGTAATATTAGTAATATCTGCTGAATAAAAACTGCATAAAAGTACCTCATCTGGCTCTCATTCTTTCCCCCATACACTCACATTCATTGGCAGTCCCAGTATATTGAAAATTCTAAAACTGGGCACCCTGCTCTTATTCAAGGAGATAGCAGCATGAATATAAAAATATATCTGCAGAAAGCAACTAAGAACTCAGAGAAACCCCTCTGCACATACTCCCCAAATAGAAAATTAGGCCCATCTAAAAGCCAATCAGTACACAGCAAACTTATCACTTTTCTGTGCAGATATCAGAGACCTATGTGGAATTTGGAGTGAATAATATCAGTGGAATTGAGATAGGAGGATGATTCCAAGACACTCATACAAGAACGCATAAAATCAACTTGGGAATAATGTCCTAGAAGGCATAAGAGGTGTAAATACATCCTGGTTAAGCAGACAAGAAGTTCCTGTTTTCTTCAGAACATACAATGCAAGTCTTGAGCCCTCTGGAGGTTATTACATGTCTCTTGTGATAGATTTGAGAGCCTGTACTTCATACCTCACAGGATCTTCCTACCACACGACTTCAACATCAGTTCATGAGAAAGCTTTGACACCCATAGAAGAGGATTTGAAATACTCAGCAGATGGCTCTGTATTGGTTCATCTGGAAGTAGACCAAAGACAAAGACAAATGGCTGTCGCAGAGACTAATCATAGGCAGCTAAGGTGGGGCTCAAGTTGGCAGAGACTGGAAGCACCCTAAAGGCTCTTGGGCTTTCCACACCCCATTACTCAATCAGCTCCAAGTAGAGCAAATAATTTATTAGAGTGGTGCATGTCGTAAGAATAATTCAAGCATGTCTTGCTTTTCCTCCTTGAGCAAACCTGGGAGTGAGGTATAAAACATGATGCTCCCTGGAGTTGAGAGTAAACTTGATCCTTCTAGATGACCATCTCTTCTTCTAGAGCACCTTGAAGAGGAAGGAGCTTTCCTCTGGTTTCATTTAGAGACTACCACCACTTGCTACAGCATGGAGATCTGTGCATCTATTTTGTCTTGTTCATTTGTTGATGTGCACATATTCATACATGAAGCCAATCTCAGTATTATCATTGAATAACTATGGGGAGTGTGGTAATCTGAATGTGAGTGGCCCCACAAGCTCATATTTGAGTGTTGATTCCCAGTCAGTGAACTTATTTGGGAAGGATTAGGAGCTGTGGCCTTGTTGGAGGAGGTGTGACAGAAGGTCACTTGAGCTGGCTAAATATGTCATTTTGAACTACTTCTCTCTGTGTCCTGCTTGCAATTTGAGATGTGAGATCTCAGCTGTTCCTGCCACCAGGCCATCCCTTTAACCATCATGATATGGTGGACCCAGGGTCTAGTCATCATGATCTGTAATCCTTGGGAACCTGAAGTCCAATTAAAGGCTCTGTCAATTGCCTTATTCATGGTGTTTTACCACACCAACAGAAAGATAACAAACACAAGCGAAATCTTGGATTTAAGTTTCTAGGTAAATAAAGTGGTATGTATCCTGTGAATTATTTTTAATTATAAATGTGATACTGTGTGAAAACTGTTAATAAGAAAACTCATCAGTAGCTCTTTCTTAAGACACCCTTAATGAATTCCGTCAGTATTAATGTATGGCAGACTAAGGACCAAGATACTTAAACTCTTTGTAGGGGTGGGGCCAGAGGTGGGGGGGGGCATGAGTGTGTGCGTGGGTGATGCAGTAGGTATCTCCATTTGATTGTCTTGCTGTCACAATTTCATCAAGATTTATTGCCAGGATTTTTCCTCTGGCCAAGGCTGGCTAAAGCCAGTTTATCAGAGAGACAAATAAATGGTAGTCACATACTTTTTTTTTTTATTATTATCTATAATTGCTCAGATAAAACTCTCAAAAAATCCCATAAAACCTTAAAGTTCATAATTCTGAGCCTAAAAGGCTGAGACAGGGGCATGGCTATGAATTCCAGGCCATTTTAGTTCCTGGCCCCTCAAGAATTAAAAATAAAATTTAAAAAAGCAAAAGAAAAAGCGAAGAAAGAAATGTCATAAAATAAGGAAAATATGTGAATTATTTTATGAGTTTGAAAATCATGATAAACTTAAACTTCACAGGCATCAACATAGAATTTAGTAGACAAACTTAGACAGTCTCTGAATAGGTGTTCTCAAGAGCAGAGTGGCTAAAAGATAGATCAGGATAATACCCTGGTTCTCCAGGAGACTAGTGGTGTTTGGCTTGCTGGACCCTCCTGAACTGCAGGGCACTAAGAACAGGTTGAGCAGGTCAGTCCGCTCTGCATCCTGTGCTTATCACCAAGGACTGATTAAACTTTAACCCCACATTCTAAGACTGCTCAGATGGCTGTGACGGAGCACGCCAAGGGCATGTACCATACAGGAAATGCATTTCAGAACAGTTCCTTCCAGGTATTCGGTAAATACCGATCCTGTCTAGTGTAGCAAGACCAAATGAGATACAGTTGATGTTGTAGAAAAGTTTAAAGCGTAGTTTCACATGATGGAACATTTCCACATGATCAAGAAAAAGCTGCTTTTCTTAAAATGTACATTGCTATTCTGAAATTGCTAGAAATTATTATAAAAATGACTCAAGTCTAGGCTGGAGGCTGGAAACATCTTTAAATCATGTTATTAAATTATCCTCACAGTTGCAGACATCTCTCTTTTATATGAATCTATTAAACTCTAAATATACACTGTCTTATAAAATACCTGAATTCAACTGTATTTGAGTTAATATCTTTTTAAATACTCATTTTAAATCTCTTTGTATGTTCAGGCATTTTGCGTGTATGTATTTATGTGTACCACATGTGTACAGTAGCTGTGGGAGTCAGAAGAGGGCACCAGATCCCATTTGTGAGCTGTTGTATGGTACTGGAAATTTAACCTGTGTCCCCTGAAAGAACAGCAGGTGCTTCCAACCATTGCACCGTATCTCAGCCCCAAGTTAATATCTGTTAATGCAAACCATTAATATGTAGTTTTTACTTATATTCCACACAGAAAAATAATCAGTGACAATTATGTGCCCTGATTTCTGAAATGTGAAGCAAACTGATTAATGAAAGGATCTAGATCTGGCCAATGATGTGACTGACAGCATATACGGAAGAAGGATGGAAGCTCTTGTATTGCATTTGATTGCATTTGAGTGTTGATATCATGTGCAATAGTCGATGATGCAGAAAGTAAGACCAAGCTGCCATCTTTGTTTCCCTTAGGATGCTGAGACATGTCCCCACTTTTTGGTAATCTATGACAATTAACCAAAGAAAGCTGGAAGATGGTTTCGTTCAGTTTGAGCTGATTGGGTAGAATTTTGTTAACTAAGTTAATAGGAGCCCCTGGAGACTCCCTAAAAGGAGCAGCATATTTTAAGGAACATCCGAGAAACCAGTGTATAAAAGAAAAAAGAGATGGTGTTTGATTGTAAGTAGAGCTGAGAGTTTATCGATAGAAATCCAGATTAACTGAGGCTAGAACCCAGATAGGAGTCTTGGTGAGGTAAAACTGGGATACACGAATGACTGTGGAAAATACAGGAGAGAAACACAGCCAGGTGAACCAGTGTATGCCCCTATTTTTTCCTGATATTGCACAAATGTAGTGAGAAAAGGAATTCTTTATAGCAGAAATAGCAAAGCCCAAGCAGAAGAGAAGTTGGAGACTGGATGAGGGAGAGATGCCTAGGCAGGCTGGAAGGAGGCAGCACCCCAGCTGGAGCAGACAAAGCCAGCGGCAGGGTCATCCTCAGAGTGGCAGAGCCTCTAAAAGGCACAAAACTGGAAGGATGTACCTTGGAGGGTGACACCACACTCAGGAGGAAGCTTAGGGTGAAGTCATCACCACCCAAGTATCAAAGTCTCTTAAGTCCTGCCTCTTACCCCGAGGTACAGGCCGGAACCTTTAGTCGGCTGCTGAGTTGGGTCGCTGAAACCCCAAGAAGCTGGCAAAGTTTTCATGAAGAAAAGGGAAACCAACGTCTTTCCCCACCAGCTCCGAGAAAACGCTAGCATCCTCTTTGTTCGTTTGTTTTATACAGAGCAGAGGATGCTTTGGAGGACCCCAGCCAGACCACCCGGGAGAGAACGCATAGCCGCAGAACGCTGAGGTGTTGTACAATGACGTCATCCAGCCAGGTCATAACACAAGACACCTGCTCCTGAGACATCCCTGCAGCGCATACACAAACACTCACAGGGACAGCTTCAAATAGGCGAAGCAATCAAAGAACGAGCAGAGAACGTGCCAGAAACAGAACATTTCTGGAAATGGGATGACTTTTTTTTTTTTTTTAAAGTTTGGACAAATTTACTGAAACACTCTGGGTGTGAGCAAAGGAAGCTGTAAGCTGCACTTGAATTTTGTTACTACTCTGATGATACTCTCTTTAAAAATGATAAACACATATTTAATAGCTTTGGAAAAAATATTATTTAGTCTATTTAGTAGAGACTGTCAAGACATGGCTTTGAACATCAAAAGCTTGAGTTGTTGAATTCCACAACAGCAAGCCTGCTAATCTAGAATAGCAGAATGGCCCGCAGCATGGGCTGTCAGTGAGAAAGTCAAAGGAGATGGCTGAAGAGGAGGGAATTGGCAGCAGGGACTTCAGGACTGGTCTGAGAGGAGGCCTGAGCTGATCCTGTGAGCACATCCTAGAGACTAACTGTAACACAGAAAGGTTGTTGGACCATGAGGCAGGTGCATGGAGCCATTAAGCCCTCCCTTGGTTACTACATATTCAGTGGCACTGGGAGGCTCCTGAAGCCACCCTGCCAGGAGCACTGTAGATACTCTTCATGAGGTAATCCAAGGAGGTAGATAGGGACCCCAGGAGCTCCCTTCCCTGCAGCATGTGAGGTGGGAAGTCAGATCAAGCTGGATTGGACATCTCCAAAATTGTGTGTCTTCACCTCAGAAACTGGAGGCATACTGCTTGAATCTCTTCTTGAAAGCCCTTCTGATAAAATAAAAGAATCCAAGGAATTTGACAATACTGCAGGACATTTGAAAAAAAATATGAAATACAAAGCTGAAGAAATTTCTTACAAAGAAGAAGAAAGAATTCAAAGCAAATATAAATTGTGTGAAAAGTCAGGGACTGATATCCACACAACATAGAGCAGAGAGAATCCCTGGGCCTGGCTCTGAGCTTCTAAATCCACAAAAACAGACTTTTATGAAAACATAGCACAGGGAAAATTCCAGAACTCTGTGCTAAAGAGATAATTACAAAAATTACTCAGAGGGTATTTTTTTCTTTTCTTTTTTTTTTTTTTTTTACTTTTTAAAAAAGATCAAAATCAAAGGAAGCAGGATCAAAGAACCATCATCAGTCTTCAGAGCAACTGGGAGCTAGAGGACAATGGAGTGATCTCTTTAAGGGCAAAGAAAAATTGTTTTTATTCATTAAAGTTATCTTTCCTTATCAGAAAGATGATAAAGGTCTTTGTAGATAAGGATGGCTTAAAAATAAACACCTGAAACTACAAACTCAAAACTATCAGAAGTGATATGAGATCTGGGTACACAGAAGTGACTGAGAGAGAGTGGAGAGAGTCAGGAACCTTCTGCAATAGAACAAACAGGTAGGAGAGGCCATTTTTATACTCTTACTTTCTTACTTTGCACAATACACTGAATTCTACGGCTATTCTTACAATTTTGCTCAAAAAAAAAATTACAACTAACTTATTTTGATTGTTTCAGGTGATTAGTTTTACTGGTTTGTTTTAAGGGCTGGGAGCTTTGCAGACAAAGAAAGGAGCTATCTGGAGGCGGGTGGAATGCTTGCATTTGAAAGCAAGAAGTGAGCTACATGTGAGCCTTTGACATTCTTAATCACAACAGATAAAGAGGGTAAAATCTGAATTTAAAAATATTCCAGCTAACAAGAATGAAGGATTAAAGGGTGTGATTTAATAAACAAATGGACAAAGAGGATAAAGAGAAATGGTAGTTGAAATATTCTCATTCGATCACTTTTATAGTAGAAAATGATCCTGTGCCATCACCAAGTGTCAGGAGGCAGGAAAAGCAAAGATTTCCAACCAGTGTTCCGGATACAAACAACTCCACCCCCACTCCTGTGTGCTCTCTACCTGCTTAGATTCACCTATCCTAAGAGCCCAGGAGGGAAGCACTATCACCACCCCTTTTTAAAGAATTAAGGAAACCGGGTTATTTGCCAAGATTGGGTAATGCTTTTAATTAGGGGCTACTAGGACCCATAAGGGCCAACCTGTGCTACTGGACCCTGATCTAACCTGTGTTCCCAACGTTCTCTTTAACACATGTGCCCCTGTGGATACTGTAACTAACAACAACAAAACACTAGAGGCAGGGTACTACAGAAAGGTGTCCAAGCATCATTTGATAATAAGGGGATACGCAAACCACACTTCAGGGAAGACTAGCAAGCAATTACAGAAAGAGAGAAAAATCTAGGCTCAACAAGTACAAAACTGTCTAAGTAGACAAGAGAAAAATGGGAGATGTCTGAACTCAGCATTGGTTAAGACTAGAATGGCAGGGAGGCAAGCTGATGTATTGTTAAGAGGTTATATATTTATACTATGAGAAATGAAAGTCTGGAACAGAGTTATCAATCAGTATCTTTCTTTTCATCTGGCCCAACAGGCAAAAATCCACTTCTTTCTTTTATATAAAGCTAGATCACAAACATTCATCATTTTGAGAGATGCTATTTCAGACACTGCTGGCCAAAGAAAAATATATAAAAGCCATTGTATGCCTTATCTTCAAGTCAATTATTCATTTATTCAACAAATATTTAAAATAATGTGTTCTGTGTTAAACATAATTGATAATCTGACCTATAGCAATACCAAGAGGTGGATGAAATACAGTCACTTTTGGGAATGTGCTGTCTAACTGGGATGGCAAAGGAATAATTATAATCATAAACTGAGAGATGCTCTGCTATAGAAATGAGAACCAAATACATGTGGTCAAATCAAGGAAAATCTAGAGTATTTAGAGGAAAAGTAGAATTTTATGTCTCAAAGAACCAGAGCTTTTCCAGAAGGATGAGTAAGAGGGAGCTTTGTAAGCTGCAGACAGGGTCTTCCGGCTGCTTTCCTGGCAGACACTGGTCTACCTTAGCTTTGCAAATCCATGCCAATGGTGTCAAGCTTTAGAGCATTCGTTTATCAAAGGTGCTTGTTAATTACATTGTCTGCATTTACCAGGTTTTACACTCTGCCAACTAGATAGCTCATACTTCACTTCAGATAAGTGTTTTTAAAAATACAGTATTTATTTCACTCCCTGACCATTGTTTCCCATCCTTCCTTTCCTCCCAGTCCCTCCTCCCTGCCCCCATCCTCTCCTCTGTTTCCATTTGGAGAAGGGCAGACCTGCTCTGGATATCAAGTTCAAGGCTGGATAAGACAATCAGTGTGATGAGGTAAAGGGTCCCAAAAAGCTGGCAAAAGAGACGGCCCCTGCGTCCACTGTGAGGAGTCCCACAAGCTACACATCTGTAAAATCTATGCAGAGGGTCCTGAATCTCCTCTTAGTAATAGTTGCACTTAAGATTATTTATTGACTTACCATGACCACCCTTCATTCCATATGTGCTTAAGAATCTGCCTCTGAACTTGAAATGGAATTCCAATGTATCAATGTACCAGTGGACTCCCCTTTTACATCAACCAACAGCCCTGCCCAATTCAAACATTTATTTAAGACATGTTTATTGAAAGGGTAAAAACACATCATGACTTAGTCTTATTTACTTACTAAACTCTCAAATACGAGATGAGTATCACCATTCAAATGCACACACTATTGAGAAGCTAGATCATGAGAAAGATCTCACTTTAGAAGAGATTTTATTCCATTGACTTTCAAATACAACTACTATTTTCCCAAACTTAAAATATGTCTTTCTCCAGCCTGGAGAAACAGCTCAGTGGCTAAGAGTACTGATTTTTCTTCCAGATGACCTACGTTTGGTTCCCATCACATATGTGGCCACTGGTAACCTTCTCTAACTCCAGTTCCTACAGATCTGATGCTCTCTTCCAGCTGTTGCTGGCACTGTGCCCACATGGTACACAGATTCAGGCAAACGCTCACACAAATAAAATAAAAATAAATACATCTTAAAACATATATTTCTCATTCCTCATTTAGACAAAAAAAATAAGCTACATTTGGAGTGCAAATTTTTTTTTACCCATGCTACTGATTATTAAATATTTTCTTTATGCATGAATTTGAGACGATGAAGACTCCTAGCTATCATATAAGGTAGAGACCTATAGATGGTAAAGTCAAGAGCCTACAAATAAGTGCATAAGAAGGGACATAAACAAGGGAACAGAAGACATAGATGACAGAAACAATGAAGATCAAGTAGATGAAACGCAGACTGAGCTACGGAAAGAGAAGTAAGGAGTAGAGTTCACATAACAATCCAGACTAGGCAGGATAACCAATCAACAAGAATTTTAGAGACCCTAAATAAATCACGTGATTTGTGTCTCATTTTTCTACTAACTGGTTAACAGGATGTTCAGTTAAAGTGCCATTGAATGTCGGGAAGGCTGTTAATTCTTGAGATACAATTTTTAAACAACAGATTTACTAATTCTGAGAATTTCATACAGTGTGTTTGGATCCCATTCACTGTTTCCCCGGCTTTTTATAACCACCCTCCCTCCCCTCCTCCAACCCATCCCCACCCAACATTATGAGCTTTGTGCTTGGTTGTTCCCACATAGATCTGGAAGAAGTCATTCTTGAATGTTTTGACCTTGCTGTTCCTTTGCACTCTGGAAAAAACAGTATTCTAAGAATCTCAAGCGTTCTTTGTGTGGGTTTTTTTTTTTTTTTTTAAAAAAAACATATTTACCATATTAGAAATTAAATTTAAGCATATTTTAAAAGGTATATTTTTTAAACTGTGTAATATAATCTCCCCCAATAACTATTTTACATATTTAGTGAGAAAATCAATGTGTTACATTTTTGACAAATCTCATTTCTAACACAAAAGAAAGCAGAAGAATGTCACGTCTGCTTATCTGCTCTATAGCAATGTTTTATTTGGCTGAAATACATAAAGACTATTTGGCCTCACACATAGACCAGCTGTAAAGGGTTGGAGTAATTTAATATCTTTTCCCAATAATTGTGGATGATCTTTTTAACATGACACCAAAGCCTCACTAGGTGCTCAGCCTCATGGAGATTAGTTCTAATGAGAAGTAATATGATATTAGTAGAAGGTTTTATACACTGTTGTATTACAACCCTTTCCCTAGCTTGTTGCACAAATGAAGGAAACTCAGAGCCAGATCTCAGGGAAAGGCTGAGATATCAAAGAGAGAAAACACCACAGTCAGATCTCACCCAGCTGTCTTCCAGCTTCCTCAGCCTCACTCCTCCTGGCTTCTTCTGTCTGCTCTGTCTCTCTGTGTCTGCCTTAAATACTCTCTTTGCCCAGTTGTTTCACATCCAGTTTAAGATTAAAGGTGTGGCACCATCACTGCCTGCCTGGGAGCCTGGATCTCCCTCTGTAAACTAAATTAGCCTCAGACTCAGATTTGCTGGGATTAAGGGCATAGGTCACCACTCCCAGACATTTCCTGTGGCTGGGATTAAAGGTGTGAGTTATCACTGTCTGATCCTCCTAGACTGACTGTGGGTAGATCCCTCTGATATCTCAGACTGTTTTTATTAAATTTGAAACATATCCCCACACTATCTTAAATAAATGGTTTTTTATCCATGAATAATATCACTTATTGATCATTAGTAAAATGGGGGGTTCTCTGAATCATCCACATTTCAGTACATTCCTTTATCTATTATCAAATTATGATATATGTTAGTGATGTGTTTTTCCAAATTCTAATTCATTTGCACGGGTTGAGAGATTTTTCAGTGGTTAAGAGCACTGCCTGATTTGCCAAGGATCTGGGTTCAGTTTCTAGTACCTACAGTGTAGTTCACAACCACCTGTAACTCCAGCTCCAGGGAATCTGCCATCTTCTGACCTCCACAGGCATCATGAACACACTTGGTGCACAGACAACGCAGGCAAAACACACATACACATAAAGTTTATCAACCTAATGTTTTAATGGTATCCCCTAAGAAGGGAAAGTGGCTCACTCACCCACTTTGTAGCTGGAACAATTGCACATATGTTTTCCCTCAATACATCATCACATTTTGCAACGGAGCAAAAATGTCTGTACTTGCTTCCTATTGTCCAAGAATGCAAGAATTACAAATTTAATAAATGGATATTTTATAATGCTTCAGTAGTGTTCTTGACTGGGAGTCTGGCAGTGATATACACTACAGTGACTATGATAACTTGATGAGCTGGGGTTATATATGCTAAGACACCAACACTTTTGCCTATGACTACTTTTGTGGCCTCAATATAAATGATCACATGAAACAATACAAGAGGCAAATGGCGTCCTAGTATTACATCCTATGAGTTTAGACTTTTCAGATTTCATAGAAGGGGTTAAAAAAACATGTTTGGTAGAATTTAGATTGAGAACCAGCAGAAGAAATATTTCTAATCCATCTTGAGCTATCTTGAGTTTTTTGGGACCTCCCAAAACTCACTGATACAGTGCATCGGAAGAAACTCAGCTCAAGTATCATTTCAAACAAACAAGCCCAAAGGACCCCTAAATGTAATAATTTTGTTAAATGTCTACCAGTTTATAAAATTAAAAGGCAGTAGAAAAATTATTTCACTTTAATACTGAAATTCTTGATTGGCTGCCATGGAGTCAGGCAACCTTGTTGGGCAGCAGCTAGCTTCTCGGAGCCAAGAAATGTGTTTCACTTTCTAGAGCAATCGTGAAGCTTGAGTAATGACTGGGGAAGTTAATCCCTCTGTAATTTAAAAGAGAGAGGAGGGGTGGGAGAAGTCAAGCTTTGTCTGTGGGGTTTGTTTGAAGTACACTAAATACGTGGTCTGGCAAGTGATTTTATGCTGCTATATCTTCTCTTTGATAGACACTACATAAAACTCTAAAAGTATTTATGCTCCACGATGGAGCTGGACGAGTAACTTCATGATCTAAACAGCACAGCCTGAGACTGAAGATAAGACTGTAACCGTTTATCAGCTGCTCTCTAGCAACAATAACCCATTAGCTATATACTACACAAGATGCTGTTTACTTAGCCATGTGCATCCTATAAAAACAAAGAATCTTGCAGTAGTCACATGGGTCATGAAGCCAAGTTTGCTATCTGTCCTTCCTTGGGAGTATCCATCAACATAAGTCAAGTAAAATATGACTTGATTCTGAATGTTTGTAATAACATTCACCAGTGGGAAATATAATTGTACATCCCTCAAAGATCTTCTGGAAACTTCCTGAAGTCTTACAATTTGTTCTTGGCTTTGCCAACCCCAGATGGAGACAAGGAGAAGAGTTAAATTTAGTGTCCTGGGTCAGGTCTAATTTTTCATCTAACCAAACTTTCATCTGAAGTTTCTTCATGGGCTTTGTTTAGGGCTGCCCTTTTGCTGTAATGTGTACTCACAGAAATATCTTCTCCTGATGATGGTGTGACTTGGTCTCACTTAAGTGCTGCTATGGTCCCTGATCTAGCTGAACAAGAAGAACCTTGTGTCAGTTTTCACTATCAATTTGACACAGCCTGGAATTAACTTGGAAAAGAATCTAAAGAGAAAGTGTCTGGACCAGGTTGGACTTAGGGCAGGTCTATGGGAAATGGTCTGGAGGGTTGACTGATATAGGAACACGCATCCCATTGTAGGCAGCACCAGTTCAGTTCCCTGGCAAGGAAGTCTTGGAATGTGTAGTGGTGCAGAGAAAGCAAGGAGGCAATGATCCATGTGTTTGTTCTCACTCTGTTCTTGACCATGGATGCAATGTTTTAACTTCCTTCCTTGACTTCCCTTGAGTCAAGATGGAAATCAGGCCACACTATGCAGTCTCTGTGGGCCCCTACACAATAATGGACCAGATCCTGGAACTGGAAGCCAAACAAGTCCTTCTTCCCTAAATGGATTTTTGTCAAAGTATTTTACCACAGCCCCAGAAGTGAAGCCAAAACAGATCTACTTCCAGGCTGAAGATGCATCTGCCAGCTCCTGTCAGTTTATCTCCATACCTCACATAATACTTTGGCAGTGCCAGTAATCCCAAAACATCACCAAAGACCCAAGTATGGAGAGGAGTGCTTCAGGCTAGCAGCTGAACCAGCACAGGAATTCATAAGAATACAATCAACCAAGATGGTAAACTGGGAAACATGGCTCTTCTTCTTAATTGCAGATGATGACACTTTTAAACCAGTTTGTTTATATTCTCAGGGCCCAAAGGAAAAGGTGAGTGCTGGCAAGAAGTAGAAACTTGCACAAACTAAGCCTTTCGCCTGTCAGAGAAAACAACAGACTTTACAATTAATCAGGTATGGACCTTGGTGTTGTTCCTTTCTCACACAGAAAGTTACTTAAGGAACCAGAGCAAGAATAAACTAGTTTTAACTGTCTGACACAACCTACAATTACCTCAGAAGAATCTTAGTTTTAGGGTATTGTCTTAAGGCTTAACTTATAGAGGAAGACATACATATTCCACTGTGGGCAACACCAATTCCCTAGGCAGGGTGCCATGAACTGTATAAAAGTTTACACAACCACAACCATTTATCCACACACTCCTGTTTTCCAAACAAACATTCTTGCTTTTCCATTCTACTCCTGCCCTGGCCTGGTCAAGGACCATGAAACATCTTATCATTAAGTTCACTGAGGGATGTCTTCTCTGCTTCCTGTGTAGGTCTACTGAATTAGTCTGTTTCATCTTCTGTGTCGGGCTACTCATTATCCACACACTACTCACTTTAAAGGTATATCATTCTTCTTCTTATGTTCTTACTCTCTTCTCTCTTCAAAACTCCATTAGTCTGACTTCTACAGGCTTCTTCCTTCCTGTAAGGTGGACTTTCACCCCTACTTTGTCATCCTTGGCTTTGACCTGGGCTCCTGTTACGCATGTTCAGTTACCAGTGAACATTTCCTCTCACACTTCTAATAGAATGTACTTAGAAATGGACTTTAAAATTAACCTCAAATGATGACTCTTGCCATTGCTTTTGCTTATTTCTAGTCGTGACAGCTTCATTTTACAAGTCAGCTATCTATCTTTATGCCTACCTGTCTATCATCATCTATCTCTATTCTGATCCTTTCTTGAGATTTATTTTTTAATGTTCTGCATCCTGACTCAGATAGCATCATTTAATCCACCCTTCTGTAATTCACTCTCCTGCACAGATGTGAGATGGCCTTTCAAACCCCCTTTGCAGTTAATACCACGTTAGTGCCCCTGCCCAGGATACCATGGCCCCATCTACCTCCGAAGAAGACTGGATTTCATCAGAATGAAAACTGATGAAAGACACAGAGACTTCCAAAGATGCTTTAATTCCTGGACTAGACTTGAATTTCTTTACATCTCAAGCAATGAAATCTTAGAGATGTGTATCAACACATCTCATATTCACTAACCCCCAACGACTTGGTGGCTGGCTACACTTAAACTGGGAAGCTTTGATACATGAATCCTGTGCCCATAGGACAGCACACTCTAAGTACCCGGGCAAGAAAATGCCTCTTGTCTGTGGACCACAATCAATGCTCTTGCTGATGGCTGGATTCATTTTAAAATGCCCCAAATTTTTATCTTTTGTGGATAGATAAATATTATTCCTGAAAGCTCAACTTGGTCCCCAAATGTCCTCTATCCTTCACATCTGTTTTGCCAACCTATTGCTGAGAGTCAATCCAAGATGTTTAAAAAATAAACTACCTTTCAGACAATTCCCTTTGTGCCTTAGATGCTTTTATATAATGCCCTCAAAAGCATCCTAAAACCATAAAGTTTTGTATTTGTTGAGAGATTTCTGTTACGTTGGATTTTCTTCTATTATATAATGGAACAAAAGCAAAGAACATGTTGTTCTTAAACTTAAGTACCCTGTTATTACTATACAGGAGTAAAGCTGAAAAACACAGAGCATACTACAGTCTGGTCCTTTGAAGACTTTAAAAAGAAAAAGGCTAGAATTTTTTAAGAGGTTTATAACACTAAATCTAGTGAGAGAAAAAAATCATAATTCAGAGAATAATAAAAAATTGTGGATGAGGGGCAAAATGAGATAAATCTACCTATCCATGTTCAAGCAGGACATACTTAAGCTTACTAAGTATGTGATATGAAGTCATTCAGTTTAAATTCATGATTTAAAAATCTAAAATGACATTTCTTTAAGTGTACCAAGTCCAATAATAACTGAAGCACGTGACTGGAGCGTTCCTGTTGTACCTCGGTTTCAAGATTAACTCTGATGGATCTTAAACCTTCTCTAGTCTTGTTACATTATAATTAAAAAGATTGTATTGAATTTTAATTTCTTTGTCAAATTAGGAAGGAAGAAAAAATTTATTTCATTAAGCAGGAAAAACTTTCTCGTTACTCAGTGTCTTCATGATGAAAGGAAGGAGGCTCAGTGTTCTTTTAATGTTGGATGTGTTTCTGGTTAGGGCTTGACCCTCTTCCCTTTATCTTGAGACAGGTAACAAAGGCGTCTTACTAACCACTGACTCATTTGTATTCCTTGTGATAGTATGCAAAGGAACTATCCAACCTGTAGGAACTCACATCCATCAATTCTTTCTTAAATATTAACATCTTTAGGATAAATAGAATTATGATCATTTTCAATAACATGTCATCATTACTCCAAATGAAAAATACACACAGTTTAATTTTCTGCTGTTTCAATACAGACCACGTGGTATAGCAATGGAAGATGACATTATGAGAATTGCGGGTGGACTGTATGACATTTTGGTTTTGCCAGTATGAAGTAATAGAGACCTCTGCAATGGCTCCCCCTAAGCCCGACCTCTATTCATTTCTATTTGGTGTAGTCTACTTGCACACTGTACTGGAATTGCTCCCTATAAAAACAAAGGTATTTTGTAATAAGCCCCTGGGAGGATTTATGCTAGGACAACGTGGTGCAAGCAAACTGCCACCATCACTGACAAACAAGCCTGGGATTCATTGCCCTCTGATTTTACAGAGGATAAAGAGAAGACACATGACAGGAGCCATGAGGAGCAACCCAGGATGGGAGACCAATACACACATCCTCACTGACAGTGGACCCAGCAGAGCCTTGACTTAAGCTAAGGGATGTTTTGTTATCTATTTTAAGACATAGCTTACATATCGAAAGCATTTATGTTATTGTCTTTTTAGGTTCATGTATAATGTGCAAAGGGCTGGGGTATTTAATCCCCACACTGTTTCATTTATCTCCACCTGTTTTGCTTTTAAAATGCAGTGTTTGTTGACAAACTGTTGTCTCAGACTCTCACTCATGACACTTGGATGTGGAAGGAGGCCATGTTTTTTGTAGACTACCTTGCCATGCAGCCCAGCTGTACTGCTCCTTAATATTGACCCCAAAGGCTCATGTCAACATACCAAAGAGACATTTACACATCCATGTTTACTGCAGCACTGTTCTCAATAACTAAATGATGGAACCAACTAAGTATTCAAGACATAGGTATGGATAAAGAAAATATGATTTATATGCACAATGGAATCCTCTCAGCCATAAAGAATGAAATAAAATGGGGGGGTGGTGGTGATGGTGGTGGTGGTGGGTTAATCCCAGCACTCAGGAGGCAGAAGCAGGCAGATCTCTGTGAGTTAGAGGCCAGCCTAGTCTACGGAGTGAGTTCTAGGATGAGCAGTGCTGCTAAACAGTGAAACCCTGTCTTGAAAATCAAAAACAACAACCCCCACCCAAAAATGAAGTTATGTGGTCTGAAGGCAAAAGGCTAGAGATAATCGTATTAAGTAAATTAAGTTAGTTTCAGAATTGTAAATCACATGTTTCCCCTCATTTGGGGGCCCTTAACTTTATAGATACTATAAAATCATATGTTTGCCAAAGATATGAAACTTGAAGGAGCACTGTGACAATTGATGAATGCAGCTATGCTGTTAGGGTAGTGTGTAGAGAGGACATGGATGCTTTGCATTGGAGACATTTTTAGATCTTGGCCTATATGGCATAAACAGACATTAACTACCTTCTTTGTTTCTTATTTGTCCACAATTTCCTAGGCATTAGCCCAAGCTCTGCGTTTAATCAACATATACATTAGGTAAGTAATTCTTTTGCTAAATAAGAAAGTAGGGGATGGGGAGCTGACTCAGTCATGAAGAGCACTTACTTGCTGTTCCTGTAGAGAACTCAGGTTCAGATCCCAGCACCCACATGTATTGGCGCTGCCATCTGTAACTCTAGTTCCAGAGAATCCAGTGCCCTCTTGTGGCTTCAAGGCACCAGGCAAACACGTGGTGCACATATATACAGGTAGGCAAACAGTCATCCCCCAAAATTAAAATAAACGTATCCTTAAAAAAATAATAAAGGAGGGGGTGGTGCTGGAGAAATGAATCAGAGGCTAAGAATGTTGACTGCTCTTCCAGAGGACCCAAGTTTGGTTTTTAGCACCTAGGTCAGATGCCTCACCATTGCCTATAACTTCAGCCATCTTTTGGTCCCCACGGACACACACACACATTAAAACAACAGCAGCAAAATAAAAGTCTCTAGTGTTCTGACCTCCTTTGTAAGGGGCTTTCAAAAATAGGCACGTAATTTTTTCTTTCTCCCTGGAAGAGTAAAAGGGGCAAAAGTTTCCACTGTCTTTTTTTTTTTCTAAGTGTTCTATTTTATCTGCCGACTGGGCTCAGTGAAGAAAGGAGGTAGATTACAGAGTCAGCTGCAAGACCTAGGACCCCAGCTACTTATAAACAGCCACTCCCACATGTAAGATAAAAAGAAAACTCCAGATAGAAGCACGTTTAACTGTTTCCTCTCCAGAGCAATCATTAAGGAAATTTTGTCTTCATGTTGAAGTTTGTCAGAAACTGTTGGTTTCCAAAGAAAACATACAGAAAATCCTTTTAAAAAGCTTATTGTGGACACAATATGAGGTTTAAAATTCTAATCTATGTATGCCAATGTGTGTGTGTGTGTGTGTGTGTGTGTGTGTGAGTGTGTATGTGTGTGTATGTATGTGTGTATATGTGTGTGAGTGTGTGTATGTGTGTGTGAGTGTGAGTGTGTATATGTGTCTGTGTGTGTATGCATGTGTGTCTGTGTGTGTATGTGTGTGAGTGTGAGTATGTATGTGTGAGTATGTATGTGTGTCTGTGTATGTGAGTGTGTATATGTGTGTATTATGTGTGTCTGTGTCTCTGTGTGTGTATGTGTATATGTCCTCTCAGCTAGCCTAGTGGCCAGGGAAGTCCCAGGATCCTTTCCTCTCTAAATTCATCTTTGGCACACATCTGGAATAGCAAAGGGAGCAGGGAATGTCATATGAAGAATAAGCAGTCCTGGACAGCTGTGGGCACCTTCCCACCCCACTCTCTCTTCAAGCCCTTCTGTCCCCACAAGTACTGCATTATCTCCGAAGCCCAAAGTGGGAAATTCAAAGCAATCACAAGCTTTCTCCTGGGCTAAAGCACAGCTGCCCAGTGGCTCTCAGTTTCCCCATTACACTGCCTTTCTTTCATTCGGCTCTTCCGATTTCTCTGCTGAGGTACTGAAGGGTCTAGCCTGCTCCAACTGTGGCCGCTCCCTGTTCTGACCACTGATTTTGCTCTGACTGTGATATCTCCACTCTTCCATAGCTTTTATCTCTCAGACATTGCTGTCTTTACTGATCACACGACAAAACAGACTTAGATGGAAAAAAAAAAAAAAAACAAACCATTTTGCCTTTATGTTTAAATTATAGAACATGACCTTAAATTACCAGAAGCCATTACATTTCTTCACTATAGGGGGCAGGGAGTTTATTGTCAATAAAAATAAGTTTTTTATTGTCAACAGAAGCTACTGAGGGGATCTTGAGTTTCTTTAGTAAGACTAATAAAATTCACTGTCTGTCTTGACCTGGATTTCAAGGGCTCCAAAGACAGACATCATTTGCTAGGTTCAATGAGGTTTACTTGAGTGTGGTTTGCTTTTCTTCCGATTGGGCAATATAAACTCAAAGATGAGCACACAGGAGTGAATGGTGATACACACGATGAGTGTCTGATGCCTGTCTTCCAAGACCAGATTGAGTCAGCTGGCTGCAAACCCACCATTGGTCCACAGAAATTTTCTGCACCCTGCACAGTGTGTGTCCTCTGTTCTGAGTCTACTCCTAGAAACACGTGTCTACTGTTCAAACTGTCAGCATCGCTTCCCAAAGACAGATGAACAGAGGCTTGCAGCATGGATCGACAATTATGCCCCAGGCATGTTCAAACCTGACAGTGTGTCATATAGGTGTTCACATAAGAAAATATGTCGGAGTGAATTATGGCACAAGTACACAAATGGTATTTTGCCTGAAGTTATACCAGAACGGGCATGTGCCTTCCAATCCTGAAGAACCAGAGACAGTCTCACAGGGTCAGCCATCAGGTGATACCGAGGGTAAGTACTGATGATGTCCGGGAGAAAGGCCACAGATGTGAAGTGTGGCGGTGTGTCCAAGCCATGAAGTAAGGTAAGAATATCAACTGCTATCTATAGCAGGGCAAAACAGGCCCAATTCCTGTGCCCGGATCATTGACCCATGTGTTCCGAGCCTTTAATTTCCATGTAATCCCCACTCTCTGCAGGAAGCTGAGTGACTGGACAGATGAGTATGTTTGTACGGCTGAAGGCTTAGAGGTTGATCAGCCCTGGCTAAAGAAGGGTAAAGAAGGGGGTCAGAAGACACTGAGACAAAGCAAGGTGGGTCTGTGATTGGCAGAATAACCAGTTCAGAAAGACCCTACCTCTTCCTCCTGCCTTCGCTCTGCTTCTAGACCTTGTTTCATCTGAATGTCTCTATCAAAAGCTACGCCTTTGGCATCTGCTTTTACTCACAAGGTTTGTAAGGAGTCAGTGTTCTCAGCTTTGGGCTTCTGGTTCCCTGTGACAGACACAGAGTTCATAGGCATGAGCCTCTGAAAAGAATTCTGTGGAAGGATCAAGATATTAATAATATTGTCAATGGAGCTAAGAACACAGAAAATCAAATTCACCGTTGCTGGCCTAAAATTAAATCCCCAGGCCTTTATGTCTTCGTCTGTGTTCTATTCCTGTGAAGAGACACCATGACCATGACCATGGCAACTCTTATAAAGAAAAACATTTAACTGGGGTTGGCTTACAATTTCAGAGGTTCATTCCATTGTAAGCATGGTGGGAAGCATGGCGGCAAGAAGGCATGGTGTTGGGGAGGTAGCTGAGTGTTCTCCATCCAGATCTGAAGGCAGCAGGAAGAAACTTTGAAACCCTAGGCCTGGCTTGAGCTTCTGAGACCTCAAAGCCTACACCCTAGTGACACATTTACTTCAACAAGGCCACACCTCCTAATACTGCCACTCTCTGTGACCAAGCAATCAAACACATGAGTCTATGGGGGCCGTTCCTATTCAAACCACCACACTTCACAATATGGCTTATTAGATTTTTTTTATAAGTATTTGTTTTGTTTAGAAATACAAAGAAGGCATTATCTTGAAAAACTTTAGTAAATATGAAACCAAAGATAGAATTGTAAACACTGATGTTGCCAGGTTAACCTTTGAAAGTCATGCATAATTATTGTAATGCCTGCTTCCCCCAAAGTCCCGCCTCCTTTTTTTTTTTTTTTTTTTTTTAGAACTTGACTTTGATGACCCTCCCTGCTTGCCACACTCAGTGAGGTCCTCTCTCCTCTCCCAATTAATAGGGCCACCAACTCTTTTGATCATGTCTTTGTGATACCTCATTAAGAATTGGGGATAGCCTCGGGTAACCTTCCTCTACCTCTAATTCATCTGATGAGATTTGGATTAGAGTAGGGTTTGTTCAGCAAATCCTAATGTGACAGAAAAAGAAGCCCTGGCACCAACCACACTGTGAAGGATGCAGACAAACAGCCAAGGTTGGGTATGTTGCCAATACAGTTGTGTATGCCTCTAGCCACAATCATAAAGGGTGTAACAGCTCAGGTCCTCTGAGGAACTGATGCACAGTCAGCATAGGCAAATCAGAGACACACCAAGGTATAAGAGGGGTCCTGGGACTGGGAAAAAGGAGGTATATCAGACATAGCTGTAGCCCACCAGGTGTGAAAGGGGATAAAGGAAGGTCAGGTAAGATGATTCCAGATCACAGAGCAGTTTGTGGAAAGTTTTAGCAAGACCAAAATTATCTATCGAACCCACTGCTTTGCTCAATACCCATTGTCCCTAACTATAATAGAAGAGGCTGCCCTACCCAGAAAGGGAAATGTCATTTCTCATCTCCTTAAGAATGGGTCATTCCTTTATGTATGTGGCAGACTCCAGTACTCATGTTCCCTCCCAGGGAAAGCTACACCATGACAGGCTCAATTACCTCAAGTCCTCTCCTTCTGAGCACTGCCTGTGTAGCCAGCCTGAGGAAGGCCGCAAACACAGCTCTGAATCCCCACACCCTTTTGATCAGCATTAAACATGTACTGCAGACCCCATGTATTCCTTATACAAAATGTATTTTTAGGAAACACAGTTATATTAATTCATCCTCTGCTGAATTACTTAATCTTATTGGTAGCTATTAGAATTTATGCAAATAATCCTACCATGCCTGGTAACATTGTTGAAAGCAGTATCCTTTTAATATTACTAAAAATGCAGCTTGTCATTTCAGTACCGTTGGAGAAAAACATAGTTGTGTGACACCGGAGTCAAAGTTGTCCTAAAAGCCTAATCATAGCTTGTCTTTATTCGTATCCCAGTACAAGAGGTATGTAGCAGATTCTAAGAAAGAAAGCATATTTAGAACAGAATGTCATTAGTTCCTTTAATAGCTTAATTTTCCTATCTGATATCACCTAGGATGCTTATGAAATAAGATGATATTCATAGTTATGATAAACCAACTATTTCCACCCAGATGAATTGAGAGATGACATCAGAGCAACGCCACATTAAAATAAGGAATGTTTTATAAGATTTTTTTCTATTACCTATAATAGATTATAGGTAATAGAAAATATAATAGACACCCAACTATATATTTTCATTATTCATATGTATATATTCATTATTTTTCTTTAATAGCTTTCCTAAGGAGCCGGCAAAGCACACCCTGTATCCAAGGCATCTTTCTATTGTGCCTATAGTAGCACATCTGGGGACATGACAGCATGAGAGTGTAAGGTTAGTAGCCTGAGAAACAGACTTTCTTTCAGAGAGTCAAATAGTCCACCATAGCTGAAGGGGAAAAAAGTAAACCTTCTTTACTCATAGCCTATATTTGCAAAGCCCTGAGTATGTTCTTTCTAAGACTAGTCCTGCTTAGCTGTGTCTTAGTACAAATACTACCTGCCCGCACTGTAAAGCTGTCCTCAAAGCCAGAGCCAGAGCAACATCAACCTGTATGAATCTTGAGGAATTCCAAAGAATATGTACAGATGTGCCCAGAAATATTTGTTTGACTAAATAATTGAAATGTTAAAAAAAAAAAAGCTACTAGCTTCTAGAATGTAGGAGGCAAAGTCATCACATTACTCCAAAGCTGAAAATACTATCATGTCCTGGAGGAAAAGTTGCCCCTGAAGTTTGAGTCAACTTTGACTACTCTCTATAGCCCAGTAGAAATATCTTTGCACTTCCTAGTTTTATATTAAGAATAAATCAAAGAAAACTTAAGAGTCTTGTGTATAATCAAATTATACACAATGTTCCTTCCCTTTGATCCAGCATGTTAGGCATGGGTGTGTACGCACTCACATTAATGCAAGCTCTTTGGGAAGCCTTGGGGACGTCTCTGGCTTTTGTCCCCTTGGGTTCTATTCTCTGGACCATGGAGAGCACATCCTAGAGCCTGAGGCCACTTCTGGTGGAGACTTCCACTGTCTTGGCTGGACGCTAGAAAGGTGCTTTTGAGTCTCTTAGACTCACTAACCTGCCTATTCTTACACAGACCTTTGCAGATGGTAAGGATTCAACAGTCAGTTATTCAGGTTACTTGCTGCAGATACATTTTTAGCTCCTAACATCCTAGCCTCCCGAGTCTCCTTGTTTCTGTAGCCCCTGTGCACCCAGTGATCCTATCCACTCCATCTCAATGACTTCCTAGGCACTATGTTCGCCCTGTAGTCCAGTTGTCATAGCAACCTTCCTAAAACACGGTTACTACTTTAAAATTTTCTACTGACCCCTGGTTTAGTTTTAATCTCTTTAAACATTTTTGTTTGTTTTTAACAAGACTCTGAACGAGGTAGCCTATACATCATTAATTTTCCTCTATCCCCCCAAACCCCCTATTCTTACCTGGCTGGTACTAACGCCCAGATTTAATCGCAGCCCTGAGGCAGGTCTCCCATGTTCCTCAATCTTTAAGCATTCCTGTTTGTCTTCAGTTGTCCAAACTAATCTTTCCAGATTCCCATTTTCTCCTCCTTCCTTCAATTACTTTCTTCTTTACTCTAATTTTTGAACAACTGTAGCTTTCACTTAGCAGCATCTATTACTTAATTATATGCTGCCCTTCTGTGTAGCTGTTCAGCATAATGTCTTGTTGGGACAATAGGTCCAATTTTATAGGTAAATCCTCAAGTACAGGTAGAACACTTTTTTAATCATAATGCCTAAGGCTAAAAGCATGAATTAAATCACAGACGTGAAGGAAATACTTTCTGGTTTTATTAAAACTACACATTGATCTTTATCTGTCCAGGAGGCAAACAACGAAAAGGGAATAAGAAGTGATTGTTGTGGAGCAGCCCTTTTCTACACTATGGATATGCATTACTCTCATTTACTATTAAAAGCTGACTGGCCGATAGCTGGGCAGGAAGAAGTGGACGACTTGAGAGCTACTAGGAGAATTCTGGGAAGAGGAAGGGCAGAATCAGAGAGTCTCTGGCAACTGCAGAGAAACAAGATGAGAATGCTGGGCAGAGATGAAGTGCCAAGCCATGTGACTAAAGATAGATTAAAATTACGGATGAATTGAAGTGTAAGAGTTAGCTAGTAACAAGCCTGAGCTATTGCCTATAGTTGTATTTTCCTTCTTTAAAAAAATCAATGTGAATAATTGACATCCTATAATATTACAGAAAACTGTGAGTTTGTCAACTCCAAACTCATGCAAATTCAATTTTTATCTTTTTTAAAGGATATGCTTCTGTGAGGCTTACTCTTGTTATACTCACCAAGTATTCTGTGAATCTTTTTGTCAGCTTTAAAGAAAGGAAGGAGAGAAACCTAAATGTTTTCATAAATACTGTGAAATAAGGGGCTGGAAAGAAAGCTCAGCCAGAGGCTAAAAGCACTTACTGAGAGGATCTGGATTCTGGCCCCAGCGCCCTCATGACACCTATGACCATTTATAACTCCAGTTCTGGGAATCCAATGCCCTCTTTTAGCCTTCATGGGCATTGCACACATACTGCAATACAAATATGCAATCTCACACACACACACAAAGTAAAAATGAGTAACTCAATTAAAAATATTATAAAATAAAATGATTGTATTTAATAGAAGAACAAATCAACAATTGAGAAAATTTAAGATTTAAAGTAAGTTATTTTTTCCATTTATTTATTTTTGAAGTATTTAAAACAATTTTTAAATTTAAATATACTACAAGAAGGTGCTCTGCTCATCATCAAAAGAGAAACATAAACTCCAAGGAAGCCACAAACCCTTTATCTACAGTGGTGCGCTACCTACAAGATATGCTAGCACAATGGTAGCATAAAGCTTATGGGAGTGGCCAATGAATGTCTGATTTGACTTAAAGACCAGTCCATGAGTGGTATATATCCAACACTGTTTGGGGCAACCAAGACCCTGAACAGAGACCTAAGGCAAAATCAAATAATACTTGTCTAAAAAAGCAGAAAAGAAATAAGGTAGTCATAAAACGACTTTTAATGATGTTCTGCTATAACTATAGATCAGTGCCTGTTCGGCCATCATCAGAGAAGCTTCCTCCCGCAGTAGATGGGAACAAATGGAGGGACCCACAGTCAGTGGGAAGCCTTGGAACACTCAGCCCTAAATGTGATGTCTCCACCAAATCCCTTCCACTTGAGGTTCAGGGGTCCCCACACCAGGTCCAGGTCCTCTAAATCAACATGAACAAAGCAGATACAAACTCACAGAGAATGAAACAATAAGCACAGGACCTGCTCCGGGCTGCACCAGGTCATCTGTGTCTATGGCTTCCAGTTTAGTATCTTACGGGATCCTGAGCATAGGAACAAGTGGGTCTCTGACTCTGGCACCCTCTCTTAGGATCTTTCCTTCTGTTGGTCTGTCTTGTCTGACTTCAAAGTGATTGTTTTCGCTGTATCTTATTATACGTTACTTTGTTGTCTTTAAAATGAATGAGTGAATGAATGAATGTAAACCCAGCTACTAGGGGTAAAAGCTAAAAACAGAAAGTCGCTTATACCTGCTGGTAGAGGGAAGATCAGTTTTCTCCAATGGAGCGGCACTAGGCTCCATTGTGTTCAGTTCTCATGTTTGGGAATAATGGTTTTATTATTTAGAAGTCGTAAGAGATATCAAGTCATTTAAAGTCAAATAAACACGTTTTATTTATTATTTATTTAACACATTTCTAAATTGCAAGGCTGATATTTTTACTTGAGGAGGCATACAGAGGTTCCATGAGGAAGGGGCTGATACGTGGTCCCCACTCTTGGGGCACTGCCCTCTCTCAGACCGCAAAACCATTCTCCAGGGTAGTTCTCCATAAGTGGTTGTCAAAGGAAGGGGAAGCTGTGTTTTGGTGTATATGGATGCTTCTTTGGGCTAAGCAGACTTCACAGTTGCTTCACAGGCCCTTACATTCTCTGGACACTGTGCTTTTGTAAAATCCAGCACCTGTGGACGTTGGAGGGTCTTGGCCATTGTCATGGCGCTCTGTCTTGCGTCCAGTCAGACAACCTTCACTCTCCAGAGAAGACTGTCAATAGCCCTAGACTCATAGGATTGACTGGTCTTACCACATTCCCTATTCACTTCAAGTAGATGACAGAAGAATAGAGTGGCCTTCTACTTATATGTTAAATATACTCATTAAGCAAATAAACACTCAAATTGACATTTCAAGAGCAAATATCTGACATGTTGTTAACACCTCAGTGATGTTAATTTCCTCCTGTAAAGATGCAAAGACTCATAGATACAGCACACTCTGCACATTGGACACTGCATATAAGTATGAAAACGGTCGGCTTCTGCTTAAGCCATTTGAATTACTATACAAATTCAGCTGAAGAATGGAGCCTCATTTTGTCCTCCAAATGACTTTGATAATGTTTCTGAGGCAAATCTATACAAGCCTCACAATTTTAAAAGGTTTTAATATAAATTCAATATGGGTGGCAACTAAGGAGGTGGAAGGACTGTCTACCGTATTATTTTGAATGAGTCCTGTGTGCCTGACTTGACCTGAGGTGCTGTTGGGGCACGGTGGGGTGCTGTACTCGGGACATAGGGCTTTGCTGTTTTCTGCTCCCTGAGGTCGTGCTCCTAGATGAATATTGCTAATGCATTTCATTTCTTCATTTTCAGTTCCCAGCCATAATGTGGTTGGTTTCATAGAATATTCCTACCATGACACTCTTTGTTACCACAGACAGGCTCCAAAGCAATGCAGCCAAACTGTTATGGATTAATACTTTCCTGAGCAAAATGGATATCGTTCTCCAGTTACTTCATCTGCTTAATTTCAAGAATGAGAAGTTGAATTCAGAAGCCTATCAATAGACTCCAGTAATAATTATTCTTCTTGCACAGCTCTCAACTTTTTGTTTGTTTGGTTGGTTGGTTAGTTTTAGTTTTTCAAGACAGAGTTTCTCTATGTAGCCTGGCTGCCCTAAAAGTAGTCTGTAGATCAGGCTGGCCTTGAACCCACAGAGGTCAGCAGGCTGCTGCCTCCTGAATGCTGGGATTAAAGATGTGTGCCACCACCACCTGGTACCCTCCACTTCCTACTCATGTGTTTGTCTTTCACATTGCAATTACCATTCACATACTAAATAAAGTTTTATATATTGTTTCTCGAGGTTATTATCATCTTACACATATATCCATGAGTCCATACAACTGAATTCCATGTATTTCCGTTATTCCGACCAAATTTCTTTGTACTTTTTTCTTTCATCAATAATACTGTCATAAAATCATTATTTATATAGTACTCGTTGTAGCTTGGGTTAGTTACTAATTTAAAATTAGTTATAATTTTGAAATTGTAATGATTATTTCAAAAGAAGAAAAATATTCTCCTAGGGCAGCTAACCAAAAGACTTAAAATAATCTATCACTTTTTCTACCAATTTGGTAATGGTTTGTACTGCCCATAATTTAGACTATATAGCTTTTTTTTTTAACTAAAAAAATTAGTGGCTGTTTTGTTAACTACTAATAGTTTAAGAGGAAAGTGTATAGACAACACTTTTTCTGCCATTTTGGGCTCTCTGACTATGTTATTATATTTGATTCTCCCATGGGCACTGAGGAGATTTCTATTTCTATGAACACCTGTAACAAAAATCAGAAAATAAAACTATAGTAAGAAGCATGCAAAAGTATTCATGTGCAGTATTTTAAATAGTTTCCCTCCCCCCAAAAAAAATCTGAGTAAGGGAAGAGTTTTGCCCTGTGTGGACTCAGTAGCCTGTAACCCTCACCACCAAAGCCTGCCATCAGAAACGCCACCAAGAGTCCTTTTCCTCCACTGGTGGACAGCTCCCTCCCTCATGCCATTCTGGGTAAGAAGAAAGGGAGAAATTTGAACATCTGTAAGCAGAAAAGGAGAAGAAATACTTGAGATAAAGGAAAGAGCATACCAGTGGTATAGGGCTGGAGAGAGGTTTAACATCCCTTGTCTAAAACCTTCGAGTATAAAATGCTCCAAAATCCAAATATTTTTAAACTCTGAAGAATGTCACACGCAGAAAATTCCACAACTGACCTCATGTGACATGTCTTCATCAAAGTGCTGGTGCATTACGTTTTTTTTTTTTTTTCCAATTTATGTGTATAAGATGGATGCAGTGGGAAAAAGGATGTATATACAGTGCACAAATTTGTTTTATATGTGTATGTAGTACGAGGTTTCTGACCCTAACTTTTGGGCCTAGCCTCAAGGTTTAGGCCCACAGACCCGCAGACCCACTCAGAGACCCACAGATGTTTACAATTGTTTTAGGCTGATTGACCTAAGGCCCAGGCATATCACTTGCTAGCTCTCTTCCCTTCATCTAACCCATGACTCATCCTGTTCAGCCATGGGGCTCGGTACCTTTTCTCATAGCAGCATAGCTGTCCTCTGCTTCTTCCAGCTTCTCTCTGGCGTTCTGCTCTGTGCTTCCTGTTCTCAAGAGTTTTCTTAGTCTGGTAGCCCTGCCCATACTTCCTGTCTGCCTTTGGCCAATCAGCGCTTTTTATTAAACCAGTGGGTGGGACAATTATTTACCATGAAACATCACAATCCCCTACATGTGTATCTTATCCCTAATACACTTCATTGTATGTTTTTGCAACTATATATAAACAAAATATCCCACAGTCAGAAAAAAAAAGATCAAATTCTAAAACACTTCTTGTCCCAGGCATTTCAGTTAAAAAAAAAAAAAGTCAAATGCAATTAGATTATTTTGGTGCTAATTATTTTTATTTATTTCCCTCTGATCTAATTTATTTAATTTTACTTTTGACAATAATTATGTAAACTTGAAAAAAAACCGCACCACATCTCAGGCCAATTTTCTCAGACATAAATTATGAAGGCAGGTAGTTGATATACATCCTGGTCTAATGAGCAGGGGTCCTGCTTGGCTTTCCTGAATGACAAACTCTTTTCACTGCTTAAGAAACCCCTGGGGGTGGGGTGTGTGTGGAGGGATAGTTCAGCAGTTAAAAGCACTGGCTGGTCTTCCAGAGGTTCTGAATTCAACTCCTAGCTACCACTTGGCTGTTCACAACCATCTTTAATGGAGTCTGATGCCTTTTTTTAGCACACAGGCACACATGCAGATAGAAGACTCATGCTCATAAAATACATTTTTAAAGATCCCTGTGATAGGACTGTGAGGCAAAGGAAGTCACTCAGCATCAGAAGAGCAAAGAGACTGGAGGTTCACTATGTGGCTTACGACTTAAGCTTGGACAATCCTGTTATCCCTGGACCTTTGAATTTTGAGTGAGAGGAACAGAGCAGCCAGTTTGTTTAGTGCTAATATTTCAACCTCCCAGACAGAGGGTGCAGCAGCTTCAGAGAGGTTGAGTCACACTCAAGCTAGACCTTGTCACCTGCAAGGGCCAGTGTCCAGCAGTGGTCACTGTCTTAGCTCCATGAAGCATCTTGTTGCTCGTTTTCTTGGCTTTTGGTTGTGTCTTCCTAGAATTATGGGAATGAGCCAGTATCTAAAAATCCCTTCCTGATTCTGCCGAAGTCAGTTTCTTTTGATTTCTGTAACAAACACTGAAAAATCTAGTTGGCTACCTTACAAAAACGTGAACTATATCTGGGTTATTTTACTTTAAATCTCTGGTAAAGAATGAAGTATTGGGAAAGAACATATCTTAATGTAAATAAAGGATGAGCAAGATAAAACCTGTGCTAAGACCCTTTCCTGACAGTGACATGATTCCAAGTACTCAACATGGAAGCTCACAGCCATCTTTAATTCCAGTTCCATGGGATCCAACCACCTTGGACACCAGGCACATATGTGCTGCATAGACATCCATGCAAACAAAACACTCATGCCAGAAAACACAGTACAAGTAATATTTAAAAAATAAAAAATGACTGCAAAATATCAGGTCACCTATAAATTTGCAGAAAAAAGAGTAGAAACAGAATTTAATTTTAGGGCTAGAGTTATTTGATTTGCACCTGAGACCTAGGTGGGAAAACCGTCTAGGCCACCAGGTACAACTTCCTTAGCTGGAAGGAAGAAGCCCCCTTCAGATTAATCAGTCCACTGCTGTTTACTGTCCCTTCCTGCTTCTCTGAAACCAGTCAGTTCTGTGATTGTAGGGAAGCCATGTGTTTGAAGCTACTCAAAAGTAAAACCCTGTTGAGAACCAGCGAGAGTGCCTGACACAAACGGTGCTCATTTGTCTCAGGTGCAGGGGCCCTCTGTATCCAGGCTTCTATATACACCCATTCAACAAATCACTGACTGAAGATATTCAGAAAACCCGTGTGACTGGGCTGAACATGTACAGATGGTTCTCCTCGTGTGTCTATCCTCGGAACAAAACAACACATCTATCTAAACATTTATATCCTCTTCGGTACCATGAATAAACTAGAGATGACTTAAATACATGGGAAGATGTGCACAGATTATATACAAACACTACACCCATTTTACATAAAGGATACACAGACTCCCAGATTTGAGCTTTGGGGGCGGGGAATCCTGAAGTCAATCAGCTGTGGATATTTAAGGAGGGCTGGCTATATTTTTAGAGTGTTTCTGAGACTGCTAGAATCTCAAGATCCAAGAGATCCATAGAAGACTATGAGAAGAGTGAGTGAGGCAAACTTTATACTGAAAACTATAATATTCAAATTTAACCACCAGTCCCTTCGTGCCAGCCTGGCTTTGGATTTCCACAACGGCTGCTGCATTTCCGGCTGGTTCACCTGCATCTTAAATACCTCCTTCACTTCAGGAAGTCAGTTCTCTGGTACTTAATCTTAGACCGGAAATCTCTCAAGCTTTTAGCAATCATTAAATTTAAGATTTAAGTTTGAAAAGACTCTTTGTGTCAATTTTCTAAGAAGTGAAAAAAAAAAAATCAAAAATTTATCCTCAGGAATATTTTGACTGGGTTATCTTCAAAACGTGGTGCAATGCAAGCCTTAGGAAATAAGAGCTTAAGAACCAAGCTGAGATTTAAAAAAATAATAATAAGCATGCTTTCATTAGCTTAATTTTGTCACTGTTGAGATCAAGCTCATTTTCTTTAAAATGCTATTTCCCTGCTAACTTCAGAAGATCTCTTTTAACGCTGAGCTGCTACTCTGATGAAAATGTACTATTTTACTGTTTTTAAAAATAATTTCAATATAAAAGATATTTGAACAACTTTGCATTGCTGGCTGATAAAAAAATAAACTAATATTTTTTTAACATACAATGTTTTCAAAGAACCATTCCATCACTTCAGTTAAGGAAGACTAAAATAAAAGGAACAAAAAGTCCAGTTTATTGATTTTCCTAGGCAACTTAAAAATAAACTTGAGCCTGTATTCTTAGCATGAAACAAAATATTGAACACTGCTCTTCAGGCATCCAACCATACTTCAAATACTGATCTTATCACTGTTGGCAAATCAAACATTTCTGGACTTTAAAAGGAAGAAAGGAAAAAGCCTGGAGCCACTGGGAACCATCAGAGGTCAGGCTGTGGCTTTCAGTCAGGGCAGAACACACACAGGCTCTCAGTAAAGGCAGAACACACACACACACACACACACACACACACACACACACACACACACACACACAGAGGCTCTCAGTCAGGGCAGGACATAACATACACACACACACATACACATGCACACAGGCCCTCAGTCAGGGCAGAACACACACACACACAGAGGTTCTCAGTCAGGGCAGAACACACACACACAGAGGTTCTCAGTCAGGGCAGAACACACACACACCAATACACACACATACACACACAGGCTCTCAGTCAGGCCAGAACACAATACATATAATACACCAACACACACACACACACACACACACACACACACACACACAGAGGCTCTCAGTCAGGCCAGAACACAATACACACACACATACACACACACACACACACACGCACACCTGAGTAAGGACAATGGCTTCCATTCCACTTTTCAATAACTAGTATTTAGAGTATGATACAGAAAGACCCTTGTCCTGAAATTGACCTACCCCACTTGATATCTCCCTGTTCATCTTCAAACAGAAAATAGGAATATTCTCATGGTCATTTGAGACCAGCATGATAAATCATAAAATAATTAAATCAAGAAAACTGGAAATTGTCCTGGAATCAGATGGGAATTTTCTCATGTGTTTCAAGTCCCTTCTATTTTTGTCACAAACTGTGACATGTAAGTAGAAGGCAAAAGCACCCAACAATACAAATCACACAGAGCGAGATAAGGTTCTACTGACTAAATTTTCCCGCGTTGTTTGCATAAATGTCTCTTTTTAAGAAGACTTTCAATACCTCCAACTTCTGATTCTCAAAGATCAATGGCCAGTGGGCTTCTTGGAGCAGAATCTGTCAGAGAGTTAGTGTTGTGTTAATACATCAGGCAGGGATCAAAACTCCTGAGATAGAGGTGCTCAAACTGACCACAAGAAGGGTTAAAATGACTGGCTTTTCTTCCTAAAACTCACGACACTTAAATCTTGCATATTTCATTTCGACTGAAATTAAAAGAGTTCACTCTTTTCCAAATTCGGCGTTTTATTGAAGAGAAAACGAAGTATTCCATTATTCCAATTACTTTTGTATTGTCGGGAAAATAATTCAATGTGATAAGCAAGACGGTCCAGAAATCCTCTAAAATGGGGCTGGATTTTGATTCTGAGGGTCTTCGGGGCTGGTAAGGGAGAAGGCCAACTTTTAAAGAGGAATCTGCATACCTATGAAACCTGACCGCGGACACAAGGGGGCAGGAAGCGCTCAGGGTAGAGCTTCCAACTGGGCTGGCTGAAAGGAGAGCTATCTAAATTCTTCTTCTTCCCCCGGGTGTTTATAAATTCTCTCGGCGTGCAAAGAATTGCGACGCTGACAAGTGACTTTAGCTTGTACTTCGTCTAATTACTGCAAAGGAAACAGGGAGCACATACAGTGACAGCTATCCACCAGCGGTGGCCTGAGGACAGCCTGGGGCTACATTCTCTGGAACATCTCTGGTGGAAGACTTCACTTCTGATCAGACTGCATTTCTCACACATTCCAAACGTCTTTCTTCCTTTAACTCTTGAACTTTGGTTGCAAAGGAGGATCTTGTTTAAAACCCACCAACCCTCCACGGACGTGTCCATTGTAAAGTGTGGGGAAATCAGTGAAGGGCCAGGTGTAGCTAGGTCTGCTTTTTAATTCCCTGTCCTTTAAAAAATGTGTCTCCCGTGTCTTCCCAAACTACTCTGGGTTCCTATTCAAACTCAGACGATAAAATTGGTTTTAACTTTGCTCCCACAACCTTGAAAGTTTCGGCGAAAAGTGGCCGTGGCGAGAGATTTCGAAGACTGGGGAAGGAGACTGAAGTGGATTAATCTTGGCCCCAGACCTGAAAAACCTGAATTTAAAGAGCTGCGCTGGGTCCTAGCTGAGCTGCAACCCAACGTCCAAGGGTATCTACCCTCCTGCAAGCAGATCCAGGCACCCCCTCTGTTCCAAACAACCTGTTGCTCCTCTTTCATTTCAGCTCCGCGCAGTTTCCCCGCCTGGGAGCTGATTGACAGCAGTCACTACCCAACCCTGGGCTGAGGGCCTCCTCCAGGGACCAGCGATTGGCCCCCTGGGAGACTTAGCGTTAGGGGGTGCAATGGGAGGGATTTCCCTCAAAGGCTCAGGTTCAGAGACCTGGGAAGTGGAGACTGTCCAGCTTGCCCTACGCCCGGGACGCGCTGGAGTGCCTAGCATCTTGGGTTGCGGCTCCAGACCGGGACCGCGTGGTGGACTGGACCATCCTCTTGGTTCTGCCCGCCACTGGGAGGACCACGCAGACACTGCACCGAGTTTTCGGCCCTTCCCAGCGGTCCCTCTGGAAGCCTGCACCCAGACTGGCTTTGCAAACTCGCAGGGTGAGCTGTCGAAACGCTTATCGTCGGGACCCTGCACACCACAAGGACTCCTGGGATGGCCACTGGAGCACGCAGGACAGCTAAGTCCTCAGGCTTCCAGAAGATACCCACACAGTCGCCCAGGCTGTTGCTGCTGATCCTGTCACTGGTAAGCCGCATCTCCACAGAGCCTGCTGCCCTCGGCGCAGCTCTTCAGTCCCTAGGTCTCTCCGGGGCTTCAGGGGTCCCTACAGAGGAAGCTATAGTGGTGGCGAACCGCGGGCTGCGGGTGCCCTTTGGTCGCGAAGTCTGGCTGGATCCGCTGCATGACTTGGTGCTGCAGGTGCAGCCAGGGGACCGCTGCTCAGTGACCGTGCTAGACAACGACGCGCTGGCCCAGCGGCCTGGCCACTTGAGTCCCAAGCGCTTCGCTTGCGACTATGGCCCGGGAGAGGTGCGCTACTCGCACCTGGGTGCTCGCAGTCCATCGCGCGACCGCGTCCGGCTGCAGCTGCGCTATGATGCCCCGGGAGGGGCGATAGTCCTGCCGTTGGCCCTAGACGTGGAAGTGGTCTTCACCCAGCTGGAAATTGTGACTCGAAACTTGCCTCTGGTCGTGGAAGAACTGCTAGGGACCAGCAATGCCCTGGACGCTCGGAGTTTAGAGTTCGCCTACCAGCCTGAGACCGAGGAGTGCCGCGTGGGCATCTTGTCAGGTTTGAGCGCTTTGCCCCGTTATGGAGAGCTCCTTCACTACCCACAGATCCCGGGAGAGGCCAGAAAGGGAGGGACCTCGGAGACCCTTTTGATGGACTGCAAAGCATTCCAGGATCTGGGAGTGCGCTATCGCCACACAGCCCCCAGTCACTCACCTAACAGGGACTGGCTGCCTATGGTGGTGGAGCTACGTTCTCTGGGAGCTCCTGTGGGCAGCCCGCCCTTAAAACGTGAGCACTTCCAGGTGCTTGTGAGGATCCGGGGAGGGGCGGAGAACACTGCACCCAAGCCCAGTTTCGTGGCCATGATGATGATGGAGGTGGACCAGTTTGTACTGACCGCTTTGACACCGGACATGCTGGCAGCAGAGGATGCTGAATCCAACCCAGACCTTCTGATCTTCAACCTCACCTCTGCCTTCCAGCCAGGGCAGGGGTACTTAGTGAGCACTGATGACCGAAGCCTACCTCTCTCCTCCTTTACACAACGGGATTTGCGCCTGCTAAAGATTGCCTACCAGCCTCCCTCTGAAGACTCTAACCAGGAGCGTCTGTTTGAACTGGAACTGGAGGTGGTGGACCCTGAAGGAGCAGCCTCAGACCCTTTTGCCTTTATGGTGGTGGTAAAGCCCATGAATACATTGGCCCCAGTGGTCACACGAAATACCGGTCTTATTCTCTATGAGGGTCAATATCGGCCGCTCACGGGTCCTGTAGGCAGTGGACTCCAGAATTTGGTCATCAGTGATGAAGACGATCTTGAAGCTGTGAGACTGGAGGTAGTGGCCGGGCTCCGGCATGGCCACCTTGTTATTCTGGGTTCTTCCAGCAGTGACTCTGCTCCCAAGACCTTCACAGTGGCTGAGCTGGCAGCTGGCCAGGTTGTCTACCAGCATGATGACAAAGACGCTTCACTGAGTGACAACCTGGTGCTACGTATGTCAGATGGAGAAAACAGGCACCAGGTCCAATTCCTGTTCCCCATCACTTTAGTGCCTGTGGATGACCAGCCACCCGTCCTGAACGCCAATACTGGGCTGACACTGGCAGAGGGTGAAACTGTGCCTATCTCACCCAGGATTCTGAGCGCAACTGACATGGATTCAGAAGACTCTCAGCTGCGTTTTGTGCTGGAACCACCCTTCTCAACAACAGGGCACCTGCTTCTCCGCCAAACTCATTCTCCTCCCCAGGAAGAGCGGGGACTGTGGCAGAAACAGGGGCTATTTTATGAACGAACAGTGACAGAATGGTGTCAACAGGATATCACAGATGGGAAGCTCTTCTACAGGAACTCAGGTCCCCACAGTCCCAGGCCAGTGATGGACCAGCTCTCATTTAGAGTCCAAGACAACCACGACCCCCCTAATCAATCTGGAATCCAGAAATTAGTGATACGCATTCATCCTGTGGACCGCCTCCCTCCAGAACTGGGCCGTGGCTGTCCTCTAAGGATGGTGGTACAGGAATCCCAGCTCACACCGCTAAGAAAAAAGTGGCTGTACTACACTGATTTGGACACAGAGGACAGAGAGCTACACTACACAGTGACCCAGCCCCCCATGGACACAGATGAAAACCACTCACCAGCTCCACTGGGCACTTTGGTCTTCACCGATGACCCCTCGGTTGTGGTGACCCATTTTACTCAAGCCCAGGTTAACCATCATAAGATTGCTTATAGGCCTCCAAGTCAGGAGCTAGGAGTAGCCGCTCGAGTGGCCCAGTTCCAGTTCCAAGTAGAGGATCGAGCTGGGAATGTGGCTCCTGGCACCTTCACCCTTTATCTGCAGCCTGTGGATAACCAGCCCCCTGAGATTGTCAACACTGGCTTCACTATTGAGGAGAAGGGCCACCACATCCTTCGAGAGACTGAGCTGCATGTGAACGATGTTGACACTGATGTGGCCCACATCTCCTTCACCCTCACACAGGCCCCCAAGCATGGCCATATGCAAATATCTGGACAGACATTGCATGTTGGAGGACGCTTCCATTTAGAGGATATAAGGCATGGCAGAATTTCCTATTCAAATAATGGAGATGAATCTTTGACGGACAGCTGCTCCCTGGAGGTCAGTGACAGACACCACGTGGTGCCGATTACTCTCAGAGTGAATGTTCAGCCAGTGGACCGTGAGGGCCCCATGTCAATCCTTCCAGCTGGTACTCTGGAGTCCTATCTAGATGTCTTAGAAAATGGGGCTACTGAAGTCACTGCCAATATCATTAAGGGAACCTATCAGGATGCCGATGATTTAATGCTGACTTTCCTATTGGAAGATTCACCTTTATATGGAGAAATTCTGGTCAATGGAGCTCCTGCTGCACAGTTCACCCAGAGGGACATCCTGGAGGGCTCTGTTGTCTATGCCCACACCAGTGGAGAGATTGGCCTGTTGCCCAAAGCAGACTCATTTAATCTGAGTCTATCTCAAGAATGGAGAATTGGCAGCAATAGTATTCAAGGCATTACTGTGTGGGTCACCATTCTCCCCGTGGACAACCAAGCCCCAGAAGTTTCTGTTGGTGAACAGTTTGTAGTTCTGGAAGGCGACAAAACTGTGATAACCCTCACCCATCTAAGTGCTGAGGACACAGACTCCCTGAATGATGACCTCTTGTGCACAATAGTCATTCAACCAACATCAGGCTACGTAGAGAACATTTCTCCAGCACCAGGCTCAGAGAAGTCAAGAGCTGGGACAGCCATAAGTGCCTTTACGATGAAGGATCTCAGGCAAGGACACATTAACTATGTCCAGAGTATCCACAGAGGCGTAGAGCCTGTGGAAGATCGTTTTATATTTCGTTGTTCTGACGGCATTAACTTTTCTGAGAGACAGATTTTCCCCATTGTAATCATTCCTACAAATGATGAACAGCCAGAAATGTTCATGAGGGAATTCATGGTGATGGAAGGCATGAGTTTGGTGGTAGACACACCCATCCTCAATGCTGCTGATGCTGACATTCCCCGGGATGACTTAACTTTCACTATAACGCGGTTTCCGACTCATGGTCACATCATGAACCAGCTGATCAATGGCACAGTGTTGGTCGAAAGCTTCACCCTGGATCAGATTATAGAGAGTTCCAGCATTATTTATGAGCACGATGACTCTGAGACGCAAGAAGACAGTTTTGTGATTAAGCTGACAGACGGCAAGCACTCTGTGGAGAAGGTGGCCCTCATTGTGGTCATTCCTGTTGATGATGAGACCCCCAGGATGACCATCAATAATGGACTAGACATAGAAACTGGGGAAACCAAGGTTATCAACAACAAAATACTCATGGCAACCGATTTAGATTCTGATGACAAGTCATTGGTTTACATTATTCGTTACGGGCCAGGACATGGCTTGTTACAGAAACGAAAACCTACAGGTGCCTTTGAAAACATCACTTTAGGCATGAATTTTACTCAGGATGATGTGGACAGAAACTTAATTCAGTACGTCCATTTTGGGCAAGAGGGCGTTCGAGACCTAATTAAATTTGATGTGACAGATGGAACGAATGCCCTTATAGATCGCTACTTTTATGTGTCTATCGGAAGTGTGGACATTGTTTTCCCTGATGTGATAAGTAAGGGTGTGTCATTGAAAGAAGGAGGGAAAGTCACTCTCACAACAGACCTACTGAGCACAAGTGACTTGAATAGTCCTGATGAGAACTTGGTTTTCACTATCACAAGGGCTCCTATGAGGGGTCACTTGGAGTGCACAGATCAAAGAGGGTTGTCCATCACTTCCTTCACTCAGCTCCAGCTGGCTGGTAACAAAATCTACTACATCCATACAGCTGAGGATGAGGTCAAAATGGACAGTTTTGAGTTCCAAGTCACCGATGGACGGAACCCTGTTTTCAGAACTTTTCGGATCTCCATCAGTGATGTAGACAACAAGAAACCAGTGGTCACCATCCACAACTTGGTGGTCAGTGAAAGTGAGAGCAAACTGATCACTCCCTTTGAACTCACCGTGGAAGACAGAGATACTCCTGACAGGCTCCTAAAATTCACTGTCACCCAGGTTCCTGTTCATGGTCACCTCCTGTTCAACAATACTAGACCTGTCACGGTTTTTACCAAGCAGGACTTGAATGAAAATTTAATCATCTACAAGCATGATGGTACAGAGTCTACGGAAGACAGCTTCTCCTTCACGGTGACTGACGGCACCCACTCTGACTTCTATGTTTTCCCTGATACGGTGTTTGAAACTAGGAAACCTCAAGTGATGAGAATCCAGGTGCTGGCTGTTGACAACGGTGTCCCCCAAATTGTGGTAAACAAAGGTGCTTCTACACTTCGTACCCTGGTTACCGGCCATTTGGGGTTCATGATCACAAGCAAAATACTGAAAGTGGAGGACAGAGACAGCCTGCATTTTTCTCTCAGGTTTATCGTGACAGAAGCCCCTCAACATGGCTACCTTCTTAACCTGGGCCAAGGGAACCACAGCATCACACAGTTTACCCAAGGTATGTTCTGTTTCTCGCTCATTACAACCAAAGCCCGGCTAGGCTTTATCTCTTGAGAATGAGCCTGTTCCTAAGCCTCCTAAGTGGAGCTTCATGACTGAGTTAAAGGGAAGAGGAATAGAGAGACAGGGGAGGAGAGGACATGGGTACCCACGACCCTGGTTGCTAAGCTTTGCTAAGTGTTGCTTTGGAGACACCTTTGTCAGAGGGGATATAAAGATACTGCCACAGTGGCAATATGCTGATGAAGTAAGAGCAAGATATTGGAGGATATTGGTACACCCTCTGCTTTGTATACTGCACATAGTCCTCTAGACCATTTAGTGCCGTAAAGAGACGTGAAGTATAAATGCCCTGGTTGTCCTTATCAATGTGCATTCAAACACAGTTCCTTTAAACGCATATCACTTTGATTTTCTTTCCCTTTCTTTTCTTCCCCCCTCCTTTTTAGAATATTGGGTTCACACTTGCTAAGACTATTGGAAATTTTGTAACTAAAAGACAATATTCATTTATAGTCAAGAATGTTTTTTCTTGATTCATGACTCTGAAAGAACAGCTGTCCAAAGACAGAAGAGATAAGTTAACTTTCCAGAGTTATTAAAATTATATCTCATGTAACAGGGCACCAGGATGTTGTCAAAAAGGGAGCGCACAATTAATGGTGTACAAGAAAACTTTTCATTGGCTAACTAGTGACCCATCTCATTAAACTCAGCAAATACGAACAGAGTATTAATAGTCAAAGGAGGGAATCATTTCATTATTTTTCATTATTATACTGCTTCTTATTTTTCCTTGCTTATTTTGATATTGTGTTATTTTTATCATTGTTATCATGACTTACTTAATTGCTATTTTTCATTCATTATTTCTTCAATACCTTTCCTACCCTGTCCCAAGCAAAGTGTCAGACACCCTTCGCCTAGGGCACCTGCATTCCTGAGGAAGGGCAAGTGACCTCTGCCAGGGAAGGGAGAAGCCAGCCACAGGCTAACTGGGAGGTTAAGGCTCTGCTTCTCAGAACAGGCAGCTTTCTTTACAAAGGGGTTTGTGTTGCTTTGAGGAAAATCTCTCAGCACCAGAATGAAACTGGATCTCCCCATGTGGGCTCTGGGGTGGAAATGGCTTGTAGCCCCAAAACATCCCAGTGGGGGTGTTCTTTTCCAGTTACAGCATTCTGCTCTTAGACAGCAAGCACTTTAATAGACGTGGATGCTGTGCTGAAGTGATATTCTTTTCTGTTTGATGCTGGCAAACGGCTTCACACTCCAGCCTCTGATTGTTGGCTGAGAGCCTGCATGTATCTTGGGCCTGCAGGGACAGGAAAACCCCAGGGTGTAAGAGCGTCACGCCAGCCCAGCAAAGCTTTCTCCCCGTGTTAGGCTGGCGTGCTTTGATGGAAAGAACGGAAGAACTAACTCTTCGAGACCAGAAAGCCTTATTTCTCACCTCCACCCTCAATTCCAAACCAATATGTTTCACGACATTTTTTTTGTTGCTTCCAAAAAAATTGGAAGAAGACAAGCGAATGATTTCTTTTAAATCCTACAGGCCAAATTAAACAGCTCAAAAATACCTCCAAATTCTTCCTCATACACTGAGCCCTAAAATCATGCTATTTTACTGTAGGTATTTTGTTTTGTCACAGAATTACCGTGACTAAATTTTATTACCCTTGTGATTGTAGAGTAGTTATATATTTTGTTGTGTAAAAAAATATAGTTTTAAAAATTACACTTTAAAGAAGTCTATCACGTTCTAATACAAACTGATACTCTAAGGAGGGACACTTCTCATACTTAACCACACAACACTCACGGAGCGAGTTGAGGCTGGAGTTTGGTTCACAGTGGTTATTTATGGAGATTAGATAAGTGACTAAAGATGCAGAGAGCTTCTTCGCTGCTGGCTGCTCCTCCTGGGGGGTAGATGAGAGCAGAGCCCTGTTAGGCATGAGGACTGTACGTGCAGTCAGTCTGGTTTTTTTTAGTTTTGCTTCATCATGAAGGGATAAGCGAAAGTGAATTTTGATGGAGTTAAACACTTTTAGCAAAGGTGGCCGGAGAGGTGATTTTTTAAAGCTGTTTAAACTAAATGGCTCTTGAGGGACACTTTAAATTTATTTCAAAGACTTAGGAAAATGCATTGTCAGAAAAAGTTTACAATACAGAATTATTCAGATTGGAGAACTGTGTCACTGCCTATTACCATTACAGATTGCTCCCAGGTCTAAAGCATCTGACTCAAGCATCTTGACTTTTTTTTTTTTTCCCTACAATGGGTACATAATGAGGCTGCGGAGATGGCTCAGCAGTTAGGAACACTGGCTGCTCTTGCAGAGGACACAGCTTTGGTTCCCAGCACCTACATTGCTGCTCACAACTACCTGTAACTCCTGTTTCAGGAAATCTGATGCCCTCTTCTGGCCTCTTTGGGTACAAGGCAAGCATGCAGTTGTTCCCAGGTGCATGCAAGAAAGCACACACATGCATAAAATAAAAACAAGTAAATAATGAGCACACACTGATATTGTTGGATAAATTGCTAATCCCTTTCAGGAAGGTATAAAGCCTTATTGTGCCCCCCTGGTACTTAAGTAAGATATTGCTTACTTACATTTATAATTTGTTTATGTTTTTTAGATGTACCTACAGAATAACAGCATTGTCATCAAGAGTCTCTCAAAGTTATAGGGAAAGTGATAAGCTTTGAAGAGGTTATTTATTTCAAATGAAATTCTCTTTTAATGTATTTTTTTAAAAGAAAACTTTGATATGCTGTATAATCGGTTTCTTTTAAAAATTCATATCTTCATTTTATTACTATTGTATGAATGTTTGCCCTGCATGTGTGTCTATTCACTGCATGTGTGCCTGGTCCCTATGGAGCTCATAAAAGGTTATTAACTCCTCTGAAACAGGGGTTATCAGAAGCTGTGAGTTTCTCTGTGGGTGCTGGAAATTATTCTAGAGTCCTCTACATGAGCAGCCAATGTTCTTAACTGCTGAGCCATCCCCCAGCCCCTGAGCTTTATTTTTAATTGATTAAAAACCTTTGTTTAGGCTTATTTTATATATGTGTGTGTGTGTGTGTGTTTTGCCTGTATGTATGTCACCCACATGCACATAGTGCCCAAGGGGGTTAGAAGTGAACAGTAGAGCATCTGTAACTAGAATTATGATGTAACTAGAATTATCAAGATCGTTGATATTATTATTATTATTATTATTATTATTATTATTATTATTATTTAACTGCCAAGTAGTGCCTTTATATTTTCATTAAGAGCAGGTGAGAAGGTTAGAAAAGAGTTTCCCTCATGGCTATAGGTCATGGCAGGAACAATAGGTATGTGTCGTCAGCAGGGATCTCATTACTCTTTACTGTTAAACAAGTAAACAGGCATAGACTGTGCAGGGTTGTACAGGGGCTGTGCAGGGGCTGTGCAGGGGCTGTGCAGGGTGGTGCAGAGCTTTTTATGGGCTGTGTAGGGCTGTGCAGGGGCTGTGCATGGGCTGTGCAGGGGCTGTGCAGGGCTGTGCAGGGGCTGTGCAGGGGCTGTGCAGGGGCTGTGCAGGGTGGTGCAGAGCTTTTTATGGGCTGTGTAGGGCTGTGCAGGGGCTGTGCATGGGCTGTGCAGGGGCTGTGCAGGGCTGTGCAGGGGCTGTGCAGGGGCTGTGCAGGGGCTGTGCAGGGGCTGTCCATGGCTTTGCAGGTGCTGTGCAGGGCTGTGTAGGGCTGTGCAGGGGCTGTCCATGGCTTTGCAGGCGCTGTGCAGGGCTGTACAGGGGCTGTGTAGGGTGGTGCAGGGCTGCTGTAAAGGTGGTGCTAAGTTGTGCTGGGGCTGTGCACTGTTCTGCAAAGGCTGTGCAGGGTGGTGCAGTGGCTTTTCAGGGTTGTGCATGGCTGTACATGGTGGTGCAGGGTTGTGCAGGGGCTGTTTAGGGTGGTTCAGGGGCTGTGCAGGGGCTGTGTCTTTTAGCCTTGTAGAAACTCCCTCCAGGTTAAGGTGGAGACGCAGGTGAGTGGGTGAGGCTACTCAGTTTTTTCATTTCAAGTTAGGACTTATGAGAGCATTTGTTGACTGTAAGATCTTCGACACAGGAGTATGGCACATAAAAACAATAGTGAAAAAAAAACTTCAGAAGTTTTTAGTATTCTAGAAAAGAAGTCTTTGATTTTGTTACAAACACTAGGCAAAAAAAAATGTGAGACACTGAGGCATAGATAAAGTTCTATGGGGGAACAATGCACTTGGTTTGGTCCTTTGAACTGAAAAGCAAACTTTTTGCCAGGAATGTACCTTCTTTCAGAGCTGTGGGACAGGATACAGTTCACATGTCATAACTCCTCAGGAAAGATTCAGAATCTGTGACAGAATGTGCTGAGAAAATCTTTTCATATTGTTTTTTTTTTTTCAATCACCCCCGTGAACTCCATAGCAGCTTTTAGAGATTAGAAAAGCCATAGACTCACAGGATACAGATAAACATTACAGTCCCGGTTGATGATATTCTTAGCTTCATTCTGACTTCGTACAACCTCAGAAACTCTCTGACTGCTCCAGCTCAGGGGCAGATACATTTTCATAGGACAGAATGATATTCATTTCATTAAATCATGTGTGGCATCATTAAAGAGAAGAGCTTATAATATGGATGGATTTTTAAAATTGCGTATTAGTAATGTCAACAGATCTATGCACATGAGTTTGGTAGACTCGGAAGCAATAAAGAGGGGCATTCTGTGGCGCTAAAGCCTCTACAATGCATTCAAGCTTTAAAGCCGTCTGTGGTACCCTAATGGCTAGGAAAAATCACTGCTGAGGGGAAGAAAGCCTCTGCTCCTTCCTTTGGCTTCCTGTAGAACTCACTCTGCAAGGGAGGCAAAGCACAAGATTTCGAGAGGCCCAGGAAATCTGCCATGCCTCAAAATATCTTCCTTTCCACCTGTCATGGAGCCTGACGCGCCGGATTTAGATAGCCACTCCCTTGGTGAGAAGGGGCAGTACCTTGCTATTATTATAATCTATGGCTGGCCCTCTATTTTTCTGTGTGAAGGATCAGATTTCTACAGGACAGCTGGCATGGGGGGATGTGGAGATAGAGAAGAAAGCATGGTTCTCTGTGAAAGGGGATCTAAATATGTTTTCAGATCCATAATAGCCACTAGGATTTCTTGTAAGTACAAGCCATCAGTTTTGGAACAGTAATTAATCACTTTGCCTTTTGATTTTTTTTTTTTTAGCTGACATTGATGACTTGAAAATATGCTATGTCTTAAGAGAGAGAGTTAATGCCACAAGTGATATGTTCCATTTCATAGTGGAGGATGACGGTGAGTATTCCACTCTCTGGATGAAACATCTGGAGGCCTTTTAATTAGTTAATTTGGGTTGGTCTTGGACTACATTGCTGCAAGGAATCCTTATCAGATAGATGTTCCTCAGAGCTTCTTTGCTTTTGTGCAGAGTGAATTTTGTGTCTGCTACAGAAGGTTTAGTCACTTCAATCTGACAGAGTTCTATTCTTCAGTGGATATGGGTAGATGTGATATTGTTTCCATCTCGTAATTTATAGGAGATACAGTAGCAGAAAGAGATATGGGTGAACAGGGTACCTCTGCCCTGTTATTCAGATTACTCAGGTAGTAAGAAGGTGCTGGAATCCAGCCATGTTCTCTTCACAGACTGTGCCTGCCCCCACACAGGGTCCCCCTTTAAATTTGCACTTGACTCCGCCTCTACCCAACTAGAATTCTGTGATAAATAAACATGGCCTCATTGCCCCAGTATCAGGGTGTATACTGATCTTAGCTTGGGGGATTTTCATGAGCTGGTCTAGCTAAAGCTTTCCTTGGCCACATTTGAAGAACACTGTCAAAAAGGGTATGTGCTTTTCCATCTCAGTCTCCTAGACAAGAAGCTTTATTGCCACCGATCACCCCAGATCTGCCCCGTCACTCTTCTGCTCCCAGTGGCTCTCCCTTCTCACTCTGGAAACTTCTGAATTGAGTATAAAAATGTTTCTGTTGTTGAGTATTCCCATGTAAAGCCACAGAGTCTCAAGTACAAACAGGACAGAGGAAGCTCTGAGAAAGAAACCAGCATGCTAGGGAGCAAGACTCTGTCAGACCAGGTCTGAGCCTACTTCCTTTGACATCTTTAAAATATGGCATCCTGCTAGGTCATCTCCCTCAAAGACAGATGCTTCTCACCCTCCATATCCACTGAAGCATAACATGCCCTTGTTTAAAATCCCACTGGATATACCATGACCAGGTGTCTGAAAGCGATGTCTATTTTGTGCATGCCAGAGAGGCAAAAGAAGGTTTCCTAACCTGGGCAGTCATTTCAGTCATTTGACCCCTGCTTCAAATCCGAGGCTTAATATAGCTAATGCCTGTGTTTGAAAGGAAGCAGATCATACTTTAGTATTTGACATACTAGCAAAGGAATCTCAGTAAGGAACGAAGTCCTAAAAGAAAACCGAGCTAGCAAACTAAAAACAGTGTACTAACTGAGGCCTGGTGCTCAAAGGCAAAATTCTGTCAAAAGAAATTGTAAACTAATATCCAAAGCAATCAAATATCAATTTCAGGTAAAAGGTTTATCTTTAAAATGAGTAAATAAGCCTCGATAACAAAAATATTCTTTATTAAAGTTACAAAAACCAACACCCCAAACATTAATAACCCCATGGCTTGCAGGTAGACTGAGCCATCTGTCTCATGAGTATAAAGATGTTTTTGTTGTTGGGTATTCCATGTAAAGCCAAGTCTCACCAAGTATTTATCCTGTACAAACAGGACAGAGGAAGGGTTGGGTTCCCAGGACCCACAGGATAGCTCACAGCCACCTGTAACTCCAGTTCCAATGGGTCCAATGCCCTCCCTGGGGCCCTCTGTTCTCCTTAGGCACTGCACTTATGTGATATGTACAAGCAAAACACTCATATTCATGAAATAAAAATAAATTCTTCAAAAATACCACAGACTTTACTTTTAAAATGTTTTGTTTCTTCACATTTATATATGCACACCCATAGTTATTCTACTGTTCCACACATTTTGGCCAGATGGGATAAAAAATTACATTAAAACTGTATTCAAACTTTGGAAAGCATTGTATTGTCTATTTTATCTCAAGATAGTGAGTAAGGATGCCTGGCTAAAGAGGTTGGGTTTGTGTTTAGGTTGCTGAAGATGTGGCAGGGCTTCTGAAGATGATGTTTATGGATATGAAAGTGAGAAGAAAATCATTCCAGGTTTTTTTTTCTTTTTAGTTTCACAGGGGCAGGATATTTTAGAGACATCTGTCTGTGCCTTCCTCACCACAGGTGAAGCATTACCTGTTGAGCTTAGCTAGATCCTGGCAAAGGGTTGATAAACAGAATGTACCCGAACCTCCCTGTTGTAAGAAAAGTTCCCTTTGACAGAACAAACAGGTATCTACAAGACCAAAAAATTAGAAAGTTGTATGTGTATTTTAGAATTGATTTCACTCATTTTTTTTAAAGCAGGATTTTATATTATTTTGCAAAGGGTCTAACATTTGGATTGAGGCATTCAGTCCTGCTGAGACATACAAAGTATCAGCCGTAGTGATCATCTGCTTTAAACAGAAGAGGGTATGTTATCCTTCAAGTCATCTGCAAAGTGTGTGAAGAACTTTCAGTATCTCACATATCGAAGCTGTCAGACATTGGTGCTTAAGATTATGAGCTTTCAATGCCCAAGTCTCTTTTCCCCACCGAAGTCATCTTCAAATCCACAGGATTTTGTTTATTTGTTTGTTTTTTAAGAATGGTGAGTAGTTAGTGACTAGTTAAGCAAATTCTCAGGGCAAAAATAATCCTTGGATCTTTCTAAAAATAAAATATTTAAAGCCAGGAAGAATTTTCACACGCCTTTGATCCCAGCACTGGAAAGGCAGAAGCAGGTGGATCTCATGAGTTCCAGGCCAGCCTCTTCTACAAAGCAAGTTCCAGGACAGCCAGGGCTACACAGAGAAACCTTTTCTCAAAATAAAATTTCATATTTCTTTATGCCAAGAATCTCGAATGGGAGAAGAAATGGTTGAAAACAGAAGCCTAAGAGCTCTTGCTTTGGTTATTCACGTTTGGCTGAAACCAGGCAGGTCACAGGATTCTCCTGTTACAAAGTGGTCACCAATGGGTGATCATTCATCATTCAAGAAATGTTTAGGGGGATAACTGCTTTGCATTTAGGAGTTTGGAACACTTTGGTGTTAATTAACATTTGATGGAAGAAAAGATTAGTGAGATATGGACAATGTTGAGTTTTACTTCAGGAGGGCCCTACTGTGTTATAGTGTAACACAGTAACTCAGTTCAGAATTTTTATTACTATTCTTAAAGCAGAATTTTTAGAGAAAAAAAAAGCATGAGTCAATATATTATATAAACTTAAAATTTAAAGAGAAATAAGCATTTTCTACATGATGTAGAACATATAAGCACACATGGAGTCCTTAGAGCTCAGAGATCTCACAACCAGGCTTTAATCTTTCTTGTGCGACTCAATGTTGCCCACACAAGTTTATTCTCACCACCTCTGTCTGAGCCCTAGTACAGTAACAACATCAAAAACATCACTCCTATTTGGAAGAGGAGGAAACTAGTCTCGGAAATGGCTAACTAGCCTCTTCATGTACTCAAGTAGACAATTAGAGGCTGAACTGGAGCACAGGCTCATCCCCCAGATAGTGGAAACCCGTGCCTTCCCCATTGTTCCTGCTCTGCAGAGGAGCTTGTGGAGAGGGCTGTGGTTGTGCAGACCTTAGTCCCAGCACCCAGGGAGGCAGAGGCAGGCAGATTTCTGTGAATCTGAGGCCAGCTTGGCCTAGAGAGCGAGTCCAGGACAGCCAGGGCTACACAGAGAAACTCTGTCTTCAAAATCCAAAACCCAAAACAACAAACAAAAAATGGAGTCAGAATACTGTCTACCTAGACAGTACCTTCTAGATTATTAATTTCTATCCTAAAATGCTTCAGATAGCCTAAGGCTTTCAACTTTCTGTTTCTTTTTCCTATTATGGGGATTTCAGTGTTAATGCTTTAAGGTATTCTCACATTAAAATGGTTGAGGGACCTTTGTGATTTTCTCTGTAAGGAACTACTCTAGCTGTTTATTGTGATGTGAAAGCCAGTTTCAAGTAACTATTTCAGGTATGTCCCACCTTCAGCCCCTAATGACTGCTAATCTCCCTTCAGCACCATATCAAATGTCACTTCCTTTCCAAATCTGTTCCCTGTACTGTGATTAGGAAGTTAGCCACGCCTTTATTGGTGCTTTATTACTTAGAGCAGGAATGCCTATTGGGGCAATTAACTCATGATGTGAGACTCCATCCATACAGAAAGAACACCTTCATCTCAAGACCCAAGACCTGCTCAGAGTTGACCATGTGGCACATATGGGACAAATGTTAAAATAAATGACAAATCAAAGTAGGACTGGCCCTTCCTTTGCAAGGCTCCACTAAACCGTACCCCAAAGGAAGTGTCTGTACCAGTTTCTAGGGGAACCTGGGTGTTCCACACTCTTATCCTAGCTTTAACTTAAATCCCCATGGCACCAGCAAGGATTCTTGTAGTTAAGCCCCCATATTTATAAGCATAGAAAACCAAGTACTGTGGAGACCGCTTGGAAACCTTCAATGAAATGTACTGGAAGTTTCGGGGAGAGTCCCAGTTTAGAGTTCTTCCTATTATTCTTAAACATTTTGGCACGTGGGGGGAGAGGTTTCTACTGTATTTTATAAACAGTCCCACAGTGTAAAATCTAAAGAGAAATGAGCATTTTCCACATTACTGAATTTTGAAAGCCAGACCATCATTTGTGGCAAGTACCATGTTGCTTTGGTCACCCCAGTTTTGGTTTTGAGGGCATGAGACAATAGCTAGAAAAATAGAAAGCCCTCTTCATGTAAGGGTTCCCCAGGACTCACCAGAAAGGTGTTGTGTCATTTTTAAATCTATTTTTGTGTTGTTGTTCATTTAAGTCTTAAAGATCTCAGCCTCTGATCTGAGATGATCCTGGAGGAAAACGGGGATTCTGTGAACTGGGTCAGACTTGTGGCCTCCTACATGCTTGGCAAGTGCTCTCTCTCTGAACTACATCTCCCTAGAATGTTTCTTGATGAGCCTAAAACTGTGTGGCCGCTCGGCTTGATAGTGTTGTAAAAGGAATCTCCCTCTATTCTTTATGAAACTGGTTTGGGTTTGTCGCCTCCTCTTCAAGTTCCCCTACCATGGTACGGCTCTGCTTGCCATTCCTGGCACTGGGCCTGGAAAGCAGGCATAATGCTAATCTGTGTTGACTGTTGCAGAGTGTCTGGTCTGCAGCCAGATCATTTTTTTCTGTTGCTGTCTTCGACTATGCTTTATTCCCATCACTGTCTTCGACTATGCTTTATTCCCATCCACCCAGGTCCTTAATTCATGAGCCATTGGAGAGACAAGGAAGTCACAGTCATTTCTGTCTATGAAATGTCAGTTAAGGTCAAGGCTTTTGAGTTTTTATTCAGCACTTGAAAAATTAAATGTTCAAATACAAAGGGGTCATGGGAACCTCTTTATTCTAGACAGAAGGAACATGAGTTTTGACTTGAAGCTGGCTGTTACTTCAAGATTGGAGGCAAAGTTATTGCTGACAATTAGATTGAATTTAGAGAAAGGTCTAAAAATGTATAAGTGCAAAGCTGATATTGTGGGAAAATGAGGATTGTGAGAACACCATCAAAAGAGCATCCTGACACTAAGCTGGGAAAGTTTTGTAGATGGTCAAGTTGATGGGGGAACCAGAGAAAGATGGTGAAGAGATGCCAAGCACCACCATAAAGGCTGTAAATGAGGCCATGATCCAAGCTCCACTGGAGTACAGATCTTGGGACGGACATTGGCTACTGTGGCTATGGTGTGTAAGCCCTGCTTTATTCTTTGAGCAGTGGGAATAGTTCAAATTGTCCAAAGTCCAGCGCTGATGATTCAGGGCCTTTAAGACCTGGCTCTAACAACATATCTGCTTAGTGTCTGTGAAGGAAGTTACTCTTCTGGGACAGGAGTGCAAGACATTGTCTTTGCATTTGGCCCCAATGCCCACATCATATTAACACACACTTGGCTTTATTCCAGATTTTGCTTTTTTTAAAAAAAATTATTTACTGTGCATTGGTGTTTTGCCTGAGTGTATGTCTGTGTGAGGGAATTGGGTCCCCTACAACTGGAGTTAAACACAGTTGGAAGCTGCCATTTGGGCGCTGGGGTTGAACCTGGATCCTGTAGAAGAGCAGGCAGTGTTCTTAACCCCAGAGCCATCGCTCCAGTCCCTAGATGTTATTTTTCTTAAATTATGAATCTGTTAACAGAGACTTAATCTCTACAGACAGACTTAACATAAGTCTATATTTACATCCCTTCCCTTAAAAGCTAAGGATCTTTCACTGTAGCAAAAATACCATAATATCAAAACAAATATTGGTTTGTGGCACATGTTCTAAAGCTCAGTGATATATTATTCTATACCTTATAAGTTCGTTCTGCATGGCCAAGACAAAGGGAAGGCTGTTTTCCATAGTCAAGTTTACGGTTGTGATAAGTATTACTCTGTGTTTTGTAGAGCCAAAAAAATGTAACCAAGAAATCAAGTGTGATATAGGAAAAAGGTCAGTTTCTGTGGTTAAAAATACTTGCTATAAAGAGGGCTTTATTTATTTGTTTGTTAAATCAGTGAACACATGTTTTTGACATCCCAGGATGTTTCAGGTATTTACTGGGATGTGGGGAAATAACAACAAAATGTACAAATATAAATATATTTACCATATATAAATATGTATAAACAAATATATTGGTGGTCTTTGACCTCAGATCAATCCTGAGGCTAAAGCAACAGACAAGAACATTCTGGGATTCATGAAATGGAAGTGCAGCTCAGGAAAGGTCTCTCTGCAAGGTGATGTTCAAACTTGGGCTTGGAATGCAATGACATCACTGCAGGACGAGGGAGAAACAGAAGCATGTGCAAAGGTCTGGGGTCTGGTGTTTAGCTCAGCATAAGAGTGCCAGCTTGCCTAAGGACAAGGAAAAACCAGAGAGAGACACACATACACAGACAGACAGAGACAGACTAGGGAGAGAGAGAGAGAGGCAGAAAGACAGAGACAGAGAGAGAGACAGAAAGGCCTGTGACAAGGCTGGCAAGCTAGGCCATAGATGGTAGTGCACTCAAGTGAATTAGGTGTGCCCTGAGGAAGGAGGAAGCCCAACAATCATTTTAAAACATGGGATGACATGTTACAATTTGTGATTTAGAAGGCAGGTCCTCCAGCTGCAGAGAGCTGATACAAGAGTAATAGGGGATAGTGTGATCCTGCTAAAGGCTGAGGCAGTGGGCCACATGTGACATGGAGTTGAGAGTACCATGCAGGTTGATGCAAACCTTTAATACTAGCATTCGGGAGATAGGGGCAGGTGAATCTGTTGGCAGGTGAATCTTTCTGAGGCCAGCCAGGGCTACAAAATGACAGCCTGTCTCAAAACAAAACATGACACAGATGAGAGGCTAACCTTCCCACAGTTTTGAGTCTAAATGCATAGCATCTTTTATGGGTTCATTATAGAGGGAGGAAGGAGTGGGGTGCGAGCATATTTCTGGCTTTCACAGCCCATGGAGAGTAACCGTGCTGCGGACCAAGATCGGGTAGAGTGGAGGGCCCTGATACAGAGTTGGGGATGAAACTCGGGTGGTTTGGGCATACTGACTATGAGAAGTCCCACATCTTTGAAGTCTGCATACAGAAGGCCAGCCTTTGATTCTACTCCCCTGCCTTATCTAGCCATGTTAGAAATGGGAACTGTAATGAGTGCTGGTTGGGGCCCTTCCTATCACTGGAGACCTGACCTTGAGCCAAGCATCTCCAACTTGCACAGTCTCAGTTGCAATTGTAACGGGGTGGGGGTTGAAGACTGAGCTAGAAAGTGAGCAGAGAGACTGCCATTTGGACCTCTCAGTTCCCCCGAGAGGGACTGCGCATGCGCAGAGAGGTGACGCTGTCCCTTCCGCCCTGTCCCTTCCTCTCCCTTCCCTCCTTTCTCTTACTTCTGTTGAGGTGTCCAGTGCTGCACTAACCAGAGCATGCCCACACCCAGAATGCCTTCCTTTTCTTTGCAAGTTTCTTCACGTGTCTCTTTGTCGGACACTTGTTCTCATCTCCTTTTTCTCCCTTTTGCCTTTCCCATGGCAACCGTCTGTACAGTTTGACTGACAGATATTGACTGACAGGTAGGTATCTACAGATATGGACCCTTGAAGGATGGTAGACTTTTTATCGGTGTAGAGGGTAGGACCTACAAACACTTCACAGACTCACTTTGCAGGTTGCCAGTGGCTTAACGAAGATTGTCGTGAGGAATTTTCCCTGTTTAGATAATGGAGATATATATGTATATATAATTTACATCTCTTAAGCTCTGGTAGTTTATTCATTTTCTCCTTTCCCGCAGCTGGAAAAACACATTTTTATATGATTGAAAGGTAGAGATAGTAACTTGATTTTTTTTTTAAAAAAAAAAAAAAAAAAAAAAAAAAAAAAAAAAAAAAAAACTAGAACTGCTTAAACAGCTATATTTACCAAATATCCAGTCAAAGGGTAGTTTTATATGGAAATTTCTGGTACAAAGGCTGTAGACACTGGTAAGTTTCTATACTTATTCAGGCCTTCAAATCACCTAATTGTGCTTCATGTATATACATACATGTGTGTGCACACTCACACAGTGCTGTAGCCACTGTAGTGAAAAATTTAGTGAATATTGTAAAGAAAAGTCACTTAATAAATGTACAATTGAGACTATTCATAAATGTGAACAGTGAGAAGAACATAGTCTATGAAACTTTTTCTAAGGTTATTAAAAAGTGGCTCCCATGTACATTTGCATGTGCTTAGCACATTCCTTCAAAAGCTAAATGTTGCATCTGGAACAATCTATAGTATAAGGTGCCCTTTTGATTCCTTGTAATGAACACCGAAGTAATTATTTTCTTGAGATTAGAGGAAAATTTACTAGCTCTTAAAATATTCTAATCCTAAGGTTTTTCTAAGTTAATGACTGGGTAATGAATGAATTTTACATATCAGCTACAATAATAAAGTCTTTACCTTCTATATGTGAAAACCATGTATCTCTAAAATCCCAGTTAGGACAAAGATACAAAGTGGCATGCTTAATTCTCAGGGCAAAGAAGGAAAAATAAGATATGTTGAGCTTGAACTTGGTGAAAATATTATGAATGAGTACAATATACATAAGGCATTGGTGTTTTGTTTTTTATGCATACATAGAGACTGATTTTTTAATGTGCTAAAATATTTATGTAAAGGAGAAAGAAAATTTTAACATCAGCATTCAGTTTTGTAACAGATACTATAAATTTACTAAAATTATTAGTTACTAATTTGTCTCTGACTTTGATAATTAAAAAAAAAACACTTGTCAAGTGGTTTTATATAAGCAATCTTTTAATGTTATGAATGCAATGTACCTTTATTGATTTACATTTAGAGTCCTAATCATGTTTCCAGGGGAACTTTCCAGAATGAATTATTCAGTTATGGCTAATTACCATTTAATAAAAAAAAATTGTATACTAGCTTTAGCATCATTGAAACAAAAAAACTAAGAAAAGGTTGAGAGATAATTACGTAGCTGTGATTAGTTTCTTTTCTTCATGTTAAGTTTGATCTAAGCTTGGAAAATAACACCCTTCGTGCTACCTCAGATGGAGAAACCCTGGTCACAATTCTCTTTGCCCCACTCCGGCAGCATTGCTTCAGACTGGGGTACTTGCTGTTCACTTCTGTGCCAGATTCCTGAGCAGAGAAAGTCATCCTGTCTAGGTCAAGCCATCTGCTTCCTCTGACTCCACTTAGGCAGCTGTGAATTTTTCAGCACACTGAAAAGAGTATTTCACATAGTGCTCAGGAAAGCCACTTCAGAAACTGAAGAGGAAGCTGGTCAGAGGAGGTTAGAAATCCAGGAGGCAGTAGAGAGTCAGTCATTTCATGTTCCCATAAGTCTCTTCCTTTTGTGCAGAAATGGTTCAAAACTAGACCATTGAATCATGGTCATAAAGCATGTAGAATTGCATTTAAGAAATTGTTTTCTCAAAACTTTTCTCACTGTCTGGACCTCAAAGTCATTTCGGTATACTATCCATAAGCACCTAGTTCTTAAATCCAGCCAGTTTTACCTGACTTTATTTCTGATAAATCACATTCCCACTTAATTCCCTGGCTACCATTTCCATTGTCAGCATATTGATTTAGTAACCAAACAGATGTAAGCTGCTTAAAATAATGGCCGGCACTAGCCAGTACAGTTGGCATTTTCTTTGGGCTGCCAACCAGCTCCCAAATAGAGACACGGGGACTTATTATTAATGAATGTTCAACCTCAGCTTAAGCTTGTCCCACAGCTCTTTTAACTTAATTTAACCTGTTTCTATTCACCTACGTTTTATTTGGGGACTTTTCATCTTTCTTTTGTTCTGTAAGACCTTCCTGCTTCCTCCTTGTCCGTCAGTCTGGCCCCTGGCATCTCCCCAGAGTCTCTTTTCTTTCTCTCCTTATCTCCAGCCTAAATTGCTCCTCCTACTTACTCTCCCTGCCCCCAAATCCTGCCTATACCTCCTCCCTTGCTATTGGCCATTCAGCTTTTTATAAGACCAATTAGGTGCCTTAGGCAGGCAAGACAAAACAGTAATGTAAACATTCTGTCTTACCCTGGTGCTTGGTCCATCCTCAACACTCCTAAGGTGATTACACCCAAACTGGATTGTTAGTTTGGTTTGGTTTTGGTTTTGATTTTGGTTTTCAAGAAAGGCTTTCTGTGTAGCCTTAGTTGTCCCGGAACTCTCTGTAGACCATGCTAGCCTTGAATCAGAGATCTGCCCACCTCTGCTGCCCAAATGCTGGGATTAAGGTATGCACTCCCACCATCTGGCTCCAAACTGTTTTTAACTTTACAAAATGGGAGGGATTTTCATACAGCCAGTATCTATATTTATAGATAAAGTCAAAATGGAACTCACTATTGAGGGCCAATAAACTGGAAAATGGATGGTTGTAAACCACTGCATGAGAGCTAGCAATTGAACCTAGGTCCTTCGAAGAGCGTTCTTTACTGATGAGCCAAGGCCGAGCCCCACTTTTGCATGGAGTTTGACATGCGTCAAGCTGTCTCACTTCTTATGAAATGGAACTGTTCCTTTTGCATGTGTGTACATTTACGAGAAAAAGGAATTTGCTTCTTGGTATTTCAGCATGTACCCACCCTGCGGCTTCTTTGAGCTATGCATATATAAGCATATGCGTATGTTCCAGACACACGGAAAACGAGATGGGATTCATCCCATTGGATTGATTCTGTCCCCCTTTCCCTGCCTCACCTTGAGCAAACTGAAGCAGTCAGCCACTGCTGTACACCCCTTCTCTATATCTACCTCAGGCCGCTCTGTACCTGGTAAGAATAAGCATCTGTGAGAAAAATTAGGGTTTGTTTTTTTCAAATGTCAGTTGAGTGACACAGGGTGTCTAGTCATGTAGCATGGGAACAAAGGTCATGCTGGCAGAAACAAGGTAGACCAGCAAAGCATTTTGCAGTAGAGAATTTCCTAAGTAAGCAAGGCCCCCAAACAATATGATATAAAGTAAAAGTGTCTGAGAATAGACTCTTATTAAAAGCTGTCCACTTCTGTGAGTCTCTGTTGGTCTTAGATTGATTACACAGTATGAGAGAGGTTTTAGAATTGCAGATTGCTCAACCAGATTCTACCATATCTAGTCCCTCCTCAAGGGTCACATGGTCACCTTGACTCAACATTTTATTCATTTAATCTCTGTTAAATACATCTAATGAGGTCACCTGTAGCTATTTCTCTGTGATACATGTTGTATGCACAGCTACTGTTTTCAATTAAAGGATAGCGTTTAAGCAGAATTCCATCAGCCCGCACCTCCATGTCCCCATCCCCCACACTCTTAGGGAATACCATTGTCACTCTATATACTGGCATTGTACACTTTCAACACAGACCTTTTGTGCCTTCCTACCCATCCTTTTCACACACCCACTCCATTGCTGGTACAGGAATCCTATCTGGTATCTGTCCTCTCCTGTCACCCCGACGCATCTGGGTACACAGTTACACACTTGTGCACAGGACGGAACTCCCATTGTCAAGGATGTTAAAGCTGATCCCTACATGGTCTGTAAGAAGGGACTAGGTAACAATTGAATTTCTATGACCTCAGAGTCATTGATAAAACCTTCTAGATTAAAGACAGTTTAGTCCTCATCTTGGTAACTAAGTTTCCCATTTATCACTTGAAAGATTGTTACAGTGAATTTTACCAATGGAATTCACTGGAAGTGTTCTCTCTTTTTTTTTTTTTTTTGCACAAATATACATATTCATTACAGGAAGATAGCAAATATAAAACTAAATTAAATGTGCACATTAACTTAATCTTAATATCTAGGCAAAATCACAATTACATTTGGCTATAATTTTTTTTCCTAGATCATGTATTTTAACTCAAAAGGTACTGTTTAGTATATTCTGTTCTAACATTGGACTTTTGAGTTTCTTGGTACCTTTTGGACATTATTCTAGATTAATAAATATAGATCCAGAGGGTTTGGTGTGTGTGTGTGTGTGTGTGTGTGTGTGTGTGTGTGTGTGTGTGTGTGTGTGTGTGGTGTGAGGAGGCTTGTTTGTGGTGAGTGGGTGCCTGTACCTGTGCACACATATGCAGAGACCAGAGAAGGATGTCTTCTCTCTACTTACTCCCCTGAGAAGAGAGACTATCCCTGACCTGGAAGCTGTCAGTCTGCTGACATTGCTTGGCCAGTGAGCTTTTCATCTGGGTTCTAGGGATTCAGACTCAGCTCTTCATGCTTGTTCAGTGACCACTATCACCTATCACCACTGAGCCGTCTCCTCGGCCCGCCCCTCCCCCAGAGGTTTTTAACGATAAGTTTGTGATTTACTGTGCGACTATATATTATACAAGTTATTTAAACAACTGCAGGCATTTTTGTTAATCTGAATTTACATGAGCGTGCCTAAATACTGTCATCTGACTAGAGTGACTAATTATGGTGCCCCCTGCTCTACAGGTGAATGGTATTTTGAAACCACTCGCCTGTTCTGCCTTCACAACAGAACAGGTCGAGTCTTGCTGCGTTCTTGTTCACGTTTTTATCAGCCTTGATAAGAACAAGATCCTGTCTGCCATTGCTTCTCCTTGTTATTAATAGAAAGACAGTATAGTTTATAATGGCTTTTTGACCTTAGAATTCCTGACATGCTATTCAGAGCATCTACCAGCTCTGAAGTCATTTTATATCCATGTGTGATAAGTCTGTCTAAACAGTGTTTCTTTAGTATGTGCTAATGGCTCCTATTCCGCTGGTTTCAATGTCTTTTGCTGTTAAAAAAAAAAAAAAGACATTGAAAATATTTCTTTTAAGAGATAATTCTAAGACAGGATTAGTGGGGCCTGTTTGTAATCCCAGCCCCTGGGAGGCAGAAGCAGGAGAATCAGGAGTTCGGGGTCATCCCTTGATATTTATGGAGTTCAAGGTCTACATAAGATTCTGCTTGGGGTGGGGGAGAGAACTCAGGAGAGAATGGGGAGAAGGGAGCAGGAGAGAGAGTTCTGTACTTGGTCATTGCATATGTCCCTAAGGTGGGTAGGGTGGAGAAGAGTCAGGTGACTCACAGCCAACATTTCCAACATGGCCAGCACTTCACCCTGACAATGTAGCTGGCTCAGTTTTAGAGCATCAGTTAATAGTTCTCATCTACATTTAATATAGGAGGAAACTGAATCTCAAAGACTTACAGCAAATCTCTCAGGGGTAGAGGAGCAACCCAGCAAAGCAGGTGCCTGCTATATGCAAGGATTTGGGTTCAATTCCTAGGTCCTCCGAAACAAACAAAGCTTCTCAGACTTTCTCTATTTCCCATTGTTAAAGCACATTGTTGAAGATATGGTGACTTAAAACAGTGTGCAGGTTAGATTCCAAAAGGGATCTAACTACACCAAAGTCAAAGTATAGGCTGCTGTGTCTCCTATAGTAGAATCAATGTGTGTGTGTGTGTGTGTGTGTGTGTGTGTGTGTGTGTGTGGTGTTGTGTGTGTGTGTAGTGTGGTGTGGTGGTGTGTGTGTGTGGTGTGGTGGTATGTGTGTGTGTGTGTGTGTGTGGTGTGGTATGGTGTGGTGTGTGTGTATGTGGTGTGTGGTGTGGTGTGGTGTGTGTGTGTGTGTGTGTGGTGTGGTATGGTGTGGTGTGTGTGTATATGGTGTGTGGTGTGGTGTGTGTGTGTGTGTGTGTGTGTGTGTGTGTGTGTGGTGTGGTATGGTGTGGTGTGTGTGTATGTGGTGTGTGGTGTGGTGTGGTGTGGTGTGATGTGTGTGTGTGTGTGTGTGTGTGTGTGTGTGTGTGTGTGTAGGGGGAGGGGTCCAGCTAAGTAGCCCAAGGTGGCCTGGAACTCACGATCCTTCTGCCTCTGTCTCCCAAATGCTGTGTTTATAGGTATGCACCTCATGCCTGGCTCCAAAGTTTTTGACAGTAAGTTTTATGACAAAATGTGGTTGACCAGGTTATGCCTACTCCAGCCATAAAACAAGTAATGAGGTTGTAGGATAAAAGGCGTCAGCTATTTTACACTCCAGCTTCTGGGAGTGGTCTCCTGCTCAGAAAAATTTTAGCTCTGATGAATGCAATCATCTTGATAAAACCCATTTCAATAATCATACATTAAGTAGCACTTACTTTCAGGTGTTAGCAGAATAAATGTAAGCTCGTTATCTCACAGTGGCACCAAAGTTACTCCCCCCAGACAGAACACCAGGACAGACCATGAGTTTTTATTCTACGGGGGCAGAACTGCTGCTTAGGGAGAAGATACGCTTCACTCTGCAGGGCTCAGAGTCACCAGGAGAGGTTTTACATTTTCATATCACAAGACAGTTCCCAGAATTGCAATCTCTACTGCAATTGTTCTGATTTTTGCAGAGGCTTACACCTGAGTTCTCCTTGACTCTTGGAGGAGACATTAGGCTTGGACTTTTGAGTGGCATTGAACAATTAGGACTTAAGGTGTTTGGGGAGATGGGATAGATGCGTTTTCCGTTGTGAAATAGTCAGGAGTATTTGTTGGCCCAAGGAGGAACACCTTAATATGTATTTTAAATTCTCCAAAGGCTCACACAGTAGAGGTTTGTTCTCCATTGAGGTGCTATTAGGAAATGGTAGACATGTTAAGAGATGAGAAATTGCAGGATTATTTTCTTGTCAGTGGGAATGAGACCCTAAAGACTGGCCAAGCCTCCAGTCCTTCTCTCTTCTCATTTTGGCTGGGAGATTTATGGGCTTCCTCTGTTTCATGCTCTTGCTGTGTTATACTGTCTCCAGTTCCAGGGAATCAGGCACCAGACCAGTACATGGTGCACATGCATACATGTGGGCAAAACACTCATACACATACAATTTAAAAATGAAAACACTCCAAGTTGGAGAGATGGCTCAGGGGTCAAGAGCACTTCCTGCCGTTGCAGAGGACCTAAGATCAGTTTTCAGTACCTGCTTGGTATCTCACAACTACTTTTAACTTTAGTCCGAGAGGCCCCACTGCCCTCTTTTGACCTCCAACATATTACACATGCACACCACACACCAGTATTCATAGATATAATAAAGCGGATGAACAGTTAAAGGTGTCTGTTATTCCAATTGCTGGCCCTGTGCTGTGGAGGATCTCCCTGTGAAGCCTCAGAAGCAAAAAGGAGACATGAGCATGCACCTCTGTTGTGGTGTCTGTGGACAAAGCAAAGCTGAGAGAGCAACCTGAGGACTGGCTACTTTGAATAGTCTGCAGGCTTCAGGTGCCTGACCTGGCTTCGTCTGGTTCCTAGCCTTGAGGTGTCTTGTGCAGAGAGAAGCTGATTCTAAAGCAGAGGTCTGCTTGTGAGAGAAGTGTGCTATCTCTAGGAATTAGCCGGTCTCAACCAGGGCAGTTTCTCCTGAATTGGCAAGGCTCCAAATGCCTGGGCATCAGGAATACAGAAAACAGAGCAAATACTGGGGCAGAGGTAAGATTTGAGATGAAATCTCTTGGGGGTGGGATGGAGGAGATGGGTGGAGAAGGGTGAGAGGTTGGAAAGGAAGTTTGTATACTGTTTTGTTTCCTCAGGAATGAAAGACTGGCTGGGGTGGGGGAGGTCTACAAAGAAATAGCTGCTGCCCTTTCCATATCCATCCTGTTGCCCAAACCTTTCCTATGTATTGTTTTACTTCAGACAGACGACTGTGGGTGGGGAAAATACAAATATTTACCCATGAAATGACAGCTGTGGCTACACCTTAATTTGAGATCTCATAGGTAGTTTTGAAGAGTTAAGTGGTGGTTCCGTTAATCAGTAAAACGCTGCTAAGCTGCCAGGTATTTTAATTAAAATGGTTGAAATGAAAGGTGGTGATTGTTGGTACTGACGGAGAAAGATTCTTTTTTGACTTTAATTAACGTGCAGAAAAAGTATTGTTTTAATTCTCCCAAACTTATTGATGAACATAGTTGTTATGCCTTCAATATGATTTCAGCTGTACCTAAGCAAATATTTTTTCATCCATTGCAAAAAATAATCTGAAACACAAGCATGTGGGTCTTCGATTTGAAGTGAAAATATACAACTCATTGCTTCTTTGTTTATGTGAGTAATTCTGAAGTATTACTGTCTTGTTCATTTTAAACACTAAAAATGCAGATCAGCTTTCTGTATTTGGAGATGTTCTATATATAGAATGTGAATATATATATGAAATACATTATCAGTTATGCAAGGGCAGGGGCTGTTTCCCCATTTCCCCAGGATAGACCTTGACTCAGAGGAAGTTGTCATTGAGCATCTAGTAAGTACATGAGCAATGAACATGTCATCCATCCAGCGAGGTGGCAGCTGACGGAGCTTCAGCCGCTGATATATTGTACAGCACAGCCACGAAAGAGGTCTGTTCAGCTCTTTTTCTCTTTTGCTGCTGACAATAAATATTTTGTTATTTCATTGTGTAATTTTAGTGATGGCAAAAGTAGATCACATTGGAGCTAGAAAGTTAATTTCATTCTCCTGTCATTATAATGGCAAATTAGCCTGAGTTTGTCTTCTGATTGGGATTGAAATGGCAGCTGGTTATGAAGCCACAGTATCTCTTGATCCACAAGTGCCCATTTCTTGGATAAAGGAAATAAGGGCAGGTATGTAATCAGTCTTTTTCTGTCCAATAAGCTAACTCCCAAGTCAAACATGGAGACTTCTTATTAATTATGAAAAGTTGGCTTATAGCTTAGGTTTGTCTCTAACCAGCTCTTATAACTTAAATTAACCCATTTATGTCAATCTACCTTCTACCACATGGCATTACCTTTATTCCATCATGCACCTCTTATTTGTTCTCCAGTGCGCCTTGATTCCTCCTCTTCCTCTCTCCCAGGAACACCTCCTGCCTAATTATTGGCCTTTCAGCTTTTTATCACACCAATCATAGAAATACATCTTCACATAGTGTACAAATATCCCACAACACAAGTAGAGGTGTAAGGCATATTTAAGCATCTTTTTAAAAAGATTGTGTGTGTGTGTGTGTGCCTGCAAGTGAGTGTGTGTGTGAGTGTATGTGCATGCAAGTGAGTGTGTGTGTGAGTGTATGTGCATGCAAGTGTGTGTGTGTGTGCATGTGTGTGCATGTGAGTGAGTGTGAGTGAATGTGTGTGTGAGTGTGTGTGTGAGTGTGTGAATGTATACCTCTGTGTGCCCAGAGGTCCATGACAACCTGTGTTCTATCCCTAGAACCCATAATTGAGCATGTTTCTAATTAAAACACTAGAGGTAGAGATGAGGTAGAAAGATCCCTGGAACCCACAGATCACCAACCCAGTCTAATCTACTTGATGAACACCGGGCTAGTAAGGAACTGTGTCATGAAAAGAAGGTGGCCTGCTCCTGAGAAATAACATTAAAGGTTGTCCTTTAACTTTCACAAACATACATACACATGTGCACCCACATACATGTACGTAAATACACATATACATGAACATGGTTCAGAGATGTAGCATAAAAATATAAATAGAAGAAAGGCATGATAGTGCATACCATAATCCCAACAGTTCAGAAGCTGAGGCAAAGGACTATGAGTTTGAAACCAGCCTGGGATAAAGTAAATTTAAAACCAGCTTAGCTAAAAAAAGACACTGCCTTAAAAAATGTTTCCCCTGTGGCTGAAGAGATAGCTCAGTGGTTAAGACCACAAACGCTGTTCTTCCAGAGGAACTGGATTTGATTTCCAGCATCCACATGGCGGCTCACAACTGTCTGCAACGCCTTCGAGGAAATCCAATCTGGCCTCTTTGGACACCAGGCATATGGGTGATGCACAGACATACACAGGCAAAAACACACACATAAAATTTTTTTCTATGCATGTCCATATGATATTGCTGTTTCGTGAACTATTTATGAAATAATATCAAGATAAAAATACGTATGATATTCCTGAGGTGTGGAGCCTGGATCACTGTCTAGCAACAGTAAGGTTTACTAACTGCAAAGGTGTGTTTCCATTTGACTTCTTCATTGCTGCAGCCTCCGATTGTGACCTCAAATTTAATTTCAATAGTTTTAACTAAACTATTGACTTAACCAGGAACTTAGGCAAGTCTCATGTCTAGCATTTAAGTTTTTACTAAAAAACTTGGATCTTAATCCTGACTTAACTCTCTTTACCAATTAATACTTCTAAAAAGGCCTCATGGCTGAGACTCAGACACCTCACAAAGCTCCACCATTTATACACCAGACATAGGTGTTGCATTAAGACAGTTCTGTGGTATCCTGCTCCATTCCAACTCACAGATTAGAGCTGTAAAGAAGCATTCACTCCTAGCAGGATACCTTCTTTACTGAAGTTGGGTTTCAACTGGCATTTTGAAAGTAATGATTCTCAGGCTGTTGAGGGCTCAGCAGGCAAAGGTGGCACTTGGTAAGAGCCTGACAACCTGTACTTAATCCCCAGAAATCACACGGTGGAGGAAAAAAAAAAAAAAAAAAAAAACTTCAGTCTTTTGGGAGGTGAAGAAATGTTTTATAAAATCGATTTGCATCATGTAGGAGAGAGCTGGCTCCCACAAGCTGTCCTCTGGCCTCTCCACATGTGCTGCTGCATGCGTACATGTGCACATACACACAAAATTATAAACATCATTCAAAAGCACGATTGTCAGCAGACACTGGTTGGATATGTACTGGCATTTTCTTATGACTTTGCTGAAGCCTGACTGGTCTGTTACATAGGCTAGTTCAACCTTTGTCATCAAACTGTGTTAAATGTTCTTTTTAGAGACATGTTGAGCATCCAAATTTCATTTCAGGAATAGTCTAATCATTGGTATAATTATAGAAGTTGTTAAAGAAGAGTGAACCCAGAATGGTCAAAACTCCAGAAGTTGTTAAATAGACCGAGATCTTGTCAAAACTCCAGAAGCTGTTAAATAGACCGAGATCTTGTCAAAACTCCAGAAGTTGTTAAATAGACCGAGATCTTGTCATAAATCTCCCCTGGCCACTGGCATGGCTGCACTGTGAAGCAATCTTTGCTGTAACTAGACTGCTCCAGTTCTCTATTGGGCTACCATGGTCTGCATATGACACATTTACTTAAAAAGTGTGGAGGGATGGATTTGTTAAGACGTGTACTCTTTTTATAGATGATATTTCTTTGTGTTTATAAAGTGATTCTGTCTGCTAACCATCTTTCACTTCAAATGGAATCCAAGAATTTAACGTAAGGAACACACAGGGAACAAGAACAGGGCATCTGAGCAGTTCTTAAAGGCACTTACAGAGGGATTTCTTGCGGGTTTTGCTGTTCCGCTGGTGTGAATCTGTACCCACTTCTGGGAGGAAGGAATGCTGGATTGCTGGAGTGTCTCATTAAGGCTTGGCACTTTTTTGGAAAGACTTGCAAGAAGAAAGAGAAAGAATTACATCTGATCTGTTATTTAGGCAGCCTTCTCTCCCCTTCCATCCTCCCCCAAAACATTATTTGCATCTCAGGTTTTGAGATATGTTTATAGCTTGGCTGGTATGAAACTGCGTTATCAACTGGGATTTGTCATATGGACAAGGCTCATTTTGTATGTGCAGAGAGAGATAAAAGGTTCAGGAATATCACTGCCTATTACAGAAGAGAAGGGTCAAGATCTTACGTTTTTGAACTGTAAAATCCTGTTACAGGAACGTGGTTATAAAAATGCTCTTGAGGTTGAGGAGCTGGTCAGTGGGTAAAGTGTACAACAGGACCTAAGCATCCAGAACACACATATACACTGGCATGTGCCTGTAATCTCAGTGATCTTCACGTATCTCAAAAGCTCAAAGGACAGCTAGCCTGGCATACAATTAGCTGTGAGTGATAAAGAGTAGCTCTCCATCAAACATGAAAGGAGAGGATTGATACCTGAAGTTGTCCTGTGCCAACCACATGTACTCATGCATACACTGGAGAATGTATGCACACATACATACACACATATGCACGCAACCCACAAATGCACTCACACACACATGCACGCACACACACATACGCACATACACATACAATCACACACATACATATACACACATAACACATACATACACACACATGTACACACACATACACACACTCAAACACATATCACACATACATACCACACATACTCACACACACATACATACACACACACACACACACACACACGCACGCACGCACGCACACACACACACATACATACACCAAATCCATACCTTCTTATGTGGCTTAGTTTTTCTTCCCATTTCTTGGGTGTGTCTTTGTTCAGAGATCTTCACATACATGTGTGTTGAAAAATAATTGGATAGTGCCTGGAGAATCCGTGGTTTTCTCTGTTCAAAGCCAAGACTTAATAATGCTCAGGCTCAGTCTTTGTTATAACAATGTTCCAAACTCTCATAAAAGCATCAAGAAAAGCATGTAAGAAAGTCTTTGAAAAGTTTGTGGTAATATCTATAAAATGTGCCTGGTGACCCAGCAGAAAAAGAATATATGCTTAACTGACTCTCCTTAAGAGCTGTTACATTAAATCAAGAAAATTATAATGATTCAAGAAGTAAATGATTAAAGTCTATTTTCAGATAAATTGCCTTTTTAAAAGCACATTGTTGGAAGATCCTTGATAATCCAATACATCCATAAAGACAGCCAAGAAGCTAGGCATTTGATGAATGGACTAGCTTGACAAAGGGCCTTTTATTTTATTACAGGAAAAAAAATGGGTGGAAATATAATTTATTGTCAGACCAGGCTATTTGGAGAGAGAGAGTAGGACACTGATCATATTGTACAGAAAGCCAACCATGTAAGCTGGGGCAGTCCTGAACTAACCGAGAACCTGCAGATGATGGATTCTCACCAAGCCTGCCCACCTCAACTTATCCACATTAACAATTACAAAATTAAAGTTACTGATACAAGGAAGTGGTCTCAGTTAACTCCATAAACAAATAAGAAATATTAACATACTCTTCAACCTATAGCGAAAGCCAAGAAATTAATTGGAGCTTAAATCAATGTCAGTATTGAGGAGTTATCCAATGAACTCTATGAATTTAATACGTCCTAAAAAGAAGAGGACTCTGAACCCTCCTCACTTGATGAGTTCCGCAGAGCTTGGAGGTCCTACGTCATCTGCCACTCCATGTTCAGTTAATCTGGTGACCACAAGAGAGATGAGAAACAGCAGTGTGGAGTGTAATCCAGGCATTCCCCCAAACTCTCTCAAGCAAATGTAACTCACCTCAGGTCTTCATTGCCCCTTAGACTTCGATTGACTTGTGCACTCTTAAAGGTTTAAATGAAAGTGAATGTACAGACAGATCACAGCTTGTTAATCCTGGTCTCATACCTTGTCAGATTACTAATTGGACTTTGTTTCCCCATGGATCCTGCTAATCGATCAGAAATTTCTGGCCAAAGTGAAACATTTATGAAAACTGGTGGTTCTTTTGATCTTTTAAACCTCTCTCATTATAACACACATTGTTTTCAAACTGTGTTACATGTGCATAAGGATCTGTTAAAAATCTATGGAGGCTTTACATTAGGCTCTATGTGGTCATTCGCGATCAGCGAGATGGCACTCCTGTCAGGAAGGGTGTAGGCAGCAGGATGCTTAGATGCACAGCCCTTCTACATGTCACCAGTGCTCACTGGAGAAAGTGGTGGAGAGCCTCACCATCTAGACAGTGCACTGGTAAGTAGAGAACACTGCCATGCAGGAATCTGGAAACGCCAGGGCTTGGGGGAGTCATGCTGGACTGGATATGTCCTGCTGGCTTGGAAATAGTGAGGCAGGTTACTGTGTGGCTGGAAACTATTCCAGTAGCGAACAAAGATCTAACAAAGACTTAACAGCTGTTGGAGGCTGAAGAGAATAGAGCCCTGGAGGAGCTTTCCTGAGGACAATGTGGTAGGCGCTTTGATTGAAAGACAATAGGTAGGAGCTTTCTCAGATCAATACAGTGGGAGCATCATCAGCTGCCACTGTTGGTCCTTGGAGTTATCCTGTTTGATTGATCTTACTGTTGTCATACAGAGGTGTCAGCAGGTGACAGAGCTGAGCTGGAAGCCAATAAAGAAGATGACATCTTGAAAGTCTAGTCTCAAATGCAGCATCTAAAAAGACCAGTGTTCAAAAAACAGGCTGGAGAGGTGGTCCAGTCCGTAAAGTGTTTTTGCCAGTTACCTGCTTTAAAAGCTGACATGGCTGCAGATGTCTATAACCCCAGAACCAGGGAGAGAGTCCCAGCGCTCACTGGACAGACAGCCTAGTTGAGCCAGGGAGCTCCAGGTTCAGTCAGAGATTCTGTCTCAAAAATTAAGGCAAAGAACAATTGAGGAAGACACACAACATTGACATCTGGTCTCCATGGGCATGCATACCTTCCCTGGGGGAAGGGGCATATACATACACCTACATCCACATTCACACACACACACACACACACACACACACACACACACACACACACACACACAAGGGTTCAAGAGATGGACGGGAATCCAGTTTCTAAGATACATCAGGGATTAAAAAAAAATAGTCAATGCCCAGAACTTCATTTGTTGGGGCACTCTATCCCAGATACCTTTGGGCTGATGTTTCTTCCATGATGGAAAGGGGAAGATTCAGTACATATGTTTTTACCTGTAGTGGGAAAACCACACTGAAAAGATGCAGAAATTTTCCTGGAACCATGCTCACATGCTTAACCTTTGCTCTCTGCAACAACTTGGTATTTCCTATGTGTTCTTTTTGTCAAAAATATTTGTTGTGATTTACCCGCTAACATGAATTCCCTATCCACTAATGGAGGGTGTTAGGAAAACATTAAAATAAAAACTTATTTGTTAGGTGTCATTTATTCATATATCCAGAGCAAGTGGTATGACCAAAACAGAGGTATAGTTGCATTTACATTTGTAGGTAGATACTTCTAATTCCTTGGATTTACTATTTTAAAAATGCTGAAATGGCTTCCTAAGTAAAAGCCCCTGCAGCCTGACGACCTGAGTTTGATCCCCAGGACCCAGAGGGTGGAGGGAAAGAGTCAACTCCCATGAGTTCTGACTTCCACAGCTCTCACAAGTTGGGACTAGCCACTGATAATATGTCTTTATTTAAATGGTAAAGCTACCCAGTATTAATTTAGTAAGCCTTTAAATATAACAATGGTCTCATATTAAACAACACTTATTGCAGTAAATACAAATCCTAGGAAGAGGAGGAGCACTTTTAAACATAGCTACAACACCATGCTTCCTAGGAGACCGCTGGACTCCAATCTGGTTCTGTTTCATCTGGTCACCTGTCACTCCGGGTGACCTCACTACGTTCCCTCCTATGATGAATTCTACCTTCACACTATACTTCACTATTCAAAAGTGAGAGTCACCTTCATGCATAGGATGTTAAAGTGAGCTCAGTTTTCTACAACTCTAGCCTTTGAAATGTCCTCCTTACTTTAGAAGTCACATGACTGAATTGAGATGAACAGAGAGCTGAGCAACAACATACCCACCCAGTGATGTTTCTGGTTCCAAGTGAGGTTCCTGAAAGGGAGGAAAAACTTGTGCCCTTTGATGCTTCCCTGATTATATCTATAAAAAGGATAATCACTCCTTTGTCATTTCTTTTCAGCTTTTATTCTTACTAGAAAAAAAAAAAAACATTTATCAAAACAGTAATTACTTGCCATCTTCACAGCAGGGAATTGCAACAAGCTCTCTTTAAAATGCTCATTTGGGGAATGACTTAGGAGAGCTTAAGTGCCGTGGCCATAAAGCTTTGTGTGCAGTAATGAAGAGTCCAAGATGAAGAGGTTAGGCAGAGTGCAGGCAGATCTGGGTTAGGCTCTGAGACATCTGATGAGGCTCTATTACCTGATGCTGCTCCTGACAGATAAGCCTGTGAGGGGCTTTGGGCACTATTGCACAAATTCTATTTGGTATTAAAAGAGAACCCAGAGCCAGATAATACTGGGAAAAAGCCGAAATATCAGAGACATAGAGAAACAAACCACAGTCACTTCTCACCTAGCCAGTTCCTCAGGCCTGTTTCCCCAAATCTCTCCCCTCAGCTACTCAGAGAAGTGGCAGGGGAAGCTGGAAACCTGCCTGCTCTCCCTCCTTCCCACTATCTCACTTCTGAGTTCAACATTCCAAGATTTAGGATCAAAGGGATGTGCTACCACCGCCTGGCTGTTAGGCCCCCAACTCACAGAGATCCAGAGGGATCTCTGCCTCCCCAGTGATGGGATTGAAGGGATGGATCACCACTCCCCAACCTTCACTATGGGTGACTCTGTTCTCTGATATTCCACACTATTTTTATTAGGTATATAATTTGTCACCACAGAGCACCCACCTCCTCTCTGAGAACCCACCTGCACTCATGGCTCCAGGTGACTGGAGGAGTGGCATTTAGGTCACCTAGCTTCTTAGAGCCAGAGAGAAACAGTCCTGTGAAAACCTTTCCCCACCGTTCCAGCAGGTGGTCAGTAGCAGGATGACTGTGAAGGATTCTGGATGCAGGTGCCTGTGATGTTAGACCACGAAGTGTCCCGGCCACCTCTTTGTATCAGTCCTGAGTGTACTCTTGATTCTCGCAGGATTTTCTCTGCCATACATGTTCCCCTAATGATAGAAGCTGTCTCAAACCTTGAAAGATTATTTTTAACTCTAAAGTAACATATTTAGAAAAAGGAGCTTTGAGTAAGTGGTTCTAACTAGCACATTTTCTGCCCTTCGAAAGCTACAGCATTGTTTTAGAAGAAAAGCAAATAACTTAAAATTTTATGCCTGAGAATTGGAAGACAGAAACTGAGCTGTGCAGAGAACTAATTTAGAAATAAAATTATTTTATTAACTTGTCTTTTTTCAGGACCTCTCTAAAACCAAGTGATAGTTTTTCAAAAAGCTAGAGACAGTGGGTATATTTTATTACAGGATTTTATATTATTTCAACATGTGATGAAATATTTTTGAATGTTTGTAATATGCATTTATTAATATTTGTGTGCATATAATACATGCACACACACGCATACACACATATGTACACACATGCACATGCATACACACATGCATGCACACACACATGCACATGCATACACACACATGCATGCACACACATGCACACACAAACACACACATGTGCACACACATGCACACACATGCACACATACACACATACACATGCATTCACACATGTACACACACATGCACATACATGCATGCACATGCATGCACACACACGTGCATAGACACACATGCACAGACACATGCACGCACTCACACACGTATGCACACACACATGCACACTCACACATGCATAGACACACGTGCACACCCAAACACACACATGCATACACATGTGCACAGACACAGACACACACATGCACACACTCACACACACACAGACACACACAGACGCATGTGCACACACACGCATGTGCATACACGCGTACACACAGACACACACGCATGCACGTGCACACACACACAGGAAAAAGGAGAGGGGAGAGAGGAAAAGATGAGAGACAGGGAGGTGGATGGATAGAGGGAGAGAGGCTTCTCCCCAGGTGTTTAAGACATGGTTCTGTCCATCCATTGTTAGATGTGCTTCATCGTATTATATGGCATTTTTTGAGCAGGAGGCTTAGGGAAGGGGACAAATGGTGGATTTACGGTCAAGTCTCTCCTGCTAGGAAGACAAAACAAGAATCATTGACTAATCCTGTTTAAAATAAATCATGTAAAGCACCAGGGAAACATTCATACGGATGGTAACAAATATTCACTTGCTTTAGGAAAGTCTGCTTCCCAGTAAGGCCCATAGGGGTTGCATAGGCCCGTCATTCACCGACGCAGTCTGGTCTCGGGTGTGTTCCCTTCCTTCTCTTTTTACTTCTGTTTTCTCCCCCTACTTATTTTCAGCAGTGTTTGTGCTTCATCTTTCTGGCCCAAGTGCCTTCACTGCTTTCTCTCCTTGAAATTAATTTGCTTTGTTGTCAAGACTCAACTTCAACATGTTTTCCTTCTGGGACTGCCATGGAGGCCTCTGCGCGTGTGCTTTCCTTCTGCTGGAGGGAGTTAGTGTGAACGGCAGGGTCTGGGCCCATCAGTCTTTGCTCCATGCCAACACAGCTTTTTAAGCATGGCGTGTGTTAAGATGGTGGCCATGGACTCAAGAAATTCTCCAAATGTTTGACAGCTAGAAGTATCAAATACATATGGGTATGTGTTCAATGTTTCAACCTATGTAATTAAAAACCTTCGCCAAAGACATGTAAGAGAGATTGCAGAACCATATTAGAATATTTCTAACCAATCCCTAGGGCCAAGTACGGGCTACTGGAAATTATCTGGTCTATAATCGTTGTTTGGATATGTGGTATGCAATCTGGTTCTGGACTCAATCTGAAAGTTGAAACTAATGGTAAATTTAAAGTAAATGACTCAAGAATTTTCTAGAAAACAGGGCAGAGACATGAAGGATGCAACTCAGTCAGTGTTTGCTGAGCAAGCACTTACTACATATAGATTCCTGTTGAAAGGATGGGGAAAAGCCTCATCGGGTTGCTGGACCAGGTGAGTTTGGTGTGGTTTACATCTGAGAATCGAGAGTGGGAAGGTTAGGGAAAGTCTGTGCATCTCCTGTGGTTTTCGACATTCTTTTCAAGTCATGGAGGAGTTGAGAGAAAGGGCTGCAAATCAATGATATGGTTAGCCGGCATTTGGGGAGACTTAGTCAAGGCAAAGATGGGTAATGGAGAAGACAGAAGTAGGAAGCACACAAACCAGGTAGAGAGATCGAGCAGCAGAGAAAACAAGTAACTGTGTCAAAGGAAAAGGAGATAGATGGAGGAATCCCAGAGATGTTTAGGACTTAATAGCTAATTAGATCATGGGGCCGGATGAATTTGGGAGAAGCAAGTATAATTCCCAGTGTTCCGCTGTGGTCCCTGCAGAGGGAGCAAACAGTACTATCGGTACTGTTAATGATGGGCAGTAAGATGAATGGACATGTTCCAGTCTCCGAAGACAAGGGAGACGGGACTGTGAGATGAGCTCAGGTTCAGATGGATGCAGAGTGTGAGCTGAGCTGAGCCCAGAACTCCACATTCTGGTTATAATGAAAGGTATTGTACAGGAGGGTACACAAGCAGAAACCGAAATGAGATTTCCAGGGAGCACAAAAGAAATCCAAAGGAGAGTGATATTCTTTCTTATGATCTCAGATGCTCAGGCAAAGCAGTCTTCACTCCCAAAATTAGCTAGCTGTACCACGCTAACTAGGGGGGACTAGGCAAGGCCTAGTTTCTTGACTGAAAAACAGGCACAATGACTCTATCTACCTTGATGTGTTCCCATGAGAATATGAGAATGTCCCATGTCAACCCATGGCAAATGTCTAGTACATGCTGAGTTCAGGAAAATTGCTCTGTCTTGGTAGTCAGAGGCGTGATGGAAGGAGAGTAGCAGTAATGATGGATGCCATCGTTACTTCTATTATTATAGAAGCTTTCTAAAATATTGGAATATTGTGCTGCCTGGTTTTGTATGAACTTGACACAAGCTAAAATCATCTGTTTTACTGTTAATTAAGAAAAGGCCCCTATAAGGTCTGGCTGTAGGACGTTTTCTTAATTAGTGATGGATGGGGATGGCCCAGCCCATTGTGGGTGTGGCTACCCCCGTGCAGGTGATTCTTGGTTCTATAAGAAAGCAGGCTGAGCAAGTCATGAGAAGGGAGCCAGTGTGTCAGACTTCTGTATGGCCTCTGCATCAGCTCCTGCCTTCAGGTCCCTGCCTAGCTTGAGCTCCTGTCCTGACTTCCTTTGATGATGAACTGTGATGTAGAAACATACGCTGAATAAGCCCTTTACTCCCCAAGTTTCTTTGGTCATGGTGTTTCATCCCAGAAATAGTATCCCTAACTAGGATAGATAGTAAAAAGAAATGATAAAAATTCCACCAGGCGGTGGTGGCACACACCTTTAATCCCAGCAATCAGGAGCCAGAGGCAGTTGGATCTTTGAGTTAAAGGCCAGCCTGGTCTACAAAGTGGGTTCCAGGACAGCCAAGAGTACAAAGAGAAACCCTGTCATGAGAAAAAGAAAGAAAAACAATTTTAAATGACTTTTAACTGTATGTAATTAAAAACACTTGTGTGTCTGTGTGGGGTATATGCATGTGGGGACAGATGGCCACAAAGGTCACAAGAGGGTGCTGGATCCCTTGGGGTAGTTGGATTCTCTTTGGACCACAGCTCCCAAATAATGGCACAGAGACTTCTTATCAGTTATAAAAGCTTGGCTTGTTCCCAGCTAGCTCTTGTAACGTAAATACCTGTTGGTATTAGTCTACATTCTGCCGTGTTTCTCATTACCTCTCCTCAGTACCATATGTCCCACTTTCTCCCTGTCTGGATGGCTAATTCTGCCTCTCTTCTTTCTATGGTGCCTACCTTCTCCCCAGAAGTCTCCCCTGCCTGGATATTGGCCATTCAGCTCTTTATTAAACCATTCCGAATGTACCTTGTCAAAGACATATCTTTATGATGAACAAAAAATTATCCCATAGCACTTTGGAGCTGGAGTTATAGGCAGTTGTGAGTTGCTCAGCGTGGATGATGGGAACCGAAGTCGGGTACTATGCAAGAGCAGCACATGCTCTCTTCATTGAATCATCTTCTCAGTTCCGGAATAAGACTTTATCTTTTTATGGACAAATTCTGGGATAAGATAAAGAAATAATACAAATGTCCAGTGGGTGTGACAACCTAGGTTAGATGAACACACTTCTGGGCCGAGAAACCCTACTGTTCTGAGGATGAAGTGCATAGAAGATGAAGGGTCAGGGGCTGTGGAGGTTGATTCTCTCTTGATTTGTATGGGAAGGGGAGTTAGAGCACTCTGAGATGTGATGCTTCCTGCTTGGTCTTCCACGCATGGCCTCTTCTCGCATCAAATTCTTCTTGTGATTGTCTGGTAGATGTACAGAGTTTCCCTCCCTGGGTAGTGAAAGCCCATGCTCCTCACTTCCCAACTTCTTCAGAAAGCTCACCTCTGCTCACTCATTCACTGGATCTTCTATATGATTCCCGATACGCATTCCATACACTGGCTTCACAACCAAATGCTGCTCATGTTTTACTCACAGATATTCTACGAGTTTCTATATGTTGTCTCCAAGAACAGAGACTTCTTTTCTGCTCTTGGTTCATATGCAATGCATAACTGGGCCCTGCTTATTATGAAACGATTAGAGTGCACTACAATGTAAAATCTGCTATTTGTGTTACTTTAGTAAAAACTGATGTTGATGCCAAAATCTCAAGCTTTTGCTCATAGTTAGGCCTGAGAAGATTCAGAGAAGAATAGAGGCAATCAGTGATGTCAGTGTTTCCCCCATTGAACTTTCTGCTAAGGTTTGACTCTGAAGCCCATGAAACAGTGCTATAGGAGATGACGCTCCTCCCAAGATGGGGCATAGTCGGAGGCAGATGGTAAAGGCTCTTTCTTACTCTTTTTTCCCCATGCCTTTTGACTGCCAAGAGGTGAGAAGCCTTGTTTCCCAGCATGCTCCCTGCCATGATATTCACAAACCCAAAGCAGCAAAGCTAAGTAGCCATGGTCTGTCCCATCAAAAGTTATGATCTTTCCTCTTGTCAGCTCATTCATTATTTTCTCACAGCACCAAAAAAGGAACACAAAAGTTAACATTGAAGTTTAAGGCCCTCTTCTTTCTAGTAACTACTCAAGCCTGCTGGGAAGCCCAAGGCCATAACAGTCACAACAGAGCCATATTATATAAATACTAAGGGAGCACTCAGCCCATGTGGGAATCACCCATTCTAAGGTCTTCGTCAGTGCTTTTATATAAGCAAGTCCAGCTGTAATGATACAAATAAATTTGCTCAGATATTTAATCTGTAAGAATTATTTAAAAGTATGTTTAATTATAGATTGCATTTTCCCTGGCATGGAACTATGTTACCTCATCTCACAAACATTAAAGATTTGTGAGCAAAGGATAAAGTGAGATGAAGGGATTTTAAACACTCATATGCCACATTGGGGTTTTAACAATGGGAACACTCAGAAGCATTGTCTCCTGAATAAACCCAAAGCTGAATTGTCTATTGGTGTTATTAACCAAAGCCAACAGACTAATCCAGCGATCATGCATTCTGTCCTGCTCGAGAACAAAACATACAAAGGGAATCATCAGTTCCTGTTTCCAATCACTCTCCTCAAGCAGAAACAAATGGACCATTCTATGTTCTCTTCATTGCTGCTCCCTGGCTTCATTGCAACAGCCGCCATGATGACAGGATACAGTAGACTGTAATTGACCCTCGGGGCACCGATAACTACCACAGATCATTAAAATGTTAATTGCAAAGAACCACCATTGTATGTGGTCACTTTTAAAAAAATAATTGTGCTCTTGTATACAGTGCCAAATTTTTAGGAAAGTTTTATTCGTGGATTCCGTTCAGAAGCTTGGCCCTTTATTACCTGTTCCCTTAGAAGGAAGAGTGTGAGGTGATAGTCATTAGTGAGGAGTGATGTGGTGGACAGTTTCTCTGGTAAGGAAAAAATAAAGTAGGAAGGCGCTTCTAAGTCTGCTTCTCAAAGCCTGATCCCTCTGCCTATCCCCTAGGGAATCTCTGTCCTCACCAAAAGGCAGAAGTACTGATTGAATTTGCAAGAGTGTGTTTTTGTGGGGTGTTTATGGCTATATTTACTCCTCTATCCTGGAATAAAACCTCTTATCTGAAGTAAGATCTCTAAGCCTAGCCACAATAATGCTGGCTCCTTTCTCTGTACAACAATGTTCCAGCTTTAACTCTTCGGTAAGGCTGGGAGATGCTTGTTAAATAGAGAGACCTGCACACAGCCAAGCTTCTATGTGTCTTCAATCTGTTAGTAGTGATGATTTTTCAGAATTATTCATGAACGTCCAGCATAAAGCATAATAAAGCTCTGATTAAGACTGAGATCTAATACCTAACCCCCCCCCACACACACACACACACACATGTAGTATGAGGTTTCCAGCCCGGACTTTCGGGCCTAGCCTCAAGGTTTAGGTCTGCAGTCCCGCAGTCCCGAAGTCCTACAGAGACACACAGACACTTTTCAGTAGTTTTAGGCTGATCAGCCTCAGGCCCAGGCATATCACTTGCTAGCTCTCTACCCTTCATCTAACCCATGTCTCTTGTTCAGCCATGCGGCTCGGTACCTTTCTTTAGAGCAGCATAGTTGTCCTCGGCTTCCTCTGGCTTCTCTCTGGTGCTCCTCTGGCACTCTGCTCTCAGAGATTTTCTTAGTCTGGTAGCCCCGCCACACTTCCTGCCTGCCTTTGGTCAATCAGCTCTTTTTATTAAACCAGTGGGTGGGACAATTATTTACCATGAGACAACACAATACCCCTACATACACACACACACACACACACACACACACACACACACACACACACACACACACACACACACACACATACACACACATATTCCTTCTTACGGCATCCAGGTAACTTCTCTAGGTGAACATATTCATCTAGCAGTGATGTGGTAAGGATGGAGTGTTCAGGAGGTCAGAACTGGTTTACTCTAGTAAACCAATCGTTGATTTCATGAACTAATAGCTGGAAAACTGATGGAAAGCCATGGCATTGTTCTGACAAAAATCATTGATATGTTTATAAATTCTGCCTTCTGTTAGAATGCTTGATATTGGAACTGGAGAGCTGGCTCTGTGGTTAAGAGCACTGACTGCTCTTCCAGAGGACCTGGGTTTAATTGCAGCACCCACATGCTAGTTCACAACCAACTGTAACTTCAGTTCCAGAGGACCCAATGCCCTCTTGTGGGCACCTTCTTCTGGCCTCTGTGGGCATCAAGCACACATATGGTACACAGACATGTATTCGTGTAAAACATCCATACACGTAAAATTTTAAAAATGTAAAAATAAAATAAAACATTTGGTATTCTAAATCCCTTACTCCTAGGAAAACTTGAAAAGAAAGCCCTGTGTGTGGTGTAGGCTGGATAATGGGCAACTCCACACTTGACAAACAGCTTTAAGTAAAGCATTTATAGCAGAAATTTTTTAAAAAAGGGGGAAATTGCTAAGGCAGATGATTGGAATGAACGGAATGAAGATTTAAATACCTAAAAGGGCTTGAGTCCTAAAACAAATGAAAACCTGGTTGGGGGAGAGTTTACTTAGGCAGCAGTATGCAGGTGCCCTCCCTCCTGCCTGGAAGCATTTTCAAACACTGGCCCAGCAGCCTCTAAACTAGGCCAAGGACCTTAACTCAGCCCTGGTATGCAAGTGAGGGCGAGGGCAGTTCAACCTAGCATTTTCTCACTTCTTAGTCCACCAGAGTCCTGGGTCCCATCTGCCACCCACTCTGTCCCTCATCTTGAGAAAAGGGATACAGGATCACAGACATTCTCTTTGCCACCAATAAGGTAAGAAAAATACCATGAAGATTTTCTGTGAATCTCGAAATTCCTAAAACAATTTTTCTACTGTTCTTTTAGGGGTTCTGATGGCTTTCTGGATATTAATTTCAAATTCTTGGGGGCATAAATTTGGACATTATACAGATATGTGTACATATTGTCCTATATGTATTATATACATATCCATTACCCTATTATATATATACTGTATACATGTCTCCCTAAAGTTCCAGGTATACCTGTACACACATTTTTATGTATACACATGAAGCTCTGTACATAGCTGCAATACAAAAGTGGAACTAATTGAAACATTTTTGATTCTTCTGAAAACCACAGGCCTTTCCCAATAGAATGTGTCAATATCATTATAAAATCCATCTGAGATGTGAGTCAAAATGTCATTTGTATTTCCTATAAAACTGATAGGTACCTGGGGCTGGAGAGATGGCTCAGTAGTTAGAACACTGGCTGCTCTTACAGAGGACCTGGGTTCCGTTCCCAGTTATGTGGCTCACAACCATATAACTCCAGCTCTGGGAGATCTGATGTCCACTCATGGCCTCTACAGGAATCATATGCATTAGGTATACATCAGCAAGCAGGCACGCTCTCTTACACACACACATATAAAATAAAAGTAAATAAATTCTTTTAAAAATCCTAGGCACACAGCTGTTTGAGGCAGTTCCTGGGAGGCAGCAGCTGATGAATGAGGAATAAGTACAGACTTGTGGACAATGAGCTTTCAGAGTCTGTGTCTGTTAATCAGTGTTTAGGCCTTCCCAGAGCCCAGCTTAGTCCATACTTCCGAGCTGGTGGCTTCCTTGCTGCACAAGCTTTCTTAGTAAGACTGAAAGTCCTTTATCTGAGTTGGACCGATCCTACTGTTCAAATGTCCACAGGGAGTAAGTTCAAGGTCCAGTTGAAAACCAGGTACTAATGGTACTCTATATTGTTGGCAGCTTTAGCTAGATTTGGGGGTTTTTTTGGTTTTTAAACTGGAAAAATCCTGATCATTGTCTCCATTGAGATTAGATCCCACATTTGATTAATCAAAAAGAAAAATGGAGCACTGCATTGTTAATTCACAAAAAGCAAAGTATATAAGTATGTGTTTCTAATGCCCAGTGTGGCCTCTACGGGACAAGTACACCAGGAGCCAGCTGTATATATTCGAACTCACTTTTCGGGCCATCCTCCAGATTGGTATATTTACTTTGCCATCTGGATTAGAAACTAGGAGCGCCCCAGTTGGACTTGCTTGTCTCATTGTTGTGTTGAAACATCCAAAGGGAAGCAGTTTACAGAAGAGGGACCACATGGCATTCATAGTCAGGAAGCCCATGCTCAGATTCCTTTCTTCTTACTATTCAATGCAGGACCTCACCTCATGGAATGGTGCCGCCCGCAGTGAAGGCTCTTCCCACCCAGGTTAACCTAATCTAGATAATCCCTCCTCCCTGTGCCAAGAAGTCTGTCTCCCGCACAATTCTAAATCCTATCAAGTTGACAGTTGAGATTAGCTATCATACAACTGGAATGAGAATTTGTGTCTCTGATAGGGGGAAAAAAATTTATTGACTATATTGGCTTTTGTTCCTGAAAATTATGAAATCCCGTTCTACCTGTTCATGTCAAATGTGGCAAGTGAAAATGGTATAACAAATACACAGGACCATTTACTCTGGTTCATACTGGAAGCCAACTTGTGCCAAAGAGTACTTAGGGGAACCTGTTAGAGACCACTTGGCAAATGGGACCCCTTCCTTGTAGGCCTCTAAGGCCCAGTAATAACTCAGAAACCTCAAGTATTTCTTCAGTACAGCCTATTTATACAGTTTAATGCTGCATAGAGCCTTCCTAGTAAATGCAGAATATGTGGGGGGTGGGGAGACAAAAAAAAAAAAAAAAACCCAACCCACACACAGTGTTGGTCAATGGTCAGAAAGTACGGATTCTAAAAGAAAAAAACACCCCCTCTATATAGGTGAAGACACACTTTTGGTTTTGTTTGTTTGTTTGTTTGTTTGTTTGTTTTTTATGTGTATGGGTATTTTATCTGTATGTATGTATTTGTGTGTAACACATGAGTACTTGGTACCCTTGGAAGCCAGAAGACGCCGTTAGATTCCCTAGAGCTCAAGTTACAGATTGTCCTTGGGCACCATGTGAGAATGTGCATATATGTGAATATGTGTGGCTATGTGCATGTATATGAGCATGCATTTGTACACATGAGCATGTGTGTATGGGCATGCCTCTGTGTGTGTGTGTGTGTGTGTGTGTGTGTGTGTGTGTGTGTGTGTGTGTACACTCAAGTGCATGCATGCATTGAATATCCAGTGTTTCTCCTTTTGGCTACAGAAAGTTCTAGAAAGTGGAAAGCTAAATAGCATGTGTCCGGTGCTCAGCTGTGTTTGTTTACAGTGGCTTCAGGAGACCCTTTCTGCCTTCTTGCTTTCAAACTCTCCAGTGCTCAGGTGAAACCTCATCTACTGAAAGATCTAGAATAGAACAAGCCCCTCTGGTACTTGATTCCTATTAAAACCTAAGCCAGGTGTAGAGTTTCACTTGGATTCAGTGAATTTCTAAAGGTCCTTCCTCACCCCAAATGTCCCCTGGGATTAGCTGTAAACTTTTACTGATTAGGAAAACTACCAGCTCAACTATTTCCTGTAGCAAGAAAATAAAACACTTTAGCTGGAAGCTTAACTGCACCAGTGGGGGAAGTTCTGCACATGCACATATAAGATCGTCATATAAAATTGAAGATACAGTGAGAAAGCACAGGTTTACTGGGGACAGTGGGCTGATGTGCTCACCTTAGGTACACTTGGATCACGGTCTCTCTGCATTGGCCATGTTAATGTTTGGTGCCAGATAATTTTCTTTTTAAGACATAGTTTTATGATTTTAAAGTATGTGTAGATGTTTGTGAATGCTGGTGCATGCCTGTGAGTTCAGGTACCATGCCAGGGGTGACTGATCCCTGAGAGCTGGAGTTATAGATGGTTGTGACCCGCCTGATATGGGTTCCAGGAACTGATCTCAGGTCCCCTTCTCCATTTATCACAACCAAGACTACCTTGTCTACGGGGCTGGGAAGAAGCTATCTAAGCAGTGGGGAGTGTTCAATCAGTAAAGTGACCCGAGTTTGGACCCCAATCCCCATAAAATCAGGTTTGATTGTTCATGTCTGTAATTCCAGCTTTGGCATATGGTTCAAGACAGGGCAGTCTCAGGAACTCACTGGGCAGTCAGCTAACTGGTAATCTCCAGGCTCAGAGAGAGAACTCTGTCTCAAAAAAAAAAAAAAAAAGTTGGATAGTGAGTAATAAAAAAACAAAACAAAACAAAAACAAACCCAAACCCAAAAACCCTAATGTCCACTTCTAGCTTTTATGTGCATAAAGACACATGCACATATATACATATACACTCACACACACGTGTGAACATATATAAGAGCATAAACACACAAAGTCTCTAGACTTTGCCGAAATGTTCCCTTGTAGCAAAAGCCATCACCCACTCCCAGAGAGCACTACCTTAGGCTGGGTTAGAGGCAATGAGTTTTCTTTTGAAATATGCCTTTTCAAAAGTGCCTGCAAGGAGCATGTATGAATTCTGTGTTGTAACTTTTGTCTGAAATCATCAGCAGGTTCGCCCTGTGTCTCCTGCATGGTACATTAACCAAGTAGAGAAAAATGTGGTTTGCTTTGGCCAAGGAGACCATTGTGTCAACTGACCTTCATTTTCTATCAAGTGGATATCAAAGTCCAAAATTCCCCAGGAAGCTTGGTCAGGGCTTCCTTTGATTGTCCAGAACAGGGGATGGATGCTGAGGTTACCATCCTTAAAGACTGAAAATAAACCAAATATCTTGGGAATTATGAACATGACTTAACAAAGCCCAGAGACCATAGAATACCCAACATTAGGACCTGCAATATGGCTCAACCTGTTACCACTTTGCCGTAAATACTTAAGAACATTAGTCTCACGATTTGTTGGCGTTGTCTATATAAATTTTTTTTTATCGAAAATGCCATTGAAGATTTGCAGGGATGCCTTATCATGGCTAACATAATACTTCTTCTTATTGCTAATAATGTATTTTCTCTCTATAATACACAGTTGCTTAACAAGAAAGAACAGTAAAAATACACATACAACGACCATTTTCTACCTGGGAGAAAACATTTTTAGCTAGAAAGCAATTGGATCCAATCTAGATTTCGTTTTCAAACACAGCACTGGCATTTTAAAAAGACAGCAGAGCCTCTTTGAAACATGCTTGCTGAAGAAGTGTAGACAGTGGACAGTTGCTAACTTGGTAGAGGATAAATGGATTGCTTCAAATATTCTGTTTCTTTCTCCTCCTTCTAAGTCCTCCCCCTCCCCTCCCACTTCCTTTCCCCAACTAAATAAGTAAACAATGGCTCTCACATGAGTGTGCCGTAGAGACGCACCTCACTAAGAGAGTTCCATTGTAATGCTTACCTAACTTTGAAGGGATCAGAGCTGCTACCAAAGGGTTTGACTAATTAAATGCTCCTGTGGGTTAAGCGGCAAGGCTCCCTTTGCAAGGCTAATCTGAAATAAATGAGAAGGGACAATGAACCGACCTGTGACACTGAGGCTGCCCAGGGCCTAGCCTCTCTCTCTCTCTCTCTCTCTCTCTCTCTCTCTCTCTCTCTCTCTCTCTCTCTCTCTCTCTCTCTCTCTCTCTCTCCTCTCTCTCTCTCTCCCATCTCTTCATTGTTTTCCGCCCTTTCTTTCATTGACAAGGCTGTGTTGCTTCCCACAGGTACAATAGATGGATAGCCAGGCATATTTCCATATTTTTTTTTTTTAATTCTAGAAACTTAAAGTTTACAACTTAAGAAAACAAAACAAAACAAAAAATGGACCATTGGGGAGAAGGGAGCCAGGGAGAGAGGAAGGCAAGAGAGGTCTGACAGACTGAGTGGGAGTTGGTGGGTGAGGCAGCCATGCCCGCAGAGTATAGAATGTCACAGGGAAACCCATGAATTTGTGCAGCTAATATGATGGACCACTATAATTTTAAAAGGAAATTCCAAATTTCAGAATCTTGATTTTGCTGCCAAAAACAGAGCTGAGGACCTGTGAACGATTCAGATTTCAGTCTGCACAGCCAACAAATTAAACAAAAATTAGCTCTCCAAAGGGTCCTCTTAGTTCTGGCCTTCCACTCCCAGAGTTAAAATTCAGTCACAGGGTTTTGATCCTAGAATGACTTTGCCGCTCCCATCTCAGCCAAGCCGCCCATCCTTGACATCAGATTTAAATGCCGATGATAATGGAACCGGGGAAGTAAAAGGGTTTGATGTTTCCCTTTTAACAGCCAAACTAAGAAACATATAATTTTTCCACTTTTGTATTTTTGTTTACTCTTGGGGATATAACACAGCAGCAAAACACAGTTGGGCCACATAATGCCTGCTGGCTGCATGGCCTCATCTCACCGAGGTGTGTGTGGTGCTGTCACAGAGACGGTAATTAGAAGCCTCACCTCACAGGGGAATCAGCTAGGACGCACTAAACCGGTTACTCCTGGTGGTGATGGGCCACTCCCCCGCTCACCTCCCCTCTTCTTGGGGTGGGGGAGCTGTCTGGCCCTGGCGCCACAAAAGGAATTAGGCTTTGGTTTGAACAGAGACCCGGAGGCCATTAAGTTTATTTTAAGAACATGTTGCCAGAGATCTAATAAATTTATTTGTAGCTTCAGGCAGGGCTTGCGTGAAATCATGCTGCACCAGGTGTGTGCTTTTGAATTTTTTTTTTTTTTTTGACTCTCCCCAGAGGGTGATAAGGGTGTGGATCTTCCTAACTCCTCTGTCTGTAAAAGCAGTCAGGGCTTCTATGAAAATGTTTGTTTGCTTACATTTTTATTTATATTGGAAATAGGAAAAATGATAACAATTTAGTTTTAAGTTGCTTAAAAAAAGAGACAAAAAGTAAGACCTCCCCAAAGTTATTATATATATACATACATACTTTTATATTTAATATTTGAAATGCTTAAGTATATAAATTTAAAAAGGAACTACTAAAGCAGGCTCAAATTTCCAAATATTCATCTTTCACAGTAAAGCAACTACTTTATAATCCATCGAAACCACACCTTTCGGGAGCTTGGTAAAATATCAAGTGAGGAAAAAATTGCTTGTCATTCATCCCTATTCTAAAATGTCTGCTGCCTGAATTGGGGCTGTTCATCAGCATAATTATTTCTTTAATTTATTGCCTGATCGGCACAACTAAGTGAAAGAAAAAAAAATCTTCCGTTTTCTTGCATGACAAGAACTAAAGTAACTGTTAGCTTCAAGACTTCGACTGCTCCTGAAATCGTGGGGGAGAGTTCATCTTGCAATTATCAGTGTTTACTTGGTCTTTTGCCCTTTTCAGGTGCACCTACGGGTGGATGTGTAAGGGAATTCCTCATCCTGGGTGCGCATACCAGCGCAGAAGACCTTACTTCTACCGGAGTGGGGGGTGGGGGGGTGGGGAGGCGGGGGGGGGGGTAGGGGGTGGGGGGTGGGGGGGGTGAAGGCTAACGCAGGGTCTGGCCACGTGACACACAGCCAGTCAGGGTTGTTGTAGCGAAGATTCTCAAACCCTAGGTCAGAAGATGGAAATCAGTGGTTCTTCCGTTTTTGTGGTTGCAAGGAAATAAGCACATCGCTTTTTATTTCCATTCTTTGTTTGCTGGAATGGGGGTGGGGGAATGAGGCTTAGGGGGCAGGGCTGTGCTTAGAGAATGGAAACAGCCCTCAAGGCTCAGGTTTGCGGCTCCCACAGAGCTGTGGTGGGGTGGTTCTCCCCACCAAAAGCAATTACCTCCCAGCCTCCTCAGCTCTGGTTGAGTAGCCTCCAAATCCCTTCCTGAAGTTAGAGACTTTGAACTCTTGTGTTCATTTTTCTGCCATTCCTCAGCTTTTCCATCCAATCCTTACTGTCCCAGGGCCTCGTTCTCCATTAGCGCCAGGGTTTTTGCCAACAGTGGAGGGACATTCACTCAGATAGTGTGACTTCCTCCCCATGGCATCCATTTATGAATTCGTTAACTTGAGAAGATTAAAAGGATGCTAGCGTGGCCTGAAATAGTCTATACAAGGATTAACCGTGCTCCAGCTGACCTGCTTGGCAGAATGTAGAAATCCCCGACTTGTTGACCTACTGTGTGCTGAGCAGGGCTAAGAAGTGTTTCATTAAAATAACTATGCTAACTATGGCCTCTAATCTGTCCACATTCCCCACCACATCCTTACAGGGTCCCCACGTCTGAGCTGAGTTCAGACCAGTGTACCCCATTCATGTGATCCTTTTGCCAAGTGTTAACCCTGGCAAAACCAACCTCATACTTCTAGTTAGTAAAAATCATTCTTACAGCCCTTCTGGCAAAGGGCAGGCAGCCTCTGCAATCATCGTCAACCTGTAGTATCAGCACAATCTACCTGTAACACTGGCAGTTATGCCCAGCTTCCCTATAGCAGGGAACACTGCCCCTAAGAGCCCTCAGGGTAGGTCCCAGAGCTGTGTGGTAACTTTTTCTGTTATTCTGTATTCGAAGGAAAAGGGGCTTCTAAAAGGATGGCATGAGAGTTGATTAAAATGTCCACTTAGTATTTTCTCTTTTCCTAAAAAGATCTTGGACAGAAGTCTAAGTTGTAACCCACCTTGTTTCTCTGCTTCACACTTAGTAAAATTTTCTGCACACTCTACTCTTGTGCCTGATGTCACTTCTGCTATGGTGAATGCCCATGAACATTGGCATCCTTGCAATTTATCACTCAATTCCCCACCTAAGTGTCATAGGCCTGAACCCCAGAATGGCTTAACTGCAGACTCTCGGGATTAGGGGTCCATCTGCACAAAACTTCATTCAGTGCACGTTGCTGAGTATGTTTATCACAGTGCTATGGACTCTGTTTATCTTAAGCTTAAGATAGTTGGCCCTGTGAGAGGGTGAACACCCTTCAAACATGAACCACAGTGATGTCAATAACCCTGCGGTCTGAAGGTCAGGGAGGCAGGTGCAGGATTCATGAACGTATAGGATTCCTGTTAGTCCACACTCCCGAAGAGAAGCACGGAGCAGATTGGTTCTGTGATGAATTATTTCATGTCTCAGAAAAGTAACTTGTGATTGGTACTAAACAGTGATTTTCAGTATTTATTATATTAGGTTCTGTAAAATTACTGTGGATCCTGATCAGTAAAAACGAAATGATTGTCCCTACGAGAAACACAGGGATAGGTTTCCTAAATTCATTTCATCAGCCCACAGCTTTGTTCTAGTTGTTCTTCTGTTCAACACACCTTATTTGATGAGAATTGGGAACCAACATTGTGCACACCCAAAGGCCAGGACTAAGAGCTAACTAAAACATAGCCAATATCATGCATTCTTTACAGGGTACATTTTATAGTTTTTCTTGGGTTTATGAGTAATAGACAGCATTGTTGCACCTTGACCTGGGAACATTTTAAGTAATGAAGTCACCAGCAAAGACGTGCCACTAAACAGATTATGAACTGGAAACATTCCTAAAATGAGGCAGAGTACCAGGTGATTAAAAACTTAAGCACCACATATATGCCAATGCTCACGACTGACCCCTAAAATGGCTGGTATCGATTTGAGGGATTGTGGACAAGTTGTTAGGAGTAGATGAATTTGAAAATACAGAATGGAAGATTCATGTAGATGAGGTATATATATTAACCTTTGGTGCAGTCTGTGAATATGAATTTAACCCTCTGGAGCCTGTGAGCCCCTTCCATGGCACTTGTGGAAATATATATGGTGATCCACACCCCAAAGGGACAGACTACAAGGCACACTGCGGACTGTGATACCCTTGGCTTCTAAGGGGATGAGAGAATGGTTGTCAGTCTCACTGTGACATCATCTGACAACTGCTTATCTGCGGAGTCCACACAAGAATAAGTGTAAGGTAGGTCAGTGCCTCAAGTTGGTACACACATTGCCAAGGCTGTTCTGAACTTTATCCTTGGCAAGTGGAATTTACAAAAATGGAACATTTTCCTACTGACTTTTGTCTAAGGACAGATTCCTTATTAAAGCCAAACATTGGGCATCCTCCCTCAACAACACCAGTCAGGGTTGTGGCATTAAGTGTGCTTTGTCTTAAGGGAAATCAGGAAAGGCAGTGTTTCCAGGGAGGGCTCATTGAAAATCTGTGATTCTTTGTTATTCTAAAGTAACTGTAGAGTTTGAACTGAAAGAGAAAATTGCAGAAGCCTAAAGACCAGCTGGAAAAGTTCAAAGGGGGCCTTCTCATCAGAACTTTAATGGCTTTGGTGTCAGGGCTTGGGTACAAAGCATTTGGGAGTGTGGTTATCAGCTGTCAGGCACCTGTTGTATAGATTTATGGCATAAGCTATGGCTCTTAATTTGTTTCCAGCTCCTCGGGCATCTGAAATGCAGAATCTACTTTAGAAAGGCAGCCAATCACAGGGAAATAAAATTTGTCTGGTTTTAAAGCTGGTTAATTTCACATAAAATTTCACATTCAGTCATGTAGCCTTAGTTACAGCATTAACATGTATTATTCCCATCTACTGAGGTTAGAAGCGTTTATATGCTGTATAATAAACAAGGTCGATTTACATTGCTTAGTTAAAACACAGTTCAGTTCTCCAGGACAGGTCATACTCTTAACTTAGTCCCTCTGAGTCCCCATAGCTTCTTCCTACATAGTGACTGCTAAGATGTCACAAAGTTTTAAACCTAAGGATGGCTCACGTGTTTAGAGGAGTCAGGTAGCATTTAATTGTTTTGAATTTGGACTTTACAGATGGGACTTGGTGCTCTCTAGTTAAAAATCCCAGATTTATAATAAATTCCAAATTTATTATTTAGATACTTAATCTGTACTATCTTATTGTCTTACACAGGCAAAGGTTCCTCATAATATTTCTGGTTTTCTTTTAATAAAATCTCAAAGTGCTGTGGACCATTAAAAATACTTGCTTAGCCGTATGTGATTTAGACTGTGAATAAATCAGTCATTTGGTACCTATTCCAAAGTGAAAGACGATTTATATGTATCCTTAGAAACAATATTTTTAAATTAAATGATTCAGTACTCAACATGATAGGTTACAATTACGTAGAAATTCATATGACCCGGTAAATGAGGCACTCCCTGTAAGCAAAGCAGTGGAATTCTACTCTATTCAGTGACTTTTTTTTTTTTTTTTTTTTTAACAATAATCAAAATTAACCGCCTGCTCTCTAGATCAGAGTCAGAAGAGACAAAAATTATCGGCAGAAAATAACTACATTTGGGAAATATGGCTGTGGAAAGTATTGCATAATAAAACTAATCCAATAAAGGGGTCAGCAAATGCTAAGGTTAGCTGGGGTGTCTTGATTCATTTAGGGGGAGTAAAGGCCTCCACCACCCAATATTCTGCAGTGTGTAGTATTTACAAGAGACTGCCACAAGAGACTGCTTTTTCTCAGACTATTTCAGGAAAGAAAATTAAATGGTAAAGCTGGCTAAATATTGTCGACTTTGGAAAAGTAGACATTGGCAAGGGGAGCAGAAAATTGAAGAGTGTTAGACAGTAGATGGTGCAGCTAAGTTCATACACAAAACAATGAAGGTCTGGGTACGACTAGATCTTTTCCTATGCATGTGATGGTGCAGGGTGAGTCCCATCTTGTACACAATGTGTACTTCTTAAATTAGGGAGTCAACATTTCCATCTCCTCCTTTTTCTTCGTATCAGAACCTTCAAACCCTCTTCTAGCTATTCATGAACTATGCAATCAGTTAGACCAGGTTTTCTCTGCTCTAACAAGATGCCTGAGATAACCATTATAAGACCACAGGTCTACTGTGGTTTATGTGAACACCTGGCCCTTATCATGGCAACAGATGATGGCCATGATCCTAACACATTCACAGCCACTTGTAATTTCAGGTTCAAGGGATCTGATATCCTCTTGTGGCCTCCACAGGCACCAGGCAGGAATATGGTACACACACATATATGAAAGTAAAAACACCTATACACATAAAATATTAAAATAAATACTTAATAGAAGGTTAATTTAAGAAGCAATGGTGGAGGGTGTGTTCTCCTATATAGTGAGACCGTCTCAAAGTTCAAACCAGCAAACAAACACATAATGGGCAAACCAAAAATAAACTTGAAAAACCAAATTGTTCAGCACTTCGTCAACTTCAAGCATAAAGTAATGCTGTATGTATCACGCAATTTAGGTAGCTGCATCCATGACACAGGTTGTCACTTCTGCATTACAATTTTAAGTGCTTCGATAAATATGTCACATTTATTGATTTTTTTGTGGCAGTGCAACCATTTGGCAGTACTGAGGACTGAACCCAGGACATTGCATACACCAGGCAAACGTGCTACCAAGGAGTTGCAGCTCTGGTCCTGTATCTCCTGTGTAGTGACTGAAATGTTTTGTAGTGGGTTGATGTAGAAATAGCGTAAGCCTTGGGATTTTCAGCTCTGAGCCATGATGGGAACTATTACAATGAATACTTCCTCACAAATCTATTTTGGCTTCTTTGAGAGCAAAACACCCATCCACGACTGGCCGGATCAAGTGACAAAAACATCCTTTTGCCTCTTTTGTGCATCGAGAGGCTGAGATGCCCAAGTCAAACAATAAGAGAACCTAGTTCCCTGCCTGTCTCACCTGCGTGAGGCATTGCCTTTGGTTTTCAGGAGTGAGTCGGCAGCACAAAGTGGTTTTTACGAATAAAAATTTTAGAGAAAACAGACTGTTATGCTTCTCCTAGGATTGCCTCTCCTTGTGGAGAGTTTCACCCAGTCAACGAGAGTCCTGACATTCCTCCACCTCATTTTTCTCCACCGTAGCTCTCTTTGTGTGGACTCTAAAGAGAGGAAACGAGAATCAAATCCGTGCCTTCAGCTGTGATTGTTATTTAGGCTTTATTTCCCCTCACTCTTTTCCAGAGAGACTTAAAAGGAATTAGTGATGCCTTTGTTTATAAACCTCATAGATCAAAAGAAGCTGAGGGATAAGTGTGGAGTGATCAGCTGATAACTACTTCTTTCATTTACTCAACAGAGTAGCTCTCACATTAGAGAGATCACATACAAGGTTCATTTTCTCCCCGGAGGCAGCCAGCTCCATTTTGGTGGGAATGTGGGAGGAGAGGAGAAGCCAATGAAAAAGGTTGTCTGTTTGCTCTCAGGAATGGAGCGGAGTCTAGTGGGAAGGGGGGTGGAGAAGGAATATTTGTTTTTCTTTAAGTGGTTATAATTAAAGCCTTCCACCCAATTGCTCTGTGAACCAGAAAAAGGTATTTGTGAAGGGTTTTGTGTGTGTAAGAACATTGCAGCCCTCTGTAGAGAGAAGCTTGCTCTGCAGCGACACCTTGTGGTACATGACTTTAAAAATATATATACTTTTATTAACTGACAGCACATACAAGGTATTTTGATCATATACATTCCCCTGCTCTTCCCAGACCTATCTTTTCCTGTTTTAAGGCTTTCTTGGCTTCAGAATACTACCTGCTTCTTTCTGCTTCCTGAAAGAAGGAGACATTTCTAAGAGACCACATCATCTGTGACTGTCTGACAGTCCCTGAGAGGCTGGATCCACCTCTAGGCACATGTTCCAGAGCTGTATATTAAGCGCAGCAGTTTTCTCTTCGGTGTTGCGCACTTTGTAGCTTGTTAAGACCTTTCTTTCGAGAAAGACATAATGTAAGGTATCACATTTGTATTTTCCAGGTGGAAACCAGTTAACCAACCAGCATTTTCGACTGAATTGGGCTTGGATCTCCTTTGAAAAGGAATACTACTTGGTCAATGAGGATTCCAAATTTCTAGATATCGTTCTTAAACGCAGAGGGTACCTGGGAGAAACCTCATTTATAAGTAAGCTTAATCTGCATGTCACATGTGTCTTAATTTTTGTTTTTTGTTTTTTGTTTTTTTTTTTTTTTTTTTTTTTTTTTTTTTTTTTTTTTTTTTTTTTTTTTTTTTTTTTTTTTTTTTTTTTTAGTGATTAAACTACCGCATTAACTTAGGTCACTGGTCCATGTTAAAATCTTAGTGATTTTATTTGACATTTAGCTACTAAGAAATTATACCAACAGGTTTGTGTCAGGGTATGACCTTTTTTCTGGAGGAAAATAAATTCACAAAATTGGAAGTAATTGCCAATGAATTAAAAAATATAACCAAATGTCACTAGGTTAGAATAAACTAATGTGAATCTAATTTATCCTCAGGGGCAAGTCCACTAAAACAGCAGTGCAATAGAATGACAGCTACTTTAATAAATGAAATACATTCAGGATATTGTTAGGCATCAAGGTACTAACTCACTGTGTGCTGAGTTTGAAGGCCCCGTAGCCCACAGAAGTTTCTTCCTGGCCAGTACATTATTACATATACTGATCAACTCATGTTGAAATGCTTCATGTTAAATCTTAGTCATTTTCTTCTGCCTTGTTTAATAAAATCAAGAGTCAGTAGCAAGTGAATAAAACCTTCCTTCAACTCTGATTCAAGGCCGCATTTCATCTCATATAATCATAAAATAGGGAAATGTATGAAACAGAAATATAACTGATGCATAATACTGAGTGCATTATATGAAATGTGGCAGTGCACCCCAAGCAGTGATGTCATTTAGAGAACCACACATTTAATAGAAGAGATTTGAAGAGGGAAATTATTAATCACAATAGGAAGCCAGGACAGGATTGGCAAAAACAAAAAGGTTTGTCTCTGAAATTAGTACTTTGAAATTGCTCTGGCCTATCACCCCTTAGCCATTAGGTTCCTATCAACAGAGAGGTCCCTCCACTAAACACTCTCTTCTCCCCTGACATGTTTGGACTTTGGATATTAATTATTCTTTACTTTAAAAAATAACTTTTTTTTTTAACTTTTGAAAAGAGGTCTGTCCACCTTCAGCCCGGCCAGCACCTCCAGGTTCTTCATTGGCTGGGCTTCCACAGGACTGCTCTATACATTCTACTTGACTTTCTATAGTGCAGTAGATGTTCATATCACTCTCCATTTCACAAGTGCTCCCCTCTCTGCATCCCGCGTCTACTGTCAGCGAGAGGTCAGTTTCAACTGTGCTTTGTGCCAGAAAACACAGTGAGCAAACTGCAGTAACCAAGGGGAAGCAGAGCTCCCCAGAACTTATCAACGGTGCTTCTATCTATTCACATTCTCTTCCCACTATTGGCAAATTTATTGTATGGATAACATTGAGAAAGTTAGCCATTGAAAAGTACTTTAAAGACTTTCAAGACTGAAATTTTTTCTCTCTCCTTTTTTAAAAGAATTATTATTTGATCGAATGTTATTGCATCATTTTCCTAAGTTATTTGTTTGGACCAAGTATGATTTCCTATGACTGTGCCTATGCCAGCAATTCTACAAAGGCTTCATACCTCTCCTTGGTTCACCTCACACAGCTACTTAGTAAGCTGGGGAGGAAGAATTTTAGAAAGACCCTGTGTGTCTGCATCTCTCTGCATGCTCACGTCTGCCATCGTTGAAGTTGGCCCTGAAGTTATGCCAGGATCTGGATGAGAGGTCGAGTGAAATGTGAAGCAGACATGTAGAAGTCTACAGTGAAGATGCTGGTCCCATAAAATGTCCTCTTCCACGTATAGACTTAAGAATGCATTGTGGCTGTAGATAAAATTATCACTTGAGCATAACTAGGAAATTTTAAATTACATGAAACTTGTAAGTACATTTCCCAAAGATGACTCTTCATCTTATAAGCAGGTGTTAAGTCATGTTTGCTATCAGTGACAGAACCAGACAGCAGCTGCAGGGAAGGAAGGAAGGAAGCCCACAGTGCAGGGAGGGAGGAGCAGTTCCCACTGTGTCAGCAGGAGCAGGAGAGGGGGCTGCTCACAACTTGGTTGACCAGAAAACAGAAAGAGCTAGACCAACCCCAGGGGCAGATATGACCTTCAATGGCCTGACCCCAGTGACCTACATCTGCCAGCCAGGTCATACAACCTTTAAAATAATGCTGGCAGACGTGGCCCTCTTATTTAAAACATTAGCTGAGAGGGACACTTTATGTTTAAACCCTAGCAAGCTTCTTAAAATTAATTGTTAAGGTTGATGTATAAAGTAATGGGTTTTACTATGGCATTTTCTTACATGCACATCATGCTTGGCTCACGCACATTTTCTCCTGTTTCTGCTTCCTTCCAAACCTCCTTTGTGCCCTGTCTGCTCTTATCTGCTGTAATTCTGTTACTCTCGCTTCCTCTACTCCCCTAGAGCTCTTTCCTTCTCTCTTTGTCTCCTTTGCACTGTCAGAGCTTACACACACACACCATACCACACACCATGCACACACCATACTACACACCACACACCTCACCACACACACACACACCACACACACACCACACACACACCACACAGACCACACCACACCACACACACACACACACACATCACACACATACCACATACACACACACACACCACACACACCACACACACAAACACCACACCACACACACACCACACCACATCACACACACACTCACACCACACACACACCACACACACACCACACACACATACACACACACCACACACACACCACACCACACACACACCACACCATACCACACCATACCACACACACACCACACCACACCACACACACACACACACACACACACACACACACACACACACACACACCCACTGTAGTAAGAGGTTTCTGTTCCAGACTTTAAGGCCTACTTTCAAGGTTTAGACCTGCAGACCCATAGACCCTCAGAGACACACAGATGTTTACATTAATTTTAGGCTGATTGGCCTAAGGCCCAGGCATATAACTTGCTAACTCTTTACCCTTAATCTAACCCATGACTCTTATCCTGTTCAGCCATGTGGCTCGGTACCTTTTCTTAGAGCAGCATAGTTGTCCTCTGCTTCTTCTGGCTTCTCTCTGGCGTTCTGCCCTGTGCTTCCTGTTCCCAGAGTTTTCTTAGTCTGGTAGCCCCGCCCACACTTCCTGCCTGCCTTTGGCCAATCAGCACTTTTTACTAAGCTCATAGGCGGGACAATTATTTACAATGTAACATCATAAATCCACTACACCACACCACACCACACACACATACACACACACACACACACACACACACACACACACACACACACACACACATACACCATACCACATACCACACACATACACCACACCACATACCACACACATACACATACCACACAGCACACACCACACTAATGATCAAAATATGCATTTATATTTGATGATACTCTTTGCAGTTCAAGGATATTAGTAGCAAGAAACATCCTTAAGCCCACTGAGTGATTTTTCAGTCTCTCTTTCTCCTCACAACCCTTCATTCAGTAGCTCCCCCGAGACCTTCTGCATTAGGCAATGAGCCTGCAAAATGAACATAGTTGTTAATGCATGCCTAGTCTTTCATTATACATGCCAAGGCTAGTCCCCAGTACCCTACAGATCCTAACCCCACCCAAAAAAAATACCATTATATCTTTCACTTCACAGGTGAGCAAAGAGAGCAAATGTGATATTCCACAATATTCAAAGTCCACGGCCCCACACTGATAACCAACCACTTCACCAGAGTGTCTCATAAACTGAGAGCGGCAGCAAAATAATTGGTTGCATTCTATTGCTGTGTGGCTGAGAGGGATGAAAGTCCATTTTCCCAGCCCAAGAGCACCTTCAGGAATACAATGCTTCAGCCCTGCACTATAACTACATAGTTATAAATAATACAAAACATAACTCTTCTTGCATGTGAGAAAACACACAAAGGTAGCTTTGTTTATACACTTGTCGGTGTTCTCAGTAGCAACCATAGGGATTTGGTGTTGCAACCTGCGTTTCATCAGGTGATTGACTTTGTTATCCAGTGATAAATGTGTCTGAAACTGGAGGATGTACTCTGTGGGTTCTTTTTTGGCTTTAACTGTCCTTTGAATCTTCTGGAAAGAGTTCAAGGCTGATGAAAGGAAATTCAGCCAAGCAGCCAGCAGCCAGCAGAGGCTGATTAGTGGGGTTCTGCTGGTCGTGCTATGGTGATTGTACTGAGTCCAAGGGGTGTTGACTGCTCTTCTGTGTTCACTGGAAATGGGGCACTATTGGGAAATATGCAGAGCTCAACTGGAATTAATATTAATTAATAATCAAATAATTATTATTTAATGAATAATAATTAAAATATTTATTAAATAATAAATAATAATTATTAATATTAATAATTAAATAAACATATTTAATTATTATATTAAATAAGCCATGCCATAGCTGCTGCTGAAGCAGATGCGTATGTGAAATACTTGTGTTTTTTCTAAGGACTATAAGACAAATGCTTTTAACAAAAACTTTATTTCCATCTCCATTTTAAGATTAACAGCCTGAGGTATATTCGGATATATTCACGGTAGTTACTTACTTGTTTTGTTTTGTATTGTTTTTACATAGGGTTTTTCTGTGTAGCATTTCCTATCCTGGAGCTAACTCTGTAGAACAGTCTGACCTGATCTCACAGAGATGCGCCTGCCTCTGCCTCCCAGGTGCTGGGATTAAACAATGAAATAAAGAAAAGAGGGAGGGGCTGGTTCCATTTATTCTAAAACGAACGTGTTCCGTTGTCTTCGCAGGCATCAGCACGAGGGATGGGACGGCAGAAAGAGATAAAGACTTCAAGGGGAAGGCCCAGAAACAGGTGCAGTTCAACCCAGGCCAGACCAGGGCCTCATGGAGAGTGCGGATCTTGAGCGATGGCGAACACGAGCACTCAGAGACCTTCCAGGTGGTTCTCTCTGAGCCTGTCCTGGGGGTCCTGGAGTTCCCCACAGTGACTACTGTGGAGATAATCGACCCAGGCGACGGTGAGCATGATCATCATTTCTCTTAGTAGGACATCTTTCTTATAGAGGAGTTTAAAGCCGCTATGTGGACTTTTTTTTTTTTTACGGATAGAGTTCTAGAATTCTCAGGTATATTGATGGATGGAGGGGATGGATGTAACAATAATGAAGAGAAGCTATCTCGGATAAGTTGACTGCAGTAGTATTAATGCCGGGTCCTTTCCATGATTAGCATCTTAGTCTTAGAACCAGTGTGGCTGGTCCTCCCATTTTTCGTGACATTGGTTCAGCAGCTTTGAAGTCTTTTGGGTGTCAGAATACCTCTTAAGCAAATGGTTTGAGAGTCAGACCGTTCCAGACTTAATTCATGCCTGTGCTGCATTTTCTTATCTCTACCTTTGTGGGATAGTACCCACCCTGACGATACCGACCTCTCCCTTTCTGTGGTGAGTTGCCCTGACACTGCTCTGAATTTCTCTTCACTAACTTTACTTGTCAGTGTGTGTGCTTGGCTGCCGCTGTGAAAATGAACATTAATGTTCTTGTAAGCTGACCATTTCCTGTCCTTTGCATACAACCCTGGTTTGTCTTGATGTTTGAGTTGAGTGTGTGTTGGGGGAGGAGGTGAGTGAAAATGGCTTTTTTGACGCCTGGCATTTACACAAACCTCATTGAGACTTCTAAAGTTGAAATGCTGTCAGAAGCCAGACATGACTTTCTTTCTTTTAAACTGCCAGCTTGCTTTATTTTGTCTGTCAGAAAATTCTTAAATGCTCTACAAAGATACAATCTGCTGAGTTCATAAAATTGGGACTCATGGGCAAATCCCTGTGCTAAAAGACTCAGGATAATTAAAGAGGCTGGATCAGAACCACGGGCTTCTGACATCCTGGAGCCAAATATAAAATTCCCTTAAATTTATAATTTTCAGTAAAGAATATTTAACATTAATAGCATTTGCTTTATCTCTGGATAAACAAACTTTCTTCTAGTCTGAAGCTTAGGGGATATACTTCAGTAATAATGCTTTTCTCTTTAAACAATCCCATGACAACTTTAATACATTTAATCTGCTCCATTAATTTAAGCTAGAAGCTAGCTTTTGAGATTTTTATTTGCTATTTAGTAAAACTGCTATAGTTTACCTTGAGGTATAAGACTTACACTTAATTTTTTGCATTCCTAACCGTAAGGTAAGATATTTCTCTCTTCCAGTGGCATGTCTGAGCAATGGGATTTTAAAACAAAGGAAATACATACACTTGAGAACATATATTGCATACATATACTCTGAACCTCACATATACATAATTATGCTATTATATTCTCTACATTCATTTATAGTTTTCAATTTAATTTAATAGTTGTGATTTAGGGAGGGATTTTAAACTGTTGTGTATTATACTCAATATATTAGCATCTCTATTCCCTGTAAACACACACCCTATATTGCTTATTTATTTATGCAAAGCCATACTGGTGCTAGCATGGATGCTGTCTAATTCTTCCCCTGCCTGCCCATGTCTTCGGCCCTCTGTAACCCTATCATCAGTATTGACCCTCCACCTTCACCTCAAGACTAGGTCCCATCCTCATGTGCCTGTGGCATCCATGATGCAGCAGTTTTGAGTGGCAGATTCCAGTGAGGGTGCTCCAGGACTCCCCTAAGATTTTGAGGATAAGAGTCAATCTCCAAGCTGTACTGATAGCTGATTCCTGCCTTGCCCCTTAGGAACAGACTGTTCAGAGGCAGGTTAACCATCTTAAGGACTTTTTGGTCTAGAGTAGACATATTTTGTTGCATGGACATGTAAGATAGGAAGGGAACATTAGTATAATTCAGTAAACTGGGGGGAGGGGAATGATAGAACATTCTGCTGTGAACATGGATAGTGGCAGCCTCGTAGACTAACAGTTTCATATACTTATTGAAGATATCAATAAATTAAATTTCCTTGGAACTTGAAGCCTGTAATTCCAAGAGGAAAACTGGTGTAAAGGAAGAGCTGACTTCTCAGCAGGGGCAGTGACTTTTCTGTTAAACTCACATGTTGCCAGATGATCTTGGCACCCCACATGAGAAGGCAGCCATGTGACTAGTACATGGCTTCAGTCTCGCTCACCATTTCTGATTTTTACTGACCTTTCTATCCAAGCTTATTCCACAATATTATTCTGTTTTACGTGGAAAGTTCTACCTGAGAGGAGATTAGGCACATTGAACTCCTTTTCTGGAGGAGAAGATTGAGAAGTTATCCCTTAGTCTCCTTGGAAGCCAGCCATGTGGAGCTCTTTTGTTTTATTTTCCTCTGGCATGGACCGAAATGGTAGGGTGCTCTTTGTATGAAGGACCGGTCTTTATAAAATTATGTTCACTGTGAGCAACTGTCTTCTCTTGAGAGAACCATCATCTCTGGGCTTGACTGTGAGCACAAAGCATCCCTATCAATTTCCAGGAGACAGGAGAACCTGAGGAGGGAATTCAAAACCGCTGATTTTTCCCTTTATCTCACCAACCCTGCTGAAGTCCAAATGAAGTATCCTACAGGCAGGACAAAATGGCAGTCACAACACTAACCTGCCCTTCTGTCGGTTGCCTCCTGTGAGCTCCACAAGGCATTAAGAGTTTGGCAACTTTACCTCAACCCAAACCTAAGATTCTAATTCTGTGATTTTTGTAGCATTTTGTCTGTGAGCTCTCTGGGGCTCAGGGGAATTTACTTCCACACATCAGTCTCCCAGCCAATGTATATTAGAGGCAATGTTTAAGAAATAAAAGTATTAAGATGGATGTGCGGATGCATTCCGTGTACTTTCTCCCTCTTAACCCTTGAGTAATCAGCTTTCGTCATTTCACATCACAAGACATGAAGGAACATTGCGAATCATGGTCAGCGTGCTTTGCAAATGCAACTATGGTACAGTTAGTTGCTCATGTAGGTCACAGCATCACAGCAGTTCATAGCTTCTTACTGTTCCACATAGCTACTTATCTCCACACTGCTGCATCCTGTACATTCATATCATTCTTTACATACATACATACAGCCAAACATCTCTACACACAGTTACGTCTATTTTCACATGTCAACACATCTATCTTTCACACACATTTCTCTTCTACATCTCCTTTTATACAGTTTCATCCTACTCATCTGCACAGTTACAAATCTCCACACAGCTGTAGTTATTTATCTCATATACACAGCTCTCTCACCATATAACATCTTACATTGTTCCCACACATTCTCATACGGCTCTTTGCATAGGTCCTATACATAACAGCTGCTCTTTCTCATAGCCTTATCTCTCACACATTCATTCACACACATGCTTCTTCTGCATCATTCACTCACTCTTTGCTCACTCACTCTCTCATCCATTCTCTCACATATCTCTCACCCTCTCTCACCATCTCTCACTCAGCACACTCACGTTCTCACATTCTGCACAGCTTCATGCCTACATTGCTGCTGCTCTTACACACACACTCATCCCTCCTCTCTTCCCCCCTCCATTGCTGCTACTGCTCCCTGCTCTCCTTAGCTAAACTCTGGGCAATTATATGCTACATTTTTAGGACCCAACCAATTCTCTTAATATATGAAGTCATGCAGTTTTTCTCAAGCTAGTAAGGTCACCAAGATTGCCCGATGTAAATGCTTGACCTTGCACGTAACTTTTTCCCAGACAAAGAATAGCACTGAAATTCAAAACTTAGCAATAAAAGCAACAGGTTGAAGCTTGCATGGTCAGGGTATGTAGAGAAAGTCAACTATTGCAGGGTGATATGTCTCAAAACAGCCTGGCCTTGATTTAGCAATTAATGACGCCTGGCAATCAGTCTTTGTATATTTTCTGCAGGAGCAGTTTAGTCTGTCTGAATTTGTTCTGAAGTCTAAAATTAGTTGTCTTTGAGGCTGAAAATACTGTTACTGTCCTGTGTCAGTAAAGAATATTCTGATAATACTTCTATATGTAAAAATTATATATCTTAAACAGAAATAAACTTTCCTGACTATCTACAACTATAAGTGTGCTCAGAGATGTAAAACACACTACCAGTGGGCTGTGGAAAGAACCCCATGGCTGTTCTTACTAGGAAGGCATAGCAGTGGCACCCGAGAAAGTTACAGACTGAAAATGACTGGTCATTAACAATCAGTGACCTCATAGCTCTGCCAGGTGGGGCTCCCCATCAGGGAATTATACATCTGGTTGGTCGACTTTTTAAACACTGTTGTCACCTTCTGTATATGCCCATGACCCTCAGCAACATAGTGACTCACAAACACCTGTAACTCCAGCTCCAGGAGATCTGATGGCCACTTCTGGCCCCCATGGCCTCTTACAGGCATGTGATACACATATGCACATGCAGACAAAATATTCACACACATTCTAATAACATAAAGATTATCAAGTCAGTTTAAGCAGTAAGTTTGAAAGGATGATTTTTGGATCTTCTGTCCTAATATGAACTTGTATTATATCATATGTGAGTTAGGCTCACTGATTTCATCTGTTTCTTTCCCAAGTTCCTGCTTAAAAAAAAAAAAAGTCTGCATTAACTAGGTCCCCTTTAGAAAAAAATTTAAAAAGGGCAAAAGAAATACCAAAGTTCAAACATCAATGAGCAGATTCAGACACTTCTGCGTTGGCTACACTTGTTGGCTGGTCTAAAGGCATCACAGTGGGCTGAGGATGTACCAGAGCGCCTTCTGAGTTGTTTGCAAACACGCCAGATTCCTTCAAGGCAGGAAACACTCACGAGCCAAGTCCTCTTCCTCTTTGTCTGTTATGAAAGACTTTTAGAAGATCATTAGTTCTGCCATGTTTAGCAGTTATTTTTTTTCTCTCTGTACAGTGTAATGAGACAAAGAACAGGATGAACATTATCTCTCTACTGTGGCTCCACCTCTGTTTCTGAAAATTGAAGTCACTTTTTTTTTTCCAAGTTGCAACATAGTCAACACTTAAAAATAAAATCCACAATTGCAAAACAGAGTACTCATTATGGTGTAGTCATATTGATGGATAAAGGATGCAGAGTGCTCATATGGCGTGGTCATATTGATGGATAAAGGGTACAGTCACTCTAACCAGGTTTATTTTTCAAAATAAGGAGTATTCGCACTTACCTGAGGGAAGAACAGCTCACATTTATTGTCAGAAAGATAATTCAATACAGTCATAGGAGTGGAAAAGGAGAGGTGGGAGGGGCCAAAGGATCCCCAGACTGCCTGCTTTTTTTCTCTACAAACCCGAAACTAGCAAGAAGTGAAGAGGGTCAGTTTTTCAGTCATTTATAATCTCCTGCATGGAAGAACCATTGCTAGTGTTTGAGAGCACGACCTGCAACTGCCTTTTCTCCTCCTGATTTCCATTTGCTTCTTGAGAATTTATGAATCCCATAACTAAGCCCTCACGTCTTCCTTTGTGGGGACTGTGATCGTTTCAGCCTGTTGTGTGAATGGGGTTTCACATGGGTACTTTTATGATATATGTGTCTTTGTATGCTCTGTCTATACTAAGGTATGCCACCCACGTTATCTCCTTTCACAGTTTTGTGTGTATGCAATTACATACAAAATGTATGGGAAGGGACCTCTTTAAAGGAACCCGTCTAGGTACCTGCTTCTAGCTTCCTTTCAACCTCCCTTCCTTCTATGCCTTTCTCCACCTTAATACCGGATGCTTCTTGACATAGGGTTAGTGTTGCCTCTCACTCTGCATGGCTCCCTTCTGGGAGAACCCTGGGCAACGATGCTGGAGATGAACAAGGGCTCTAAGACATCTATCTGAGTTCAAACACAGTTGTCAGTGCCTCCGCACCTGACCTTTAGCAGGTTATTTGGTGTGTGTGTGTGTGTGTGTGTGTGTGTGTGTGTGTGTGTGTGTGTGTGTGTTGTGTCCTCAGAGCTAAAATACAGATTATAAATATTCTAACTTCAAAGGTTACTGTAGAAATAAAGCCAGTCGATACATGTCGAATAGGACTTGGCAATAATAAGACTATAGGTCTTCATTAGCTGCATTTAAAGATCAATGGCTGCAAGAATGGTGTTCTTCCATATTTCACTCATGAAACGCTGTGCTTACTCGAGGCAACCTGTGTATACACTTCTTCTCTACATGTAAAGTCAAGTTGGAAAATCAGGTTAACCTAAATGGCAACCAGAGAAATAATTCCATTGTCTTCTTGATATGCTGTCATATTTTCTCCCATAGCTTACATAATTATCTGAGAAGTTAGATCAACAGACAATCTGAACCCGATATGGGCATATTTACCCTCTGTCAGATCAACTGTAGGAGCTCCAGGCCTGAGACCATGGTCCGGACACACAGCTTTCTTCTCTATTCACAGGTCAAGGTCATAGGCACTGGGGATAAGCCCTGACTTGTGTAATCCAGTGTGCATGAGCCATGGGGTGCAAAGGAACCAAATCTTAGATCCTATCGGGGCTGCTTAATTAAAACCTTCCCTCAGAACATACTTAAAAACAAAACCAGCCAGGACACATTTGCAGTGTAGGGTGAATGTTGTCTGATTAACCCTGGTTTAATCAGCTCTGGCTTTTGTAACAAAATATCAGAGATTGGGTGACTTTAATATAACAGATAATAATACATATCTGTTCCTCACAGTTGTGAGGGATTAAGAATCTGAGCTCAAGGTGCAGGGCTAGGAGTAGAGAGCTTGCTTAGTGTGAGACCCTGACCCAGTAACACTAAACAAAGCAAGCTGATGGAGCTAGGCTAGAGTACTCAGCTCCTGATGAGGGCCCTCCAGGCTTACTGACATTCACCTCCTGGGTGTATCTTTAGGGTATCGCTTGACATTCCTTGCCTGCTGATTTAGAGAACTCTGCATTGCTTTCCTAAGAACTTTTTAATCTCTTATGGGTCTCCTCACTTATGACCTTGCCTAAATCTACACACCTCTCATGACCCGTCTCCTCCACCATCACATTCAACATATGAATTCAGAGTTACATAAACAGCACATAGCAAGCTGTGGGTAATGTTTCATAAAAGGCCACAGAGAATGTGGCCTGAAGACTTATGGTCCGTGATCGCCAAGTGAATTCCCATGAGTTCATGCAAAGGAATCCCTGCAGTCCACTGGATAGCTTAATGTTTCTTAGCACTGTGTGTGGTTTTGCGCTAAGATCAGGATAATGTTTATGCTAAAATTTTGTATTTGGCTAAAATCTTATTTCACAATTATAGCTGCAATGCTTAATTGATTTTTATTTTATGGGTGTTTTGCCTGTGTGTCTCTCTGTGTGAGGGTGCTGAATCCTGGAGTTACAGACAGTCGTGAGCTGTGTCATTGTGTGTCGTGAGTCGTATGGTTGTTGAAAATCAAACCTGAATCCTCTGGAAGAGCAGTCTTAATCCCGGAGCCAGCTCTCCAGCCCCGATTCCTGTAATTCTCACCCTTGTGAAAGCCTGCCTTAAAAATAAACCAGCACAGACATTTCTCAGGTTACCACTTGGATCCCCTCTTGAGCAGGGCTGCTTAGGGCAATGCCCCGGTCAGCTGCTCCTTCAGGCTGCTGCCCTGGTCTCTGTACAAAGCGAAGATAACCAAATTCCAGTATCTTTCCTTTGAGTCTGACCTCAAAGTGGTTGGAACAATTGCTCCTTTCTTTTTTCGTAACACATTCAGTACATCATGGCCCTTCTCAGCCCCTGGTTTGTTTCCAGTCTTTATATCTCTGGCCCATTGTCTTCATCTTCGGTCCCTTCCAGATGTGGCCATACTCTGTCTGGCAGCTGCCTAGATCATACACCTTTATTTTCCCATTCTGACCTCTCCACTGGAATCCAAGATCACACTCCCCAAAGGCCACTTAGACTTTTCCATTTGATTACTGAAAGGGCATCTCTATTTGAACACGCTCCAAATGTAACTCTGGGTTTCCCAAATCCGACCTCCATATGGTGTCCTCCACTCTCACAAACAGCAACTTCATCTGTAAAAGACTGACAAAGTTCACACTCGGAGTCATCCTGGGTTCCTAAGGTCCTTTCGCACTCCTGAGAATGCTTTGTCAGAAAACTCTTGTGAGTCTTTGTTTATGATACACCTGTCCCACATCCACATTGCCAAGGATCAGCTCTTGTGATCTCCTGCCCAGATGGTTGCACAGTACTAAAACCCCTAGGCAGTGAGGGCCACTGCCACCTTTAGGTCTGGAGGGGGTTGGTCTGGATATCAGAGAGTTGCTGGGAAAATGAACTCCAGAACTCATTGGCTTTTTTTTTTTTTTTTTTTTTTTTTTTAGTTTTTATTTATGTGTGTCTATATCTTGCATATGTGCGCCTATACCTGTGTGGGGTTCAAGGTGTGAGATCCCCTGGAGCTAAAGCTACAGGATGCTATGAACCACCTTATGTAAATGTTAGGAACTGCACCCTGGTCTCTCAGCATGCTCTCAACTACAAAGCCATTTCTGGTTTTTGTGCACAAGCCCCTTCCTTTGGGCTCTTCCCCTTTGGCTGACCCACCAGAATCCTCAGCATCGCTAATCCCTCATGCCCTCAGCCACAAGGCAGGGTGGACTGTGTATCTTAACTGTGGAAGCTATTCTGGAGTCTTTCATAGCCCCCAGAAGAATTGTGCTTACTGTTTCAAAGATAAGCAGGATGTGTGTTCTGTGATGTTGAGGCTTTCAGGGAAACAGGCTTCCAGAGGACTACCACAATCTGTTTTGGGTTTATAATGTCAAACTGTTGTACTAAATCATCATGAAAGTTTTATACAATAGATCTATTTTTAACAATTTAATTATGCTATTTGTATTACTAAATGTGCCTCTCATCTATGTTAAAAGTGAATCATTGAGACATATAATGTTATATAAACATAGTTTTTATGTCACAAGTAATTGCTATCCTGCTAGGGAAGAAAAAGCATTATAGAGGTGTTCTTTTTTGTTATGATAAAGACACTTGGGAACTCGAAAGGAACTGTTATTTGAAAACAGTTGAAGAAATACATTGTTCCATTTTAAATCTACATCATTACATTTTTAATCATGAAACATGTGAAAGAAAGACCTTTGGATAAGAATAACAATAGAGTACACCACAGGATCTGAGTTCCAAACCTGCTTAATGAGCATACTTGGGAGCCAAGGTCAACTGTATGAACCTGGGTCCTTCAAAGTCAGGCATTTCCACTTCTTGGGTGACACCAGGGGAAGATATCCTGTTGTAACAAGAAGAAATAAGTTTATTGAAAAGAGTTGTGTAGCAGCGTTTATTAAGAAGAAAGAAGTGACTGGAGATAGAAGCTATAGTTTTGTAGATGTATATATGTTCCTCCCCCCAGCCCCACCCTTCCTCTGGCACTGTTATTCTTAAAAAAAAAGAAAATAAATCAACTACCAGAGAAATTTTAAGTTTCTGAGATAGGAAACTCAGACCAAAAAAAGAAAAAAAAGAAACCCAAAAAACAACAAAAACAAAAACAAAAAACCCACAAAGTTATAGTGTCTGTAAATATGTTTTTTTTTTCTTTAGAATCAACCGTGTTCATTCCCCAATCGGAATACTCCGTTGAAGAAGGTGTGGGTGAGCTGTTCATTCCCATCAGGAGAAGTGGAGACATCAGCCAGGAGCTCATGGTGATCTGCTACACACAACAAGGTAACTCCATGGCTGAGCAAAGTGAAACATCCTGCAGCTCCCATCATCATCGTCATCTGCTGGAGCCCTGCAGGTTGAACTTTATGGCAAGGTTTTTTATAGACACTGGAGAACTGTTCGTTCAGACATTAAGAACTGCGCTTCGGCATTGTATTTCTAGGGGCTTCTTTGTGTCAGTCTTGCAGAAAACCGCTGCTTTTTCCCTCAGATATTGGTCACTTAGTCCAGTTTAAGATGGCAGGCAATCGAGGCCCTCCCAAACTTTCAAGTCAAGGGGGGTTGTTTAGAGGTGGGGTCGTCTGTGATGCATCTTTGCAATGCTAGCAGTCTGAGACAGCCTGGGCTGTGTCAGCATATCAGAGCTTCAAACAAAGCTCCGTTGGTGGCTTCTCTACAGTATCAAAGGCCGTGAGTTTGATCCTCAGCACAGAGAAAGCAAGGGCCAGGGCAGTGCGTATTTGAGAACACACTAATTTAAAGCTGGTCTGACTGGTAACAGTCTGAGTGTCTACCACTGTTAAGTATCAAGGTCCATGAAATCACACACACACAAATGTATAGTTGAATCAAAAACCAAAATTGATACTTTTGTGCCTTTTATACGTGATTGGAAAATTTAATTAAATTGAAGACCATTTAGGTAATGAGTTATAGGCAGACCATTATCAGTTGGAAGTAGATTAATGTATTATGCAAATCATTATCAATTGGAAATGGATCTAAATTTCCTCTGAATTTTTCCTGAATAATGCCTTCTTAGAGTATATAAGATCTTCTTATAAGGTCATGGTTAAGTTATTATGTGAGGGATGTATGCAAATTTCCATTTAAAATCAATAGATTTCTCTATGCATATGATTTTTGACATAGTGCTAAAATGACCAGTATGTTGATGCTTGGTGAACCCTGAAGAGACTCGTGGATTTTAAGCAGTGATTGAAAACTGTGTAGATCTTCTTAAAGTACTTCAAGCTTTCCATAGCAATAAACTCAATTTTTAAGATGTGCTCAACTTTAAAGGACAGTAAATCACTAAAGTTCTAAAGCCAGCTAATAACCATTGCAAAGATATTGTAAAGTGCTGTTTCACTTGTATGTAAGCATCTCATAAGAGGTGATTTTGCATAATACAAGCTTAAGATTAATATACAAAAGTCATTAGCATACTAAACAGGTTTCCAGAATTAAAAAAAAAAAAATAGAAAGAAAAAGCTACATATGCTTCTGTTGTAAATGCTTCACTTCTTCAAAGCCTAAAACCCAACAGATGGATGGAAGGACTAGGCAAGAACAGAGAGCACATGGTCTTGGCCTGGACAGATTATCAGGCCCGTTGTGTTGATTTGAAAGCTTGTTGGAAGAAAGGCAGGAGAAAACACTGGAAAGCCAATATTTATCATGTGTGAAGCCGTTCTAAAGGAGACCTGTGATTCTAGAACTCTCTGTAGTTGCCAGTTCTGGGATGTTGCAATATAGAGTTGCAACCATTAAATATCACCTATAAAAACACGTTTGGAAACAGTGGTTCAACACTGAAGTCTTTGGGTTCTATTGGCCCCCAGGGACAGCCACCAGCACTGTGCGGACCTCGGTGTTGTCATACTCTGACTACATCTCCAGACCCGAGGACCACAGCAGCGTGGTCCGCTTTGACAAAGACGAACGTGAGAAAATGTGCCGCGTGGTAGTGATTGATGACTCCCTGTATGAAGAGGAGGAGACTTTCCAGGTCCTTTTGAGCATGCCCATGGGTGGGAGGATCGGTGACAAGTTTCCCGGAGCCAAGGTGACCATCCTCACAGACAAGGATGATGGTGAGTTTTGATTATCCTACCTGTGGAGGCAAAACCAGGCATAACTTTCTTTGTAGGAAAAAAAAATAGAATTACAAGGTGCACATTGATGCTCTGCTGGATTTTATAGTGACTGATATTCATCAGTCATCGGCTACACAAATCATTCCTCTTTCCCGATGTAATGTTTCCATGTCTGCTTTCCTCTCTATAGGTCCGCTTACAATACAACTTATCAGTAAGTAGTTACAGTCAGCTTCCATGGTGAAGAATCAGTGCCATTTTTATGAGCTTCACTGACTGCCTTCTCACTCTTTAATCCAAGTGTTTGGATCAGTTTTTCAAAAACACTCAAGAGCAGGGCTATCCGATGAATCATGGAGTGGGTAGCAGATATATGGAAAGTTAAGTCTCTAGACGAGAGGAGTTGATATTCTAGACTGCCCTTCAGGAGGGAAACCAAGTTCTCACGAAGCAACACCCTCTGAAAAATGTTTGCGCTGTGCTGTGGGGAGAGCCAGGAGGGGATGGACTAGAAATGATCATGTGATCCAAGCGAAGAGGCAGACCGCGCTGCCTTGCCCTCCCAGGGACTGTTTTCTGCCTCCTTCCCATTTCCCCATGGCAGATCAACCTTGCTGTTGGAGCGAAGCTGCCAGAGAACCAAAAACCCAAATAATCTTAAAACTCAGGAAACTGAAAACAATCTGCCAAGACAGGTTCTCGAATAACTAAGGTGAGAAGGAAAGGGTGAGACAAAGATGGTCAGGACCCTCCCTTCCCCCTGCCTGTGCCCCGTACAGCCTGTTTTCTCTCCTAGGAATCCTCCGACTTATAGAAAGATGCTTTTTTTGTGGTTGGAAAGGTTTAAAAACTGATCATAAATTCAGGTGTGATGTTGTAGCCGTGTCTAGGGACCCCCGAGGACCAGCAAGGAGCTGGATTCAGTGCAAGCACATGAGGGTTTATTGTTATGATAAGGTTTAAGAACTCGGGTGGAAACCCTTTTTTCCACAATCGGAGGGTTACTGGCCCAAGTCCAGAGGTGAGGTTGTTTTAAAAGAAAAACCTACATAAGTGGGGTGCTGTACCTCTTGGTATTCCAGGATTGGGCAAAGGGGTGTTGGGTACAGTAGCCATTGGCTAAACTTTCTAGCGGGAACCCAACTCCTGAATGCATTCGTGTGAACCTAACTTTTAAATCTCTTGGCTGTCAGGCACACTCCCAGATCTGGGCCCGGCCCTCCGGCACCAAATTCTGCTTTCTCAAAACAAAGCCCTGTAAGGAAGGATAAATCCATGCCTTCACAGTGACTTTTGACAAGAAAGCGTAGAAGAAAAATTCTCCTAAGTTTAGATAACGCCTTTCATTTTTAAAAATGTTCCTCTACTGCTTCATTTAATAACATGTTTTGTATTTGTTTATTTTTAAAGTTTGAAATGATTATATATGAGGTTGCACCTCAATGCAGATATTCCCAAGGAAGCTAGAAATTGGTGATCAGGTTCCCCTGGAGCTGTAGGTGGATGTGAGTGGATGAGGTGGATATGAGTGGATATGACAATAGGGTTCCCCTGGAGCTGTGGTTACAGGTGGATATGAGAAGCTCTGGTAGGTGCTGGGAAATAGACTTGGATCCTATGCACAAGCAAGGTACATCTTAGCCTCTGATCCATCTACTCAGCCATGTTCTATGTTTAAGCCAAGTATAGGAATTTTATTTCTAATTGAATCATATTTAGAGAGCCAGTATTTTAGATATCCAAAATGAACCAAAGTATTTGCATCAAATTCCCATGTGTCATCTAGAGAGTTCTTTTCCTTGCTCTGTCTGTAACGGTTAGATGGAGCGGGGACTTAATTTAAAAATAGAAGGTCTTTAATTCAGTTTTGTTGCTGTGGTTTTTAAAAGTCTTTTGGTGTGGACTTATCTGGCTTGCACATGGGAAATATAAAATGTATAGGGGGGAAAGTTCACACGTGTCACTAAATCTTAACAAGAACCAAGACTGATATTCTTCTCTAAGTTCCATGGGTAAGATAAAAATTTAGATGTGCTTACACAGCTAGTACACACAGGGAAGCGGCATTGGGACTCCAAATGTATGCACCGTTTTCTGGAAAATTATTTCTTGTGACGTGGAAAAACCTTTGCCAGAGCTCTACTTTCTCGCATTTTACAGAACATTTATTTTATGAATCTTGGCACTGGAGGGTGAAGGTTTGAGACTCCGGGGTCGCAGATGAACATTGTGCCTCCTCCTCTATATCTCTGAAACCACAACCAGATGAATCTGCCTGCTTTCTCCAGCTGTCTTTTTCTTCTGTTCCTGCATTGCCATCCTAAACCTTCTTTGTAAGTCTTAGAAACACCTTTATTAAAAACAAGCCCAGTTTCCAGTCTTCAGAAACTGTTATGAAATTCCTCTGCCTGCAGGGAATTATCCCTGGCTTCTGTAAGCCAGTAATAGAACAAGGTACCCTGATTTCATCTTCTCACCCCACGGTTCAAGTTCAGATGTGCACACAGTATTCAGCTCAGCAAGAACTCACTTCAGCATAGCTTGAATAATACACTTGGTAACTTCATCCTACAATTCTTTGGGGAAGGTTTCAGAGGTACTTATCGATGATGTCCAGTAGCAGGCACTTCACCAAATGGTACTCAAAAAGTCTGATATTTCAACACTGTGTTATGATTCATTTATCAGATGTCACCCCTTCTTCGGACTGAGACTGCACTTAGAACCCCACCGTCAGTTAGTTTTTGTTCACTCTCAGAACTTTTCTCTAGACTGTTCTTGAGATCATCTTGTCTTATCTTCTGTCGTATAGGACTGTAGTTCGGTTCTAAGTGGAAGCACAAAGCCATGCCTTCATATCTATCGCTTACCTATGTACATATTTATGTATCTATAGTGTATCTATCTATCGTGTGTGTGTGTGTGTGTGTGTGTGTGTGTGTGTGTGTGTGTGTAGTTTGGTTTGATGAAAAATACTTTTAATAGTCACTGTGGGGCTCATGGTTCTATACTAGCAAAGGAAGATGTGAGCAGTCACAGGCAGATGTGATGTCCTTTATGCATTTTGTGCCATATTTTGAAAACACCCAAACAAGCAAACAAGAGTAAAATGCCACGATAGCCATGTCTGCATCTGTAGAAATGGCCACAAGACAGGAGGCATTAAGTAGCAGATTTTGGCTTTCTGAAGCAGGGCTTCTCTGTGTAGCCCTGGCTGTCCTGGAACTTGCTCTGTAGACAAGGCTGGCCTTGAACTCAGAAATCTGCTTGCCTCTACCTTCCAAGTGCTGAGATTTAAGGCATGTGCCACCACCTCTTTACTAGCTGTTTCTTAATGAGGAAATAGAGTCCTTGTAATTTTGTAACTCAGAGGACTCTGCATATTCTGAAGCAAGACTGTCCCTAGGTGACATTATAAAATGGAATTTTTGTATCCACTGAGTGGGAAGACAGAGATGAAGATGGTAAGGACTTTTCTTATGAGCAAATCCCTGAAAATCTCCACTAGGGCCAAGAATCTCTCTGTGTTGATGATGTTTAGCTATAGGGATGTGGGATGGGACCAGAGGGCTACAGAAATGCATCTGTCTAAATCTGTACTGTATCACTGAAAAACAGCTAAACCTGTTATTTGAAAGAGTTGACATATTACAAATGAGCGATGTGTCTGAGGTTAGGAACATACAGGCATTCTGTGCATCCTGTGCATCCTGTGCATCCTTTATATCCTTCATCAGCATCTTCAGTGTTTTGTCCTTTGGCAAATTGCAATCAAGTAGTGCAATATTGGTTCTCTACAAAAATATTAATTCAACACTAAGAATAACTTTTCTGTCAGTCTTTGGAGTAAATGAAGGAATGTTGAAGCTGAATTCGTGGTCTGCCTTTATGTGACAACCGTCTCAGGCTTTGCTAAAGTGGCTGTCTTCCTTGACAACCCTGGAAGAGTTCCTGTGCCAGACAGAAAGTAGGGGCTTGTAAGTGGCTACAGAAGGAGCCCTGTGGTAAACGAATCTCAGTTCAACAGCTCATGACATTAGAATCCAAAGTGAAACACTTTCTCAGAAGAAAATGTCTTATGCTAGAAAAATGCACCATGTGGGCAGAGTGTTTGCATTTTTACTAAGCTGAAAACCATGCCTGCCTCCTTTTTTCCCTTCTTTCCCTTAATCTCAAATACAATTATTTACATTGGCGTATGATCCATTTAAGGGATGCCAGCCAGCTAATGGAAGGAAAAGTCCAGATTCAATTCAATTGTCAAGCAATGACTTGACAAACATATTCTGCATTAAGCATGCCTACGCTAAAACACTATTTAAAATAAAGAAAGAGTGTGGGGAGTTTATAATTGCTCAGAATATCCCCAGGCTGTTTCCATTACTACAATCACACTAGCGTCACAAGTCAGCGAAAGCCAAAGTGAGTGGACACAGCGGTCAAGACTGGACAGGAGAACCAGAGAGGTTCGTCATCTGTGGACAAAATGCTACGTACAGCACCCTTGACCCGAAAATGAAATAAAGTCAAAGACAGTAGATGACCTTTAAGGAGTCCAAGCATACATGAGCACTTGTTAGGAAGCTCACATCACTTGTTATGGACAGAGAGGCGTTTGACACAGGCCAGAACTCCCAGGGTTTAAAATCTTTTTCTGCAGAGCGGGGCTGACTATATAAAATGTTAAATGAGAAAAACTTATAATGATATTTGAAACAGTAGAAAGGGAGAATAAGAAAGCGGGTTGTGATTAAACACAGATACTTGGTGAGTCACAGCTCGTGAAACCTTGAAAAATGGAAGGATGTAGGTGAGCAGAGAAGAAGGATAAATATGATTTGACTTCACAGCTAACTCAAAGGGAATCGTGGGTTATGGAGCACCGAGGAACACAGGTGGCCAGGACACCGTGTTTTCAGAAAGCTCTTGGTGAAGAGCTATGGCTCTTGGGAGGGAGAATCAGTCTTCTCCAGGGAGGAGGCCCCAGACAGGTTATACAATCCCATGCAGTTAGCCATAGACATATCTACATACTAGTGACACTAAATGGACCCAGCAGGCTACATTTATATATGCATACGTGCATATATTGTACATCTCTATATAACAAGAATAATTAAAGACAATGTGATGGATTTGAGAGACAGTCAGGAGGAGATATAGGAAGGGATGGAAGGAGAAGGGAGGGGCCAAATGATTTTAATAGTACTCAGGTATAAAATTCCCCAAAATAAAAATTAGATAAAAAAAAAGGGTTTCCACCCAGTTCCACAGCCAGTGTCCTAGGCTCTGTGTACACTGCCTAGCCAGTGGTTCTTAGCCTTCTGAGAAAGCCTCTGTTTTCCCTCCAGATTGCGTTCCTCTTATGAAGCACGATCTTCCTGGGCTGTCTCGGCTTTTAGTATTAGGTGACGTGACCTGTAGGAGAGTACTTTAAAAACTGATTCAATAGAAGAAGGTGAGCCTTGTGGGCAGTAAGTCCAGGACTATGGCTTGATGTGCCTACAGATGCTGTGAATAATCATATGATCTGAACCACTGGGCCCAGAGCATGGGGAAGTTTCCAAAGAAGGTTGTGAAGAGATCAGAGTGGGGTCTGAAGTTTACCAGTCAGAGGAAAGTGGAAATGAATGGAAATCAGAACCAAGGCAGGGGTTGGAAATGCAGGGAAAGGAAGAGGAGTCAAAAATAAGAACGAAAGCTAGCCAGAGATGGCTAAGTCTCTGTGGAAGAGGAAGGGCAGGGGGAATTACAAACGTTTACATCCAGGAAGTTGCAGACAGTTCAAAGCATGGTCGGTCCTATGAGAGGAATTTAGGACACCAGTGTGGGAAAAGAGGTTGAAAGAAGGTGAAATGAGAAATTCTCTCTCTCTTTTAAAAATTTAATTTAATTTTTATTATGTGTACGGGTGTGTTTTGCCTTCAATACGCCTGTGTACCATGTATGTGTGGTGCCAGATCCCCTGGAATGTCGTCAGTTAAGGGCAGCTTCGAGCCACCATGTGGGGCTAGGAATGGAGCCTCAGGCGTTTGGAAATGTAGCTGCTACTGTCAACCAAGGAGCTGTCTCTCCAGCTCTGAGAAATTTTCAAACATGCCACATGGGAGCTTCCTGTGGGACACACAGAAAGAACTGGCAATAGGCCAGGATAAATATGCCTAAGTCGGATGCAGAGGCTAAGTGATGCCTGTAAGTCAAGTATCCAGGGGCGACTGTTCAAATAGTGTGTGTGTGGGGGGGGGGGGGAGGAGTGGCAGGGAAGAGGAGAGAAGGTACCAGGTAAGTCCTGTCCACTAGAATGTCACAGATAATAAGCAGCGTGTGTGAAGACAGACTATCAGAAAATTCTACCGAATGTAATTCACAGGGGCATCCCTGCAACTGTGGCGAGTAAGAAATGCAGATTGTTACAGACTGAAACTTGCCTGTATACAGGTAAAGTACATTATTGAATACTGTATTGTCTAATAATAAGGCCTTTGTGCCTTATGTATTTTAAACTTTATTATTTAAAAGTTTGAAAGTTTAAAAAAAAAAAAAGCCATACACTGAAATAACCCAGACCCAAAGGTTGTACGAGTCAACAGACTGAGAGCACCATTCGGAACTGAATCCGTGAAGCACTCACTGAATTCTACACTCTCATTATCACATACATATACATATAAATAAATATATACAAAGATTTATTTTTTATTACGTATACAGCGTTCTGCCCGCATGTGTCCCTACAGGCCAGAAGGCAGCACTAGATCTCACCACAGGAGGTTGGAGCCACCAGTGTGGTTGCTGGGAATTGAACTCAGGATCTCTGGAAAAAGTCAGTGTTCTCAATCATCTCTCCGGGCATATTAAATATATTTTTATAAACTTATCCACTACCGGAAGTGAGAATTCCATGACAGGGTTAGAAGCAGAAAAATAATTAGTGTATGTCTACTTTCATGCGCCATGTTCATTGCCTGCGTTCACTTCTTCCTCATCCCACAATACTTTGCTTTTGTCTTTTAACTTTCTTTTTATTTAATATTTGTGTCTTTCACATCATGTATCTCAAGCCCATTCATATCTGTCCTTTGCCTTTGCAAACCCACCAAAAAAATAAAATTTAAGAGAAAAGAAACAAAAAAGGAAAGATCTCATCATGGAAGCTGTGGTGTGGCACAATGAGTCGTGCAGTAAATGTGTCCATATATCATTATGTGCAGGTGTTCATTCTAAAGAGTCATTGTATGATCGGAGGCCTCTAATTTCAACTACACTCTGAATGCTGGACCGTGACTGAGATTCTTCTTGGCTATCCTCTTGTTAACCCTGTGTCACAGAGGTCCTGAAGCTTTGGGTCTGCAGGACCTGCCCCTTCACGTGCTCTCATAGATCATAGACGGGGTGAATGTTGGGGTGGGCCAACCTATAGCCCGGGTTCCGGGACTGGGTACTTGCAGGGTTGGTCAGCCAGTCAGCTCTCACTTGTCCTCACCACCAAGGTGAGCATTGCCCTGGGAGTTCACCCCTTGCAGTCATGAGCAAGGGGCAGGAACAGCGCTCCTGGCCTTATGACCTCAGGGCCAGCTCTCCCATCTGCCTCAGGCTTTGAAGAGGGTCCTCCCCAAACCACACCACCATATGGCTAATGAGAAGTGGGGCCAGATCCCCCACATTCACGTTCTCAGGTGGTTCACCCACAATATTCTGCCTTTTATGCTCTCCTTTCTTTCTATATTGCACCCACTCATACCGCACTCTACATCTGTACATATACTGCGGGCTTGATTCTTTGTATAAGTGAGAACATGTTTTGTTTTTTTTTCTCTATGAGATTCCGTGATCCAAACTGCTTTTGAATGTTGCCGCTTTTCAAAGTACCTGAAAACTGATGCTTGTGCTGAATCTTTTTGCAAATCAAGTTAATTCTAAACTGCTTTCTGATGAAGGCTCATGTTGTATCTTTGTTTAGTGAAGATTTCGGGACAGGAATTGCAGAATACAGCATGCGTTCATTTGTTCATTCCTTCACAAATATATTAGTGGGACAAGATGGGAAGAAAGAGCGAGCAATTCATCAGAGAGGAAGAGGAGGAGGATGAGCTGGAGGAGGAGGAAGAGTAGAAGGAGGGGGAGAGGGATCAAGAGGACACGGAGGAAGAGGGTCTAGAAGTAGGCCTCTCCAGGTTTGGCCTTTGGGGGGCCTGTGCTCCTGGATCCCCAATTCCTAGCTCTCTCTTTAATTCTGGACCTTCCTCAAGGAATCAACAAGCCACCTGTAAAGTGGGAAGTTCCCAAGAAAGGAAGGACACTGGCTACAATAAGGGAAATACGTCAGGGTCAGAGGCTGTGGGAGTAGGGTCTGAATCAGTTGGGGTACCTTTAACCAGCCCCCCAAAAGACCTTACTGCTCAGGAGGTCTCTGATCCTTCTGAGTCTGTAGGTACAGTTCACCTCTCACTGCAGGGAACACACTAAGATTTTTTTTCCACTGTACACCCTCAAGTTTGGCAAGCGGCCACTTGGATCCCTTCTACAAGTTGCCTGAAAGCACTATACAAGGATTACCAGAAAAGGAAAAGGACCCAGAGCTTTTTATGAGACGGGCTCAGTGTTTTGTATAATTTACATTGAACAATGACCTTGCTACCCACAAAGTATGCCCAGGGAACTGTGCGTGGAGACAGAACCAGTTACCGCTGGGTTCATAGAGCCTGTGCGTGCAGACTTGAGCTGAAGAGATCCAGGGCAGAGCTCTTGCATAAAAGCTGTATACAGTGTTAACTGCTGTCTTCATTTTTCAGGGTCTTAAGGGAGGGGTGTGGTTCAGTAGTAGAGCAGTTGCCTAATATGTGAAAGGCCCTGGATTTGATCCCAACACCATAAAAATACCTTTCCATTTTCCATTTTGCATATATAACACATAACCAGTGCTAACACAAGCACCTAGGTTCTTGAATGTTTTCACTTAACACACAAACATTTTGTAGAGGACACAGCATGCCTTTGTTGACTCATAGTGTGCTTAGAACACACCTAAGGGGAACAGCCATTGAGCTTCTAGCCAGTACAACTCCATAGTAACCTGTGCAACCACTTCACATTCCTACTAGTATTGTGTATATTTAACTAACATATTGCCTCACAGTTCTACTGTGGGGTTCAAAGGATTTGGGGTGCTTTAGTAATGAATTGTCCAAATGAAGCTATCTATCTGCTCTTCTGTATGTCTCCTAGAATAACTGAAATGTTGTAGATGTTCAAGTCCCAAAAGAGCCATCCCGGCTCCCTCTCTGCCCATTGTAACCACTCCAGGATCCTTAGGAGATCATGTTAGTGCAGTCTGCTTCTTCAAAGCAAGAACCAGTGCTGCCTTTGGCATGCCATGTGAGCAACCTGTCGTCTGTGAAGGGCTGGGCTTCGGCTCTCTTGTCGGATTCTTTTGGACAAACAATGTCTTGTGTTTGTTTTATATTTTCATAGTACACTGCCTGCCTGATATCCATCTCTTCTACACACGAGAGCGGTTTCTGGCTACACGGATCCTGCAGATGTCAAAAGTGTAAACATCATGCTTATTATCACTAGAACTCTGGAAACAGATCACTGGACACTTATCCTTTCGATCTCAGAAAGTGATGAGTTCTGTTTCAGTGCTTAAAAAAACTCCACATAAATCCCAGTAGCCACTTTTCAAACACCAGACTTTAAAATCTTTAAACTTAGAACTATTGACGGAAAGTTTTATTTTCTTTTTATAAAATATTTTTGTAATTTTTTTTTATCTGTACATGTCTGTATATGTGCGTGTACCTGAGGTTAGAGACATCCTGTGGAGCTGGTGTCACAAGCAGTTATAAACTGCCTGATGTGTGTGCTGGGAATTAAACTTGGGTCCTCTGCAAGAATAGTACAAGTTCCTAACCACTGAGCCATCTCTCCAGCCCCACGTTTTATTTTATATATTTTTTAATTATTTTATTCTCTATATGCATGTGTTTTGCCTACCTGTGTGTCTGTGTACCATATGCATGGTGCCCATAAAGGCCAGCAGAGGGCATTATATCCCCTGAAACTGTACAGATGGCTGTAAAACACCGTGTGATTTTGTGGAAATTTCATAATAAAAAGCTATCAGAGGCTGAACAGCTGTCTCAGTGCTTAAGAGTACATGCTTCTCTTGCAGAGGACTGACTGACTAGGGCAAGTCATGAATACCTGTACCCCAGCTCCAGGGAATCTGATGCCTTTTCTGGCCTCTGTACATACACACTCTAATTGTGTGTACAACTCTCCTCCATCTCCCTTACGTACAAATAATCTCTTAAAGCTATAAGATGCAAAAAGTTGAAAATTTGTAATAGGTTACTATTTTACTCCCCGAGGCTTACCCGGCTACCTTTCTTCTACAGCCTAGGCCCATCTGCCTAGGAATGGTACTGTCAGCCCATCTGCCTAGGGATGGCACTGCCTACAGTGGGCGATACCCCCCTCCATCAATTTGCAATTATAAAAATGTCCACAGACATGTCTACTGTCCAATCAGATGGAACCAGTTCTGCAGCTGAAGTTTCCTTCTCTGAGGTACATTAAATTGAAAACTAGTATATCCATCCACAGTAAAGCAACAAGTTTGTCTTTAATAACAACAGCTACATCGTGCTACAAATAACCATAATAATAATTTGCATAAGGATTATAAAATTTGCTGAAGCTAGAAATTCCCTTTTTCTTTAAGACATTCTAACAATTCAAGTCAAGCATTTAAAATTATGAATAAAACTTTTCTTCACACTTCTAAAGACTTTTTAAAAGTTCTATTTTCTCTAAGAAACAGGTCCTCATTCTGTGTCGCTGAAACAATAATCGTAATAAAATATAGTCAGCCCTCTAGATCCTAGGGTTTCCACAAAAGCAAAATCACCACACTCAGCACATAGAGAATGGTTTCTGTCATCTCTGGTCTTTTTAAAAGAGTTAGATTTTATGTGTGTGAGTGTTTTGCCCCCCTCCCTCCCTCTCCCTCTCCCTCTCCCTCTCCCTCTCCCTCTCCCTCTCCCTCTCCCTCTCCCTCCTCTCCCTCTCCCTCTCCCTCTCCCTCTCCCTCTCCCCCTCTCCCCCTCTCCCTCCCTCCCTCTCCCTCTCCCTCCCTCCCTCTCTCTCTCTCTCTCTCTCTCTCTCTCTCTCTCTCTCTCTCTCTCTCTCTCTCTCTCTCTCTGTGTGCACAATGACCTCAGAAGCCAGAAGGGGGTCTTGGATACCCTGAGACTGGAATTACAACCAGCTGTGAGATGCCATGTGGCTATTGTGACTGAACCTGGACCCTTAGCAGGAGCAGCCATATCTCAGTTAAGAAACATCTCTCCAGTCCCAGTCATTGGTCTGTAAAAAAATGCCATGTCTCAACTACTGACAAAACACTTATGTGGCGGACTTGGTACTATTATAATCTGCAAATGACTTCAAGTATGTAGAAAGATGTGTGGGTTATATGTCAATGTTACTCACTGTGTGATGAATTTGACCAGCTGTGGACTTTGGGACAAAGGGTCAAAAACACCATGCTTTGTCCAAAGAAATGGAGAGTTTATTCTGAGACTAATATGATTGCTTATGGTCCTGAAGCATAAGATCCAGGTTTCCTTGGTGGATAGGTTATATCATCAGTCAGGTTGCCTAAACTTTTATTAGTCATGGAAAGAGGAAATCGTAAGTCAGTGTATTTACCAAATACACCCATCAGGAAGTAAATTGGGTAAAGGAGTAAGAGCCTAGAAAGGAAACTTCTTCTGACTTATTCTTAGGTTTGGGGGAGGTGGAAGCTACTAAGTCAATATATTCAAGGTCTGTCAATTAATCAAAAAGATATTAAGTCAGAGATGAAAGTTAGTGTTAATTGGAAATTAAAGAGGCTAAAGATATCCTAAAATAATTTTAGCTTTCCATCTGCAACATCCCAGCTCTCTGCAATCATGAGGACCTAATCAGTCAATCTGTGTGCAGGATTTTAGCACAGGCATGGCTTATCCAGAAAACTTCACTGCAGAATGTCCATCAGGTATCTTGCTGTGACCCACAGATACCAAGCAGTGACTGAACAACCATACCTTTGTTTTCTTAAATGTTTGCCAAATACTTGTGTTGTGCCAAATACTTGTATTGTGCCAACATTACAGAGACTAAGGGTTTGCTTTGCCTCACCTTACATGTTTCCTTGGTCTCAAGTGAGTGTTGGGCAGGCTCCAAGGTGCTCAATCCTTTAAACCAGTCCTTCTAGAAAACTTGAATACCGAGTTAGAGACAAGGCAATACTACATATGATAAGAACAGGCTTATCATTGGGGGCTTTATGAAGGTTGTGAAACTTGGCCATGACCTTTAGGAAGAGCCTCCCCACCCCTTCCACTATACAGGAAAAAACTTCAATGGAGTCACTCAAACTGGCAGCTGGTAAATTAGTGGGCATTTTCATGTAACAACCTCTCTTTTGTGAAGACAATTGCACTATTGGGGCTAGCATTGCCTTAGCAGGTCAGGAGTCCCTTGAAAACAAATGAAATGGTTGGTAGCTTTTTATGAGAATGCCTTTTAAGAAATGAAATCACAGGCTGAAGTGGGGAGATGTCCCGTTCCCCCCCCCCTCATGGGGCTGAAAAAGATCTCAACTTCCCTCCCTGTGGGTGTTTCACAAACATTTGTTTTCACTGTCCCTGGAAATGTGCTACAATTGTGTCAGAGTGCCAACAAGGAGCTTATTCTGCGTTTCCTTTGATTTTGTAAGAATTATGCTCATTCTGATGGGTGATTTTCAGGATTGTTCACTGCCATGAAAAATTCAAAAATGAGTAGGTAAACAGGAAAAGCCACAGAGTCCCCACATCCCCAGTGTTTTCAGATGGCCCTGGAGACCAGCACTGACGTAGAAGGAAATGCCAAAGTTGGCTCTGTATCTGTGTGCGGGGACTCTGTCTTAGCAGGGAAGGGGGGTATCTAGACTCTCCAACATGGTTCCAAAAATGCGATACCACTTTCCAGACTCTCTGTGTCCCTGACAGATGTAATGTGTGTTCTTGCTGAATTTGAATTCACACCACATTTACAAGAAGATATTTTCAGTGTTGGTAGATTTACCTGGTTATGTGCCCTGGATCTGTTTCAACAGTCCGCCATTAGCAGGGAGCCCTTGATTAATTCTCTGGGGACAGATAATTGTTACCTTGATCAAAACATTTTCTCCCTTGGCTTTTCTAGAAAAGAAATTTGAAAGCTCTTATGTTATAATTATGGGAGACCTAGGAATCAGCCGTGAATGAAAACCATCATTTTTTTTCCTTTTTTAAAGAGGAAAGGACAGCTAAAACACCACAAAGTTTCCAGGACTCCAGCTTGAGAGGCCGAGAGTAAGCAAAGCAGGGACGCCATAGCAGCTAACCTTTGCCATCCTCTGGTTTCCCTCCCGCATTTTTAAAAATTATAAGTTATTTTTATTTCACAGGTATGGGTGTTTTGCATCCATGGATATCTGAGCACCACTGTGTACCTGGTGATTGCAGAGACCAGAGAGGGTATCAGATCCCCTGGATATGTTGGTTTTGGGAATTGAACCTGGATCCTCTGGCAACATCCCACAGGCAGCTGCTAGGAGACTGAGACTAGGAGGCCCAGTGTGGCTGTTTCTGTGCATTCAGAATCTTTCAAAAAACTTTCTTAGGCTTTGTGTGGATAAATGTGCCCCAGGCTGAAATGCCGTTTGTAGCCAGAAGTTTTTGGCCTGTCCAGTCTGAGGTCCAGACCTGCAGTGCACCAGCTGCTTAGCTCCAGATAATTACACAAAGTCTTATACTAATTACAAACTATTTGGCTTATGGCTTAGGCCCATTATCAGCTAGCTCTCACAACTTAACCCATTTTTATTAATCTGTGTATTGCCATGTGGTTCATGGCTTATCTGTGTTTCTTTACATTTTGTTTTCTTGGGCAGCAGCTCACAGCATCTCTGTGTGACTCTGCCCTCCTTCCCCTTTATCTATGCTTAGATTTCCTGCATGCCCAGAAGCTGGCTTGTCATAGGCTAAAACAGCCTCTCTATTAACCAATGGTATTCACAACATACAGAAAAACATCCCACATCACAAAGCTAGCTTCAGGTGGTTCCAAGATGCCTGTACTTGCTGTCAGCAGTCTGTCCATCCATCCTCCACATTCCTAAAAGCATATCTCATCAGGCTCCTGCCTTAAAACTGAGCATACCTGTTACCAACAGGACAAGGTTCCAGTCACGAGGGCCTGCACAGACTGGCCATGCCACCTATTTGCTTTGTTCACTTTGTGTCTTTTCCCCAGGAGTATTACCACGCCATGTCAAATGACATCACCCCTAAGCATGCAAGGCACAGACTCATCCACACTGATGTTTCTGCCCATCACCTTCCCCTCCATGCCTTGGGGCTTCTCCTCACTGACTCACGTTAGTGCCTACATATCTGGCTTTTATAGCATATGGCAAAGGGCATCTTGCTTTTCCTATGGGAAAAAAGCCATAGTATTAATACTATATTTGTCTGAACACTAAAAGCCTGATTAAAGAGGCTTTAGGTTTATGGATCTTTTCAACCCCATTATTCACTTTGCACCTACCTCTCAACTCTGGAGCCTGAAAGGCTCTTCCAGGATCATTCCTCAGGTCATAAACTGAGGAGCCACTCTCTTCAGTCTAGGAGATTTTATTACTTTATTATTTTTCTTGTTATACCTCTGTAGGTTATGCTAATTAATAAAGAAAATAGTTATGCATCAAATACTTTTAAGTGATCAAAGTATTTGCTTTAGAGGCAGGGTGAGTTTGAGAATATGTTATATGCTATGAGATGCAAAACCTATAATCCCTACGTTTTTATCATATTGGCACATGGTCTTCTGTAGGTTATCAAGTTATGAGACAGAATGGTTTTCCAACTCCCACTTGAGAGACTTTTCTCCCTACCAACCCTCTAATGAGGAATACGTGAAGTAAATGTGAACTGGTTGCGTGAGTGTAATAAGGGGAAAAAAAATGTCTGTAAGTAGAACATACATAAGAAGCTTTGATCCCAGAGAGGGCAAAAGAATATGATAGATTAGTAAATCAGGTGATCTGACATCACATGGTCCAACTGGATTGTTCTTGTATTATAGAGCAGAAATTCAAGACCCAGAGAAGTGACTCCCTCAGGGTCGGCTTAGTGGTGACCCAGGAGAGCCGTGCTCAGAGCTTGGAGGAAGAAGGTTCTTCCCATAGCTCCACTGACTAGTAGGCCACTAGCTGAGTCTATAGCCACCCTGAACAGCATTCACTAGATTACTTTGGGCCTGGAACAGAACAGAGTGGCCTGGGCTGTTTATTCTGGACCTCTCCTGGCTGCCAGCAGACACGTTTCAAGTGTCATCTCTTAACCCGTCTGTGGTCACATTATTTATTTTTCCAATGTCAGCCAGACACTCTTATCCCTCAGACCTCACACAGATTATGTTTAACACTTTATTAATCACAGTCTTCCTTCAGCTGCTGAGATTCCCAATTAAATCAGCCTCGTGTCAGGGTCTTTATTGATCTGAAATTTTATAAATTTATTATTAGTTAGCAGGCATAGAAGCGTTCATGTCTGACTTCTGCATGGTGACTTCCGAAGTGGGTACAGTAGCTTTAAGCACTGTCTTGTCTCTGTCCCTGCCCCCCCCCCCCGACTTTTTGAGTGAGAATTGCATTTCCACAACTTAATACAAATGCACGCATAATATATTCTTGTTTTCCTAGCAATGATTTTTTTTTTCTTTTCCTTCACACAATCGTTTCTCATGCTTCTTTAAAGAGACTCTTCTAAAAATCTGAATACCTAAGTAGTTTTATTGCTTCATCGGTTTTAACATTTTCAAAGAAATTGGTACACAGTGAAGAGCAATTTACATTTTACTGTATTAGCCCGGCATGTTTGAGTCCTGCTTCTTCTATATACTATGTTGCAAGTATTTAACTCCTCCAAGGCTCAACCTGATTTTGGTCAACAATAGCTAAAAATAATTACCTTGGAAAACTGTTAGATCTTGTAAAGCACCGGAGGACAGCTTAAACAAAGGGGCTAGAGATTTTGATGTGGGTGCTCAAATGCAGCTGGTGTGTCACACTACATTGTCGCTATGGCAGGAACCAAGTAATAACTGGTGTGTTTCTCCCACTCAAGACGGACTTAGAGCCAATGCTATTCCTTTACACCCGATAGTTGTAAGTCTCAGTTTATGATCCCAATTCTTCTTTCTTTCTTTCTTCTCTTCCTTTCTTTCTTTCTTTCTTTCTTTCTTTCTTCTTCTTCTTCTTTCCTTTCTTTCTTTCCTTTCTTTCTTCTTCTTCTCTCTCTCTCTTTCTTTCTTTCTTTCTTTTCTTACTTTCTTCCTTTCTCTCTCTCTCTCTCTCTCTCTCTCTCTTCTCTCTCTCTCTCTCTCTCCTCCTCTCTCTCTCTCTCCTCCCTTTCTTCCTTTCTTATTTAAGACAGAATCTTTCATAGCCCTTCCTGGTTTAGAACTTGCGATGTAAATCAGGCTGGCCCTAAACTCACATAGATCTATCTGCTTCTGCCTCCTCACTGCTAGATTAAGGCCTGTGCCAGCATGCCTGGCAAAAAGATTGTTACCTTTATATTTTTAATATATGTGTATGTGTTTGTGCCTCCCTCTGTGTGTGTGCCCTCCTATGGTTGGGAGTCACACTGAAATTACAGGCTGCTGTGAGCTGCTCAGTGTGTGTACTAGGAACAGATCCTGGCCCTCCACCAGTTAGTACTCTTAACCTCTGATCCATCACTTCTAACTTTGTTCCTTTGTTCATTTATTTTATTGGTTATAGGGTCTCTCTATGTAGCCCCTGCTGTTCTGGAACCTTATGTGTAGACTAGGCTGGCCTCAAAAACTATAAAAATATACCTGTCTCTGCCTTCTGGATGCTGGGATTATATGTCATCATACCCAGCAAAGGGAAGTTGTAAACAAAGGCTTTGACATGGGTGCTGAGAACTGAACTCTTAAAGTTTTGGCAGTAGGCTTTAGCCTTTAAAATATGCTAGCTCTTGAAAGAAAGAAAGAAAGAAAGAAAAGAAAGAAAGAAAGAAAGAAAGAAAGAAAGAAAGAAAGAAAGAAAGAAAGAAAGAAAAAGAAAGAAGGAAGGAAGGAAGGAAGGAAGGAAAGAAAGAAAGAAAGAAAGAAAGAAAGAAAGAAAGAAAGAAAGAAAGAAAGAAAGAAAGAAAGAAAGAAGAAAGAAAGAAAGAAAGAAAGAAAGAGAGAGAGAAAAGAAAAGATGAGGGTTGCTGGGAGAGATGGCTCAGAGGTTAAGCACACTGGTTTTCTACCAGGGGTCCTGAGTTCAATTCCCAACACCCCACATGGTGGGCTCACACCATCTATAATGAGATCTGGTGCCCTCTTCTGGTGGGCAGGAAGAACACTATACATAGAAAATAAATTAATCAAAAAATAAATAAATAAAATGTGCTATCTCTCCAGACCTCCTTTGATTTTTTTTTTTTTTTTGATTAAAACATATTATGTCAGTGCAGTCTGAAACTGAAAGATACACAGCTTTGGAAATAAGCTAATTTTACCCACATCAAAAACTTGGTTGATTTCCATCTGTGATAGGCTTTTGATATTTGCCTTTCTGCAACCTTTGCCTTGTAAAATAGGTGTAATGTTGACTAAAGGCTTTTAAATTGGTCTTCCCAAATAATGGCTGTTAATTGAGTTACATTATCTCTTCAAAACTCTCTGTGCTTTTAATCATTCAGCGTAATTGTTCATATGGCCTAAAGGATACCCACAGGTGTGAGCACATGTTAATAGGCATACCTGTCTCACTCCAGTAATGTAAAGAAATACATCAAACAGGAGTCTTGGGAAAGCTAGCGAAGGAAAGGAAAGAGAGTAGAGTGAGTGTGGAGAAGCCAGGGGTCTTGGCTTAGGGAGGATGCCATTGCCTTCACTATCAGAATGCAGCCCTGCGAAAGTCCTTGCTAACATATTCCACTGATAGGACTTGCTTTTGAACAGGCCTGCAACTCTCAGGCTAGCCCCCTCCATGAGTCCACATTGCTCTCAGCGTTCCCCGTTTTGCAATCTGAGTTCTGATCCTGTCCTTTCAAAGATACAAACTTTTATTTCCACCTTGCAAATGGATTTTTCGTCTCTGCACCTCCAGCTCACAAAAAGAGAGAGAGTGACTTATTATTAATTATAAAAGTTAGACCTTAGCTTAGGCTTGTTCCTAACTAGTTCAACCCACATTTTTTAATCTATGTTCTTTTATGAGGCTTGGTTACCATTACTCCGGACCGCCCATCCTAGGTCTTCTCCCTCTGGCTGGTGACTTCTTTCTTCCCAGAGTTCTCTGTTTCCAGAGGTCCCTCCTAATCTTTTCCTGTCTAGCTAATGGCCATTCAGCTCTTTATTAAGCCATTCACAACGACACATCTTCACACAGTGTAAAGAACTATTTCACAACACCATCTCTACATTTTCCCACTCTCAGCCACACCCACACCCTCCCCTCCCTTTCCCTGAGACAAGCCTGCCTGTTTTCTGCTGTTAAGTCGAGCTCAGTCTGCAAGGCGTCTTGCGGGGTTACTGCTGAGCCACAGGCCACCCTCTCAGAACCTTTGCACTATAGGATCTGCCAACTGGTTCAGCGCTGTGTTCCTATACCCTGACTGTGAGTCTTATGCGCATTACTCACCTGAGACACTTCAAAATGTCTGGTGCACTAGCTGATTTTGATTGAGGACAATGTCAGGAGTGAACACTGTAGTACAGATCTGTGGTCAGCTTTGGAAGATGTTGCTGTAATAAAACGTGTTCAGTAAATTCTAAATTCCACTCATTCCTTTGAATTTGCAATTAGTGAACTATCATATCAACAAGTTTCCCATCCTTTCCCTTTTGTGTAAATTAAAAAATACTATGGGATACAAAAGTTAATTAATTTATTAGTTAAATATTGAGTTGGCAGGATGATTCAGCCAGTCAAAGTACTTGTCATGTCAGCCTAATATATGGATCCAGTAGCAGAAGGAGAGAACTATGTCTTCAAAGATGTCCTCAGGTCTCTAAACGCATGCCATGGTATATACAACCCCACACACCACAACACAGACACACCAAATAATAATACACAACATATACACACACAGAGATACACATACCACAAAACACACAGCATACACACACACAACACAACACATACACATCACATATACAAATACCCACACAGAGATACACATACCACAAAATGCACAATACACACACACAACAAACACAACACATCATACTACACAGCATACACACATGTATACCATACCATACACTTATACAACACAACACATTCCCAAATATATATACATACACACATACCACCATACATATACAACATACACACACACCATATACACATGTAACACAGCACACACATACCCTCCCACAGACCACACATACATACACACATAAAGTCCATTCATGAAGTCTTAATTCATGCACATGCATAGTGAAAATTTTTTATGATTGTGTTTCTGAAGTTTCATTTAAAATGCATGTTGGCTTTCAGACAGGTCAGGTCCATTTGGAGGTAAAACTACGTTGGCAATAGACTGGTAACATTATCTTTCTGATGAAAGGCTCACTGCTCCCTATGCTAACTCAAACCTTTGGAAGATTTTATTGTTACCAGCTTCTTAAGTATGTACTGATTTGTCTTGATTCTTTCTGAGGAAACTACTGTTGTTGAGAAAAAGAAATGCCAGAGTGTGCCTTTAAAATAAGGTAGACCTTTAAACTTTCTTCTAAATGTACATTTGAACTTCGGTTTTTCAAAAAGAATTTTGAAAGCTCTTTTCAAAACAGATAGGGGCTCTATCTAGTGGGATGTAAAATTATGTATGGGATGTAAAATTATGTATTTAAAGCATATGTAGAAAGCAAAGTAGGACCTAGTCAAAATAATTTAGAATTGTATTTATACTTCCAAATGAGAAGGGCCTACAAGTCATTCTCTGGCACAGACATGCTCTCTGGGGAGCATGCCGCCCACTGCCTGGCACTGAGCGCCCTTGCACTTCCAGCACAAAGACGCACACATTTATTCAGTTACTTGGGCAATAAATGATCTTTCCATTGTTACTAATTCATTCAACAGATACTTATTGTGCACCCCTTGCCAGATATGGATAGAGTTAAATGCCAAGAAAGTAAACATGAATAAAGGCAGCTTAGTTCTGCCCCTACAGGCTGGGACAGAGGGCAGGGAGAATGGTCCCCAGAGAAGCATCTTCCTATGGGAAGACTGGATGACACAGCCAGAGGCTGGGAGCAGCACATAGGAGGTATCCTAGATGATGTCACTGAGCAGAAAGTGACCAACATGTGGAGGAAAGACAGAGGGGGACATTTCAGTGCCTTGTAGTCCATAATGAAGAGTCTGGGGATATTTCTAAGGTCAGTGAGGAACATTGGACACTTTCCAGAAAGAAGGTAAGTGTGGTGTTACTGGCTCTGGGGCTCTCTATTTCAGTCAAGAGCATCTTTAAATGGCTCTTGGGTGAATTCAAGCATCTGTTGATGCTAGCTGCATCTAGTAAGAAGCCAGGGGATGGAAGTTATGGTTTGACTGGACTGTCCCAACAGGCTTGTGAATTTGAACACTTAGTCCCCATCTGTTGGCATTGTTTTTGAAAGGTGTAGATCTTTAGGGTGTGGAGGCTCACTGAAGGAACTGTGTCTCTAGGGGTGGGCCTTGAGGTTTGATAGACTGGCCCCACTTCCTGCCCATGCTCTGATAACGACTGTGGAGGCAATATGTCTAGCCACTGCATTTTCCTGTCACCCGCCTTTTCTGACATGATGTATCCCTCAAAATGCAAGACAAATTAAATCTATTTTTTTCTGTAAAGTTGCTTTGTGCATATATTATCACAGCAAAGTTAGAAGTAAAGGATACAAGAGTTGAATTAACCCTCTCCACCCCGATGGAAAAAATGACCATGACATGCCTGTGGGGAATGGGTTGTGAGTACTCAGTAAAAGCCACAGAACCTTTGCTGGTTAGTTTTTGTCAGATTTACAGGAACCTGACATATCTTGAAAGAGGGAATCTCAGTTGAGGAAATGCCTCCATCACCCTGACCCATGGCTTTCATCTGTGGGACCTTCCCATGATTGCTGATAGATGTGGGAGGGTCTGGCGGTCCCACCTCTGGACAGGTAGGAAAGGTAGCAAGCTGGGGGAGCAAGCCAGGTGGTAATCTTCCTCTGTCTATGATTCCTGCCTCTTCTCCCACATGAGTTCTTGCCCTGACTTTCCTCAAAGTTCAACTACAGTCAGGACCTGTAAGCTAAATAAACCCTTTCTGAACATGTCACTTTTAGTCATGGTGCTTATTTAATAACGTACTTAAGAGTAATGCAAAGCAAAGAATTGAAACATCTGGAGAGATTTATAGTTTAGAGTCAATTCTCTTGTATTTTTTCTAACACTAAACTAAATTGATGCTTTGCCTGAAGACAGCCTACAGACTTCTTCCCATTCACTTTTAAGCAAACACGTCGGTACGTCAGTCGGTTAGCTCTACAGGGCTTCCTCATTCAGAGCCCTGTGCATGCATGAGTCAATAAGATTTGGCTCCAGATAGCAATTACTGCTGGCATCTCCTTCTTTCATCTCTCGAGACACGGATGAAATCGTAAACACCAACCCAGACACCAAATAAATAAATAAATAATAAAAAGTTTCCTTTGCCGCCCTTGGGAACAGAACTTGAGTTATTTACCTTAGTCTTTGTTACAGGTGTGTGAGCTGTGTGGCCTTGCCGAGCCTCTTCCTTCACCTCCGCAGTAGCAGAAGTGAAGTGGGCGTGTCTAGGGCCTCGAAAGCCTGACTCATGTTTAATGAACTAGAATAAGTCTCCTTGCATGAGAGTGCCTTCATCTTTGCCCTTGAGTTTAAAAGGCACCACAAAGAATGAAGAGAAATTCTGGCTTCCTTTGGGAATTTCACACATTCTCACTGCGGCACCTCCTGAAAACCTCCCTTTCGGAGAGGAGAGGTTTGAGAATGCTTTAGATGTGCCTTATCTGTCCTGTGTAGAGAGGCGAACCATGTCCTCTGAACATGTCTGAGAAGGATGAAGTGCTGAGGAATATCTTCAGCATCGTCTGGGAGGAGGCATTAGCATCCTGGTTGGTAACAGCTACTCTGATGTCCTACATTGTGTCTTTGAACAGTGTAGCTGTCTTTCAAGGTGCAATGCTCACGTAAGCGCCAGATTCCAAATGCGCCTCTTCTACTTAGCTCTGGATCATAACCCCAAGAAGTCTGACATATTTACAAATGTCTTCAGTTAGTATTATTTTTTTAAAAACCAAGTGCTTAAGGGAAAAGGAAGGAAAGGAGAGAGAAAAGGAGGGGGGAGGGAGGGAAGGAAGGAAAAAGAAATAAGAACGAGAAGAAGGAAGGAAGAAAGGAGGGAGGAAGGAAAGAAGGAGGAAGGAAGGAAGGAAGGAGGAAGGAAGGAAGAAGGGAGGGAGGGAGGGAGGGAAAGAAGGAAGGAAGGAAGGAAGGAAGGAGGAAGGAAGGAAGGAAGGAAGGAAGGAAGGAGGAAGGAAGGAAGGAAGGAAGGAAGGAAGGAGGAAGGAAGGAAGGAAGGAAGGAGGAAGGAAGGAAGAAGGGAGGGAGGGAGGGAGGGAAAGAAGGAAGGAAGGAAGGAAGGAAGGAGGAAGGAAGGAAGGAAGGAAGGAAGGAAGGAGGAAGGAAGGAAGGAAGGAAGGAAGGAAGGAGGAAGGAAGGAAGGAAGGAAGGAGGAAGGAAGGAAGGAAGGAGGAAGGAAGGAAGGAAGGAAGGAAGGAGGAAGGAAGGAAGGAAGGAAGGAGGAAGGAAGGAAGGAAGGAGGAAGGAAGGAAGGAAGGAAGGAAGGAGGGAAGGAAGGAGAAAATAAAGCTAACCAAGTTCAGTATCTTAAGCCAGTGTTCTACTGCTGTGAAGAGACACCATGGCCACAGCAACTCTTATAAATGAAAGCGTTTAATTGGGGCTTGCTTATAGTTCAGAGCTTTAGTCCACTATCATCATGACAGGAAGCAAGGCAGTGCGCAGGCAGACAGCAGGAAGAGAGAGACACTGACCCTGGCTTGAACTTTTGAAACTTTAAAGCTAGCCCAACAAGGCCACACGTTCTGATCCTTCTCAAGTAGTGCCACCCCCTGATGATCAAGCATTCAAATATATGAGCCTATGGGGAACATTTTTATTCAAAGCACCACATGAGACAAAAGTCTTCCTTATAAAAACTATTGCTAACGCAGACAGAGCAGCTGTCTTGGATTTTGCATAGGTTCTTTGCCTTCTGGTGAACTTCACTCATTCATGCCCTTCTTTTGCTCCTGTATCTTTTAAAATGTCCCAAGCACAAGGCTAGAGAGATGCTTAGTGGCTGCTTTTCCAGAGGCCCTGAGTTCACTTCTAGGAAACCCAGTGCCCTCTTCTGGCCTGCCCATGCACCAGGCACACAAGAGGTTCAGAGACAGCAGTACCTACAGATGAAACACGCACACATACAAGGTTTTTATAAGTTCAGGACCATCTTAATATTTTCCGTGTAATATCCAAAGCTTCCTGTGGCTTCTGTAACTTTGCGCAATATTTCAACCCAGTAGTAACATTTATAAATTCATTCAAATTTTAAAATTTATAAGAAAAAATGAGAAATTTAAGTATATCCAACGTCATTTTAGTTTTCATTAATCTGTACTGAAAAGACACAAAGATGTCAAAACCTACTCTATTTTGATTTGTTAAACAAGCAACTTGTTAGGCAAACTGTGGGGTGATTTTTTTTTTTTTTAATTTCTGTTGTTTGTTTTTATGCTGTAGAAAATATTGTGTTGAAATCACCTCAAATTTTAACTATAATCATGACATCTAACCTAAGTCTGCTGACCACAGAAGGCTTCATTTTAGAGAATTTGTTAGTTACCTTTCTTACTAGCCTCTGTTTAAAATGGGAGAGTTCATAATTAGAGCCCTGTCTCTATACTTAAAGCCCCTCTTACTTCTGACTGAAGGCACCCATGGGCCATGTAATTGGCAGTATGCCAGTTCTGTCTGCATCTTATTTGCAACATAATCTCTCTCTCTCTCTCTCTCTCTCTCTCTCTCTCTCTCTCTCTCTCTCTCTCTCTCTCTCTCTCTCCTCATTTCTGTTTTCATCTGTGAACAGCATTTTAAACTACAAGGTGAAAATTTTGCTCTCTGGTTAACGGGATGTTTATGAATGCATATGCAAACACAGTTCTACCCCCCCCCCCCAGCATGCTGCACTCTTGGGGTTTTATGGCTGCCCTCGCTTGCTTTTATTTAGTCCCATTTCTAAAGTGCCTCAGTGAGGACTGAGTAGATAAGAGGTAACGCCACTGCATTAAACAGTTTTTGCTTATAAACCTTGTGGGGATATGTTACATATTTAATAAAAACCAATCTGAAATATCAGAGAAGAGATCTGCCCACAGTCAATGCAGGAGGATGAGAGAGTGGTGATTTACACCTTTAATCCCAGCACAGGGAATATCCGGGAGTGGTGACCTATGCCCTTAATCCCAGAAGATCTGAGTTTGAGGCCAGTTTGGTTTACAGAGGGAGTCCAGGCCTTTAATCCCATAACTCCAGAGACAGAGATCTTTCTGTGTTTCTGTGAGTTCAAGGCTAACTACCAAATAGTAGTAGCCCACACTTTTAATCTTAACCTGGATGTGAAACAACTGGGCAAAGAATGTATTTAAGGCAGGCATAGGAAGACAGAGCACACAGTAGAAGCCAGAAGGAGCAAGGCTGAGGAAGCTGGAGGACAGCTGGGTGAGATCTGACTGTGGTTTTTCTTCTCTGATATCTTGGCCTTTCCCTGAGATCTGGCTTTGAGTTTCCTTTAACATAACCAGAATTCCTGAAACACAACCTAGCTCATGCTGTCCTAGAAATGTCCAGAGGCAGAGAGATCACTTGCTACAGGCACATGACCAAGCCTCCAAGATAATCTTGAAAGCCTTTTGAAGACAAGCTGCTGTACACGTATTCAGTGTTTGATCGTTTTCTGGCCCCTCTCCTCTCACCTTTGCCCCCTCCTCAGATGTGAAAAATGTAAGGAATGTATTAGTTTGTCATCCAGGTTTGCTTGCCTAGGCTTATAAGATAACAGCTCCATCTGCACAGCACAGCAAGTCCAAGTTGAAAGGATACCATGGAGGTAAACTATGCCAGAGGCAGATTTATCACCTCCGAACCGAAATAGGCAAACATTTCCAAGATAGATTTCGTAGTATCTAAGAGGTCAGGGGAGCTGGATGCTTTTAAATATGCCTACCAGTTGGAGGAAGAACAGAAACAAGTGTTTGTATTATACCTTCTAATAAAGGTAATTAATTTACAAACTGAGGAGTGAGGGAAGGGTGCTTAGGGCTTTTCCTGCAGCTTTGTTTATGGGCTGGGGGATGAGACGCAGAGTTTTGTACTCTCTCACTGAGCTCACCCCCCACCCCCACCACATTTACACCCAATCACACCCTGTGGCTTTCTAAGCCATTGTTAGAGGATTCACTAACCTAATTCTGTGTAATAGAACAGCACCTTTTTAATGATGCTAAGAAGTCCTGGTGTGAGCTTCGCGGTTTTTTTTTTTTAGATAAACTACATTTGAATCTTGTAAAACTAAAGATGAATAAATAGACTATTTTACACATGCTCAGTTGATTATTTCATCTTTGTTAATGGCTGTTCACAAGATAAATTCTCAATGGGCGACAATTTGCAGTCTCATGTGAGACAATCTATATTTTTAAATTAGATACTTTTTCAAAAGTATTGCCTTAATTCATGTCAGTTTCTTCCAGCCATCTACTGTCCTTCAGACTCTGGCTAATCATAAGATAGGAAATGACTGCGTCTGTTCAAACTCATCACCAACAAAGAAGTAAGCAGCACTCCGGAGGCAGGCACTGCAGACGCCAAGCAGCATCATTCTCATTCATGAGGACAGATGCTAACCTCTTAGTATGAGATTATTTACTTAGTGAAACCTCAGTTTGTATAGAGGATTCCAAAAGCCCTACAAGTAAACGGCAACCTGGCCTAGTCTCTCTAAGGTCTCAGGGACTAGTCATTATTCTCTACCGGTCCAGTTTGTAGATTCTAAACCTGCTAGTTAAAAATCAACTCAGATATCACGAGTTAAATCTTAATCCAAGAGACCAGAAAATAGCATGAGGCAAATGTCACCTGTCTGTCCCACAGTAGCTTAGTGAGAAGTAATCAATAAATGCTCAGGCAAAACTTCAAACAAACAAACAAACAAACAAAAAACCAAAGAGCTGAGTGGTGGTGATGAATGCCTTTAATCCCAATGCTTGAGAGGCAGAGGCAAGCAGATCTCTATGAATTCGAGGCCAGCCTGAACTATGAAGTGAGTTCTTGGAGAAATCAAGGCTACACAGAGAAACTCTGTCCCCCAAACCCCTAAGAAACAAAAAATAAACATACAAAAAAGGTGTTGTGTGTTGTGTTTCATTTGTTTGTATTTTTCCTGCTAAGTTTTTAAGGGCACCTAGAAGCCATTTATAATCTACATATGGGTTTATGGAAGTAACTCAGTGGTACAGCATTTTCTTGGCAAGCATCACACCATGGACTCAATCCCCAGCACCCCAAAACATAATAAAGGCATTTAGGTAAGTGAAAGCAAGTTTAGTCATGTGCCTTGGTATGAGATATCAGCTCATTCAAAGGAAACAGGGTGGTACCACTATAAAGCTGACTTTTGGGGCATTGGTGTAAAGAGAGAAATAACAGCCATGTTTTCTATATCGTTCTTAACAGAGCCTATCTTCTACTTTGGGGGTGTCCAGTACTCCATTGACGAGAGTGCCGGCTACATAGAGGTGCAGATATGGAGGACGGGTACTGACCTTTCCAAGCCTTCAAGTGTCACTGTGAGGTCCCAGAGAACAGAACCAGCCTCTGCAGATGGTGAGCAGCCTGCCTCAACAGTCTTTCATATTGCTCTCCGGTTTCCAGCTACCAAACACTCCTCCTGACTGAAACATTCTTAATGGGTTGCTTTTTTCCTGAAAGTATTCCTATAGAGTATGTGAATTTAGACTTTACCATTGTAAAGAAAGATTTTGGGACCATGAACCAGAGTCCAGGTTGTAACATAGAATTCAAAGGCTAAATTGAGAAGTTCCTATTTGCATGGCTTGGTTCTCTACTCCGCAAATCTAATATGGTTAGCTGTTCTCACATATGCTGCGAAGCAGTCACACTCACCGCCCTCACAGAATCTAGACATTTAAGTTTTTGGGAGCTATGCCTCCTCACTTGGCTCCCTCCTCATTTTAACTAAATGACCCTGGAAGTACAGATTCAACAGGCTTTCTTCTCCACATCGTTACGTAAATTGTCCTAGCTTCTGATCCTAAACTCTAAAACACAAATGACAAATTTTAGGACGAACATGGGGCTGAATTTTTTTTCCTTTTTGTTAAGCTGACAATAATATTTCTCTCAAATACACCCACCATCCTGTGACTACTGTGAGACATGAACAAGTACACACAGATCTCATCATACACGCTACTCATCATCAGTCAGGCAGAAAGGGCAGGAGCTGTTCCATTTTAAAGTCACCCATACAACGAACCAGCTCCGCACCTTGCAGACTGCAGCTGTCTGTTGATATATGTTTAGCCAAATTATTTATTCTTTTTCTTTTTTTTGCTTCATTGTTATTTTTTAATTTTCACACGGAGTCTCCTGTGTAGCCCTGGCTGGCTTGGAGTTGGTATCTAGACTAGGTTAATCCTGAACTTGCTACATGGACCAAGGTGGCCTTGAACATGCAAAGATCTCCATGTCTTTGCCTCCTGAGTGCTTGGATTAAAGGCATATGCCACCATGTACCCAGCCCCCAAATTATTCCTTTTTTGGGGGGCAGGGTCATTTTAGGTAACCCTGGCTGTTACCTAAACCCAGGAACATTCAATGAAGACTATGTTGACCTCAAACTCATGGAGATCTGCCTGTGTCTGTCCCCCAAGTGCTGGGATTAAAGCTGTGCACCACCACATCAGACAGATTATTCACTTTTAAAAATGAAGTTCAGATGAGGGTTGAATGTATGCATAAAGAAAAATAAGAATAAGGAAAACTAAAATACAAAAGAAATATAAGGAAACGTACACACATATATTTGTTTTTTGCTTGGGGTTTTGGATATTTACAAGATTGAACTCACAACTTTGCAAGCGTCCAGCACATATGCTTCCACTGAGTTACACCTGCAACCATAGGAGATAGAAATTTTCTTTTAATCAGTCAAAGACAGATACACTCACAAGTGCATGTTCAGAGATAAAATATTAAGAAAAGAGAGAAACAACCCACCCACAGAGAATTACTGCCCCCCTCCCCAAGTCTTATTGGATGTGGTGGCTAAAAATTAAAAGACAATTGTATTTTTAACTACTTTCTATGTAAATGGAGGTATTGACGCTGCATATGTTCTACATGGTCTGAAGAATACTAAACATGAAACCATGGGTTTGCGATTAAGTTTGCTTTCTTTGCTGGAGTGATATCAGGGCAGAGGGACTTAGCACTAAAATGTGTTGAGTTCTCACCAAAAGGCTACCATATGCCGAAGGAAAATGCTTGCACCAGAAACAGAAATAAAAAGATACGTAATTGATGTGAACAAAATTCAAATGTATCTATCATATATACAATTTACCATGTATTGGATTGATATGCTGATTATTTTAGACCTGATTATTAAGGGACTTTAATAAAGATGAAAAAGAGATAAAATGGAAGGCTAACCTATGTAAATCAAATTCAGACATCGGAGAAAGGTTTAGAACTCCATCTTCTATACTTCACATCAGTAACCACGTAGATACCAATCTTTGCTGATCTTTTAATTAAATGTATTTCTCTGTAGTATTTTGCTTTATGTTGTAGTATGAAACATTAACTATAAGTTCATCTATGCAATTTTTTTTATTTAGTCCCCATGTAAATAATCCCTTCCTTATTGTTTTAGCTGGAACAGATTATGTGGGAATCAGCCGCAGTTTAGATTTTGCACCTGGCGTCAATATGCAGCCTGTCCGTGTTGTCATTCTGGATGACCTGGGAAGACCTGTGCTGGAGGGAATTGAAAAGTTTGAATTGGTACTTCGCATGCCAGTGAATGCTGCCCTTGGCGAGCCCAGCAAAGCCACAGTGTTCATAAACGACTCTGCCTCAGACTGTGAGTGACTTTCAGTTTTACAATGCTAAGGCTGGATGCATGTAAATGGTAGGTAGCTTGATAAGCTGCATGCAACTCTATGCATTTGCTGGGGATGACATTGTAAAGGGCCACAGACCAGGTGGCTTGACCAACAGCAGCTTCTGCACTATTAGTGAGAAGCCTAAATGAGAGTCAGCAGGGTTCATTCCATCCGAGACCTCAAGGGAAAGGTGTGTGACAGACTTGTAAGTGGCCGTCTTGTCCCTGTGCCTCTTCACATCATCTTCTCTCTTCAGACATTTATATGACCTGTTCTCTCTTTGACTGAGACTACTTGACATATTTGGCTAGCATCAGTCCTAATGACCTTTGATTGCCTGACTACCATCAAGGTACTCAGGGTATGATTTCAACATATAAGGTGTTGGCATGGGAGACGCCAGTCAGCCTATGCACATACCCAGCTTCTTTTCTCCTGCTGATTATTTTGATAAATTAGACAGTTGTTAAAGAAAATCACTAGTCTTCTTATATCTTAAAGAATAATGTGTATTATCATTGATGTCTTGAACAAGTCAAAAATTTCCTTACCACATGTATGAAACTGAGTATCCATGGTCTTTTTTCACTCAACACTATACCATTTCTGTCACCCAGCCATGCCTCAGATTTCTCTAATCAAATGTCAAATGCACTATTGTTGTGTGACACTACTCCTCAAGAGACCAAAGGGAGGATAGCACCAGAGTCCAACTGGTTGAACCTATAAGTTCTATTGGGGTTACTTAAAGGAACAGGAATTACTCCAAGACTGCTGTGTCATCAAAGCCTGCCCCAGCGTAAGTGACAGCTCACAGAAGATAGAAACCTGGAGCCCACTACACAGCATGCAAGCAGCTCAACCATTTAGAAGTGTCTCTTTTAGATAGTAGGGCTAGTCTCTGCCTCGTCTAGGCAGCTCAGTCGGTCTTTCATCAGTCTTTATTGCTTATATATGATTGGGAAGGGGGAGGGGGCAGCTAGTGAATCTGGTCAGTTTCAGGGACTTCTTGGAATCTTTGTTTACTCCCTGAACTTAAGAAGCTTCTTTGCAAGATGGAGTGTTTCTTTTCTCCCCAGAACACTGTTGTTTCCTTACTCCTTTTAAAATCCATTATCTTAGTGAGCTTCCTCCAAGGTGGACATTTATCTTGGGAGAAACTGCAACACCCACCAAAAATTGACAGTGAGCTTCTCTAAATATCTTCATTCACTACAGAAACCTGGGCGCTTTTCTACCATGATGATGCCTCTGGTTTTTGAAAGAAGAAAACCTGTTATCAATGGACCTGTGTATGACTGAGTTGGCATAGATGTCACTTAAAGCTAACACATAAACACATCTATCAGTTTTCCCTATTATTCCTGCATAAAATGTACTTGTAATTGGAAGGAAAAGTACTGGTTCTGGACCCCAAGAGCCAGCTCTCAGCACAAAGGAGATGTATTTGCCCCAGAGAAAGAGAGGAAATAAGAGACAAAGGCGGGAGGTAGAGGACCAGGGAGAAGAGGAAGGGAACAAAGGAAAGGGGGCAGGGGCATTTGTCCCAGAGGGACCACCCATGGACAAATGGAAGTTTATAAAGAGAAAGGGGGAAACCCCTTGTTAGGATGAGGTGTTTAATTACAATTGTGTTACCTAGATGAGCCAAAGAGGGCCTTTGGTTACTGGACTTTAATAGTTTGAAAGCTGGACACTGGTAGTCTGCCTCACGAGGAGGAAGTGGCCAAATAAGGGAACAGACCTTGGTGGCTAGCTTTAGGAATATAATCTAATGTTTTTTAGAGAGACAGGGAATGGGGGAAGGGCAAGGCCTGCCAGAGCCGTATTTGCCAGACCCAGGCTGTCTAGAGTCTCTTCAGTAACTAGTGCACAATGTTCTTCGTATCAAGTAAGTTTGAAAGCATGTGACCACACAGCAGTTCACAAATATGTGAAGGTCTCTGGTTTGGTCCACTTCTTAAGCTTTTGCTACACAGGATAATTTCACAAAGAGGCCGATAAAAACGAGAACGTCAGAGAAATGAAGCCTGTCTCAAAGCCAAAATGTTGGCGAATAACTGAGTGAAGACCGAGATAACTTCTCTCATATTTTTGTCCTATTATCTACATTAAACTGTATCATCTAAAATGTCAAATTTTTTTTGGAGACAGGGTTCCTCTGTGTGGATACAGTGAAGTGCCATTTTTAATAAAGGACATTTCTACTCGTTTTGACCCATGAATGTATTTTTTCACAGTGCCTAGAATGCAGTTCAAAGAAAGAGTGTACACTTGCCGTGAAAATGATGCGCGTGTAGTTGCAATGATCTACAGGAGTGGTGACGTCCAGCACAGGTCCTCTGTGAGATGCTACACGAGGCAGGCATCTGCACAGGTGATGATGGACTTCGAAGAACGCCCAAATACTGATGCCTCCATTGTCACATTCCTCCCTGGTATGCATGAGCTTGAAAATGTTTTAAATCTTTTATTATATTTATTGATTGTGTGTGTGAGAGCATGGGGGAGGGGCGCGAGCATGCCACCGCTGGCATGAAGTCAGAGAAGAAGTTTTAGGCTTTGGGATTTCTCTTCTTCCCACTTTGTGGATCTGGAGAATTAAACTCAGGTCATCAAGGTTATGCAGACAGTACTTTGATCCCTTGAAGTTTCTATATGTAATTTAAGAATACCAAATATGAATTGAGAAATAGATAATCAGGAAAAATACAGTGAAATCAAATATCTCAAAATTTCCAACAAGCTTGCAGTATGAGTTTATGTGCACACTAAATGGCAAGGCATATGCATTGCAACAGGCTGAATAGACATTTCAGGTTTTTTCATCATCTTTTAATTTCTGATGATATATGTTATTGTTAATTCAGAGCTCAGTATCAAGAACCTATCAAATATGAAAATTTCACAGGACTAGAAATTGAAGCTAATGTTGAAACGTTATTAGGCAAAATGTATCTCACAGTTTTAGAGTTTATTTCTTTATTTTATTTTATATACGTTGGTATTTTGCCATGGGTGTCAGTAATTCCTGGAATTACAGGCAGTTGTGGATTGCTATGTGGGCACTGGGACCTGAACCCAGGTCTTTTGGGAGAACAGTCAATGTTCTTAACCACTGAGCCATCTCTCCAACCTCATATCTCACACTTTTAATGTCTATCGGTGCCTTCAGATATTTTACTACCTTGACCTAAGAGTTTAATTTTGTAGAATATATTCTATCAAAATGAAGCACGAATATGTGGAACGCTGTGTTCATATTGATGGAATAATGATTGTAGCTTAAATGGTTCACAATAAGACTTGTTAATATTCGAGCAGCCATATATACTTGTATGTCGCATGATTACTAATATGTTTTAAAGAATGTTTACTGAGATTGGAGAAAGTTGGCAGTACAATATTGATCCTTATTATTAGAAACAATAATCCAATTTTTGGGGGTCAGTGATTTTTTTCCACAAGCCAAAAGTTAGTAACATGAAAAAATAGTGTAGTCAGATTAACAAGGGTCATCAGTAGGGTCACTTCCCTGCCTCAGTTCTAGGAACTCGTGCACCAAGCTGGCATTCCATTTTTCCTTTCCTTTCCGAGATGAATGCTAGACCATGAGGACAGAAATTACAGAAATCTTTATGAAAGTAGAGGCCTGTGTACAAATAGCCAAATGTTCAGCAGTTATTTATTCAAGGTTTGTCATAAACAGCAGCCTTTGCTCTGGCAAACAGGGCACAGCAGCACCCTTGCTTTGCTCCTAAAACTGCCACTGTGCTTTGCTCCAGGTGAGACAGAGAAGCCCTGCATCCTTGAGCTGATGGATGATGATATCTATGAGGATGTGGAGGAGCTGCGCCTGGTACTTGGCACACCTCAGAGCAGCTCTGCCTTTGGGGCTGCAGTCGGAGAACAAAATGAAACGCTGATAAAGATCCAGGATGATGCTGACAGTAAGAAGTTACTGCTTTCGCTAAACAGCGAATCTGGAACTGAAGGCCATCCCCTCACCTCCCCCCCCCCAGGTTCCTAGGTAGCTCAGAAAAGTACCCCCCCCTTTTCTAAATAGGACTTGCAAACAACAGACATAAGAAAACAAGCGAGGAACAGAACAAAACCCCCACATTGATAAACTTAGGGGCCAGTAAGATGCTCAGTAAGTAAGGCACTAGCCAGACAATTATGAGGATGAGAGTTTAGGTTCCCAGCACCCACATAAAAGCTGAGCAGGTGTGGGCGCCTGCCAGTAATCCCCTATTTCATTCAGGAGGCAGAGACAGGATCACTGGAGCAAGCTGGCTAACTAGACTAGCCAAATTAGCAAGCTCTGGGTTCAGTGAAAGACTCTGCTTCCAAAAAGTAGGGAGTTATGAGGAAGACAACCAGCAGGCCCCAATACGCACACTCTGCACACATGAGAAAAACTGATAAACTGAAAAGCTTTGGCTGTAGTTCAATGGGCACCTACTTACCTAACATGTACGAGACCCTGAGTTCAGTGCCAGCACCGCAAAATTTAAAAACAGTCAAAGCTCATTGGGGAGGCTATGGTTTATGCCTGCATACCAAAGTGCAAGCCTGTAGACTTGCCCTCTGACTACATATGTCTTTATGTCTCTCCAGTCCCGGGCCACCGGTTCCCCTTCCACACCCCTTCTCAGTGGCCTGCTCTTGTAAGGTTGATGGGACAGAGTCAACATGCCTTCTGAGAGCTCACTGTTTCCCAGGAAGGATCTAGGCAATGCTTACAGCTTCTCCTTCTGTGCTCACACTAATTTTGAGGCAACAGAGAGAAGCCAAAGTATAACAATAATGAAGTCCCCCATGTGGAAAGAAATGGAAATGGGGAAAACTATCATCCACCCCCATCACCCTTTGCCAGCCTCCTAATCTGCCTGTGTTTTCCACACTCTTAGAAGCTGTTATCAAATTTGGGGAAACCAAATTTAGTGTCACTGAACCCGGCGAACCAGGAAAGTCAGTGGTTGTCAAAATTCCAGTGATCCGCCAAGGAGACACATCAAAGGTTTCCATTGTGCGAGTCCACACCAAAGATGGCTCGGCCACCTCTGGAGAGGATTATCACCCTATGTCAGAAGGTATGGGTCTTCCAGGGTCTGTCACCAGCTGGATTGTGGCTGCATTGTTGGAGCTGGGACTTTAAGGGAAGGGGAGTGTGTGAAAATAAATGAGCTTTTAAATTTCCTCTAGAAATACCAAGAATAGAATCCCCAGAATTTTCTCTAAGGGAAAATTTGAGAAGTGCTGTGTGTGTTTTGAGCCCACTGAGAGTTTAACTTTCATTCAGTGGATGGCTGTGATAGGGTATATTTGCTGGGAATCTTCAAGTGTGCGCTCACTATGCAGAACTGCTTTATTTATACATTTAAGTTAGAAAACTCTGTACCAAGTGAAAAGAAAATGAAACACCTACCACAGCAGTCCTAATCCTGTGGGGTGGAGGAGCCTCTCTGGTCACCTGTCATTTCTTCCATATGCAAATTCAGGGACCACCCCATAAACTTTCAAGAGCTAGTAAAACAGATAGATGCTCCGCTCTCGGCAACCATTAGATCTTTAATCACAACATTCTGGGTATTACCTTGATTTTCTGACTTGCTAACAAAATGCCAAAAGTGACTGATGAGGGTTATCGAATCAGAAGCAAAATTAATAAGCAACAGAAACATAACACCTTTTACAACAGAGCTTAGTTTCCCTTGCATAGGCAGTCAACGTTATTCCCAGACTTAGAGGTGCATCATATGTAATTCAAAATAAGTGAAAATAAAATAAATTTTTCTACCAGATTACAAAATCCCAAGTCAGTTTTTCCTGTAGTGAATAGATTTTACATGAAAGAAAAACCATTTGAATATCACACTATGTAACTTTTTAACAGAAATTTTTATCTTAGAAATAAAATTATTCTTTTAGTGAATAGAGCAAGATTATAAATTTGTAGTCAACTAACAAACAAAGCCAAATAAAGTTAAACAGTGCTAAACTCATCAGGTGTCAAGTAATCCTTGTCAGGATTTCTGGCCTGTGGTAGGTACCTGATAAATACACCTTACCAACATGGCCAGATCATGCACCTTTCATCCATATGTATGACCAGGGGTGGCCATGTACACATGCATCCACCTGCATGCATATAATGCAAAGACTCAGCATGGCTGGTTCTCTTTCCCTTCCATCTCAATCACCACCACCCCCCCCCCCAAGCTTCCTAAATAAACTCTAATGTGGGTTATTGGTATTGTGATTTTTCCCCCACATGTGTTAACAACAATCCCTGGGCACCAGCTTAAGTTTATAATAAAATTTGACTTTTTTTTTCTAAAACATGTTTTAATTATTCATTTTGTAACCTAAATTGGGGTCAAGAACAAGCAAATAGGACAACCATTGCCATAAAGTTCTGTGAGATGAAATGACAGAGTACTGCCGGCTTAGATCTCATTAGGAAAATTGCGTCAGTAAACAGCCATTGAAATGTGTATAATACATTCTTTTTAAACTTATTCGACTTTTGCTTTGTATAAAAACATGAATGCTTATAGAGTGAAGGCTGGTCATGATGAGAACCAGGGAAAACAGAGAGGCTGGATGTTGTTCAACCTGAAAATCCACTGTGGAGAAAAGCCCACAGGTGCCTCTGCTGACAGTGATCTTGAATGAAGACACAAAACGACTCAAGTATTTGTGTATTCTTATGGAATTCTCCAATGATCTTACTGTTAAAAGAGTAATTTTTAAAAGTCACACCAGACAGACCAAGCCAAATTATTTTGTAAAATAGAATTGCATTGCATGCACTAGATACACACCAAAATTTGTTTTTAAAAATTTTAAAACCAATTGGTAGGCTAGAAATAAGTAGCTATTCTCATCTTCCTATGTTTATCATGGGGGCAAAAATATCCAAGACTGTTGAACTCAAAGAGCATACTAAGACAGGTGATAAGGGAAAATTGTATCCAGAATTGGAATGCAAATTTTAATTGTGCTGATTAATAACTATTTTTTATAATTGGTAATGAAAAATTTTTGAAGTACAAAAGTGAGTGGGAAGTACATCAAAAAAAACGTAGTTTCCGACAGTAAAAAAATTAGTAGCTGAGTGTCTACAAGCATGTCAGGAAATGGTGCTGTCTCTGCTCACTGGAATGACGTGTTTGCCTTCCTCTTTGGAAGCAGCTTCTCGAAAGGGGGAAGAGCACCTACAAATGAGCTCATCCACCTTCTGTAGTAAGGTCTGCTACTCAGACTTCAATAAAGCCCAATTATTATAATGCTTTAACCTTTTAAAAATAAGTGGTAGGAAAGTCCTCTTGTGGCTCGATTGCATTCTCAAGATAGTATAGCTGTCTTCTACGAGTGAGGGAACATTGCCATTTACATATAACAACTTTTTGGTCTCTAAGAACAGTAAAAGTAAGTGCTTTTGAGATATAATTTAGCAACACACTTAAAACAATTCCAACCCAGCCTCACTATGCACCTTCCTAAACCTACTAGCATTCAGCTATTTCTACCTACAGTCTTCTTTACAGTCATTGAGTTTCATTTAGTTTAGGAAATTTGTTGGCCAAAAAAGGAGGTTTTTTTTTTTTTTAATAGCCTGATATAAAAAATATTCACTGTATTATCATTCAGCAGTTTCCAAATCAGTTTAGTAAGTCATAATTAGAATTTTTCCTTTGGAAAGAATACAATACTAGAAAATATTAGGGAGATGAGTCAGCAGGTGAGAGGATTTATTATTCAGTCATGAGATCTATGTTTAAATCTCAGCACATCTTCTGGCTCCCTATGCCCAGAACCCCTGCACTGTGGTGGCCGGAGATGGGAGGAGCAACCGGACTTGTTAGACACCACCAAAGGTGTCTAGGTCCAGTGAGAGACTCGGTCTCAAGGGACTAAAGTAAAAAGTGATAGAATAAGGCATTTTGTACTCTTCTTTGACCTCCACATGGTACATGAGCACACAACACACACACACACACACACACGCATGAACTCTCATATATTGATGTACTGGACCACAATATAAAATGTCCTTGTTATAAACTACAGTTCGAGAAGATCCCGGGTGCATATGCAAAAGATTAAATCAGTGACTCTGTATTTGTAGAAATTGAGTTTAAGGAAGGGGAAACTCAGCATATCGTTGAGATTGAAATCATCTTCGACGGAGTAAGAGAGATGAGAGAGGCCTTCACGGTTCACCTAAAGCCAGATGAAAATATGGTGGCAGAGACTCAGGTAAGTGAGATGACATGTTGAGAGACCACAGCCAAACTTTGCTTAGAGTAAACGCGTGTAACAAGACTCAGGGTTAGAGAGGTGGCTCAGTTGCTCTCGTAGAGGACTTGAGTGCAGCTCCCAGCACCAACACAGTGTGTCACAGCCATTTGTACGTCCAGTTCCAGGGGATTATACCCTTTTTGGGCCTCTGTGCACACTGCACACACATAGTACACATGAACACAGGGAGGCAAGCAATCATACACATAATACAAAAATCAGTCAATCGTTTTTTTAAAAAATAATGATGTTATACATGAATGGAATGGGCATGGTTCCTTTCAACAACCTGAATTAGTTTCTGCTCTGATTATATCAGCACCTGGAAGTTTCTCTCCGTCTTTGGAAAATTGTTGGTGGAAACTCAAAAGTTGTATTCTCTGGGCCCCACATCAGCCCTCTTAGCCTTCCCGTGTCACGACTGACACGGGAGTTGGCAAAGATGAGACATTTATTCAACACTAACTAAAGCAGACGTCTTAGCCACCAAACACATTTCTGGCCCTCGAGGTGTTCACTCATTCCTCCTGATTTGGTTAGAATTTGATGTTGAGAGCGCTATGTGCAAAATATTATAGTCACAAAATGTGTTTTCTACATCATATCACCTACCAGATTTTCTTGAAGATAGATGTAATCTCCATGGAATTTGTTTATTTTTTCCTAGTGGAAATAATTTTTTAAAATTACATGCCGCTCATAGGGAAAGGTCAGTTTAAATACCACTATGTGTTAAAAAGTGTACCATACTGCTTTCATTATTACTTGGTTCATTATAAATAAGAAATCGAGTGGGGGAAAGTTTTTCTTAAGTATTTTTATTATTCAGTAAAAATGGTACTTCTTTGACATTGCTGTCCTTTAAGAAACTTTTTTAACTTGACATTTTTTTGTATTCGTGGTGGGGGTTATGTGTCATGGTGCACACATGGAGGTCAGGAATCAGTTTCTTCCTTCCACAAATAAGTTATAAAGATCAAACTAAGGATGTAGGGCTTAGCAGAATTAGCAGAAAGTGCCTTACTTTATTGGCCATCTTTCCAGCTGCATTGGGTTTTTTTTAAGTCATATTTATAACTTGAGATCTGTGTGTAGAATGTCTTGATCAAATAGACTTTTTGTAAATCACTGTTTTTATGGAGTAGTACGTGACATTCTTTTGAGTAAATGAACAAAGAGTCACTGAAATCACCTTCAGGGTTAGAGCTCTTATTAAAACCTAGAAATACCTTTGGTTTGATCATGGTGCAACTACATTTCTTTGACTTTACATTGCTGTGCAATTATTCGTCAAATGGTCATTTGAATTGACTTTTATCTTTTATTCCACAATCACAAGCTACAGTCCTACAGCGCGTGTCCTGATCCATAGTGTTCACCAGGTTAGGAAGATCAAACATACTCTTGATTCACAGTATTCTCAACTTGGGATGTGTCCACTGCGTATGGCACTATTGGAAATGTCACGGCAGTGTTTAATAATGGTTTTATCTGTCACCAGAGGGAGATGGTCACAGCAGTGTTTAATAATGATTTTACCTGTCACCAGAGGGAGATGGTTTTCTTTCTTGACTAAACAATATCTAGAGTCTCCTCAGCTAGGCCTCATCTCCTCTGTCCCCTAAGCTCCCGGCAGGCCCAGGCTTTGTCCACCTCTCTGCATCACCACAGCCGACACAGTCTCATGCCCTTAGAAGTCTCCTTCCTCTCAAGGTGTCTGTCAGGGTTTTTTCCTCCCACTATCCACCAATGGCTGTTGTTACTGTTGTTCATGTTGCTTCGACCTCACAAACCCACTACTGACTTATCTATTATTACCACAACTGAAGAGAAAATCTTAGAAAATCTAGTATCAAGCCCAAGGCTCAGGTCCTTCCCTGATAAACATTCAAGATGACAAGGTACCGAGGTCACATGAAATAAGCTGTGTGTGTGTGTGAACAGTTACTCTGCATGGGGTGCAGGCCGGACAATTTCGTCACGGAGATTCCAGGGATTTTTCCAGTCTGAATTGTTCTGAATGAGAGAAGTCCCAAGAACCCGACTCTTTGATAAGTCAATAGTGACCACTTTTCTTTCCTCCTAGGCAACCAAGGCCATTGTCTATATAGAAGAAATCAATAGCATGGCAGATGTCACCTTTCCCTCTGTCCCTCACATTGTGTCCTTGCTGGTATATGATGACACTTCCAAAGCCAAGGAGGATAGTGGGCCTGTGTCTGGATATCCTGTTGTCTGCATTACAGTGAGTAGGAAATAGAGCAAATGAGGGAAATTTTAAGATATTTTTTTAAAGATTTAGGTAGTTTTGTTTCACTTGTATGAGTGTTTACCTGCATGTTTGTATGTGTAGCACATGCGTGCCTGGTACGAAGGGTAGAAGAGAATAGCACATAGCTGGAACTGTAGCTATAGACGGTTGTGAGCTGCCATGTAGGTGCCAAACCCAGGTCCTCTGGAAGAACAGCAAGACATCTTAACCATGAGCCGTCTATAACTATTTAACATAATTATAAACTTTAATACATTTTGTCTTGGGAAATTTAAGATTTCAGCTTTGGGTTGTGGAAAACAGAAAACAATAATAATTAAATGAAGGCCCCATTTTTCTCCTCACAAAACACAGACAAACAGAACCCTAATAACCGAATACAGAATGTACAGTTTAAGAGTCTGTGACCGTCAGGTAAATCAATAAAGCACACACTCTACGCAAAAGGGTTTAAAAAGTAAGGGCAGGTGGGAAAAAATAGGCATGTGTAGCTCTAAAATGAGGCAGAGTGTAAGAGCTCGAGCTGAGGCTCCGGTGTGGAGGATCAGGTAGACTTTTGACAGACTAAGCTTGAGGTAAAGGGAGAACACCCTGGAAAGGCTGGCTGCTGGAGAGAATGGAAGGGATTCATTACAGGTTTTACTTGCCTTCTCCTAACTGAACTTTTTCCCCATGAACAAAAACTATGACGTACATTTTTATGTCACAGCAGCCCTAAGGAAACACTCCACACCTAACAGGCACACAATGAATGTTCATGGGTTTAACAAGGTGTGAATAATTTGGTGTTCACGTTTAAAGGGCTCTAAATGTCACTTTTGGCAACTTGGAATTCATTTGTTGCATAGCGGGAAGTGTTCTCTTGCAGAGGAACTGTGTGACTAGAGGGTTGTGTTGGAATTTAGTGGGGCAGAAGTGTGTAACTGGAGCTTGAGAGAGAGGACTTGAACTAGATAGGAAGGAGCCTTGGGAGCGGCAAAGAAGGGATCAATTTAAGGAGTGTTACAAAGCCGAGGGGGTCAAGGTCACCCACCTGCTGGAGGTGAAGACAGAAGGATCGGGCTCTCTGTGGGTGTCTGGGTGGCATTCCTGGTGGCCCTGGTGGTGGGACTAGCCTCATGAGAGATGTAGATTCTGATACCTTTTGCAGGGCAGAGGGAGAGGGGACAGAAGCATGAGAGAAAGAGTAGGAATGAGAGATGGAGATGTGATTAACACCTCTGAGTGGGATGATGTCCATGAGCATCTGCAGGTTTAAAGGTCAGAAAAATGATCACAGCTGGAAATGAGGATCAGAGATCCCGCGGCCAAAATGCAGCGTGGGGGGCTGTAAAAAACGTTAGGACAGAAGGAGACTGGGGAGAATCGAGTCCACATCACTCGCTACCGTGCTCCTAACACGGATCTGTTTTCTTGGCTTTTCCCATAGGCTTGCAACCCCAAATATCCAGACTACGACAAAACGGGCTCTATTTGTGCCAGTGAGAACATTAATGACACTTTGACCCGGTACCGGTGGCTGATTAGTGCTCCTGCTGGCCCTGATGGTGTAACCAGCCCTATGAGAGAGGTAGACTTTGACACCTTTTTCACATCCTCCAAAATGATCACCTTAGACTCCATATACTTTCAGCCTGGCTCCCGAGTCCAGTGCGCAGCTCGTGCAGTGAACACCAATGGGAATGAAGGCCTGGAACTAATGAGCCCCATCATTACCATCGACAGAGAGGAAGGTATGGCAAGTAACTCATTTCTGTGTATAAATTAATCCAAATGCCCATGCATACCATAGAACTCTATTTAAAGATGAGCATCCACTTTTACAACAGCCTCCATCAGGAAAGTGCACATTTCGTGAGCGCCTGTGGTGTGCTAGTTAGGTAAAGAGTCTTGTACTTGTACTTCTGATAAAGGAAGGTTCCGTCCTCTGGAAGTCCACAGGGAAATTGGAGGCACGGATAATCTGAGTCTTGTACTGAACAGAAAAGCTGCTGAGATGAATCTTGAAAACATGACAAGAGACTCCAACAAGCCTGAAAGAGCACAAATCTCTGGAGTGACATGCCCAAATGTGGGGGAACTTGTGAGAGAATAAGGGGGAAGGGTTAGGTCTGGATAAGAAGGGGGATGCTGTACAAGGTAAAGAGCTCCGCTGGCTGTTGCATGCATTGGAATTGATGGAACACAGGAGAAGGATGGTGTAGGTGGAGAGTTGTGTACACGTTTCTTACCTCAGTACCAAAGCTGAGTTTGAAGCTGGAACCTGGGACATATGGTTGGAGCAACACAATAGAATCTGACTAGACACAACTCTGGCAGGAAACTCACGTTATAAACTAATTCTTCACTCTGAGTAAAGATGTTTAAGTGCGTTTAGGTAGTTGGGTAGTTGGGTTGGGTAGTTAGGTAGTTTAAGGTAGTTGGGTTGATGGCTCAGTGGTTAAGTGAGTCGGTCAGCTGAGGACCCAAGCCAGGTCCAAAAATCCATGTCAAGTGGCTCACAATTGTAGGTCCAGCTCCAAGGATGTGATGCCACTGGCTTCCTTAGGTACCTGCACACACACTCACACACACACAATCCTTTTTTATTTTTAAGTATATTTAGGACTTGAAATTATAATACAGTAAAGCTCTGGGATCAGTTCCAGCACTGTTAAAACATACACTCACTTTTAGTTTTATTCAGCAATAAGTAATATTTATTATAGCTAATATATAACACATATTTCATAATTTATCATATTTTTAGGGTAATATTCAGATTCACTTCTTTGTATTCTACTCATTTTCACTTTATCTGTTCACATTATACAATAATTTTGTGAATATGTTCCTGTCATAAATGGTCATCATATTTTAAGTTGATCCGACCAAGAACTGTTGATAGATAGGTCCCTGAGCTGCCTGCTGTGGGCCCCTCTCACACAGTCTCACACAGTCTTCTGCCTCCGTATGATGCATTTTCTCAGCCAGGTCTTAGATCACAGAGAATATTAAAATATAGAAAAACAATAGCGCCTACATTAAAACACTTTTTACGTGCTGCCATCTTCTTTTAGCATAAATGTGGCCATTTTCTTCAAGGTCTCTGTCAGCCCCGTGTGCCTGGGGTCGTGGGGGCAGAACCATTCTCAGCTAAATTACGCTACACTGGTCCTGAGGATGCAGACTTCGCAAACCTCATCAAGCTCACCGTCAGGATGCCACATATAGATGGTAGGTACCCTGGGTAAAGCAAGACCTCGGACACGTAGATGGTAGATCTTCTGGACAATTCCTTGGGAGATGGGGTACTCGTTACCTGGTTTGTTTCAATTCTTTCATCTTAGGTTTGCAAGTTGACTTTCAGGTCCTTCTGCTCAGTTTTGAAAGTCCGCCAGCTTAAAAAGCACCCCCTAAAATTAAAATAAAAGTGCAGGAGAAAGCAGACGGTGCTTCCCTGTTTCCCTGCAGGGATGTTGCCAATCATCTCGACGAGAGAGCTGTCCAACTTTGAGCTGACCCTCAGCCCTGATGGTACAAGAGTTGGAAACCACAGATGCTCCAACCTGCTTGACTACAATGAAGTGAAGACCCACCACGGCTTCCTGACTAATGCCACGAAAAACCCGGAGGTCATTGGAGAGACCTATCCTTACCAGTACAGTGTGCCAGTCAGGGGTTCCAGCACCTTACGGTTCTACCGAAACCTGAATCTGGAAGCCTGTCTATGGGAGTTTGTTAGCTACTATGACATGTCGGAGCTCCTGGCAGACTGTGGAGGCACCATCGGGACAGATGGCCAGGTACACATTCTAGCATCTGAGCCTCGCTCCTGGGACCAACCAATGCTTGTTTCTTCAGTAATTTCCTAATCCCCACTATTATCTCAGTATTGTTAGCCACACTGAGGGACAGCTGATGGATAGTATCAAAATCTGCCATACTACATATTAATACACAAGAGATACACAAAACACTCCTCCCACGCCTTCAGAAGAACACTTCTAAAATAATAAGGAGCAGAGTCTCTGCTTAGGTACTGATTTTTAAAAATCTAAAATCTGCATTGAAAATTATAACTAGTATTTGAACTAAAATCCTAATATAACGAAGAGTTATGAGAGGACTATATGTTAAAGAAGCCAATAGCATGCTTAAATGCACTGAATCTTTCAATATTTAGTCAAGGGGAGGCTAATAGACTCGGCAGTCTCTGAAGGTGTATTGCTAAAGGCTCTGTTCCTGCTGGGTTAAAAGTAAAGGGGAAAGTCTATAGTAACTGACCATCAGTTTACTGTGGAACTCGGCCATCTCAGCTCCTGTCGGTGTTGAATGGGTAACTTCTCATGATGCCTGGAAGCTAGTGAGTAACAGCTATCAAAACTTGCTCTTTTCAAAAACAGATAAGTCAGTAAATAGCGTGAATTGGTGGAATCCCATATTCAGGCATCACTGTAAAGACAGTGTGGTGTGACAGCAAGAGCCTGATCCTGTAATCAAGCAAATGCACACTTGACATTAGGTTCTGAGGCATTCTGGCTGTGCGTCTCCAGAGACACATTACATAAAGTCGTCAGGGGTGGTAGTCCACTGGGGATGTACTTCTTCCTCAGTCTGGCTTCGCCATGTGAAAAGGACATGAAGAACACTGCTACCTCAGCCTTCTCCCCACAGATCACACACCCTTACCTCTTCCTCCCAGGGCTCATGCAGTTGTTATAAAATCACTGTCTCCTTTCGGATCGCTCCTGACACAGGATCAGTTGACATAAATGAAATAGAGCACAGCCGCAGGACTGCGCTGTCATTCAGTTGGCTTGCTTCTCCATGCATGTCTCTGTAGGCCTATTTGTAGACTGTTTTCAACCACAGGAACACCCTGTGTCTTCCTCACAGGGTGGAGGCACTCAGACAGCTAGTTTTTCCCATGTACCCCAACCTCTCCCCACTAGATTATTCTGCCTCTGCTGGCCAACTGTAAAGCATCAGGCTTGTTTTGAAGACAAGGCTTGCCTCTCAGATATTTGACTCTTCACACTAAGTCTAGCGATTGAATGCGTTTATTGAACAAAAGGCAGCATTATTTATAGGCACGCCCATGCAAATTAGGTATATATGTGCACGGACCAATAGGGGCCTAGGGGGTGGAGCCCCCAGGGGGGAGGGGTTTAAGGGAAAGGCGGGAACCAGTCGTCTTCTGTTCTCAACTCGGTCAGCTGTGCCCTTACAATCCCTAGCCAGGAAGGAGCGGGGAGTGGTTAGTTGCAGGGAGGGGTGAGTGACTTGCTACTTTTGGCCACTGTGCTTAACAACACCAGGAAATAGCCTAAAAGGGACATCTTGTGGTTCTTAGAGAACTGCCTTTAGCAAAACCAGGAAAGAATCTCTTGCCAGCAAGCAATGTGCTTAAAAACCATGAAAAGGTCACTGCTTGATGCCTCCAACATCTTTTATAGATAAGGAAAGAGAACCAAAGAAAACTCAGATAACTTGCCCAAATTCAGTAACTTGTGTGTCTGTGCTGCTAACTCACTGTGTGCTTATCTTGTGTGCCAGTGCTGGTACCCCATTATGTGCTTTCCTAACATGTATTTGACTGTGAAAATGGATGGGGTCGTAGACACTATTTATTATAAGAAAGCCAACTGAGCTTCCCTCTGTCCCTCACAGATAAACGTTGCATAGCAACCTCCATAGAAATCATGTGTCAAAACACACCCTCAGCTGAGGTGGTGAAATTTGCTAATCCAGGTCCTGATGCTGAAAGTCTGCAGCATCAGCTGCACACCGGCAGGCCAATCTGGAAGGGAAGGCCCCATTCCTGAGGTGGTGGTCAAAGTTACTACATAGAACAAAGAATGGTTAGATTCTGGTTTAGACTTTCTCCAGTCTTACAAATGTTATGAATTTACAATTGGATAAGTCGGTGAATATAGAGGTGAAGAGTCAACATGAGCAGGCAGGTTTAGGAGTGGAGAGTGGGAGGTTGAGCACTCCAGCAGCTACACGCACGTCTGTCCTTTACTTGCCAAGAAATGTACTATAAAGCTCTGGCTAAGGGCCAAACAGACACTACCTCCACCCTCCAACACCTGTCCTACACCTGGCACTTTAGTCTAAGTAAATACTGTGCAAACAACTTTTATTAACTTGTGCTTGCTACAGCTACCTTTGTGAAATATTGCTAAATTGTTACCAGGCATGCATCATGTGTGTGTGTGTGTGTGTGTGTGTGTGTGTGTGTGTGTGTGTGTGTGTGTGCTTAAAGTTCTGTTTCTGACACACAGAATATCCTGCCTCCAGACTCCCTACTCAGACTACTTAATCTATAAGAAAGAGTTGTCAAAGTGAAGGGATGTCTGTAAAAATCCAGAGTTTTTATACAAGGACAACAATGATGTTTGCTGACTTTTGTACAGTTTGACTATAGCTCTCTTCGGATGATAGCATGACTTCCTTGTTCAGTTGTGTGTTCACAGAATAGTCACTTGACATCTAGTCTGTACCAGTAAACATCCGAGGGGCCTGGTATCAGCAAAGGAGACTTATAAAGGTCAAGTCATTACTCATTCAAAGGCTAAGAATTTTGCCTGTTAAGAAAAAGAATTTTAAAGTTCTTTAATTTTGTTCAGCTCTAAAATAATCTTTAGCCATTAACCTCAAAAATGCAGAGGCAGAAAATAAAAAAGAAAAATATATATTTAACAAATAATTCTGCTTGATCTTTATGCATTTCTTGTTTTGTTTGCTTGTTTTAATGAAGATGGCTTGAGCATCCAATGAAAATCACTTGACAGAAGTTAAACATATATTTTTAAACAACTGGAAGTTTTGGTGACTTTTTTCTTAAACAAGTTCTTTGAAAAGGAATAGACAGTCTTCTCAGCTTTCCTGGCTGTTGTTCAGGGTTACAGTCTTGACTCCCTCGACTTCTTAGGTACACAGCAGCTGGTCACATTGTCCAACTGGCAGGTCTAAGCTGCAGAAATGCAGCCCAATTATAGTTTGCCCCTATAGCATGAAATTGCAGTGTACTCCTGCAAAGGCACTCTGTGGTCTGGAAAAGTAAATATTTTTCTTAGTTGACTTGTTTGAGGAAGAATTTTTGCTTCCTTTTTACAGGTGTGGTTGTCTTGGAAACATGAGTACTAAGACCAACATATATATTAGAAGTCATGTTTTTTTCACCCCATTATTTTGCATTCCTATACTGATTCTCTTAAGTAAAGGCATGCTACATCAGTCAAGAGCAACCCAATTCACACAATGTTCAAGACCTATGTTGTTGTCTGTGTTCTCAGACTTAGCCATTAATTTTTGTAATAACTTTTGTAATCAAAGTAACATCATTTCTGAAACAAAATAAAGCCAAACAAAATTCTACCCATTATCCCACCATGATTACACAACATATTAATCTCTTTAATAAGCATACACATTTTAATGGTGGTGGCTTCATTTTTCTTACTTTATTTTTATTTAACATAAGCATTGCAAGGGCAAGAAATGTTCTTCAGAGTTATTTTTTTTTTCCTTTCAGACAGCCTTACTACGTAGCCCTGGCTGACTTGAAACTCACTGTGTAAAGTAGGCATGCTATGGACTCCTAGAGATCTACTCGCCTCTGCCTCCCCAGTACTATAAAAGTGTGAATTACCATACTTGCCAGAGTCATAACTTGATGGCTATATAATATTTCCCTTTAGAGCATTTCATCATAACAAGCTCAATCATACATTTATGTTTTTTCATTAGATTATGTATAATTCTATATAGCAAATATCCCCTGAAGTTGTCCTTCATTGGGTTAGGTCAACGTGTCTCATCTACTCCAGGCAAGTCTGATTTCCTCATCTCCAAAATAACACTGGGTTAGGTGTTCCTCCGCAGGTAATGGGCTCCAAGGTGCCAGCCCACACACAGGAACACAGTCTGATCCCACCCCTTGAGGCTCCTCATACTGCCCATGTTGGAGGCCACTGGCTCCAGCTCCTCTAGGTGGCGCTATTATCTGGTGCTGGCCAACCCGCCTGAGTCGTTAGAGAGCGCATGCGCTTGGTAATCTCGCGAGACTGGTCTGGTTTCTCCGCCTTTCCCGTGGCGTCATATGGGATTCTGAACTACGACCTATAGGAAGATGTTTCGTCTAAAGCAAGAGCCGTTTGGTCGTCTTAAAACCGGGTGCTTCCTACCTCGTGGCCCCTTCTCTTCCTCTCTCCCTCTCCGCCCCGCCGTGCGCAGGGACGCCAGCCCGGCTCCTGGGGCGCGGGCTCTAGGCCACGTGGCGGATGGCCCGGCCCAGACCACGCCGGGGCCTAGCCTAGCTCTCTGGCTTCCCTTTTCCCTGCTGGGGGCCCGCCGTCGCTGGTTCCTGCGCAGCGGCCCCTGCCTCTCTGCCGGCCCTCTGCTGGCTCTCTCACTTTCTCCTCCCCTCTCCATTTTCCGTAAGCTAAATGCTCTCCCCCAAGATACATTAAAGCTATACTACAGAAGGATCCTAAGTGTGTGCCGTGTCTTTCCTCGCGGGCGAGAGATAGGCGCGGGACATGCCCATACCAATCGACAGTTGCCTACCCTCAGAGGGCCTAGCTCTTTTTCACGATGGTTTCCCAGTGGCTGTTCTTGACTCAGTGAGCTCCCCAGAGCTCTAGCCAGCCATCTCTGTAAGACCTCTTCTCATAATCTCTATTCCATTGCTCATACAGACTCTCCTCTCATGCTCTCAGCTGGACCAGGAGCTCGGCCCAGTGCCCAACTGTGGATCTCTGCCTCCACCTCTATTCTTTGTTGGATGTAGGTTCTGTGATGACACTTAGGGTGGTTATTAATTTGATTATAGGGGAAGTCCTGTTTAGGCACCCCCTCCACTATTGGTTGGAGTTCTAGCCAGGGACATCCTGTGAGTTCTTGGAGGTTTCCCTAGCTAGCACCTGGTCTCTTTCCAAACCCACAGTGGCTTCCTCTATCGAGATATCCATCTCTTTTTTTCTTTGTTGCTCCTTTCACTGAACCATCTCCTTCTCTCGTGGATTGTTCCTACCTCTTCTTGGTTACAGCCTGTTCCGATCCCAATTTGCTAAGGAGATCATCTCTATTTTCTCTTCCTAGGGGAGTCTCTAGATGTCTTAATGTCTCTCTTAAGTTTTTTCTGATTCCAAGCTGATCATGGGTTATGGTTTGCAGCTTGGATATTCTTTGCTTTTTGTCTAAAGTCCACTTATAAGTTGAGTACATCCCATGCCTATCTTTCTAGACTTGTGTTACCTTGCTCACGAGGATATTCTCCAAATTGATCCATTTGCCTGAAAATTTTAGGATATCTTTTTTTTTTTTTAACTGCTGAAAAGTACTCCATTGTATAGATGTACCACAGTTTGTTAATCCATTCTTTAGTTGAGGGACATCTAGGTTGTTTCCAGGTTCTTGCTATTACAAAGTATGCTGCTATGAACATAGCTGAACTAGTGCCTTTAGGGTAAGAATGTGCATCCTTTGGGTATATGCCCAATAGTGGTATTGCTGGATCCTTAGGGAGATTGATTTCCAGTTTTCTGAGGAATCACCATACTGCATTCCAGAGTGGCTGTACAAGTTTACACTCCCACCAACCATAGGGGAGTGTTCCCCTTGCTCCACATCCCCTCCAGCATAGGCTGTCATCTGTGTTTTTTGATCTTAGCCATTCTGACAAGTGTAAGGTGGTATCTCAAAGTTGTTTTGATTTGCATTTCTCTGATAGCTAAAGATGTTGAGCAATTTTAAAAATGCCTTTCAGACATTTGTAATCTTTCTGTTGAGAATTCCCTTTTTTATCACTGAACCCCATTTTTAAATTAGATTATTTGGGCTTGGGGGCTAGTTTCTTGAGTTCTCTATATGTTTTAGAGATCAGTCCTCTGTCAAATACAGGGTTGGTGAAGGTCTTTTCCTATTATGCAGGCTGTCATTTTGTCTTATTGACTGTGTCCTTTGCCTTACAGCTTCTCCATTTCAGGAGGTTCCATTTATTAATTGTTGTTCTTAGTGTCTGTGCTGCGGGTGTTATATTTAGAGAGTGGTCACCTGTACCAATGCATTGAAGAGTATTTCCCACTTTCTTTACTATCAGGTTCGGTGTAGCTGGGTTTATGTTGAGGTCTTTGATTCACTTGGGTTTGAGTTTGGTGCAGGGAGATAGGTTTGGATCTATTTTCATTCTTCTACATACTACCATCCAACTATGCCAATATCATTTGTTGAAGATAATATCTTTTCTCCATTGAATATGTTTGGCCTCTTTGACAAAAAAATCAGGTGTTCTTAGGTGTGTGGATTAATATTGTGGTCTTCGATTCAATTCCGTAAGTATCAGGCTGTTTTTATTACTGTAGCTCTATAGTATAGCTTGAAGTCAGGATTGTGGTTCCTCCTGAAGTTCTTTTATTGAGAAGGATTGTTTTAACAATCCTAGGTTTCCTGTTATTCCATATGAAGTTAAGTATTGTTTTTTCAAGGTCTGTAAAAAATTGTGTTGGGATTTTGATGGGGATTGCATTGAGTCTGTAGATTGGTTTTGGTAAAATTGCCATTTTTACTATGTTGATCTTACCTATCCAGGAGCATGGAAGATCTTTCCATTTTCTGATATCTTCTTCAATTTCTTTCTTCAGTAATTTAAGGTTTTTGTCAAACAGGTCTGCTACTTCTTTGGTTAAAGTTACGCCAAGGTATTTAATGCTATTTGAAGCTATTATAAGGATTCCCTTATTTCTTTTTCAGCCCTTTTATCCTTAGTGTAAAGGAGGGTTATTGATTTTTTTTTTTTTTAGTTAATCATGTACCCTGCTGTATTGCTAAAGGTATTTATCAACTGTAGGAGTTCTTTGATAGAATTTTGGTTGTCATTTATGTGTATGATTATATCATCTGCAAATAGAGATAGTTTGACTTCTTCCTTTCCAATTTGTATCCCCTTAATCTCTTTTTGTTCTCTTACTGCTTTAGCTAAAACTTCAAGAACTATATTGATTAGACAAGGAGAAAGAAGACAACCTTGTCTTGTTCCTGATTTTAGTGGAATTACTTTGAGTTTTTCTCCATTGAGTTTGATGTTGGCTGTCAGCTTGCTGTATATCGCCTTTATGATATGTAGGTATTTTCCTTGTATTCCTGATCTCTCCATAAATTTTATCATGAAGGAGTGCTGGATTTTGTTAAAGGCCTTTTCAGTATCTAACGAGATGATCATGTGGTCTTTTCTCTCTGTTTGGTTATATAAATGATGGATGACATTCACAGTTTTTCTTATGTTGAACCATCCCTACATCTCTTGCATGAAGCCTACTTGATCATGGTGGGTGATTTTTTTTTTTTTTTTGATACGTTGTTAGACTAAGTTTGCCAGATTTTATTGACTATTTTTGCATCAATGTTCATGAGGGAGAGTGGTCTGTAATTCTCGTTCTTTGTTGCATCTTTGAGTAGCTTGGGAAACAGGGTGATTGTGGTCTCATGAAAAGAGTTCAGCAATGTTCCTTCAGTTTCTACTGTATGAAACAGTTTGAAGAGTATTGGTATTAGTTCTTCTTTGAATGTCTGGTAGAATTCTGCACTGAATCCATCTGGTCCAAGGCCTTTATTTATTTATTTATTCATTTATTTATTTTTACCTTGGAGACTTTTAATAAGAGCTTCAACTTCCTTTGGGGTTATAGATCTATTTAGGTCATTTATCTGAACTTGATTTAATTCCGTTAAGTGATACCTGTACAGAAAAGCTGTCCATTTCTTTTAGGTTTTTCGTTTTAGTGGAGTAAAGATTTTTCAAATTATGGTCTGATTATTCTTTGGATTTCCTGGGTGTCATTATGGCCCCCTTTTCTTTTCTGATTTTGTTCATTTGGTTGTGCTCTCTCTCTCTACTTTTTGGTTAGTTTGAGCTTTTCTATCTTGCTGACTTTCTCAAAGAACCAACTCTTTGATTCATTGATTCTTTAAATTGTTTTCTTTGTTTCTATTGAATTTATTTCAGCCCTAAGTTTGATTATTTCCTGCTGTCTACTCCTTCTAGGTGAGTTTGCTTCTAATTGTTCTAAAGCCTTCAGCTGTGTAGTTAGGTCTCTTGTGTGAGAATTCTCTGGGTTTTTCCATAATATATCTTGTTTATTCCATCTAAGGTAACTGACAGTTTTGCTGAGTATAGCAGTTTGGCAGCCATGCTCTTTTAGTATCTGTAAAACATCTGACCAGGACCTTCTTGCTTTCATTGTTTCCATTGAATAGTCAGGCGTCATTCTCACGGGTCTGCATTTATAGGTAAATTGGCCTTTATCCTTTGCAGCTCTTAGTATTTTTTCTTGGTTCTGTATGTTTAGTTGATTATTATATTGCAGCCAGACATTTTTTGTGGGAGTCTAGTTTATTTGGTGTTCTGTAAGCTTCTTGTTTCTTTAGGCATTTTCTTCTTTATGTGGGGAAAGTTTTCTTCTATGATTTTGTTGAATATATTTTCTGTGCCTTTGAGCTGGTGTTCTTCTCCTTCAATTCCAATTATTTTTAGGTTTGGTCTTTTCATGGTATCCCAGATTTTGTGTTATGATTTTTTTGGTTTTAGTGTTTTCTTTAACCGATTTATTTATTTCCACTATTGTATCTTCCACTCCAGAGATTCTCTCTTCCATCTCTTGCATTCTGTTGGTTATGCTTGCATTTGTAGTTCTGCTTCGTTTCTTCAGATTTTCTATTTTCAGATTTGCCTTGGTTTGAGCCTTCTTTATTGCTTCTATTTCAATTTTTAATTCCTAGAATGTTTCTCTCACCTGTTTGTTTTTTTCTTGATTTTCTTTCAGGGATTTGTTAATCTCTTCCAATTTTTTTGTTTGTATTTTCTTCTATTTCTTAAAATGAGTTTTTTTTTTTATATCCTCTTTTATAGCTTCTAGTATCTTCATAAAGTTGTTTTTAAGCTAATTTCCTTCTGTTTCCTCTTCACTGCTATGCTCAGGTCTTGTAGAACCACCAGCTTCTTCTGGTGGAGTCTTTTTGTTCATTGTATTGTTATGTATATATGTATTCTTGCACTGGCATCTGCCCATTGCTTCCTCAGTTCCCTGTTAGTCAACTCTTGGTCGGCTCTTGTCAGTTGTGAGCCCAGGGGTTGTGTGTCTCTAGTATTTGTAGCAACTGCTCTTAGTGGGCCCTTAGTTGGCTGTACACCAAGGAGCTGTGTGTCTCTAGTTGTCACCAGGGTTGTTCTTAGTTAGTTCTTATTTGGCTCTTAGTCACCTGTGGGCCTGGAGGGAAGCTTCTGGGACTCTAGTTGTCAGTGTGTGATGATGCAGATTGCAGTTTGAGTGGGGTTTGGCTGTGTTTTGCTGGAGATTTGGCTGGGGTGGGGGGCTCTCCCAGGTTTCTTTGGTTTAGGGAGGAGGTGGGTGTGGCTGGGGTGCTGGGGGCTGTGTCCCCAGTCTGGAGTTCAGGGTTCAAAGACCATGGTCTCTGTTTGGCCTGGGGGTCAGGGTGCCATTCACCTCTTAGTCAAATGTGGACCAGGATGCTTTGGGGTCTCCAGCTGAACAAGAATTCTAACAGCTCTGTGTGTTTCCTTTTGGGTAAATACTAACCACTTATTGTGCATTAAAGGGCTATATACATGTGTTGGTAAACAATTTTTCATTTTTTTTGTTTCTAATACATATGGCCTAATTAAAAGACCTTGAATATCAGAGTCTGTGCTGTCTGGTGTGGTTGACATGAGCTATGTGTGGCTATTGAGTATGGGATCTAGAGCTGTGCCATCCAACATGGCAGCTGTTAGCTGTGTGTGATAATGAGCCTTCTAAATGAAGACAAAATGACAAGTCTTTGTGTATGCATAATGCTATAATGGCATGCATCCCAGCCCCTACCCGTCTCACATAGAGTAGGCCTCTGTCTTAGACCCTTAGGCAAATATCCTCTCTGCATATATGCTTGCCATTTAGTAGCATAATATAAATTTGATAATGTGTTACTTTCTCCAGAACATTTGCTCCCTTTAAATATAATCTTAAAATTGCTTTTGCCTTTGATAATTAACTTTAAATGTCAATAAGGACATGTCAGTTTAATAATTGAGCCTCAGTTGATGATTTATACCTTTAAAGATCCTGAGGTAAAGGTTAAAAGAAATTGAATGCTCTGGAAATTGGTATTGGAAATTATGGTTGAATTGCAGTTTTTGGCTAAAGAGGCAGACAGGCGACTGGATGACTGAGGTAGGTTCTATCTCAGCCCCTGTCCACTCCAGGCAGAGAGTCTAAATAGCCAGGAAAATCTTGCCCCCCCCAAAAAAATTAACAAGACTCGGGTAGGTCCTGTGTTCCGAAATCACCACACTGTATGCAAAACAAAATAGAGTAGGGACTCACACCTGTTATCACAGCACTCAGGAGGCTGAGGCAGGAGGATTGCCACCCGGCTACGTATTGCTTCCAAAAAGTTAAATAAAATCAAGTGGGATCATTCAGGATGCTGTATTGCAACTATCTTGTTGAGAGTGAATGCAAAAATTCCCTCCTGCACAGTGTTCCCCATAACATTTCATGGAGAGTTTGTCAATACTGGCAAACATAAAGCTACATTTTTAAAGGTAGTCCATGCCAAAAGCCTAACATTTTAGCTGATGGGTTATTAAAGTCACAGAATGAAATATGAATCTTAATCACCAGTGGCATATGGGTTGAACAAGTCACTGTCCCAGGTAGCCAGAGTGTAAGCTGCTCTTCAGAATGCATTGGCTGCTCTTGGAAAACGCATCTCAAAGGATTCAAGTTGCAAGGCACTGACTTATCCGTTGTTGAGGACTACCAGAAGAAATTATACAATTCAGAGTTTTCCAATTGCTTTTGAAATATAACTGCACCATATTGTTGCTAAACATGTTACATCTTTACTGTTCATCCTAACTTCCTCTACGTGATTAAAAAAAATACTTCAGAGACACATTTTTGCATAATAGTTACAAACTCACACCATTCTTCTGATGAGAATCAATAAAATGAAATATATCTATATGTCAGGCTGTGGTCCCTTAATAAAAGGCACTAATACATTGGAAGAAAGGCAACTGACAAGATCCATTTCTATGTGTTCAGAAGAGGCAAATACAGGGTATGGGTCAGTGTTCACCTTGACCACGAGGAGGGTGACTTCTCCCAGGTAGATTCCTATGGAATTAATGGACAGTCCCTAAAGTTGGTTGTGGTCATGGTTGATGGCTCCTTGGATCAAAGCAAAACAAAAAACTATTAACTTATCCACTTATATGGTATGAGACCTGTACCTTGATAAAGCTGATGTTATATATTGCTGAAAACAGTGTTTATTTTAAGGAATATTAGTGCACATCCCTGTTGCCTGTGACAGTGGGAACAATGTATGTGACATGAGGAAAACACAGTGTTGTGAAAGGCTAACATATACAGCCTTCATTTAAGGCACAAAATCTTCAGGGAAGTGAGAAGAGATGGCTTCTGCAAAGCTGGGCTGGATTGGTTAACACTGATGGGGCTGATTTTTGTTGTTTTAGGTCCTAAACCTCGTGCAGTCCTATGTGACTCTTCGAGTCCCTCTGTATGTTTCCTATGTGTTCCATTCCCCTGTGGGGGCGGGAGGCTGGCAGCATTTCGACTTGAAATCAGAACTCAGGCTCACATTCGTGTATGACACTGCCATCTTGTGGAACCATGGGATCGGAAGCCCGCCAGAAGCTGAACTCCAAGGTGGGTTGGAGTGACTCCTAAAGCCACTTTTTTACCTATGATAATTACCCAGAAAGATAATTTTGTTTTTATTGCAGGCAAAAATAATTGGAGCATCTTTTAATACACTTTATTTTTATGTTCTCTATTGTGATTTTTTAAAACTTTGTCATGGAAAATTTTTGTTTAACAAATCATGTCAATGCCTCAAATTTTGCATGATGTCTGACTATGAAATTTAAATCTTTGTTTCAGATATATTCCCAGTCTGTCTATTTTAAGTAACTAATTGTTCATATTTTCCATAACACAATCCATATAGCTTCCTGTCTTTTACCGGACAGAGAGATTCCAGTTGAAAATTGGGAAAAAAAAAAAATCAAAGGGTAAAGTTGCACATTTTGCTTCCGAAATGAGAAGATTAATTTAAAGTCTGATGATAAACGCTGTTCTGGATTCTAGTGCTGACACTACAATTAATTAATTGTATTCTTTCATCTCAAGCACATTGCTTAAAACTTGGTATGGTTGACGGGGGATGCACAAGTCTTCTGCCCCCTTCTGATTTGAAAAACTGTCATTCTGTGATACCTTAAGCCCTGGTGTGGAAAGCATCTTCAGATCTGTCAGTACCCATGTGGGAACTGTAAAGTCCAGAGGCTTATCTGGGCATGAGGCTGGCATCTGTAATCCCAGCACCTCAGAGGATGAAGCAGGAGAGTTGTTGTGGGTCTGAGGACAGCCTGAGCTGTGTAAAAGACTGGTTCTCAATAAAAATAATAAGCAGAAGTCAAAAGCAACCAAAATCCAAGAGTGTCAAGCTGACCCATAAGCAGAATTTGTGGGGGATTTTTATTGTTGTTATTTAGACTCTGCATCTACATCACACCAACATGACATTTTCCCAGCCAAGGAGATAGTAAAAGTCCACTGCACATCTGAAGTATAATTCCATCATACAGGACAGACTAAAATTCCCTTAGTGCCGTGAGGAAAGCGCAGTGACCACCCTAGATAATCAATCCGGATTGTGTCATGGGTTTTTTTACTCCGTATCTCAGAAGATACATTTAAAATTGTGCTTCCTCAGCTCTCTCTTTTAGGTGGGGAGTGGGGGAGAATCTTATCAGGCTGACCTGGAATTCACTGTGTAGCCCAGGCTGGCCTAAAATTCTCTCTCCTACCTCTAACTCTTCAGTGTTAGAGGTGTATCTGAAACCTCAAGTTGATTTTGTTGGCTTGTTAACTTGGTGAGGGTGGTGGCGGTGGTACAGAATCATCAGGGTTTTCTTTAAGCCCAGAAATTTTGCAGTTGTTCTGGGGAGCTCAAACCCATTTCGACTTACCTGTTTCAGATTCTACAATTTCAACAAGGCTATTTTATTTGTTTATCACTTCTCCCAAATTACAGCTTTGTTTTTGTAAACTAAAACTGTAAAAAAAAAAAAAAAAAAAAAAGTATCATAGTCATCTGTGTATTTTATAATGACCTGGTTCATATTACTCAATTCATTTTGCTCCCGTTTACCCTTATAAAAGAAAAAAACTTGTATATTTTGTTATTGTTGATGTTATTATGATTATTCTCTAGAATTCATTTGAGCATATATGTTCATAGAAAATTTAAAGACTTTTTCTTAAGAATCTGTACATTAGGCCAATTGGGTCAGAAAAGAATCTGACCATGAGCGTCTTTGGCCACCTATATTTTTACCCTCGTGTACTTCTCTGTAGGCTCTCTCTATCCAACCAGCATGCGCATCGGTGAGGAGGGCCGCCTGGCTGTGAACTTCAGGACAGAGGCTCAGTTCCATGGCTTGTTTGTGCTGTCACATCCTGGTAAGCCCTGTGGTCAGTAAGCAGACACTTCCCACAGAACCGCGTGAACATCTTCGTATCCACATAGGTCTCAGCCTGCTTCCTGGCTCCTCATTTCACATGAGTTCTGTCTGTGTAATTATGTCCTTAATGTTTGGTTATTAGTCACCTTTATCTTACCTTATTGGAGAACCATCACTATGCAAACTATCCCTTAGCATATATAAAAAGAAAACCTTACTGGGAATGTTTTAATGAGAATTTCCCTTCAATGCAATGCACTGAGTTACTGTCCTTTTCTGTGCGGTTTCTATGATACAAAAATCTCATTGCAATCCATTCATTTTGCCAGCACGTCTCTGCTCAGTGTTTTTCTTGATCTGTGAGAAACTTTTCAATGGAGACAGAGGAGGCATTTTGCTTTCATACGCAAGCTTCAGACGTGTTACCTGTAATTGGTGGAGACTGACTAAGCAGTGATTGGCTGTACTTTATTGATAAGACATCTATCTGTCCATAAGCTCATATTTGCTTTACAAAGGCTATTTCATTAGAAGTAGTTTGTTTTTTCTTTGGCTTTCCAATGTTGCCCAGTTGGTTTCCTGTGACACTGTGGTGCCCCTTCTGTAGGGTTGAAAGAGGGAGCCTTCTCTAAACATCTTCACAGCCATCGTTTTTCTGGGCACAAGCTCTAAGAAAGGAGAAAACAGTTGAGTGTTCAAGAAGAAAAGAGGGTCCGTTGTAATTTTTTAAAAAGCAGATTAAACTGTAGGAAACATAGGACCCGATGGGACCATATGACTTCATTGTGATGATGAGGATTTCCTGGACTTTGGGTTTCTTCTAAGTGCCCACCTCGCTAATGAACTGGTGCTGTGTGATTAGCCCCAGTTGCAGGCAATCTAATGAGAATTAGACTTCATCCATAAGATGGCTTTGCTAATGGAATCTCTTACGTTCAGCTCATGACTTTGGTGTGTTATTCCAGCATTCACCCAGCCTGGGTTGCCCTGCACAGACTCCGTAGAGCAGCTCTGAGCACCTGCTTTTTGGTCGAATTATATAGATCAAAAAGACAGTAAATGAAGAGTCCAAAGTCTCACAACCTATCTGGGTGACCTTCTGAGAGTTCCATAATCACTCTCTACCAAGGATTTTTTTTTTCAACTTGAAATGCAGATAAACATACCAACTATGAAGATTTATGAAAAAGGATTAAATACTTGGTGACATGGCACTTTGAAAACTACACAGTTGGGGCCTTTTCAATTTAACCTCGAAACCATTGTGACTTTTGGAATTTTTCAGCCTCCTTTACCAGCTCAGTGATTGTGTCTGCTGACCATCCAGGCCTCACTTTTTCCCTCCGCCTGATAAGGAGCCAACCAACCTATAATCAGCCAGTCCAGCAATGGAGCTTTGTGTCAGACTTTGCTGTAAGTGTAACCAAGACCTCTCTCTGCTGCCTGCTGATGACACTACAGGTTTTAAAGTAAAATGCCTTCTCTCCTCCACAAAGGTTCGTGACTACTCAGGCACATACACGGTAAAGTTGGTGCCCTGCACTACCCCACCCAACCTGGAGTACCGTCTGCCTGTCACCTGCAACCCCAGGGAGCCTGTCATTTTTGACCTTGACATTCGATTCCAGCAGGTATGTATCACAGAACTATCAGAATTGGAATCCACTCTGTTCAAAGGCATGATTTCCTTTAACCAATACATCTGTTTTTTCACAAGTGAGTGACCTTTATTTCTCAAATACTAGGAGAAAAGGAAGTTGAACAGAAAGAAACCAAGGGAGAAAGGAGAAAAGAACTCTCTTTTGTCTGTTATTTACAACATAAAAAACAAAAAAAGTAGTTCATGGACGAGCTACTTAGCTATTCTGATCTTCTCTACTGCAACATATTATCTTGGAGATGTGACAATTTTCTGTAGGGTTCTACACTTCAACCTGCTATCAGTCTGCAAGGAATATGAAAATCCACCTCTTAATACATCCCTGGCCTTGGGCTTTTGTAAAAGTAGAATGCCAACCTTGATCCAGAAACGTATACTGTTAGCCTCCTGCTGACCATGATACTAACATATACTTTACATATGCGCCCTGATCAACCTGTTCAAGTGTAAGTGATGTCATTGACTCTCACTCAAAAAGAAGAAATGATTTAACAACACCAGTTTGTTTCTCAGTGTCAAAATCAAAACTATGATTCCTTAAGCTGCTGTGGATAGATAGCATTTCAAGGACAGTTCTGCATGGCAGTGTGATGATCACATTCCTGTGAGCTATGTGGTGTATGTTTGTATACATCAGAGCTACAAAAACATAATAGATTTCCCCTTTGGCTTAGGTCAGTGACCCAGTGGCAGCTGAGTTTAGCCTGAACACTCACATGTATTTGCTGTCTAAGAAGAGCCTCTGGCTTTCTGATGGATCCATGGGATTTGGGCAAGAGAGTGATGTCGCTTTTGCAGAAGGTAACACTTGCCAGATGAGATGATGGTTCTGTTGTCCTGTGTCTGTGATGGTCTGTTGTCCTGTGTCTGTGACTGTCTGTTGTCCTGTGTCTGTGATGTTCTCTTGTCCTGTGTCTGTGATGTTCTCTTGTCCTGTGTCTGTGATGTTCTGTCGTCCTGTATGTCTGTGATGTTCTGTTGTCCTGTGTCTGTGATGTTCTGTTGTCCTGTATGTCTGTGATGTTCTGTTGTCCTGTGTCTGTGATGTTCTGTCGTCCTGTATGTCTGTGATGTTCTGCTGTCCTGTGTGTCTGTGATGGTCTGTCGTCCTGTGTCTGTGACTGTCTGTCGTCCTGTGTCTGTGACGGTCTGTCGTCCTGTGTGTCTGTGATGGTCTGTTGTCCTGTGTGTCTGTGATGGCCTGTATGTCTGTGATGGTCTGTTGTCCTGTGTCTGTGATGTTCTGTAGTCCTGTGTCTGTGATGGTCTGTTGTCCTGTATGTCTGTGATGTTCTGTTGTCCTGTGTCTGTGATGTTCTGTCGTCCTGTATGTCTGTGATGTTCTGCTGTCCTGTGTGTCTGTGATGGTCTGTCGTCCTGTGTCTGTGACTGTCTGTCGTCCTTTGTCTGTGATGGTCTGTCGTCCTGTGTGTCTGTGATGTTCTGTTGTCCTGTGTCTGTGATGTTCTGTCGTCCTGTATGTCTGTGATGTTCTGCTGTCCTGTGTGTCTGTGATGGTCTGTCGTCCTGTGTCTGTGATGTTCTGTCGTCCTGTGTCTGTGATGGTCTGTTGTCCTGTGTGTCTGTGATGGTCTTTTGTCCTGTGTGTTTGTGGTACTTTGATTTATTAAAATTTCCAGGGCAAAGCCCACAACCTCTTTGACATGATAGATATAAGTCCTCCCATTTTGACTTATGCAAAGAATAACTGAAATTTGGTATATAATACTGAGTGGTTTTCACATTCCAGGAAGTATAACCTCCATCTTCATTTTCCAAGTGACTTTTGGGGGCATACTGGGTTTTTTGTTCATTTATTTTTCAAAATTCTTTTTGAATTTTCTTAAGTTGAAATCTCTGGGCTGTATTGTTCGATGCTATATGTTCATCTTCTAGCAAAATATGTAGTGTTAACTCATGGGCTGCAGCAACAGTTGATGAGATGTTGGATGCAATGTCAAGGGTTTTGTTAAATCCACCTTCAAAAACAAATGATCTCAATTAGGCTTTTTATTGGTGCCCCCCCCCTTAGTGTTATTTTGTGTTGCATTAGTCGACACTTCACCAACTAATTTACTCATGTAAACTGGACTTTAACCACAAAGGAGTGTTGTAATATCAAGTTATAGACACCACACCTTTAGATTACTGCCACACAGTCTTGAGAATCAGGGGCTTCACAAGCTTGGCTTCTCCATACTCAGGCTACAGGTGCTGTAATCTGAGTCTCTAATCTGGGGAGTAGACCAGATCCTGAGACTAACACACAGAGAGATTCAGTGTTCAGTGACAGATTAGGGAGCAAAGGAAATGATCTGGGTCATTGTCGTCTTTCATAGTCCGTGGTGGCACCACATATAACAGGATTGCATTTCCATCTGTTTTAGGGGACATGATCTATGGTCGTGTCATGGTGGATCCTGTCCAGAATCTCGGTGATTCCTTTTACTGCAGCATTGAGAAGGTGTTTTTGTGCACAGGGGATGATGGCTATGTGCCGAAGTACAACCCAGAGAATTCAGAATATGGCTGCCTGGCTGATTCTCCTTCACTCTTACATAGATTTAAAATTGTGGTGAGTGCTTTGACCAAATGATCTGTATCAAGTGTCAAGGATAAACCTTCCTATATTATATTTTTTTAAAAAAAAATCATCATTTTATTTAAATTGCATAGTGACATTTTATGATGATTTGTACTTGCCCAAAGTTACAGAAGAACTTTCTATCTTGGCAAACTTGAGATTGACTACAGAAATAATCATCTTCCTTCTTGCTTCAAGGATAAGGCTCAGCCTGAGACACAAGCAACCAGCTTTGGAGATGTCTTGTTTAATGCCAAACTGGCAGTCGATGATCCTGAAGCCATTCTCCTAGTGAATCAGCCTGGATCAGATGGATTTAGAGTAGACTCCACTCCACTCTTTCAGGTAGGCCCGGACAGACACTCAGTAGCTCTGTAACTAGTAAGTACTTACCACTCTGTCTCAGGCATATCATAGAAAAGCGAGTGGGAAGAATGGGAAGGATTAATGGATTCTAAATTCTACCTATATATTAATAGAAGACTGTTTTTTGGTGGTTGGAAAGATGGCTCAGTGGTTAAGAGCGCTGGCCACTCTTGCAGAGGACCAGGGTTCAGTTCCCAGCACACGCTCATTGGCTCACAACCATCTGTAACTCCAGCTCCAGGAAACCAAGCTTCACTCTTCTGTCCTCTTTGTACATATGACACATAAACATACATGCAGGCAAAATACCCATCCACAGAAAATAAAAATAAATAAATCTTTATTTCAAAAAAAATGTGTGACAGAGACTCTTATTCAGCTTATGACACGTGTGACAGTTGGGCAATTTATTTCCTTAGCCAATGCTTCCTTTCTATGTTTTTATGATCCATCTTTTTAGAGTAAGGTCTTATATAAACAGGTAGACTCAGAAAAGCCAACAGGAAATAAAATCTTCACTCTTGAAGATTCTATAAACCAAGGCAAAAATTCCTGACCCAGAGTCAGGTGTTGTAGAGAGATTCAGCTAGTTACGACGATGCTAGACAGACATGGGTGCAACACCTAGAAATGTGTCTACGTCGGGGGCAAGCATTCTCTTTAGGATATTTACAGGGGAGTTACACACACACAATTTTATATTCGGGGGAGATATGTTATTCTTTCTCAACCTCAGGAAAGAGTGTATATGTACATGTGTGCTGAGTTGGAATGGGTGCTAGTGGAGAAAACAGAGAGAGAGAGAGAGAGCACATATGCTCACATTACAGGGTATATGGATACATATAGACATGCATGTGGAGATCAAAGAACATTAAAGGTTCTCTTCACTCTCTGTCTTGTTTTTGAGTAAAATTTCTGTGCCCTGGAGTTCACCAAGAAGGCCAGGCTGGCTAGCAAGCCCTAAGAGTCCAGTGGTTTCTATCTTCCTAGTACAGTGACTGCAGGCATGGACCACCATGCCCAGCTTCTTCGCTTAGGCTCTGGATCCCAAACTCAGGCCCTCAGGCTTGCAAGGCAGCACTTTACCGCTGAGCCACCTCTAAGGGAGGACCTTATGAAAGCCTACTTCTTCTTGGAAACTTTTCCATCAAGTACTCTACCATTTTCATTCTAACTCTCTGAACAGTTCACGTCCCTAAATCTTGAATGCTCCAAAAGATTATCTTAAAAACATTTCTTTTCCTGGTTCCTGGTGCATCTCCATCAGTTCCTGGCCAGCCTGGTCTACACAGTGAACACGTCTAGGCTCCGCAAGGCTAAATAGAGAGACTCCGTTTCACAGAAGAAACTAAGAAAAATCTAGTTGCTCAACCCCCATGGTTTTGCACACAAATAACTGCGGATGAACTGAAGCTCAGAAGGTTCGAGCTGTCGTTCTGCCTTTAGCTCTAACTAGTTGAAAGAGGCGGAGCAAAAACGCCTGACTGCGTATGTTCTTATTAATCTACTTTTTAAGTTATTAAGATAGACTGAGAGATCAAGAGAAAATTTACAGTTGATACTGTGCCTGCAAATACAATACAGGTCACCCTACAGTGGTACAGGATGGTCTGAGGGCTTAAGGTAATACAGTGCTTGTCTGGCATGTATAAGGGCCTGAGATTGAGCCCCCACCCCACCCCCCAAAAAATCCTTTGCAAAATAAAAATAAGTGGGAGTTTCAGAGTGTATTGTGGAAATGGGGTGCTTGATACAAAGCCTGTCACTGAGGAGTGTGGTGTAGATTAATTTACAGACAAAATGGTTATTTATTGTGACCTCTGTTATTAATTTCTTTTGCAGACAGTCCTTGGTTGAGTCTACAGAGAATTGAGTTTCCTAACACATAGGTTTGTATTTTCTAGGTTGCTTTGGGCCGAGAATGGTACATACACACAATCTACACAGTCAAGTCGAAGGACAGCAGCCATCGAGGTATCGGCAAGAGGAGCCTGGAATACCAGTACCACTCTGTGGTGCATCAGGGGCAGCCCCTAGAAACTACCAAGAGCTGGAAGAAGAGAGCAGTCAGGAGCACACCCTCACTGGCACGAGAAATCGGTGCGGAGAACAACCGGGGAACAAATCTCCAGCATATCTCCCTGGACCGCCGTGACAAGAGGGAGATCCCCCATGGAAGAATTCCTCCTGATGGCATCCTGCCCTGGGAGCTCAATAGTGCCAGCTCTGAAGTCAACCTTGTCACTGTCTTGGGAGGCATCGCAGTGGCTTTGCTCACTGTCTGCCTGGCTGCGGTTGCAGCCCTGGTGTGCAAGAACATGCAGGGCAAGGACGTCCCTCAGGGCTCTGGAAGCAGTGAGCCCATGATGCCCCCACGGAGCCACTACAGTGACAGCTCAGAGGTGTGATAACCTTCTCTTCATGTGCCTCAGAAAAGACTGTGCAAGAGCCCCAGCTGTTTGGGACCAGCGGCAGAGATGTGATGACTTCCTGTGACAAAGGTGCTCAGAACCCCTGACTATGTTAAAAGGATTTTGATTGAAACTCTACTGCGTCATACATGCATCAAAGGACAAATTCAGATCACATCTTTCCTGCTGCCCAGAAGGCATCCAGGATGCTTAGAGCCTTGGGTAGTTGTCAGCGGAGGTGCTTCTTGCTTGTTTTCAGGATCAGTGGGGATGCACCTACTCAGAAGTACGACAGGACTCTCTGGGAAGTCTGAGAGGAGTTGCCTTATTCTGTTGTTACATTAGTGTGAACTTGGAAGATGCAGTTATCACATTGTTTATTCATTTATAACTGAGAGGTTTTAATTGGTAGTCCAGAAGGGTGATAAACACACTGCTCTGACAAGTTTTCTAATCCGTGAAGACAGCGTGGAGTCATGACCAGGGCTAGCTCAACCTGCAAATCACCTCCTGCTGTTAGGAAAACATAGAAGGGATGAACATGAAAAAGAAAAATTCCTCATTTGGATCTGAATTGTTTCTCATTGTCCTCAGACCTCCCTTGACTTATTTGATTATTTAACATTAAGTTAAGCCAAAGAATATATTAATCCTGGAAATGATTTTTTTAAGAGGCTGATACGTTTGGTACACTCCAGCCAATCAGCCTCATTGTTACCCAGCCTTAGTGAAGAGCGAGAGAGTTGTAGGACTTAGAGAAATGCCATAGACTTAGATTCCCCACAGGACAATGTTCTCAAGAGCAGAGCTAGATGTTTGCAGTATTGAAGCCATAAATAACAAGGAACATCTTTACCAATGGTGAAGGGTGGAAGAAGTACTGATTAGCTATGCTTGTATTAGCTGGACACTGATTAGCCTGGGGCCCAGGCATATAACTTGCTAGCTCTTGCTCTTAAACTAATACATGATTCTTCTCCTGTTCAGCCATGCAGTTCGGTACCTTTTCTCAGAGCAGCATAGGTGTCCTCTGTATCTTCTGGCTTCTCTGTGGCATTTCTGTTCTGTTCTTCCTGTTTCCAGAGTTTTCTTAGTCTGGTAGCCCCGCCCATACTTCCTGTCCGCCTTTGGTCAATCAGTGTTTTTTATTAAACTAGTAGTCAGGACAAGTATTTACAATGTAACATCATAAATCCACTACATATCCCCTTTTCCCTTTTTAAAGCAAGAACCCCAAATCTAGTGTCTGTTAGACATGCCATCTAGAGCAGTGACAGTAAATGATGTTAGCCCTCAGAGCAACACCCACACGACAGCATCCAGTGCTTATATCAGCCATAGAAAATTGTATTAGGTTTACATCTGCTGAAATAATGGGGATCTCTATACATGTCACTCCAGAAATTGTCTTGGAGGCAGCCAGTGCTATCTTCATTAATCCAGGAACAGCACGTATCTGTCTGGCCTCTTCAGTTCAGCAAGCCGGTGCTACGGGATCCCCCTCTGGGACTTTATCTCTGTTTGTCACTTTGCTTATTCGCCATGTCAAGGCTTCCTTGGAGCTGCCTATGTCTTCAGAAATGTGTTTTTACCCTTCGTGAAAAATTGTCTTTAGAAGAGGGGAATTTCAGCAAAGTGATGGCCACACCCCTAAAACCTAGTAAATATATTTCATACAACAGTGAAGTGCCTTGGCTTTATAAACCTAACCCTCCAGTGCTGGATAGAGTCTCTCACACTTCAGCCATACCCTGGCCAAGTTGTGCATCTTGGTAGGATATTTGGAAGGCAAAGTTCATCTCTCTCATTCCCGTGTGTCATTGAGTGCCTGTGAGTACCAGGCATCTCTCAGTTGACAGAGGGAAGCTACACTGTCCTGGAGGAAAGACAGGAAGTCTCTGCCTTCCCTTTCCATTCAGTGTCTTCTGAGGGATGAAGGAGATTCTGGTGTCCTCCCATTGGAGAACTTGAGTAAGTCTTTCGACAGCTCTAAGGTTCCCCCAGAGGATTCACCAGAACAGAAAGTACTGTCCGTACCAGAGGTCAGGTCACATGCTTTGTTCTGAACCTTTATTTTACTTCTGGCAGATGCTCAGCCCCATGCTTGGCTACCTCATAATTTAGGGATTGATGTGATTGTCAACAGCAAAGAAATTTTGACTACTTAGCTTCGGGTTCAACTTCTGAAGACTGTTAGAGCACATGTCCTCTGCTAGCTGGCTGTCACTAGTAGTTGAGAACTTCCAAGCCTGACTACCCTATAGTCTTCAGGTCAGGAGGGGAATATACTAACTTGTGGCACATTGTTAAAACACACATTTTAGCCAGGCAGCTTCTATGCCAAATTTCAATCAACCTTATGTTGTTCTAACAAAGCTATTGTCTATAAATCAGTTGATACATTAAATACAGAATAATTCTATCATCCCCCCAAAAGGAAATGTCAATGTTATCTCTCCCCATCCCTTCCCTGTCTTCTTTTATTTGTACTTTTTTGTAATTTTTAAAATGTCTATTTACTAAATATGTTGCTTAAAATACAGTCATTGTTTTAAAAGTCTTTGCAATAGGAAAGAATGCTTTTTTCTAAATAAAGTCCTTGTTTTCAATATTTTAAAGAATATTCTGATATTTTGGAACAAATACATAAAGTAACTTCCCATAGTTACGAGGAACTCAGCAATTATAGTTCTTGATTTTCTGTGAACCTCCAGATACAGATCAACATCTGGATGATATTGCACACTAAAAGCTAAGAGCAAAATGTTACCATAAACGGCTCTCCTAAACATGTGAGCAAGGAAACATTAAAATATGTGAGTAATGGGGCTGGTGACATGGCCCAGCAGGGGAATATATGTAAGATAATGTATACGTTGAGTACTGGGGATTGTGCTGTGACTAACACATTCTGGGTTACACTCCACCTCTGACCTAAAGGCCTCAACCCTTTCTTAATGCTTTGTTTTGAGGCATCCTAAAAAGTTGCCCCGACTGGCTGTGAACTTGCTCTTTAGCTCAGGCTGGACTTGAACTTTTGTTCTTCCTGCCTCGGTCTCCCATGTAGGCAGGGTCACAGGCCTGCAGCAGTACTTCCCTCTCACCTACGATTGATCATCTCCGAGTGATGGCTGGACACCAGGCTACTTCCTTACCCTGTTTTGGGAAGTTGATAATCAGGTAAGGCTCTGATTTGGAGGAATGGATCCAGATTGAACAGGGTCCCTTCTAGATGAGAACACAATTGTGTATGTCTGTAACCCACAATGAAAATCTCTTAGAACACCAGCACTAGATTCCACTTTTTTAAGCTTAAAGATAATAGCAAACCCGTATGAACACTGTGAGTGAAGACCAGTACATACAGAGCCTTGCATTTGTAAAGAGAGCACATGTGAGCCGCAGAAAAGGGGTCTTAATAGACTTTACTGTGAGTTCTTTCCCATGGTAACAATTTCAAAGTCAATATTTGAATATGGGTAAAGCCAAGTGTGTTGGCTCACACCTTTAATGTTAGCATTCAAGAGGATATTAATGTGTTTGAGGCCAACCTGGTCTACATAGTGAGCTCCAGAACTGTTGCAATGGGGTTTTTTGGTCCTGGGTGGCTAGAGGCCCAGACTCTGTCACGCCAGACCCCTTAGCAGCCCGCCGCCCGCTGCTCAGGCCCCCAGGAATGACTCAGACGCTTATATTAACTTCATGCAGTTTGGCCTATGGCTCAGGCACATTGCTAGCTAGCTCTTCCATCTTAAATCAACCCATTTCTATTCATCTGTCTGCCACGTGGCCCGTGGTTCACCTGTGTTCCTTACATGTTGGTCCTTAGGTGGCTTCAGCTCTATCTGCCTGACTCCACCCTGCTTCTCCTACCTATGCTCTGATTTCTCCTCCTACTTCTTCTATGGTGCCTGTCATGCCCCAAAAACAGCTCCTTTATTTAAAGATTGATATTCACAGCATACAGAAAGGCATTCTCACATCACAGAACAGCAAGGGCTATGTAGAGAGACCATGTCAAAAATTTTTAAAAATTTAAAAATTAATGTAAAGGTAGTTGAGTGTGGTAGTACATGACTTTAATGCCACCCCTGGGGAGGGAGAGACAGATAGATCTCCATAGTGAGTTCCAGGTCAACCAGAGCAACAGAGAGAGACTCACCACAAAACCAAACTAACCCAACTGTGTAAAGATTACAGCCCGCCCTTTTATACACATCAGTGCTGGGGATTAGACTGTTTCCAGAAGGAGAACATGAAGTGGCCATCTCAGAATTCAATGCAGAATCATAAAGTTTAAGAATTAGAGAGATCATTTTGAAAATCTGTGTTTAATGTTGACATGGAAACATTTAGTTCTTTGCTAGAAAGAAAAGAGAGAGAATGTTTGTAATGCCATAGATGCTTTATACTAATTGAAAATTCTCAAAATCCTGTGACCTTGAAGACAACCACCTGACCATCTTTTTACATTCTTTCCTCTTTGTAATCGTGACAGCAGCCAAGAGACAAAAGAGTTTTCACCAACTTAATACAAAGGAATGGGTTGCAAATACCTAGCTGCTTTCCAGCACCCAGCTGTGTATATTTAGGAAGAAAACTACAGCTACTCACAGGCACATGCACACAAATAAAAAGAATCTCAGATCCAGGTAGAAAATGTGCCAAATACATTGTTCTCATCAAAATAACACAGATGATTTTCAGGGTCAACATAAAGGTCATTTGTGGGAGTTTCTGAAGGTTATTATATTCAAATTTTATATATATATATATATATATATATATATATATATATATATATATATATATATATATATAAACATTCAAAGCTCAATATATTTTTTTAAATGTTTTCTTAGAATCGAATGCTGGATATTTCAGGACAGGTGTATCAGTTCACAGCCACACCACTCTCCTATCAGAAAAGGGAAGGTTTGCAGGGTAAAGCGGCTACTTCCACTTTGATCAGAAATTAGAAGCAGGATACATGGCCTTTGCCACCAGAGACCACACCAGGCCAGAGAGGAGGGAGAACGGATTCCCTAACAATAGTGGATAAAATAAAACACACTAGCAGATTCCTTTGGTTGCTGAAGAGCTGTGTTTTCTACTTTTCCTGTCATGGGCGTGCATTCAATTTCTTTACATTCATGTTGTTGAGGGGCAAATTCATTTAACTCTTTTTGGCTGTTCACCACCTCCTCCTGATAAACAAAAAATGTGCTTAAAGTTCCAGGATCTGCTTGCCACGTGCATTCCTGCACGTAGCAACCACCCATGACCTATAAAAGCTTTGTTTGATTTCAGCTTGGCACTCTCTCTCTGTTCCTGAGTGTTCAATGAGCTGAGCCCTGAGTATACTCAGTAAATATTAAAACCCTTTGCTTTTTACATGAGAGATGTCTCTTAGAGTCTTCCTTCATGCGGTGAGTTTCTCCACCCTTTACAACATGTGTTCTCAGTATTTTGCTTTATTAAACACCAACAAGAAACTCTGCCAGTGCTGGAAAACCTCTCCCCAGCCCCCCCATTCACTGTTTCTTTAACAAAATGGACTCGATTTTTCTGTAGGGTTTCTTCTCCGTGTCTCTAGTAGCACCCTCCATTTCCTTGTGAAACTTCTTCCATTTCTGTGGGCAATGAGCATCCTCACCCATCCTAATCCACATGGCAGGTATGCTGTGACCTTCTTATATAATAAAGGTTTAGAGTTGGGGGGCTTCTTGCCAAGAAAGGATCAAACTGATATGATGGCCATGTACACCTTGATTTTCTTGTCTCAAGATAAGTTAAACTTTGGCAATAAGATACAAAAAACAAAAAGGCCCTTAAGAGTTTCATTAGAATAAAAGCCAAAATCACACAGATAAAATTCATCATGCTAACTAAGGACTTTGCAAAGAGATCAGCAGACAAGAATGTCGGTAGCATTGAGTTTTCTAGAATTATGATTGTTAAATGGCCAGTGTTTTTCTGCTATTAGCCCTGCTGAACCTTCTCTGACTACATGAGTGCTTTAACAACTCAGATGAAGTTCAACATGGATCTATTTTTTCCAGGGCTTGGACACTCCACCACAGAGTCAGTAGTGTGTGTGTGTGTGTGTGTGTGTGTGTGTGTGTGTGTGTGTGTGTGTGAGAGAGAGAGAGAGAGAGAGAGAGAGAGAGAGAGAGAGAGAGAGAGAGAATGTAAATCTTTAAGTAATGAAAAAAGGAGCATATCATAAAAATGACGTAACTATTGAAAGTTGGTCTTGGATTAGAATCAAACGTAAAGTCTGTAAGATAGATCATATAGATTGCATTACCACACATAGAGCACTTGGGTCTTTCCTGCGGTGAGACCTCAAGCTTCTGGCAAGGTTCTTTTTTGATATTGATTCTTAGGTCTTTTTGTTTTGTTTTATTTTGGGTTTTGCCCATTTGTATATGAAAGAAAGCTTTATCCTGGACACTGTGTTTTATAATTATATTAAGGACTTCCTTCTTTCCCAGCTGCCTTCCACTATATTAACAAACACACATTTATCTCCCACATGCCCCTGTTTCCCATGAGAAGGCTTCAGAAACTGTCAGGGTACCATTTCACATATTTGCTAAGTTACTGCATATTTTCTAGATATTAGAGTTTTTTTCCTGGAAATTGAATTATGCAAATAGTTTGGAGCCCTTCACCCTGAACTCCCATCATTTGTATACAGCTACACCTGCTTTGCTTCAGATTGTACCATGTGTGTAATATAAATGAACTTCCTTATCATGTGTGTTCAGGTGACCAGTTTTGGTTTTTTTTTTTTTTTTGCGACATGTGTCTGTAGCTTTTGTTTGTACTGAAATTCTTGCAGGCTGCTAAGGCTAGCATTCTGATTCTGGATCAGAGCTCATGCATGCCCCTTGGTGGGTATGCCCACTATCTTTCTCAAAAGGGTAGTAGACATATTCTGTCTCTTAGCAGGATATACTCACAGGTCCCGGTGCTTGTCTACTGTAGCACGATACAGGCAAAGGCCTCCCTGGCAGTGTATGTTTCAATGTTACTAATTTGAACTCACTAGTCCTTTGTTGCAGGGTAGTAAGCCCCTGCAGGGATTAGGAAACCTGGCCTAGTTTTACTGATGAAGATGAATCCACCCATCTGGTCTTTACTACCAATGTAGAATGGCTACCCTTACTCGGGCTTCACATAAACCAAGGGAAATTCTGTTAGAAGATAAAGCTCCTGGTTACCTGGACATAGCATTCCAGCTGGGAAGGGTCAACACTAGCTAAGGGATCAGCCCTGGGAAGGTTGGCCCACCCTAAACACTGCTAAAGAGATGGGTGAAATAATTGATCTTTTAACCTGACACTATTCTCCTTCCCAGAATCCCTGCCAGGATGTAGAAGCTTAGGAACCACAGCCAAGTAAGAGTGCTAAGTTTGCCCACCTTACTTATGTACTAGGCAAGTGCAACTTACTTTATTCTGACTCTTTTCTAAATTTTTTTTTTTTATTTTGAGCTTTCCCCCCAGTATTTCAGGCTTCCTTTCTAAACAAATGGACTCTGGCCTGCAAAGCATGTCAAACATGGCTGTAGCAGGCCTTGCCCTTCTCCATACCCTCTGCCTTGCTAAAAAACAAAACCACCCAACAAACAAACCCATTAAATCATATTCCTAAGGCTAGCCACCAAGGTCCATTCCTTTATTTAGCTACTTCCTCCTCCTGAGGCTGACTACCAAGGTCTAGCTATCAAAGTATTGAAGTCCAGCATTCAAAAGCCCCCTTTGGCTCACCTCGTTAACATGCCCATTAACAATAAAGTTAAACACCTCATCCTAATGCAGGATTTCCCCTTTTCCTTTATAAACTGCCATTTTCCCATGGGCTACCTCTGTCTCCTCCAGAGGCAATCCTTTTCTAGCTTCTTCCTGCCCCACCCCTTGACAAATACCTTCCCCCTTCCCCCCTCCTTTGTTCCCTTCTCTTTTTCATGCTGTATCTCCCTTATTCTCTGCCCTCTGTTCTTCTGGGGTAAAGAAATCCTATGTGCTGAGAACTTGGTCTTGGAGTGTCTTGAACCAACTCCAAGGTTCCCTACATCAGAACCTCCCTGCCAACAATGTGTCTGAGTCCCATGCCAACTTAAATGCCATGGACTCTTAATTTCTCTTTTCTATCTCCCTTCTCCGGGCAGCAACTGAAGTTTAAAATTTGCCTGCTCTGGGTTTTTTCCTTATAACTTCTAATCTTCCTTGTGGTTCTATTAGCTCCATTTGTAAATTATTTTATTAATAAAACTGAGAACCAATATATTTCCACTATGTCAACTAGCTTAGATTTTTTAACATGAAGCCATCACTATTTGATAATAATAATAAAAGCATATCCTATTTCAGATACCATAGGACAGTTCTAAAAATAGGGACCATGTTAAAGATGAGATAGAAGAAAAAGAACTCACTGTATTGTCAAAGCACTTTCAACATCTCAAAGATAAGAGACAAAAAAGGACTGTGAACCAGCGGAAAGGCTGTGGCCACCAACAGAAATGCTCAGGCCAAGTCAGGCTTCTAGAGAGGAACAACCAGCCTTCGCAGGGGAAAATTTCTACACTGCTGAGGGGAACCTGGCCTTCCAGAAGTCAAGGGAAGAAGACCAGAGAGAGGCAGGAACCCAGAACCTCCAGTACACAGAGAGATTGTGATCTCCCTGCAGTGAACTCAGAATCATTCCAAAGACTTCCACGTTTAAGAAAAACCCCAAGCCAAGGGAAGGCACATTCTACTAGAGAGGAAGCGAATGGGTTGGGGGTAGAAGGATGAGATGCCTGTTCTCATCCCTCATTTTTAGCCAAGCCCCACCAGAAGCTAGGTAATTTTTGACCATGCCCTCCCTCTACCGCCCCAACAACCCAAAATGTATTTCAGTGTAAGGTGTTGCCTGCAATGTAAATGTGACCAGCTGCAAAGCAGCAGGAGTGCTTAAACGGAGGAGGTTTAAATCCCATAAAGTCAAGCAGGACAGAGATGTATCCGGGCTCAAGATCAGACTATGTCTCCAGTCTCGTCCTGACCTTAGACGTTGGGACGGTTAATCTTCATCATCAACTTAACTAGACTTAGCTGCACTTATGATGAACAGTTCCAAGCACGTCCATGAGGGCGTTTCCAGGAAACGTTTGAGTGACAGCCAGATACACGCCCTGAACATGGACAGTACGCTGTGGACCAGCGTCTCAGCCTCCTGGCTGAGCACACACATTCAGCATTCATCGCTCTGCTCCCTGGCCTTAGGCTCTTGGTCCCACTGACAAGTCTTAAAACAGCCAAATTAAACCCCATCTTTCTTCCTTATGTTCCCTCTTGGAAAGAGCCATGAGAAATGTATCCACTAAGGGAGTTGTTGAGCACTGTAGTAAGAGGTTTCTGGCCTTGACTTTTGGGTCTAGCCTCAAGGTTTAGACCCATAGACCCACAGACCCGCAGAGACACACAGATGTTTACAATAGTTTTCAGCTGATCGGCCTAAGGCCCAGGCATACAACTTGCTGACTCTTTACCCTTCATCTAACCCATGACTCTGATCCTGTTCAGCCATGTGGCTGTGTACCTTTTTCTTAGAGCAGCATAGTTGTCCTATGCTTCTTCCAGCTTCTCTCTGGCGTTCTGCCCTGTGCTTCCTGTTCTCAGAGTTTTCTTAGTATGGTAGCCCTGCCCACACTTCTTGCCTGCCTTTGGCCAATCAGCACTTTTTATTAAACCAGTGGGTGGGACAATTATTTATAATGTAACAACATAATCTCCTACAAAGCACCTTTGTGAAGACACAGCTGCCTCAATGTTTGCTCCTACTCACAAACTGTGAGCACCTAGTAGACAACTGACTTGGGAGAGGGAGGCGACTTGTTCAGCCCAGAAGCTCTCAGGGAAGGTGCACTTCAATGGGGGGAGGGGAGAAAAGGAAAGATTTCACAGTTAATCCAACACAGGGCATTCTGGAATGATCATACAGGCTGCTACTGGGAGTCAAAAAACCTCATTTCACACAACACATTCATTGGCTTTTTGTAAATCTTGTGCACTTTCCCATTTCTTACCTTGTAGCCCTACCTGGGGCAGCTCAGCTATTGGCCACTCCTCTCCCCGAATTAGAAACGAATGTACTCTCTCATTTTATTTTTTGTTTGTTTTTGTGGGGTTCCCCCAACACACAATAATGGTGAGGAAACCTAGGGACACACACACAAGACCTACCACCAAGAAAATTATTTTCTCAATAATTCAGCCCCACTTCTGGTGCATCCATGTGCCTCTGTTCATTTGTTTGGGGACACAAGGACGCGTGGGGTGCCTAAGGAACCTGAACATCAGATAATAGTTGGAAAGACAAAGGACTCGTGTGATCAGGGTTCTTTATGCCTCTCAAATACTGATGCAATGATTGTGTCTCCTGAGAGAGGTTACTTGTCATTTCTCTTCCTCTCCCCCAGGGAAAGGACCTTACCCTAGTCTCAGTGGATGGGGGTGAAGGTGTGTTTTAAATGTTGTCTATGCTCTAGGGTTCTTCTATGGCCTCTTTAGCACCAGGTACACTTATTTATCTCCACAGGGTCTTTGTTTAGTCAGCCTTTAGTAAAAGCATAAATTATAAAATGCACTAAGAAATAATCACCTTTAATGTTATAAGAGACAGAGTTACTTGAATCTGCAGGAGTTGTTCTGTTTTGTTTGGTTTTAAGATAGGATTTTACTACAGAGCACTAACTGGCCTGGAGCTCACTATGAAAACCAGATCAACCTCCAACTCACAGAGATCCTCCTGCCTCTGCCTCTAAAGTGCTGGGATTAAAGGCCTAGTCTATGTAGCAAATCCCAAACCCACCAGGATGACATATTGAGTACCAAAAACAAATAAATAGGTAAGTAGAATAAAATAGACTTCGCTTCTCAAAACTAACCCCAAAAGAAAATCATGCCTTCGCAATTGAAATAAACTCCACTAACGCAATTTTAAAAACCAGTTCACGTTCCATTACTTTTTTTTTTTTTTTTAATTTGCAACAGGTTGTTTGAGTTGGGGAGAGATTACAAACAGCTCTTAATCACTACAGCTCTTGGGACTTGCAGAGTGAAAACATGCAGTTTACAGAATCCTCTCCCCAGGGGTTACAGGTGTTCTGACTAGTAAGCAAACTGCTCTGTGCTATTCTGCCTTGCTGTTCATTTGCTCCTGATAAATGTGCCTGCTGCTGAGAATGGCCAACACCTTTACAGGACATGCAGGGTGTCCAGAGAGCTGGACCTCAGCTGGTCCCTTTGCCCTGTGCTGTGGCTGCCGTGTTACAGCTCTGCATCCAAATTGATCCTAATTTTCAGTCTTGAAGGGTTTCCTTCTGTCTACCTGAGCTATAGCAAGTGATTTTATTAGAACCGTCAGTCAAACACACAGCAAAAATGCAGGCTCTGCTTTCCTTTATGTGACCTAGGGTCCTTCTCCAACACAGCTTACATTTTTGAAGTTTTTGTCAAAGTCACCTACAGTCTCCAACCCTTCTGAGAGAAAGCCCCTGCTGATCGTCAGGGACAAGTACTAACTAGTTACATAAGAATATTGAATATTGGTTATGCCTTAAAAACAGATGTACGGAGCACTCTTAGTTCCGCTTCTCTTTGGGTTTTTGCTATGCTCCCCCTGGGAATTCTGCTGGCTGTGGAGTTACTGTAGCTGTATGGTGCTGACTTCCCCTTTCTACAGGCTGGTTTGTCATGGTACAGAGAGGCCTCTCTACGCAGCAGACGGTCATTAGAAGACCTCAGGCTTTAGCAGTGACCTTCTTATTGTTGTCACAGGTGATGCCACCAATCCCCTCGAGTATGTTCATGGGCAGGGGAAACACAATGGTGGAATTCTTCTCTGTGGCCACGGTGGTCAAGGTCTGTAGGTAACGCAGCTGGAGGGCAACGGGGGACTCGGTCAGCACCACAGAAGCCGACTTCAGGGACTTGGCAGCGTTCATTTCTCCCTCGGCTGCAAGGACCTAAAAGGAGAGAAGCCAAAGTTGACACCACAGGGCATCTGGGGCTTCTTTCCCTGGCTTTGGGTCCTCATTTTACCACTGTGTTTTCTCGGCTCACTTCCTTAGCAAATACAAGATTTTCACATTCTAGAGGATCTGAGAGAATTCAAGGAGTTGCACAAAGTAAATGCTCTGGTAAATCATGGTTTTGGTTTTGTTTTAGATGGTTGTTTTTTATGCGTTTGTGCGTTTGTTGGTCTACTTGACTCAAAGCAGAGTCACCTGGGAAGAGGGAACCTTAATAGAGGATTGTCGCCATTAAATTTCCTATGGGCAAGTCTATGGGGCATTTTCTGGATTAACGATTGACATGGGGGAGGCTCAGCCCTCTGTGGGCAGTGCCCTCACTGGGTAGATGGTGCTTGGTTGTCTAAGAAAGCAACCTGAACGAGCCACAGGGTACAAGCCAGTCAGCAGCATTCCTCCATGGCCTCTGCATCAGCTCCTGCTCTGACCTCAAGTTAATTTTGGTTGTGGTGTTTATCACATCACCAGAGGCATAGTCTAGGACACTGGGGATAAATAGTTTACAAATTATTAACCCTCACACTTTATTTTCAAGCTTATAAAAGCAGTGTCATTTGAGCAAGTGAAAACTTGTCCACCCAACCTGAGAATGTGTGCGTGAAGGTCTGAGAACAACACCCAGGAGCCAGGTCTCCCCTACTGAGGACGATAGGGATCCATCTTGGGAATGACAAGTGCTTTTTTCTGCCTGGGCATCTCTCTGACTCTTCTTTTATTCTGTTGACCAAACTAGCTCATTCTTTTGATTCCAGAATTGTCTCTATTCTCACATTTTTTGATCAATAGCAGCAGTGATTCCCAGCCTCATAACCCTCACGGGATGCTCTCTACTAACTGTTCTTCAAAATTCTGACATTACCCAAGAGAAACTCTGGCCAGGGCTCAGCTGACCCTTCTGTGGGCGCTCGCTTTCCAGGTGCCAAAGGAGAGCTACTGAGGAGTTGCTAACACTCAGTGAACAAGTGTGACTAAGGAACAAAGTGAGGAAAACCTTCCCTAGCCACAGTTTGGTGTCTTAAAAGTCAGACCTGAGGATTTCCAGTCTCTACACCAGTAAATCTATCCATGCAGAACAAAGGTGACAGCAGATTCCAGGATACTCAGGGCCAGCCTGAGCTTCACATGTTCTAATTCTAACCTGGCTTGTATAACAGTCAATCCAGGAACATTTATCATACTTCTTAAAACATAAGCACTAAGTTGGTCACCTCCGAAACATCAGTTTTTATAATGATGGTGGTTCCTGGGTGACTTCAGGCTCTGCCTCACAGGCTCTGAAATGTTCTGTTTAGCTATCCTCCCAAAGACCTCATGTGTGGCCAGTGTTCTCCCTGCACTACTGATGACTCCTCATGCAGCAAGCAGAGTCCTAACCTATTACCAAGCTTCCTCAAGGTATGGTAAGCTGACACTATCTTTTAGAGAACTCCTCGGGAAATGTAAATCTGTGGAAAGAATCTCTTTTGGAGCAATAATTAAGATTCTGCTCTACCCTCAGCTCCAACCTTGTCCACCACTGCACTAATCCGGTGTTTCTTACCCTAGCTCTGGCTTCTCGGGTGGCCTCAGCTTCAGCTGCCATGGACCTCTGCAGCTGCACAGGAATTCGGACATCTTTGATTTCCACCCTGGCCACGCGGATCCCCCATAGCTCAGTGGCATCATCAAGCAAGGTCTGTTTCCAGAAGAAAAGGCATTGATCAGAAGACCTGTCCCAAGTATCTGCTATGTTTGAGGAGGCTGGTTTTTTTGTTTTGGGGTTTTTTTGTTTGTTTGTTTGTTTGTTGTTGTTGTTTTTTTTAAAAAAAGAAAACTACTCATTAATGATGTTGGGAATTGGAGTGAATCTCCTGAAGTTTTCCTTAACAAATCTTGAGCTGGGGGAATAGTTCTGTTGGTAGAGAACTTACTTAACAACCAGAGAACCCTGGGTTTGATTTCCAGAACCATATAAAACTGGGCATGGTGGTTCTATACCTTTCAATGATAGACAGATGGCATTACCAGAGATAAGGAAACCCATCTCGAGAGGGCAGCTATCTCTGAGTTGGTGAGTTTCTATTCTGAACTATTGATGTTGGTAGGTCACTGACCACTGAGGTGATGGAATTTAAGATGTAGGCCCACAGTATTATATCTTCACCTGGATGCTGTGGGCGATCTCTTCTCGCCCAGATAAGATCTGGGACAAGGTTTGTGTCCCTAAGACATTTCTCAGAGTGGTCTGAGCCAGCAGAAATGTGGCTTGGTGAACATCATTCACATTGGCCACCGATGAGATAGCGCTGTAGATCCTGTAATAGACGACTCCATCCACTTGGGTGGTCACAGAGTCTCTTGTGAGGATCTGCAGAACACAGAGTGAAACCACATGCACATTATTTTACGATTGGCAAAGAGGCGAGCAACCCCAGAGTCCCCCCTCATAGAAGGACATAGCTAATGGCAATTCATGCTGGCAACTGCCAAACATCTGTCCAGGCTTAAGAATAACAATATCTTACAGGTAAGTGACTGCACAAGTTTGGTCCCTCCCTATCCCTGTAGCTTCATTTTAGAGAATCCCAATAGGCAAAAGTCCAGCCGCCTTCTCCTTCCAGACATAGAATTCCTGTCTTGTTGTCTACCAGGTGTACTGGTCTCAACAGACTAAAGGATGAAGCAATGATTCTTAGGAACCATAGATGGCGCCAGAGACCGTGTTCTGTATTCAAGCAAATCAGCGGAGTTACTTGAACAGTCCCAGCATTAGGTATTCTGAACAGTATGAAGTCTCTCAGTTTCTCTCCATCTCTCCCTTTCTCCCATTTCTTTCCCTCCCTCCCTTCCTCCTTCCCTCCCTCCCTCCTTCCTTCCCCCCTCCCAGTGGTATTTCTGGGAGGGACACTGCGACCAGAACCTGAAGCATCCACTACAGGGCCACAAAAGCCTTCCCAGTAGCATCTACGGTGGATGGCTCAGATCTGAGAGTTGGTCCTCCCTGGCTCCTGACAGCTCATAGCACTTGGCAGGTACCTGCACCTTGATCCCTGCCTGCTGATATCATTGGTCATCCCCCATCTTTTCTGCGTTTTCTTCTCTTTTTAGATGCCTTTAGTTATAAGAAGGCAGCATGCCTATAGTATCGTTTCCTCTTCTCTGGTGCCCAGTTTACTGCTTTGGGTCATCAATTCATACTACTCCAAGAATTATTTAAAGTTCAATTTCAGGCGGGTCCTGTGTAGCCCCTGTACTGTCCCTATACTTATTCTGTCCCAGCACACACAAATAGACACCAAAAATGAACAGCAAAGGTAAAGATAAAGCATGCTACTGTTTCTAAAAGCTCCTCTGAGAAGGCTGCGGGGCGTGCAACCTCACCCCCACCCCACCCTCTTCTGCTCTCCACCAGGTTCCACTCAGCTTTCCCTGTTGCATCCTCCTGTCTCTAATCAGCCCCTGTCATGGTCCACCAGCTTCCTGTGCAGGCGCTCAACCGCCTCCAGCTCACTATTCCAGGGCTTCCTTTATTTCAGCCCCTCCCGATTCTTTCTCATCTGGTTAAACAAAGCCTGGAAGCATTTCTAGCTGGCCCTGGGGTGGGGGTGATAATCAAGTTGCCCTCCCTGGGAACCTAGGGGTTTTATTTTTAGTGACCCTTGTTAAACCTGGTACCTCTTGTGGAGGGATGTTGCAAGTGATGGTTCGGAGATCAACTTTGACAAACACATCAATGCAGGGCAGGACCAGAATTAAACCTTTGAAAAAAGAAATCTATTTAAAATTCGACCTATTCAAAAGAATGACAAAGACGATCTTCTAGACATGTTGAGTATCACCTGTATAGTGCTGAATGTGTTTCTTGGATCCTCGGTATGAACACATCAACTTTGGTGAAGGCAAAATCAAAGGAACTACTTAGGAATTAAGGACCTTTGGCGAAACACTAACACAGCATACATGTTTTTAAATTTTCATTCCTAGGTAATCTACTTCTGTTTAAGCATTTATTTTTAGGTTAATTTAAGAAGAGCATCTAGGAAATTGGTTTCCTAACTATAAAGTGTCAAGTTTGGTTGTTATCATCAGTCACTCACTGGCAACAGCCTCCTCATCAAAAGTGCTGAAGAAATACAGCATTGCAGTCTCCCACCCAGTCTCAGGTACTTAGGAAGGAGGCTGAGGTAGGTGGGTTACAAGTTCAAGTCCTGCCCAGGCTACATAAGGAATCCAAACCCAGATTGAACAACTTTTAGAGTTTGACTCAAAACTTATATGTATGTATTATATACCTATATACTTACATGTATAGATATTAATGCTTGGCTGGGGGTATTACCAGCTCAATGGTAGAGCAACTGGCATTTGACTAGCACAGTCCTCCAGGGCTCAGATTCCCTGCAGTGACTGTAGAACTGAGAACTGATGTGTCTCTTTAGCTGTGTTCAAGTGTAGTGATATCCCCCAGGTCCAGTCACCTCTGTTTCCGACTAGGAGGTACTGGGATTGGAGCAGGTCTGGGAAGGACAATGTTAGAAAACCCATCTGAGAACACCATGGGTCCTCAGCTTCACCCAGAGGCTTTCATTCTTCATAAGCTTCACAAGCACAGGCATTCCAGAAAGATGGGAGCACGGAGCCATTCCCGTCAATCAGGAAATCTTTATGTTACTGTGTTTGCTTTCAAGGCAGAAATCGGCTTTTAGTCTGAATGAAGAGCCAGCAACATGGTTTTGGTCATTAACTAATTCATAGTATTTCAAGCTTATTTTGGTCTCTAAATTTTTCTGAATCCTATGATAAGAATCTCTCTCTGTCTCTCTGTCTCTGTCTCTGTCTCTGTCTCTGTCTCTCTCTCTCTCTCTCTCTCTCTCCCTCTCTCTCTCTCTCTCTCTCTCTGTGTGTGTGTGTGTGTGTGTGTGTGTGTGTGTGTGTGTGTGTGTGTGTGTGTGTGATCTCTAGTTAATCCCAAATTCCTGAGAACTACCTTGAGTTCAGTGTATTGTGAATCCTAATCGGTCTTAACTATCAGTGTCAGCCAACCCTGTGTCTGGAACCCTTCACCATCTCTCCCTTGCAGAAGATACAGTGGAGATGAAGCATGGGTCACCACGGTAAGAAAGCACTAAGCATGATGCCAGGCTTCCATGAAGCACCAGATATGGCTGCCCTCCTTATTCACTCCTTTATTACAAAAGGATAATTTGCCATTTGCAAAAGTGTTAGCAATTTGGCTCATTTCCCTCTCATCCTCATAATGTTTTAAGGTAAACCATTGGCCCCAGAGACATGCATGACGAGAGTTATTATCCTGGGACTCTTAGCAGAGAAATCTTCTGGGAGGATTCATTTCAGAAGGACGCATCTCCTCTGGAGTTCTCCAAGTGGTGGCTCTTCTGTCTCTGTCCCTGCCCTAGTGGTATTAGCACCATCTTGGGCCCATTAGATGAGGCGTATGACTGAAGAGAGTGCACTGGGTCCTTGGTAGAGTCTCTAGCCCTGATGTCTTGATAAATGTATAAAAGCGTCTATAAGGTATTATTCTTGCCTCCGTATCTTAGGTTGCTATGAAATTAAACAAGAACTATACCATCTTAAATGGTCAATGATCATTCACAAAGTCACCCTTGGAGGTTCTCACAGTTTTATTTTTAATGTAACATATAACACACTCAGTGGTTTTGACTCATGGCCAAGCACAGAGTCTCACCATGCTTGAAAGGCTTCTACTCTCCTATCCCAGATCTTACAGTGTGGTTAGAGATAGGACCATTTTCAGCGTGCCGGAGGGGGGCAGAGGGCAAATGTTATCAGGAAAACGTAACTAATAGACACTGTTTGTGACAGTCCTTCCTAACCATAGTATTAAAAGCAGCCATAGGAATCTGTCATTATGAGTCAAAACAAATACAAGCAATTTATGGTTTAAAAGAAGCTGTGAATCCAGTCCTCAGGTCTAGGGCTCTTTGCTTTCAACACCCCCCCCCCCAGCCTCTCCCCCAGCCACAAAGTCACTTTATAATCTGAATAGTTGGTAACAATTTTTACTTCCCAGAGTTGTAGAGAGCACGGGAAGAAATGGTGCATCTGGAATGCGATGCTGGGCCTCTCCTGTTCTCCTGTTTACACCCACTGACAAGTCATCAGGTCTATATCTCAACGTCTTAATTTTCAAAACTGGAAGGGTCACATCTGACTTCCCCTCCTCCCATTATCCATTGGCTCATAGCAAGAAGAAGCTATATGGGGTGTGTGTGGGAGGGAGGGAGGGAGGGAGGGAGGGAGGGAGGGAGGGACGGAGGGGGAGAGATCTGTTAGTCCTTTCAAAAGACAATAAAATCCAGCTTCTTGAATGTCCTTGTGAGTAACGGTCCACGCGGGCCATTTATTTTTTCTCTTCATTCCCTAGACCTGACTTTTCACAGCCTGAGCATAATGATATCCAGTCAAAGTTACTGATTTATGGGACTACTCAGGAGTGAGTTATGAAATAGGTTTAGATTTCATAATGCTCAAACTTCATGGTCTTTCCCACTAACATGCCTGATGGAGCAACACCTGTCCACTGCCTAAATCACAAGGTCTTGGGATTTCTTTGTTTTTTATTGGGTGGGCACTAGATTCCAGGGGTGGCAATAACAAATGTCCCCAGTCTCCATACCTGGTCCCTTGGCTTTCTCAGCTTGAATGCGTCCCAGTCTGAAGACAACAGCACGCTCATACTCCTTAATGATCTGAGAGATTAAGGGAGAACCTTTAATCTTAATGTCTGTCAGTTCACAGGGAGATCCCCATTTATTTCCCAGGGCGTTACCTTCAAGCACATCCATATAGAGATGGGGAAGGTAAGAAGCATCAGCAGTAAGGAAAGGAGAAACAGAATCCAGCCACACACCCCGAGTCGGCTTTTGTTGATGCCTGGAAGTGAGAAAGAAGTAAGCTGTAATCTAAGTGATTCTTCGCAAAGCTATCAGGCAGTGTAGGTGAGGAGGAAGTTCATCCTGACACTGTCCAAGCCTAACAGGACGGAGATGCAAACCTACCTGAATTCACACTGTGAGTGAATGTGTGCGCATGTGCACACATGCACCACACACACACACACACACACACACACACACACACACACACACACACACAAATGAGCAATGCTTTGTGGGGGGAAGGTGCTTAGAAATTAAAATCGACCTGTCCCTTTCAAGAAGCCATTCGTCAATCAACACTGATAATCTTCATTTTGTTTGGTAAGGCCAATATGATTTATCAGTATTCAAACATGAAAAGATGTCTTGGAATGTGAGCATGAACCACTCATCAAGACCACCAGATTCTTGGGTCCCTTAAAGTCTCAATATAAAATTCAAAACAAATCCTGACATAGGTAGAGAGAGGCTCTTACCCTAGAGAAGAGAGTGATGTGCGTGTGGGAAAATATCTAAGAATCCCTGGGTGTGTGTTCCTAGGCAAGGTCTCCCCTATGTGACTCCAGGGCTTTACATAATCACTCCAAAAGAGGCTGAGTCTTTTTATCAGTAAGATGGGGATAGAAGGTATCTACTTTTAAAGATCTGGTAAAGACTAAATGATACTATCTTTACATAGCTTCCAATCCATGCATTAATGTATGTGTGTCTCTGTGTGTGCCTGTGTATTTCTTTGTCTATATGTGTATCTCTGTATGTGTATGTCTGTCTATGTATCTGTGTGTGTGCACTTGTGTGTGTGTATGTCTATCTGTGTATCTGTATGCGTGCCTCTGTTTGTGTGTGTGTCTGTATATCTCTGTGTATATGTGTATCTGTGTGTATGCCTATATGTGTGTATGTCTGTATATCGTGTGCCTGTGTGTGTATATATATCTGTGTATCTGTGTTTGTGCTTCTGTGTGTATGTCTGTCTGTGTATGTGTGTAAGTGTGTGTGCCTGTGTATTTCTGTGTGTGTATGTTTATCTGTGTATCTGCATGTTTGTATCTGTGTGTGTCTGTGTGTGTATATCTGTGTGTGTGTCTGTGTGTATCTGTGTGTATATATACCCTATTATTCCCACTTTACAAATGGATAGGAAATTCAGGAACTTATCAACCTGCTTTGTAATAAAAGAGCATTTTTTCCCTCAAAATGATTTTTTCCATACCAACCACTGGTCCCCTTCCCTCCCCTCCTCCCACTCACCCCAGCGTCTCCCACCCCATCTCCATCCACTAGAAAGGAACTTATTTTAGGTCCCTACTTCAAAAGCTTCACCTCAAGAAGCCTTAGTCACATTGATCGTAATTTCTTGTTCATGAAATGTGTGTATCTGGCCAATCTTTGCATGTGACAATTCTTTATAGTCATCATTTTACCTCATTAACCCTCTGTCTATTCTCCTTTCCCTGGTAACCACCTCCATTCTCATCCCCCACGCCTTCTGACTGAGTCACATTTTCCACTCAAACATTAGAACTAATTGCCTTCATTAGATACACCACCCTGGCAAATTCCAGCCACTTCCTTTTTCAGGTTAGAGACTCGGGTCATCATTGCCTCCTCCATATCCATATACTACAGGCAGTTTGTAACTTCCTCTGATACAGTGGGACTTTCCATATATACATGGAAGGTATGATGTGTATATACTATATATTTATATACATTTACATATTTATATACTATACATTACATACATTAAATGTTTATATACATTTACTTGAGAGGATTCTGGGTTTTTACTTTCATCGACAGTGAAGTGATGAGAGTGTCTAAGCATCTATTTTGTGCACATGTATACAACAAATCCCTGGTAGTATATGTGTTAATTTGAAGAGATTTACAATCTTACAATAGTCAATGACCTTAAGGAAGTTGACACTCACCCCCCCCCCCCATACACACAGAACAAGTACCTTTATCTGCATGGTCTGAGCTCATGAAATTGTTTCAGACTTTTCAACTGTTCTATCTTGATGAACGGAATTATCTTCAGTTTAGAGATATATTTGGTATTAAACCTGTATGACCTCTTTAGGCTTTGGATATACATGAAGACTGCATTATGAACAATAATGGCCTGCCTGCCATAAAGGAAAAGTCTCTGATGTACCTGTGCAGGATAAAATGGCACTCTGATGCTGGTGACACCCTTGGGGATACGGTGTTGACCCAGCCCTGGTGACCTGAGTCTGAGTTTTGGGACACACATGGAGGAAAGAAAGAGTCAACTCTTACAAGCTGTCCTCCGACATCCCTGTCTATGCTGTGAATGCACCCACACGCAGATAAATAGGTGTAATCAAAGTTCTAAATAAAATATAAGACACTGGGTGTTTGTGTGCTCACAGAATCATTACTACAGCCTAATTGCTTGTGATTTTTAGAATTAATGCAGCCTTACATGTGTTCTCACTGAAACAAAATAGCTTTAACTATCTCCTTCTCACTTCCACATTTATATAGAGAAAGGAAATAATTATCATCAGTTTATGTCTGTCTTTATAGGCATTTACATACATGGATTTGTCACTAAGGGTGACAATCTGGTCTCCCACAGGTCTTAGAGTAGGCAGCTTCCTGTGGTGTGTGTAATGTTTGCTTTCCTGTGCTGTTTTCTTCAGAGTTTGCCGGATTCTGTTTTTATGCATAGTCTGTCAGTTGTCTCTTCCAAACTACAGAAGTCATATCCCTGCTCTTGTTTCCTACCTACTTTTATTTTTTTTTAATTCCATAAAGATTGGAGACCTAAATACAGATCTAAGATCCAACTAGTTCCGAAATGGAAAATTTAAGGCTTGCCCTGTAGACTCAGAAAGAAAGGCATGGAAGGTGAGTAGCAGAACCAGCCCTGGCACAGACAGGACACAAAGAACGCTAAAAAGCCAGACCTTGGGGCCGGTGGCCACATGTTCTAATCAAGGCAGCTGTGCAGCTGTGCACTAAGGCTGGAGACACCGAGGCAGTTACTTGATGTGTTCCCACATAAGCACACTCTTCTGCCCTGTGATCACAACAGCTACTTAGGAAGAGCTGCTAAGACCATGGAGGTAAAAGGAACTGTGAGCCCCATGGATGAAGTGATGAAATCCTGAAAATCGCCCAACTTTTTTATGTGAACATTTGTGCGTGTGTACATGCGTGTGCAAATGCGCGTGCCTAGACATGCATGTGCGGAGATCAGAAGTTCGTGTCTGGCGACTTCCTTCTCTACTACTCTCTCATTGTTCTTTGAGACAGCATCTCTCACTGAAGCAGTAGCGCTGACCATCCAGCATCTCGGCTCCCCAGGGATCTTCCCATCAGCGCTGAGGTTAGGGTAATAGACACATACAGTATTCCACCAAGCTCTTACATGGGTTCTGGGCTTCCAAACTCACGCCCCTAATGATGGTACAGCAAGCATTTTACCTACTGAACCACCTTCCCAGGCTCTAACTTTTAGAAAATTAAGGAGAGGGAGAAAGGGACAGACAGACAGACAGACAGAGTAAGAAGAGATTTAAAAAAAAGTTGTTTATAACTGTCCATTTAGAATTGTGCAAAGTCAATCATACTGATAATCCCAGCACATGTGCACTGAGCCAGGACAGTGAGTTGCGGCCCATCCTAGACTACACGACAACACCCATCTCAACAGTAACAGCAACAGAACCTTCAAAATCAGAGTTGGTCAGAACATCATGATTGCTCCTTCTTCACGCACCCCTCCCTCCAGAGGCCTGGCTCCAAATGTGGTGGTGGTACCCACATCAGGGACTCAGGAGGCGAGGCTTGCCACCCAAGTTCCTAAACATCAGGAGTTTAGGTTTCAGTAGCAGAGCTATTGATGGTCTGAACTACCAGTGACCCAGACCAGGGAGGGTCCAAGGAAAGTCCTCCATAGCTCTACCCCCCTGCACGGATCTGCATTTCTCACTCCGGCTTGCCTTCCACATATTCATCTGCCTCAGTTCCCTTACTTACTTCTTCCTATAACCCCCACCACTGCCACCCTTGGGTACTCTAGGGCCCATTGTGAGTTTTAGCTGCTTCCTGCATCTTCCCTGTAAATGTTTTGGGCCTTGAAGGGGTGTTCTGCTCCTGTCTCCCTCCTGGCTCACAGTAGAAGCCAGTGGGTGAGCAGAAGGTCCACTCTAACCCACTTGGAAGTCTCAGAATGATGCTGCACCATGGGTTAGATTTATGGGCCTGTTTGGAAGTTCTTGTTGGAAATAATGATCCGTCAGAAGAAGCTCTGTCTCTCACGAGACTTAATTAACCCAAGAACCATAAGCCATTGCATTTTCTCCTCTATGTCTCTGCCTTCCTGTGCACTCAGCTCCACTTCATTATGAGAAAATAGAGTGCTAATATGTCCTTGCGTCAGTCACCTCTGTCCCCACACCCCTGTATTCCCAGGCCTCTGTGTCTGAAATGGCAGCACTGCCAACAGGCACAGGTATTTTGTTCTTAAGATTTCTCTTCAGATGGCCTCACAACAGTTTCACATATACCATCTGTAAATGGCAAACACCCTGACAGACACACAATATTTTGCGTACACTTCATTAATTAATCGTGGACAGGGTCTCACATATCCCAGACTGGCTTCAGACTTAATATGTAACTAGAGATAACTTTGAACATCTGCTTCTTCTTTTCCCAACTCGCAAGGGCTGGCATTACTGGTGTGTACGTTTGTACGCACTGAGGATTGTACTCAGTTTTTTTGTGCATGCTAGGAAGAAAAAAATGGTATAGCATAAAACCATTCAGCCAATGAGACCTCAATGAATACCAATATAATGTATAAAAAGAATTCTGGGAGAAAATTAAAGCAAATGTTTCTAAGTGATGGAAACAGAAAGGTTCAGAATTCTTTTAAAATGTTGTGATGTTTTTACGAAAAGGTTTTATTTATTTTTGTTTTATGTTTGCTTTCATATGCATATGTGCATTATGTCCATATTTTTCTTGAAGAGGTCAGAAGGGGGCATCAGATGCCCCGGAACTGGAGTTACAGAGACTTGTGACCCACCACGTGGGTGCTGGGAACTGAACAGCTGATCTATCTCTCCAGCTCCTAATTCTGTTTTCTTGACTTTTCATATGTGTATGTTTTATAAAGAACATTTTAAATTAAAAAAATCATGTCTAGTAAATGTTCTACTTCCTTCTCTCCTTCACCCCCTCTCTCCTCCACCCCCCACCCTTAAGACACAGTGGATAGAACAGCGCTCCATCAGTTTCTAGAGTCTCTCTGTAGAGTCATAGCCTTTGGCATTAAATCTGAAGCCCAGCATTAAGCCCCAGGGGTAGACACTGGTTTCCAGCAGCTGTATTCATCCTTCCTGCCTGCCTGTTCCTCTAAAGTAGACAGACAACTCTCACCAAAGAACAATTTTAATTAAACTATGCATTTGCCAAAGGGAACACAGACACTAAACATGGTTCAACCTGGCAACACTGCCACTTTTGGGAACTGGTTTGGATGCAACTTCTTAAGCCCAGACATACCTGAAGTACCAGGATCTCATGGACATCGGTGGTGACACACAAAAGTTTGCACTTCTTACAAAGGGCCCCAAGGAAACGCCTAGGTGTAGACATCTGACTCCACTTAATTTGATACATTAGTGAAAGGAAGGGTGTTGGCAAAGAATACTAATGGCTAGTTGGTAGCAGGTCTTGGCCATGGGGTTTCTGGGTCTGGGGCATTCTGGTCTGGGTCTGATTTGCAGCATTGTCACAGTGTGACTGTCATCCCACTCCCATGGGACTCTAACCTACTCTTGTGAATCATAGGCTTGGAGTTACAAATGCAAAACATAGCTTTCAAAAGCCGGTGGCTCCAGCTGGAGCAATGGTGAACACTCACCATCTGTGAGTGGGCACACATCTCTGTGTTCCTGGCAGGACAACACACTAGATCCTGACAGTATTGAACTTAGAGCAGGAGAAGGGTAAACCCAGTCTCTAAGTCTCAGAAGATCCACACTGCATTTATCATAAATTTACAACAGCACGGGAAACACAAGCCCAGATTCTGTTTGTTCTACAAGAGTACAAGTTCATCATTTGATTGAAAGGTCCAAACTACAAAAGCTTATGACCACCCTAAGATGCCACACTGATGAGGCAGCATAAGTCAGGTCCTCTGCTTAGGTGCTGTCTTACCTTGTTAAAGCGGTAAACAAAATTCACATAGAAACACTTGTTTTAAAAGGTGAGACCCAGAATGGCACACACCTGTAATGTGAACATTACAGAGGCCAAAGCAGAAGGATGGCCAGCCTGAGCTACATATAGTGTGTGAAGTGAAGGAGGATGGCCAGCCTGGGCTATATAGTGTGGAGTGAAGGAGAATGACCAGCCCAAGCTGCTATACAGTGTGAAGTCCCCACATCCCACCCCACAAAACACATCAGGCTGATCAGTTGATTGGGATTTGTTAATTGTGGAGAGTTTCTAAGTCCAGAATTTGTTAGTGCAGAGGCAAAATGAACATCGGCTCTCTTCGTCTCCCTTAACATCTATTTAGACCAGACTTTTGTCTTTCCAACATTAATGTGAACATCAGGTCAGATCCTTTGGAAGGAGTTCACTTAAGACTCCTTCCCTGCAGCCTGCCTGCCTGATGTTCCCACCAGCCAACGTCCTTAGGAAATGTCTTGATCCAGGAATTTCTTTTTCTCCCTAAATATATGAACTCCATAAAATCATCCACAGTGCAACATATTATTTGAAGCAGATTTGTTCCATGTCCCCAGGCCACTGCTACTCATATTTGGCTCAAAAATAAACTAGCTTTTATTCATTTTGAGATGAGAGTTGTGGCTTTTATTGATAGTATGAGGCTTTGTCTCTTAAAAAGAGAAAAGAAGAGAGTGATGGATGCAAACCTGCAGTCCAGACACTTAGGAGGTGAAGGCAGGAGGTTCAGGGACACTCTCAGCTACCACGCAGGTCTGAGACCAACCTATTCTTGAATTTTCAAATGCTGTTTAATGCTTCCAGAAGGAAGACTGTTTTCCAATTTGGGTAAACATCTGTTTTTCTTTTCTCAGTTAGTAATGCTAAATGCTTTTTCACCTTGAGATAGGGTTTTGGCAACAAGTTTACAGAGCATAGTCTAAGTCCCGTGCATGGACACACGCCCTTACTCCACATTACCGCCATCACTTTTTAAGCAGGTTCTAAATGCACCAGGACCCTGTTCTTCTGTGTAAAATGATAATGGAGACTTCCCCCATAATTGTCAGGTCTGAGAATAACAAGAATCAAATACTTCCCAACTCATCCCCAGCATTAGTACTAAGCCTGGTGCTTGGTACTTATGGGCTAAGTCTTGCTCCTTCAACTTCTTTCCATTTATCGGAAATCATGCAGCATAAGCTAACTTTCCTCTTAATCATGGTATCATCATGTACATTTGAATACTGAGGAAATCGGCCCCCACGGTTTCTTCACTATGGAAAGTGAAGAAGAAAACAGCACAGAGATAAACAAATGCCTATCTGATCTCAAAGGGACTGAAGGAGGGCAAGTTACGGACCACTGTTCAAAACCAAATGAAACCAAAGTAAATAGCAAATATAAAACGGGGAGGGGTATAAATGAAACTGGAAGTTCCCCTCTTTGAAATAGGGTCTTGCTTTATAGCCCAGGCCAACCTTGAACTCTAAACAATTCTCCTGCCTCAGCCTCCAGAGTGCTGGGATTACAGACATGTCCAGCTGAAGACAATTTCCCTAGGTCTTCAGGTGATCACATCCCAGCTCTCCAGTGCTTCTCCACTTCTGCTCTGACTAATGTGTGTGGCATTCCGAGAGGAGGAAGGAACCTACCCACTAAGCTGTTCTTATCCAGTTTCTCAGGTGAATCCATCGCATTCTTGAGATGCCTTCAAATCTGGCAGATGGTCCTGGGTCTGGATCCAAGTGTGGCTACAGGCATTAAATGAATGGTGTGTTGAGAGAAAGCCAGAGCAAGGGAGGCTCCTTCTCCTTGACACATACCCTGAGGACCAGTAACCCTGGTGCAAGAAGCTTAGAAACATAAACAAAACACCTTCCCTGGTTTCACACTGTCTTGTTCAAAGAGAAAAGGTTAAAAAAAATAATGAAGAAAGAAAAAGAAAAATAGACAGCCTTCTGTCAGGGATGCTTCCTAGAAGATATGCCATGTGATCCTGTATCATTTACTTACTATAAAACATTGCTAGGCCCTGTGTAACTCACTATCTGAATACAAGTATATCTGTCCTTATGTATCATCATGCAGTACACTTGAGGCTAATGTCGTCTATGTCCCAGGCAAAGTTTGAAAGTACTGACCAGTCTCTCCCTTTCCTGACAATTCCCTGTCTCCATGCACCAGTCAGTTCCCATAAAGCTTTAGGTGTTTTATTTCAGATAAGATTTTATTCTAACCCAGGCTGACTTTGAACTCCCCGGAATTCTCCTGCCTCCGTATCTCTTCCCCCACTGCCCTGGATGTCAAGATTACAGGCATGAGCCACCATCCAGCTTTCTGTAAAACCTTATTTATTCATCAACCTCCTGCCTTAGGGCCTTTGTACTTGAAACTACAGAAACAATGCTAAACTTTTGTATTATTTTTCTTCTAGACCAGTCAGGTTTCTTTTCCCACCTGTTCGCTTAAAGTAAACTGCTATTGTGCACGGTCCTGTCCACCCTTCCTGTGTCATCTTTGGCCACGTTTTTACTACCCCAGTAGTGAGTGAGTGGCTGTGACAGAGCTTTCGTGGACTGTAGAACTGTCATTATTATATTAAAGGAAAGACATGCTGGCCCATGCCCGATAATATGTTTCTGTGTGGAGAGTACATGGGTTATTCCCTATCACAGCTGGAGTGCTTGGAGCATTCTGGACATCTGTTCAACAGATGTTTGTCTAGTGAATAAATAAGTAATAATGATGATGATAACAGTTTCTAGGAGGCAAAGGTATTTCTGAGAGGCAGAGTTCAAGCTTCCAGGCTGTGTTGGTCAGTGATTCATTTGTTTGTTTGTGTGGGAGGGTCCAGCCCACTGTGAGCAGCTCCTCCAGGGCACTTGGGTCTGGACTGGGTTAGAGTAGACTGTAAGCTAAGTAGAAAAGGCCAGGAAGCACCATCCCTTTGTGGTCTCTGCTTCAGTTCTGCTGTGAGTTTCTGCCCTGGCTTCCTTCAGGTCCTATCTGGGAGCTGTAAGGTGAAATCAACTCTTTCCTCCTCAGCCGATCGCAGTCAGGGTGTTTAAGTGACAGAAACCTAACCACATGGCCCAGGATTTCCTCTCAGGCCACAATCCTAGAAACAAGTGCCGTGGTAAAAGTATTCTAGTACTGAAAGTCCCTCTCTCACATCAATAGACTAAACATTTACTTTGTCTGTGTCAAAGGACAAACCAGGACAAAGCCAACAGCTCTTTGCTTCTCTCCTATTTTCTAAGTTTTCTTTTCTTTCTTTCTTTTTTCTTTTCTTCTTTTCTTTTTTTTAAAACCCTATCTGGTTGTTTTTAGCCTAGCAGAAACACCTTTAGACATTTCCTGAAGCATGGTTAGATTTACCAAGTACTTAACTTTTTCTCTGCCAACTCAAGCTATGGCTCTTTATATGAATACATGAGGAATTTTAGAATTTTAGAGAAGGCAGCTTGGTTGGGAAAACCATATTCCAGCAGAACGGTAAGCAAGCCCACATGAGATAGGATGTGTCCTGTCTACAACACCTTCATTCCAGTGCTCTATGTAGAAGTGAGATGATGCCAGAGGCACAGGGGCTCAGAAAGCAGCTTGAGCCCACACTGCCAGACAGCATGGCAAGAAACTCCTGCTTTGTGGTGTATCAACCATGTCACCGCGTATTGGACCTTCGTAGGTGGGATGGAAGTGATAGAATTAACCAACAAGGTAGCAAGTGAAACTCATTCAAATGTTGCATTTACATGGAGTGCTGTTTGGAGCTGTGCGGGTGGTCATCAGCACCTGGAGTGGTGGCTGAGTCCTGGATTTGTGACCCACTTATCTTCTAAGTGGGGAATATTGAGTTAATTCAATGTCTCCCCCCCCCCTTTCTTGTGTTCAAGGGAGCCCAAGATTGACTCACCACATGAGTGCTTTGATCAAGCCTTCTCTTCCCTCCCTCATCTAGCATGACTCTTATTTTCCGTAAGTTTAAAAACTTAAGAGCTGGGCATGATGGTTCAAATGTGTGATCCCAGCATTCAGGAGGCAGCAGCAAATGGATTGCCACAAATTCTGGGTCAGCTTACTCTACACAGGAAGTTCCGGATCAGCTGAGGATACATGTCAAAAATCCCATTTTAAAAAAAACAAAATAAACAAAAAGCAGGAAAGAAAGCGTTCAAGTCCCAGGCTCATCCTTGGCCCTGTGCTGCTGATGCACAGATTCGGCTTCTTCTTAGCATCTGCTCTACCATCTTGCCATCATCCTTAGTGACAAACATAGGATGCAAACATCAATCGGAGGCTTCCTGTCTGTACCGTTTCTCATGCCTAAACCATATTCAATTTGTATCCAGAATGAGGCCAAGCTCCTCCCTTTGCGTCAGATACCCCAAGCTCCTCCCTTTGAGTCAGATACCCCACTCTGGCCATGTAACAGAAGCTCTAGTTCAGCTTATTTCTAAAGACATCCCCCCACCATATTGGCCAAATGCCATTTATGTTATAGCTACCACTCAAGGAAGTGTAAGATTCACAACAAAAACAGTAATTGTTCCCAGGGGGTGCTAGAAAGAGTCTCAGGAGACCTCCCCGTGTGTCCCCTTGGAAGATGACTGAACAGGTGTTTTTCTTCTTCTTGCAAAATGTTCCAGACCTCTCCACCTCGAAAGCAATGGTGGCTTCAAGTAATAAACACCTCGAGTCCCTACAGGGTCCAAGAAACAGGATGAGAGCCTATTTTTCTGTGGGTAAAGCAACCCCAGGTAGGCCCCAGGCAATGAACTAACTATCTGATGTATTTTCTTCTTCTTCTTCATCCTGGAGGAGTTGGGGGAGGATGGACATGGCTGTTTAGATACTTTTATTCCGTCAGTCTCCGCACTAACTGAATTGCTACCCTGGGGACAGATGCTTTGAAATGCCCAGACTCTGGTCTCACCCTTGAGGTCTAAAGCAAGTGCAGCCACCCTTTATGCCTTCTTTTCCCCTAGTGATGACCTTGGGAATAACTAAGCCTCTAACTTGAGACAGCCCACTCCAGCCCCAAGCCTTTCAGCTTCCTGTTTCAGAAACACTATCATTTCTTGTTCAGAGGGACAATGTGCTCAGAGACAGGTGTTATTCCCCCTAAGGACTGTTCCCTTTAAAGACATCATTGTTTCCCCTATACATTTACTCCTACTCGTGAATACCCACATCTTCTAAAAAAATTGGTCCCTAATTGTATGAGGATACTTGTGGAGAGAACTTTCTACACTGAAGTGCTGGCCTGGCCTGGATATATCCCCAAAGTGATACTTTCAACTCTCAGCCAATTAAACATCTCTGCCTGAACATACTTGATAGAGTATTCTACACCTGCTACATAGGGATCTTTTGTCAATACATGTGAAATATCATGCACAAAGCACACATGGACTCTGTAGGCATATATTTTAGTTAAATAAACAGCTGTGAACATTGTGCTCAATGCCACAACTAGAGTGTTACCCACATCCCTGGAACCACATGAGCATGCCTCCCCATCACATACCTACTCTCCATAACCAGAAGCAGGAATTTTGTTTTCTTGTATTTCAAATACATGTTTCTCTTATTTATAATTTAGCCTTGCTTGTTTTTGACCTAAATAAAAATTCCCTGTGGCCTTCTCTGATTACTTGGACCATGCTTCAAGAATGATTCACATTCTTGTAAGAAAACAATGTGTTTGTGATCTGGAGAGATGGCTTAGTAGTTAAGATCACTGATCACTGTTGTAGAGTACCTGGGTTCAGTTCCCAACACCCACATGACAGTTCACAACTGTCTGTAACTTGTCCCATGGGATCTGAAGCCCTCTTCAGTCCCCTATGTACATGCAAGTGGTACACAGAAGGCAAACACTCTCACACATAAAAATAAGGGGATTTTTTTTTAAGAAAACAAATCTTGCTGATATCTAGCACTTCTTCATAGACTGTGAAACAGGCCAAAGTTCATTTACTTGAAGTAATTTTGAGTTTTGGTTCTTACATAATGCCATCATATATATTTTTGTGTTGGTGCCATTCTGCTCTGAAACCAAGATGTAAATATCCAGAAATAGGACTGGTAGCTTTTATGTTCTATTTTACAAGTCTATTATCATCAACTTGGCAAAATTTCAAAGTGGTACGTGCACGCACACGTGTGTGTTTGAATTTATGTGAATCATGTGTATGCAGTATTCAAAGAAACCAGAAAAGGGTTTTGTATCACCTGAAATTGGAACTGTGGACTATTGTGAGCCATCATGTGGTGTTAGGAACTGAACCCACATCTTCAGCAAGAGCAGGCAGTCCTCTTAACTGGTGAATCATCTCTCTAACCTCTCAACAGCCTTTCTTAACAATTATGAGTTATAAACAGCAAGTACTTTTAGCTTTAGCCATAATTTTTTAGTTCCTTTAATAGAAGCACTTTTGAAAATGAGTGTCATTCTAGCCTGTCTGAAGACAAGGACCTGGGCACCTTTGGTTCCCCTTTCCAACTTGGTTGGCAAGGTTTAAACTTTAACCTTTTGAATGACCAACGAGACACTACTTATTATCACTACTTACCTATCAACTAAAGAAGTCTCCTTCAATGAGTCTGAATTAGACATTTACTAAAGTTCTGACTGTAAGCCCCTCAAGCCATGCAAGTGACCAGGACCCTCCCCCGAGGACTTCCAAATGCCAGGTTCTACTCACAGAACACTCCAACTACTCTGGTGGCTGGACCTTGCCCCCACCCTACAGGGTAAAAAGCCCAAGCTGTGGGTTTGAAATCCTACCACTCCCCACCCAGGAAACCGTCACCCTGACAAGTTCTACCCCCTCCACAAGAAACTTTATATAGCCGGCCTTCTGTAGGGTTCCTTCCTCTTTTATCTGAGCAGAGGCAGACACCTTCCTTTTCTCCTGTGACTTTCTCAACACATCTCTGGGTGAGGTTTGCTGTGCTGTTTGACTTTGTGGCATCCCTTGGCTTCTGACTGCTGGCATATTTTATCATCTGGTTCCCAAACCCGGGGCAGGCTCTCCTGGTGCTTTTTGCTTGTGTTTCCCATTGTGATCTCGGCTGCACCAGGACCCTGCCCATCTCCAGTCCTCCAGTTCCATGACTGACTTACCTTCCAGTTCACTGACTTCTCAGCACCCATTTACCAGGAGCAGTTAGGTAAGTTTCCCCTCTGGTCCATATAAACATCTCCCTGAGTCCAAGGAAGTGACCCTGGAGTGTGGGGCACACCTCTCCCTTACTCTTGGAGATGGAGGTACCTGAAACCATGGCTTTTAAGGCTGCAGTTTCCTTTCGCCTCTTTTTGTCCTCTCCTCCCATCCTCCCTTGAGAGCTGTCTGTAACCCCACAGCTCCTCTGGGCCCCAGCGGCTTTTATGACTCTGGTCTCAAACCCTTTTCTGTGATGAGACCCCTTCTCTTAGAGCTCAGTTTTTGCCCTTGCCTTGCAACCTCTAAGAAAGCCGTGGTGATGAGCCACTGAGTGGCTTGGCCCTCGTTTGGTCCTCCACGAGTCCAGGGGACACCCAGGACCATGGGCTGCAGTGACATTTTCCTTCTCTCTCACCCATAGAAAAAATGTCTTCTATACCCTCTCATTTCCCCTTGGGATGCCTCTACACCTGTTACCTGACCTGAAGAGTCCTAAAGTTATTCATTTTTCAGTCAAATTTGGCTTCAATACCCTTAGATAACCTAAAGGGCCACCAAATGGCACCCTAGATTTTAATATTATTTGGGACCTTTACAAATACTGCACATGACCAGGAAATGGAAAAAGCTTTTCCATCCCCTATTTCTCTTTTCTCTGCTCCAAGCCCTGTTTTGTTTTTGTCTAGTCTCCCACAAGCCTGGGCCTTAGGCCGATCAGCCTAAAACTGTTGTAAGCATCTGTGTGTCTCTGCGGGTCTGTGGGTCTGTGGGCCTAACCCTCAAAAATCCGGGCCAGAAACCTCATACTACAGATTATTATGAAGATGATTTTCTTTTAAGCTGTACTGTTTAACACAAGTAATGATTTTATATAATAATAATAATCGTGTTAGTTTAAATAGGATTTCGATGCCTAGAGGTTTTAAACAAATGTAGTAAGGGATTATAATAGAGTTTGGTTTAGTGGGGAAATTAATACAGGTAAAGGTAGGATATAGTGTTGCCTCTGCCTCTGATAAAGCAGGGGCTGCCGAGGACAGAAAATAGGAACAAAGACGTGTTATACAAACAGGATTTATAAGCTTTACTTAAAGAGGAATCATATAGACTACAGCTTTGGTTAATGATTAAGGAAAACAATGCAGTCCCAGGAATTAGGCCAGCTCAGGTTCTCAAGGTTTTTAATCTTAATGCTGGAAAATGCATTCACAGGTTTCTGTGTACATCATGGATAAAACAAAGCTTTAAATAATGACTCCATGTAACCAAAACCCAAAAATTGGATGGCTAAGATAATTGGACGGGATTCTAAAAGATAAAAAATTAAAGCAAATAACCTGTTTTCCTGGCAATTATAAAAACCACTGCCTATGTAAATGGTTATGGCCTAAAGGGTCCTGATCTGTGGGAAGTCTAAAAGAAGATTGTTTAACTGAATGTGGGTTTCTAAAATAATGTATAAGGATGTGGTTAAAAAATATAATGGGGCTGACCTGTTTCAGAAAAATGTTTTTACAGTGACTATGTAGTAACTGTAATTTTTGGTTATGAGGAAAATCCTCCTCTTTGTAATGAATTTGGTATGGGGAATACAAAAAGACTGTCTAAAAAATAAGGAAGAAGAAGCTCCTCCCCCCCAAAAGAAGTCTGTGTATTATCATCATGTGATCCCCATCATGCCCTCCCACACTCTGCATCTTGTTTCCAGTCTCTCTGACCTTTGGGGGTCAAAGAGCTCTCTGACACCACCAAGGATAAAATTGTATCTTTCCTAGGGATGGTCAGCTTTTTACACTCTTGGATTCCTTTGTGGGATACTTGTACACTGTGTGATAGTGTATTGCTGTGACTGGTGTAATCAAAAGCTGAGCTTCCAGCAGCACGAGGTATAGGCAGGATATCTGGGCAAAGTAAAAAAAAAAAAAGGAGGAGAGATCCAGGCACGGGGAGATGCGAAGGAAGCAGGATGGGTGGTCAGTGACAACATAGATTAAAGAAATGGGCTAATTTAACTTGTAAATGCTAATTACAAACAAGCCTGAGCGAGGGCCAAGCTTTCATAATAATAAAGTCTCCACGTCATTATTTGTGAGCTGGCAGTCCAAAGAAAAATCTGACTACGTTCCTTCTTTGTCCCTTCTCACCTGCCTGCTATATGAGGTAGTTCTCAGCATTTCACATAAACCTGTAGCCGGAAGTTTCTGTCCTGCCAGAAACTCTCAAACACCTGGCAGCTGCTTCCAAAAGAGTTGACTTGGAGGCTTAATATTACTTATAAATGCTCAGCCACAAGCCCAAGCTTGTTACTAACTAGCTCCTACACTTAATCTATAATAATAATTCTTATTTGCCTGGCTACTGGCCAATCGGTGTTTTATTAAACAAATACAAGTGACAGATCTTTACAGTGAACAAGAGCATTATCCCATATCATGAACCCCTTCTCTCACCCATTATGAAGCCACTTTGTGAGCTTCAACTGCTTCCACAGTCCACCTCTTCAGGCCCTTCCTCTCTCCACCTTCTCTATCCATCCATCTCTCCTCCCCTACTTAGTAAGCGTCCTCTCTGCCTCCTGGAGCCTGTCCTACCCCCAGGACAGGGCCCCACCATGTGGACAACCCTCTAGTAACTGAGATATTTACTTTCCTCCCTCTATTGGAACCTCCCTGTTTCTTTGCCTCCTCCACCTAGGCTCTATCTCCCTGCTAAGTCCTGCAGTCCTGCAGCTTCCCTAAGCCTCCGGGGGCCTATGCAAACTTCTGTCTCTCAGCTCCATCCCGGAATCCTCACAGATCCCCTATGCTCTGTAGCTGTTTTATATATATATTTAAGCTTTTTTGAAAGCCTGCCACCCAGCTTCTGAATACTCACAGACTTATTTTTATTTGTGAATGCAAGCCTTGGCTTGGCTTGTTTTTAGTCAGCTGTCACTAACTTGAGTTATTCTGTTTCTATCTATCATTTGCCTTTGGAATTTTTTACCTTCATTCCGTACATCTTTCTATCATTCTAACCCAGCGAGTGACTGTGTGGCTGGGTTGCTGGCCCCTTATGTCCTCCTCTTCCTTCCCTCTCAAGTCTAGACGTCTCCTGTTTGTTCCCTCAGCCCTGCCATCCCTCTGCTGCAATGCTACAATAGTCATTTGGCTCTTTATTATACCAACTGGGTGTTTCAGGCAGGCAAAGTAACGCAGCTTCCACAGAGTTAAACAAATGCAGCATAAAAGAATGTAACACACCTTTGCATCACTAAACAAACGTTCCACGGCATAATTGCATGTAACGCATCTTAAGCTAATATTCCACAGCGATGCCCTCCTGCCTTTCTTATCTTTCTGCTCTAACCTGGGGCTTACAGAAACTACCTCCAGTGGAGTTTGCTTTGCGACCCTTCCTCTCTTCCCCCAAGGCCTTTATTACAGCCTCACTCTGTTAGAAAAACAGCAGTCTCAGTACATTTTGATGGCCTAAACTGACATGTTCAGTTTCCAATGATGGGAACTTCTGCCACTACACAAACACATGATCTGAAGATCTTTAATATCTAAACTTTCTCTCTTCTGCTCTATGTCTTCATATAAACACCCGTCCAGGATAGCTCTTACATATGGATGTTTATTGTCCAAGAGAACCCCACCTCTAAACAATAGCCAACCCTAATAAAGCCAAGAAATTATTCTATATCAAGCTATCAAAGGCCTGGAAATAAAAATCATAAAATCAAGGTTTATTAAACAATGCTTAATGTGGCATTAAACCTGCACTTTTATGTACTCATACTGGTAACTGAACTTTGTAATCTAAGAGTCACCTAGGTGGTATTAGTTTTAAAAAGACATGAAGGGGTATTGGAGAGAAATTAAAACTTGGTATTGTGTGTCAAGACTGAAGTTTCTAAAGAGAGCTCAGGAGAGGCCACTGGTGAAAGCTTAGGAAAATTCTGAGTGTCTAAGTCTATAAAGTTCTGAGGATAGATAAAAAAGCTTAAGAAAGTTCTGAATGTATAAGGAAGTGTTTTAAGGCATGTACTTGAAAGTTCTAAAGGTGTAAGAAACTGATACATGGTAATGGAAAAGGTTTCAGATTTCTTCTACCTTCTATGCTGTTGTTATATTAAGATTTCAAAGGTTTAGGAAACCTACACATCATGGTTCAAGCAGATACTCACATGGTGGAGTCTTGAGACTGCTCCCAAGCAGGTTATGAAAAGGAGACACTTGTCTCTATAAGACCTAAACTGACTTCTAAAACACCGGTCTCTCTATGATCAAACTAGAGAATATTGCTGACATTGGACAGAGATTTATGGAAGCTGCCCTTATTGGTCCTATAAGACATGAAGCATATTTTCTTAACCATATATTGTATCTTTAAATGAGCTGCATAAGCATAATACCTCAAACACGAGTAGAAACATATATGTAGCATAACAAAAATAACTTTAAAGTTGTATCAATAAACAAAAATTCATTTCTTTTTCAGATTAAAGTATATTCAATAATCTATCATTTTATCGCATCTTTATATTATATCCACTTTTTTCTTTAGAAAGAGATTGAATTTAATCCATTGTTTAGCTTTTTATTGACCATTATCAACTTATAAACACCCCACCCCTTACATGATAATAAATATCCATAGCCCATCTTTTGTAAAAATGATCATTGTTTCCTCTAGACCTCTAACCCTGTTGTCTGGGGGTGATGGAGTCTTTGGGGGGACCCTGAGAAAGTCAGGACATTAGTCAAGTCCTGGCTAGTTCAGTCTGTGGGACTGGGCTATCTCAGCCAGCAGCCTTGAATCTGTTCTGGATGCAGAACTCTGAGGAAACTGAAACAGAGGTGCTCTGAGATGTTTGATCACCTGCACCATTTGTTTTTACTGATGTTTGGTCTCCAGAAATGTTCAAAGTTAACATGCATATCTACATTAATACAGGAATAGTCTATGTGTTGTACACAAGTTAGCCAAAGATTACTTGTATCTTATGTCTGAGTAAATAAAATATACATACATTTTATGTAGCTTTTCTCATTTATTTCCATGTGATGCCAGGATTTTCAGGGGCTGTTTCTTGATCAAACCCGATCTTTAATCCTGAATGAATCCACAATCTTTTGTTTTCTGTGGGAACAAAAGCACAACCTCTTCCCCAAAGCAACACAATTTTGACTTTCATTTTGAAGTCAAGACAATTGCAAAATATATAGGTTGGCTTAAGTTAGCAGTTATTATAATCTAATGTCTCTCAGTAACTATGGTTCATTCATCAGCAATCAAAAGATTTAAAGACAACACAATAACATTACAAGATCCAGATTCCCCATGTATTTTCCATCTTTATGTGCTTTTTCCCTTTTATATTACTTTACTCCGTTTTTAAAGACTTCATTATTTTTAAACTATCCTTTCAATGACTGTGTCTTTTCTCCTTCCCTTCTCAAATTTATGTATACTTTTAAACACACTGTGATCTATTTAGAGGTTTGTTTTAGCTGGATCTGTATGTATTGAGCATCTGTAGTGTGGGAATTTTTGTCAGGACTGCTGGTTCCTAAATGACTACACAGAAACATATTATTAATTGTAAATGCTCAGCTCATAGCTTAGGCTTGTTATTAACTAGCTCTTACATTTTAAATTAACCCTATTTCTTATCTACACACGGCTGCATGGTGATACCTTTTTTCAGTACTACATGTTTGTTTATCTTGTGACGTGGGAATGCATGCTGTGAATATCAATCTTTAAATAAAGGAGCTGTTTTGGGCCATGACAGGCACCATAAAAGAAGTAGGAGGAGAAATCAGAGCATAGGTAGGAGAAGCAGGGAGAGTCAGACAGATCCAGCAAGCCGCCCAAGGAGCAACATGTAAGGACACAGGTGAGCCACGGGCCACGTGGCAAACAGATTAATAGAAATGGGTTGATTTAAGATGTAAGAGCTAGCTAACAATGTGTCTGAGCCATAGACCAAACAGCATAAAGTTAATATAAGCGTCTGAGTCATTTCTGGGGGCCTGAGCAGCAGCAGAGGCTGTTAATGGGTCTAGCATGGCAGGTCTGTGGGTCTGGCCCTCTGGCCACCCAGGACCAAGAAACCTCCACTGCAACAGATGGCTTCCCAACGTGAGAAAGATTAGAAAGGGTTCTAGATCACAGAAACTGAGACAAATTGTGTATACGAAGCAGGTCATTGTACAAAGAAAGCATGACATCCAGGCCACATTCAAAATGGCGCGGGCGGACTGGTGGCAGGCAATGTAAGCTTCAATCAGGTCAGTTCCTGAAATCTCACAGAAGACTCAGTAGCATGTGATTGATTTTAGATTTTTGTTTATTTTGAACAAAAAGGAAACAAAGACAGTTTCTTAGTAGCAGCATTTTCTTGGGTGTGCTCTGTTTGCTGGCCACAAACAGAGACGCGGTCCCTTTAAGAGAACTTACTGATTCAGCTGTATCTGCAAAAACTATGTGGCAAGATAGTGAGAGTATTTTAGAAAGCTCTTCTAGTAGAAAATGATTAAGGATTCACAATAAAATAGATTCAGATGGGAAAAAATCTGTAAAGAGGTTACAATGTGTGTAAAAGGTACATAGTCTTCAGAGAGAAAAGAAAGAAGGTAAGGAAAGTCTTTAAAAGGAGAAATAGAGTAATAAAAATATAATAAGCCACATAAAGATGAAAATAGACACAAAATCTGGATTTTGGTTATTATTGTGTTTTCTTTTAATTTTTTAACTGTTAATGAGCTAACTGCAGAAAGACAATGGATTGCAAATGCAAAGGCTACTAAGTTAAACAAGAATATATATTTTAAAGGTATTTTGATTTTGAAATTTGTGTCTAAGGATTTGTTGCTTTGGAAGAGTTCTGCTTTTGTTTCCACAGAAGATGCGAACCTATAGATTGCTTCCAGGCAAATATGGATTCATCATCCAAGACCCCCTGAAAAAAACCTCTGATGGGAAGAGATGGCCGTATCAGCTTCAGGGCTGCAGATTATGATCCAGTCTCAAGAATTCGTAAGATTTTCAACGTCCCTTAATCAGCAGGAAGTAGTAATAGAAAACTACACCCAAATTCCCAAAATATTGCTTATAAATGTTTGTTTTCATTATAAATGGTTAATGGTCATAGTTAATCTCTTTCTAAGTAGAAAAAGGGGATATGGAATATAAATGATTTTTTTAAAGTTAGATTATTAAATTTACTTAGATCAGGAAATCAGCTGTTAATCTCAAAATGTTTTACATTGGTATGGATTTTGGTTTATTGATACAAATTTAAGGTCAATTCTCTTATGCTGTATGTATTTTTCTACTCTTGTTTAGGATATGATGTTTATGTAACTGATTTAAAATTGTAATGTATAACTAAGAAATGCATGTTAGTTAAATTTTTAGGTATACAAAGATATAATTCAATTAGATAGGTAATCTTCAAACACTTCTAAGACCTACAGAATATGGCATTTAAAATGTTTTAAGAACTTAGACTTTTCTGGACAGTGAGACAGGTCTGCTCCTGGCAGCACCAATTTTCTTCAAGAGTAAAATGGGCATTGAAGAAACTCCATATGGAGTCTACTCTCTTCGTGGCAATGGTTAGCCATGGGACAAGAACCTGTTCTTATATTGACTGCTTGACAGTATTCTGTTTAAACTGGACATGCAAGTTCCATAGGAAGGTGACCTCTGAACTTTGGCATAACAAGCCAAGATGGTCATTCAAGTTCCTGCTTTGCAGAGAAAACTGTCAGACATTCTTCAGGACTCGAGAAGCAACTGATGAACTGTGCCAGAATGGGCAGAGCAGATTTCCTGCTTCACTGAAATGAAAAGAGACTCTAGGCCTGTAGTCTAAAGATGGATGCCCCTGACTGTCCAGGCAGATAGGTGTCATCGCTGTCCTTTCTAGATTTTAGAAGTCTCTTGTACTTCTGGTTTACTTGGGTAAACATATCCTTCTGTGGTCTTTGATGTAGTTGAAGATTAGATAGTTATAGGTATAGTTTTTCTTAGTCATTTGAAAGGTATATTGGATATAAAACTTTAGATTCATAAAGATAATGTAGATGATAGAGTATTTTTTTTTAATTTTGCTAAATACAAATAGACTAGATATTATAACTGTAATTCTTGCTTTATGGCTATTTTGTTATATGTAATTTTGCTATGTTAAAATGAAAACCTTCCTTTTTGATTAGACAGAAAGGGGGAAGTGATGTGGGGATGTCTTTCTGTATGCTGTGAATCTCAATCTTTAAATAAAGGAGCTGTTTTGGGCCATGACAGGCACTATAGAAGAAGTAGGAGGAGAAATCAGAGCATAGGTAGGAGAAGCAGGGCAAAGTCAGACAGATAGAGCAAGCCACCCAAGGAGCAACATGTAAGGAACACAGGTGAGCCACGGGCCACGTGGCAGACAGATTAATAGAAATGGGTTGATTTAAGATGTAAGAGCTAGCTATTAATGTTCCTAAGCCATAGACCAAACAGCATAAAGTTAATATAAGTGTTTGAGTCATTTCTGGGGGCTTGAGTGGCGGTGGAGGGTGCTATGGGTCTGGGTCTCTGGCCACCTGGGACCAAGAAACCCCCACTGCAACAATCTTGCTTCCCTTTCCTTGTGATGTCACCCTTCTTCATCTGCAAGTTCTACCTAACCTCTTCCTGCCTAGCTACTGGCCACTAGCTCATTATTAAACCAATTAAAACAACATATCTTCTCAGTGTACAAAGACTTCCATAACAAACCTCTGCTAATCAGCTACTGAATAACTCTTGACCTGACCTCTTTGGAGAATGCTGGTTGTGTGTTCCTCCTGGGTCAAACTCATTTGTGGCCTTACCCATTGTCTTATTAGACTCTTGCACCTCACCTCTTGTTAATTGCCCTAAGCCAAGTATTACTAACACCTTTTAATGCCCCCATATCTGTCTTTGGTGTCACAGACTGCTGTAACTCCTCAGAAACATTCTTTGTGGGCACACTGGATTCTACAGACTGTAATAATTCTTTAACCTTTAGTACTACTACCCAGACTCTATACCCAAACATTCACAATGCTTTCTCTGTGGCTCTCAAGTTTATTCCTGCCTACCTGCTAGGTTGTCTGGGACTTGTGCCCTGGTGTCCCTTTTCCAGAACTAGTGGTGGTACCTGGTGAAGAGCCCTTGCCAATCCCCATCACAGGGTTTATACAGGCACAGCAAGAAAAAAAAGGAAGGGTTCAGGCCATACCCTCTCCAGCAGTCCTGAGTGTGAACGCTGGTGTTGCCACTGGAGTAGCGGGATCGACTACCTCCCTAGCTATTTATCTTGGGTTTTCCTCAGCTCATCTAGAAATCTCAGACCATTCTTACCCACTAGGGCTAAAGAGACTCGCTGGCTACTGTAGTGCTACTGACACCAAATATATTTTATGGGAACTCAAGAGGCAGTTCAAGTATGGAGGATTAAGTTTAGTCACTTTCTAATCATGTCTTTCTTGCTTCTTAGTTTTGTTCAAACTACTCACTACCACTCAACTATACTATTAGCTGGCAATTTTCTCAAGTTTTTGGACTAATTTTGAATGTTCTTAGTCATCTTTAACAATTTTTAATGGTCTTCCTGCACCCTCAAAGGTAGTAAGGGTTACTTCCCTGCAACTTGCTCCAGGGTTCCCTTAGCAGTGGGTAAGTAAACACCTATTCTGTGCCTCCCATCTTGGCTCCTCCATTAGCTGAGTAGACTGACTAGCTTTCACTTCAGAGCTTGTGAAACAGACACAAAACCAGCCCCAGTAATTACTATAAATATTCCAAAAATGATATTTAAACTTCTATGTAAACCTTTGCCCAATGCACTCATGTTAGAGGCACACTGAAAAGACAAACTGGACATACTTGCTGCTCAAGGGGCCCAGAAGATAAATGTATATACCTCAACAGCAGAATCACACTGTATAGAGGTCAATCAATCGATAACAATTGCTGTGGGATAGCACTCTTGTACACTGTAGAGATTTGTCACTTGTACTGGTTTAATAAAACACTGACTGGCTAGAAGCCAGGTAGGATGCGTTGGTGGGTGAGCAGACTAGGAGTAATCAGAGAAGGAAAGGCAGAGAAGCGGTCACCAGAGAGACAGAGGAAGCAGGATGAGAATGCTGCACTGAGAAAAGGTGCCACGTGGCTAAACACAGATAAGAATTGTGGCTTAACTTAAGTGTAAGAGCTGGTTAGTGATAGGCTTGAGCTACTGGCCCAGCATTTAATCTAATATTAAGTCTCTGAACCAATTATTTGGGAAGTGGCTACTGGGTATTTGGGATCAGGCAAGCGGGGCAGAAACTTATGACTACAACCGCTTTCTGAAGGGCCAACACATTTAAGACTGATCCGGTCTGAACGTGGACTTGAGAAGGACAAATGACAACTTCCAGCACTTGGTCTGTGCTTGAAGAACTTGTCTGTTCCGAGTGTTGGTCACCGTGTGACTTTTCTGTAAGATTTTATCTAAGGGACTGAGCAATCAGTCCTCTAAATGGAGTTTCAACTAAATTCAAAGGTATTTAATATATTAGCCTTAAAATTTAGAAAAACTAAACAGCCTATCTATAATGATATACCTAGCATATAATAAAACTTCAAAATTTGTCATATGCATAAAGTTTATTTTGAAAAATGTTAAAAACTAACCATACAGGATTATTCAATATACTTTAAAAGCTTGTTCCCCACGTTAAAGGAAAATACATTTACAACATCTTCCAGACACCTTTCTTTATAAAAGTAGAACTTCTAGATGTTGAGATGTACTACAGTAGTCTATGATTTACATTCTCCTTATTCCCTTCTACCCCTAATGTGGCAGAAACTGTTCAGGATGATGGTGGGTCACATTCCGCCACCACAGGTCTGTACTTATTGACAAAGAGTCTTCTCAATTGCTGCTACACATTTATTTCAGATGAGTGTTTGAGTAGAAATACATCACATGATTGTAAACATTCACCAAGAGCTTCCAGGTAATCAGTAATAGTGGTGGCCGGGACTCATGTTTTGGGCATACTGCTGAGTTCATGAAAAACGTTTTGCAAATTATCCTAAGTCTCCCTTACTTATATATCTGTAAGAAGGTAGTTCTGGGGATACATTTTCAGTTGAAAACACCCGAAAATCATTCTAAAGACTACAATAAACACCATTTTTGCTTCTTGGTATATAATGAGTTAAATTCAGCAGTATGTGTGATTATTAGTAATAAGTTACAAATGACAGTGGGTCTCAAGTCACCCTTTATGAATATATAGAGAGTACTGCATTCCAGCTGATGCTAACTGGAGCCACACATGCATCTGTAAAATAGTAACTCCCCCAGGGCCACATGCAACACGTAAGTCTGAGGCACAACTATCACTTCTGTCCATGGAGGCAATACAAGCAGATTTAAGGCTGTATTTGGTTATGAAGAGTTCTGTCTCCTCTTTAATAGTCTATGTAGATCACACATGTAATTCAAAACTCTGTAGGATGGGAGGTGAACAGTCCCCACATACTTTAAAATACTATTTTCCAAACAATTCATTGTCAGCATATTTACATATATAGGACTGGGGGTACTAGTACTTACAACCACTTTAAAAAATGCAGCCTGAACTTCTAAACTGAGTCCCCAAGAGTAATCTTTTAGACTACTGGCCAGTTTAATGCTAGGTTGTTCACTGCAGTTCTTGGGCAAATTTCATGTTGTTTCCAAAAAGAATAAACATGTTTAAAATTCATTGCCATCCACTTTGGGATAGACCTGGTTGCAAAGAAAATGGTGTTCCAGGTGTGGAAGGGTAGCTAGGGAATCCGTCTGGCTGGGCTGGGTAGCTCTCCAGAGCGGACGCGGAATGGACCTGCAGGAAGAGGCACACACAGTTAGCAGAGAACTTGTCAATTTGGGGAGAGCTAATTGTTAATCAAATGAAACATTCTGCTAAGCCCCATTCCTGCCCATACTGGGCTGTCAAGATGGTTCAACCCTGGACACTGCATACCTGCTGTAACAAAGCTGACTGCGCAGCCGCACTGTGCTGTAACTCTTGCAGGGACGACTGTGAAGGAGTCTGGGAAAACCCAGGGATACCTGGGAGGGACAGAAGGCCCGGAAAAACAGAGCTACCCGTGGCTTGGAGTCCAGATGACAAACTGAAAGCAATCAGGAGAAAAAGAGGTCAAGCTGCAGACACAGAGGGAAAAAAAAAGCTGCTTCCGTATTTGTCAAGGGGCAGCAAGGAAATCAGCTCATGCCTGTGGGTCCGAACTCACTGTCGTAAAAAACTACTCAGCATGCTAACTTTCAGCAACCCAAGTAATCACTTTACAAAACACGGCTGAGGAGTCTCGGAACATCCTTGGCTCCGGTCTCCTACCCTCCCACCCATCCACGGCCTAGCATATATAAAAATCTCAACATAAACCAAGACTTAGCTACATTAGCTTGGTGAGAACTGACTTGAATCTGTCCGCAGCCCAGTCATACCCAGCTTGTGCCACCAGAGCAGAGTTGAAGTTGGAACTGAAGGCTGAAGCAAACCCAGGGAGGACAGGCGCAGGTGACGGGGCTGAGGCGGCCACCGGCAGTGGGGTGACTGCTACTGTAGAGGGTGCCTGCAGCCCCGGAAACGAGGGCAGTGTAGGGGCACCACTTGGGGCACTGGAGACAGGGAAGCCGGGGTAAGAGGGGTTAGAGGCGGGCAGCGGGCCCTGGGTGACTGCGAAGAGTGAGGGCACAGCGGTGGACAGGTTGAGTGGGAAGGCTGCAGGAGAGGCATTGGAGGTGGGCAGCACTGGGCGCACAGTTGCAGAGCTGTGATGTGCAGCTGTAGTTGTGGTGGTTGAAGGGCCCGCCAGGGACACGGCAGGATTGAGGGAGGGACTACCCGGCAGAGGGAAACTGTTGGTCAATGAAGTGAAAGGAGGAAGGGCAGTGAACACAGGAGCAATGGGCGTGGAGGACGCATGTGGTGGAAGGGACATAGAACTAGCCAGGGGATTGCTCAGGCTGGAGAGCCCAGACAGCGCAGGGTTAAGGCAAGTGGAAACACTGATGGGCACCGAGGTCGTGGGGTATCCGCGGCCCAGAGGAGCTGACAGCCCCAAGGTACCACGAGCAGGAGTCCCGGAGTGAGCCGGGCCTTTGAAGGCCGAGGGAGGGGGACTCGTGGGCTCGCTTTTGATCATAACCGGCACAGTTGCTGTGGCAGGGGTGGATGCGATACCACCTGCATGGGGACCGTGCAAAAGCGAGCCCGAGGAGCCACAGCTGACTGGCACTGCCGTGGAGGAAGGGGTAGCCAATGGAGACTGTGCAGGTAGTACTGGGGTTGCAGAGGCGGCGCTGGCCACAGGGGACTGCAGGCCTGGGAACATGGCCATTCCTGGGGTGGAAGACCTCTGTGCCGCAGCAACAGCCACAGAGGCATAGCATTTGTTAGTGGCTGAGGCAGGAGAATCTGAGTTTTGGTTGGGGAGAGAGGATAATGAAGCCAGCCCACTTGTGACCGCAGACGGCAAGGCAGAGGAATTGATTAAGTGTGTGTCGTTTGACGTCAGAAAGCCCTTTAAGGCAGACAGAAGAGGGCTGCTTACACCATGTGGCGCCGCAGCACCGGCAATTACAGAAGGAGTTGGGGTGGCTATGCCGTGGGATGCCTGTGGGAAGGGCAAAGGCAGGCCTGCAAAGACAGAGGGCATGGAAGCCGTGCTTGGGTTGCTGGCGGAGCCAGCGGTAGAGCTGGCTGAGGAGGGGCTGGTGAACGGGGCACAGGTAGAAGCAAATGTCTCACTGGAAGCCAGCGTGACCCTTGGTGTCGAGTTGGCCTGAGGGGATGGGGTAGGGGCGGCAGAGGAGCCTGGCAGCGGCACCAGACCAGAAAAAATGGAAGGGACAGGAGTGGGTGTGGTGCCGTGGGTGGAAGTTACAGGTGTCACAGGCACCGAGGGAGTCCGGATCACAGTCGGGTTCTGTGTGGACGGCTGAGCTGTTGGGAACACCAAAAGGGCAGCGTTGGGAGCACTCATTCCAGCCCCAGTGGCAGCTGCTGATGCGGAGGGATGGTTTGCGGCCTTGATGGGGGACACAGCAGGAACAGGAGCGGCAGCAGGAGTGGCAGGATTGGAACCGTGAGGGGAGAACAGTTGACTGGCTGGGGAGAGAAGAGGCAGGGTTTATGCTGTGTTGAATGTCCAAGTGAAAAGAAACACAACCTTTGTTGATATCACCGTATTTCACCAATACCAAAGAAGCCATGGCAGACGCTAAGTGGCTCTTTCAGTCTGAACCGCTGGGTGCCATCATCTTAGCTTCACTGTGGAGCTCCTGTGCTCAGGATGATAGCCCTGCCTTGCCTGTGCCGGCCGGTTAGCTAGGAAGCCCAAGGAGCTCGGAATCATTCCTTTCCTACTTTTTGGCTTTATAAATGTTGGAGACACTGGCTTCACGCTGGTTCCCTCACTTGGGAAGCCCCTTCCCTAGAGATCTGAGCACATGCATGGCCTCCCACCTCAGGACCTGCAGGGCCCACAGACTGTGTTTGTTCGCACTGACCAATCTTCAGCAGCCCCTCAGCCCACTTAGCCTGTCCCCGGGAATCATTTAAGTGCTGTCTAGTTTGTCCTCTACTTCAGGCCTGTGTTTCTGTAATTGTGTCAGGAAACCTTAGAAGACAGCTCCCAAACCACCCAAGACCTTGTTCTCACTATTATTTTGTGTTTGTGACACTATCTTTATTACAATAAACCCTATGGATAATTAAAAAAGGATTTGGGGATGATTGGGTTCCCCCACCCAGGATGAGTTCAGCGCTGTGTCTGAGGCAAGGCAGACCACTCCTCCCTCTGTAGCCTGTTTTTTTTTTTTTTTGTGGAGTAGGGCAGGCATTTGAGGATCCGTGCGGAAAGCAGACTCTTGGGCTGAGGATGCTCGCATAGTCAATGCTGTGATGGCCTGGTGGGAGGAGGCACTCAGAGGCAACACCAGAACTAAGCCACGCACACTGCAGTACAGAGAGGCTGTGTAGCTGGGCTGCACCACTCTTGACATTTTTCGGGAAGGAAATGTGACATGGTAACCGCAAATTCAAGCTGCACCATACTAATGTGTTGTGGGAACTAATTTAAGATGGCTACTTTGTCTGTGCTCTGACACACTTGCTCTAATGATGCAAAGATGTATTGCATTTTTTTAAATGTTGCATTTGTTTAACTCTCTTTGCCTGTCTAAAGCACTTGACAGTCGTCTAATAAGGTGCTAAAGGCCAATAGCAAGGCGGGACAGGGATAGGAGGGGCTGGCTGGCAGGGAGAGTAAATAGGAGGGACTTGGGAGGGAAAAAAGAGCAAGACAAGGAGAGGAGGACACGGCCAGTCACACGGCCCCACAGCCAGCCGTGCAGTAAGAGCACAAGTTATACAGAAATAAGAAAAGGTTGAAGCCCCAGGATAACCTAAAGGCTGGCAAGAAACAAGCCAAGCTAAGACCAGGTGTGTATTATTGACACTAACCTTCATGTGTGGTTCATTGGGAGCTGGGTGGCGGCCCCCAAAGAACAAAAACAACATCTGTGTTTCTCATTAAGGTGTACTTTTCCCCTGGTTTAGGGATTAAACTCAAAGCCTTGCACATGCTAAGCACACACACTACCAGATCCATATTGTAAGCAGGGACTTAATTTCATGAAGATAAGACTCATTTTAGAGTCACCAAGGAAACGGGTCTATACTGTCCTTCTGTGTGCGTTCTGTAAGAACTAGCATCATCATGAATGAAATATGGGCCTAAGTCTGAGTGTGTAAATAAATAACGTATCAACAACAAACGACATATCGCCTCTCCACAGTGGCCAGGAGACAGGGATTCAGGGTTATTCACTGGTATGCTGAGGACCATGAACTTGATAACAAAGCTTGAACAGAGCAGGCAGGCCCCCAGAGCTCTCAGAACTATCCCCACTGGAATCTCCAAAACCACAAAACAAAGGCTCCGTGACACTAGCAGCCCTGCCCTAAGCCAGGAAGCAAACAAAAGCAGGACTCCAATTCCACGACATTCGACAGATACATTCCTGACCTCTAATGTGGTTACTATCACACACCATCTGTCACACCCATACTGGGTCACTTTTGTTCACCACCTCATCTGTCCTCACATTAAATCCTAAAACCAACAGTCCCATTTTATATGCGAGTAAACTGAAGCTTGGCGTGGCAAAGCCAGGTGTTTAAAGATCATATACTTGAGCCGCTTGATTACAGAGAGCCCTGGGCTCAATCCCTGAACCTAGCAAAAACCACAACACAACAAACAATATCACAGGGCTATCAAGTGATAGGACGGACCATGGTCTTACCACTACAAAGGCAGTCTTTAAGAGGGGGATATTTTAAATTATAAAACTAAATGTAAAGGTTTTTAAATTACTTCTATAAAGTTAAATGACTTGTTTGAAAAGCTAGGAGGCTCCATAGCAACTGTAAGAAATACTAACACCTATCCTGTCCACGCTGCACTTCCTCCTTTACACAGGAGCTACCCCACCTTCTAGGCACCTTCACAGGGAGGGAGTTTTCCCACCAAGACTCCCCACCTTGGCACAGTAGTCAGGTTTCAGAGCTGCATTTCTCCCCCTCACAGAAAGCATCCCTTCCTATGGCCCATCCATGACTGGGAATGAAGTTAGGTGCTGCCACCAGGAGGCACCACCAAGACCACCTGTGTTCATGGTCTCAGCTGCTCCAGAGCCCCTTGTCAGTTTCCACATTAGGACTTATTAGACTTCGTATCTCTCAGAAAGGGTTATCTTTGTATGCATATAAAAATCACCTTTCCCATATCAGAATGCTAAGTGAACATGGATGTACATGTCGTGTGACCTTTATATCCCAGGGTCTTGCAAACAGGACACAAAGTCATAAAATTAACTTAAGCTCAGATAATATGTGCACTTCTTGGATATGAAATCCATCATATCAAGTCACTCTTAGCAGGTATCTATTACTCACACCTAGGAGCCTCTCCTGAGACACTCCACAGATGCTAAACTCAAGTTCCCAGTAAGAAACGGCCATCAATCATGACCGGGGCAACTGTCTTTGGGTCAATTTAGTACTTACTTTGACTTGGTGTAGGTTTTGACTGACTGGACAGGTCTTCATTGTCTATGTAAAAATAAATGATTTCAAGCTTTAGTCAGATTACTCCCCATCAAATCACAGGCAGGTATCAAAAAAGATAAATCAAGACATAAATCAATAAATAAATTGATGCCATTAAAAGCACTGAAGAAAAAGTAGATGACACAAGAAAGAATTATATCCCCATGAATAAAACAAGTTGTTAACGTACAGACATATTTATAGATAAATTTGTGAGCACCAAGTGACTTATTTTAAAGAGCCTTCAGCAGCGGGCCTTTACCTGTTCCTACTGGATTTGGAGTATACGGAGGTGGAGGAGGAACACCTGGAGCAATCACATTGGCTAATGGTACCAGGCCCGCATTGTTATAAGCACCTAAAATAAAAATAGCAGAAAAAGAAAATTTAGTAGTGCAAATTTAAATCTGTGTGAATACAGGAGTGCAGCTTATTTGAGATTGTCATATCACAGAGATGCGCCTCACGTGGAGACAGTTAATCTTAAAGTGTCATCTCAGAGATGCACATCCCATGGAGACAGTTAATCTTAGACTGTCATGTCACAGAGATGCACCTCACGTGGAGACAGTTAATCTTGAAGTGTCATGTCAGAGATGCACCTCACGTGGAGACAGCAGGGGAAGATGACCCTGCTGCATGCCCATTCCAGACAACTTCTGCAAGATGAGGCAGGCTGAACCTGCCCCACTAAGTCCAAGTATGTACACTTGACCTTTCCTAAATCCATTTGATGATACTTCTGGTTACCAGCTACATTAAAAAAGAGTATTCAAGGCCATTTATTAAGGTGAAAACACCTAATAATAACGTGATTAAAACAACCTGCAATTAAAGAATCAAACAGTGAAATTAGGAAAAAAATCCTGAACTATACCCATGACAGCACCAAGATAAAGTCTCAAATGGAAATGTTGGAGATGTTCCAAGCCTGTCCCTTCAGTTTAATGTAATGAACATCAGGAAGAAAAGGTGAAAACCAGGAAAATACTTACTTGGTGCAATAGTTGCATGTGGCCGGCAAGGAGGTATTGGGTAGGGGACAGGTTTGTGTGGATTGTACGTTGAGGGAGGCTAGAAGAGAAGCACAATGGTTAGACATAACCAATAAAGCATCTTCTAAACAAACAAACAGTAAGTTGCCTTTCTAAGCACTTCATCCTAAGAGGCTGAAAAAGCCTCTGACTAAAGAAGGTCATTGCTTTAATGAAGGTGGTTCTCACTCAATTCTAAAGGAGCAGTTTGCTAAACGTGCTGTGTTTTTATTTTAGCAATCAATCCTCCTCAATCGTTTCCCATAAAGGCAGATCTGACTCTGAACAGCTGCTTCCTAGGCCAATCCCAGGAACTCCTATCTTCACTATGAAAACATAGGGAATCTTTAGAGTCTCTCTGACATGACACAGAATGACCTAGAGGGCAATGCCCTCTAAACACCACTAGACTCTTAGCATCAGGAGGATCATTAGCACCCAGCAATCTGACAATTATTACACATTAAAATAGAAATTCAGTGTTTTTGTTCTTTTGAAACTTATAGATTCCCAAGTACTTTATTTACAGAATGTCAGTTAACTTCAGGTATCCAAAGCTACACTTTAGGCTGTATTTCACCCAGAGCTAGAGAGTAAGCAGGTGGCATTGGGCAGAGGGACAGATTGGAAGGGACCACAGTCACCAATGACTCTATCATGTGAATGGTGGAGAATGTCACTACACTCCAACCATCATTTGAATAGATAAATATGGCTGAATTATTTTAAATTTAAAATAAAACCCTCCAAAAAGCCTCAACACTATTAAGTCCTTACACTGCATACTAGGCCATTTTCTCTGATATGGAATTTCTACTACATTTAAACTTTGCAACAGAAAAAAAACCTTACTTTATACAGAAAACTACACTTGTTTCCTCTTTTACTTCAACACATACTGGTTTGGACGGTCCAAGAATCCGCGCTGCTATTCCCTTGCCTTCATTGGTACTTTCTTCGCCATCCTTTTTCAGAGGAGTTCCCTATTTAAAAAAAAAAGGTAGCTGAGACCTTCAACAACAACAACCGCACAGTATTATTCTGCAGAAAGGGATTTAACTTATCAGGAATACATCACTGATTCCAAACTCAATCCTGACCTGGCTAGCTGCCTGACCTCCTCATATCACTCCTGTGCCATGGAAGCAGAGGGGATGACAGAGGGAAAAACCTGTACCCTAACACACATGCACGCGCGTGTCAACTTTAATGCCAGTGTCCATGACTCAGAAACAGAAAAAGAAACCTGGCACCCAAGACCCCATTAGAGACTGCTCTACAAAACAGAACAGAATAAACTTATTCTGATGTATTCTATATAAGCCTCTCCCCTCAGGCTGTGTCCTTAGTGGGACACACTGGGATGGAGGGTGGCTTCCAAGATGTCCCAACTGGTCCTTGCCTCTCACCATCCATCTCAGAATAACTAGAGCTGACTTGTGTCACTAATGTGGCATTAAAGAATTGCACTGATCCCCCCAAAAAAAGCCTAAGAGGCCTTGCTGCAGCTGGCTCTGACTCTCCTTGGTTCTATGTAGTGTACATACTGGCTACCACATCATAAGGGTACTCAAGTCACTGTGGTGAGAAATAAGGACACCTGAAAACAAGCAACATTAATTTGCCAGGCATTGAAGTGCACCTGGAGGAAAAGAATATTTGTGTATGCCAGCCAAGCATTCAGAAGGAACCCAAGCCAGAACCACAGAGCTAAGCCACTCCCAGCTTCCTGAATCATGAAAACTACATGTGGGGTTTTATGACATAAACTCCAGCAACTGAGAGGTACTGGTGGGTGGATCTCTATGAATTCCAGGCCAGCCTGGTCTTCACAGTGAGTTCCAGTCAGTCAAGGCTACAGGGTGAGACCCTGTCTCACATGGCCAAACCCAACAAACAAATAAAACAAAAACTATTGGAAATAATGTTTACTCTTTAATCTATGAAGCTCTAGGGTTGAAAATACTTGACAGAAATGTAACCGTTTTTGAAATGGTAATTTTCCAAGGGCTTTCAGGACCATCCACTTGTATCCAAACAAGATTCTAACAGGGTTTCATCATACAGTTTCCAAAATGGGTTCTCAGATATGCAACTGTCAAAAATGCTGAGACTACTTGGAAAGGAAAAAGAAAAAGCATCGTTTGTCTGAAGTGTTCTGCAGGTAATAGTCAGTTAACAGTATTTACACTTGAACTTTCAACTATCAATAAATGAGGACATGAGTCTCCTTCCCTTTGTAAAAGCATCATAAGCTGGCATGTTCTTGTATGTGGCACATAAATATTCAGATCTGTGCTACAGTCATACTTAGTCATGGGAAATTTCATGTATGTAAAAGCATGCTTACAGGGAAAATCCCATTTATGCGGCTGGGTTTTCCTTTGGGATAGGGGTTTCCTGGGATGGTTCCACATGAAGATATCATGGCATGAGGGGCTTTGCAGCCTGCTTTGAAAGCCTGTAATGCAAAAAAGACAGTGATTAACAAAAATCAAAACCCATCAAGTCAGGTAGTCCAGATAACTGGAAGTTTAGCTAAAGCTATGAATTAAGGAACAGCATGACATTTAGACATTCACCCATCAATCACCACAGACCTACATGAATGCTATGTCCAAGAAGTGAGAGTTATTACCATGATATTATTACCATAGTTACATTACCAAACCACCATAACCAGAGCTATAAGCAACAGGTTCAAGAAAAGTCTAGTATCTAGCAGCAGGGTGTGGTGTGCACACCTTTAATCCCAGTACTCAGGAGGCAGACACAGGCAAGGATCTGTGAGTTTGAGGTTAGTCTGGTCTATATAGTGAGTTCTTGTTCCGTTTCTTTAATCAACTATCAATAAAAAAAAAAAGTCCAAAACTACACAAGCCTGACACATACGAATGAGATTGCTCTGTTTACAGCTTAGTTGAAAACCACATACACACACAAATAATCGGGATGGGGTGGTAAAGCTGTTACAAAACACTTGTTGCTCTTGCAGAGACCCTGGTTCCAACAGGCATGCTGGGCAGCTCCCAATGTTGCTGCTGCTCCAGGTGATTTGGCACCCTCTTCTGGCCTTCACAGGCATCCACATGTGCCCATACCCATACCCAAAAGTAAAAATAATTTTTAAAGCTTAAGAAACAACCCCAAAGAGCCAGACTACTGAAAACCAAGAATAACTTATCAGTGTCCAGTTGTGTGACACAGGATTTAGGTCTATGGTGTTTATATTGCACCCCCAGCTTCTAAAATGGCACCCCTGACATATTGAACTTGTACACAATACTTTGTAAGGCAAACATACTCCAGTAGGCATATACCACACCATAGGAATACTCCACTGCACCTAGGTAATATGTACTGTATACACAAAACAGTCATATTCGTATCAAAGTACTTACAGAAATGCCGTTTGTATCTATAATTCTTTCTATAAATTCCCAACACACACAATTACATTACTTGATAGTCCAGCCTCCAATGTTAAAACACCCAACATCTCAACCTTTAAAAACAACAACAAGAAAAAAAAACCCCAATTTGTTCAAAATCAACTTCACTGGGCAGATGCCCTTACATATAAATTTGTATAGTTCTATTTATTTCCTTAGGACCAGTTCTTAACAGTAGAACTTTTGGAGTAAAACTTAGGAACAATTTAAATTAACTTAGTTACATTAATAGTGTTCCATTATACAGAGCACGTGGTCCCAGAACATTTCTAGACCAAAGAGTTATGCATTAGTGGGAAGAAAACCAGAGCTATGCATATATACAAGCTCAAGATTTTGTCAGGAAAACCAATGAGAATGCTGCTAAAGAGATGTGGGTGAGGCTCAGCTTGACAATGAAGATGTGGAGGAGGCAGAGCTGCCTTTCCTGAACTCTAAAGATCACACAGGCCAGCAGCACAGCCCTCAGAGAGCATCTGCACCTTCCTTAAGCAGGCTTCTACTTCAGTGGAGAGGCAACTTGACCTTAAATGGCAAGTCAAGGTGCCAATGCTTGGGTAGATACCATGTCCCCTCTTACAGATTTTTGTTAATGATGTGGAGTTGTTTTAGTATTCAACTCCTATGAATTTGATTACTGTATGTCTGCTAACAGAACAGAACAAATGTGAGAAGTCATTGTTCCTAAGCAGATGAGGATAAAGTGCTTGGCACCATGGCAGAGCTCCACAGAAAAAAGAAGCGAGGGCCCACAGGAGGAACCACCAGTGGGTTTTTACTCCCCAGTGACCTCTGCTCGCAACGGCTTCTTCTCTAAGGCCCTACTTGTGCTCTGTCTGGGGAGAAGTCTATGTCTCAGTTAGTCCCCAGCAGCACCCACATCTGCACAGCATCCGCACAGCATCCGCACAGCATCCGCACAGCATCTGCACAGCATCCGCACAGCATCTGCACAGCAGCTGTAAGGACTACCTGCTCCAGGACTCTTTTGCACCGTTTCTTCTCTGACATGTTGATCCTGAATAAATCCTCAATGGGACGAGAGTTCTGCGCATCCACAATGTTTCTGTCAAGGAAACATGACTTAGCTTCTGTTTTATGACATGCTTGTGTTTATGAACAAATCAACGAACATGTCATGAACATATATTGGACTGTAGAACACACTGCCTATGAATAAGCACCTTGCCTTAAACATTGATTAAGGATCCTCTTTCTCTTCAACCTCATGCTAACACATGGGTCTCAGGAATCAAGTGAGGAGCATTCTACAGCTTCATATCACTCTATCACTTTTGTAATCGGAGGCACTGAGGTGCCCTGCTCAATAAGCGTCCTACATTTGTATCAGCTTGCCTTTTGAGTTCCTCAGGATGGGAAGGGAGAAAAGCAAATGCTGAAATGCAGGGGTATGGAACAATCTGAACAGGCAGTAAAGGGAGTACTCACGAGGCCAACAGCTCCAGGGCGGCCAGCTTGTCTTTACTAAAGGTAAAGCAGCTGAGGATGCTGACCACTTCCGCTGGGTGGACGGCCACCATTTTCTATCATAAAAAAGGATATGTTTCTACATGAGACCTCTGTGGCAGATCTTCCTATAAATACTTCAGAACACTGCCTTAGGGAGGAACACAAGTAAAGGCAAGTCCCAGCAACCCAAGGGAAATCCTAGAAACACTGAGCTCAGCTTGGATTCTCTTAGTATAATCACTTCAGAAGCAGGTCTAAGTTCTACATGTGTGTTTTCAAATGTGCTCACCTGCAGCAAGTGTAAGTTCCTCTGAATGACCATCCACAAAGCCGGCCTTTACACAGTTGACCATAGGAGTTACAGTCAGGGGCAGCACAGAGCTTTAGCTTTCCCTATGTCAGGACTTCTTTAGTCTAAAGGGATGCACGGTGGGAGATGCTGCAGAATCAGAATCCTAAGGGTCTAAATTCTAGGACTCGGCTTCGCAATGAGCATATTCCCTCAAGTTGCCAACTAAGAATGGTACAGAATTTAATAGTACCACAATGCAATTTCACACCCTGGAAGGTTTTAACTTTTTAACAGTTAGTTAGAATATCAAGTATACTGGTGTTTAAGGCTAGCTTTTCTGATACCAACCACAACTTGATCTGGATTATACAAAGATGGAGGAACAAAGCATTGTTTCTTTGCACATGGGAGAAAAGGGGAGTCACTCACATGCTGGAGTGCTTTCATGGCCTTCAGCTGTGGCTCCGCCCAGGAGAAGTATCTCAGAAGGTCAACCACCTGCAAGCGAAATCACATCACTCAGCTCTGAAGACAGTGTCTGCACACAGTTCCTTAAAAGATTTCAATACCTGAAATTCCTGTCGTAATGTGTGGGGATGAGCATGTCATTAGAGTCACAGTGTGGCAAAGCACAGCCACTTTAGGAAAACTTAAGCCTTCAGTGGCAGTGACAAGGTCCTCATATCAAGTGCTCAAGAGTAACAGGACACCAACAGCTTCCACAAGGAAGAACATGGATAAAGAATGTTCCTACCAGAATAGAACCTTCTTGGAAAGCACTGATCCAGGAAGAAAGAAAACCATCCAGAACTGCAAGATGTCTCAGTGAGTAAAGGTGATTACTGCAAAAAGACTGATGGATGCCCTGATGCCTGGGAACCGTGTGCTGGAGAGAAGGACACCCAAGGCTGTCCTCACATCACCACATGAATGAATGTCGTGACGTTCCCTACTCACCCCCGCAACAGATGTTCTCCTTCCTCTCTTTGCGTTTCCTTTTTAAGAAAGGAGACATACAGTCTAGAGTTGGCCTGGTAGTACCTGACTGTTAACACCAGCTAGGCAGGAGGCTGAGGCAAAAGAATCTTAAATTCAAGGTCAGTTCCAGCTAATAAGCAAGTCTACGTCTCAAAACAAAGTTAAAAAGACAGGGCTGGGACATAGCTCAGTGGAGCTGCGGCTTAATTTTTAGTAGCACTAAAGAAATAAATTATTAAAAGTAATAATAAAGAAATCCAGGAAAGACATACACTGAAGACAGAAGGTCTAAGTTAGGTGGAGCTGGAATGTCAGTTCGGTGCTGTGAAAACTCCACAGCAAGGTGGCAGCAAAGATCAGTCACTAGGGTGTTGGTGACTGAGTAAAGGTTTGCAGGTCCATATCTGCCCTTGGAATTGAATCCTTAGAGCACACCACAGCAGTCAGTCATGGATCCACCCAGAGTACTGTGAGAGCCAGAGAGACAGGATCCCGCCCCCCCCCACCCCCCCAAACAGAGGCCTTGAAACAAGGGTGAACACTGCATGGTGCTAGTGAGGAGTGGGCAGAGCACTGGGATTCCTTCACCTGGGCCACTGTTTTGAAGGAGAAACCCAAAGAAGAGCACGGGGAGTCAGTCTGCTGGCTGTCTAGCGAACAGTTGAGCACTTATTCATGCTTTTTTCTTTGGTCATACAGTGAATTTCAAAACTGTTATAAATACTATACAAATTTAATAAAATTTACAAATTCATAAACTCAAAAACTGCTACTAAAGATCGTGAGTTACGTGTATGAGTGTTTTGCCTGAATGTACAATTGTGCACCACATGTGAGCCTGGTGCTACAGGAGTTCAGAAGGCATCAGATGCCTTGGAACTGGAGGTTTGGATGGTCGTGGGCCACCATATGGGTGCTAAGAGACAAACACGGGTCCTCTGCAAGAGCAGAAAGTGCTCTTAACCACCCAACCATCTAGAGCCCCAAGTTCAGAAACTTTTGATCTTTTTTCCCAGAATAACTGACAGTTTAAGTTGCTTTTAAAAAAGATATTGTGTTTTTAAGTCACTTTAAAGCAGGAACTGTGGCACAGCACATAAGCTACCCCCCTCCCCCATGCAGACATTTTGTAAAGCTTTCGGCCAGAACCAAGAACTTCTATAGTTCTCAAGCAGAGGGGACAACAAAGTCAAAGCAAGTCTGAATGGATCCAGGAGATAAACAGACATTAACCAGAACACTAGTATAAAAAGGCTTTGAAAAATGACAAATACCTGCTCACTGGAGAAGTACCCATGAACATATTCAATTGCTTTTAATTTATATTCTGTCAAGACAGCCTAGAAAGGAGGAGAGAGAATTAATATACATCAGCACATGGTAACATGTACTTATCCAAAGTACTTTACCCCCCCCCCCCCCAAGCCTGATAGGAACTGGTCTCATTGGCGCTGGCTGAGAGCAGACCTGACTAAGGAAACAAACCCCCTCCCTTTTTAGGCCTGCTAGGCCTCCGAGACGCTGACAAAGTAACACTGTAATAGAGTCACACTAGTGGAAATTATGTATCAAATCCCTAATTAGTTTCAAAATATCTCAAATTGATACAAATTGCCACAAGTTTTCCTTTTTTCTCCTCTCTTCCTAAAGAGGTCTCACTTTGTAGCCCAGGCTGGCCTGGAGCTAGAACGATGGCCCTCAACAGGCACTGTAGATTGTTTCCTCGGTCATAAAGGGACACCAGTCATAATCCACGAGGTGTAGTGAGGTCCTAATAATCAGAGACTTGACCCACAGCAGGTGTTTGATAAACTCTTCTTTTCTCTCTGGAACTTCTGACCTAGCCCACTCTTCAGAGCTAACAGATGTTAACAGATGTCACACAGACTCCTCTTAGAGATAGAAAGACCAAGCAAACGGCCATAGCTTGCAGGCTACTGTGGTAAACTACAAAACAGCAACAATATCTGTATTTTTCATATATATCACTCTACTAGGAGCAAATGCAATGTGCAGGCAAAACATTCAGGATGCTCAACAGTTTTAACTTTTACATGGCATTCTGGATAATGCACTCGAGGTGTATGATCATCATCTACAGAGGTGGTCAAAGCAAGGCTCAGGACCAAATCCTGGCTTGAACTGATGACACCACTCATGTCTCAAACCTTCCCCCAATGCTGGAGAGGTCCAGCTGTATGGCATGGAGCTCAGGATTACAGGGCCTTAATACTAGACAAAGGTGAGCATTAGCTACCTAAGGAGGCTTGGCTTGACAGTTGTAGACTTGGGAGAATAACACCTAGCTGGAAACTGAAGTCAAACAGGAGGTGCTTACTAATTAATAGCTCTTACTATCCCCATTTTTTTTTTTAAAAAAAATGCCTCTCTTATCCCCACCCCCACCCCCTCCAAGTGTCTTCTTAGATTTCTCTACTTTAAATGACAAGAGTGTTTATTATCTTGGATGTGCGAAAGTGGCTACCTGATTTAAAGTGACATTTACAAAGTCTAAGCACAGTTTCTAACAATTATAACACTGCCCCTCTATGTTACTCTACTTTAATAGGCTAAGAGTGCTGGCAAAGCCAGCTAGCAGCAAGTTTTGATCTAAGACCAGAAATGTGGACTTAGGGACTGCCTCAGATAAACAAGCAAACTTTCATCTCCAGAACCTTTCCAATCACCTGTTAATATTTATCACCAGAAGTTTTATAGGCTGAGAAGGGGGAGAATACACACAGATATCTGCATTGCTCTACAGCAGAAGCCTGCATTCAAGTCACTTTAATGTAGAACTTACTTTCTCAGAGTGGTTAAAAATCAGCACAGGGACCAAGTGTGGCAAATTCTAATTATATGGCAAGGTGATGTTTTGTTCCATATTTTAATTAGACAAAGGGACTCTACAACAGCAGAAGTCTATTTGAAAAGGGAAAAAACAACACCATCAAATGTGAAAAATTAACCCCATTGATTTGAAGAGGAAAGAAGTCTTACAAAGAGCAAAGGAGAACTCTAAGTCTGGCAGTGAGTCTTAGAAGTTAAGGTAAGTACGGGTAGCAGCGTTATGGAAACAATTCTGGTGCCAGTCAGGCGTTCTGGTTTGAGATGCCAACTAGATGCAGGACAGGCCACTGCAAAGTGTGGTGGTGCCTCACGGTCACAACACTACCCTTTCCGTCTAAGAGGTGATCTCTTATTTTTGAACAAGAGATACTTATAGACTCAACACTAAATTCTAAATTTCTGCTGTCTGGTTCTTCTCAGAAATTAGGAAATATAAAACTACCTCAGAAATCAGAATGAAAAGCAAAGACATGGCAGGGAATACATTTTGCCTAGCTTGATATCTGAAAACTTTCTAGGTCTTACTTATTATTTCCAGTATTGAGTCACTCTTGTTACTGAAACACTAGAAAAACTGAAACAAATGTCACTCAACCAAAAGGTCAGAGTTATGAAGGATTTAGAGTTGGCACCGCAACCGTGCGCTGTCCAAACTTAATTCCCGTACCACAATGATTTTTCAAGTTTAGCCGTCAGGTGACTTATCTTCTATTTCAGCTGTGCAACCTACCAAGATGCAAGCTCTTACGTTACACAGCAAAGTTAAAGTACCTTTAGTGATGCGATCGATGACTCTTGTTTTGTACCACCTACACACAACACCTCCAAGAAAGTAACTCACGACAATGATCTTAGAGGAGTATTAGAGATCAAGGTTAATTACCTTTCGAATTTCATCCAACACCGTTTCAAAGGATTTCTTGTCCATCTTGAGTACTATTCCGAAGTGGCTTCTCACAGTTCTTCTTGCAATTAGGATTATGAAACGCTCATCCCAGATCCACCCCGAGAATAATACAGCAGTAGGAAAAAGGAAACGAGGAGGTATAGAGTATTGCAAACTGCACCGAAACAAAGCAAATATTCTCAAACGGAAATTCGGGGGGAAAATTCATTTAAAAACAGACTTCAGTAGGTTCTTCGCACAAAGCTTGAGCAGCTCAGAGAAGAGCGGGTTGGGGCGTTTGCAGAAACCAGGGCTCCGGAGGATGCTGAGGGCCGGGTACTCTGAAGGGAGGCCGCTGCGCCACGCGCCGCGATCCCGGACAGAAGGCTCGGAAGGCGCTCGGCCCCGCTACTCGGCCCGATCCCGGGGTCCTGCAGCTCCGGCAGCCGGTGGCTTTGCAGGTTCTTTGTTACCCGTTTTCGTAGCTTCCGGGAGCCGGCCGGCGGTCTGGGAACACTAGGAGCGGGGCGAACGGGGACACAGCTTCATGTAGGGAGACCCTCGAACACCGCAGCGCGCTCACGGCCAGACGCCCCACAAGAGCGCCCCTAAACGACCCACCAACTCCAGGGGTCCTTCGAGAAAACGCGTCGCGCGGATAAAACGCAATTGGGCGCCGCCGGTACAAATCGCTACCGCACAAAAGACAGCGATTGGGTGAATGGGTGGTGGGGTCCTAGTGTGGGAACATAGGCATCCATGGCAGACGCCTGAATGCTTTTGAAAGGGATATGACTGAAGTCCTTCCCAGAGTTTCGTAGCCATTGACTTAGTGTCGCGATCCCCTCACTATTGAGGTTTGTGGTACTGTAGTTTGATTACTGATGTGAATTTAAAAGAGTGGAGGGCAAACGGATCAGGAAGATCTGCGGGCGCCTCCATGCTAGTGGTTGAAATAGACCCGGGGCCAGGAGCGCCTCCGAGCGGCTAGGGGTAGTTACTGGGTCACATTCTGGGCACCTGACTTAGGGCTGGAGGCGGGGAAAGGAGGAGCTGGAAACCCGGAATTTAAGAGTTTTCTCTGGTCTAGTTTTCCGGTGCTTTAGGCTTCCTACCGCCCCAGACGCGGCTTCAGTCTCCGCCGACCGTGGCCCCTCGGACCCTCAGGATGGCGAGAGCCTGGGTCTGCGTGGGAGGCGCCGTCTTCTTTCTTTCCTGTCTGGTTTTGCATTGGCGCTTCAGTGGCTTTTTGGTGAATAGCGGGCATGAGGCTGTCGGGTGTGGGTGACGCCGAGAGGTGCAGCCCCAGGGGCACCAGACCTTCTCAGCAGCTCATCATCCAGTTTCTCTTAATGTTCAAAAGTATATGTGTCGGGGCTGGGGAGGTGGCGTGCGGATGTAGAGAGCTCTTGCAGATTCCCAGCACCAACACAGCGGGTCTCTCCCCCACTGTAACTCCAGTTCCAGGTGACCTCCTGATGCCCTTTGTGGGCGCTTGGTGCATATAAACTCACACACATACGTCTAAGATTATATCTATATATAGATATAGAGATAGATTAGATAGATAGATAGATAGATAGATAGATAGATAGATAGATAGATAGATAGATAGATAGATATAACTGGATTTTCTTCCCCTGCTCTTACTACACTCTCGAGTCATTTGCAGAGGACTTTATTGCGATAGTTTTAGACATAAACCCTGTTTATCTGGAGTTATTCTGGCTACCTTCGGCTTGTCAAGGCAAGCTGTAAAGATAGATAAAATACACACACACACACACACACACACACACACACACACACACACACACACACACACACATATACTTTTTTTTTAACCTAGAAAGCAAACTGAATCTGAGGTTTATTATTTTGTTTTATTTGAGGTTTCAAAGACATTTGCTTTTTACATACCCTGGAGAAAGGAGGATACTCTTTTCCGACTGGATTTGGGTTGGCCCAAGTATTCAGAATACTTCACTGGTTCGACATTTTCTGTTGCTGTTGACTCCCTCAACGGGTTAGTTTACGTAGCTCAAGTAAGTATTATCAGTTTTTATTATATCTGAGTCTGAATCCGAGAGGTCAGGGTGTGAATGTGGAGATCTCAGGGCAACTTTTAGGATTTAGTTTTAATCCTCCCATGAAAAGGTTTCAGGGATGGAACTCTGGTCAGCAGATTTGCTCAACAAATATTTCCATCTGCTCAGCCATCTCCCCAGCTAGAGATTTCTTTATTAAATTATACACATTCAATTCGATCACAACAAAAAATTTAAAAAGTCAGCCTGAGCATGACAAAAAGAAAAAAAAAAACAGTAAGGGAAGAAGTGACTTATCACCCAAGATAGCCAATCATATTTATATTATATTTATATTAATTACATTTATATTATGCAACTTAATTTTGTGTTAGCGTCAAGTACACATTTTAGATTTGAATGTTGTAGATGCTATTGTTAAGTTTTGAAGTTAGCTTTTTTAACATTCTAAATTTCTCAGTTATCCTTTAATTTTGATCTCTCTCTGACAAAAGTAAAGATTAGCATTCCTATTAAGTGATTCTAAGCAGCTATTTTTGTATGCCTTCAGAGAGGGGATAACATCCCCAAGGTATTAGTGTTCTCAGAGGATGGATATTTCCTACGAGCCTGGAATTATACAGTTGACACACCCCATGGTATATTTGTCTCCAGCACACCATATGAACAGTCCGTCTGGATCACGGACGTAGGAAGTGGTATGTGTAGTATTGTCTATTAAATTACCTTGCTAGATAGAATTCAGACCTTTGCCTGTGTTCTTGCTGGTACATTTTAAGGCTAGCATTGCCTTTATAATTTCTTTAATATTTCACAAAATCATGTGTTTCTACAAATCTATATCTCATTTCTAGTGAATCAAGAAATTCAGTGATTCTGTAATCATCTTTTAAGCTTGTCAAGGGAGTGTGTGTGTGTGTGTGTGTGTGTGTGTGTGTGTGTGTGTGTGTGTAGTTCAGAGTGTCATTCCTCAGGGTTATCAACCTTGTCTTTTGATCTCTCACTGGCCTGGAACACACAAGTTGGCTCTGCTGACTGGCCAGTGAGCCCCAGGGGTCTTCCTTTCTCCCCTTTCTCAATGCTGGGATTACAGGGCACACAAATACACTCAGTGGGTTTGTTGTTTTTTCATACGTGGATTCTAGGTATGGAACCCAGATCCTTGTGCTTGAGTGACAGGCATATTCCTGGTAGACGGATGCCCACCATACTCCAGGATGTTTCTCCTTAGACTAAGTCTATCCCTCCTCTGTAAAGTCAGATCAGATGCCTGTATTTTAAAGGGAATCAGTGGACTCTTAGCTCTTGTTTATACCATTTGTCTTGTCAACAAAGTGACAAGAAGCCACAATCAACTGCCCAGAAAAAAAGATTTTCAGAAACCAGTGTTAACAGTCTTGAAATTTCGTCGATTTAAGCGTCTGAAACCTTCCCACCATTAGATGTTTTTAGTAGATGTTTTTAGTAAAGTGTTGAAAACCAAAGTAGATTGAATAGCTTTACAGCTACAGGGGACTTACCAGGGACAACGCTCCACCTGTGCTGCTGGTGTGTCCTACACAACACCAGAGGACAGTTCATGATGCCTTGATAGCCCAGCAGGTCAGGGGTCTTCAGGGAGGGTGTTGCTGGTATCCCCTGGTCTTGTTATGATCCTGACTTGAAGGACTTTCTGCTTTCCCAGTGCTTGATAAATCACCACTTTTTAGAGTCAGTAAGGTCTGGGGTTTTATGAGTACAACTGATGTCACCCTTGTTCACAGGCTGCAAAAGATTTCTGGCTCCAGGTAGTGAGCAGGCAGTCCATTAAGCCTTTATTTTGGAAGGTAAATGTTGATTAAACATCTCAAGCCTGGCAGTCGAAGCACGTTAAGGCTGCCCACTTTTCTGAGTCCTTATTCAGAAAAGCCCAACCTCCCCCCTTTTTCCTTTATCTCCTTTTCCCTCGTTCAGATCTTCCAAAGCTGGTCACACTTCTGTGAACACCCCATCCCATTCCATGAGGCAGCTTACAGCTGCAGCCTTCCTCGGTCCCTCTTCTCCATCTTCCTCTCCTAGACAGCTGTTGAAATTAAAGCTTGGCTTTCCTAGAGTGTTTCTTTTAAATCCTAGTAAAATTGACCTTGCACTTCAAGGTAGGTAGGTCTAGGAGCAGAAGAGGTGCTCAGTGGTTAGAACACTTGTTATTTCAGGGGACCTGTGTGCAGTTTCTAGCACCCACGTGGCAGCTCCAACCATCTGTGACTCTAGTTATGGGGGAGCTGATGCACTTTTCTGGCCTCTCTGGGCACGTGCACACACACACACACACACACACACACACACACACACACACACACACACACACACACACACAGGTAAACCCCTATATAGAGAAAAGAAAATTATTTATGTTAAAAACTCTTGAAAGTATATCTGAGTTTATCCAACCCTGACATGAGATCTGACAGTTTGCTCTCCAGAATTCACTTGAAAGACCTTTAGTTTTAATTTATTCTGCTCATGTCATTCTCTAAAAAGAAGAAAAAGAAAATCTTCACTGGTTCCCAGAAGTAAATGCAGCACAGATGACCTCATTCTTTCCATTGTGTCTTGTTTTCCGTCTCATACTGAAAAACTATTTTTATGCTCTTCCCATTTTTCCAAATGAATTGATTTCTTCAAATGAAAATTTGGCTGCGAGTCAGCTACTTAAAAAAATTATAAGTACTCTGTCCCCTGTTCCAAGTCTTTAGAAACTTTTACGTGTTCTTTCTCTAACATATTGTGCTTTCTGTGGCCAAAAACTTGAGCTCAAGCATTGAGATCCAGTGAGACAGTCAAGTGGTTCTTCAGTAGAGTGCCAGCTGACTTGTGAGACTTCTGTCTGCCTTTGGATGCCTGCCAGTGATTCTGTACCTTCAAGCTGCCTCTGCTAAACTGCCTCATAATTTCTCTTTAAAAGTTAAGAATATTTACTATATTCTTTAACTTATAAGGTCATTTTAGCACCAAGATTATTGTTCTCTCAAGAAATAATCAGTTTTAGTTTGTTTCTACCAGGAGAAAGTGTATTTTAAAAAAAAAAAAACTATGTTGTTTATAGAGAACTTTTTGTTGACCTATGAGAATTTAAATCTGTACATGATAATTGAAATAACAGCTTTGAATGTAAATGCTTGTCTTTTTTCGTTCCTTCTTGATTTATTTTTCAAGCAGTGTGTTTTAAAAGAGAAAAATACACAAATTATCCTAAGCTTTCTGTGTAACAAGCCAGGGTTTCTGTTGTATTCCTTTGTGTTTAGCGTGTTGATTTTGAAGTGATTACATATTAATTCATCACCAGGCTTGCTCATACCTTATGAAGGGCTGCTTGCTGTCACCTGATGAATTTACATATGTGAGTCTGTCGGCTTCTGTTGCTGTCCCAGCCTAGTGAAAGATTTGACTTCAGCTTATAGAAGATGTGAATGCTGAGCAATGCTCATAACACATGCTTGTCTATCTCTACAGGAACCTATGGTCACACTGTTAAGAAATATAATTCCCTGGGTGATCTTATTCAAGTCTTGGGTACCCCAGGCAAGAAAGGCACTGGCTTGAACCCGCTGCAGTTTGACAACCCTGCAGAATTATATGTAGATGACATGGGAGAGATTTACATTGTGGATGGAGACGGGGGGTTGAATAACAGACTGGTCAAACTGTCCCAAGGTAAGTGCTTTAGCTTGCTATTGTAAGAATATTATTTTCTAAGCTGAATTTGATTTGTTTGCTCTTGGCGTAGTGTAGCCATATTGTAGCACACAAAGCTATGTGTAAAGGGCTAAATACATGGAAAACAAATGAGTGGGAGTGCCAACAGCAAATGATCGTGCTCATTGGACTGCATGTTCATTGGGGTCAGAGGATGCCTCGAAGGGCCTGGACGTGGTGTGAGAGTTGAAAGGACTTGTTTGGATTCCTGTCCTGTATACACTGGGGAAGCCAGGAAGCTGGATCCCTGCCCGGCTCCTGCAGTTGAGACAGTGTAGCTTTTCCCTCTCCATGCCTCTCCTCTTAGTGCCTCTGACCCTCATATCTCCCTCTTCAAGGATTCAGATCATCTCTTGCTTAAGTACGTCTTTAACATCCTATCCCCAAAGGCCACATTCTTAGGTGTGATGTGTTAGAAGTGGACCAGTCTTTAGAGAAAGAATTCAATCCACTAGACCCTAGAGACTCAAGGGAGACTATGAAAATGTAACAGTAGGTGTGGTGGTGCACACCTGTAATTCCTGCACTACAGAACACTGAGGCAGGAGGATTGCTAAGAGTTTGAGGCCAGCCTGAACTACATAGTGCTAGGCCAGCCAGGACTGTATAATGTGATTCTCTGTCTCAGGAAAAGAAAAAAAAATTGAACAAAATATGAACATTTTGTACAAAGGGAGCTATTTTGAAGGACACAGGTCAGGGACTCTGACCAGCGCTTTAGAAGTCAGAGCAGCTCAGGCAGAGCTAATTAGAGCAGAGTGTTTGAAGTAACACAGGAACAGACAGATGTAGACAAAGCCAAGTCCTCGAGGCCTCAGCCTGTAATACTTTTTTTTTTTTTTTAGTTTGCAAGACAAAATTACCGTGTAAATGCATTCACAATTTTTTTTTTAACCATTTATAGATTTCTTGATCCTCTGGCTACATGGAGGGAATGGAACAGGACCTGCCAAATTCAACATACCTCACAGTGTTACACTTGACTCGGTTAATCGGGTAAAAACATAGTCTCCTTGTGTTTAGAACAACATGCATGTGGATGTATGAAAGTGTCATGGTGTATATGTCTGTGTGGAGGGACTTGTATCTTGGTGTATGCGTCTGGGTGGGTGGGCTTGTGTCTTGGTGTATGTGTCTGGGTGGGTGGGCTTGTATCTTGGTGTATATGTCTGTGTGGAGGGACTTGTATCTTGGTGTATGTGTCTGGGTGGGTGGGCTTGTGTCTTGGTGTATGTGTATGGGTGTGTGGGCTTGTATCTTGGTGTATGTGTATGGGTGTGTGGGCTTGTATCTTGGTGTATGTATCTGGGTGGGTGGGCTTGTATCTTGGTGTATGTGTCTGGGTGGGTGGGCTTGTATCTTGGTGTAAGTGTATGGGTGTGTGGGCTTGTATCTTGGTGTATGTGTCTGGGTGGGTGGGCTTGTGTCTTGGTGTATGTGTCTGGGTGGGTGGGCTTGTGTCTTGGTGTATGTGTCTGGGTGGGTGGGCTTGTGTCTTGGTGTATGTGTCTGGGTGGGTGGGCTTGTGTCTTGGTGTATGTGTCTGAATGGGTGGGCTTGTGTCTTGGTGTATGTGTCTGGGTGGGTGGGCTTGTGTCTTGGTGTATGTGTCTGGATGGGTGGGCTTTGTCTTGGTGTATGTGTCTGGGTGGGTGGGCTTGTGTCTTGGTGTATGTGTCTGGATGGGTGGGCTTGTGTCTTGGTGTATGTGTCTGGGTGGGTGGGCTTGTGTCTTAGTGTATGTGTCTAGGTGGGTGGGCTTGTGTCTTGCTGTATGTGTCTGAATGGGTGGGCTTGTGTCTTGGTGTATGTGTCTGGGTGTGTGGGCTTGTATCTTGGTGTATGTGTCTGGGTGTGTGGGCTTGTGTCTTGGTGTATGTGTCTGAATGGGTGGGCTTGTGTCTTGGTGTATGTGTCTGGATGGGTGGGCTTGTGTCTTGGTGTATGTGTCTGGGTGGGTGGGCTTGTGTACTAATAGGTTTTTCTATTTCATTTTTGTTCCTGTGATAAACAAACCTGATAGAAAGCTAGGTAGAGGGAAAGAGAAGTCGAGGCAGGAAGTTCAGACATCTCTGCCGTCAAGTTAGCAGCAGAGAGGAATGTACATGTACATGTGCTGGCCTGCTCACTTACACATTGTCATACAACTCAGCACCACGTCCTAGGGAATCATGCCACCCATAGTAAACTGTGTGCTCCCATGTCAGTTAAAGCAGCCAAGACAATCCCCTTCAGAGGTTCCCTCAAGTCAGTCTGCTGTAGATATACTTGTTGAGGGCTTTGTACCTAGGCCATCCTAGGTTACATCAAGTTGACAGTTACAGCCAACCACAGTAGGCACATCTAGGCAATTTTTCCAGAGCTGGCTGTGCACACTTACTCTTAAAATGTTTGGCCCTATTCTGAGGGACTTCTGCAAACACTTACAAATGAGCAAAACCGATAATTCTATAATCTTTAAATGACAAAAGCAGTAAGTAATGAATTCAAAACCTTGAAAAGAAACTTTGCCCTCTCCTAGGAAAACTCTCTTGTAAGTGTTTGAAGTATCTCTAGTTCACACGGGGGGGGGGGGGGGGGGGGGGAAGGGGAGAGAAGGGCCGCACTGGGGAAATGGGGCAGGTGAGTGTCGGAGGCTGATCCTGAAGGTTTAGCGAAAGCCTCTCTGCCAGCCCCTGCTTTCTTGCTTCCTTTCTGGGAAGAGAAGGCCTCCCTCCCCTGGGAATGGAGCTGCTCTCCTGTTTCCCACCTACTGTGCCTCCCCACCCAGGCTTTTCTCTCCCTTAAGCAGACACTGCTTCTTGGGATTGGGGGATTGCCTTCCAACAGCACGTCTCCACCAGCCCTGTTTAAATCCCCAACCTGTTAGCTGAGGTAGCTGTGCACCGTGGTTACATTCACCATGGATGACCCTCTGTAGATGGCAGCTTGTTGAGGGCACATAATGAGTGGAGCTTTCTTCATTGGCACTGTTGGTTCTGAGGGCCATACCTGACTAATCAAGTAAACATTTGACATGCAGTGTCTGGGTCACACTTTATGTGCAGTGCCGTGCCAACCTGCCTTCCTTGATGCTAATTCTGCTACTATTATTATTATTAATTTTGCTCTAAGAAAATTCCACTTTGCAGAGCATGAGAGATCTAAATGCAATCACATTCCCCATAGTGAGGGAGGTTCTTAGGGGCCAGCCAGATTATTTGCAGGAACAGCATGAGATTGCTAAGTGGTGAAAAATGACAGCTCATTTTCTGCGTATTTGTGGATCTTGCTTGTCCATTGCTGCTGCTGTAGGAATAGGGCCCAAGGCCTTCCACGTGCCAGAAGAGCATCTCCTACTGAGCTCTGCCCTAGCCCTGCACCTGATGTTTTATAACAGTGTAGTGGTATTCACTTCATCATCTCCATAACCTTTCTGAAAAGTGAATTTACTCCACTGTTAAGGACTTCTTGTTTCCTAGAGAGGCTTTCTCTTGATCAAACATGTTGAGTACTGAGAAAATAAATGAATGAATGAATGAATAACTAAATAAATAAATAAAAGCAAAAAGGAAGGAAGGAAGGAAGGAAAGAAAACCATCTGGAATGTCCTTTGGTCCTGAGACGTGACTGTTTCTTTCTTGGTCATCTGTCTGAGGCAGTAATGTCTGATCCCTGAGCATACTTAGATCAGGAGGAAGCTAGAGATGTCCACTTGCTTGGGTACCAGCCTCTCACTGTCCTGTGTCTGTATCTGTTTGGGAAATTAGTCAGTGGCTACCAAAATTCACACACACACAACAATGGAAATAAAGTCAGAGTCTCTCTCGCTGGCTACACAGACCCAAGAAATCCAAAGGATCTGTAAGGTCTGTGCTGTAAGGTGAACCTAGAGTTGTATAATTCATGGATTCCCATGAATGCTATTGAGAACAAATCTGAGGTCCCTGTTTTCTTACAGGGTGTCTTAGCAACTCATTACAGTCCATAGAAACTGATATTGAACCCATTATGCTTTATGTGTTACTAGCAGATCCAAGCTGCTTCCTCTTGAGTGACTTTGTACTTAGGAGCCACCCCAGTAGTAACAGAGGCAGGTAGAGGTTTAGAGATAGCACCCGGAGAGTAACCAGCTGAGCACCCTGGTGGCAAGGCTGCTTTTCTCTGTCTTGTGATCTAGCTTAGGAGCTGGCTCAGGTATGCAGTGGTGGTGCCCAGCCCTTCCTCGGTGTCTTTGATCTGCACAGTGGTGGAGGACTCAGGATCGTATTTCCTTGCGTTCAGAGTGGTTGATGGCCCTGGGGACTTTAGGCAGAGACATGCAAGGTAGACTGAAGCATTCCCACTTGTTAGGACCTTTCAGACAAGGTGTTTAACCCTCTGATAATGGAGTTCAGTGATGCCATCTATAGGGTCCTCTAACGAACTGAGACAGTGCTGTGGCTCTAAAGAATAATTCCTGCTCATGTTGTGGTTCTCTTCCAGCTGACATGATTTTGATTTTTCAGGTGTGGGTTGCTGACCGAGGAAATAAAAGACTCCAAGTGTTTGATAAAGTCACTGGAGAGTGGTTAGGAGCATGGGACAGCTGTTTCACAGAGGAGGGGCCTTCGGCTGTTAGGTAATCATTGCTCTTTATTTTGAGTGCTTGATTTAGCTGGTTGTGCGACCCACTTCTTCTAAAGAGCAGCTGAACATTTCACGTGTCTTTTGGTAACTTTAAGGAGAGAAATAAAACAAGTGTCCAGAGAATAGTCTGAGGTCTTCTAAACCTGGGAGATTTCCTACTGCCTGCAGCAGGAGGGCCGAAGCTTGAGTGCAGACTGTTGGGCCTCCGACTCTGATTCTCCATTCGTTATGCTGTGTCTGTTTGAATGTAGACATACCTTTAGCTTTCTACTATCTCAGATTCTGTACAGTTTTGAATCCTTAAGGCAGTGATGGCCACTATTGAACACTGCAGAGGACACAGCATGGAGAGAATGGTCATTATTACTGAATTCTCCTTCCTAGGTTCACCCCAGATGGGAAGTACTTGATCGTGGCCCAGCTGAATCTCAGTAGGCTGTTAATTTTGGAGGCCCCACCATCTGGAAGCATCGGGGACTGTTCTGTGATCAGCACCATCCAGATGGCAGATCAGGTTCTGCCACATCTTCTAGAGGTTGATAGAAAGACTGGAGCAGTCTATGTAGCAGAAATTGGGGCAAAACAAGTGCAAAAATACGTCCCATGGCACAGCCGTGCCCCTGCCTTTGGAGCTTAGTACTTCCTGGAGGAGCTTCAGCATCACTGTGCTTAAAATCATTAAGGCACAGGGCCCTTTTTACTTCTACCAGAAAAGTGTGTTGGTATGTCATTAAGAGTTGTTCGTGGGCTTAGTTTTACAACTAAGTGTGTAAGAGGTTTTTTCTTTCCTTTTTGAGGTCCTAGGTATTGAACTCAAGTCTTCACAAAAGCAGCTTTCAAAAAAGAAATGCAGTTTAAAAATGAGGTCATGAAAAGGAGCTGTGATTGTAACAGTTACGTGTGTGGGTGATTAACTCTCTGGGCTTCCAGGATAAGCTTTTAATTTCACATGAAGGACTGGAAAGCACTGGTTTGTTTAACTATGTAAAATGGACTGTAATCGATTGTGGTTGGGTGGTGCCTGCCCATTGCCAGGCCAGGTCTAGAGGAGTCGGAAGTGAGGAAGCAACAGTGTCTGCCTTGTGGTCTGTCAGAGGGACAAGTGGGCCTGGCACAGCAGGAACAAGAAAGAGCACGGTGACGGGCAGGAGGATGTGAGGTGGACTCATGGGACTGCAGGCAGTGGCAGCTTGACTCACATTGACTAAGAGAAAAGTGAGAAAGAGGCAATAATAACATCCAAATTCAGAAGGCCCGATGGGCTTAAAGACTTCCTATGAATTCTGAGGACAAAACAAAACAAAAGCTTTGGTCTTTCTTTACAGAATGCTTAACGTCCCCTTTACAAGTGAGACAGCCAGCATGGAAGCACTTTACGGGAATGAAGATGCACCAGTGGTACTTTAGGGTTAGTGCTGCCAAAAAGGCCCTTCCTTGGTATCGCCCGTTCCAGCCTTAGGATGAGCTCACTTAGCTACTGGCACTAATCTACCTCCGAGATATTTTAGGAGAGTTAGAACCATTTACACAGAAGTGTGCCAAATGCTTTCAGATATCACGATGGATCTCCCTGCCTCTCCAGCCCGCTCTTGACTTATCTGAATATCCACCTTCAGATGCAGGTTTTGTGTTTTTCAGTTCGTTCCAGCTTATTCTAGATTTCGATGGAACCTTTTCTTCTCACTGTCTTCCGAACACCCGCCCCCTTTCTCCATCAGTGCCTCTCCTGTCCTGGCATTCATGGTGACTTGTGCAGCCCGGGGAACCCTCAGCTGACTTCTCTTCCCACCCTCCCTCTACACCTGAAGGGGCCTGTGGGAGGAATGTTGAGTCTCCCACAGAAATGTGCTGCTATGGTTGTTGACTGACTTTCTCCCTCAGTGGTATAAACTGACCCTTTGGAACCATGAGCACTACCTGCAGGGTGAGGCTTCCAGGCCAGTACCAGCTTCCTTTCTTCTCCACAGACTCTTTCAAACCTGCTGAGAGTGTTGCTCCTGTTTGTCTTATAAGACATGCCTATTTGATCAGTGTACTTTCAGTCAAAGTACTTTACTCCTTTGGATCACTTAATTAAATAAATAAAAATTGTATTTCCTATTGGAACATTAAAATTTTGCGAAAAAAAATTTATAGAACTTGGTTACTTATTTTAAGATTGGTTCTTTTTTTAATAATAGAAGATTTTCAGTGCCATAAGATGCCTGGTTGGTGAGTCCGGGCACGGTGGCATGCATCTACAGTTCCTCATGCTGGAGGCCACAGCAAGGTCTCAGATTGCAGACCAACCCAGCTGCCGACTAAAGTTGCTGCATAAATCCAGGAATAAAGACATTGCAGGAGCTAAAAAAAATTCTTTGTCTCTGCTCTCATAAAGCATGAGCTGATAAGGCATTTCAGCTGGGCTAACCTGCGCTTACAAAGACATGTGTTCATTCCCTGCTTCTGTGTGGGTGGGAATTCAAACCCAGGCCCTTGTGTTTACCCAGCAAGTACTATGACTTGGAGCCTCAGCCTTATACAGTCGGTACATTCATTATTAAAGATATTTTTATTATTTTCAATTATGTTCCTGTATGTATCTACATCTCTTCATATATATGTGCACATGAGGGCAAATGTCTATGGAGGCCAAAGACATTTGATCATCCTGAAACTGGAATACAGGCCGTTGTGAAACCAGACTCAAATCCTCTGCAAGAGCAGAAAGCCCTCTTAACTCCTGAGCGGGCTCAGCCCCAGAGTCTGTATTTTGCTGTAGTCAGGCAACTTCTTGATGCCTTTGCTTCCTAGGTTTACTCTTGACGGAGGAGGAGGAGGAGGAGGAAGTGTTTTGTATAGAAAACCCAAGGCTGTGATTATTCTCCCTTCCACTCTAAAAAGAAAGAATGAATCTACCACGGAGTGCTTGTCAATCATAGAAAACCCGGTTAGAGTCTGATAGGAAAACCCCTGCATATGTCGGTCATATGGCGGCTTTGTTACCACTGCCAGAAGCTAAGGTGACAGGTCACCTGATTAGCTTCTCATTTGTAGAGGTTTTTGAGTTTGATTGTTGAGCTAATGGAACTGGGGACTCTTTACAATTTTAATTCTTAGACTCACTAAATTAAATCAGACTCATAAAAAAAGCCCTCAACTTACATGGGTGGATTGTTTTACTTTCAACTACATACTCTCAACGATAATCAAATAAAATTTTGGGGATCAGAATTTATCAGTTTTATTCATTTTACACAAACCTGTTATTATAAACGTGAAGGTTTTGGGATTAGTGTCCATGAGAAGTGCTTCCCAGAGGAGGGGGCAGCCGTCACCTGTGTTACAGCCTTCACCCAGCAGAGGGCAGTAGAGTTCTGTGTGGCATGGGCATGTCTTGGAATAGCTGGGGAAGTACAATGCCAGGCTTCCTTGTGCTCTTGGTTTTTTTTTTTTTTTTTTTTTTTTTTGATTTGTTGTTTTAATTGAAACTACAGTATCAAACATGCATATGGTTTACCTTTGTTTCTACATAACATGTATATCTTAAGGAAGCTTGTGCATACCTGACACATTTCTTAGAGTCAAACATTTTTATGACTTAATTTTTCTACAATTAAAAGGAAAAAGGGTTTTAATTAAGTAATTAAAATAAAAATAAAATAAATAGCTTAGTACACAGGGGATTTATGGGGTGATTAGTACACGGGGAGTTTATGGGGTTACCACGCTGAATTATCCTTGCTGATTGGGTCTTTGGAGCTTATTATTTGTAATTGATGATTATTTTACAAGTGAGAAAAGTCAATTATTTTTAAAGGGCCAAATTCCTGGCCCTTAACCGTCATAAAAGCTTTACCCAGTTACCTGGTAACATGTAGCTCTTCCCTCCATATGTAAGAGTTGAATGGAAGTTGAGCAGTGTTTGGTTAGGGTCACTGTTACTGAGATGAAACACCATGGCCAAATGCAACTTGGGAAGGAGAGGTTTGTTCGGCTTCTGCTTCCACATCACTGTTCATCACTGAAGGAATCAGGACAGGAACTCAAACTGGGCAGGAACATGGAGGCGGGATCTGATGCAGAGGCCATGGAGGGGAGCTGCTTACTGGCTTGCTCCTCATGGCTTGCTCAGCCTGCTTTCTTAGATTACCCAGGCCCGCCAGCCCTGGGTTGGCATCGTGCACAGTGGACTGGGCCCTCCCCAGTCAATCACTAACTAAGAAAATGCCTTATACAGGTTTACCTGTAACACACTCTGGTGGAGGCATTTTCTTAATTGAGGCTCCCTCTTCTCAGGTGACTATAGCTTATGTCAAGCTGACATACGTACTAGCCCCTTGTCAACTTGACACGCAAATATGTGGCTGTTAAACCATAACCTTTCCTTTCCTGTTCATCCACAATGCCTCACATTAATAAATATCACAATATAAAACACAAACTTAAAGGTCTCACAGTTTTTACAAATTCAGACACTTTAAAAGTTGTCTCTTAAAAAAAAAAAAATCCAAAGTTTCTAAAAGCTCAAAATCTCTCAACCATGGGCTCTTGTGAAATCAAAATAAGCTTAATTGTTTCTTATTTCAAAAGGGAGGAACCAGGGCATATTCACAATCAAGTCAAGATGAAATCAAACTCCAACAGGGTAATAAGTCAGTGTCTCCTGTATGGATTCACTCAGTGTTCTGGACTCCTTCAAAGGGCCCAGGCCACTTCTCCAACTCACCCCTCCACAGCAACATAGCTTGTCTCCCAAGTGCAGCTCAGTTCCACTGATGCTGTTGCCCTTGGCAGCCATCCCATGATATTGGCATCTCCAAAGTGCTGGATCTTCTGCTACAACTGGGCTGCACTTTGACCAGTAGCCTCTCCTGGGCTCTCGTCAGAGACTCCAGCCCTGACACACAGTGTGAAGCCTCAGCTGTTCTCCATGACCTGTTTCCACCACTGGGGAAACTCCTACACTACCAAGTTCAGCTGCCAACAAAAAGTGCCCCTCTGGAGCTTCTGTGTGCTCACCCTGAGGGAAATGCCTCAACCATGCCCCCCCCCCTCAGCATTTAATTCAAGAGGGTCAGAGTCCTTTATGGTAGAGTATCCAGGAACATCTGAGAACTTATATCTTCACAAGCAGGAGGCAGAGAGGACCCAGAGAGGCACTCTTGAAAACCTCAAAGCCTGTCCCCAGTGCCATGCTTCCTCCAACAAAGGCCACACCGTCCACCAACTGGGGACCTAGAATTCAAACCTATGAGCCTATGAGGCCATTCTCTCCCAAACCACTACATGCACTTCATGGTATTCACTTATTTTATGATGAATGTCTAGGTTGTTTACATATCTTTGGGTTGTTGAAATTGAACCATATGCATAAGAGTGTAACTGTCCATAAACTGTACTGGTTTAAATTCATTTGGGCATCTAGCCAGAAGTGGGGTTTCTAAGTCATAAGGTAATTCTATTTTTAGTTTCCAGGGGAACTTAAACTATATATATATATGTACATATATATGTACATATATATATATATATATACATACACATACACACACTATTTCACATCATGGCTACAGTAACTTAAATTCCCACTGTGTGTGTGGCCTATGGTTTTATTTTCTCCACATTCTTCCTTGTAACCTTTTCTCTTTTTTCCCAGCATAACAAGGCATAATGATTTACTAATAACTTTTTTGTAGGAAGGAATGCATTCACCAATAATGATAATTTAGTATCAAATGCATAAAGCCATGACAGAGTCATGTGTTACAGTTATATGTGTGACTGGCACATGGCAGATTTGTTTTCATCCAGCCTCACCACAGACAGACTTGCCATCCACTGAATGGCAGCACTGGGGAACAGGGTGTTTTCTGCTCTGCTAGGACTCTGTGGGACCGCTGTTGTACGTGCAGTCCATGCTTGATGGCTGTACCATTAAGTCAATGCACGCTTTAGAAGTGCGATGCTGGATGCTTACTCATGACTTCATCTTCACTTGAAGACATAACACCTTCCTGCTATGTGAAGGTAACCCCTGGTACCTGAAGTGTAGATATTGTGAGGGGCACTGAGCAGATGCATGAGGTAATATAATACTAGCACTTTGCTGTGTTAGGGTCATCTCTGGGCCAGCTATGTGTTTCCAGGTCTGCTTTCAACCTTTTTCTCATTGCTGGGGTCTGTGATACCTACACCCCCACTTTATTGAAAATAATTTTCCCCCTCCTCTGCCCCTCCCACTTCCTCCCCAGTTCTTCTCCCACCCAGATCCACCCCCTTTTGTCTCTCATTAGAAAACAAACAGGCTTCTAAGGATAATAATAAAGCTAACATGATGGAATGGGACAAAAAAAAAATCAGAAGGAAAAGAGACCAAGAGGAGGCACATGAGACAGACACGGATGTAGAGGCCCACTCATTTGCACACTCAGGAATCCCATGCAAACACTAAACTGGAAGCCATAATACACACACACGAAGGACAATCTTCCTGCCTCCTCTTCTTTCCGTGGGGAGGGATTTGATGGAAACATCTCATTTAGGGCTGAGTGTCTGAGTGTTCTGAGGTTTCTTACTCTCTGCACAAAGGCTGGCTGTGGGTCTCTGCATTTGCTTATATCCTCTGCAGAAGAGCAGAATTGTCGCACGAAAGAATGAGACTCAGGGATAGATCTTTGAAGAAGCTGGAGATACTAGAGGGAATAAACACCACAGTCAAATCTTACCCAGCTGTCTTCTAGCTTCCTCAGCCTCGATTCCCTTGGAATGGCTTTCTCTGTGTTTCTATCCCCTCTTAAGTACTCTTTCAGTAATTAAGGCATGGCCCCACCACACCTGCTTGGGAGTCTGGACTTCCTTCTATAATCTGAAGTGACCTTGACTCAGTTGGGATTAAGGGTGTAGGTCACCACTCCCAGGATACTCCCTGTGCTGGGATTTAAGGTTTGAATCACCACTCTGATTTTCCTAGACTGACTGTGGTTAGAGCTCTGGGACTTCTGGAGCTTTTACTAACCCCCCACATAGACTGTAGGTAGATTCCCTCTGATATCTCCAAAACTTCTGAAACTTTATTAAATCCCCACACAGAATGTCTTTGGGAGTCATTGTATGGCCATTTATTTTTTCTTAAAAAACAAACAGCAGCATCGTCTCCTTGTACTTAGATTCCTTTCATATGTCTATGTGTTAGGAAGCCTCTACTGTATTAGGTTTTCACACCACCTCTCAAACGGCCCTGACCTTTATCTGTCTTTCCCTGAATTCCCTCTCTCCCCCCTCTCCTGTGCCCATTTGATCCTCCCATCCTGATCCCATCTTTTTATCCATCCTTAACTATCAGTTATTTCTCTTTCCTAATGAGCTCTGTCTTCCTAGTCCATTACTCTGCACCTAACCTCTGTGGTTCTCCAGCTTGTAGACTTAGAAGCTATTATCCACATAGAAGTGAATACATTCCATATTTATCTTTTTGAGTCTAGGTCACCTCTCTTGGAAAGATTTTTTTCTGGTTCCATCTATTTACCTGTAAATTTTAATGATTTCATTTTTTTAATCCATAGTATAAATGTACCACATTTTTCTTTACCTGTTCTTGAGGGGCATCTAGGTTGTTTCCAATTCCTGACTATTAGGAATAGAACAACAATAAACATGACTGAGCAAGTGTCTCTGTGGTGGTGGGATGAAGCATGTTGCAATGGGGTTTCTTGGTCCCAGGCAGCCAGAGATCCAGACCCACAGACCTGTGCGCCAGACCCCTTAGCTGCCCACTGCTGCTGTTTAGGCCCCCAGAAATGACTCAGACGCTTATATTAACTTCATGCTGTTTGGCCTATGGCTCAGGCACATTGCTAGCTAGCTCTTACATCTTAAATCAACCCATTTCTATTAATCTGTCTGCCATGTGGCCCGTGGCTCACCTGTGCTCCTTACGTGTTGCTCCTTGGGCAGCTTGCTCGATCTGCCTGACTCCACCCTGCTTCTCCTACCTATGCTCTGATTTCTCTTCCTACTTCTTCTATGGTGCCTGTCATGGCCCAAAACAGCTCCTTTATTTAAAGATTGATATTCACAGCATACAGAAAGGCATTCCCACATCAGAAGCACCCTTTGGTTTTAAGCCCAAGAGTGATATCACTGGATCTCAAGTAGATCAATTTTCATCTTGTCCAAGAACTGCCACATTGGTTTCTATAGTGGATGTACAAGTTTGCACTCGTACCAGCAATGAACAAGTGTTCCCCTTGCTCTACGCCCTCACCAGAATCACAGTTGATTCTTCAGCTCCTGAGGACCAGTATTGATTGTCCCAACAGTCAATCAGTTGATGCGGGTCTCTTCTTACGGTTGTCAGGAATCACCCCCCTAACCAGAACCACAGATTCTTATCCAAGATAGCTGCCCCAGCACTATCATAGTACTTATAAACAATGATGGCACTGGTATCATTTAACTCTAGGCGTCTTAAGTTGGCAAATTAACAAGAAAGAGTTAATTTGCGTGTGACACAGCAGGTAGATGTCACAAACATGCTTCTCAATGTTATATTCACTTTTCTACTTTATTCCTGTAAAAGCTAAAGATTCTCAGGACAGAAAATGTTAGTGGCCTGTTTCAGACTTGTTCTTAACTGGAGTTAGTTGCTATAGTTTGTGCCCTAAATAGAAAATTTTTATATGGTGTTTACATACAGATTACCAAAGCCATCAAAGCTTACTGCCATGTAGCATCTTTCTTCGAAGCCAAGGACCAGTTAAATGTCGAATACTTATTATATTTAAATGAAATGTCCATTTTAACTTAACTAATGAGACTTCTGAACCAATGATAAGAAATATTTAAAAGAAAGGAATATAACATGTTTTAATCTGTAAAAATCCTTCTTTATAGAGGAGAGGAGTGCACTCTGGTGGAGTAAGGTGGGTCTCTGGAAGGCCAGGCCAAGAAAGGAGCTGTGAACCTCACTTGGATGCTTTTGCGGTGCCTTTATTTAGAGGCAACAGCACACTAGTGCAGGGAAACCTTTCTTCTTGGGGCACACACACACACACACACACACACACACACACACACACACACGCACACATGCACACACGCACACACGCACGCACGCACGCACACGCGCGCACACGCACACAGATATGATGTCTATAAGTAAGGAGTTTAAGTAGCCACACAACAGAAAAACCTGAAAACCCATACAGACCCTAAGTCTCATACAATACATTCAGAAGTTTATGAAAGACAAGGCTTCATGGTGCCAGTCCATAGGCCCAGCATGCAGCAGCCTGAAGCAGGCAGCCCAGGAGCTGGAGGTTAGCCAAGCCCATATAGCAAGACTGTATGAACAAGGCACGATGACCAGGGATTCAGAATTTGAAATTTAGATTCGGGTTAAACTGGGTTCTGATCATGAGGTGCCCTGCCTCAGTTTTTCTCATGTGAAGCGAGAACGCTACTGTGCTTCTCTATGGTGGGATTGTGAATACCAATATTGTGAATACCAATATTGTGAATACCAATATGATCATGAGCGCAAGCCATCAATCCAGCACAGCCAACCTTTAACAATCTCTGCACAAACTCACTTTAGAGTAACAGCCATAAGCCAGGGCTATAGTGCTATCGTATACGTGGCACTAGCCGTATGGAGGCGAGTCCCCAACTTGATTTTGAATTTAATGGAAATACTAGTATTTCATCAAGTGATGATGCTTGCTTTAAATTTAGGCAGTTGTGTTTAAGCTGTCCTTTGAATCGCCTGTGACTTTATTACGTTTGGCACAGATGTATATCGTGTATTGATGTAGGAGTGTGGAGCTTTTTATTTTGTGGAGAGAGCATCTTGCTTGGAACTTTTATCTTTGAAACCAAGATGGCAGTAGAGTTCTGTTCATTCACAGCTTCCTTGTGGCATCTCCTCTGCTTTCCAAAAGGTATTTGGATTTCGTTGATTTCAAATATTTAGGATTCACTAAGATGGAATGAGCCATGTCAGACATTGTATTGGGAGATAAAAGAATATTTTCTCGCAACCCAGATTAATGCTATAGCAGTGTGACAAAGGAGAAAAACAGATATGTAAATATTACCTGATGGAAGCAAATAGATCTAGTCTTTAGAACGCGAAGTGTCTATTTATTTTGCACACATTCTTACAGGTGAAGCAAAGAAGCACATATTCAGAGCTTTAACACATCATGAAAGGTTGTGTGCTTTTTGTGATGAGGAATGAATGGGAAAGGGAGAGCTTTAAACAAACAAACAAACAAGCAAACAAACAAAAAACCCTGCTCACATTTAGGGGGTGCAATGGTTGATACTGATTATAAATCCCTAAGGACTTAGGGCCACTCAGGAGACAAGTGTCTGGGTAGGGCCGTGGTGGTGTTTATAGATTGGGGTAACAGAGATGGGACTGTCCACCTTAAATATGGACATCACCATCCCATGCACTAAGGTCCTGGACTGTACACATGTCACTGAGCGGGTACCTAGTCTTTGGCACTACCCAATAAAAGCAAAGATACGAATGCCCTGTGTCTCTGTCCTCCACTGTGGAAGCCCCAGTCCACGTGTTTAGTGAATACCTGCTCCCCAGCCTGTGTGCTGGAGAGACTGGACTTTGACATACTTTTAATTCAGTTATCATGGACAGCTGCTGGCTACTGTGCTAGGCTACATAGCAAAGGCTCTTGGTTTGTCATAATAGCATAACTAGTTTTTCCTTAGTTTCTTTGTTATTTTTATATCTACCTCTCCTTTTCCCGTGCCCGGCTCTACTGAGGTTTTGGAAGAAGAGTAGCTAACACCAGTGTCCGTGCAGGAATTAAAGGGGAGCTGGACAGTGGTATTTACAGTGAACCATTCCCAGAATACTTCTTTTTTCTTCAATCTGGACACTGACAGCCTGATACATAGTGGTCAGACTGGAGACTTTCCAAGAAGTCTTTCCCAGAGGCCTTGTTTAAGCCACTGAATGTCCCATGGCCTCTGCCACATCAATTCCTGCCTCCAGGTTCCTGCCTTGCTTGAGTTCCTGTAATGATGGTCTATGTTGTGGAAATGGAAGCCAAGTAAACCATTCCTTCCCCAAGTTTCTTTGGATCACGGTGTTTCAGCACAGCAATAGTAACCCTAACTATGACAGAAACCGATACCAGGATAATGGAGTATGGCTGTGACAGAGCTGTTCATGTCATTTTGGGGAGGATTGTGGAAAAGACAAGGGAACTTTGGGCCAGTAAAGACCTTGAGTGTTGAGAGCTCAGTGAGCTGTTCTGTAGAATCCTAGAGAACAGACAATAGAGGCCTGGCTTGTGAAGTCTCAGAGGAAAGCGAAGACTGCCAGGCCATTTGTGTGAAGAATCTCTGGTGTCTGTGCAGCTGGAGCTGAAGAATTGGCTGATTAACAGGAGACCGGAGCCACTAAATAAAACATTGCCTTTGCTCAGACAGTGGATGCTGGTGAACTGGGATGATTAGGAAGAGACCAGCATGATTAAGGTGAAGTCTTCTGGGACACGTTTCCTCAGTGTCAGCATATGGAGGCTGTGTTCCGCAGGCGGCAAAGGTTGTAACTTGTGCTGACAGCCACACTTGGTAGTGTAAGAGTTACCCAGGTGATTCTGGTTTAAATGGTATGAGGGGTCATGAGAATAGCTGAGGCTTCACACAGTGAGGCAGGCCTGGAGTCCCTGAAGAGAGCCCGCGAGAGGCTACAGTTACGGCAAGGGACCCCAGCATGTTGGAGTTGCCAGTACCCTGGGACAGCCACCAAAACCAGCAGCAGCAATGAAGTGGAACCAACCAGAGCCTAGAAGACAAGCTGTGTGTGCTGCAGAGGGCAGAGCCAAAGAAGTGACCCAAGCCCTTCGCAGGAGCTCAGAGTATTGTGAGTGGATCTCAGACATTAAAATTCAGTTGGAATTTGGTTTTGCTTTGATTTGATTGGAACTATGCCTTGGCTCTTCTCTCTTAAAATAAAAAAGTTTAAATTTTTAACATATTTTTGTAGGAACCCACCATTGAAAGACTTTGGATTTTAAAAGAAACTCTGGGTTTTTGTTTGTTTTTTTTTTTTAAGCAACTGAACTTTTAAAGTATTCAGTTATAAGACCGGGACTTTTTAAGTTTGAAAAATCTGCAGATGCTGCCCTGAGTAGGAGAGCCACTCTAGTGGGTTGGGTTTATTATTATTACTATTATTATTATTATTATTATTATTATCATCATCATCATCATCATCATTACTGTGATGTCGATATTCATGTGTCAAATTGGGGGTGAACAGGAAATGAAAATCTGTGGCTTAACACTGATGTGTTTGTGCGTCCAGTGGACAAAGAGTCAGCTGTGCTGGGTAGTTTTATGTCTACTTGGCACAAGCTTATCTTATAGTCACTTGAGAGGAAGGAACCTCAATTGAAAAAAATGTCTTTGGTCTGGACAGATGGCTCAGCCATCAAAGGCTAATCTCGCAACTAAAAGATAAGGGAAATTGCCTCCAAAAAGATCCAACTATAGGGCATTTTCTTAGTGTTTGATGGAGGAGGGTCCAGCTCATTGTGGATGGCACCATCCCTGCGCTGGTGGTTCTAGGAGAAGGAGGTATGTTGTAATAAGGTTTCTTGGCCCTGGGCAGCCAGAGGCCCAGACCCACAGACCTGCAGCCCCAGACCCTTTAGCCACCCGCAGCTGCTTTGGCCCCCCAAATGACTCAGACGCTTATATCATGCTTATATCATGCTGTTTGGCCTATGGCTCAGGCACATTGCTAGCTAGCTCTTACATCTTAACTCAACCCATTTCCATTAATCTGTCTGCCATGTGGCCCGTGGCTCATCTGTGTTCCTTACATGTTGCTCCTTTGGACTTTGAGCTTGGTCTGCCTGATTCCACCCTGCTTCTCCTACCTATGCTGTGATTTCCCCTTCTACTTTTCCTATGGTGTCTGTCATGGGCCAAAACAGCTCCTTTATTTAAAGATCGATATTCACAGCATACAGAAAGGCTTTCCCACATCAGAGGTCTGAGCTAACCATGGCAGGCAAACTTAGAAGCAGCATTCTTCCATCCATGCTCTCTGCATCAACTCCTGCCTCCAGGTTCCTGCCTCGTTTGAGCTCCTTTCCTGACTGATTTCGTTCACTGATGGACCATGTTGACGAACAGAAGTCATCACAGCAAGACTGGGAAAGTAAAAGTGAACAGTTACAGAGATGTAGTGTAGCTGAGTGAAGTCACCTCTGGGTGGGTTACTCGGTGGGCACTCTGCAGAGGCTCTCCCTTAAAGCTCTGGCGATGGTCTTTTTCAGCATGGTTAATATTGGAGTCCTTACTACTGCCCGAGTCTGTTCTTCACATGTGTAAATCCCTGTTATCAGATGCAGGGAAGACAAATGTTGTTCAAAACAGATGGGTAGACAGACAGACACATGGGGAGGGAAGGAGGAAGGGAGGGAGGGAGGGAGAGAGATAGATTTGCATATGACTGTGCCAAGCCCTGAGGAATATTTTTTTACACTCCCCTATTTATAATAGCAAATTACACGAAATTTCAACTATCTTTAACTGCACATTTTATTGGTGTTGGCCATGTGGACATTGCTTGGTTTCAGAGCTATGGCATCTTCTTGTAGAACCAAAACTACTCATCAAACAAGCCCCTACCCTAGCCTTCTAGTCCCTGGCAACTAGCGTTTTCTTAGCATAACTCCAAATATTTTCTCTCTCTTTGCCTCTCCCCCTCTCCCCCCCCCCCCCCAGACTCACTCACTCTCCTTCCCCAGCTGCCTGACTAGAGTTACACTTAGCTTGATGTCCCCAGGCTTCATCCGTGTTGTGTGTGCTAGAATTTCCTTGTGTTCTGAGGCTGAATTGTATGAGTACAGTACATTTAAAAAGCTTTGGTGGGCAAGTTGGCTTCTTAGCTGCTGCACAAGAGGATAGAATGGACATGGGTATACAAATACCTCTCTTGAGATCCAACCTGCATTTCTTGAGATGATGTTAGCAAAGTGGGATTCTCCATCATATGGAGATTCCATTTCTAAGCCTCTGGTGTCATCCCATACCACTTTCCCCTGCAGCTGCAATATGCACAGGCCCCCAGCAGGGCATAAAGCTTCTTCACATCCTTAGCCACACTTGTACTTTTTTTGTTTCTTTTGACGGTGTACTTTTGAGTGTTAATTAGAATTTTCGATCTAGTACTAACTAGACCCTCTACATGGTGACATGCTCGGAGAAGGAACATCTGGCTCTTGCTGAACACAGTTACAAGCAAGCTCTTCTCTAAGCACTTGGCACTAGCTCTGGATTCCCTCACCAGGGCCTTTGAGCTCAGTAGAAATATCTAGATGAGAGATCTGTCATAGCTACTGTGAGCAGCTGTGCACCACAGGGGTGAGATTCAACCCCAGAGACTAAGGTAATTTGCCTCTCTCTCAGAAAGATGCACGTGCCCAAAGCTTAGGAGTGTGCTAAGGAATAGCGAAGCCTGTTGTTGTGCCTGTCACATAGAAAGATCTAGAATTTACAGTTAAAGACAGCAATGGAGAATTGTGTGGTTGGGAGCTGAAGAGATGATTCAGGAGTTAAGAGCACTGGCTGCCCTTCCAGAGGACCTGAGTTCGATGCCCAGCGTCCACATGGTGGCTCACAACAGTCTGTCAGTTCAGTGTCCTATTCTGGTCTCTTCAGACACTGTACACATGTAGTGTTACAGACATGCATGCATTCACACTGCCTGTACACACAAAGTAAAAACTGTAGTATGAGGTTTCTGATCCGGACATTTGGGTCTAACCTCAAGGTTTATGCCCACAGACCCGCAGAGACATCCAAACACTTTCAATAGTTTTAGGCTGATCAGTCTATGGCCCAGGCATTTAACTGCTAGCTCTCTACCCTTCATCTAGCCCCTGACTCATCCTGTTCAGCCATGGGGCTCGGTACCTTTTCTCACAGCAGCATAGCTGTCCTCTGCTTCTTCCAGCTTCTCTCTGGAAAAAACAACGGGTCTGCAGGCCTTGAGGCAAGGCCCAAAAGTCCAGACCAGAAACCTCATACTACAAAAAACAAGTGAATCTCTTAAAATAATGGCTTGTTCTATATAGATCAATTAAAATTGATGATGATGAAACCAACATTAAAGATGATTAAGATAAAAATAAGTAGGAAAGATGTAGGAATGTGGGGCTGTGATATATATAGAGATATATAGCATTTACAGCCTTATCTCTTAATGCTGTACATTCTTAGCACTTTTTCTGCCTCTGCCGTTTTGAGGTCTCCAGGCTGGACTGCCTCAGGCTATGGGCTAGTTCCTACTTTCTGCCAGTGTTCATCTTCCCTACCTGCCAAAGTTGTCATCCAGTGCTAATAACCTCATTAACATCTGTGGTCAGATTACTCTTTTGTTCTCTGGATGTGCACAGACAATTACCCCCTTGACATTTCTACTTGGTCATTTTGGTTATTTCAATGTAACACGTTCAGAAAAGATAGCTGACTCCTTTCTCTCCACCTCAAAGGATTAGAAACCTTATCACCCACCTCCCACAGACATTCAAGCTGGTCCTCTGTCTCCTTGGAATATCCTTGTACCAGATTTTCACTCAGATTCTGCTCAAATACAGCCTCTTTAACAAGCTAGGTTCATTTTATGTTGTGGTTTGAATCATGACTGTCTTGTGAATGCTCAGATGTGAAATGTCTGGTGGCACTCTTGGTCAGTGGCGACACATATAAGAGGTGAGGTTTAGTGTGAAGTTAGGACACCAGGGGCATGTCCTTAACGATGTTATTATGACAAGATGCCATTTCCTGTTGCACTCCCTGACCTAAGGTGAGCAGCCCCCATTCACTGTGGTGTATTGTCACCACAGGCCCAAAGCAGTGGGACCAGGAGCTGAAATCTCTGTAAGAAGTAACTCCACTCTTAATTACTAATATTAACTCTTATCACAGAGAACATAGCAAATATGTCTATAATCCTATCTGCATAATATACCTCATAGAATAAATACTAGCTATGAAGGCTGCAGCTGAGTTGGAAAGGTTTCAGAAGTGGCCTGAGAGAGTCTGTAGTGATAAGACAAGGATCCAGAGCAGAGGCAGCTCCTGCTAGAGTTGCTGAAGTCAAGGTTGAGAGCAAAGCTGCTCAGGTGAGTTGCTAGGTGTTCCAGGACAGAGTCAGGTCAGGAGTGGGAAACAGCAGGTTGGGCTCAGTGAACAGGTGGACAGTCAGTTGACGAGGCCCTATAATTAGCAGGGGACCAGGCAAAACTGAAACTCCTTCATTTCATAAGAGCCAGGTGAGGGAGCTCTTGTGAGCACTGATTTCTCTGATGTAATTTTCATATGCCCAGGCCCATGTGCCCTGCAGCCTCCGTTCACTTCCTAAAACTTGCAGATGGCTGTCTTTCTGTTTCTACTCTAATCATTGGTTTCACACGTGAGAAAAGACACACAAGGAGCTGCCACACTAGAGTTCATTCAGGAAAGTGGCTGAGCAGGTACAAGGGAAGAGAAGCAGAAGAGAAAAAAAAGGAACCTTCCAGTGGCTTCTCCTTATAAGAGAATGGGTGGGCACAGATTTACATAGCCATGCCTAGGGGCGTGCCCTCCATACTCACAGTGCCATGGTAGGTTATTGGACTAGCATGTTTACCACTGTGGCTAGAAATTCTTATATCACACCCTTATGTTTATTATAGAAAGAAAGCCAGGTTTATGTGGTAGGGGAGCATGGGGGATGAGACGGGTATATGAATTGGACAGGAACTGGGTCGATGACCTCTTAAGGCTGCTTCAAGCTGTCTTAAGGGTGAAGCTTGTCTTTTTGGAACATATGAGAGCTGTATCTTCTGGTGGTTGGTCCGCTGGGTTTTCCTGCTCTTCTGCTGCAGTCCAGGTGAGTTTAAGATGTGGGATGATGAATTTTGATTTTCTGGAGCTCAGAAAAAGACTGAGTTAGTGAGACCTTGGGAATTGACAGTATTCAGATGAGATACAGTGAGGGTCCTTTGCTATTACAGGGTCTGGAAGATGAGAACTGCATTTTCTGGCGGTCAATCTGCTGGGTTTAGAGGCTCATTCTTGCATCCTGGATGAGTTTAAGGCATGGGATGATGGATTCTGATTTTCTGGAGCTCAGGGGAAAAAACTGAGTTAGTAAGAGAATGTTGGGAAATGACACATATAGTGAGGGTCCTCTGCTATTACAGGGTCTGGAAGTCAGATCTGGAGAAGAGGAAAAAGAAGAAAGAAGGTTTGAAATTGGGACACATACAACCTTAAGTTGTATGTCTGTCTACGCTTTAAATAAACCTTGAGGTGGCTGTTTTGTGTTTCCTCCTTCTAGGGGACTCCAGTGATTAGTGGCTGCACAATAAAGTCTGTGCATCTCTGCTAGGTCTGGGGATGGGAAGAGATTAAAATCTCTCATGCTTTTTATTTACCTGAGGTTAAAATGGCTTTTGGTTCTTTTTCTCCAGGCCTAGGGGGAAAATGGTCTCTGTTGTACCTGTTATTGGCTCTAAAAATGGCTCCTGGTTCCTTTTCTCTAGTCCTCAGGGGGTGGTGGGCAATTGTTTTTGGTGGTAAGATGGCTTCTGAGGTTTTCCATTTTCCAGGAGAGGCTGCTGGAAGGTTCGTCAGGGGGAGGGGAATAGTGAGGCCACAAAATATCTCAGAGCCTTTTGTTTTCCGGTAACAATCTCAACTTTGGCTCTGAGAAGCAGGCTGGAATGGAAAATTCAGAGATGGGGTGTTGTCTCCCGAGTAAGTGCCATTCTGGCCTTTAATGGCCCATCCTACTAAAACCCTATGTTTATAGAGAAAATAGGGAAAAACCTGTTTTCCTGCACTATAGACGCTGCCACCTGCTGAGTGCTAGCCTCTTGGGAGACTCGAGACCTTGGGTGTGCCGGATGAGGGGGCAGGGTGTGAAAGAGAGTTAAGGTGATAGCGAGAGACAAAGGGGACACGAGGAGAGACACAGGCAGAACAGGCAGAAGAGGCAGAAGCTGGGGACAAGCATGGATTAGAGTCAGTGTGAGTGGAAGGGGCAGAAGGAATCCAGCATGGCGGGAAGCTAGAGGGGAAAAAGCTAGGCGAGATGCAGTGGCAGGAGAGAAGCATGGCTAAGGGACAGACAGGTCTAAGATATAAGATGTACTGAATAAAGCTCAGGTCTCTCAGTGTGTGGAGAGCCTGAATGATGGAACCTAAACGACTCCTGAGTGTAGACTTAATTAATCTTGATGCTCCTCGCCTGGGACAAAACTCGGACCACAAAGAAACCGGACGCGGTAAGTGGAGGTCATAACCGAGATCCACTCGGTAATGGGGAATTTTGGAGAAAGGTATCTAGCAACAGAAGGATTCTGGGTGTCCCATACTTGGGGGTCCACCTTGGAGGCTAGAATAAGGTATAGGGGGCTAGAACTGACAAGCTGAGTGGATAGCAGGACAAGCGAGGGAGTGGTGGCGAGGCTGGATTCAGGTGAATATGATGACTAAAAGAAATGAGAGCTCCCGCTATAGCTAAAAAAAATCCCTTCCCCTTGGGGGTACAGGACAGGTTGGCATGACCAAAAATGAGTGGGTGATAGGGACATCTCTGAAAATGCAATTAAGTGGTTGCGTCTGATGAGGCCGGAATTGTTTGCTTCCCACCCTGATAATGGAGAGGCGAGAGAGAGAGGCAGAATCCCAAAAGTCCTTCAGGACTGAGTCCGAGGCACTGGTATCCACAAGGAAGGAGATAGACCACCCTGATACCATTAAGACTATCCGAGGCTCCCTTTCATGATGACCGTGGTTGGGTTAGGGAAGCCTGGGTAGCATCATTTGTCTATGGCCAGGCCTAGGAGGTCAGCGAGGAGTGGTCTGTGTGTAATGTCTCCCTACTATTTGGGGCTTGGGGACAGTCACTAGACCAGTGTTTCCCAGAACAGGACAAGGCCTGAACAGCCTTCTTGAGACTGGGCAAGACTAGTGGCCAAGCTGGCCACACTTAAAGCATGCACCGGGAGGTCTAGATCTTCTTACCACGGGAGGAGGCCAAGGAGCTGGTTGGATAGCTTTGGCCAGTGAAGGTATTTTTCCTGGCATGTTTTCTCATCTCTCCTGTGATACACCTTAAAGGCCACTTTTGCCTGTGGAGTCAGTGGACCCCTCTCAAGAGATCTAAGTTTGGTTCTGATGTCCAGGTAGCTTTGGGTAAAAAAAAAATGGGTCATGAGAAGTTGCCTTCCTTCAGTGCTCTCAAGATCTAAGTTAGTATAATGTGAGAGAGTGTTTGTGAGGCGTTCCAAACACTGGGATGGATTCTCCTGCTTATCCTGTACTATCTCCTGTATTTTTTTTTTTTAATTGACAGGCTTCAGAGCAGACCTGCCAGTAAGTAGGTCACAACATTTTCTCTGACTAAGACCTCCATTGGTGTATTGTAATTCTAACGGGGGTCTACATCTAGAACAGCCTCAGCTCCCCAGGGATGTGCTACATTCATCTCATGAACCTCATCTACATGAGTTCTGACCTGTTCCCAACTCTCTTTCACTCTTTGGGGAGGAGATTATTTGTTAGAATAGTGTATCATGAAAAGTGAGATCATAGGACTGAGTAATATATTGGAATTCCTTTATGAAGATGGCAGAGTTAGAAGTAGAAGAGCCTGTTGTTTTTGCCACCTGAGAAAGTTCTGACAGAGGAAATGGGGTAAAAACTTTCACTATCCCATCTAAGCCAGCCACTTCCTGCAGAGGGAAAACTGGATCAGAATTCTTAGGAGCACAAGAGTGAGTGACCAGGAATGTAGGCGCCAGGTTTGGAGTTCCCAGAGAGGAAGAGGTTGGAAGAGCTGAAGGTGAGGGTTGAGATTTGAAAAGTGGGGGTCATTAGTGGGATCTAGAAAAGGATATGGTTGTGTGGCTAGAAGCAGATGGGCAGGAGAACAGGAAGCCAGGAGGAAGGCATATAGCTGAGTTATGAAAAGAGATAGGGAAATTCTTTCCATCTGCCTGTATACTTGCAAAAGTTAGCTCCCGTAAAATATCAGGGTCCAGTGAGCTGTTGGGCAGCTATTTTGAGTTATTATCAAAGGGGTACTTAGACCGTTTCTTTGTGCAATAACGGATAAACTTGGTGGTGTCTAGGTAAGGCATAAGGTTAAGCGGCTTGAGAGTCTCAAGAATGCATCCTAGAGGTGAGAATAAAGAGATATTTTTTGCTGGCCTATTCCCCATTATTGAGGCGGGGTGGGGGGGGGGGGCGGCAAATTCCACTGACAAATCTGGGTCATCACCCAGCCAATGAGTGGTCCCAGGGAAACAATGCTAGCTACCACTAAGTACTTGTCAGTTCTTAGGGAAGACGTAAAAATGCTAGCTAGCACTAGGAACTTGTAAGCACCTAGGGTAGGCATTATGGCAAAGCCTGGGGAACAGAGTCTAGGGGAGGAGCCATTGATTTGGGCTGGGCTTCAGTAGCAGGGAAGGCCAGAAATGAGTGCCAGGTGAGAAGGAACAGCTGTGACCAGTGAAGATCGTGGCTGGGGGAGATCCTCCTTGAGACAATCAATGGTCTTTTCCAGAGACAACAGTTCATGTTCATGCTGACTGGAAAAGGAAGACTTGCCAATGGAGACCGGTGGTGTTTGAACACCTGTGGCAGGGCAGATGGAAGGTAGCCTGGCAGTGGCCCTGGCTCAGGACTTCCTAGTGCCTATGTGCACCTAAGCCCAGGAGAAAGCCTGACGGAGTCACGGCATCAAAATGTTGGTTTTGCCTGTGAGAACAGACACACTACCAGCTGCCACACTAGAGTTCATTCAGGAAAGTGGCTGAGCAGGTTCAAGGGAAGAGAAGCAGAAGAGAAAAAAAGGAACCTTCCAGTAGCTTCTCCTTCTAAGAGAATGGGTGGGCACAGATTTACATAGCCACGCCCAGGGGCGTGCCCTCCATACTCGGCATGTTCTGCCAGTGCCATGGTGGGTTATTGGACTAGCATGTTTACCACGTGGCTACTACATGTCAGCAATTCTTATATTTCACCCAGTGCCATGTCAGGCTAGCACATTTACCACGTAGCTGCTTCGTGCCAGGAATTCTTAAAATCATGGCTTGACCTCTGTACACATATTATGCTGAGCATAAACACTTTGTGATTCTATGTATTTGGAATTCTAGAAAGGAAAAAAAAACTGTAATAAGAAAAGATTAGTGTTTTCCTCAAACCATAATTCTGCTAGGTATTGACTGGATAATAAACCTTTCACAGAATTAAAAAAAAATAACTTTATTTTAGTGATGGAGTCACAAACACATATATGTATTATGTGCCTATATATACATGCCAAAAATTTGTCAAACTACATTTGAAATGCATGTTTTATTACAAATTAAATCTCAACATTTTTGTTAAAAACAACATTGGGAAATGGGAGAAACAAAATAGAGAATTGGAGAGAAAAGAAACCGAACAGAAATAGATTTTAAGGTGGATGAACCGCATGAGAATGTTCGCTTCCTGACCGATAAGAAGCCAGTGAAGAGGGCTGACTCTGCAGAGGTGAGCCAAGGAGTTCACTGCCACCTGTGGTTAGCAGGAAGTCGTGATCTTCAGGTCAGAGAAAACAGAAACAGGAGTTCCGAGGATGCAGGGTTGTTGCATGTGGATGGACTGTAGAAAATGCCTGAACAGCGTGAACTAGGCAGTTCAGACGGGATGATTGATGGGTGGAGATGGAGCTGAAGCACTAACCTTGGCCGAGGCCATCAATGTAATAGGAGAAAGAGTCGAAACAAGAAAAGTCAGTTCCTATCATCAGTTGATATATTAGCTAATTAGAATAGTAATGACAGACAGCTAAGGCTGAAAATACAAAATGCTTTTATCAGGCATGGGCTTAGAAGCTCCTCTCCTTTCTGTGCGGAATAATCTCCACAGATAACATCCTCATTGTCATTTGTAGCTTTGGTACTCAAACACTTAGCATTGTATGTTACTTATGATTCCTATGGACCATCTTTTTGACTTTATTTATTTATTTTTTATTTTACATACCAATATCAATTCCCCTTCCCTCCCCTCTTCCCAATCACCTCCCTGCTTCATCCAACCCCACCCCCCTCCACTTCTCAAAGAAGATAAGGCCTCCTGTGGGGACTCAACAATGTCTGGGATATCAAGTTGAGACCGGATCACCCCACCCCCATCAAGGCCAAGCAAGGTATCCTTTCAAAGAGAATGGGTTCCAAAATGCCAGTTCATGCACTATGGATAAATCCTGGTTGATATGGACTTTTTTTTTTTAAAGATTGTTTTATGCCCAGCCTTCCAGTTTGTAGTGGACCTTGTAGTTTGTGATGTAACTCCAAGAAGGCGCTATCTATCTATCTATCTATCTATCTATCTATCTATCTATCTATCTATTTATTTATTTTGTAGACAAAATATGGACTAGAATGCCTGTAGCCTCTCGGACCCTTAATGGGACTGGTGATGGATAATTCTACATGAGAACACAGGCACAAAGTTGTCCCTTAGTTCCTCAATAAAATGGCTAGAGTTCATACTTAAAGTTCACCTTAAATTAATTCAAAACAATGCACAGAAAGATTCTTGCTTTCTCTATCTAGACATCTTAGACTTATAACTCTAGAGTCAACATCTTATACTCAACAGCAAAAATGAATGTCATTTTTCCTATTTCTTAGAATACACATGGCCAAATTTAAACAAATATACATGATATTGTCTTCAGTATGAGTTTCTTTTATGTAGATTTTGATATGTAAAGTAATGCCTATGTTGCTGGAGAGATGGGTCAGGGTTAAGAGCACTAATTGCTCTTGCAGAGGACCCAGACTTTGTACTGGGCATTCACTCACATGGCAATTCACAACCAGAAACTTCAGTTCCATGGGATTCAACACTCTCTTCTTGCTCCCACAGGTATCTGCATGCACATGCTACACATAAATTTATGCATAAATGCATAAAAATAAAAATCTTAAAATGAATAATAATATATATTGTTTATTTTAATTAGCATATTCTTAACATTCTATTAAATTTTGTACCTCTCTCTATTCAAATGTTAGCTTTGGGAAGAAAGCTTAGGAAGTATTTTGACCTAAGGCAGGTATTACACAAATTCTAATTAGCATATAATGCAAACCTGGAGCCAGATATTGGAAAAAAGCTGGAATATCAGAGACAGGAAACAGACCACTGTAGATGGAGTTTTACTTTCAAGGCGCCAGTCCAAAATTAATATTTATTAGAATATAAATTAACACTCACGGTATTAGTAACAGTTTATGGTGGCACCTGAACAAGGACTGGCGTATCCAAGCGATGGACGAGCAATGGACGCGCGATGGAAGGACGATGGATACCGATTCTGTCTGGCCAGCAGCCAGCAGCCAGGAACCAGGAAGAGAGAATCCTAGTGTCCCAGCAGCCACTTATCAATCGGGTTGGCCACACCCCCTCCAGGTTGGCCACACCCCCTCCAGGGTCCCAGAAGCGTCTTCTGACTTTATTGGCTGACATCTTAATCCCGCCACAGCTCACCCAGCCAACTTCTCAGGCTGAACAGGGTAAATACTGTCTTCAAGCTTGACTGATTACTTCTACAGAATGAATAAATCTCTGCTTTCTCTTGCCTTATATATCCCCTCCCCCCCACAGCTGTCTCACTTCCTGGCCCAACTCTGGAGCATAATCCTAGAGTTAGGATTAAAGGTGTGAGCTACTACTGCTTGGCTGTTAGGCCTTGAGCTCACAGAAATCCAGAAAAATCTGTCTCCTGAGTGATGAGATTAAAGATCACCACTTTCTGGCCTTCACGATTTAGCTGTGGGTAATTATGTTCTCTGACATTCCAGGCCGATTTTTATTAAATATAGAATATATCACCACAGGCAAGAAACTACACTAAGAAATACTATGCCAGACTTCCTCTCCTGCATTATTTCACTTATTCCTGACAGCCTTCCCCCAAAGCATTTATTATCATTTTCATTAATATAAGGAAACTGAGTGCCAACACTTTTTGCCAGGATAGAAAGTGACCAGGCTGCACTTCAGCCAAGGTCTCTCTTCTCTAGAGTCTCACTGTTCCTTCCCAACCCAAATGGTTATAAACAGGGTTAGCATCATCTTGGGCCACAGACTCTGCTTATGAGGAGTCAGGCACCAAGTAAATTTGACTGACCGACTCTCAAAGCTACCTGAAAGTTTAAGCCACAGCTGTTCTTTATCTGATGTTCTCGGTGGTTACATTCTGTGTCATTCATGTCTGATGTTTACCAAGAATCTCAGATGGTATTGATGGAATGCACCCTTTCTGTTTGTAACACGTCCTGCTGTGTTTGACTGGAGAACTGTTTGCTATGCCACAGCACACGTGGAAGAGAAGGACACTCATCAAGTGAGTTCTGTCATACTTCACACCTGTGCTACAAACCCAGTTAACTGTTCATGGAAATTCCATGCTATGGGCAGTGGAAGGAGGGCAGTGCCTCAGTTTTAAAGGCAATTAATTGCTGTATGGGATTTTAATTATTCAATATATTATTTCTAAAAATAAGTTTATTTAAGATTTATTTTATTATTTTATGTATATGTGAGAGTGCACATATGCGTATATGTGTGTGAACCACATTCATGCTTTGTCCCCATAAAGGTCAAAGAGGAAAGTAGATCCCCTGGACCTGGACTTATAGATGGTTGTGAGCTGCTGTGTAAGTGCTGGGAACTGAATCCAGGTTCTCTGCAAGAGTAGTATGTCCGCTTAACTATTGAGCTGTCTTTCTGATCCCAAATGAACTTATTTTTCAAAGCATAATTTTTTTCCTTCTTTAGAGTCAGCATGCAGCACTGACAAAGAGCATTTATTGTTCTATGTTCACATCAGGAATCCAATCCTGTCAGTGTCTTCACTATTGCCAACTGTGACTAAGGCATAAGAGCCTTGGTCTGATGACGATTAAGTGGTTATAAATGACTGCACGTAAATCTGGACCCATGGGTTATCTGTTCATTCTCTTCTGTTATAAACACTCTTAGCATCTGTCACAGCTTGGGCCTCTCTCCATACATAGAGATGCATTACTAAATGCCAAATGCATTATTAGATGCATTACTAGATACTAAAGATGCAGTACTGTGGTTTTGCTTGTTCATACTATCTTGTAACAATAGCCATTTATTATCTAAGATGATATACTATTTGGCTTCTAGAAACTCGAGTCCTGTGAGTCTGGGCTTAACCATTGTCATTCAGGTTTAATGACTCAAATGGCTCTTTCATTTGTAGCATGGATCCATTACATTTGTTTATCTTTGTATATTTAACACCAAGCACAATGTATATGGCTTATAATAAATGGATCAATATGACACTTTATTCTTGGTGGAAATCTCTGGGTGGTTTGTTTGGTTTTGTACTACTTCCTCAGAGCATCATCATATGTACGTGCTTTTCATAAATGGCCCTTCTTTCTAGTTTCATTTCTGTTGTGATTAAGCAACTGGGCCAAAAGCAATGCAGGGGAGGAGAGGATTTATTTGACTTACAATTCTGGTCAACAGTCCATCATCAAGAGAGCTCAAGGTTGGAGCTCCAGGTGAGTACTCGAAGTGCAAAGCCTTGTGCTTATTTCACACAGTGTTGTCTCTGACTAGGGAACTCACTTCCCAGGAATCACAGAGAATGCTGTTCATTCACTGGCTAGCAGGTTTATGCTCAGCCAGCTTTCTAACACAGTTCGGGAGCCATTTGCTGAGGGCGCTCTACAGTGGGCTGGGCCCTCCTCCATCAAAAATCAGTCAAGATGCTCCCCTTCAGACATCCTCATCTAGGCTATTCCCCACCTCTGCCCTTGGACTTTATATGAGAAGATAGCTACTTCCCTTAGTGTACGGCTATCCAAAGACACCACTGTCCTGCCACTTTGAAAGTTCTGATGGCAGAGGCACAAAACACAGAAATGACATGTCACAGGAAATCAGGATTTAACTTCAGTGGAAATAACACAGGAGTAAAAGGCAGCATTTGTAGGGGTATTGTGTTGTTTCATGGTAAATAATTGTCCCACCCACTGGCTTAATAAAAAGCAAGCGCTGATGGGCCAAAGGCAGGCAGGAAGTGTGGGTGGGACTACCAGACTAAAAACTCTGAGAACAGGAAGTCCAGAGCAGAATGCCACAGAATGCTGGAGAGAAGCCGGAAGGTACAGAGGACAACCATGCTGCTCTAAAGAAAGGTACCGAGCTGCATGGCCGAACAAGAAGAATCATGGGTTAGATGAAGGGTACAGAGTTAGCAAGTTATATGCCTGGGTCTTAGGTCAATCAGCCAAAAACTATTGAAAGCATCTGTGTGTCTCTGCGGGTCTGCGAGTCTGCGGGTCTGTGGGCCTAAACCTTGAGGTTAGGCCCAAAAGTCCAGGCCAGAAACCTCGTACTACAAGCATTTTGACTCAGATCAAAATGAGGCAGCAACTGTGACATTCACAGGGTCACTGGGTTAAGGCTGTCACCTCTGTGCAGCTTCCTGTATAAAAGGTTGTCTGTCATGCTGGACAACAACACAGAGCCCTTGACTCAGTTTTTAGATTTTATACTTGATTTCATGAGTGTAAGCTTTTATGGCTTAGAAAGTGAGATGAAGTAACCCACTTCGGTGACAAAGGTATCAATTAGGGACTAAGGAGATGAAGTGTCTGCCTCATCAGCATGAGAATTTGAGCTTGCATCCTCAGAACACAGGTTAACCCCCTGCTTGAGGAATGGAGTGGGAGGCAGAGATAGGTCAATCCCGGAAGCTCCTTGGCCAGCAGCCAGCATGGCAGATGAGGGATCTTGCCTCAAACAAAGGTAAAAGGCAGTTGAAGAAAGACTGCCTAAGTTGACCTTCGGTCTCCATAGGTACACACACACATGTTCGCACAGATGCACTAACTGGAGCATCACACACATCCACACACGCATACAATTTTGTGGGAGTAAATTCTCTCCTTCCACCAAGTGAGACCCAGGAATTGAATTCAGGTCTTTAGGCTTAGTAGCAAGCTCGCTTACTGCCTGAGCCATCTCTCTAGCCCAATAACTACACATTCTATTCTAATTTTTTTGTTGTTTCTACCTGCCACACAATCTCTTTTTTGTCTCTTGTAGAGAATTTTCATAGCTTTATTCCAAAGTCACATTTACTTTCCTGGTATGTCTTGCTTTTTTTTTCTTTTTTTTTTTTTTTTTAACCAGATTGCATTATTTTCTGTATATTCTTCAAAGCTATCTTCACCATATTTAAAGAGAAAATATGTAGTTGGCTATGACAGCACATAGCCTAGCACTTGAGAGGCTGAGGCAGTAATATTGCTATGAATTTGAGGTACCTGGACATTAGGCCATGCAGGGATACACTGGAAGACCTGTACCACAAAGGAACAGAGTTACATGCCTTCTTGATAAGTGAGACTTGAAGTGAAGGCATTGTTGGGTTTTTACTACATTTTATATCTGAATGGCTGCTACATATTGGATGAATTTGATGTTCACATAATCACTACCCAACAACTTACATCTTTGTTTTTAAGAAACATAGTAAGTGAAAAGAAATTTGGTCTGTGACCCACTGTACCACAGGGTTGCCTCAAGCAGGTCAATTAGTCTTTCTGGGCTTCATTTTCCTAAACTGAAAATCTGAAGCAGGTTATTTTTAAACATCCTTCCAGCTACTAATGGCATGCTCTGTGATGTCCATTCTGCACTTTATACCTTGTGGTCTGAGCATCTGTATCTGTTATGCTAAGCTATTCTGAACACCATTGCAGAAAGCTGGTACTCATCGGTAGGTGCAATGGGAGGTGAATACGGTCCTATACTTAGCCTCTTAACCCCATTTTTCTCTCCCAAATTACTAGGAAAGAGGTACTTTCTAGAGCAATTGGACAATGTTATTCACCTTTATTCATTTTTCTTCCTAGAATATAAGAAAAAAAAAAAAAAAAACCTTCAGGGGTATTGAAGTGCAGAAGTAATTGACTCATTTAGTGGACTAGGCCATTGGCTGAATTTTCCAGCCTCTAAACTCCAAGGCTTGTTAAGTAATCCTTGTGACTTTCATGGTTCAGTTCAGAGCCACAGTTGTGTTAAAAGAGGAAGGAGCTGCTTCCAGAAAATAGGAAGCTCTTGGGGACAGGAACAGCGTGTAATTCCCCAATAGCTTCCTGAGTGAGTTGACTGTGCCACTGACAGTGGTTTGTATCTTACTGAGTGCTTAAGTAAGTGGGAAGGAACATAGGAACACAAATTCTAGTACTGGAAAGGCAAAAGCAATTCCTGCCCACTCCTTAGAGCTGAATTAAATACCTTATTGCACCTAGATTTAGTGACATTTTTTGTGTTTTCCATGTTTTATTTTTCCTCTTGGTGCACTTTGTAACCACAGTAGGTTGTCGGTGCTGTCTGATTTTTAAGGGTTATTTTTATTTTATGTGTATGAGTGCCCTGCCTGCAATGTATATATGTGTCCAACATGTGTACCTTGTGCCCTAGGAAGCCAGGCGAGGGCATTAGATCCCTTGGAACTGGGGTTATAAGTGGTTGTGAGCTGCTACATAGGTGCTAGTAACTGAGCCTGGGTTGTCTGCAAGAGCAGTCAGTGTTCTTAACCACTGAGCCATCACTTCAGATCTAAACAGTTAATTTTGAAGGATGATTTTTGTCTTAAAGAATCAGGAAAACAGTACAGTCAGAAGCCTTTCAGCCTTGTTTTAAAACCTTCCTTATTTATATACATACAGCGTTGTTTTACGTTGTTCTAATCACAGTATGATTTTTAAAACAGCAATTGCATCCTTACTGCACTGCTACCATCCAAAAAATTAACACAAAAAGAGAAAATTTACTCCTATCTCATGAACTTCTAGTTAATGTCTTCTTTAATGCTCTGGGACCCAATCTAGGACCTTCCACTACTGTAATTGCTATGGTTCCTCATGTCTGTTGGTTTGGTTCCTCATTGTTTCCTTGCATCCCGATTTTAATACTTTCTGGGAGTGTGGTCAGTAATTTAACGAAATGTCCCTCCAATGTGTGTGTGTGAGTGTGTGTGTATGTATGATTCAGAGGTTGCTTCTGAGTGGGAAGAACAGGGCAGGGCAGGTGTCCTGTCTAGGCAAATGATGTCTGTAGATATCAGGCCTTGGTATCTGAGTGGAATTGGTTTGAGGACCCTCAGTAGACACCAAACTTCTAGTTCCTTATATAAAATATCACAGTGACTGCTGTTGACCTGTAAACAGCCTCTCACACCCTCCGAGTCATTTCTGTAATGCCCACAATATCTAATACCACACACACACTTTTATGATAATTGTCATCTGTAGCATTTAGGAAAAATGTCTGCAGATGTTAAGTACAGGTACAGCTTGTTTTCTTCACACATTTTAGGCATGTGCGTGGTTGGGTTCATGGCTTGAAACCGGGCTGCTTCTATCTCAATGTCAGTCACAATCTTAGCTAAAATGAAGCCAGCCAGGATGCTACACTCGGAGGTCATTGTTTTTCCTTTGTAAGTACTGTGTATCTAGAAGGCGATAGTTCCATAAAAATACCCCATTACCCAATGTCTAGTCTCTGTGTATAAACTAGGAGCTTCTGGACTATTTAACAAGCATCTTTCTTGCTTCCTCAAAATGTAGGCTGTTTTACAAGCTTATCTCAAAGGTTTCCCACTTCATTGTAGCCCCATAGGAATTGCTTTGTGCTGGTTTACAAGGTGAGTTAGCGCCTGTAACAGAACACCTGCTGTGTTTGACTTCCCCACTTTTCATTGTGTAATGGGAGGTTTTTTTTTTTCTTCAGATAAACTACAAACATCTTGTTGAAAATGACCTTGGTTTCTGCCTTCCTACACACACTACTACCAACATATGTACTCTCCCTGATTTGTGAACTTTTTTTTATGGAAAAAGACAGGCATAAAATTTAAATCCTTACACAGAGAAATCCTGTTTCAAAAAGCCAAAAATATTATTTTATCCTGTCTTTAGTTGGTCATTCAACAATCCTCTTGGAAAACACTAAACGATATGAATTGAAATAATCACAGAAAATGCTGGGCATATGCTGTCTGTTCCTATGGCTCATTAGTCATTGCTCAACATCTCCATCTCCAATCAGGGCACAGCTGCATCTGTGGACCACTGAGCTCCAGTGAAGATGGGAAAGATGATGTTTGGAAGAGAAATGCATGCTTTCAAATAACAGCTACACAGCCAAAGTTTACAAACCAGTGCTTAGTATTCCTTGGAATCTGATTTGAGTGGCTGGAGAGATGGCTCAGCAGTTTAGAACATTGTTTCTAACAGAATAGGTAGGAAAAGAAGGGCAGAGTCAGAGACAGATCCAGCTAGCCGTGCAAAGAAGAAACATGTAAGGAACACAGTGAGCCATGGCCATGTGGCAGGACAGATTCATGGAAATGGGTTAAGATGTAAAAGCTAGCTAGCAAGGTGCCTCAGCCATAGGCCAAACAGCATGAATTTATTATAAGTGTCTGAATCATTTTGGGGGGACTAAGCAGCTGAGGGAAGCTAAGGGGTCTGGGGCTGCAGGTCTGTGGATCTGGATCTCTGGCCAGATGGGGCCAGGAAACCTCATTGTAACAGATGGCATCCCAACATGGGCCAAATACCCACATAAAGCCTGAGAAAGATTAGAAAGGGTTCTAGATCACAGAAACTGAGCCAAAGCAGCTTTCAAATTGTATATCTGAAGCAGGTCATTATACAGAGATAGAGTGGCATCTGGGCCACATTCAAAATGGTGCTGACAGACTGGCGGCAGGCAGTATTAGCTGCAATCAGGCCGGTTCCTGAAGTCTCATAGAAGACTCGGTAGCATGTGATTGATTTAAGGTTTCTGTTTATATTGAACAAAAAGGAAACAGAGTCAAAGATAGTTTCTTAGTAGCAGCATTTCTTGGGTCGGCTCTGTTTGCAGAAACACGGTTTCTTTAAGAGAACTTACTGATTTAGCTTTATCTGCAAAAACTACGTGGCTCTTGAAGAGGGTGCAAGTATTTTAAAAGCTCTTCTGGTTGGAAGAAGATTAAGGATTCACAATAAAACAGATTAAGATGGAAAAAAAACCTGTAAATGAGTTACAATGTGTGTAAAATATACATAGGCTTCAGAGAGAAGAGAAAGAAGGTAGAGAAAGTCTTTAAAAAAGACAGTAATAAAAATATAATAAGTCATGTAAAGATGGAAAATAGACACAGAATATGGATTATGGTTATTATGTGTTTTCTTTTAATTTTTTAACTGTTAATGAGCTAACTGCAGAAAGACAACTGATTGCAAAGGCTGCTAAGTTAAACAAGAATACATATCTTAAAGGTGTCTTGACTTTGAAATTTGTGTCTAAGGAAATGTTGCTTTGGAAAAGAGGTTCTGCTTTTGTTTCCACAGAAGATGAGAACCTGTGGATTGCTTCTAGGCTCTAATGGTTTCATCAGCCAAGATCCCCTGAAAATTCTCTGATGGGAAGAGATGGTCACATCAGCTTCAGAGATGCAGACTAAGATGATCCAGCCTCAAGAACCTGTAAGATTGCCAATGATCCTTAATCAGCAGAAAGTAGTAATGGAAAACTATGCCCAAATTCCCAAAATATTGTTTATAAATGTTTGTTTTCATTATAAATGGTTAATGGTCATAGTCAATCTCTTTCTAAGAAGAAAAAGGGGATATGGTATATGAGTGATTTTTAAAAAATGATTATAGAATTTACTTTAATCCAAAAATCAGCTGTTAATCTCAGAATAGTTTAAATTGATTTGGACTTTGGTTTATTGATATAAATTTAAGGTCAATTTTGTTATGCTCTATGTATTTTTCTACTCTTGTTTAAGATATGTTTATGCAACTGATTTAGAATTGTAATGTATAATTAAGAAATGCATGTTACTTAGATTTTTTAAGTATACAAAGATACATTTCAATTAGGTAGGTAATCTTTAGACACTTCTGAGACCTACAGAATATGGCATTTAAAATATTTTAAGAACCTAGACTTTTCTGGACAGTGGGACAGATCTGCTCCTGGCAGCACCAATTCACTTCAAGAGAAAAATGGGCATCGAAGAAACTTCATATGGAATTTACTTTCTTTGTGGCATCAGTTAGCCACTGGACAAGAAACTCTTCTTGTATTGACTGCTTGACAGTATGCTGTTTAAACTGGATATGCAAGACCCATAGGAAAGTGACCTCTGAACTTTGGCAGAGCAAGCCAAGATGGTTCCTCAGGTTCCTGCTTTGCAGAGAAAACTATCAGGCATTCTTCAGGACTCAAGGAGAAGTGATTGATAAACTATATCAGAATGGACAGTGTAGTTCTTCAAATTTCCTGCTTCACTGAAAGGTATGTCAGAGACTGGGCTTGTAGGCTGAAGATGAATGCCCCAACTTTATAAAGGAACTTTGAGTGACTATCCAGGCAGATAGGTGTCATCTCTGTCACCTCTATATTTTGGAAGTTGCTGGCACTTCCTGTTTACTTGGGTAAATATTATACCCTTCTGTGGTATTTGATGTAGTTGAAGATTAGATAGTTATAGGTATAGTTTTTCTTAGGTATTTTTTTAAAGATATATTGGATATGAAATTTTAGATTCACAAGGATAAAGTAGATGATAGAGTATTTTCTTTAATTTGGCTAAATACAAATAGACTAGATATAGTCACTGTAATTCTTGCTTAATAGCTATTTTGTTGTGTATAATTTTGCTATGTTAAAATTGAAGACCTTTTGATTAGATAGAAATGGGGAGGTGATATGGGAATGTCTTTCTGTACACTGTAAATATCAATCTTTAAATGAAGGAGCTATTTTGGCCCTTGGTGAGCACTGTAGAAGAAGTATGTGGGGAATCAGAATAGGTAGGAAAAGAAGGGCGGAGTCAGAGACAGATGGAGCCAGGCACCCAAAGAAGAAACATGCAAGGAACACGGGTGAGTCACAGGCCACGTGGCAGGACAGATTAATGAAAATAGGTTGAGTTAAGATAAAAGCAAGTTAGTAATATGCCGGAGCCATAGGCAAAGAGCATGAACTTAATATAAGTGTCTGAGTCATTTTGGGGGAACCTAAGCAGCTGCAGGCAGGTAAGTGGTCTGGGATGGCAGGTCTGTGGGTCTGGACCTCTGGCTGCCCGGGGCCAAAAAACCTCACTGTAACAGCTGCTCTTGCAAAGGACCCAGATTCAGTTCCCAGCACACACTTGGTAGCTCACAATTATCCATAATGCCAGTCTCAGGGATTCATATGTCTCTGTGGGTACTGCACACACACAGTGTGTATAGACACATTGAGTTAAGGCACCTATATACATAAACATAAATAAATATTCTGTCATGTGACTTTTTATTGCATTGCCTGACTTTGACTTATATGCTGACATCCTTACAGATTATTTCTTTCCATGGTGGACACTTTCTTTTTTTCCACTGATGCCATCTGCCATCATAATTCATCTCCTGTGCTATCTGTCTTTGATTGTGATGTGTTCTGGCTTCCGACTCTCACGGACCTCATGGCTCTCCATCTAAAAGGAGGGTCTCCTGGTGACTCCAATTTGATACCTGACTCATCTGAATTTCCAGCTGAGTTAAAAACTGAGGCAGAAAGCTAATCAAGTATTTTCTCTTTGAGTTGGGGAAGGGGTTGGGTGTGTGTGTGTGTGTGTGTGCTGGGGTGCATGTGTGCTCATTTGGAGAAGGCGGCCATATACTGCTAAATCCCATTGCTCAATAAGCAAGGAACAGATGGCCCTGTCAGTTTCAGGCACAGGACAATCATGCGCCATATGAACATTCCTGAGCAGGGCTGCATATGCAAATCCAAGCTGCCAGCATCCCCTCTGATATTCAAATCCCCAGAGCTTCCAGAGAGCATATTGCACTGCATTCCACTGAACAATAAAAATTGCTTGTCATTCTGCTTCCCTTACACATTGCTTCCCATACCCTGCTCCCTAAGGCAAGCTAGATGAGTGTCAAGCTTACATTTTATGAAATCAAGTCTGTAGTCATTTGTTCTCGAAAGCAAAGAGATTTGGGCACGTGGTGATTTTAGAAATAAAAGAGTAAATTCATTGCAAAAAAGTTGGACTGGCAATTTTACTGTATTCAATTCCCGCCTTCAACCCAATACTGACTCGGAAGAGATAAGACGCACAATTGACTACATACACTGGGGGACATGAGCTGCATAAAGGATAAGACTAAAAGAATGGCATTCCTGCTAGTTGGGAGGGTAAAGGAAGCTTCATAAGCAGGGGGTTTGAGTTGGATTTTGTGAAAGTCATCTTGAATTGCAGGACCAGGGGCTGCAATCGTTCACTAGAGATACATATAACAAAACTTAAATACATCGCATGAGTAACTACCATCTCTATCAAGGATAGTCCTTTATCATATGAAAAAGGAAAAGTACATTAAACAAGTTGGGGATCTCGGCATTTTCTTCTGACTGAAGCTTCAGCACTTCCCTGTGGCTTTGTTTGCAGGGAGGGGATCTGTTAGTTCCCCATGAGGGAAGGGGCGAGAAGGCACAGAATTAATGATTTAGATTCCTGGAACAAACAAGTTCAGTTTAAGAGCCTCGAACGCCTATATATCCCACACTTTTGCTTTGAAAACTAATAACCAACTAGAACCCTCACAGTGCTTTTTGGGTGTAAGCAGGCACTGTCACTCTGTGAAGCTGGTGCTGTCCAGTGAGTCCACTAACACCTATTGACCAAAAGGCATATTCCACAATATGGGAAGCAGCACCTTCAGTCTGTAGGAAATGTGTGTTATAATTATTTTGTATCATTGGCACATCAGTAGTGATCCTTTAAAGGCATGATAAGAAAGATCCCCAATGCATTGATGTAACATTTATGAATATACCCTGGACTGAGGGATGCTCTCCCACCATTGATGAATTACTAACCTCCAATGTAGAGGGGGATTCAAGGTGGGATCTTTGAGATATAGGTTAGGTAGCTGATTCTGGAAGGGGAGATTGGCTCATGAATTTTATCAGAATTAGCTCCTATTGTCTTTATTGGGAGCCTCTCTGAAAACATATGTAGTATTTCTCTACAAGTTATTGCTTTGTCTTGACTATATGTTCAAACTGGCCAGCAGATGCCACTGATCAAGTCACAATCAGTCTGTGACAATGTACAATCACAAATAAAACCATGAACCATAGCCACTTATCACCTTTAAGGGAACTGAATAATCCCACCACTGGAAAATGAATCCAAAGCTTGTTCCTTCCTAAGCAGAGTCTGCCACGTATATGTATTGAGAACATAATATCCTTATGCTATGCTTTTAATTACTTTCTTTTAATTGGCTACTAGCCTGGTAACAATGTTTTTTTTTTCCTCTTTATCAACTCCCAGAAAAATGTAAGGCTCTTTGGAAGACAGCCATAAGTGTAGGCTCCCAAGTTCAGAAAGTTCATGCAAAACTCTTCATTTATTTTATTATGTATAATTAAATTTGGAGCTAGGAATCGAACCCAGGGCCTCTTGCCTGCTAAGCACATGCTCTTCCATTATATGCCGAACTCTCAACCTCATATATACTTAGGACATATCGAATTATAGTTTTAAGACTCCAAAAGTAGCACTAGCCATGCGGGTCAGTTGGTAGTGTTTATCTAGCAAGCACCAAACCCTGGGTTCAATGCCCTGGAACAATATAATCATGGGGGGTGGCACATGGAGAAAACTCAAGCTCATGGGAGGTAGAGGCAAACAGATTAGAAGTTAAGACCATCTTCTGCTACATCATAAGCTGGAGGTCAGACTGAGGCATATAGTATCCTGTCTCAGTAAAATAAACTCTAAAACCATTAACTTTTTAGTAAACAGCCTAAAAATATGTATCTTTTCTACTTTCAGGTTCTCCCTAAAGAGGATTCAGCTGGCTGATCCAGCTGACGCTGGTGGAAAACAACTTGAGGCATGCTATTTAACTGAGAGCTTTAGCTTTTGTATCTTTAAGCCCAGCACATGTCTGAGGAAGAACTTGCTGGGCAGCTGCATGGACAGCGACAGTTCCTTGGACAACAGCCAGGGGTGCAGGCTCCCAAGTTCAGAAAACTAGAACCTCATCACTCCCTCAGGTTAGTATGGTGGAGATGTTGGCTAAAAGGTATTAAGCTTCAAAGGAGTCAGACATTTGGGTTTTAAACATCTTTAAATTTGTGTTGATCTGGAAGACTGTCTTTCGGGCTTGCAGAAAGTTCTATGTTTGAAAGCAGAAAGGCCTAAATCAGCTTGGTACCTCCTGATTGGCTTTCCCAGCTATTTCAATTGGGAAAGTCAGTTTGGTGCTAAGACTTTCCCAATTAGCCAGAGGGGCTAATTTTACCTGACAATCTGGTCACACAATGGAACTCTTACAATAAAATGAATCGATGCTCACAGCACAGGGTACAGGCTCACAGGGCAGTGTGTCACCCCCAAGCTCTTGGCCTTGCTTCCCTTATGAGTGCCTCCTTCACTGCTTTTTCTGGATAAGCATAACTACTATCTTAGAGGATTACCCTCACTTCCTATTGGGGAAGGATTGTTATTTTACAGTTAGTTAATTACCAAGTGGCTGGTTCCCTGACTGATAAAATATTTACTGCATTGAGCTGAAAATATCTCAGTTCTCCAAGGAAACTTTTCTCAGACTTCTGTGTGAAGTTTCTCCCAGTCACTTGGAAGGGATACAGCCTTGGAACTGGGAGGTGGAGATGAAAGAGCTGATTTAGTTATGGGTTGTAAGTAGTTACTATGATGCTAAGCAATGTGGGGAGGCCCAGGAGGTCCTGTGGAGAGGAGTTTGCATTTGAAAGATCAACACAAATCTGATCCAGAAAACATTGCTCACATGAGAACTCGTCCCTTCATTGTACTGGAGGAATGGAGCGGCCAGTCAAATCCAGCCACTACCCAGCAGCTGCAGCAAGGCTGCTATTACTTGCAAAGCAGGAATTGCATGATGGGATATGTAGAGTTGTTCACCCTAAGCACTCAGAACATCACACTGCCCAATCAGGACCGCCCTTATTTGCTGGGAGGGAATCGTGTGCTTGGAAACTGTACAAGGTGGTTCACCCTGAGCAGTGGAGAGCTTTCAGCCTCTTCACCCCATGACGGTTCTCTCCTGGCATGCCTGGAGCTCTCTTCCTGAGTAGAAATTAAACATTTCTTCTTCTCACTCTGGACTCAGGGATGAGTTTGTTCACCCACTTAGTCACCCCCTACCACAGAAGCTCATACCCCTTGGAATGGATTTGTAACAGGATCCAGGTTATTGGTGATGGTTTCCATTCATTTATTGCCCTCCCCTTCCCTGCTCCTGTCAGGCAAATTACCTGGAAGTTTCACAGTTACAACCTGTAGTAGTGGGGTTTCTCAGTTCCGGGCGGCCAGAGGTCCAAGACCCACCCAGCCACCCGCTCAGGCCCCCAGAAATGACTCAGACGCTTATATTAACCTTATGCTGTTTGGCCTATGGCTCAGGCACTTTGCTAGCTAGCTCTTACATCTTAAGTCAACCCATTTCTATTAATCTGTCTGCCATGTGGCCTGTGGCCCACCTGTGCTCCTACACATTGCTCCTTCTGCGGCTTGCTCAATCTGCCTGACTCCGCCCTTCCTTTCCTACCTATTCTAATTCCTCCTCCAACTTCTTCTATGGTGCCTGTCATGGCCCAAAACAGCTCCTTTATTAAAGATTGAGATTCACAGCATACATAAATGCATTCCCACATCAACAACCCTCTAGGGACAAGACAGGCTGGAGGTGACTTTGGCCATCTCCAGGTGATCTGCTTTCCTGCAGCTCTAGAACTGTAGACCCAGAACTTCCCAGGCTATTTTTTCTCTTTGCATTATATTTGGTTTTTAAGCAAGAGCTCACTAATCTAAGTGTTTATATCTAGTCCTCGTGATTCATGTATCAGATATTTTTTTTTAACTTTCTTTTCAGTGTTGAGAATTAAATTCAGGTTATTAGACACTGTAGGCAGGCACACTACCACTGAGCTTTCTTCCCAGCCCAAGACAACTCTTTTAACTCAAAGCTGTCATTCATGAGTATTATGGTTTGGTTTTGAGTCTTACGGTATGTAGCATGTTTTACAGATAAAAATATACTACTTATCAAAGTATGGTGCACACTTTAAGGGTAAAGGATGTATGTAAGCCCAAAATTCAAACAAAATTCTTTGTTTGTTTTGTTTTGTTTTGTTTTGTTTTTTAAATAGCTGTGCATTTTCTCAAAGGAAGGGTGCTGGGGTAGGACCCCATTGCTGCTAGTGGTCATGATCATTATATGCAAGAATTTCATAATAACAGATCCTAGTGTCATATTCAATTTTCATCTTCTCTATGATAAGTAATTTCTTCAAGAAGAAGCCTTTCAAATAGATTAAAACTCATGTACTCAAATAGGCACCAGCTGAGCACCCATGCCTTTAGTGGGGTGCTTTCTAATTCAATTCCCTTAAACAAGGGCATCATCGAGTTGACATTTGATTAGTTATCAGGAGACAATAAGAATTACCAGCAATGTCAGGTTCAAGTTGCCCTTACACAGTTACTGATGCATGTAATTAAATCATGTAAAAGACATTAAATATTTGACCAAAGTTGATTTTAAGTTGGTTTTACCTTTTGAAAAACACTAATAAAAAAATCATTTTCTCTGGTAAATGAGAGTTAGCTGAGTTGGTGGGTCGACCAGACAGCAGCTGTGGCTCTAATTAAACGTTTGCCTAACCATCTAAGAAGACAGTGATGTATCTCCACAGCATCTGGCAATGGCACTACCCTTCTTTAATTAGCATGCTGGTGAATTTAAGAGAAGATGGCTTTAACTCCTGAGCAGATGGCACTTCTGAGCGACAGGGGGAACGACAATTTCTGTCATGTTTATTTCCTGTGTAGCCTTCTGGTCTGAAAGATTCCTTCAGCGCAGGTCCTGATGGGATCAGGAGTCAGGTTTCAGGACAGCTGACTCTGAATTGAAAAGTATGTCAGGATCCCTAAGCACCTTCCCTGTCCCCCAGTTCTCCTATGCTTTAGAATGAAGCCGACCTTCTCTTGGGCTGTATGTTTTAAACATTACATGATATTTCTGGGGTAGATAAAACTACATCTATGGGATTCATTCAGTTCAGGTTCTGAAATCATATACATCATCGCCTTTAAAGATTAGGAAACTTGAATCCTATCTCCCACTTGAATGGGACTCTGGCAAACAGTTTTTAGGCTCCATCCCACACCCAAGAATACTGCTGAGATTTTTTTCTGGGTTCTCTCTCTAAGAATTGGTAGTGAAGTGGCGTAGTAGTCCTGCAGAACACTTGAGTTCACCACAAGAAGCTGCTAATAGGACTGGAATTTAATAGACACCTCAAAAAGATCTGGGTCAGAGCTTTGCTGAGTAGAATCATACTCAAACTCAAGAGAATAGGCCGCATATGTCACTGTGTACATCTCTGAAGCATGCTTCTTGTCTGCAAATGCTGTGCAGTGGCTAACTTTATTACATGATATCTTCTTCAACTTCCTATTAAACAAGTTTCCTGATACCAGTTTTGGGAAAATGAAACATCGCTCAGAAGTGAGAACTCTGTTGTGTAAATTAATGTTTATGTAGAAGTTTCTAGTTCTTTGGAGTTCCCACCTTGGGGGCATATTTAAACTGAGATGAATTTGCCTCTTGGCAGCAAGTTAGTAACATTTGCTAGTGGTAACAAACGCAGGTATTTGTCTATGGAAAGAAAAAGGCACAGGCTTGCATTTATTAGTACAGAGAAAACATCAGAGAAATGGGGAGCAACACGGGATGGGGTGGGGGGGGGAGGAGAGGAGAAGAAAGAAGGCACAGGAGGGAAAGGAAGACGACCTAGCTGGTAGGAAGATGCTAGGCCAGGACTTCCAGGGTCCTAACAAAGTACCTTTGCACCCCTAACTCCTCACAAGTCTTGTAAAGCCTCAAATCTCATCCAGACACATTTTATCCCAAAACCAAACAAAATCAACCAAACAAAAAACATCCCCGTCTTAATTATCCTGCTAACCACAAGTTGGTAAAAATGTAATGAAGCAAAATCTAAACCTTATCCTCTCCAAAGGAGTGGAAATTGCTGATAACAAGGAAATATTGCATTAATCTTAGAAATAAAAGTTATGAAGCATGTCTTTGTTTCTGATCTTGAGCAAGGGCTTGCTACCCAACCTGTGTAGAGGCCAGTACTATGTAACACTGCATTCTTGCAAGGAGAAGAGAGTTTATTACAGAGTTAGCCGAGTGACTTGCAAGGGGACCAAGAAGCATCCTCAGATCAGTCCCCAAGAGCTGGTGGCAGGAGGGCATAAGTGATGGGAGACGTTGTTGCTGACTGGACAAGAAAGCAGAGTTATGGTCTTCGTTTGTTCAGGTGTAACAGTCACCATGTCCCTGTACCGGCAGAAGATTTTTAGGGTCCTTAGTCAGGCAAGGAAGGACCTTGTGTGTCCAGTCTTGAAAAGCCAGTTTCAAATCATCCTTGAGTGGATTCTGGAGACTCTTCCTGAAAGATCACATGAGCAATTAAGGAATCTGTGCTTGAGTGTCTAGGCCTTGGATGATAGTCTTTGTAATGGGGGTTCAGTCTCAACTACAGAAAGAAATGTTTTATGCGTTATGAAAACCTCACCACAGCATTTTATTGGAAGCCACAGTCCATAAACATGTGAAAAGATGTTCTATTTGACTCTCGATAGCAAAAATGCAAATTAAAACTACATTAACATATCATTTGTTTTGTCTAGCACTTGGCAATAAATAAATATATAACAACACACTGTCAATAGGACTATGGGAAAAGAGTTGTTCTCATATATGACTGACAGGAAGGCAAAGTAGAATAACGATTGTATCAATCAGGGTTTTGCAGAAAAAAGGGGGGGGGGACTGTGTGCGCACGCGTGCGCGCGCGCACGCACACACACACACACACACACACACACACAGCAACAGAAAATTCTTTTTAAGGAATTGGCCCATGCTGTTATGAAGAATAAGTTCTGGCTCTGCAGGGTGGAGCAGCAGCCTGCAGACCCAGAAATAGCTGATGCTGAAGTTTCAATCCAAATGCTATCAGTCTGGAGAGTTTCCTCTTGCTGGGGTCTTCAACCAGTTGGTTGAGATGCAGCACAGTAGCGTGACCATCTGCTTTATTCAAAGTCCATCGGTTTGAATTTTAATCTCAGATGTTACATCCTCAAAGAAATAGGAAAGAATAATGTTTGACCACCTATATAGGCACCATGGCTCAGACACAATAACACAGAAAATAGTCCCTCACAACCACGGTATAAAAGAATTCAGTAATATTATATCTCCATTTTACCTTCTGATCTAGCAAACCTTCTAGGAATTTTGAAAAATAAATCCACAGCATGAACCAAAGTCTACATTACAGTATTGTATAAAATATTAAAGAAAATTAGAGTTTATTCAAAGAGAATTGGTTTACAAACTGTGGCATAGCATCTGCATGACTGGTGATAGGCTACTCGTAAAGATGCTAAGATGTTTTTATATGAGGTGGTATATGGCTGCTTCTGAAATACTCACCCAAGTTTACAAGGCAAGATACAAATGAACACATTATGTTACACTGTGTAAGAAATAAGAAGAGACAGTATATACATAATACATGTGTGTAAAAATACAAACATGCATACGTATGTATGGCAGAGTTATATATGGGAAGGATAAAAATTAAGCAAAAATATGGCTAACTATAGAGGATACGCTTAATTAAGTAAATGTCAGTGCTATACTTTCCCTGATTCCATCTTGGATCATTTTATTAACAGTTACAGATTTGGGCCAGTGATACAGCTCAGGGTAAGAGCACTTCCCATGTAAACCTCATGACTTGTGTTTAACCCCCAGTTCCCAAGGTGGAAGGAGAGAACTGTCTAGTCAGAGGTGACCTCTGACCTCTGCATGTGTGACACCTGAACATTCTCCTTTTCTCCCTCTATAATGATAATAATAAATAAGTACATAAATAAAAACCTGGCTATGGATCTCTAACAATTACCATTCCATCCACTTAAGATTCATACACCAGGGGCTGGAGAGATAGCTTACTGGTCCAGAGAACTTGTTGCTCTTATAGAGCTCCTGGATTCTGTCCCCAGAACTGACCTGACAGCTCAAAACTGTAACTCCAGTTCCAGAGAATCCAATCCAATATTCTCTTCTGGCCTCTATGGTCAAATATATGCATGTGATGCATTTACCTACATTTAGGTGAAGATCCAAACACTAAACTTAAAATACTAGACCCTGAGTTCTGTCAATTCTATGATGTAGAAGTTTCTATCCCTTAAGCTCCAGAAATGAAGCTGTCCAGATTCTAGGGAACTTTCGATCTTCTTCTATCTTCTTCTCCTCCTCCCCCCTCCTCCTCCCCCCTCCTCTTTCCCCCTCCCCCCTCCTCCTTCTTCTCCCTCCAGAGGACGTAAGACGTCAATAGGAAAACGCAAAGTTATCAGCCAAAGTTTTATAGTGGGCACATGGTCTGTCTTGGATGTTAACCTTTTTTTCCAATGATAAGCTTCCCAAAGCTTTCCTAGGTCAGCCACCAAAAGAGGATGGAAGAGAGTTGGCAGCTGTTTTAGGAAGCTGGGAGGAAGGGGAGGAAAGGGGCACCGAGTGCTGGTCAGTTAATGACTGCAAAGGCTTATCTAAGGCAGCACAACAAAGAGAAGGATAGGTGGGTGGGCAGCTTGATAGATGCTCAGATATTTGACGGGGACATCTGAAGTGGTGGTCCTCAGCTGTCCTAACACTGAATCCCTTTAATCCAGTTCCTTCTTCTGTGCTGACCCTGAGCATAAAATTATTTCATTGCTATTTCATAGCTTTAATTTTGCTACTGATATGAATTGTATTATAAATATCTGGTGTGTAGGATATCTGATACACAGCTCCAAAGGGATGGTGACCCACAGGTTGAGAATCACTGATCTAGGTCGACAGTTGCCTAAGGTGACCAGCTCGGCTTAGGTACTATGTATTAATGTCAAAAAGGACCACACAACAGTAAAGGTGACAAACAGAAAATGGGAAAAAAAATTAACAAACCCAAAGAAACTGTGCTTAATATTTTGACTAACTGGCTCTTTGTGCCTTAATTACTTGAGAAGGAAATAGAATTTCCCTTTCCATGTTAGGGTAAAATATAAAATGTGCTTTTTTTGTAGTCTGGTGGATGTTGGGTAGAATTTATCGGTACCTCTTTTGATATCCATGTACTTGGGAGCTCACCTTTCCAAAGCGATGAGGGAAAATGTGATCTCTATAACCACACTCAACAATTCTGCTTGATTTGGAAAATGAATACTATCCAATTTCCCATGGAAAACACTGACATTTGAAATACGGAGCAGTGTCGATGTACTGGGGAGAAGATGGCAAGCTCTATATTACTGCCTGTCAGTCCTGTGAAGAGTGATGTGCCCACCCCACTCAGGGAGTGCATGGCAGCTGGAAGATCCACATGAATGCACAGATATGCTCTTTGCTTTGAAGATTCAAGGGGAATATAATTTAAGACAATCAGGAAAAACAGAAAAGATGAGGGCAGGAGAAGAGTTATCATCATAAGCACTCACAGCATTCAAATCCTGTTGTGGTAGGTTCTCTTCTTCCACAAGTGAAAGCTTTTCTGTGTGTGAGTCCTTGCTGCAGCACTGTGCATGCCTTCCCTGCTTAGGCATAGCTGTGGAACCAGTTTGCACCCAACAAAGTCTGAGGGGAGTCAAGAGTGGTATTTCTGGGTAAAATTTATGAAAGCTAGTGAACACTTCTGTATTTCTGTCCTCTGATAGATCCATAAATCCAGGTGGATTTTTTAAAAATGTTAGACAAGGTCCCTGAGTGAAATGATGAGACACTGCTTTAGTTGACCCATGATGGCACATAATGTTGGAGAATGTTATTTTAAAAAGTATTAATTTTATTTATGCTGTGGAACACTTGCTTTAATGATGCAAGGATGTGTTGCATTTTTTTTTTTAATGTTCCATTTGTTTAACTCTGTGAAGTTGTGATTCTTTGTCTGTCTAAAACACCTGATGGTCAAATAAAGAACTGAATGGCCAATAGTGAGGTGGGAGAAGGATGGGCGGGGCTGACAGGTAGAAAGAAATAATAAGATGGGAAATCTGGGAAAGGAGCAAGAGAAAAGGATGAGGGCATCGGGGGCAGCCACCCAGATGTACAGGCAGCCATGGGGTGAAGGTAAGGTTACAGAGATATGAAATGGGAAAGGCCAAGAAGCAAAGATAGATGGGATCATTTAAAGTTAAGAAAAGCCGGCAAGAAACAAGCTGAGCTAGGGTTAAGCATTTATAAGTAAGAATAAGCCTCATTGTGTAATTTATTTGGGAGCTGGGTGGCAGGCCCCCTAAAAAAGCAAAAATAGTCAACAACAATAATGTGAAAACTTGGGGGGATGTAACTTTTCTACTGAAGCAAAAATTAGTCTACATGGAGAAAATTATATAATTTTCTTTACCCATTATATGGCATAATGTAATTTTGTAGATGTGGTACAAAATCTCAGTTAATATAATAAAGGAGTTGTTTCTTAGAACTGTGGGTCTGGTACAATGATAGAGTTCTTGGCTAGCGTTTTCAAGGTACTGGGCTTGATTACCATGTCAGCAAGCAGATGAAACAAAGACTGCCCCGCATGGATTTTCCTCTTGGTACAAGGGAACTCAAAGACATTCCTTTGCCTAAAGGAAGCTTTAGGGTGTCCATCCATCTGCTCACATGTAGAGAAGAACATCCATTGGCCAAAGCAAGCTGTGGTTTGAATAAAAAATGTCCTCATAGGCTCAGGAATTTGAACACTTGGTTCCCAGATGGTGGAGCCTTTGGAACTTTGTGGAGGAAGTATATGAGGGGAAGGGTTGAGAGTTTGTAGCCCCCCCCTTCCACTCCTGGTTTAGTCCTTCCTTCTTTCCTTCCTTCCTCCCTCCCTCCCTCCCTCCTTCCCTCCCTCCCTTCCTCCCTCCCTTCCTCCCCTCCCCCTTCTTTCCCTCCCCTCCCCTCTCTCTCTTCCTTCATCCCCCCTCCCAAACACTCTCTTTCTTTGTCCTGATGTGTGGATGAAATGTTTTGTTTCTGCCATATGTCACTGTCCCCTGCATGGATGAACAGTATCCTTTAGGAAGTTGGAGTCACAGTAAACTCTTTGTTACTTTACTTTTGGCTAACGGTGATTTATCACAGGAATGGAAAAGTAACTAATAAAAGAACGTGGTAGCTGAAGTTGGGAGCAGTAAAGCAAAGAAACAGACTATCCTCCCTGTGTAATGCACTCCAGGCTTTAGGAAGAAGGTAGTAGACAAAGGGAAGGGAAAGCAGTATTCTATCACGTGTTCTGGGAGTGTTCTGAAGAACCACTGGAGCTGTATGTTCCCAGCAGGAGAACACAGCATTGAAAGGCAGTGATACTGAATTCTGTGGGATCTGAAGGGCATGCATTTGGCATACCATCTCTAAGTAAAGGTCACAAAATTCCACACACACTCATTACTAGCTTCACTGGGGTTCTCAAAAGGGCCCAGCAGATCAGAGACCCTGAATCATCACCTTCACTAGCTTCAGATTAAACCGCCCCCAGATCATAGGTTCACCACCTGACTTTGTTGAGACCACTAACTCACACATGTTTGTGCTTCCTGATTAGTGAGGGTCCTTAGGAGGCTAAGATAATCCTCTATCTTGACTGCCATCTGTAGTACGAGGTTTCTGGCCCGGACTTTCGGGCCTAACCTCAAGGTCTAGGCCCACAGACCCACAGTCCCGCAGTCCCACAGCGACACACAGATGCTTCCAATAGTTTTAGGCTGATGAGCCTTAGGCCCAGGCATATAGCTTGCTAACTCTCCTTAAGCTATCCCATGTCTCTTGGTCAGCCATGCGGCTTGGTACCTTTCTTTAGAGCAGCATGGTTGTCCTTGGCTTCCTCTGGCTTCTTCCAACACCCAGCTTCTTAGTGCTTAATGTAACTGTCCCCGAGTCTTCCTGCCCAGATCCATACAGAACCGTTTCTCCTCCTGAACTCTCTGCTGCTTCCTTATTCTGTGTGGAGTCTACCATTGTTGAAAATACATATTTTACACATGTATTTGTTTTCTCCTGCTAAAATTTAAGATCCGGGATGGTAGGGATCTTTCTTTTCCAGTCTTGATTGTGAATATGTCTGGAAAGTTCAGAGCAATGCACGGGACACAGTAAGTCATAACAAATATTTATGGAATGCGTGACATTTTAAGAAACATGCATTTTAAAAGTTTTATTGTATGTATATTAAGAGAGAAAATAACTAGAAATAAAATTTATAATAAAACAGAACCAAAGGTACAGCTCTGAAGTTATAGTCTGACTTTATTATTTTATTTAGAAATTTAAGTCAAGTGGTGGTGTATATCTGTTGTTTGACACTTCTTTTTAAATTTAAAATTGTTTTTCCCATATCCACCCCTCCTCCCAATCCTCCCCCAGCCTTTTTCCACCCCAATCCCCCATTCACTCCTCAGAGAAAGCAAGAAATCCTAAAATGAGTCAGTTCAGTCTGGTATATCCAGTTAAGGTAGGACTGAGTCCCTTTCCCACGTATCAAGGCTGAGAAAGGTGTTCCCCCGCAGGACTTGGGCTCCAAGGAATCAGTTAAACTCTGTCCAAGTGCAAGAGGCTTCACAAATTGCCCACACCTTTCCACTGTCATCCACACTCAGAGGGTCCAGATCAGATCAGACAGATGATGATCTGTGAGCTACCAAGAGCATGGGGCAGCTTACTCTGTGAGTCTCCCCATCATGATTCAGACCCCTGCACTCACAAAATCTCTCCTCCCTCCTTACAGCTGGACTAGTAACTCAACCTGGTGCTTAGCAATAAATCTCTATCTGCCTCCAGCAGTTGCTGGATGAAGGTTCTATAATGGCAATTAGGGTGGTCATTCATATGACAATAGGGAATGGCCAGTTTAGGTACCCTCTCCACTATTGCTTGGAGTCCTAGCTGGGATCGATCATCTTGTAGGTTCTTGAATGTTTCCTTAGCACCAGGTTTCTTTCTAATTCCACCATGACCATGGCTCCCACCATCAGAATATCCACTCCTCTCTGTTGCTCCCTCTCCCCCTACTCAACCATCCCATTCTCTCATGTTTTCTTTCCACCCCGCCTTGCACTCCCTCCCATGATCTACTCAGGAGATCTTCTCTATTTCCCCTTGGTGTGTGTGTGGGAATCCATGGATGCATGAATGTTTCTCTTCCTTTTGTTACCTGGTTGCTGGTATGCGAGGGGGGAGGTGGATTTTAGCCTGGTTATCCTTTGCTTTAAGTCTAAAATCCACTTATGTGTGAGTTCATACCTCGTCTATCTTTCTGAGTCTGTGTTACCTTGCTCAGGAGGATATTCTCCAGATCCATCCATTTGCCTGCAAATTTCAGGATGTCTTTTTTTTTTCCTGCTAGGTAGTACTCTGTTGTGCAAATGTAGGTGTGCACAACTTAAACTCAGGACTTAGGAGGCAGAGGCAGGTGGATCTCTGTGAGTTTGAGGCCAGCCACGTCTACAAATCGAGTTCCAGGACAAGCAGGGCTATACAGAGAAATCCTGTCTTGAAAAACAAAGCAAGGCAAAATAACAAACAACAGCAATAAAACCCCGCATCTTGGATCTGCATTTTGGACTTTTGAAAGTCTGACATTTTAAATAAACCTATTGCATTGGTCTAATAAATGTGGCCTGTGAAACTTAAATGTTGTCATGACTTTACACCATCACTAGCCGTGAAAGAATGCATGAGCACTGTTTACAGGCCCAAGAATTCTTCAAGCATTCTTTTTTCATTTACTTTATATTTTCATTCCATTTCTCCTTCAGACGTTTATCCTAAGTTATCATATGTTTTTCTGCTCGAAAGATGGCTTCACTGATTATCATCAAATTATGATAAAATAAGTAGATGTTTATATTTTAATCAAAAAGGCTTCTGTGACTGTAATAAAACTTCAGACAATTTCTTCCTGGACTCAGCTTAAACTATAATTGTTACATTAAATTAGCCAAAGGATCATAAACATATATCTTGCTAGGAAATTATTAAACAAAGATGTATTAAATTCATATTTCTTAATAAGATGGAAATTCACAACAATTATTTGATATAAATGTTCACATAGGCTCATGTATATTTATTAGCTAAAATGAGATATTCAATATTGATTTTCTTCTCTATTTAGTAGTTTTTGTACATAAAATGGCCAATGAAATCCATTTATAAGTTAATGGAAAAGGCTAAAAGGAACTGTGAAGAGAATGTGGTTTAAGTCTTTGGGCTCCTTGGTACCCAAAGTAAATCCATGATGGTTGACTATCAAAGATATTTTTAGTTATCCATCACTTGCTTGAGATTAGCTGAGAGCAACACATTGGAACCCTCTGACTACAGAAGAGCTTATGGTTTATTGTCTCAATACATATATATGTACAGTTGCTTTTTTTTTTTTGTCTGTTGCCCAACATTTTAGACCACGCCTCCTGAAAATACACTAGAAGATGTTCTAGTGAGGAGAGAGGCAAGGACCCCCCTGCACTCCCAGAGGACACTGAGACTAGAAGCCCCCACAGTATGCTTAACATGCTGCTTTTGCTGGTTTGAAATTTCTCAGAATTTTGGAAGGAGTTGGCTCATATTTTCACTTTGGACTGGTCCCTGGTCTGTTTTCTGTAATGTGGAAGAAGGGCCAATGTAAAAAGGGAGGTGATGGGAAAGATACAGCTTGAAACAGGTGCCTTCCAGGAAAAGCAGCCCAGACAGTGGGTGCCCCAGCAAGGAGAATCTTGGGACAGATTTCTTTGTCTCTCTAGAAAGCCTTTTCACAATCCCAGGCCCTATTGCTGCCTCCTGCAAGGACTTGGACAGTCTGAGGAAGCTGTGGGAAATGTAAACAGAATATTCAGTCTTTCCTCTCAGCGTTAAATGAGAGAGATTGTAAAAAAGCCACTTGGCAGAAATTCAGCTTCTTCTAGGGTCAGCACTTCTTGAGATCAAAATATCTGCTCAGGTTTTCTTTCTCCCTAGAAACCGTGCAGCTCTGTTTAAGGAAGCTGAGCTCTGAGCAGAGGGAGGCACAGGATCCCTTTCTGTCAGGAGACTCATGGCTGTGCTTGCTTCTTACTTCAGTGAGGGCGCACACTTCTCAGCCCACACCCCTCCTTAGAAGTAAAACATTTTTCCTTGTGGAAATACTCTATCATGTGATCATTTTCTTGAGATTCCAGACCTACTTCTCACAACTACTTCTGTCTTCTCATGTGTTTGTCTGCGGGGCCTACTTAATATTATCGCTGTTCCAATGAAAGACTGTATATCCACAAACTTCTAAACACAAATCAAGCCACTATATACTAGTGATAATATTGATTAGCCATATAAATCGTTGCTAACTAACCTTATGCTACAATAAATTTGATGTGAGAAAAATACATTTGAAAGAAAGTGTAGAATCTTGATTAGAGAATTTCAAATTCTAATTAATTTCCTTCATAATATAGATTAATGTTAATTTGCACACAGTCATTATGATATTTATAAACAATTTTTTTTATTTATGTGTGATGTGTCCATGTGATTACGTCATGTGATTGCAGTGTCCTTGGAGGCCAAAACAGAATGCCAGGTCCATAAGGGCTGGAATTACAGGTATCTATAAATCACCTGGTGTAGGCCTGGGAACAGAACCCAGGTCCTCTAGAAAGACAGTGGGATGCTAAGCCATGTTTCTGGCCCCACAGACTGAAATACTTTATATGATTACAGAAATAATGTCAGGAGAACTAATAGAGGTCCTGGGCCGTATTTGCTCTATCTGGATTTCTGGCTTAAAATTTAAAGCTAGTTTGTATTTTTTTTTCAATATACCATGGAAGGGGTCCAGAGAGAGATGGCTATGCAGAAATACATAAAAGAGGATGGTGGAACAGGAGCCACACAGTGGACTGTGTAGACAAGTGGTATTTCCCCGGTTTTGTGCTCATCTTCATATACAACACCTTGGTTCTCATCCCAGAATCTGTACATTGCTTTGTATATTTTGAAAATCTTTTAGTAAATTGATTCTGCTCTCTATAAAAATAGTATGCCACAAATACCTCTGAACAATGGTTTAAACCAGGACACTGAGCAGTTGCACTCTAGGTAATAGGAGGGAAAAGCCAGGGCTACCATCGTTGTGAGGAAAGCATGTTGGTTACACCAATTCTCAGAGACAGAGGGAAGACCAAGATTAGAGCTGTGGAAACGTAAGCAGGAAGTGAAATGATCACACCTGTCTTTTTTCCTACCTGATGTTAAATACTCCATCTGGGTAGGTGTGGGAGGTCAGACTCTCACACAGTCCTTGCTAACATGGATAGGCATGGGAGGTCAGGCTCTGGAACAGCTCTTGCAATATGGGTAAGAATGGGGGCCATAGTTTTCTCTGTGACATTTGACTGCGCAGAACTGTAACCGTTTAGAACATCTCCTCTGACTTAGACTATTGAGAACTAGCAAGCAGGTACATGCTTTGTTAGAGACCTCACATTTCTAGGTTGCTGGTTGTTGCTTACCCCTGATAGATCCAAGAAACTATTCCAGCTTGGCAAAACAATCTACAGAGTTTTTTGTTTTTTAATTATCTATCTATCTATCTATCTATCTATCTATCTATCTATCTATCTATCTATCTATCTATCTATTTATTTTAATAGGAGCATGGGCGAGTTTATGGCAATTCTCACTGTAACATGAGTAACTATCACAAAGACCGAAACACTGGGAAACCCCACCTCTACTTGAATGTTGAGGAAGGTGTTGTGGAATATTTATTTAACTAGGCAAAGATGTGTCACACTTGTTTATGTTTCGGAATATTACTTTAACTATGTAAAGGTGTGCTGCATTTGTGTATGCTGCTTTTACTTAACTATGTAAAGACATGTTGCTGTTTTACCTTGCCTGCCTAAGGCACCTGATTGGGCTGATAAAAGTTCGAATGGCCAATAGCTAGAGAGTAGAGGCATAGTAGGCAGGGCTGGTGGGCAGAGAGGGTAGAAAGGAGGATTCTAGGCTTGAGAGAGGAGAGAGGAAAGAGAATGAGGGGGGAAAGAGAGAAAGGTGACCTGGGGCAAGCCAGGCAGCTGCCAGCTAGCCAGACACAGAGTGAGGCGTACAGAACAAAAGAAAGGTTAGAAGCCCTCACGTAAAACGTAGACGAAGAGGAACGGGTTAATTTAAGTTATACGCGCTACTGGGAAAAGCATAAGATAAGGCCAAGCATTCATAAATAAGTCTCTGTGTCATGATTTGGGAGCTGGTTGGTGGCCCAAAAGGAAGCTTGCTACAGGCAGGAGGGTGTGAGGAAGAAAATCCCAGGTGATGGAATTAAGCTCCTCCGTGGTAGCAAAGGCAGGGCTTTTGGTGGGTCAAGGTGGGTCATAGCACAAGTGACACATCTAAATCACTTACCCCTCTGACTGGGCAGAGGACCAATAGTGTTTGTGGACTCCTGACTGGATCAGCCCCTAATGGCCTCCAAAGTGATCGGTCCAATAAAGGGGTTATCCCAGTCTCCATTCAATTTCTGCCATAAGATGCACAAAAGCCCGTCTGGCGGGACAGCTTAGAGGCATCCTTCTCGTGGTACTCCTTCTGTTCTATGGAGCTCTTGCTTCTTCTTTAAAACCAATGTGAGACCTATTTTCCATGCCTAGCCCTCAGTTCCTTGTTATTCTTGGCCTGACGTCAATGAACTTGGAAGTGGTTTTGGTGGCTACTGATTTTCTGGGGATTTTGCTAAAACAAGGTCACCAAGAGCCAAGAAAAAATTCTGTTACATTCTAAGAACTCACCTCATACACACACAGGCACATGTATGCACACACACATGCACAAACACACAGAAATATATACACACAGATACACACACACACACACACACACACACACACACACACACACATATACACACCACCCCCTTTATCTAGACAAATGTTAGCAAATACATTTCTTTTACCATAACCGAAACCATTATTGCATTGGTCTGAGTGCTCTGTAGTTGTGACTCAGAGGCCAAGGGATTCTGCAGATGGTGGCAGCCCCGGTGCTTCATGATGGCCTGTGATGATGTCACACTCAGAAGCAAGCACTGTTAAAACACTGGGTTTCTCCAGGACCCACTGTGGGATCTCTGAGGTGAAAAAGGAACCCCATAATGCCTCAGATCCACAAGCCCCTGTCTTCCTTCCTTCTTTTTCAGGCTTGTTTTATACCTGTCCAGGGATTTTAGCTCTGTATATGGGGAGGAAAAAGACCCTCTGTCCTTGGGTTTTTGGTGCATGCACACAAGTGGGTCTGCTGTCTCTGCTTGCTTCATTTACTCACTCTGAGGATGACTGTTCTGTTTGATGTTTTAATGCTCTCTCTCACCCATCTCTTGTGTTAGCTGCCATTTATTATATATACTTCAGAAAAGATTTCACGCTTGTATTCCTGACTCTAGACACAGGAGAGATTGTTTAATAAGGGATGCACTAGTCTATAAAATAACAACACAATGAAGAGGCTCTTTATTTTTCTATTGAAGACATTATTCTTCAGTCACAGTGCCCACTCAGGAATTTAACCTAGTAGACTGCACAAGGAATCCTTTTGCTCTAAACACAGCACAACACAGATCACCCAACTGGAAGTAATTTTAGTACTTGGAAATGCTTTTTTTTTTTTTTCTTAAATAAATGTTACCAGAGACTATAATAGGAAAAAATGGTTACGGTCAATGACCAGGTAAATCCTTAGTGTACATGTTGTCACTATTTCCTGAGCCTCAGAGCATCTCTGGGAACCAGTGTTTAAGGACCAAAGCCTCTTGCCCAGCTCTCAGGCTGCAGCAGTTGAAATAGTTCTGCAAGACTCTTTGAATGAATTCCATTATCCTGGATGGAATCTGCATTCCATGAATGGCAATTCTTTGGGAGTTCTTCTCCCCAATTTTCAGAGCAGCATTATCTGGCTGCCAGTGAAGCGGTTTGGGCTAGGTCTGCCTGCAGATTCTTTAGGGAAGCAGCAAAGCCGGTTGGTTATTTTGCCAACCGGACATCTGGGAGGAGGTGGCCCAAGGTTGTATTAGAAAGTAAGCTGAATAAGCCATGGGTAGCAAGCTAGTCAACAGTGTTTCACCCTGGCCTCTTCTTCCATTACTGCCTCCATTTCCTGCGGTTAGCTCCTGCCTTGGCTTCTCTCAGTGATGGACTGACTATAAAGTATAAGTCAGAATAAGCTCTTCTTTCCCCAGGTTGTTTTTGGCCATGTTTTTAATAACAGAAATATAAAAGCAGTCTTAGGCATTAGCTGTGGGGAATACATAGTTCTGTTGCGTGGGCCTGTGGTGAGGCAGAAAGAACATGAGTAGAACAAGGTGATTCTCCTCACGTGGCACGGCACTGGCAAAGAAAGAGCATAAGGGTAAGAATCACGGATAACCTTCAAATCCAAGTTCCCAGGGACCTCCCAGCTTCTACCAATAGGTTATTAATCTACAACTCAATCAATGGGCCAGTCAGTTGATGGGGTCAGAGCACTCAGGAGCCAATTATGTCCCAAGGTCCCCTTCTGAACACTGCTGCATTATAGCCTCAGCACATTAGTTCTGAGGGACAGTTTCAGTTCTAACCATAACAGCAGCTATCCACTGCATTGGAGCGGTGTCCTCTGCGCAGGCTTTGCTGTGACTTCAATGTGTTTCAGATGTGTTCTGAAACAGTTTCCCTATTGGGAAACTGGTCCTTAGTGTGTTGATGGTTTTTTGTTTTGTTTTTTTTTTTTTTAAAAAAAAAAAACAAAAACAACAACAACAAAAAAACCATGGAGTTTTATTTTTTCTTATGAACGCCCAGCCTTAGCTTAGCTTGTTTTTAGCTAGCTTTTCTTAACTTAAATTATCCCATATATCTTTTGTCTCCGTGTGGGGATTTAATAAAAGCTCCAGAAGTTTCGGAGCTATAAGAGCAATCTAACCACAGTCAGTCTACGAGGATCAGAGAGTGGTGGTTCACACCTTTAATCCCAGCACAGGGAGTATCCTGGGAGTGGTGACCTTAATCCAAACTGAGTTCTAGGTCATCTTAATTTATAGAAGGAGTTCCAGGCTCCCAGGCAGGCAGTGGTGGGGCCACACCTTAACTTACCAAGAGAGTATTTAAGGCGGGCATAGAAAGACAGAAGTTAGAGGAAGCTAAGAGAAGCCAGGCTGAGGAAGCTGGAAGACAGCTGGGTCAGATGTGGTGTTTACTTTCTCTGATATCTCTGACTTTCCCAGAGATCTGGCCCTGAGTTTCATTTATTTGGGCAACATCTCTGGGCCTTTATCTTTATCCTATATACCTCCTTTGACTTTTAACCCTGTGGCTTGCTGTGTAGCTGAGTGGCTGGTGCCTGGGGTCCTTCTTTTTCTCCCGATCTTCTCTTCCCAGCTTTCACCTCCTATCTATTCTCTCTGCTTGCCGGCCCTACCTCTCCAGCATCCTCTCTTGCGATTGGTTGTTCAGTTAGTTATTAGACCAATTAGGTGTTTTAGAGAGGCAAGGTAACACAGCTTCACAGAGTTATAATGCAACATAAAGGAATGCAATACACCTTTGCATCATTAAACAGATGTTCCTCAGCAAAAACAAATGTGACACATCTTAAAATAATATTCTGCAATAGTGATGTTGACATGTGGGATGACATTTAAGAGGAGAGGCCCAGACAGGGGTCACAGTCTGGCTTTCTGACTGGTGATGTCATCTTCCCCTCTTGAATCACATCTGTCTTAAGTGGCATCTGTCTAGAGGTTCTCACCAGAACTCACTTGATTGACACCGTAGCCCTGAACCTCTAGATCCATGAACTCAATAAATTACTAGTCTTTATAAAAGTAGCCACCCTTGAGCATTGTGTAACAGAGATGGAAAACTCATCCTGTCTTCTCATGTAGACCTTAAAAAGTGCAATGGTCGGTGACAGATAACTTCTGAGTGCAGGTTCACTGAGTTCCCTTGCTTTGATATATATATTACCTCAGTAGCTTACCTTCCTATGAGGATTTTACTAATATTCAAAAGTCTCATCTGACCGGGCAGTGGTGGCACACACGTTTAGTTCCAGCACTCAGAAGAGAGAGTGGATCTCTGTGAGTCTGAGGCCAGCCTGGTCTGCAAAGTGAGTTCCAGGCTATCTAGGGTTACACAGAGAAGTCCTGTCTAGAAAGACAACAGTAACAACAAGAAGCTCTCATCTGCTCCCAAATATTTATCAACTGATTGTCTACAGTACCTCCATTAGAGATTAGTTATCTAGGGCTAAGTGTGAAGTGGGTCGCATAGTGCTTGATACCTAGCAGCATCAATGAACCACTGAAGTTATTCAGGTAGGAATATGCCTCCTTGTGTCCCTCAGGAGAGGAAAATTAACTGTCAGTTCACCCTAAATGAGGAAGGACCCAACAAACAAGAGAAAGATTTCTGTAAGTTCAGCTTGGTGACTTGTGAACAGCTATGCCACTGAATGCTCCCAATTTAGTCATCTTTTTATGTTATATATTTTAGCATAAAGTAGTATCAGGTAGGAGGAAGTAGGTAATGGAATTTCCAAGGAGGATCCTTTGAGGGTCTTGTGCCCCCACCTTCCTCTTTGAGGGAATGTCAAGAGTTCCATTCTAATGATGATAGACTGAGCTATCTGCTCTATTTCGATTATTTCATTACCAAATTAAATAGTCTTATTTTTATGCTTTGCTTAATTGGCTTATTAAAGACAGATGGCCAAGCTTTCAGGACCTAACCCTTCTGTAGGTTCTAACCCTAACAACACAGGTAACAGAATCTGACTTCCACAATTGAAGGACAGTCGGTGCGATACTCACTGAACTGGGTATTTCAGCTTACAAAAACCAGGTGATCCTGCTGCTCATGGCAGCCTGAGTCTCTCTGTGAAGTGGGCCAAGATGAAGAGCCCTTTGCCTGGCAGATAATGATTCCCTTCCTGTGGGCATCTTCTCCTAAGAGATGCAGAGAATGGTTCCTTTGTTCTTCCCGGGGCTTTTTATTATCTCCTGCCAGGGTTTGTCTCTCCCTGCACTTAATGAGTTAGTGATATCAGTGTAATTCTTAGCTGCTTAGATGAGTCCAGTGACAAGAGAGCTTCACGATATTTTCCTGGAGCTCAGGGGATGACAGATCTTGAGAACTCCCCCGTGCTATTTTTTTTTCAAAGAATATTTGATAGCTATTTAGCCTAAATACATAGAAACAAAGGAAGTAAGAACAAAATTTAGTAAGAAATAGAGTCCCAGTGATATCTGGTGTGTTTAGAATACAAGTTTAGCAGACTCCTTTGAGGAAGGTGCAGAGCCGCAAGTCTCCATTATCAGGAATTCAGAGAAAATTTTAAAATAAGCTCCTGGGGTCTACGCACATGTGACTGTGAGAGATCAACTTTATTTTCAAAGCTGACACAGGAAAAGAATTTTTCAGTGTGACATCTTCTGAGCTTAGATTTGAAATAAGCTATCTGTAGGCTAATATGCTAACTACTTAATAATTCCTGTCAAATGAGCTCGAAGTCTGAGCATAATTGCTAACATGTGAGAGCTGAACTCCACACGGCTAATGCTGTGGGAACTAAATACAAATCAGCTTCACTTAAGGGGGAATGGCATGTTGGTTGTATCTGTGGTGTCTATGGCAGTGCATTCTCAGGATCTCTGCACCTGTTCCCCTAAACAGGAACGCCCCTTCTCCATCATTTCTTACTTTCTCTCACATGAGGGATGACCACGCACAAAGTAAGGTTCTAGCTTCTCCAGAACCTTTTCCTGCAGGAAAGAAAAAGGTGGATTGTGTTTCTGAGGGTGAAGGCCTCAGAATGAGGTGTCTCAGCACAACATTCCAAGTCCTCAATCACTATAACAACTCAGACCTGACCACAGTTCCAGTCCAGAGTCCCCACTACAGAAATTTGTTGGAAATGGAGAGGGTGAGATCGCCATTCTCTAGCTGAGAGGCCAGGAAAACTATTCTCAGAACTCAATGAGACTCGTCCTTCTTTTCAAATTTGAATGAGTATTAGAACGAGTGCCAAGCCCTATACTAGAGTCTAGAAATACAGCCAAGAAAGTCACAACTCTAGGTAGCAGGGGACATCTGTCACTTGGTAACCTCACATGTGTGCAAAAAGTACTAAGTGTAGCAACTTTGCAATGGCAGCTAGCCAGGAGGCCATCTTTGTCCACAAGCATTGTTAATTAGGACAGATAATTCTAAAACAACTTAAAGGTGACCAAAATTAAGAGGTAAATAGTGGAGTGAACCAGGGTAAGAGGTAAGGACTTTATCCCGAAGAACTGTCCACAATTATAAAATTAAGAATGCATTTATTATAGTTGACAAAATCCCACCAAAAAAATAGCTTCTATGGACCAGTTCACATAATGACCAGAGATAAAATGAGGGTTGATTTTAGGAGTTGTAGAAGATTTTCCATTGACTTATACGACAACCTTGCATGTTGCCACTCACTGTGTGTAAAATATCCTGGAGGCTTATTTTTTTTTTTTCCTGAGTTAGTCCTGGACTTACACTTGGTATGTAAGCTGAAGATAGTCTTGAACTTCTGATTGTTATTCTCTGACTTAGTGGGAAGGTACAACAATATCTAGATCCTGGCCAACTTTATAGTCTGGAGGCACTGAAGGTATTTTTCTCGTGGAATGCCACTGACCTATTTAAGAAGAAACTACAGAATCAGTTAGGACTAAATTTCAACACTTCTGGAAGCAGTCCAGCCATTGCTTATGTAGCCTTCTGATCAAGCCTCATAGGCTTATGATGTCACCTTGTCGCTCATGTGTTAGTGAGTGACATCTCAGAGGTCCCCTGAGGACAAATCAGGGAGATGACTTCTTTTCCCCTTTTCTTCCAAGTTCTTCATTTTTCTTATCTGCTGTATCTCTGGTCACCTTGATTTGCACTTATCTCTCTCTCTGTGCTTGTTTAAATGGAGTCTAGTTTAAGAGAAGACACACCACACCAGGATGGAACACTTCTTCAATCAGGAGTCTCTGTGGGGCTGAATGTGAACAGGTCACAGTTACAGTAGCGAAAAGCAGAAACGAGGGCCGTGTCTGGGCAGCAAGCGGTTGGAGGTTTCTTATTCTCCACTTATTCCAAGTGTTGATGCAAAGCACACTCTTGTCCTCAAGGGGAAGAAGAAAATGATTTATTCTGAGCCAAATATTGGCTCTTGGGAACACACATTCAGTTACCAGAAATACAGAAGATGAGTTCAAAGTCAGAGCATCTCCCAAACACATTACTTGGTACAGTAAGGAGGCACATTTTAGTGTATGGCTGTTTTGCCTATGTGTATGTCCACATACCATATGTGTGCCTATTGCCCAAGGAAGCCAGATGAGAATGCTTGCTTTAAAGACGCAGGTTCTAGCATTCTTCTATAGTTTTATCTCAAAGGTTTAGAAAAAAAAGTTCTAGCTAAAATCAGAAGAAATATTACATCAGAGACAGATGTGAAAGTACCTTGAAATTACCTCTGTACCTTGAATTACTTCATTGTTTTGAAAAAAAAAAAAAGACTATTAAATTATGAAAAAAAGATACTGTAGGGCAGGAAGAGGGGCCGATTGAACTACATTTCCTGGGGTTTCAAGAGCAGAGAGAAAGTTGACAGGATATGTGGCTTCCCTTCTTTCATGGTGGAAGGATTGGTAGGATCCCACTCAGGCCACTCAGGCCACAGCACCAGCAGCTCTTAACAGGCACCCTGCTGAGGAACTGCACCCCCCTCCCCCACCCCTGCTGGCTAACAGTCTTCAAGTGCCAGAGTCTCTCACTAGGGAAGTGAGCTTACATCAAAGAGGGTGTTGGTGGCTGCACATCCTCTTCTTTATCTCCTTTCTGTCTAAGAATCTGAGAGCCTGGATGCAGGTTTGTGACATGAAAGAGCCCCACCCTCTGAGGGTAGAAGAAGAGACAGCCAGACTCACATTTAGGCCATACAAGCCCTAATTTTGTTTGAAGCTGACCTCTGTCTGTCTCTGGTGCTGGGACCTGAAGTTACCTCTGAGTTCCTCTGTTGCTGTCTGTCTTTCCATGTCATAAATAATTCAACTAACAGACTTCCTATTCCCCAACAATCCATCTCAGTGTTCCCCTTGAATCCTCCATCTAAGACCTTTCATGTGGGTGCCTCTTTTGGACAATTCTGGCCACCCCTGAGCAATACTCTTTGGCACTATTCCTGAGCTATTACAGGTGAAATTGTCTACTACTCCCTTTTCCAATACACCATGAATCATTTTTACAGTCAACTGCCATGTCAAATGTGCTGAAGCTTAATTCTGTTTAATTCATAAAAGCTCAATTCAATTTGTAATTACAAAACACCACTTAGAACTGCTGTTGATAAACCAATTAGCATATTTGTAGGAGGATTATGTTGTTCCATTGGAAATAATTGTCCCACCCATTGGTTTAATAAAAAGCACTGATTGGCCACAGGCAGACAGGAAGTGTGGGCAGGGCTACCAGACTAAGAAAACTCTGGGAACCGGAAGAACAGAGCAGAAATGCTATAGAGACTCCAGAGTTGCCAGACAAGCCAGAAGATGCAGAGGACAACTATGCTGCTCTGAGAAAAGATATTGAGCCCCATGGCTGAACAGGATTAAGAGTCATGGGTTAGTTTAAGGGTAAAGAGTTAGCAAGCTGTATGCCTGGGCCTTAGACCAATCAGCCTAAAACTATTGTAAGCATCTGTGTGTCTCTGCGAGTCTGTGGGTCTGTGGGTCTAAACCTTGAGGCTAGGCCAGAAAGTCTGGGCCAGAAACCTCTTACTAGACATATTGAGTTGCCCTGTGTTTCTAGCATATATGAAGCCACTTATTATTGATCTAAAAATAAAAATGTCATTAAAAAAACATGGTTTGCAAACTACTCTCCAGAAGTGGCTGAAATCACCTTGGTTAGAAACATCTTCTTTAATTGACATAAATATTGGTGACACAGAGAAATGGGCCCCCAAAGTCTCCATTTTGGGGTAGTTAGCCAAGTTATTCCAGTCTCCCCTGAATGACTTAGACCAGTGCTTCTCAGCCTTCCTAAATCTACCACCCTTTTATACAGTTCCTCATGTTTTGCTGACCCCAAGCATAAAATTATTTCCTTACTACTTCATAACTAATTTTGCTACTGTTATGAATCATCCTTCAGGATATCTGATATGCAACCCCCAAGAATGGAGAACCAATGGGGTTGGTCATGACTCACAGATTAAGAATTCCTGACTTATATAATTAGTCAACCAAGTTTTGAAAAAGAAATAGATTTTAAAGGTGATTCATCATTTCTTCAAACTCTCTTCTTGCAAAATAGTCTTTGGATTTTCTTTTTCTTTGGAGAACTCTGTAGACACTCACAGAGAGATAAGACTTCGGGTCTTCCAGCAGCCCTAAAAGAAGTCAGCACATGACCAGATGAGATGAATTGAAGGGCCTTTGATCACTGGCTTAGCTATGTATTTATTCTTTCAAAATCCAGGACATGAGTTTATAAGGAGATTGTGTTATTTTCCATGAGTGTTTCTTTGCATCCCATTTGTCACCTGCCAGCAGTGACGGCTGAAAGCAGGTGTTGGCCAGGAAGAATCCAGTCATTTCCATCTCCATGTTTTTGTGTCTGACCTGCTGATGTCTGAATTCACATCTGACTTGTCAGTGAGTGCCTTGAAGAAGCTGAGCTGTGTGGTGGCATATACCACAGTAATTCCTATCCATAAAAACACACTGCAATCCTCAAAACTATCAACTCTTAGTCACGAAAGAAAACACCTGTCAAGAGAGTTCTATTCTAACTTGTTAATGACATGGCGCAGGCAGGGGACAATGCCATCATGTTAGGGGATGGTTTTACATAGCAAGCTTCTTGCAGGGCATTCGGGCCTCATTACTAATTAGAGAGGCATCTCTGCAGACATCATAAATCAGCTGTCACCAGGGATCTGTCCTTCTTTGCATGCAGGGAAGTTTAGAATCTGTTAGTAAAGAAGCCAAGCCCTAAGACACTTAGCACTGCTTAGTAGTTCCTAAACATAGTATATTGTCCAGCAGGTTCCTTTATATTTTCCCACACCTGAGATGATAAAGTGTCTAATCAGGTGCCATCTTGCCTACTGCATTCATAGGCATAACTTTCTAGTGCTTATGACATGGGTGATGTGGGAATGCCTTTCTGTATGCTGTAAATATCAATCTTTAAATAAAGGAGCTGTTTTGGGCCATGGCAGGCACCATAGAAGAAGCAGGAGGAGAAATCAGAGCATAGGTAGGAGAAGCAGGGTGGAGTCAGACAGATCGAGCAAGCTGCCCAAGAAGCAACATGTAAGGAACACAGGTGGGCCACAGGCCATGTGTCAGACAGATTAATAGAAATGGGTTGATTTAAGATGTAAGAGCTAGCTGGAAATGTGCCTGAGCCATGGACCAAACAGCATAAAGTTAATATAAGCGTCTGAGTAATTTCTGGGGGCCTAAGCAGCAGCAGCAGGCAGCTAATGGGTATGGCGCGCAAGTCTGTGGGTCTGGGCCTCTGGCTGCCCAGGACCAAGAAACCCCATTGCAACACATGGGCAACATTTAGAGACTAGTTCACAAATGGCTCTATCTATCACTTTATGGAGCTTTCTAGTAACTTCAGAGAAGTATGAGAGTGATTGGACACTTCCAGGCAAATTCCACCTGCCATGGTTAGTCTTAATTGCTAATTTAATGGGATCTACAATCACCATGGAAACTAACCTCTGGTCCTGCTGGCAGGGGTGCATTCTAGATTAGGTTAATTGATGTAGGAAACCCCAATCTAGGTGTGGGTGACACTGTTCTACAGGTAGAACAAAGGAGTGAGCTGAGAACTAGCATTTATCTCTCCCTGCTCACAGCCTGTCCTGGCTGATTTCATGTCAGCTTGACCCAAACTAGAGTCATCTGAGGGAGGAGCCTCAACTGAGGAAATAATTCCATAAGATCCAGCTGGAAGGCATTTTCTCATTTAGTGATCAATGGGGGAGGGCCAAGCCCATGGTGGGTGGGGACATCCCTGGGCTGCTGGTCCTGAGTTCTATAAGAAAGCAGGCTGGGAAAGCTGTGGGAAGTAAGTCAGTGAGCAGCACCCCCATGGCCTCTGTATCTACTCCTGCTCTGGGATCCTGCCCTGTTTGAGTTCCTGTCCTGACTTCCTTCAGTGATGAACAGCAGTGCTGAAGTGTAAGCCTCTCCTCCCCAACTTGCTTTTTGGTCATGGTATTTCATCCCAGCAACAGAAACCCTACCTTAGATATGACCTGTGTCTGCAGTGTGGCCAACTGCCTCCCATTCCTGCCCACATGCCTTCCCAGCCAGGATGGACCGTGTCCTGGACTGTGAGCCAACTAAACCTTTTCTCTCTAAGGTGCTTTTGCCAGGTAATTGTCACAACAGAAAGACACATCACTCATGTATCACCTCATGTAGCATGTGTCGCACAACGTAACACTGCAACACAGAGTCCTCCAGGCTTGCTCTTGGACCTTGGCTACTGGGTGGAGACATTCAGTGGTATCCACAGCATCTCTTTTTAGGGCCATCTGTTCGGTAGAGATGCAGCATTAAGCATTGTTAGGAGCTGATGCCTCCAAGGGTATCTGCATGCATGTGCACATACCTGCCTCTATGAACAATTAAAACTAAAATCTGAAAGAATAAAGTGTATTCCTTATATAGTCTTTTTGATTAGTTTGTGTAGGAGAGGTATCTTTAGACATTGTTTATACACAGTAGAGTTTTCTTTCTCTGTAGATTTTTTCTCTTCCTGTCTCCTTTCTCTTTCTCCCCTTCTCTACCCTTTGTTTTGTCTCCCTTGTCTCTCCTCTTGTTCTTCTATCTCCCCACTGCTATTCCCTTCCTTTCCTCTTATTGCCTGGTCTTACATTCCTTGCCCTTCATTATCCATCATACCCTATTCCAGAAGAAAGTGACTTGTGACCTGGTCAGAGTGTTTGAGCTCTTTAACAGGCCTAGGACAATAGTTTTATGCCTAAAATTTTAAAAGTATGCTTAAAATACATAAAGACACAGAAAAGAAGAGGAAATGCAGTGATGGGCAGGAGACAGGAGCTGTGCATAGCACAGAGTCTGAGCAGGGGTCACTTTAGAACAGTCTTCAGAACCAATGATGGGACACTAAGGAGACGCAGTGAAAAGTGCCCTATGGCCCTAACAAATATTTGTTATTAAGAACGGATTGGAGCAGGATACACCTGAAAATGATTAAAATCAAGACAGGGTCAGAATGATTTCCAAAGTGTGGGCCACCCATGGAAGACCCCAACATGAGTCTCTGCTTCTTTATCCCTATTACCCAATGTCTCCCACCAACATAAAGCTGACAGTTGGAAGTGGTTTTCTAGTATTACTGTGAGATTATGAAATATGAGCACATTAATATTTTGTAGTACTTATATATATAAGCATCCTTCTAAATGCTTTATGTTAACTCATTCAGTGTGTGTAGAGGAATATAGTCACTCTGGCTGTCCAAATACAGACATTGAAACCTGGAAAACTAAAATCTCAGACACTTGCTCATCAGTTCCCAGCAGTCTAGACCTAGGGCTTTTCCTTAGCCATTTAGCTATCTCCATCTTACAACAGATTCTACATGTGTGGTCTTACATCATACTCTAGGTTTCTGGACCACAATTTTCAAGCATTCTATTCATTATACTTATATAAATAACAGTATTCCAGACACTTTTGGTCATATACAATAAGTATTTGTAAGTGTATGTAGAAATTCCAGGCACCAAATATTCTAACTGTAGACATTCCAGTAAAAGCAATTTCTTTAATTTTTTATTATCTCCCTTCAGGCAAGTAAGATGTTTGACTCATAATTCACTGACATGAAGATGCTTAACCTCTCTGAACCTTAGCTACCTCATCTTGGACAGATGGGTACTGGAACAGATATAGTTCTAGCTCAACACTGCATTTGGTATCTGTCATTTGCATTCAGATTTGGTCTCACTTCTGCAGAAGTGATGGGTGACGAGTGTCACAGGAAATGAGTGTGAAACTTCATTCATTTTTTTCTCTGGTCCAGCACAGCACATTCCTAGAGGTAACCACATCTGTCAAGTCAGTGAGTCTTTGGCCATCTGTAATTCCTGATGGATTAATTACCAGCACCATTGTTGAGACTATACCTTGTTTTAGTTATCTTTAGAGAAATATTGTCTGGTTTCACTCCTAATTTGGCAGCAGCAAATACTCACTTAGACCATACATTATACTCATTGGTCTTCATGGTTTCCGTTCTCTACAGGCAAGCTGCTCATCCTTCTGTGAAAATGGCAGAGTGCACAGCTCACTCGATAGTGGATGAGCACCACTCAGTGAATACGCCGTATGAACCAAATGGGGCATGAGGTTCATAGCAATCCCTAGCACAGCAGTGAGATTTGAAACAGAGGGAAGAAATAAGTCATTGAAATAAACTAGAAGAGATAAGAGTTTCAAAAATCACTCAGCCAGATGAAACTGCTTTAATGCCTTCATTGGGTTTAGGAGTTTCCTCCTGAAGGCACTTTGGTAGATGAGGCATCCTGAAGGCAAGGCAGAAGGAAAAGGCATGACATCTGCGAGCATCATGTGTGTGCCAGGCAGTGGGTAGAGTCTTATCATAACATAAAATTATACAGTACAAACATAATCTTGTTGTGGGTTCCTTTACCTGGCCAGCAGTCCTGACATACGTGAAAGGTTCTGCATTTGACATACATCAGAACTAAGTTAAGGGGAACCACAATGACCACCCACCTCTTCCTTTTAACTCCCATAAGTTATAAGTTTCTTCAAATGGTTAAACCTGGATCAGGTTAAATGGTTAGTTGCTTTGAAACCTGAGTCCTTGAGTTTTGTCCTAAACCACCCACCTTGTTTCTGTCTCTATTAGTAACAGAACTAAAAATACGAAAATAATCATTTTAATGTCAAAGTATAAGTTATAAAATCCGAAGCTTCCCAGAACCACAGACCTGCAGAAGAAACTAGTCTCCCTCATCTGCAAATCAGCAAAGGTGTAGTTCTTTTTCTTCTTTTATTTTTTTCTCTCCCCCCCCCTTTTTTAAAACATGAATCCCAGGGCTTCAGACCAACTAGTCAAAGGCTGCACTACTGAGCTGTGTCTCAAAACCTCTTCTTATTTTGAGACTTGTTCTCAAAGCAGTGTTATGCAGGCCGGTCACAACGGTATCCTGCAGTCCAGGAAGGTCTTGAGTTTTGAATCCTCCTTAACATGGGTGCTGGGCATTGAGCTTGGGTCCTCTCAGAAAGCCATATGTGTTCTGAACCACGGGGCCATCTCTCCCCTAGTCTTTAAAAGGCCCCATCCTATGGTTCTGAGGACACATGGAAACCAGGCCACTTTCAATGTCAGCAAGTGCACACTCATGGCTCCCCACCTGCTCATGCATGGCTTTGTCTTTGCACGGCTTCTACAACCCCAGGTCCAGTCACTGGAAGACTGGAAACAAAGAGAAAACCCGAAAGGCAGGGGATGCCCTTTCTTGTTAAGTGACAACCTGAAGTGACAGACATCACTGAAGACTCCCTCCTGAACAGAACCTCTTTGGTCTTTCAGTACAGGGGAGCCTTCACGTGGAAGGTGCGACTCACTGGTTCTCAACCTGTGGATTATGACCTAGTTTCAACTCTCTGGCTCCAAAAGTATTAACAGCATGGCTCATGACAGTAGCAAAGTTACAGATATGATGTAGCAACAAAAATAATTTTATGGTTGGGGGTCACCACAGCATGAGGAACTGTATTAAAGGGTCTCAGCATTAGGAAGGTTGAGAAGCACTGCCCTAGCTGTACACCCACCTACATAGCGTATATTCCTTGTTATAATGCAGTACCTATTAAAAATAAAATTTCAGAAGAAAAAATATGTCCAGGGCTAACTGGGTTATATAATTTCTCCTCCCACCTCTGAGGATCTGAATCCTTTTTAACTCCTTCAGTTTCTACCCAGTCTGAAATAGTGTGCTTCTAGGTATGAAATCTATGACAAGATAGACATTGTCTTTTTCTTCTTCCCTCTTTTTATAGTTTATTTTATGCATATGTGTGGCTTGCCTGCATGTGAGTCTGTGCACCAGAGTCATGCCTGGTGCTCATGGAGGCCACAAGAGGGCATTGGATGCCCTGGGGCTGGAGTCAAGTTGTGAGTCATCTCGTGGGTGATGGGAATGGAGCCCTGTTCCTCTGGAAGATCAGCTACTGCGTACTGAGCCATCTCTCCAGCCGGCTGTCTTCTCTCTTAATGTTACACCACACTGCTAAAAACCCTGCTTCTGCTAGGCCTTATGGTCCGGTTCGATCCTGATATTTTGTTATATTTCACGGGGTTTAGTTTAAGTGCAGATCCTGATGAAGAGGAAATCCAGGCCAAGTGGAGTATTACTCATTCGCCACACAGGCACCGATGTGCCAAATTGTGGTTTATGGGTTATATCTTGGGATTGACATTAAATCACACTTAGGCTTTTGTTGAGTTTTTCCGTCTTGGAGGAAGATTTACTGGCCTGTGTTGGGAGTGGTAAGCTTCCTTGTTTTACCTGTGTCTGAATTTGCGCTTGTGTAAGCTGAACTGGAAACATGAGCAGGATGAGAGACACTAGGGTGGCTGAAAAGGTTGGCTCCTCATTTTCTGACCTTGTTTTCCAAGGACAACTTAGTTTCATGGGATATAGGACATGGTTCCAACTTCGGTCTACAGAATCTTACATTACCAGTCACATACATTAATTATTCAAGGCACTAACCTCACTTTTCAGTGGCCAGCATCATTTGTGATATTTTCTGAATACCCTACCTTTTGCTGATTGGAACTAGAGAGCTCCAGACAGCAACGCTCTTAGATATATTGATAAGACACCAGTGTGTTAAGACAGGAGAGAAAATTCAAAAGTTTCCTCTATAAGCAAGATTTCTAGGGAATCTATAAACATGGCAAAAATTCCACTTCTATTTTGGTTTGAATCTCAAATGTCTCACACGTATTTTGAAAATTTTGTCCCCAACCTGTGGCTACTTTTGAAAGTTCTAGAAATATTGAGATATGATAGATAAGCCTAGCTGAAGGAGTTAGGTCACTGAGGGAAGTCCCTGGAGGTTTGCTATTCTCTCTCTCTCTCTGTTGGTACTGTGTGGTATGAGTAGCCATTACCACATTTCCATACCAACATTGTAACAGGAGGTTTCTGGCCCCATCTGGCAAGAGGTCCAGACCCACAGACCTGTAATCCTAGGCCTCTAGCCTCTCACTGCTGCTTAGGCCCCAAAATGACTCAGACACTATATTAATTTCATGCTGTTTCACCTATGACTCAGGCACCTTGCTAGCTTGCTCTTTCATCTTAATTCAACTCATTTCTATTAATCTGTCCTACCACGTGGCCCATGGCTCACCTGTGTTACCTTACATGCTGCTTCTTTGTGCAGCTGGATCATGTATCATTCGACTCCACTTTCCTTCCCCTACCTATGCTCAGATTTCCCCATCTATGGTGCCTGACATAGGCCAAAGCAGTTCTTTTATTTCACAGCATACAGAAAGACATTCCCACATCACAACATGAGCTGAGCTGATTCACCATGCCCTTCCATGGCACCAACTACTGAAACTATGAGACAGTATAAATCTTCCCTTTTAAATCACTAAGACTTTGTTATTCTCTGAAGATAGCAGATTCCCATCCCTAGGCTTTATAGAGAGTCAGGTTTTTGGAGATGTGATATACTAGTTACACATCTTCAGGTGAGGCGAGTATCCTGAAATCCCAGATGGGACATCTGCCTGCACATGTTATAGGAAAAAGACAGAGATTTGGCCCAATGCACACAAAGAAGAGACAATGTAAGAGCAAAAGACAGAAGTGATGTGGCCACCAGCTGAGGAATAATGTAGATGAGGAAAAAAGTCTTCCCTAGATTCCATAGAGAGTGGAAAAATGGTGCTGATCGCATCTGATATTTTCACCTGCTAAATTGTGACAGCATGCATTTTAGATGTGTTAAGCAATCAGATTTTCAGTAATTTGTTGCTACGGCCACAGGTAACAAGTACAGATTTTACTGTAAGAGAAAAATATCTGATACCAGCATCTTATCTGCTCTGGCTCCTTGCTGCAAGTCATGGTCCTTTGCATCCTAGGACCAGAGCCAAGTGCTCAGATATAAAACTCTCAGACTATAGAAAGTGTTCTGTACATTGATATGGATGACAGACAGGTGAATTTCCTAGAGTGTCTGAGCCAGGCCAGCACTGTGGAAGAAATGTCTGATTGCACACGGTGTATCTAAGCTCGCCTTAGATACAATTCTGCAAGTAACTAAGGTCCTTCCAAGGCCCTGCCTCCTCTGCCTAGATCTGAGTTGCTTTCTGCTATTCATCTAAAACCCTGGCTAATACACAGCCTCCTCACTCAAGCAAGTAATCCCTTAACATAGAAGCAGAGGCAATGATCTCATCTTTGAAAGGAAGTTGAGAAAAAACATACTCAAGATGCTCTGCCTTCCTTTTTATTTTAACTTCTGAGATGACATTGTGACAGGCATCATGGTTGGCACCATGGCTGGGTGCTACCTTTGCACATGCTCTATCATATTTCTCAGTATGTATTCTAAGTGTCTGTTCAATACATAGTTGGTTGTATTAAGTAGCATTCTCAATAGTAAAATTGATTAACTCCAGTCAACACTTGGAATCATGAACTAAAGTGATTCGATTTATCTCAAAACTGCCTCAGTTTTGAGTTTATTTGTTGTATCCATTAAATTGATCATGAAAGACTTTCCACAGAAAGGCCTTTCATTCCACCCACACTATATTTTAGATGCCTGTTTTTATAAGGTCAGAGTGGAAATAAAACTGTGCTGTAGGGCTTTAAAAATACTATTTCATGAGTAATATGTGTGAGACAGAATTTCTGAATCTGTTTGCCAAGCTGCCATCAATCTGTCACCTCAAAATATTTTCACTAGCCTCCCCACATCTGGCAGTCTTATTGCCATAGAGTCACACAGTGACTGCTAACAGAATGAGTGCTGGCGAGGTTGTGAAGATAATGTTTCTGAGAAGCTGGAAGATGCCCAGGGGGAGAGAAGAAATCTGGAATGTCATTGTGAAGGTGGTGCTTGCCTCTTGTCTTCTAAAGGCATGGCTGATGAGATCAGTTAACAAAGGAGCTTGAAGGGTGTGTGCTAGGAAGACTGAGCAATTCAGGAAAGGAGCGAGGGAGGGATGGTGGATGGAGTGAGGGAGGCATATGTCAGGACATCATAGACAGGACATCATAGACAGAACATCATAGGATGAGATCTACAAATTTCGTTGGTCACTTATGTTCTTTTGTGTATGTTTGTGTGTGTGTGTATGTGTTTGAGTGTATCTATGTGTGTGTCTTATGTGTGTGTTTGTTTGTGTGTGTGTGTGTACAAGTGTGTGTGCGCATATGTGTGTATGTTCATGTGGAGCCCAGATACTGTTAATCTTATTTTTTAAGACAGGGTGTCTCTGACTCGGAGCCTGTCAAATAGGCTAGAGTCACTGACATTGAACCTTGGGAAATCTAATGACTCAGTTTCTCTAGTGCTGGCATTACAAGCCATGCTAACACACTTGGCTTTTAAAAACATGGGTTCTGGAATCTAATCCCATTAGGTCCTCATGCTTGCAAGACAGACACTTCAGTGACTGAGCCATCCTCCCAGTCCGTATATATAGGGCATTTTCCCGCTTAGCTCTCCTAGTACTTGTTTTATGTGCCTTTGCTGTGGATAGAACAAGAGAATGTCAAGTAGAATCATGTTTTTTAAAATTACTTATGTGTGTGTGTGCATGTGCCCATGCATCGTGTATGTGCATGGAGATCAGTAAACAACCGTGGGAGTCTGTTCTCCCTTTAGTGTGTAGGTTCTGGGGACCATACTCAGGTCACCGGGCTTAGCAGCCTTATCATCATCTGATCAATCCCACAAGTGTGGTTTTAATAAAACAAGACTTTCCCAGAGATGATACTAAGAGTTGTTTGTTATAAGCTAAAGAGATTTCTTCCAATTAATTCAAACAAACATGAAATTTATTAAAAATATACCATAGAACAGCAATAGAGCTGGAGATGAATGGCTGGAGGTTGTCATGGTTTGGGTGTAAAGTAAGTCTTCACACCTGGTCCCCGACCTGTCCAGCCTTTTGGAGGTGTGGCCCAGCTGAAGGAAGTGGGTCGCTCAAGGGCAGGCTTTGTGGTTTATAGCCTTCTCTGCTTACTGTCCTCTCTCTGTTCCACTAAAAAGTGAGGAGGCTCCCTCCATACCTCACATGCTGCCCCCCACCTCCCATGCTGTCCCCACCTCACATGCTGTCCCCACCTCACATGCTGTCCCCACCTCACATGCTGCCCCCACCTCACATACTGCCCCCACCTCACATGCTGTCCCCACCTCACATGCTGTCCCCACCTCCCATGCTGTCCCCACCTCCCATGCTGTCCCCACCTCACATGCTGTCCTCACCTCACATGCTGTCCCCACCTCACATGCTGCCCCCACCTCACATGCTGCCCCACCTCACATGCTGCCCCACCTCACATGCTGCCCCTACCTCACATGCTGCCCCTACCTCCCATGCTGCCCCCACCTCCCATGCTGTCCCCACCTCACATGCTGCCCCTACCTCACATGCTGCCCCCACCTCACATGCTGTCCCCACCTCACATGCTGTCCCCACCTCACATGCTGCCCCCACCTCCCATGCTGTCCCCACCTCAATGCTGTCCCCACCTCACATGCTGTCCCCACCTCCCATGCTGCCCCCACCTCCCATGCTGCCCCTACCTCACATGCTGTCCCCACCTCACATGCTGTCCCCACCTCACATGCTGCCCCCACCTCACATGCTGTCCATTACACCTTCTCACCAAGAGCCAAACCAGCTTTCCCTTCTTGAAGTTGCTCTGCTGGGTGTTTAGTCATAAAAATGAGAAAAAAGTAGCTAATGTAGAATAAGCAGAGTCACAGGACAGTTCCCAAATCACTTCTGAGCTACCTACCATCCAGCAGCTTGTGCTACCAATGTTCATGGCCTTGAAAAATAGCTCAGCATCCAGGTGAGACCACAGTAAGTCCTTCTGTCACATTGTCCATCAGAGAACTCCTCCAGGAAGGACTCTGTTCCTCAGCAAGTCTGGGGTAGGTACATTATGGGCTATAATGTAAGCTGATAGATTGCCTTGCCATTTCCCCAGCCCTGCACGTAGTTTAACTATTTGATTGTAAAGTCCTTTCCTCTTCGTCAGGTTCCATCCTCCCCTGACCACATCCTCTGTCTACAACGGATAGATAAAGGACACTCAGGCATCTATTCCTGTTTAGGATCCTTGGTCATCTGCTGTCCTTCCTGTAATGTCTCCATGTCCAATAATCTAGAAGCTCAAAATCATTTGCTTTCTCATCTGCCGCAGATTGCACACAGCGTGCCACACCAAAGCAGAAAAAGGTGACAGTGGACCCAGTTTGAGGAATGGATGGCTGGCAACAACAGCCCACAGACAGTTTGCTAGTCTATCACAGTGTTGAAATTCCAGCAAGCAGGAAGGGCGCGGGGGACTCTTCCTTGCCTATTTGCATTCCACACAGTCGTCTCTTAGAAGTGCTTTCCGGCTCTGCTATCTGAATTTCAGCCTTGAGTCATTCTGCAGCTCACATCTGAAAGGGTATTTAAAGGCAGCACCCTCCGCCATGACTGCTTGTACAGTCAAGATTATGCAAGCCTACTAAATACCCATTATCTTTTGTGCTAGTAGTGACTCTAAAAACAGGTTCCTGTCCCCGTGGCTTCCAGCTGGTTCTTTTCTCTGTGTTCTTACTCACATTTTATTTCCTTCGGTCTTTGCTTGTAAACTGAACAATTCTTTTCAGAGCTGGAGATCTCCTATCTGCACCTGCTGAAGGCAGTAGTCAATAACCAGCAGATACACGTGAACACGCTCACTTCCTAAGCCTTTTGGCTACACCTGCACGCACCTTGTAGGCATATGAATGGCATCACATAACAGGGTATGGTTTTGCCAAATACTGTGTTACCACATCTTAGAATCATAACCTCTTTTAAAAAAAAAATCAAAAAACCTGTATTCTCACTAATTTTCAATGGATTCCCTACCAAACCACTTATCTATGTTAGGTAGATACTCCAAAAATATTCCAGGTTCAAGGTATTTACTCCATGTGCTATCAACCAGGCATCCTTATTTGAAACACATAACAAATTCCCACAAATCACCAAGAAAAGTAGGGTAGGGAACAGGTATGCACCTGAATATGCACATAACTTCCCCATAAATTAAAAAAGGTCGTTAACATGAAAAGTTTCTCGACATCAAGACAATTAAGAAAATAGATTTTTTTAAAAGTTAGGTGTGATTTCTTATTAGTAGAACTAAAAATTTTCATAACGAAGTAAAGTTTTTCTAAACAAGTTCTTGTGTATGGGGTAAGACCTAGTAAGTGCCTGGTATTATTGCCTGTGATGACAAAGAGGGAATATCCAAATATTCACCCTAGTAAGAGAGGAAAACACTGTTCCTCATATTTACTTCCTAGAGTACTACTCATCAGTGAGGCATGATAGTAACAGATGCACTTAAACCATTATGTGCTCTTGGAACAATATTAATTGAAGTAATTCCAAAAGAAACCTACAGTGCACTCCATATATAAAAGTTGAAAAAATTCAGCAGAGCATTTGAAAAATGATCATCATGATTTATTTAATTGCAAAGAGGAATAACAGAACAATAAAAAAATTAAAATCATGAATGAACAGTAAGGGAAGACAATTATAAGAGCCACTAAAACAACACACAACTCTTGAAGGTGGCCAGAGATTGTAGATTTTAGTTATTTCTAAATATCCACATCATTCTATTGGTATGTTTCAGCATTAAATTTGTAATTTCTATTTTTATTTGTTTGTATGTTGAGGTTCAACACAGGACCTTGGGCATGCAAGAAAACCACAGTTCTAGTGAGACACAACCCAAGCAACAAATCTAGGCATTAAAGAATGTTAATTACACAATAAGCAGGTGATGTTATGGATAAAGGGTGACTGTGGCCCTGTGGTAGACTAGAATTAGGGATATTTTCAGGTGTCCTACTTGAGATCAGCTTCTTACATACCTTGTCACCATGCTGAATTTTCACAAAAGGGACAAGAAAAAAAAGACATGTGAATGACAGGCATTAGTGAAGAGGCTATGGGTATTTTGTAGACCCTGGTCTAATAGTTACAAGGCACTCTGTTGTCATGAATTGTGTGTGAATGTGTGTGTGCATATATGCATGCTATATATTGTTTTAAAATTACTGTTATTTTACTGGTGATACTGTTTGTAATAGCAAACTGAAAATACCCAAATATGCACCCTAGTAAGAGAGGAAAACACTGTTCCTCATATTTACTTCATGGAGTACTGCTCATCAATTTATCGTATTACTATTTAACTATTCCTTGCCTGTTTTGTCCAGGGTTTTAATGTTAGTTATTATGTCATGTACCAATCACAGCTCTCTAATTGGAGGTTTTCCTCTGTGAACCATGAGCTGAGGTGAGAGAGGATGAACAATGGCAAGAGAGAGAGAACTGAACAGTTCCATCAGCCCTGGGTGGTTTTCTCCAAAGCTGCCTGGGAAATGTATCAGGTATTTATACAGCAGGAGAGGCAATCGGTGGAAACATCCCAACAGAAAACAGCTCTGAACTGAGAACATTTCCTGGATCCAAGACAACAAACCAAAAACACACAACCAAGGCTTTTCTTCCCCCTTAAAACCATCCTTCCAGAAAGCTTTGTGAGCATGTTCGCTTTAGGAGCAGGCTTGTAAATCTGGCTTCACTTGAAGTTTCCTCTGAGGAGCAATGTGGCAAATGGATGTACATAGCTAAGGATTACTTTGTTGCTATTGTTTTTCTACTTTTTCCTTTTTTCTTCTTCCCTCCCTGTCCCTCCCTCCCCCTCCCTCCTTCCCTCCTTCCTTCCCTCCCTGTCCCTCCCTCCCCCTCCTTCCTCCCCTTCCCTCCTTTCCTTCCTTATTTTTCATTTTTCCCCCCCAAGAAGACAAGGCCAATACTTTCTAAATTCCAAACTGGATTTGGAGCACAGTTTGTGTGTGTTGGGGGGGGGGGATGTATTTTGGTTTTGTCAGCTCTGAAAAGTTCCAAAGACCACTGGAAGGCACATCAGAGAGTGCTCAGGGGGCATGCCAAAATGACTGGCCCCCCATCCCCACCCCCATCATTATTCTCTGTTTGGGTTTCTTTATATATATATTATTTTAAAAGGTTTTTTTCCCCATGTATACCCCTGCTTGCCCTCCCTTCCCTCCTTCCAGTCCCACCCAGTCCTCCTTCAGCCTCCCCAGGCCCCATGCCCCGTCCATTCCCCAAGAAGGGCAAGGAGTCTCAAGGTGGGTCCAATTCCCTCATCCTAATATTAGGGCTGGGTCGGGTGTTCCTCTGTAAGGAATGGACTCCAAGATGCCAGTTCATACACAGAAACGTAGTCCGATTCTACTGCAAGATACTCCATATACTGCCCAAGCAATTGGACAGGCATCTACCTATGGAGGGTTTAGTTCTTTTTCCTGAAGTGGCTGTTTTTGATTCAGTGAGCTCCCAAAAGCTCCAGCCAGCCATATCTGTGGGACTCCTCCTTGTAATCTGGATCTGTTTGCTCATATACACTCTCCTCTTTCTCCCTTTAGCTGAACTGGGAGCTCAATCTGGTACTTAGCTAAGGATCTCTGCTTCTGCCTCTATTCATTGCTGGATGATGGTTCTATAATGACACTTAGGTGGCCATTCATTTGATTATAGGGGAAGTCCTGTTTAGGTACCCCCTCCACTACTGGTTGGAGACCTAGCCAGGGATGTCTTGTGAGTTCTTGGAGGTTTCCCTCACACTCAGTCTCTTTCCAGCCTCACAGTGGCTTCCTCCATCGAGATATCCATCTCTTTTTTCTCCCTCTTTGTTGCTCCTCTCACTCAGCCATCTCCTTCTCTCATGATTTGTTCCTACCTCTCCTTGGTGGCTACCCATTATGATCCCCAATTTGCTCAGGAGATCTTCTCTATTTTCTCTTCCCAGGGGGATCCCTGGATGTCTCTCTTAAGTTCCTTCTGATCCCAAGCTGTTCAGGGCTTGTGGTTTGCAGCCTGAATATTATTTGCTTTTTGTTTACATCCCATGCCTATCTTTCTGGGCCTGTATTACCTCAGAAGGATATTCTCCAAGTCTGTCCATATGCCTGAGAATTTTAGGATGAATACAGTTGAGCTAATGCCTTTGGGGTAAGATTGTGCATCCTTTGGGTATATGCCCAATAGTGGGATTGCTAGATCATTGGGGAGATTGATTACCAGTTTTCTGAGGAACTGCCATACTGCATTCCAGAGTAGCTGTATAAGTTTACACACCCACCGAGAGTGGAGGAGTGCTCCCCTTGTTCTACATCCCCTCCAGCATAGGCTGTCATCTGTGTTTTTTAACTTAGCCATTCTGACAAGTGTAAGATGACATCTCAAAGTTGTTTTGGTTTCCGTTTCTCTAATGGCTAAAGATGTTGAGCAGTTTTTTAAGTGCCTTTCAGTCATTTGTAATTCTTCTGTTGAGAATTCCCTTTTTAGCTCTGAACCCCATTTTTTAATTGGATTTTGTGGGTTTTCGGCTCTAGTTTCTTGAGTTCTCTATATATTTTAGAGATCAGTCCTCTGTCAGATGTAGTGTTGGTGAAGATCTTTTCCCATTCTGTAGGCTGTTGTTTTGTCTTATTGACTGTGTTCTTTCCCTTACAGAAGCTTCTCAGTTTCAGGAGGTCCTACTTATTGATTGCTGTTCTTAGTGTCGGTGCTACTGGTGATATATTTAGGAAGTGGTCACCTGTGCCAATGCATTGGAGGGTTTTTCCCACTTTCTTTCCTATCAAGTTTAGTGTAGCTGCGTTTATGTTGAGGTATTTAATCTACTTTGATTTGAGTTTTGTGCAGGGTGATAGGTATGGATCTATTTGCATTCTTCTACATACTAATATTCAGTTATGCCAGCACCATTTGTTGAAGATACTATCTTTTTTCCATTATATATTTTTTGGCTTCTTTGTCAAATATCAGGTGTTCATAGGTGTGTGGATTAAGGTTGGGGGTCTTTGATTCAATTCCATTGAACCACAAGTCTATTTTTATGCTAGAACCATGCTGTGTTTTATTACTGTAGTTCTACAGTATATTTTAAAGTTAGGGATGGTGATTCCTCCTGACGTTCTTTTATTGAGCAGGATTGTTTGGGCCATCCTAGGTTTACTGTTATTCCACATGAAGCTGAGTATTGTCCTTTCAAGGTCTGTAAAAAAAAGTGTTGGGATTTTGATGGGGACTGCATTGAATCTATAGATTGCTGTTTGTAAGATTGCCATTTTTACTATGTTGATCCTTCCTATTCAGGAGCATGGGAGATCTTTCCATTTTCTGATATCCTCTTAATTTCTTTCTTCAGTGACTTAAGTTTTTGTCAAACAGGTCTGCTACTTCCTTGTTTAGAGTTACATCAAGATATTTAATGCTATTTGCAATTATTGTAAAGGGAGATGTTTCCCTTATTTCTTTTTCAGCTCTCTTATCCTTAGTGTATAGGAGGGATATTAATTTTTTTTTAGTTAATCTTGTACCCTGCTACCTTGCTGAAGGTGTTTATTAGCTGTAGGAATTGGGGGGGTCAGTTAAGTATATGATCATATCATCTGCAAATAGAGATAGTTTGACTCCTTCCTTTCCAATTCCTATCCCCTTAACCTCCTTTTGTTCTCTTATTGCTTTAGCTGAAACTTCAAGAACCATATTGAATAGATAAGAAGAGAGAGGACAACCTTGTCTTGTTCCTGATTTTAGTGGGATTGCTTTGAGTGTTTCTCCATTTAGTTTGATGTTGGCTTGCTCTATATCGCCTTTATTACGTTTAGGTATGTTCCCTGTATTCCTGATCTCTCCAGGACTTTTATCATAAAGGAGTGTTGGATTTTGTCAAAGGCTTTTCCAGCATCTAAGAAGATGATCATGTGTCTTTTTTTTTTCTTTCAGGTTGATGTGGATGACATTCACAGTTTTTTGTATGTTGAAATATTCCTGCACCTCTGGGATGAAGCCTACTTGATTGTGGTGGATGATTTTTTTTTGATATATTGTTGAATTCTGTTTGTCAGTATTTTATTGAGTATTTTTATAGCAATGTTCATGAGGGACATTGGTCTGTAATTCTTTCTTTGTTGAATCTTTGAGTGGCTTGGTTATCAGGGTGATTGTAGCTTCATAAAAAGATTTTGGCAATGTTCCTTCAGTTTCTACTGTATGGAACAATTTGAAGAGTATTGGTGTTAGTTCTTCTTTGAATGTCTGGTAGAATTCTGGTCCTGGCCTTTTTTTTCCTTCAAAGACTTTAATAACAGCTTCAATTTCCTTGGGGGTTATAGGTCTATTTAGGTCATTTATCTAGGTTTTCTATTTTAGTGGAGTATAAATGTCCAAAGTATGACCTAATAATTCTCTGGATTTTCTGGGTGTCTGTTTTATGCTCCCCCTTTTATTTCTTGTTAATTTGAATTCTCTCTGGTTTTTTTTTTTTTTTTTTGCTAGTTTGGATAATTATTTATCTATCTTGTTGACTTTCTCAAAGAACCAACTCTTCGGTTTGTTGATTCTTTGTATTGTTCTCTTTGTTTCTATTGTATTGATTTCAGCCCTGAGTTTGATGATTTCCTGCCATCTACTCCATCTATGTGAGTTTGCTTTTAATTGTGCCAAAGCCTTCAGCTGTGCTGTTAGGTCTCTTCTGTGAGATTTCTCTAGGTTTTTCATATAAGCATCTAGTGCTATGAGTTTTCCTCTTAACACTGCTTTAATTGTGCCCCATTTTCATTAAATTCTAGGAAGTCTTTGATTTCTTTCCTAACTTCTTCCTTGACCCAGAGGTGGTTCAATTGAGAGATGTTCAGTTTACATGAATTTGTAGGCTTTCTGTGAAATTTTGTTGTTGTTGAACTCTAGCTTTAGAGCATGGTGGTCTGATATGATACAAGGAGTTATTCCCATTTTTTTGTACCTATTGATATTTGCTTTATGACTAAATACATTGTCAATTTTAGAGAAAGCTCCATGGGGTGCTGAAAAATATGCATATTCCTTTATGTTTGGGTGGAAAGTTCTGTATATATCCATTAAGTCCATTTGGGTCATAATATCTGTTAAATCTTTTATTTCTCTGTTGAGTTTCTGTCTGGTTGATCTATACAAGGGTGAAAGTGGGGTATTGAAGTCTCTTGCTATTAATGTGTGGCATTTGATATGAGGTTTAAGCTTTAGTAGTGTTTCTTTTGTGTATGTAGGTGTCTTTGTGTTGGGGCATGTTCAGGACTGAGACTTCATCTTGGTCGATTTTTTTTTCTGAAATGAATAAGTAATATCTGTCTGTTACAATGAGGTTTCTAGCCCCATCTGGCCAGAGGTCAGGCCCACAGACCTGCAGACCCAGAGTGCTTAGCCTCCTGCTGCTGCTGAGGGCCCCCCCCCCATGACTCAGACACTTATATTAAGTTCATGTTGTTTGGCCTATGGCCTAGGCACATTGCTAGCTATTTCATCTCAACTCAACACATTTTCATTAATCTCTCTGCTATATGGCCTATGGCTCACCTGTGTTCCTTACATGTTTCTTCTTTGGGTGTCTGGCTCGATCTGTCTGTGACTCTGCCCTCCTTCTGCCTATTCTGATTTATCTGCCTACTTTTTCTATAATGCCTATCATGGATCAAAACAGTCCTTTATTTAAAGGTTGATATTCACAGCATATAGAAAGATATTCCCACATCATTGATTTTAGTTTGAAGTCTATTTTATTAGATATTAGGATGGCTACACCAGCTTGTTTCTTAGGATCATTTGATTGGAAAGTCTTTTCCAACCCTTTACTCTGAGCCTGTGTCTTTCTTTGAAGTTGAGGTGTGTTTCTTGTATGCAGCAGAAGGATAGGTTCTGTTTTTATATCCATCATGTTAAGGTATGTCTTTTTATAGGTGGATTTAATCCATTGATATTAAGGGATATTAATGACCGATGATTGTTATTTACTGTTGTTTTTGGTGGTAGTGTTTGTGTTTTTTTCTTCTTTGAGTTTTTCTTCTGTGGATTTATTGATTGTTTGTGGTTTCATGGGTGTATCTGGTTTCCTTAGGTTAGAGTTTTTTTTAGTTCTTTCTGTAGGATCAGATTTGTTGATAGAATTTGTTTAAATCTGGTTTTGTTGTAAAATATCTTGTTTACTCCATCTATGATGATTGACAGTTTTGCTAGGTATAGTAGTCTGGGTTGGCAGCCATGCTCTTTTAGTATCCGTATAACATCTGACCAAGACCTTCTTGCTTTCATTGTTTCCATTAAGTAATCTGGTGTTATTCTGATGGGTCTGCCTGTATAGGTAGCTTGTTTTTCCTTTGTAGCTTTAGTATTTTTTCTTTGTTCTGTAGGTTTAGTGGCTTGATTATTATGTGGTGAGCAGACTTTTTTTGGGAGGGTGTCTAGTCTATTTGGTGTTCTGTAAATTTCATATATCTTTATAGGCATTTCCTTCTTTAGGTTGGGAAGGTTTTCTTCCATAATTTTGTTAAATATATTTTCTGTCCCTTTGTGTTGATATTCTTCTTTGATTCTAATTATTCTCAGGTTTGGTCTTTTCATAGTATCCCAAATTTCCAGGATGTTTTGTGTTATGACTTTTTTGGTTTTATTCTTTTCTTTAACTCATGTATCTATTTCCACTATTGAATCGTCCACTCCAGAGATTCTCTCTTCCATCTCTTGTATTCTGTTGATTATGCTTGCATCTGTAGTTCTGGTTCATTTCTTCAGGTTTTCTATTTCCAGCATTGCCTCAGTTTGTGCCTTCTTTATTGATTCTATTTCAATTTTTAATTCCTAGAATGTTTCCTTCAGTTGTTTCTTCCCCTCCCCCCAGTTTTCTTTATTTTTCTTTCAGGGATTTGTTCATCTCTTCCAGTTTTTTGTTTGTATTTTCTTCTATTTCTTTAAGAGAATTTTTTTATATCCTCTTTTAAAGCTTCTATTATGTTCATGAAGTTGTTTTCAAGGTTGTTTCCTTCTGCTTCCTCTGCATCGCCATGCTCAGGTCTTGTTATAGAACCATCAGATTCTAGTGCTGCCATGTTGTTCTTTATGTTGTTATGTGTATTCTTGTACTGCTTCTGCCCATTGCTTCCTTGGTTCGCTGCAGGGTTTGTCTGACTCTCAGAAAGCTGATTTTGGTGGGATCTGTTCTGGATATGCCTGTGTCTCAGGAAGCTTCACTTGGTCCAGTCTGGGTTCTTGGTCCACTCTTAGCTGTTTGTCTCTAAGTCAGCTCTTAGTCAGTTCTTAGCTCTTAGTCAGCTGTGGGCCAAGGGTTTCCAATTGTTGCCAAGGTTGCTCATGGCTGTTCTTTCAACAGTTATGCTGCCAGCATTGGGATGGGGGGGAGCTAGTGCTCCATTAACCAGACATAAAAGGTGAAACTGACAATATTCCATGGAATGCAAAGCTGGTATGTGTTAGTTAGGATGTGGTAGCAATCAGACACCCTCTGGAGGTAACAGACTGGAGAAGCAGGTGTGCATTACCTAGAGTATGATGGATGGTCACGTGCCCTATAGAGGCCACAGACTGCACCTTTAGCAGTAGACAGTGTCTTGAGAATAGAGATTTTGATTTTTAAACCCATTTTATTTAATTCTCTAACTTCCCTGTCAGCTTAGGATAGTAATGAGATCTTTCTGAGAACATGTTTTATTCAATGGACACCTAGGGTTCTACTTGAATAAAAGACTCTGATATACATTGTAAAGGGCAATGAAGAGAGAGAGGAGAGGGAACCAGTGTTAGGGAGAAGAGGAGGAAGTGTGGGGAGAGGACAGAAGACAGGAGGGAAGCCTTCCTCTGCCTGTAGGAAGGCTGGTGCGGGGAGTCTGGAGGAAATTGCAGGATGCACCAAATTCGTGCCCAAGAGATGAGCATTTGCAAAAGTTCTGCCAGGACTCACAGGACCTCAGATCTCCAAGGTGATAATGACACTTATCACATACCTTTGCTGAGCGGGAATACAAAGGTATGTGTTTGAAGGCAGCTTTGGTGATTTGTATCAGGAGATGGCTGATAAGCCCCATTGGTTTAGTCAAATATACTCTGGTGTAATCCAGGGTCTTTGGCTACCACTGCCACTGTGTCTGCCTGACGTGGGAGTATGTCAGTCTACAAGATGTGCCACCTCAGGTACACGATACTACTCTGACAAGATAACACATAGATTTTGTAGAAACTGAAAGAGGTTTTAATTTTTTTTTTTGATATGCCGGGGAAAAGATAATAGGAATTAGGTCTCAGACTCTACCTCTCTCTCTGTCCTTCCCCATCCTCCCTTCTCTCCCTGTCTCCTACAGATTTGATGACATGCAAGTGGTTATTTTGCAAATGTATTAGTTGTTTATTTTTCCAAATCTTACTACAAGAATTGCATAGTTTACAAAGTAGCAAGCCTGTCCTGTTTCCCCTCTTCTTGGACATACCTATAAAATGGTCCAAGACCATTTGCATATTTTAAAACAAACCTGTATACACTTAGTTTATTTATTTATTTATTTTTGAGACAAGATATCACTATGTAGTCCTGACTGTCCCGGAACTCATTATGTAGACCAGGCTGGCCTTGAACTTAGAGAGATCTGCCTGCCTCCTGATTGTTGGGATTAAAAACATGTGCTACCATACCTGGCTCCCACATATGATTCTTAAAATTTATTTATTCACTTATTTACTGAGTTTTATTTGCATGAGTGCTTGTCTGTCTGTATTTATATATCACATGTGTGCCTGGCACCCTTGGAGACCAAAACAGGACATTAGATCCCCTGGACTGGAGTTACAGATCGTTTGGAGCTGCTGCTCTATGGGTGTGGGGACTAAACCTGGGTCCTCTGTAAGAGCCAAAGGGATTCTTACCCTCTGAATCATCTCTCCAGTCCCCAGGTACACCTTTACTACTGCAGATGGATTGTCAGACAAACATGAGGTTCACTTATGACCACCCCAAACCATGCTGTTTTGAGGGGACTTGAGCCAGAGGGTAGGAAATGGAAATTCAAGCCTCTGCTCTCTTTTATGAATTAATTGTATAACTTTTTATTTTCAACCTTAGCTTTTAAATGAGGTGAGTGAGATTTGAGGATGTTGTCTGCTTGCTTACTTGCTTTTAGGAGTCTCTACATAAAGGGATTAAAGTGAACGGCTAAGTAGCCAAGTCATTTCTAAGCCTTAAAGAAAATGGAAATATAATCAGCTCTTGGGAAATTTTGGTTAGACCCACATGGTGACTTTATGCTAAAGTAATGCTTGGGGCCCTCCAACTAACATGCTTTCTTCATATATCAGTATTATGGTTTTCAAATGACCGTATTTCTCTTCTTACTGAACTTAAGTTCTTCTCTGCAGCTCCTAAGGCAACTCATCAGCTACTAGTAGTTCTCGCCATTTACAGGATTCTTTAAACTGAGATCAAGCTGTCTCATTCTTGGTTCTTTTCATTCTTATTTAAATCTGTACTTTCCCAACCAAAATGTATACTGGCAGAGAGTAATCGGAAGAGCAGAAATGGGCAAAGGACCTGCTTCCCAAGGGGACACCAAGGTGCCAATAAGCAAATAAAAACAGGCATTTACACCCCCTCCCTGGCAGGGTAGTGCTAGCTAAACCTCTACACACTTCAAAATGGCAAACGGGAAGGGTGTGCCAGGGGAAACCGTCCATTTCTACCAAAGCAAACATGCTTATCTTAAAAGGCATAGTCAGCAAGTGGGAACTATACACGGACATAAGACTATTGAAATATGCACAACATGAAGGAATCACACAGAAAGCAGATTTAATGAAGAGAGTCTTAGGCGGGCCATGATGACTCACGCCTTTGATCTCAGCACACAGGGGCAAGGCAGGCTGGTTAGAAGCAATAAGGCGTTTAACATTTTGGCTCACAGTTTGAGCGCACAATCCATCCTGGCATGAAAGGCATGGCAGCTGAAGCTGGAAAAGTTTGCAACAGGGAAGCCAGTCAGTCCTCAGCCTACTTCATACTTCTTCCCGTTTTATTTAGTCTAAGACACTGGCCCTTGACATGGTGCTGCCCCACATTCAGGGAGAGTCTTCCATGCTGGGTTCCATCCACCTCTGTGGAATCACCCTTATCAAATACACCAGATCATCCTAGAACTCACATCTACTAGTGTATTTATGTCCAGTATTTCACTAATAAGAAAAAGATATCTTAGAGTTGTCTTAAGGCAGATTCTCTGGGAGTAAATTCCAAGCTAGAGATTTATGTGCAAGAAAAATATTTAGAAACAATACTAGTAAGGAACAAAAGAAACAAGACTGGCCAGCGGCAGATGTTGTACAACTTGGTGACTTAACTTTAGCAAAAGACGGATACTTCTTTGAATACCTAAGGAGATTAGCTACCCTTCAGGGTTGTCCCAAACTGAGATGAAAGAGCCAGACCTTTGTAACTCATAGCAACCATTTGTTAATATACACTTCCCTGGGAATGGAGTACATGCAAGTGAGAAACATATCCTTTTGGTCAAGCCCAACTTGAGAAAGATCTGTCTCTGAAGCCTCAGCATCTAAAAGTGGCATCTGGGAGCTGTTACAGTGCTGCGAAGTGGCAAACTGGTAATATATCACATTTTCATTCATGCTGTTATACACTGTATTTATTGTGTGTGTAGGGGGGTGTGGAGTATACATTTGCCACAGCCTGTGTGTGGTCAATGGATAATTTGGGAAGTAGATTCTAGGGGCTTACAACTTCTCTTTGGGTATAAAGCAATCTCTTGGTCTAATATGCTTCTTCCTATTATCCTATGATTGTGTTTCGTGCACTCAATGTTGAGTGAGAACCAGAGCCAAGAAGATACCTACCTGGAATATGGTACTGTTCCAGTCAAAGTGAACACCTATGCTTTCTGAATGGAAGTGTTTCCAAGTATTCAATACAACAAATAGTTAATATAGTCCTTTGGGGAGTAGCGCCAATTCTGGTCAGTGTTGATCGGTATTTTGAGCAGTTTGGATGTGCAGGGTGGTGGAAATCTATATGAACGTTATGAGTGGGCATCTATGCTTTTGGTGACCTTCTTGCACATCAAGATTGCTCTGGTATGTGTTCGCTGGGCTAGAACAGGGTAGCTGATGACAGAGATTGCCTAACACCAACTGGTTGGGTCATCCTTCTCCCTTGATTGTGTCTAGTGCATGATTGACAGGAGCTGGTTCATTAGCCAAGGGTCAACTAAAGATCAGAATTCCCTCTTTCTTCATTTTTTAGATTAAGACAGTTCTCAAAAAAACCCACAAGGGAACATACTGACCTTTCTACCCAGCACATTCTTGGCTCATAACTGCCTAACCATAAGCCAAGTTTCGGCTTTAAGCCCCCTCACTAACCCTCCCTTCTTCATGAACCTGCAGCCCTGCAAAAGCATATATAAGCAGCCTGGAAAAAATAAAGACTGGCCGCTTGATCAGAACTTTGAGTCTTGTGGTCCTTCCTTCTGCGTCTCCTGTCCCTCTCATTTCCGTTGAAGTCCTGTGGGTCAGGACACATGGTGAATACTCTTGGTTGGGGGAGGGGAACCTGGTAATGCACAGGCCACTCCTCTTGGGTCCCGCTCTCATAGGAGCATCTACATGCTTTCCCCAGCCCTTGTCTTGCCTACATTTTGCTGGCTAGATTGATGGTCATTCACCACTGTTTGTGTTTACAGGCAATCACTCTACTTTCCTTATGCCATGATGAGCCATGATGCCCACATCTCGGATAATCTGAGGACTTTCTATTCCCCTGCACACTTCAGTGCAGCCTGGAGTGGAGGATAAAAACAATCACTTACCTCTTGGTTGACCCAGATACCAACTCTTAAACCCTTTCTTCCTCTGTCATTTGTCTATAGGGTACTGGGATGTATAGCCACAAATGCCAGCTGATAAAGATACAGTGGCTTTAGTAGGTAACGTAGGAGGCTAGCCTGTTAGACTGCAGCTTTCTGGCCCTGGTCCAAAAACTGAGCCTGGATCATAACTTTTTATTGAAAAAGCATCCATGGCCTTAATTGTCCTGATTTCTTTCAACTTTAGAGACTGGACTCTCTGGTTTTCACTCATTTTGTCCCTAGAGATTCTACAGTCTATCAAACCATGCTCACAGCTCTCTGTGGATCAAGCCTCCCCAGCTGCTCTTGACTTTGGCATTTATTACATCATTTTATTCACTCATTTGCAGCTGTTAAGCACCTCCAAATGGCCTCCATTATTACAACATCCTATCGTCATCAGACCCATTAGAGCCGCAGCTGCAGAACTGCCCCTCAGCCTGTACTGTAGAAGAAAGTCACAGCTCTACTCCCCAGTGAGGATGGCACCCTTTGTACCCTTCCATTCTGCACATCAGCTTCTGGGTTCCCCATGCCTACAAATCTGTTTGCTCTGAGGTGTCCGCTGCTGTGAGCCTTTGGTTATTTTCACTGTTTACCACACCATTTTGTTAATTCCACTTCATTTCCCCCAGGCTTTCAAAAGCCATGCCTCTGGCATATTTGCAATGACCAAACATGACATGTACCAAGATGCTGAAGCCTATGTGTCTGGAGAATTTTTACCCTGGATACACTTTCCCTTTCATGACTGATCATCCTGTGATTCAGCACTCTCTGGTCCCACGTTCCTCTTCTAGGTCTTCCAAGGTTGTGCTTCTTTGGGGATGAAGAGTCCCTCTCCTCCTCAAGTCTGCAATGCCATACTTTGCACTTTCTTCCAAAGAGGACAGTAGTAAGGCATTTTAGCATTGAAGAGGAACACATGAGAATATTCTACAGGCCCAGAGGGTATAACGTTTCAAATTTCTTGAATGTTGGCCCCTATGTACCACCCAAAATTTCCCTCTCATCTCCCTTCTTCTTTAAAGCTCTACGGCCCTCAAAAGCCAACTTAATGCATTTGATAATTTAAAAATCTCCTGGGTCATGAGCTTGGTCTCTGGTTTCTTCTGCCCTCTAGCTAGAGAGAAGAGAATCTTTAAAAATGCAATAAATAAGCCACATGGCTTCCATAATTCACCTTAATTAGGTTGTTAATCACTCTGATGGTTTTAGACACATTAGCAAAATGTGACAGTCCAGTCAGGCTTTACTTCTAACAAATAGAATGCTATTGAATTGATGCTGCGTGGTCTCTAAGTTGAAGTCATAAAAGGCCATGCAACTTCCAGGAGATGCTCTTCCTTCTTGAGGCTTTTCCTCTAGAAACCCCACTATGGAGGAATGACACGCTGTATAGGTGTTCATTTGATTGTTAGCATCAATCAGCAGACTCAGAGGGAGCTAGGCTCATGTGGGTCCAGCTTCAAGTTAGTGTTCAATCACTCTTCCATGTGATGCTCACGAGAAAGAGATGAGCTATCTTCTCTGGGGCTCTGACCAATGTCAGACTTATAAACACATAAATGTCATGGTTGCCACCAAGCCCAGCAAGTTTGTTTGAGAGCAATTGCAGCCAGGACAGGTCCCCAGCTCTCCACTGTCCTGCTTCAGAACTCAGCACTCAGGATCACTACACACACTTTTACAAACATTATAGTTATTCTTTCCTGGAACCTTCTAGGATGTTTTAATGTGGGTACCTTCTTCTTCATTTGCTCCCTCCCTCCCCACCCCAACCTCTTTACTGGTAAAAGCCTTAGCAAATACATACCCATCACATACAGCATGCACAGGCCAGGAGAAGTTCAGCTACTCCCAGCAGAAGGAAGGTCACTGTTCTCTGCCCATGGATGAGGTAGCTCAAGAAGATCATGTTTACTTCTGTTATTAGAGACCACATTTTCACTTTTTTTTAGGGAGAGGGGTTACAATGTCCATGGAGACCATCGTTGTCTGAGAAAATTTGTGTAAAGAAGTTTATTGAAATAATACAGGTAAGGAAGTAAGAGCACCAAATAAAAATGGAGAGATAGAAATTGAGCTGTGATACAGGTTCAAATAGATTGTAGCAAATGAAACAGCACTCTGTGTAGCTGGGATGGCCAAATTGTGGCTGGGAAGCTAATGGCTCTGAGTCTTACATCAACAGCATTAGGAAGCATAACTTGACATGATACAACTCTCAGAGGATAATGCCCAGAGTGTGGAAAAACAATGGCCTTCAGAAGCCAATAGTCCTGGACTCTGAATGAATAAATCCCAGAATTGATTCTGTGGAGAGGACTCTTGTGATATGGCACAGAAGATACTTACAGAAACCATATCGCTTGCACACACACATACACACACACACACACACACACACACACACACACACACACACACAAACACATGGATGTAGACATGCACACATGCACCATCACTTTAAAATCAGCAACTTGAAATGTCTTTCCTTAAATATCCTCACTGACTCTCCTTTAGTTCATCAACATCCCACTAATTTATTTTTTATCCTGTCTCAAATGCCCCAAATATTTTCAAGTTGCCTTAAAATATTTATCTTGGGTGAGTTTCCAGTCTTGATTAATGTATCTTGTCTTACCTCAAGGAGAAATCTCCTTGGTTGCCATCAATAAACTGTTTCTTAAAAAACCACATGTGGTTATTTAGAAGATGAAGAAACGTGGGCAAATGGTGCAGGTTGCAATGCCCTTCCATCTTTTAAACTCATCCAAGTGAGTCCTTTAAGATCTCTTAACCTGAGAGATTGCATCTAGTTTTTATTTATTCTGTTATTTGATGTGAGGAGAGTATTTGTTATACCTGCCTCTTAAAAATACACTTATCATCGAGTTGGCCAATAACCTCAATACCTACAAGAGAAACATTTGTTCCGAGACAACCTTCTGTGATATCATTTCCGTTTCACAAAAAATAAAGACTGCTAGCTGTGCATAAAATGGCTTTTTATTAACAGCTCCTCTAAAAGTATGTATCTGTTTTTATGTTATGTGTGAGTATTTGCCTGCATGTGTGACTGTGTTCCATGTGTGTGTAGTACTCTCAGAGGCCAGAAGGGGGTGCTGTATCACCCAGCTCTGGAGTTAGACTGTTGTGGGTGCTGGGAACTGAACTCCAAATGCTTTGCAAAAGCAGCCGGTGCTCTTAACCACTAAGTAACCTCTCCAGCTCCAAGAAAAAAAACATTCTTCCCCCCCCCATGTATGTGTGTGTGTCATATACAAGAGTATATGTATGCACGTTCAAATGTGTGTGGAGCCAGAAATAAATGTGAAGTGTCTTCCTTAGTCACTTTCCATGTTATAAACTGGAGGCATTTAAGAAAAAGCTATACATTTACCAGTATTATTTGTTCCTGGGTCATTTGATAATAATCTGTCTCTACTATAGACCCCTCAGAACCAAGATTACTCAACTGAGGACTGCAAGAGTTAAGTGGCTAAAGAAGTCTGGATGGGATTAATCAGAGTTGCTTCTTTTTCCTTTGTAAAAAATTTCCCCTTCCCCCAGGAGACTCCTCTACCAACCACTCAATTAGACACGACCCAATCTTGGTACTAGAATTTGGTGACAAGAGAAGGCCATTTGGGACTCTGTCTCTCTCATTATTTGGTGATTTCATTTAGACCACCTTCATATATGTATATATTTTAGGAAGCTTCTGCTGTATTAGGTTTCTACACCATCCCTCAAATGGTCCTTAATTTTAACTATATCTTCCAGCATTCCCTCCTACAACTCCCTAGTTGGCCCTTCTGCCTACCCCCATCCATCCATACCATCTATTCTATATCCCTTTCCTATGGGGGGTCTATCTGCCCATCCCCAGAGTCTTTTACTCTATACCTAATCTCTGTGGTATCTTATTTATCATTGACTTAAATGCTAATATCCACATATAAGTGAAGGCATATCATATTTGTCTTTCTGGCTCTGTGTTACCTCGCTCAGGAAGTTTTTTTCTAGTTCCATTCATTTATTTACAAATTTCACAATGTCATTTTTTAATTGCCGAGTATTATTCTGTTTTATACATGTACCACTTTTTTTTTTTTACCATCCTTCTGTTGAGGAATATCTAGGTTGTTTCCAATTTTTAGATATTATGAAAAAGAACAGCAATGAACATGATTGAGCAGTTCTCTCTGTGGTAGGATGGAGTGTTCTTTGGGTATATGCCCAAGAGTGGCATAGCTGGATCTTGAGGGTGATCAATTTCCATCTTCTTGAGAAACTGCCACATTAATTTCCATAGTGGCTGTACAAGTTTGCACTCCCACCAACAATAGAGGAGTGTTCCCTTTGCTCTACATCCTCACCAGTATGATCTTGTTTAATTTATCTTAGCCATTCTGATGGGTATAAGAGGAAATCTCAAAGTAATTTTGATTTACATTTCCCTGATGTCTAAAAATGTCCAACATTTTTTAATGAGTTTCCTCCTTTGAGAGTTCTCTGGAAATGTACCCCATTTTTTAATTTGATTAAGTGTTTCCTTGATACCTAGCTTTTTTGAGTTCTTCATCTATTTTGTATATTAGCCCCTTATTGGATATGTAGATGGTAAAGTCTTTTCCCATTCTGTAGGCTGCCATTTTGTCCTATTGATGATGTCCTTTGCCTTATAGTACGTTTCAGTTCCACTAGATCCCATTTGTTAATTGTTGAGCTTAGTGCCTGTACCAACAGTGTTCTGTTCAAAAAGTCTTCTGCCGTGCCAAAGCATGCAAGGCTGTTTTCCAATTGATCTTCTATCAGGTTCAGTGTATCTGGTTTTATGTTGAGGTTTTTGCTTGGTTTGGACTTGAGTTTTGTAGAGGGTGATAAGTATGAATCTATTTAGATTCTTCTACATACCGAATCCAGTTGGACCAGCACCATTTGTTGAAAATGTTATCTTTATTTTAGTGTGTATTTCTGGATTATTATAAAAATTGGATGTTCATAGGTGTGTGGATTTATGTCTGTATCTTCAGTTTAATTCCTTCGATCAATATGTCTGTTTTTGTGCCGATACCATGCTTTTTTTTTTTTTTTTTAAATTGCTATAGGTCTGTAATACAACTTGAAATTGGGGACAGTGATACCTCCAGCATTTCTTTAATTGTTTTAGCTACCCTGAGTCTCTCTCTCTCTCTCTCTCTCTCTCTCTCTCTCTCTCTCTCTCTCTGTGTGTGTGTGTGTGTGTGTGTGTGAAGCTGAAAATTGTTCTTTTATGATCTGTGAAGAATTGTGCTAGAATTTTTTTTATAGGACCCCACTGAATCTGTAGATTATTTTTCAGCAGAATGGCCTTTTTTACTATGTTAATCCTACTCACCCATGAGCATGGGAACTTTTTCCATCTTCTGATATCTTCTTTAATTTCCTTCTTCAATGACTTAAAGATTTTCACCATGCTAGTCTTCACTTGTTCGGTTAGAGTTATCTCGAGATGTTTTCTGTTATTTGAGGTACTGTGAACAGTTCCGTTTTCCTGATTCTTGTCTCAGTCCGTTTGTCACTTCTATACAGGAGGGCTACTGGTTTATGTCAGCTAATTTTGTATCCAGATACTTTGCTGAAAGTGTTTGCTGTAGGAGATTCCCTGATGGGGTTTTTAGGATCACTTATGTATACCACCGTAGAACTTCCCAGGATGGAGAATTTGGGAACAAATTTATATAGGCATATTCAAAACACAGACATCCCGATACCATTTAGTATACAGAAGTACACGATGATCTACTTAGAAGGGTTTACAAAGTATAACGTTTCCCAAAACTGTTTGACAAATGATCATTTTCTCAGAGTGAGTGTCACTGGGGTAAATGTTCTGGGCCACCAATTAGAAGCCACGATTGAACATCTGTGGATGTGTTTTAGAAACAAAAATGTACTTTGGGAAAAAAATCGAATGGAAGGTAGGAGGGAGAGGAAAGAGTGAGGAGGGATGGGATGGAAGAGGAAGGGGAGAATGAGGCACTACAGTATACATCGTAGTAACCTCACTACATGAGACTTACTACAGGATTCAAACAGTAAAACCTACAACGATTCTCACTACAGCCTCCCATGACAAATGGATGTGTAAATTCTGGTACCAATTCTCTGTCAGTTTTCTACAAAGTGGTACTCTCAAAATAATAATAATAAAATAAATTGATCTTAAGAGTAAGTTAAAGTTTATAAGGAGGTCCAGGGTGGATATCGAGGGTGTATCAAATTCTCACAATGTCTACAGGAGTGCCTAGAGAAACAAGGTGGTCAGAAAGGCAGACAATGGAAAGATGGTTAATTCTTCCTTGAGAAAAAATGTTCTGAGATCTCTCTCCCGTGCACCTATAGTCTCTCATCTCTGAAAGGGATTTTCTTATTATGAGAGTACATAAGTCAGCAGGCTTTCCTCACATCCAAATCCTGGAGCCATCATGAATCTGATGAGTAAATGGATGTCTTTCTTTTGTATTGTGAGGGATCCACAGGGCTGAATCAATGTGAGACTCTTTTACTCTGGGTCATTGAAAATTGAGATTCTGGATGCACAGAATAAGGTAAAGCAGGGTCAGCTTTCTAAGACAGATCAGCACCTCCCTCTGCTGCAACTTAGGCCCTACTGTGATTTTTTTTTTTTTAATTCTTCAACAATCTCATGAGGTCAGAATTTTTCACTGCCAGCTATCGTGAGACATGTAGTGCTCCTGGGAGCAATCGGTTTTTCAGTTGCCATGGAAGGCCACTGTAGTTTTGCTTCTTACCTCCTGTGACAAAGCACCCAGGGATGAATCTAGCTGTGAAGCATATAGTTCAGAGAATCCTTCCAGCCAGGCATCACACAGCTGTACCCATGAGTGCTGAGTTCCCAGGGCGGGGCCACACCTAAATCATGGTGTGGGTTCTGAATGAATAATGAGGCTTTGTTTGGGTGGTGAATTTGCCTTTGAGTCTTTAAATATTTTTCTTTTGTGGCATGTGTATGTGTGTGTGTGTGTGTGTGTGTGTGTGTGTGTGTGTGTGTGTGTGTGTATGCGTGTGTGCAGGAGCGCGCAGATATCAGAGAACTACCTCAGTTTTCCACAGTCACTCTCCACCATAGATTTTGAGATAGGGTTTCTCACTGAACCTGGAGCTCACTGATTTGGCACATCAGCAAGCCACAGGGATCCTTCTGTCTCCACCTCTCCAGTGTTAAAATGACAAGTTCACACTACACCCAGCTTTTCGTGTGGGTGCTAGGCACATGAACTCAGCTCCTCTCCCAAGGATCAGGCAAGCTCTCTACTGGGCAAGCATTCCTCAGCCTCCAAATCACCCGGAGGAGGGAGGAGACCACTTCCTCAGCACTTCTGGGCTCTTGTGTAGCCACTGTCTCCAGAATGGTGACTGTGCCATGTTTTATTCTTCACAAGAACAGATCATGGCTTTCCATTTCATGTCCTCCTCATATTCTGTGTCACAAGCAGAAATGATGGATTGTTCTTTTTGAACTAGAACATGAATGACTATTCACACTCAATAGGCATATAAATAGGTGTATTCCAATTGTCAAATATATATATATATATTTGTCAAATATAATATATATATTACTTCGAGCGGCTATCCATTCTATCCTGTCCCTGTCCAAGGAGCATGAGGAAAGGCGGGAGCTAGGAGCTAGGTCAGCTAGGAAGGAAAAATGTATCAAATATTAAAGAGCTGAGGTCAAAGCATTATAGTTTATTACCATAGTGATTCATAGGATATATGGGCCATTAAAACTCCAATACTGTACCATATTATTGTGATAAAGGTTGTAATAAGAACAGGAACGACACCAAATGAATCTGTCCTCTCGATACTGATGACAACACCCACAAGAAAAGGCATAAACAACACCAGTTCTTGTCACAGAATTAAAATGAGAATCTGACGCACCTGTCGCAAAACCCAAAACTCTAGCAGTATACAAATCAGGGCGAGAGTATCATCATGGGGATTAATGTGTCGTTTTAGTAGACAATGGAAGGTGACTATTCATTCTCAGTACCGCAACATGATAAGTCTCCCTACCCTTTCCCAGCCCTTCTTAAACAACCCTCTCCACTACTCACGCTTGTGATGCATTGCTGCCTGTTGGTGTTCGATAGTTCAATCTCACATTGGTGTCAGAAATACGCTTCTACATTTATGTGTAGTGTGACCCTTATAGCAGCTTTCAGCTTCTCACATCCCTCCTATGCAAAATGAGGTAAAAGAATATTTTTACTGTGTGAAATCCATCAGAACAGAGTAGAACGCTGACCAAGTCAGCCGTTAGTAATGGCAATCATAATGAAAGGGGGATTGCGCTCGTCACCTCAGCTCAACCCACAATATCAAGGCACTTTTATAGGCTCAAGATTTACATGTGAAGGTGGGTCTCAAAAAGCACTCTGCTCTCCCCAGATTGTGTGGAAAGATGGAGTTTTTGTTGGGATATCTGACAGTGATTTCGACAAGAATTTATCAGGTGACATCCTGGGCAAACTTACCCGAGGGTCATTGATTGGTACATAAGCTAAGTGAGTTAACAGCTCAAACTCAGGACTCTGAGCTGGGTGACAGGAGCATCACATTGGCCGCATCTGCCTCCAGTGATCCTAGGAAGGGAAACTTCTGGTAGGAACTCCCAAACTCCCGGTTCTCAATCCAACCTAACTCTCCACTTTTCTTTTCTCTCAATACCACAAAGGTCATTCCACTGTTTGGCATGGGAAAATGTTATTTCAAGAATGTAATAAATATTTGTTTGATGTCAGAGGTATGTGTGTGTGTGTGCACGCGTGTGTGTGTCTTCCGTTTGGAGCCCAGGGTTTTAAAGATTTCAGTTCAGTCTTGGGCAGGTCATTGGCTTTAGGCCCATGGTGAGATGATGTGTGACAGGAACATGTGACAGGAACATGCGACAGAACAAAGATGGTGACCAGGAAACAGGGAGAGGAACTAAGGTCATACAACCCCACTCAATGACAGACAGTCCTCTCCCCCAAGTGTGCCCATCTCATAAAGGCATTATTTTCTCCCCATAGCCCCATCTTAGAGATAAAGTTTTGAATGTGTGTCCTGGAAGACATTCAGGTTACAAAGCATCTCAGCATTCTACAAATACAGCCATAGGATTGACTTCTTAGCAATTGCTATGGAAAAGATTGCAGTCATGCCTGAGACCCTGGATCTTAACTGAAGTGAATGACGTCATGAGAACTCGCTCATCTCTACACAGGAAAACATCATTTGGAAACTGAACATGTAATTGAAAGCTCTTTCAGAAAAAAATTTCTAAACACTTCATTACTGTGTTTAGATGAAACTGGCTCTTTATTCCCCTTGCTTTCAATCTCTATTCCACCTTTTCTCACACTGCCTCTCAATCAACTTCATGTGCATTCTCTCTCTCCCCTCCATCCCCTGTATCCCTTTAGTGATAGCTGCCTCTCAGGGCCCACATTCCTAGGCAAAAACTACCCTCCTCCCCCAGCAACTGCCAATAGCACCTTTGAAAGGGTAGAATGTCATGAGCCCCTCCTCAACTGAGCCAGGAATTTGGCTGGTCTGATTTTGTGCATGTCTCCTGCATACAGGTCTAGCTACTGTAAGGTCATGTGTGCAACTGAGCTGCCATGTCCAGCAAATATTATTTCGCTGCAGATACCTACTCCTGCCTCTCAGTCCTTGCCCTCATGGTGATCCTTTTGCCTTGTGGGAAGGGGTGTGATATAGATGTCCCATTCTCTTGCTTTTCCATGTGTCGGTCCCTTGTGAGTCTCTGCATTAACGTGCATCTGTTGAAAAAGGCTTTTTCTGATGAGTGTTGAGAGATGTACTAATAAATGGGGATACAGATAAGAACTAAAGGTGAGTTCATCACCTTGTCAACCTTTCTTAGGGCCTGTGATCTACCTAGTAAGTCACAGAATTTGGCTCATTTAAGAGCACCAGGCACGGACTCCATCTTGTGGAGTGGATTTAAAGCAACCACAAAGTGGCTGGTCATTCCCATAGCTTTTGTGCTACTATTGCCTCTGTGTTGTCTTTTAATTAATTAATTTATTTATTAGTGCTGGAGGTGGGACCCAGGATGCAGTTACATGTGAGGCAATTGCTCACATGAGAGCTTTCTCACTCTCCACCTTATAATGTGAGTAGGTCCTGGGTTTACATGAAGAAGGCACTGTGTCTCTGCTCTTACAGGCTTCCAACTAGCTCACAGCCTGTCTCTGAGCAGCTTATCTATCTAGAACTGCATCATGCTTTCCGAAGGACCTACCATCTTTGCTCCATCTTGAGTTAATCTTGTCACTCCTGTGGAGTCCACTCTAAAATGGTTGATTTAGCTTCAGGACACCCCATCATCCAACTCACAGACATTCACCCTGTGGCTCTGCCTCTCCCCGTGTGCTCAATTGATGTATTTTACAATTACCTTAACCCCAACCAATGCCAGAAAGCAATTCAAGATCAGAGATGAAATCTGTAGTTTCATGCCAATCATCTGCAAATGCTTGGAATTTATTTAAGTCTCTACAGAGTTAAGTGATAAAATATGGGACAGACACCCCAATATTACAGATAACAATATGAATGGGTTAATATCAATGAGCAAAATCCCCAACCATATTCCACATATACTTTATCCTTTTATAATATATCTTTTTTCTATGATCATTTGATGCAGGAATTGGCAAACTCCTACTGTAAAAAAGCCAGGTCATAAATATTTAAGGCTCTACTGGCCAAGAGTCACAATAAAGATGTTGTGAAGGTACTTATGTAATCATTTAAAATGAAACCATGGGGGAGGGGAGACAGAGTAAAGAGCACATTGGGCTGGGCCGACTCTGGCCAGCTGGCAGATCCCTGATTTAGCTGCATATAATTTACCACCAGCAACTTAACTAGTTGAATCCAGTTTGAAAGAGTTCTTTTCCTGAATTGTTTAGAGCATGACACGCTTTTGTGATGTTCTTGTGACTTATTTTAAGAAAAGAACTCCTTCCAGGGACTGACTGGGAGGCTGGCTCTCTTGTGCTATTTCCCTTTGAAATGTTTACTACTTCAGTGTTTCGGGTTTCTTCCATAACCTATTTAAAAGAAAGCACATTTCCATTGGGCCCTTGGTCTGCCCCACACTTGGCATCCTTCAGGGTCTTCTGAGAGAGTGGTGGGAGGCTAATTAGTCACAGCTTGTTTGCATCTAGAGAGCAGGATTCTTTGGTGAATGTTGACCTAAATTATTAGAGTTGTTTTAACATAATAATATTTCTGAGTAACTATTTATTTCCCTGTGGATGTGAATTTTGGAGAACCAAGCTTTCTTTATGAGGGAAACTTCCACAGAGTAAGACATGCTTGTGAGTCCCTAATCCATAAAGTTAGTGAGATCATTCTGGGTTCACATTGTCGCCGCATTCAGATTTCAGCTCAGAAATGTCTGGAGCTGAAAGGAAGACCTATATGCCTCCCCTCAGGGTCCCCACAGCCTTCCCTTGCGGTAGTTAACCTCCCTTGTTAGGAAGAATTGAGACTAGCCTCAATATATGATCTTACTATTTCATCTTCAATTTAAATTTCATTAGCGATAAACATTAAAATAATAAATATTCTCCATCTGCTTGCTATGTTCCTGTTTCTAAGGAGAATGCAGTTTCTCTCTTGTGCACAGCGGTGCTTAGCTGCCTGTGAGCCCGGTACACTGATTCTCATCGTAGGGTTTCACTCTGTTCAGGATCTGTTGGCTGATCTCTCCCATAACCCCGCCCCTCCTCTAGTCCTAAATAAATGTGTATGCTTCTTTTGTTGTTGTTGTTAGTTAATTAATTTATTTATTTTACATCCCAACTGCAGCCTTTCTTCCACTCCAGCCCCCCACCTCCCCTCTACCAACCCTACCCCCACCCCCTCCACCGTATTTGCTCTGAAAGGGCCAGGCATCAGCAAAGCCTGGTGTGTCAAGCTGCAGTAAGACCACACTCCCTCTGTATTCAGGCTGGGCGAGGCAACACAGAATGAGGGATAGGTTCCCAAGAGCCAGGCAAAGTACCAGGGACAGGCCATGCTCCCACTATTAGGAGTCCCAGACTGCACAATTGTCACATATATGTAGAGAGCCTAGGTCCGTCCTGTGCAGGCTTTCTGTTGTTGGTGTGTATGTTTCTCATCATGCAAAATAACAAACTCCTCCATCCCTGATACCCTCTCAGCTCATCGTGTGTGTGTGTGTGTGTGTGTGTGTGTGTGTGTGTGTGTGTGTGTGTGAGAGAGAGAGAGAGAGAGAGAGAGAGAGAGAGAGAGAGAGAGAGAGTATGTGTGTGTTTAAACATTGCCCCATTTTGAACAAAATCTGCTGCATCTCTCTCCACTTTCCCGTTGTCTTTCATTCTGGCCATCTTCTATCTATTTGGACAAAATGACACTTTTGAAATTAAGATGTAACTTACTAATTTATAAATGCTATTGCCTGCTCTGTTCTCTACTCATACATGCTTACATTTTCTTTTTTGCACAACCTGATATCTGTCTTTTTGTTTGATTATTCTTTATTTATGTGCATGTGTATGTATATGTGTGGACCCATGCATAGCACGGCATGAGTGTGGAGTCTGAGGACACCCTGTGGGAGCCAGTTTCTCTTTTACCAGTGTGTGGGTCCCAGGAATCTAACAGAGGATGTCAAGCTTGGCAGAAAGTGCCTCTCTCACTGAGTCCTCTTAAAATCTACTCTTTAGAAACTGCCAATGACTCTCTCCTGACTACTGAATTAAGCCCTAGCTCAACAATCCAGTACTGAGGATTCACAACTTTGCACATATCACTAACACCCTTGAACAACTGTGTGCCTTAAGTCACAAATAATTTGACCTGTCACCCTTTTTTGAACATCTGATATTTCCCACTTGTATGGTGGATAAGCAATGTAATAATGAGCTATCACCACAAACTCATTGTATTTTAAATTTTGAAATGAAGTCTTACTATGTTACCTAGGCTAGCCTTAGACTCATCTTGTAGCCCAGGCTAGCCTTAGACTTGCGTGATCTTTCTTTCTCAGTCATTTCTGTCTACCTTTCCGTGTGGGTTCCATGGCTTGTACTCCGGTTGCCAGCTTGGGGTGCTCTCACCCCCTGAGCCATCTTACTGGCTCTTCCCCCTCATTTGCCAGTGCTTAGCCTTGTTTCCTGGCATCTTTTAGTGGAGATCAATATTGTGCCATCTTTATTTTTGGCCTCACGAATATTTCATATTAAATGTTAATATTTTAACAAACTGACAGCTTGCTCAAAGCTCGTGATGATGACTTATTTCATGCACTGTCACATCGTTTCATGCATTTCTATTTCTGTTTCTTTGCTTCTTTCTTGCTTTCTCTTATCGTCTGGATTTATTGCTGGCTCCGTTTCTTTTTTCCTCACTGACTTGTGATTAGTTTTAATACACACACAGCTTTATGAATTTCCTGTATTAACATATATCTTGTAAACAATACAAAAATTGTTAGAATTTTTCACTCTGATTTTTCATTTTTGTTATCTATTCTTGTTTGAATTTTACTAAAAAAAAAAAAAAAGCCCTATTATGGCTTCTCAGTTTTACTGTTACATTTTTTATAACCAACACAAATTTTCATTTACCAAAGCGTGGGAAACACAACTACTCTCTGAATCCCACTGTTATTTTCTGTTTAGTTGTTTTCTTGAACCAAGTCCTTTCGCAATTATGTGGTAAAACACCACGAATAGCAATTTTCCCAGGCATTTGCAAATATGGCTTTCAACCGACCTCTCTGGAGTGACAGTAAACGAAATTCTAAGCCAGCAATTATTTTTCTTTTAACAAGGTGAGGATATTATTTTACTTGTTTTGGCATGGATTGCTATGGACAAGTTAGCTGACCATCGTAGTCACATTCAAGACCTAAAATGTAGAAGGGTTAAAAAGTTGGGAAAATTTCAAATGACACATTTGTCCAATAAAATGTGCAGCGGAGCTCACAAATATATAAAACAGTAAGTCACTATGTATCAGTCATAACCAATTTTTTTTGGCAAAGAAAATGAAGTTGATCCATGGTGAGACCACACGGAGAGAATTGGGAGAAGAGAATGTTGTGATTGGAGAGAGAAAATAGGCCCAGTCTCAAAGAACTGGATTGTCATGCCAAGCAAGACAAGTGTAATTCTAAAGCAGCCTTTGACATAGCAGAGAAGTAGGAAAAGAAGAAGCAATAACGAGCTGCATCATTTAAAATGACGCACTAGATTAGGATAAAGACAGGGAAGGGAGGTGGAATGTGAAGGAAGTGAGGGTCTGTCAGGAAGGTGTGGGGTGGAGCCGCTGGAGAACCATAGGACCTGGGTTAGGCACCGACGGAATGGTGCTGTCACTTTCAGACAAAGATCTAATTTAACTTACTAGGAACTGGAGCATCTTCCAGGAATGCTGTGGGGCAAGGGATTCATAGCTATAATGTCCACCTCCAAGCCCAAGTTGAGTTCAGAGAGCCAGAGAGGCAAAACCAAAGAGTGAAACCGGACAAAAGAGAGGGAGATCCTCTTCAGGAAGGTTGTTCTAGGTGGGTCTGGAGAATGGGCTTCTAAGCATGAATGGAAGCATCCATCTTAGACAAAGATGCTTCATCTCCTCCAGGTAAATGACGACCAGTTTTGTATGATATGATTTTGTAGTTTTGTGCAATGAAGCCAAAGACAGTCTTATTTAGTGGCAACTAATTCTTCTATAAAGAAGGAGGCAGACCATTTGCTGGGAATTAAAGAAAATAATTAATTTCCTAGGCTGCCTGGAAGTTCCTAATTTATATTTCTATGGAACATATGTCATACCCTTAGGACCTCCCTGGGAACCATTACTAATTAAGGCATTTTAATAGGCCAACTGTAAGTGCTAATTTTCATCATTTATTTCCTAATTTATACTGCTTTCCAGCAAAGACTTTGTTATGCTATTTGGCAAAGCTAGACATCTATCCCTCTCTAACTGTTGATGCAGACATTTCTGCATGTTTACCTACCAGAGATTTTCCCATTGGCCCTTATGAATTTGATGGATGCTGCCAGGCAAACAATCTACATTTATAAGATAATAAATGGATTTCTGTAGTAAGAGGTTTCTGGCCTGGACTTTCGGGCCCATCCTCAAGATTTAGACCCACAGACCTGCAGACTCACAAAGACACACAGATGCTTATATTAATTTTAGGCTGATTGGCCTAAGGCCCAGGCATATAACTTGCTAACTCTTTACCCTTAATCTAACCCATGATTCTTCTCCTGTTCAGCCATGCGGCTCGGTACCTTTTCTCACAGCAGCATAGTTGTCCTCTGCATCTTCTGGCTTGTCTCTGGCAACTCTGGAGTCTCTGTGGCATTTCTGCTCTGTTCTACCTGTTCCCAGAGTTTTCTTAGTCTGATAACCTGGCCCATACTCCCTGTCTGCCTTTGACCAATCAGCACTTTTTATTAAACTCATAGGTGGAACAATTATTTACAATGTAACATCTTAAATCCACTACATATCCCATTTTCTCTTTTTAAAACAAGAACCCCAAATCTATTTCCTTTGCATATTTTTTTTCACTGTTATCTATAACAACTTGTAACCAACACTGTAAATAAACACAAATATCCATAATCCATGTTTTGGGAATGTGGGCATCATTCTCTAGGCTACTTCCTGCTGAATGGAGGCGCTGGCAATCTCATGGGAATCCAAAGAAAAATGTAGGATTATGGACAAGTCTTTAGTGGAGTAGTCTCTAAGGCTGGGTCATCTCGGCCAGTCTTCTTGAAATTGTTCGGGATACAGAGCTCTGGAAACTTCAACAGAGGTGCTCTGAAATGCTGAATCATCTGGGCCATCCATTTCCATTGGAGATATTTCAGGGGGTCTTCCTCTATCAAACTTTATGTTCTTTATCCAGGAATAAATCCACAGCCTCTCATTTTCTGTGAAAATGAAAAGAAAACTTCTCCAAAGTAGCATATCTTCGGATTTCAATTTTAAAGTCAACTCATTTACAAAATATATAGGTTGAATTAATCCAACAGCATTTATAATCAACTGTCTTTTATCAGCTTTTACTACTTCATTTTCAGTCAAGAAGCTTAAAGCTAAGACAATAACATACAGTATCCAGACATTCTTTGTATTTTCCATCTTTACATGGCTTTTTTTTAACTTTATTTCTTTTTTAAGGCCTTTCTCTAGATGTATATATATAGGCTATATGTGTGTGTGTGTGTGTGTGTGTGTGTGTGTGTGTGTGTGTGTGTGTATTTTCAACACACTCTAAACCATTTAGACTTTTTTAAAAAACTGTCTTTACTGTATATTTATTTCTTAACTTTTTCTGACTCTGACCACACCTTTGCTTGGCTAGGGTGATTGACTCCACCCAGCTTCTTCTATTTCTTTCTATTTCTGACCACACCTTTAATCTGCAAAGGTCCTTGGCTAAGGACTAAAGGTTCATAGGGTGGATGGATGGCTCCACCCAGCTCCTAGTCTAGCTTCATAGAATTTAGCTTTTTAGCCCAGGTACTCTGGGGAATTTTAAGGTCCATATAATCACCAAGTAAAGCTTTGCTATCTGCTGCTCATTAACTCCATTTAAGTATTAGGCAGCAGGGCCTCTTAAAAGACTCACAAGTGTTTTGCCTCTAAGGATCAATCAGGAAGCTTCTCTTTAAAAAGCCAAGCCTCAGTTTGCCTCCGGCAAACAGAGCTGATCCAAGAAAACACCACCACTAGGAAGCCATCTTTGATTCTGTTCCCTTTTTGTCCTTATGAACAGAAACCTTAAATATATCATTTACAACTTTTTGCTTATATTGAGGGTCCTGTGAGACTTCAGGACAAACTGCCATTGTAGCTCAAACCCACATGCCTCACCAGGGTGTCTCTGTACCACGCATGACTTATGTGAGAAACATAACTTGGAAGCTGCTTTTGGCTTCATTTCTGTGCTCTAGACCATTTTTAAGTTCTCTATGGCTTTATGTGGGTATATTTTGCCCATGTTGGGCTGCCATTTGTTGTAAGCCTCTTACTAAAGAGTTCTTTTATTATTATTTTCATGTGACATTTCTTCTTAACCAATGAAGGTAACTAAGTCAACATGAGGATTTCTGCTTGATAAATCTAGTTCCAACCAAAAGCAATGGAGGATGACATCTGTTGCCTTGTATCATCTTTCTAAGAACAGATGCATGCTGTCATACATCTGTTAGTCCACAGTTATTTTTAATCCATGGTTAATAGACTCTGAGTTTCTGTCTTGTGATGAGGACAGAACATGGGGAAACATGTGGCTGAGCATAGCTGATCACCTCATGACAGATGAAAGAAAGAGGGAGGGAGGGAGGGAGGAAGAGAAGGAGGGAGACAGAAAGACAGAGAGAGACAGACTAGCTCCTAAGCGATCGGCTAGCTAAGTACCACAGCTACCATCACCAGTGATATGCTCCTGTCAACTAGGTTTCTCCTGCTAGGTGTTAGTCTCGAAATAGCCCATTGTCATCAGGGGAATCAATCCATAGACGAGGTCAAAGCCTCAGAACCCACTGCCTTGCCTCTGGGCATTGCGACATTGAAGACCAAACTTGGAACACATTGGTCTTCAGGGAACACTTCATACCCGGATCATAACAAACGTGTCTGCAAGTAGAAAGCTGGCAAATGAAGGAATGACACAGTGTCTCATGAGGGTTGTGACAGGGAAGGCTAACAAAAATGGAGACCAGGAGGCCCCACAGAAGTGTCACTTGAGGAAAAGCTTTAAATGGGATCAGGATTTAGTTCTAGGTGGGAAGGGACAGAAGAGGTTTGGGGGCTAAAAGACAGGACATTTGAATTCTGATCGTGCCTTCCTATCCTTCCATGGCTCACCTAGGGCACAGGAGCCAGACAGGCGTTTAGGCAGCTCAGAATATGAAGTAACCGTAAGGTATGCATCTCAGTTGAGGTGTATTTCGGGCCTATTTGTTAACTTGCCAGAATGACTTCAGCAAAGGGTGACTCACTTACGGTAAACATTTTCCTTCTCATGGCATTTTAATTAAATTCTGAACAAATCGGTGACAAAGGAGACAGAATGATCTGTTTTGGCCACAGAGATGCTGTGGCTTCCCTGTGCATACTCATCACAAAAGTATGAGCCCTTTGCTAGGGGCAAACTTGAGACACCCAAGTACAGTGATAGGAAAATTAAAGTATAATTATTTCTGTCCCTCACCGATGGCTGGTGAGCCACACGAGTGTGCCATCTAACCAGCACAGCCAGGATGTGAGATAAAAACCTGGGATCATCAGTGTCCAATGTCCTGGGTACTTGGATGGCAAAGTTCCTTAGCATCACCCAAGTTCCAATGTGACATATCTTCAACTTCAAGGTTAAATCACTGTGATCAGAGCTATTATTTGTTCAACAAAAGCAATACAAAATCAATACATGTAATGCTTTCAGTGGGTGGTACTTAGCAGGCATGTCCCACATCCCTGAGAAATCTTAAGTGGCTGTTTTTGTGTTCCTCAGCCGTTTGTCTCCTGAGGAAGAAGCGACTCTGTTAAGTCCTATAATGAGTAAGGTTTGCTGAAGATAACATTTTGAAAGGTACATTTGTTCAGGTTTCTCAATTCTTCACCACATTATTTTAGACCCTCTATCTCCTTTTAAACAAATATGTTGTCAGATACATATATGCCTGGGAACCTAAGCCATTATAGAACATACACATACATATTGTATACGAGTGCCCATATGCACACACATACACACACACACACACACACACACACACACACACACACACACACACACACACACACACACAGAGGCAAACTCTGGGGAGTTCATATGGTAATTACAAAGATTATTTATCTGCCCCAATTAGGAGTTTCTCTCTCTCTCTCTCTCTCTCTCTCTCTCTCTCTCTCTCTCTCTCTCTCTCTCTCTCTCTCTCCCTCTCTCTCTGAGTGTGTGTGTGGTTATTTTTCAAATGTGGGAAGGCTACTGCAATAAGATATTTGCAATTGTAAAGCATAATAATTTTTACTTATTGTGTTTTTGAAGCAATAAGTAGAAGCCAAATAACTATATTATTTCTTTAGGAAAGTCTGATGTTTCAGAATTTTAGGTTTTAATCACGAGTGCTGATTAAAACAGTACTTGATCACATCTTACAAACAAAGCCCCTTTGCAAGCATTAGTCATAAGCAATGTGCACACAGTGCCTTACTAATATGTGCTTATGTTTAACACAAGCTTCTTTTGCAAAAACAGAACTTTTCAGTTCACAAGAGGTCAAATGTCATTACAAACAGTCTCAGAGTAAAAGCATAGATATCGCCAGATTCTCCCTGATCGGGAATTTCGTTCTATACTTCTACTTAGGTTTCTGAATCCTCATGGTGATGCTAAAGTGTTTCCCACTCTTCCCATTCCAGAGGCCCTGCTGCTCCAAATGGAATTGAACAGAGTGATGCCACCATTATTCATTGGTATCAACTTTATCTTGTAGCTTTCTTCCTTTCTGACAGCTTCAAAACTGATGCCAAAGGAGAATAATACCACGGATAAACACTGCCTTCCCACAGCTTCTTCACTCATGCGTGACTCACACGTATCACTGGAAAGCTCAGCTGGCTTGAGTGGCCAATCCCAGCATCCTTGGAACTCCTGCACAGCTCTCAGGCAGCTGCACAAGAGGACCCTTGCCCAGCATTTATTTACAACCTCTGCAACCTTGTGAAGGGACTCACAGGATCCTCATGAGTTTTCTGAACTTCCTGTTGCTCATATCTTATGCACCTCCTTCTGCTGGGGGAAGGGGACTCCTGTAGGGGAACCCCTTGAGGCCTGAAAGGTTCCCCTTGAGAACTGAGTGAGAAAGCTGTGACAATGCAGCAGTTGATTATGTATGGTTATTCTCCTTTGACACCAGATCTCAAGCTGTCAGACTGGAAGAAGCTACAAGAGTGAATCCCAGGGGCATCGGTGTAACTGATACCAGCTGATAACAATGACATTGCTTCATTTAGAGCAACAGGGCCTCTGGAATGGAAGGAGTGGGAAGCAGTTTAGCATCACCCCAAGAATTCAGAAACCCAAGAAGTATAGGATGAAATCCTAAATCTCCATCACCTAGCCAGCCATGTAGAGCAAGAGAAACTGGGGAGTGATTATGTTTTCACTCAGACTGTTAGTGACACCATTTTACCTCTGAAAGAGAACATAGGGGCTCATCTCTATCTCTCCCAAATGACTTGCTCCTAATTAGCACGTGGAGGTGCAGGGAGCGGAGACCTGGTATCTAAAGTGTGGGAGCTCACAAGCCCGCTTGTCTATTCTTTGCCACTTCACAAATTCCCACGAGGGGAATTGCAGCTAGTTCCAGAAGTCAGATCTAAATTGGTGAGCTTCATGTTATGGATGGCTACAGAATTAAAAAAAAAAAAAAAAAAAGACAAGTAAAATTTCAAACTCCAGACAATCATTACAATCTTAGAAAGTGGCGTATAAGACAAAATACAGAAGCAAGTTTCATAAGTGATATGCTATGCAATTTTTAATGAGTAAATTTATAGATCCAGCCACGAAGCTGCGAAGTGAAGCAATTTAGAAGCAGCTGTGAAATGGGCATTTGGTGTTGCAGCTTCTGTAATGATTACAGAACTTCATTACTGTGAATGTATCCTAAGTGACCCTACTCTCTAGAGGGAACGGGGTTCTGGGAGGAGAGAAGGGTAAATGCCCACAAGTTGAAGAAGTCCATACACACAATGGAGTCTGTAGCAAGAAACCTAGGAAGGTCCACAGCAGCATGTCCACTGGGTGAGTGCATGGTTCCTTTCTCTGTGGTCCTGCCCTAGAGACTCAGTCAGCGGACACTGTATACTTTCCTTGTCTTTGGGCCAAACGCCGAGAATTCACCACTCTGGCTCTTGTGACCGTACTTTCTGTTTTAAAAAAGTCTCTTCTGGGCTTACTTTTATCTTGGGCCTGGTCTCAGTGCCCTGCCAACAGTGGCACCGCCTGTCTGGCAACATGGGCTAGGATTGGCTAGCTCCTGGTGCAGCAGATCCAAATGAGGAAGGGACCTAAATGCAAGTGAAAACTCTGGTAGGTGCCTTGGAAGGGGGCTACCTCTGCCGTCAGTTAGCAGAGTACCTTCAGATAGCATCTGAAGCTTCAGCTTCCTCCTACACACAACGAAAAAGTGGATCTTTGCAGACGCTTACGTTTCATCATAGAAGAAAACTAAGAGTGAGAACCCAGCATTTGAAGCTGGAACTGGCAGACCTTTTCAAAGAAAAGAGTTCACTTGGCTCCTTCCCTGTTCTTGGTATGTGGTGGTGGCTGAGGAGCGATGCCCAGACCCGGGAGGTTTAAACAGCTTCTGTGGATCATCCGAGCTTCCGCTGATGGTCTCCTATGTTCGTGGCTTGGGCGCGCCACTCTTTAATGATGCGCATCTATTTCTTACCCCATTAAAAAAAAAATGTTCTGGCTAAAGCATAGCTGTGTTACCTGCCCCTCGCAGCAGCTCTGAGAGAGCCTAATTCTGTCTCCTGGTACAGTTTGCTATGGGCTCTTGCTACCCAGTATTGTAGCCCTGTCAAAGCAGTGTTGGGTTGAGTATGTGGGCCTGATTATCGCTCCTAAACTCTGTTTTAACCCTTTGATGCGTTGCAGCATGAGTCTGCAGCAGCCATAAATCATCTTGATAGTGAGGGATGGAACCTGTTTCCCCAGAACAAGGCAGGATGATGCCTTTTTGATGCTGTGCTTCGATCCCTAGCTGTCTGCATCCACACCTGACAGAGGACCGTTCTAACAGTGCTTCCATTACCAGTTCATTCCCTCTTGCCTCCGTCTCCATTCTCAGCTTCTCCTTCCCCACCAATCGGTCAAAAAGAATCACAAGGGAACGATGTGTTTTCAAACAAAACTGTTTCTTTGTCTTTCTTTGGGTTAACCTGCAAATATCCGTCAGTACTTTATAAAGTAATTTATTTTGAGTGGCAGCCTGAGTTCTCAAGGGGCTTCCCGAGTATTGCCTCGTATATCTTTATCCAAGAACATCATTATGGTCTCCACGACAGAAAAATGAAAGCGCAAAATTGCTAAGTGTCCCAAAGTCTCGTGTTTAGATGTCCCGAAGTACTTAAACATACTCTGCATCCAGAGGCCAATGAGGCGAAGGAGAGAAAACTCAAGTGCCAGCCCCACCTGCCGCCTTCGCTGTGGCCTTACAACGTCCATCTCTGGCCACTCACGGGGCCCTGACAATGTGCCTAGCCACACTGGGGGCTTCCTCCCCTCGCTTTCCCTTTCCCCTTTACCTCCTAATCCTTGCCTTTCTCATCTCGGTTGTCCCTGCCCCCCATTTGTGAGGCATTCTTCTGGAGGGGCCTTATACGTTTAATTCACAATAATAACCTTGGTCATTTAGAAAATTATTATAATTGGGCATATTTTATGGCCACACGTAATTCAATATTTTGCTTGTTGAAGTTGCTTTATGAATGTTTAAAAATGCCATATTAAATTGCATTGGCAATATTATTTCTAGAATATGATGGTGTTTATTCATATCATAGTTGATTATTAATTATATTTACAAATAACTTAATTAAATAATGAATAAGATTATTATAACATGATGACCATGGAATGTGGGTGTTGGGTCTTAAGTCTTGCTTCCTGGGCACTGGGTGGGTCGGTGGAAGAGGGTGCCACCAAATGATATACTAAAGAGAGAAAAATAATGAATTTAAGAAAATTTCCCAGTATTTAGGTTGTGAGTATTATGATAGTCATTAAAATCCATTTCTAAATCTGCTCAGTCCCTCCTCCTGGGCAGATGAAAGATAGAGCTTCTAATTCATTTATGGATGAGCGAGGCCATATAATTAGTTCTGGGCAATGTGGTTTTTAAAAAATGTCATTTCACTGCCAGTGTGGGACCCTCAGAATTCTCTTCTCTCTTCTGCCTCAACAACTGGCAGTGACTTATATGGTGGCCGCTCTGTCAGCCTGGCTTCCCAGGTGAAGACCACATTAGGTAGATCTCTCAGCCAAGTCATGAAGGTGACATGTGATATGTTCAGTGTGGTGTGAAGCACTGTGCAGGCTAACATGTACCTCTTCCCAGAGAGCATTGTGTATACTCATAGATTGTGTTGTCTCAGGCTTCAAAGAGAGCAAACCCTTTACCAGTCAAGGATTCTTGTTAAACCCTGAGCAGAAACAAGTGGGTGATAGAACTCAACTGCTGAGCTCTCTCCAGCTTTTTAATGACAATCTTGAAATAATATTTGTTTAACATCCCCCCAAAGCACAGAGCAGTACTGAATGCAGTATATTTAAAAGTGTCTTTCTAGACACTTAAAAATATTACTGTAACTTTAAATTAATTTGAAGTATTTTTTTTTCTAATGGTGACAATGAAAGCCTCAGAAGTCATTTTTGCTCTTATCACTTTAAATATTCTTGCATTCAGTCATATTGTTTCAACTAGACATGTCACCTCCCGGGAAGAGCTATGCTTAGCAGGCCTTGGTGTCTTTCACCTCTCTCTGGCTCAGCACAGGATGAAGTGTTGGGAAAAAAAGCTGCCATGGAGCACAAGGTAATGGGAAGGTGCAATCAGAACAGAGCAGCTGTGAAACTGTCACTGCCACTAGTCAAAATCCTTAACTTCATTCTAACTCAAGAGCTGCCTGAATCTCGTGGACCTGGAGGGAATGTCTAGCAGCTAGCATAGACCTTGAGCTTCGATTTCAAACATATTACACTGCACTGGAACTTGACTTCATAGTATTAGAAAGGATAGACACAAGATTCGGAGATGTCACATAGTGTGACTAAGTAAAATACTATGAAAATAAACTATCTATTTACCCAACTTAATAGTTCCCTCATTCTGAAGGCATCTGAGGTAGAATTTGCAAACTCCAATTCATTTTCAAAACTCTAAATTTTTTTCTAAAACCTTTTTGCCACTGTGAAGAAGATTCATGTATGGACCAAATTGTCTGGGCATGTGGTCCTGCTGTTTGGCTCAGTACAATTCTAGATGTTTTCATGAAAACTTTTACTTTTGACTGATTTTTCACATTTTCCTATTGAGTAACGTTGCCTACTTTATACTGACTCATTGAATCAGTCAGAGGTCCGAAGTGAAAAGAATAAGAGCCCGTCAAGGAGGAAACGATGAAGCTATGATTATAACCAATTCTTTTGAGATTTCCAGCCTGCTACCTACCCTACAGCTTGCCAAACCACAGTCATATGGCCCTTCTTAGGACATGTCTCTTGATAGTAGATAAAAAATAGATAGATAGATAAGTAGGTAGGTGGATATAAGATAGGTTGATGATAGGCAATTGATAGATAGGTAGATAGATAGTAGATAGGTGTGAGAGAGAGAGGTAGAGAGAGAGAGATCACATTCCATTGGGTTTTGTCTCTGTGGAAACTCTAGCTAACACAGCCCCAATATGTTAACAGATCAGGACAATTAAAAGCTGCCTGGTTGCTCATGGCTTTCGTGATCTTTTTTCATCTTTCCTGTTGTTTTTCCCTTTCCTGACACAGATTAGGAATGAGAGAATCTTACCCTGCAAAGCCCTACCCCAGGCCCTTTAAGAATCGTGGGACATATAGAGCAGCTATCTGAGCAGGAGAAAAGTATGTTCATCTTCACACATTTGGAAGGGGAAGACACCAGAAAGTTGCTTCGTTGTGGGTGGTTTTCTGTGAACTTTACACACACCACTGGGTGTGGTCCTGAAGAATGAGGTAAGCAGTGGAGTTAGCTACCTGGGCTTAACCCTCTGTTCCTGTGGGAGATCCTGTGATATTCTCAGCAGAGAGCCTTGGGTTCCTTTCCCCTCCTCTTCTCTTACCCCCTCCCCTTGCCTCCTCCCTCCCCTCCTTCCCTCCCTCCCTTCCTCTACCTCCCTCCCTCATTCCCTGATTTACCTCTCCTTTTAAGACAGCATCTCACTAAGTAACCTACATTGGCCTTGAATTCACATTTCTCTGGCCTCAGTTCTCCATACGTTTGGTGTGCAGATGCGTGTCTTCACTACCATGCCTGGATAAATTTCTCTTTTTTTTGACAGAGAAACTTCTATAATTTCTCTTGGAATTGTCTCAGCACCACATTATACCTAAAATTCATTAAAACAAAGAAATAAGCAAACCCTTTCACACTGGACTTGGAAATTCGCATAAGTAAACCTAAGCCATATGGGGTCAATTTGCTCAAATGAATACTTAAAAAGATTTTAAAGCAATAATCTTTATACATGAACAGTATTTTCACAGCATCAAATCAAGAGTATTGTTTTTTAATAAGCAATGATAAAAAGGGTCCTTAGGCCTGTGTACCCCTCCCTTACAAAAGCCTCATTATTATAATATAAAAATATTTTAACTTAAGTAAAAACTGTTGGAATACAACCCACTGGTTTTCCATTTTTAATCAAGTGTTTGGTAGGCAGTGTCTGTGAGTTCTGCCAGGATGCAAAACTGATCTCCCTCACGTCTCAGATTGCAGACTGTTCCTCGTGTCAAAGACTATTTATAGCATTTTTCTGAAGCTAGTCTATTACCTGTCTACCTGCAAAGGCCTTCCATCAGCTCCCTCTCCCAGGAGACCACCTGTGTCCGTGCCCTCTCTTAGCCCAGCTGTAGACGGGGAGGAGTAAAGAGCAGGAAAACCATTTCCTGTGGAGAAGGCGCTGTCTCTCCTCAGCACTCCACAGATGTCAAGATGACTGATAGATGATAAATCCCAATCAGTAAGTCAATTTACCTCCAATGGGGGAAGCAGCTAGCCATCTGGATTAGAGGATTTACCTCCAGAGAGCAGTCTTATTCCTTGATCAGTCTTAACTCTATTATCCACAGACACGGCTCACAAACATCCATAGTGACTGCTGGAATTTCACCAGCAAGAGAGAGAGAAAATAGTTAAGCGCCCTTCCACTCAGAGTCATCAGAAAGCATAATATACCATTTTGTCCAATCTGGGATTTGGTTCCAACTGATGAACTCACCCACGGTGCATGGATTAGAGTCATGTTTGGATGTGTCTGTTTTTCCTGAAGTACTAATTTCTTACATCAATGGAGAATAATTTTACTCTTAGGCTGTTTTATTCTCTTTAAAATATTTTTGATCTGCATGAACTTTAAAAATTTATTTAATTATTTTTAATTGTATGTGTGCATGTCTGAGTGTATGTATGTGTGCCATACATATGCAAGAGCCTTGAAGAGGCAGAAAAAGGAATTGGGTCTCTTGGAACTCTCCAGCTTCCGCAAAACATTTTATTTGAGAACAAGCTAGTTTTGCTTATAATTGTTAAGTATGTCATGTGGCTGCTTAGCAGGAAAAACATAACAGGCTGGCAGTCTGGGTGCTTACCGTGCAGAAAAAGCAGATAGCTCACATTTCTGTAGAGAGCCAGGCACTATTCGGGTCCTTTATTACGTAGGGTTTAACACTGGATTTTTATTCTTCTGGTTCAGAAGATAAAGTTAGTCTTAGTGAAAAATGGTCGATCCTTGTGACCAAAAAAATCACCTAAACCCTTGTATCATCCAAATGCCTCAGAGAAGTAGGTCTCATACTCTGGAGATTTGTGGCAAGGACTTGACTTGTACACCTTGCTTGGGATGGGCAGAGCTAGGCAAATCTAAAATCTAAGGCTTATGGGTAGGCACTGAGCAAGGGCCAGCTGGAAATCTTAGGCAGAGAGGAGCCACTAAAGTGCTTTTCCAGGGAAGTCTTAAGGGTCTTCCTACATCCATTCACCTGATCACGTCTCACGTGATTCTGGATAACTTAGAATTCCAGTGTCTGATCATTACTAACGTCTCTCTGCAAATGCAGTTCTTCCTGGCCAGATAACATTGTCAGAGTGCCAACATGTTTCAGAACTATGACTCTGCCTCCCACACATCTAGCTTTTCTTTTTGAGATAGAATCTTCACATGCGCCTCTGCCCCTGGCAGCTTCTCCAGTCATCCCTGGTAAGGTCTCGGCCTTTATTTTCTTACCATGACTCCACTGAGGACCACAGAGACTCTTACAAATGATGGACTTTGTTAGATTTTTCTCCACCAAGCCTCACTGTGTAGAGATGATTGCATCCAGTACACTAAGGAATTATTTTTAAATTGTTACCTTGTTTTGGAAGAAGATAACATTCTAGAAAAGTGGACTGAATATTAGTGTGGGATTAAGAGATATGGATTGGGGCTGGGGCTACTAGCAATATTTATTTTGACCATGTGAATTGTAGATCTTTTCATTGGCATTTCAAAATAATAAATAATTCTCTATTGTTAAATTTATTATATAAAACAAGAGACATTTTTAGAGGCTGGAAAACTAGTTTTATTTCAGAAAAAGTACAATTACTAATCTTAAAAGAAAAAAGTGATACTCTAATTTAGTTAAACATTTGGTAGACATACTATGTTTCCTCTTCAATATTTTTAATTGCTTTTTTCTGATAATTCAAAAGAATGTTTTCTCCAGAGGTGTAAACTATTTCTCAAGCTTCATATCTGAAATTATTAATCTTCTCTTAAAGGCCAAACCAGTTATATATAATTCATTTTCTCATTTCTCAAGCAATGAAAATGACTTTTGATTTCCAAGTAGTTGGAAACATAGTAAACATGAAACACACTCGGGAGTATCCAGTCCCATGCTAATTTTTTTAACCTCCCAACACTCTCCCCGCCTTTACTTTGCACGTGAGGAAATGAGGCAAAGTTAACTATTTATTTAGGGCAGAGCTAGAGTGTGGACATCCAGTTACCAACTGAATGTTCTAGAATGAAGCCCCCCCCCCCCCCCCCCAGTCACCACAGACCTCACAGCCTAAAGGCTCAGTCCCAGGAAGCTTCCTTTAGTTCAGTCTAGCCTTTGTTGTCTCCACTTCGATACTCTGATGGGATAATTTATGTAACTGGGGAAAAAAGGAAACAAAATCTCATCAGTGTACACACAGTGTATTATGAAGACTACAGCTCATGACCAGCTAAATGGAAAATATGCCGAAGCCAAGGGATAGGAAAAGGGTACAGACCTCCACACTCTCAGTGACCTGGAAACTCTCAGAGCATGTTCTTGCTTCTGAAGAGATCATACAATCACTCAGGTGACAGAGGCAGGTGGATCTCTGTTTGAGGTCAACCTGGTGTACATAGTGAGCTCCAGGATAGCCAGAGCTACCTAGTGAGACCTTGTCTCAACTCCCCCCCCCCCCCCCCGAAAGTTACAGGTTACAGTCATTTAATCATGACTTAGTTTTGCTGGCCAGAGGCTTATGTCCCGAAGGGACTCCCTAATTTCATCATTATTGCATAAAACACCCAGTCTTAGAATTGCAGAAATCCCAAGAAACTTAGGAATTGAGAGTCAATGGGGGGAAATTGTATTTCCTCCCATACCACAGATTCTTAGAAGCACTGATTTAATTTAGGTAAGTTATTGGGCAGCGATGCCATGGTGTATGGCAGCACTGTGGAGGACAGAGCTGCCCTGGGAGCCATTTCCCAGTGTCTTTACAGGCAGTCCTTGTTAATCACTTCATCCATCGGGTCTGATCCTTGGTGAAAGGCACTTTCTGCCTCTGTGTTTCATTCATTCTTCCTCAAGAGAAACAGAAGGAAGGGAAGGAGGAAGAAGAAAATTTGTATTTTGTTTTAGTGATTAATGTTCTGAGAGAAATCAATCTTTTCCTTGCCCAATTTGGTTGCTGACATTTTTTCATCCAAAGCACAAACTAAGCTTAGTTCTTGGATTTCACATACTAGGGGGGTGGGGGGGGGCTCCAAATAGCGAATCCCAGAAAGGCTTTTAATAAAATGATGAAAAGTGTTAGACCAACACAAATTAGAGAATCTAATCTTCCTGCTTTCTCTCTTCTTTTATTCATCTGTCTGCACTTGAGAGGACCTTTAAGGGTCTTCAATTCATTTCTGATTTTCAAATCTGATGCCCATTGTGAGCCTGTTACCAATAGCCCTTTCTTGGATGAGAGACCAGTGTGTGCAGCTGGTGTGCACCATGAACACATCTTGAGCCTTCTTCGTTCCTGTTCAGCCACCTACAGATCTGTGAACATTCAGTCAGATAATCCACAATGCACAGTGGCCCTCAGCAAAGTTGCTATAAGCTACAAACCAAAAAAAGTGGATTCCGAAATCAGTTATCATGTCCATGTTTCCAAGAAACTGGAAGTCACCCTTGATTCTCTAGTATGGTCCCCATTCTTGTGTCCTGGGAGCCATGCAGCTCTAGGATATCTGAGTTTTGCTTCAGAAACCACAATTCCTTCTAGGAAGGACCTCTTCTTTGTATGACAGGCATTGTTCTCTACATTTTCACAGTTTGCCATCTTTAGAGGCTATTTCTTCCTTCTGGTATACTCTGTAGAATGCTGGGTCCACACGGCACCTTAGGACAGACACTCCTGTTTCTCTGCTGAGGTCAGAGCCGGGCCCAGGTGGAGTGAGCTGTGATGAGGGATTTCAGCTTTAGAGCAGCAGCTGATTAGGGGCTTCATCCTTCTGGTTCCATGGGTCCTGGAAATACACTGAGTGTGCACCAGCTTACAGAGACTTTGGTTTAATGGTTTCCTGCTTCTACCTTAGGTGCTAGTTTGTACTTTTACCTGCTTCGTTTATTACCTTCTCAGTCTCAAAGCGCTGAGATACCGGGATTTTCCCGGAAGTGACCAAGTTGCTGGGTTTCCATGGTTCCATCTGTGCCTATGTTTTGGAGCCATTCCAACCGTTGTGCACCCACTTTCAAGGTCAGGAGGAAATGCAAAAATGCTATAAGCTATAGCTCTTTCTGAGAGATTCATAAACCATTCATGTGATTTATTAAAAATGACTATATCCTAAGGTAAGGAGAAATCTATTTAATGATGACTCGCTGTAACATGAATTTATTTGACCACTGGATCCCTCTGTCACTCGGGGCTATTAAAGACTCTCAGCAGGGCACCTGTGTTCCAGGGAACCTTTTGTGAGATGCTGCTGCATAGGGCACAGATCTATTCTTCTTTGTTTTAGATATTTTTAGAAATATTGTACTTTTGAAGTCACTACAAAAGGCCAATCTGGTTTATCCTTCTAGGAATGTACATGAGATGGTGATTTTAGGTCCTATGTAGTTTACAAGACTACCTGATAAATCTGAAGAGTATGCAAATTACCCCAGGGTCTGTAACATTAGCCCTATGGTAGAGGATATTAAGCTGTGGGTGAGCAATTATGTAGTTTAATAAAATCTGAAAGTGGGATGGATATCTCAAGGTTACCAACCAAAATTTAATTTGCCCACCATACCATTATTTCTGTGTAGCTGACAGCATGTATGCTCTTGGAAAAAGCCATATACCATTTTCTTATGACTGCCTGGATTTGTAGAATGAAGTTCTGAAGGAAGTGGGCCACCCAGATAGGAACAAAGGATGACTATGGTCCTGGTCGGAGCCCCACTTTGGCTGTTCAGTAGCAACACTTATCTGAGCCTCTAGGAATACCTAAATTCCAAAGGGGGTCATGTGACTTTACACATATAAGAGTGGTAGATATGAACTTATATTTCCCTCATTCAGAACTCAACTATTGCTTTTAAAGACAGGCAGTATTTTCCTAGAGTGAAGGGAAATTTGTAGAGGGTGAGGTTTCCAGGTCTGTTCATTGCCTGATGAGCTTTAGAAAGATGAGTCTCAGGCCCCCTCCTCTTCCTTGGCTCTCTTACCTCTGTTCCTTCCCTACTTTGTTAGTTTAGCCCTTCTCCAATTCTACTCGCCATAAGCAATATTTTTTTTAAGTTGTATTTTGTGTATTTGTCTGCATGCAGTGCCCCCAGAGGCCAGGAGAGGGTGTCGGATCTGGGGTGTGACACTAACAGTGTTATATATCTATGTTCCTAGGCTTGTGTAAAAGTTTCTTAGATAAAAAGTGGTCATGAGTAAAAACTGTGTGAAAACGTGCTCCATCTGTGAACATTACATTAAGTGGGCACCTTAACTGAGTTACTAAACCCTCATGCTGACTGAGGTCCAGGCAAGCAGGATCACATAATTCCTCAATAAACATTTCTCAATGCACACAGCATATATACCCCTTATCCAGGAGAACAACGGAAGCATGCCTTGAGATCCAAACAGGAGAATACAAACTACATCTTATCGGTATCTCATCTGTGTGGCTCACAATGGCCACTTCCAGTTCCACAGTGTCCTTCCTTGTCTTCTCCTTATAAACTTGTTCACAGAAACTCTCCATTTCTTCCCACGAACCTCAGGGCACTTCTGAGACTTGCCATTACAGCTGCAGTCCCTAGCGCAGTAGACACCCAATAAACATTGGTTGACAAAAACCAAGTGACAAACTGCTTGGAGTACACTTCTCAGATCCTTCAAAACTCAACTGAAACACTGATTTCTTCAAAAATATTTTCTTGAATCTCTCTCATGTCTAATCAGACACATTGCCTTGCCTGAAAATCTGTCACAGCTCTCAGAAGATCAATGCCATTAAGTATCTCTCTCCTGGGGCTATGATCACCTGTGGGCAAACATTACATTCACACCTTCCCTGGAATCTTAAAGGGTACCTGTCAAAGAGGACGCTCCCAAAGACTGGCTAAGAAAGGAATGTGGATCCCAGCTAGGATCTCCAGTTTATAACCCTTTAGTAGTGAAGACCCTGAAATGTCTCTCTCCTGGGTTCCTGGCTTCACAGGACTTCTTGGGGGTGAGCTATAGTTTTAATGCTATTTGTCTGCTTTTTGCTTTGTGGTAAAACATGGCCGAAGATTTCAGAAGTTTTAGGCATTGCCCTATTTCAGACAATTAATTTTGAAGTCGGCATACAAAGCAGTGGGTTTCATTATGGCCTGGTCATATGCCTGTCACTGGTTATTCTTTGTCCTATTCATTCCCCTCACCCCCAACTCCTGCCTGCCTCTTGCTGGGCCCCTTCTTTCCCCCAAAAGTCTCTCTTGCTTTCATGTTTCAAAAAAATAAAATAAAATTGGTGATCATTTTGCCTTAACTTCTGTCTTCCTTGGCAGACTTGGAAAACCAGTACAGGTGTCAGCAGCAAAGAGGAATATTACCTGTGGCGTAGCACAGCTCCTTCAGTTGACTAGCTCACAGCCTACTGAAGCCTGTCCTCTCCAGTAACTTTGCCACCCTGGCCCTGAGGTGGAGTGATGCATCACTTCATTAAAATCCACGTGTCTTGCTGGCATTCTAGGGCTCTGGCCCTGCAGAGGACAGCTGTCTCCTACTTCCCTGAGGGTGGATTTCTTTTCCATAGAAGTTTTCTGCCTGAGGAATTAAGTGGCAGGCCCTGTGCTCTGCCATCCCCACCCCAACTCAGCCCTGTGGATAATCCATCAGTGAATCCAAGCACAGACTCCCCCTTGAGACACATATGTTTTCACATGAAACGAGCTGACGTCAATCTTCAGGCTGGTTGTCAGTGACCTATATATAATGCCTGATTCCAGCACAGACCCAGTTTCCATCCTCACCCAAAGACCCCAGGTAAAAATAACGAGATTTGCATCTGTGAACACTCAGCCAGCTATAGCTTCATGATTATCAGTTAGGGCCATCAATAAAACTGGGGAATGTGCTCATATGTGGGGGGAAACAGCTGTCAGATCGGATTAATTTTGCAGATATTGAAGTGAGTGCTCATCAAATAGACACGCACAGTAGCATGTGTGACATGGCTTTGAACCTGAGGTTTCTGCCTACCTCCTGTGCTGCAGAATTAAAGACGCATCAAGCCACTTACCTGTCTTCACTTACAGCCCTTATTTTCAGAGCCTTTTCATCTTAATCTTACCCTCCTCCTCCCACGCCGTATGTACAGAATACAAAATTACCTGTTTCCAATGAAGTTCTTAACACAACTGTAAATTAGCTATGCAGTGACAGCGTGGTAGTCAAAAAGCAAATGTAAGTATATTCCCTAACATAAGGCATTACAAAGAGCATGCAAATCAGACGTGACAGTGTAAATTAAAGTCCTTCTTGGAGAAAATGGAGTTCAAATCAGCCTGCACAAGATGGCTGAATGCTTCTTTCTCCCCATTTTCTTGAAAATACATTAAGCATTCCCAAGCCGGTGGCTGTATAAAAGACACATAGAATAGGCCATGGAAGTGGGCCGTTAGATCTGATCCACATCAAGATAGCCTCCCGGCTGCCTTTTTCCATTCTGAGATGGAGAACAGCTTGCTGGATCTCTCCTGGTCAGCAACCTGGGGTGACCGAAGTGATCTTTGCTCTTCAGACTTGGTATGCTTTAGGCATAACTCAGCAGAACAGACAGAACCAGTAGCCAGAGACAATATATAAGAAACTGGCCAGGAAAATTGGCAATCAACTATTCTTCTAGATTTCCAGTTAGAAGCAACTTGTCAATCTCTTTTTAAATGTGGGTTGCATGGAAGATTTGCAGTCTTTACAGAAAGCTTTACAAAGGTCAAGAGACGGAGTGATTTTACTTTAAACTTTAAATAAGAATTTTTTTTTCCCGGTGCAATTTTGTTTAGGCCAGCACAAGATATATCCCTTATAGCAATGGTTCTCAACCTTCCTTAATGCTGAGACCCTTTAATACAGTTCCTCATGCTGTGGTGACCCCAACCATAAAATTATTTTCATTGATACTTCATAACTGTAAATTTGCAGCTGTATGAATTATAATATACATATGTGATATGCAGGGTACTTGATCCCTGTGATGGGTCATTTGACTTCCTCATTAGGTCTCTACCACAGTTTGAGAACTGCTGCTCTAGAAAAATCTCTGTTACCTTCTGAGCCATAGAAATCTCTACAGTAGGCTTCTAGATTTACAGACTGCTAACCCACCTATTTCTTTGCAAACAAAGAAAGCTCTGCAAATTTTTGGAGGAAATCATTCTCCGGTGCCTCTTAGAATTTTGAGGAGAGATTTTTAAGTGAGGTCACTAATTGGTTATCTCCAGCTGAGCAATTTGGCAAACCCCAGTGTGGTGGTTTGAATAAGAATGGCTGCCATAGGCTCACAGATTTGAACGCTTAGGCACCAGGGAGTGCCCCTATTTGAAAGGTTTAGGAAGGAGGTGTGGCCCTTGTTGGAAGAAGTGTGTTACTGGAAGTTTAGGGGTTTTAAATGCCTATGCCCCCAGACTGACCCAGAATTTTTGCTTTTCCTTGGCCTGCTGATCTGGGTATAGAACACCCAGCTCCTTCTCCAGAACCATGTCTGCCTGCATGCCACCATGCTTCCAGCCATGATTAAAACTGTAAGCCAGTCCCAATTAAATATTTTCCTCTGTAAGAATTCTGTGGTTATGGTGTTTCTTCACAGCAATAGACTGACTAAGACCCCCATCTTCAAGATAGTGATTGATTATTTGTATTGTAATTCCAATTATAAAAGAAATAATCTCTGTTCCAGGACTTAGGATGATTCTCAGCTAGTTGTCAAATTCAGTTAGCACCAGACAGAAAATTCTAAAATGCTAACACAAATGCTGGTATTGTAATGGGCGGGTGCCCCTAACTTCAGTGCCCCTAGACACCCCAAGCTAATGACCACTGTTAACTTTAAAGAAAAAGAGAGTTTAATGAATATGAATGATATACTGGCACACACATATGTGCGGGCTCGAGGCACTGTGGAAACAAAGAGCCCTGAATGCTTTCAGAGTAGAATTCTTATACCCCATTCTGGGTAGGGAGGGGGTACAGGCAGGCTCGGTGCGATAACAGGGCGGGCCAACGGTCAGATTAGGACAGAGCTTAGGAATGTGACAGGCAGGTAGGTGTATTTCTTGTGAAACAATAGGACCACCTGAAGACATTCATTTCCTGGAGCAATGGTCACAATGGGCACATTGTGCAAGCTTCAGAAAGTTCCTGCTTCGGTTAACAGTTCTCATGGTAGGGTTTTCCTGGGTGTTCCCACTCAGGTTGCTATCAGGAATGCAGTCCCAGCCAAGCAATGGAGGAAGTACTTCCTGTGTTGCTCAGGAGGGGGTTAGTGAACAAGTTTCTTCTTAGCAAACAGAAAGTTAGCATGACAGCACAAGAGGTCAAATCTTAGGTTAGCCCAGGAAAATCTCATCTTTACAGTATAGGTAAACAGGTGATGTACATCTGAAAAACATTTTCATTTAAGATATATTTTGAAGAGTTGGTATAATGTATTGCATGATTGTAGCCTGTAGGAAGTTGAGGAAGGACACTTATAAGCCAAGGCCAGTCTGTCCCACATAAGAAAATCTTACCTAACAGAACAAACAGAACATCATTTTCCATTCTTCGGGGAATAAAAAATAATTAGATTCTTAACTACTGACATTCTGTTTCATCAAGCAATCTGGGGAAGATTTTGTTAAAATGCCCTATGCTGTCAATACTGACTGCTATTATTAATTCAAGTTCATTCAGAAAAGTGTGAATCATGGGCATTGCTATATGAATACATATACATAATGCTTTAACAATAAACTTTTATTTTTAAATTTCAGAAAACTGGGTATCTCATGAAATCTACTTTTTTTTCCTCCTTGGATATGTGGATCACGTGACTTTTGAGGTCTTTAAAGGATATACTTATAACTTTGGAAAATTTATCACAGAGATCCTTTGTGATATCCTCCTCCTAAAATGTAGGTGGAGAGAAAATAAGAGCACAAAAATCTTCAGTTAATGATCTGTCTTTGAGAAAACAATTTCACAAAGAGTGTACTGTTTGTACATCATTGTTACCGAGTGCTCAGCGTCTTTGTGCTCTCCCTATTACTAGTCCGAGTACAACTTCCTTTAAAAAAAAAAAAGGCATTGAGAAAAATCAGATTAAAAGATATTTAACCAACATTAGGTGGAGTGTGTAACCCATGGGATCAATTTCTTATTAAATGGCTGAGAATAAATATTCAAATGTGGTGGGGGTTCTTTGTGCAGAGAAGATACTTTTGGTACCCTTTGTAGCATTTCTAGGATCTGCCTGAAGCAGAGAGGAGTACTGAGCTCAGTACTGAGCTGAGCCTGCATGCCAAGGAACTGGAAACAGGGGAGGGGTGCTGTCCTGTGGTGGGGGTAATAAAGTTCTCACGTTCCCCAGTCTCTTCACACATCCTCTGTGTCTGCAGAGTCAGCAATTCTGAGACACAAAAGCCCCAACGTGCCTGTGTGCTGATCTTAGCAGTAAAAATCTTTACTTATTTATAAGTACACTTCACACTTCTATTTTCATCTAAGGATCCCGAATAGCTTCCTGGGCAGAGAGGATGATTAATCCCACTTTACATGATTGGGTCAAAGTTTGCCAGAAACCATCATCTTTCTCTACGCATTTCCAAGTTAAATTTTTCCGCATGGAAAAATACATTTTTGAAAAGAATTTTTCTTGAAAGGTAATACTAGGACCAAGGCATAGAGTCCATTCCCTGCCTTTCCTTGTGTAACTCACAGACTTTTAGCAGCATAGGCATAAGTCGTGAGCAGTTATGTTAATGGAACCCCAGCTCTGAGTGTACTTCTCATTTATCCCTGCATTGGATGTTTAATAAAGGTGTATGCTCTGATGATCTTGTACTCTATGTACTGAGCTGATGAAACGAGGTGGCATTCCCTCTTTGCTTCAGCTTGTCGGCACTGAGGAAACTCATGTACCTGAGGAGACAGACTTCAGAATGCACACATACCTTCCGTATTAGACTTTTATCTCTGTGACAGAGCACTGGGCATAACAACTTACAAGGAAGATAATTTACTTGGGTAGTTTTCAGAACTGTCTGCCTGAGGTCCTTAGCTCTGTGGAGTCCAGATCTGAGAAAACAGACATCTTAGTAGTGCGAATATGTGTCTGGTTTCAAGGTGAACAGTAAGTGGAGGGGGAAAACACCGGTACCAGCTGACGCCCCCTTCTGCCTTTCGTTCCATTCAGGGACCTATACCACGAGTGAGTGCTGCTTCGATTCAGGGTGCATTTCTGTTCCTAAGATGATCCTTTCTAATTTCTACAGAGTTTCACCCTCGTGGCCACACCCCAAGGGATGCGTTACTCATCTGGGTACCTCTCAGTCTAATGAAACAGATGGGACTGGCTACTAGCCCTCATATACTCAAGAGCAGCTGATTGGGAGGGAACTATTTGGATCTGCACAGTGACCTCAAGAGAGAAAGGAGGTAATGGAAACTTCCCGGCAATGCAATAAATGGACACTGAAAGGGAGATGTGCCCATCGTTTTACTATAAGAGACACTGAGACAAGCAATACAGGGGGAGGGGGCCGAGTTTATTTTGGATCACAGCCCACAGTCAACATGTTACTCTTGGATCTGTGGCTAAGCAGCACACCATGGCATGAGCATATGGTAGAGGCCTTTCCTCATGGCCTGAAAAGAGAGAGGCTAGGAGAAATGAGATCCACTCTACCCTGTGAGGGTCTCCATCTCTGATTTTGAGTGGAAAAGAGTTTAGGCAAGATCAGAGTGGTTTGTCATTGGCAAAGAGAAACCAATGCATCAGTAGCTAATTCTAAGACAGGCTAAGAAGGTAATGATCTCGAATATTTCAGCCATGGGATTGCATACTGCTTGAGGTCCATAGTTCATGTACCTCTTAAAATTTTATTTCACATAGTTCAAACACAAGTGCCATTGAGCTTATAAGCATCTATTTCAAGCTCCCTGATTTTCTGATGTCTTGTCCGACAGCTGAGTTAATGAATTTTTTCTAAGCAACTGCATGAAACACCAAGAAGATCCCTGAACTTAGAGACAGAACTGGTTTGGGGGGACGGGCATTGATTAGCAGCATTACTTTTATGACTCATATAAAGTCCCCAAGTCACAAAGAATGGGGGGGGGGGCAGAAAATACGTACGAAAGCATTCTTACCAACTGTCAAAGCAAGAAACAATTCCCTTTCTAAATTAAGGGTTATTTTAATTAACATTAAGCTGACCCTGACACTAAGCTGAATGCTTAATAAGTCAAATGTATACTATACAAATTGGAACAACCTTAGTTATACTGTAGCCCGTAAGAGTAAGGGCAGAGACAGGCTCCAGTCAGCCTTTAATCTTCCTATGTGGGGGAGGGGGCATGTTGCTGAGAGCATCACTAACACAACCAGTCCGAATGTGTCATTTCAAAAGATGTACTCTCTAGTGTGAAAATCATTTACTGGTGCCTTTAAGGGGGCACCTGACCCTCACAAATTAATTTGAAAAAACTAAGTATTGAAGAAGAAAGGGGAGAAAGTGGGCAATGTTACAACCAAGAGTGAAGCTGGAAGAATGTAGTCCAACAGTGGAGCCTGGATGTCTGTTAGCCAGCCGGGAGCTGGGCATCAGAGCCAGGAAGTTCTCCATCCACCCTTCCTTTGCTTCCTGGGCAGAGAGCATGGGGGAAGGGCAAGGGGAAATCCATGTTCCCTCCATATCACTTGTTCATAAGAAAGGCACAGCTTAGATATTTGTGTCCAATTTAATTATTGAAATTTTACCAATAGAATGAAGCATCACAGCCCTTCTGCCTTGGGGCGAATGGATAACGGGAAGAGAGAGGCTGGGATTACATTTAATTGTGTTCCCTTATAAGAAGAAGCACTTCTCACGGTATTTTTCACTTTGTTATTCTATACATTTGGATCTAGCTACCAACCCCTTATGTGGAAAGGACCGCCAGACTTTCAAAATATATGTTTTCATCTTTTTAAAAATTTATTTACTGTCCTTATTTTATATGTGTGAGTACTTTTATGCCTGTAGGTATGTATAGGCACCACATGCCCACAATGCCCATGTTTGCTAGAAGATGTCAGATTCTCTGAAGCTCGAGTTACAGCTGTTTGTGAGCTGCCCTGTGCAGGTATTGGGACCCGAACCTGGGTCTTCTGCAAGATCAAGCCGTGATCTAAACTGCTGAGTTTCTTTAGTGTCCCTTCTGGTCCTATCTCAAAGCGTTTATCTATTAAAAAAACAAAACAAAACAAAACAAAACAAAAACAAAAACAAAAAGAAAACACCCCCCAAAAAAGTTTCTCTCATATCTTATCTGTAGACATGTATTAATGACAAACCCAACACTGGTCTCTTGGTCAGTGATGGTTCCTTTTACAAAATACCATACATTTAGTGTTTTAAACAAAAGGAGTTTAAGGCTAGCTAGAGGCCCAAAGTCTGATATTAAAGTCCTAAGAGGACTGGTTTTTTTCTGTGTCCATCCCTTAGGATTGTGCAGGGTCATCCCAGTGCCTCCCTAGGTGGCTCTTCTTCAGGATCTGCTTCTTTCCGATTCATTTCTTATGAATACAAGAGTCTTGTTGAGTTAGAATCCAATCTAATGATCTCATTAGCTCAATTACTTTTCTCCACATACTATCACATTCAGAGATATTGGGAACTCTAATATATAAATTAAAGAAGCAGGATCCAATTTGGCCCATAACAGTTGAGGTGTCCCAGATTTTAATATAGCTCCCTCTTTATAACTTCACATTTCCAAGGACAATTTACTGTTAAATCCCTTTGCAGAGAGAAGTTCAAAGACTTCACAATCCAACATTAAATCCCCAAGCTGTAAGGACTTAAAAGTTTTAAATCCAAGGTTCTTAGGTTAAAAAAAGAAAAGAAAGAAAGAAGGAAAAAAACCCCAAAAAACAAAACAAACAAACAATAAAACAGTTCTCTCTGACTTTGTGTCCTGGCCAAGCAGAGCTTGTGGGACACTCCCGAAGATGCCAGATCTCCCGGAATACAATAGGTAGTTGGGAGCTGCCTTACATAGGTGCTGGAAGTGAACCTGGGTCCTTTGAGAGAGCAGTAAGTACTCTTAACTTTAATCTATCTCTTCAACCCTGAGTCCCCTGTCTGAGCAACTTCAGCAGCAGGTCCAGGGTTTGCTTCCACTGAAAGGTGTGAAGTTTCTTCAGAGCCTCAGAAATTATGACCTTCAGTTCCTCATATTTTCACAGATGGTCTTCATTTTTACATCTTCTTTCCTGTTTCTTAACTTTTTCAAAGCAGGATGTGAGGGCAGACAGCCGTTCAAAGAGAACATCAGACAGTGGGGGGGGGGGGGGAGAGAGAGAGAGAGAGAGAGAGAGAGAGAGAGAGAGAGAGAGAGAGAGAGAGAGAGAGAGAGAGCATTTCCACATTTGTGATTTCCCAGGGTGAAAACCTGGGCTTTCCTTATCCTAGATATTAGTTACTTGCTTGCTTAAGAGTGCGCTGTCCAGATATAGTTCAGAATCGCAAGCACACACCATTCTGAAAAATTCGCATTTGTCTACAGTGCTCATTAATAAAGTTGGCAGGCCACTTCTGTTTTCATAGTCATTTTTTTTTTTTACCTAAATGAAAACTGTGGCTATTCAAAAGGTATTTAATAATGGCCTTCTTTCTTTTTTTCAAACTCTGAGTAAACTGAGATGTAAAATGGGATGTAAGTCAGGTAGAAGCCCAAGATGGAAATGGCTCTTACTCCTGTCGAGTGGGCTTGCCAGCAGCACTCCAGAAATAGTCTCAGCTCCTACCACGCCAGCACTCTGCACTAGAAGCCTTGATGTCTCCCCCACAGTCCTGCAGGGAGTGAGGTCCTATGGGAAGTGGACAGAAGCACTCCCCGATGGAGGGTTTCCTGACTTGGGCATGGTGGCTCAGTATCTTCCTGTACGTACTCACAAGCAGATCTGTTAGTCCTACTTTGCACTTTGTCCTGGAGTCAGCTGAAGGATAGAGAATAGAAATTGTAACAACTTTCATCATAGATAGAGAATGTCAAATACTGGGAGAATGGGTTCTGTGATGGCTATTATCAGAATCAACTTTACTACATCTAGAATTAACTAAAAAACCAGGTTTTTAAAGAAGGATTTTACGTTAATTGGGTCTTTTGAGATCAGGAGACCCACCCTAAATCTGAGTTACACCTTCTCTTGGCAGCCCACAGAAAGGACAAGGAAGAAAGCAGCTTTTGCTCTTTGCCTGCTTGCTCTTGCTAGCAAGTCCTTCACTGGCATTAGGGCCCACTTCTTCGGGATTCCATCATATACTGAAGACCATCTCAGACATCCAGCCTCATGGACTGAGCATCTATTGGATTGTTGGATTTTTCCATTAGTAGGCAGCCATTGTTGGATTAGCTGGACCACAGCCTATAAGGCACTCTCATAAATCCCATGCACATATAAATTCATTCTGTCAGTTCTTAGAGAACCCGACTAACACAGGCTTCCTTATGTTGACCCTGTGTTTATTTAAGGCCTTTTGTCTTTAATTTCTATTCATATGGCAATGGTAATCCATTTTGCATGCAACAATTGATAATGGTGCTGTACAATGACATAAAAGGGGAGGGTCTACTGAAGTCTTGGATGCCCTTCATTGACCAAACTCACCATCCTTCCCCAATGCGTGTTCTTTTAGCCAGCCTAGCTTGTCTTACTTTGTAAGTAACATTTCTCTCTCCCCTAAGCAGACAAGCTCAATAGCTTTCTTGGTCTATTACCTCTATTTCTTAGTCTACTTCTGAACATGAGGAACTCAACCAATCTCGCTAGGTCTCTGGCTTCCTAGATCTTCATAGGCCACAACTATGGCACTGGGCTGTACTGGTATTATTTCAAGGTCCATCCAGGAAAGGACTGAAATATCCTGGAAGAAAACTGACATCCCCCACAGCCATCAATTGCTTATACCTCCTCAGCTAGATATAAAACTTCATGAATCCTGCTACATTCATGTTTGGACCTTTCCTGGCTTGAAGATCTTGTGTGTGCCACAGTCTCTGTGCATTCATGTGTACTATGTCCCTCTTGTGCCTGTTAAACACCATTTTTCAGTAGTCATCCAGTACCCGTGTACTTACAATCTTTCTGCTGCCACTTCCTCAGTGATCCCTGAGCTTTGGGAGGAATGGGTGTGGTACAGATGCCCACATAGGGCTGAGTACTCCTTTAATTTTAATGAACTGAGTTGGATTGACATGCTCCATTTGTTTACTTATTGTTTATATACAAAATAATGGGTTCATTGTACCTATTCATATATATTTAGACATATATTATAGATTATAAATAATATATTATTACATAGTGCTTTTATTTATCTCTTCCCCATTCCTCCTGACACTAGCAGGTTCCCTTCCTTTTCACACTTAGCTCATTTGTGCTTTCATGTCTTAGACAGGCACACACGCACACACACATGCACAGGTGCACACACATACACATACACAGGTGCACACACATACACATACACACACAGGTGCACACACATACACATACACAGGTGCACACACATGCACAGGTGCACACACATATACACACATACACAGGTGCACACACATACACATACACAGGTGCACACACATACACATACACAGGTGCACACACATACACATACACAGGTGCACACACATATACACACATACACATACACAGGTGCACACACATACACGCACACAGGTGCACACACATACACATACACAGGTGCACACACATACACATACACAGGTACACACACATACACACACAACACACACACACACGCACACACACATGCACAGATAACACACACACGTGCACACACATGCACACATACCTACGTGTGCACACATACATGCACACAAGTTAAATCTAGATTCCATATATGTTATATATTTTATATTGTTTTTCTCATTAACAGATTTGGACATAGTATATCAGTGTTTTGATTTATCTACAGATTTAATCTGATGGTTCTTAATTTTTCATTCGTTCTTCATGGTTCTTAATTTTTCATTCGTTCTTCATGCAGGCGATGGTTTACAATCTTTTTATACATATAATCATTTTGAACTTCTGGTCCTGAAAGTAGTTTCATAAATGATAGGATCATCTTTCTTTTAATGGATAAATAAGATTCAGCCATGAGCCCATCTGGTTTCAGTGTCTGTTTAGTGGAATTCATTCATCACCTTCCCCATGCTCTTTTTGTGGTAATTGGTCGAATAAAGGTTTTATATCTTAATTTGAGCATTTTACATTTTTTGGTCAGGACATCTTTTCTTTCTTCTATAACTTTCAAATAGTTTGCCCTGATGTTACATACATTATCTTCTGAATGATTGCACTTATATAGCTTTCTATCACCTCTATTATAATAATGTTAGATGCCAGAGTTCTTTGAATGACATAATAGGAAATAGAGTGCACATGCCTAGATGTCCACACTAAGGAACCAACCGAAGTGCCCTGGTCCATGGCATCAAATTCCCAGCACAGAACTAGACCCAGAGAACTACCGAGTAAGCTGGTTGTTTTTTTTTTTAGGTTTGCTGTGTTAGCCAGCTCAGGTTGCCATGACAAAATTACATAGACTAGGTCATGACAACATCTTCTTTCTCACAGAACCAGAAAGCCTAGGTTCAAGGTGATAGTTGATCAGGGTATTAAGTCTCTCTTTGGCATTAAGACTTATTGTGTGTCATGGTATAGTGTAGGCAGAGTTTACTTAGAAGGCACCAGTACCAGATAGATATTTATTAAAATATAAATCAGAACTCATGGTACAGTTAACAGATTACAGTAGCACCTGAACAGGGACTGGAGTCTGGAACGATGGATGAGTGATGGACAGATGATGGAATGGATCCTATCCCCAATCATCCAGGAACCAGGAAGAGAGCGTCTCGTGTTCCAGAAGCCCCTTTTCAATGGGCTTTCCCTGCCCCCTTCAGGGGCTCGGTGCCCTGTATAAGTGTCTTTTGACCTTATCAGCTGACACCTGAATCCCACAACAGTATAGAATGGAACAGGAGACAGAAAGGAACGAGATGGGGAGAATGACGCCTGAAACAAATCTCTTTTTAAAAGATTTTTTAGTGTTTTAAGTAGTTACCTATATGTATGTATATACAGCATATGCAGGCAGTTCCCATGGAGACCAGAAGAGGACACCGAATCCCCTTCAATGAGAGTTATAAATGACTGTGAGGCTCCAAGTGGGTGCTGAGAAAGAACCAAAAGGTCCTCTGCAAGAGTAGTAAGTGCTTCTAACCACTGAACCATCTCACCAGCCCCTGATGCACATCTTATAGAGGTATGAATTTTGTCTTGAGGACCTTATCTGAACCTGTTCACCATAAAAGGCCCCATCTCCATACATCACTGTATCAGGGATGAGAACGTCTACCTTGGATTTGAGGGTTACGCAATTTAGCCTATAGCTACCGTTACTATTAAACCTACACGTTGTCTGTTTGCCTTCCTCTGGCTTAATGTATTCAATCTCCAACTCTTGAACCTTTTCAGGGACCATTCTTAGAAACGGGATCTTTGTAGACACAATAAAATTAGGATGAGGTTATAGTGCAGTGGTTCTCAACCTTCCAAATACTCTGAACCTTGAATAAAGTTCTTCCTGTTGTGGTGACCCCAAATCATAAAATTTGTTTTTGTTGTTACTTCACAACTGTAATTTTGCTACTGTTATGACTAGTAATGTGAATATCTGTGTTTTCTGTTGGTCTCAGGTAACCCCTATGGAAAGGGGTTGAGAGCCACTGTCATAGTGGACCCCCAAGCCAGTGACTAAGAAACTAATGAGATATGCCCCTGGGCACAGACACACGTCGGTAGAAATATAACTAAACCACAAATGCAGACTGGATTGGGATCCCACACAAGCCGAACTGGCACTTGACAGCTAAGCGAGTACAAAGTTCTCCCCCAGGAACTCCAGGAAGATGTGAGCATGTCAGCCCTTTCGCTGGAGACTTCTGAACTCCAGGACTGGTAGAAAGTCACGTTGGTTTAAGCTACCCAGGACTCGGTGACATTGTTTCCATGTAAGTGACGTTCCTCACACCTTGTGTCTTCCATTTTATTGTTTCGTACTTGAAGTATTCAACCCCGTTCTTAAGCATGATTCACATCACAGTTTGGTTTAAAAATGACCGGGACTCTGTTTCCCCCAAATCTCACTAAACTCATTTTTCCTGCTTTCCAGTCCAGATCCCAGACAACTGTGTAATTATTTGTAAGACTGTCCGCTTTCCAATGAGTTTGAGATTTTTATTTACCAAGACACCCTATTTTCTCCTTCATTTTCATTTTGATCCCTTTGAGCAAACTCTTAACTCTTTATATCAACCTCATATTTTTAAGGTCAAAATTAAAATGAAAACCAAGTCTTCATTAGTTAAGCCAATGTTTCTTATCTCCAAATTTTCAGAAATATTGTCATCTATGTTACAGATTCTGCTTGCTTATTCTGGGTTATAATTCTTTATCTGGGTGTATCTTGGTGATTATTCTCTGAGGTGAGCAGCATTTATACTTCTGAGACCCCCTCAGGTCTAGCACAGTGATAAGATATGTTAACATTTCTAATTAGTTTGTGCCAGCCATAGGAGTGCTAAATATTGTACCTACCATATGCATAATAAATATTTAATTTAAACAGACAGGTGTAAATCGTGGACAATGATGATTCAGTATGAACTACTCACTTGGGGTAGTAGATCTAACTCCTTCCATAGTTTATGGAAGGGGAAAAATATCTTCATCTAATTGTCAGAGATGATAGTGTGTGAGGAGCAGTTATGACCCACAGGGTGAAATACTTCTTCTGTAGCTTCAGACTAGCATACATTACCATACAGGCACCCAATGGATCAATAGAATTTCCCCTGCATCCATAAAACTCTCAACTTTGTATGCGATGTGCTACTTCTATGCCTGGTCCCAGAGTCCCCACTTTTGATGCTGATCACTCATTATGCTGGTTCTATGTCAACTTGGCTCAAATTGAGTCATTGGAGGGAAGAGATCAAAACCTCCATAAGGGCACTTTCGTAATCAGTGATGGACGGGAGAAGGCCCAGCCCATTGTGGGTGGTACCATCTCTTGGTTGATGGTCCTGTTTCTATAAGAAATCAGGCTGCTTGGCATTTCTCTGATGGCTAAGGATGTTGAGCAGTTCTCTATGTGTCTTTCAGACATTTGAGATTCTTTTCTTAAGGATTCTCTGTTTGGATCTGTACCCCATTTTTAATTGGGTTATTTGGTTTTTGATCTCTAGCCTCTTGAGTTCTTTATTTCAGAGGTCAGCTCTCAGTCAGATGTATGGCTGGTGAAGATCATTTCCCGTTCTGTAGACTGTTGTTTACCTTACTGACCATGTCCTCTTTCTTGCAGAAGCCTCCTGGTTTCAGAAGGTCCCATTTATTAATTGTTGCTCTCGGTGTCTGTGCTACTGGTGTTATATTCATAAAATGGTCTCTTATGCCAACGTGTTCAAAGATATTTCCCACTTTCTAACAACCATGAGATACTATCATATACATATGAAAATGGCCAAGATCAAAAACACTGATGACAGCCTCTGCTGGAGGGGATTGCAATAAGGGGAGCACCTCTCCATTGCTGGTGGGAATGTAAACTTGTACAGCCAATATGGTATGTAAATCAGTATGTTGATTTCCCAGAAAGCCGAGAATCAATCTACCCTATGATCCAGCAATATCAGTCTTGGGCATGTATCCAAGGGATGTACATAACTATGTTCAGAGCAGCATTATTTGTAATAGCCAGAACCTAGAAACAGTTTAGATGCCCCTCAATCAAAGAATGGATTGAAAAAAATGTGGTACATTTTACACAATGGCGTACTACTCAGGAGAGAAAGAAAGAGAGAAGAAAAGAAAGGAAGGATGAAAGGAAGGAAGGAAACAACCTGAAATTTACAGGCAAATGGATGTAACTAGGGAAAAAACATCCTGAGTGAGGTGACTCAGACCCAGAGCAACAAACATGGCATATTCTCACTCATAGGTGGATAATAGACATAAAACAAAGAATAACCAGGCTATAACCCACAAGCCCAGAGCTGCTAGGTAACAAGGCAGACCACAAGGGGAACATTCAAGGATCCCCTGGGAGGTGGAAATAGATGAGATCTCCTGAGTAAGTTGGAACCATAAAGGGGGGAAAGTAAGGGGGGGTGAATATAGCGTGAGGAGATGGTTGGGGGAGAGGCAGAGAAGGAGAACAGAGAAATAGATACCTTGATTGACTGGGTCATTTTGGGATTAGAGAGAAACCTGATGCTAAGGAAACACTCAAGAATGCATATATAGGACCCCAGCCAAGATTCCAAGAAATAGTGGAGAGGGTGCCTGAACTGGCCTTTCCCTGTAATCATATTAGTGACCACCCTAATTGTCATTATAGAACCTTCATCCAGCAACTGATGGAAATGGATGTAGACGTTCACAGCTAAGCTGGGTCAAGCTCCCATTTCAGCTGGAGAGAGAGAGAGAGAGAGAGAGAGAGAGAGAGAGAGAGAGAGAGAGAGAGAGAGAGAGAGAGATTATATAAGCAAAATGGTGTCAAGATCATGAGGAGGAGACCCACAGAGAGTACTGACCTGAGCTATTGGGAGCTCACTGACTCTGGATTGACAGCTAAGAAACCTTCATGGAATCGAACTAGGCCCTCTGAATGTGGATGACAGTTGTGTGGTGGGTGCAATTTGGAGGCCTGTGGTAATGGGACCAGAGTTTATTCCTAGTGCATGAACTAGATCTTGGAGCCCATTCCCTACAGAGGAGCACCTTGCTCAGCCTTGATACTGAGCGAGGGGCTTGGTCCTGTCTCAACTGGATATGCCAACTGTATTGGCTCCCCCTGCGAGTCCTTACCATCTCTGAGGAGTGATGGAGGAGTGCAGTAGAGGGAAGCTGGGGGTGACTGGGGAGAAGGAAGGAATGGGGAACAGTGGTTGGTATGTAAAAAAACCCTTTTAAATAAAAAATATTATATATGTATGTATGTATGTATGTATGTATGTATGTATGTATGTATGTATGTATATGAAAGCAGGATAAAGAGGCCATGAGGAGCAAGCCAGGGAGGGAGCAGTACCTCTTTCCATGGTCTCTGCTCTAGCTCCTGACCACAGGTTCCTGTCCTGACTGTCTTCAGTGATGGATTACAATGTGGAAGTGTAAATCCAATAAGCTCCTTCCTTCCCAAGTTGCCTTGGTCATGGTGTTTCATTGCAGCAATAAGAACCCTAACTAGGCAACTCATTTTCTAAAATGACAATGTATAATAGAGGATCCCTTAGCAAGGTCTTCTTCCTTCCTTCGGCCCACACCCTAACATCACTTGTAAGTAACAGGGGCATTAGGAGAAACAGCTAATCTCCATGCTCTCACTTCCTTTAGGTCACCTCCAATTCAAGGTAAATACTCACAAAAAGCTGAAAGGAACCTATTTTTAAAAATCAAGTTTCTTTCACAAAGAAGAATAAAACAATAACAAAGAACAGCCTGGTATCTAGAGCTTGCTCTCAGCTCTTCCTACCAACAGTAATTAGCAGGAGACTCAGCTGACCCTGGAATGGTCCCCTGATTGGGGCACACCCTTATCTATGTTTTGTCCCCAGAGGAGCCCACAAGCACATACAGCTCCCTGCAAGGTGCACTTCCTCGTACCTTTTCTCTGGTCTCTCTTTACTTCATACAGGCTTTTTCTCAGAAGTCACTCACCAGTGTTAAAATGCTTGACTAGAAAGGGGTTGGCACATGTGAGGTTGGGAAGCAGCAGCTTTGGCTGTGGGCACAGCAGGGGGGTGGTTATGGCTAGAGCCTGTATTTTGTGTAACATCAAGGAAACAGTAATCTGTAACTGAATTTGGCCTCAAGTAGGAGAGTCGGTGGAGGGGAGCAAAACTCTAGAAAAGTACACTTCACCACAGCCATTTGCAGGCTTTAGGGTTTGATAATCCCAGGGGACACTGCCCATCCAGGCATAGTATGCAGGGGTTAAAGCATGAGAATGTAGGAAAGAAAAGGTTGCTTACTGTAAGTGGCAGAGGCAGTTTCTTTGGCTGGCCTCCACCTGTGTCCTTCACTTCTGCATTTACAGCCATTGCACTTCAAAGAATGCACCTGGCACTGTAGTGTCCCCACTAGAGTATAACTCCATCAAAACATCTACCCCTTGAGGTCACAGCTGTCTCTCCCATAGAACAAATAGAACTGAGGTGCTCACCGGTGCTTTGGTCAACGGCTGACTGTGTACAAGTGTGCAAATAGCTTGACATGTAAACTTTCAGTAAAATACTGAATGTGGATTGCTTATCATCCAAAACTATATTACTTAAAGTGATATACTCCCCAGGAAGGTGCTGATAATTAAACATACTTCTACTAATGACAGAAATTGGTATTAAAATATATGGATAAATTTTTAAATATTTTAGGAGATGTAAAAATGTAAAACTAATTGAAACATGAATTTTAGTTTGTATTTAATGAAAACTCAGAACCCGATATTGGGAAAAGTTGGAATATCAGAAAGAAAAAACAGACCACAGTCAAATTTTACTCAGCCAATTTTTTAGGGTAAAAGTTATTTTTTAGTTCTCTTAGCCTGGATTCTTGTCATTTTTATAGAATAAAATTTTGTCTTTTTATGTCTGCTTTAATTTTTTTTTTTTTTTTTTTGCCCAGTTGTTTCATTTCATCATAATCCTAGAGTTAGGATTAAAGGTGTGAGTTTTGGTTGTTAGGCCTTGAACTCAGAAACACAGAAAGATCTTCATCTCTGGAGTTATAGGATTAAAGGCGTAGGTCACCACTCCCAAACTTTCCCATGCTGGGATTAAAGGTGTAAATTACCACTCTCTGACCCTCCTGGCTTGACTGTGGGTGGATCTGTTCTCTGATATTCCAGCCTGGTTTTTATTAAGTATAAAATATACCACCACAACTGATATTTCTAAATTAAATACTGATACAAGTTATATAAATCTGCATTCACAATGGTGTTACTATTACTTCATTTACGATTGATGTGTATCTCTAAACAACCCATAAAATATCATTTACAATTCTGAAAGATAGTGTGCTGGCTTATTTTATGTTTCCTTGACACACGGTAGAATCATCTGAAAGGAGGGAACCCCGACTGAGAAAATGACTCCAAAATGGAGCTGCAGGCAGACATGGAGAGCGTTTTTTAAATTAGTGATTGGTGGTGAAGAGCCCAGTCCATTGAGGGTGGTGTCATCCCTGGGCTGGCGCCCTGGGTTCAAAAGTAGGCTGAGCAAAGCCAGTAAGCAGCAGCCTTCCACGTCCCTTGCTCAGCTCAGATCTCTGCCCTGATGTCCTTCAGTGACGGACAGTTGCTCTTGGTGATGATATTTTATCATAGCAATAGCGACCCTAATTAAGACAAGGTGTATATTCAAGTTTAATAAGAACAGCTTGGGAGAAATTCCGTTAAGATTGCCTCACATTTAAGTCTACCAAGGACTTGAGTTTACTTACCTCAGCTTATGCTAATGTCAAGGCATTTTCATGAAGAAAACTTTTGCTAAAAAAGACTTTTTGCTACAAAGTGCTATCCGTCATGGGAACGTAGCTATGTAACCAGGACCTCTGCTTCTTTCCTTATCTTGGAAGAGAAAGAGATCCCATGTCCTTTGCACAAGGTAGACTGAAATACAGAACAAGCAGAGATCACCCAAAGAGAATTAGCTTCCTTTTGGCAACAGCTATTCAAGGGCAGTAGCTAATGGTTTCACTTTGAAAACCGCAGAGAACAAAATGATGCTACAATCGTAGAATCCTAGAGAATGTAAAAAAGTAATTGTCAGATGCAGGGAGGAAGGGCAGAGAAAAGGACTGTGTTTGGGTTGTGACCTGTCTGACTAGATCACGTATTTTTAGTACAATATGTCACCAAACATCCAAGAGGCCCTGTAGAAGGAAAGTGCTGAGCTACATGGATCTGGATGCATCAGCATCATCCTTAGAACTTCAGTGGGCACATTCTCGGTGTCAGCTCCAGAAGAGGAATTCGGTTGGTCTAAGATAAGACCGAGGAATATTTAAACAAAGTGTCACGGCTTAGGGCTGCAGGTCTCAGGAAGAAATGATAGCAGGTTTGGTCTCTGCAGAGTCACAATTTGAGGTGGCTGAAAGGAACATGAATTTTGTACCTGGGTTTTACATTTTTGTTTCTTCCTAGGTGTTAGGACCTCTAACATGGAAATTAATCTTGTTGCCCACACCCATTTTGACTCATTTATCTTTTCAACTACATACATGACATTTCTTTGTAAGACCATGTGAGCATATGAAAGCTGATGGCTTCTAGAATACTCGGAGTTCTTTCTGTTCTTCCTTCTTCCCCATATTGAATTCTTGAAAACTGGTTGTTTCTAATCCACTTGTATAGTTATTCATTTATAGTAGACACTTCCTATTTTTTTAAAAAAAATCAGATGTGATGACTGGGCTGGGAGATGGAATTCTTGAGCTTGAGTCCCCAGAACCCCCATGAAACGTGGGTATAACTGGCCAATGTGTGGAGAAGAAGTGTCTATGAATTTGCTCAGCCTTAAAAAGAACATCTGTGTTGCACCTCTGCACACAAGACTCAAATAATTGCTGGGGGTGTGGTGGTTCTCAACATGTGGGTCGCGACCCTTGGCCATCAAATGAAATTTTCACAGGGGATATCAGATATTCTGTTTATTATATGTTTACGATTCACAACGTAGCAAAATTACAGTTATGAGGTGGCAACAAAAAATATTTTGTGGTTGGGGTCACGACAACATGAGGAACTGGATTAGGGGGTCTCAGCATTAGGAGGGTTGAGAACCGCTGCAGTAGATGGACAGGATTATGAGTTAAAGGTGGTGAGGAACTACTGTGGCCATATTCTCAAGAGCTCACTCACAGCAGCTGTGAAGGCCTGTACTAGATCCAGCCCTAGCTGAGGCAATCTGTGGCCTCGGTGGGGAGAGTCAGTGTTCTGATGTGTGGCGCACAGTGTGGACCATGCTCCAATGGATGGTGCTGCATTGTGTGCATATACGAAACAATAGACTCAGTGTATGTTTTTCTTTGTAGGCATAAAGAGAGCATGAAGATGAGAGGGGGTGTGGGGGTCCCAAAGGAGTTGTATGGGAAGTGGGGGTCCATACAATAATGCATAGTATTCATATATAAACTTATCAAAGAACAAATTAAAATGTGTGTGTTTTAAGGTCTGGGCATGGTGGCACGCCTCTGGTCCCAGCACTGGGTTGTAGAATCAGGTGGTTTCCTGGAGCTCGCTGGCTAGTCAGCCTACTTGATGAGTTTCCAGTCAAAGAGAGGCCTTGTCTCAAAAATAGTGGATAGTGCCTGAAGAATGACATCCAAGGTTGTCCTCTGGCCTCCAAACACGTATATATTCACATGCATGCACACCTGCACATACACGTACAAAGACACACGTGCACACAAATATAATGACCAAGAACGGTTTTCTTGCTAATGATGTTGCACATTTAGTTTTCTGCGTGCTCAAAGAGCAGCAGCAGTCACGGCCAGCTACAGGTGGTAGCCATTCACACGGCCAAGACTGACAATTGCTGGCAACCGACAGTGGAAAACATGCACGGAACTCCAGATGGACTGCAGAACCTACTTTAAATACACACACATCTCTGTGACTCACAGGATTCCTGTGAGTCAGTTTTGCTTTGTACATCATAGAACTCAAAACCCTCCATTTCCCATGTTATATGGGGGATTTCAATAGGAGCTTAATCAGATTTAAAACAAGAAATTAGATCTGCGACTTTTCCTGATGAGAGACAAAGGGAAGGGAGGAAGGAAGACAGAGGAGAGTGGAAGGGGAGGAGTGGGAGGAGGGGGAGGAGGAGGGGGAGGAGGAAGGAGAAGGACACCAATGAATTGGACAAGGAAAAATAACTAGAGAGGTCTCTGGGCAAATTGTGCTAATACCGTAGTCTGAAAAGTCAGTTGAATTAAACATCTAATCTGCGTGTTTGCATTTGGAAGTGTTTATATTGGCATTGGCGTCTTGGCAAATACTAATTTTCTCTCAATAGCAAGAATTCATCATCTACAGCTCCAAGAAAGAGAGCCAAACATATGTGACTAGAAATCCCTCCTTTCTGGTGTTCAGCGGTAATCATCTGCAGGATTGCATAACCTCACCCAGAAGCCATCTCTGTGGCTTCAGACTGGCCTCTTAGCCTTCCAGTTTTGTGTTCGGCACAATGAATCTAGGAAAAGAGATCTGAGGACAATATTTCATATTAAATTTTGCCAAAGGGATGTTTATTAGGAGATGCTTCATTCTGGTCTCTGGATTTCTGTATATTTCATGAACAGAGGTACTGGCCTTTTTTACTCTGAATTATATATTCAAGATTATTGATACATTGCAATTGTACCATGGAAGCTAGAGATGCTATCTCCATCCATGCCAAAAGATAGATTTACTTATCGTCCAATATAATAAAATTAACATGTTATGATTTAGCCCTTAAATATCCTCTGATAGCCCATGTCCCAAAGGTTTGGCCACCAGTCTGTGACACTCTGGGAGGCAGTGGTATTCTTAGGAGGTGGGACCTAGTGGAGACACATTGGGTCCTTATCCTGTGCAGCCTGGTGGAGAGAGATAAGATCACTTGGTACCAGGGATATTGAGACTGCAGTTTCCTCCTTTTCTTCTGATTCCCAGATGACACAGTTTGTGAACAGCTTAGTCCTATCCAGTTCTCTCACACTGGTATTCTGCCTCACCAGAATCTCTGGGGCAGTGGGACCTGGTGACCAAAAAACCAAAGCAGCCAAGCATGCAACACAGAATAAACTTTCCTCTTTTAGGTTGGTTTATTTTGGTCCTTATTTTACCACAGCCACAGGAAGCTGCTTATCAGAAAACATTACCTTCCAGGGCAAACATCAGACATGTTTGCTCACTACCCAGCCTGAGGCCCCTAAGCTCAAGATGGCTCACTCTTACGTAATGCAACCGACTCTGTATCCAAGTGCCATGGGCTCTGTGCGTCACCTTGTGATGAATAAGATTCCGACAATTAATGCAAACAAGGAGATATTTTGGCTGGTTCTTTGCCTCTGACCCAGGAGTCCAGCATTCACAAAGTTAGGGAGGATTAGCTTGAGAGCTTGCATGGAGAAGATAGTCTCGGAAATTCTGTAGTACTTAGCTCTTTAGCAGTGGAAATGGAGTGCTATTATAGACATGATTTCCGAAAGGAAAACTGAGGATTCATTGGGCCAGTTAACAGAATTGGGAAGAAGTTTGGGGAATCTGTAGTGAATATTTTGATTAAGGAGTGCGGTCAAGGGAGATGTTACCGTTTGTTGATGAGGGTAATTGGTGTGGTGGTATTTGATCACTCGGTGCCCAGGAGGTGGCGCTGTTGGGGGAAGTCATGGAATTTTTAGGATGGGGAGCCTTGCTGGAGGAGTAGTCACTTGGGGGTGGGTTTCTAGGCTTTGGAGCCTGACTCCACTTCCAGTTCGCTTTCCCTGCTTCCTGGGAGTGTGGTTTAAATGTGACTGCTCAGTTTTTTCCTTTCACGGTGCTTCTCTGCCGTTATGAACTTCTAGCTCCCTGAAATCATCAGCCCAAACGCTCTTTCTTCTAAGTTGCTTCAAGTCCTGGCATTTCATCACAGGAACGGGGAAGCGACTCACTCGGCTAGTGAGGAAAGCTAAGCACTATTGCTTATTTTTTTGTTCAAGTATCATCAAAATTTTAGTGACTTCATGAAACAATCTGGGATATATTTCATCCTTTTCTTCTCTGTGGAAAACTTTGTAATAGACTTCAAATATTTAGAAGAATTTATGAAGCCATATATGAGCAGCATTTTTATTGATGGAAATTCTAAATTTGTAGACTCGAGTTCCTTATCAGGTACAGACTTTTTTCCAGTTTTATATTGACACTATTTTTCCCCCCATGATCAATGCTTTCTGATTTCAAACAGTAAGGATATATTTGTAAAAGCTTCACCCTCTCATTAAATGACAAATATTGTTGCCCCTTTCTGTTCTCTCTCTCCCATCTTGACTTCTGCTTTTTTTAGATTTTTCTTTTTATTTTTTTTGATATTTTTATTTTTAAGTGTATGAGCCTTGATATACAAGATCCCTGTGTGCAGTACTTTCAGAGGCCAGAAGAGGGCATCATATTTCCTGGAGCTGGAGTTACAGTTGGTTGTGAGCAGGCTTGGAGGTGCTGGGAACTGAACCTAGGTCCTCTGGAAGAGGAGCCAGTGCTCTTAACTGCTGAGCCATCTGTCCAGCACCTCTCTTGCTTCTTACCTGTGTGCTCAGGTAGCTGACCAAAGTTTTGCTTTTGTTTTTTTGTTTTAATCTGGGCATTTAAGATCATAAATTAATCACGGTTAGTTAATCGCGCCCCAGAAAAGCTGATAAATCCCTTTTTATTATAATTTGCTTAAAAGTCTTTTATAGAAAGCACTCTCCCTTGACACATGGGTTATTTAGAATTAAATGTCTTCAGCTTTCAGACACAGAGGCTATTTCAATTCCTTTTATTTTAGTGTTTATTTTAACAGTCTTAATTGCAGCTTAGTTAGAGAATGCAGAACACTTTGTGTCATTAGGACTGTTTACTTTAATGCGATTAGCTTTATGGCCTACCATTCTTTTTTTTTTTTTTTTTTTTTGTAAATGTGTGTATGTGTATACAAGGAATGCTTATTGGGAAATGATAGGTCCACTGTTTCATGCATGTGTCCTTTTGACAGGCTTTGTAATTGGTCTTTGCATGTATATTCTTACTGAAATTTCATCAGGAACTCCTTTTTAGCGAGAGACAGTTGTGTTAAATTGTCTTATTGTGATATTGGATATATTCTTTTAATCTGTCCAACTTTTGTTTTGTGTATTTTGAATTAGGCATGATTTGACTGTTATAAAATATTTTTCTTTTTAGCTGGGAACTACTGTTCGATAAATAACTGCTGTCTTTTTTATGTTAGCTCACTAGAATTTTTTAATTAGATTTTTGTACAGCTGTCAATATTTTCATATTCTTACATTTTAACTGTCAGGTTATAAGCAGGCAATAATTGAGTTTTGTTTTTTAACCAGCACAGCTGTCTTTGTCTTTTTAGAACCAGTTTACATTTAATGTAATTACATGTCTATAAAGTTAAATATAGTATCTTACTATGGCTGACTTTACTGTTCTGTTTCTGTGTATTTGTTGTATAATGAATACAATTTGTTCCTTCTTTTGATTGATTTGTGGGCAGCAGCTAAAATTTTCAGATGGAAATGAGGAAGTGAAGTGTAGGATGCACAAGAGTTGTGTGGTCTGGGAAACTCATGGCATAATAATGAGATTTTATTTTCAAAGATCCATGTCACCTGTGATTTTAAAAGAGCAATGAGAACATGCTGAAGCCCATGACCACATATGGTTTTGATTTTTCAAAAAGAAGAAGGTGCATTATTTTCCTCTTGACACCAGTGTTGTGGAAAATTCTGAAATTAATGTCTTAGAAAGAATGACACGCAAGGCAATCTTGAGGAAAAATAAATGGCGATTGCCAGGCCGGCATGTGTTCATGTGAATACCAAATAAAATTATCTGCATTTTCTCTTTGTGAGAGGATCACTAGACTAGCAAAAAGAAAGTGATAGATAAATAATTCTGGAATTTAACAAGCTATTTGACACAACACCCACTGGGTGGACGTGCTGGAAATACACCAGCTGGCAGGTACCACAATTTTAAAGCTGGTTAGCTGATGGTTGCTAAATATGCCCATTCTTTGTCTTGGTCCCCAAGTGGCTTGTCGCTTTAAGCAATGACTCAGATAATTATATAGAGATAATGTTATAAAACTGTGTGTGGTGTGAAGCTATAAGAGATAAAATACATGGTAAATGACAGAATTGGATTCAAAAGGCTCTCTCAGGCCACTCATTATCCTGCATGGGTAAAGTCAGAGGCTTGAATCCAAACTTTTTTTTAAAGGCAAAAACTAAGAAGGTCAGGCTTAGGAACAGTGTGCGAAGTGAGTTTTAAACCTTTTCATCTAGGCTGAGGGTGAAGCAATATGAAGCAGCCATGTGAGCGAGCTTCCTCATAGTTCATTTAGCCATTTTTCCAAAAGCATTTATACATAACATTCAACAGAGAGAATGACACTGACCAAAGGTACTTGGGACATCAGATTTATTACCTTCTGTAAACCCACTGACATGTGGGATGTCATCAGAAAGTGTAGAAACCTCAAAGCAATGAAGAACTCCTAGGGCCACGTGAGTTCCAGAGTGAAGGAATGTAGATGGGCAACATCCTAGATAAGAGGTGGTTTGGGTTTGTGGAGTCCTGGGCAAGCTGGTGATGGAATAGGCAAGATCAAGTTTACAGAGACCTCTTTCCCAAATGTGCACACGCGCGCACACACACACACACACACACACACACACACACACACACACACACACACACACACAACATCAGGAACCTGTGTAGGTCAGGATGGAAGAGCAGAGCAGTGTATACTCTCCATAGACAGTGCTTGAACCCCGAAGCGGCATTGACAGGGTTGGAAGAGCAGGGAAGAACTTGGCCATTTATTTCTTTGTCCAGTTTTTTCTTTCTCTCATCTCAGAGCAGATTTTTCTCAAAATGAAACTAGAGCACATTTCGTCTGCAGGAAAAAGAAATTAATAATGGCATTTCTAATTTTTAAGCTGAAATTTATTATCAAGTTGAAAAACATAATTTTAGAATTCAGTCGTTACTAGAGGCATAAAAATGTTTCTCTACTCTGTTATTCCTCTGGCCCATCCCCTTTTAGACCTAATTTCCATCATTTTTTAAGGCTATCACTAGAAGCTATTAATTAATTTTGGCTTTTCAAGATAAGGTTTCACTCTATAGCTCAGGAACTTCGTAGGCTAGAGTGGCCTTGAACTCGTGGCAATCCCCCGCTTCAAAACTGTGGTGCTCTTTCTGCCTCTGCCTCTTTAGTGTTGGAATTACAGACACAGGCTCTACTGCTGTGATTTCTGAAAGCTCTGGGAGTTTATTTTTGTTCCTTAAATCTCCAAATTCCGTGCTACAATACTGATATTTTTTCTATTACACCAGGAGCTGTAAACTCTTGCCAGCTTGATCCTCTCTGTGAAGTGTGATGCCAGGTACCCTTCCAGCTCACATCCTTCTCCACTCAGCATCCACCACTCTGCCTATGTTTCATCTTATTAGAGCTGTGCAATAGTGTTAAGTCCCTCAATGGTTTAGATAGTAAATGTCCCCCAAAGGCCCTTCTTATGTTGGAGTGTTGTCCTTAGCATATGGCCCTGGAAGGAAGTGGTAGGTTGCTTGAGAGGTGGAGCCTATTGGGAAACCAGTCATGCCCTCTTCTCTCATTTGTTGTCTGGCCACTAGATAAAGATTTGGGCCTCTCACAGACTCCTGACACAGGGCCAGAATGACAGGTCAGTCAACACAGACTGAATCAAACCTACACTGAACTTTTCTCCTTATAACTAGGTCTTAGGTATTTGGTATAGTCGGAGAACACTGACAGGCACACTCCTTAACAACTTCTCTTAGAATTATAGGTGTTTGTTCCTGTTTGCTTAATTGTCTGTGTCAGCCAATAATGCATCAGAAAGAGCTAATGCAGCAAATGTCCTCTGAACTAGTTCTAATATCACTCGATTATGTAGCTTTCGGCTGGCGTTTCTTTCCAGAATCATCTATTTTCTCCTCTCAGTCTTGCTTCCTTCAGGGTCTTCTTGGCAGCTAGAGGGGCAACACTTTCACCACTTCTGAGTCCCAGAATCCTCCTGGCTTCCTAGATTTATCTACTCCCTCGATTAGCTCACTTTGTTAGTTTTGCTGGAGTAGGTGGTGCAGGGGACCTCGTGATAAAGCCTAGGAGGGGCGTCTTGAGGCCTTAAAAGTCTTACTGTATCTCATTCTAACCTCACATTTTATTAACACTTTCATGGAAAGAAAATTGAAAATTATTTTCCCCTCCTGTCAGAGAGGAAAGTCTGAGTTCCCTGTGGCTCATGCCTTGAGATGCTGTGGCGCCTCATTATCTCTTCTCATGTCACGGGATGGGAGTTTGTTGTGAGCAGAGGATTGGTTCCCTGGGGGGCTTCACTCTACAAACATGGCAGCAATTTTGTGTGTTTCAGACTCTTTTCAGGCCTTTCCTGTGGTCTGGAAAACTTCCCCAGAAGTGGATCTTTCCCCCCTGCTGCTCGGGGGAAATGAGCCTAAGTGGCAGGATCCAGGCAGTGCACACAAAGGGGCCCTGCTATGGCTTAGGCTCATCATCTTCCACATACCCACCCCCCTGCCCCTCCCGCCACACACACACCTTTCTGCATGTCACCAGTTCTCTCTCCTCTTCCTAGTTCTCCAATCTTCCTGGTTCAGTTTCTCCCAGGATTGAACTTGAATTTTCTGCCCGCCAAAAGGCTGTTCAAAGGAGGCCCAAGGAGAGCTGTTCACATTAGCGTGAGGTCTACTTCCTGCTCTCCAAGCTAACTATTACACCATCTTTAGAGATAGTGGGCATTTACTTTGGGAAACTGAGGCCTCAAACAACCTGTTGCTGATTTTTATTTCTACTTTTGTTGGCCCAGAAAACTTAAAAATTCCTGATTTCTCCACTTTATATCTTCCAAACTGTTGATCCCATTTCATGTCTGCTCCTTAGTTCATTCCCGCTTACCTCATCCTTTGCCTTTTAGGAAGATTTACATGACATTTTAATAGTAATTCACAAGCAAACAGATGCAAGCTCATGCACAGTTAATCTGTTGTGCTTTCTGAAATGTTTTTTGTTTTACAGTCAACTTCCCAGAACCTAAACTGGGTTCAACGTCTTTGTGAAAAATTTGAGAATGAATTATTTTTTTTTCCTCATTGCTGTAACAAAATGCCTGAGGCTTGGTTACTTTATGAACAAAAGAGGTTTAGAGTTTATTTAGCTCACAATTTGGAAGGTGGAAAGTCCAAACAACATAGTGTTGGCTATGAAGGAGCAACCTTTATGTTGTCGATGTCATTGTTTTGTGAGGGGGAGGGAGAGAGTAGATCAGGGTCAAACAATAAGCTACAAAGAAACTCAGGAATCAGACTAACCTAACACTCCACTCCTGTGGAGTAATTAAAATCTACAAGTATTACAGAAATTCCTTTCACTAACTACATCTTAAATAGACCCCCATCTCCTAAATAATCTTCCATTTCAGCATCACCACACTAAGGGCCATCTCCAGCTTATGAGACCTCAGGATGAGGGCTATTTCCAACTCAAGTTCTGGGGGTTATTTCCTTCCTTGAGCTCACGTTCCTGTTATAACAACCAATCTCTAGATTTCATTGGTTGACAGCATGGTGAATGCCTGTCTCCTGAGTTACCTGCTGCAGGATTTGAACCAGCCTGGCTCTAACTCACATACCTTTTCCTTCCTGTGTTGTTCTGGGGCAGATGCAAATCGGAGAAAGGAGGAATCATCTAAGCCAACTGGGGACTTCTGCTTGGGTGTTACTATTGTATTGATAACTGAAGCATGTCACATGCCAAACCCATAGGCCACAGGACAAGCAAATGTCTATTTCTCCGAGGACAACTAGCATCAGGGGCAATTGTCAGGGATGCATACTGCTTGTGTAGGGGAAGGAGAAAGGGATAGTTGATATCAACCCTCTGAATATGAAGCCCCTTTAAATATATATATTTAAATTTAAAATAGATTATTCTCTCATATACTATATATCCTAACCAGTTTTTTCACCCTCTACTCTGCCCTCTCCCCACCCTGCTCATCCCTCTGCTCTTCCCCAGATCTATTCTCTCTCCATTTCCTTTTCAAAAAAGAGCAGACCTCCAAGAGAAGAAAACCAGACAGGAAAAAAGAAACAAGGCAAAAAAAAAAAAAAAAAGGAAGGAAGGAAGAAAGAAAGGAAGGAAGGAAGGAAGGAAGGAAGAAAGAAAGAAAGGAAAGAAAGAAAGAAAAAAAGAAAGAAAGAAAGAAAGAAAGAAAGAAAGAAAGAAAGAAAGAAAGAAAGAAAGAAAGAAAGAAAGAAAGAAAGAAAGATTAAAACAAGGCAAAAGCCCTCATATCCAAGCTTGATGAGGCAACCCAATGGGGGGAAAGCGCCAAGAGCAGATCAAAGAGGCACAGGTACACTGGCTCCCACCGTTAGGAGTCTCACAAAGTACAAAGCTAAGAGCCACAACATACACAGACACCTGATACAGATCCATGCAGGCTCCTGGCTTGCTGTATCGTCTCTGAACCCGTGCAAGCCCTGCTCAGCTGATTCTGCGGGCCGTGTTCTCCTGGAATCCTCCACCCCGTTCAACACCTATATATAGTCTTTCCTCCCCCTCTTCCATGGGGTTTCCCAATCTCCGAGGAGGGGGATTGATAGACACCTCCAGTTTAGACTTGGGCTCCACATAATAATGTCTGGCTGTGGATCTCTGAGTGTGTTCTTATGCTGGCATCTTGGCCTCTGGTACTGGTTTCTGTGTTTGTCTTGGTGAGGTGGGAGCTGTGTTTTCTTGGTTTCTGTTTCCTCTCTGGGCTTTTACATTGTGTATTGGCTGTGGATTACTTGTTTTACTGGCCTGCTTGGTTGATGTGTTCATAGGGGAATGCTGGCTGGGGGAAGGGGCAGAGGGAAATGGTCTGAGGGATCCACAGGAGGCATGGACTGTGGGGGAGCTGCTTCTGGTCTTCTGCTGAACATTAGGAGTGACCCTGAGAATTAGACTGGGGTAATAGAGAGTGTGGAGGAGGTACCCAGACAGCCTACTTGGTCTTCTGGTAGACTTTGCCTGTTGGTTGAGCAGGGGCTGTCTGTCCAGGTTCGAAACACTTTTGAAATGACAGTTACTAATACTTCATACTATTCACATTTCAGGGCACGTTACTAAGAAAATACTTTCTACACATGTCAGTTGTATTATTGATACGAAGAAATCTTCAGAATTTGAAGACTAAGAATTGTTGGAAATAAAGGCTCTGCCTTTTGCTTCACTGTGTGGCTTGGTAACTTGGTATTTCTGAGGTTCTCTGCCAAACTCTAATAGTACTTCCATGTAGCATTTGTGACAGGATGCAACATATATATGGAGAGGGAGTCCAGTGTCTCAGGAGGCCATTAGTTAATAATTGTTGAATATATGAATCGATAAATGAATGAGTTAATGACGGAATAAAAGATTTTATATTCCCATGCTGTGATGGCCTGGTGGAATATGAGTGGGCTCTTTGATATCTTGAAGAGTTATTTGAGTGTCCTGCTGAGGAACTATGGTAATTAGTTTAATGCTGTAGATGCTTTTAACACAGTTCTTTCCCAATAAAAAAGCTGACACTCTTCTTGCCAACGTTTTAAGCTTGACTCTTTCAGTGGGATCTGCCGTGCACTCCGTTCTTCTACAGCAGGATGTAGATATACTCAACTGTAAAGCTGCTGACAAACATTCTTGACTGTAAGCTATAAGCCTTTAGAAACCATTATTTCAATTTTGAGAGATATTACAAAATAGTTGCACTTATTTTGCGTACTTTACTGGATTACTCTGAGTAATACATTTCCCTCATGGAGAAATTCCCTCTGAATTCCAAATACAAAGGTATCCCAGAATATGTCATCTAAAATTGTCTCTAACATGCCAGTGTGGAAAAAGAATTTTTGCATTCATGCCAATTGGTATCAACCTTAGAATTATTGGTTCCTTTTATCAGATATCTGTCTTTAGGTAATTACATATTGCTTTGGTGAGCAATGAACCTAAATTGTCCCAGAAGTCTTTCGGAGGCACATCTTGAAACACTAGGCTAACAGTGTAAAACTGTGTTGAGAGAAGGCTTTAAATTGCAGATAATGCCAATGAAACATGGCTAACAACCTTAATTCTGTTTTCCTTCCATCTGAAACAAAGCCTGTGCTTTAAAAGCTTTGTGGAGTTATTTATTTGAAGATTTATTTGATTTTATTTCATCCGTGTGTGTGTGTGTGTGTGTGTGTGTGTGTGTGTGTGTGTGTGTGCCTGAGTGTACATATGTATACAGGCAGGTATCGGCAGAAGCCAGAAGAAGACATCAGATGTCCTGGAACTGGAGTTACAGCCAGTTGTGATGTAGGTGCTGGGGACTGAACCCAGGTCCTCTGGAAGAACAGCGGGTGCTCTTAACAGCTGAGCTCTTTCTCCAACCCTGGTTGGCAGCAAGTTGATTAAGTAGCTCCATGCCTGTCTTAATTCTTCCTGTGCTTATTTATTTCAAAAGATCTTCTTGGCTTCTGTGAAGAAACCGAGATCATTTACTTTTCCATAAGACTTTTTTTGTTTTTTTGTTTTTTTCAAAAATCTGCTTCTTTTTCTGGGTGAATTTTCCTTCCATGAAGAAAAAGGAGAGAAGAGATAACAGATGTTGCATGAGAATTGTCTGTGGAGCAGTTTACTTATTCTGGCCTAACTCCAAGTTGCTGGGACATGATACTTGGGATCTCAAAAGATCTGAGAAATGCTGACATAAAACCATATGTTTTCTGGTATAAGAACAAGTGGATCCTTCCCACCTTAAGTGATTTTAATAGAAACAATCTGTATATGAGTGGTTTCCTTTACAAAGTACTCCTAAGTAATTTGTATTATTTTGTAGAAAAAAATTATAGTAGAAGGAAAATCTCCACATATTCCAACACCAAGCAGATGTGTTCTCCCTCAATTCTTCTCTGACAGATTTTTTGTAAGACAATTAATGATTAAAATAACGAGAAAGCAATGGGGATTTAGATAATAAAAAAAAATATAAGCTTTCTAGAAAAATAAAAACCTAGAAATGTTTTACATACTTTTGGAAGACATGGAGGTGGGGCTGGAAAGATGGCTCAGCAGTTAAGAGCACTGGCCGCTCTTGCAAAGGACCCAGATTTGGCTCCCACATGAAACTCACAATCATTGTTAGCTCCAGCACCAGGGGGCCCAGCCACCTCTTTTGGCCTCTGAGGCACTCACACACGGTACACATACATACCTACAGGCAAACACTCATAACATAAAATGAAAATTAAAGAATTCTTTTTGAAAGAAGAAGACGATGAAGATAGGAAGACATTTCTAAGGGCAAGCCATCTAATATTCTGAAGTAGGTATTTGCTGGTTTACCTGGAAGGCTTGGAGGTTACACTGAGCTGAGCATATTAGTCAATTCGCTGGTGTTCAACCAGTGTCCCCACTGTTCTGTCAAGGGCTGTTTGGCCCATCTGCCAAAGCACCTTTTTCATCAGATGAAAAAAAAAAAAAAAAGAGTTTGCATGGAAACAAAGAGCCTGGGAAGACAAGGATGGGAATTGTGGTCTGTTGTCTGCCCATCATCAGAGGATCTCAAGAATTTATCTGTGTGATCAGGATGAGAACATGTAGCTATCTGACTAATGGCCTCACTTGACCTCATCCAGGCTGACTGAAGAAGTGAGGACACAGGCAGCAAATATGAATGATATTGTCATCTGCCTACAAACAGTCATTGGTTTACAACACCCCTGATGACATAATACCTAGTCCCTTTCTAATTCCACAATAGTAAGTCTTATAGAGGCTAAAATCTTATTTACATAGATCAGCAGTTCTCAACCTGTGGGTCACAACCCCCAAAAGACCACCTGAAATAAAAAAAGATATTTACATTACGATTCATGACAGTAGTGAAATTTCCATTATGAAGTAGCAGCAATAAAGATAATTTTATGGTTGGGGATCACCACAGCATGAGGAATACAGAGTTAAGGTTGAGAATCACTGACTTAACACTAAGCATAGAGGATGACTGATAGGTGCCGAATGACAGTCATGTTCAAAGTCTTCAAGGGACTTGTCTGTCTGTGCTGCTTTGATGCTTACTTAAGACTCTCAGAGAGGACTCAAGAAACTTTTACATTAAGTCTGTTCTGGAGAAAACTTAAGTGCCCATTAATTGATGCATCCATAATGCAAATACTAAACAGAAGACTAACTAGTCATTAAAAAAACATCAAATCCTGTTATTGTAACAACACAGATGGAACTGAATATCATTATGTTAAATGAAATACCTGAAGTCCAGCCTGGTGTCACTTTGTAGTGGATTGTAAATAATTGTCCCACCTATGAGTTTAATAAAAAGCACTGATTGGCCAAAGGCAGACAGGAAGTGTGGGCGGGGCTACCAGACTAAGAAAGCTGGGAACAGGAAGAACAGAGCAGAATGCCAGAGAGAAGCCAGAAGAAGCAGAGAAGAAACAGAGGACAACTATGCTGCTCTGAGAAAAGGTACCGAGCCAATGGCTGAACAGGATAAGAATCATAGGTTCATTTAAGGGTAAAGAGTTAGCAAGTTATATGCCTGGGCCTTAGGCCGATCAGCCTAAAATTAATGTAAGCATCTGTGTGTCTCTGTGGGTCTGTGGGTCTGTGGGCCTAAACCTTGAGGCTAGGCCCGAAAGTCTGGGACAGAAACCTCATACTACACCACTCATGTGGAATTTAAAACTAAAGCTGATCTCACAGGAGTGGACAGGAGAATGGTGTCACTGAGAGGCTTTGAAACTAGGAGATGTAATATGGAAAGCTTCCTAAATCGATGCTAAGTTATGGCTGAATAGATGTCAGATATCTGCTATGCTGCTTCAATGAGTGACTAAAGAAGATGACAGTCATTGAACATTGGGGGAGCATTTTGAATGTTTCACAGCGAATAATGTCTGAAGACCATCATATCAACTTAACTTTCAACTTGACACATAACCTTGAGTCATCCTGGAGGAGGAAGCCTCAACTGGAGAACTGTCCAGACCAGAGGGGCCTACTGGCATACCTCTGGGCTATTTTCTTAACTGCTGGTTGATTTAGATGGCCCAGCCTAGTGTGGATGGTGTCATCCCTAGACAGGAAGGTCTGGGCTGTATGAAAGTTGTAGCCAAGCAAGACAGAGGGAGCAAGCCAGTAAGCAATATTCTTCCATGGTCTCAGCTTCACTTTTCTGCCCTGATTCCCTGTTATAATGGATTGTAACCTGTAAGGCGAAATAAAACCTTTCCTCTCTACAGTGCTTTTGGCTGTTCTCGTTATCACAGCAACAGAAAGCAAACTAAGACAGGTGTGTGTGTGTGAGAGAGAGAGAGACCCAATCTCAAAGGTAAGGTAGACAGCAAGTGAGGACAACACCTGATGTTCTTCTGGCATCCACACCCACTCACACTCATGTATATATAACTGCATGGACTTGTGTACACACATAAACATGTACACAGGTCTCTCTCTCCCCATTTGACCTGATTTATACATCACATGGCACCTGAAAAGAACAGCATTTATATTAGTTAAAAACTAAAAGGGGAACAATTTCCTTCCTGTAAGAAACCCTTGAGATTTAGGCTTATAGGTAACTATCCTCTTGGATGTCAGGGTAGCAGGGTAGACATACCTTTTTTTTTTTCATTTTCAATCTCCATGCTCTTTCTTAGACATTACATACAGCAGAGGAATATTCTGTCAGGGGTGGGCTTTAGACTTGGGCTCCCTACAGAATCCAGCTAAGGAGCTGGTTTTTAAAGGTCTAGAGGACAGCCCAGCAAATAGGCAGGAAAAAGGACTGGCTTAGACCTCTGGGGCTGCTGGGGGAGGCAAGGATGAGAAATTCAGTGACTGTGAAAATGTTCTGGGGGAGGGGATGCTGCATAGTGAAGTGAATCCTCACAGGGAACAGACTGGCACTTCCTCTCCAGATGACCCACTTTTTATCTGCAGAGTAAAGCAGACATAACACAACAAAACCCAGAAGAGATAAATCTGTCAGAATTTATTTCAGTCAGAAATTTATTTACTTTATATGTGACATATGTGTGTGTATGTATGTGTGTGTGTATATATATATACATATATATATATATGCTACACATATGTGGGTGGACATGAGTGGGTGTGTTTGCATGCATATGGCCGTCAGATATTGAGACTCTTCCTCAATGGCTCTCCAGCTTAGTCACTGAAGCAGGCTCTCTTGCTGAGCTAGGAGTTCTGATCCTCTAGCTGGTCTAGCTGGTCAGCATGCCCTGAATGGGACTGCAGCATGTGCCGGTGGCTTCTAGGGACATTAACCCTGCTCCTCAGGCTTGTGTGGCAAGCGCTTTCTCCATTATCATTATCTCAACAAACAGACATATACATAAAAACCCACTATCAGGCTTGTTTTGGGTCAGGGGCATCCAAAGACTCCCCAGACTATGTAGGCTATTGCTGCTGCCTGTGGTTGCCTCACAGAGGTTGAAGTGCATCCCTGTTGCTGAAGACACCAGGCACTTCTAACATAGGACTCAGGATTGAAGCTGGATCTGACCTGGAAGCCTCCTCTCTGATAGCTCCTATGGTACCAGAAGGAGCTACGTAAACTTCCAAGGGAAGGAAGCAACCGATATTGTCTCTTGGACTCCCCTGACCAAAAACATGCCTGGCACTAGGATTTTTGTTAGATAGTATGAATTTTTTTCAGCACAAAAGATCTGTCAATAAGTAGGGGTGAGTGGACTATACAAGCAAAGGTGTAGTGTATCTTAGCCCAGCAATGAGAACCCCAGAGCAGGGATACACATGGGGGAAATGTGAACATTTTGCTAATATACACTCTTTTGTTCTTTTTAAAACTGTGGGGCAGAAAACCAAGAGGTATATATTACCTAACCTAATTCAATAATATGTTCGAAATCATTGTGCTATAGGTGGCTAATGCACAAAACCAAATAATAAAATAAATTCATATACATAGAAGTTGGTGATAATATTACGTATTCTGTTAATAGCGTTATTAGATAGCTAAAGACTTGCTTGCTACAGAAAGATTTTATATGTATGTGTTTATGTGAAAGGAAAAAGTAAAGATGATTAAGCACTTTCAAAAGTATACTAGACACAAGCCACAGAGACTAGAATACAAAGGAAATTATTTCCTGTCTTCAAACCACTTGAAACATCGTAAAATAAGTTAATCCAAGGCAGCAAGCGAGAAAAAATTAATAAAGCATTATAGATCAAAATGATGTGGTTTGGCTCCCCTCCTGTGAGGCTATTACACAGCAATCTTCCAGAAGTAAAGAGATAATTAAGGTTTTGACCCTCTCTCAGGCTAATAACTCCCACGGGAGGAAGAAGCTCCTGTATTTGCAGGAGCGCTCAGCCACCCAGGGCTATAGACCTGGAGCACGATGGGAGCCTGCTGTCCCTGCCCAGCACACAACTCACAGCTACTCAGCCACTCTACCATAGGGACTGGACTTAGAATCACCTAGGAGACACATCTCTGGAAGTGTTTGTGAAGATGTTTCTAGAGATGTTTCACTGCAGAGGGAAGACTCTCCCAGCCACTCATACGTTCTTGTGGGCTGCAGTCTTGGAGTGAACAAAGGAAAAGCCAAAGTCGGCCCTAGCCTAGCGCTCACCTCTCTCAGCTTCCTAACTGTGGATGCAGGTCAGCTACCTCACACTCCCTGCAGCCACGCCTTCCCTGCTGTGGCAATTGATCCCTCACTCCCTGAGACAAAATAAACTTTCCCCAGATCCAATATATAGCGATAAGGAAAAGTAAATATTGGAAGGAAAATGAAGGACTTATTGGGTCGGGCACACATAGGCTATGAAACGCTTCATGAGAAGGACAGTTGTCATCAAGAACATTTCTAAAACTCACAAACAAAAAAATTCTGGCAGAAAGAGCCCAGAAGGAGAAAGATCCCAACCATTTCAGCTTATTTTTATGTGTACTAAGTCTTAAGATTTGTGGTTTAGCAGATCAAAGGCATCTCTGAAATAATGTTCCCTGGTGCACATTTTTTTTTTTTTTGCTACATTCTACATTGATTTATAGTATTCTGCTGACTCTTGAAATTTAATAAAACCTTCAGCTTTGGCTTAAAATTTGAATTATAAAGAAATATGGTCAATAGTTTATTTAAGACGTGAAGGTCTTTTCAAAAAAAAAAAATTTCAAAAATAATTCTCCCCAGATGCATAAGTCAGGGTCAGCACACCGGGCTGTGAGTCATATCTACCTATCACCATTATTCTGTAAATAATAAATAAATAATAAAGGTGTTAATTTTGTTTTGTTTTGATTTTTTTTAATATGGCTTCTGTTTCCATATTCTCTGTGGCTGCATCAGCTGTACTATGATTGCTAAGTACTGTAACTGCCATAGGGACAGAACGACCCATAATATAAAGTATTTACTTCCTATCCCCGTGTGAGAAAAAGAAATTACTGAAATCAAAGTGTTGGTGTATGTTGAAACAGGAAAGGGTATTTTACTGAGGGTAAAGAAACCATTCTCAAAGGAACAGATGTCACAGTTCCCTTTATATACTTGTGGTGTGAGCAAATCTATGGAGACAGTACATTGGTGATAGCTTTGAGACTGGGGATTTGAAACATATAAGTCACCATTGATGGACATAGTGGGATTTTGGGGGTTTTGTTTGTTTGTTTTCAAGGAAATTGATTTTTTTTAAATGAAAAATTCTGTGAATGTACCTGAGTGAATTTTACAGATGAAGTTTATTTTACTGAAGTTTTTCCTTAAGACAAAGTATAAAGGGTTGATAACTTCTAATTGAGATTCATAGAGTCAGAGTTCAAAAATAGAGCACAACTTTACCTTATCAGTTATGGGATTGCATCAGAGTGATCTGGTCCCACTGTGCGGCCAGAGAGAACTCTGAAGTTGTACCTGACACTGACTGCATGGGCCACTCCGTGTCCCCCTGTGACTTAACACAGTGGCAGTTAGGACTGGGCTCATCTACAGTTGTCAACTAGAGGACCTACATGTGACACTTCAATGTGGCAGCCCCAGAAGAGGGACCTCATGATGCAGAGTTTCAAGAACAAAGCAACAGCAGCAGCAGGGTTTCTTATGACCTCTCCTCGTGCATCACATCACTTTCATCACATGTACTACTCAAGAGAGACTCTGAAGCCAGACTTCACCTCTCCATGAGAGAAGACAGCGAGATCTGCAACACCCCCCATCTCCTATGCTCTGGATGATGTCCATAACATAGCTTTTTTAGGCAACAAGAACCAAATCTAACCAAACAACTGTTGCTGTTAAGTTTACCTGAAAATAAATTACATTAATGTCTCATTTTACGTTTTAACACAAGTATTTTTTCTCATGGCATACGAGGCTGGAATTTTCAATACTGGCATTTTTATTTTACTCAAGTATCAGATGGCCCAAGCCATTATTCTTTAAAAACAAAACAAAACAAAAAACTTCTTTTATTTTATGCACATGGGTGGTTTGCCTATATGGATGTATGCACACCACATGCATGGCTGGTGTCCTCAGCAGTCCGAAAAGGACATTAGTTCCCTTGGAGCTGAAGATATGGATGGTTGTGAGGTATCCTCTGGGTGCTGGGATCTGAACCCAGGTTTCTGCAAGGGCATCCAAGTACTGTTAACTACTGGGACGTGTGTCCAGCCCATGAAGCCATCTTTCTTATCACACTATGGAGTTTCCTTCCATGAGAAATAGTCTCTAAACACAGAAAGGGGTGTAACTGTATATGAGAAATGATATACTTTTCTAATTTAAAATGGAAATATATGCTATTTTATATTATCTCTTCAATTAGAAATATAATTTGCATTTTCAGCTCTTTGAAGATTTTATTATTGTGTGGATGCAATTGTGTCTGTGAGTGTGTCAGTGTCTGTATAGGCAAAAGACGATGACAGATGCAATGGGTTGCAGTTACAAGAGGTTGTGAACTGTCCATGGATTCTGGGAACTGAATGGACATCCTCTTCAGGAGCAGCAAGTGCTTTGAACGGCCGGGCTATCTCTCCAGCCTGTGTGTTTACATTTTTAAGTTATATTTACTCCAGATGTGTGGGAAAACCCCGAGAATGGAGGAATTTTGAATAGCATGTTCTTTGCCAGTTCCAAGTGGGTGGTTGTACTAAGACGTGTAATAAAACTTACAGCAAAGTCCTATTGGATCCTCATGAGCCAAACAGATGTGGGATGTGAAATAGATGCAAAGTCTCTTAGCAGGGAAGAGAGGTCCCTAAACAGACTGCTTGTCTTAGCAAAGCCATCTGAAGACAGGTCAGCACCAGAATCGAGAGGGAAGTTTAGAATGTTAGAAATGAGAAAGAACACAATTGTTCATGTTGGAACATAACTGTAATCCTGCCTTAGAAACTTCTTTTTCTGCAAGTATATAGAAAATTGTGTATTTAGAATTTATGCTTCTCTTTTTAAAATGTCTAAAGAGATTTTTCTTGAGTAGCATTTGTTATATGTGTGTCATTTTGGCAGGTGTGGCTGGGTTGCAAAGCAGAAGAATGAATGGCCAGGAGAATCCTTGTAGAGGCGTACACATGGAATCGGGCCCATTTGTCTTAGTCCTTTGTTCCTGAGCCACCCAGCTCATTTGGGGCTTCCTCAAGATAACAGCATTGTCTTCATTTCAAAGTCACACTTCCCCCCCAAAAAAATTCAAATAATCAGTATGATAATTTTCAATGTAATATATATATAAACATCTTACATATACATGTTCTTTACAATGATGTTTGAAAATCTGACATTCCATAGCACATTTTCATTCATTTATCTTCTCATTTATTTTTGAATTATGTTTATATGTGTGTATGTAGGGGGTGCACAGGAGTGCAGTGCCCTCAGAGGCCAGGAGAGAATGGTAGAACATTTGGGAGCTGGAGTTAAAGGTGATTGTGAGATGCTAGATGTAGGTGCTAGGAACCAAACTGTGTCCCCTGCAAGAGTAGCAAGGCCTTTTAACCGCTGAGCTATTTTTCCAGTCTCAGGTTTTTAAATATAAACCATGGCTGTTGTGACTTCCTCAATTGTTTTATTAAAAAAATAAAACGTGGGAGTTAAATATCAGGGAATAAGCCTGAGAGAGCCACAAATTGATAGAGAAACAATCATCTGCTTTCTTTTCCACCTTCACTGATCCAAAAGGCCTGCTTATCTCCCTCACCCCTCCTTATTCCTCCTCTGTGTCAACTCTAGCTTCCTCCAGTAGGCCGGAAAACTCTATGGTCCACTCTGGACAGCCGAATTGGACTCCACCCTCTGAATCAAGGTCCGACTCCATTGTCAGTCTCTGAGTGCCAACACAAACAGATCTCCCATAACATACAGTAGTAGTTAAGATTGTCATTTGAGGATTGAAGAGATAGCTCAGTGGTTATGACTCCGTATTGCTCTTGCAGAAGTCCTGAGTTTGGGTCCTAGTACCTGAGTTCCACCTGTAGCTCAGGTTCAGAGGATCCAACGCTCTCTTCTGATCTCCGGAAACCTTCACTCACGTGCACAGGCACATGTGGAAACCTGCAAATAAAAAGATATTAAAAAAAAAAAAAAGAATCTGTCACTTTTAAAACATAATAAAGTAGAAGCCAACCAAGCCTTGTCTTTTGTAATATAAACAGGGTTATTGAATCAAACAAATTTTAGTTCTAAGGTTGTTAATCTCAGTGGGAAAAAAATCATATCTGGCATAACAAATATTCCAAGGCAGAACTCAGAAGAAATTTGTTATGCGAGAATCTTATTCATGGCCCCTTTGTAGGGGAGATACTGTGTGCATATAATACCATGGACTGCTCCATTTGTCCTCACAGGGAAGTGGGCCAGATATCCACCTTCTATTCTAGAGTTACAAAGGCTAAAAAGATAAGGCGTCTTTTCCCCTTCCCTTTATATTCTTGACCAGTCCAGAGCTGAGCCAGGACACTAAATTTGCCTCCCACGGCTCTTTCCTCTTGCCCTCCACTCACTCATCACCTGTTCTGCCCACACCCTTGCCTCTCGTAGTGGGTTGCTCTATGTTTCGGCTGCATTGCTTGTCCGAATGCCTTCAACCAGAAAGACTTCTGTAAACAGCCTGCTCTGATCTCACCTATTCTCAATATCCCAAACAAACAAGAGCGTGAGTGGGGGATCTCAATACCGTGTGCAGGGTCTATGCCATATTCACCCACCTTCTGCAGCGCCAAGCACAGCTTTGTTATGGTTCTGATGGAATCCATAAAAATCTTTGCTCTAAACTCCGCCTCTCCTCCACACACACACACACACACACACACACACACACACACACACACACACACACACACACACACACACACCCCACACTGCTGGGCTTCACTCCCTGGCCTGAGAGGTCCTGGCTGCTCCCCATCTTGGGCCTTAATTATTTTTAGTTTCAGCTCCCATGACACCTCCTTCCTAAAGGCATTCTGAACCACTAGAAAGAAAGCCTCTGTGGTGTCTCCCAACATTTGCCAGCTGCACCCTGATTACACTTCTTTTGCTGTTGCCTGACATCCAAGAAGCAGAAGCAGAGATGTAAATACCAACCACAGTCCACCCTTCCTCCCCTTCTCATGTTATTTCTCCACCTCCCTCCACCACCTGCCCATACTTCAGAGAGGAGTAGGCCTCCCTTGGGGGCGTCAACAAAGTCCGGCTACCAAGTTGAGGCAGGACCAAGCCCTCCCCTCTACATCAAGGCTGAGCAAGGTGACCCTCTATAGGAAATTGGCTCCAAAGAGTAGGTTAGTTCATGCACCAGGGACAGATCCTGGTCCCACTGCCAGGGGCCTCTCAAACAGACCAAGTCACACAACTGTTGTCCACATTCAGAGATGCCTAGTTCAGTCCCATGCAGGTTCGCCAGCTGTCACTCCAGAGTCCATGAGCTCCCACTAGCTCAGGGCAGCTGTCTCTGTGAGCTTCCTCCATCATGATTTTGACCCCTTTGCTCATATAATCCCTCCTCCCTCTCTTTGACTGGACTCCAGGAGCTCCGCCCAGTGCTTAGCTGTGGATCTCTGCATCTACTTCCATCAGTTGCTGGATGAAGGTTCTATGGTGACAATCAGGGTGGTCACCAATCTGATAACAGAAGAAGGCCAATTCAGGCAGCCTCTCCTCTATAGCTTGGAGTCTTAGCTGGAGTCATCTTTGTGGATCCCTGGGAATTTCACCAGCACCAGGTTTCTCCCTAGCCCCACAATAGCTCCCTCTATCATGACATCTCTTTCCTTGCTCTCCCTCTCCATTCATCTCCTCATGTTCACATTCCTCCCCTCCCCTCCCTGGGAAGTTCTTTAAACCACCTCCAGATTACAAGCTGCTCAGGACAGGGACCATGCTTTCGTGAATATTGGTGGGGTGAATGCAGACTTTGGAAAATAAAAGGATCCCGGTCCAAAGCAATGAGAACATTCCTAGGGAGTCCATTCATCACCACAAAGCAGTGAGAACATTTCCAGGCAAACATTTTCAGAGAAACTTTATAGATTTAATTTTTTTTTCTGTCATAAGCAAGTCCTTACATTCACAGCATACTTGGCACAGCTCAGCTGCAGGAAACTGGGGTAAACTGCAGAGAAAGCGGGTGTGCACCTCTGTAGGAGGAAATCAAGATGTAAATATTCTCACGATACTAAGAGGAACCCTGTGTTACATGAAGATTTCGTTTAATTTCTAAAATATATGAATTTTGGCTTTCTGTAGCACGTTTTACGTTCGGGATAATGAAAAGTAACGAGCTGAATATAGATTCTTATATGAAAGTGAATATGATGATCATTACTCATCTCAAATGTTAGAACCTATTTTAATTACATCTTGGTAAATTTACTCTATTTTAATGATAGCTCAGTGGGTTTGGTGGTGCTAAAAAGCATTTTGAGACTTTCATCTGCAAAAGAAATACTATGTATGTGGCACGGACTCAAACTACAGAATAGGGACCACTTGGGAAAACTGTTAAATATGTAGAGAGATGTTTTTGGTGGTTTTAATGAGAAGCTTCCCCCAAAGGTGTAAGTATTTAAAGGTCTGATCTCCAGTTGGCTTGTAGGAGGAAAGGCATCTCTAGGGGAGGGGCTTGAGAGGGTAAAGTCTTGCTTCACCTTTACCTCTCTTGCTGTTCTTTGTGGTTCCTGTTGAAACGTGACCTCTCAGCTTCCTGCTCTAGCCACCCCCTGCCACGCCCCTCTAGCCATTACTGATTCTCCCTCTGGAACCCCAGTGAAAACAAACTCTTCTATAGGTTGCTTTTGGTGATGGCGTTTGTCACAACGGAATGGTCACTAATACAGGCTGTGTTTTGTGCTCAGCCAAGAGAGTCTGAATGAACCTTTGTGCTTTTCCTTTAGTGGTAAAGATTCACCCTGTTGGAAACAGTGGTCTAGAAGGTTAGATTCAGTGGGGGCCTGAAGCTCCTTCTTCTGGTTTTCAAGAGTCATGAAGTCCAGGTCTCCCAGTGGCATTCTTGGGCTCTGGGTCAGCATGGTGGTGTGGTCATCGCCGATGACTTACTAGCTCTTTCCTAAGATATTTGAGCTTCTGTTTTTTTTTTTTTTTTCTTTTATTGAAACAGTGTTTTAGATCATTTCTTTTTACTGCAATTCCTTGTAGAGTGTTGCTTGGTTTAGGTACATAGCAGACACTCTTCCCAAGTAGTCAGACTCAGTACTTTACCCTAGTGAAGGGAAAAGGGTTAGACTTAAGGAAGCAATTCAACAGATATTTGAAAAGCAAGGAAAATGAAAGTTCCTGTGGGATGTAAAGTTTAAGGACCTGGAGTCTGGTATTTACTCTGGATGGGGTGGGGATAGACAGAAGTGCACAGATCTGCTTGAAGAAATTCCTTACTTTAGACTCAATTGTACTTAAAAAGGGGGCACAGGCTAATTAATATCCGAATATGGAAACCTCCCATACCACACGCTCCCCCCTTGTGTTTATGGTAATTGGTTTACAAATAAAAATGCCAAACCTGGAACTAGATGGAGGCCACCATACTTAATAATTTCCAGTTACCAAAAGCACACAGGGATTTGAATGTCAGGTCACCAAGAAGAGTCCCATGAGTCTGAGACATACATGGTCACTCTCCATCATCATTGAGTATAATGTTCAGGTGTAAAAACCGCTGTTTTAAGGCAGAGGGGAAAAAAAAACACCTTAAATATCCACCTGCTTATATGAGTTTTTAAAAAGTAGAACATACTAAGTTTGATTTACAAAAGTCATGCAAAGCATTCCTTCTTTCAAGCAGTGGAAAGATACACAGGGGTGTCACCGTGTGACTGTGCAGTGTGAACACATTGGAATCTCATGTGTTGATGTCAATGATTGATAGATTTTTTCTTATGATCTTATAAAGATAAGTCTCCCATAAGGAGCACAATTTTAAAACATACAATTCACAAAATACTTTATTCAGATAATGTATCCCAACTTGAACTAGAGAATACAATTCCATGATAAACTGATAACCTGACTATTTGACCCTACCTATGTTTCATATATAAATAACAAACATGCCAGAAAGAAATCAGATGAAAAAAAATTGAAAACAGCCTCTAAAAATACCTAACAATAAATTTAACCCAGAGGATAAAAGATCTCTACATTAAAATTAGCATACCCAGCTCATAAATAACTGCAGAAATTAAATACCCCCAAACTCCAAATCATTCCTTCAAAAGTGAATTGAACAGACTTATTTCTAAAGAAGAAACACCAGCGAATAATAAAGTGTGGAAAGCTGTTCAGCAAGCTAAAGAGCTCTGACATTTCTAACCTGAGATGGAACAGCTGGTATCAAGACAACATGTTAATGACAAAGGTTTGCAGGGATTGGGAAGAGGAGCGCCAGTTTACTGCTGGTAGGAATGTGACCTGGTAAAGCAATATGGAAGTCAGTATGAACATTCCTCCGAAAGACAAAACAAACAATAAAGAATACCATAAAACCTCCCAAAATTAGAACTACCATATGATCTAGCTCTGTCATTCCTGTACACCAAATCAGGAGTTAAGTCAGCGCTACAGAGAGATTTGTGTTTGCTGCTACATTGTTTAGACTATCCAGGGCATGGAGGCTTATCTACAGATGAGTAAAGAAAGGTGATTGATGTAAGATATATAAATATATATATATATATATATTTTATATATGCACACACACACATATATGTGCACTAACTGCAAAATCTTACTCAGCCATAAAAAAACTGAAAAATGAAATGTGTCTTTAAAAAATTGGATTGAACTGGAGGTCATATTATTTAAAATAAGTCAAATTCGAAGTCAAATACCTTGTTCTTTCATATACAGAATCAATTGTGTGTGCGCGCCTATGTGGGTTTGTGCATGTGTGTATGCCTGTGTGTATGCACATGACGTGTGTGTGTCTGTGTGTGTCCTGTGTATGTGTGCATATGCATGTGTACCTGTGTGTGTGTGTGTGTGTGTGTGTGTGTGTGTGTGTGTGTGTGTGTGTGTGTGTGGTGGGATTCAAGTGTTAGCTGATAAGATTAGAAGGCACATATACCGAGTCTTGGGTGACTAAAAAAAGTGTGACCAGCTCCATTCAAAAGGGGCTGCTAGGATCTTGAGCCTCCACCCCCCCATCCCCCCACCCCCGTTTGTTTCTGCCTTCTTAAGAGATTAGATCAACATTCATTGCTTAGACCAACTGATCACTCAAGTATCTTCCTAAAGATAACCTATTATCATAAATGTTAAATTACTTTCCAATAAATATTAATCCTATACTTAATATCTTACAAATAAAATTTATTACGATATGTGTGTGTGCCTGTGTGTGTCTGTGTGTGTCTGTGTGTGAGTATGTGTGCATGTGTGTATACCTGTGTGTGTGTGCACATGTGTGTGTGCCTGTGTATGTGTATGCCCATGCACATATATGCATAGGACATGGAAGTAGAAGTGGAGAAGGAAGAACTGGGGGAGAGGGAGGAGCATGAAAATGCATGTAGAATATAATTTAGATAGACATATGTATGCACAAATACACTCATACGTAAAGAAGAAATACAAATCTGTATACATTATACATACATGAACATAAATGATGAAAATTGGGGATTTTTGGTACCAGCAAGATGAGGGGAGGGGGCGAGGGAGGGGAGTTTAAGAGTACAGTACAATGGTGTTTTTATATGAAAATCTCATATTGAAGGCCACTAGTTTGTATGGAAAACACAGAAAGTTTTTGTATTCCTTTAAAAATATTTTTAAAAGGAGAAAAATGGAAAGAAATAAAATGTGACAGGGAAACCAAGTGAGTCCCTGTATGCAGGACTTCTGTGGTATCAGCAGATCCCAATCCCTTCCTGACAGGAGCCCCAGGGTGAGTGATCTGAGAATGGAGGGACTACCTGCAGGCAAAAACTATTGCGAGGTGTGCGGATAGCCGCTCTGGGTAATAGTTACCTCAACAGGGAGATTGTGTGATAACCAAGAGATGCAGGAGTCAGTACCTGTGATCAAAAGTGGTTTTTCTTCCTCTGAATTCCCACAGGAGCATCACAGGAAGTAACTGCTTTTTATCAGGTGGGTGATTTGTAGTGATATTCAACCCCCAATACCCGTGAATCAACCCTTTTTGGGCCACAGCATGTATTTAATTATTATGTCTCCAAAGCAGTATCACTCTTAAACTTAGACAATCCAAAAGGCAAAGACCAGGGAATAAAAATGATCCATGCCAGCTGCTTCTAATTTTCTCTCTTTTGAGAAAACATCTCATAAATTCTCATTTGAGAGACTACTGTACTCGAGTCTACCAGGAGCTCAGGAGACCCTGAAGCACAGGCTAACACTTTTGTATCTGGTTTTCATTCAGTATTCCCCCAACTTTTGGTCACCAGGGTGCTGCTTACATTCTCTGTATTTGTGAAAGAACAGGAATGGATTTCTTGCAGCTCTGCAGACTGAATCCCAACACCAGGGTGAGGATTATCTAGGTCCCAGACTTAACTTATGGCAAGGGCAGTGAGAGAACCCCACTCTCCAGAACCCCAACAGCTTATCAAAGGCCTCAGTTCCTAACACTATCACTTTGAGAATAATGTTTCAACTTGAATTTGGTGATATGGAAGGACATAAAATTAGTCTGCAATAATCTCTGTTAATTTCTAAGAAACTTAGTTTGTAGCCCAGTTACTCTTTTATTCTTTTATTGAAAATAGATTATTTTCTCATCTAATATACCCCGTCTATAGTTTCCTCTCCCCTCCCTTTCCCTTCCTTCCCCTCCCCACCTCCCCTCTAGATCCACTTTTTTTCTGTCTCTCATTAGAAAACAATGGACTTCTAGTAGGGTAACAACCAAACATGACAAGAATAAACTATATTAAGATGAAGTTGGACATGGAGACCCAACAGGAGGTAAAGAGTCCCAAGAGCAGGCACAAGAGTCAGAGACCCACTGGTTATCACGGTCAGGAGTCCCATAAAGATACTAAGCTAATAGGTTTAATATATACGAAGAGGACCTGGTGCAGACCTGTGCATGCTGTCTCAGTCTCTGTGAGCTCATAAGTGCCTTGCTTAGCTGATGCAGAGGGTCTTATAAACCTGGTGTCCATCCTCTCTGGCTCTTATAACCTTTCTCCTTCTTCAGGATATAATATTTATCTTTCTAGGTCTGCATTACCTTACTTGGATTTTTTTTTTCTATTTCAGCCATTAGACTTCTCATTTAGATGCTCTCTCCACATAATGTCTGGCTGTGAATCTCTGCATCTATCTTCATCTGCTGCCAGGGGAAGCCGCTCTGATGATGGCTGGATAAGGCACTTATCTATAAGTATAGCAGAATATCATTAGGAGTCATTTTATTGATACTGCTTTCTTTTTTAAGAACAGAAATTTTTTGTTTTTACCCAAAGTCTCTGATCTGTCTGATCTCTGGTTCTTGGATATCCAAACAGTGTCAAGCATAGTTCCCGCTTATGGAAGGGGCTTTAAGTGAAATCAGACATTGTTGGCTACTTAGAAAAGTTGTGTTCCACCATTGTTCTGTCATATTTTGTAGCCAGAACCGATCGTAGTCAAAGGTTTTGTGGCTGGACTGGTGTCCATGTTTCTCTCTCAATAGCTTATGGAGAACTTTCCCACACTAAAGAGGCTAGAATGCAGGTGCCCGCTTGACTTCTCTGTGTTCAGTGAGTTGTGTGTCTGTTGTGTGTTGTCCTTAAAAACGGGGCCAAACTGTAGGTTTGCAGAAAGCAATCCTTTGTCTTAGTAACAGCCTGTGTTGGTGAATTTCCTTAGGACCTCCTTGTCTAACAGCTTATTTAACTGTAACCTGGTCCCACCTGGCAACTATAGATGGTCAGCCAGTTGAGACTCCATGCCCTCCATTATTAGGAGTCCTCTTTAGGATCATCTTCATACATTTCAGGAAGTTTCCACTTCACTAGGCGTTCACACCACCCCCAAATGCACCCCTAACTCCAGTCATCTCTCTTTGTACTTTCTCCCCCTAACCTGATCTCCATACTCCTGTGCCTAGCTGCCCCCAGTCTGCCCATAAAATCCCTTTATTTCACCCCTCCACAGAAGATCAAAGGTGTCTCCCTTAGATCCACCTCTTTACCTAACTTCTCTGGGTCAACCAATTATAGCTTTGTTATCATTTACTTAACAGCTAATATCCACTTGTAAGTGAGTACATACCATATTTATCTTTCTGGATCTGAGTTACCTCACTTAGAATTTTTTTCCTAGTTCCATCCTTTTGCCTACAAATTTCATAAGGTCAGTTTTTAATAGTTTCTGGCTATTATGAATAAAACCACAATGAACATGGTTGAGTGTCTAGGATGGAGTATCTTTTGGGTATATGACCAAGAGTGTCTACCATGATGAGTGTATACTTGAACTTGAGGTAGATTGATTAGCAACTTTCTGAGGAACTGTTACATTTATTTCCATACTAGCTCTGTAAGATGACATTCCTACCAGCAAGGGAGGAGTATTCCCCTTGCTTCACATTCTCACCAGCATGAACTGTCAATTGTGTTATTTATCTTAGCCCCTAAGATGGAATCTCAAAGTAGCTTTGATTTGCATTTTCCTGATCACTAAGGATCTTGAACATCAAGTGCTTCTCAGTCATATGAGTTTTCTCTAGTGAGAATTCTCTGTTTACATTTGTATTCCATTTTAAACTGGATTATTATTTTTTTTAATATCCAGTTTCTTGAGTTCTTTATGTATTTTGGATAGTAATCCTCTATTGAATGTGGATTGGGTAATTTTTTCCCATACCTTATGCTGGTGCTTTGTTGGATTAGTAGCGTCCTTTGCCTCATGGGAACTTTTCAGTTTTATGAGGTCCAGTTTGTAAGGTGTTGATCTTACTGTCTGCATTATCAATGTTCTCTTCAGAAAGTCATTTCCTGTGCCAACAAGCTCAAGGCTATCTCCCACTTTGTCTTCTATCAAGTTCAGTATATCTAGTCTTATATTGAGGTCTTTGATCCAATTGGATTTGAGTTTGGGGCAGGTTAATAAGTATAAATCTATTTACATTCTTCTACAATACAGATATCTAGCTTGACAAGACCATTTGTTGAAGATGCTGCCATTTTTCCATTGTGTATTTCTGGTTTCTTTATCAACAATCAGGTGTCCATGGGTGTGTGGATTTATATCTGGCTTTTCATTGATCACTGTGTCTTTTTTTGACAATACTCTGCTTGTTTTTTTGTTTTTAATAAAACTTGAATGATGAGACCATAGCAGTTCTTTCATTGTTCAGAGTTTTTTCAGCCATTCTGTTTTTTTTTTCCATATGAAGTTGAGAATTGTCCTGTTAATGTCTATAAAGAATTATGCTGGAATTTTGGTGGAGATTGCATTGAAGCTGTAGATTACTTCTATGCTGTGCTAATTCATACAATGTTAATTTACTAATCCATGAACATGGGAGCTCTTTCCATCTTCTGACACCTTCTTCAAAGGCTTGAAGTTTTTATTATACAGGTCTTTCACTTGCTTCTTTAGAGATATCTCGAGATGTTTATATTATTTGAGGCTGTTGTGAAGGATGCTGCTTCTCTCATTTCTTTACAGTCTGTCGTCATTTGTATATAGGAGGAGTAGTAATTTTTGTGCGTTAATCATGTATCCAGCTACTCTGCTGAAAGTGTTCATTAGCTGGAGGGGTTCCCTAGTGAAATGTTCAGGGTTACTTATGTGTGTGCAAATAAAAATACTCTGACTTCTTGCTTTCTGATTTGTATTTTCTTGTTCGTCTTCAGTTGCCTCATTGCTTTTGGCTAAAGTCTCCCGTACTGTATTGAGTAGGTACAGAGAGAGTGACCAATTGTATCTTGTCTGTTTTTAGTAGAATTCCTTTGCGTTTCTTTCTGTTTAATTCTGATGTTGTAGCCAGTTCACTCATTTTAATGTCAATCAACTATGGGGGTGTGTGTTTCTTGTTTCAGAGAAGAATAACCCTGAAGGGGTTTTTTTTTTTTTTCATGTGTACTGTTATATACGTGTATCCTGCACCAGTTCAACTGCGCTGTCTGATTTGTGAGACCATCACCATGGACCTGCATTGCTGGGATCACCAGAACAACATACTTCTAAGGAAAGCTAATATCCTACATCTAACACTAACTGCTAGCACTCCAGGGATGGCACTGTGGCTTAGACTCCAAATTCCAAGTGACAAATCATACTCAGAGGCATTGATTTCCTTTACTGGGAAGTTTTATGACCTTCTGCCTGTGCTTCTTCTTTATTGTGTATTTGCTTATTGAATTATGCCTGTGACTGTTTTTCTTGCCGAATTATTTCTTTGAAAAAAATCCTCAACAAGCTACCCCCTCATCCCTAATCTTGATAGTCATATGCAGAGCACGTGGGCACCAAGCTTTCAGGGATAAGTGGGTGAGAGCTGCTGTGAATAGGGCTGCAGATTTTTAAGGGGCAGCCATAGGCCCTTTCCTGGAGGAAGGAGGAGGATACTGATCTTCAGGGTTTAATCTAAGGATTCAGCAGAGCTCTTCATCTTTTCTTATAGCTGAGATTCTCCTCTGGTCTCCAATGCTTGAGTTGACCTCATTATTACCTGAGTGCCCGTTTAGCAAATGCTAAGGAAAAGATATGTTAGCAAAGGGGAGGAGCTGCCAGGGAAGTCTAGTAGACCTGGGGATTAGGTCCTCCCAGGTGAGTACCGGTTGAGGCTGAGCCCACAAGCTCTGATGTGTCCAGTAAATGCTATAAGGTTTCCTGCTGATTTCCAAAGCCTTGGTGGGAATCTCTGCACAAGAACGCTGGCATCACTGTGATTATACAGGCAGAAGGGACTCCAGGTGCTTAGAGAAACCAAGCGTGATTAACCCTAGAGAAATGAGGCTCTGATCTGATTCCTGATTTTGGATAGCCTTGATCTGTTCTTCCTTCTTCCACACCTTTCCACAGGGGGATTCTAACATGCCATACCACATCCCCAGCTACTCGGGAGCATAGAAGTCCTTGCTGGGAATCCTTAAAGGCTCGTGGCACTGTCAAATCAGCAAAATGGAAGCCCACTGTTAGTCTTGAAAAAATGCTAATCAGAGGCTCTTTGAAGGACTATAAGAGGGGGTTTGGAGTAGTGCTTGGGAGTGCAGGCTGGGGTGTACCACACTTGCACCTGATGTTGTACTAGGGTCAGCACTGGGGGAGGGAGGAAGATGAAAATAAATATGCACTTGAATTCTTAGCTCTGTACAATGGAGAACTGTCCATCTGTCCACATCTGTCTTGTCAGGCATCATGGGGCACCGGCCAAGAAATAGCTCCGTAGACTTCCAAAAAGGCTTCTTGCATTAGTGGTACAGATACAAAAAAATCATTAATATAAGAGCTACTAGCCTTTAATGGGTACCAAAGTTGATGTTAAAACATTTTGCTTTTTTTTTTTATTTCATTTACTTAACAGTTTTACATAAGATATAGGATTTTTACAATTTTACAGATAAGGAAATCAAAGCTGAGAGAAGTCATGTCTTCTGTTAACGCAGGCGATAATAGGAGACCTGGGATTTTAGTCTAAAATCAATGCAGCATGTAGTAGGTGGTTTCTGGCCTGGACTTTTGGGCCTAACCTCAAGGTTTAGGACCCACAGACCCACTGACCCACAGACACACACAGATACATACGATAGTTTTAAGCTGATCGGCCTCAGGGCCAGGCATGTAACTTGCTAACTCTTTACCCTTCATCTAACCCATGATTCTTCCTGTTCAGCCATGGGGCTTGGTACCTTTTCTCACAGCAGCAGCATAGTTGTCCGCTGCATCCTGCGGCTTCTCTGGCGTTCTGCCCTCTTTGCTTCCTGTATTCAAGAGTTTTCTTAGTCTGGTAGCCCTGCCTACACTTCCTGCCTGCCTTTGGCTAATCAGTGCTTTTTACTAAACCAGTGGGTGGGACAATTATTTACCATCAAACAACACAATCCCCTACAGCAACATACTACCACATAACCCTCCCCCCCCACACACACACAAAGTACAAATTCTGATCCTCTGAGATGGAAAAAAAAATCTCCAGGCAACTGAAGAGGGAACAAGAAATAAACAGGAACCACCAAAAAAAATGAATGGCTTAGACATGGGAGGAAGGACACAGAGGTTGAGGCTGGCTGTAAGGGGTTCAGAAACAAATCACCCCATTACTTGCTCAGCTACCTCTCAGACAGCTACACCACACAGAGTGGAAAGAAGGTCTAGATCTCAGATATCCATGAGCAGCTGGCTATGAATGACGTTAGTGCCAATGAGGAGTCTTTCTCTTTATGACCTAAATGTGGCTACAAATCTGTGAGTGGCCTTGAGTTGACTCCTCTACACAGTCGGAATAGCAGCTGGAGTTGTTTCTTCTGGATGTTGTCTACAACTCGAGAGGATTACTTCGCTGAGTTATTGAATTGCAACAATCAGTTAAGTCAAAGCAGCCAGGCACAGAAGTCTAGCTGAATAAAAATAATAATAAACAACGAGAAAATTTTGCCAATTCTAGTGTTTGTTAGCCACAGTGCTGCACGTACGGGTGTAGCAGTCGAAGTGAATCGTGAATCAGGTGGGTTTTTTTCTTGGAGTTGCTAGTTTAGTGACAAGAGGCAGGAGCACTGATGCTCTTTCCAGCCAGCGCCGTGATGCGTATCTCTCAGAACAACTGGCAAGCCCCACCACAAGAAGCAGAAGTGTGAGCTGGGACGGCCTGCTGCCAACACTGAGATCAGCTGTTGTATACACAGTCAGAGATGGAGGAAGCCCTGAGACAGGATGTGGGGAAATTTTCCTGGGGCTCTGAGTGTTGAAGTCGTAAAACGGGGATCTTTGCCATTGTCTCCAGTGCATCTAATAACGAGCTGGTCCACACCAAGACCCTAATAGAGAACTGCATTGTGCTTATTGACAGACCAGTACAGTATGCACTGCCCCGGCCACAAATAAAGGGGCCAAGCTAACTCCTGAGAGGAAGAGATTAAGCAAGCAAACAAACAAACAAAAAAATGATCAAAGAAAATCACAAAGAAATATGATAAAAAGACAAAGAATGCCAGAATTAGCAGTCTTCTGGAAGAGCAGGTTCGGTAGGGCAAGCATCTTGGCCAGATCACCTCAAGAGAGGCCAGTGTAACAGAGCAGAGGACTGACTATGTGCTAGAAGGAAAGACGCTGGAGTTCTGAGGAAGGTCAAGGCTCAGAAAGGCAAATAAATCATCATTCACAGCTCATGCAATAAAAGTGTTTATTGTTCTATGTTTAAGGAAGAAAGAAAAGAGGGAGGGAGGGGGAGGGAGGGGAGGAGGGAAGGAAGGAAGGAAGGAAAGGAGGAAGGAAGGAAGGAAGGGAGGAAGGGAGGGAGGGAGGGAGGGAGGAAGGAAGGAAGGAAGGAAGGAAGGAAGGAAGGAAGGAAGGAAGGAAGGAAGGAAGAACCATGTCTGTCACCTCCACAGGAACAAAGCATGGAAGGCAGGGTGCTGGCCTCCTGAGTCTTTCACTATTAGACTCTCCTCCAGTCAGCTTTCTGGGCAAAATATCGCTCTTCCCTCTCAGGCCAAGTAGACCGGAGTTTCCCGCCAAAACATTTTATTTTTCAGAATAATAAGCAGCAGCAGGCATCTTGTAGCTCTAAGTAAAATGGGCTGACTGTTGGCACTGCCTGCTAACAACCAAGGTAGCAGCGCTGTCTTCACCTAGACCAATGCCAAGAATAGATATGTTCTATGTCTATCTTTTAAAAATATGTATTTTATGTTATGTGTGAGCCTAAATGTACTGAGTGCACCCCATGCACACCTGGTACCTGCAGATCACCTGGAATGGGAATTGCAGATCGTTGTACTCACTCAGCCACAGAAACCAGTCCTCTGCAAGACTGGTAAGCATTTTTAGCTGTTCGGCATTCTCTCTAGCCCTGCAACAATGTGCTAGTCTTGACAGAACTCAGAATTACTAAGGGATTGTTGCATTCCCTTTATTGGATGGAACCCAGAATAAGACATGAATGGCATACAAGCAAGAGAGCCAATGACTAATGTATAGGATGAAGACAAAATCCACCGCCAGATGAGACAGCATGCTGTAGCTTTTGACACAGGCTGCTGGGATAAAGTTTTTAAATACTTAAAATATTCTGAAGGTTAGAGTATTTTCGCTATTCATTGTGAACTTTTCTTTTGCTAATGAAATGACTCATAGAGGCCTCTAGGTAGTTCAGGATGGGGGCTAACCACACTAGAAAGGTCAGATTTGGGAATGCAGAATGGTAGTAGGGCTCTGAATCATGTAGCATTTTCAAATATACCTTCTGGAAGGGACTAGATGGGTGGAGACTGAATTCCTTTGAGCAGCGATTCAATCAGTTGTGCCCAGTAATGAAATCCCTGAAAGAACTCATCTTGAAGCATGTTTTGAACATGGTGGACACACTGATCCTGGAGAAGAGATGTGGGTCAACTTCATGAGGAGAGGGAGTGGGAAGCGCATTCTGAAGGGCTGTCCCACATCTACCCTTCTCTGCCTCTTATTTTAGATGGCACTGATTTGTATTCCTTATAACAAAATATAATGTGAACTGTAATATATAGTGCTTTGCTAATTCCTATGTGTTGTTCTAGCTGTTTATCAGTATTTAGGGCTTATATCCTAAGAACTCTTCAATATCAAGTCAGTCAGTCAGAAGTGCAGGTGGCTATGGGTCACAGCTGTCATCAGAAGTAAGTGAAATCCCCCCCCCCCTTTTTTTAGTTTTTCTAAATATTTATGTGTTGTCTGCATGTATATCTGTGTGCCATGTGTGTGCAGTGCCTGAGAAGGCCAGGAGACAGCATTGAATCCCCTGGGACTGGAGTTATAGACAGTTGTGAGCTGCCGTGTGGGTCCTGGGAACCAAACCAAGGTCTTCTGAAAGAGCTCTTAACCCCTGAGCCATCTCTTCAGCTCTGTAAGTGCAATCTTGTTGGGTGCCATGCCTTGAGCCTGGTGGCATCTTCACTAACTCTGAGTAGTCAGGCAGAATTACACCATACATTCATCTTGACCCTCGTGTACAGAGTGTACTGAGTTGAAGAGCTTTGATGATACGTGGGCATATTCAGCACGGACATTTTAATTCAGAAAAAAAAGAAATGTAGGGATCCTGAAGAGGTGGTTCAGGCAGAAAAGTGCTGGCCATATTAGCCTGAGTACTTGAGCTAAGATCTCTAGACATCATGAAAATACCAGGAAATCCTAATGTTGGGAGGCAGAAATAAGGAGGGTCACTAGACCTCACTTTCAGACAACCTCCCTGAATTGGAAAGCTCATGGTTTAGGAGAGACCCTGGCTTAAAAAATATATAAGGCAGTCAGCAAATAGAGGAGCAAATAGTGGAAGACCCCTCCATAAACTTCTGCCTACACACACATAAACAAGTATATGTTCATAACACACACAACAAAATTTGAATGTAAGGACTACATTATCCATCTCACTAGAGAAACGGGTTGGCATTGCCAATGATAAAGCATGAGAGCTTTTCCAGAAGGAACGCTCACTGTCCCATCCAGCAAGTACATTACTGGAGGGCAGCAGTTGGCAGCAGTAAATGGTGGCTCATTTTTAATCTGCTGGAGATGGTAATCACGATGTCTGAAAATTAGCCAAAAGAATAAATGCATTCAAAGCTAAAGTTATCTAACGAGATTATTATGACACATTCAATCGCTGATGCCATGAAACGTGTCCAAGTGCAGTGACTCAGCAGTGTATAAAGGGGCAACCACTGAAGACACAGTGTCAGGGCTCTAGAAGAAACCCAAGATGATAGGCTAATTGTTTCAGAATTTGATTATCTTCCAGAAGTATACAGAATGCCTCTCTTATAGTGAGGGCCATGAGTTGGATATATTTTAAAAGCATCTCTACACACCACAGTAGAAATGGAAATGGCAAGGCCTTCTAGAATGAGATGTGATAAGAAAACTTAAGCCATTTTCTCACAAGCTTAAGCCCTGATGATCCTCTGATTTTGCTTTTGACAGAGCTCCGAGAGGTGTCTTCTGTGAGGAATCACCCCAGGAATTCCACAGTCCAGCTTTACCAATTAGCAAATGGTCCCCAACTGCTTGCATCCCCTCAGCTGCAGGCTTCTATTTTACTAAAAATAATGAGGAAAAAGCCATACAGAAAAGTCGCTAAGGCTCCCTAGTGGCTAATGGCATCCCATCAAACAAGTTGCAGTTACTTGGAAAATATTGTATTTAACTGATATTTGTTTATTCTTTTAAAATAATCTGGAACTGTTTTCCTTATCAGCAGTAATTGTATTCCTTTTACACTTATAAAAACTGACGGTCTGTTTGCTGGATGCTAATTAACTTAGCTTCAAATTTCAAAATTGCAATACTTCACTAAGACTTGACCAAGGGCAACACAATGCTAAATGGATGATCGTCAGGAAAAAATTAATTGGTATGAACATAAAGACAACTATTATATTCCTGGATATTTATTCAAGAGTAAATAAGAAGACGGTGTCTCCTGTTCATATGAGCCTCTAGACTAAGGCTTCAATTTCACTTCTCAAAGAGCAGGCCACTGGTCAAGCATTCATCAGTCACAGTCTCATAGTGTAAAACCTCTGTTCTGAGTAGGTGTGGCAGTGGGAGCTAGGGCGCCTTGCCCCATCATCCCACTTCCCATCCCCAGAGTGAGAGCTGATGTCCATGTGCTGTAAGCTGAGAACTGATAGACTTCACTGTGGCCTCCTCACAGGAACAGTTTCTGTATTAGTGAGGCAAGCTGAGACAGCTATCTTGTTGGCTCTAGCAATAGAGTAGAGGTGAGACATGGCTAGTGGTGAGGTGTCACCCCATTCCCCACTCTGGTACAGAAGCTCTGAGGCTCTTCCCAGGGCAAGACATACATGTTGAGAATGACGAACGCAGCAGGTCTGTCTGAACATAGCATTGCCAAAAAGCAAGATGTTATTGGGAACAAATAATTGAGGGGAGATTGGTAGCTCTATGGTTGCAGAGCATCCAGCAGGTGATAAAAAACAGTCCCTGCCAGGGTTAGCCAAGAATAGCCTTGATGTAATTAAAGAAAAAGTTATACCCCCACGCCCAGGGGTCTGCCAGGCTGTGTGTGAGTGCTCTTGGCTGCAGGAACTCAGGAACAATAAAAGTGAGTAGTGGAGATTCCGTCTATCAGCACAGGTAGCTGAGCATTATGGGGAAAAAAGCTTATCACAACTTCTGACATTAATGCTATGTAAAAATAAGCTTCTCTGACCTAGGGAAATGTCTATGGGTAAGGCTTCAAAAGAAAACCATTGTCATCCCAGAGTGCCTTGGTGTGTATGGATAAGCAACAGCATGCCCCATCAAGAGAGAATAGAAAGAGCCAGGATCCAGCCCTAGATGAATGTATAATACAACTGTAAGTTCTCATTAATGTGAAACTGCTCTTTAAACCACACACACACACACACACACACACACACACACACACACACACACACACACACAAGGAGTTTGTGCAGATAGACTGAGGGGGTAACTAGAAAAGACTTCCTCATGGGTTGAGCAAAGAGCGTCTTTATGAAGACCCAGGTGGGATCCTAAGAAACAGAGCGTTAAGTGAAAACAAGAAAAAAAACAAAAAACAAAAAACAAACATCTGATCAAGACATCAGAGGCAGAATACTCCACAGACTTAGAAATAGCACAAGTCAATAATATATCAGCTAAATGCCTAGTGTTCTTAAAAATGAGCAGATATGCTTAAAACAGACATGTAACTTCTATACAGAAAAGGCAGCAAAAGTATTTCTGAATAGGACAAAAGCAGCTATCAAATATGATCCAAGAACTGAAGGAAATCCTGTGGGAAGAACTGAACGAAGGCCAGATAAAGAGGGTTCAACAAAGAGAGTACTTATGTAGACGTGATAGTGTCCATCTATATGACGAGGCTAAGTAATCCCTAGATAGCTAAAAACATATCAGTCCTGGGCATGTGCTTTGGAGGAGATTGATACTTGGAACAGGACGGTGAAGGGAGTCTCTCTCTCCAGTGTGGGTGGACATCATGGGAGAGTCTCCGTCCCCAGTGTGGGTGGACATCATGGGAGAGTCTCCGTCCCCAGTGTGGGTGGACATCATGGGAGAGTCTCCGTCCCCAGTGTGGGTGGACATCATGGGAGAGTCTCCGTCCCCAGTGTGGGTGGACATCATGGGAGAGAGACTGGAGAAGCAGAGAAGGTTGTTTTGCCCTTTTTTTGCCTTTTCCTCCTTGAGACACCAGGACCCATGGTTCTCAGGCCTTTGGTCTAAGACCAGAATTCTACCAGCTACCCTGGACCTTTGTGCAGGTGGCAGGTTATAGGGCTTCTTTGCTCCTATGAACTAAATCTTTCAATAATCATAGATACCTATGGATTCAGAACTCTTTCCCTCTGTTTCTCTTTGCCTCTGTCTCTGTTTCTCTCTCTCTCTCTCTCTCTCTCTCTCTCTCTCTCTCTCTCTCTCTCTCTCTCTCTCTTTCTCACACACACACACACACACACACACACACACACACACACACACACACACACACACCAGAGCAGTCATTTTTCCAGAAAGAATCAAGTGGAAATTCTGATATCGAAAATGGGGATTCATTGAATAGTTCAGTAGTTGAGTATTTATTGCTCTTACTACTTGGGTTTGGTTCCTAACACTAAATCGCAGCTCACAACTGTGTGTAAATCCAGTTCCAAGAGATCTAATATCTTCTTGTGGCCTCTGTCAGCACCAGGCATTAATATACAGTGATTTATATTAAAGCACTCATATACATAAAACAATTTTTTTTTTAAGAACAGTACAAACGTGAGGGGATGGGACAGATTCATTGGTGAGGTTTTCCCTAGTGTATATGAGACCCTGAGTTTGACTTTTAGTATCCCATTCTGACATTATCTCTGTGTATGCATATATATCTAGAAAGCAAATTGAAGTATTTACTTTAGGAGTTCAATAATATGCTTGAGGTGAGAGAACGAGCCGCCAAAGTTACAGAGAAGTCAATCAGATTAGAATCTAGAGAATGGTGAGGCTGTATAAGAAGCATAAGGATGAGGAACAGCTTCACAGAAATGTGGGTCACTGTTACACTCCAGTGCAAGAATGGAGGAGATGCTAGGGGAGGGGACAGAGGAGGAGGAGGGGAAGGATGGGGCCAGCGCTGGGGAGGAAAGCCAGACTCACCCCTCTGTGGTCTGCACTGCTGACCAGCTCACTCCATCCTCACTGCCTCCTGCTGTGTTCCCTGTCCTGGTACACAACTTTCTCTCTTTACCTTTGCACCACTGTACTTGTTTTGGGGTGTCCCCTCTCTCTTCACATCCATCCAGTGCGCATCTAACGAGAAAGACTTTTTTCAGGTAATGTCAAAATATTTTATCAACAAGTTAGTGCTGTGTCTTGTGTCACTTCCTCTAGTTTTGAAAAAGCACGTTATGGGTTGGCTGTCAAAGGCTAGGCTCACAACCAAAAATATAAGAGAAAAATATTACAACAGCTGAACAGTTGTCTGTTTAATGGGGTTAGCGTTAGGCACTAAGGATGTTGATTTAGCCGGAGACTATCCTGCCCCAGCTGAACTCAGCATGGGGTCTTGGTAAACTATTTCTTACAGTTCCTAAAGTCATGTTCTAAAATTCTCGACCTCCTTCTGTGCATGTGCCCCTGCATGGGGCATGATTTGAAAACATCTGACAAGCCTTTGATTCAGTGACTGCCTTTTCTTTAACAAGAACAGACATCAAGTGAGCTCAGTTCTACACGTCACGTTTTTGCTCCTTCCTCTCCTCCTCACATCACTGAACAAGCATCTGTGGTCATAGCTGGACTTGTGGACACGGCTGCCTCCACACCAGGCAGAGTTCTCTCATTTGTGCAGTGTGTCTGCCACATAGCATGGCTGGTTGGATCTTGTCACTTCAAAAGAGGATGCTAGGGGACAGAAGGAAGAAAGGAAAAAGGCAGGGGTGAGGCTGGTGGGAAGGGGAGAGGAAGGGAGAGGTTGAGTGTAGCATGTTTCAAAATCTGTGTTGTTCTTTATTTAATCCACATTATTAACTGAGATTTTGTTTTGTGAGAAGTCTTGGCAGTGGCCAAGTTAGCACACACAATGTGTTATACACAAAGATTATAAAAATACAACCATTATTTTGTGGGGTCAAAACATGGTTTATTCCCTTACTTCTTTTTTCCTACACACTTTAGTCATTTATTATTAAAAGATAATTGAATAGTACAAAAAAATTTCCTAGAGGCAAGGGAAAAAAGACAAAACCCAAGATCCTAAAATGTCTGCCTCTGTATCAGGCACTTTTTCAAAAGCTCCTGGGAATTCTTGAAAATCCTTCTGGTGGCCAGGACCCCATGGGAATGTCTTAGTGGAACATCTGCCTGTAGCATCCAGAGACAGAGAAGGGCCAGGTTTGGCATTACCTATCTATTCTTTGAACTCAGAAGCAATGAGGTTGTGCTGCATGTCTACATTCTAGAACATTCTATCATGCAACCACAGTGGGAGCTTTTGTGTGGATGGTTCTTGGACAATGTGTAGGGTTTCTCTTCCAATTTCTTGTACATTTGTCCTGCAGCTGCTGTTGGGTACCTGTGACAGGACAAGTCCAGAACCCTTTCTAGGCCTTAGACTGTTCTCCAAGGGACATCAGGTATACCTGGAGCAGAATTGACAACAGCACAGACAGCCAAGTTACACCCTTAACCTATGGCACAGGTGTTCTTAAGGTTGGGGATATGCCCATTCCTGAAGCTCTGGATTTGGTTCTCCCATACTGGCCACTCCACTCCCTGCCAAGAAACAGGTTCTTTTAGAAACTTCAAGTCGTAACAGAGCATTAGACCTTTATAATGTTGAGGTATTGAATAAGAATAGTATCATTCAGTGAACATTCAGTATGTGGCAGAGTGTGGTGTTGAGAGTGTTCCTTGAGTAAGAACTATCATTTCCTGAAAGATGACCGCAAGTTATCAGGTACCACTCTTGTTTATGCAGGGATGGGTCTCCACCCTAAGCCCGTTTTACACTGACAGATGCAGTTAATATTATGGAGTTTTAAACTCTGAGCTTAGAGTTTCAAACAGAACAAGAACAAAAGAATGATTTCATCCTAAATTGACCCAAACAACCCAAAGGAAGGAAACAGAAAAGCTGAAGGTTCAATGAGGAACTGTCTACAGACATGGCATGCAGAGCCAGCCCTAACCTGCTGCCGCTTCCCAAACCACAAAGGAGCATACAAACCAGACATATTTGCAGCCCCTGGTGGATGTGTAGGAAGCAAGATCGAGTGCTCAGCTCTGGGTTTTCATTTTGCCTCTGTACCTCAAACTGTCAAGTGAAATCATCATTCCATTCTCGGATCCTTCTGGTCTTACCTTGCTCCAAGAAAATCCAAATGGAGAGACTGGAGATTTGTGTCCAAAATTGTAGGGATTTGTTGACTTCCACTCTCAGCCCCATAGTGCTGGTCATCATCCATGCACACATTCCATCATTACATCCATATTTATTTCTGAAGCTTAGCTCATGTCTAATCCATATTTTATCCCCATCTTTGTAAGAATAAGCTATTTCGAGTGGCCACTTCCTGCCACAGCTGTATTACAAAGGAGGGCGGTATTTAAATACCAGCTTTATCTTATACTCATCACTGATGTGCTATTCTCTCTTTCTCTCTGAAAATGCATTTAGCTAATTAGTTTTCAGGCAGAATTTTGGAAAAATTTAATTTTCTTTTCTTTGCAATCTCACGGAATGAAATCAGAATGCATTTGCCTTCTTCAGGACTCTGAACAGCCTCACCCTGTTTGCTCTCAAAAGTTCTGCTCCTCTGAGAATCCTTAATTCTCCTAAGAGTTTGGGATCCTTTAGAAAACTCAACCCAAAAGCCTCCAAAGCATACCAGATAGGGTGGATAGCTCAGGGTTTTTTTTGGGGGGGGGGAGTGGGTCTGCTCCTAACCCACTATTTTCTCAGCCTGCATCCCCATCAAAAAGAAAACAAACCCTGAGTGGAACTGTAGTAGTTGGGTTTCTTGGTCCCGGGCGGCTAGAGGCCCAGAGACCCACAGACCTGCCGCACCAGACCCCTTAGCCACCCACCCGCCGCTCAGGCCCCCACAAATGACTCAGACGCTTATATTAACTTCATGCTGTTTAGCCTATGGCTCAGGCACATTGCTAGCTAGCTCTTACATCTTAAATCAACCCATTTCTATTAATCTGTCTGCCACATGGCCCGTGGCTCACCTTACATGTTGCTCCTTGGGCAGCTTCAGCTCCATCTGCCCCTAACTCCACCCTGCTTCTCCTACCTATGCTCTGATTTCTCCTCCTACTTCTTCTATGGCGCCTGTCATGGCCCAAAACAGCTCCTTTATTTAAAGATTGAGATTCACAGCATATATAAACGCATTAACAAAAGAAAGAAATGAAAAAACGCAGAGAGAGGTTGCACAGTGCCTTATTGACTTTAAATTTTCTTAACGCTGATGAAAAGGGAATATCAGCTGCTAAGAGACATTGAGTAGGAGAGAAATCTTCTGAGTTAAATCAACCCATCTACTTCAAAGATGTGTTGACTTCCGAGTGGAAGCCGGGATATGTGCTTCGATGGGGTAGGGGTTTTGCTCTTGTTTCAACAGGGACAGAAAAGATATGGGTACTGATAAAACTAATAAAAGTCCGCTTCGAAAAGGAGTCCCTTCCTGAGGAAGAAAAATAACTGCTCATCCTTGATATGACAAACAGATACATGGTAAGGAAAACACACTTAACAAACCTGGGGCAGGGTCTCAATTTTGTCTTTACAGGAAAACGGATACAACTATTTATAAGGCATTGACTAGACATTGAATAATTACTCAGCTGCAATCGAAGACAGACTGATGATGAAGGAATGTACAAGACTGACTATGAGACCAACTGATACGCATATGCACTACTGGGTAATTTCTCAATTTTTACTGCTTTACATCTTGTATCTACACCTCGAAAAAAAAAAAGTGGTCCTGATTTGACTATTAATAAGGCTGGATTTGGATTGGGAGCAAGTGGCTTTCTCCCTCTCTAAACCCAAGCATATTGGTAAAGAAATGTGAAAAATTCTGTCTCATATCACAAAAGCCACTTGGTGTGAGACAGAAAGAAGACAAAATATTTAGGGACCAATATTATTGTGACTTCATCTTAAACCTTGTTCCTCTCTATTTCTGTACCTCTCAAACGTCTCATCCTGTCTGCTTATAGTCTCCTAAAGTCATAAAAGATATAAATATCTTTTGAATATCAGTAATCCTTAAGTTTTTCACTGTAAATAGCATTTCCTCCTATCAGCTATCTACAAAGAATATGGAACCAAGACGGGGCCCCCATTGCAACAACTCCTACTAGTTAAACAAGAATAACAGAAAAAATATGAGAGAGAGAATAAGAGGCAGGTAGACAGACAGACAGACAGACAGACAGACAGACAGACAGACAGACACACACACACACACACACACACACACACACACACAAAGAAAAAAAAACCCATCAAGAACCTGATGGGCACCAATCAATAATTGTTTTCCGGTAATAGACAATTCAAAAACAGCTGCAAGATAGCTCCTTATGATTATCCTTCAGATCACACTGCTAATTAAGTTTCCAGATGGAGTTAACCACTATTCTAAGAATTGTTATAGATGTATGTGGTCAGTCCATTAAGAACTAACCATTGTTTTAGCTTTTACAGGATCCCAAAGAGATGCCATCACCCTTAAGTCAGCAGGAAGCAACCTTATGAAAGACTGTGCCCCCTTTCCCAATAAGTTTTATGCTCTGAAGGTTGTGGGTAACTATTATTCTAATAGAATAGTTATAAGTTAAAACTGGGTAAAGGACAAAACTATAATATAGCATCAAAGATCTTTTTTGAAGAAGAGAGGGGGGATAGATAGGATAGATAAAGGTAGACTGTTCTACCTACCTATACTCCATTCTAGCTGAATGTATGGGCTGAGATAAAGACAATTTACACTGTCATAGATATTTGTATATTGATACTAATGCAAAATCATTTTATACGTTTAATTGTGATAATTTGTACATTGGTACAAAGTTTAATCTGAGATTGCTTTATATAACCAAAGCAACTTGTACTTCGATATAAATCTGAATCTGTAACTATTATGTAAAACTGAATCTAAAATTGCTATATTTTATATATGCTTCTACCTTTGTTTAAAATATTTGCACATTATTGTCATGTATACTATGCAATTACTACCTCCATTTAACTATACTAGATATAATGTATGATTGCACTAGTTATGATATATGCACAAGATGTTTTATATACCTCTGTTTAGATGATATGTCTAAAATGCTCTGGACACTTTACCTGGTAATATACCCCTGGCTAATGTTCGATAGTTCTACTAAGGGTCATTGTTCAGGGATTGTACACCCCTTATATAGGTATTCTAATTTTTAGTACAGGGTTTATTCCTTAAGACGATAAGATCTGCAGTCAACATTATTTAAGGTATCATATCCCAGTCATATCGGATACAGGTTAGAATATCATAGATAGACAAGAATCTTCAACCATTTCATAGACCCAGAGAATATGGCATTTAACATTTAAAATTCGGCCACGAGAGACACGACGACTCCTGGTGTCACTGCTCCCTTCATGAGATGGTGCTGAGCATCGAAGATACTCCATTGGAGTTGATCCTTTTGGCAAAAAATGGCCGGTTGAGTAAGGAACTGTCCTTACCTTGATTGCTGACAGTACACACATGGTGTCAAGCTGGATGAACAAGTTGATGGGTGGAGACTGATGAAACCTGCCTGGACAGGATAAGACAGTCCCTCCAAAATTGCTCTGCTTGTGAAAAGATCTGTCAGATACCATAGTCCTATAGCCAATATGATAGATGCTCTAACGGTGAACAAATCCAGAGGTGATTGTCCAGGTAGCTGTGTTGCTGTCCTCTCCCAAATTTTGGAAGTCACTACTTCCATGTACTTCTGACTTTCAGGCAATTCACCTTCCTTCTCAGGTCTTGAAGAGGTTGAAGAATAGATATTTAAGGTTATCACCCTATTATCCCTTAGATAAGAACACTCAGGTGTTGAATTTTCACTTTCCCAGGTTAACCCTTTGAAATAATTTATACACCCTACTATCTACCAATATTCTAGAACTATTTGATGTACCTTATATAGGTTAGGCTTTGATTAGAAACTGTACTTTGTCCTCTCCTAGATACTATCTCATAGTAATTCCTACTGTACATAGTCTTAGTTTAGAACCTTCTTAGTTAGACAAAAGGGGGAGATGTTGTGGGATTCAGGTGTCTGCTGATAAGGTCAAAAGACACTTATACAGGGCACCGGCCCCTGAAGGGGGCGGGGAAAGCCCATTGAAAAGGGGCTTCTGGAACACGAGACGCTCTCTTCCTAATTCCTGGATGTTGGGGAGAGGATCAGATTCCACCGTCTGTCCATCACTCGTCCACCGTTCCAGACTCCAGTCCCTGTTCAGGTGCTACTGTAATCTGTTACCTGTACCGTGAGTTTTGATTTATATTTTAATAAATATCTATCTGGTACTGGTGCCTTCTAAGTAAACTCCGCCTACATGGAACATCCAGAGGCAGAGAAGAGTCTGGCCTTGCGCCCATCTATTCTTTGAACTCAGAAGCAATGAGCTTTTACATTTCCATGTCATTTCTCCAGACTACACTGTGGGAAACATTACCAAAATAATATTAATTTTCTAGAATTGCCAACTGAGTAATGTTTTATTCTTTTTATTTGAAAATAGATTTATAAGGAAAGCTATCTTGTAAACCTGAGATTTCCTGGAGAAGTTTTGATATTAAATGTACTAGTGGAACATATTCTTTGAATTATTATCCTGGAAAACAAGAGCAGACTCCTTTCAAAAGTTGTTCACTGATCTCTGCACAAGTGCCATTCTGTGTGCACATGTGCTCAGACACACACAGAGAGACACAGACACACACACACAGAGACACAGACACACACACACACACACACACAGGTTCGCACATACATAAATAATACATGTGTTACTAAATAGAACTAAAAGGAGATTGTATCTTTTCCTTAAAGAAAGAAAAAATAAATAACTACTTGTTTATTTTTAAAGATATATTTATGTTTATCTTGTGTGCGTGTTCCTGAATGCATGCTTTGTGTGTGCAGTGCCCTTGGAGGCCAGAGAAAGCATTGTGTCACCTGGAATTAGAGTTACAGTGGTTATGACCTCTGTGTGCATTCTGGGAACTGTGCATGGGTCCTTTGCCAGAGCAACCAATGCTCCCAACCCCTTGGTGACTTCTTCAGCCTTAGGTACCTGCTTCCTATTCTTTCCTTTGCACAGCACAGTCCGTCAGTACGTAAATTATTTCTCCCATTGCCTCCAAGGCACTGCAATAAAATTATAAAGAAACTCAATCCTTGTAATTTAAGCAAATCTATTTCTAGTATGGGTTTTCTGGGGCAAACTGGGCAAGCATACTTAGTACTTTGTAGTATTTTCCCACATTGAGTTAATTCAAAGCGTTGTTTCCAGATTAGGTTTGTGGGCAGTTTCCTCTGGTTGCTGTTTTAAAGGTCTCTCATTCCACATTGACACCTCCTACACTTTCCATAAAGGAAGAGGGAGCCAAGGAAACCCTTTCTAGACATGGTACACACAGCAGTTTTCTGTCTTCATTCTCATCATGAATGTCGCTTTTACTGTACAAAGGCTGTTAGGAGCCATCAGAGAGAAAGAGTTTAGGATTTCAGTTTCAAAGGACATAAAGTATATATCTTCTCTGTGAATTCAGTTTGAGTAATCAAGGTATCATGTCACTTGCTAAGAATAGCAGCAGATATAATTAGAAACCTAGTTTTTCTTGCAATAGGAAACAAAATGCATGCTTGTGGCTGAGACTCCTCAGATATAACACGGCCATAGTTCACTCAGGCATGCAGTAAATACTGAACACTGGGACATTGATGTGGGGGTGTCTTTGTGTATACTGTGAATACCATTGGATAATAAAGGGACTGTTGTGGTCTATGGCAGAGCAACTTAGAAGAAGGCAGAAAATTCAAGCATAGGTACAGGGGAAGGAGGGCAGAGTCAGGAGAAACATGATTCAGCTGCCCAAGAAGCAAGCATAATGCATGAACCATGTGGCAAGACAGATTAATAGAAATTGTTTGAGTTAAGATGTAAGAGCTAGCTAGCAATAAGCCTGATTAATGTAATTAATGTAAGGCTTTGTGTGATTATTGGGACCAAGTAGCTGCAGGTGGGTCTGAACCTCAGGGATCAGCTGGAATGGACAGGTCAGAAACTTCTTACTACTTGACATGGGCAGACAAAGTAGAGGAGACAAGACATAAGCCTTGTCCTTGGAATGATAAAGCCCAAGTACTAACATTAGGCCATTTAGCACTGATGACTTTGTTCAAGGAAGGATCTATTAGGAGGTCACATGGTCTAATGTGAGGAGGAGGCAGACATGTTTTCTTAAACACTGGGTCTTAGTTCAAAGGCTGAAGTGTGATATATAATTTTTTAGGGTTCTTAAGCTGTAAATGTAATCATGTATGGGGTCCAGTAAAGACCAAGAGAGATGGAGAAAGGGACTCAAAATAGGAAGGATGGGTGTGCACGTATACAAAGAACAAAACGTCCAGGTGACCAAAGGAACATAAATAGATGACAGAAAAGTAAGACAGACAGACCAGTCTGGAGAGATGGCCAGGTCACTGATGACAATACCTGTGACAGCCACACTGAGAAGTGAATGGGCAGGAAAGTGAGTCTGCAACATGTGGAGAAGGGACATACCTTAAGAGAGTATAAAATGTGACATGTAGGTATAGATATGTGTAGGTATTGTTTATACAACTCCACACAAATACATGTCAAACTTTGTAATCATCACTGTAGAGATGGTAACTTCATGGTGTATACACTCATCATATGAACCTGCTCCAACCGCTGTCTTCAGATGTCAGCAACAGATCTTCTTCAGATGTCAGCAACAGATCTTCACTAGTTTGTTGGTCGACATAAAAAATGTCAGCTAGAATGTTCCATTGGGAACGTAAGTGGCTCTCAAAATTGATGAGTTGGCTTCTGTTCCATTATGCAGACGCTTCTGAGAGTGCATGAACAGAGTTCTGAGAACCCACAGAGCCAGAAGCCTCTTCCCTCTAGGAGTGACGTATTCAAGCCTATGATCATCTGCCTTACAGCTTCCAGGAGGAGCTGAGCTGAGAAGACCTGAATGCTCCTGCTTTACGGCGTTGCTTTCACTCCAGGCATTCTGAAGGCTTAAGCTCTCATAAATGGAACTGACCATGGGACACCTTTTATTCTTGCAAACAATGACCGGATATGGCAGAATCAAGTTGAAGACTTCCGTTAGTTTTAACATCCCATATAGTGGTGCATTTGTGAGGAGGCTGCTTATGATTTTTACTTTTTCAAAGCATCTTAGTAATATGTAACAGGTCCAATGAGAACCTAAAGTTTAGATTGGACCAGGTTCGGATCAGTTATAAATAACTGCATTGAAGTAAGTACCTGAGAACCAGGGCAGTGCCAAGGATAACAGATTTCAGGTGTTAGTAATTTCTTCCACAGAAGTACAACAGACAAGAAACTGGAGACACTTGGTTTAGATGGAAGATTACAGATTGGGTTTAGAAGCTGTGTGTGAGTGAGTGTGTGAAATCCAGATGCTACATTGTGCTTTGGTAAATGATGTCATCCAAGCCATAAACTCTGTGAAATTTCCTAGGTAGCTGGTGATGTAGAAGGAACCTAAAAAGCATTGAGATGCACTTGCTCAGTACTAGAGCATCCATGTCAATGACTAGTATGATGTTACGCTAATGTTTATGTAGAGGTAAAAAAATTTAAGGCCTAACAGCAAAGTTCCTTTTCAGATAAACTGTCGTTATTGAGAACATTTGGTGGACACACTGAGATCAAGAACCTGAGGGTTGCTTCAGGGATTCCCTGGGTGGTGGAATGGGGACACAGGACCACTACACACGAGAGAAGAGTAACGCTGTTTGCTATTCAAAGAGAAGAAGACAGAGTACTTAGTTCAAGGTCATAACGTGGTCAGGAAAAGGATTGAGCCTGTTCATGTCTGCTTGTTCAGGGTATTGGATTGTAACTAAAGTGGCTGAAGGGACCACTGGAAACATCTCTACTAAGTATCTCCATAAAACTGCAAGCTGGCTTTGAACTTAGGTTGTGTTTATTTTCTATAGATGTTGAGAAATAAGAATTATTACTACATTATATTCAGGTTATATATTTAAATGAGCATATTGTGTTATTTTAGAATAATAGCTGCCTTAATTAATAAAACTTGTTCTCTGACAATCAGATGCATGTATATAATGCGTTTCCTCCCTCTACCTTCTTTCATCTCCCTCCCACCATCATTCTTCTTTCTCGATACAAGTCTGTTTTTCATGTTCACATCCTTTTGTTCTGGCCACTGAGTTTAACCAAGGCAGTCTCTATGACCATGGATGTAGAACTAGCTATGGGAAGCTGGTAGGCTCGTCAATGGAATTATGTTGTTACATTGTAAGTAATTGTCCCACCTACTAGTTTAATAAAAATGCTGATTGGCTGAAGGCAGACAGGAAGTGTGGGCGGGGCTACCCACCGGACTAAGAAAACTCTGGGAACAGGAAGAACAGAGCAGAAATGCCACAGAGAAGCCACGGAGACACCACGATGAGATTTCAGCAGATGCAGAGGAAAGAAGTTGAAATGCTGCTCTGAGGAAAGGTACTGAGCCTCATGGCTGAGCAGGATAACAGTCATGGGTTATCTTAAGAGCAAGAGTTAGCTAGTTATATACATGGGCCCCAGGTCAGTCAGCATACAATTAATACAAGTGTCTGTGTGTTTCAGTGGGACTGTGGGACTGTGGTTCTGAAAGTCTAGGCCACCAGGCTAGGCCGGAAAGTCTGGGCCAGAAACCACATACAACAGGTACAACTGAAGACAGTAACTCTCTCACCCTAGTTACACCTTGGAGGGGTAACTCAGGAGCCCATATCCCATCCACAACTAACTGCTGTCCAGTCTTGTGCCAGCCTAGTGAGGATAACTGTAACTTCTAAGACTTCATGATGACTATGGGATGCCCCAAAGACAGGATTGCACTGCCTGTCTCCCTGTCATCTCACTCAAATGTTCTCTCTGCCCTGTCTTAGGGGGTGGGATAGATGAACTGCTTAAGACTGAGCATTATCATTAATTCTCGGAACCTTGGGCAACTGTAAGTGGCTTTTGTCTATGGATATAACAAAATTATTTAGAAAGCACTTTGGTGCCATGTCAAATTAGCAAAACCACAGTAGAAAACTCTACCCCTACTTACTACTACTACTACTACTACTACTACTACTACTACTACTACTACACACACACACACACACACACACACACACACACACACACACACACACACACACACCACTATATACTTAGACTCCATTGCTGAAGATCCCACATACTTGGTTGTAGAACATCAAGAAATGAAGCTGAACCTGATCTGGAAGCTTCCTTCCTACTGACCAACACACACAGTGCTGAGAGGTGCTGTGCAGGCTGCTGAGGGAGAAAAGACATTCACAGCCTAATGTGTCTGTGAATTGTGAGAACCATAATGATGACATTGTGGGCAGGATGTGCCCATGGGCAACGGGGATTTTACTAGGTTTATTATAGTATCAGGTATAAAATTTCTCCTGTGAAGTAGGCCACAAATCCAATTAGAAAGTTACCCCCTTGTCAGCAGAACCACCCTTGCGCACACGGGCACATGTTGCCTAACATGTCTTCATTGTGGTTCTCATGGTTTACAGATGCATAAGGCCATTGATGTCTTTTTGGTCCTCAGCAGCCTGCATAGCACCTTTCAGCACTGTGTACCTCTGTCAAGAGGGACAACACTTCCAGGTCAGTTCCAGCCTCATTGCTTGATGTTCTACAACCAAGTGTGTAATTTATTGAGCAATACAGTCTTCATCTATAGTTCTGGTGGGCAACCAAGAGCATAGCCATAGCCTGTGTTGGTTCAGGGGCCTCTGGGACCTTTCCAACCATCAACTCACAGGGAGGTTATCTCAGAATCCTTTGCATTATACTTGGAGCTAAGCATCCTTCTTTACTAATCAAGAGGACCAGATTATAGGAACCATAAAATAATGACAGTAATAAAACATGTGCCATAAAGAGTTTTCCATGGATAGTTTTATATTTCCCATCTTAAAACTTTATTAGGAAAATAATATTAGGGCCTGGCCTGGTGGCTCAGGATTGTAATTCCAGGTAACAGGGAGGTTGGGGCAGGAAAAATTGTCAGTTTAGGGTTGCCTTAGGCAACTTAATATTTTCAAAATAAAATGAATGTAAAGTTTAGTGGTTTAGGGTAGTAGTTGAGTGCTTACCTAGTATGTGCAAGACTCTAGATCCCATTGTCAGTACTAAGGAAAAAAGGAGGGGGGGGTAGAAGGGAGGGAGGGAGGGAGGGAGGGAGGGAGGAAGGAAGGAAGGAAGGATCTTTCAGACTCTACAAATGAAGGAACCATGACTAAGAAACAGGTCCAAGCTTGTAGAGCGGCTAAACAAGGCAGTGAGGATTCAGGTTCACCGCTCTGAAGCTGAAACCTTCACTGTATATGACTTCATGGCTGGATCCAAGGCTCTCTCTTGGCATTGGCCTTGACCCAAAGGTTCCCTTAAACACCTAAAAGTGTTTGTCAGTACAGCATTTTTGGAAGCTAACTTCCTTATTAACTTTCCTCAAGTAAATTCTAATTCATTCCAGATAAATACAGGAAAGGAGCCTGTCATAAAAATTCCTCCCCAATAAAAGCTGATTTCTACACATACTACAAGATAAACATGTATTGTGAATACTATTAGTAGTATTATTATTCATATCCTGGCCTAGCATAGTCCCCTTTGATGATCTATTTCTATGTATATTAGTGTTTCGCCTACATGTATGTATGTATATGTGCCATGATCATGACGTGGCCCATGGAAGTCAGAAGATGTTGGATCCCTTGAAACTGGAGTTAAGGACGGTTGTGAGTGGCCATGTGTTGGTACTGGGAACCAAACCTGGGTCCTCTGCAAGAGCAACAAGTGATCTTGGAAGAAATTTTTTAAACTGTCTCTTTAGGATCCACCCACTCCTCTCCCCCTATCCATTCTATGTTAATTCTATAATTATTCTGTAATTTTATTTGGGCCCCCATCACTTTCCTAAGACCCTTCTGAAGCAATTATTTACTTTCTCTTTGGCAAAGAATTAACAACACAACTCCTCCACACTTCTTAATAGACTTCTCTTCCCTGCTGCTGGTGTGTGTGATCAGACTGTCTGCTAGATTTCTTCTGTGGTTCCTGATTGCTCCTTCAGCAAAGATGTCTGTGGTATTCGCTCAGTGATGCTTTCTCCCTCAGGCTTCATCTGCATTTGTTTCTTACTTTCTCCAGTCACAGGAATTCAAATTGTCTGCTGGGCTCCAGGCCTTGGTCTTCAACTCTTCCCTGGGCCCTGAACCCTACCTGCCTTGCAGACTCCACACTCCAGTCTGAGTACCTCCTCCCTTCTCTCTCTCTCTCTCTCTCTCTCTCTCTCTCTCTCTCTCTCTCTCTCTCTCTCTCTCTCTCTCTCTCTCTCTCTCCTGCCCCAGCAACCTAAACACGGATGTTGTCTAGACTTCAACACTCAACCTTCCGATGCTCCCGATCAGTGTTAAATTGTATTTCTCACAGTGTGGCATGCAAAGCCCTTCCAACCCTTCACTCTCTAGCCTCTCCTCTCTCTCCATACTTACTGCACCATTACTTCAGCCTTTCTAGAAGGTTCTGGGACATTGTAAACTCTAAGTTGCCTACCTCTCTTTCTCATTAGGGTCCAATGCACACTAATGTGTAGATTTCATGAGTAAAAACGCATGTACTTTGTCAAGTGTATGTACCCCACCCCCAACAATATACAGGGTATTGTAGTCATTCTACGGCATTTGGTATTTGATACCCTGTTACCCAATCACATAGAGGGTTTGCTTATTTTGCTTATTTGTGTGTGTGTACACATGCATATATGTGCATATCATTACCTACACAAGCCAAAAGAGGGTGTCAGATCACCTAGCACTAGAGTTATAGGCCATGTGAGCTGCTCAATGTTGGTTCTGGGACAAGAACTCCAGTCCTTTGTAAGAGTAGCAAGTGCTCTTAATCACTGAGCCATCTCACCAGCTCCTATTTGCTTATATTTTTGAGACAAAATTTTGTATTTCAGGCTGGTCTTGAACTTACTATATAGCTGAGGTGGGTCTTGAACTCCCGATCTCCTGTGTAACTATGTCCCCAAAGCTGAGATTACATGTGTTACTCACTACTCAACTTACCAGACTATTTCATAATTTTACTTTTTTCCCTTTTACATATACGCGCGTGCGTGCGCGTGCGCGTGCACACACACACGCACGCATGCACACACACACACACACACACACACACACACACACAGATCACATTCCTCTCCCATCACTCTCTCTTATGCCCTGTCATTCCAGAAGACCCTCTTGTTCCCTAGCTGCCTCCCTCTAACCTTCATGTCCTTTGAATGTGTGACCCAGTGAGCTTGTGGTTGCTCAGCTGAGTGAAGGTAGGGGTTATTCAGTGAGTGTCTCCCCATTCCCAGCTACTGCTGTAATTCCTGTCAGCATTCAGCCTTGTGTATGTGCTATCTCTCTGGTTCCATCATATTCTGTGAGACTGAAACAGACTGTTTTATATGCCAGAAGTTAATTCTCTCTCATTGTTGAATGCCATTCTGCTGCTAATATACCATGCTGTGTTTATGCACGGATAGACACTTGGGCTGGTACCAGTTTAGGGTGAAACTGAATCATATTCTTATAGTTATTTGTGGTCATAGGTTTTTTTTTTCCAGACTATGAATACCCAGGAGGATATATATCACCGTGGTTAACAGAGTAGAAACTGGCCTATTGTCTTTTAACTATGACCCCACATACCCTCCAACATTTAGAGTTGCTGATATTTTTACTTTTTACTCACCTGGTGTGTGTTATGTGACCTCAATGTGGTCCTGAGTCCATTTTCTTATCAAGTTTTGTTGAATATCTATCTTTCAATTGTTTAGAAATAACTTATTCAAGGTTTTGCTCATTTAAAATAATGGATTATAAAAATCATTCACCCGCAACGATTGTAAAAATATTCTGTATGTAAGGAATCTGTCAGATGTGTAGCTTTTCCCTATTTTTGCTTCAACCTTTCATTTTTTCACATTGATTTATCAAGATGAGAAAAAATATTTTGATTTTTTTTGTTTGAAAATATGTATATCTAATAGTGTGTGTGAGAGAGAGAGTAAGCAAGACACGGGAGACTGAAGCTCGAGGGTGGTGGTGGCTTTTAGGTTTTGGAGTACAGAATGTGCATCCAGGCAAGTTTCAGACTACTGAGATAACAAATCCCGGCCCAATGTGTGAAATTCTTCTTTTCTGCTAGGTTTATTTATTATCATTATTATATTTTTATAATTGTGCATGTGAGTACAGGCATGCATGTATCATAGCATACATGTCAAAGCCTGAGAATAACTTTTAGGGGCCAATTCTCTCTGATGGCTTCTGGGGATCAAACTTAAATCTCCAGGCTTGTGTGATAACTGCTTTATCTGCTGGGCTGGCTCACTAGTGTATGAGATAGTGCACAGTAACAAAACTGCCAAAATGGATGCTCCATTAGGAGAAAGATTTTTATTGTGGATAAGGGAGAGACGATATCCAAAGGCATCTTGAAGAGTTCAGAGCAGAGAGGAAAAAGAAACAGACTGGCCATTGTCATGGCTAGCAAAGTGGGGTGTGAAAAGTTCCCATGATTTATAAGGAGGATGAATAGCTGGGGGTGGGGGGAAGGGCCAGGAGGCTGGTGTGGACTTTGAAATGCATAACATATTCAGGTTAAGTTGATAAATGTGTGTGGACTACAGAAAATACTTCCATGCATATATAGCAAGAATGTTCAATTTCTAAACAAGATGTGTATGTAATTTTTAAACCCAGTGGATTTTCTTTCTCCTGAAAATCAAGCCAAACTTAAGTTTATTCAGAGAGAAACATCTTATTAATGTGGAGCAGGCAAGCTGTAATCTTGGCAGCTGCCTGGAGGAAGAAAACATGCTGCTTGACTTAAGAAGGGTCAGCTGATGGTGGATCAGCATCCCCATGGTGAGGGTGCCTTTTTAAGGATATGCTCCAATAAACTAAGGCTTAATTTAGAATGCATCCATTATCTGGCATGCAACTTTTGCTCCTGAAGAGCTGGTTCTGTTGGGAGACACTAATAGAGCTAAACCTTTCTCTTAAATCAAGGTTTACTGGTGGGTGCTGTTCAAGTGGCCAAGAAAGTAGAGTGCCCTGTGAGGGTACAGGAGTCCAGAAGACACATAACACCCATAAACAGTGGGAAGGCAGCACATGACACCCCATTAGTGATGGTCCATCTTGCAGTCCTAGATTTCTGTTGGAACATTCCCTTCCCATCACATATATCCTGGAGCTCTCCTAAGAATTTGTCACAATTGAACTGAAAATGAGCTATAGGTTTCAAAGGACCTACGCTAAAAGTGGACACCTACCTTTCACATACTCCGCACAAGATTGGGCCTTAGATGAAAAAAATCAAATTAATGGGGCTGGTAAATAGGCTTTATTTAGAAAAATCAAGCAAATCTGATAAGTGAATTAACACCTGATGACTCAGTGAGTTATTGATCAAAGAGAATTTATTCACAGAGCTTTTCAAATACAAACAAAATAGTACTTTTTTCCCTTTACAAAATGAATACTGAAATAACAATGGTATAGCACAGTAGAATAATGGACAAAAGAAGACAAGATCCAATAACTGGAGGAAGATTTCTCTTCACTCTCATAACTGCAAATGAATTCTCGCCTAGAGTGGACAAAAGCTGTCCTGTTTCTTCACAAGGATATTACAGCAGAAGCTACTAAGATCACAACTGTGTGTCTTTGAATAACATTGAAATACAAAGGCTTTCCCCTAAAGATCTGCATAAACACTGAAGATATGCTGTGGGCTGCGGGCATAAAGCATTTACGCAGGGTATCAAAAATACTGATAGAGTGGTTTATTGGTCCATGGACTAGGCTTAATGTATGCTCTTATAAAGTGATGATACTGTCCTGATGTATATTTTAAAAAAATCAGGAGCAACAGTGCACAGCTGATGCCTGTGCAGTCGTGTGATGACATGTGTGTGCATATGACATGTGTGTATGACGTGTGCGTATGACGTGTGCATATGTGTGCACGTGCTTATGTGCTTTCAGGCTCAGTCCTCATTTACAGGGAATGTCTGCAGGGTACTTATCCTGCTTCCTAAGATAATACTGTTTCTACTAGCCCTTTTGACTCCCTTAGTCCTCATCCTTTGGAAGGAAAACAAAAATAAGGTCCTCATTTGCATAAATAGATTTGCTGTGTGTGATTTACATTAGCGATACTCTGTGGAATAGAAACACCCAATGTCCTGCAGTGTTTTTAGCCTTTGGTCCATTTTCCACCATCATCCCATATTCTCCATGCTTTCGACAACTTCCCCACCACCCTCCCTTCCTATAGAATGTTCCAGATTCAATTGAATTTCATTACATTAACATCATACTGGGTTAGAACCCCTATTCCACCTTGTAAAAGCAGCTGATGCTTTGGCCCCTTCAATCCCCCGTGGTCCATCCTCTCCCGTGCTTGCTCATGGTGGCCTGGTCTCAGTAGGGGTAGTGCTTCTGCTTCTTGCCTGAGAAGCAAGCCAGCCACGTGCACAGCAGCATGGCAGCTGCAGCACCTGCTCCGGTGCAGTAGTAGGCCCAGCCGATTTCACACTTGCCTAAGGACAAAGCAAGGAGACAAAAACAGATAGGGATGAATATGGTTTGGAGGGGCCTTGGTTGTATCTTCTAGTGTGTACACTTTGAACACTCACTAACAACACGATGTCCTCTCTCACAGAGAATAACGTGAGAATGAAGAAAGAGAGAATGGTTGTGCGCATTTCCGCAGGGCTCTAGGTCTGTGTCTCCTGTGAGCTAGGACGTTGGAAGAATGTCTATTCCCTTCCATGCATATCCGCACTTATAAGTGCGATAAAGGTGGAATGGCGGCCACAAGGATATGAGAGGCAGAGGCGTTTGTTCTCACCTTAAAACCAGCCTTGCATGCATATTTAAATATAACAGGACAAAATCCAAACACCAGGAGGGGATCGATCTGAAGGACAACACTGCAGTGGACACTGTAACACATGTGCAATTGCCAAATGACCTGCACTCTGTGATCTAAACTGGAGAGAAGACCTTCCAGATTGCCGGAATTCACTTTCAATGCAAAGCCCATTAAAATTAAAACACTATGACCAGGGTCCAAACGGCTCCTAATTGCCCAGGGTAATGACACACTTGAAACTCTAAAAGATTTTATTTCTTTCCCATATGCCCACCAAGTTGATTCTTATAACAGTCCTGGGAGATGGGATGTTGACAAGGAAATTTAATGAACTTGGCAGTGTCCTTCAAACTCACGTAATTACTCAGAAATGGAGGCAGGGGTCAAGCCAGCGTAAACAGTAAAATGTCTTCAGTCCCAAAGAGCCTATCTGGGCTGGTGGAGTGGGTCTCTATGTCATGAACTTTGAAGAACTGGCCATTTGTGAAACAGTCTCAGTCCATAGCCCAGACCATCACTCAGCTCACAGCCTTTCTACATCAGTCTCCATGGTGCTGGGCTTAGAGGCACGAGTTGCCATGTCTGCCTGTCTCGTTTGGTAGTGACATCCAAGCTCTTTTTGTACCCACAGCACACGAGCCCTCTGTCTCTTGCATCGGTTACTGTCCTTTCTGCTCTTAGGTTTAGTTATTCCTGCATAGAACTCATTTTTCCTTTCTGCATTTTTTGAGGGGTGCAGTGGTTGGAAAGGGCCCCAGACCCTCCAGCATGCTGGACAAGTACTCTGCCACTGAGCTGTGTATCCGGAACACAAACTCTTCTTTTTTTCTAGTTTTATCATCTTCCAACATCATTTCCCCTCTTTTTTGTTCTTGCTTACGTATTATGTTAGATACCAACACACTCAGTCTAATGGGGATTGAACCTATCAACCACAGAGAAAACCATGTCCCCCTTTTCCAAGTTAGCCATTTTTGCTTGGTTCATTTGGTAATAATAATAATAATGGTGATGAGAATACCCCAAATACAAAGGCTGTTAGATCCATCAGGACACTCCAGCTGTTTAAGTGACATTTTCAGTTGTGTGTCTGACTTGCCCCCCTGTACAGACTGTGAGTAGAGGCAATGAACAAAGGCAATGACATCCTACTTCTTGAAACTTCCGTTCTAGAGAGAGACTGAATCCTTGAGCCATGGGAAATGCTTTGGTGGGTACAAGGGCAGAGGAGACATCAAGAGCTGCACAGCTCGCTGGAGACCTTGCACACCTTAGAAGTAGCCTGGGACTTTACTCATGCGCACAGACCACAAGCCACACTGTTCAATCCCTATTTCCAATGTCAACCTGATTTCCCCCTTATTCATTCAGAAATGATAGGAAATTGTATTTATTTATTTATGTATTTGCTACTTTTATTTATTATGTATTTATTACTTTTGCACAAAACTTTACGTGTTTATTCTTCATGGAAACGAATACTGATCTAATTGATCCTCGGAAGAATGCAATACAGTGCACACCTAGATATTATTCCGTCAGGAAGCCGAGGTCAGGAAGAGCTGGGTGATGACACAGCCAGAGGCTCACCATTTATCTCTGTGTGTGTGCATCCTGCCCATTCTGTACGGCCGAGGCACCCAGCCTTGTCTGCCAGCCTGCCTTCCTGACTCCTGGTCTCCACTACAATGTGACAAACAGCAAAACAGTTGCCATTTTTAAAAAATCAAGTCACACTTTTACTTAAAATGCTTAAGTTCTCAAAACTTGGTCTCCTATCTGTGGCCACCTTTGCCTCCTGATTACACCGGACAGGACAGCTTTTTCTACAGCACTGTACACACACCGGGCAGGGCAGCCTTTTCTACAGCACTGTACACACACCGGGCAGGGCAGCCTTTTCTACAGCACTGTACTCACACCCCTCCTTCCAGCCAGAAATTTTATTCCCAGCTCTCCAGGGAGCTAGATCCTTCTCAAATGCCACCTCTTAAGGATGAGGTCACCACCTCTACCGTTTCCTCAGAGCACCTACTGCCTCCTCTGCTTTTGTTTCCTGCACAGCACTTTCCATGGCTTGCAAACACTGTGCAAACACCTAATTAGGCTCTCTCTAGAATGGAAGCTGAAGTTTCAAGATGGTGGGGATGGTCTTTCTTCCCTCCTATACGTCCGTCCACCTTTCGCGACACGTCGCAGGCACTCAGTAAATCTCTGCTGAGTGAGAAGCGTAACAAAGGAAAAGCAGAAAGGAAGGAAGCAAAGCAGGCAGCCAGGCTCCAGAAAAGACTGAGTCTGGGATTTTATTTTAAGGGTAACTTTAGTCTAGTTTGGGCACTGACCTTTAAAGGGAAGTTTTCCAATCCCAGCATGCATTGCCGCCTCCCACAGGCTGTGAGGCATTGAACAGGATAATAGATTCAGAAGAATCTCATCTCTATATTAGGGTGGGTCCCCAGGCACAGCGACCTCCCTCAATACTGGTCAACTGGATAAGTGTTTTTCAAGGGTGACAGAATCCCTGCATCATGACCACATTTGCTGACAACCACAGGCTGTGAGTCTTGGGAACCATTGCCACTGTGAATTATTCGTTACCCATATTAAATAAATCTAGGAGGGTGAATTAACAGGCAGCTAAGAGTAGCCAGTGGTTTAGAACCTTTCAAAGAATCAGCAAAATGTGTGGTCTCTCTGTTCCACACAGGGCTCATAACACGGAAGGCAATCCATTGCTCATTATTAACAGTTATTGACCTACGCACAGCTCTATGACCTAATGCAGAAGGCAGAGTATATTAATTATTGGACACATTCTCAAAGGAAGAGTAGCTGTCCTGGATAATTACTTGAGAATGTACATGTGGCTGTAGCTGTATCTATTAAAGATGATAAAAAGAGCTACATAAGGGCTGATTATCACAGAGCCAAGGTGAGAGGGGCTATCACTTTAAATGTTTCCTACAGAGGAGTTAGAAAATTTCAAGTCTAGGAGTCCTTAACTGGGGGGGGGGGGGGGGGGCTGCAGCGAGTGATAATGTACTCCACTCAGTCCTCTGCGTCCCTTTGCTGGCGCTCTGGGTACTAGTCGCAGCTTCGGTTCGCATTTGAACTCTAACAGTTTGCACTGCTTCTCTACTCCCTCCCAGGGTTCATGACAGATTAGACACAACTTCCCTCCACTCAGCTGAAGTCCCCTCTGGCATGGCTGGAGTCAATGGTACACTTAGGACTGTGCCATTGTCAACACTGGTGGCTTCTTACCCCTATGTGGACATATTCAGCAGCGTTAGAAAACTTCCAGAGCATCTGAGAGTTCAGGTTGGTCCTCACATCAAACTTCCCCCTGCTTGCTGTTCACCACCTGCCTTCCTGGTTTCTCCTTGGTACATTTTATGTGTTTGCACTTGTGTGTTCACGTGTATCGATACAGGCATGGGCATATGCAAGCCAGAGGTCAGCCCTGGTTGTCATTTTTCAGGAGTTTCTCATTTGCCTGAAGCTCATAGGTAGGCAAGACAGGTTTGCCAGCAAGCCCCAAGGATCTGCGTGGTTGCACCAGGGCAGGCCCTTCACACGGAGTCTGGTCCTCATGCTTGCCCTGAACTAGAGCCAAGACAGCTGTGGATGAACCAGGCTTTTCTCACCCGACTTTACCAGAGGGCCTGTAAAATGTCTTTAGTAGTCAAAGGCATAACTGCCTTATGCACCATGCACCTACTCACATCTTGCCATCTCTGGAAGACTAAGAAGAGAGGAGAGAAAGGGCAAGCAGGGCGGGGGTGGGGAGAATGCTGTCTCACACTAGCCCTGCATGAGAGTCTTCCTGAGGCAAACCCCACTCTTTGGGTGTACTTGTAACTTACCATTGCCGTGCCTTAGAACTCACAGTCAACCCAGGAGACCAGGTGGATGAATGCTGAGTGGAAACTAAATAGAGGTTCTCAAAATGCTTGAGGACATAAGAAAATGTGTCCCCTGACTAGCCACACGCCATACAAGTTTTGTGATTAAAACTCAGCAACTGGTTGAGAGCCAATATGAACAACTTAGATTGAGCTTGCTTTAAAAGAAAAATGTCTCATTATGTCTCAGACACAAAAACTCCATTTACTAACTCACAAAATCCCATCAAACTAGCCTCAAATACATACATTTGTACACAGTCATGCACGTATTTGTGAATGCTCTATGGATGCATGTCTGCACGTAGGTACATGAATGTGTTTGTTCTTACACACATTTTGAGAAGCAAAAGATAGTCCAGATCAGCCTTGCAAAAATAGGGACTTAAGCACATCTGAAGAAATGCTAGAACACACAAATACACACACACAAACACACACAAACACACACACACACACACTGTGCATGCAGTGCTCAAGAGGCCAGACAAGGGTGCTGGATGCCCTGGAACTAGAGTTACAGGAAGTTGTGTGCCAAAGTGCTCTCAACCACTGAGCAGTTTTTCCATCCCCAACTGGAGTCATCCCCCGCCCCCGACCTCCTGTAGTGCTCTGTTTCTCTCCAAATCTCCCTTCCCCTTTTCATGTTTCCGCCCCCTTTACTTTCACCAACTCATTCTTCCATCCAAAGGATCTTGAATGATGAGTGTTTCAAGTTGGGTACTGTGGACTCGCTGACTAAGATGGATATAACCTTTGCTTTCAGAGGAGTGGTTGCCTCTCAAGAAGATAAGCGTTAAATAGTACTCACACAATTATATAATGGCAAGTGTGAGATGCTCTTTGAAAAGTGTCCCAGGATGCTGAGGCAGCAGTTCTGGAGAGGCGTGATCTGAAGGAATAAATGGTTTAATTTGGAAGGGACACTGAGGCAGAGCCCTGGAAGATGAGGGAGGTACCACAAGCACAGATGTGGGAGGCCCAAAGAAGACTATGTAGATAAAGTATGTCACAGAGCAATAGGGTAGAGCTGGGGCTTGAAAACACATTGTTCCACATGAGGTATGGGTACCATTTGGTTGCATTGCCAGGGATGGGCAACAGGGATGCTTCTCAGTCTGAGCGCTTGACTCTCAGAGAGCTCTGGTCTGAATTTTTCCTTATACCATGAGATAGACATATTAGATATTCTACATTTACAAATAAACATGATTCTCCAATTACCTTCTTGAAATTGTTCCGGAATTGGAAATATCATGGTGAATGCACTATTGGTCTCCTGAAGTCTGCTTTCTATTGAGTGTTCATATCAGTTATATTGTTTTAGAATGAGTCGTGTACAAGAACTATGCCAGTTCATCAAAGTAGCCTCAAAGGCATACAAAAGTGCACACAAGTATGCATGCACATATGTTCTATGAATAAAGGAAACTCAGAGAAAGATATCAGGGGAAGGCTGAAATATCAAAGAGAGGAAACACCACAGTCAAATCTCACCCAGCTATCCTCCAGCTTCCTCAGCCTCACTCCTTCTGGCTTCTACTGACTCCTCTGTCTTTCTATGCCTGCCTTAAATACCCTTCACCCAGTTGTTTCACATGCAGGTTAAGATTAAAGGCCCGGCCTCACCACTGCCTGCCTGGGAGCCTGAAACTCCTTCTGTAAAATAAACTGGCCTCAAACTCAGATCTGCTGGGATTAAGGACATAGGTCACCACTCTCAGATATTCGCTGTGCTGGGATTAAAGGTGTAAATCACCACTCTCTGATCCTCCTGGATTGACTGTGGGTAATCCCTCTGATATTTCAGACTGGTTTTTATTAAATATGAAACATATCTCCACACACATGCATATACATACACTGTACCCACATATCCACACGCCTATACAAACATGCACATTCCTTTGGAGAAGCAAGAAACAGTCCAGATCAGCCTGAGGGGTCAAAACTTAGGCTGATCTGAGGAGACTGAGGCCTAGTTTCCTCAGTTCCTGATTCTTTCTCATGCTGGCACACTGGACATGAGAGGGATTTGTTGGTGGTGGTGTTATTCTTTCGTCATTAAGGATGAATGTAAAGCTGAACCATTAGAACTGTATGGGATCAGATCTGCTGGCCATAGACTTGACAGTAAGGACAGGCTTCTTCAAAGGAAAAGAAAGCAGATGAATCTACTCTGGGCATGATTTCCTGCCTAGAACCCAACACCCAATACTAGAAACATAGAAATTGACACCGTGCTTTACAGTTGCAGAAGAAAAACCATCTTCCAGGATACATCAAGCCGTTAGCAAAGAGGGGCTCTGTATATTGCTGTGTTTGAAATATCAAGATATGTTATGAGTTGTAACGGAACTAAATTATGCCAGGAAATAGGGGCCATTCTCTCTCAGCCTCTCCCTCCATGTCAGGGCCATAAATGCTTGTTGTTATAATGCAAACAGAAAGCATTTTTACCAGAGGGCAAGTTTGGTTTGTGATATTTCAGGAAATTAGAGGGGCGAATCTATTTAAACTTTTCCCTTTTGCCCTCTGTAATACTTCATCAAACAGGACTCCAAGCCTGCCTGCTTGGCAAATTGCTGCTTTCAACAATGGGGAATACTATTCTTGACAGATAAAATAGAGGTTAATGGGACAGAAAGCAGCATACCATAGCCACCTGCCAAGTCCACAGACAAAGGCTCCCTGGCAGCATTCCAGGGCAGCTCCAGTGTGTGTGTGTGTGTGTGTGTGTGTGTGTGTGTGTGTGTGTGTGTGTGGCGGGGTATGGAGTGAAGTGAGGTGTGGCTGGCTTTTGAGGGTGATTCAATTTAGTTTTATTGTGCAGCTTTTGGAAGTAATAAGAGACAGGGGAAAAAAGAAAGGAAGCTAGACCAGATTCACCTCACTGGAGTTCCCCTGATCCTTTTGTCTTTGACCTTGTAATATAACCTTCACCTTCTCATTAATTAGTTCAGTTCATATTTCATACTCTAGATGTGATGGCATTGGCCTGTTTCTTTCTGTGTTCTGGTGCTCACTACAATGCCTGGACCCGCAAAAGCAATCGATACCCATTTGTACCAAGAGTGGATATCAGACACCATGCCAGGGCTGCAAATAGAAATCCCCAACATTTATAACTCTGTAATAGCTGTCAGCTGAAGACCGTAAGCCAGGGGATAAATGGAGAGGAGCCCTTCACTTACTTGTTTTTATCCAAGATACTTTTAGGAAATTAGAGACTAAAGTCCATTTGTACTTTCTGAACATGATTCTCGCTTCTCAGAAGAAAATATCTAGTTCCTTGCAGGAGGAGTAACTTGCCCAATATCTCTAGTAAATAGCAAACTTGATCATCAACTTGGGTCAAAATAATCACAGAACTTTCTCTGTGACTAGATATTGTATAAAGAGGGTCTAGGCTGATTCTACTTTTCTTGTGAGATGCAGCTGTGTTATTGAAACTTATGTGCCAGAGGGAAAATGTCACATTTTCTCTTATCCCTTGTTTGTTTTTTCCAGTTTTTTTTTAGAAGATTCTCCCATGTTCTCTTTAACTGCTCTTAGTTAGATGAAGGTCTGCATTTTGAAGATTTAGCCCTGCATCACTAAGCCAGTCACATCACACTGGGCACTCTCCTGGCAACCCAATGTAGGGAGGTGCCATACTAGCTTTTCTTGGGGAGACATCAGCAAATATCCTTCACTCCAAGTAAAGCATGAATTATAGACCTCATCCAAGTCAAGGTTAGGAAACTGACAAGTTTAAGCTGGCTTATTTACAGAAGCATGGGTGAGGGGTTACAGGAATCCCCAAAAGTCCCACCAGAGATCACCATGTGAACTCAAGAATAGAAGAACTCGGAATAGAATAGAAGTCACAGCTATGTTAAAGAGTCCACAGAGTAGACTGATTAGCTCCCCATGCTTATAGAGGGTTGATGTTTGTGGAGGGTTGATGTTTATGGATGGTTGGGATGTTGCAAAAACATATCCTGAGCTATCTTTAGCTCTCTCAACAGCCATTCACTGTCGACCTTTGTGTGTGAACCAAGTCCTTGTGACAATTGGCTGAACCATTGCCTTAATGACCACTAGCTTTCACCAACCCAAAAGGAAACTGCTCTGCTTACCTATATGTCCACCAAGTATTTGAAAAGTACCTGATTTGTAATTTCCTTTTTTCCCTGTAATCAACAACTTCAGAAAATTGTTACAAGGTTGGAGAATGGTATTTGACTTGAGTTAAATGGAATCCTGGTTTCTAGTCATGACCACTCACAGGGAGCTCCAGAATAAAATATCCTTTATTCTCTTAGTGGTGGGAGCAGTTTCTGCATTAATAGACACTACACATGGGGCAGGATTACACATAGCTAGAGGGCACAGGCAGCAGGAATCTCAGGGTATGTGTGTGTGTGGGGGGGGCGGTTTGAAATGATTGTTCCCATCCCTTCCTTCTATGAAAGACTTAGTGTGGCCCTGACTTGCTGGGGATCTTTAGTAATCATAGCATCTCTGGTTAAGATGGTGACGCTGTTTGGTGCTCAAGAATAATATTCCACAGTAGTAGGCCAGGTCTAAAGTAAACTTTCTTATGGAATTCAGACAACGAACATTTCTTGTATGAAAAGTTAGTGCTCAGCATGCTCCAAACTCATTGCTTTATCCCATTCTGACTCTGATCTCTATTTGATGAAGGTCATGAGGAGTGTTCCAATTCCATACGTCCCAATTCCAATTCCAGGGCTGCCACATGCTGTGAACACTCAGCAGTAAAGGTGCAGCCACCAGATCATCTTAACTCTTATCTTGGGATTCAGTACAGGACTCACAATCAAGACACAGAACAAAGCAGAAAAACTTAGGTCTCCTTTGTCCCTGAACTCTGCGACCAGGCACTATTTGCTTAATTTTGTATCCCATACATTACCGTTAATGAAAGCTTGAGTTCACAGGGTGGCACTATGAAGGACAAGGCTTCTTGTGAGAAGTCTTTGGGTTTGTTGGAGGCCCCAGAGGGGAGTGAGGTGGACAGTTGCTTGCTCTGTGTTCTGGTTTAAGATGTGATTACTCTGTGCTGTATGTATTCTCTCCAAACCAGCAGGGTCACCCAGTCTTGAATTTCCAAGGATATGAACTACATAATCCCCCTTTCTGAATGAAAACTTGACTGGCATGCTGCAGACTCTCTGTCTTCCATCCCTGCTATGCCATCTTGTGCTCTGTGGTGGGAACAGGGGGGCTCTGTGACATCTTTGCGTATTTCTCTTTCGGCACAGGGGCACTGCTGACAGCCCAGCAGGCCTTGTCACAAATGCCCGAGTCAGGATTTAAGAAGGTGACTGTTTCAAAGCCCAATAACTTTTCACTGTGACATTTTGAACTTTAGCATACTAATGTGTAAACGTAAAGTTTGGGCAGAAAAGAAGCCAGCATGCTCGACTTTATTCTTTTTGCTGTTTACAAAGGCAAAAAAGCAAAGGACCAGTGGAAAAAGGAAATTCTGTGGACATAAATACCACAGAAAGACAGGTTTCTCTCCCCTCAAATAAAATCTTTCATACAGCTTCATAGTCAGTCTTTTTACAGGTGTTTTAAGACAAAGGACCAAAAGGGTATGTCTATTGTATATAGAATAATTTCAAAATCAAAATTAAGCAGATTTTAATAAGAAAGTGAGCTATAGATGCATATAGATGCATACACACACACACACACACACACACACACACACACACACACACACAAAATGGGGGATTTACTTGTAAGTCTGTGGAGAAAGAATAAATAAGTAATATGGCTGGGGGTGGATAGTCCCATCAATAAATTGCCTGCCACATTGGCACTCACTGCCTAGCCTGTCTAGCCAAATCTAGCTCCAGATTCAAGGGGGAAACTCCTCTCTCAAAATAAGTGGATAGTCATTGAGGAAGATACCTGATATCAAACTCTGTCCTTTACCCACACAAGCACGTGTGAGTGCACACACACACACATTAGTTAACATGAATGGTATGCAAAATGAAAACCTGATATGATGACCACTTCTCCAAATGAAGGGTCAAATCCAGGGACTTGCATTGTGCCTACTCCCTAAGTACTATTAAGCCACAGCTATAGCCTATTGATTATTTTTATTTTGAAAATGTCTGAGTGAAATGTTGGTGTCCCTTATACTTCTCTTGCACATGTGGCTGTGTAGGAGAGTGACCACCGTGGCAGCTCTGTAGTCCAGGCACTCTGGCTGCATCCTGTCTAAGGGAGTCACAGGTAACTATAGCCAGCTGAGCAAACAGCCTACAAATTAAGTCACTTAAGATTAGAAGACATCCGAGCCTTAGTCTTGCAATCTGGTTGTGAAGTAACAGGTAAATTAGACCTGTGTGCAGGCTCTCAGTGTCCAGGTAGGGAGGGAACAAAGTGCCAATCCAGACCCCTGGAAGGAACCACATAGTGTTGGCAGGGTAGCACTCAGGGGCGCAGGTGGCCCATTTTCCTCAACAAATGCCTCCAGTCTAGCAAAATGAAGTTGGTTTATACTCCGCGTGGGAAACAACACTTTCATTAGGATGAAAGGAGTTTCTCCAGCTGATATATTTGAAAGACAGGGAAACTATGAGCCCCACAGAGAGTGACTGCAGGGCTTTTATATGCAACTAAAGTGGTCCCCAGGCAGAGGTGGCAAATACTTCAGGCAAGACAGGAGGGTAGGTGTTGTGAGCCTGAACACACAGAGCCTTCTTTACATTCAGGACTTGCCCCAAACCAGGGCATCCTTCCTCTGTTTCTGGGACATTGTCTTCTCTCACTCTGACACTGACTGAGTGTATCACAGGGTCATAGACTTTTGCACTGGAGGGATCTTTGAAAAAGGCGGCACAGGTCAAGATTGACAATCCTATTCTGAAAAGGGTTAGACAGCAAAGATTTTAGTTCAGTAGCAATCACAGATACCAAATATATCAGTGAGTGCTGTTGTCTGTCCTTAAAATCTAATTTACGGAGGCATGGAGAGCAGATTGGGCCCATAGCCCTGGAGAGCAGATTGGGCCCATAGCTTTCCAGCCCTGGACCTAGGACGTCTCCTGGGTTTTATACACATGAATAGGTGTCTAGAATACTGGTGACTTTCATAGATCAGAAGTCTTCTCCTTGGCATGTCACTAGTCTGCTGGATTTATTTATAACATGTCCTGATTCCCAAACTAAACCAAGCTAATGTCACTGCTCACAGCCAAACATTTGCTCTTGACTAGTTACCTATATACTATACACCACCTGTAATGACCTGCTGCATCCGTTACTATTTCTTACCTACACTGCCTGCCTGTGTCACCGTGAAGAAGGGAGGGTTCACTTGGGTTCTAGCTTTTAAGGCCTTTCCACCAATTGGCTGGGGAAGGGGTGGCCAAGCAGTTCCTTGGCAGACTGAGCCTATGGCAGAACTCCCAGGGAAGGCCAGAATCGGAAGGTAAAATCCTGAACTAGAGATAGGGTGGGGCTGTACCTTCAAGGGCCTGCCCTTTAGCAACCTATCCATGCCATAAGTCATATGGAGATAAAATAAGATATATAGGAAAATATGTGAAAATACTACACTATTTTCAATAAGGAGCTTGACATTCTTTGAGACTGGTGTCTGCAAGTGGCCAAGAGTTAGTCCCCTTTGTACGCTAAAGATGACTATGAGTCTTATCAACCTAATTGCTTATAGACTTGTGGGGTGGCTTGAAAGAAAATGGCCCCCCAAAGGAGTGTCACTATTAGGAGGTGTGATCTTGTAGAGGAAGTGTATTATTGTGGAGGTAGGCTTTAAGATCTCTTACATATTCAAGATACTGCCCAGTGTCAGACCACTTCCTGTTGTCTGTGAGTCAAGATGTAAGAACTCTCAGCTCCTTCTCTAGCACCATGTCTGCCTGCATGATGCCTTGCTTCCCACTGTGATGATAATGGACTAAACCTCTGAACTGTGAGCCATGCTACAATTAAATGTTTTGTTTTATATGAATTGTGTTGGTCATGGTGTTTCTTCACTGGAATAGAAAACCTAACTAAGACAGCTTGTTTACAGAGCAATGGGTGGGTGAGTGTTACAAGCAGGAATGAATGTAGGTGGTCTTAAAGGAGCCACTGGAAGGTCCGCACCCAGCAAAGATACTAGTTTCTTCTTAGCTAAGTGAATGAAAATTCCCGGGGAAAAAAAAAGCTGTTTCTGAAAAGACATTGACTCTCTAATTAGAACTGTAGTGGTGAGGAAAGCTTGAAATGTTGCAGGACCAGAGGCTAATTATCTATCATTGGTTAGCGTTTGTCCCGTGAATTTCTTGCCTACATCTGTGTTGGAACTAACATTCATTAACTAGTAGACAAAAACCTTTTTGGAATCTACTAATTTAGCAGATGACTAACACCCACCAACCCCAAATCCAAGATTGCCATCAGGGGGCATCTGAGGTCTACAGGAGAGCCTTCCACATCTTTCTTTAACTGCCTCTCTGATGTACACATTACTGTATTTTTAAATTGCCTTATTTATAATTTTCTGTGTTCTGTAGTTATAAAATTTCACGAAACTGCTTTTATATGGGAGTGTGGAACCTGGAGTGTGGGAGCTGTGTATTTCCTAGGCCTCAGTCAATCAAATCTGACTATAGAATAAACTGTCTCTCATTCCCTTTGACTTGGGAGTCATGCTTACATTGACAGCTTCGCAGTTGGATCCCCTCCTAGGCCCTTCCCAACCGAGGCCACGTGCACTTCAGGAAGAATTACAGACATACGGTTTGGAGGCATGGCTTGACACTCTGGTGGGAGTGCTGTGACCATGCCTGCCCCTTCTTCTAGAAGGCACCATCAATAGTCAATGCATCCAGCCATGGTGATGTGCAATGCAATCTGGCCTGGCTGAATTCATGAAAACTGTGTCATGCATAAGAAGAAGTAAAGCACAATTGGACAAATGGAAGAGAGATATTGATAGAACAAAAAAGGCCAGGAAGACATGAGGATGGGTCTAGGAATCTGGTGACCGGGCGATGGCGCAGGCATGGCTGCGTAGAACAATGCTACTCAATTCACCAAACATCTCTGACTCCTGAGGTTTCCTCTTTTGCTCAGTTGCTTTTCTTTGGTTTTGGATTTATCCAGGGTCCTTCCTTCCACACTTTACATTGAATACAGGTTCCACATCATTCCATCCTTGCCAAACTGTAAGATATACATATCCACCAGAGAGAAGCTGAAGATGCTTTACCCACCCAACACATTCCAAAAGACTCCAAACACCCAGGTTCCTTTAGAAACACAGTGAAATTAGGATTGAAAGGGCTCCCACAGTTCTCTGTGACCCATCGGGCATATCTATTGACACATTTTTGCACCACTCTTGTGAAGAGCGTTTTCCTCTTTGTCATATTGGTTGCTGAGTATCCACCAACAGAGGTGCATTAGTCTTTACCCCTTACCACTGAAGCCACCTAAAGGCTTTACTGGAGCTATGAGCTGTTTGGATGAACTGACCCAGAAACCGATCTTCATATGGGGATCGCTAAAATAACTTCCTTCAGTTTATTGACACAAAGACCACAAAAGATCATCCTTTAGTTTCTATCTGGGGCTGCTTGCTATAAAGGCAGAGACTTCCCGAGAAACGTGCCCCTTTCACTTGTGATGGCCCTAAAAAAAGAGTGAAAACCCCTAGTCCGTCTCCGGTGCTGTGGCTCTGAGGTCCAGAGCAGTTATACCACATACCAGTGTGAAGAGAGGCAGCATTCAAGGGCGATGTCCTTAGTCTCCCACCCTGTCTGTCACTGTCACATTTCTATGGAAGACTGAGCTAAGTGGAACTTTGTGGCCACAGGCAAGACTTTGATCCTGCTAGCTGGCCCTGTCTAGGAGTTTTCCCTCAACTGTCTCACCAAGCTTGGAAGGCACATTAAATGAACATACAGTTAAACCAAATTCAGTCATGCCCAATCCTATGATTCCTTCTGGTAAATTCCAATACTCACTGTAAAATTATGACAGATGGTGGGTGACTAGACATCACTTCCAAGATATAAATGAAAGCAAGCCTCAGACAGAAGCCCGCTGTACACACACTTAATTAACAGTCATTAGAAAGCGCGTGGGATAACCCAGGCCTGGTGGCATGTGTCTGTGATACCAGGTTTTGGAAGGCAGAAAGATCCCAAGTTCAAAGGCCGCCTGAGCTACACAGTGAGGCCGCGAATCAAAACAAACGGAAGCAAACAAGATCCGAGAGACTCTTCAAATTGTTCGAGATTGCTCTTTGTGTGTGGATCACCAAAGTGCATGAAAGACCACTACAGGTAAGGGCCACAGGGACAAGCAGGGCTGTGGTCCCCTGGGCAACTCACACTCATATGTCCTTCAAGCCAATGACTAAAAAAGATCCTTTAAGAGGGATCAGGTGGTGGATATCAATCTAGGCAGAAGGCCATGGCTGATTTCAACACTAACCATGGAACGGTTACTGAGATACTCCCACCTGTTCCCTGGCAAGGAAACTTTCTTCACTAAAGTCCCCCAAATAGTCAATTGTTCCCCTTTTCCCTTGAGAATGGTGGAGATTCCTAGCTTCACATCCACAAACCAGAGATGATGCCTTGGAGCAAGAGGTGTCTGTGTGAGCCTTCTTCACCTCTCTGGCTAAATATGTTGGGATTTGGATTAGTCAGAATCTATGCTATACAGGTTGATAAATCTTCTAAATATCACTCATGGTTTCAATAATGGTTCTATTCCTAGATGGATGTGAGAATCTTTCCATGAAAAGATGGGGAGATTCTCTGCTATTTTTAGCAACTATCAATGAAAGTTCATTTTTAAAGATTTATCATGCTAATTAGGAAGATACAGATACCATCAATAAAAATCCAACTTTGGATAGTAAAGCCTCTGATGTTGATCAAGATATGCATGGCAACATCAGTACTTACACTGTAGTCTAGCCTATGCATTTGAGCTACATTTTCTCTGTCTACTGTATTGGATAGTATTGGCACATTAATGTAAGAGATTTACATTAATGTAAGGGCTGAGATTTTCCCGACTTACTAGCTATTATATTAGGCTGGCCTATGTTACAGCATAGCATAAGCTTTATGTTTTCTCTTGCCTCCCACATCCCACAAACACTGACACACAGTAGCATAGCAGATATAGCACAGTGGGCTTATGTCACAACTGAACAGGTCTGAGCTTACGGAACCTGAACTTTCTATGTTGGGCTACAAGAAAATATACCTGATTTTTATCCTAGAGGAAAATGATTTTATCATATGGTACATGACAACCTCACCTCTATGGTCTCCTAAGTCTGTTGACTATAAATATGTAAGAGTTACTGTCCTGTTGCTGTCATAAAATATCATGGCCACAGCAGCTTTAGGAAGAAAGGGTTTATTTTGGCTTATGGTCTCAGAGGGATTGAGTCCACCATGGTGGGGCAGGCATGGGGTAATGCCAGCAGGAGAGGGAAGCTGAGAGGCCATGCTCTTGTCTATATACAGGAAGCAGAGAGAATCAGAAGTAGAGTGAGGTTTAAGCCCTCACAGCCCACCTCCGCGATGTACTTTCCCCAACAAACCTCCATCTCCAAAGAAATTCCCTACAAAGGGCTACCAGCTGGAGACGAAGTATTCAAATATGTGACCATATGAGGACATTACTCAGTTAAATCACTCAACAGACATCTTTGAGATAGTAGTCCAGAAAAAAGTGAACCATCTCACAAGTTGGGAGAAACATGGAAACACTGTGATACCCACGGGGCTGTGTCTAAGCAGTGAAAATAAACAGGATAAGATCTGACACATATAGGGAACTTGCTGGGAAGATAGGTCACAGCTTCATAGACGGGACTTAAAATCAGAAGCGTGTGTAAGGTGGATCTGCACACTGCATATTGTAAGTAAGGATGTCTTCTCCTTACAGCATTTCTTGTAAGTACTTTCACAGATCATAAATCAGGTCAAAGGGTATTTTTAGCTTCCATCCTTTCTGGGGAGACCTGAGCCTCCTGAGGAGTCTAAGTCTAGAGTTGAGGTCATTACACTTTCTGAGGTCACATATCCAATGTTGTCTGCCAGGAGTGATAAATCTTCAGATATCAAGACTGTCTTTGGCCAAAGTTTAAAGTTATGACTATTCTCTGGAAAGTAAATACGTGAATAATTTTTTTTTTTTTAAAGCACAGAACACATGAGCATCGTGTGAAATTTCAGTAGCTCTCTGAAACTTACGTAAATCAACTGTGGTCCTTTCTGTCTAGAGACCTCAAGCTGAAATCCATCTGTGGGCCAAGCCTTCCTTGAACACTGAACTCATTTGCAGCACCATGGACTGAAACTTCTAGTTGTTCACCCAAATGAGTACATTCAATACACAATAAATAAATGAATGTAAAATATAACATTTTAAAGATAGAGAGTGCACAGGGACGGAAACAAGGTGGTATTCCTACAAAACACAATTCTAAAACCATTAACGATGGTGAGAAAAGATACAATGATTAGAAATCAGAGAGTGATGAGAAGCATAATTGATAAACATCAATAAATAAAAATGACAGCATGACATAAAAGTGTAACAAGGGAACAACCAAACCAGAAAGAACGGTGGGATTCCTTTAACCTTTGACATTTTGTTTCAATGGCCCTTCTTTCTCGCCACGTGAAGAAGGTCAAGTTCTGAGAGATAATTCAAACCTCAAAAATACCGCCCCCATCAGTTCAATTTAAAATGTTTTCTGGACTAACTTTAATATCCTGCAAAAGGCAGCAGGATACCCATCAACGCGAGATATAAAAAATTTAGGATGGCACTGTTCCGCTTTCTCAGTTTTCATAAATGCTATGAAAAGGGCGAACCACTGGCAGGGCATTAACAAGTGAAGAACCTTTGAAGTAGAGATTTGTGTAACCCCAGCACCTGTTTGATGGCTGGACTTCAAAAAAAGAAAAAGAAAAAAAAAAAACTTACTTCACATAGTTTACTAAAGATTTTTTTTTCCAATTGCTGAGCTTCATTGCTGGAAATTGCTGCAAGAAATTGAGTGAGGCTTTAAAAAGGCCATCGCCTCCCAGACCAGAGGCGGCTACAGTGGGACAAGAATTTAATTTTTTAAAACCTATTATCTGGTTCTTTAAACTATGACCATGATGACCTTGGCTTTTCTCTGAGTAGTGACTAAGCCTGAATCCCTCAGGGAGCCACACCATAACTTTTACCTGGGTGTCAGATGTCAAAATCTATAGAATCAGGATGGATATAAACTGCTTTTGTAGCTGTCCAAAATCAGCAGACAGCTGTCTGTCTCCACTTCCCACTTCTTTCTGTCCTTCCTTCCCCCAGACCCCTTTCCTTCTTTGAGCATGATAAACATATGGCACATGAGTGATTTGCATGTCTATGTGTGGCATAGCTTGCTACCTTGAATGTACATGTCTGCAGTTCTGGGTGAGATGAACTTGCAAAGGTGTGTTTAGCCAAACAGAACCAGACACACAAACACTGTACAGAACGCAGCAATGCTTCCTTCTAGAGGAACTGGAGACATTTACTAACTGATAGCTTGAAATGGGAATGTCCACAGTCTAATTTCACGACCACGGAAACCACTGGAATGGGCAGGGTGAATGAATGTTCCAGAAATAAATCTGTTGTTCTTCCCCTTTCTGAGGCCACCAGGGAGCACAAATAACCAGAGAGCTGAAGCTTTATTTTGTTTATTTTTGTGCTTTACCCAATCAGGTATCACTGTCCAAATTAGGCTTCCCTGGTCAGTAAGTTTCTCTAACATTTGGAGATATGTTCCTGAGTTCTCCAAGGTTCCCTGGAATACACAGTTCAGGTCTCGGCTGAACTTCCGGCAGCTGCCTGACTTAGCGCTAACATCCTCCTGCACTGGGATTCTGGCTGAGAGAGTGGAGGCCAGTGAGGGAATTCCTAGATGGCATCCAGTAACTTGGTCTTACGTTTCAAAAACTTTGAGACAGTCCAGTGAATAGCCACGCACGGCACATGAATGTCGACACCAACAGAGGCCAGAAGAGGTCAGGATGCTCAGTGCTGGGGTTACAGGCAGCTACGGCTCAGTAAATGTGGGTGCTGGCAATCCAACTCCAGTCCTCTGCAAGAGCATCACAAATTTAACCACTGAACCATCTCTCCAGCTGTTCTGGTTAAATCCTGATGTGTGTTCGGATCTTACCATTCACTAGCCTCACGAAATAACCAGCTCACAATGGAATTATCTATTTACTTTTAATGGCCAGTGAGTGCATTGGATGAGAGGAGTCTCCTGCTTAAACTGAGGAGTGAGAAACTAATTCTACTTGAGACAAGAAAAAAAAAAAAAACCAAAACAAAAGCAACACGAAAAACCCACTAACATCTGACTCCACCTCCAAAGGGAAATAATCTCATTATGTGGGCATATGACAGCCTCACCACTGTGGTGTCTCCTAAGTCTGTTAACTATAAAGATGTCTGAGTTACTGTCCTGTTGCTGTGATAAAATATCATGGCCAAAGCAGCTTCAGGGAGAAAGGGTTCCTTTTGGCTTATGGAATTGAGCCCACCATGGTGAGGCAGGCATGGAAGAATGCCGAAGCAATCGATCACGCTCTCATCTACATACACGAAGCAGAACCAGAAGTAGAGTGAGGTTTAAGCCCTCACAGCCCACCTCAGTGATGTACTGTCCCCAACAAGCCTCTGTCCCCAAAGGTGGAGCGTCAGAGACAGGAGCTGCCAGGATATCCACAAAAAGGTCCAGGAGCCTTATGAAAACAGCCAAAATGATGTGTGTTATACTAAATGTCACAGAGGCCAATCAGAGTGTTTCTGTCATTGTCTCTACTAATGGAGGTTTCTGTAAATCAGGCAGAAGACAGGAACACCTATACAGCTTGGAAAGCACCAGAAATGCCAGGCTTGGGAAAAGGTCAAAACTGTAAGAACGTAAGAGCACATCGGAGGGGAGGGGTGTAGGAGGTACTGCTTTTCTCCTCATCTCAACCCAAATGTCCTTCGTATAACTTGTAAGTTATTTTTTTCTATAATAAGTTATAATTTGTAAATCAAGTGCGGTGAGATTTGAAGATGGAATGTATGACTTGGGGGTCAGACATCTGAAGGAGATGTGTTTAGGGGAAGTAGCCATGATGTGTTTAGAGGAAGTAGTCGGCCTTTCAATGGTGGTAGGAAGGACTTTTCCTAGGCTTGAAAATGCAAAGGCAAACTCATCTTTTCACTGCTGGGGTTTAGTTCATGGTGCTGATCATAAGACACCAGCAGCACAATCTCAAGGACAGAAACCACCGTGACTTCTTAATCAAATTACACAGAAAATGAAAGCAATAATCACTCAAATTTACTTGGCAAATGAGCAAGACAAATTAATTGAAATGCTACTTTTGATCATAAGGATATAATTATAAAAGTCTTCAATGGGTGAAGCTGTCTCTGAGGCATGAATTAAATCAATTGGACAACCTGATTACGGAGAACGCATGTTTAGCATGTGAAAGACCATAAAGAGCGGCTGGAAAGCACACATTAAGAATGGCCTTGCTACCATTTTTATTTTTAATCCCAGCTAGCTCTTGGGAGACAGAAGTAGATGGATCTCTGAGTTCAAGGCCAGCCTGGCCTACAGAATGAGTTCCAAGGCATCCAGGGCTACACAGAGAAACTGTCTCAAAAATCAAGTGTGTCGGAGAGGTACTGAAAGAGCTGACAGGAAAGGGGGGGCATTTGGGGGTCAGGAACTCCCAGGAATCTACAAGGATGACCCCAGATAAGATTCCTAGCCATTGCAAGTATGTGGCCTGAATGCCATCTCCTGTGACCAGGCAAGACTTCCCCTGGAAGAAATGGGACACCAACCCACACACAGAGCCTTGGACCTACAGTCCCTGCCTATGGAATGTGCTGGGTAAGGGTAGCACAGAGATTGTGTAAGTGGCCAATCAATGACCAGTCCAGCCTGAGACACATGATGAGAGTGAGCCCAGCCCTGATACTACCTGGAGTTCCAAGACTCTGAGGTGGATGGCCCAGAGACCTAGCATAGAACCAAACGTGATTAAACGGGGCAAAATGTCAAGGTAATGATACCTAACAATAGTTGTTACACTTGTAGAGTGGTGCCTAGCCCGATAGTCAGCAGAGAGGTTTCAGCCAGCAAATAGTGGAAACAGATGCAGAGACCCACAGCCAAACATTAGGCTGCTAGGGGAATCCTGCTGAAGAGAGGGAGGAAGGATTGTAGGAGCCAGAGGGGTGACAGAGTGAACCAACCTGGGCTCATAGGGGCTCTCAGAGACTGAGCTGACAACCAAAGAGCCTGCCTGGGACTGATCTGGGCACTCAGCCTATATGTGGCAGTTGTGGGCCTCCTAACCGTGGGAGCTGGGGCCATCTCTGACTTTTTTTGCTGGCTTTTGGAACCTTTTTACTCTTCATACTGGGTCGGCTTGTCCAGCCCTGTCCTCCCCTCGATACAACGGTGCTTAGTCTTACTACAACGTGATCTGCCATGTTTTGTCAATACCCGTGGGAGGCCTGCCTCTTTCAGAACAGAAACAGGGGGAGCAAATGGGGGCACAAGGAAACAGAATGAAGATTAGGAGGAGGGTTAGGGAGGAGAGAGGGAGGGAGAGGAAACTGTGATCGGAATGTAAAACAAACAAACAAATAAAAAGGTCTTATCCACCTTATCCAAGTGGCCAATCTCTGCCAGGCGTTCCTTAAAGACCAGATGCCTGTGGTGCTCCGGATTGCTCCTGTCACTTACAGGTCTTATTTGTTCAGCAAATAACAGGACAATCACTACTGTTAATACTTACACAGCATAAACTACTATTGACCCTTGTAACAACCACAGGCTACCCTGATGGGATAAACTGATGCCTGACCTAGGAAGACAATGGTGACTTTTCTCCTCTTACTGACATTGGCAACTTGCAGCTTCTTCCTAAGAAACCAGACATACTATCACCAGCAGTTCTTCAGGGGAAGATGTGCAGCCACGGTGTTTGAGAGAGATGGGGGGAGGTGCCCTATTGCATTTCTGGGGACAACTTGTCTGTTGTTTGACATGAGCTAGAATGCTCAGAACTATTGCTACCAAACACATCTTCGACCACAGGAAAAGTCAACCCTTGGATGATAGATGTTTGCAGCCATTCTGTAGATGGTTCTTCTCAAATGTGGACCCCAGACTATATCTCTGAAACAAACCTAGTTAAGTTGACACCTTAGCCCTGGCCTTGTCCTGAATCATCTGACAGGTCCTCTTTGTTTCCAACTTTTGTAATCTAAATATAAAAGCATCCTAATTTACATAAGGGGTCCGTATTTAAAATACCAGCAAGAGGGGGCAGAGAAATTACTAGGTAGTACAGTTCTTGCAGAAGACCTGGATTTGGTTCCCAGTACACACAAGGTACCCAGGGACTGTAACTCCAGTTTCAGGGGATCTGACAGCCTCTTCTCACATCTGTGGGCATGAGACGCACATGCAGTACACATACATACATGCAAATACATTTTAAAAATCTATTTAAAGATATTGAAAAAGTAATAATTTCTGAGGTATCGGGATCAAGCATACAACTTTCTTAACAAGACTACTTCTGATTTGTAAGCTAAAGGTTGATAACTGATGGTGGAAATTTTTAAGAATATATTACTTTAAGATTACTATTTATTAAAATATAAGTCAATATTTATGATATAGGTAACAGCTTATATAGGCGCCTGATAGACTGGATTATTTACGTGATGGACGATGGATGTCGTACCGGTCTCTCCAGCAGTCAGGAACTAAAACGGGGCTCTTTAAGATCTTAGCAGCCCCTTTTGAATGGGTTTGGCCACCCCCCTTGAGGAGCCCAGGACTCTGAATAGTCTTTGGACCTTATCAGCTGACACCTGAATCTCACCACAGATAACTACTGTCAAGGTAGATGCAAGATTGGTAAAGAGTTATTCACTCATTGACCAGCCTGTTGGCAGAGTGAACTGCCATGACCAGCCTGTTGGAACTCTTAATTCTGTGTTTAAATGATAAATTCATAAATACCACTTTCTTTCTCATAAATCAATGTCATCCAAAGGTCAGTATTGTAACATTCTCTGATTTGTCCATGTAGCTACTATTGCAAAACGGGCTCAAAGCTCTGTATTTACTATGAAAATACTTGACAAATAAGTGATAGGAAAAAAAAATTAGGCATGCAATGACCATAAAACCACCAATATCAACAGCCAGCCTTCTTTTTTTCTTTCTTCTTAGTGGAGACGTCTTGATGGATCTTCCCATACTGCTTTTATGACCACAAATATAAACTTTCTATCAAATCCCTTCCTGCCTATTACATACATTTCTGGACCAATTCCAATGTTTCCCTGCAGGCCCTTGCTAACCTCTAATCTAATGAAGGCTCTTTGTATCTTGCATCCATGGTTTATACTTGGGATTAAAACCTGCTCAAAAAGGAAAATTAAACATAAAGCAGGCTCCTGGCCATTCCCCCTCATCTCCCTCAGCCCATCCACAACATCCCAGGGAAGGTCATACGGTCTTGTCATTGGTTGGTGTCTTAGTCAGGGTTTCTAGGCTACAAAGAGACACCATGACCATGGCAACTCTTATAAAGGAAAACATTTCTTTGGGGTGGCAGCTTACAGTGTCAGAAATTCAGTCCATTATTGCCATGGTAGGACATGGCAGCATGCAAGCACACATGGTGCTGGAGAAGTAACTGAGTGTCCTACATCTTCCAGGCAACAGGAAGTGAACTGCGACACCAAGTGAAGCTTAAGCTCTTTGGAAAGAGACCCCAAAGCCTGCCCGCACAGTGACATACTTCTTCCCACAAGGCCACACGCACTTCAAAAAAAGCTACATCTCCCAAGAGTACCACTCCCTGTAAGTTTATGGAGTCTAACTGCATTCAAACTACCATAACATAAAGCTGTTTTTAACAACCAGCAAGCAAAGGGAAGCACCTGGTACCCAACAAGGAGACGAACTTCTGTGTATAAGCAACATCTGAAGAGCTAAGGGAAACCAAACTTCAGAAGTGACAGATTTTAGGCTGGCTCTGTTGTCCACCTCTGCTTTGTTCTTCTGCTTACCCCATTCTGGATAGTGAGCAGGGGGGGGGGGGGTGCGCACCAAGGAAGGACAGCATACTTTTGGTTCTTCTCCAACAGACATATGAGCTTCTTCTCTGAAGTCTCATCTCATGTCAGTGTGAGGTTGATGTGGGACAAGATGGAGTTGCAGTGCATGATACCTGATTTTTCTCCATGGCCCCACAAGGCAAGAGTATTTACATAGCATGGTAGGGTAATTGAACAGCACTACGCAGTTGGGAGCTTTCCTCTGTCCCAGACATAACCAGTGCTGGGGATGCTGCAATGCCCAGGGAATGAGTACACGCAAAAGGAACAGTTTTCTAGCACATTACTGGTCTTATTTGGCTGGGATCAGACACTATCTAAATATAGCCCAATTGTCAGACTATATTCTAATTTAAATGTTGCCGTTTGCCAGTAATCTTTCAAGTTCCAGTTGTCAAGTTGAGTAGTTGTGACAGAGACATATAGTTTGCCATGTTGAAAACATTCTAGGCCCTCTAAATGTGCATGGCAATTGTGCGGCTTGGGCATTTTGTGAGGCCTCTGGCAGTGGGACCAGGATTTATCCCTAGTGCATGAAGTGACTTTCTGAAGACTATTCCCTATAGAACGATCCCTTGCTCAGCCTTAATTCAGTGGGGAGAGGCTTGGTCCTGCCTCAACTTGATATGCTAAACTTGGTTGACTCAGCATGGGAGGCCATACCTTCTTTGAGGAGTGGGGATCTGGAGGGTGAGTAGGAGGTGGGGAGGGAAGGGGAACTGTGGTTGTTAAACAAACAAACAAAAAACTTTAAAAAAAAAAAAAAAAAAAAAAAAAAAAAAAAAAAAAAAAAAAAAAAACCAGAAGAAAAAAGATGCCTGCTGACCTCTAGCTAATTCCACCAACTGGAATAGAGTAGTATCGATCACCATGCCTACTGTAACGGCCAGACCTTTCCTGTCTAACATTTATCAGATATCTTAATTTAATTTCCTGTCGTGTGATAAAGGTTGATTTTTTTAGCTCACAGTTCTGGTTACAGACCATCACAGCAAAGAAGTCAGTGGCAGGAGCCTGAGGGAGTTGGTCACTTGCCATCCATGATGGGGGGAAGGGGCAATGAACACATTCATTCTGACACACAGCTTTCTTTCTATAATCTCACACAGTTCAGAATACCCCGACTAGGAAAAAGTGCCACCTCAATTAATGTAATCGACCTAATTCCCCCACTGCCCAAGGCAACCTAATCTACACTAGCTAAGACTCTCTTCTAGGAGATTATGGACTGGGTCAAGTTGACAGTTAAAACTGACCATCACAGGTGCATATTATATTTTTTAATATTTGACTTTCTTGTTAGTTTTAAGCTCCTAAAGGGCAGTAATAGTGACTTGCTTTATTCCTTGCTGATATCACTTCCCCAGCCCCTTGTAAAGGGCCTGGTGAATCCCAGGCTCCACTATCCTTTGGCAGGGAGTTGTCTCCTTCTAGAGGACGTAGACACAAGAAGAAGGGGATATTCGGCATGAATCGCTGAATATGGGACCCAGAGTGTTCTCCACAGCCAGGGTCACCCATGAACTCATGCTTGGCTCATCTACACTGTCCTCTCTCTTGTCAGGTTAGCTCTATAGTTTGGGACTCTAAAGCACTACATACCAGCCTGCATCCGTATTCAGAAGGAGAGTAACAATTTCCTAAGGGAAGTAAGCATGGACAGTTATAAGGGACAGGTCTAATGATGGCTCTCTGCTTCTCTTCTTAGGTCTTTTGAAGGAAAAGTGAGTTTCCCAAAATAGAATCTTGAGAAACAGTACAACAAGGAGAAATTATTTACACAGGGGATCTAGATCCCATTTTAATATTTAGATGATGTCAATGTCTTTCTCCTTCATCAGCCAATCTAAGAGAAACATAAAAACAAGTGGGCAGAAATTAAATTACACTAGTCTCTTGAATTGCTAATGTGGGTTTTAATAACACAAAATTAAACAGGGCCAGAGAGATGGCCCAAAGAGGTTAAGAGCACTGGCTGCTCTTCCAGAGGACCTGGGTTCAGTTCCCAGCACCCATATGGCAGGCAGCTCATAGCCATTTGTAACTCCATTTACAGGGGATCCGATGCTCTCTATTGGCCTCCAAGGGTAATGCAGACACATGGTTCACAGACACGCATGAAGGCCAACACTGATATACAAAAAGTTAAGAAATATAAGAGAATATGGTAAATAAAAAAGAAACAATGAAAAGGCATATTTGAATTCAATATTCAACTTTTTTGGATGAGCAGTGTTGAAAAGACACAGCATACTGGGGTTCGGCAAAGAAACCTCAACTACAAGACCTGAGTCCCGTTGGTACTCTGCTAATTAACTCAGCATTGCCTCACAGCCACAGGTCAGCTGAGGACAGGGTTTCAGTCAAGTTGGAGCCCGTGTTAAACAGCCAGGATCCTTCAAATACCAGGAAAAGGAAAAACCAAACAACATATCAAAATGTCTCCCCGGGATGCAGTATGCACTCGGGGCAAAAGTGAAGGCTGTGAGGAGCCCACTTGGTGCCAGTATTTCTTTCTTTATTCTGCATGAATGGTACCTATACAAGCAATCAAGCTTGAGTAAGCTTCAGCTGGAAGAGGGGAGAAGGGGATCACAGTGGCTTGCTTTCTTCAAGATCATTAGGAGCACACTGCGTTCTTCAGAGAGAGCCAGTATCCTCCTGAAGAGAAAAGGTGATTCTCATCTAGGAACAAAGACCCACTTCACTTTCAAGTTCCCAATTCTGTTTGCTTTTCTCTTTATCCTTTTATTGTCTTTAAACAATGTTTTGTTCTGTAATTCAACATATGAACAGGGAAAAAAACAGTCATCAGCATCATAACATAAACATTAAAAAAACTGATTTAGAATGTGATAACAAAAATAAAAACCAAAAAACCATGAGGCGGTTATTTCAGAACTTTTCTTTCTGGAAGTTAAATGCCTTATGTGAGCAGCAGATGTTTAAGACGGTAAATCCCATGTGTCAAGGATGGCTGGACCAGCAGAGGACAAGCCTCCAGGTCACAGGGCAGAGGAAGCAGACTTTGGGAGAACCATAGAAGCAGGAAAAGACATTCTGAGAGGCCTGAACCTTTCGGCCCTGAGAGAGGGTCACAAGACCTAGGAAGACTTTGTAGTCCCTCTAAGTAAGGCATAAAATCCACAAGTATCTGCACCTGAAAGTTATCTAAGTCTCTTCAACATGGGAATGTACTGAGGGAGACAAACAGATGGCCTCGATATTACTATTGGCTCAGCCCCCACCCCGCCCTGTCCAATTATAGCTCACTACGACAACCTGATTCCTCATTAAATCTGGACAGGAAGCCATGGGTTTAGCATTTATACCTTATTTATATCTTATGAAGATCCTTATGTCCTGTAATTTATTTTAAATACATTTCGTGCTTTTCCTTCATTAATCTATCTTTGTGATAGGGGCCTGAGTCATGGATCCAGTGGGACTCAAGAGAACATACGTTCTGTTCTGTACAGTAATGTCTTAATGATATTTATTCTTTGGGCTATCAACACTGATTCCATAAAAATATTCCAAGAAAAAGAATTCAACAGAGATAATACATATTCATCAAATGCTTCATTAGAATATACCTTAAAGCAATAGAGAGTGAAGAAACGTGTTATTTTCTCAACTGAAGAGAAATAAGAGGGTGAATAAATCAGTGTAAGTTTATCAATCAAGTAAAATGATCCCCCTTTACCACAAATTAAAAATTTGAACACTATGTAGCATGCACATTGTTGGAAATTATGGAGGCTACAGAGCAGGTAGAGTGCCCTTAGATATAAGTGGAAAACAACTGACCTTTTTCATTTAGCACACAGACAAAGACAGGAAAGCCATCAAGGGCCCTTCATGCACACACAGCATCCCTCGCCCAGCATCACATCTAAGGAGTGATGCCTTGCTGCTACTGATGCTGGAATCTCTTACGAGTTTTCTCTTCCCTGTTCCCTCTGCTCTGATGTACTTCTTGCCTGCCAGGAGCTTCTGGTAATCAAACACTTTACTGTGCTCAGACCCTGCTGCAGCTCTGCTCTCTCCTTTCACAGAGTGTTCCATGCTCCGGAGAGAAACTGATCTACTTTCCTTGCATGTTCTGTTTGCCTGTGAAGACCCCAGAGATGCTTTCAGCATGTATAATGAGTAATAAATATATGATTTGGAACAAACTAATCAGAGAATATAAAGGCTCTTGAGATCAGTGCCTTTTTTTTTCTTTGAATCTGCAATACAGTCATAGTGCTGACAGACAGTAGGGTATCAATGGCGCCTCACGAGACACCTGCTCATATGTACACCATCACATGCAATGGTAGCTGAATGCAGCTCCACACTGCCTTCCTTCCAGAAAACAGTAGATAAACCCCTTTTCTTGGAAAGGATGACAAGAACTTACCCAAGTCAAACTGGCCGGAGATGTAGCCACAAGTCTGCCGGACTTCCTCACTGTCCCAGCCCAAGGGGTAGAGGGCACAGCCAGCACCAATCAACAAACCTGTGAAGGAGAGAACCAAGAAGGCTTTACAAAACAAAATTTAGAACATGGCAAGCCACAGTGCCTGCTCTTTGAAAACAACATGTCCAATTCCTTTAAGTAATCTCAAGTCAGTCAGATTCCAAGAACAATACAGAGTCTGTTTAAAATGACAGTAAAAACAGTAACAACTAGGTTTGTTTCCACTAAAAACCTTGGGAATCTTGTTAAGAATGTAAAAAATGAGACTTTTAAAATCACACTTGCCAAAAGCCAACCAATCCCATTAATCCCAGGGAAAACAAATTCCAGAGCAAGCAAAGTTACTAAGTTATACTTCATAATTCATTGAAGTCTTTATTTCCAATATAAGAATCAGCACAGGATGTTGCAGTGTTGTGAAATTTCGCCAGGATCAGGGGAAACAATGAGAACCATGTTGGCTCATCTGTTGAGTTTGTGAACGGTACTATCTGCTCTTGACCAGCTGAGACTCGCCCAGCATCCACAAAGCTCAGGAATGTTCTAGAAGGCAGACACATGGAAGTCTAAATCCTGTTCCCATACATGTAAAACCCAAATGTTTGAGAATTAGATAGAGGAAAATAGTAAAGGGACTCAAACGCACACCACTGGATTCTGTGAGCTAATCTGAAAGTAAGATGTGGTCACACCAATCAGTGAGCATTATTACTACTCACAACACAAATACGCTGAGACAGTAGCACTGACTAATGTCACTGTCTGATGAGTAAAAATGTCAGTGATCAGACCCCATGTAAGCAGCCTCACATGGGAACACTCTTCAATACAGTAATATGGATGAGAAATGCCGTAACAGACCACTGACACACTGAGTCCTTTCTGTACCTCCATTCAGCCTTTGCCCTGCTCTATACCCCAGAGATTGGCATGTTTCTCTAACAGCCATCCAGGGCAAAACTGGCCATGCCCTCCGTAAACACTGAAGTCACCAAAGAGCGTCTCCCAATGTGATACTCATTCCCTGTGCTGGTTTCCTCCCCCGCCTGATGTGGGAATGCCCTTCTTTATGCTGTGAATCTCAATCTTTAAATAAAGGAGCTGTTTTGGGTCATGGCAGGCACCATAGAAGAAGTGGGAGGAGAAATCAGTTTAGGTAGGAGAAGCAGGGCAGAGTTAGAGGAGATCGAGCCAGCCGCCCAAGGAGCAACATGTAAGGAACACGGGTGAGCCACGGGCCGGGGCCACGTGGCCAACAGATTAATAGAAATGGGTTGATTTAAGATATAAGAGCTAGCTAGCAATGTGCCTGAGCCATAGGCCAAACAGCATGAAGTTAATAGAAGCGTCTGAGTCGTTTCTGGGGACCCAGGCGGCAGTGGGCGGCTAAGCGGTCCCGGGCGGCAGGTCTGTGGGTCTCGGATCTCTGGCTGCCCGGGACAGAGAACCCACCACTACAACACCCGCCCCTCAACCTGTCCCTTGGTCTATAGAAAAAGTGATCAGAGGGTCTGATCTGAGTTTTCAGGTTCCTCAGTACAAATCACTGACTGAAGTATGACTTGTCTTACATGTAGTAATGGGAGCCATATTCTGGCTGGGACACCATCCACACAGCAGTGCCCAGGCATGTGACCCACTGATCAGCTTTCTCAGGCTTTTTACATTGGAAAAAAATGTTTCTGAGCTAGTTTTCCCCACCATTAGGAAAAGAGATAATTAATAAGGGTGTCAAAGTTTGTGCAAATTGAATCCCATACATATTTAATAACCAATGTAAGAACATCTTATAAAACTTAGATCTTAATAGGTAACACCAATTTTTGAGACTTTGTTATTAATTTGAATGAGTAACAAATACAGTTCATTCCCAATAAACCAACTAAAAGAGTCAAATTAATAGAGGAAAGAAGAAATGTGGGATTTATTCAGTGTGGTAACGCTAAAAGAGAGAGAAAGAAAGCCAGGGACTCGCTCCCATCTTAGGTGTCCAAAGGAAAGACTGAAGTTTATGTAGGGGGCCATGGATGTGTACATGTAAGCGGTCCTGGTCAAGGCATGGTCCTGCTCACTACTGACCCATCACTGTTTGGGCTTTAGTCTTACCCTGTGAGGTGGTATAACAAGTTGTTAGAACTGTGTGATGTCTTATTCTAGAAGACAGATTCCTCCTCTGGTGGGGCCATTCCCTCCCTCCAGGATCAGATTCGCTGGGGAAATCCCCATTTCTTCGGGTCTATTACTTCTATAATCTGATCATTTGAGAGCCATAAGTGCATCTTTAGAATATCTGCTCTTCTGCCGGTCTCTTTACAAAAGGGTGGGGTGACCATTTGCAGAGCTTCAGGAAATTTTAGGGGAGAGTTCTGTTCTGAGACCTAAGGACAAACTTCAAAACAGTGCAAGGCTTCCCAGACTCAAACACAGGGCTTTGCAATAATTAGTTGTTGACTCCCGAATAGTGCCATTCTGGCCCTTATGGCCCATCCTCCTCCCCAAAGGACTAAAACCTTATGTTAAATAGGGGGATTAAGAAAAATGTGTTTTCCTGTGCTACAAGTCTCCTTATCGCTGCCACCTGCTGAGTGCTAGTCTTTTGGGATCTTCCAAGACCTTGGGTGTGCCCGGATGAGAGGGCAGGGTGTGAGAGAGTTAAGAAGGAAGCAGAGAGTGGGGGAGAGCAGAGACACAAGGAGAGAAGCTGGAGACAAGCATGGAGTAGAGAGTAGAGTCAGTGTGAGTGGGAGCAGAAGGAAACCAGCATGACGGGAAGCTAGAGGGAAAAAGGCAAGGCGAGATGCATGGCAGGAGAGAAGCATGGCAGGGGGAAAACAGGTCTAAGATATAAGATGTACTGAATAAAGCTCGGGTCTCTCATGGTGATCCTGAATGATGGAACCTAACGACTACTGAGTGCAGATTATTTAACCTCAACGCCCCTCGCCTGGACAAGACTTGAACCCCCAAGAAACCGGACGCGGTAATTAGTCACCCCACCTCATCAATCTTCTTTCTCAGGTAAGAGTAGGAACTCTAACTCTAAAATCCATCTTTTAAACTACCCTGCTAACAGCAGCTTTGTATCATGGTGCGTCGGTGAGATGCGTTTGTGTGGACTTCGATGAGACAGGGATAACCTGGTATGTGTCACTGGCAGCTGCAAAGAGATGCAAACCCTTCTGCAGACAGCAGACTTAAGAGCTGAGGAGGGCCTTCCAGGCACCCCCCCACATACACACACACACACACACACACACACACACACACACACACACACACACACACATCACCCCTGAGAAGGTGGTCACACATTAGGTTCTTTTGATCCCTGGACCTCTGGTTTCTGGAGTTCCTGAAACAGCAACTCTGACCCTCACTTTCCTAGACTTTTCAGCTGGCCTGCAAAACTTCAAATCCAGAGGCTTTCTAATGAAGTTTCCTAGTGTGGTCAAGTTCATGGCTGGTCCATGCCTAACTCGTACAAGATATGTGTAATGAATCTATTTTATTCTCTCATACTGCTCAAACATTATGCATATGTTCAATTAAACATCACCTTGAATAAGGTTTAAACTAATTTTTAAAGCTCTGGGGCAAGAGCAGACAGTGATATATATATCAGAATGGTTAGCCTTTAACCGTTTCTGTGGCATCCTCTCAGGCTTAGGGAATTTAACATACTGATTAACCTCTCTAGGAGTATAGGTTTCTGAATGGATGCTTCAAATGTCAACTAACTGCCCTTAAGGTGTGGGTGGGAGTTAACTAGAATTTTATGGTCTCTGTTGGATGTGCCGTATTATAAAACAAAAGTAATTAAACGTAAAAGAGAGAACATCTTTTTTTAAACTAAAGGACCTGCCAACCCTCAGTGCAGGATGTGGAAATGCACAGCCAAAGCACAATTTGGAAGTTCATGACTTCTTATCTATGTGAGCTTTATACCATTTGCAGAAATGGAGGTCACAGAAGTTGAAGTATTTTCTCAAACAGTATCTCAGTGACCCAACAGGTTTTGATAGTTCTGGTTGCTTAATTTGCACATTAGGAATAAATGGTTCCATAGATCTTCTAGCTTACAAACATTAATATTATTTACATAGATTTTCTTTATTATATTTATAGACCTTGTTACCATCCTTTGCCACTGTATCAAAAAAAAATCATGAAAAGCCACATTATCACACATTTTTAAAAAAATGTGCAGTCAGGAGGGAACGTGAGGAAGGTGCTATGCAATGAGGTAGCAGCCTTAAGGATGTGCTAATGGAGCGAGAGACAGGCTCACTCGGGATTGACAAATAATCTATTTTTTGAAGTCCTGGAGAGTCTGTAACTTTTATGAGGTCATGAGTAAGTCCCCAATTACAAATCAGGTGCCTCTTTTCTTTCCAGCTACCCTCATCTCTAGCTGGGAGAGGGGAGCAACACATGGCCAATAAGACTCATTCTGCTCAAGAACAATTAAAGTATTTTAAGAGACATGTTATCTTTCTGAAGAAGCCATTGTTAATGGGGAAAAGACCACTGTCTGATAAATGCAAAGAGGCAAGCATCCCAGAGGAAAGTACTTTCCAGGTTAGGGAGATGGCTCCGTGGGGTAAATGTTCTTGTTGCTTTTGCAGAGGACCTGGTTTTAATTCCTGGCTCTTACAAGCACACGCAATTCCAGTTCCAGGGCACCTAATACCCTCTTATGGCCTCTATGGGCATTATACGCACATGTAGGCAAAACATTCATATAGAATAAAAAAATAAAATAATGAAGATCTTAAAAGTCTACTGTTTACAGTGAGTTCCTCAGCATGGACATTTCATCTGTCCACAAACTACAGGAGACTTTCTAGATGATGTTCCTTTTGGTGTCCACAAAAGACTAGCAGTATCCGCCATAATATTAATTATTTCTTAGAATTTGTATGTGAAGCCTAAACAAGGTTCAGAGTTCAGAGGTTCAAGAACAGACCTGGGGCTGGGAATGTTCCCTTCTGTAAAACTCGCTCTATTCAAACTCAGCCCTGAACACTTGGCCAGCAGAATATTAACATAACAATTCAGCCCCTGCCAAGAAGGCAGAACAAACCTCCAGTCAGTCACTGCCAATTGCTCTCCCCAGGTGGGAAGGATGGAGTCCTCATGTTAAACTCATAAAGCTTTTTTTTTTTTTTTTTCCAGACTAACTCTTGAAAGTTTTTATGTGATCTCACTTCTTTTCCACGACTATTGAGCTATTTTTTTAACCTTTTTTTTTTTTTTTTAATAGTGTGACTTTCCCCACCCATCGTCCCTTCAGCGGGCACACCCGCCTTTCCCCCATCAATTCATCTTTTATGTTTTTTGGATACTTTCATCCATCCTCCAGTCCCTTTATCTCCCTTTCTGTGGCAAGTACTGAGGGAAAGTGTTTTCTTTACTGTTCTCATGAAGGCTGCTCAATCTTACAGCCAGTTATCTGGACTTTCCTTTGGAATGGATTGGCAAGCTTCCATCTCAAACTCTCTGTATGTTAATTGGTGTAGGACATATTCTCCATATCCACACCAGACAAGAACCCCTTACAAAATATAGCTTAGTAAACAGCCATGGAGCGGAAGCACCAGAAAATTCTAGTATTGTAACTCTCCAGACCTCAAAAATGTAGCTAAAGGCAAACTACATATTATAATATAGCAGGGGGTAAGTCATGTAAGCCACGCTCTCGGTTCTAGGGGCTAAGCATATGCACATGTCAGGGCCATGGTCGGGTTGCAGTCCCATCCACCCTTGATCCGCCATCATCTGGGCTTCAGTCTTATCCTGAGTGGTGTGACAAAGTGTTAGAGCTGTGAGACATCTTTTTCTGGGGGAAAAGTCCCTCCTCTTCTGAGAGCTTCCCCTGGTATCAGACTCCTGGAGTAATTCCCATTTTTTTTTCAGGGTCTGTGATGTCAGTAGTTGGATGGTAAGACTGTCCTTTTGGATTACCCTCATTTCTACTGGACCAGCTACAGTTTTTACTCCCTAGGTTAATGTTCAAACTCTATCATGAAAATACCTGTTGTTTAGGTCTAGAAACGCCAGCATTCAGCCTACCCAGGATACACAGCAGTGAGCTATGTGTTCCATCCCTCCAAGAAGCTCCTGCATACACTAAGATTTATTTGAGGTTGTACATTCTATTGAAGTTATTTCTGTATATATCTCCTGCATGTGATTATTCCTAGTCAATGTACTCATTCATAATATTTGTTAAATATTAAGTCACCGTAGTATTACTATTTGGCACTTTCAGAAGCCTTGAGAAATGATGTAATGGCTCATAATTAACAAATAACATGAAATATATAATTGCCTATTGAATACAAAAGCTTATCAAAGTAGGCCTGTATTTTTAAATGTGCTATGGCATTTCCAGGAGACACATCCAGCATTCTGAATACTGAGCAAATGCCTCCTTCTTCCAGAGCCTCCCAAAGAGCCTAGTGCCCTCTGACTCACCCTCCACATGCACACATGGAACGGCCCTGTGAGCCTGAGCCAGCCAGCTGCCTGCAATCAAAGACAAGGGACTGGCCTTTTGAAACCTGTCAATCCAAGCTTTGTTGGGTCCCACTGACCCCCGTGTGAGTTCTAGAACATAGAGAGTCTTTGTCCAGAGAGTGCACCTGCAATCACCACGGTGGGCAAGGACTAAAGGAGATGGGCCCCTTGTCACCACAAGCAACATCTCAGCCCTGCAGTACAAAACAAAACATGGTCATTTCTGCACTGACAAAGATAGTTATGGAATCGTAGGCAGACCCTTTTCTTCCTTTAATCATCCCGCAGAAGACTTTAAATTTTCTCAGAATGTTTTTCAAAATGGTCTGTCATTCCTTATTTCTTTCCCTCTTCCCCTACATGACAGACAGATACAGTGTGTTAGGCACCAGAACGCCCTCTTAGCTCACAGTGAAACCTCATAAGCTAATTTCAGCCATGAGTGGCTTGTCATCTTTTCCCTTTCTAGGGTCCTAGGCAATTGTTGCAACCAAAAAAATAAGTTGTTTCAGATGATGACTTTTCACCACTTGGATGTGACAGCACTCAGGCTAATGCATCTGTATAAAGGCATCGGCTTCCTGGCCCAGTGGCCCAAAGCCCTTCAATCCTTCACTTTATTTTTTCAAGGTGCCAGTTTTTCTCTCTATAAAGTGAGGGAAATACCTTCTCCTTGACCTTCTGCAAGGGCTAGAGGAGATGGTGTTTGTACGTGATATCGAGAGTCAGTGAGGGTCTTATTCTGAAGCCTTAAGTCTTGTGCTAGACGCAGGACAGGGCGTGCCTTGGCAGGATATCGATGGTGTCCTTTTCTCTAAAAGAAGAATCTCTTGTTAGATGGAAAAATATGGAGGGAAAGAGTATTGCTGCAATTGTGAGCACTGAACAATTGCCCCAGATATTTTATTATCAGAAATATTCATAGCCTGACAACCCTCCTCTGGGAGCAGAGGATGAGCATCCTGGTGCTTTCTTTTCTTTTTAGGTTTTTTTTTTCCCTGCTTTGCTTTCACCTTTAGAGGCACATCTGTACCAGAAGTCAAAGCAAAGTTACAGTAGCTTCAAATTTCCAGAGTGTGCAAGAGTACTATACAGAATGATGGGCATAACAACCAGCTTGGGGGATGAGGGTGCTCGTTAAAATGCAGGTTTTGGTTGGCAGCTCCTAGTGAGGCTGAGATCATTGGCTAAGACCTACATGGATCAGCAGGGACATTTTAAGGCACATTCCTCCAGATTTGAATGACACCTCCCTAGTTAGATATGGTACCCTGAGTCTTTGCCCTCTCTGAGCTCAGATCTTCATGCAAGAGTAAGTCTAATAATTTCTTTTTCTTAGCATAGTGCCCAAATCTGCAGCATTGCTGTTAGAAAGAGACTAAAGGCTTAGAAAAGTGTCTCATCCAGAGCATGGCATATACTACTGGCTTAGTATAAAATGTTATATTTTAGGTGATTGTGTGAACGGTCACAATTCTGCTATTAGTACCTGTCAATTTCAGATCCTTCATTAGCAGCTATAGGGCTAACATGCAGTGGGATTATGTTGTTACATTGTAAATAATTGTCCCACCTACTGGTTTAATAAAAATGCCGATTTGCCAAAGGCAGACAGGAAGTGTGGGCAGCCGGGCTATCAGACTAAGAAAACTCTGGGAACAGAAAGAAGAGAGCAGAAATGCCCAGAGACACCAGAGGACAACTATGCTGCTCTGAGAAAAGGTACCGAGACCATGGCTGAACAGGATAAGAGTCATGGGTTAGCTTAAGAGCAAGAGCTAGGTAGCAATATGCCAGAGCCTTAGGCCAATCAGCATAAAATTAATGCAAGCATCTGTGTGTCTCTGTGGGACTGCGGGTCTGGATCACAGGCCAGAAACTTCTTACTACATTAATACCTGTTCATGAGTTTAAAGTGAACATACAAGGGAAAATGTGACCTCATCAAAAACAGAAAAACAGTACTTGCTCATGCCTTTTATAATAGATGCATTTTCTAGATCCAGTCACAGATCTCAGCTAGGAATTATTGCATCCCATCTCACATGGCATCATAAAAGTTTCCAGCACTTAGAAGAGCTGGAAGAAATACTTGGCTAGCATCTGCTCACTGACCGGGATGGTTCTAAGAATGACAGGTCTTTAGAATTTGTTTACCTATTTGCTTATCACCTATCTCCCCATTTTCCCATTTCTCAATGACTCTGAAAATCCATTTTTTGGAGGAAGGTGGTGGGTAAGAGTATTTGTAACAGTAGGTCTCAAGCCTCAACTAATATATTTCTTGTCATCTCTCATACCCCACCCTCTTACAGTATGCAAAAAGATTCGTCATTATCCACACACTATCTTTTAACCTTTGACCTGGAAGATGCTGAAACTGGGACCCGTCCCTTTGGAAAGTGATTCATACACAAATCTCAAGCAAGGACTCTTCTGACCTTTTCACATTTCTCAAACGATCCCTCAGACTAAAATAGAAACAGCTAGCTTTGGCTCTCTGACCCAGAAATATCAACAGGAGCTTCCCGAGACATTTCAGAAAGCCCAGAGTGACAGCAGAGCCCAGCAGAGCCCAGTAGAACTGCTCACTTGTAAGTATAAGTATTCTCCCTTAAGGGTCCCTGTTGCTTTGTGAAAAATGAATCATTTTTTAAATGATTTTTAAAAATCTCAAACAACCATCACAATTGGTTGTGAAAGCTTAAAATCAAGACAAAACAAAGCACACACCCACCCCCTCACACACACACACACACACACACACACACACACACACACACACACACACACACGGCAAGGCTCTGATTATACCTTTCAGAAACTAGACAAAAACAAAAGCTGAACCCTTAAGTACCCTTCAAACCCTGGGCTCATTCTCCGCTCGCTTGGAAAATGCAGATTTGATTCCAACATCACTCCGTCAGTGTGTGCCCAGCCTTAGAAAACGTTTCCAGTGGAAAACTGTCAGGACAAAGGCTTTGGAGCCTGACAACCATGCTTTCAAATATTTGGTCTGCTGCTTGCTAGATACTGGCAAGCAAGCCTTAAACTTGAGCTCTAGGAGTTTCTTCACAAAATGGATTTACCAGGGTTTCCTACAGAGTAACTGTGGGGGTTAGATAAAATGGTCTAAAGGCACAGCACAGTATAAGGCATATAGCTCCCATCTCATGACATTCTGAAAAAGTGGAAGTAATTTTATTTTTATTTATTTTCATTGAGTGGTTATACGGAAGGGAAGTGTACTACCTTCAGGGTACATTGCTTTATAGGACAGGTTTGCAAAAATGAGGGGATTCAAGGCAGATAATACCATGTGGCTGATCTCATAGACAGTACATCTCAGCATCATGAAACAGAATGCTAACCCAGCCCCCTCCCAGCCTGATAAACATCCAGATCTTTTCAGTTTCCTTCGTCAGGGGCCCTCCTCTGAGCGTGGGAAGCAGCATCATTCATGTCTGGTGCACTCATTAGGAATCTTCTCAGGGTCCCTGGGCAAACTGATACCAGGAACCTCAGTGGTGGGATCAGAGGGCCAATCAGTGCACAGACTGTAACTGGAGAACAGGCTCTTTTCACACTGCCTCTTTGAAGAACAGGGACAGATTTAGGAGTTATGTCCTGTTTGAATGGAAATAGGCACAGGACCGAGAAGCTCCAATTCTAAACAGAACATGCTAAGTATCTTGTCTTGATAAATACACAGAAGACTCATGGACCCCATGCCCTCTGGAGATGGCTGGCTGGCCTGGGAACCACTGGGATCTGAGTAATCAAGTCCCCAGGGAAGAAAAGAGATGTAGAAATGTGCACTACAGAGAAGAAAGCCTTACGTGGCTGCAATAAGCATTATTTCATTAATTATTATCTAAGGATAAATGAAGAAGGGGTGCGACCAGATTTTACCTCAAAGAAATCCTGAGCTTAAAGCTTATGGTACAGGAAATTCAGTTAGTTTTGGAGTCTGAGGGTCAGGGATGTGACCAGGATGAATAAGGCTTCCTGAACCACTTGGAGCTGGTACGACATCCTGAGCAATATATATAACTACATAGCACATAGTAGGTGCACCATCACTGGTTGTCCATCATGTTCTCACAGGGTGTGGGAGGTAGAGCATCTCTTAGTATATTCACTCGGGGAGTGGACCAACAAGTAGAAGGGAAACATCTCCTTTTCCAGGATCTTTGCTTTCAATGATGGATTTGTGCACGCCACCGTGTGTTACCAATATCTTCCCTCCAGTCTTGAGACCTTAACATCACGAAATCACAAAGACAGCAGAGGAAGAGGTAGGGGAACCACTACAAGACTGCCAGATCCCTGAGATTCTCGCTTAAGTATTCTGGCCGTCTGAATACGACAGCAGGAACTTGTTTTGACATGATGTTGAGCCTGAGGAGTAAAACTCACTCCTCACTAGCAGTGGGAACCCACACACCGCCAAAACGTTACAGCCCTCAGGTCGTGCTCAGGTCCATTTTCTCCACCAAGTAAAGAATTAAGGGCAGGAAAAAAAATTCAGACCCAGCAAGTAGAAACAGCTATCCAAGACCGCAAAAATTATATAAGATGCTTATGACAAATTTCAACTTCCAATATACAGTTGTCAGTATCTCCATTTATAAAGTATTCTTTTCACCACTGAAATATTAGAAAATCTGAACACCCCATAACATGACTGATGTGCACCATGAGTAGGGCACACTATTCGTAAGCAACACAATCAAGTACTTCACACACACACACACACACACACACACACACACACACACACACACACACACACACACACAGAGACTTCATGGGACTTCTGAAAGTGAGAGCCCCATCTGTTTCCCTCAGGTCCTTTAAAAATACCATCAATTCCATAAACACAGCACAGCCATCTGGAATAGCCGAGAGACAGCAACTGGGAAGACATTTCTTTCAAGACCTCTATAATGATTTTCCTTTCTGATCCTCCTTCCTGAAATGTCAAGAATAACTGGAATGCTCTCCTTTCCATCTGTGACTTTACCATCAGTCCCAAGTATGTCTGGAAAGCTTTTTGAGCACTTTGTTTCCGTTGGGTTCGATTTTGAAAACTTCAATGGGATTAGCTAACACACTGTCTTTAGTGATTTTTGGAATTTTAATATAAAATGTTAATGTCTCTCCCAAGTAGATTCCAGTGAGGAACCAAAAAACATATTTAAATCCTGTGACAGGCAGTCACAATGACATTGCTTATAATTTTAAGAACATTATCCTAAACACCATATTCAACTAATACTTGAGACATGCTTTAAAATGAGTAAATGCTGCAGTTTAATGGAAAAACTGGCAGGAAGCACAGCCAGAATTCTTTTAAAATATTTATCTCTATTTACTTTATATGTATGAGTGTTTGCCTGATACGTACATATATATGTACTTCTTGCATTCCTGGTGCCTTTGGAGGCCAGAAGAGGGCACCCGATCCCCTGAAACTGGAATTTACAGATGGTTGTGAGCCACCACATCCGTGCTGGGAACTGAACTCAGGCCCTCTGCAAGAGCAGCCAGTGTTCTTAGCTGCTGAGCCATCTCTCCAGCCTAGAATCAATAGGCTAAAGATCTAAATACAAATTTTACACACACAAGAACCTGAACATCAGATACAGACAATATTCAAACCATTATATTTATGTATATATATTCATCATATGACTATATAGCCATAATATGAATATATATTCACACATAACATATACAAACACCAAAGGGGAAGAAAAGCAGTTCATTTTCAGCAAGAAAGAGTGGTCAGTGTCCATCAGAGACTGAATGGGCTTCAATATGCAAGTTTCCTTAAATTAAACAGAACAAGTTAGGAGCCAAATGGCAGAGCTGGGGATCTGTAACATTTGCAGAGTTCATTCATCCTGGGACAGAAAAGCTGGTGCTACTCAGTAGGCAGAGGGACACTGTGGTCTCTATTGTGACCAACCAACTACGAAGGCTGGATGACTCCAGCAACAGAGTTTTAGTTCCTTATGATTCTAGACACTAAAAGTCGGAGAAGAAAGTGAAGGCAGGGTTGGTTTCTCCCGAGGCCTGTCTCCATGGTGCCACCTTTTCCTCTCATGACATTTCCACCAGGTCTCACTTTTCTGGCATTTCATTTCTCAGTCACTATTTTACAGGCTATGTCTAAATGCAGACACATCTTAAGATATCAATCATTAAGTGGAATTACAATATATAAACCTGGGGGGTGCACAGTACAGCTCCTAACAGTTCACAGTTTGGGGATTAAATTCCAAAGTGCAAGAGCTAAAAGGAATCCTCAAAATGATCTTATGGTTCTATTTAAAAATTTCCACCAAAATATCCCAAAGAAAAAGAGAACGGACCATTTATATTTCTTATATCTATTGGAAAATCATCCTGGAAATTTCTAACACAACAGAAAATCTTATATATATATAAGAAAATCTTATATATATATATAAAATATATATATATACTTTCCCCCAAATGTTAAATTTGATAGCCCAGTGAGTTATTTTGGTTCATTCTGTACCTTCCTGTATATGAAACACCACACTTGCTTTTCCATAATTATGTATGTTCTGTAGGCTTGGTGTTAGCAGAAGGGAAGCTCAGCTTCAGCTTGAAGAGATTAAATGACAGTCTCAAATCATAGGCAGTAAAAATCAAAACAGCAGCAGCAGCAACACATCAGAAGCAGAAAGAAGGTCTATTCTTCGTCCAAAGCTCGTGTTCTGTAAAGCCACTGTGTCACAGAGAAAAGGCAGGAGGGCCTGGTGTGACTGCTATAGGCCACAACATTTTTAAAGAGGGATAAAGTCACATGTCTCAAGACCCAGACATTCTTGTGGACACAGGCAGCACCCCACCGCAAGGCTGCAGAGAGAGCCTCCCCCCAGCTGTGGCAAGGTGGCTCAGCCTACGATTCCCCCGGGTACTTGTTCTCAATGGTACATCACTAACTCATGAATGGCCCCCAGCACCTGAGAGAATAGGCCCTGCCTCTGGGTGGAACCCAGTCGCTGTCAATCAAAGGCTGTCAAGTGAGGCACAGGGCTTCACGGGAGGCATAAAAAGCAAGACTGCCTCGGCTGTTTATCTCCCTTCCTTTGCTGTTTCTGGCAGTGATATTGATATTATAGTCAAGCAGGCTGAGTCAAAGCAATTTTCTAAAAATATGGATCAGCTGAGAGCAGTTAAAGCCTCGTTTTAAAGGAGTTACTGTTAGGACTCCCCCTTGAGATCTTTTGTGGACTCCTTCCCAGACCCTCCTCCTCCTTCAGGCTCTAAGAATATGAATAATAACATTCTTTTTTTCCTGCATCCACATGACTGATAAGTGAGTCTGCATTTTTTCCTAGAGAACTTGAGTGGTGCCCCCAAGGATGAGCTCCAGTGAGAATCTACTGAGGAGTAACTGTTTTTGTTGGCAGGCCTGCTTGCTGCCACCCAGGATGGATATGGACCCACTTCATTCTTTCTAAGAAGCAGTTTTCCACTCCCTTGATTTTCATGAGTGGAGCAGGTAGGCTCTATAGAATGGGATGTGTGTCATGGGCTTATATGAATATTAGAGATGAGGGGATGTACCTGAGCAGTCGAGCACCTAGCACAAATGAGGCCCTCAGTTTGGTCCTCAAACCCCAAACTGTATTTCTCTTCTCTCCAGAGATAGGGACCAAAGAGGAAGGAGAACAGAGTTCTATGGCTTGGTACTGTCCCACTGGAAGGGGGTGGTGTCTGAAGAGCACACATTGGTTGGAATGGTTGGAATGGAATGGTTGAATGAGCACACAATGGAATGGGGAGTTAGTTGCTGGAGGTATCATTTGTTAAGATGACATCATACAGGAAGAAGATGAGCCCTGAGTATGGCATGAACAAGGTCTTTATTAAGCCATATGATAGGACAGAGATAAGGAAGATGGCCGCTGTGGATGGAGGTGGTTTAGTCATACCTAAGGAAGAAGCCAGAGGAAAGCCATCTCTAGAGTCTGCAGAGGCATGTGCCTCTTCCAGCCCTTGTTCTCAGACTCTGACACTCCAGAACTGTGAGGAATTAATTTCCATTGTTTTAGGCCACATAATTGGTAATCCTGTCTTTTGGAAGCCTTGGGAGATTGAAAAGATTTGCTTGAAAGTACACTCTTCACTCATTGCTTAATATGCTCCTTTTCTAGGGCAAAAGTTAATACAGTAAATTGAAAGATTAAAAAGAAAATTGTTTTCTAAGTTTACGAAATCCTGTTCCTCACATCCATCCCCCTAAGCAAACACCCACATCAAGAAGCATACATGGAATCTCTGGTTTCTCTAAACTCAGTTCAAAGAGGTGGGTTGTCCTCAAAGGCCACACAGCACTGTAAATCTTCTTACCACCAGGTCAAAGAGGGAAGGTCAAGCTGGGATCTTCATCTTGATAGCTGAAGTGGCATAATGTACACAGGAGACTCTGCTAACCATGCGTGCCTGACGTGAGATGCAAATTGCATGGTCATAATTTATATTTAAATGGCTCTTTTCTCCAAAGAGCTTGAAGAAATTTACAGACTTTTACTTAATCTTTGCAAGCCATCCATGTCGACACGGAAGTAAGGTCACACAGCCCTCTGCCTGTTTTCTTCTTTTTCCTTTCTCAATACACATATTCATTTTTGAAGCTCCGATTCACATTTCCATTGACCTGTTCCTGGGAGCTCCTGATTGGTAGAAGAACATTGTCTCCATCTATTCTTCTTTTGGGGACATTGGAGTTTCCTCAGAAAGCTCCTATGCACTTTGAAATGGCATTAAAATGTTTTTAAGGTGGTGGCAGCCTCTCAGTGTCTCAGCGGACACTGCACATATATCTGGCCACTCCTCGGTCAACCTTCAGAACACATCCCATTGGTTGCCCTCCAAGAATTGTGCTGACGGAACCAGAGGCAAAGAAATGGAAGAGATGGGTCTGATCCCAAACTGAGGATGCTGGGAAACAGGGAACTCTCTTGAGCTGAGCCTGGAGGTCCTTCCTTGCATTTACTGAACAGCAAGGACTGTTACCAATAAGGTGCTTGTCTTGCCTCAGGCCCAGGGCTCTTCTGCCTCAGGCAGAACAAGAGGAAGTACTTCTATGGTGGCTGGCTTGCCTTTGGCATGACTCTGAGGGGCTGACATATCTCACCAGGCCTGGGAAGCCTGAGATCACTAGTTCGCCATCCTAAACACTTTTCAATGACTGACTTTAGTATGCACCACTATACCCTGATACAGGAAAATACTTTTTGCTGTTGTAGTATTGGTGATGATACTAGATATCAAACTCAGAATCTCAAACATGCTAGGGAAGCCCTCTATCGCTGAACTCCCACCCTCCAGTTCTATTAATCATTCTTACAATTATCTACCATGTCCATGGCCAGCCAACCCTCCCTAGATCCAGTAACGGCTGAAGGGAGTAAATTAAAAAAAAAAAAAAAAAAACAAACAAACTGTGGTTTCTCAGAAACTGTAAGAATTTCAACAATGGCTCTTTGAAATTTCAACACAAAGAAATTTTTGTAAGCAAAAAGAACTTGACACTCAATCTGATTTATCCATCTTATGTATTATTTGCAGCTCTCCTGTTGAGATGGACATTAAAACAATAATCTAAAATGCTTTACATATATATGTATATATGTATTTATCCTCAAAATTGTCTGAAAGGATCAGGGGGAAAATTAAGTTTAGGTTCTCTTGTTAAGCATTAGGCTTGAAACTAAGCAAGGAAAGAAAACTTAGAGCATTGATTACAAGAAGCGACAAAACCGGAAGGGTAAAGCAGTCGTTGTAAACCATTATCAAAAAATCATTTGGGGAGCTGGAATTTTGATAGCAGAACTGGAAAAGCAGAACAGGAATCACCAACTCTTTTTCTTTAGAAGAAAGAACAGGGGTGTTTGAGTGTCTCTTACTCTGTGAAGCGAACAAAGGAACTGGAAGGTTACCATGAGCATCACGGTGAGCCATCCTCATCTTCAAGGCTCCATGAGATTGTCACCACCGGACCATTAGTCTATATTTCATTTTTATATCATTTTGGCTAATTGAACAATTAGCCCAAATAGTGAGAATGTGAAATTTAAGATATTAAAATTACATGCTTTATATCCACAAAAATCCAGTTCCCTACTACTATTTGAAGGATACTAAAGAGTAGTATCCCTTAAATTAAAAAAAAAAAAAAAAAACTATCAGTCAATAAAACCACTGGGAGCTCAGGAGAAGGTTCAGAAATATGATTTAAAAACCAATCCAAAGCAGCAAATGAATTACTGTAAGTATAAGATAGGCTATCCAAAATGGTAACTCTAATCGGTTATTAAACATTGAAAACTGAACTGAAATTCAAAGAATTCATATGGAAAAAAGTATGTAAAATATAAAGTTAATCTTTTAAATATTAGTTACAGGTTAAAATGACATTTTTAATATACTGAGTTACCAAATGTTCTTAAAGTTACTTTCATTTTTTTCCTCTCTGCTTTTTTAAATATAGCAACTAGAGGATCTTAAATGTCATATGTAGCCCACAAGATTGTATTGACAAAACCGATAAGCACCAGGATTAGCCTGTCTGTAATGCAAAGGTGCCTGAAAATGCTGATTCATGAAAAGCCACCCCCAAACTGACCTGCATCGAAGGCAAAAGAATCTTTTAACAACAAAAGCAGAAGCCAACTTGGAAAGAAGGTGTCCTAATCATCTCTGCTACCTAGCCAGCACCCAAAGCCGCAATATCAAACAGAAATAAAACACAGATCTCAAAATCCCTGCCTGGCCTTTTGAACTGGCTCAGAACCTGCAGAGGTTAAAACGGTGGCTCTCAGGGCACAAAAATCTTCACTTTGATTTTTCTCTTGATCAAAAATGGTCATGAAAAACAGTGAGCCAACGGCCTCAGGAATGAATTCCCCAGCAAGTCACACAAAGACTGAGGGAGGTATCAAGATAATTTAGTAACCATGCCAAGAGTTTTTCTAGACCAGCATTTAAATCTCCAGTTATTGAACAATAAGTGAAAATAGCAACACATTGCGTAGGAAACAGCTTTTCTCAAGTGGCGACTCTAGTCACCAGAGAGCTAAGCAATGAAGCCGTGGCCATGGATGCCCAGGGACCATGAAAGCAGTGCCTCCCTCCCTTCCCCTGTCCTTATCTAGTCTCTATGTATAGACAGGAACAGAAGTCAACATCCATCAACTGTGCTCCTTTCAAATCTCTCCAAGCTCAGAGGTATCCAATAGTCCCTTGATACCTAGTCTGATCTATGTGATCCTGTGCATATACCAGTTGGTTTAAACTTTTTTACCCTGAGTCCTCAAGCACTGAACTATAAAGGATGCCAGACTAGGGCAAGAAGTTCACAGCCAGAGACACACTCCAGAGCAGCCACAGCAATATCTTCTCTGTCTACATATCAATCAAGAGCAGAAACCAGGCCAAGAGTAAATAAACTCAACAATGAGGTTTTTTTGGTGAAAGTAATGTTTTCTTAACTAGCAAGATAATTGCAAAGCCAGGATCTCATTAGGTGGCATTTACAATATGCAAAATATATGCATGGATAAAATGCTAGAAATACCCCACCATTGTCTATGGGTGTAAAGATCCAGGGCCTGTGCCCTATACTTCTTGGAGAGACTATGTTTGTTTCCCAGAGTTGGATCTGGGCCCAGCCATGGGTTTGAGATGATTTCTGGTTTTCATTGCCAAGTAGAAGACTTGGACTTTTGCCTGGCGAATGCTGCTGCTTTTGCCTCAACTGAACTTCTCACCGGGCCAGGTTGCCATACCTACAGGTACAGAGAGCTGAAACCTTTACCTAACTAGATGGACAGGCAGCAAGTACCATTCTGTGCTTGCCATGGTACAGTCCACTATGAAATAAGCATGTGATAGAGTTTGTTTGAAATGTGAATGCTTTACGACCTGGTGGCCAGCAGATCACAAAGTGGCTTTCTCCTAACTCCTTTTAATTTCCTAAAATTGGTCATCAGAGTTGTGCAAGACCAGGGTGGCTTAGGCCAGTGAGCCAGCCACAGCTCCTTTCTCCATTCTGATGCAACAGAGCTTCCTTCATCCCCTGGGTTACAATCCTCTCAACTTCAAGGAGACTGTGACATTGCCTCTGCATTCTTCACCAGCTCAACACTGATTCACTTTTAGGGATCAGCCTATAGTACCAGCCCTTAAACTTCACTGTACCTCCAAATCTCTGGGTTTTTGAAATCCCCGCTGTCCAAGGCACACTCCATGAGGTAGGAAGACCTGAAAGTGAGAATCCAGCATAATTTTTTTTTAAAAATTATGATTTCCTAGGGGTCAACAGGATGGTTTAGTGGGTAAAAATGATTGCTCACAAGTCTGATCATTTGAGACTGATCCCTGAAAACCACGTGGTGGTAAAGAGCTGATTCCTGTATGCTGTTTCTGATTTCTACATATGAGGCATAGGACACACACATGCACATATACAAATGAATGAATGAACAAATATAAAAGTTTCAAAAGATTTCCTGATTCTGTTGTACAATAGAGTCTTCTGGGAGGCACCAATTCCATTGCCATTTTTTGCAGCAAAGACTTCACAAACCACTTCCTGTATTTAGGTTTCTCTATGCCCACAGGAGCCAGAGAACACATCCTCTGGAACTGAAATTAAAGATAGTTGTGAGCTGCCAAGTAGGTGCTGGGAAATGAACTCTGGTCTTCCACAAGAGCAGTCAGTGTTCTTAGCTATCCCAACACTCACCCCCCCCCCCCCACCAGTCTCTTAGAATTTAATTTCACTCTCAGTAAATCCCCCTGAACTTTATGCAGTATTAGCCTAAGTCAGTGGCCTTTCGCTTTGCCGAGTCAGCAAAGCAGGGCCTCCTACAACATGTAAAAAAATAGCTCCAGTTTGGAGTTGACCCGCACCACTGTTTGCTTCCTATAAAGCATTTGAGATGATGCCTAAGTGGTCAGTCAGCCTGATGAATCACAACACCGTGCAGGAGAGAAATATTTACTTTATTCCCATCCTGCCTTTCCAGTCAAATCCCAGCCCCTGCAAACACACTTTCTTGGCTGTTTGTCCTGTAAATCGGGCCTGCGTGTGGCATGAGGCTTCAGAGCGCAAACCCGGATTAAAGAAGGGAAGGACTAGCAAGTATCCCCTGCCAGCAGCGCTGAAGCAGTCCCGCCAACAAACAGACCAAAGGAAGCTCTCGGGCACATCTGTCTCCTAATACAAACAGGTGCAGCAAATTAAGGTAATGTTTGCAGGCCACAACAGAGAAAGGGAGTGAATAAGTTCTAGAGCGCTCCAGGGTGAAAGAAGGTATGCGCATGCGGTAAAGGGCCTAATGGAAGACATGCAAGATTAGTCTGCGCTGCTGGAGGGAAGCAACAGCCCTTTTTCTCTAGGAGAAATCTGCCTTAATGGCTGGGCTCACACTATTAAAGGGAAGGAATTTGTCTGATTGTCACCAGTAGGTGACATTAAAAAGGCCTCGTGGCTGTGACTGGCATGGATTTATTACTGTGTGGCAACTGAATGGATGGGGCTACAGTAAGTGATTCAGGCTGCCTTTTCTCAACTCGGTCCAGCTCAGCCCTATGCCTTCCAAAGCATGCGGGCCTTTCCCAGCCAGGGCTTGCTGCTGTCTGGTTGGATGCCTTTGCCGTTCAATCAACAATGCTCTGTCTGGTGTGTGCCCCAGCAGAATGGAGATGTGGCGTTTTGTGAACGGTGTAAACTTCTTAGGAGTTGTTTTCAAATGAAGTCTCACATTCTAACAGAATTGTTTTTATTCTCTTTTGTAACGTAGCAGGTGTTAACAATTCCCCTTTGGCCATCTCTGTTTAACAGCTGGCTACATTTCTTAATTTTACCAAAATCCTCAAACATTTTAAACTGTATTGACATTTACTATATAATTAATTTTCTGATCTCCTCAGTTGCTTAACTGCAAGCAAACTCTATGAAAATGAGTAATTCTCTTAAATACAACAAATTAAGGTTTAAATCTTCGGTTCTCAAATTCTTCCATGTTGTTTATAAATTTATTAAGATTTCAACTTCTAATGCATTGAGCATATGATCAAAGTATATTATATAGGCATATTAAAGTGTAGTAGTGAAATTCATTATTTTGTATGACTAATGAATGCTAAAAAAAACCCCTCTCAATAATTTTATTTAAATTTTAAAAAATGTTTTTATTGAAGAGGCTGGGATTTTGCTCTACCTCTGATCAGTCCCTACATGAAAATAAACAACTATCTTTTTAATTCAACTGAAAAGTTTATGGCTGAATGAAAGAGTCAGATACTTACTTAAAACTTAATCACAACACTCAGAGGTTAATTTATATAAAAGTATCTGATCAATTTATACTGTTGATCAAATTAACCATCTTTACAAATTTGTGACTGAGCAGACAAGTGACTGAGGTTGTCACCTGCTGGAGAATCTGGACACCGACTGAGATCTTAGCATAGAGGGAAATCCAGAGATTAAAAGTGACCCTCGCTGATGTCATCAGCATCGCTGATGTCACTGGGTCAACACAGCTCCCAGGACTTCCAGAGGGTGGTGGCCTTGACCCACAGGCTGCCTAACTAACTTGCTTCTAGTACAGAATTCTGCAGCCCCCATGAGGTCTGAGCTGTTTCCCTTCACTGCTTCAACTGCATTTATTTGCATATGTTTGTGCTGCTTACACACTACCATTGGACCTCAGACCCCTCTCTCTCCCTTTCCTCTGGGATATACTGACGGAGTAGCTGAGGATTTGCACAATCTCTCAATACTGTTGCAGGTCCTCAGCCTGAGAAAGGATTCCTGGAGGCTAATGCTTCCTGACCATGTCCTTCACTAACCCCTCCACGAAGCTTGCCCTGATGTTGGCATTTACCAACAGCAAGCAGTTTGCCATTTTGCAGATGTTTTTGGCTGTAAATATCCTCACTAACTTTTCTTGACCTGCAGGTAAGGTGCCAAATGAACCAGAGGCTACACAACTTAGAAAGTGGGAAGGAGAAGAATTAGGTCATGCCATGAAAACTCGGTATCTGCTAAAGAAAATGACTTTAGAAGGCATCAACCTGTAACTGAGGAAGAGCTCCAGGACACACATAGGCAGCAGGTGTAATGCACACTGGAAGCAAGCTCCTCCATCTAACAAGCGTTCGCATAAAAACGCTTCGCTTTAACATTTACCAAGGTACTAAAGACATGGTATAAAAGTGCCTCTCTTTTGGCCTGTGACAATCTAATGCATGGCAGGGCAAGCATTTTGTTTTTGTTTTTTTTGGAACTTGTTACAAAGTTGATTTATTTATTTGACAACTAATGGCTGTTTGTTTGTTTGTTTGTTTATTTATTTATTTGAAGCAAGTCTTAACATCAGATAAACAGCACATTTCCTTGGTAAGAAACAGGGGACCTTCCTCTTCTGAGAGCCACAGGTGGCCAGCAGCTGTCTGGGACACACAGCAAGATGCTCAGCACCCCACCGCCCTCCTACACCACAGCAGAGTGGCTAAGTGCACTGCATCAAAGCCTCGCTGATCTTAATTAAAAACAATAAACACATCCATAAAACACATTTGAATAAAGGATTCAATTATGTTAAGAAATAGTCCTGCTTTAGATGAAAAAAGCAATGGGCTGAGTGCATAAATTCATAAATTCCAGCTGCTATTTTGTTTGTGACAGTATCTTGGTGGTCTGACTTATTAGGCATTAGCTAAATGTGTTGAAGCAGACAGAAGCCTTACCATAGACTGTGAGGCTAGAAGGCAGGGGAATTATTCTATAGTAATGAAGATATTCTTCCACTTTCAAATTTAAAAAATAAAAAAAAAGCAATGTCACAGAGTTCCAGTTATAATCAGTTTAATTAAGCACAACTCATTTGATCCTTACCCAGACCTTCCAAGATTGCTCCATGCGCACAGCCTATTATAAATATCTAGAGACACCCCGTTCTCATTCCAGGAAACTAACACAGTAATAAATAATTCATCTCCTCGCAATCTGAACCAGTTCTATCTTGTGTATGGTGCTTTCCTCTATTTTCACCAGTCACACAATACACATCTCTTTGTAGTCTCAGAAAAAGGGGAGAGGGAGGCTGGAGAGGTGGCTCAATGGTTAAGTGCATCTGATGCTCTTGCAGAGAACTAGGTTCAAGTCCCAGCACCCAGTTGTGGAATGCCATGTGGGTGAATTGAACCTGGGTCCTTTGTAAGAACAAGCAGTGATTTTTAACTACAGAACCATCTCTTCCGCCTCCATTTAGGGACATTTTTAATAGTAATGGGATGGGCAAGATGTTTGTATTCTTAGTATTTTTTGGTTAACTGGCTAAATTGGTTGCCTATAAGATAACGAAAATTATTCCATTGCTTTCCTATATTCTATCCAAGGCAGGAGGAATGTCTTGTAAAGAGTCACCACAACATGGAAAAAGACAGCTTGGTAGTCATTGTACATGGTGGGAAAGTAGCTCGCTATCTTAGAGGTCAAATTGAAATGTATTAAAATATGACGAAGTTCTGGCTTCCCTAGGGACTTATCCTGGACCTTCTGACTCCAAGGGCTTCCCTTCTACAGGATACAGTCTTACAGTGCAGTCTGTCTGATCAGTAACTCTTCGTTTTCTACAGTAACCATTCAGTTATTCAGATAAAACTTATTTGGATATCTTCAAGTCACAAGAAAACTATTTAAAAGTAACTACTTGGTTATTAGAAAAGAGACAATGTGAGTAAAGGTGGAGAGAAATTAATTCAAAAATTGTTCTATAATAGGCCAATACCAGTATTGGCCTCTTCGAGAAAAAGAATAATTCAATAATGTTCATAGATATCCCACTAGGTCCTAGAGGGTTTATTATTTTTATTCTGGGCACAATAAATCTGTGCTAGATCTTGCTTAGCATGAAATGCCCAAGAGCTATTTAAAAAGAAGTTTTAATTTAAGCTTTTTTTTTTTTTTTTTAAAGAGTAGATAGCCCCTAGAAGTCACTGCTCAGGTACTAAGTTATATGAATAACATTTATGTCAGAATATCTGGGTTTCACATCACAATTTGAATAACAAGGGCATCATCTGAAGGAAGGCAGGCGTTCTAACCATGATTTAAGGAGAGAGTGTGAGAAAGCCAAGAACAAAAACTCTTTCACAGCAGCTCAAAAATCCAGAGACCAAATTTATTCATTCATCTGGCTTTCAGTAGGCATCTGCTTTGTTCTCGTGGTATTACGCAAGCTCACTTTTTAAAAGAGCAGAACACAGAGGACTGAAAATTGTATTCCTATCACCATGGTGAAAACTGGGCAGCTAAGATGGCAACCCCCTCCACCTGCCCCCCACACAAGGAGGGTGGTCTCCTGTGTTCCTCTGCAACCCCACCACTGAACTTGAAAAAAGTATTAGAAGCTGGATATGAGCTCTCTATCTAGGATCTAAAAAGATACTTCAAATGCCAATTCAGGAGCTAGAAAGCAGATTGTGAGAGGAGAGATCTTAAGGGGGGGAGAGAGAGAGAGAGTGCATACATGCTTTTGACATGAAAGCAGAAAGGGACATATGGGGGGAGGGGTTCAGGCCAGAGGGGATGAAAGGGGCATGGGAGAGGGCGGTGGGTGAGGGAGTCGGGACCAGACCAAAGGATAATGACTAATGACTTGGGCATAAAAATGTCATGATGCAGCCCAACATTTTGTACAATGACTTTAAAAAGGAATACTTTTGAAAATACAAATATTACCTCTTAAAATGCCCCCTTTTCTCTCTATCCCACCGATAAGGATATAAAACTATCAAAAGGTCGTGGAGACAGAAAATTTCCAGGACCCCCAGCAAACACACTATTCAGGCTCACAACAAAGTGCACCAAAGCCCTTGCAGGAACAATAGATTTGCAGGAAATTTCTCTGCAAAACCACCCCGAGGAAACCCCACAGAGATGATCAGTCTTCTATAGCTACAGCAGGCTTTCCACAAGTGAAGTTCATGGAAATGTTACCAATGTGTACTTCTCTTTCTTCCTTTTTCTCTTTTATTCTTCCTTCCTTCCTTTCTTCCTTTCTCTCTTTCCTTCATGTATATATACACCACCAGAAGAGGGCATCAGATTCCCATTACAGATGGCTGTGAGCCACCATGTGGCTGCTGGGAACCCTTAAGGTCCAGAAATTGCTGCCACTTACTGATCTTTACAGGGAAGAAACACACTGAACAGGTCTATAACTTCCTGATGGCTCAGCTCAGTGGCTGGCTTTCCAGTCGACGTTATACACTATGAGAAACTGCGAGTTAAACCACCATAGTGGGTGAGCATTTCTGTTAAGAGATATTTGATGGAGGATTGAATTCATTGCCTAGAATATGGCAACATGATACATATGTGGGAGTAGTCTGATTATAACCTGAGATGAATAGTTTTTCTAACTATATCAACTTCAGCTAGATAGAATTCCATCAGAAAGCTACATACCAAATGGCTACTGCAGATTTACTCTAGTTATTTTTATCTCTGTTGCCCCGGAAATTTTTCTAAGTGGAGAAATGAAGTAAGTATGGGGCTTGGTAAAATAATTTTTTTTTTTAATGCTCAAGATATCCACATTAGCTAGAATCTAAGGATGCTCTTTGTTCTTTCTAAATGTATGTGAGGAATCTAGAAGAACCTAGTGAGCTATGGAGAGTGTACCCTTGGAAACAATCCCTGATGGATTCTAAAATAGTGATGAATTCAGACATGATTCATCACCAGATTCATCTCTAGGGTTTTGGTCACATTCTCGTGCCTGCTGTGGGACCTCAGAATGACTGCAGAGCAGAGAGCTTAGATGTCTGTCTACAGGTGTCAGGAAGGAGACCAAGACCACTGGGGTTGTAAACCAGTAAGCAATCTGAACACATTTCTGTGCTCCGGCAGCCCTCATTTTTTTCAAAAGTGGCAGACATGAAATTGAACTTCATCTTCAAAGATGCATGCTGAAACTATGCTTCCCAGCTCTTCTGCAGTCTGATGTGCATAGTAATTGAAGTTCAGTTCAATGATACCAGAGGGCCTGCCATTCACATGGTGACGGGAACATTCACCTCTTGAGCCATCTTGCTCAAGTCTATGTTTTGTGTGTTGTTTGGGATTGATGATTACTCCTAGATTCATTGCATCATTGCCCTTCTTTTCTTCTTTGGGAATCCCCGTGACACCACAGTGGTGACTGAAGGCAGGAATTGTTGAGCATTTATAATGTGTCAAGACCTGTCCTCTGTGCTTTATACCTTAATCCATTTGACCTTTACAACAACTGTGGGGTAGGTGCTACATTGTCCCCATTTAAAGAGATAGGGTGGCTTAAGAATAAAGGCTAAATCTTCACCCAGAGTATACAAACTATAAGAAGTAACAAAGAAAGAGCCTGAACCCAGGCCGTCCTGAGCTGTGTCATCATGTCACCCACCTGTCACAGAGGAATCTGTTATGAAAAGATTTGAGCTTGCCCTAGGAAGTTCACAAAATTACATGCAATTAAAAAGTGACTCTGTATCAATCAATCCTGTGGCCTTTCAAAAAAAAAAGGGATAAAATGCTAGCTAACAAAGATGTGGACTAGCTTATGCAGAAATAGTATTTGTTAGTCATTTTGATTCGACTGAGCACCCTTTTCAGAACCATTTTATGCCAAGTCTTCAGAAACTCTGTACCAAGTAGTAACCACAAAATGTAACCACAGTGCCACACACTCAGGAAAAGGTGCTGTCTTTAAAGTAGGAAAATAAATTTGAGTATTCATAAACTATGTTCCTATTTAAACTTCAAACAGGAGCTGGATTTTTCAAAGCAAGTATGTTCCAGATGAGTTTTTTTGCTGTTGCTTTGGTTAGTAAGTGAGCTTATGTTTGTATTTGTCCTAGTGATTTCAATCTACCATGAACACTGATGTGTATTCATAAGGGCAGAGCTGAGCATGTTCATAAGTCAGATGTACATGTGACCTTTACTCAGATTAAAAAAAAAAAAAAAACTATATGATCATTGCCCAGCAGCCATCTTTTGGCTCTTTTTGAATCAGGACCCCTTCCCCAGGGTAACTCTCCTGCTACCTGCCCATCTTTGATCTTATACAAGAAGAAAAAAAATTCAGTGCTGGTGTTACTCACAGTGGTAAGTAGGGTTATTATTGGCTTTTTTTCCCACAGTATCACAGAATTCTTTTATAAGAATATGCCAACATCTATCAGATGTTAGCCACAGCTCAGCGGCAGTTTGACACAGAGACTGAACTTGTCATTTTCCACAAAGCTATATTTCAAACACCATGCTGCGCGACATCTGAAGGAATCTTCAGAGTGGGTTTTGGCTAAAAGATGGACTGTCTGGGATCTCCTGTGTATGACTAGATGAGTCTCCCAGGAATCTCTCTAGGGTCACGTCTTCTCCCTATTTCTGGCACATGCTAATGAATTTTAGATGTATTGCCTCATGTTCCTATTGCTGTGTGCTCATTTTTGACCACTTATGTTAAAACATACTATGAACATCCTACACATGAAGCTTTGATAGAAGGGATAAGACTACCAATTATCTACTTTACCCCTGCCTAACCACCTAAGCGTGTATTAGTGACTAAAGTCTCCATACCTATTGGCATTTAAACCCTTAAGAGTATTAGAAAGATTGAAGGAAATTAAACATAAAAAATTAGCATGTTAACTTATTTAAAAATATAAATAATTCACCACAACCAAGCCAAGTCAATGTCTCTGTGAAGCTACAGGGCCTTTTATAAAATTCACGGGCCAAACATGGTCCTTGTCTTTAAGAATATAACTCAAAGCATCCCTTGGATGAGTCTAGTGGTTCCTTTTCCTAACCTGAAATGTAGCAGATGGCCAGTGCATTGGTGGAGACCACATTCCTCATCCCCAGAAGCAGGCCAACTTGGCTTGCTTTTACTTGAGAAAAACATTAAAAAAAAAAAAAAAAAAAAAAAAAAAAAAGTAACCCATGGTGGAAGCATCTGGAAAAATACCATGACTGAGTTGGTAGGATCAAAGACCAAATTGAAATAGCCAGTGTTTAATTTTTGAAGACTGATAGAATATAGACTGAGGGATATGGATGGGCACACATCCCGCCATGCCTAGGAATACTTGTCTGTCACTATATGGCTTCCCCAGATAGTGAGGAAAAAATCAAATCAGCAACACGGAGGAGAAAGAAGTTTATGTATGCACATACTGGAACCTTAAATGCGTTTTCAACATATTAACAGGACGACTCTCTCAGAACAATGACAATTTGTCCACTAGAGTCCCCTCTGCATCACATGGCCATATTTATGGTGACAGAAAGGATTCAAATAAAAGTACATGTCCACAAAGGAGAGCATGGTGTTTGTGGGTAGTGAACAAAGGCAGAGTACCGGGCACGTGGAAACTGCAGTCATTCAAGTGTGAACTGAAGCTCTGCATTGGGAGTCACAATAGTGAGGGAAGGTTCTCTGACTCCGACAAAGGTCATACCCTTGTCAACACGCAGGAGAGATGGCATATTCCTCAGGTTTGTCCATGCATCTCGGGATCTAGAACAACATTTTTGGCACAGTATAGATGACTGCCATCTCTTTGTTGGAGGAAAGTATATAATAGTAAGGGCCTTAGTCCCCTGACCTGAGTGCTACAATGCTACTTATAACTTGAATTTTAAAAGGTAGGAACTTCTTTTTCCCATGCAGACTCTTAAATATCTAGGCAATAAAATCACATGTTTGCAGCTGGAGGAAAGCAGAATCAGATTTACCTACTTGACGCATGAATGCATTATTTAGTTCTAAGAGAAAAGATAAAGGGCTGGCTTCGTTTTACAGTTTACCCGAACATAAATCAAACGTGGGGAAGTTATAAAGTCATTGCACAGCTTTTTAAACTTGGTTGCTCTGCTCTAAGAGGTGGAAGAAATAATTTATACCTGGCTTGCAACTCAGATATCCCTCCTAAAGCAGTTTGCCAGCCCTAGTGCTTGCTTTTCTTTATCTTCTTGCTTGGGACAGGCACATGGATTTGTTACAGGGGTTCAATGACAAATAGGTTATGCATGATCATACAAGGTGGCTTTCTTCGACAACATGAATGCAGCTTTGCTTTAAAGTACTGCTACATGAAGGCTGTGACAAGTTTCGAAATGCCCAAAGGCAGATAGGGATGTCGAACGTGAGGAAGAAAAAAGTCAGAAGAGAGTAAAGTGCTTTTTATTCCATCTCTCATCAATGTCCCTTCTCTGCAGCGAGGTATTCACACTGCCACATGCTCCTCTTAAGATAGGTTGCCACATACTGGCCTCTGGTCACAGGTGCTGTTGGCAGACATGGGGCAAAATCCTGGCAAAGCCTTTAACGACCAACCCATGTGTGATGGATGGAGCAGGCCAAATGCAATCAGAGCAGTTCTTAATAGAAAACGAGGCCATGCTGCTCAAACTGACCGGACACCTCCACTCCTCAAAGCTACAAGTTGAAGCCAAACTCCAGTAGGAGTTTTCTTTTGCTTTCTGAAGGTGCACTTTTGCATTTTCCTCTCTGGTGTCACTAATGGCCAGCCCCTAACTGTGCTCCCTCGCAAAAGGGCAAAGAGATGGGAAAGAGATCACATCTAAGCCACCAATCCCCTCCAGCAAAATTCTCCCTTGTTAGCCATTCTGCAAAAGTTCATTAGCTGAATAATCCATTCTCCCCGGAACTTCTCCCTCCCGCCTTTGCCCCTCCTTTCTTTTTAACCTTTCAGTTTAGAATTAAATCTTTGTGATATTCAACACATCAAGGGAACTCTCACACAGCAAGGCTGGGCTCCTGGGCCTCTGGAAGGGCTGACTTTGTGGGCTGCACTCCAATTCAGTGAGGTGGCAACAGAGAGAACCTCCAAACAGGCCCTGTGTGTGCAGGGGAGTCACACCATGACATTCTCAGGAAACAGAGCAAAGAGGTAGGAGGTTGGGAGTCTTCGAGTCAATCAAGATCGGGGGCATTCTGAGGAGACAGACATTCATCTGCAGCCCCACTGCCTCTCTGTAAGCAGAGCTGTACCTAGAGAATGTACCAGAAGAATGACATTTTATAGCATCTTATTTGATAATCTCAAACTCAAACAAAGTAGACCCAAGCCCTCCCTCCTCACCACACCCCACCCTGCTCCTACACTATCCTGGCAAAACAAATGAGTTAATGAATGGATGAGCAAGAGAATCAAAGAAGACATCCTTTGTGACTATAACCAATCACATGGAGATCTTTAGGGGGTTTGAAAAAAAAATGCTACAATTATATTCACTTAAAAATTCATCTAACAATCCTCATTTATACATGGAGGTCTTCACACAAAGTATAGTAGGTTCAGAGGGAAGTAACTGGTTAGTTAGCAATATGCTCTAATATTTTAAGGAAAAGAGAATAAAAACTTTCTATTTATTTTCTAAGGATGCAACAGAACTACTTACTACCTGAGTAATAATAAGTCACTTTTCTATTGAGAGCTACCCTCTCATTTTAAAAGAATTATGTTCATTTTACATTTTACAAGGAATCTACTTATCACTCATTTGGCAGCTGGGGAAGTAGAGTCAATTAAAAGCAAGGTAGAAGCCTTGTCAGCCAGACTGTGTGTTGTTACCCACCATCACACAGTCCTGCTGAGTGACACCTGCAAGGCCCCTCATTAGGGCAGAATTCCTCACAGCTTCCAGCAGTGCTCTCTCCTCTACAGTCACACAAATGAAGTGTCTGATTTGGTGACAGAACCCTCTCCAATTGCCTGAGCTTTGTAACTGGAGAGAAGGCTGGGTGGTTAGGAGCACTGGCTGCTCTGGCCGAGGACCCCCATTTGGTTTCCAGCGCCCACCTGGTTGCTCACAACCATCTGTAACTAAATAAATAACAAATAGCCTTTATAGTCCCTCAGTGTCTATTCGGTCTGTGAAATAGGAATTGTCTTAGTCTTCTGAAATTACTAAAATGCTTTAACTTCTGAAATAACCTGTTATGCTCTTGATTGTGGAAACCAGTTCCTAATTCTTTCTAAATAGCATTCTTGAAATTTTTAGTCATTGTGATTTCTGCACATGCTCATCCCCAACCAAAACATACTGTTCATAAAAAACTTTCCAATCCCCCCCCTCCCCCCGAAAGGGTCTTTTTCTAAGGTAAGTCAATAATATAGGTTGGTACTTAGCTCTTTATTTTTCATAAAAATACTTTAAAAGTCTGAATAAAAATATAGAGTGATACTTTTCATTATTTGTGACCAAAGGCACAAGAAGACTTTAGAGGAGACAGCTTGGGAGCCTTGAGTTCCAGGAAGATCTGACTCACCAGCCCTCGGATTTACTGGGCCTCCTGACAGAGTGTCTCATCCAGCCTTGTCAGGCAGCTTCCCTCACTGGCCCCAGCATGTGAGGCAATGTGAGGGAAAGGATGTTAAGAGGGGATCCATGATCTTTGCTTCATTGCTGGAGGCAAGATCTCTCATGGAGGGAACAATTGACTGAGGCATGAAACTGCTCATCTCATAGCCAGAAGAAAAAAAGAAGCCTGGGAACTTGGGGACTCACAGTCTCCTGCTAGAGAGCGCCCTAATTAGCCGAAGACCTCCACTAGGTTCCATGTTCTTCGGTAATGTCAATCTAGTGGACAGGACTTTTCTACACAGGCCTGTGGAGATGAAGGAGACCCACTTAGAGCAGATACCCTCAAACTCTGGTCATCTGGGGTCATAACTCCCAATCTCCTACCATTTCTTTTTGCCTGGAGCACAGGGCAGCCACAGAAATAAAGTTGATTTTCCAGAAATTATAGTTGAAATTTCAGCATTATAGTTGTTATGTGAGCCTCAATATATAGACTACAACTTTAAGCATCCAAGTTCAATCTGAACTTCTTAAAACAGGTACAATTAAGAAACCATCGACTGTGTGTCTTCCTTTTATAAATAGCAGTTAATATCACCAGCATTACGGGGAAAGCATAAAACAGGCATTTAAGATAACTATGGGTAGAATGGTGGCCACTGGCCTCCAGGCTGTGGAACGAAGATCAATACAGTTAGATGAGGGGCTACTAAAAATAGTCAGGTACGAGGAATTCCTTCTCAATTCCTATATCAGACAGAGTTAAGTTCCGGCTGTAAGAATCTATGACACATTTCACAATCCCTACGTGGATATACTAATTTCCAGCACACAGCAATGATTACCATTGGAGGACACGGCAGTAATTTTTACCTTGATTTGACCAATGTAAATTGCACATGTATACTCAAATATCATACCATATCCAATCCACATATAAATACTATATCTCAATACAAATTCTAAGCCAAAGGATGACTCATAAAAAAAATTCCTCCTCATTTTCCAGAAATCACCACAGCAGCTTTCTTATCACAGCTGAGTGCTATCTGAGCCTATGGGATGGGCTTTGAGGGTACAAGGGTTGGGGAGAACCCTGTGAAACTCAGGAGCAAAATCAATACCTCAAAACCTTAGGTAGGGAAGAAGCTTATTCTCAGAGAGCTTTCAAGGGAATGTTCCAGAAGCTTGAATGGATTGCATTTCTCTTTGAATGTGAGAGAATCTTGGGATAGACGAACATGTGAGGCAAGAGAGAGGATCTTCTGGGGCAGGGGTTGCAAACCACAAGCAAATCTCTCCTCTGTGTTTGCCCCACATTCTCTCAATATGTTTTCTTAGCCAGGAAACCATTTGTCCTGGGGAGACATTTCTTTCTTCCTACAGTTCAGTCTCCTAAACAGCAATATCTTGTGACACTTTTATTTTTCTCCCAACTAGGAAATCATTTTGTGATACAATTGAAAAAGTGCTGTGCTTTGCTGGGGAGGGGCATTTTTATTTCTGGTGGTCACACTAATAACTGTCTATCAGATCACACAGGCAAGCAGAAAGGGTATGAAATCATAAGTGTGCTTGCCCAGTATTCTATGTGTCGCCTAAGGACAGGCTGTCAATCACAAGGATTAAAAAACTAAAAACTTTCATTGCCGAAATTGTAGTTTGGGAAGCATTAGGCTGGAAATCACATTTCAAAATACAGCAGCTGTAGACCATGATAGTCACTTAGTTTAAATTCCTAGGTTATAAACATAATACTTCCTTTCAAATACTTTTCAAAATACAAACAGTAATTTAATTGTGGGGGAAGATTACTAAGTATTGAATCCCATACCATTAACTATGGGCTTATAGCACACTAATGACCCGCATACTGTGGTGAAGCGGAGTCTAGCATTCTAACCATGCCTACATACTGAAATAATTTAAAACTATTTTCAGTATCACTGACGGTGTGTCACTGTAATTTTTGTTTTAAAAAGCATAAAATCAGATGATTCACTCAAACCATCATTGTTTCCAAATGAAGTGAGTCACGTGGCATGCTTTCCTGTAAACAGAATCCACATTCCACCACACTGTAAACACTCGTGCTGTACCCCACTGTAAACAGCAGAAGCCTTCAGCTGCTGGTCTATCCCATAACCAGTGCAGCTCAACAACAAGAGCATTTCCAAACAACAGGGGAAAGTAGAAATAGTTTCAGGCTGACATCGTCTGAAGGCTGACTATACGTAAAAACCCTATTACGTGACGCATTTGGATTCTGGTAACCTGGTAAAATATACACATTGGCAGGCAACGCTGGGCCTGGGAACACAGAAGTGTAGACTCACTAAGCCTGGGCTTAAAACAACTCCTGGCTCGGAGCTTCTACTGTCTCTTCATTATTATTATTATTATTAATTATTATTATTATTATTATTATTATTATTATTATTATTGTTATCAACATTTGAATCTTCGTGCTGTGACCCCTCCCTTCCCAGGCTGCTTTTAGCTGATATTTTCTGGGCTAATCAGAGTTTGGTAATAGATGGGCAATTAAGTACCTGGGTTCAAGTTTTAAGGGAAGCTATGTTCCTGTAATATTTCCCTGTTCAAACAACAGCAAACATTGCACCATGTTTTAAGGGCAAGGCACAGCAAATTCTGAAGAGTCGTGTGGTATAGTCTGTTTCATGAGAAAACAGTGGGGAGTGGCCTTGAGTTCTGCACCAAAATACATTCGTTCTTCTTGTCTCAGGTTTTTATCCCTCAGCAGTCTATTTGGAGTCAGGAGCCTCATTTGTACGTGGAGGTGACAGTGGTATGTAGTGCAAGAGTGAGGCAGGGACCCTCCTCTGTACCTGCATCTGGAAATAAATTATGTATAACAAATCCCAAGAGACTGCATATTAAACACTTACCCAAACTGTAGAGTCCCTTGAGGGAGCTCATGCATTGAGATGCAAATAGAAGCAAATTATAAGAAATGACCCGGTGAAAGAAAGGAAGGCTTTTGATGAAGGCTTCAATGAATATTATCACGGATTATGAGAATAAAGGTTTATTTTGTTTGGTTGTGTGTGTGTGTGTTTTTTTTTTAAATAGTGTATGGAGTGCACATGTATGGCATATGTGTGCGTGTGCGTGTGTGTGCGTGTGTGTGTGTGTGTGTGTGTGTGTGTGTGTGTGTGTGTGTGTGTGTGTGTGTAGGCTGGAGGTCAACATCCAGTGTTTTTCCTTGACTACTCTCCACCTCTATTTTACCAAATGGGTGGCTAATGAGCTTTGGGGGTCTGCCTGTCACTCCTTCCCCACAGATCTGATATCACAGACACTTATCCCACACAGAGGCTTGTATGTAGGTGCTACAGCAAATACTTGACTGATCGAGTAAAGCCCTCACTTGCTTTTCTAAGACAGGGCCTTGCTATTTGGTTCCAGCTCCCCAGCTACTATGTAGCCTACTTTAGCTCAGAGTAATGGTAATCCTCCTGCTTCAGCCTCCCAAGTGCTGCAATACAGGCATCTGCCACTGTGGCCAGGAAAAATAAAATTTTAAGAAAGCATAAATAAATGGAAATTGCGAAAATGATGGATGTTGAAGGCAAAAAATAAATCAAAGTAATCAGCAAGCTACTCAGGTCTCACATTGATAATCATAGTGGAGATGATGAAATCCCATCCACACTGCATGAATGTGGAGCTCAAGGGCTGGTAAGTAAGGCACACTGCCAAGCAGGCCACAAAAAATTTATCACCTGATTATGTGCCACTTTGTATTCACACAGACAGTAGCAAGATGACATCCAATTTAATCTCACAGATATTTTTATAAAGCTAAAATGTGTTGCTCCAATTTTTCAGGCTAATGAAAATAGCTGGGGATAATTTCAGAGATCTGGAACCTGTGTGACTATCATGTCTGAAAGGGCATTATAAATCCCATAATACTTCTGAGAATTCAGAAGTATTAGAGGAAAAAGATCTCTCAGCTGATTTGCATACTGGAACCAAAGTTGTATTTTGCACTCCTAAATTGTTGTGGACAGATTTACTAGGTAGGAGCAACACCCAGCCAAGCACACAGGCTTAGAGCATATAATCTTGTAACTTTAGGCAGATACACAGCCATGAAACCAAGGCTACTATCAGGATAATGAGCATGTCTGCCACTTCTCAAAATTCCTTTGTACCAACGTGCAAGCCATCTCTCTCCCCTGTGTCTGCACCTTTCTTCCTGCCCACTGATCTCCCCCTAGGCCCCTCTCCTTCCCTCATCCCTTCCCCTCATCCATGAACAAACAATGATTTGTTTCCCGTCATTATGCGCTAGTTTCTGTTGTAGAGTTGAAAGAGCAAAAATAAATGAAGCAATGCAGGAGACAATCTTGACCCTCTGTCATGGAGCACAGTTATCTTGGGAGTCTCCCATATTACATGCATCAGTAGGTCATTCAGTCAGTCATTACTTGGTATAAGCCCATGATATGGATATCCCCAAACTGGCTCATACATTCGTCTGCTGATAACATCTGGGCTCCTTCTAGGTTTTAGCTATTATGAACAAATTTGTAGTAAATATTTGTCTACAAATCTGCACGTGAACATATATTTTCTTTGTTATAGAAAAACGCCTAGAATTCCTTGCATAGAATTGTAATTGCATCACACCTAACTTCTGAGGTTAGTCCCAAACTGCTTTCCAAAGGGGTTTTACCACATGTAGAATAGACTCCAATAAGATCTTCTAAGACTCCCAAAAATGTTCCCCTCAAACAAACAGAAAAAGTCTGGAAAGGGAAGGAATTAGATGTGAAATTTCAATTAAATACAGTGCTTTTCAGAGTGTGGTCTGGGGAGAAACACATTTTCTTAATTACCAGAGAGGGCTGGTCCTATTTTCCACAGCACTGACATTCCACTAGTAGCACTGAGCTCCCTTCCTGTCATGAAGACTTAGCCTCTCCTTGCACACACTTAGAACCAAAGAAAATGCCAATGACTTGTTAAAAAAAAAAAAAAAAAAAAAACCCTTCACAAAACTATATTAATTAGTGTCAACCCTGAAGTATGCTTGAAATGTTCTGATAAAAATGGGAACTTTCTATTTTTCTTCTGAGGATGAGTTATGTCGTGATGAGCTTTGCCTCTCTTCTCGCTTTCTTCCTGTCTAGGTCCCCATGCCCCATCCTCGCAAAACATCTTTACTTGAAGAATGAATATCAGTGTGCCATTGTTCAGACCTGAGTATTTGGCAAATGTTTCCTTTACGGTGAGGAAAGTGAGCATGGGGTTGATAATAGTTTGCTGCCAAGAATAAAACAGAAACTTTCAAACAAACCTTGGTCTTTTCTATACAGTGTTTGGCTGCTAATGTATCCTGAAGGCTACTAAGAAGAGGTTATTAGTGGTGTTATTAGATATAATTTTGTGTTACAAAGTGATATGTGTCAATATTGGGAAACACTATACCATTCAGTAAATTAGGTGACTAATACATGACATTATAAAACCACAGATGGGTAAAGCTTCCTCCTGCAATGTGTATTACAAGACCTAGAGAAAAACAGCAGTTCATGGGCACTTTATTAATCACATTTTAAGAGACAACTGATGTGGGAATGTTTAGTAGGGGGTTTCTATCCGGACTTTCCAGCCTAACCTCAAGGTTTAGGCCCACAGACCCACAGACCAGCAGAGACACACAGATGCTTATTATAGTTTTATGCTGATCGGCCTAAGGCCCAGGCATATAACTTGCTAACTCTTTACCCTTAATCTAACCCATGACTCTTATCTTGTTCAGTCATTCGACTCGGTACCTTTTGTCAGAGCAGCAAAGTTGTCCTCTGCTTCTTCTGGCTTCTCCCTGGCATTCTGCTCTGTTCTTCCAGTTCCCAGAGTTCTTTTAGTCTGGTAGGCCCCACACACACTTCCTGTCTACCTTTGGCCAATCAGCGCTTTTTAACAAACTCCTAGGCAGGGACAATTATTTACAACGGAACAACCTAATCCCCCTACAGGAATGTCTTTCTGTATGCTGTGAATAAAGGGCTGTTTTGGCCCATGACTGGCACTGTAGCAGTAGGCAGGAATCAGAGCATAGGTAGGAGAAGGGCAGAGTCAGACAGAGAGATTGACCCAGCAGCCCAAGAAAGCAACATGTAAGGAACACAGGTGAGCCATGGGCCATATGGCAGACGGATTAATGGATATTGGTTGAATTAAGATGAAATAGCTAGTTAGCAATATGCCTAAGCCATAGGCCAAACAGGATGTAATTAATATAAGTGTTTGAGTCATTTTGGGGGGAAAGCAGCTTGCAGGCAGGTCTGAATCATAGCTCTAGGGAGGCCAGAAACCTCTGGTTACAGACAACCACTTATTGAATTGTACAGTGGAATCATAAAAAGAGTTTATTTGAAAATACTATTAAAACACTTTTGACTTCTGGAACTGCAGATATGTGTAAGCTCTTATCTCATTCATACATGTGGTTAAGGCAATTTCTTGTAATAAGCTGAGTTTACAAACATACAAAAATTTAAATGTCCTTTCTTAAACTAGACAGATGATAAAGAAATGATTATTACAAAAATTATAAAATAACGATGCTCTTAGCTCTATGTGGGAGAATATATTTATAAAATATACTAAGTTTAATATTATTACTATTTATGAAATCACTATAATATATTTGATCTATTTTTTTTAACCAGAATATTATGCAACATTTAACCATGCAGTGGAAAATGATTTGGTCAGTCAGTTAATACTCAGATTCATTCAAATTGTTAATTTTATGTAAAACACCTTTACAAAAAGATCCAGAGTAATATTTGAGTCAGTCTCTAAGTACAAGCCTAGTCAAGTTGACATATATGATGACTTGAGGGTGTGGTACAGGAATTTCTAGCAGAAGGGTATGTACATAGAAGCATGGAAGTACACACAACACACACAGCCCCTTCTGCTATATGAAGTTTCTACCCTGGGCTTTCCAGCCTAGCCTTGTGGCCTAGACCAGCAGACCCGCAGACCCACTGAGACACACAGATGCTTACAATTAATTTTTTGCTGATCAGCTTAGAGCCCAGGCATAAAAATTGCTAACTCTTTACCCTTAAAATAACCCATGACTCTTATCCTGTTCAGCCATGTGGCTAGGTACCTTTTCTCAGAGCAGCATAGTTACCCTCTGCATCTGCTGGCTTCTCTGGCATCTCTGTGGCATCTCTGCTCTGTTTTTCCTGTTCCCAGAGTTTTCTTAGTTTGATAGCCCCGCCCATACTTCCTGTCTGCCTTTGGCCCATCAGCATTTTTATTAAAGCAGTAGGTGGAACAATTATTTACAATGTAACAGAACACAATCCCACTACACCTTGTCTCACACTAGTACACACAAGAAGATAATAAGAGACAGTGGGATAGCAAGATGGCTTAGTGGGTAAAAGTGTTTGTCATACAAGCCTGATGACCTACAATTGATCCTCAGAACCACTGTAAAAGAGGAGAGAACTGATTTTTACAAAGTTGTCTTGACCTCCACACACAAGTGATGATTTACACACACAAGCACAGACTGTCCTTTGGAGGCCAGTCAACTCCTTACAGCAACAACCTAATGTACACGGGGAGCGTGATGACAGGTAGCAGGGGTAGAAAATAGGTGTGAATAAGAGAGCATGGCTCTGACTCACAAGGCTCCTCTACCTGCTGCTATTGCTGTGAGTCTCACCCTGCCAGTGCCAGGGACTCATGCAGCGCCTCTAAGATGGCCAGTTTTTGAAAGACCTGTTATCCAGCTGGTGGCAAGTCATTACCTCAGATCCCTTTCCCTCGGAGAGAACAGAAATCCATAGTCACCTGCAGTGACATGAGGAGCTGCTGGCCCCGCCCAGTGTCTCTGCCAGTGCCACCAGCTAGAGAGCCACGGGATAGCTGGTGTACCAGCATGCTACACATGATGTCAGGAGAAAGGACCCATTTGATAGTGAAGGAAATGCAAGAATAGATTTAGAGTTGGCTGGTTTAAAAATGTATTTTCTATTACCCTAAAGTAACCATTGGGAGTGAGCTAAGGTAGCAGGAAAAGGGACATTATCTAGAAAAGTATGGCACAACTTTTCATGGAATGATGGGATGGTGATGATTAGTAGATAGAAGACTGGTAGATAAATGGATGGTAGATAAATGGTAAGTTTTTGCAAGCTTTCATTTAAAGTAAGGAAGCTGTAACATGTATAAGCCAGAGTTCTTTGAAGACTTCAATAATTTCTAAGCATACAAAGCAATCTTAAACACAAACTGTTTGGAAACCCAGTGATACACAAAACCTTATGTAGCTAAATATTCTGAGAAATATTTCCAGAAATATCTAAAAAAAATTCATAGGGAAAAAAAAACTGCAGAGAGATGTCTAGTGTTCACAGGATCTGAGAAGTTGTGAAGTTGTAAGTAATGTTATTTTTGGCATTTTGTTACAGTTTTGTAAATGAGCACAGCTTGTTTAAATCAACAAATGATCATCAGAAGTGAGTCAATCAAAGGTGGTAATTGCTCTGGTCCAGGGAAGAAACTGCTATTTACTGCCTGCTTCATTGTTAGCCGATTTCTGCCCTCCTTCTCCCCTGCCACAGCGTCTCACCATGCCATCTCTGGTCCACAGCCCCTGCCTCTGGCCCAAGGGTTCCAAACATCATCTGAGATACAGAAGGCATGGGCTCTCTGCAAGTATTCAACAATTATTATTAGTGAGCATGGCAATGTTCTCCCATTGCCAACCAGCAACACACAGAGTTCACGATTAGAATAACTTGTATTCTGGGTGCACACAGATACCAGCCACCCAGTGGGTAAACAGATACCAACAGAACTGGGGTAAAATTGACAGCTCAATGCCTCTATACGCTATAGAACATCTCTAAGTTCACTTCATCGAAGTAGTACAATTGGTAATAGTCCATCCAACACTTCCCTGGACTCTTAGCATATCACTTAAGAGCCAAAGAATTCACTGAACTTCTGTAATGATTGGCTCTGTTCTGGAAGGAAATTGCACCCTGTCTGTCCTGTGGTCATGCCCAGACCGGCCTGCATCCTCAGCCACCCCCCCTCCCCCCATGGCCACACCTAAGCCTGCATCTCCAGGTCCCTTTCTTTCCTCTTCAATTACTAACAGTTTTTAGTGTCATCTGTCCCCTTGCATTGATGGTTTGTAGACTTCATGATGTCAGCACTCAACAATGAGAGGATCATGGAGATGAGCTTTGGTGGGATGTAGAGAGAATTTATAGACGGGCATTATGGAGGATTTCCTGGAAAATAACCAATATTACATATTTAAGAACTTGGGATAAATTTCTGACTCAATACTAAGTTTGACCTGAACAGACTTACTACTAGGGAACAGATTTCCGATAAATTTCTGTTAATAAATATTTTTTGGAACCCCTGCTAAGTAGAGGATTTCAAATGTCAAACATTCTGAACAAGTACTCGGGGGTTTGCGGGGACTGAGTGCTTGCTGTTGATAATTTATTTAACAGCTCTTCTCAAGTAATTATTCAAGTGTCCATTAAGCAGATATTTAGTGTGGCCCACAGACTTGTGGCAGAATAAATCAAACCCAAAACACGTGAGAAAAACCCTCTGCAATGGCAACTCAGAATCTCCCAGGTAGATATGCCACCTTAGAGGTCATCAAAGCTTGCTTGAAATGGAAATAGCCTCTCCAAAGTACATCTTCAAAGATGGTGAAGAGCTGAAGAAAGGCTTTAGCTTACTCCCCCTCCCACGGTACTTTAAGTGTAACAGATGGATCTTCATAATTAGCACCACATTTGCATTTTTCTCTCCACAAGACGAGCTAATAATTTTAGAAGGAGGATTTAAAAGCATCATTCCATCATATTTTTATTGATCTTATTTATAATTTGTATGCCAGGGCTTTTTTTTATGGTGCCCATTACTTCCACGTCTTTCTGAGGAGAGGCACAAACTTACAAATGAGGAAGTAGTGTTACACAGGGACACCAGTGTGAAAGTGACTTCAGGACAAGAACTAACTGGATGGCCCCCATAATGTGGAAGCTATATGGACACTCAGATATACCTCAAGGTTCACTGGGACACTAGGCCTGTTTATCTTCGGTACACATATCTGTGTATGTTGTCTCTTGTTGCCAGGTGACCCCCACTACTCAGTTGAAATTCGTCCTTATGTAAATAAAATCACTCACCAAATTGCCCTCTCCTGGTATGTGACTGGAGGAGGCAGCTTCATGATATAGGGCTTGGAGAGGGCTTAGCAGCCCACTCTGACTGAGTACAGAGGGATGGGGATACCTGCTTGCTGAGCATGGGGAGCAGTCGCCAGAGCTGGTCAATGCTGAGCTTGGGACCAACCTCCAGAGCTGGTCAGTCCTCAGCATGGGGACCAGCTACCAGAGCTGGTCTGGTAGAGACAAGGATCACCTCCATCTGGGGTTGGGCAAGTGCCAATATTCTCTTCAGCTCTTACAGTATCCTCCTGAGCTGATATCTTCGTTTGTCAGATCACCACTAACACTTAGCACATGAAATGCTTTGCTTAGAGTATTCTAATAAAGTGGTAAAGCCAGAATTTTCAGGTCGGTTTCATCCAATGGCAGCCTTCCCTAACCTTAGAAGCATGCCATCTTAGCCAATTATATGCAGTGATTTCGCTCTGGTAATGGCTTTGCTTTCATCCACCCACACTCTGTTCTCTACCATCAATAACATAACATTTCAAATCACCTGAATTGGGATGCAGTGTACATCAATGACTATTCACAGAGAAAGCTAACTCTTGACCTTGGGCTCTCTGGTGCTGATTTCTAACTACATGTTAATTAACCACAGACTATTAGAGCAGTTAATCAGAGTTGTAAGATTGTACAGATGCTATTCTTTCAATCCTTCCTCAGACTGTACTGCCGCATGTCATTGCCTACAACCAGCCTAATTTCTTGAATTAAAATACTCATGCCCGCTTATTCTAATGCCTCATCTGAATTGTAGCCAGGCGCCAACGTACAAGCAGTCACATGATCAGAGTTGTGACAGTTGCCTCCACTACTCAAGAAAAGTGGAGGGCAAAGATCTCACAGCTACATAGATCCAGTAAACAAGGGCAACTTAGTGGGTTGTATTTAATATAGAAGCCCGACTCTTTATGGAAATAACTTTCTCCAAATTACAAAGCTGCACAGGGCTGTTAAACAAGTTGACTGTGGGCAATCCATCCTGAATCTCATCCAATGTCATTTTTGGTTGCAAGAAATACATTTTGAAGCTCTAGCTGCTCCTTTTGTGGGAGCCTTGCTGTGCCAAGTTTCATACATGTGCTCATCAAACGGAAGGGTAAAGACGTGTGAAAACCAGAAAGAGACAGAAGGACTGTGCTATTTAAAGAATCTAGATCATTGGATGTTTTCTATAATTATGAAAAGCAAGACCAGGCATTAGACACAGTTGAAATTATTGTTCTTCCAAGTATCTCTGCTTTCATTTTCTATAAACAAAGTACAATAAATGGGTAAAATTACTATGATTATGTCTGGTGGGAGCTAAGATTTAAGTTATGTGAAAGTGGGCTGGCTGTGATGACATCTGCAATCCCAGCTGCTTTGGAGACTTAAGAGGGGGGTTTTGGAATTGAGGTCTGTGTGGGTAACATAGAAAGACCATGCTTCAGAAAGGAAAACATAATAGTAAACCTGGGAGAGTGTTACTAAGATATGGTTATGTTATTTTTAATAGAATTTTAAATTGGTCAAGCTATCATCCATAACATTAAACCAGAAAAGTGAAATATTTTGTTTGTTTCCAGACATTAATCCAGCAAGATCATTTAGAGATATTTAAAATGCCCATAACAGAATGACTTACTGGAAAAGTATAATGAATTCTTCAGTCTTTCATGGGGAGGGGCAAGGCAAAAAATAAAGAGTAAATTTTTTGCTAACTGGGAAGAAATGATAGGATTAGATTTTCAGTGAAAGAATATGAGGGGAAGCTTGGCCATGAAGCTGGCGACACTGGGGGACCGACACATTATGTGGGAAACTGACTCAACTGGGTGCATGTACAAATGGACCCATGTTCCTAGTCTTCCTGCAGAATTGAGGGAGGTCTATGCAACCCCCAGTGGGACAAAGCTTTCGATTACTTTTAAAATCTGCATCTTTCACATGTACACAGTTAGAACTCAGCTGTACTGAGTGACCAGCAATGTTAACTTACTATGTTTTTTTGACAGTTGCAATGGAAGGAATGTCTGCTAAATCCTGATGTGCTTGAAATGCACTTTAAAGAGAAGCTGAAGGAATCTACATTCAATTCTAAGTCAGGAAATTAGAAGTTTTACTTATGGAGCTATAAAGATTTAGAGTTATAATACAATTATTAATGTGAAATGGGCCAGAGTACAAATGGGCATACTATTAATAATTACTAGAAAGTAGCATTGAAAGGGAAAAATGTTGAGGCCGAAGTTAATTATCTATAATTACATACAAATGTTGATTTATAACTTTCTTTTTAAAATATTGTGACATAAAAAATGTGTCCACAAAGAAGCCTAGATTTATGTAACACACTGTCCTGCCTTTGATTTTTATGATGAAATTTTCAAAGGATGGAGAATTAGATATATAATGAACCAACTTATGTAAGCAGTGTATATTTTATGAAGGCAACAATAGATCCTACATAGAAAATTAAATAAATTATGTTCACCTAAAATTCACAGCACTGTCTAATTCACTGCCAAGTTACCCAAGGTCAATGGTTAAAGTGCTCTGACATTCAAAATCAGTACAAGGAATTTCAAACTAAAATAGAATAATTATGTTATTATTCCCATCAGCTTTGTGCCAGACTGGCTGCTTTGGGTTCTGTATTGTGAAGTTTCACAGATGTCCAGCCACTGGTTTTGTACATTTGGAACACAACTTAGTATCAGCTGCTGAAGCCAAGCAGTGATGTCTTCATGGAGAGAGCCTTACCCTCAACCTCAAATGGTATTTCCTTTTATGCTCTATCTGGAAATTTGGTAAACTTGCTGATCTGTTTGCTAAGCCCAATGAATACCAGAAGTCACAAGAAAATGAGTTTAGGGCTTGACTTGGAGCCTCTGAGAAAAAGAAATGATGGACAGCAATAGGAGAGAAAACCAGAAACTCATTTAAGTGAACAAGACTTTTAAGGGTATAATGCTCTACAGAGACAGCATCAAGACCCCAAGTAATGCAGAAGAACCCAGGAGAACCAGTACATTAAAAGGTTGGGAGAACTGGTATCTATTCTTAAAAATATATATTATTAGCTGGGCAGTGGTGGTACATGCCTTTCATCCTAGCACTGGGGAGACAGAGGCAGGTAGATACCTGGAGAGCTGGAGGCCAACCTGATCTACCAAGTGAGCTCCAGGACAGGTAGAGCTACACAGAGAAACCCTACCTTAGAAAATAAAAAAGAAAAGAATATATATATATATATATATACATATAATTACTTTATGTGTGCGCACTCACACAGAGAGGTATATGCCATAGCATACATGCAGAAGCCGGAGAACAACCTGTTCTGAACCATATGGGTCCTGAGGATCAAACTCAAGTCCTTAGTTTGGCAAGTACCTTTACCTGCTGAGCTCTCTCATTGGCCCCTGCAACCCACTCAATGTTAGAGTCATCCTGTTCACTGCAGTCAGTTGCTTAAGTTATGGATTTCTGCTTCATTGCAGAAAGCCATCCATTGAGAGGTTTAGAAGAGTATTCGTGTGATGGTTAATCTCCACTGTCAACTTGACTGAGTATAGGAGCACTTAGGAGACACACTTCTGTCTGGGAGTCTTCCATAGACAGGTTAGCAGAAGAGACAAGTCCCAGTGAATGTGCTTAGCATCCGCCTACTGGCTAGAATCCCAAACTAAACAAAGGGGAAATGGGAAAAAGCCAGTTGGATATGAGTGTTCATGTTTCTCTACTGTGGCCGTGTGATCAGCCACCTCATGTAAATACTGTTATTCCTTTACCACTTTGATGGATAGGATCCCTCAAACCTCAAAACTAATCACAACCAACCTGTCCTCATTATGTTTTCTTTGGCCATCAATGGAGAAATAACCAATACAATAGCTATGTGTGTGTATGTACCTGTGTAAGTGTGAGCAGCCTGTATAGAGATGCATGAAAACATCCTTACACATCTGTATTTCTAGCTGTAGGGAGGTCTTAGAGTCAAAGCACTTGAAGATAATTTTTTTTGTATTCTAGAGTGTTGCAAGCACTCTCAGAGAGATTCGGTGGTGGCTTCTGGATCTCAACCAAAAAGCTGACTTTTTCAGATTTAAGCTAAGTGGATGTCTTTCTACTGGTCCAGACCCATCAAACATTAGCCTTTATATGTAGCTGTAGCCAATCTTACAGACTTCAAAACATCATGAACCATCTTACAATTTATCTATTTTGCTGTATTATGTTTACTGCACCCAATTATAAAAATTAGATTAGATTATAAACATATGATAACTGGATAGTGAGGACTCAGATCTGGCATGAAAATTATAATTAATGTTCTAATGGAAACCAGAGTGAAAAAAAAAATGCTGACTTTTGAAAGGGAACATACTAAGACCCTGACCTTACAAACTCACTGTGGAATATCTGTCCCCAATCCATACAAACACTGTGCAGTATTCTATTCCTGCTTTTCAGGAGATATCGGGGCCATCAAAGCTGGCTGCTGGCTCATGGTCTTCTGGGAGGTATACAAGAAAGCTGAAGTGAGAAGTGAGTGTTTTCTCCCAGACATGAGAATCTGTTTGGCAAGAGGTAGCTAGATAAGCTTGTGGGTCAATGGAAGAAATCATGAAATTTGTTCTCATTTCCTACAAAATAAAGCTTAATTGGCCGTGTCCCCCTCCCCCCATGACTAAGAATACTGGGGGATTCCCAATGGACAAAAGAAAGTAACAATTGACATTATGACTTCATTGTAAGTAAATTGCTTTTGTAGGTGAGTGTGTGTGTGCGGTTCAGTTCAAGAAGGTCAGGGTTTACTACTGATAATCTTTCCTAGGAAACAGGAAACCAGTATGGAGCCTTTTACATGGACCCCACTAAAGGGAGAAACGAGCTCACAAAAAGACATTAGCAAATACACACAGTGTCTTACACCCTACTGAAGGAAATTGCTGTGACCAGTCAGAAGATGGAAGAGGCAAACTTTAAAGTACACAAAGACTGTTTGCAGCCCACCCTTATATTAAAACCATTTTTAATTCCAGTTCTATTAGCATATGGCTCAGCTGCTAATAGTTTCCTTTCAGTAATGCTCACAAAGTAAGGGCTACTAGCCAAGTGGGGTTCATTTTCTTATTTTATCAACTAACATCCTTCACTAATATTCCAAAAGACTAAAATATTTTCAAACCACTTCTGCTAATTATTGGGAACAAAGATCACATCTCAGCATGGTAATAAAACCATAGAAAACAGAAATGAAAACCTAGAGAAGACACCAGGGATTTGTGCATTGCTGTTTTGAGAATCAGTTGGGCTCAAGAAACGTCTTTTGGACAAGGGCCATGAACTGAGTGAACATGGATCTCATGGAGCCCTGAAAAGATCCTGGCTCATGAAAGGAACTAAATGTTTCTACAGAAAATGTATTACATACAGTTCAATCAAGTTAAAAAGAAAAGAACATAAGACATCTTAAAAGAAATCTGTAGAATGACACCAGCTGATCCCATTCTTACTGGGCTACAAAGGGACAGGAGGTGACACATAGGATGTATGAGGTTTAATCTAGATTAAAGTCTCACAGGGGAAGAAACACAGGACAGAAAACTGCCTGAAAAGCCATCCGCAGCCCACAGAGGTCATGGAGTACTCACAGAACTTCACAAATGAGGCTTGTCCATCAAAGAGAAACTCTTGCCAGCTAAGCCCGGTTTTGATGGGGTAGCTCAATTCAGAAATGCAGCCTTTGGCTTAGACAAGAAAAACGAAGTCACACACTTTATGACAACTGTCTTCTTATGACAATGTTCTCGGACTCTGAAGATCAGCAGAGGGAAAACGAGCCTGCACTTCTCTGCCAGTGGGGTCTCATCTTTGTTATCATGTGGGGTGACAGGGGACTAGGAACAGACTGATATAATTATGTTGACCACAGATGATGAACATGTCACACACATCTGCTGCCTCTTTTAATTCTCTCCTCCAAACACTGAGGTTTGGATACCACGGACACAGGTCAAGTCCAGGACTAGGGGCCAATGGAAAAACAGAGAGTTCAAAGCACACACAGCGTTAAATGTATTGACTAGGACAACTCTTCAATAAAGGCCCCAGTTATTTTTGGATGCTCATGCCTTGTTTGTCGGGGATGTCCTCTATCCCGATGTGCAATGTCTTCCTGTATGCTGTGAATTACCATTCATTCACATTAATGTGATAATAAAGGAACTGTTTTAGCCTACAGCAAAGCAGTTTATAGGCAGGCAGGAAACCCAAGCATAGGTAAAGGGGAAGGAAGGCGGAGTCTGGGCGTTGCTGCAAGTTGCCACCAAGAGATCAAAATGTAAAGTACAGGTAAGCTACATGGTAAGAAATAGATGAATAGAAATGGGCTAAGTTAAGATGAAAGAGCTAAATAGTAATAAGCCTCAGCCATGGGCTGAACAGTTTGTAATTAACAAAAAGCATCTGAGTCATTTTGGGGGTCTGGACCTTGGGGCTAGACTGGCCAGAAACTTCTGGTTTCATTATCCTACTGGTCTACTCTTGGCTTTCTCCATTTAGTTCATTTCTCTTGAGAGGACGATGACATTGCTACTCTACAAAAAGGTAATACATGCATGTGGCAGAGGCAGCCAATGAAACCCTGAGATGCCAGGAACAAAGAGTCTCCCTGGAATCCTGACCTTTTCAGGCTTTTTATGGACTGTATCCTGCTGACTTCGTGCAGCTACCACCAGACAGAGAAACATATGAGGCTGTTCTTGTTTTAGCCTTACCCTGGGAGTTCACTCATTTTTCCATCGGAAAGAATCCATTTTCAATGACTTTTCTTGAAAAATGACATCCAAGTGGGCACAGAGATTCCAGCTTTAACAAGCCTACTTTGTTCAACTAAAATATCTAAGCAGCAAATCACTGAATATGCATGCAGAAAAAAATAGGCAAATTAAAGAAGATTAATTAGGTCACGTCAATTTCAGGTTTATGCAGTGTTTGTAGTTTTATTGTAAATAACCCTGGAGTACATTATGATTCACATTTAAATTCATGTCTTTCATCTTAGAAAATACGGAGACCTTCATCTTAAAAGGCAAATGCATTTAGGTACTATTTTTATACTGCTCAGTTTAAAACATTTTTCCATAGTAGTAATATTTGATTTTCATCAAACAGTTAGAAATTGGGAATACAAGGTACCAATGCTGCAGACTAGAAACTGATATTTGAAGAAGTGAAAATTAGGGTTTGCATCAGGCAATGGAATCCATCTCTACTCCTTGGAGATGACCTTACTTGAAGTGAGATCCTCCTTTTCTCTTCTAGAGCAGTTGAACCTTCATTCGCTCTTCAGTACCCAGAAACTGCAGAACAGACTACCAAATATTTATATTTACCCCTCTAGATATAGAGCCTTTAAGTAAACCATGAGATGACGGAAGGAAAAAAGAATCTAACATCCATTCTTAATCCACCAGACCATTAACTATAAGAAAACTGGAGGAGACCCGTTCAAGATCAGGCCTAGGAGTTCTGAGGATCAGTATGGATTGCCTGGATGTATTTTACTCAGGCTTTTTTCCTTCACAGATCAAGCAAATGCAATTAATTTCATAAATATTTGTTGTGTTGAATGATTCAGGCTACTTTGCTCACATCCTTGGTTATGATTTTTTAAAATGTTTGAGAAACTAAAACATATTTGATCTCAAACCACCATTTTAACTTTAAAAATTATTTCTTATGGACCCAGGTGAGATGTATGCACACATGTATGAGGGTGCCCCACCTGTGCATGTGGGTGGAGGCCAGATGATATTGGGTACCCTGTCTACCCTATTCTTTTCAGATGAGGTCTCTTGGTGAACCTGGTGCCAAGCTGGTAGCCAGTAAGCCTCAGAAATCCTCCCTGCCCCTCACAGTGCTGGAGCTACAGTCACGTGCACAGTACAGTCACGTGCACAGCCATGCACAATTTTTCATGTGGGCGGGGAACTGAACTCGTGTCCTCTGGATCACTCAGCAGGTGTGCTTACCCACTGAGCCCTCTTTTAGGTCCTCATTGTAACTTTCTAATGTGTCTTTGCTGTAATTAGTCTATCTCTGTAGATCAAGCAAAGAACCTAACAAAAAGTAACCAGGACAACTGAAGCCGGTATCTTTAGTATTTCAAAGCAGAACATGGTTTGATTTAGCGAGGCTATCATTTCTTTACTCAGCAACATGTCCTGCAGGATTGTAAACAAGGGACTGCAGTGATGGTCCAACCATTAAGATCACTTGTTGCTCTTGTAGAAGACCCAAGTTCAATTCCCAGCATCCACATGGTGGGTCACACTGCCTATAACTACTGTTCCAGAGGATCCAATGCCCTTTTCTCACCCTCAGCTGGGAGCACTGAACATCCATGGTGCACATACAGACAATGATAGGCAAAGTATTCACACGCTTTTGTTTGTTTGTTTTGTTAAGACTGGGTCTCCCTCTACCTGTATAGCCCTGGTACCCTGGAACTCTCTGTAGTCCGGGCTGGCCTTGAACTCAGAGATCCACTTGCCCAAGTGCTGGGACCAAAGGTGTGTGCCACCACGCCTGATTAAAATAAATCTTAAAAAAAATACAATGAATTATAATCAAGGACTGACTACTCAAGCAAGAGTTGGTTTTACTTAAAGTGTAGTACTTAAAAATCCTACTTTAGACTTCATTTCAACATTACCAAATGGTACTTAATAACTTGCATTTGTAAGGAGAATGAATGTATAATTATATATGTTCCCTGCTCTTGGTCTCCTGATGATACTATTTTAAAAGATAGAATATTTTGACTTAACGGGTCACAATGTACATAATTGCTACCATTTTTAACTCATTTGGAAACATTAATATTCTAGTATATTTATACAGACTCCTTTGCTTCTCTCTCTGTATTCTTACTTTGAAGAGTTTGCTAATAAGAGTCAAGAGCACTTGCTGCTCTTGTAGAAGACCCAAGTTCAATTCCCAGCGTCCACATGGTAGATTTCAGTTTGTTTCAGGTTTTCAATTGTTTCATGTCTACACCATTTAATAAAATTTACTGAGCATCCAGCATGTACAGAGAAGGCTCCCTGGAATGGCTGTAAATGTCAGCAGCAGACGCAGTAGCAGGTCCCCAGAGCTGCAATCTGGGTTAGTCATTGAAGAGCACAGGATGTGGGCAAGTCTCCACAGCACACTCTGAAATAACCCCCCCACCAAGGCTTTTTCATAGATCATCAATACTTATAAGGTAATAATGCTTAGATTGTTTTAATAACAAGTTATTTTCCTTTTTCCAAAATGACCCAAATCCTATATTTCCAGGAGTTTCATTATTTCTAGAGAAAGCAAGCACATTTAGCTCAGCAGCTAGGAGGCCTGTCCAAAAGCCAGGGGAAGAAGGATGGTTTATGGAATAATTACCTGGTTTTATTCACTGGGGGAAAGCTTTGAAGTCTCCTGTTAATTTTTGTGGTTGCTGTAATAGACATATCAAAAGTTAGGAAGCAGTTATTTGATTGGTTCTAGTTATCGGTGACAGTGTGAGAGATGAGAGAAAAAACAACTTTCTAAAATACAATCTGAGCTATCCCTACATAAACAGAATAAATTCAGAAAGTAAAGAAATTGTGGAAATTTGATTGCATTTCTGAAGATCCCTATCATATGTAGAAGTAAACCAGAGAGGCCCCGAAACCCACATAATTATCTAGTCCCAAGACACCCAGACTAGATACAACCATACTGATTTCTAGAAAGTTGACTTCAAGGTTAAAGGTTATGAGAACTTCAGTGTGTCCCTCAGGCACTTAACGATGCAAGAAGAAGCCAAGAACAAGCAAGGGATGGACACATGCTTCCTGAGGTCGAACACCCCAGCTGACATATATGGAGTCACATCTATGACAAGTGTCAACTTCGTAAAATTACTTACTAACCAACCTTAGTCAATCTTATTTGATAACTTCCAGTATGGAAGAAACAGGAGTGTTTTGTAGAAGGCCATATGTTTAGATTTCAGACTACAAAGAAGATGCCTACTTTTACATTCCACTCCATTCCCGCCTCTGCAGAAGGCTGACATCACAAAAAGAACCACATATACACTGGCTAAAATGAGGCATCCACAGATATTTCCTCTATTGAATGCATCGCAATACATGCAGTGGTTCCAATAGGATTGCCCCAATAGACTCTTATGTCTGAAAGCTTGGTCTTAGGAAGTGGCACTATTAGGAAGGGTGGCCTGCTTGGAGTAGGTGTGATGTTGCTGCGGGAGGTGTATCACTATGGGTTGGGCTTTGAGGTCTCAGAAGCCTCAAGACACACCCAGTGTGGCATTCTCTTCCTGCTCCCTGGAGATCCAGATGTAGAACTCAAAGATCCTTCTCCAGCACCACGTCTACCTGCTCACCACCATGCTTCCCCCATGATGATAATAGTCTCTTTGAACTGTAAGCCAGCCCCAATTAAATGTTGTCCTTTATAAGAGTTGCTGTGGTCATGGTGTCTGTTCACAGCAATGTAATACTCACCAGGACATGCATTAGTGTAGTGCTGAAACTACCAGCCTCAGAATCTCAGGCAAGCCCAGAGGTGTCGAGGCTTGAAGAGATCCTAGTGTTTTTATGGAGTTTTCTCTCTGCATATCAAAAGCAAACATAGAGCTTCCTCCAGAACAGAAAGAGAAGGAAAATACACAGCGCGCATTTTAAAGGCATCACAAAGAACCGGGATTCAGTGGTCAGAGGCCTCAGATGCCAATAAAACTCAAAATAAAACCTTAACAAGTTGGGCTCACCACTATATAATTGGGTTTCTTCCACCAGTACATGGCAGTCCAGCGCTTTCTGTTATTTTATTTCTGATGTCAAGATAATCCAACGGAAGAAACAACGAACATCTCAGTAAATGGGGCTGGGTCAAGCACAAAGAAAACAAACATACCTTATACTGTGTTCAAAAATGTATTCATGTAGATTATGGATCCCCATGAAAGTATAATAAAAGTACCTGTGCTGTTTGGTTAGACATGGATTGCTTAGGCACAAATTATAAAAGAAAGAATTGTTAGAGTAGATTTAATCCAAAAGAAAAAGTACTTTATTCAATGACAGCTGGAAAAACAGAAACATAAGCAGCAGACTGGAGGAAATATTTGCAGGGCTATGATGTCCCATCTTTGACTTAAAGCCCCAGATGTACACAGAAGTCTTACAATTCGGGAAAAGAACGCATTTAAGAAGGAGAGAAGTGTCCAAACACGGCCACCACTTAAGAAGGCCCCCAGACGAGTCCTGGCTATATAGAAAGTTCAACCCTACTGCTTAAGGAAGGAAATGTAAATCACAGCCACTGCCATACAGCTGCCGTCTATTAAAAAAAGACTGACAGTGTTAGGCTCTGGGAAGGACATGGGTTGTGCAACACTCTTAGACATTTCTGATGAGGATGTAAAGTTATAGGCATATTTCAGAAATGGAAATGGTAAATTCTTACAGAATTAAAAGTTTGACCCAGAGAGTTTATCCTTAGGAGTTTACTCAAGGAAAGTTAAAAAAAAAAAAAAAAAAAAAGCTTACATCTGCATAAAAAAAGACAAAAAGCACAAGAAGAAGAAGAGATAGCCAAGCAACCTTCTACTGTAGGGAGGATGCCTTATCTATTAAGCAACTGTACACCTTAGCAGATCTTATCAAGTCACATCATAAACAAAGTGCATTGCATTGCATCAAATAATACTTTAGCAGTTGAAACCTCAGCTCCGTCTTTTTTCAGGGCCTGTGGGTCTAGAAAATAATAGAAAACTACAACAGAACACCAGTTAAGAGCAGAAAGGTAATGACTGAAAGTTCAGATCTAAAATAGGAAATTTACGACAGATCATCTTCAACACTGTGACAATCATGTGGGAGCCTTTATTTGGTAGAAAAATGTCCAGAGAGAGAGAAAAACCTCAAATTAGCAGCACTACCTGCTGCTATGTACCCTCAACCGAATAACAGAGAAACAGCTGAGTCCCGTCACAGAGTTCCAGGGACAGTGTGTGACAGTGACCCTTGGAGAAAGGGAGAGAGCAGAAATCAACAGGAAGGGAGAAAAAGCAAAGCCTATTAGTGAAACGGCTGGCAGGAAGAGGTTATGAAGACAGGACAGTGCACGTGGAAATGTAGAGATGTGAGCAAGGACTCGGGGGCCGGGGAGAGAGAAAGCCACGCAGAGCCAGTAGAGAGAAAAGAAAAGGAGAAACAAATCTGACTGAAATTAAAGATGAACAAATCTCTATTTGGATGTGAATGTGAGCTATGAATGCTGGCCGATTCTTTCCCTACAAAATTAAAATAGCAAAGGAGAAACATTTGGCAGATGTTTTCACTACAATTTCGTCCTGTCTATGAAATGTGGCCTTTGGGAGATTAAAAAGATTATTTAGCTCTCTTAAAACAAAACCAACCAACCAAACAAACAAAAACTCGGCTTAAATCATGGTTCCAGGGATTTAAATTTTAATATTTTTTCCAAGAATTTTAAAAACATTTGTAAATGATGATGTGCTGAAAGGTAGCGAACCAGCAAGAGGCAGCTTAGATGGTGGAGGCGTGTGTATCTGTGCTCTAGTCTTGGTTCTGTTAGTAATGTGAGATGGGTGTGTGCTGCAGAAACACTTTTCCAACTTCATTTATTCTTCCTTCTTCTCTTCCCCTCACATCTTCCTTCCTGCAATCCTCATCATCCCCTTCCCTCGTCCCCCCATTCCACGTTTCTTTGTTCCCAAAAACAAAACAAAACAAACAAAAAAAAACGAACCCAATTGCATGCATGGGCCAGACTGAGTGCTCAGCTGCTGCCAAGCACACAAAACCACAAGCGGCTCAATGCTGCTCAAAACTCCAACTTGCTGGAAGCCAGCAATGAACTTCCGATGCTTTGACGTAAGAGAGAAGCAAGTATTGAACGTTCTGTACTAAATATTAATCCTTTCAGAAACAAAAGCATGCTTTTCTCTCCTATGGGAACTTCAGCCTTCTTTTATACAACATTTTTCTAGGTTCCAGCTCTTATTTATCTCTACATATCCTAAATGCCATGTCTGCCATTTAGGTTTGGAATTTTAAAACTCATCCTGACAAGAAAGCCTGGGGGTCCTTTTGTACTTGAGGCTGTAAACACACTCATGAGAATTTAAGGGCAATCATTCCTGACATCAACAAAGCCCACAACTAACAGACACGTTCAGAAAAGCACGTTTTGCTCTGGAAACACTGTGATGTGCAAGAAATCACTTCACGTGGCTTTGCAAATATCCTAATTGGTGTTGGCATCACAATGCCTCTTTTAATTCTCCTAGATTCCTATCATCAGAAAGCACATGAGATGAGATTGTTTTAGCATAACAAATACTATATCATTATATACCCTAATCCCTTCTCTTAACTTTCTGCTATTCAACTCATCCTTTGGGGATCTATGGAAATTTCTATTTTTATCCCATGACCAATGGCTCTCTGCCAATTAGCAGGTGTTAAATGAAGACTTCATATAAGATAGGTGGGAGTCACACGATATACCTTCAGTAGCTGCTAAGCTTAGGAAATAGCAAGGCTCTTTTGTTCACTGAAGGTTTAGGGTCTTAAGGTTGTTTAGCTAAAGGAAGATCATGAAACCCCTGTGACCGTTAAGAAAAAGAAACTCCAATCTCTCCCTTGGCTTCTGACCTAAAAGCATGCACCCAGTTTTAAGAGGAGACACTTCAGGGGGCCAAACAGAAGTCAACATAGACAAGCAGCCTGCTGAAGACTCATAGCGGCTTTCCCATGGTTCTTAACCTTAACTAGGAAGTGGTCCTTTCAAATCCCTTAGTCCAGAGCCCATGGGAGCATCTGTGCATGACTTATAAACAGTATCTGATTAGAATGTAATCAGGGCTCCTGAATGATGTGATCTCCTGACACATGTCTGTGTAGAGTCCTAGAAGTGAATGTTTGGTCTGATCTTTCAGATACCAGTCAGGAGAAAAGGCTCCATGTGGTGGGTCTGCCACATTAAAGCAAGATGACCTCTTACCTGTGTATCACACAGGATGCATGTTTAGAGCTCTCTGTGTAAGGTCAAGTGATAAGTATGATTTCATAAGCCACAGCTCATGTGTGGAACCTAAACACCGTCACAAGTCTATCCCTGATGGGCCTAGAGAAACAGGCCTGTAACTTCCTCATTGGTAAGGAAGAAGCAGGAAGATTGAAAGTTTGAAGCCACCCTAGACTCTGGAGAGATACCCTGTCTCAAAACAATGATCACTGTGTCTTAAGTTTTTTCTTACATGGTGACATCATTGTGGACAGTTTCTGTTCTTTACAGAGTCAGCCTGCCTACTGGTATGACCTCATGGTAGGAGAAAAGATCTATCTGATCCCAACTGATACAGAAAAGGGAGTGAAAAGGGTGGAGGCTTAGGGGCATGCCTATCTGGCTGTCTACACACTGAAGGAGTGGTGTCCAGATGATCCTTTTAGAGAATTAGGCTGAATGCATGGGAATTGGGTCCATAGAAGGATTTGCTCTCTGGATGGTTTAGTATACTGGAGTCTTGAGACCAATGGCAAAAGGGTAACGAAAGAGCCTGGTTGTCCCCTGCAAGCTTCTTTGGGTGCTTTCTCTCTTGGAATACCACCCACCACCAGACCCCTGAGGCCAGATAAGGAAAGTGATAGAGCTTAGACTTCTCATCTCCAAAACTGAGTGAAATCTGCCTTCCTTCCTCCGTATAGTTCCTAGCCTCGGGTGCTGTGTTACATCATCAGAAAAATGAAACAGACGAAGAACAGAAACTCACAGCCGGAGAAACCAAGACAAAAATCTACTTCGAGACTTACTACTGACATGTTTGTCCTACGCAAAGCCTCAGCCTTGCATACGATGGTCTGTGTGTTCTCCTAAGCTGACCATAAGCATTGGCCAGCCATTCATTATGATTTTTTAGAGTTAGACATCTCACAACAGACAGATTAGCAATGGGAAAAGAAGCCTCAGGGCTGTTTCCTAGGAGAAGTCGGTCAGCACACATCTCTGCACACAGTTGGACAGAGGTGGAGCTGACTACAGTAGGCCTCCTGCTTCAGATAGTCAATGAGAAAGTACCTTGGGAGGTCTATGTCATCCAGCTCTCTGTGTATGAGAGTGGATCCTCAGTGGCTAATCCCTTTTCTCTCTTTATCTTTCTCTTCAGAATGCCTGGGGATTGGGGATGACAGTATCTTAACACCATCTTAACAGGGGAAAGAGGTGGCCAATTTTCAGATATATAGTCCTTATCCACAGTGTTAAGCTAGACCCTGATCCTCGAAAGCTCTATTCCCTCAGCAGGGCTGCTTTTAGGCCATTCTATAATCTCTATGCTTCAGTGACTGTTTTGTTTAATGTGTGTGCTACTGTGTGTCACATATCAAGTCTCTGGAATTCTTTAGCAAATTCCAAATGTTTGGCTTTTGCTCTCAGCCACGTAGTTGCCAAAGTTTTCAGGTCACTTTTCTCTGTAAACATTCCTGAATTCTAATATCCAAAGACAACCAACAAGCCCTATTAAGTAACAAATAAATGATGTGGGAATGTCTTTCTGTATGCTGTGAATAGCAATCTTTAAATAAAGGAGCTGTTTTGACCCTTAGCGAACACCATAGCCAGAGACAGGAGCATAGGTAGAAGAAGCAGGGCGGAGTCAGAGACAGATCGAGCCAGATGCCCAAAGAAGCAACGTGTAAGGAACACAGGTGAGCCACAGGTCATGTGGCAGACAGATTAATGGAAATGGATTGAGTTAAGATGAAGGAGCTAGCTAGCAAGGTGCCTAAGCCATAGGCCAAACAGCATGAAGTTAATATAAGCATCTGTGTGTTTCTTTGGGACTTTGGAATTGCTGGTCCAGAGAAGCAGCGGCAGGTGGGTCCAAACTGTGGAACTAGTCCTGGCCAGAAGCCTTATTGTAATAAATAAATGTGTCGGATCATGCTGTGCACTTTCTATTATGGCCTCCGTGAAATGGAGAGTAGCTATTGCGGTTAATAGTTTATAGAAAGATATAAATTCAGACGAGCCACAAGGAAGTGCTACAGATGCAGTCTTGGTCCTTATCATTCACAGGAATGAAAAAAAGAGAGTTCATCATTGCTGTCCCCTCACATCAACAGACTCTGGTTATAACAGTACGCAGTCCCACCAGCACATACTCAACTGCAATTCACCCATTGCTGTGCCTGATACGCGTTACAGCCTTGTATGACCCCAGTCTCCTCTACCATCACACCTATACTCATCTCCCAACTGTAAAACCTCTTTTCTCACTGTTAATTTATATAGTTCCCAAACTGAGCTGGAAGCAGGACCAGCAGACCTATAGGGATAAGATTAGTAGAAAGTGATCAGTAGCCAGCAAGGAGAGTACCTGTAATCACAAGACTAGTCAGCACAGCAGAAACATAGCCTATATAAAATGCCCCAGTCTCTCCAAACTTTCATACTAACACACACACATTGCATGCCCACATTTACTGGGTATGGATAAAGGTCCTGTTTCGAGTTATTTTAACTTCTAAGTAAATGGCAGCGGTGGTCCGTGACTCAAGTGTCCTTGTGGTGTAGAGAGACAACCCTGCTGTTGAATAAATGTCTGAATATTTCTGCTAGGAATTTTCAACAAAGCAAATCAGGATAGAGAAGAGAAAGGAGGTGTGGAGTCTCACAGTTCCCTATTGTAGGGATTCTCTTGCAGCAATTGGTATGTTGAGAGTCTGTTGCACCACACCCAGGCTATATGTAAATGAACAAATCCTGATATGGATTATAGATAATGGCACTTTATATTTAATCTGATCCCATTAAGCACTAATCTACTGCTTTCCTGATATGCGAACTGATACAGCACCGTCTGCTGCGGCTAATGTAATGCAAAGGCCTTCATTTTGATGAGGAACCTCCCGTCTGCTTTGGCAAGGCTCTGCTGGAAGTGGTACCCGTAGCTTGCCTACGTTCACTCTACAGAGTAAAGCCTGCCAGGCACAGAGAGAGCCATGAACTGGGCACATGCTCAGAAAGGTGAGTCTTCAAAGATGAAACAGATCATACATTAAGACTCAAAGGAGTAATGTGCTTCAAGAGTCTCCGGTAAGAAAAGATGGCTTGTAGCAAACTAGAAGGGCTGTTTTAGTACCAATTAGCTCTGTCTGATGGTAAACCTGCCGGAATTGACAGGCTGATGCCAGGAAATGGATTCATATGAACTCACAAAGGTTAATCACCATTCCACACTTGCCCCACTACACCCATGAGATAAAAATAACTAGCCGGAGATGAGAGCTAAGAGAAACTGAAGGCAAACCCATAATCGTAATGGTTGCTAAGGCCTACAAATATTCGATTTAGAGTGATCTATAGACATTGGTTCTCTGTGAGAGAATGCATATAGAAAATGTGCACTAGGACTAAGATGCTCATAGATATATATCTATCTATATATAGATATATATATATGCCCAATCTAAATTTCTTTTATTCCACAAAGTCCATTAGCTAATAAATATGTTGATATAGTTTTTATTATATATTGATATAGTTTTTATTAGTATATTATTTAGCAAGCCCAATATAAATAAATTCAAATACCAGGAATATATATATATGTATATATGTATATATATATATATATATATATATATTTTCCTCTCAGACCTCACCTCACATCTTCTTTAAAATTTATTTTTATGTGTATAGATGTTCTGTCTGCATGGATGTCTGTGTACATAGATGTACATGTCTGGTGACCCTGGAGGCCAGAAGGAGTCAGAGCCTGAGGAACTAAAGCTACAGATGGTGGTAAGCTGCCATGGGGGTGCTGGGACTTGACCCCAAGTCCTCTGAAAGAACAACCAGTGACTTAACCACTGAGCCATCTCTCCAGTCTTCAAACTTAATGTCTTAATTTGGGGTTTGAATAATTGAATATCTGGACAGTATGAAAATAAAGTACATGTTCTATCTCAGAAAACTTGCTTCTCCCCTTAATGACATACATGTGGGAAAAGGTGTCCTTTGCTGATATTAGCTAATTAGGCTGCTCTAAGGTCTCAGACTAACACACCAAAGGAAACCTTCAGGTTGCTGTATGTATATTTTACCTGGGAATTAATTGTCTTGAAACAAGGGCTCTCATTATCTAAGAAGAACAAAGGGTCAATGATCTTCAGAGACAGTTGCTGTCAAACATCATAAATCAAAGACCACTATTGACTAATAATTTGAGCTGTAAAACCAGACTTTGTTGCTATGGTAATAACAGAAGAGTTAAAAATGTGATCACCCAAGAGATTCCTTATTCTCACAGGATTCTGCTGAAAACAGAAACAGAAAAATCTCCACTCTGTTACTAACTGTAGCTATAAAATAATAATTCTTTGCAAAGGTATTCTCCTAAAAAATGTTCTTTCTGATGCCAATTTTGAAGGTGACCTAAGAGAAACAGTCACATTAACAAGACATTCAGCAAGGCAACTTTTACAGAGAGATGTAGGGTAGAGCTCAAAAATTCTTATTCTGTCTATTCCTGTGACATACAGAGAGCTGACTCTCTGACTTAGCAACTCCTCCTCAACATTTTCAAAGCTTTACATTACCCAGTTGGGTAAAGAAAGTGTCTTGCAGTTTGCATATCATATCCACCAAACTGCTGTCCGGCCTGGGCTCCCAAGTCCAGGAGAAAACAATGGAGGTACGGCACATAATGTCACCAAAAGAGTCGCTGGGAAAGGACACACTTAATTGTTCTCTGGACATAGCTGAAGTTTCACACATTGGGAACAATAAAAGAAGCATCCATGTCTGTGTCCTGCACTGCCTTTCAGCTGTGGAACTTCTATGTGGCCTCAGAGGGCAGGAGCTGCCCACTACAATGACCTTGGTTTTGAATCAATAGTAAGAAGTCAAGGAGGGAACTGTCTAGTTGAGTCTCCACTAGCAGACGGCAGCAATGGCCAACTGCAGTGTGTGTTTGTAGCCATCCTCCTGTGGCTCAGAAGATCCTGTCCCCTTGCCACTGGGTAATGTGACCTCATCCCAAGTGTCTTGCTACTGCGTTGAGTGCTCATGGTCTTCCCAAAGAGCACAGCTCTCTCTCCGCCTCTCAGAAGAATGCTCCCCTTTGAAGGGCAGCCTTTGAGCCGGGAGAGCGCTGTGTGATTGGGATAGCCCACTTCTTCAGTCTTCAGCTCCACACCTACTGTGAGGAGGAGCAATGCGGACACAGTTTAGGGCTATTTAAAACGTGCAGCTCATCTTCTGAAATCCTGTTAAGATCTGGCTATTGAGTTCCCTCAAGAAGAGAAACATGGAATGCTTAGGCTTAGCATTGCAGGCAGTCACGTCTCTATTGGACAGATATCAATGTAAGTTAAGCTGAAAAAATACCAGTTGTTACCTGTATAGAGGCAAAACACAAAACAAAACCCTGCTATGTATGTAATAAAACCATGGATGTTTCTGTCATGCCTTGATAAATGTCTTCTCAAGAGTGAGCTGAATAAGAACAGAGAGACTGGTTTTATCTCCCATGCTTCAGTGACTTGGCAGATCACCTGAAACCGAACACCTTTGGGGTGGAGGCGGGGGAAAGACTGGTTGAATTCTTTGAGTCACAAACCATGAAATTCCTTGACATTTTGGTCAAGGATACCATCCCTCCAGGATACTCTTCATCTTTGGCCATGTTCCAGAAATAATGCCATGGTTTGTACTACAAAGTCACCATGACTGTTCCTAGTCAGAAGGAAATTACCTGAAAAAAAAATCTCCTGATTAAAAGCATTCAAATACCGCGTTATACTGTCATTACCAATCACTCACGGCTTCCATCTCTGCCATAAAAATTCTCAGAGGAAGCTGAACTTAATTGCTTTTCCCTCATCAGAAACTCAAGTCTGGTTTTATCTGGGAAGCAATGCCATGACTAGTTTGTATGTACATTTCCCATTGCAGTAGGTGGAAAGGCGATAAGCATTAGAAAAGAAGTATGTAATGGGTTCAGATTCCAACATTCCATCAAAGAAATACCTGTGCATGCATTATTTAGAGCTATTTTAGCCAATTAAAATAACTGTTGATGTCAAGTTTCTATAGGAAGACTTTTTTTTTTCTTAATTCATTTATGTGCTTATGTCTGTCTGTCACTCTTTTGGTGACATTATGTGCTTATGTAGCAATTGCTGTTGGAGGTCAGAAGAGGGCCTTGGATCTCCTGGAGCTGGGATCATAGGCAGTTGTGAGCCACCGTGAGGGTGCTGGGAACCAAACCCAAGGTCCTCATGAAGAATGGCCAGTGATCCTAACTGGCCGATTCAGCTGAAAGACATCTTAACTCATGACAGGAGATCTATGCACAAGTTCTTCCTGTCAGACTGGGTCCTAACAGATGCCTGCCTTTTTCTCCCACCTCTCTCATGCCCTCCACCTTCAACACATCCTCTTGATCGACAGCTCAGAAGGCAGAGTTTCAAACACTGCTGAGATACAAGCCACTTGAAAATTTCGTTCATGGCTCCTTTGTCACGTGGAACCACTGGTTACTGCTTTCTCTCTTGATCATCTGGCTCTTGGTTCTTTGGTACCTTTCTTCTTTTCCTCGCTTGGTTCCACTCCTACAAAATATGTCTCTTCCTGACATGAACTCCACGTCATGGCTCTGCTCAAGCAACAAAGCTTTGCTTTCATGCTCTTCTTCAGTCAAGGCCATAACTAAACATAGTCAAGGCCAAATCTAAACCCTGGGGATATCATCAGAAATGTATAAAGTCCTATCTACGAATCCAATAAAATGAATTCCTAGTGAACATTGATGGGTTTGATTGAGTAGGTGCCCTCTGTGGTCTAGACAAAGTAAAGCACAGTATTAAAGGAGAGCTCCGTCATTTCAAAGTATGTGCTGAATTTCCCTGTGGGTTTGAGGCCAGCCTGGGCTTCACAGTGAATTCCAGGTCAGTTAGGACTCCATAGTGAGACCACGTTTCAAAAATAAATACTTAATAAATGAGATATACAGAGTCAAAATATGTTAGCTAGAATGAAAAAGTCCTTTGGTAAAACGGAGACCATAAGTGGTATCCGTGGCTCCTGTTGCCTTGGAGGTCATGCTGAAGGCTTTGCTTGTGCTACTGTCAAGGGCTATGATGGTGTCTGTGGCCTATGCTGTAGCAGAAGGCATTGTTAATGTCCATGGTCTGTGCTGTCACTAGAGACCAGGCTGAGAATGTCCATGGTCTGTCCTGTCACTAGAGACCAGGCTGAGGTCCTTGGCATGTGCCGATACTGGAGACCATGTGGATGTTCATGGTCTGTGCTGTTCCCAGAAACCATGTGAAGTCCATGATCTGCAGTCTCGCTGACTGTGAAGAGCAGAAAGCCTCTTTTTCAATAATATCAATGACTGCAGACTCACAGTTGACAGAGGCATAGAAGCCTTCTGTGACAACCCTACCTCTACCCCACCCCGCTAAAGAAGCGGTCTAAACAGAATTTTTAAGAACTCTTAAAAATTATGATGAGGATGCTCCCTACAACTGATGGTTTCTGGTATGTGGGGAAGGACTCAGTTATCTGGAAGGTGCTAGTCACTGGGAATTTTACAGTGCTCCAGTGAGTATATGAACTGCACAAATTAGACAATGTCTTCCTCCTCCTCCTCCTCCTCCTCTTCCTCCTCCTTGGAGGGAAGGTCATTAGGATTGAGGGCCACTCCTGGGAGGACTGGAAAGTGAGTCAGATCAGGGTACATGATGTGAAATTCAAAAATAAACAATAAACATATTATGTTAAAATAAAACTAAGTAAGATACCTCTCCCTTAAACCTTTCCTCTATCAGTTCTAATACCGCGTACTAGGGATGTTCAAAGATGTGACAAAAATGGCTGTGGAGACGGCTTAGTTGTTAAAGTGCCTGCCACACTGCAGGACCTGTGTTCCATCCCTGGTACCTGTGTAAAAGGAGGACGTGCGGTACATACATTTACCCAGGAGGCCTTCAGGTGCTATGAAGAGTTGATGCCTTTTCAAGGTGGATTTGAGAGGTTGGTTTCCTTTTGACAAGAGAGCTGAGGCTGAACAGGCCCTTTAACTAAACACAACTCATCCAGGAAGCCCTGAGAAACTGCTATATAGGTCCCATGTGGGCTCAGATTCTCAGATTCAGGCCTCTGTCTCCCAGCCTCATCTCTAAGGCGCTACCTTCAGATCTGTTGTCTGGCTGAATTAGCCTTAGGCTATATATGATTACTGATGCATGTACAGTTACTGTATGTGCCAAAACAACCAGAGAGAGATAATACCCAAAGCACTCACATCCATTTGTGTGGCATTCAACATTATTCTTTAGACATGAAACTTTAAGCAGAACTAACCGTGATGGCTATTACCATTTATTGCCATCCTTCTAAATCCAAAATTAATTTCGACGGAAAAGAAACTGACTTTAGCTCATTAACAGCTCAGCACCAAACAATTCTCAAACTTTCTTCACACACTAGTGGAGATAGAGTGTGAAAGAGACGAGCTAGCACAGGGAGAGCATAGAGCCCACACTGAAGAACAGGGGCTCCAAAGGTGTCAGCGCAGGACAGAGCATTGTAGGACAAGAACCGGGGACTGGCAGGCCTTCTGATGCTTGATTCATCTTTAGCCTTCTCCCACTGGGCCTGGGCCTCAGGCTTCTCTTCTCTCCGTGAGCTGTGTCTTATTTCTGGAGACTCACTGGCATAAGAGATGTAAATAAGACAGTGACAACTGAGGCCACGGTTTCTTTTCAAAGGCTCCCATTCTCAGTGATTAGCATTTTTGCAATGTCCACACCTCATTCCCACAGCTATAATGAGTCCAGACACAGAGGCTGGGTCGGCTTCCTGACCTGCTTGGTGCTCTCATTGTTGCAGGATCTGAGCTTTGGATCCTGATAATCAGCACTTAGCTTCTAGGTGGTTAATTTCCTAAAGATGTGCCAAGGCTCAGCAGAGAGAGAAGGAACGAGATTTCACTCTTAGCCAACACAGAAGTGTTCTTCCCTTCTCTATCAGCAGCAGTCCCACACACCAGCATCAGCCACCCCATGACAGCTTTGTGTTGTGTGACTGGCCACTGTGGACCAAAGGGGACAGTTACAGCAGAGCCACAGTGTATATCTGCAGAGCAGAATTCTGTTGGGACACATGTGCGGCCTGGCTAAAGGATGGAGGCAGAGATTCCCACAGCACCATCTTCTCAAGCAAGCTCTAAGGTGGCCAATGTTCTCTTGGTATCCAAGACATAAAGGGCTTTATACCACTCCCCTGCCCCATTAAATAAGTACACATTAAGAATTACAGGTATCTAGGGAAATTGCCACTTACTACAAAATAAGGTCAAGAAAATAAAGGTGTCTTTTTCAAACAGATAAATAGCATGTGCACACACACATATACACACATACACACACATATACACACACACCACACACATATACACACACACCACACACATACACCACACACACACATATACACATACATATACACATCCCAGATTTTTATTAACCATTCAATATTCTAGGCTGAGACATGTGCTACAACCTTATAGGCAATCGCTGAACTCACAAAGGACTCCAGAGCGAGAGAAGAAAAGCTCAGGTGAGGAGTGGGCGAGCATTTCTGTTCTTCACAAAGCCTCCTCAAATTTGATTTAATTTCTCTAAAGATAAACATGTCTGCAGTGGTTATTCTTCATTATCAGCTTCAACGGATTTAGAATCTTCTCGGAGACCCCTCTCTGGGTATCTGTGAGGTTATCTGGAAAGGTTTAGCAGAGGAGAGAAGACCCAACCAGAATGTGGGTGGAGTCATCTCATAGGCTTGAATCCAAGACTGAACAGTCCAAAGGAGAGTCTAAATAACTAAGTGCGAGCTGCTTCCTCCCAGCGGGCACAGTCCTGATGCCACAACTGCCCACCCCTGTCCTTCCAAGATGGACTGTAGCTTCTCAAACTGTGAGTCAAAATAAACCCTTCCCTTCTTTGAACTGCTTTGGTCAAGAATTTTGCCATGGCAACAAGAAAAACAATAACTAATCCAACTCTCAATTTCAGTAATTTCAATTACTAATCCTGTCTGTCAAGGACACTAAACACTTTATTTCATATCCACAGGCATATCCTTTGAAGGTCCTGCTTGAATCATTTTTTTGAAAGAATCTACTACAACACACCCACATGTAACAACAAAGTAGTTTTTCCACAGGTACCAGTAGAAAGTGCAAAGAAAATATTGTGTTATTTAAGACATGTATGTGTCAGACACATATGTTTCACCAGTACTAGTGAAAACAATTTGCCAAGAGAACATTTCAAATGGCTGAGTGGCCCAAGTGAGGCCATTCCCAGACCGGGGGGGGGGGGGGGGGGGTGAGGCCATTCCCAGACCGGGGGGGGGGGGGGGCTCTCAACAGGAGCATTTCTATGGCTTGTAAACATCAGCAGGTGACCTTGCAGTCTGCAGCTGAACTTTCACAAATCAAGAGACAGAGTTACAATCAAACAATCAAATGTGCCTCCTGGAGTCTTGGAAAAGAACGATACTTGATTTAAAACCAAATGAAATGATCACTATGGTGTTAGGGTCCCTTTCTGTTCTTTCTGTATGATGACGGAGGATGTGAAATCTGATTTCTTTGCGCTTGATCCTGCAGACAAATAGAAAAACGAAGAAAGACTTTTCAGAGCTAGATGGCCATTTTGTAAGTTTCTAGTTACACAAAATGTCCTCTATATATCTAAGCTGAGACCGGAGAAAGTTAACTATGTAAACACTTAGCCACTGATTCCAGAGCAATGGCACTATTGTCTCCTGAAGAAGATTATGATTGAAACTCCAGAGAACTCTGTCTCAAAGCCTCTGCTTAGAGGTACTTTGTGGATATGCCTCCTTCAGGGCACAGTAGGGAACGTTCTATACACTGCAGTCTGTGGAATAAAATACAAAAGGTTTATGTTGTATGAATTGAGAGAGAAAGGAACCATAGGTAGGCCTGTGCTAATAATCCAGCTTTCCTATTTTGCGGGTTTATTTAAATGATCTCACAACTTATTTTCCAGGTGCATGAAGAACCTGTCTTTATCTTTTCATTGTCTTTGATATGACTCAAGATTTCACATGAGAAGAAACTTGGCAATGATGAATTGGTAGCAGCTTTTTATAACTGGATTTGGCTTCTAACTAATTTGTAATTTAAAATCCAATGTTACCACTTTTCCTCCGACTGCCTAAGCTGACGCTCTTTTCATACAGAAAATAGCAATTCTTCATCTTTTCCCACCGCCTAGAATCAAAAGTATTAAGTTACTGTGACTTTTAAAAGTATTTTCTGGTTTATTTAATACCATGAAACACAGAGGTTAAGTTGGCCCTGAGCAATACACCCACTGAACTGTGTCATATGAGGCCCTGAGATGATCATTGGTCAGAGGAAGCTGTGAGGTGATGTCCCGCTCTCAGAGATTTGTGGATGGGTGGCAGGGATGGTACATGCTACAAACAGTGGCACATTTCTCCTGATACACTGTGGGGATGAGACACAGGAAAGCATGCTGGGAGCAGATGAGGGTCTCCTCCATGTCCAGGGCAGAACTGATCTTTCAAAGAAGGCGTTCATTTTACAGCTCGGTTCTCCTTCCTCACATTTGGCATTGACCTTATTAAAAAATAGAACCCATTGTTGCCATCTGAGAGACTCGTATAAAATATATCTCAGCTGTGACCCAGAAATCTGAGCTTTAAATGTGCTTTGCATCTGATCCTGATCCAAATGGTCCCAGGATTCTGCTCAGAGAACTACAGAGCAGATGGGATGGGTAGTAGGGGTGGGGGTGACATATCAGGCAGAAAGAGCCATCTGTGAGATGAGAAGTAGAGCACACAAGTATAGAATGTCTGGGAAACCGACTGAGAAGTCAGTGGCCTGGATAGAGACCTGCTCACGAATGCTTCACTTCCCATGTGCAGGAGCTTAAATATGAGCCCAAGCAATGTAAGGGTTAATGAAAAATAAGATCACATGTGGCTAATAACACTTTGATACTTATTTTAGTAAATCTACAAAGATATGAACACTGAGCCAGGCGCAGTGACATATGCCTATAATCCCAGTATTCAGGAGAATGAGGCAGGGGGCCATAGTTTTCAGGTCAACCTAGACTACATAGGAAAATAGCAAAATTCTATCTCAAAAAAAAAAAAAGAAAGAAAACAAATAAAAATCCAAGTGACCAATATAAACACAGGAAAACAATCATAAAAATGTTCTTATCAATGGGGCCCCAGATGATGGTTTGATACAAGTGTGGATTCTTTAATGGTCAAGTCAAGGTAAACATATCTATGACCTCAGACTACTATCACATGTGATACATTCAAAACATTCAAAATATTTCCTAGTAGCCTTATGAAATGTACAATGTTATTATCTGTATTGCCCAGATGTGCAGCCACACACTAGTATCACCCACACCTAACTGGAGTTTGGCACATGAAGACCAACCTTCCCCTTCCAATGCAGCCTCTGCTCTGCCCAGCCCTTGCTGACCCCTCCACTGATCAAGTCTTTCAGGTACCAAATGTAAATGAGATATGCTCCTTTAGCAACTGGCCATGTTGCTTAACATAGTGATCTGTAGGTACACGCACACTGTCACAGATACTTTGGGTATCTATATTGTCTGTGAGTCTAGCCCCACTATACAAATGTCAATCTCACTGAGCCACGAGGTATGCAAACACTTTTTTCTGACTGTATCAATGAGTATGTATTTTCAGGTCAGATTACTATTTGAGTTACTAGACTTAGAGAAGAAGCCCCTCCCAATGTGAGCAAGTATGCTACAGTCCTGGACATATGAAAAAGGAATTCACTGTCTTGCTCCAATCTTGCTCCAATCTGCTTGCTGGAACATTAGTCTGTTGCTGCCCTTGAACTTGGAATCACATCATGGCTCTACTCATCCTCATGCTCCTGAGAGGAAGAGACTTGGACTAGACCTATGCTCATCTTTCTGGATATTAAACTTGTACATGAGGGACTGTGGGACTTCATGGTTCTAAAACAGCATGAGACAATTATTCATGTATCTATCAGAGACCTAATAGATGCATTAACAGATAATAGGCAGAGAGATGACAGAGTTTTATATGCATGCATTATATAGAGAGCGCAATCCAATATCTTGAATTATTATTGAATTTTATTTTATTGTTATAACACTTTGTTTTCAGATGTTTATATTATGAACATATATTCATATTTTACACATGAACACCACTTATTGAATGAGACTTACAGCCACACTGGAAATATATCTGAAAACTGTAGAAATAGTAAAATGTTACACAAGAGACTTATTTGAACATTCACTGAAAGGTTGGAGGAATCTTGTGATGTAATCTCTGGCCTGTTCAAATTCTCAAGTTGTGTGTGTGCATCCCTGCTTGTCCGTCTCTCTCTCAGGGTTATGCTTGGTGAAGAGAACTGAGAAAACACTCGAGCTACTGTGATTTTGGAGCCCACCCAGAAAATGAAACTTTTCTGTGCCCCTAACTCAAGTCTAATATTAAAATGTTTTATACACACACACACACACACACACACACACACACACACACACACACACACACACAAAGTTGACATTACTATAAACCTTGAATTCCTGGTTTTTTGTTTTGTTTTTGGAAACTTGCTTCTTAACCAATTCTGGCTCAGGCAAAGGCATTTGATGACATCATGGTATAGATTTCATTTTCTTTAATTTCTTTTAAAGATGGAATACTGATGAAGTTTTCTCTTTGATTTTGGAATCCAAGTGGACCCAATTTAGCAGTTTACAGAAGCATCAAAAATCAATGAGCAGAGAAACGAGATGGAGACGCCAATGTAAATAGCTATTGACCGAGAAATGGGAAGTGGCTACAATATTCCTTCACCCGGCACAGACTTGGGCTTGTGGTGGTAAGAGAGATGAGACTGACCGTATTTAGTCTTCCTGTTAACATTATATAACAGACTTCAGGTGTCTATAGAAGCTTAAAAACCTCACATTCCAGATTACCGAGTCACAAGAACTATCACCGACCTTTTTAGTTAAATGACTTTTTTCCATTTAAAACCTGCACTTTTAATGCTTCCTTCCTTTCTCAGAAGGAAGAACAATATGAAACTGGCTCTTCTAGAGTGCAATTTCTTTATAGTTATTAATTATTGGATGTGGCCATTTATTGTGTATCTAATAAAGATTGCCTTAAGATCAAAGGACAGAGCCAGCTATAGTTAGGCATAGAGGTCAAAGTGGTGACACACACCTTTAATCCCAGCACTTGGGATCTCAAGTCTCTGCTCTCAGTATTTGGGAAGCACACACACCTTTGATCCCAGCACTAGGAAAGTTGAAACAGGAAGTGATATGTCTGGGCAGAGAAAGGATTATAAACTGGGAAGAGACAAGAATTCTCCCCGTGAAGTTTGCTTCACCTATTCATTCTGAGAATTCACGGAGACAGAATATTCCCCTTTCATCTGAGGAGTAGGCTAGGCGGGAAGTGGCTGTGGCTTGCTCCTCTGTCTCTCTGATCTTTCATCTTTTTCCCAATATCTGACTCCAAATTGTTGTTAAAAGACCAACCAGGATTTGTGAAACAATGGGATCCCATCAAAGATACGGTTTCAGTGTCACCTCTAGGCCCCCAATCCTTACCCATTTATCTAAGCCTGTTCATCAAGCTGCAGGTTCATGTAACCTATTGCCACCTAAGTATGTCACATATAAGACAACATAGCCAGAAGGGACTTCTGAGGCCCAGTCCACATAGTCTTTATGTGAATATAGGAGGTGATCTCCTCAGCAGTCAACACAGTCTGGCCGCACCAGTTCTAATTACTTGTCATAAATTACAATTTTTATTTCATGTCTTTTGTTTGCTGTTAGTTGTTAGAAAATTTAGTTAGAGGAAATCTGTTCAATTAGAAAAATAATTTCTTCAGTCAATCTCCATTATATATTCTAGGCAGTATAGATGCTACTAGGAACAGCAAGTATGGATAGAAAACTAAGATCCAGTCCATCTCTGCTGCTCCTTTCTCCTCTGTGCCTTTCTCTCCCTTCGTAGACAAGATGATATCTTTTTTTCCTCTGAATCCCTTTTTTTATTAATGCAGATTCCCTTTAACAAAATCAAGAATTCAAGCAGGAGTTTAGAATCAGTTGTGAGTGTGTTAAATACTGGATGTCTTCAGCCTGGACCTACCTAACAAACATTTGCAATCAGCCATCCTCAAGGTCATCTTTCATTATATGCAGAGGGTCTTACTTGGGGAGAGGGGTGAATATCAAACTGAAGAGGTTACAGCCTCTGTGTGGTAGACACGTTCCCTCCTGGAGAGACTCATGTATCTGTCTGCCTTCTGCTGCCACAGCCTTCAGAATGACTGATGGACTTTCTCCCTTCCTCTGTTTTGCCCAGGGCACTTACTGATATTTACAGTGACAAAGGAATGACCAAACATGGCCACTCTCATCTGTAGACAAGTCACAATTACCCATTTAGAAACCTTTGGCAGTTCTCATGCCTCATTTCCCATTCCAAGAATGTTTGTGCTGATACCTTGTATGCTTCGGGCTCACTTTCCCCTCATTTGTCAGTGACCACTATGGGGACACAAACTGTGTTTGCTATCAGATTAAGCAAAACATGAAGGATGATAAATCATCAAGAAAGATTATGTTGCATACGAACACAGAGATGTTTCTAGATGTATCCCACGATCTTTAATATTAACATCACATTCTCCAACAGAACAATGCCTCAGGGGAATTTTAATACCCTTCAGATATTTCATTTGTAAGTGAGATTCAAAGGTTCAGGCATTTTTTAAAAGTTATTTTATAATTACTTAACCCTCAAAGGGATAAACAGGAAAGAAGTTTTCCTCATCCCACCTGATAGCCAACTGTTAGTCCTTACTCAAGTTACTGCCAGCCCCACAAGTCAGTGGGGCAGAATGGAGTGAATATAAAAACAAGCCCATTTTGCTCCTTAATAGATTTCCAGCGAATGCCAGATCAGAGTAGAAAGCAGACTGATGGAGCTATCTTGGTTCCTTTTCAATAAAGAACCTTGGAATTCTAAATATTTATATCTTCCTTCTCATGGCATAAAAAAGAGCTAGGGACCAGGGAGGCTATGAAAATAAGAACGTAATAGGAAAGGCAGGGAGTCAAGATAAAACTAAAAAAAAAATTTAGGAACGAGTCCAAATTTTAAAATGTAGAAATTGTAGCTGGACCTTTAATCTCAGCACTCAGAAGGCAGAGGCAGGCAGATCTCTGTGAGTCAAGGCCAGCCTGGCTATAGAGTATTTTCCAGGACAGTCAGGGTTACACAGGGAAACCCTATCTCCAAAAACAATACAAAATGAATAAACAAAAATCTAGAAAATGTAATAAAGGAAATTGATTTGATGTTGATGCTCCATAGCATTTATACTTACTACCAGGTCTGGCAATCAGAACTAACTTACTGTTAGAATGGTGACCATGATGATGGTGGTGATGATAGTAATACAGGTAATTCGCAATCCCATGCTAATCCTAGGGTATGTAAAATACTTTACAATGTTTCTAATCCTTGCAACAATCTCCAGGGTAGTATTACTCTTCCTGTTTTGCTCAGAAGAAAACCTGCTCAAGGCTGTAAAGATAACTGAGTCGATAAGGTCTGGAGCCAAGATTCGCCCTGGTTGACCCCTCACACCACTGGTATAACTTTGCCATTGCCTGGAACAGCCTTTACAGGTCTCATTCTCTTAATGAAACTGGAAATATTCTTTACGGTGAGTATGAGCCGTTTCTGGGAGTAAGTGTAAGAATTCCATGCCTTTGTACTACGCTGATGTTGCTGGTATAGGGCTCAGTAAACATATGGACGGTCTCCATTTAGGCAGAGCTCTCTAGTTCCCACAGCCTACCTGAGGCAATACAGTTGCCCTTAGGAGAAAGCAGTGCTTGCTGTTGGCAGTATAGATCATGTGAACTAAATGTTATTGTGTCTAAATAGGAGGTAGATATACAAGCCCATCGAAGGTAGTGCAAACAGACATCTCGGAGGCAGACTCGGGCTACTGCCAGTCAGTAATACGCACTGGGATAGGGGTATAAACTCATCCCAAGAGGTTTAATAAATATTATTGCCAACTAAAGTCAGGGTGACTTGACTTTTTCAGGTAACAGAGTTGCCGGTAATTGGTCACTACAGAGAGAAGGTACAATCTCATCAGCATGAAAACAGGAGCCACCTTGAGCCCCTTTGGTAGGATAAAAGAAAATGCTAGCATCTTCAGGCAACTGATGCCAAGAGGGAACAGCACCAATCTCTGCTGGTTACTCTACCTCAATCATTCCAAATGAGGGCAGCCCTAAAGAAAAGCCCAAAATTGTACCTTTGTTTACTTTTTTTTAATCTCCAAAGTTGTGTGTGTGTATCCTTCATTCATTCAACAGTACTTAATTAATACATGACAGCAACCAGAAGACAAGTGCTATTTTTGAGGCACTGACACATCATGCTGTGTCCAAGTTCAACTTCATGAGATAGAAATAAAGAACTCATTAATATAGGAGATGTGCCCTGCTTCTCAAATTGAAGTACAAGTTTAGAGATGGTCACAAACATAGGGTGTATTGTTCGAGGCATCTTTGTACACACTGATAGCTGCTAAACAGGTGGACAGCCATCCAGGCAGTGCCGCTGTCCTCCCTGACTATTCAAGACAGCACACGGAAAGGACTGGTTTCTCCAATTCTCAAAATTTATGACTTCTTTTTCTTCTTCATCATCATCATCTTCCTCCTCCTCCTTTCCTTATAGTTAGTACATTTAAAAAAACAGGGGAAAAAAGGAGCTGGAGAGATAACTTAGCAGTAAAGAGCATAGGCTGCTCTTAAAGAGGACCCAGATTCAGTTCCCAGAAACTACAGGATGGCGACATCGCCCGTAACTCCAGTTCCTGGAAATCCAATGCCTCTTCTAACCTCTAAAGGTAAAAGCACACTTGTGCTGCATAATCATATGAACAGGCAAACACTCATACATATAAAATAAAATAAATCTAAAAACAGAACAGCCCCTATCTTTAGTACACAAAACAGTGCTTTCAGCCTGGGGTACTCCCATTTTTTCTGACTATACCACAGATTCACCGAGTGACTTTGCACAAAGCACCTTCCTGAATTTTCATATGTCCAACTATGAAATAACAAAGATAATACCAATAAGGTCTTATACCTACAAACCTCACTGTAGTGTTTTTTCAATTCATCACATGTCTCTCCCTCTGATAGTGCTTCAATGCCTTAAAAACTTTTGACAGCAATTAGCAAAACCCCACAGTGATATAGTGGATATGGTCCACAGAATTACATCCATCCAGGACTCTGCATGGTAAAGTACACTAAGGTTATTTGTGGGTAAGGCCTTAGGTGGCATTCAAAGAAATACATTGCTTAATGTATTTTCCTATTTACTCTAGTGAAGAAAATGGAAAATTCCAGTTAAAAATTGTATCCAATACTATGGCTGAATGCACCCACCTCTCAGTTCAGGTAGTGGAATCTATCTCCCAAAGGTATGATAACTTGGTAGATGACCAGAATAAGGTTTCTACTGATGAGTGGGGTTAGTACTCATGGAAGAATAACCCAGGAAAATTCTTTTATCTTTCGAAGATATAGCAATGTTACAAAAAGTTACAAACACTGGGGACAGGGCTCCACCAGACTGACTTGTAGGGCCTTGATCTGGTAATTGTTGACTCTAGAACTATCAGAGATAAATATTTATGGAAATTTTATCTCGGAAGTCAGTTTAATGAGAACCATGGAGTGTCTATGGTCAACCTTTGTCAGTTCTGTTACCAACTCTGAGGATAGGGATGCATAACTGGTAACGTGACTTCCTCTCTGTCCCAGAAATCTGTGCCTTTCCTAAAATCACCCTTTACAATGCCTTCCCCTCACTGTAGTAGGAGGGTTTGGGCCAGGATTTTTGGGCCTAGCCTCAAGGTTTAGGCCTGCAGACCCACAGACCCGCAGAGACACACAGATGCTTACAATAGTTTTAGGCTGATCGGCCTAAGGCCCAGGCATATAATTTGCTAACTCTTTATCCTTAAATCTAACCCATGACTTTTATCTTGTTTAACTATGCGGCTCGGTACCTTTTCTCAGAGCAGCATAGTTGTCCTCTGCATCTTCTGGCTTCTCTTTGGCATTCTGCTCTGTTCTTCTAGTTCCCAGAGTTCTCCTAGTCTGGGAGCCCAGCCCACACTTCCTGTCTGCCTTTGGCCAATCAGCACTTTTTATTAAACTCATAGGCGGGGACAATTATTTACAATGGAACAACACAATCTCCTACACCTCACTTTCCACCATCTCCAGTCCTTTGCTTCCATCAGAGATGCAAACTTTTGGGATGACTTTAGAGTAGACAAACTCTCCTTAGGCACATCACTAAAATCTTAACTACATACTGAAGCCATGACTGTACCCTTTGCAATCACACAACACACACTTTGCTGCAATGTACTTTGTGCTGGCATTTGTCCCTTTAAACTCAGTTTCTAGGTGCCAAACTATGGCTCTCATTACATGACGGATAACAAGGCAATCCTCTCTGTTTCCTGGTCATGAAGTGAACGGTGCTGGATTTTAGATATTTCTCACAGCCCAAGCCCCAAAGAAGGCTTCACGACCACTTCTCAGGTGCTACATATGTGGGTTTACAGGCATTATTTGTATTCTATGCTCTTTACCATGAAATTGGAAGGCATGGACAACATGGTCCATAATAAAAAAAGAAGTATGCTGTTCCTATGTTTCCTTTTCCATTCTGGGTTTGTTCCATCTCTGCACAGAATCAAAGGCTTGTAGCTCAAGCCTCCTGTAAGAACAGGTCTGCCTGAAAATTGTTCAGTCCCGTACATTCTTTGTTACATAGTGCTCTGTGGATATCACATTAAATGGTTATTTAATGTCCACATCAAAACTGGTGCACAAAGATCATCATTAGAACCTGAGGTTTGGTCAGGGGTATGTCTAAGATCTTTGAGGTAAAACTGCTGGGGAATTCCTTTGCAAGGCTGATGGCTTGTCTCTTTGTAGAACTGAGAAGTCTTTTTTAACACAATACTAGCCTTGAGGTCAGAAAGCCCTAGGGCAAGCAAGATATTTCAATTTACAAAGGGTTGTGTCCTCAAAAACCCTGTTTTCATGATCTGTCAGTATACACACAGAGCTTTCACACAGGTCAAAGCAAGGAAGACGTGAGCAGCAGCTTCCTGAATGACCAGTCCCAAGATGCTATACAGCTTTCAGACACCAAGGTGAAGTTTAGTGATCCACACAGCAATAGTCCATATTTATACAATAAAAGCCAACAGACATGAAATCAAAAGCAAGCATCATCCAAATCAAACACAATTTTCCCTTTCTTCATCCGGGGTTGGAAACCTGAAGAGAAGCAGCATCTGCCAACAACAACAAAAAATCATGGGCATCTGAGGGACTTGGTGTGCCCTAGACTTCTCTTCTCCCTCTTCCCTGATCCTGACCAGGGTCAAAACCGGGGGAAAATATGCTGAGTGAGACAAATAAGCCTTAGAAGACATGTCCCCTAAAGGGACAATCCTAATTCCCTAAACTATCTCTTTGATAATGCTGGTTGACTTGACAGAATCTAGAATCACCTGATGGACATGACACCTGGCTTGCCTGTACAGATTGTTTTGCTGCTAATTGGTGTGGGAAGACTCATCCTAATTGTGAGTAGGCATGAAATAAAAAAGAGCTAAGCATCAGCAGCATGCATTCAGTCTTCTTTCTTTGCTTTCAGATCGCGGATGCGATAGGATCCAGCACCTGCAGTCTTCACTTCCCTGCTACAATGAACTATACCTTGAAATGTGAGTTGAAATAAATCCTTCCTTCCTTAAGTTGCCTCCACTAGGGTATCTCACCCTCCACCAGGGTATCTCACCCTCCACCAGGGTATCTCACCCTCCACCAGGGTATCTCACCCTCCACCAGGGAATCTCATCCTCCACCAGGGAATCTCATCCTCCACCAGGGAATCTCATCCTCCACCAGGGTATCTCATCCTCCACCAGGGAATCTCATCCTCCACCAGGGAATCTCACCATCCACCAGGGTATCTCATCATTCATCAGCTAACTTATCACATCAACAGGAAAAGGACTAAGAGAGTTTACCTTTGACCTGGAAAGTGATCATGCCAGAGACAGTAGATGTCAGTTGCTGGAATGTTCTGGGAATGAGTCAGCCATTGCTAAGGCTGTACTTATAGCTACATCTGTGGCCATGTAATTAGCTGTGCAGCTAAGCATCTGCCATAAAACCACAACTCCAATTGATATGTGAGCTGGTAACAAGACCAGTTAAAATAATAATGAATACCATAAGCCAAAGAGGCCATGAGCATGCATGTAATCTAAAGCTAAGGATACAGTTTTTCTTTATCCACTGTTCCTTAGTTGGCTTGGAGCTTTCCTCTTGTTAATGTTAATTCTCTTCCATATTTAATGAACTCTTATTTTCCTGGAAGTCCCCCTTCTGGAATTATATCCCGGCACTTGCAATCACACTAGGCAGATGGGAAAAATAACAGCCCTCTAAAATGGACTATCAACCCCAATCCCACTAGGGTGAGGATGACTCTGCTATGTAGTACATTCAAACAGTGCAATAAAATAAAGGTAATGACCATGGCATGCCTCTAGATTTAGTAAACAACGTGTGAGTCCCATCATAGGTATGAACTATGCCAGGATGTTGGAGTGTAGCTAGGTAACAGGATGCACAAGATAAATAAAACACAGCATGCTGGGCAATAAAGCCTTGTAGTAGGTACTGATGTGTAGTCTTCAGCAGAAAGATGAAAAGGTGACTTCTGAGTGGCAATCAAAGAAAACCACACAACACATGTGGCATTTAAAGTTATTTCTCGTACGGTTGGTCCCCATTGGTTTTTGTCAATTTGACACAAGCTAGCTATCTGTGAAGAGGACTCTCAACAGAGAAAATGCCTCCGACAGGACTGCCTGTTGGCAGATCTGTGGGGATATATTTTAAAATTACTAATCGATAGAGGAGGCCCCAGCCCACTGGAGTTGTGCTACCCCTGGGTAAGTGGTCCTGGATCGTATAGGAAATCAGGTTGAGCAAGCCACGGGGAGCAAGCCAGCAGGAGTAAGGAATGCTCCCCCATGGCCTCAGTTCCTGCCTCCAGGTTCCTCTAGTCCTTAGTTCCTACTCTGAATTCCTTCAGCGCTGGAGTGTGACCTCAGAGTTGTAAGATGAAATGTATTTTCCTCCCCCAAGATACTTGTCACAGTGTTTTATCACAGCAGTAGAAACTCGGAGACAGACACTGAGGGAAGATGACATTCTGCTTAGCTATGTTAGCAAGAAGCAGCAGACACTTTCGAAGCTGGAGATGGCTGCAATTACTTGAATCCACAGATGGGTGACCTACCTGGGAAGGCTGCAGTTGCTTTGAAAGCTAATAGGTAAACCAACCCCCTCACCTATAATTGGCACTCTGTAGATTTACTGTGGCTGTATCAGTAGTATCTGTCTAGTGAAGATGTGCATAATCAGTTGCAAGGGACAGAGTCCTCTGGGAAGGTGACAGTAAGTCTAAGAAGGTCTTGATGATGACTTGAGGAGAGCAGAAAGGAGAAGCATTTGCTCCTATGGTAGGTGCATACCTTCATGTGATTGATGTCCAGAGCAGCAGGCAGTCCCAGCCACGTCTGGATATTCCACACTTAAAGTGTGTCCAGGGAAAAGTGGATTTTCAATTATATTTCATCTAAATTAATTTCTATTTAAGTAGATAAATGCAGTTACTTGCTTTTGTATTGGACAGTGCAATTCTCTGGTGATTAACATTGCTGTGGGTAATATCAGGTAACCCAAAAGAAATAGCATTAAAGGTGTTTAAATAACTGAAGGTGGGCATTTATGCTGCTTCTCCAAGAGTTTGGCATGAGCCAAGTGTGAAAACAGATGGTTAAAATATACAGCTAAAATATATTGAGCTGTGGCCTTTGGTGGGGAAAATAGAAAGGTTTTCGTTCATTTTGTCTGTTTATTCCTAATACAGTGGCAAGTGCTATAGGTTCTCAATGAACATTCATGAATGAGAGAGTGAATGAGTTAATGCATGGACACATGGTGAGCATGCAATCAGTCATTCCCAAGGGCTGCTGAAATCAATACTCTGGAGTATCCAAACAAAAAAGCCTGAAGGACCAGCATGCATCCTCTTGCTGACACAGGAGGTGCTTCTTTTGCTCAAATAACGGTACAAATGAGTAGCATAACTTTAAGACCTTCAGGGGTATTTAATTATATGCACTTAGGAAATAGTCTTCTAATTACAAAAGCAATATATCACTCTTGCAGAATCTTTGAAAGAAGAGTTACTTCTTCAGTCTCCTTCCTTCATTCTGATCTCTCTCCCTCCTTCCCTCTTTTTTCCTGATCCTTTCTTTTTTGGAGAAAATGGTCTTGGTTGTAGCCTAGGATGGCTTCAAACTTAATACTCCTCATGCCTCAACCTGAGCGCCAGGATAACAAGCATTCACTATCATTTGAGACGTCTCCACATGATTTTAACCAAAGAGTTTAAACAAACTATTATTATGCTTCCTTTATGTCTTTGTTCTTAATATGTAAAATAAAATATTGTATATATTTCCCCCAAAAGGCAAATCATCATATTGTTAACAGTGACAATATTCTTCTAAATAATTTAAATAGCTACAAATGTCCCATTGCCATAAATTATATAATCATACCCCTTCCTCTGTTCATGTTTTTCCAATGTTCTAAAATGCCATTTGGCTACTTATAGCAGGTGATTTAAAATATGGAACCGCCCTCACTGAAAATTTCACTTACAGAAATCTATTGTAACAAAATAATCCCTAGTGGTCAACAAACTATGGTTGAGGACAGAATCATACAGTTAAAGACACAATATAAAACCAGAAGGAGCAAAATATGTCACGCAAACATCATACCACATGTAAAATGTATAAATAGAAAGTTTGAAATGAGAATAGGAAACACGTATAAAACTAAAATATATACAGAATGAAATTACATAGTTATTGAAATACCAGGTTTTAGGACCTACTTATTTTTATTTACATGTAGGGTTTTTGCCTGCATGGTTCTAAGTACACCACATGTGTAGTATACAAGGAGGCCCGAAGAGGGTGTCAGATCTGGAACTGGTGTTACAGTTGGTTGTAAGCGGTGGCAGGGGGGCTGAGAACCCACCCAGGTCCTCTGCAAGAGCAGTCAGGGCTCATAACAGCTGAGCCATGCCTCCAGCCTCCTTTATTAAGTGATATAATGACCATTTCTTAAGTCCAAATTTTAAAAAAGCAGAGAGGACAGAAAGCTAGGAAATGGCAAGATCTGTTTAATACTTGCCCTCAGCTAAGGAATTATAATTTTTCCACATGCTGAAAGTTCAGTAAAAGACACAATTTTCTGTTACTGAACTTGCTCATAACAGAGTGTTCTGGTCAAGAACACCGGGTTCTTGAGGAAGACATCACAACCCATGGTAATGCCCAGTAACTCGTGACTGTTCACGAGACTGTGAACACAGTTTTCTCCTGATCTACAGAAAACAGCAATTGAGACTGGCTTATTAAAAATACAAGTTAATTACCATTCAAAATATTAAATTTCCTTATAGCGTTTTTGAACAAAACCTGTTTTTGTTCATTCTCCATTCCTTCGCCCTCCTGCCCTCCCGACCTCATACTCCTCCACACCCGGTAGCACCTTTCTGACAAGCTTGATTTCTAAGCAAAGAGAAAACTGTGGAGATTGGAACAGAGGACACAATTCCATCACCTCCCTGAGAAGGTGCCAGGTCTTGGTGACCCAACTGTAAATCTTAGACAAAAAGGAGTGTCTTAACTTCAGTGGAGTCACCTCAAAAAGATGTTTTGTTTTGTTCCTACAATAAATTATTCTAGACCCAATGCCGAGGATTCTGTCAAAGGTCCCCAAGGACATCTTTCCAACAGCTGAGCAGGTGTGTTTGTGTACAGAGATGACTGTGAACAGGAAGTAAGCACCATGGCCTCTGGATCCACAGCTGGACTTGCAAGGCAATGGCTAGTGTGGGCACCTTTTCAGCACTGCCCTTTAGCAGTTCACATCACTTGATTCATTTTCCACCCTGCATATTCCGACTCTAGTAGGAGAGGTAGTGTGGGCTTGTTATGTTCCTCACTGCTGAAGACTTTTGAGATAACCTCCATCAGGGATGAGAGTCCCACAATCAGAGTCAAGCCTGACTCCTCCCTCATTTCCACACAGCTTCACTGTGGGCTGAGCATCATTTACATACTAAGCTTACAGTCTATAGCTTCATTTTATGTAAATAATTTTGGTTCAGTGGGTGAAGCATCCAAATAATATAGACATTTCTAAATAGCCCCACAGAGCCTTTGAGATGACAAGCTTGAAGACATGAGTTTGATTCCCAAGACTCACATGGAGGAAATAGAGAACTGACGCCTATAAATTATCCTGTAACAGCACATGCGTACATATATGCATCCTAATGTACTACATGAAGAAATAATGTCATCTTAAAAATTCAGAGAAACATCTTTTTATAGTCATAGTTCAATAACCACAGATTCACTGGTGTATTTAATTGGAATTAAGATCAGCAGTTATTTATTACTTAATTTCAATAAAATGTGCTATGCTTAGCTGCACGTCCATACTCAGGGGACAGCAGAAGAAAACTGCCAAAATAAATGTTTGCCTGACTGAGATTATGAGTGCTCCATTTCTAATTAATTAAATAGCTCAGAACTTTCCATTTATATTGACAATTGCTTGAGCTATTGGTCACATAGCTGAAAACAGCAAAGTCATTTATGCACGTGTCTTCAAGCTATGCACAGTCACAGCACCGCTCCTCAGGCTTGGCACCTAGTTATAACATGAAATGTCTACACTCCGAAGCTCCCTCTGCTCTCCACAGTTATGTCTGCTGAAATGTCTACACTCCAAAGCTCTCTGCTCTCCACAGATATGTCTACTGGCAAAAGACAGGGATACAAACAAGAGAACTCGGTCACTAAGCCAGGCCTTCTGAAACGGATGTGCATCACACAGGAAAGTCCACTTTCCAAGGGGACATACTGTGTAGCACCTTGAGGCTTTGTAATATGCTCCATATATCTGAGTGTAATGGGTCCTTTCTGATTTCAGGGCACCTGTCTTCAAGACCTTCTTTTTTAGGTTTTACTCCCAGCATAAAGCCCTGTCTCACCACAGCCCATTGACCATTGAATGGGAATCGGTGAGTCTAGTCAGTCATGTACAGAATTTAGCTTTGAGTCATTTGGCAATATCTTTCATTTGTATTGGATTTTATATTTCTGGAATCATCGACTGAATGGACATATACTTATCAGTGATATATACGGGAAAGCGTTATACCTAGTTTATAGAGGAGGAGGGAAAAGAAAAAAGTTATGTTATCACAGGAGAAGAAATTCAGTCAATACACATGCATGTATCTTCTTCCTATGACTGCACTGCCCAAAACATAGAGCCAACTCTCCTCATTTCAGCGAGGGACTGGCTCCAGATCTCCTAGGTACCCGTCCTGGGCTACCTAAATCCCTTCAACAATGGTATATACTTTGAATCATTTCTAAGTTAACTTAATAATGGCTAATACAGCACATATGCCATGTAAACCATTGTGAAACTACCTATTGCTTTGAGAATAATGACTAAGTATGTATACATGTGTACCAATTTGGAGGAGGAATGCCTTTGTGGTTGGCTAAATCCACAAATGCAAAATCTCTAGATATGAAAGAGGCCAGCTGTACGGCTGAAATCAATGTTCATAAAATGCATTCTAAGTGTCAGATACCTACCCCAAGGCTGAGAATACGAGAAGCTGGGGATGTAACTAAATTATCTGGGAGGGGGTTGTAATTTGCTCTGTCATGTTTCTGGGAAGCCAGTGTTAGGACTAACAATGCTGTGGGAAGGCTTCAGGATTTATATGGGATTCACCTGTCTCAACCAATAACAAGGTGACCTTGATGACATTTCACCTCTCTGAGTTTCAACTTTTTCAAATTAAACCAATAAAATCAAATGAGATTATAGCCAGAAGTTTTCCTGTGTCCTGCAGTCACCTGGTCCCAAATAAACACACAGAAGCTTATATTAATTACAAACTGTTTGGTCTATGGCTCAGGCTATTACTACCTAGCTCTTCCATCTTAAATTAACCTACTCTTTATTAATCTATGTATTGCCACGTGGCTGGTGGCTTACTGGTACTTTCACATCTTGCTTCTCCTGGGGGATCATTACAATTCTTCAGACTCTGTCTTTCCTTTCCCTGTATCTCTCTTTAGATTTCCTACCTGGTTATCCCTTGCCTTGCAATAGGCCATAGCAGCTTCTTTATTAACCAACAGTACACATATTCGAAGTGTATAGAAAGACCAGTCCACATCATGAAATATTGGATTTAAAGGTCTAGTACTAACTAATGGCACCTCTTTAGAAAGAGATTAAGGAAGAAGGAAAAGTAGAATCCAGCCACCTTCATCCCTTGTGTCTGAGTCATCTAGGGCTAATATTTATAAATAATATAAATCATTTCTCACTATCTGGGATGTCCAGGATCAGGTGGAGTTGAGAACTGATGAGAACCCATCTTCTGATCATATCTTTGCATGTATAAGAGACAAGACAGTCTCCCGGGGTCTCTTTCATTAAAGCATGAGTCTCCATGATTAACAAAGTCTCTGCACTCGGGACCTAGTCACCCCCAGCACTCTTTTCTACCCCACTTGGGAACTTGGATTTCAACAATGCAATACTTGCAACATTGGTGAAACCAGTTTAATAACATGCAATATATTAAGATCCTGAAGAAATCTCTTTCAAAAAGCAGCACTTCAAATATACATGTAAGCTCTAACATTTACACATCTCAAAATCAGAAAGGTATCAGGTGTCTTGGTGCCAGAAAGAGACCTTTGTTTATGTACTAAATGGACCTGACCAAGTAACTCATCAGAATTGAGTAATAGATAGAAAAGAGCAACTTTCAGGCTAGACCAAAAATAGCCAACTCAGCATTGTGGTGATATACTGTATATTTAATAAAATCAGCTTGGACTATCAGAACGGAATCACCCACAGTCAAGCTATGAATGTCAGGGAGAGGTGTCTCATACCTTTAATCCCTAGAATTTGTGCAATAATTGGTGCTCAACTTTTGCCCCCCCCAAAAAAAAAGCTGTTTGCCAGCCAGAGCAACAAGTGGCCAGAGGAGTAATTACCAGCTGCCTAGGTTTTCTGTTCTGAGTTAGCCTCCAAGCTTGGGCAGAGCTGGCCACACAGGTTTCTTCTCCATACTCATCTGGGTAAGTTTTTTAGATAACAGCCCCTTTCTTGGTGGGTTTTTTGTGTTTTGTTTGTTTTTTCTGTTTGTGTGTGCGTGCGCGTGCATGTGCGCGCGCGTGTGTGTGTGTGTGTGTGTGTGTGTGTGTGTGTGTGTGTGTGTGTGTGTGTGTGTGTGTGTGTGTTTCATTTGGACCCCGTCCTTGAACTGCTACCACAGTAGATAGCTGTTCCACTTCACAGTCATCTCAATCATCACTAACAAGTTTGGTGAGTACACTGGGTCTTCTTGAAAAGGGGAATTTGTTTAAGGCAATGGAAGGTGGTTGGCCTTTCTGATATTACTCTAGATGATATGAAAATGGAACCAGTAAAGGAAAAGATAAATAACGTACATGAGATTATCATCCTATTGTTTATCATAATGTTTATTATAAATATTATTTGTTTATCTCTCCTTTATAATTTAAAAATCCAGTTAATGTGAGTGTCAAAAAGAAAGTCTTAGAAAAGGCTATTAAGAGAGAAAACAGATATTCAGACCCAGACAGAGGAATTTAAAGAACCAATCTCAACATTGTCTTATAAGATTACACAAAAACAACCTAAGGCTTTCAAACAGCCAATATTAGTATATCCAGTAATTTAAAGAAATCACTAAATGATAAAAAACAAAACAAAACAAAAACAAACAAACAAAACCTGTACAGAAGCTAGTTGGGCTCTGGTATAAATGATAGAATTAAGGAGGATCAAGGAAGCAATCATCACTTTTGGTATGCATCCACCATTTGTAAAACAAATGTTAAGTCCCTACTCAATCATGTAACCAGATTATCCCTAAGAACTCATCAGATATGGTTACTGCTGTTTTGGAGGTCGAACCACTTTTACAGTAGAAAACATGGTAGGAGGAGGCTAAAACAATAGAACAAAGAAGCAGAGATAGTGGCAGAGAAATCTCCCAAAACCAGCTTCATGGGGAGGGAGATTATACTGATGCAGAAAGGTTTTCACAACATGATGAACTCACCCTGGATTTACGCTGAATAACAGCCTTGAATGTGTGGAATAGAATTGAAGATATAGAAAAGAAAATGGGGTTCTTTATAAAAACAATTCAAGGCCCAAAAGAAACTTTTACAGATTTTTTTCAGTGATTAACTGCAGCAGTAAACAGAATGATACCAGATTCAGAAGTCAGGCAAATATTAATTGAATCTCCGGCTTTTGAAAATGCCACAATGTAAAAGAATAATTAGGCCATTAAAAGAAAGGGCAGCACCCTTGGATGTGGGGATATGTTTCAAATTTAATCAAAACAGTCTGAGATATCAGAGAGATCTACCCATAGTCAGTCTAGGAGGATCAGACAGTAGTAACTCACACCTCTAATCTCAGCCACAGGGAATATCCAGGAGTGGTGACCTACACCCTTAATCACAGCAAATCTGAGTTTGAGGTCAGTTTAATTTTCAGAAGGAGTTCCAGGCTCCCAGGCAGAGATGGTGACATGCCTTTAATCTTAACCTGGATATGAAACAACTGGGTGAAGGTATGTAAGGCAGGCATAGAAAGACAGAGCAGGCAGTGGAAGCCACAGGGAATGAGGCTGAGGAAGCTGGAAGACAGCTGGGTGAGATCTGACTTTGGTGTTTCCTCTTTTTGATATTTCAGCCTTTCCTTAAGATCTGGCTCTGAATTTCCATTATTCATGCAACACTTGGAGGATTGAATTCATGATACAATTAATTTAGAACTTCACACTATGATGATAACTGAGTAGGAGAGATTATTTCTAGAAGTTTAAGAAAAAATCAAAATATTAAATGTTATAAATCTGGATGGCAAGGTCACATAAAAAGAGTCTGTAAATAAGGTGTTCCCAGAAACAAAGTCTTTGTAAGAATAATATCAAGTGGATGCTTCTCTTTTCTGGAGCATGATAATATCAAGTGGATGCTTCTCTTTTCTGGAGCATGCAGAAGGTGGGGCAAAGACAGGCATTGTACTAAGGAGTGTAGGTCAACAAGAGATAGACAAGGTAAATTTTTGCCTTTGGAAAACTCCCTGAGCGGACTTTCAAAAGTCCCACCCACCATCAAATACAGTTCAGTTTTATTCTGCCATTATGGGGGAAATACCTTCCCAGAGCAATTAAAGAAACTAAAACCTATTTTAATAAACCACACTGCTCTGGAAAACAGAAAAAATACAGAAGATAACAAAAAGTTCACGAAAAACATAAATCAAATATAAATGAACAAAGGTCAAAGCTAAAAATACAAACAAATTATGTTGTTGTCACTGAAGGTTGGGTTAACAAAGGGACGGATATATCTTGGCATCTAAATTGGCCCCTTCAGGAGATAAATGTTCAGTTTTGGGGAATTGGAATGTTATCCCAGGTAAAACAGAGTGCAAGAGGGCTTGGATATATAGGACCAAAAGGACAGAGAGAAACATTAAGGCCATTTAATTACTAACATTGCTATGAATTTATGAGCAGTAGAATTACTGCAACAATGGAATATTCATACTAACATTCCAACAGTTTCAGAATGAACCATAAACTAACTTAGTTATTGACTTAAAAGACTGTTTTTGTTTTTGTTTTTTAACAATATCTCTACAAAAACAAGACAAAGAAAAATTTGCCTTTACAGGACCCACTTATAATAATTATTGGCCTGTAAAGAGATATCAATGGAGGGTTCTCCCACAGCGAATTTTAAATAGCCCTACTCTGTGCCAATATTTTACACAGCATCCACTAGAAAGAAATGGTGTATAACTAATTCCCGCAATCTATCGTTTACCATTACATGGATGATATCTTGTTGGCTGATTCAAATATAGATGCATTGGAAATAATGCTTGAAAAGTGGAAAAAAAAAATTGCCTGCTTGGAGATTACAAATTGCTCCTGAAAAAATACAAAGAGGAGATTCCATTAATTATTTAGAATACAAAAGAGGTTAATTTCAATCTTTGAAGTATCCTAAAGGAAGATGGGGCCCTATAACAATGATTTCGAATGGACTATGACAAAGCTACTAGGCTGACAAACACCAACCAAAGATAGGATTTGGACTACAAACTGCTCAGGACAATTCTGAGGTGATTACCTGAGATGAACCAGCCCCACAGACTATTCTAGCCAGGATTTGAGACAAGCCATGCACTTTCCTGCTATGCAGAGACTGGACAACAAATGACACAGCTACTTATTTCAGGACTTGACAATTAACAAAACTTTTCTTTCCAGGATCCCCAAAAGATGCTGTCAGCTCCAGACAGCAGGAAGTAAATTTAGGAACATGACACCCACATTCCCAGGAGGTGGGATGGGTGATTTGGGGCCTTTTAATGGGTTATGGACGATTGTTATTTGTTTATGGTGATGGGTTACAAATTGTTTCTGGTTATGATTAGGAAAAAATCTAAACAAGGGAGATTAGATTCAGGGTTCTTGCTTGAAAAAAGAAGAGAAAAAAGAAAAAAAGGGGATACAGATATGACAGGATATAAGTGTAGATATTGAATCTACTTTTAAAAAGCAATTACTAGTTTTAAATATTTTACATTGGACTGGACTTTTTGTATATTGTATAAAACTGTATATTGATACGATGGGATTAATTTTGTTACTATACATATATTTCTATGCTTGTTCAAGGAAATGAACCTATATACACTTCATCTAACAATGTAATACAAATTGCTAGTCCTTGAAAGTTATTATTACCAACCAATTAGGATATAAAAAAAAGTTGGTTAGTAGTTAGACATTACAATCGAACTTATAGTTATATTGGATATGTTTTCAAGGCCAAACAGAGATATAAGTTTTAGAAGATTAGGTCTTCTTCAAACACTAGATCTACAGAATAAGGCATTTAATATATTTTAATAACATAAGATTTTATTATTTTTATGACAGTGAGACATCTGCTCCTGGCAGCACCAATCTACTTCATAGAAAATGATGGGCATCAAAGAAACTCCAGATAGAGTTAACCTTCTTTGTGGCAAAAGTTAGCCACTAGGCAAGAAAGTGCCCTTGCCTCGACTGCTGACAGTATGGTGTTCAAATGGACAAGCAGGACACACACAAAAAAGAATTGCTGAACCTTTCCAGAACAAGTTGGGAAGGTCTTTGAGAATATCATGCTTCACAGAGAAGTCTGTCAGATATGCCAGGCTTGTAGGCCAAAGATGGATGCTTCAACACAGCAGAAGAATGTTGGATGACTATCCAGCTGTTTCATTTTTCACATTTTTTTTGAAGTTTCTTGCTTGTCTGTCCTGCTTACTTAGTTAATATTATTTTCTTCTTGGGCTTCTGAGGGAGATGAAGATGAGATAGTTATAATTTTCTAGTGTAAGTTTTAGAAAAATCTCACTTAGAGATTAAAGTGTATAAGTTTGAAAGACATCAAAAGATAGATTTGTTACTAATATAAGTTAGATATAAAGCGAATTAGATATTATCCTTTGGACTCACCAAAATAGGATAAATAATGGAATATTTTCTTTTAATTTGTCAATTATTAGTGGACTGGGCATTGCTCATATAATTATTGCCTGTATATATTCTATATAATTATTGTACATGTTGTATATAGTTTTTCTTATGTTAGTTATAATCTTTTTTGACACAAAAGGGGGAATGTGGTGATATATTGTATATTTAATGAAAATCAACCTGGAATATCAGAGAATGGAATCATCCACAGTGAAGCTATAAAGGTCAGAGAGTGGTGACGCATGCCTTTAATGTCATCATTCAGGAGACAGAGATCTTTCTGGATTTCTGGGAGTTCAAGGCCTAACAGCCAAGCAATGGTAACTCACACCTTTAATCCTAACTCTAGGATTATGAATTGAATTATTCAATTGAATCAGAATTGAAGCAAGTAGATGGGGAAGATATTTAAGGCAGGAGGAGGCAGAGATTCAGGCATCCTGTAGAAGGGACCAACCAGGTGGAGAACTCTTGAAACATTAGCTCTGTTTGTCCTGAGAAGTTGGCTGAGTGAGAATTGACTGTGGTCTATTTCCTCTCTTTGATATTCCAGCTTTTCCCCAATATCTGGCTCTGGATTTTCATTATATACTAACTAGAATTCATGCAATTGAGGATGGCATGCAGTCTGTCACCAGTAAAAAGGCTAATTGCATCCCCTTTGAGAAAATGCTCACTCTGCTGACCACCAGAAAAACCCAAGAGTTGCCTGTGCCAGCGACATTTCCGATGACCAGCTGGGAGGAGAGAGATATCACCACTTTTCACAAAACCCTGGGTGTTGCCCAGTTGCCAGAGACAAGCCCAGTACTGGCAGCCTCCCTGGTATGCAGGCTGCAGGTGGCTCCATGAAATCTCTACATTAAAACCACAGCACTGGGCTTTCCAGAGTGCAAAAGCCCATCCCAGTGTTGAGTGCTGGCTGCATACCGGGTGGAATTGGAAAAAGAAATTTCAATCATGATCGCCAGGAGCAGCATGGCTTCAGTGACAACACATCTCTCTGCTCTCTTTTTCAGAGTCTTCTAATGGGCTTCAAGCCATACCCCCACTTAGTGCAGCTTCCAGAAGCATCAAACAGGGGCATGGAGTCAGATTTTATGGTAATGATTAGTAAAGTGAACGGAAAACTGGGCAATTGCAAAACCACCAGGGTTTTAGTTACTGGTCCTGACACAGGGCCGTGACGGGAAGGTCAAGGGGAGTGAAGTCTGAACTCCGCACAGAAGCTCCGACTTTACCAACTCCAATACAATCCAAGGAAAGGATGAAGACAGTAGGAAAGTCCTGCCCAACTGTCAGCATAGAAACAGGAAGAAGAAGGTCATAGAACAAAGTATGCCTTTAAAAATGGAAAAGCATTTAGGGTGAGCTGGTAACATGGCTCAGTAGTGACGAGTATTTGTGGCTCTCACAGAAGACCCAGGATTAGCTTCTAGCATAAACACAGAATGTCACAACTACTCCTAACTTCAGACCCAGGGGATCAGACACCCTCTTTGGACTCCAAAGACACCGTCCATGCAAGCAAAATCCTCATACCCGAAAAGTAAAAGTAAATGAAATTTTTAAAAAGATCATCAAAAATTACTAGAATATACTTCTTTTGAGCAGTAGGACATTTCTTTTTTACGTTGTACCACCCTGGGGGAAATTACCTTGTAACTAACGAATTTGCAGTGTTTGTCGTGTTTCAGTCAGTGAGAAACTTTCTTGCTTTGATTTCTTATTTAATCTCCTGGATCCTGACAGCAAACGCAAAGGCTGGGGCAGGCACCCAGAGCTGTTTAACTTGGGGCTTATTCTCCGCTCTCTTTAGTGTTGAGAGTGCCGGAGACGACAGTAATAGCATTATCTGATTTGATTTGAGTGGCAATCTTTTCAATTTAATAACTCCGATGTCGGCTCCTCTTGTCATGTTGCCAGGTCTAATTCCCATTTCTACGATGATTAATACTCTAACGGAGACACTGTCTGATTTTCTGTGCTAGCATACACTCCGGAGACACTGCTCTTCTCGGCTCTGACGGGGCCTCTGCAATAAACTCCGTGGTGGCCGCCCCCACCTAGAACACCTGTCAATCAGGAGACTGAAACCGCTGGTTAGGTCTTTAGCACTGAATGGCACAGTATTTTAGCTTCAATTTCCTCTTCCTTCCTTCCTTCCTTCCTTCCTTCCTTCCTTCCTTCCTTTCTTTCTCTCTTCTGATTCCCAGCTATTCCAGAAGAGGTAATTGTCTGATTCCTAATTCAAATGTCTAGAACACAAGAACTTTGTTCAGTATCTGTTATTCAATGCCCACCTCAATAAACTAGACATTTCCTTGTTTCCTGGTCAGCTGATGGATGCAACGTTCAGCGGTTTTGTGGAGGTTAAGTGAAGCCTGGCTAACAAGAGTTAATATTACCTTGGCCGTTAAAGTATCTTCAGTGATTTACACATTTCTAAACTACATATAGAGTAGCCCAGGTGCCTAATTATCTCAAAGACTGAAATCAACCAGTAGAGGAGGAAAGTCCAAATAACCATAACGTTATGATATGGGTAAAACAGCTCTACAGTTCAAGTTGACAGAAACATGGGAAAAGGTACAGGAGTCCCCAGACATCTATCCCAAGAAAGTGACAAAAAGGTACAGGCAGTTCTCTGTGATAAGAACTCAAGAGCATAGAATTCATGAGTGAATCCCACATCTCTGGCCACCACCAGCTACAGTTTTTCTTATGACTTCCCCCTATGACTGTGGGGACTGATTCAGCCTCACCATGGCTGTGACATCACCACTTAGCCATTGTACTGTACTCCAGGTATGACAAGGAGTTGGTTGTTTCTCCGAGACCTGTGCAAGGTCACAGAGATTATTTTTTTACAACGTGGCTCTGGTAGTTTGAATATAATTGGCCCCATAAGCTCATAGGGAGTGGCACTATTAGAAGGTGTGGCTTTGTTGTAGTAGGTGCGGCCTTGTTGGAGGAAGTGAGTCACTGTGGGGGCAGTCTTGAGGTTTCATATATGCTCACGTCATGCCCAGTACCTCAGTTTGCTTTGTATTGCCTGATGATGAAGATGTAGAATTCTCAGTCTGCCTACAAGCTACCAACTACATGATAATAATGGACTAAACCTTTGATGTGTAAGCCACCCCATTAAATGTTTTCCTTTATAAGAGTTGACATGGTCATGGTGTCTCTTCACAATTGAAACCCTAAGACAGGGGTCAAAGTTGGGTAACTTATAGGAATCAGTTATTATTCCTGAGACAAAACATGTACCATAAACAACTGGAAGGAAGGAGAAGCCCCCTGGCATTTTCAGAGGCTTTCGTCCAATGGTGGGTAGATTGTGAGATCACATCAAGTATCAGCCATAAGGATACAGAAAGGAGCCATGGCAAGAAATAGCTCCAAGAACACTCCCCCAATTTCTTCCCAACTGTGCCACACATTTTACCACTTCCCAATAATGCAATAATTTTTTAATCTATTAAATGATAAATTTATTGATTAGGTCTATTGATTTGGAATCTGGTCACCTCTCCAAAGCCAATCAGCTCAAAGCCAAAGCCTTAGCATGTGTGGCTATGAGTAACATTTTATGATCATGCCCTACCAGACTCCATCAGTCTACTCCCAGGTCACAGTGGCCCCCTTACAGGCCTTCCTTCCTGAGTCCTTGCCCCCCTTCACGATCATTTCAGAGGACACACTTGAAGTTTAGTTGTCTTAGACCTCTTTTCTAGAATCAAAGTCCAGATTACTTTAGAACCAGTGCATGCCCACCCCCAGTCATAAGCCATTCACCCATCCTTCTTCAGAAGGGACAAAGGCCAGGTCTAGCCTATCAGCTACCACAGGCTCAATCCAGCCTGTTATTAGATCATCTGGGGACTCAGTATAGACTCAGAGCTTAGGGCCTCAGGAACGCTACCTTCCTGAAGGGAGGTTAGCACAGAAATGGTAAGAGCTGACCTTGCTGGAGCTTTCAGATTCAGCTGGCCTCAAGCCCATCTACCTTAGTCTTCTATGACATGAGTCAATGGAATCTTTTTCCATTGAATTGGGATTCTGTCATTGGCAGCTGCACCATTATGGTTGATACAGCTGTGCACTTTTCTGGTGTGCCAATCCTACTAAGGAAACATTTAAAAGAATTTTGTCCTGCTCCAGATGCTAGCACACTTTTGTGCAAAATACAGTTTCCATTTCTTTCTTTCTAAACACCTTTAATTTCAATTTGCTCCTTTTACCTTTAGACAAAGCCGTTGTTCTTTAGTTTGACCCAAACTTTTGGCATGTTTCCCCAAACTTCTTTCCTGTGTTTCTGTGTAAGTAAAGGTCCCTTTGCAGCACCCTGTGCTGCTCTCAGAACACACTCTAACTCTTTATTGCAGCTCCTGTCAGCATGTGCTCATTTGCTGCATTCTTTTCTGTGCACCTGATGATGGATTAATACAAGAGCAGTTTCCTCTACGAAATGGGAATTTCTTAGGGAAAGGACAGTGTACCGTATGAGTGTTCTTAGACCCTTTGAGGTGTGCACTTCTTTTTTTAAATAAGGGGGAAAATTCTGTGCCAATTTTAATATTATCAGAAGCTTTAGAAACAAGTACTATGATTAAAATATTTACTAGAATATTAAATTTGTTTTTAAGCTCGGATGTGAGTATCAGAATCACGCAAAATGCTTAGGAAAATGCAGACATCGAGTCCATACCCTCAGCTTTAATGTTTCGGCCGATCTGGAGTGGGGGATAGAGAATAAATTTCAGCGCATTCCAAATGAATGCCAGTGCTCACATGGTCACAGTGGCTCTCTTTTCTTCCCTCCACATTAAGTGTCTTCTGAAAATATTTAAAGTCAAGATCCAGAATGCTGTCCCCAGTTCTCTGACTGTGAGAAGCTCTGACAGAAATCCTGAGACATACAGACATGGTTGCTGGTTCTACTCTGTTACTAGGTGTCCTTGACCAGCTGGGGTAAAGGGAAGGTGCAGAGGGAGAACACTGGCCTACCATACAGTAGACACTGGGTTTGACGTCAAGCTCCAGCACCAAGAAGAAAAGACGAAGTTTTGGAACACTTTGCATTTCCTCCTGTGAAGCATGAGGCAGCAACAGGACCTCAATCACTTGTGAGGGGCAAAAGTTAACTGTTCCTCACAATGCAACAGGTGGTGAGTGCCCCACCAATTCCCGGAGACTGCTGGCATCGTTATTTTGCTATTTGTAAAGGAAATAAATGTTGGAGGTAGTGCTTGTCCCCAATGCTTCTGATCCCAAATCTAGACAGTTCGTTTTGGTTCCGCCACAGCATCTCTTACGTGTGCACGCCTTTCATCACACTGTGAGTTCCTGCATCCATTCCCGTGCTGGTTTCTGTCCTCTGTCACAGCATCATCTTCTGAGGAGCAAGAATGTTTTCCTTTATCTCAAAGAACATGCTTTTTTCTATGTTTTCTGAATTCAATGAAAATTCAAATTTGAGAAAGTGTTTGCATTAAAGGAAATTAAACACTAGGCCTAAAGTCATCCTACTCTGTTTCTGCTAATAGCTCGTAAAAATAGACTGAGGCTTCCTGTAGGGCAATGGGTATTTGTGGCATTTTATAACACTGAGGGCTAGAGAAGTGGAAAGGTAAGGTGGGGAAGAGGAGGAAGAGGAGGAGCAAGAGAAGAGATTCATTAGGTTCTTTCTTCATGTACCCCCATCAAACTACATGCCTGACCCCTGGATGTTGGCCACAGAAATGCTGAGAAGGATCAACTATGTGTCCAAACTCTTGACAAGGGGCTGGGCAGGGAAGCAGAATGCTGAGAGTCAGAGCCAAGAGTCAAACAATTAACATTTTTCCCATGCCTCACTATAATTAGCCAGATCAAAGGGGGCCTGAGCATACAGATTTCATCAAGCCTGATGACTCTCAGAACAGGCAGCAAAGTGCCCAGGAGGCCTGCAGGACACCTAACAATTCCCAGGTAGAAGTGGCTTTCTTGTAGATTACTCTCTTAGGAATCTTTTCTAGATTGTTCCTAGATTGCTCTGAAGTGGTAAGCATGAAACCACTCTTGCTTTCTTATCTGGATTTACTTACCGCGTTCCCTGTGCAAAAGGGCACGTAGTGTCTGCTCTCCACTACGGAGAGCCTTGGGGGAGCCTTTCTGGTTTTCTTTCCCTTTGCTTGCTGTTTCGTACGGTGTAATTCACACCCCATAGCTTGGTAGAGAACCCTCCCCATTCATAAGACATGGTGTTAGAAACTGACACAGAGGGGGGGGGTAATCAGGTGTCATCCCTCAGATACTATAGACAGTATAGACAGAAGATTTGCAGCTGACAGTGGGGAGTGACAGGGGCAAAAGGGTGAATGGGGGCACTCTTGTATCCCACATGGTAAAAAGGAATCGGCTCCGATATGTTGTTAACGGATTGGTGTGTTTGCACTGTTCAGAGCCTGCTTATGCTGAGAAAACTCTACTCCAGATGGCCGTGGAGGTTGCTCTCAGCAGACAGTACATAGACAGTGTTTAAAGAACTTCCTGAGCTTAAATGTATAGAGAGTGAGACATCAGTGAAACCGATACGAAGAGAGACTCAAACAACCAACTCAGAAATGTGGCTGATCGCCTGACTAGAGGGCTGAGGCTGAGCTCTGGAGTGACTGACCACCTCTCCCTCCCACCCTCTCTCTCTCCAAACCTACTGCTGGCTGTAGAACAAAGGCAGGTCCTGGTCCCCTCCCTCCCTCCCTGCCTCCCTGCCTCCCAGCCTCCCAGCCTCCCTCCCTCCCTCCCTCCCTCCCTCCCTTACTTCCTCCCTTCTTCCTCCCCCCTTTCAGTGTGAACTCACTGGGTTCTCTGATCACTGAATACAGAACAACTTAAAGATTCAATTCCCAAGGGCTGGGGCTGGAAAGTTGCCTCTATGGTTAAAAACTCTTGCAGAGGACCTGAGTTCAGTTCCCACCACCCACATGGTACTTCAAAGCCATCTGTAATTCCAGTTCCAGGGGTTCTGGCACCCTCTTCTGGCTCTTTGTGTACTGTATGCACATGGTGTATATACACACATCCAGGCAATCATACCCATAAAAGTAAATAAATCAATAAAAGTAAAGATCCAAATCCTATGTATTTTCTTCAATGTTTGTGACAAGTAATAGGAATTCTCATGTTCTAGTTACACACCTTCATTAATACCTTGTTGTGGAAAGTATTAGCAATAGAACCCAGATTTTTCAAATGTTCCTAACTATAAAAGAATGACCACAGCTGTTCTTAAAGATACACATGATCAGGGTAAAGTTGGGAAATGAGATCTTGAACAAGTTCTAAGTGATTCTGATTTCAAGTGTGTAGACAAGTTTCAGAGAACTTTCTATTTACCCCTAACACATTAAAAACAGAAATTCCATTTCATAGAGGGTTTTAAAGAGCTCCTGGCTGCTTGGCATCTCTGAGTCCCCCACCTCCAGCCTGCAGAGGCTCAGATGCATCATCTGTAACCACAGTCCATCCATATGCGTCTTCAATCTAGAAACCAGTGATTTCCAGCTGTGCTCAATACCACAGCCAGGATCCTCACCAGCAAAGTAGTGCATACTGGTGTACCCTTATCTCTTAGGTATGGCACCTATTCTTCTGCAGACACCTCAACTTTCTGTCTGTCAAACAATACTTTAGGGGTCCCAGCCTGGCTGGGCCCTCTGCCTAGTACCCTCTTCCTTCAGTCATCTTCCTGAAAACTCCCCTACCTCCTACTTTTGCTTACACGGTAGCTCTACCTGTCTAACCTAACTAAAGATTGCAATCAACCTGAGCACCATAAATTCCCAATTCTCAGTCCCTTCAGTTTTTCTTAGCACACCACAGCATTTAATCACTATGTTTATTATTTATCTTCTTCTGTTAGAGAGCAAGCTCTGTGAGGTCAGCGACGTCTATCATTGGTGTACAGGAAGAGCTCGACAAATGTATGTTGAAATAAGAAATATAATTAAACCAAATGTCCAGTAGCAATATCTAACCATAACATATCAAGGAAGAGCATCAATGTATCTGGTAATATGGGCCCATTTCAATTCTAGCTTACATTATTAAGGTGTTAGCAGCAATTAAGTCTGCAGGTGACACCTATGGATCAAAAAGCTAGTAACCACTGAGTACTTATATAGGTCATCAGGCTCATTTCCCACAATGCATTTTTTAGATCAATTGTGTATGTGTGTGTTATGCCTGAGCATATGTATGTGTACCATGTGCATGCCTGATACTTAGGAAGAATAGAAAGGGATACTGGATCACCAAGAATTGGAGTTACAGATGTTTGTAAGCCTCCATAAAGGTGTTGGGAACTGAGCTATCTCTCCAGTGTCTCCTCCAGCTCCCCCCCACCATATCTATTTTTTTTTTTTAGCAGACTAATACAAAAAACAAACAAACAAACAAATCCTCCAAGTATCCTTGAAGAGATTCTGGGTCAGAATCCAAGCATGCTTGGAGGATACTTTTTGTATCCAAGATGCTAAGGAGGCTGGAAAGCTGCATGTTTGCGGCCACCCTGAGTGAGGATGAGCTTTAAGACCAACCTGGGACACTTAGTGCAACCTTGTTTCAAACAAGAAAGTTACCATGGGACCCAGCACTAGAATACTTGTCTTGTCTGGTTTATATGAAGCCCTAGATTCATCTCAGGGAGGGAGGGAGAGGAGGAGAGAATGGAGGAGAAAGGCAAGGTAGAAGGGAGGTCCTTCAGGAGAATAACAACAATAATGCATGATGAACCACAGCAAAGCAGGAAAGATGGTGAAGTGATACAGTTAGAAATTTAGATTTACAATTCCTTTGGGCAAAGATAGCTTTGATGAACAGTGGGAAGTTGTAATAAAGAAGGGAGTCTGGGACCATAATGCATCACTTTCCACCAGGACATCACATGTTTCAATTATATTCATTTAGTTATAGCAGAGAATGTTTTAAAGTACAGCTTAATCTCTGTGTTTTGGAAATTCGCCTTTCATCACTGTTATATAGGAAGGATCAGTTTTATTTTTGAATTAATAAATTCAGGATCTATCCAAGACCTTTCACTACTGGCCACACATATATACAGTTTTAGCCCACGAGATCTTAAATCTTTGTAGTTTACAACTTCGACTATAGTGTGGTGGGATTCAGGTGTCAGCTGATAAAGTCCGAAGACACCTATCCAGAGTCCTGGGCTCCGGAAGGAGTAGTGGCCAACCCTATTCATAAGGGGCTCCTTAGGGCTTCTGCTCGGTCTACTGGTTAAGGTTCTGCGCTTTCACCATCACAACCCGGGTTCGATTCCTAGTCAGGGAACAAAAAAAAATTTTTTTAAAAAAAGAGAGAGAGAAAGAACGGGCCTTCCCAAGATGCCAGCAGCCCCTTATGAAAAGGGTTGGCCACTCCCCCTTCCAGAGTGTCTTCGGACCTTATCAGCTGACACCTGAATCCCACCACATCATAGCATTTCCTAGGGGTAGCAGCTTACAGGGGGTTCTATAACAACGTTACCACACATTGCACAATTTAATGAATAAAGATTTATCTTCTTATAGTTCTGGAGCCTGGAAGATAAAGATCAAAGTGGAGGTAGGGGTTGGTTTCTCCTGATGCGCACTCGGTGGCTTACAGAGCTTCCTCCCTGTGTTTCCACACAGGCCTCTAACATTTTGGGTTCTAATCTCTGCTCTCACCTGTGAGCATGGGTCATGCTACATTAGATGTCACTCTAAAAATTTCATCAGAATGCATCATGCCTTTCAAGAGTATCTTCAGATACAGTTACATTCTGAGATATTGGAGGTTAATTCTTCAACATATAAATGGGGGATGCAATTTTTATTGTTCATATTGTTGGTTTCCCCCTTTACATATTTATCTGCTCTCATCCATGTAGACAAAACGCTAAGAGAAAAATACATGACTTTCTAATGAATGTGTCTATGACCTCCCCTTAACAAGCTGAAGAAATGAACTATCCAGTTACGGAAGTGAAATCATTAAGTTAATGGCAATTAAAGTCTTTAGCTGTTGTTACCAGAAGAGAAGCTAATGCTCTTTTTCCTCCATCTTTCCGTACCATCCCCATGGTGTGCATGATGCTCTCCAGAGCATCAGCGATGCTGACAAAACAGCAAATCGCCAGGCCAGGTCCTCATCAGGGCCTGCCCCAAAGTCATCGCCCGGTTTCTGACGATTGGTGAATTTGAAAACCCTGATGGTCACAGATCTGGGGAAATCATCGTGAACCTTATAGGCAGGTTGAACAAGTATGGCACAAGAAGCCCTAGATTTGATGTGCAACTCAAAGACCTAGACCAGAACAATCTACTCCCATCCTGTCAGTTTGCTTTATTGTACCGATGACCTTAGCTGGCATCATGGACCATGAAGCAAGACAAAAACACACAAGAGGGAAAATCTTATAAGATTCTTTTTCGAGAGATAAAAACATAAATAAAAGGCCTCCATGGACAAAAAAACAAAAATAAAAAATAAATAAATAAAAAAGAAACTAACTTATACTCCCCCCAACGCTCGGCTTTCCCTGCTGGGTCTCCTGTTGCCGTCAGTTTGCCCATACTTGCTTTTTCTTCCTCCTCATTTTCCTCTGGGCACCGGTACAAATTAAAGTAAGGGCGGAGAGGACGTTCCATTAACCGATGTAACAGGAAACATGATGTCAAACAAATGGGTTAAAACCACCCCGTGATGACATCAGCAGGGGACCACCCCAGGAATCGCTGCTATTCCCCTGTCTGGGGGAGCAGAATCTTCTATGAATGCAGTTATCTGGGAGGAGAATTTTGATGGAATTCAGAATATGATTGGTGTCAGGCCTCTGCCAAGTCATTCTCTCAGGGAGCTTAGCAGACAAGGGGGGAGACCAAAGGAGGGGCTCACACGTAGGTGGTGATAGACGGACGTTTAGCAAAGGAGAGAGACCTGCCTACAGAAGCCAGAAGACTTCCAGGCAGAAGGTGACCTGCTTTATCCCGAAGCTACATAATGTCCAATTCATCAAATGCCGAAAAGCTTTTCCTAAACGCAGCACCAACTTTCTCAATGACAGAACCAAGCAAGTGCTTGTAGCTGGTGCTCCATCCCTTCAGCTCCTTTATCAAGCTCTTAACAAAGGTGAGAGCTGCAGTGATGCTCAGGGCACAAACATCACAATTTAAAGACAGGAGTCCCGGAATCAGAGAGCAGCTTGAGGGACGAGAAGGGGAGAGAAAACATTTGTTAGGCTTGAAAAGTCATCTGATTTCACGCTCTGCTGAGCAGTGGAAACCAAAATCGCCTACCTTTCTACCCAGCCACGCCAGGCTGAGGAGCTGCTGTGAGGAAACACCTCACACGAAGTCATTTATTTCATTGTATTTTTGGCGTGTCACCCTGAAATTAATAAGGGCCACCGCTGCTCGCCATCTTATTCAATGGAACTCCATCATTCTGCCGGGCCCTTAAGCAGGGAGCCCGAGAATGAAAGCAGGGGTGGGGGAGGGGCGGGTAGTGTGGGTGGTAGGAGGCAGAGCAAGGAGAGAGGGGAGAAGGATGTGGGGAAATAATGTGAGGCTGTACATATTATCTGGAGCTGAGGCGGCTGTGTAATTATAAAGGTAGCTTTTCTCTCACTTGACAGCACAAGAAAAGGAGGTGAGGAGCGGCTTCTAAATGAAACATGACATTCCCTTATTAAAGTCTGATTTAGATTTTAAATGGCTTAATGCTTGGCGCCCACTTCGATGCTCTGGGCTAGCCAAGACGTAGACAGCTCTAATGCAAACAGAAACTGCAATATATATTTTTTTGAACAATCTGTGCACTTTTCAAATAATTTCCTATGTAAACATTTTCTATGCTTGGAAGAGATTTTCTTTAATTATCCAACCAATAGTTGTCTACCTTTTGGTAAATATGAACATATTCTAACACATATGGTATGCTTTGTGTTTAAAAGTAACACAGGGCACAATGTGTGCAATGCATTAAGAATTTACTGCCTGGTTTTGCTTCATTTCCTCGCTGTTGGGGGGCAGCCCACGGAAACTGCTTGTCCTTACAAGCAATGCTCAGTGGCCCACATTAAATTGCACCATTGCATGCTGGGACCTGCAGACTCTAAACCAAATGGCAGCTGCTGTGCATTTCTTTTCCATTTATAAGTCTGACAAGTTTTGTTTTCCCTATCTCACAGAAAAGCCTCCTTTCTCCGATGTGCAGTCTGCTTTAACATCTACCTCAAAAAGCTCCAGACATTTCTCCTCATGGTGGCTAGGAAATGCTTACAACTTTGGCTGTTTTGATCTGCTTGTGAGAGGTCACCAGTAACAGCCACAATAATGGCATTTAAGTGTTGAGCTTTTTTGTATAATGAACAATATTCCATACGCATTATCTCCATGTACAATGAACAACATTCTACATACAATATCTCTATACCCCATCGATAGAAGTAACTTGATCTTAAAAAAGACAGGACTGAACTCTGTGCTAAGGTGTTTACTGCAGGTCCCCAGCAAGCGGGTACCGATTGTCAATCTCAACCTAGGTCTCCAAGTTCAAATCCAGTTCTTTCCTCAGATCTGGTCCTTTTTCTTTTAACCTGTTTTCCCTCACTTCTTGTTAGAAAGAAAATGAAACACTACACTTGCCCGAATTTTAGTAAAATTCTGGAGCAGGAATTTTTGAAGGTCAAGTTTTTCCTAGATCAAGAGTTAACCTTGTTATCTTTCTGCGTGTTTCCTTCTCCGAAAGGCTCTCTCTATGTAGCCCAGGCTGGCCTCATTCTCATGATCCTCCTGCCTTAACCGGAAATAACAGAATTGCCAGCTGGAGTAGATTTTACCTTGCTTTGTGGCATACAAACAAATACAGAGTTGTCTTTAGGGAACACCCTTGATAACAGCAACATTAGGCAATCCTCCCCATCACTCGTCCATAGTTCCAGAATTTTCTGGAAGTGATATTTCTCACCACAACAGTCAGTGTCTCCAGATGCTCTTAACAATTCTTAGTAATGAGTGGCTCTCGGGTCTCTCTTCGGCCACTTGTTATCACCCATGGTTTTCTAATTCTGAAGGGAAATGAGCAACTTAAAGTTTATTTTTAAAATTTGAAATTTTGTAAGCAATTACGTCCTAAATATTTCTTTATAGTTTTAATTTTTTTAATAACTTACTTCATCATGATTAAGTTTGTGTGTGTGTGTGTGTGTGTGTGTGTGTGCCATTTCTCTGCCACCAGTTGTAAATTGACTAAGTCACTCCTCTATTTTAATATTTTGCTCTACACGGTTGTTTTGAAAAATATTCTTATCTTTAGATTACTATTCAGTTCTAAAGAAGGTCTGGCATGTCTGGAATCTGGCAAAAGATGAGACAGGGATCCAGGATCTCCCTGCCAGCTTCATTCTACAGACTGTTCCCAGCCCTTACTGGGTGGGATGCCAGGCAGCACCATAAAGGTCTGGGTGGCAGCTGCCCCATCTTTTTATTTCTCTTGTACTGGATGCCAGAAATACCAGCTAAATCAAGACTTAATGCCAAGATTTCCTACGCATGTGTAAAGAAGCATCCTCGGCATTTGCTGACCATGTAGCTTGCTCATTTCTCACTCCAGTTCCCACTCTCTGGAAGCATCTAAAAGCATCTTCTGACTAGCAATGGATAACCTTAATTATCCTTGGGTTGTTCAAGATAGGGATATGGCTCACTTGGTACAGTATTTGCCTTGCAAACATGAGGATGTAACTTCAAGTTCCAGAACCTACCTTAATGATGGTGCAGTGCATGTCTTTAATTCCAGAGTTGGGGAGGTGGAGACAAAGACCTGTAAGTCACTGTCCTCCAGACCAACAGCTCCAGGCACATAGAGACCTTATCTCACAAAGTAATATGGATGACTCCTCAGACATGATACCCGAGGTGGACCTGAAGTTCCCATATACACACGCTAACACATAGGCGTATAGAACTATTAGACTGTCCAAGAAGAATGCCGTTCTTTGCCTTAGGTGTTCTGTTGCTGTGACAAATCTCTCTGGGGAACATGAGTATTTGGCTCACAATTCTACGGCTGGTTTCATTGCTATGGGCCTGAGATGAAACTGAAATTCATTGTGGGTAGCATGGGACAGAGGAGTCTACTGAGCTCATGATGGGCAAAAAGCAAATAGCCAGAGAGAAAGGAATCAGGACCAGGTATATCCTTCAAAGATGCCCGCAGTGATCTATTCCCTCCAACCAGTCCCTACCTCTTACTAGCCCATTTGGTATGAAATCCCTGGATGGAGTCATTGATGGAGTTAGTGCCCACATAATCCTGTTGTTTTTCAATGATTTGATCTATTAACTGGAGACTATGCCTTCAATACAGGAACCTTCAGTGGGACCATTCATGCATGAACCATAACTTGCTTCCTATAGCATCCCACGAACCTTTGTCCTAACCATCCGTGTCATTAGTCCTTGTCCCTGATGCCCCAGGTCTGTGTATCTTCTATACTCATCCTTGCCTCTGGCTTGTGTTTTCATTCTATATCTTCCCATGTCCTTTTTAATTGAATTTCTTTCTCAAGATAATGTCCCATGAATCTTTGGTGCTAAAGAATATACAAAGACAGTATATTCTCTCTCTCTCTCTCTCTCTCTCTCTCTCTCTCTCTCTCTCTCTCTGTGTGTGTGTGTGTGTGTGTGTGTGTGTGTGTGTGTGTGTGTGTTTTCATGAGTGGGAAGTAAAGTAAGTTATGGAAAAATCATAAAAATAAGTGCAGGCTGAGAAGGCTGAAGCAGAGGCAGGAAGCTTGTGAGTCTGCAGCCAGCCTAGAATACACAATGAGTTCTAGACCAGTTGGACTACAGCCTGTGACCCTATATAAGTCAACAAAAAGGCAAGAGAAGAAAAGAATCTGTTGACTCCCAAATAGTGCCATTCTGGCCCTTATGGCCCATCCTCCTCCCCAAAGGACTAAAACCTTATGTTAATAGGGGGAAAAGGAAAAACATGCTTACCTGCGCTACAAGTCTCCTTATAGACGCTGCCACCTGCTGAGTGCTAGTCTTTTGGGATCTTCCAAGACCTTGGGTGTGCCCGGACGAGGGGGCAGGGTGTGACAGAGTTAAGAAGGAAGCAGAGAGTGGGGGGGAGAGCTGACACACAAGGGGAGAAGCCTGGGACAAGCATGGAGTAGAGAGTAGAGTCAGTGTGAGTGGAAGGGGCAGAAGGAAACCAACATGGCGGGAAGCAAGAGGGGAAAAAGGCTAGGCGAGATGCATGGCAGGAGAGAAGCATGGCAAGGGGAGAAACAGGTCTAAGATATAAGATGTACTGAATAAAGCTCGGGTCTCTCATGGTGATCCTGAATGATAGAACCTAACGACTCCAGAGTGCAGATTATTTAACCTCGACGCCCCTCGCCTGGACAAGACTCGAACCCCCAAGAAACCAGACGCGGTAAGAATCAGAGCGTAGACAACATGTGACTCCTGGCTAATCAAGGAACCCACCTTGAGCTCAGACTTTACAGCCAGATATCTGAAATCTATTAATTAACCTTTATAGATTTGTACTAATATTTAGAGTATCCATCTCATCAAAAGCTGAGGAGGTATAGTATAAGAGAGTTTGAGAGAGGCTTCAGAAGACCCACATCCTGATCCTGCCGCAGGCAGGAATAATATAAATACTCAATTGAATCTAACAGGGTTGTTTTCTTCATATGTGAACCAAGTAGATGGTCTTGATGCCCCTGAAACTCTAGCTAGCTTTCTGCAATCCTTTCTTTGATCCCTGGTTAGGAATGGACCAGAGGGCGGTGAAGAATCAAACGGGTAAATGGCAAAACTCTAGCTACCAGGGCTATTTCTGAAAACATGGAAGGAAGGTCCTAACCCTTCCTTGTACTTGAGGGTCAGAAGGCCGAGGCCTGGGAGTCTGTTTTCCTAGACTCTGGTTGATTCTTTGCTGCTGAAAGGAAGGTGCTTTCAAACCCATAGGGCACCACATGTGTACCTGCCTTGAGAAGTAAGTTATTATTCTCACTTAGTTACAAAAGAAAATGGCAGCAAACTCAAGGGGAACACCTGACTACATGTAAAAATAAGATGGAGCAAAGACATGTCAGCCCTACAGCCTGCCCGTGCAGCACATCACTATTCAGCCAAGGTTAACTGGGTGCCAAGGGATGGGAAAGGAAGAAAAGGTACCCACCACTCTCAAGAGCGGTCAAAACAAACAAACAAACAAAAAACAGGGCCAGGGAAGGGGCAGTAAATGCAGAATTAAAATGTAAATGCATTTCTGAGTTTGCACAGGAAGGGAAAAGTATGTGCCCAAAGCTGAAGAAGTCAGCCAAGGACATGTTGAGTGATGCAAACCCTCCAGAATCCCGAGGAAAATAACAAAGCTCTGAAGATCAGAAACTGCTCCTGCCTGGGTATTGTCACACAGTGGAAAAAGCTCAAAGAACCTGTAAGAACAGGAGAGCTTTCTAGGCATTTACAGGAATAGATCAAATCGATAAAGAGCGACCAACTCAAACCTGCATACTCTTCAGAAACGTCTGCCCGCCCCCCTCGCCCTGCATCTGTTCCTCTTTGATCCCTGATGAGACGTGAATCCTCTCTAAATGGAGCGACTGCACAACTCTGACAACTCTGCCCACTTGACCTGGTGAAGAATCTCATTCTGTTTTACACCTAATGCTATTTCTGACAAATACCATCCCTGTTACTTCAGCTCATGTAGTGCTGCCTTCAAAAAGCAGTATGTCCACAAAGTTATGCAGCCACTACAAGTCTGCTGTTTTTCTACCAAGAATTGAGATTTTTTTTTTTTTCAGGAATAAAAAGAAAAAGCACAAAGCACAGAGCCATAAATCAGCAGCGGAGAAACAAGGTCATGCATTTTACAGCGTATGATCCAAACACACACAGTGCCAAATTGGCCTTTAGTCATTCAAACTGACATAAAATGTGCCTGGGCTGACACTCTACTTTACCATTTGCCCTTCTGGCAAGATAAAGGCTGTCCCTTTCTCCTTCCTGGGGATTTCTCTTTCTCTTAACAGCTCACTAAATGCTTGTCTTTGTTTGAGAATCTTTTTAAGGCACTGCTTTAAATCATCCCTTTCCCACTCTGCCAGCCCCTTCCCCTGTGCCAAGAAGGTGAGAACTGGCTCATGGAGGTCTCAGCATTAACACTGCCAGCATGATCCCAGCCATGCTGACAGGTGAGCTGTGATGAGGGAAGGAAGGGAGGAAGAGACATTTTTAAAAGAATACCTTAAAATAAAAACCATTATTCCCTAGAGGGGAAAACTTAGAATTAAAAAAGCAATGTTTTCATAAAACAAAAATAAGTTACTATGGGGAAATAGTAATAAAAATAAAAACATGGCCTAAGTATGGTTTTAGATGATTTCATTCCTCAAAAGTTATATAATTACATTGTACCTGTCACTATGCTCAGGGTATGTAACTTAATTTCCTCAATTAAGTTTACAACTAAAAAAATCTTCTAAGTATTTTGCATTCTAGCAAATTCTAGACCGTTCGAGACGAAGGCTAATTACAGGGTCCAGTTGTCTAATCCTTCTGGAATGATCTTTTAGCCGGATTCCTGTGAGCTTCATGTTTGTATCTTTCTAGACAATGCCCTCCCCTGGCATCAATATAACAGCTCTGCCACACTTCTTAGCTGGATTCTTGTGAGCCTAGCCCTTGTATCTTTGTGGATAATGTACCCACCTCCACCCCCAACCCACCCTTTCACATCCCCCCACCCCCCATCAGCATGCTAGTTATGCCACACTTCCAGCAGGCTTTGGGAAATGAATGCAGAGTATCTGTGTCCTGGTAGACTTCATGCCCTGGAATGAAGTCAGTCATTTGCGGACCTTCCCACCTCTTCCACGCCAGCTTCGAATACCAGTGTATGACTTACCATGGAACTCCATGGAAGGGCGCAAGCAGCTCCTTGTCGATTTTGCTGGGTTAACAAACCGCCAGAGACCCCTTTCCAGCACACCAGAAATTATCATAATTGACTTCTATATGCTTCTCATTTTCCAGATAAAAGATAATTCATGAGCCTACAGATTTCCCATCAACCCCACTGGGTGTTGAGAGCCCTTAAACAGCCAGTTTTCAAGCTGAGCAACAAGGATGAAGAGGTGCTAATTAACAGAAAGATGAATGTATAATGCGGGAATCAAAAGGGACTTAAAAAAAAAAAAAACTCATCTGAGCTAAGACATTAACACTCTAGATGACCTTGGCCAAGGCACTTGACCTCTATAAGCCTCAATTCCCTGCACAGGAAAATTGGAGAAAAGGAAAACCTTGATGAAAATTGGATGTTGAATTTAATTGAGCCTTCCCGACTAATTTTCAATCCCAAAGACAATAGTGAGGACACAAAGCAAACACCCCAAGAGCCAGCACAGGAGGGAGCCAAATCAATACTGCTGTCCAGCACAGCACACTAAGCATCTTCCAGGCCCAGGCACTATCATGTTCATTTAAAGCATACCACAGGATGGTAATTTTTGTCTCTTATATTGGAAATAAGAATACGCCTGGAGTTTTAGAAGATATGGTTTTTTAAAGTTTTCATCTCCTTACATTATCCCCAAAGAATACACTTTCTGGAAATGGGCTTAAAGGAACCCTACCATGCTGTTGAAGGGAAAGGGTTGCCAACTGCTCAGAAAGGTGCCTAAGACAAACCCGTAGACAGTAGGGGGGTAATGAGAACATACACGTCTAAATTGTATCCTTAGTTCCTGCCTATCCAAGACTGTTTAAAATGCAATTTGCTAATGAGAAAGGAAACAACGAAGTCCAGAGAGAGAAACTAATGCCCCCGGCATATACGATGCTCTAAGCAGGGAGCGGGACAGGCAGATAAACCATATACTTTCCCCCTCTGGTTTTAAAAATAGGTAGATGATCCTTATATCCAAAGTCTGGGATAACCTTTGTCTTCTGGGCATCATCTTTTGCTAGAATCACCTATACCAAAGACCACAAGTATATGTAGCTACAGCCAGACATTTTCCCGTCACATTCTAGATTCAATTGTCTATTCTCCTCCATTATGTGGTGCTGCTGGTGGTCTGGGGCACTTTCAGTCTGTGCTATTATGTGGTCCAGGGGTCCTGATTAAAATGTTCTTTTGCTGCGGGTGGTCTAGACACATAGAAAGTGAACTGTGTGGTCACCATATCCACTTTCCCAGCATCCTCTACGTTCACTTCCTGTCTTTCCAAGTCTGTCTCATTCTCTCCAGCTCCAAATGCTGGAGCAGTCTATTGGCTGGACTTCCAGTGTCTGGGGCACCCTTCCCTTCCCATGAATCCACATCACTGCACGACAATCTTCTTAAAGGGGACACCTACGAGCATTCCTACTGTCTTCAGTGGCTTCTTCAATATTCAGAACAAAGTTTAAACACCTTTAGAGTCATGGAATTCAAAGTCCTTCATGTTTTACACCATTCAGTAAATTCTCATTATCTGTCCATTGACTTCAACCTCACTGAAATCTCTAATTAATAGTACTACTGAAGTACAAAGTATGTCTCCAAGTTACTGAAGTATTGAAATATGTTTATTTCAGAGTTTAAATAAGTTATTTTCTGATGAACAACACAAGATCCAAAATGCCTTTTTGAATTTTTTTAAATTTGAATGTGTAATAGAAGCTTTTTATTTGAAGTAGCTGGTGTAAACATGTTTTTGAATGGTGAAAGAGTATAAATATATATCTATGTATCATTAGTTTCATCTTTTCTACTAAAAAAAAAAAAATCTCTGACAGTGATAGCCATGGGAAATCTCAGGATTGGCAGCACCTCTCCAGGCAACTTGTTGCATGCGCAAGTCCTCTTAAGATAGCCTCTCAGCTTTTTGATACATTCAAACTAACTGGAGATACAGACAGACAGACAGACAGATTTTTTGAATTCAGATGTTCGTAAACTTCGCCTGTGACTTAGGACTCAAAACAGGTGTGTCCTTAAAGCTTAATAATGACAAGTTGCATCTCCTCTGAGAAAAATGCCCAGAGCACAAGCAAACCAGAAGAATCCACACTTATTTGATACCAGAATGAGAACAAATAAGCCAGACATTAAAATAAGAGGCTACTTGGAAAGTCGGAGCCTAAACATGGGAGACGCTTTAAAATGTGTATATATTTGCCCAGAGTTCATTCATTAGGCTCTGTCCTTGTGCTGCCCAGAGCAGCCAACTTTTGCATAGATGAAAATTGCATTCCCACACACTAGGGACAAAGCAGACAGAGGCTAATATATCATAAAGCTGCCTGGAGCAGGAAGCTGGGTCTGGGAACACACTGGCTTTCTATGCTGCTACCCTAAATCTTTCAACAATACTTGCAGCTTTATGTACAGGTCTTGTGATAACAACTGAGCAAGGTGATTTTAAAAGATTCATTTAGAAACTTTGAGTTCTATCTTAGCAATAGTCACTTGTTAACTAATATGACACTAATACTAATATAATAAAGTACTTTGACTATGTGTTAATTATTATATTATTGCTCTAACAACATTTCTATATATGTTAGAGTTTAAAGTTAACATAGAAATAATTAACCCCCATAATAACTCAAAAATATAAAAGTAGGATGCACCAGTACCTACAAAGCTAGTTTCTCAAAATCACTTCCTGGTTGCCACAAAGTAAAAACAACTGCCCCAAACTAAAAGCCATTTAAATTTGAAAATAATTCAGTTGGCTTTCAGAGATCCTTAAATATCCCATCATGACTTAGGACTTCTGGCTTTTTCTCTAAGGGTGACAGTTGATGTGACTGGTCACAAGAGTCACCACGTCAATGTATTTCATGTATATTGAGACTTTGGTTAATAAAGGCCGAATGACAGACATACAGTACTCAAAGAACTTTAAATAGCCAACACAAGGAAGCTCTAATTCCTGCCAAGCCATCACTAAAACAGCCCACTCAAAAGAATTATCTTAACAAAAATAAACATCTGAAAACCAGCAACATTCCAGCAAAAAGAGAAATATCATTAAAATAAGTCTTTCTACTCTGGTGCCTCAAAACCAGAAATTATAAACATGTCTACAGAAACATGACATATGATATTGTAAATACCACAAAACTGACAAGACTAATTCAAATATAAGTTTGTGAAATTTGATAAGAACAGAAACGCTACCACAAATCCTCTTAAAGAGTTGCTAATGTATTTGACCTTAGCTTGACTTTTGAATACATCAGTTTTTCAAGAAAGCTAGTGGAGACTATTTCTTCAAATTATGGATGGGGTTAATAAGCATCAAAGTCTTAGAAGGGTCTGAAGGTTAGGAGAATTTTGGAAATGATTGTTGGGTCTTCCTTTTTATCTTGCCCTCCAGACTGCAGACAAGTCAAATACCCATTAAACTGAGGAATTTTCTCATTTCATAACTTTAATAACAAAATATCCATTGAGCATTAATTATACACACATATACATATATATCATATATGTGGTTTATATAGTGTAAGTGTATACACACAAACACATATACACATTGTGAGGCTTAACAAGATATAGACACTGTGTCAACAAAGTTGAGAATAGAAATTCTGCTCAATCTTTCCTCTTTTGTGGCCATCAGGTGAGCCCCATGCACAATACTACCTTTTATATATGTACAAGAGGGGGGGTGAGTGTCAATATCTAGGTTCCTGAAGGATAAAGAAAGAAATTCTTATTGTTTTTACCAGAGAGGAGAAGATAATTTGAACTAAGAAGGATACAGGTGATCAAGAGAGCATGGCTTTCCTTAGAACAGTAACAGCCAAGATGGCAGTACCCCGCATGATCTGAAAGCAAATGCCTATGGTCAAATCCTACATAGTTGCAGAATGTATCTCCAAATATACCAACTTCTACAATTTGTGTCTTAAGTCTCTCCTGAAGGCCCACGTGGTTATTAAGGCATGGTTTCTAAGGATAGCACTCCCACAGTGGCAGGAGTGTTAACTGGTAAGAGCCTCCTGGGAGAGCTCTGTGGTACTGAAAACCCTCCAGGAGGACTGTGGAGTCCTGAGTCTCTCCTTTTCCTTCCATTCCTGGCCTGGTGGTGAATTCTGCTCCACCACATGGGTCCAGTATGAAGAGCTACTTCATCACAAGCCCCAAGTCTGTGACTTCACCCAAGTATAGACTGTAACTTCTGAACTGTGAGACCAAAATAAATCTCTCTCTGTATACCTTAGTTGATTCAGGTATTCTGGTACCATGATAGAAAGCTGATCACACTATTGGTTTCCTCTGTATTCAGCTGTCTTACCTTCGGAGGACTCGGGGAGCATACACTACTTGCAGCTTTTCAGATGGACCATTTAGATAAATCAGCGACAAAGGCTCTTGCTCTCAGCTTCAATCAATACTCCTTCCAAGTTTGAAGTAAAAATAGCCTATTTTTAAATCACATCACTATCCAGGGCTACACGGTACAATATCTGTGTGACCCTTCCATCTGGAATTGAAATTTAGCAAAGAGGACTTCAGAGTGCCCTAAAATAGCAAAGGTACATATAACCAAGCTGTGCCACTAGCCTACAATCTTCTATACATGTATTCCATGTACTAAGACTAAAAATGAGGATTCAGTGTCTCTACAGTGTTTGCTGCTTCATGATTGGCCTTGTGTCATCTGCATCATAGATGATGCAGAATTGTACATACCAGGGAGAGTATTCATAAAACATGCTGCGTGTCAGGTCTGTCCCATATGGATTTGTTGTTTATTTACAGACCACATCTACAGAGGCCGCAACAAACTGGATGTTTTTCTCAGGTTATAAAGATGCTGTCATTATAAAGAGTCTTAACCTATCTAGATATCAGCAATATATTTTACTGTGCCAATTGCAATTGAAAGAGTCTTGGTGATAGGCTTGTTGACTGATAACCTGATTCTTTCAAAAGGTGGACAAGACCAACAGAAAAAACCTTGTGATTTGAGATTTAATAATTATCAACCTACAAGTATTGACTAATTAGTGAAGGAAATGGTAATGGACTCCTGAAAAAAAGAAGTAGGTGGTCATGCTCTGTTTACATCTTCCTTCACTGTTTCTTGCCCATTGTATTAATTTTTGAACTGCTTCCCTCACATCTACCAAGTCATCCCAACCCTTCTGTACATACATGTATGTGTGTACACACACTCACTATATATGTATATATACACACATACACATATGTACACACACACATACATATATACACACAGAGAGATTATACCAAATTGGTCACCATTACGCCTAAGAAAACCTTGTACAGCAACACAATATACTAAATGTAGTGAGTAGAAAACAGTCACTTTGCTATGAAGCTGCCAGGACTAGGCAACTCTCCTCTCTTGACACTTTTTGTTAATAAATTTTAACATACATAATGATTATTTCTCAAATACTGGAGAATACTAACCTTTAAGTACAGTGGCAAACTGAAAACATGATAAAAATCAGCCTGAAAGAATGGATTGTAATCCACATAACTTGAATATTAGATGACTAATCATCTGGCATTAGCAACCATAGAGTAGAGGATGAGAGAAATTCAATTTCAGGAGAGGCTTTCAGAAAGATGAAAGTCCACTGTGTCCAATCCATGACATTGGACAATTTATATAATCATTTGGGGATTTTATTTCCTTTTTCATTTATTCTTATATTTTAAACCAATACATTGAAATGTGTCTGCTATGCAGAAACTAAGTGATTTCTGGTAGCCATTATATAGGGGCTTGGGAATCTAGAAACGAGGCAGATGCCGGCAACAATACCTGACAGCTAAAATGAATATGAAGACTCAGATTTAGGGAGGATTGATCCAACTGGACTCCTTATTGGTACAGAAGTACAAGAGTTGCTGAATTATGAAGAATATTCTAGAATGATTTAAAAATTGAGTGTTAAAGGTCTAAGAGAGAAACTTGAGGTCTGTAATTTTCTTTTGTATCATCTTATGATCTACTTCGTGAGTTGTCTAAATAGATACACGAACACAACACCCATTTACTTTACAAAAGACGAAGTATAAATAAAAGTCCCAGATTCCAGGCTGGCCTTAAAATAAACTAGAAGAGTGTGACAGAAGAGAGATTTTTCTTTTTTCTTTTTGCAATTTTTAGTTTCTCGACACAAGGTCTCACAATGTAGACCTGGCTACATATGTAGACCCTTCAAGCTTCAAACTTGCTGTGACTCCTATTTCAGCCTGCTGAGTGTTGTGAGGGCAGACAAGAGCCACCACTCTCCACATTAAAATGTGCTTAAATGGAGAAGAGAGGACAAGCTGGGATGAAGAGAAGGTAAAGGGGGAGAAAAGAGAAGGAGGAGAGACAGGGGGAGAGACAGGGGGAGAGACAGGGGGCAGAGGAAACAGAAAGGAAAAGCTGTGTGAGGAAACTGGGTGGACGTCAAAGGAGAATTTGCAATGATGTTAAACACTGACATGGACTGTGGAAACAGTCCTGTCATGGAGGGCACGAGAAGATGGCCTGAGTAGAGGAAAAAGCCAAGGTCGACGATAAGAAATACAGCAGGCTGTGCTATTCCAGTGTAAAGGAACTGATAGCCGTCCGCAATAGTAAGTGGAAGCTAATGGCAGGAAGACACGCCATGATGCAGGCTGCTGCTGCTGCGCTCTGGAGAAGGAGATGCAATTGTCCCTTGGTGTGTTCCCAGCACTCCACTCGTGTACAAAGTCCACAGGTACCAAGTCCCTCTCATAAGAGAGAGAGAACTTTGTCACCCACACAAATCTCCACATACTTTAAATGTCTCTAGACTATTTACAATACTATATACAATGTAAATGCCATGCGGATTGAGATTACTTGGTTTACGGAATAATGACAAAAGATGTCTCACGTTAAACACTGACAGAATATTCCTCTGAACATTTTTGGTGTGTAGCTAGTTGAATCTAACGATAAGGACAGTGAGGGCTGTCTGTAGCCAACAAATATTAAGATGTATAGGGGACAGGGAGGGGGAGAGAGTGTGTAAGAGAGAGACGAACGGGAGAGAAGGGGTAGAAAGAATTACTGAGGAAGCTTGGATTTTCCTCAAAACAATCATGATTTAATCAGAGATTTTTCTGTTTTTGTTTTTATTTTTATTTATTTGTTTTCTTAATTTCTAAAGGAAGAATGCAATGCACAGATAAGTCCTGGGATTGGGGTTTGGGAGAGATTGAAAACCATATTTATTTACACATCCTTCGAGCTTCACTAAAATCTTTTATCACACAGTTTCTAGGAACTGAGCATATTTCAGGCTAGTAGCACTGCCTGTCTTAATAAAGGTACAAGGACTTGATTGAATTCCCTGGGACACTTTGCTCTTAATCTCTTTTGATTTGTAGAAGATATGCTGTTGTTGGGAAAAGAAGAAGATGTCTGGGCTTTTATATTAAACTCCTAGGTTCTTATAGCTAAAAGCACTCTGGAGAATAAATAAATATCTGTCGCATTTTCTCCCTTCCCACTGCACAGCAGTGGACTTAGTGGGAAGAAGGACAGCCAGCCGCATCTGATACTGAGGAGCACAGGGGCCATTAGGACAATGAGCCTTAATATGGTTCAGCTGTGGAAATCACTAAATACTTTTATGGTAAATGTATAAGGAAGTAGAAAAGCTACAAAAACTGCCTCCAATTAAGGCTTCTAAATCTGAGGTGAACCGGATGATTCAAACACAAAACCGGAAAAGGAAATAAAACGTCAGGACTAATTCCATTACCTGCCGGGAGGGGTAATTCTGTCACCACACTAAGTAAAATAACATCCAGAAAGTAAGTTCAAATGACACACGTGATGAACATAACTGGGCAGGAAAGGAAGATGGATTTGAGGACCTCACCCCAACCGTGGTAATGCTTGGGGCACTTTGGATCTTTGCAAAGGACCACGAGGTCTATACAAAGAAAGCAACCATGGCCGAGAAGCAGAAGAGAGGTGCTGTGCCTGCTGCTTCCAGGCTTCAAGCAGCCCTGTGAATGACATGCTTTTGTCTTGATTTTTGGGTCTTTTTTTTTAAAATATATGTATGAATCATAATTTTCCCTCTCCGATCCAGCTAGGAGTTATTTTCATCACAATCCCCAATCAAGTCTTGTGGATGGGTCACTACCTGAGAAAGGGTATTATCTATTTTTCTTAACGTGCAGATTTCAAAAATGAATGACACTATAACGCAGTTTTCTTCCTCACTTAAAACTTACATTGGACAGATAATGGCATAACTAATTTCCATGAGAATGTCTTTCATCATAGTAGTGAATTTCTGGAAGGATTTTATCGAATGCAGCAATGGATCTCTCTGTATTTAATATTATCTTTAGTCTGCATGTCAGCCATAATAGATTTATTGTTACTTGCTCCCTTGAGACAAATGATTCAATAGTTAACTTAAAGCCATAAAGTTCCCGGGAAAGGACAGTAACTGGTTAAGTGTAACTTAAGAACATCCATAGTCTTGTATCTTCCACATTCACTTTAACACAGAAAAACAGACAAAAAATACTAAGGATGTCTAGGCCAAGGGCAGCAGGCAAAGAGTCATATAGTTAAGGAATTGTGTGTGTGTGTGTGTGTGTGTGTGTGTGTGTGTGTGTGTGTTATGGGCACATAAGTATGTGCACATACCCATATGCATGTACATGGAGGCTAGTGAAGGACAGTGGCGACCTGTTCTATTATTCTCCATATCATTCGCTCAAGCATGGTCTCTCACTGAACCTTGGGTTGGTGGCCAGTAAGCCCCAATGATCGCCCTATCTCCTCTATGACAGTGCTGGGGTTACTGTCTATAGGCACACCATGTGACCATTGCCCGGCTTTCTATGTGGGTGCTAGGATCCAGACTCAGGTTCTCATGTTTAGAAGCCAGTGGCCTTGACCACTGAGCCTGCTCTTCAGCCCCGGCTTTGTTCTTTGTAAGCTGATTGGTTACGAAATGTTCATAACTATGTGACAGAAACAGGTGTGTTCAAAGGTCATTTATGATAAACAATGCAGCAAGAGTATAATTGTAGGAAGCCTCAAGACTTACAGACTCATTACAATAATCTTCCCTTTTATCTATCAAATGATGGGTATAGAGGACAAAATGTTATAGCAAAGGTACTATCCCTTAAGAAATTCAATATTCTAGACTGTACCAAGTCTTTTCAATTAAAACAAAAGCCTTCACTTTCTTTATTAAAATGGTTTCATATTATCTATATCATGGTTAGAAATTAAATACATGCGTAATCATCTCCTCAAATGGGAAGAAATCTTTCAAAAATGATCTTATCAAGTAGAACATGCCCCATATTGACTAATGAAGGTTCAAGAGTTGATTCGCCATTGTATTGATTCACCCAGCCCTTAGTACAGCTCCTAGTGTAGATATTAACATATAACAATGAATTCCTGAAATGGTCTGAACTTCACTTTAAGTAACTAGTGTTTGAAGCAAACAAATATGGATATTGATGACAATCTAAGTGACACAGGTGCCCACGAGGGAGGCTGGAGGCAGAATATGATTTTATACTTCAACTCAAAACCAAAGCTGTGCTATAAATAACATAAATAACACTGTTCAGAAATGCTCGGGGCCATTCCCATCATAACAATTACTTCCAAATATTGTAATTGCAACCAATAATAAAGAAAAATAAATTAGGGGCTGGGGAAATAGCTCTGTCAGTAAAGTGCTTGTCAGATGAACATGAGGAACTGAATTCTGCTCCTGCACACCAGGTAAATAGTCAGGCATGGTGGTATGCACCTGTATTCCAGCACTAAAGAATTAGAGGCAAAAGGATCCTGGGTCTTTCTGGCCAGACAGTTTAGACAACCAGTGAGCTCTATGTCTTGTCCAGTGTGAGATCTTGTTTCAAAAATAAAGGTGAAAAGCAAGAGAAGAAGTCCCAGGCATCAACTTCTGCATTTACATGCACACACATAGGTATGCACACAAGCATATACCACACCCTAAAAGTAATGAGTAAATATAAAAATCTTAAAGTAAATAAATGGGCAACTAATCAAATGAGAGTGGAGAGTATCACCTGTGTTTCCTCCAGGATCCTTTCTGCCTAGTGCTTTGGTGTGTCACTCAGTACTCAGCAGACAACTCAAGTGAATGATGTGCTGAGTTCGCAGGATGAGATTCTAGAGCAGCTCTTGGGAAAGCCAGACATGCATTCTTATGCCTCAGCTCACTTCACCTTCAGACCCATCAATCTAGGATCAAAGTAGTAATCGAAGCCACTGAAATTACAGCAATCTTGTTTGAAATCTATAATTTTGAAGGCTTTAAGTGACTCCTCTGGCAGAACCAGAAATGTTGAAATGTACCTTAAAGACTCAAACAGCAGATGCTGAGTCCCCTCCTCCTAGATATGTTCCACTTTCCACTAAATTCACATCTAAGTTATATATTTAATCAAATTTCAAAATGACATTTTCTGTTTGTTCAAAGACTGCTAAATTATACTACGAGTTATATATATATATATTCCATTTTAAATGACAGCCTTTTGCTCATCCTCAGTAAGTGCTAGCACTTAAAAGTTTTAGCAACTTTTGATACACTAAAATGTTAAATGCCTAGAACTTCGCCTCCTGTTTGATAATACTTTGCTTTCCTTTAACTCACCAGTCATAAAGACCCTGTATTTAACGGTGATGCTCTGAACCTGTGTGCTTCAATGTTCCCTTAACGGTGATGCTCTGGAGCTTGTGTGCTTCAATGTTCCCTCCACTGTCCTCTGACCTCAGAGCTGTCATCCACATTCCCAGCAAGCAATGCCTTTAACTGCCTGAGATGGCCTGACTACAAAGAAGTCATCTGTCTAATAGAGATAGCACTAAGATAGATATCGAGCAGTCTGGAATGAAGTTCATGTTGATAGACTCTTGTGTGCTTTCCCTCCGAGCTGCTGACATGCACCAGGTGGATACCAAGTCTGGCTGTACCTACTGTGTTCCACAACCCAGCCAACCTAGGGCTTACCCTTAGCAGATGACAACACCTCGAGAGTTATGCCTTTGATTTATATCAGGCTTGTGCTATGTTCCCTGGAACTGCCGTGATCTGTCAGGCGTCATCCCTCAGGGCCACACAAGGCTCCCAGTATCAGAGTCATGAAACACTTCTTGATCACAGCAGACAGCGAGGTTTGAAGGCTTGCTCTGAACCTAAGGACTTCTCAACGTTGGTAGAAACCAGGCTAATTTTGGTTATGTACTCCTTACTCTCCTGCATCTCTGGCTCTTTGCTTTTATATCTGCTTTTAACCTTCTCAAGGAGAACATAAACTCAGCAGAGTAGGAGCAAACTTTCACACTTCCCTTTATTTCCATCATGGAGACTTTTCAGCATATGCCCAGCCTTGGCCAAGTTGTCAAATAACAAAGGCTTAAAAGGATTCAATTATTTCTATCTCTAATTGCACCCTTAAATTATAAATTAATCTTATTTTATGAGGTCTATGGTCATAAAATTCAAGACAGAAAATGTTATTTATCTGACTGGTTTCCTATTTGGTGCGGCTTTGCTAGTTTGTGGTCTTGTTAGCTCACACAGGCATGCAGCTGCTTTCAATTGAGAGGCCCCCGTGAGAAGGGTAGACGCCATTTTGACTGTTGGTTCACAGTATGAGGGGAGCCAGAGTCCAAACAGATGAACTGCTTGGCCCACTCTCTGCCTTCAGCCTCAGAGTCCAGGCCAGCTCTGTATTCTGAGTATACTCTAATCCTAGCCTGATCCCCTGGCCCAGACTAAAGTGCTCGCTGACAGACACAGTATCCCCCATTCTTTACTTACCCTTTACTGCCTCCCAAACCTGACTGAAAGGAACTCATCTTTTAGATAGTGCATTAGCTGAGCAAGAAACACTTCGAATCAGGACCCGTGGTCCCTTCTGGAGACCCAAAGGAACAACGGTCATCGCAGGCCCAGGTGCATGATGATGACTTTGAGAGACAGGGTATAGGTCATCCCACTGTCTCCGAGTCCATCTACTCAAACAGTCCCGCATCCCTGTGAGCCTACACTTACCATGTTGCCACTTTGCAAATAAAAATGCAACTTTCCACCTTTCCCTAATATTAAAAATTATTTCCATTCTAGGAAGTGATGGGCAAGGTAAAACATAGTGGGAAATAGAATTTATGAGGTGCTTCCCGTACTCCAGGGCTACAATTCTTGCACTTGTCACCCCTGTTGACAAGTTAAAATAAAGCCAGGATTTTTATTTTTAGGTCTCTAGATAGTTTTCCTGGAATTTCTTAAAAATTCATTTTCCCCCTTTGGCAAGAAGAATTAACACAACATGGAATGAATAATAACTTTATTTATTCTGTTGCTTAGGTTTCTTGTTTGTTTTTTTGTTTTGTTTTGTTTTTTTGTTTTGTTTTTTTTGTTTGTTTGTTTGTTTTTTTTTGTTTTTGTTTTGGACTGGGAAAAAAAAATCCTGCATGGCTTGATTTTCAAAGAATTAATTCTATTTTTTCAAAAGACTGCCAAGGCAACAAGGATCAGCACCTGTAACGGCTGCTTTAGGGAGACCTTACTTTTTCTCAGCAATCAATCAGCAGAAGCGGCATGGCCAAGTAAGGACACCCCACGATACCCTTGACCAGTACCATCCTGTGGTGGTTTGAATAGGAACGGCCCCCATAGGCTCATCTGTTTGAATATTTGGCCATAGGAAGTGGCTCTATAAGGAGGTGTGGCCTTGTTTGCGGGAGTGTGCCACTGTGGGGGTGGCCTTTGGGGTCTCTCAGCACAGACTCATTCTGCTACCTGCAGATCCAGATATAAAGTTCTCATGGACGCATCTGCCTGCACGCCACGCCACCATGCTTCCCGCCATGATAATGGACTAAACCTCTGAACTGGAAGCCAGCCCCAGCTCAATGTTTTCCTTTATAAGAGTTTCTGTGGCTCTGGTGTCTCTTCACAGCAATAGAACATTCACAGTGTACCTACCCACAACACCCTGTCCAGTACCTGTGCCTTCCTGAAGCTGTACAACAATAATCATCCACAAGTTTCTACTAGGTGAAAGTTGAGAAAGAGAGAACAAAGCTGATACTGAGAGAGGAACACTTCCATATCCATATGACATGGAAGGGACACTTGTGGTCACGTGACATGGAAAAGACACTCATTGTAAGGCATTGTACTTAAATGCGTTCTCATATAACGTCTGAGAAAAGCATAAGCATGAAGAACAGGCTACGCTGAGTTACCTGGCTATCTACTCTTATCCCTAACACATGAACTGGAAATCCAGGATTTAAAGTTAAATACCTGGTGAACCGACTGAGAAGTGGAGGTGGGGCTCCAGCGCATCCCATTCTACTCTCATTTCTACATGCTTCAATGCACTTTTATCAGAAGAAATAAATATTCATGCACTCAAAGTACTTAAAAATGAAATAAGCAATGATAACATGATGTGGATGGGGGAGTAATACATCAAGTTTTGCACAACAAGACAGAAGAACAAAATTATATTTAAGAAGCAATTTTATGCTGAGGCTTTTCCACAGATTAAACTACCCAAACATAGAAAACATGTTTCATCTATGTAGATTGGCACTGTCCATAGTAGATGCTCAATAAATAATTGTTAAATACTAAATTAATTAATAGGAGTTAATGGATGAACATAGCATGGAGTTAATAAAGAAGGCACGTATCTAGGTAACCGCATGCTGCTGTCTGACAAGCTATGTCCCATCCAGGAGGGACAGTGATTGGTAGGGAAGTAGGAAGAAAGGTGTCTGGAGGTGAGGGCATGGTGCGCTGAGCATCATGTATCTGTACTTAATGGGGTGAGCCTACTCCCACCTGGGATGAGAAAATATTCTGTCATTTGGGAAGTTCCCAGTGTGTACCATCAAGGTCGGTGTCATCAAAGGTACCATCCACATTATATTTCCCGTAAATAGCATCCCTTAGAATGGGTTGGAAGTCTTGACAAAGAATATAAAAGATGCTCCAGATGTGTGGTTGAACCTAGGAAATGGCATATGGGAAAGGAGAAAAGTACCCTTAGTGACATTACAAAATCTTATCACATACTGCCAGAGACAAAGTTCTAGCAGGCTGCTTAGTGTCTGTCCTAGGAAGAGAAGTAGTTAGAGAATAAAGTGAAACACCACTAGAAGAAGCACCTCCAGCCTTTATAAACAGAGGACACAGCTAATTAAACATGCAACTACAGTGAGGTAAGCAGGACACACAGAAGCACTTCAGTCTTCACAGGACTAACCACACGCTACAGCTTTGTCCAATGGTAAGGAAAGCATGTTGACAGAACAGGCCCAAAACAATCTGCACACAAACCCTACCCCAGGGGCATGCTCTGAGTAAAAAGCATGTTTCTGAACAAGCTATTTCTAATATGGGCAGAACTGGTGGAAACAGGTGGGCTTTTAGTAGAGCACAGGTGAGGCTTAATGTACACCATTGCTTCTGTATAAAATGCCATTCTTGCATTTTGCTCTCCTTTGAGAAGACAGCATTTAAAAAAAAAAACAGTAAAACATTTAGGGCACACTCAGGGAAATAGGAAATATTATTTTAAATTAGCAAAATGTATCATGGTGCCCTTTGAGATTCCAGGCAACTCAAGCCAAAAGGTTAAAAAGTATACGCACATAGACACATAAGTGTACAAAAGCAGTATATTTAAATCAAGAACTTAAAACAGCTGGACATTTGGACAAAAGTTCCTTAGAACTCAATCAGGTTCCTTTTGAGAACTTTATTCCTAATCCATGTGTGGTCGGATTCAGGCGTCAGCTGATAAGATCCCAAGAGGCTTTATCCAGGGTTTGTGGCTCCTTAAGGAGGAGTGGCCAACCCCATTAAAAAGAGGCTGCTGAGATCTTGGGGCCTGTTTTTTATTTTTAGTTCCTGGCTGTTAAAAAGACCAGTTCAACATAAATAATCCAGTCTATCAGGTGCCTATATAAACTGTTACCTATATTGTAAATATTAGCTTATATTTCAATAAATATTAATATTTAAAACAAAACAAAACAAAAAAAAAACTTCTGCCTTCATCTGGCGCCCAATGTGGGGCCTGTGCCCATTGGCATAGAAGGTCCACTTAAAGTGTTGAGCTTTAAAAACCTACACCCCAGTGCGTGAGCTAAAAGCTCCCTCCCTCACTGTACTGAGCTCCACCCCTCACTCTCCAGCCAACTGGTAGAGCAACGGGTGGTCTGCTGCCCATGCCATCTGAGTCCAGGGTCACCAGCTACAGCTGAGAGCACATATTGTGGCAGCTGCCCAGCTGATTCTGCCGGCCGGTTCCCTGGCAAACCCGCCCTGCATGTGGCACTGAGCCGAGGGTCACCCCTCTGTGCCCTATTTCGCTTTTTCTCGGTACTGAGTGGAGGCTCCTGAGTGTACTGAGGGTACTGAGTGGCCTCTGAGCCATTGCGACTTCTATACTTTGAGCCGCGACCGAAAGACTTCTGTCCGTGCCTGAGAAACAGGGTTTGTGGCCCCCAGGTTCAGCAAATCTCCACTGCAAACTTTAGCTATTATGTATGAAGCACAGGATATTCAACTTGAGAACAAATGATTCTCGCGAAACAGTTTTCACCATTCAACCCTCAGCCACAAGTACACTCGAGAGAGGAGAGTGTGGGGCAGGGAAGTGGCAGCACAGTGAGCAAACTATTCCCCACAAGCAAACACCCTGAACTCACCCCAAGTTCCATCCCCAGAACCCAAACTTTAACTAAAAAGGGGGAAAAAAAACGGACAGAAAAGTGACACCTCTCCCCTTCTACAGTCTAAGAAAGGAGAATAATGTGGCACGGGGTTAATGTCATAAGGAAAACTCACCCAGTCCTCTTTGTCAGCGTCCTTTGCACACGGCTGCCAAGAGCCATGGTGAAGCCGGGCCTGGCTCAGCTAGTTTCCAGGGGCACTTTTTGATCTTCTACTCTTGATTTAAAGTTTTCAAATGTCACAAGTCAGATCTACTCAGACTAGAATGCCCATGGTGTCCATATAGCTGACGGGAAGTCCGGAAGTTATTCAAAACCATCTTTCCTTTGTACTCATGCCCTGGATGGCTAGAAACTTTCTGACTGATAACCCTTGCTCCCTCCAGCCCAGCCTGGATCACTTTTTGTTCTGATAAAAAAAGCGGGGTGAAAAATGATGCTGACCTTACCCCTGCCCTGCTCAAAAGCCCTCAGTGGCTTCCAAGAGGGTGTTCCATCACAGCTAAATTCATTGCTCTCCATAGCTCAGCTCCATTGTTGTTTTCCAATATAGCAACTGCCTCCACTCAACAAATACCAGCAAAGGTTTATTGACTTTTTTTTTTTTTTTTTTTTTTGGAAAAGTAGACTCCTTCCCAGAAAAATAAGAATCATAACCCAAATCACATAAAACAAATAAAAATACACCATCATTACAATGTTATGTCATAATTAAAACCCGCATCAGCTCTTTTCTCAAAAGTCCTGTGTCTTTTACTGGTATATCATGTATATACTCCTTAAGATCATAAATGAAGGAAAAGAAAGGTCTTTTTATATCTTAAAACAAAATGAGTAAAATGCATAGTCATCTTTAATAGGGTAAAATGCATAGTCATCTTTATAGACCTGTAAAGAAGGTACAATTGTAACCCCAGATGCTGTTATCCTGAGCCATATGTCAGAAGACTATGGAGTTCCATAGAATATCATTAGGTGTTCCAGAGAGAGAGAATTCGCAGCTAAATAACTCTGGAATACATCAAACATCATTCTCCCTGCTGGAAAATTAAGTGAAGATGATTCTTACTGACTGCCATGAAAAACTGGTTGATGCCCTGACTCTTTCAAACCTACTATCTTCAAGTCACCCCTTCAATGGTTTTTGCAGGAGCACTCATGAATACATGGTTTCTGTAAAGCAGTTTGGAAAATATTGCTATAACCAACATGATAATAGACAGGATTACCTTAAGCCATCAATATTTCTGAAACCCAAAATTGAATATATAAAAGAAAATGCATTATGATCTTAGATTGTAGGCTGATTTTAAAAAATAGCCATGCCATGGTCAGTAGTTGATTCCAGAAAAATTTCAGTTGTGATTGGCTTAGGTCCCTATAGATATCTGAGCATGTGGGTGGATTACTTAGGGCATGATCTCAGTTTCTGAAACAAAAAAATAACCCCTAATCCAAGTACACAAACTTTAATGAGGAGTTTGTGAATTGACTGTCATCAACATGTGGCTTTCCCACTGGGCTCAAGGTAGCAAGCCCTGTTCACACAGTAGCTCCAGCAGGAGCAGAGGTATGCTTTCTCTTAAGACACAGACATGCCTGAATGGTTTCTACCTATATCTCATTAGCTCAGATGTAGCCACCTACCACACTTGGCTGCAAAGGAGGCAGAAACAATCTCCCCGGTCAGGACACCAAGGGTGTTTCAGCAGAGAAAGGGCTAATTGAAGCCAGAGTCCTCCCTACTACCAGAGGCTACCAGAGAGCAAAGGTCTTTGATGTGCTCTGCAGGCACCTCACAGTCCCAAAATCTACAGCAATTTTGAAATCACACAATACTCTGAATGTTTATATGTGCCTTAGGGCAGTAATGCCACAGCGACCCCACCCCTTTCCTTCATTGCCTAGACAACGCGTACAGTGGCAGTCAGTTTCCCACAGTTGTGGCAGACAGAACAATGTAAAGGGGGACAGGTTTACCTGTGATCATGTCTTTGAAGGTTTCAGTCTGTGGCTCTGATCATGGTAGGGAGGGCAGGAAGTAGCAAAGGTGATCAGGAGGCAGCATGAGGGATCAGAACAGAACTCAGTGCCGAAGGACATGACCCACTGACCTATTTCCTCCTGATATGCCTCGCTGCCCCCAACAGTGCCATCAGCTAGAGACCAACGATGTGATATGGGAGTTTTGGGAGGAAGGGTTGGGGACACTCAATATCTAAACCCTAACACATCCCTCCTGTTGCCAACTGCCTGCCATGGGCTCACAACCTCAGTTCAAAACACATATGTACTCTTGTTGGGCTGAGCCTCGTTAGAGCATTCTGAAATACCAAAACCTGGGTTTTCTTTCCTGAGAATAATCTCTGTACACAAGAAAATTAGATTTATGACACCAAAGAAATATGTTTTTCAGTAAGGATAAATAAAAGACAAGAGATAAGTATCTGGCATGAAACTTACCTTGAGGCAAATTGGCATTAATCACAACTACTTATAAAAATTGTCAGCCTTCATTTTTTTTTCAGGAGCCTACAGCACAAACAGAGGTTTATCCTGTTCCAATAGCAAATCCCTCTTTTATGCTCTTTAGGGTCAGGAAATTGGCACTCTGTTGTTACCCCTGCTGCCCCCAGTAACAAGTTAAAGAAAGCATACAAACAGCTTTGTGTAGCTCCTTGTGCATTGACAGTTCTTATGTTTGAATGTGCTTGCTCACACGTGCGTTCGAACCGTTGGCCTTTTGCCAGCGGAGCCTTTTTGAGAGGCTGTGGCATCTTTTGGATGCAGCATTAGTGATGCCCACCTAGAAGATATAAGACAATTGGAGCAGGTGCTCAGGGATATTGACCACTTGTCTTTTAGGGCTCTCTCTGCTTGCTGGTCTGTTAGGATGTGAGAAGGTTCAGCTACATTCTTCTGCTGCCTTGAATCCTTGCCATGATGGACGCCCCACCCCCCTCAACCGGGATTCCAAATGAAGCCTTCCTCCCTTAAGGTGCTTCTTCTATATACTCGATCACTGTGAGAACAGTAACTAATACATACTCTACAAAGCGTAGTAGCATCGAGCATGTCTACAGGACACTGTGCTGCTGGGTGACAGTAACAGAGCAGATGAACCAGACTCCTAGGATTTGTGTACAGGTAAAATTTAAAATCCCTTCTAGCACAGATCTAGAAATAGTAATATTCAATGATTTCAACTCTCTTGTTAAAGACTTATTTTTATTTTATGTGTTTATGCTAGTGCCTGTATGTATGGCTGAGACCTGCAGAGGCCAGAACAGGCCATCAGACCTTTGGGAGCTGGAGTTACAGGCAGTTGTGAATTGCTGGGAACAGAACCAGCAGCCAGTGTTCTTGACCACTGAGCCATCTCTGCAGCCCTCAAAATACCTTCTCAGTGAAAAGAAATCAAGATTTCAAATATATAAATGGTAGGGTGTCATTTGCTGAGAGGATTTGGGAAGAAAGGTGTGTATATATCCTTCCATGCTTGTGAATGTCCTGCGTATGTGAATGACACTCAAGAAAATGATAACAGCAGATATTCTCTGGGGGGACCTGAGGAGTGAGTGAGAGATGCATTTATGTCATTAATGATGCCATAAATGTGCAGCACACCCATGTATTACCAGTTCAAATAAATTATCAGAAGTGATAATTACATGTTTTCATATTGTTACGATATTATTTCCACCTGAAGTATCACCCACATTATTTTCCCATGGTGAGCATAACAGCCATCACAAGAGAAGAATAATTTGTTCTATCACAATTCTGAAGGCTAGAAAAGCTCCGGGTTTAGGAAGGACTATTCTGAGAGTCGTGGCTCTAGGGAACCCTTCTTTGTCTGTTCCAGCTTCTTGGAGCCCAGCTTTTCCCTGACCCATGGTAGCTTGATGTGCAATCACTCATGGGGGCGAGGGTGCATTTTTTTTCTGTGTATATCTGTTCAAAGTCTCTACTGTTCCAGGCCCCAGTCATATCAGATTGGAAACCATCCTAATAATTTCATCTTAGCTTGACCATACCTATGAGGCCATTTATAAATGAGATCATACTTATAGGTCCCCGAAGTTAGACTTTGGCATCTTTTCAGGACACAGTCCAATGCATAGCAGTACCATAATCACACTACTGCACATTGGACTCCATGTATTTCCTTTCTCTGCCCTTTCATTTTGGTCTGAACACAATACATCAGGGTGACTAAGTGACCCCAATGGCTACCTTCCTGCTTTTAGAGATTTAACTAGCATCATAAATAGTAAAAGTCACTTTATTAGAAGAAATCTTGATAGATATTAAAGAGAGGGAAAACATTTCCATCCATTTTTGTAAGAAATCAGATCATTCATATAAAGCAGTGTGGAATTTCCAGATGCTTGACAAGGCTGCTTCATGAGTTCAGAGCTAATATGCATTCTCTGCTTTCCTGGCTGCTAGGTTTTATCTAGCTGACGTTGCTCTATATACATGTGTACTGTGTTAAATTTTATGACAAAGTTAAACAAAATATAAAATAACTTGATTTATTAAATGCAGAATTATCATTCTTCTGCTGTAATTTTATCTTTTTGGAGGGTCACAATCACCTGTTCCTTAAATATTAAAGTAAACAAGCAATCAAATTCTGGACACAGAGAGAAGGGACATGAGGTTTCACAGAGACCATTAACAATCCAAATAAATACCCAAGTAATAAACAGGCAGAATAAAGCTATTTAACCATCCACGAAGAGTCTTGATTACCGACTTCAGCTCTGTGTTTGATGCTTTGTCGAAGGCGGGGTAATCACACCCCACTGTCTTTGTATGTTATGTGTCTTTTCATCTTCTTGGCAGAAGATCTACACGCTTGTCAGGTAACAGCCCTGCACTCACACAAGCCAGCAGCAAACATCTATCATACAGGTTTGCCATGGAACAAGTTCTAAAGAGTTAAAGAAATATCTATTGCTGTCTCTCTCTTTGACACTCTTAAGCTTTGAGTTTAATACAATTACACAACCATGTGATGACAGGGAAGCTATGCAGACCATGGCCAAAGAGAAGGAAGCATGATCCTGGTTACTTTTATGGATAGTCTGTAGCAGCTATAGGACCAAACCACTCAGATCTCCTTCCAGAAGGGTAGATCCACCCTAAGAGCCTCAGCCCTCCTGTTCCAAGGCACACAGCCAATGACGGAAAAACCACAAGCATATGAGAATCACCTACACCTACCCAACTCAAGGTTGTTCTAATAGGCAGTGCCTACTCAGAGAGTCCTACTTGGCCTAGCTGAAACCTTCACGGCTGCAATGAACTCTGATTCCCTCCCTCCTAACCCGACCTTCTTCTTCAGTCACTTCAGAGAGGTTAGACTCCAGCTCCATTTTGCAAGTCTCTTCCCTTTCTCCTTTTATCATTCACCAGCATTTCCAATCACTCACCTGAATCACGGGCCCATCTCATGAGCAGCATAGGATTAAAAGTCTGCTTTAGTGGTTAAACAGTAATGGACCCAGTTCTGGTTTCTCCGTCTACCTACAACCTCACAGGCCAACCATAGGCTATGACCTCTGCAGCTGCTCTTTCAATTAAGTGTCTTCTCACCCACAAGTCGCGTTGGGCCTTTAAAGTTCGTGTCTACAGTGTCTTCCTCCTTCTCAATCCAGCTCTCTTCGGGCGTTAAATGAATCCCCACTTGAAAATAATGGAGATCAGGTCACGAGGAACTGTGAGTTCCTGGCCCTAAATACATCAGACTGCCAAACACGGCTATGTGATTATAGATATCATGTGATCAAGATTGGACTTGTCCATAAAACACAAATTTTTGAACCAAAACATAGATATAAAGCAAAATAAAAAAAAATCTTAGACCAACCTAACAAAAGTCCATTTTAAAAGGTCACACACAGGTGTGAGTACATGTGATTCTTTCGTGTCTGGTATACTTCATGTCAAGGAAGACCAAAGTCCTTTAACCTTGTGGGCTAGGGAATTTCAGGGCTCTAACACTTTATTCAAAGTTCTTACTTGCTATAATTACCTAACTATAATTGTCCAGTTACAGCTTGTCTTCTCTCCATAAATTTCAATAATCATATTTTTATTATACCTTATCAAGGTTTATAATCTTTAATCCTTTGGTTGTGTTTTATGACGTTCTTTCACTTGAAAAGAAATACAAAAAAAAAATGAAGTCCTAGCCAACCACAGGGCACATGCCTAAAATCCTAGCACTTGGGAGGGGGCAACTGAAAGATCAGCCTGGGCTATGTGAGACCCCCATCTCCCAAAGCAACACTGAGGTCCATATTAGCTCAAAGTATTTCTTATCACGGCACGTTTCTCCTCACCAAGTATCACTAGTACCTTTTTAAACAAGCTGTAATTAAATGAAACAAGCAGTAAGAAGAAAATTGGCTCTCGAGAAGGTTCTCCTAACTCAAAGGTCACACACACGTGCCAAGGACCTGGCCAGGCTTGACCTCTGTCTTCCTTACCTCCCTGCTACTATAAAATCTGAAACAAATCTTACCAAAAGGCTGACAGTTGCAGAGATTTCCTCAGTTCCCTCCATTGTTTTGTGGTACTGTGTATCATACAGGCACATGGAAGGAGATCCTTCCACCCTGTGAGGGAATGAACGACTAGGCAGAGACAGAGATTCCACAATCCCCTCCGAGAGTTGTCTCCAATCACCTGGTTTTCTTTCACTGGGCTCCAGATTAGCCACCACTTCCTGATGCTATAAAGCTGGAAACCAAGACTTCAACACATGGGCCGTTGGGGGACGGTTCAGAGCTGAGCTACAGCAACTAGATAACCCATGAAGACAAATAAATAGGTCACCAGCTCCTTCACCAGATGTGTCCCTTGGAGCCAACACACTCTTCCAGCTCTGCTAGACAATGGCTGCTCAGAAAGTCTGTTGTTTTCTTTCTATTTTCTGATTTTTCTTCCTAATATGCCGCTGGGAGAATAGATATGGGCCCCACTGGTTTCGAGTAATCCAGCCTTAGTCTGAATGCTGCATAGGTGAGGCCAGTACCTCATACCAAGTATATATAGATATGATTAAAATATACTTGTCTCTGTCTCTGGGTTCCCATAAATGAATTATCTTCAAGAATGACCCTCACAAATTCAGACTGTTCTTCAAGATGACATTAGAAATATATAACTGGGCATTAAATATTTAGACAGCTAATTAAGTTGCACCATCGGTTCAGACAGCCCATTAAGAGTTCACCTAATATCAGGGGCGCTAGTCTATTCAACTCTGCTATTAAAACCAAAAGGAATAAACTTTTATAGGATGTGGCATATTATGAAAGTTAAGTAGCATTCCTTTCTGAAGAAATGTCAATCAGATGATGAGTAAAAACATACTTTCCAAGAGAGGTGGCTCAGTGGTTAAGAGCACTAGCTGGTTTTTCAGACATCTGGGTTCAGTTCTCAGCTCCTACGTGGTGGCTTCCGAAAGTCTGCAACTCCAGTTCTAGGAGATATGACACCCTCTTCTGACTTCCTCAGGCACTGCATGCCCATGGTACAGAAACATACATGCAGACAAATATACATATAAAATAAAAAGAAATATATATATATTTAAACAGAGAGAAAAGCCATGTTATATAGACTCACTATTAGTTTAAGGAGCCACATTATGATTTAAATTGTTTTTTTTTTAATATCCACCAAGTTAAGATGGCAAATAAATTCTTTAAAAACCGAATATGAGGGGAGGAGATAGATTCCCACCAAGCTTCAAGGTCATAAAAGTAGATGAAATAAAATACAAAGCCAGACACACAGGATCACATTTTTCATGTTGGGCAGTGGGAGACGTATATTATAGATTGCTAATTAATTCTATACATTGCTTCAGGAGTCACTTAAATTGACAGATAAATGAAAAAAATAATACTTTTAAGTCTTGTTTTAAAGTTGTTTATATTCATGTCAATCTTTTAAACCTACTTTCAAGGATTCCCACCCACCCAGGACATGATGCATACGTTACTAGAAATATTACTATATTTTACACTAATTGGTACCTTGAAACATATGTCAGTGTTGTCAAGAGGAAAGGGAGATTAATCTCCACTCTAACCTATTAAAAGGATTTTTTGGCAGCAAATGGTGCCTTTCGCTGCCAGCTATACCAGAGGCTAAAGTGGGAGGGTTGTTAGTTCAAGGCCACCCTTGGAAACTCAGTGAGATTTTAATCCCAATCACTAACAAAGGGGGCATTCTATGGCCGGGTACTTGATTAGTATGAACAAAAGATCTGGGTTTCAACTCTTCTTCCTGGAAAAAAAGATTACTGGGGAAAATGAGGTCATTAAGGATATCTGTTTAGTAGAAGTTTCAAATCTCTTGGGAGTCTTTTGGGTTGCTAATTAGTATTATGAGTACAAAATAGTTTTAGCCAACCATAAAACAAGTCTACACTGGACAATACTTGCCTAAGAATTTAAATCACTGTGTTAATGAGGAGATAATGAAATTACACTCCTCTCAACATATTTCCGATTGTCAAACCTCTGATTTCTGTCTTGAATAGAGGTTGAAAGTAGAACAGGGCAGTTAAGACAAGTTTTCTGCCATGGAGGAGCAACCATAAGACATTCTGCAGGAGACATGCAAGCCTGGTAGACTTGGCAAAGGTTCACCTCTCCAGTCATCTGCACTGTTGTTTCAATAGCAGCCAATATGCTGCACAACTTGGGACCAAATGTTCCTCAAGGCAACTCAGTTCTGCTCTTAACAATGACTTCCATCGCCACAGTCTTGACAAGTAAATGTGTCATAGGACAGCAACCCTGGGAAGGGTTTGATTTGAGTCACTTTAAAGCCACAACTGGAAGATAAATTAAGTCCTGTCATTTTCCCATATTTGTCCTTTAAGAAAAATTTTAGATTTAAAAAAAAAGTTAATTTCTGCAGACATATATTAGCATTATGGTGTTCCAGTCTCTGCCCTGCCTTCCCTACCCTGTGACATTATGTCATCTGACCTCTTTAACCTAAAGCCATGGCTTCCTCTAGGTTTCAAGCCCTACCTGAGAGCCTCACACTCCACTCTGCTACCCTAAATCCTACCTACTTGTCCTCAAGACCCTCCAACTCTCTCTGCCAAACACAGCCCTTTCTGATCACTGCTGTCCTGAGAGGTTCCTTCTCATCCCCACATCTTCCTACACTATGTGCTGGTGGAGTTCTCCAGTCATTTTTTTCCCCCATGATTACTTCCGTTCTGAGCTAAAACTTGTTCCAGAGCAGGAATATCCTTACTTTTCTTTGTACCTCATACCCTCTGGCACGTAATATAGATGGTTACACTGGTTACCATGGTGATAGGTAGGGTAAGCAGGATGAATGGTCAGTGGGAGGAAAAATTAGAAGACTCCTGATGCTAGCAATATTCTACAGCTTCACCAGAATAATAGTTTTGCAGTAGATATGCATCACACTTTAAAATAAATAGAAGAAATCAAAGAACTACCAATAAAAAGTATATGAAGCAATGCAGCGTACTTTGCGATAAGACCCAACTGTGGTGCTTTTTCATTTTTGAACAGTACAATGTCTTCACCATTTGGTAAAAATAAAATATTCAATTGAAAGTGAACCCCTACACACACATGTGCACACACACACACAACACACAAATGCACACACACACACGCACATGCATGTGCACACTGGTACACTCACACACATGCACTACAGCATGGGTTACCAGCCTGGCTCATAGTTAACAACTGTGTTATGTTTTTCATGAAGACTTCTACATGTCTCTCCCACTGTCTAGTGCTGTCATATATATATATAACAAAAACCCTCCTAGTGGCTCTTTGAGATGGATGTACAGCTAAGTGGGCATTCTTCCTACAGTTTGCCTCTCTTTCTCTTAGTCTATGATTTGGGGTGTACCTTCATTTTCTCCTGCATTAGTACAGTAGAAGCTGGCCCTGAAGACACAAAGATTGTTCTAGAATCCTTTCTGATGGTAGTTAAGCAAAATGATAGCTGTTTCCTTGGTACTTGTGCAGAACTCTTCAGATACTCAATGGTTCCAGGACCCGCTTCAGACATTCTATCTTCATATGTCCCCATTCTTTACATAAAACGAGATAATATTTGCATATAACATACACATCCTCCTGTGTACTTCAGATCATCTCTGGATAGATAGAATACCAACCTCGAAATAACTGTTATGCAAATTCTTGCTGTGCTGTTTTGCTTAGGGAATAGTGACAAAGAAGGAATCTGCACAGCCGCTATGGAAACAATTTATTCTTCCCAAAGGCAGTATTCTTAATCCGCAGTTGGTGGAATTTACAAATGTAGAATCCAAAGATAGAGAGGGCTGCTGTGTAAGTAAGAAAGAGCGGTGTGAACTGGGAGCTCGAAGCGGCTATGAATTTAATTCCAGTCTTGTATGACACCACCAATCCCTTAGGTCTCAGGAATCCACGGCTATATAACCTAAAATAAAGATTCAGAATGGGTCCTGTGTGGTTCTAATTAGCATGAAAGCATGCTAGTATCGTGATGAAAAACTTCACACATAGCAAGAGGATGTCTAAGATTACAAAGAGTTCTTGTAATCTAATAAAGCAATTTGTTTATAGATCCTTTGGCAATTATACTTTACAACTTCCTTACGGTTCAAATACTTTGGAAAACTATCCAGAGTTCCATTTTCTGTACGCAAGGGAGCTAGCCTTTCCACCCAGAACACACTAGTTACCTTACTGACACAGAAGAAAGAAGGAAAATAACCATTATTTTGACTGAAATCTTGACACGTGACATAAACCAGTTACTAAAAGGGGGTAAAACTGATAAGACATAAAACTTGGCTAAGAATTATTTGGCTCTTTCACCAGGACAGAATCATCATGCTATCAGCTTCGATACATACTGCAGGATTCTTCATTGCTTTACAACCTTCTATGCATGTAAGAACAAAGTGTTAAATCATTAGACATCTTCCATGCACACCCAATGCTAATTTGACCATTTGCAGAGAGGAACTGTGTCACTGCGACCTCGCCAGCAAGGACGACACAACACCAGGCTCTTCTCTCAGCACTTTACTCAGGACCTTGAAACAGAGCTTCTGCTGCTAGGGAAAACCCGCTCCCAGCTAAATACCTTCTGGACTGCCAATCACGGGGTGCCACGTGGGCCATGCCAATAGATCCAGGTACGTGGAAGCAAGCCACACCTGGAAGCAAGCCACAAGCTTAGCCTTAGCTAAATAAGGAGTTGTTTATCTCAGAGAGCTCTCACCATCAGGAAGGTGGAAGGCGGAAGCCAGTGCGCGGCTCCGCAGCTCTCTACAGAACGGGCAGTGTGCAAAGGATGAATCAAAAACCAGAGAGACAGGATCTTGAGAGATGGCTCTGAAGGCACCTCCTCTCAAGTTCGGTGACTTGAGTTTGATCCCAAACCCCACATGGTGCCCTTGGAGGCAAAGAGAGGTCATTAGTAGGAACCATACCCAGGTCTTTAGCAAGAGCAGCAAGTGCTCCTAACCACTGAGCCATCTCTCCAGCCTCCTGCAAGTAACATTTCGATAAAGATGCATTTAGAAAAGTTGTATCTTCAATCAGAGAAGAAATAATCTTTAGTTCTCATGATTTTAAATTTGTATAATGGCTTGTAAACTGGCTGCCTACCCCAGAAAGCTTGTGGATCAGTGGGCCATCTAAGTCATTATAGAGGACTTTCCGATATTTGTCTTTGCATATTTATAACGGAAGTGGTTTCAGCCTACTCTTTACGTTTTAAATAACCATGAAGTAATGCAGCAATATGCATTTCCAGTAACAATTATAAAGCTATTAACTAGACCTGCCTCTGTTGATTACTGTTTATGAATAAAATAAATTCAGTTTACATATGCTTATTAAGTTAGCAGTGAGCTTTGTATTCTTGAGAAGCAAATAGGGATTAAGGGAAATACTACAAATTTGAATTATTTCAAATGTTTGTGAAGCTTTTCTAAGAAAATAGAATTTTTTTTTTAATCAGAGAAGTCAAAGGTGTGAAGGATTTGCTAGAATAGCAAGAGAGTTAAAAACATTATTTATCAGTTGTTTGAATATGAAACATCCCCACATAGGTTCATGTATCTCTGACATTGTTTTGAGATTTTATAAAATCTTTAAAAGATATGGTTGGTGAGTGTACTCCACCGCCCAAAGTCAGGTTTGTGCTCATTAATGAATACATTTCAAACATGGCAAACGTACCTACACATCATAGTCATAGATAGATTCATTATTAAGTGTGTATTTACTAACATGATAGTTCCCTGTACCTACAAATTTCTACCAAAGAATAACTCAGAATATCTTTACTAAATTTTTAAATTATATGGGAATAAATTCAGTGGAGTTGACCTCTGATGTGTTGAGGACCAGAAGTTGAACTCGGCTATATTCTATTGCTTTGTTTTGGAGACAGGTTCTCTCATTGAACCTGGAGCTTTGCTCATTTGGTTAGACTGCTGGCCAGCTTGCCCAGATCCTCCTGTCCATACCTCTTCAACACTGGACTCGTTGGCACAGAGTGCCGTCCACCTAGTTCTGGGGATTGGACTCAGGTCCTTATGCCGGCCTGGCAAGCACTTACCAACTGAACTATCTTTCCAGCTTCTAATTTTTATTAGACAATATAATTATCCAACATCATAAAAAATTCATAAGAACACAAAAATTTGAATAATTGTGGCAGGTACATGTGCCTTTGTGGATCTGCAACTTCATGCATTCATCTCATTTACGAGAGTTTTTTTTAAAAAAAAAAAAAATCAGAATTAATTAGGCACGTGATCAGCCCAACCCTGATATCAGCAGAGCATCTTAAACACATCCCTAGAAGCCTGTAACAGAGGCAAACAGCCAGCATTAATACAAGGAAAATCTATTAACTGAGGGGAACACACAGGGACCCAATCAAGGGCTATGATTGTGATAATAATTGGTAAATTGAATATTTTTCAAAAGTCTCTCTGTTCTTCATGGCACAGAAGCTATCACTGGGCTATCCTTGTTATGAATGAACAGCAGAGAGGTCTGAGGCATGTGAAGGATCAAAAGATGTGATGAAAGGGTCTTAATTAATAATAATTGCTTCCCAAGTATCTACTCTACATAAAGATTCTGCTTCATAAGAAACGTAGTCAAGTCCCACCAGATAGGCTTAGTATTTCCACTGTGGGAGGTCTTTTCTGGAAAGGCTGTTCACAGGCTCTGCATGGGGCAGCTAAGCATGATTAATAAGACTGAAGTCAAATCACTGAGCAGAGCACACCTTGCCCGTCCTACCAATTTGTGAGGCACCAACAGCATGGCAAGTCAGCCTGTGCAGTTTGTGAAGCCCTGTGTGCTGAAGGCCTCCACCCAGAGACTGTGTAGGAAACATGGCTTTCGTACTCAGGCTGGATGCCTTTATGAAGATGGTGGTCAAGAGTTTCCACAATGCTTTGAGGCACTGTAGTAGAAGGATGGTTTGCAGACTGTTTCTCTTCAGCATATTTCTAGCTTAGCTAAATGCAGATATATAATGCCTGAGAAACCAGGAAAGGGAAACCAGAAGAGCATTTCAACAAATGTAACAAAATAAAAGAAAAAGTAAATGTGTCAACAATTTTATGCCCACATTAGAATATCATTTATCTTAATTTTTCCCTGGGAAGCAGATGAGTAGAATTAATGAAATGTAATTTTTAAGTTATTTTGATAATCACCTAATAATTATGAGTCACTCTGGTAGACTGATTACAACAGTAACCTGACCCATACTCCTTAACATGTAAACTTGTAGTTCACATTTTAGTTTCCCCCTGTGAATAGTCCAGTCAATTGCCTTGGCCAGGATGTACATGGGATGTACGTCATTCCAGAGCAGACACTCACTCTCCAAAGGCCATTTTCATGCTCAGCAACCATGATAACAAACCCGAACATACCTGCTATGTGGTAACATGCAAATGGGAGTAAACATGTTAGCTGAAGTCAGCCCAGACCAGCCAGTGAGCCACCAGGCTCTTTCTTCGCACAGGATAGACCCATGAATTAAAGAGGATCCTAGCCTAAGTCAGCCCACATCAGAAGAACCATGCTGGAATCTCATAAACTCCTGGGCATTAAGTTTGGGGACGGCTTATTACACAAAGTGATGAGCGTTTCAGTCGCTGGCATTCCAGAGTTGCTCCTGAAACTCAGAACTCGTTCTGCATCTTTCTTTTTTCTTCCTCTTGTATTTTCTGTCATCAATATCACCATATGCTATGATGTTATGACTACTCAAAATATTTCAGCCTGTCTTCCTTTTGTTCTTCCCATTTACGGGCAATTAGGGCACATCTCTCCTCCTTTGTGCCTAGTGTAGGAAGCCCCTCTGCGGCTGTCCTCTAGAAGATCTCCTTTCCCCATTCCTTGGCCATTTTAGTTCATACTTTAATCATTGCAGCAATTTCCTGCTAAATCAGAATCATTATTTACTAAAATACATGTTAGGACATATCGTCCTTTAAGTACAAGTCAGGTACCTTAATAGCACCCAGACTCCCACAGGAGTCCTGAAGAGCTTGGCATGAATGCCAAGATGCTCCATTATCTGATGCCAGCTTTCTCTTCCTGCTCTTTGCTAATGCCGTCCTCTGCACTCCCTCGGTCCTTCCTCAGAACTCAAACTGGAATTACCCCCAAAGCAGACCAGGCTCCTTCGTATCTCAGCTCTTTCAAATGCCTCCTCCCTTCCTCAGTTAATGAACATGTTTCCGACTGATTCAGCTAAGAACCCTTCTGCCTAGGCATGCCTCCCTCACTGCCACTTGCATGCAGCTTGGGTAGATCTGACCTTTCACCTCCATTCTGAAAAGATCTTCACTGCAGTGTGATCTCTATTTAGTCAGGGCGCTAGAAGGTTGTAAATCTTTGGCCACACAGCTCTCAATCCTTTGTGTTCTTCATATACATCGCACAGGTTCCATACGCTAAATTTAATGTGGTGTAATGTTGGCTTCCCAGTGGGAAGAGGATCCGATGGGAAGAAATTTATTTGACCAAGAAGAACCCCAAGATCTGGGGCAAATGAATCCCTGTTACCAAGATCAAAGCAGGAAGTTCAGGACAAAAATGTAGCTAATTTGGCTCTTTCAAAACTGTCACTTGGATGTCACATCACGGCAGCAGGTGTTCCACTGTCAACCGAGACTGTCAACAACGATGATGCTGACTTCATTAGAATCCCAGCAGTGCCTGTCTAGCTTCTCCTATGTCTGTCTGACACGGCTGGCAGAATTCGGTATGTAAGAGATGGTTACACGCGCAGTAAAACTTTGGAAAGCAGAACTCTATATTGTTTCATTAAACAGGTTTTGCATTTTGCTCTAAAAAGAAGAATGAAAACAATACATTGATACCAAGATTTATGAGATAACTTTTGGGTACAAACAGTTGCCTTCAGCAGGGATTTTATAAACTCCTTGATGGAATTTCTTGAGGAGTCAGCTCAACGATCTTCAGAAAAGGCTCAGAATTTCCGTAGGTCACCCTTTTCTTAATCTGTAAAGTGATTGGTGGAGACTATCATAGCAATATGCTTCAGTGAACTTATTAAATAGTCTATTGAAACTGGCGTCTTTACTAATGAACAAATACTAATGAACAAAAGGGAGTCCAAGATTTTTGTGACATTGATTTGGGTATTAAATTGTCCATAATATAATATTCTTGTCATGATAACAGTGGATATCCATATAAATTTAAAAGATATTTTTAAGGATTATTTTGTGTGCATGAATGTTTGCCTGTATATATATATATATGCATGCAGTGCTCATAAAAGCCCTAAGAGGGCTTCATATTCCCTGTAACTAGAATTTCAAATGGTTGTGAGCCATGATGTGAATGCTGGGGCTCCAACTAGGGTGCTCCACTAGAGTAATAAATGCTCTTGACCGTTGAGCCAAATCTCCAGCCCCCAAAGATTGTTTTAAAGGTTTCATGTGTATGAGAGTTTGCCTGCCTCTATGTTTGTGTACCACGTGTGTGCAGTACCTACAGAGGCCAGGAGAGGGTGACAGTATTTATCACCTTCACTATATTGATAAGAAAAATCGGGTGAGAAAGCTAGTAACTTCTATCCAGGCTCTGCGACTATGTGTCAGCCTTTCTTGTTACTGTGACAAGATGCCCAGGAAATCAACTTAAATCCAGAGAGGAAAGACTTATTTGGGCTCATGATGTCTGAGGTTTCAGTCTGTCTTCACAGAGTAAAACAGCCCGCATCCCAGAGTCCGGGAAGCACGGAGGGAGAACGGTCGTGCGAGGCAGCATTTTCCTCTCTTCCCTGTTTCTTCAGTCTGGGCCCTGAGCCTATGGGACTGTGCTGCTGCTCACATGCAGGGCAAAGCTTCCCCCTGCTAGTACTCTTGGGAAATGCGTGCCCTCACAGACACACCCAATGCGTGCTTTTCTTTAATCTCCTGGGCGTGTCTCAATCGAACCAAGTGGTGAACCAAGATCTACCACGACAAGCCAGAACATGGAAGGGTCAATCCCTGTCAATCGAACCAAATGGTGAACCAAGATCTACCACGACAAGCCAGAACATGGAAGGGTCAATCCCTGTCAATCGAACCAAGTGGTGAACCAAGATCTACCACGACAAGCCAGAACATGGAAGGGTCAATCCCTGTTCCATGTGTCTCAAAGCCTATGGAAATCTAAGCATTTGCCTTTCGTCTTATTTTTATTCTTTCCAAGGGCACTTACTACCGCAAATACTGAGTATACAAGCACAATCTACCTTGTGACGAATATTTCCCAATAGTTTTATATACACTATGGAATATTCCTGCTGAACCCCGGGCCTCCTAGTTAACGAGTGAACTTCTGCATTGGTTCTCAGTCATAGCATTGCAAACAGAGCCAAATCTTGCTCATCCAGCTCAAGTGCGCTTTCTATTCTTCTCTCCTACCTCCTCCTCTTCCGCTTTCCTTCTCTCTAGCTGTAGGTTACACTGTGGTGACCAAAACCCTTCTGTTTTTCTGTCTGAAAGGTCACCACAACTCTTCAGGATGCAGACTGACCATTTCTAGATACATGTGCCATGGTCATGTGCCTCTTCACAGCAACAGAAATCCTAACTAAGACTCTGGCCAACCTCTCCTGAGAGCCTTTCTAGTCAAGTTATGTGCCATGGACCAACAACATCAGAGTCTTCCAGGAGTCCCCAGACTCTCCCAAAACCTAGAACAGGAGATCTCTGTTATAATATGTTTTTTTGGCCCCAGACGGCCAGAGATCTACATTCGCAGACTTGTAGTCTCAGACCGCTTAGCTGCCAGCCACTGCTTAGGCCACCCAAAATGACACAGACACTTATATTAAGTTTATGTTGTTTGGCCTATGGCTTAGGCACATTGCTAGCTAGCATTTTTATTTTAACTTAACGCGTTTTTATTAACTTGTCTTGTCACGTGGTTCACGGCTCACCTGTTTTTTATATGTTTTTTCTTTGGTGGCTGGGTCAATCTCTGACTCCGCCCTCTTTCTCCTACCTATGCTGATTCTCCACCTACTTTTATGATGCCTGCCATGGCCAAAACAGCTTCTTTATTTAAGGATTGGTAGGCACAGCATACAGAAAGGCATCCCCACATCAGATCTCACATTAATAAAGTCTCACAGAGTATGTGGAGACTACAGACTTTGACGAGAACTCCCTTTCACAACCTATGAAATCAGAACGAGAAGAACGGGATCTTGTTTATCTTTAAAGGTAGCCCAGGAGGCCAGAACTTTGTCACTGTTCTGGGAGTCAATTAAAAGACAAAACAAAAACAAAAAACCTTTCATGAGCTTCTCCCAGCAGCCCTCAGAGCCACAGATGAGAAAAGCTGAGGTAATTCCCCAAAACTCAGTCAGTCGTTACCAAGATGAACACCAAACTTAACTCATCTTAAATTTTGAATTCTTGTCATGTCCCCACAGGGTCCCCATACTACATAATGCGCATCTACTCATTGACTCCTACAGTAGTTACCTTAGCAATAGACAGGAAGAGTAGTCACTGGCTTTAATGTCCACGGACTCTCTCATTCCTGTGCCCATAAAACCTTATTGAGCTCCCACTATTACTATAACGCTGTGTTCAATATTAAACATGGGGAGCAGAGCAAGACAAAGCAGTTCTCGATCTCATGGGGATACCAAACAATAAGCGGTGATCTTCACACACAGAGAGAAGTACTATGTGTGTGCACGTGCGTGTGTGCATACATGTTTGTGTGTGTCTATGTGAACTATGTATCCACAATAAGGAAAAAATTGATAAGCCAATGCACTTTACACAACCTACTGTACGTGATGCCAAACAAAATGTGGTAAGGAAAGATAGAGAAAGGACTCACCAGGGCACCATTTAGTTTTCAATGCATCAAAGATTTATATACTCTTCCCATTACCATTAATGACTGTTATGAACGTAATTTGTCCCCATGCACCAAGGGGAGAATAAATTCCGCACAGAGGGGAAATAGAGGGTATTCAAAGAGGAAAAAAAAGTATTTTATGTATACGGATGACTGATGACTGATAATGACCGCAGTGGGGTGATAGTAATTTTTTAAAATTTCTTATTATGAGTCATAAAGACATAGGTCAATGGAGAGAGAGGGAGAGAGAGAGAGAGAGAGAGGGAGAGAGGGAGAGAGAGAGAGAGAGAGAGAGAGAGAGAGAGAGAGAGAGAGAGAGAACATATGAATTACCCAGCCAAGCAATGCATTCTTAGTTGACTGTAATGAGTGAGTCCAGGGGTTGATAAGTGACTTACTCAGGTCAAAATAGATGTTAGAGGATGAGATAGGAGAACAAAGCTTGCAAGTCAGCAGTACAGAGGCCTTCCCCAGAGCAGCACTGTGGCATACTTTAATGTCTTCGTGGCTAATAAGAAGAAAACTGACAAGCAAGCACAGGTATGGGACTTGGACCGTAATTTCTGCTGCCCTGGGAACAGCATTTCATAGACTGACCAGGAGCTTTTTGCTCCTCATCAGATCTTTATTAATCTACTGTATTTTATTATTTATGTCTCTGTATTTTATTATTCCTGCCAGGCTAACAGATTATATTAATAATTTTAGGTCGTAAAATACAAAGGCTAGCTGAGGAAACTTGGAAGAAAGTGAAGAATGAGGTCTGGCCTGATCCTTTTCTTCCCAGACCCTCTTCTTTTGCTTCAAGAGAGGAGGTTGATAGAGAGCATCCCTAGGGCTGCCTGTCTTATGAAAGAGCAGACACTTGTTGTATAGTTCCCTAAAGCAATCATAATCTTGTAATGCACATGCATGTAATACTCCTAATACAAAAGGCAAGTAGAGACTGTTCCTAAAATGCACTGGATTATCACTTGAACTCTTGGAATCTGGGATTACACCAGAAAGTTCAAGTTACACTAGTACCATGCCCTGGTGAACACCAGGCACATGGGAGCTGTCTCTATCACCGTATGGAAAGGATTCATACCACCAAAATCCACTAAACCTGGGAGTTTGTAAACTGGTTTCCTCTGGAGAGTTTGTGTTTGCTTTTTAATGAAAAAAAAAAAAACACATCACAGATTTGGTCAGATTGTCATGCCAATTGCAAAAGCCAATTTCTAATTCTAGTTAGTATACTCTGCACTTAACATCTAATACAAAGATAAATATTGAGTGCTAAGTAAGGAGTGTTTGGTAAAAGGTAATAAACATTGCCAGGACTGAATGAAGGGACCTCTTGGACCCCTTTCCCAGTGAAAGCGGTAAACAATGAATATCAGACACTCATCTGTCTACATCAAAGCCATCAAGAGCAGCAAATACCTATGTACCTCCACATGCAATCTAAGACTCACGAGCAAGAAATAATGGTCTTTGATTCTATTTATAAAACATCACATGTAGCATCTTACTCCAGGCAAACTGCCCACCAAAAATAACCACTGTCACCAAACTCCCTTGAGCTTTGTAGTGATGTTACACAATGTGGCTTGTATAAGCTGAAAACATCAAGCTATGTGTATAAAAGTTGAGTTTGGACACAAGGTCTTAGAAACACTGGCAGAAGGTTAAGTATGTGTTCTTAAACCAAGAGTACTTCTGATCATAAACAGTCAAGGTGGTGTCCCTGGTCCCCCAGACAGCACCTAAGCCTCATCTGGAAGTTAAGGCACTCTACTAATGTAAGAAAAATTTAAAAGTCTCATGAGACAAGAGTCTGTAAGACCTGTCTATATTCCTTACTATATCTTGATATTGTGGTACAAACACCCTTCCATGATAAGAAAAATGATTTTTTTTAACTTTATACAGAAGGAAACCAGAACAGATGAGTAGCATTCCTAAAGATATATGCCTCTCCTACATTACTACATTCCAAGAATATTTGCAAAAGATAATCGATGCTAAAAAAAAAAAAAAAAAAAAAAAAAAAAAAAAAAAAAAAAAAAAAAAAAAAGCTGTATATAGCTCAGTGAGAGAGAGAGAGAGCACTTACCCAGCATGCACAGCATCTGAGCTGCATCATCAGCAAGGGAGTATGGGAGAATTTGTTTAGAATCAAACCTAATTGTATCCCAATAAGCTTGCTCCCTAGCTCCCTAGCTTCTATCTTATGAAAAAGGAAAAGAAACCAGAAGGGGTTAGAAAAGAGGTTACAATTGCATTATAATATCAAGGAATGACAAAGAATTCTTTAAAAAGACTAAAACCCAGTGCACATCAGAGACATGATCAATTCTAAGCACTAGAGACAAAAAGAAAGTTTAGAATTTAACTGTGTTCAAGCTCACATTGGCAATACGGGTCTTACTGCAAAACAAAGCAACAGTTACAATGTTGATGCTGTGATTTTTATATTTAGGTGGTTGTTAAAATATGATGGGATGTTGGCAAACTGTCACAGGACAGAATGAAGAGGAAACAGCCAAAGAAATATAGCAGAGAGCCAACAGGCGTTTGCAGGAGGCTGTGTGGGCAGTGGGAAGTTTTAGCCCTTACTGCTGGATACTTTCTGAAGGAACATTTGCTTATTAAAAAACTACATTCCACACAAAATTTAGTTCAAGCGTAAATTCCTGGCAGAGTGGCTTCTGCAGTATAAAGCTGAAAGTCATTCTTTTGAAATTTTAAGAGCTTCTTGGATGAGGATCATCCTTCTAGAACTCACATATTCCGATGTGTTGACTCACAGTAGAGCCACCACCCTGAGCTGGGGGAGAGTGGGTCCCACCCTCTGTCCCTCCTCTGAGCCAACCAGCTTGAGAAATCCAGAGAGTAACAACAGAATGAGAAAGGTGGTTGCCAAATAAAAGGCGCCAGGTAAGAGAAGATCAGTAAGGCCATCTTGTTTAGATTTTAACACAGTCTGTAACTGATGATGCCTCAGATACAGCTGAAAGACAAATCCAAACTAAGGCAAAGATGACTTCTGGGGACCTGAGAGACAATGCGGCAAATTGCTCCTCTCTACTGGGAAGCACCACGGGCATGATTTCTGCCATGTTGGAGAGGCTGAAGGGGAATGGATTTTGTCTTCAAATGGAGCTCTTGCCCGTGTGTGTGAGAAGGTGGAAATGGTATTTAGCTTATGGACACACAGGGGAGCCTAACGCTACTAATTTTTCTAGTTGTTTTTTGCTTGTTTGTTTGTTTTTGCTCAATTTTATTTAGGTAACCAGAGGTCTTTCTACTTGCCAAAACTTCAAGCATCACTTTAGAGTATTAACATGTCTCTACATAGCAGAAACAGGCTCCATGACGTGTGTTCTGCTATGCGTGGCATCACTTTCAGAAGGTGACTGAGGCTAATGCCATGGCAGTAAGAGCAGCTCGGAAGCAGTGAAGGAAAACTGAATGGGACCACTTTTGGCTGTTACTTTGGACTAGTCACTTAATTTCCCCTAAAATCGGGATTGACAGTTTTCATTTAATGCACTGAGATGGTGATTAAACACTTAACTTGATTCCTTTCACATAGTTTCCACAGAATAAATACATGTTAACTAATGTTGTTTTCTGCCCCACATCAAGAATATTACAGCTATTATGACAATGCTGGTGTTCCAATTACAGTCTAGGAGACTCTATAAATTTCTAGTAGAGCAGTTAGAATGGATGCTTTTGACAGATCTCACTTAGAGATAGGCTTTTCAAGATAAGACAGCAATATACATGTGCTTCACATCTTATAAAGGGGCTGGAGAGATGGCTCAGTGGTTCAAAGCACTGGCTGCTCTTCCAGAGGTCCTGAGTTCAATTTGAAGCACCCACATGGTGGTCCACAAACATCTGTAAATCAAGTTCCAGGGGATCCGATGCCCTCCTCTGACCTCCACAGACACTAACTACACTTGCTGGTGAATACATACTTGCAGGTAAACACACAAACATATGAAATAAACCTTTAACATTCCTATAAAATCTTAAACTATAAAAGAAGTGGCCGAAGAAAACTATCAGCTTACTTTTCTCTCATATCCAGTATCTTAGAAAATTGTAAAGGCTGCATTTTCTCTAATAAATCCTCGTATTCTCTATTATTGAAATTAAAGAGGCAAACAGACAAAGAGCCTCAATTCCAACCATAATTTGAGACTATTAAGGAAGGAGCAAACCATCTTTTAGAGAGCCACAATAATTTTTTCCAAAAATTCAACACATGTATTTTAGGCCTTGCAGACCACGTGAGGTCTGTTTCTGTCTCTGCTCTCCTCTGCTCTCCTCTGCTCTCCTCTCCCACCCCTTCCTTCCACTCTCCTTTTCTTTGAAAGCTTTAAAATATTAAAATAAAAATTAAAAAACAACAACAAAAAAACCTATAAAGGCTCTGGTCAGACAAACAGGCTTCCAGACTGGATCCGCTGAGAGGAGTCAGCAAACGGCACAACACAGTTCGAGTGTGGCCTGCAGCCTGTTTTTTAAATAAAGCTTTATTAGACACAACCTTCACTCGTCCACAAACTGCCTCCAGACTCTTTCTCATACCAGAGAATTCTGTCCATAGAGACACCGTGGCCCACGAAGCCCCAAATACTATTTATTGACTCGTTCTTACAGGAAATGACATTTTCTGCTCTAGAGCAACAAAAAATTCTTCATTCTTACCATTTTTCTTCATTACTCTCAACTACAGGGAGAATTTGAGAAAATGGTCCCAGCTGCTTGATTGAGAAGTATTTTTTTCCCAATGTTGTATATCTCATAAAAGTCAAAGCATGACAAATGTTTCATATGAAACCAGTGTGAGGTAAAAATTTGTTTCCTGAGATAGGTGGCTTATATCTTCATAGTTTGTAGCAGCAGAGAATGAGAAGAAATACCGCCTTTTATGAAATACTTTATAAAAAGTTGAAATAGCCTGGTAAAACCCCAAAGGAGAATATACAGTATAAACTTGGGCAGAAAGACATCCTTCAGAGGAAGATGAGGTTTTGGTGAGCCTAAGAAGAGCTTAGCAAGCACAGCCAGTCACTTCATCCAGAACAATGACCTGTTCCCACCTAAAATGCCTCTTCTATGGATCAATTCCAATTCAAATCTATTTAAAAAAAAAAAAAAAAACCATAAAGCTGGGTAAATAGGACAAAATGCTGTGTGTGCCTCTCTCTCTCCGAGAGAGAGAGAGAGAGAGAGAGAGAGAGAGAGAGAGAGAGAGAGAGAGAGAGAGAGACGGAGAGGGAGAGAGAGGGAGAGGGAGAGGGAGGGAGAGAGAGAGAGCACATTGACTTTGTTCTGTGTCTCCAGCCTCAGAAGGGGGTTGATATAGTTTAGGTAGACAGATACTCCTCAGGGACTACCACACATATGCAAAATCAAGCAAGAGACTGTCCAAAAGTCAGTACATGAAGGTAGAGACTCCAGGTTTCCAGTCTGTATCCAGTTACTTTGTGGCTGCCCTTGAAGAGTCGGTGCTTTTTAGTGAAAGCAGTTTCCAAGTGCCCGTTATACTAACAGAAAAATATGACAAAGTAAAACCGTTTTCAAAAGTCAGATTTCTCAGCTAGCCATCCTTCTCTAAACTGCTTCATCTTAGAAATTAGATTTGGAAAATACTAAAAAATTGGTTTTAGCTTGTTTCTATTCCACATTCCTTCCATATGACCAAAGTCAAATTTTCTTCCTACCCGTCCATCTCATAAGCTCCAGGCTGGGCCCAGTTAGAGGAGGCAAGTGCTACTTCCAAGGGAATGGCCTGCTTCACTGCCCAGCAGAAGACAAAGCAGCCTCCATCTCCAAAGTAAGGGATATCAGAAGGCTTGATAAACACAGAGGGTCTTCTATTAGGCTGTCATACCCTTCCTTAATCCATCCTGAAACGTGAGCAATTGGTCATTCTCACTAGGACCTAAAACCATTTTCTATCCCGGTTTCCATTGTTGAGAGAGAGAGAGAGAGAGAGAGAGAGAGAGAGAGAGAGAGAGAGAGAGAACACAATATAAGAGAAAAATCCCCAAGTACTTCCTTGTTCCTCTAGAGCTCTAAGGATATCTAGTACTCAGCTCACTTTCTGCTTAGTATCCACAGATAGATGGACATTGCCAAACAGCAGAATTACGCTTCTTTTCTATATTACAAAGTGTTAACCCACAAATGCCTTTGTAAACCTATGTGAATGACAGTTGAACATAGTAATTTGGAGTTAACATGCATGAGAGATCTATTAGCAGTGAACTGATGACGTGGATCTTGGCAGGTATAAGTAAATTTTACAGCTCATCATATGTATAAGGTTATAAATGCAATTGTTAAACCAGGGAGGAAAAAGACATGAGATGTATAATCTGTCAGAGCACAGGCCAGAGAAGTCCTAGAGCTCAGTCTCTGTCCTACATAAAAGCAACAAGATGTCAAAATAGAAAGCCTCCATGGAAGTACTTAAAAATTCCTAAGATGAAATACGGTTCTACCAGACATAAAATAGAGCATGAAACATATAAATAATCTACAGTTACAAATATAGGGCTCAGAGCTTGTGGTGGTTTAGAAAAAAAAAAAAATGGCTCTAAAGGAAGTGGTACCATTAGGAGGTGTGGCCTTGTTGGAGGAAGGGTGTCACTGTGGGGCAGGCTTTGAGGTCTCTTTTGCTCAAGCTTCCCTCAGCGTGACTGTCAATCAACTTCCTGTTGTCTGCAAGATGTGGGACTCTCAGCTCTTCCCTGTACCACGTCTTCTGGCATGCCGCCATGCTCCTGGCCATGATAAAATGGACTGAACCTCAGAAACTGTAAATGAGCCCCCTCCATTAAATGTTTTCTTTAGGTGTCTCTATAATAATAGTAACCCTAACTAAGGCAAAAGTGAAGAACTGTATATTTTTCAGCTGTGTCCGTGTGTGCACGTACAGGCACATGTGTTTATGTACATGGGCATGTAGGAAAGAACATACAATGAAATCCATGTAAGAAGCCAAGTACCTGAGACCTCTTAGCCCAGAGAAATACGTTCATATGAACCAACGCAAAGCCCAGCTAGAATTCTACAGATATTTGAAATAAGAAGGCCTGATCTGGAGGTTCAAGTTTTATATATTTAGTAAATAACATGGCATGAGCATATACCTCTTCTGCTTTTTCAAAGCATTATGCCTGCTTTGGTAAAGCACAGCACTGCTGAATTTTCTAAACATAGTAGGCTTGGCCACTTACTTCCCTTGTGTTCACATCTAAAATGTTCTGGCTGGTTCCTCCACTCTTCCCATGGGCCTACCTTACCCTGCTTGCTTGGATCACCCCCATGTGCAGGCCTTGGCTCTTGCATAAATATACACATCTTAACCTGGTCTGTACGCCTGAGTCTTCGGCCATCTTTCCCCAGGATGGGAGGATTTCTGGGGATTTAGAGACCATTCATATCTTTTCCTCCCATGTCAGGCACATCATCTTTAAGCTTTAGGGTCAAGAGACTCTGGACAAGAGGGTCAGAATTCACACGAAAGTAATGAATGACATTTAAGCTGAGACACAGCATAATGGGTTAGTGACTGCAAACATCTAAACTGAAAAAAGCCAGTCTAAAACATAATGCATTGTTTCTATCCTTTAAAACTTAGTGAAAACTATATATAATACTGTTGTTTGGAATTTTCTAAAATTATACGTCATTCTGAATGCAATTCTGCCTTTTAATTTATCAAACGTTGACTGTGATTACTCCTAATTAGTACAGTTGAAAATAGGAAACAGAGATTTGTTCTTCCTTAAATACTAAGAAAATAAAGTTGAGGGAATAAATTACTTTACAATTTAAATATAAGTATGTATAAAGGGTTATAGCTGACTTTTTATAATGTGGCATTTTCAACATAGGTTCTTAAAAATAAGGGTCTATGGAGTGGGCATGGGGACCACACACTTTTAATCTCAGTGCTCAGGAAGCAGAGTCAGGCAGATCTCTTGAGTTCATGTCACCTTGGTCTAGTGAATTCCAGGACAACAAAGATGTTAAAGACACCCCCGACCCCCGTCTGCTTCCCCCAAAATGGTTTACATTCATTTTTTTATAGAGTTAGAATATTCTTAGAGAGTTTTAACTATAATATAGGACAAATAAAATCATTTTAAGAGGTCAATAATCATCTAAATAAGTTGTTTCTGGGCAATTCCTTCCATTCTAGTTCCAATTCTGTTGCTGTGATAAAATATCCTGAATCCCCCCAAACAAACAAACAAACAAACAAACAAACAAACAAACAAACTCAGGAAGGTAAGACTTTAGCTTACAATTCCTGGTTACAGGCCATCATTTTGGGAAAAATCAGTGAAGCACATAAATCACATCACTTCAATGCGTCTGCTTTACTCGGTACAGTTCAGAGCTTGGCCTTAGGGAATGCTGTTACCAGCAACAGGATGGGTCCTGTTACATCAATTCAAAATAGAGACTGTCCCCCACAGACACACCCACAGACCAACCTGATCTAGATATCCCTTATCAAGATTCTTCTGGGAGATTCAGGGTTTGTCAAGTTGACAGTTAAAAAGCCAGCATACCATCTAAGGAAAAGCAACCAGACTTATGATGATAGAATTTCTAAGCTTAAAAAAAAGTTACAAGCTCTTATTTTATATGACTCACAAAATATTTGTAGTTGAGATAAAATGATGATATCTCTGTTATATTTTACCCCACAAAAGGAATATTGGAAATAATTTTACAACCGAAGACTTAATCACTTTATAACCTTATAGGATATATATATATCATAAGAAATGAAGATTGAAATAGTCTTCCCTATTTTTTTTATAAACCATAGATGTTTCCAGGCCTATATGACATTTATGACCACAAGCAGCAGTAAAAAGAGAGCGGGAGAAAGAAAGAAAGAGAGAGGGGGGGGGGGATTTAATCAACGTGGCTGTAATGGAAAAAGAATTGAGTAAAGGGATCCAGTGAGTCAGATAAACCTAAATGTGAAGTTTAGGTTTACATAAGGAAGAGGTATATATGAATAAGTGCCCCTGTCAAGGTGTGGCCCTGCCTATCAGTGACCCCTCAGTTTGTGTATGTCTTACAAGGTGATCCCGATTATTTATCAAAATTGTGTGGAATGTTTTCCTGGAGGGCATTGCCTCCTCTGGGGGAATCAGGGTTTCAGTTCCTCTCCCTTCCTCAGTATGGTTCCTGGAAAATGTCTAACTCTGGTTCCCTTACTACAGTACTCTGCTCGGGGAAGAGAAGTACACAGTTTTCTCACTGGTCTCCTCAAGGGGTGGTTACAGCTTTCACCACAGCATCTTCCTGATTCACTGCTCTATGTCCAGGAATGAAAAAGTTCACGTAGCTGGGTTTGATTTTAGTTTCATTTGAATTCCAAAGAGACCCAGCTTTTAGAAGCAAGGGACATGGGGCAAACAGATAAGAAGCAGCAAGAAACTGGGGCGACATTTACTCTCTAGAAAGTTCCAAACGCCCACATGGAAAGACAAAGGGACAGCCAGGGGATGGTCTGTTCATACTTCTTCTAGGCAGGTTCCCTTTGGCTGACAGGCACCGTTTGTTACAGGGCAGCCTGGCACGGGGTGTTTGCTTCCTCTGCCCATAAGGTTTTTCTTTTGTTTTGTCTTTGACAACTTGACACACGCTGGTGTCATCTGGGAAGAAGAAACCTTAACTTAGAAAATACCTTCATCCGATTGGCCTATAGGCAAGACTGTGGAGCATTGCTTTTTTTTAATTAATGATTTGTGTGAGAGGGTCCAGCCCACCCTGGGTGGTGCTACCTTGAGGCAAGTGCTCCCGGATGGTTTGAAAAAGCATGCTAAGCAAGCAATAAGGAGCAAGCTGGTAACACTCCTCCATGGCCCCTGCTTTAGTTCCAGCCCTAATTTCCTATGATGATAGACTGGGACTGGAACATGTAGACCAAATAGAAGATTTCCCTCCCAAGTTGCTTTTGAGTCTTTTATCACAGCAATGGAAAGCAAACTAAACCAGTTACAGATCTTGACACTGACTTCCAGAGGCCAAAAGATAATCAGTATGACAGGGCAGACGAGCAATGCTATTTGCCTCAAGTCTGTGCAGATCACGGAGTGGCCAACATTTACTTTCCAGTTTATGTACTGTGTAAGGAGTCCTGAAGGAGACATTGCTTCCATCTGCCTTATTACAATTCAATTTCTTGTGTAAACTAAACCTCTCCCAGGGGATTTCCTCAACAGGAAGCTCTCTTTCCTGATCTTGGGACTAGAGACTCTGACTATCTCATTTTAGCCTTATCCTTATGTTTCCAAAATTAGAGTAGATCTCAGTTCACTTCCCACTACTCTGATTTATAATCATTTTACCAGAGTTCACGCAGACTAGAGCTGGGTCAGTGATTTACCTGTGCTAAAGCCTATAAAAATCCTGGGACTGTGAATGAGAACAGGCCTGCTTAGATTGCTAGAGTGCACTGCCTCGAAGTTTGTGCTGATACAAGGCACATTTCAAAGATGGTAAATTAAGCATTGGTTCCAATTTGTGCCATGACAGATGGGAATGTAAGCACCATTCGCTCTGTTTCAGAAGTCTAAGCTGGAAGGCTTTCTCGCCACTACCTAGAAATGAAGTGATGATGTAAAGATACTCATTTCACAGGATGGGGGAGAGTGAGGGTTGTCTGTGGTAAGAGAGCTCGATGTGGAAGATGAGGATCTGAGTTCAGATGTCTAGCAACCAAGGAAAAAGCCTCCACATGCTGCCTGAACCCCAGCACCATAGGGAGTGGACATAAGAAAAGGATCTTTTAGGCTTTTCTGGTTGCCAACTTAGCTCCAGTTTGAGTAAAATCGCCTGTCTCCAGAGAAATAAAACAATGGAGATCAATAGAATAGGATACCCAACGTCTTTCTTTGGCCTCTGCGTACATTTGCAGGCACACACACACTTGCATGATGTGCAATACACACACATCATACACACACTTGCATAATATGCACCACACACACACGCACATGCACACACACACACAAACACACACACACACACACACACACACACACACACACACACACACACCATGCTAATTCAAACTTCAGTCTCCTCTCTCCATTACAGAAAAGTAGAACGGTGCCCAACCTAGATAGACACACAGGCTCACTCTTAGTTTTCAAGGCCTTTTGAAAATCTCAATAATTTTTAATTTGAAACCTGTGTGTTCATTTTGAATGTTCTTCAAATTATGTCACTTGTCCTAAGTTAGATACAAATGTCACTATCCAATTGCTCTTCTGTCTTAAATGATAGAATTAAGGTATCTGGTTTTTATCCTGTTATATCGGGCAGGTTGGCTATAAACTTGTCATGTGGCTAAGGCAGACCTCAGGCTCCTGAACCCTCTACCACAGCTCCAGAGTGCTGAAATCACAGACATATGCCACCATGCTGTTTCAAAATGCTGTTTGTCCATTCATGCATCAATCAATCGACAATGAAACCTCAGTAAATTAGATGTGTTACAGGCACGAGGGATTCAGTTTGACAGGACATACTCACTGCTGTGTGACAACACACAAAAGAGAAAAGCGAAAAATAATATTTTAAGTACTAGGATGACCTGTAAATCTTGAATAAGAGGTACACAGAGCAAAGATGTATTCCTAAACTCACAAAAATATACAACTTAGCTGCTCCCCTGGTCTATCCAAGGGCCTGTCCATTCCCTTGCCCACGCATATGGAGTAATACAGTGGCGTTACTCCAAGCCAAACAGAAGCAGTAAATACCTGAAGGTGATTTGTAGCCCGGTTTCAGGAAAGTTCTCTCAACTTGGAAGAGTTCATATTTTAGAGAGGAAGTGAAGTGCTTCACAGGGCGATCGAAAGCGAGTGCAGTGCACGGTGCACACACTCAGGAGTCCCACTTGTCTCAGAAGTACTAACTTCCAAGCAACATGATGAGCGACGAACTGTTCTATGAAATGCCTTTTGGTCAGCCAGGCACAGTGCTGCATGCCTTTATTCTCAGCATTCGGGAGGCAGAGGTATGAATGTGAAGTCAGCCTGATCTACATATCAATCTCCAGACCCGTCATGACTGTATAGTGAGGCCCTATCTCAATAATAATGGATGGATGGATGGACAGACAGATGGACGGATGGATGGATGGATGGATGGATGTCTGTTGGTCAACTTCTAAAGGTTATCTCAATGAAAAATACAATATCTGAGGTATTTACCAGAGGTTTTTGGTTGGAGGAGCTCTGTATTATCACTCCATCATAAGTGGGACACAGAATGGGCAGGCACTTAAGCAGACCACGAGCAACTGATGTCCACAACCCAATACTAACTCCTGGCCTGACTAGTACTTTCAAATAAAAATAGTGGGTAACAAAGAACTAAGAATGCCTTGGCAGCCTGACAAAAAATATTCATCCACAGACAAAGAGAAGGCTTCAAAAGACCCCTACTGCCTTTAACACACACACACACACACACACACACACACACACACACACACACACACACACACACACCAGCCTCTCCTTTTTCTCTTTCAATATCATGGAATAAGACAAAAAGCACCCCAGTCAGCTAGATATCCTGATAGTGTCACCAGGAAGCAATAGCCCTTAGCTGTTCCAAAGGAACATTACACCATTGACTATATCATCATTGGCTATGGGTCAGAATACGAGCAAAGTGATAACAGAAAAAAGATCCACCTTCAGATATTAATTATGGATCAAAAATATTTACACCCAAACAAGGCTTTATTTTCAGTTTAGAGCCGATGGAGTTCAAAGGAGAAAATACCGTAGACTCTGCCTTGTGGAATGAGCTGTAGGAACAAAGAAGACCTCAACATTGCAATACAGAAAACATGGACCAAGCCTGCCATCAGGCCCAAAAGTGCATCTTGCTCTGGTGAACACCTGGATGCAAAGCTTTCTTGAATAATTTTATGGGAGTCAGAAATCCAATGTGTACAAAAACGTGACGGGCAGTTGGCTGAGGTTGCAGCAAGAACACATGGCAGCCACACATGGGCCACAATGCTCTTGCCACCTCCACCAACACACAAAAAAAAGGTTGATAGACTTCCTGTGAGCTCTGGCAGGGCTTCTCACCAGCTGGGTGGAAGTAACCTATGAGAAGTCAGCTCTCTTTTGGGGCACGGGGGGGTGGGGGGGTGGGGGGGGGTGGGGGGGGAGGGTATCCGGAAAGATGAGCAGAGGTGGCTTTATGAAGAAGGGAAATGAAATGTTAAGGAACAGTGCTTTCAAATACATGAAGATAGGATGTGGACAGAAGGACAGGAAACTTTAAAGGACCCGGTTTAGCTAGTGTGGCAAGTACAGAAAGAAGCCCAAGTCTGAAGCCATCATTCACGAAGCTGGAAGAACATCACAAGAAGCCTTTGTCTTCCAGGGGCAATTGAGGAATGAAGGGCCATGGTCAGTCAAGATTACTGTCTTTGAGTCAAGAGGATAGATGGGGTGGAATAGAAAGACAGGGAGGGAGCCCAGGCAGAAGGGTGACTGTACCATCACAGTGTCAACATATCATGACACTGGGAACAATAAATAATGCTACCTGACTTTATCAGTACATGGGCACTGAAGCCATGAAGCATAATTTAGCTATATGTAATTTGCACATCACATGAAGTAACTACCCTCAAGTATATTCAAGACAAAATTTCATTTCGAGGATTCCGTCTCTGGTCTTAAATGATTCTTTTTGCGGGGGAAGGGGGCTTTGTTTTTGTTTTTCATTTCAAGACTGGGTTTCTCGGTGTGACAATAGCTCTGACTGCTCTGGAACTAGATTTGTAGACCGGCGCAAACTGGCCTCAAACTCACAGACATCAACCTGGCTCTGCCTTCCAAGTGTTGGTATTAAAGACATATGCCACTGCCGCCGAGCAAAATGATTCATTTTTAACAGTGAATTACCATGACCCATCTCTAACATCAACTTCAAAGGATTTTTATCTTTCTCCTATACTATACTTGTGATAATTTTTAAACACACACACACATCTTCAGGTCCCCTGAGGATCAGAAATGAAAGCTCTCAAAAAAGCAAACAAACAAACAAACAAAAAAACCAACCCTGTATTGAACACTAATCTTAGTATCTCTGCAACAGACACCTGAGAATATTACAAGCATCACTCTGTGAAGACAGGGTAACAATCCAAACCTGTAGCAGTACTAGAGTTTTCTGTTTGTAAAATAGCAGTAGCATGTTTCTAAAGCAAAGAGTTTAGCAGCCAAGCAGTGAGTTTGCAAACTTCTCAGAGTCATGCCCTGAATTATATATGCTTCTATCATCCCACCCATCACAGTTGCAAGCAAAAGGTGCCATAGCATCTCAAGATTACGTGAGAAAACATGTGGGAAATAATTTAGTGTGTGATATACTTGCTATGTTAAAAGTTTGACACTGAATGCAAACAAGTCATTATTGAACTAAAAATACGTGTGGGGGGGGGGAGTGCTGGGAGAGAGATGGAGAGTTAAAGCGGAAGTTTCTTACCACAGGTGTGGCTCAGAGGTTAAGTGTTGGCCCAGCAGATACAAAACCCTAAGTTATATGCCCAGAAGCAAGCAGTTCTCTCAGATGGCATGGAAAAGACTAAAAAGTACACCATAAGCCAGAAAATAGACAACATTGTGCAGATGCAAAACAGAGAAAAACACAATTGTCTGGGCACTGAGAACATCTACGGATATACACAGGGCACCTCAAGAGGGCAGAAATGCTGAGTATTTATTTATTAAAAAAAAAAAAAACAAAACAGTGGATTTTTCAGACTTGGGAAGACAGTTCAGCAGATAAAGTACTCAACACACAAACTTGTGTGCCCACATAAAAGGACATGATGACCCCTATGACCCCAGTACATGGGAGACAGCCAGCGACTCCCTGAGGTAAGCCATCTGGCTAGACCAGTCAAAAAGACAACTGCCAGTTCATCAGGAGATCTCCCTCAATATGTATGGTAAAGAATGATCAACAAAGATAACCAACGTCACCTCTGGCACACACATGAGTGCACACACACACACACACACACTCATGCATGCACATATGTACGTACGTACATACATACCACACAAAAATAAAAAAAAAATAAAATCTTTAATAAAAAATAAATCACCTGATAAGAATCCTAATACTTCTCAAACCAACAGGCAAGCTGCAGTGTGGGTCAAACTTATAGCCAAGGAGCTAGGATCCTTCTTTCTTTGTTCTTTGCTCCTCCCTCCCTCACTCCCTCCCTCCCTCCCTCCCTTCCTTTCTCTCACGGCTGTGGGTCCATGTTCTTCCCCTGAGCTGTGTTCTCAGCCCCTGCTGCTGCCTCCCTCGAACATCAGGACACACAGCATCGTTCAGTAAGCACTGATTTAGTGGCCCCATCAATACGAGATGTTGTTTATTGGGAATCTGGTGTATCAGGTCTGATAGTGTGTATATACTTGAAAGTCACAGAAAATGCATTGAGTAAGTATTTCCTAAGTACTGACTGAAGGACTGAGGGAGGTTCAGAGACTCAGGACTGTTAACTGTGTCCTGGGCCTGCTTAGTTCCCATGAGAGCCCGAGAGCAGTGAACAGTACCCTAAGGACTGCAAATACAAGGAAAAAATACTAATATTTAATTTGACTTAAGAGCTCAAGGAACTGGGATTTAGAATCCAAGTCCATGTAAATTCTGAAATACCTCGCATGAAGAAAAATATTAGCCAACATTTAGGTCCTACGCAATGTCACAAAAACAATCGTCCCAAACCTATGAGCCTAATATACTAAATAGCAAAAGTATAGAGCAGTGTAAACATTTCTTCTGAACAGTTCCTACTGTCTGCAAACTCCATCGGTGTCAGATCTCTGGGTCTACCCTAGCTGCACTGGAAGATTATAATGGTGAGGTCACTGCACACAGAGCACAATTGTCTGAAATTACAGCAAAGTCAAATGTGTATCAAAAGGTGCCACACAGGGAAGAAAAAGTCACTGCTGTGTCATTTAATGAAACCCACTGAGCACTGAGGGCATGGGCAGCCAAATTGAATTTTAAATGGCTCCTGTAAGAGGGTGTAATCAGGATAGTCACCAGTGGAGATGAGATAAATGAACAGGCATTTTTTTTTTCCATCAGGGGATCAAAATAGAACACCATCTTTATGCATGAGGGGACACACACACACACACACACACACACACACACACACACACACACACACACACACGTGCGTGCACCTACAGAAAGTTAAGGTAGTCTCTTTTCTTTTTGTCTGGTACTTTCTAGACTCTGTCCTCCCTAAGGCAGCTTTTTGCTAACAAACATTATGCAAAAGGATCTTACCCCACCTTGAATTCCACTGCATTTTACTCCAGACAGTAAAAAACACTCCCATAGCAAGAAAGCTTCTCTGGAATCCTGAACCAATGCATACATAATAAATGCCAAGCAGCTGGTACTCTCCAGGGGAAGTTTAACATCTACCACCAAGTCAGCCACAGCCCTGGGCTTGCCTCTCAGCCAGTGCAGTGGGAGGGCAAAATCATGAAACACAAAAAGCAGCACCGTTGGGGGAGTAAACAAGGTAATATCTTCTTACACAAAGTTTCAAAACCACTATAATTCTATATGTTCCAATCCTGCTCATTCCTATGAGCTCCATACTCTATGTTCCTAACTTCTCACTTGACCTTCAGCCTTGAACTCCTACCAGAATTGGAACCACAGATGTCGAGAACTGAGTTGATGGCCTTGTGGTCCAAATCTGTAGACATCATCCTTTCCGTGGGCAACAGTGTACTTGTAGGTGTTACTTAGATTCAAGTGGCCATTGCTACTTCATCTCAGCAATGACAACCAGTTGACCACTCCTCTCTTCTCTCTCTATTCTCCTCCTCTTCCTCTCTGCCTCATACACTGCCACAGAGCCGAGCTCAGAAGACTCTCCAATCAAGGGTACCACAATCCAGTGAGAACTCTGACTGGTAGAGTTGAAGATCAGGTAAGCAGGATGGTGAAGATAGAGATAGTCCTTTTTCCACAAGCATGAAGACAAGATAAAAGCAGCTCAATGGCCGCGGTGATTCTGAAGAAAACTTTTCAAAGTAGGGCTTTGACCACGGCAAACCATTCTAGATCTCCTAAGGTGTGATCTTGCCGGCCACCTGCTCCTCTCCCCACCCCACGGATAGAATAAAGAACTTGGGATCTGAAGCTGAGTTAGGTTAAGCATATTGTGAACTGATCTTTTTCACACCTACCCAAAGGGTGGTTGCAAGAGATCTTGGGAGATACACTAGAAGCTTCTTAGCTTTTTCATCACATTAGTTGGCACAGTTTCTGATTCTAGAGTTTGGGCATCTTGACGGCAGATGCTAGGATCAATATTTGACACAAAAAGCCAAAAAACCAAAAAAAAAAAAAAAGAACCCAACAACTTTCAAAGAGCCCGTATTATATAAAGTTTGGAGCAGACAGCCTATTATTATCACACATCTTTTGAGCACTTTGCTGGACCCCCAAAATAAAGTCTTATTTTAACTTTGTTCTTTCCCTTTCTAAAATTTATGTGCTAATGTGATTTTGCAATTTAATTTCTGCAGTTAGAAGTATAATGTTTTTCTCTGACTGATCATAACTGTGAGGGTAGAGTGAAAATGGGAACAGTTGTATTCCCTTAATGAGATAGATAGATAGATAGACAGACAGACAGACAGACAGACAGACAGACAGACAGACAGATAGATAGATAGATAGATAGATAGATAGATAGATAGATAGATATGATATAATAGGTAGGTAGATGATAGTAGATAGATAGATAGATAGATAGATAGATGGATGGATGGATGGATGGATGGATGGATGGATGGATGGGTGGGTGGGTGGATGGGTGAGTGGGTGGATGGGTGGATATATGGATAAGTAGAAAGAATTAGATCTGAGGGGCTAGGGTGATGGCTCAGTCAGGAAGGCATTGGTCTCACTATTACCACTAACCTGAAATGTCTGTAAGTGAAAAGTTGCTGTATAATGCCTGTATCTGCCAGACTCATAAGCTGAGGCCAATATAGACAACAGAATATTGACCTGGAGGCAGGAGAGACAGCTCAGTGTTTAAGAGCACTTGTCCATCTAAAAGAGGACCTGAATTTGATTCCTGGCACCCACATGGCAGCTCACAACCATCTGCAACTCCGGTTTTAGAGGATCAGATGACCTTTAACTCACTGCAAACATGTGGTACACCATCAGGCATGCAGACAAAACACCCATACACATAAAACAAAAACAAACTGTTAGACAGTGCCACCTGTGTTAAGAGATTCGTTACTCATCATGGTCAGAGACTTTGAATTCAAAATACAATATAAAATAGCTTGTGAAAATAATTTATTTCTATGTGTGTATGTATGCATCTGTGTGTATGAGTACATGCAGGAGGGTGCCCTCAGAGGCCAGAAGAGACAATTAGTTCATCAGGAGCTAGACTTACAGGTGGGTGTGTGCTGCATACTGTGGCAGCTGAGAAGCAAACTCTGTCTGCTTCTCAAGTACTCTTAACTGTTGAACCATTTCTCCAGCCCCATGAAGTGGCATTTAATTAACACTTTAATAGTATAATGATAGCATTTGTAGCCTAATCAATTACAGAATTGGAACATCATTGGTCTCACTCTAAAATTCTTATCTTTAAAAAGAGTGTTTCTTGCTTGAGGTGAAATAGAAACTGAACTAGAATCTCTTCATGGTGTTGGGAATACTGAATACTTATAGTCCAGTCCATTCTCCTCCAAAGACTTCCTCTATGCCTCAACACACCAAAAGATCTGGAAAGATCTGTTATAATATAAGCTGATAATTTCCATAACTACATTGAGTTCTTCTTGATCTTGCTAATTGGGTTATTCTTGACACATCTTGGGACACATACGAACTAATGTTCCTCAGACCACCTTAAAGATGATACTTGGAGAGCGAAAAGGTCAGGTGCAAAGGCACCAAGAACGAAAGTTTTGAGCTAGTGTAATTATTTTTTCTGCTTCTCACCCACACCTACAGAGCCACCCTGGCTATGTTGGAAGGTTCACGTCCTGATGGTAGACAAGGATGCCTCTGTGTAGCATGAAACCATCAAGCATTTTCTGATGCTCTATAGAAACGATGTAAATGGGTCTCGATTGTCTTTGGGCTTTTTCTGGCAAGTGCTTGTTAATTCACGTTCCTCAATCAATTATCTCTGTGACACGCAGTTTGCAGCCTATACACTAGTGAGGAGAACTAGTCCATTACTGACTCCAGCTCTGTAGTAGTCTCTAGCTACGGGTGGATTCGCTGGAAACAAGGGAGATAAGCAAGGGTGCAGGGGAAATCACATGACTCTCTGCCCTGAAAAACTGCAGAGAAACTGAGGCAGGTCAGAAATTTCAGCAACTGAAAAAATTGTCACAGGCTGCTAATATGGCTGGCCCCGTGCCATAGATGAACCTATACTCTGTCACTTTTAATAATTATGGGAATTATTATTATTTATTTCAGAGAGGCAATCTTAAAGAAAACAAAAACAGGAACTCAAACTTGGGATAGTATGGAGTTGGCACTGAGACTCTAAGGACACCAACAGACTATAAGGTTACATCACGTGATCTCAGGGTGAAGAACTCAAGCACAAAAGTAGGAATATAACCTTTCCCAAAGTGTAGCATGCAAAATTACAGTTGGTTTTCCTTTGCTTTATAATTGCACATGGTGGGGTAACTACCACCTAAGGTAAACAGAAAATATAAGGAGAAGCCAATACCCGAATTACCAAGGCTGCTTCCACAGCACCAATTCTGACATCCTTTACCTCAAATCTTTATTATCCCCATCTAAGACTGACACCTGCGTAAGTCTACACTGTGACCTATACAGTAGGACTTAGGGTGGAGGACAAGAGGGTTTCAATGAAAAGCATTGGCTTGTTGTTCAAAACAGATTCTGTGCATCAACCGGGCCTGTTATCCCTGGGAAGGTCCGTTAAACCTTTTCCACCTGGGCTCCTGAATGCTGTCTGGGGAAGAACTCCGGATTTTCCATGAGGAATAAGTTCACTGATGATATCTCTAGGCCTCTCATAAATCTAAAAGAATGGTGCACTGAATCCCTGAGAGGCTTGGAAGCTTCATGGGAACAGAACAAAACAATGGAAAAAGTCCTAGATCAAGGCTCAGAGAAAGTTCCTCAAGTGAAAACTAAGACTGACCTCAATGACTACCTCAAACACGCCACTCAAAACTATTACTAGGTATGCATATATAAACTTTAGTGTAACAGATTTTATGAATGACTAACGTGTCATCATTCTTGCCTGTAAAAATCTTAGAGCATGGAGGAGGCAGACTCTGGCATACATTGTCACTGTCTTCAGACTGTAAATTTTCCTGCTCATACCGAAGCACTGTCTATGTCTCCAGCCCAACCCCACCCCTTGTGTGTTATCAGTACACATGATTGTAATGAAAGGCAGGGTGCCTATAATTTGGAGGTCCTTTCCGCTGAGCAAGAATAGATCATCTCCTCCTGTACATGTGTTAAAACCAAGGAAACCACCCACTAACCAAAACTACTTCGAGAGTGCTCCCGATCTAACCATTCATCATTTCAACAGTGGACACGGTGGTGGGGAGCTGGCCAGGGGCTACCTGGGCCCATCCAGTGAAAAGTCCCTTAGTGGACACCCAGATCCATTAAATGCCAAGTACAGAGGCTAAACTGTGGCCCTGTTGTTTTGCTCCTATAAAATCTGTGTCTGGTATAGGAAAATAACAAATGAAGGGGAATCTTATATGACATGGATATCATAAGCATTATGAAATGCAAATAACATGTATCTAAAACTAATTCCAGGAAAGGGTGACAAGGACAAGGCAAAGAGGACCCAGAATAACAAACTGTAAAGGCGAGGAGCCTTTTATAGCTGAGTTAGGGACGGTTATATGAGATCATGGCACAACTAACGTTAAGCCTCAGAATCATCTACCATCCTAAATATGAAGTGTTTTTCTTAAAGCATCATTTTAAGCTGTAACCTCAGAGCAACAGCAGTGTTATCACCTAAAAACTTGCCAGGAATGCAAATATCAGGTCCTCTCTAAAGTGTGGTGTGTGTGTGTGTGTGTGTGTGTTGGGGGAGGGGTAGTGTGTGTTTGCTATCCAGTTAAAGACCTGTTCTAAGGTTACAGTTTAGTGATAGAGCACATACCTAGCATATATTGTAACTGGTTTTCTCTCTCTCTCTCTCTCTCTCTCTCTCTCTCTCTCTCTCTCTCTGTATTTAATGGCTACAGTGTGTGTGAGGGCATAATTTTATACTGGACAAAAAAGAAGACAAATTATATATATATATGTATATATATATATATATATACATATATATATATTCTGTAAATATATATATTTACAGAATGCCCTAAACATACTCCATACATACTAATATATATTATATTTTCCAAAGCCTTTCTACAGGATTTTTAAAACACTTAAAAGTGTAAATTCAAAGCTCACAATTTTTAAATTATGATATAAACATGCCTTTTAATAAAGACAACAGCAATAAAGCTTCATTGATTCCTTGAAGTGTCCCTAAGGTCTCCAGACAGAAGTCCCCATTTTATGTTGTTTCACTGGTTAAAAGGGGACATTTCAATCCCTCATCAGCCATCACAAGACTATTCAAAGTTAAGGTTGACACTCCGTCCTTTACCCTGTTCCAAAATCCTGCAGGGTGTTATGTTGCCCCATGTTACACCATATGGGCTGACTCCAGATCCAGCAGGCAAGGGTAAGTGAGATGCCTTTGTAACTCGCTATTCCTCAGCTTCCTGTTGTTTTTGGAACAACCCTCATTTTAGCTAAACATAACCCTTCTGGGCGATTCATTTTTAGTAAGAGAATCTGCCTCCGGCAGAGCTTCTTAAATGCTGATTCCATTCTGACACTGAGCTAAAGCCTCTCTGAACTCACTGAGTCTTGTCTTTAAAAATACTTGCCCACTTTAAGAAAAATCAAATAAAAGAAAAAGTACTAGCCATGTGAGTTTTGTGAATTAAAAAATATGTAGTGAAGAACTGGAGAAATTCTGAAGGCATTCTGCATGATCATCTCTTATTAGCTGTTGATGATTAGCTACAGAATTTCAAAACTTCTCTCCATGTTCCAAGTTATTTTTTTAACTCTAATTTCACTATTATCTGTGGTAATGGGTGTATCTAATGCTTAAGAGCTAGAATTTTTAACAAGCCTTTTAGGTTTTTATTACCAGAATTACTTCTGCCTGACCTAAGGAAAATATATAGGAAATAAGATAACGCCAACTTTGGGGGCTGTTGAGATGGATATGAATACTTGCTGCCTAAGCATGAGTGCTTGGGTTCAAATCCCCAGTGCCCATGTGCAAAGTCAGGCTTTTTCGTGCATGTACCTGAAACACCAACACTATTGGGGTGAGGATGGAGGATCGCGTGGCTTGCAGGCTGCTGGTCTAACTCTAGATTCAGAGAGACACCCTGTCTCAAGGGAACCAGGCGGAGAGTGACAGAGCAGACACTTGATGTCTGTCTCTGGCCTCTGCATGCACCTACAAATATATATATATATATATATATATATATATATATATATGCACATAATATACACACAGAGACAAAGCACACTCTGGAAAAAGTGATAAGAATTAAAAAGGGGAGAGAGGAAGGAAGAGCCCACCATATCAATGATATTTAGCTCTAATTTAATATCATCAGTAACACCAAACGGGACCATGAAGCATATATACAAAGAAAAGCGTGGTTATTTTTGAACTATATATAACTTCCTCAATTGTTTACTCCCTTGGGTAGTCTGTAAAATGAAGAGTTTGCTCCAAAATAAAAATTCAAAAAGAAAATCTATCCGTAGCTCAGAGAGGGGAGGATGAATCTCTAGGGCCCCAGAGTCACTTCTTGTTACCTTCCTTTATTACACGTTTAGAGATAATCAATAAAAGCTGATTTCTCTTTGTAAGCTTTTTCCTATTCTGCCAGAAATAATAGCAGTCTCTGCTCCAAATGAAAAAAAAAATGGAAAGTAATATTTACCATAAGAGGAGATAATGAAACTGCCTAAGCATTTTTCCAGAGCCAAGTAAAACAACCACAAGCCCAGTTTAATCTCAAAGAAAAGAAGTCTTCCCAGCATTAGCTTTGCTCTTAAAAAAATCTGTGACATTAACAAGTTTCCAAACACTGTATTTGTATTTCTATTTTCAATGACAACCACCTTCTGCTTCCAAGAAGTCTTACTTTATTTCTGTGTAAATGAGTGTATTAAACACAATAAAAACCAGTGGTGACTAGAGAAGCAGCCAGGAGAGACTGTCTGGCACCCAAAGCGCCTCCCAGCATGGACGCAGACACAAAATGCAGTAAAGTTTATGCTGGATAAGAAAACAAAGATCCCAGCACTCAGGAGACAGAGGCAGGCAGAGCTCTGTGAGTTCAAGGCCAGCCTGGTCTGCAGAGGGAGTTCCAAGCCAGCCACAGATACACAGAGAAACCCTGTCTTGAAAGAAAGAAAGAAAGAAAGAAAGAAAGAAAGAAAGAAAGGAAGGAAGGAAGGAAGGAAGGAAGGAAGGAAGGAAGGAAGGAAGGAAGGAAGGAAGGAAGGAAGGAAGGAAGGAAAGAAGGGAGAAAGAAAGCAAAGGACTGCACATAAATCTAAGACTCTCCTAGAGACACAAAGCTGCTTTGCTGTACCCATTTTCAGCACACTGACAAAGTTTTACAGTAAATAATCTGAAATAAGGCACTGAGGTTTTCTAATGTATATAAGACACCACAAAAAATGGTCATTTTTAAAGCCTTCTTTTTTCTTCTGAATTCTGCACAAAAGACTAAGAAAATATCATGTGGAAAAATGATAGACTTTTACTTTCTTATGAAGTTACACATGCAACTTTACAGGTCTTCCAGGCTTCCTGTTTCCCTTCAGTCTCCATTGATGGAGACTGTCATATTTCACCGGGGTATATAAGTCAGGCAAGTTCAGCCAGTCAGGTTGAAGGATGGAGGTGGAAAAGCCCAGTGGAAAATATAAAAAGTGCAATTAGAACCATATGACCAGAGATATTGAAGCAATACTTGCTGGAAGAGCGCCAAGTGAAAATCAGCCCTTGTCTGGTGTTAGTGAGACTGTCCAGTCCATTTGGGAAAAGCTCCCATCATTCTCTAAACACTATATTCTTTTCTTTGCCCCACAGAAAAAGTTACCGGAGAAGTGAAGCTCTCACACCACCATCAGCCTAGAACTGTATTTGTAATATTGTGAAGACATAGGTGCCAAGATGAAATTCGAACTCACCTAAACCTTGCTTTGAAATGTAGTGTAAAATTAAACAAGCATCAATGTCCTATCCACTAGGAGTCTTACTTAGATACAATACTAAACCAAATGCATTTTTCTATGAAATCCTTGCCTCTGTAGACCTCAAGGGTCTAGCCAAGCAAAGACAATTCATGGGTCTATTATGGGACAAAACCAGCAAGATGCTATAGAATACAAACTATCTCCCAGGTACAAATATTATAAACAGCCTATACATGCTTGTCTCATATAGATGATACTGAGCAGGTCAAAGAAGTGTGTGGGGGGGGGGGGGGTGGTGAGAGAGAGAGACTCTGACACTGTAAAAGAATTCCAGTAACAATCTTTGATTCTACTGCATATATCACCATGGTCATTTTCAGGTCTACTTCTCCTTGTATTCCAAGTGTCAATCACAATTGCTTCAGCTGACAGATAAAACGTAATTTTCAATACTGTTTTGAGATTCTACCAAAACAACTCAAGGTTAGCAAAGTCACTTACCTCCCAGAAACTGTATTCCTCCAGCCACTCTTCCCACCGTCCTGGAGATGAGCTCTGACACACAGCAACCCATAAGGGCAGTGAGAGCTACCAAGAGGAGCAGACCACAGCCCAGGCCCGTCACTATGGTACAGATCCTCCATTCTGTGCTGGGGATGCCCTGGAAGGAGGCATAGCGCCCACATTCCTCCACCATCACCATCATCTGCCGACTCTCATCTTGCACAGGATAGGAGCATCTCCGGAAAGTGCCAAAGGACACAGGTTTGCCCAGCTGAGATCCCCAGAGCCAGTAAGGCATGAAGAACCCCACACAGGAGGTGGCAGCACACAGGAAGGAAAGGAAAGCCCAGATCACTCCAGTACAAGTCAGGCTGGACGCCATCATTCACCTTGCAACGCAATGAGGACCCAATGTGATTGTCCTGAAGGAGTCAATGAGCGTGTGGTTATTGCAAGCCCCCAGGTAATCCACAGTTCTTCAAGGAGGATGCAACTACTGGCTGTAACAAATCTTCTCTCTTACTGGGTATCAATCTCTCATACTTTGTAGTAATGATGGTGCCCCTGGTAAAAGAGCAACAGGAAATAGTGAAGGTTAAGTATTTCTAGCTTATTTATGGATCTCTGGCAGCGCTGCACTTTGCAGTTAAAAAAAAAGTCAAACTTTTTTTTTCAATGCTTCAAAAGTGGGAAGAACTAATTCTCTCCATACACATCTCTATACAAGTTTTGCCAAACTAGCTCAAGGCTTTCCCATGTCTTTATCTCCTGTAAAATGCTCCCAAATTAACTCTGACAGTTATTTACTTAAAGAAATGAATGGCTTCTATTTGCCAAGCCAGTGAATTCATTTCACATTCTCACATTAAACGCAATGTAGCATTTTTTTTACTAGCAGTAGACATAATTCAAGATATTAAAATAAAATGAACCATACCGCTGTTTGTTTATTTGGCTTGCAAATTCACACTTAGTTCCTAGCAATTTCTCTGCATCTTGTTGGATGGGTGTGCCAACGAAGCAAAATGATGGAAACTTTTTACAATTACAGAGTACTGTAAATTTAACTAACATCGTCTACCACCCAGGTGTATGCAATGGATAGACCCATGGCCACACACGCCCAGTACCCCACAACACTGAGAACCCCTTGGGTCTTAATCTTCCAGGGTAAATGCAAGCCTCTATAATTTCCACATCTCCTACTTAGACTCACTGGCTGTTTCGCCTGCTGGTCATTTCACCTGTGTTTAAGTTAACCTAAGAGGGAACTCACACTTTTCCAATACCCAGCGTCAAACAGCTATTCAAAGAGTTCGTTCGACAAGGTGGATTGACTTGCACACCTGGACACGCTCTCCACAAAGACTGCAAAAGTATACCCACCCTGTGGTTCCATCTACAGACCTAACTTCCTAACACCAGCTTCAAAATCTATGAGCAAACTCTGTTTTCCTACTCTTGCCCTCAGCTCTGGATTCTACCCAAAGGGAGCTCCCTCTGGCTACAGTTTTTAAAATTTTGTCAGCTGTGAGCAGAGGCTGGAGTTGAGTTTGTCTGGGGGTGACCAGCAATTGGGAAGGGCAGGAGGAAAGAGGGCCTCTTCTTCAGCTGGAGTGAGGTGCCCTAGTCCAGATCAACTCAGAGCCACGACCACCCCACTGCTCCCCACCCCCGCAAATTGCTCGGCACACCCACCGCACCCTGGGGCACCAAGGACACACAATGATCTCTGGATGCTAAGCTGCACAGGGAAGTTCTTGCAGCCGGCTCCGAAAAGGAGGCGGATAAGGATGGGAAAGCAGCACCCCCCGGAGGCCGACACCGGCGGCCGCTGAACCGTGCAGCTCGGGAAATCAGGAGGGACCCGAGTGCGGGGCTCCGGCCCGCGGGGCGCGCTACTTACCCGGCCGGGCGGCGGCCACGGTCCCTAGCGGGTCCCGGACGCAGCACAACTTGCTGTCTTTCCGTGGCGGGGACAGAGCAGCTCGGGAGGCTGTCCTTCTTGCCTTCGCCACTATCTCGACAGAGATCCGGACGATTCTGGAGAGCCGGGGTGGAGGACCCGCTCGGAGAGCCCGGGGGCTGTGGCCGTGCGGCCCGGGAGCACCGCGGATGCCGGCTCCAGCTTTGGCAGGCGAGGCACGCGCCGCCTCCTCCCCGCCCTCCCCTTTCCGCTGTCCCCTCCCCTTGGCCCCGCCGCGCAGTCCTGGACGCGCGAGAGTGGGGGCGGCAGACAGACTGAGAAACCCGGGAGAAAGTTGCTTGCTTTCTCTGTAGCTCCTCCTGGTCGTCGAGGCCACACCCTAACCCCTGTATTCTTTTCTGGGTCAAACATTGGGATCTGGAGCAGGAGTGCTCCCACCGCCTTTTCGGAGATGAAGATGGGAAGAAGCCTCACAGAGTGGGCAGAGTGATGTCTGTGAGCTTCAAGGGCACTTGAGAAGTGATCACTTTGGAAGACAGAGACCATGGAAGGGTGTGGATGAAGTGTTGAGAGGGCTGGACACACCACGTGCAGCTGGTGGATTCAGTGAGGGACAAACCAGGCAGAAGGCAGGAGAGTCCTCCAGCCAGCCTTTCCCATCAGCTATACACCTTTGAGAACCTCTTTCAAGACATTTCTCTTCTTCCCTTTCCCTCCTCTCCCCCTCCACTCTCCTACCCTTCCTCTTAACCCCCACATGCACACACATGAGCAATCTTAAAAACCACACTACCTTTGAATTTCCTTTCAGAAAATCATCTCCTTTGGATTTCTCCCCTAGACCTGCCCGGGTTCTGACTTGCCATCAGCATTTAACCCTTTGGAAGCCTCAGCTGTGTTCTGCAGGCGACTGACTGACCCCTGCAGCCTCTGCTAAGGACAGTTATTTTAGGAAGCTACCATCTGGGAACGGCAACTTTTGAAGTACATACCTTCTAAGATACAGTTTTTGTGATGTCCTATTTCAAAGTAGTTGGAAGTAATAAATCGGTGAGAATATGTTTCATAATAAAATTTCAAGTGCACCATTTAATTAGCTGGAGACAGGTTGTTTCATGATTGTTTGAAAGGTTTTAAGTGATCGATTCCAAGCCTGTCCTTTGTAAGAATAATATGTAGGTAGAACCTCCCAAGAAAACAGTGCAGCTCACATTAAACTTTCTCACAAAATTCCTGAGAGAGGCAAAGAATAGTTCCCATGGGACACTTCCAGAATAATCCAACTTGTAATGTGAACAGGAATAAGGCTGGGGAGGCATGTTTTAAAATATCACATGCTTTAAGCTCACCCATGAACCTCAGGTTTAGAGGTCTAGATTTGAAGTTTTCTCTCATTAATTGATGTTTTAATTCTTTCTTTGCAAATCACCAGTTGCTTAGTGTGGGTGGTAGCCATATGATTGGTCTGACTTCCAGCTAAGTACCATCCCCTGGGCTATCACACATCTCCTATAATGTGGAGGTAGCAGATACCAGCATAGACAAAACCACATAGTGGTGGCCAGACTCACCCACCCGTACACACTCACACACTTCCTGCTGGAGAACTTCTCTAGAACACTTTCTAAAGCTTAAAGGAATAAAACAGTGACATGGACTGTCACGGAGGCTTCAACAGTGATCGTGCCAAGTGCAGCCTCTTTCATTACTGAGTGTCAGCACACTGGGTTTATGAAGAGACACTCCATCTGATTCTCAATAAAAGAAAGGAAAATCTATGAAGGTAGTTATTGTTTTACAGAGAAACAAGTGATTTACTTGAAAGCATATGGTTAAAACATGGACTTACAAAAATTATCTCATTATATGCCTTCTATTAAGTGATGTAGGACTTCAGAGAGGTTTGGCTAACAAAAAACAATAAGAAATGAAGAAGTCAAAACCATAAATCCCACAAGAAAAAAATATTAAATGTGTGTGGAATCGTGTAGGATGTGTTTCCTGGGACTCAGCATTCCATCTAAAGTGAGAGAATTTAGATAATGACCTGTCTGCCTGAATCTGTTGTGTTATTTGTAAAACAGAGCTTGAAACCAATTACATCTAAAATTCCTGAACTTCAGACCATCAGCGGGGTGATACTATGGGTTCTCCAATCTTGGAGAGGGGAGTAAAGTAAAGAGTCATCTATTTTGTTCAAGTACATGACTTCACAGACGGGTTCAGAATCCTTCCAGAATCTCACTCAAAGTAGAGCCTGCATCGTATAATTATCTTTCCAAACTATAAAACCTTCTGAAATTGCCCTCCAGGTTTTGGCATAGGTACTTTACAAGCACATACATTATAATATCTTTAAAAAACCTTCACATTCAACTTACAGCTTAGCATCTTTAAGCTACTTCACAGCCAGAAGGTCCCACACAGCAAATGCTGCTGTACCTCCCGTTCCAGATTCCAGAGGAGAGCATTTGGCTAGCAGTTCTACTTAGTGGTGAGATGAGATCATAAAGGTAAAAGCATATGGGAGACTATAGGCATTTAAGATAATACTTTCAGTTGGCTGTTCAATGTTAATTCCCAGTCCCATATCCCTTGTACAACAGATGCTTTTCTAGATCCCCTTAAATTGACTGGTGGCTGCTTGACTCCCGTTTAGCCCATGAATCTAAGGAGGATGTGGGAAAACCAGTCTTTGCTCGTGTTCTGAAGCAGGAAATGTTTGGCATTACAATGATCTTATGTCCATGAGGATGGGGAAGGCACAGAGGCATGACCCAACACCCTCACACTGTCAGCTCTTTATTTCCTTTTGAATTGTCTTTCTGCTGGAATCATGGTCATGTGCTACCACGTCCAGATCATCACGAATACCTTTAAGTAAACTATTAAGCATTAATATGGCTTAAGTCACCATAAGTTCTACCAACTGTATCTCTAATTAAGCACAGCAGATGATGCATATGCTCAATGTCAAGAGACACGCATTAGTCCACACAATACTGTTGTGCTTGGGATGGTGAGTAGAGGCTCAATAAATGAACATGAATAGAAAAATTAGTGAATAAATCAACATCGTGTGATTATTATACTTGCTGTAGCACACGTGGAACTTCCTTTTAAATAAATAAGCTATGCATTGTGATGAAGAGAAACACCGTGAACAGAGTCAAGCATTTCTGGCCACTGGGGAGAGGAAGAGGCAATTTCTTTAGTTTACATCTGTTGGAACAGCCATGTCTAGCAGGTTCAACTTTATTTCTTGTTCCTGTCTTCCCTGTCTTTCTCTCTTAAGGAAGCTCTAAAAGCTAAAGTCTCTACTTCCAACCTGCACTTAGGGTTGAGCGGCCATGTCACAGTTCTGAGAAGAGGTGGCGGTGGAACCATCACATATGTTCTTCTCTGGGCCAGAAATGGAATTGATGGCATCTTAGTCACACAGCATTCATGTTTTGGTCATGAGGTGACAGATGTGATAACAAAATTCAACAAAGTAGGAACGAGGATGCAGAACATGAAAAAGAATCGGGATTGGTGAAGCCTTCAGTAGGACATTGAATTACGTCTGGCTTTCCGGACGACTTCAGTAAGCTTTTCCTGGCTCAGTCACTGCCAGTGTGTTCTCTGAGTCAAGCAGTTGGCTCTTCAGCAAAGTAGACAAAGCACTAAGACAGAGAACAAGGCAGTGTAGGGAGTCCATGAGTTCTCGAACACATGGCGATTGTCATTGCCTATTTGAAATGTATTTGGAAGACAAGCCTTCTCTAAAAAGCATGGTGATAGAAGCTAGAATGGCCTTAAAACAGTTTATGAAGTCAGACCTGTGGATATGGAGATAGTAGTTCTTAGTATTGCAGAATCATCTGATGCAAAAAAAGTTTGCCATGAAGTGCAGGCAGGAAGGCTGTAGGTACCAAAGAAAACTGTACACATGAGATGTGCTAACAGGACCAGAGAAGAAAGGTTTGGCTGGCTACTCCCTGCTGTAGAGACCATCAACTCTTCATCAGTGAGATATCACACTGCATTCCTGAATGGTGCTTGTGTGATAATCCCTCAGATGGTCCAAGGCTGCACAACTGTTGCCATGGTTTTCAGTACTGAAGCCATGACCAAGATTTAAAATTTGTACTTTGAGGTCACATCTGCCCTTCCTTTCCCTCCTTCTGAAATAATGCTTCTGCTTCCCAGATCCCATCTTGAGACTGATTTGAGAGGCTACTTCGAAGAATCTTGTTCTATTTTGTCAAGGAACTGGTTCCTGACCTCCATTTGAAGTCATGTGAGAAATACTAACATGCCATGCATACCTTACCATAGTTATACCAAGTGGGGATGCCCATTCCCTTTCCCGTAGTATTCCTTCAATGCTTTGTAGATTCAAAGTCCCCTCACCCCAGAGGGGTTGTATTTGTCTAGTTATGTACAATTTCTAAACATAGCAGTTTATATGACTATATTCCCTGTGAATGCTCATGGAAATAATACATATGCCATTCTCTGACCTGCTCCCAGCAGAGCTGCAGCTGTATGCATTATTCATTTAAAATTTGCAAATTACTTTGGAAATGTAAAATGTCATGTGATTTCTATATATTATTCCTTTATACATTAAAGTAGCACACAAATTTCGAATCAATAATTTATTCATAATTTGGAAAACATGAAGTATTAAATCACATTTAATATACTAAGGGCTTCACATTGAGCTGTCAAAATGGAAAATGACCTCAATTCATATTTCAGCTACATGACCAGTACATTGTACATTGTTAAATTTTTAAAGAATCAGCATTCTTATGATACTTTAAAATTATTATTCTTTTACCATCATTTCAGGAGTTCTCTATGTTTTCTGTTTTTATTTCCTTACAGTATATAAAGAAATGCATTTTGTGGCAAGAATCGGTGGAGATAAGAATTGTTGCTATATTCTGTGGGGTTTTAAGGCAGCGTATTGTTTAATATCCTAGGCTGGCTTTGAACTCACAGCAATTCTGCTTTAGCCTACTGAGCACTGAGATAAAAGGTAGATACCATCGTGCCCTAAAAGAATTGATTTTTATATACACAATAATATAGAGCATCAATCAGTCATAATGTCTGAGAATGCTGAAATATTAATTCTCCCTATCACAACAATAAAGGATATTGTGTGGGTTGATACATCAGTAGACTGATCTAACAAAAGAAAGTTGCATTTGAAGGCTTGGTATCATAATTTCCCCCCAAAGAACTGGTTTCCTATTTTAGCTATGGTGAAATGGAAAAGTTCTCCCAGCTCTCTGATTTCCTACAAACCCTGGCCCTTGCACCTGAGCCTGCCACCTGAACAGGTGGAAGAGTTGGGAGAGACAGTGCACCTGGTGACTCTCCCACACACAGCCCAGGAGTCACCATAAGGAGTGGGCATGCCTACCATGCTCAAGGTTCGGGTCAAAAACCCGTTTGCCCCCCATGCAGTGACAGGTCTCATTTAGCCACCAACAGTAAGATGGATGATACTTTGGGTTCTACCTGTGACTTTATCCCCCTTCAATTTTTTTCAGATTTGGATGTCACTATTATTGTGCCCCCCTCCTCAGAGACCCAGTGAGAGTGATAGCAAAATCAATATTAGCACATTCCTTTGACTGTTACTTTTGGGGTGACCAGTTTTCTGGGAGCACCAGACCAGGGCTAGTGAGACCCAGAAAAAACAAAAAATTAACTCTCTAAAGCTGACATTGGGCTCAACTGCCAAGGATTCAAGCTTACACTTGGTTGACTTGCCAACTAGAGTGAAGATGTAATTGAATGGAAATGGAATGGCATTTGACTAGCTATGTCTCCAAAGATCAATATCTCTACATGGCAAATGCTAGAGTGCAGGCAACGTGACAAGAGAGGAAGGTACAAGGGTAAAGACAGAGTGTGGAGCACGATGCAGCATCAAATGTGTCAGCAGCTGGACACAAGGGTGGGCCACAGACAGCATACACGAAAAGGAGGACAAGGAAATGGGAGGGGGGCTGGGAGGGACCAGTTTCTTTTTCTACATGAACATATTTGGGACTCATTGGGCTCAATGGCCTAACTTTAAGAAAATGTCTCTGAACTCCTGGAGCCCACGTTAGCTTCCTGGTTCGGGTCTTTGTTGATGGAGATACCCACATTGCTACTTTACTGGAGAAACTTCTCTCAAATCTGTCTCACACAGACTCCAAAATGGGAAAAGACTCCAGCTCACAAGACCAGAGGAGGCAATCATTTCAGAAAATGACAAGGGAAGAGTTCACTCTTTATAACTTCATTAAAACCCCCTCAAAAGGGAGCCTCAGGCATCTATAGCCCCTCTCTGCAGTATCCCGGTTTGGTACTGAGTGGAGGCAGGAGGCTGTCTGTCTGTAGCACAGCAACAAATAATGAGCTTCAGTTTGAGTGAAAATGTGAGAGATGTAGAGAAGCATTTACACACACACACCCCACACACAGAGGAAGGATACTTCTTTTTAAAATAATGCCTTTTATCTATTGAGCACACATCTTATCTTATCTTAGATATGTAAAGCTAATATATTAAAAATAGGAAGTTCATATGACATTTTAAGACAGAACATATATCTTTCATTTCCTAAAAGAGTCGGAACCAACTTCTGACCATTGTAATCAAAATAAAAATTTGAGTGGGGGCAAGTAATATCATATAGAGAGTCAAAGTTCAGGATCTAGGCCTAAAACAGATTGATAATGACTCAAGTTAGCTGTAATTCATTTATTATTTATTCCTTTATATGTTGGTCAGAGTCTTTTCCTAATAAAACCATTAGCAAGCATGTCCCATCATTTCAGGAGAGATGGTCATGCCCTTCACTTACTTTAGTTTGCACTGAAGACTTGAAGGAATATTGGTACCCGGTTTGTAGTGAGTGTCCTGCAGTGCTGTGTACATGTTTCTAGGTACTAGAAGCCCCCTAGTGTCCAATGTGCAGTAAAGGGGCTTATCTTCCCTAATTTTTCCTCCAGGGCTGAAGGTGCTTATTAGACTGTAGCTGAAATGATTGTTCTGGTAATAGTAGACTAGCTTCTCAAATGCCTCTCTACTCCGAACACTTTAACCTGAGATGTGTGGTGGTTTAGTATAGACGTGTTGACAATACCAATAAGCCAAGGACTCATAAGACAAGAGCCTTCTCTGCATTTATATGCACTTTTTTTTTTTTTTTTTTTAAAGGAAGGGTTGCTCTGTGTAGACCTGACTGCCCTGGAATTCTCCATGTAGACCAGGCTGGCTTCAAACTCAGAGATCCACAGTCTGCCTCCAGAATGCTGGAATTAAAGGCGTGTGCGTCACACACCCAATTTACAAATGCACTCTTAATTGCCACTTTTTTCTTTTGTTTTCTTTTAACCTGGGTGGGCTGTTCTTTCAGAATTGTGATACTCAGCCAGAAATTATACATATTGTGTTACTAATAAATTCTTACAGTCTTTACATGCCAATTGCTATATTGGTTGGAAAACATCATGGGTCTTACTTGAACATGGGCATAGCTCAGAAAAGAATTATGATCCAGGGAGGGGAGGAAACCTAATTTTCCTGAGTTGAAGCATACCTGGAATTTAATTAAATGGAAGAGACAAAGGCTGAGCATCTGCTGTTAACTTGCATTTTTAAGTGTAAGAATAAAAGAGGAACACAGAAAGATCCTGCTAAGATTTAAGCTCAGTTAGGCAGGAACACATAGTTCTGGCCTTCACTTAGCTGCCAAATTGCTGTCTGACCTTGGACTAGTAACACTGTAAAATGAGGAATCGGGTTACCCTGTTTCCTACTCCAAACACAGCAGGGTGGCAATCTGAGAGCCACTGGGCTGCAGTAACAAAATTCAAGAACTCGAGGTGGCTGATGGACAATGGAAATATCTTTCTCATATTTCTAGTGGGTGTGAATTCTATCAGGAGCATCCGCGTCTACTGAGGCCAGCTTCCTGACTCCCAGACAGCAGCCTTCCAATCTCTTTTCAGTTCACCTTATCTGACAGAAAAAGGAGCTTTCTAGTCTCCCTCCCTCCCTCCCTCCCTCCCTCCCTCCCTCCCTCCTTTCTCTTACTGTGTCTACACAGTGCAGAGAGGGCAAAGGCGCTCTCTAGCCTTTTACTTTTCTTTTTAATAAGCCAGATCATAAAAAATATTTTCCTCATACTTGCTCATCTCTTTAGTGGCCCACTCCTAAATGCCAGGAGATCCAGGACAATTGGACCTTGGAATGAGATGAACAAGGTGATCGCCAGCACTCCATCAGGTGCTATCAGATTTCTTGCCATAATTGTCAGTAAAATCATATGACGAAGCCTTCAAAATAAATTTTGAAAACCCCCAAACAAACAAACAAACAAACAAACAAACAAACAAACAAAAAACCCAGGAGAGATTCTTGTGCTGGGTGCCATGAAAAAGATTGCTCCCAGGGAGCTGTAGCATACCTGTGAACCCCCAGAAAGGGAACCACAATAGACCAAAGTAACTATTGCACCAAGCCCGGTGAAGCATGGTATGCCACCCATGCTTGGAGCTCAGAGAACAACTCAGAGGGCCCCCCTCCATCCTACAGTTCCTGGGGATCAAACCCAGGCAGTCAGATCTGGAGCAAATGCTTTTACCTACTGACATCCCACTGGCTTTCCATGACTCACTTTAAAAAGAGACACATTCAGGCAGGGGATGGAGCTGAGTTGGAAGAGTTCATGAAAAGGTCTGGATTTGATTCCTAGCACCACATAGATTAGGCATAATTCTGCACATCCATAACCCAGCCTGACAGAGATAAAGACAGCTGGACAGTGGGATTAGAAGTCCTAGGCAAGCCTAGGCTATATGAGATCCTTCTCTAAGTAAATGAATACATTCCAACCACATAAATAATCAGAATGTATCTGAATTTTAATTTTATTGAGTTTGCAATATTAAAATAATGAGCAGGAAAGATTTTCCCTGTAATTGGCCTTCAATACTCTGGTGTATCTTAGAGTATTGAGCATTTGGGGGGAGGGGCTTGGACCTGTCTCAGTTGAAAGACCAGGCTTTGCTGACTCCCCATGGGAGGCCTTACCCTTTAGAGGATGTGAGGTGTGTGGGGTGGGGTGGGGAGGCTGGGGAAAATGGAAGGCTGGGTATGAGGGGGTCTGTGGTTGGTATGTAAATGAATAAAAAGATTTTTAAATTTAAAAAAAAAAAAGATTATTGGGCATAAGGAAGAAGAAGGAATAAATATTTCTCCTGAGCTCATGGAATCTGAATGAAGGCTTCAGAAAGCTGTTCCCCACACTGTCGCTGAACTGATCTTGTCAATCCAGTTTGGCAGTCACCTAAAGCATCTTCCTTTGTCATTTGAGGACCAGATGGTCACTGAAGTAACCTAGAAATGCAAAAGGACTGTGAATCTACAAAGATGACACATCCATAGGATCCCAAAGTCCTTATGAAACAGCGGCCTTAAGTCAAAAACACAATAGCTCTCGCCTATTTTAGTAATGCTAATAATTGTTCTTAAAAATGACTGTCGTATCTGCAAAAATATCAATAATCTTCAAATCCTTTGTTTTTTATTTTAAATTTTACTATAAAAAGTTATATATGTATTTTAAATTTTACTATAAAAAGTCATATGGATACGTATCTATAAAGAAAAGCTCACACATTGAAGTTACTCAGACCCAGCACTACAAAATCAATGAACATCTACATTTTTAGTGTAGCCATTCAGAACAGAAGCTAGCTGTGTAATTTCAGTGCCAAATATATTTTTATCACTTACTGTTTTATTGTCCATATTTGCTATCTCAAGACTACAGATAGATATGAGGAAAATCTGCTAAAACAGTACTTACTTCCAAATTGATAAAGAAACCAACATGGATTTCATGTTAATCATTTTAATATGAACTCAAGTTGATCATTTGAGAAACTGAATGTTGGCTTTTTTTTTTTTTTTTTTTTTTTTTTCCTTACTTAGAAAAAGAAATCTTTTCTGGAAGAATAATAGTGGATAGGGTACTGCAAGAGTTTAGTATTCAAAGGCAGAGACGGAATTTGTATTTCTCAACAGCGACACCTGCTGGGACTCTAAAGGTATAGGCGCTCCCCAAAGGAGCTCCTCTGACTGGCTGGGACAGAAGCATGTACACCAGACTTCAAGAGCCTTATAATCGGAGTCTTCACCTGCTCTGTGCTTGCAGAATTAAAGGTTACTCACTCTTACCGAATTAGAAGAGGCAGAAAGTAGAATAAACATTAAGTCTATCAACTTGACTTCTATTATTTGACGACTTAAAACATACACATTTCCCAGACAGAATTCCAATTAATATATGTGGATATATCCCTACACACACACATACACACACACACACACACACACACACACACACACACACACACACACCTACTACTTTCTGCTGTCTACTCTCTTCCCAAAGTATAAATTTCTCCCTCTAGTCCTTGAAGGTGAGCTGGACTGAGTGACCCATGCCCACACCAGTGTGTAGGAAGGGCAACTGGGTAACCACAGTTATGTCTACAGACAGACAGGACCTGAGTGAACAGTTAACATCACCAACGGTCTTATGTAGATGCCAGCCATCACTGTTCTCTAATGTCACCTCAAACCTGAGCTAAGTAGAGTGTACCAATGAAGAACCAATTTGCTAAATACCTACAGAAGTCTGTACCTGTCAATCCAGGAAAAATAGTAGGAAATTGAGAGAAATTTGCTGTGCTGGGGGGCTTTATGTCAACTTGACACAAGATGAAGTCACCAACTGAGAAAATGCTCCTATAAGATCAGCTGTGGGAAAGTCTGTAAAGCATTTTCTTAACTAGTGATCAATAGGGTAGGCCCAGCCCACTGTGGCTGGCAGTTCTGAGCAAGCCTTAGGGAGTAAGCCAGTAAGCAGCTCCCTCCAGGGCCTCTAGAGCAGCTCCTGCCTCCAGGTTCCTGCCCTGTTGGAGTTCCTGTCCTGACTTCCTTCAGTGATGGACTCCAGTGTGGAAGTATATGCTAAATAAATCCTTTATCCCCAGATTGCTCTTAGTCACTGTGTTTCACTATAGCAATAGAAACCCTAAGATATTTGGCCAAGGAATATAAGGACCTGTATGGATCTTTGTGCTGTAAAGGGAAGTAGGAAACGCAATCTAGGGAAGTCATTTTGGTGAAAGTTTGATATTAGTTAGTAAGATACCAATGCCAGTTTCTTGTGTAAACAAATATACCACAGGAATATAAGATCTACATGAGCGGATACCGATATAGTTCAAGGACATATGGGAGCTCACCGTGTTCTCTTTATAATTTCCATAAATTTACAAATTCAACAAAATGAAATTTTTACTTGAGAAATATTATTTTCTCTATGTCCATCTCTATGTTGTGTATCCTGAGCATTAAACTTCACCTTTGAGAAACACATTGCAGCTCAACGTGTTTTCAGACAGGCACTACCTCTCGTTTACATTATAATAAGCAGGATTCTTTGCATCTACCAATGAGGAAACGGACTCAGGGGTTCGATTCACTCTGAGAGATGTTATTCCAGGCATAAGAAGCTGAGGGCCCAATCACAAGGTACTCACATTTCATTATGAATTCTGGGAATGACTGGCACCACCATGGCCTGTGGGATTTGATGTATCTATGTGACCTCACTTCTCCATGTGAGGATTCAAGTGCTGAAAACACAATGGATGTCGAGATAGAAAAAGATAAAAGAAAACAAAATGTAAAAACTTGAGTATTTGTTCTCAGGTTTCACTCTGAGAGCATCACGTTAATCTCTGCCATCCTTCTAGGCTCAACAGAAATGTCTTTGCAAATTCTTCCCTGTCTGCTCAGATGATGATCCTTCATCCCTGCATATGTGTAGCACTTTTGAGTCACGGCAGAAAGCAGAGACTGAACACACACAATTCATGTTTAGTTACATATGCAATTCCTCTCCTTCACAAATTTATTTTTTCTGTTAAAATTAAATTTTAATTTTCAAACATAGTTTAGCGAAAATGACTTGGTGTGGATGGCTATATTAAATTACTTAGAAACCTCAGATTTAGCGCTTTCCCAGGCCAGCAACAGAGGTTTGAAGTCACTTCCCTATATTTTTAGACAAGCAAGTTTCCTCTGCTCTGTGAGATAACCTGGCTTCATTCTGTTAGCTTTAGAGAGTGGGGCTGTCCTTGGGAACATGCAGTCCATCTTCAGTCAGGCCTCTCAGTAGGATCCTGGGACCTCACAAAGGCGGCCAGTCTATTGTCACTTTTTTCCCAGACTCCTCTCTGCTCATCTCTCTACCATCTGGACCGAGTTACAGAACCCATGGCCCAATGATTGAATTGCTCGTCCATAATGAATGAGTCCATCTCAGGCACCAGGCAACTCTTTAAGCAGACTGGCCTCAGACTGCAAACCGAGACAGCTCAGAATCAGCTGTTTACAATGAGTACGTAAATCATTCCGAGTCACCTGCCTGTGGCTGGAAAGTGATTGGCACTTGCTAAGTAAGTCTCTGTTGATGCTTTGCTCTCAAAGCTAGGAGAGTCTCAGCAGACTTAGGTCTTGCTGTTTCTGGACAATTATTTCCTTAAGCTGACAGAATTGTGTCACATTAATATTTAAAATTAAAATCAATGATTGCTCTAGCACAGTGACAGAATGCTGCTGTTGAGTGTCATTGAATTGCTCGTTAATATTAATTTGTAGCTGTGGAGAAATGGTTTAACAACTGAGCTACACATATATAATTTAAATATTGATTAACTGAGCCATAAATCTATGCTCATGAAACAAATTACTTTCAGCCATCTGTGTTTGGTTTTTGTGGACCTACTTAGCATTTTTAAAATTCATAATATTTTAGTAACAACATATACATTTTTAGTAGCTTTCTTGTTAGCAGATTTTTGCCAGTTTTCTGGTCAACCTAAATTTGTTTTAGATCAATAAGTGTCATAAAATTATTTGCTAAATTCTTCATCTAAAATATATCCCATATTAATATGCATGGTATCAGTAATATCCTTATATGAACTTGTAGTTCACTGGATATGCTTTACGAGTCTGAGGTTGACCTAAGAATTTGATTTTCCTTAGGACAGAATAACAGAGTTAACTGAGTCCAGGTTAGTAAGTTGCTTAGTGTGAAATATTTTTTTCTTTGCATCGGTTATAATCAACAACTTGCAGTATGCTTACGATATGAACATCGTAGCATATCATGTCTGTAAAACCACAGGAAACACATGACACAAAGAGATGACTATGTTGGAATCCTAAAGAGGTGAAGAAAAGCCAAACCACCATGATAGATGAACTTGCCAGGGAGAGCGAGGGCAAGCCAGCAAAAAGCAAATGCTTCCTCCTCCCATTCCATCTTAAGTGGGCTGCTACCAGAAAGTGTGAACCAGATTTAGGGTGGGTCTTCCTCTTCAGATACCTGGTTAAAAGATTCCTTTACTAGAGTGCCCAGAAGCTTGGGTTTTAGCAGATTCCAGACGTGGTCAAGTAGACAACTGAGGTCAGCCATCCCAGGTTCTTTGTGCACGTGTCTGAAGCTTGTAAATGTAGAAAAGAAATGCATATATAGAGTTTTGGACTGTCCTCAATTTCACATCTCTACTAGCGATTGTGTGAGTTACCCCTTGCAGGTAAAGAGCTAGCTGCCATACTGTCAAAATGGGCTTATTAATGCTATATGTTTTATAATTAAAGTCTTAATTTAGAGCTAAAATAGCAAATTCAATATACAAAATTAAAAATTAATCACTTTATCAGTACATTCAGGTGTACTATTAAATTTTCTTTTCCTTTTTGTGTATTTTCCATGCTGTGTGACCTGGTTTTGTTTTTCCTTCCTTGGTAAAGAAAATTTAGGTTCCTAGGATTTGATTCAACCTTTGTCTTCATCTATGCATATCTTCACACCATCTGGGAACTGCTAAGTCGACTATCTTCCATCTGTTCAAGAAGTCCCATGTGGTTCCTAGGGATTCTGGACAAAGGCCTATCCCATTCAGAAAGTTTGACTTAGCTTGCATGTTATACATTTGACCCATTAATGCAGAAAGAGGCTGTTCAATTCTTTACCTTTTCTTGCAAATGGCCTCACCTGGTTATTTCATTTTCTCCACAACTTCTAACACAAGTCTTACTCTAACCCCTTTCATAAATCTAATTGCCTAATTTGGGTCCTTGACATCTTACTGCTAACTTCCCTCCCTCCCGGTTGCAATCAATCTCTGCTGACGGCTAAAGTTAATTGGTTCTTACTGTTCCCCATGCTAGTGCTGGGGCTAATATCCTTACTACCTAGTTGGGTTTTGCACCTTTCTTATATGGATTACTTTCTTACCTGTCTCACAAACCACAAATTTATAGTTATTACATTGACTGGAAATAACTCTCCTGAGTTGTATGCTGTCAGGTCGGGTCTGTAAATCATGGTGTCTTGATCAATAGATGGGCATGCAGCCAAAGTGAGCTTGCACCCAGACTTGGAATGTTGTGCAAAAGCAGAAAAATGACCAGTAGTCCAAAAATCTATCCAGTGACTCCTTCCCCAAGACCCCACACTGCTAGGTGATTTCCATCCATGTCCTCAGTATGCAGTTCTATGACCTGCCTTCTTACATTGCCAATAAATTAGCCTGGAGATCAGGACACAAGCACACACAGAAAAAAAAAAAAAAGTCCGTTTTGAGTCCTCTGAATGCTTGTATATCAAAGGCCCAATGCAATGCTTGTTCTTGGCACCAAGATGAACACATCATCAACTCTGTGTACCAGTTAGCCTTCTTCCTAGTCACCCATCTGAGCCCATGAACAAAGAAAAACAGTGTTAAGACTGTGGATTCATCAAAAAACATTTCCTTACATCCATTAGCCACTAACTACGGAGCACCCACTTTACCAAGGGCAGCCAAAGCAGAGCTTTTGAATATTCACATATCCCAGGAGGACTGACTGTGTGGGATAATTACTTCTTCCCTTAGGAAGGGAGAAATATTTAATTATTCTGAGCCAAAGTTATACTTGAAGGTTCTTGATTTTCTGCTACTCACCAATTACTGAGTACCTTCTACATCACCATAACATCATATACAACTTGATTCTTACATTAAAAATTCTTTACACTCAAATAATAAGAATGGAATTCGTTAGTCTTGGTATACATTTCTCTTTGAAAAAAAGAACTGCCCTATAATGTAGAAAGTATCAACAGCCTGCTACAGGAACAGCCAGGAGGTGATGGCGCCTCATTAGTTCAGGGCCCACGGCCCTCCTAGCTAGGCATCCTTACCTTTGTTTATTGCCTTCCATAGTCAGAATATATAAGCTAGAAACAAAGTGTGTGTGTGTGTGTGTGTGTGTGTGTGTGTGTGTGTGTGTGTGTGTGTGTGTGTGGAGAATGGGACCTTTTATCATATTACTCTGTCTGCAGAAACGGATCATCATCTTCATACTCATACCGGAACTTGTATCTGCTCTGACATCTGGTGCTTGCACTTGGCAGAGACAAGGCCTTGCATCAAAAGACATCGGGACCTTGAAAGAGCATCTTCCAGGCCTAAGAACTGCTCTTGACACTGGATGAATAGACTAAAAGAGGCTAGGTCGTTGTATGCGAGACCCTCGAGTAACTGGGGTTAGCTGTGGAGTGCAAGAGGAAGAACAGGACCCAGAAAGGCACCTGGTTATTTCCTGAGACTGCTGTGCTCTGGGGCAAAATGGGAAGCAAACTATGGCTACGAACACCTCATAGAGACAGACCCATCAAAGGCTCTGGTTCTCTGTGTGACAGTGTAAGTCACTTCACCAGATATCAAACTTTGATCAACTAATGTTCAGGAAAAGACAGAATTCTTGCATTCCAGCAACAGCTTTGGGATAATTGCTGGCATGAGAACTGTAGCATTTACCCCATAATAACAGCATGTGTGGGATTGGTAACTGATACTGACTTTACTGTGTGGATCACAGTGTGTGCTGTTGAGGCTAGCTGTGACAAGAGTTGGTGGCACAGCAAAATCTTCACTTGATTGGAGTATAAAACCAGATTAGATTGAGGGTCCCCTTCATGTAAACAATGATCAAAAATACAAATAATGTTTTTATAAATCTCAATGAACTAATAATAGGAGTCATATTTTTATTATTACGGACTTTGCAGCAGGATTAATACACTATTTTTAAGAAGTGGAAAAGAGTTATTAGGGAGGAATATAAAAGGCATGTAGATGATGATAAGGGTCAAAAAGTCTGACATTCTTGGAATAGCAGGGCTGTCATATGAATGCTTGTGTCTCCCTAAAATTCACTCACTGACTTCCTGGCCTCCGATGTCTGAAGGCTGAACCTGGAGATACAATTAGATCGTGAGGGCAAAGTACTCATGCTCGGGATTTTTGATCCTATAAAAGAGACTACAGAGAGCCAGTGCATCCTCCTTTCTACCAGATGAATTAAGTAGCACTAGTGTGTCCTTCCATAAACACACAAGGGATCCCCAGTAGATTCCTGATCTGTTGGTGTCTTGATCCTCCAGAAAAACCAGGAATAAATTTCTATTGTTTATAAGCCACCAAGTTTATAGTATTTTTCTGTAGCATCTGAAAAAGAATGAAGTAGGTTGTAAGAATTTGTACAGGGAAATTTGACATTTGTGATGTTTGTGCCCAGTAATACATTATAATGAGAGTGTTGCTGCCATGAAGCAAGTACCTATCAATAAAGCCAGGGCAATAATGTGAATCTGAACATGTAGGTCAAATTGAGAGGGTTCATTAACACCATCCCAATATAGTCATTATTAATAATTGCCACCATGTTATTTAAATCAGAAAGCAACAGTGGAGGCTGGAGAGAGTTCACTGGTTAAGAGCACTGGCTGCTCTTGCACAAGGCCTGGGTTCAGTTTTCAGGACCCATGTGGTAGCTTGCAACCATCTGCAACTCCAGTTCCAGCGGGGATGTGACGCTCTCTTCTGGCCTCCACAGGTATTGCATATATATATATATATATATATATATATATATATATATATATATATATATATAGTGAACACACATACATGCAGGCAAAAGACTTTCTTGCTCAAGGCTTTCCAGCTACATTGGCTTTTGTCAGTTCTCAAGAAAGTAAAGTTCTTTTCTGGGCTTTTACATGTAGGATTTTTCTATTTGGGGTTTTCTCACGGTTCTGAATGCCCTTCAAATGTCACATAAAGGGCCAAGTCTTTGCCAGCCTTCTTGAGAGACGTCTTGCCCACATTTCTTTCTTCTCTCTTCATTATTTTCTGTACTGTCGTGGCCCAGCAACGTTTATTAACTCCTCTGTCTGAACGGCCAAAGCAGATTGTCAAGTGCACACCCGAGGTCCCAGCATATAACTCCCCTGGATGTTTTATGGAGATGAATTCAGATAAAGGAATTTAATTAGAATCAGTTCTTCTGACTACGTATGCCAGCTATTGGTTTCAGCGTACTTTACATATACACTGAGCATTATTAATTCGACATTTCTTAAATTCAGACTCCTGAAGTCACTTTCGGTACCTCCGATTTCTTCTTTCCTGAGTCAGGTCGCGCCGCGCATGTTCAGCCGGATGTGCGCACGCGCCGGTGGGTGCACATGCGCAGTGCTTCCGCTGCGCCGAGTCTCCGCGATGGCAGACGCCGGAGGAGAGGTGGCTGCGGTCCCCGCCTCCGGGCCGGCCAACGGCCTCAGTAATGGAGCGGGCGCGAACCCCGCGCAGCCCAACAACCCGCTGTCGCGCAAGCTGCACAAGATCCTGGAGACGCGGCTGGACAATGACAAGGTACCGGGAGTGGGGCGGAGCCGCCGGGAGGGACCTGCGAGCCTCACCTGCCCTGCGCGGGAGCTGCTGTCCCGGGTGCAAGGGGGCCTTCTCCCTGGGTTCCTTGCTAACTGTGCACCGACGGTTTGTGCGCCCTCCTGTGTTCTTTAAACGCCCACCTACACGCCCTCCCCGACCCTTCTGGAGCAGGATTTGGCAGCTCTTCTCAGAGCTGGCTGTCTCTTCCGCAGCCTTGAGTGGCCAGGTAAATTGGCCATGCCAACGTGGCCCAAAAGAAAAGGTAAATTGAGAGCTGTAAGGTCAATATGTAGGTAAATGAAAATAAACAGTCAACAAAAATTTGACTCCTATGTATACATTCTTATATTTTTAAAATGTTTAAAAACAAGCATTAAAATGTTGACTAAAAATAAGGTTCAAAGCTAGATAGGATTGTGACATGCTGCAAAAAGTGAATTAAATAGAATGGTTTGGGACAAAAGCTCAGTGTCTGGATGAAGAAACTACAAAGCACTTCTCAAAAGGCAACCTCAGCCCCGAAAAACGAAACAAACAGCACCGTGATCGCTGATTTGTGTGGTTCTCTGTGATCAATAACAGCCTTTTGAGTCCCACGGTACACCTGAGAAGTGCTCCGCATTTTGAAAACTGCAACCCTGCTGCAAAGATTGGTCAACATAAAGGGCACATTTCTCCAGAACTCCAGACGGCCTGACAGTCACGACAGTCTCTTCAAAAGTTGAATAAATTAAGCAATACATTTTTTGCCAAATCCACCACCATGTTCACTTCCTCAAGCATCTCACCAACTTTTTGCAGGGAAAACACTTGCACGACCAACAGGATGAAGAAAATGTGTTCCAAGAGTTCACTGAATCCAAAACATAAAATATTGTATTAGAGAAGTAAATATTTCTCACTGGCAAAAAATAAATAAAAAATGTGCCAATTGTAGTGGTTCCTGTTTTAATTAATAAAGGTGTTTAAGCCAAATTATGATGGTTTAAAATTGACATTCCAAAATCAGTTCCTTTTGCACCAACATGACATGCTGCTGTAACTTCCAATACTTTATTGCTTCACTTACTAACTCTCAGAACATAGACTAAGTGCATAAAGAATGTTGTCAAAGCAATTCTGCTACATATTACCTTGTGTGTAGAGGATTATATGCTATAAATATACTATTCTTGTGTTCTGGAAGTAAGTTTACTGCTTAGGAATTAGAAAGTTAGACATTACTTTTTGAGTTTAATGGAAATGAGTCAATTGAAAATAATTTTATTGAACTTTGACTGGATATCAGGAAACCATTTAAAAATCAGCCGTAGTGATTTTCCCCTGTTGTTACCTGTCCAGGAGATGTTGGAAGCTCTCAAGGCACTGTCAACTTTTTTCGTTGAGAATAGTTTGCGGACTCGAAGAAATTTACGGGGCGATATTGAGCGTAGAAGCTTGGCCATCAATGAGCAATTTGTAAGCATTTTCAAGGATGTGAAAGAGGTAAGGAACTGCATTTACCATTTATAGGAAACTCAGTGTTTCGTGTTTTGATAAGGTTTTTAAAAATAATTTTTTGTGTTAGCTGATAGTGTACCATGGTCAGATGGAAACCAACTGAATTCTATTTGAATTATTGTGATTTCTGAATTCTTTACCTCTATTTAAAAAGTTATAATTTTTTTCCCCAAGACAGAGTTTCTCTGTATAGTCCTGTCTATCCTGGAACTTGCTCTGTGCCCTGTAAACCAGGCTGCCCTTGAGCTCAAGATCCACCTGCCTCTGCCTTCCTAGTGCTGGGATTAAAGGTGCACAATCATCACTGGCTGGGAATTACAACTTCTTAGTAAAAAGTAGCATTTCTCTGAATGATTTTTCAGAGGAAATAATTCCCCATTTAATGTACTATCTTAGATGATCACTTCTTCATTGGAGACTTATTAGTATGGAATTACTTTTGTAATCTCCTGAAGCACATAATTTCCAGATCAAGATAATTATTTCAACATGAATAACAATTCAACATATTTGACTGTGGTTTACTCAACTGTAGGATGAAGATAAATGTTATTTCTTATGATATAATTTGTTTATTGTATGACATTTCGTGCTTATTAATATTAAATTGTTAATATTGGTGTAGAATGCCATTAATATGCAAATCAGATAGAATTGATTGACATGGCTTTAGCAGGGACAGGAAAAAACAGGTGAAAGCATTTAGTAGGATTTTGTTGATGGAAAACTCATTTCAGAGGTGACAAGGAAAGCGTGCTAGGGTTTTTCTTTAAGACAGTTAAGAGCGCTTGCTGAGAACTGGGGTTCAGTTCCTAGCACACGTGTTGGGTGGCTCACAGCTTAGCTCCCACTTCAGGGGATCCTCATACCCTCTTCTGGTCTCCTGAGGGCACCATCTGCACTGTCATGTAGACACACACACCTATACTTAAGAAAAGTAGACAGTAGTGATGAACACGTTCAGTTGATCGTCTCTGACTACTGAAGATTCCCTAACATATATTTAGCCCAAAACGTTAACAGTCTCCGGGCTGAGAAAGCCTGAGTCAGGTCATACTCTGTTTCCTTCATTGGCTGGACGACTTGCTTCCCTCAGCAATTGTATGCAGCTGGCAGACGCAAAGAAACTGGTGTTTGAGTTTCATTCAGCAAACAAGCTGATATCCTTATACCCTCCAAAAATAACCAGTGAGCGTTCTGCTTGATTTGGTGTGTACACACAAGGCACTTGTGTGGAGGGCAAAGGACAACTCCAGGCAGTCGGTTCTCTCCTGCCTCCTTGTGGTAGCTGAGGACCAAACTGAGATGGTCAGGCCGCTTCATAAGCACCTATGCTTGACTGAGTCCGTCACACCAGCTCCTCTGTGACTTCCATTGTTAATGTTTGACTATAAGAGCCAGTCTCAGTCATGACCGGAAGCAGACACTGTCTTGTAAGGAATTAGGTCAAGCTAGGGTGATTTGTGCCTCGGGAGTAACTGTGGACTGACCACATCACATGAAATCTCTGAGTTACAGTAACAATAAAAGGTATCAACTTGTTTGTTGAATGAAACTCAAACACCAGTTTCTTCCAGTCTGCCAGCTGCATACAATTGCTGAGGGAAGCAAGTCGTCCAGCCAATGAAGGAAACAGAGTATGACCTGGCTCAGGCTTTCTCAGCCCAGAGACTGTTAACATTTTGGGCTAGATATATGTTAGGGAATCTTCTCTCAACCATAGGATTTTATCAGCATTCCTGCTCTGTCTGTACCCAGTTTTTTGCTGGAGAGCCATCTTGTATCCACTTATTCCAATCAAGAATGCTAGTGTCTCAGAGGTGAAGAATCACGGATCTAGCGCAACTCCTATTAAAGGCGTACAGCATCAGTGCTAAGGATCATGCTACAGGTTTAACTGGGTGCAGTCATTCTGGATCTGACTGACAGAGTGCAGGCCAGACTGGAGCAGAATACTGTGCTGATGCTGGGAAGGTATAGTCAGGGCAGTCTGCAATCTTCCTAGTGTGTAAGCAACTGAACTGGCCTTTTCAGCACATAAGTAGGAGTGATAATCCACACACTAAACAAGAAGTAAACACTCTCCTATAAGTATTTGCAAATCTTTTTTATTGGATTTTCACAGTTGGTTTTTGTTTTTGTTTTAGAAAATTGAAGGTGTTGGAGACATTTGAGCTGGGCATTTGACATCAAAGGTTATTGTTGCTGAGTGTGACATTTTGTAATGCCAGTGTTTGTGATTGTTGCTGAGGGTAATAGTCTTCTTGGTCTTCTCAGAATGACATAAATGACATTTGGAATTGCCTCAGCATAATGCAGTTTGTACAGAGAGGAAATGTGGATGGGAAAGTGGGTAGACAGGAGAGAGATGATTTTGAGCTGATAGTTGTTGGAACTGGGTGATAAGTACATGAGGATTCATATAGATAAGTCTATAATAGTTTATCATATCCTGTTATATTTTATAGTCAGCAATTTTGTTCAATGAGTGGAAATAAAGTAATTCAGTAAAAATTAAAATGAAAACTTTATAAATAGGGCTGTGTATATAGCTCAGTTGGTTGACTACCCTGCAAGTCTATATATACATATAAATTTAGAGTGGTTAGGTCTAACTAATATTTATTTGTTATTTATTGGCTATGTAGTTATTCTTATGTATGCAAAATAAATTCATCTGATAGGGTGTTTTTTGTTTTCATATTCTCTCCAAGAGAATTTGACCAATTTCTTTACACCTTTGTAATGTTAGGTGTTAGGATTTTGTGCATATTTTGATATGGTTTGCATTTACCCGGTTATCTGGCAGCAGATTTCTATGAGAATGCTGCAGGAGATGCCTAACGCTGTGTCTGTGTAGAAAAGAGCCTTATTGTGATATGAGTATGGCTGTGATTAACAGAAAGGTTATAATAATAGGAGTTATGATAGCAGAGATATGGGAATCCTGTTTTAAATGGAGCTCAGAGGAGGGCATGGCTTTAGAGGCTAACAGTAAGTATTATTCTTTTTAATCATTCCAAACTTGGAATATGAATTATTTTTTCCTTGAATTACAGGTATTTATTGTACATATAAGAACCGATTTCATAAAGTTCCTTTGTTGTGCTTTGAAAAAAAACAAAAACAAAAACAGTGGGATTTGGCTAAAAAGAAGAAATTTCTTTATGCTCTGTCCAGTAGTTGATATTATTTCTTCCCCTTTCAGGAACTAGAAAGCATTAATGAAGATGTCCAGGCAATGAGCAGCTGCTGTCAGGACATGACAGCTCGCTTACAGGTACCGCACGGTGGCTGGGTTTTAATGTCGCTCCTGGCAAAAGGGAGGTTTCAGCAGAGTGTGGACAGCTGACACGTACTGCTGCAATGCTCATAGGCTGTGTATATGCAAATGCTATGGTTTCTAAAGAGCCCAACACATAAAGGAATGCGTGTGTGTGTGTGTGTGTGTGTGTGTGTGTGTGTGTGTGTGTGTGATGACTTCTTACATTTTGTCTAAGCAGTGCAGAGTTATCTGTGGAAAGTTTGTGAATCTTTGAGATCTCTGCTGCCAGAGTCCAGAAGGAACAGTGCTTCAGGAACTAGTAGTGAATACTTAGAGGAAAACAGCAAATTCTTCAAAAATATGAATTTCTCTATACAAGAATTTATCACATAGCGAAATACAGATTTTCCTCAGGTTCTCTTTAGCTGAGGATGAGTCCAAATTGAGCTGGGTCTGCACAAGTACATTTCTGAATGTTGGCATGCAAACAGTAGGCATTAAATCCCAAGCAGCCTAGGTATTCTGAGACACCGCTGGACTTTGAGACACGGTTATTGAAGAGTGCTCTAGAGCTGCCACACTCAGCCTGTTCCTAAGAGGCAGTGACATACTGAACCGGTTCAAGTCTCTCTTCAGACTCCCACTAGACTGTCAGGTGCCATCATTCTCGTCAGAATGTCTAGGAAGCAGAAAGATAGAATTCCCTGAGAATAGAATTTGCAGGAAGGAGCTGGAGGCCTTAGTTGCTTCCAGTTCCAGAGACTGACCCACAGAAGCTGGGCTTTTCAGTATAATGATCCTACATGGAAACAGCCCATTTGATTCAGATGTTTGGTCTAGTTCCCCCTAACTGACTCCTGCTCTGTGTTGCTGTCTGTTGTGCATACTGTACAGTGGGTACTCAGGAGTGACTTAATTTGTTAGTAATTCTGGCTCAGTGTCTTTGCACAGTACGGACACTGTCTGTCCCATTCTTGGCCATTTCTCTCTCCTTTCATTGCTGTTGCCTTAAATTTTTTTTAAATCACATTAACTTATGTATTATCTTGTGTTTGTGGATGGGTCTGTGTATGTGTGTCTGTGTGTGCACACGTGTGTTTATGTCTGTATGTGCATGCATGTGTGTGCATGCATGCGTGTCTGTGTGCACGTGTGTGTGTGTGTGTTTGTATGTGCATGCATGTGTACGTGTGTATGTGCCATGGTATATGCGTGTAAGTTGGAGAACTATTTATGTGTTTCTCTCCATTTATCATATGGGCTCTAGAGGTCAACTGCAGGTCCCCAGGTTTGATGTTTATCCACTAAGCCATCTCACCAGCTCTTATTGCCTTATTTGTTTGGAGACTCTTGTTGCACACGTCTGCCTTTTTGGAATCTGCGTCATAGGTGACTGGTTACGTTTTGGATAGTGTTGCTGCTCAACAAATTTCACTTCTGATTTTTGAACTCTGGCTTAAGGTGGTCAGGGCGAAGCATTGCTTGGTATGAAGGTTGGGCAGAAGCCATGGGGTCTCTCTCCAGTGCCTGTGCTTTCTGGCTGTGAGACTTCATTCCCATCTCCTGTGCTGTTGAGCTTTGTACCCACTGTAGACCAGTGATTTAATTTTTAGCCCCAGTTAGAAGTCTCATGGTGTGCAGCTCAGCAATCCACAACAGAAGCCATATTCTTGCCCTCAGATTGCTTTTCCAGTACTTCTGCTTCACTGAAAAGTACCCGGATATTGTCTCCTGTATTTCAGCATCATGTGTATTCTGAGAACTCTGAGAGATGCCTCTTAAAGCAGTAGCTCCTGAGCCTTGAGACAGCAGTGATGATTGAGAGGGTTTTTGAGCTCTTTGCCATGAACTGCTGATGCTGCTTTATGACATTGGAATACACTGATGCTCATTCAGGGTGTTTATCATTCCAGGCAGCAAAGGAACAGACTCAAGATTTAATAGTAAAAACCACTAAGCTTCAAGCAGAAAGGTAAGTTTTCTTTTTACAGTCACCTCCTTATTAGTGCAGATTAAGTGGGGAGTTGTTAACAATGCTACATCAATATGAAAACGATGTAGGGTGTGATTGAAGGTTCACAGAGGACCTTAAAGTCCTAAGCTTTATCTGATAGTAACTTTCACACAAAAACAGTCATTGGGAACACTATGCCCAGTTCTTGGTTTGAGAGATGATTTCTGTTTTGGAGTAGAGGTCACCACTATTTGGAATCAGTTGTAATGAGAGGGCATATGATCAATCAAGATGGCAGGAGCACCACGTTAATGAATGAAACCACATGGAGATAGATTCTTCTTTGTGCCTGATCGTTGATGCTAAAGATAAGCCTAAAAACAGCTCCAGGGGGTTATTGGAAAGATGGTTCATTTGTGCTGTTATAAGGAATTGTATGATGTTTTGTAATTACTTTGAAACCTGAGTAACAGGTTTAATGATAGTAGGACATACACCTTTTAGTTCTGTATAGAATTAATTAAGGGCTTACATTATTGTTTGAAGTAAATACCTGGATTTTGTTTCTCTTTTACACATTTGTGTCATTCATCAAGGGGCATTGACTTGGTGAATTTAAAGTCTTTCAACCTAAAGATGGAAGTAACATAAGGTAGACATGTCCTGCCATGGACATGGATGGTATCAATACTTACCTTGTAATTTTCAACAGAATGTTTTTAATGTAGAACATTCTTACTCTTTGAACACTACTGGTGAAATGCTGTGGGCATTTTCTTTTATTTCTGGTGGTGCTGAGGACCCAGCTGATGGTCTCATCTGTGCCAGGCCAGGACTCTACCACAGATAGATCCCAGCCTCAAGTTTTCAGTCCGCCAGTCTCCTTGCCTCAGCAGTGATGTACTAACAGGCGTGCGCCACTGCGTTTGGCTGCATTCAGCTCCAGATCCAGGCTTCAGGCACCAGGAGTGTTGAGTTGCTGCTCAGGGAGCTCAGGCAGTGACTGGCCTTTAGATGGAAACCTTTTCTCCAGTCCCATGGTCCCTGCAGACTGCCTCCTAGTCTAGAGCATGCCTTTTCATGATTGTCAGCTACCCACCTATGTTACATCCAGATTGTCTAGTTTACAATATTGTTTTTATTGTCAAGCAAAAGAGTGGTATATTAGGGTTCTGTAGAGTAACAACTTAATAGATGAATTTCTCTTTATATAGAAAGATTTATTAGAATGATTTACAGGCTGTGGTCCAGCTAATCCAGCAATGGCTGCCAAGGAATGGAAGTTCCAAGAATCCAGAAGTTGTTCAGTCCACAAATCTCAGCTGGTCTTCAGTATGCCATGGAATCCTGAATAACTAGGCTCTATTGCAGTGAAGGGATGGCTTTGCTAGTGAGAGAGCTTCCTTCTTGCTGTCCTTTGTGTGGGCTGACAGCAGGTGTGGTCCGGATAAAAGGTAGATCTTCCTACCTCAAAGATCTGGACTAGAGCTGTGTCTTTCCATCTCAGAGATCCAGATTAGAAGTGAGTCTTGCAGCTTCAAATGATTTAATTAAGAAAAAAAAAATCCTCACAGGTGTGGCCAGTTATTTGGGTTTTAAATAATTTCATATGTAGTGGAATTGACAGCCAAGATCGCCATTACAGACCAGAGTAGAGATGTGGCTTTTTCTGACTTACAAGCTCTTGACTGCTCACTCTAACATAAATTAACCCTAACAAATAGAAATAACATGAATTCTAACAAAATGAATAATGAATTTTTGTATCTCATGTGAAACTTTGAGATTATGTTAATGACTGAGAGAAATTGCTTGAAATCAAGGGCATATTTCTTTCTTGGAAAATAGCCTTTGTAAAAGGCTGTAATTAGTAATACAGGTACCATTTATGAATGTATTTTTTCTTTGCATAATGAACAATACCTTTTACTGTGTGCGACATGCATGGCAGAGCATGTCAGCTAGTTATGTCCCCTGCATGCCTGATGAGCTTGGAATGATTTCATCATGTGCCTGCCGATAATCCTGCAGTGTTTGAGGTAGAAACAAGGCTTTCAGAGATGTTGAGAATCTTTCATGGCTTTATTTTATTTGATAAGATACTATGTCGGGGATGTCATTTGCTTTGTAGTTGTATATAAGCATGATATACTTCATTTTTCTTGTTGTAGCCAAAGATTAGAAATCAGAGCACAAGTAGCTGACGCCTTTTTATCCAAGTTCCAGCTGACTTCTGATGAGATGGGTCTTCTCCGAGGCACAAGAGGAGGCCCTGTTACTGAGGTGAGTGTACTAGCTACTTACGGTGTAGCAGTTAGAGACACTACAGAGAAGATGAGATTTTAAAAGCTTAATTTTCCTGTCTAAAAGAAGTGAATGTGAAAATATTTCTAAATTTGAAGTTAAGGCGTATATTTTAATTAGTTTTTGGTTTTTGTTTATTTCGAGGTTATACATGTTTTTTGAAGTCAGAGTATTAACTATCTAAAAACAAACAAACAAAAAAAACTAAAAAAAAACCTCCATTATCCCTTCTTTCTACTTCTGATCTTTTGTGAACTAGTTTTACTTGTTAACTAGTCCTATGAAAACTGTATTTTTAGATCTGTATTTAAAAGGTTATTCTCCAATTATCCAGTCTAATGTGGTATCATAGGCCTTTAATCCCAACATGACGGAGGCAGAGGCCAGAGGCAGGTGGACTCCTGAGTTTGAGGCCAGCCTCATCTACAGAGGATATTTTTGAAATGGAATACAGGATTTAGCCGGTTACATCACCTTTTTCAGTGTAAATGGTGCATATACATGTTTCCTTTATTCCCCGTTTTGATTGGGATAATGATACATTGCTTGCTTTCATGACTCTTTCATAAATTGGAATTTGCTTTTTGCTTTTTATCTTTTTATGCTTTGCCACACTTTGCACACTGAGTGAAAGACTCAATGAGGCTTTCAATGAGGACTCCAGTGTAGTCTTCCAGCTGAGTCCTATCTGCTTGATAAGTATCTTATCTCCTGGTTGAGGAAGCATAAATGCTGGTGTTGTAGAGACCTAGGCAGTCCAGTGATTTCAGGGTTGGGCTATTCCTGAATACTCATTCAGGGCTTGCTCAGTTTGGATGGTATCTTTGTTATGTCCAGATTGAAGGGTCCCCCAAAAGATCACTAAGGAATCCCAATCTGTATGCAAAAGCAAAGAATCTTTATTCAAGGTCAAGCTTGGACCCTCCATGTGTCCTATGTACTATGCCAAGCTTGGGCAGGGTAGGGTTTTTATCATGGTAGAGATTGGGGCTGAGGGAATTTCCAGGGTACAGGACCCTGATTGGCTGACATTTGTCTAGGTGTGTGCTGGGTTCAAGGACATCTGGTGATCTTATCTAATTTTTAACTGATGGTTGGAATGTTTGGAATATCGGGTTCTTCTCCTTAGATTCTGGCCCATCATCCGGGTGGTGTCAGCTTATGGCTTTTTCTGGTACCAGATGCTGCCTTCCAATAAACTCAGGCCTGTTTTCTGACTGGTTTTATTAAGCCTGTCATGGCAGCAGTGTAGCCAAACTGTTCTGGGGTCCCCACATTTTCAGCCTTATAATCTTCTCACCCGGCTATGTGTTTGCTAAGGACAGGGACCTTGTCTTTAGAAATTTTTTATTGCTGTTAACTAACATACTGTTTGCTGTACTTTTTATACTCTGTAGTTGCTTGCAGGATCAAAGGAGAGGAGGGGGCCAAGTGAGCTGGAGTGTCTCGTGAGCAGAGATTGGGGAAGGAAGCACTGACTGACAAGTGTTCCTCTTGCTAGAGTTCAGAATGATTTTTGTTTGTTTGTTTGTTTTTAGCAAGCAGGAGCTTTCTTCAAGCTCCTGGGAGAATGGGAACCTTTGTCCAAATGCCTGACCTTGAGAAAAGGACTTTCTTGTACCAGATACTCTTATAGAACATTGTAGGGTTTTGTATGACTTAGTTTATTCAAGAAGCGAAAACTTCAATTAAGCAAAGACAAAGCTAGACAAATATTACTGTGTCCGAGTAGGCATTAGGAATTTATAAATCTTGATTATCAATATACCTTATTTATCAAGCATGTTATCTACATTTTCTAGCATGTTGGTGTTCATTTGTATGGAGGTAGGCAGAGTTATCATGCTATATGGTTCCATAGTGGCTAGGAATTTTTTCCAAAGAATTATTTTGTTTTAAGAGGCTGCCATTATATACATTTTCATCCTTCAAAGCCTGCACAAAATTTCCCAAGGGAAACAGCATAAGGGAACTCCCACAACACATAGAAAATTATTAAAAATGAAAGTAAAGGGGAGCTGGGGAATTGTGTTCTGCAAAGTTAAAATGCTGGACTGTTGACAAGCAGCAATAGTCACCATGCATTCCCACCAGGCACTGGATTAATGCTGGTCTCAGAAGGTGAAGAAATTCTATAAAATGAAGTTAAAATCCGTATAAGACTTCCTTAGAATGGGAAGAACTTGGTTTCACCTTATAGTGGTCTTGTCATTCAGGGTAGGATAGTATTTTTCCTGAAAACGGATTTTTCTTAATGGTACTTTTGATTTTACAGGACTTTTTCAAGGCATTAGGAAAAGTGAAACAGATTCATAATGATGTCAAAGTTCTTTTGAGAACCAACCAGCAGACAACAGGGTGAGTAGCTGCTTGGTAAGCCAACCACATTGCTGCTTGTATCTATAAACTTTCCAAATCATTCTAGATTCTTTTTGAAACTATATTCTGTAAAATAGGAATTTAATCTTCATTTACCTTTGGAAAAGTTGGAAGTTTATAGCCTTATATATTTGACTAAAAGAAGCATTGGAGTTAACAAATAAAATTAAAATTTGACATTAATTTAATTATAAAAATTATTGAAAAAATCATAAAATGATAAAACATTAAGGACCAAATTATCATGTAATTAAACATGAATAATTTGATTATTAGATCCAATTGTTCCAATTGTTGGCTAAAGTTTACATTGTAATAACTTTATTTTTCATTTAAGGTTGGAAATTATGGAACAGATGGCCTTACTTCAAGAAACAGCTTATGAAAGACTTTACCGGTGGGCTCAAAGTAAGTGTTTTTTTAATGCATACTAGTATTTAATTTTTAAACTTTCACTTGGCCTTTATCTGATTTCTTAAAAAGCATTTGTATATGTGTGTGCAGAGTAAGCATGTGAGTGCAGGTGCCCACAGAGGCCAGAACAGGATGTTAGAGCCCCTGGAGCTCAAGTCCCAGGTGCTTGTGAGCCTCTCAGCATGGGCGAGAACCTGAACTGAGGCCTCTGCAGGAGCCGTCTGTACCCTAACTGCTGAGCCAGCTCTCAGGCCCTAGTTGAGATATATATATTTACTTCATTCATTCATTCATTCATTCATTCATTCATTCATTCATTCATTCATTTATTTTTTGCAAAGCAGAGCAGACTTTATATGTTCCCATGCCGTGTTTAGAGTTTTATCGGCACATTGCTGAAGAGTGGAGTAAATGACTGCATCTTCTAAGGAAAATGGCAAAGACGAGGCTGCTGCCTGCCCCAGAATCAATAAATGCCTGGGCGGCTCCTGCTGCTTACGCAGTTTTACTGTTACAGATGGTGAATTTGTTTTCTAGCCCACTGATACATAACTGCAAACTATAGAGCGGTTTGTGTATCATTTTGGCAGTGTAGGCAGAAATCAGGCATGATTCTTCTCACCTTGACATCACAGTGTTGGAAGGGCCTGCCACAGAGTTTCCTCCTTGTCCTTCTGTTGGATTGCTTGGCTTGCTTGCATTTGTAGGAGTGAAGTGTGGAGTTTTCCTTGCTGTCACAAAGGTCTCCTGCTTTGTCTTGGGATCCGCCTTCAACCTGCCTTCCATATTTAAAGCCGACATGTCTGGCCAATTCACACCATGTTCTCATCTGCCCATCTCCTATTTCTGACTTATTATGGCGCCCTCTTTTATTTCAGGGCTGTGCGGTTACCTTGATCTTACTTTGGCAGTTTGGGAAATTTCCCAGTGTCAAGGTCTCTCTTTTCAGTCTGTCGAAATGTTTCTTTTCCACATAAGGCTCCAGTGTCCAGGAAGTTGAGTGTGGGTAACTTCCGGGGTTATTTTGCCTTGGTCTTGACACAGGACAAGAGTCCTATGGTATGTCTCCAGTGTTAACTTAGGACATGGGAATTCTACACTGAAAGTGTTCTAGTAAATTTTGCAAAATGACATGCTAAATTCTCTGAGAAGACGGATACATTGAGAAGTAGTGGAGTGTGAATGTGCAGTGTGTTAGGTAGCACCAGCTGACTGGTGCAAGGGCTGGAGTTAACCCAGTTAGCTGGCTGTACCTGGACACTCCACTGGATGCCTGGCCCTTCAGTCTGTTGGGGTAAGGTCTAGATCCTTGTTTTTCTACCTCTTCATGTTTTATGTGGTTTGCTCCCATCTGGAGTATTGTCTTTCTCTGTATCCAGGTCTTGTCTACCTACTCGAGGTTCTGGCCCCCCCCCCAGGGTCCCCCCCCCCAGGTTCCCCACCCATTGCGATGCAGTGATTAGTTGTTATGCATTGATGTGCTGCTGTTTTATTATGTAACTTTTCACGTGTTTGTTTTAGCCTTATGCTGAACTTTATTTCCTCAAAGGCAGGCCTTGCCTCAGTTTTCTTTACCCCCTTAACTTCTAAGCTGGTGTTGCCAGCTGTGGAGCCCTGGCTCCCAGGAAAGGTGGAGCCATGTTACCATGTTATGGTGCCTCAGCATTTCTCAGTCGTCATGTGCTATGAATCTGAAAGACTGAGAATTTCTGAATAAGACTTGTGATCTGTGAGCATAGTAGGGATTTACAAACACTTTATAGTTAAAACTGAGCTGTAAAATAAAACAGTGATTGCTTCTGACAATAGAGCTGGATGTCTGAGCAGATAGCAGAAGTTATAATGTTGATTATATTCCAGGTGAATGCAGAGCATTGACACAAGAGTCCTGTGATGTGTCTGTGGTGTTAACTCAGGCCATGGAAGCCCTGCAAGACAGGCCTGTCTTATATAAGTAAGACTTCCTGCTTTGTCTTTGATTATGTCTTGATTGTAGCAGTACCACATTCATGCCACTGTGATGCTCAGTGACAATCATAGACAGTTATGTGGCGGCCAGGTGGATGAGCCAGCTTGCCATCTCATTGTATATCATTCAGACTCCTATAGTAGCATAGCCCTGGGAATACAGTTATATAAAGATTGTATACTACAGTTACTCTGAGATGAAAAGAGAATATTCATAGTCAGGGTTCACCGATGGGCATTTTTAAAGCTCCAGGTTTTTGGTCTTGTAACTGTGCCATCTAATATCTTCATATTAATGCTTTGCATAGGGACCCTATGCCTTTGGACTTTTTGACTTTTAAATTCTGTATGTTAATATTGTTAGGACTTTGTACAGATTTGGCATGGTAAGAATTGACCTAGTTATCTGGCGGCAAATTTCCCTGGATGCAGGGGCATGGGGAATGCAGCAGAAAGCAGAGGTGGGTAGCCGGAGGCACTTAGATTTCTATGTAGCAAAAGACTTTATTGTCAAAGGGGTCTAGGTCTGATAAACAGAGACGGTTATGATAGCAGAGAAGGGGAGGGAGAGGAAAGGAAGGAGGGGTAGGAGTGCTCTCCTCTCCAGAGATAACAAAGGCACGGGAGATTCAGGAGCAGGAACCCCGCTTTAAATGGGGCTCACGACAGAGCTCTGCGGAGGGCGTGGCCTTAGAGACTAACAAATATTACTCAAAACAAGTCAGTGCATTTTTAAAGTTCTGGAGCAAAATGGAAGCAAGTTGTAAGGCCAGCAGGTGTTGATGCTGTCAGAGATAACCAGGGTTCATCCGTAGCCACCCACTTGCCCACAGTCACCTGTCATAGACACCCTACGACACCCCTTCATCATGTTTGAAGTCTTTCCGATGGTTACCTCACAGAACATGAATGCTGTGCCCCTGTGTGAAATAACAGCGTTGCTTTGTAGCCTACAAGTTATAGAGTAGGTCCCATCCTGAGTGCGGGTGATGAAGCTGCAGTAAAGGCTTCTTCCCGCTGCCTCCTATAACATCAGAACATCACATAAACAAATGGGTTATGACAGGATGTGTCCTTGACGGTCTGAATGCCGTGTTCCAGGTACTGAGTGTCCCAAGTGTCCATAATAGGAGAGAAGTGATCGTCAGGGTGCATTTCCTAAGGGGAAAGGCTGGGTCTCAGGATGAAAAGGTGGGAGGGGACAGAATATCCCACATGTTAATCTCAGGGTAGTGAGAGTAAAGGTTGGTTGGGAAAGTACGTGCTAGCTGTGAGCTGGCGTGCATCTCTGGGAAGCTGCTGCAGCTGACTGTGGATCAGCAGCTTTGCATTCACTTCTACCTGGCAGATTGGCGATGTTTATCAGAGACTTAATAGTTCTTCAGACATGTTCGGTGTCTGAAGTGCTTGGTGATTAGCAAGGATTGAATGGGCTGCAGGTTTATCCTTGTTCAGAAGTTAATACTTTTTAATACTTTATGTATTTTTGACACTGGTAATTTCCATACAAGCACACAGTGAGTGTGTACTGGTAATATCAGTTTGGCCTTCCACTGTGCCATTCAGTTTCTGGTAGACCTTGCTTCAGAGCAAGGGTTTTTAGAGGTGGAGGATTATTTTCACAGTTTGCTTAACTTGGCTCTCTGTCTGGCTTATTTTGTTTAAAATGACATCTTCCGTTCCATCTATTTGGCTGCAAAAGGAAAGGATTCGTACTTTGTGATTATTAATGCTCTCTGCTACATGTGTACCAAATTTTTAATGCATTCACCAAGACTGATTTATGTCTTAGGGGTCAACGCTGAATGCCCTGTCACTCACCTAGTTAGTATCATTGCTATTATTGATGTTTTGTGAGACAGGGTCCCTCACTTAATCTAGAGCTCACACATCAGCATGACTGGCTAGTGAGCTGCAGGGACCCTTTGTCTCTGCTTCCTTACAACTGTGCTTTCAGTTGTGCATCATCATCATCCTGGCTTTTTACACGGGTGCCAGGTACAATCATGCACCCAGATCCTCATGATTGTATGGCAGGTTCTGTCAGTGAGCTGTCTTCCCAGACCCAAGTACTGAGCTTCTGCAGTGGATTCTTGAGTTAGATGTGCCGAGCAAGCCCCGAGCTTCTGTGAGCTTTAGTTTCCTAGGTAAAATGAAGGTGGGAACAGTGCCTATTGTACGAGACGAGGAGGGGCTCTTTCTGTTAGGTGCCTGGCTGATGCTTAGGGCCTCACGGGAACGTTAGACATTTGTGACCAGTGGGGGAAACTCAGAAGTCAGACAAAGGAGCACAAAGCAGCGGGATAGTAATCGAATCTGGAAGCTGTCCGAGACGTTGGGAGAGGGAGTAGAAAGTAGCCTCAGAGCGTAACCATTTAGCAGGCTGTGCTGAAGGAAGGCTAAGAAAGAAAAGTCGCCTTTCTTAAAATGTCTGTGGGCTGCGGGTGCTTCCTGCTAACCAGCAGATGGCGCTGTGTGAACTTAGCGGTGTGTAGCCCTCTCAAACCATGGGTATGTATGTGCACAAGAAAATGTCAATTCAAGTCCTGAAGTTGCCTGTCTCGTGTTTAGTAGTTGTAACTGTAATTCTAATGCACTACATTAATAAACAACAGTACTTATCAGTTTTTATTGTCAGGTCAGCACAAACCGGGACCACATAAGAGGAATATGTGCATCGGTTTGGCTGTGGATATTTCAGGGTGGAATGGGATTACCCTGACTATTAATTGAGTGGATGTAGTGGCACTAGTGCATGGACTGGGCGTGAACTGTATGAGAGAAGAAGCAGCCAGTGAGGCAGCAAGCACGCAGCAGGGTACAGCTTGACGCTTGTGACCCGCTTCGAGTCCTGCCGTGACTCCAGAAGTGTTGGACTGTAAGCTAAAATAAACTCTTTTCCAGAGTTGCTGGTTGTTTGTATCCCAGCAACAGAGCTGAAACAGAACAGCAATGCACAGATAATGCTTTAAAGCTGAGTGTGAGTGGAAGGTTTTATAAGTGCCAACTCTTCACCGTTAGTAAACCCGAAGAGTGTGGGTTATCTCAGGATGAGGCGACTTGTACAAAACCGATCCATCCTTATTTTTTTATGAATTTGTGTTGCATTCAAAACAGGAGATTCTATAGCATTTTTTTTTTCTTTAAATTTGCTTTTTTGACGTGAAGTTTAGAATATTTACCGATTTTGAATGTTCACTCTCATAAAAGCTACGCTTTGAAGTTTTGACCTTTGCTGGGAAAATTCTTTTAGTTTAATCTGTCTCTGAGATGGATGTTCCAGGTCTAACTGCTTCTTGTAGTTTTTCTTAGACTTCGTGTTATCTACAGGTGGATTTCAGTGCTCACCAAGCCTGATAAATGCACTCCCTTTAGAGCACTGAGCATTCACTGTCTCTGCTGTCATGGTCCCAGTTCTAGAAACAGACATTACCTTATGTATGGGCCTTGGGAAGGAAGATTGGTTTTTTCTGCTTAAAAAGATGAAGGTTTAAGGGTGTTAAGTATCAGTCATTGGATCATCCAGGAAATTTTACACGTGTGATTAAATAGCACAAAGAAGAAAACAAACAGGAACTCTTGGATTCTAAATTGTCTTAAAGTATAGAAAGTAAATGTAAATATTTGTGCAGTATAGCTAAACTTTGCCTGGTGCCTGCATGTCCCCCTCCTTCTGCTATGCCACATCTGGGGAGAGCTCAAAACTAAAGTGAACAGTCCTCAGAAGAGGTCTGTGTTCCTAAAAACTCTAGCTGTCTGTCATTTCACTCACTTCCCATTCAATTGGAAATAGTATAAATAATAATGACATCCGACAATGTTCCTATGCTTAACAGAACATGGACTTTTCATTATATCTGCAACATAATAGAGAAAGCATTGTAGCCTGAGGAAATAATTCTCTTGGACATCTTGGGGAAACTTTGGTAAAGTCAGTTTGTTAATTATTGAATTCATTCTTAATATTTAGTCTGGTAGAATATTGTTTAGGAATTTTAAAATTGGTGTTATAGAGTCTGATGATTTTACATTTTAAATTTTTTGCTGTGTACTTAAAAATTATAACTTTTAATTGAAGAGTATGAAGAATGGCAGTTATGTTAGGAAACACGAGCTGATTCCAGTCATCTCCTCACAAATTCATCCCAGAAATTCCTATACTCTAGTTTGTAGCTCGCTTTCTCTGTTGGTTCTTTACCACAGAAACATTTCCCCCATTCTCAGCAATAGTGGGTAACTTCTAATAGAAGAGAAAAATTTGCTGTGCATAGATAGCCAGGTCATAAATGTAATGAGCAACTAATATGTCTCTTCGGACTTAAAATAAGCTTTTAAAAATTAGGAGCAATTTGGGATAGTATTTGATGCTTAGTTATAGTAACATGAGGAGATATCTTTAATATGGAAAAAAAAATCTTAGCATTTGGCCTATATAATTCTAATCAGCGTCTAAGAGCTAGTATGGGGCTTCCTGAAAACTTGGCAGCATCATGTTTTAGCTGCCACAAATCCAGGCCAGCTGTTTGTATTGCTGCTGCTTACTGCTTCCTAGTCCCAAAGATTCTTTCTTTGAAGGAGCAAAAGCTATACCTTTGGATTGAGTTTTCAGCATGTGTGAGGAGCGTAGACCTAATGAAGCTTTCTACTTGCTGATCTTAGGCATGGAGTGAGGAGTCTGTTAGGGGAACCGTAGCTACTTCTCTCACAATTTGTTTCTTGTAGGTATACCTTAGATGAATTTGGAACGGCCAGGCGAAGTACTGTTGTTCGTGGGTTTATTGACGCACTCACAAGAGGAGGCCCAGGAGGTACACCAAGACCCATTGAAATGCACTCCCACGACCCTTTGAGGTATAGTTATTGACGCTAGTAGAGAATTTGACACTTTTCCCTGGGATGTGCCTACTAACAGGTGGTTTTCTTTAGGTATGTGGGAGATATGCTGGCATGGCTCCATCAAGCTACTGCCTCTGAGAAGGAGCATCTGGAAGCTCTCCTAAAGAATGTAACTGCACAGGGTCAGTGGACTGACAGTTATTGCTAATGATTAATAGGGAAATGCTCATGGCTTTGGTGTTTCCATTGCTGTCTTCATTGAGATAAACACCTCACACTTAGATGGCACATAAGCATCCTGCTATCCACACGCACACACACACACACACACACACACACACACACACTTCTGTTTAATAGACTTCTGTGCTGTTGTTGTCTGTTGCTTAGGATCCACTTACCTCTTGCCACGCTGCTGCTCTCTGATAAGACACGGCATACTTAGCTCAGACCCTCAGCATCACACTTAGAGGCGAGGATGCAGTCAACAGGCTGAATGTTGCTTTTATCACTAAGCTGTAATGGTTTATTTCAGCCACCCAGACTCTTCATTCTCAAGGGACTGTTCTAGAGATCTCTGTTTTGTTTGTTTTTTTTTTCTGCTTTTGATAGTTACAATGGGTGCTAAAAATGTTTGTTTGAGTTTAAGGTAGAACAGTGACTTTATTCTAGAGTTGCCGATGTCTGTAACATTCCTAATTTTCTTAGTTGTAACTTTCTTAAGAGGTATGTTAGCTACTTTTTTGGTTGTAATGAGAAAATTCCTGACAAAACCAATATGCAGAAGAAAAGAATTCCACTGGGACAGGAAAGGCATGGACACAGGAGTGGGAGGTGGTTGGTCATAGCGGCCCACGGTCAGAAGCAGAGCGAGGTGATGCTGGTGCTCCATCACAGCCATCCGCGGTCAGAAGCAGAGCGAGGTGATGCTGGTGTACCTTGGCAACTCTTGTTCTTTTTCCCATTTGAGTCAGTTTGCCCCTGTCCACGTTTAGTGTGGCTCTTCTGCCTCAATTAAAGCACTCTGGAAGTGCCCTCACAGATATACCCAGATATTTGTCTTGAGTCATTGTAAAATCTAGTCAAGTTGATGAGATGAAGCATTACAAAAGGCTTATTTTAGAGCCTGGCAGTTTAGTGTGTAAGTTAAGGGTGTTGTGATTTTGGTAGAAGTAGAGAGATACTCTTCCCGTATCATCTGTCTGGGTGGTGTAGAATGGCTGTGTATCACTGTGGCTCATCAGATGCTTTGTGGGAGAAGCCACATACAAGGTGGTGGCACTTGTGTTACAGGTTCAGCTCTTCAGCACTGGGATTTGATGAAGCATATGCCTTAGATTGGTACGAAGTTTGCAAATTTTGAATGAGACATGGTCTTACATGGCCTTACTATGTATCCCACTGGCGTCAAGCTGACTTTGTGCCTTAGCCTCTGAGGTCTAGACTTATAGGCCTGAACAGAGTCTGTCCTTTGTGTTTGTTTTGCTGCTGTCCTTATTACCTAGCCTAGAAGAATGTATTTCCCGACTGAGCATGATGGTTAGTGTGTTCCTTTAATTATAGCACTCAGAAAGAAGAGGCTGGCCGATCGATCTCTGTGGGTTTGAGGCTAGCCTGGTCTGTACATTGTGAGCTCTAGGCCAGCCAGGGCTACATAGTGAGGCCCTACTCCTTTCTCAAAGGGGGGGGGGGGTGGGGAAGAAGGGACGTGTTTTAGAAAAGTTTATATGTAGAGCAGCATCTAGAAGTTTGGAGATAAGTTATTGCTAGGATTAGTTCTGAGCCTCCCTCTGAAAATGAAAGTGCTTACTTGGCTGTCTCACCTTATAAATGTATAGTGCTTGCTAATAATCCGTACACAGCAATGTCACTTTTTCCTGGCCTGGCATGGTCAGTTTTCAGCCTTCTACTGTCGTATGTTACCAACGCTGTGCCTTGAGGGAGGCATTTGCAGAAGCATCTTGCTGCACCTTCCCAAGCCTCTGAGTTCACATGGCTCTTGTGTGGCTTGTTTGTATCCAGTCAGGTTCTTCACAAAAGGGTTTGTGGTGACTGTTGGTGTTCTTTTATTCTTTTATTCTTTGCTCTTTGGGGACCCAGCACCCAGCTTCAGATAAACACACGGAGTCTCAGTCTTTCTTATTAATGCCCAGCCTTAGCTTGGCTTGTTTCTAGCCAGCTTTTAAAAATTATCCCATCCATCTTCTGCCTCTGGGCTTTTATCTTTCTCTATTATAAACATCATTATTTACTGCTTACTCCACGACTTGCTGTGTAGCTGAGTGGCTGGGCTGGGTCCTCCTCCTCCTTGTCTCTATTCCCCGACCTCCTGTTCATTCTCTGTCTGCCAGCCCCTCCTGCCTGGCTACTGCCCTCCCAGCTCTATTAGACCATCAGGTGTTTCAGAGCCTAAACAAATGTGACACATCTTAAGATAATATTCTACAGCAGGGTTTATTTTGTTAATTATTCACATCAATTATCAGCATATTATATACATATACTAGTTACTATCACCATTAGAAGCAGGTCAGAAACTATACTTAACAAAATGTTGCCTTTTATTTTAAATGCCATTTATGACATCAGTCGTAGGTATTTTTGATAAATAGCTCTTAAAACTAGCAGAAGTCAGGTATAACTTGAGAAAAAATCATTATGTTGTAATTAATTTTAGGTGTTGAAGAAAATATTCAAGAAGTTGTTGGACATATCACCGAGGGGGTGTGCCGGCCACTAAAGGTAAAGGGTTTTGTGGTTTCTGGTATCTGACCAAGGTATTGACTTCTTCTTAGGAGTTCAGAGAAATTGACAGGTAACAGCTTGAAATCAAGCTACAATTTTGTCAAGTTAACACATCACCTAGGCTGATAAAATGTTGAATCCATTGCATTGTCTTAAGAAAATGGGAATAGCTGTCATTCACATCTATCAACTGACGTTATAGGTTATGTTTCTTGTACCACTGTGAAGCAAGCAAGGAAAAGCCTTCCACTGGAGCAGCAAGCGAATGAGTGTGTTTATCATGCTAATAAACAATGATTAATCCAAACATAAGCATATTTATCTGTTGCTGCCAAACTACTTGCCATGCAGGGACAGGCTTTGGAGTCAGCAGGTTCAGAACTCATTCTGCTCTAGTCCCAGTGCTTAGCATTTCTGTGCTACAGTATGCTCACATGGGCCCTGCACTCACTGCCTCCTACTGTGGACAGTGCTGGGCGCGGGGGTGAGGCAGATGCCGTGTACATGTCTGTGTGTCTGTGTATATGTGATATGTGTATATGTGTGTCTGTCTGTCTGTGTGTGTGTGTGTGTATATGTGTGTATGTGTTGTCTGTGTGTGTGTGTTTTTACCAGTGTTTGCTCCTGCCACAGACTTCTCTCCATTATGGATTCACAGAAAGCATAGTGGTGGACTGACTGCCCGTTACTATGGAAATGTTAAGTTTTATGATTTATTCTTATCATAAACTGAACATTTTTTTATTTCTAAGATTTTCTTTGGTGTTTTGATCCAGGCAAACAAACCTCAAATGACCTATCTTTTGACAGCTTATTATGTTTATAAATTCAAATATTACCATAACTTGATAATAAGTACTTGAAATTGTTTTGTCTTCCACCGTTTCTGCCAGTGTGTTGTTCAGGCATTGATAATCCATATACATTTTACTTGTTTTGTATACTACTGGCAGTTGATAAAAAGATTAAAAGAGACAGTAAAATTAAGCTCTTAGCAAATGTGGTGTGCATACGTATAATCCCAGAAATCTAGGGAGCTAATGTAGGAGCACAGTGAGTTTGAGACTAACCTAGATGACATAGTAAGTGTGAGGCCAGTCTGCATGCACAACACAGAGACACCCTGTCTTAGCACTACCATCTGAAAATTATATTTTCCTACAACTTTTCTTAATAGCCAAAACATCTATTATCAAGTTATAGGAGACATTTAGCTGCTTTAAAAATTAAGAATGGATTTTACCCTGTGAGGTTAGGACACCTCACACCTATCAGTGTCTCTTCACCCCCTGCCTTCCTGTCGTCCCCCCCCCCACACACACACCATTGCTCTGCCCGTTTTTCCTGTGCCCTGGCCTTCCTTCCTTCATCCTGTCTGCCTTGACCATCTGCCCGAGTCTCCCTTGTTCCTCTGATAAGGACCGTGATTTGCCAAATACTGGATGTCAGACTGTGGCACAGACTTCATGTCTGTTGTCAGGCTTTGTCAAGGACTTGCTCCACCACCGTATCCGTTCTGACCTCCAGCCTGCGCTGGCACTGTCCGTCTTTAGTCCCTTTTTATTCTCTCTGCCAACAAAAATTGTCTTTTCCCCAAGACTTTTTTGTTTCTGCTGAATAGCTGGTGTCATCTGTGGTCTTCATGAAAAAAAGTGTGTCCTTGAGTGACATTGTCACATTGCACTTTTCCCAGTTGTCTGTTGGCGCTTCTTCTGTGACCCCAGGGTGACCCTTTTCCTAGAGCGGTGGGCTTCTGTCAGCTCTGTCCTCTTTCCTTTCTTCCTCTGTCTACCCATCCACTGTTCTCTCTTCTCAAGGGGGTAGAAGTGAAGAATGGATGTTTCTGTAAGACGGACTGCCAGATAACTGGTGTCACACATCCATCTGTATGTCTGTCTACAGTTAGTGTCTTCTATAGTTTAATAACTGTGGGGCTTGTTGACCAGCAGTCTAGTCAGCCAATGAGCTCCAGGTTCAGTGAAAGACCTTGTTCAGAGGGATACAGAAAGACACATTATATAGATTTCTGGCCCTACATAGGCATGCAAGGGTATTCACACCTGCATGCAACATGCATATGTGCATGTACACAGGCATCCAGCAAGGTAAAACAAAATCGATGGTTTTTAAATGTAAATGTCATTCCTTGCCTTACATCCTCATGCCAAAGAAGTCACTTTCATAAACCTACAAATGTGAAGATAATTAATATCCATAACTAAAGTCTTTGTAAAATGTTCCACATACGATACTCAAATATATTTGCTAACAGTGTTATATTCTGAAATCATAGAACAGAAAAACCTCAAGTTTCAAAGGGCTTACTGAGCATGTGTGCACTGCTGTACCAGATGCTGCAGATCCGAAGTGTGTAAGAAACAATGAGAAACCAGGAGGATGATCATTGGAGAAGCAGTGTGAGGACAGTTGAGGTGGTGGGAGGGGAGCTGACAAGGGAGAGCAGGGGCTGCTAAGAGTTAGTCCATCTTCAGCTAGGTCTGGCCCGTCCCAGTAGCCTTGCAGCTGGACAAATGCTTCAGTATTCATGGACGGCTTTCCTGGTCTCTGCCAATAAGAACAAGCAGTGAGATGCACACAGTGTTCTTTCTTTCCTTCTTGTGAGCGCTGCTGACTAAGCCTCTGCTTTTAGGAAAGCTGTAGCTGGTTTGCAGTTTAACCTTAACTAGATCTCCGTCCACAGTGGGGCTGGACCTCAGCGTGGTGGGACTGGACCTCTCAGCGTGGTGGGGCTGGACCTCTCAGCGTGGTGGGGCCGGACCTCTCAGCGTGGTGGGGCCGGACCTCAGCGTGGTAGGGCTGGACCTCAGCGTGGTGGATTTTGTTTTAATATTACCCACTTTGAGCCAGCTGTTGGGGTTAGCGAGTCACTTTTTTAGAGTTTGTACTAAAGTGTTTATATCCTATGACTTAATATGCAGAGTTTCTTCAGAAAGTGTTTTGTTCTTGCTACAATAGTGAAATTGTCTCAAGTATTGTTATGTTGTTTATAACCTATCATTAATGAAAAAAGGTATACTTTTAAGAACCAAATGTTCAGGATTTTTTTCCTTCATGTTTTCATAGGTTCGAATTGAACAAGTAATACTTGCTGAGCCTGGGGCAGTTTTATTGTATAAAATTTCTAACCTCCTCAAGTTTTACCACCATACAATCAGGTAACTGAAAAATAAATGTGCCTTATCCCCTGGAGTGTTTCTCTATAGTCAGGACACACTCCTGTTTCTACTGTGTGTATCATGGGAGACCATCCATGCTCAGTGTACCTGTGTGCTGTGAGGATTGTCTCTCTTCACCCCTTCCTTTTCCATGAACAACCACATGGTGGGGGGTGGGATGGAGGAGAGAGAGATAGGCATGAACACACAAGCACACAGATAAACACACACAGAGATAGATACATACATGCACACACACACACTGTACATAACAAAATAGGTCTACAAAGACTCCTGGCTGCTTTAGTAGGTGAGATCCATGACAGCTAGAGTCCTGTGCAGGTAGATAGGACGTAACTAGTGCACTGTGTCATTGGGCACCAGTGTCTGCAGTTCTTCACTAGCCTTTAGTTTTACATAAGTGATAACATACACATAGTCTAATCCTCTCTCCAGAAAGTTTATGGGATTAGAAGCCATGTATCTTACCTAAATATATTAAAATTAAAATCCTTTTCAGTATATTAGTGAGGAAAATAAGTGTACATACTTATCTCCTTGCCCCCCCAAAGAAAAATGAGTAATTTCTTTGGATGGATCTAATAATCATATATTTAATAGAAAATTGAATATTATCAAACAAGCTAATATAATTATTTCAAAATAGCAGAGTTTATAATTAGTCAAACATATGCTCCTACCTATGCAGCTGCATGAAGTTGAGTAACTATGGTTTGTAGCTGTGTTGTTGACAGGATATGTTAGTTTAGTGAAAAGCCTCAGTATTCTACAGTCTGTCAAATCAAGAGCTGTTGATTGTCTTAGAATTGAAGTCAGACTTTCCTGTACAGTCAAGATGCATGTCTTTGCACTAGAGGAGAAAGTGTTTGCATGTCCAGGATGTCGGTTCTGACTCACAGCCTTGCTAAAGTGTGTTATGGACTATAGAAGGGTAGTACAGTTGGCTAAACCTTACCCGGAGTGCTTGGGACCAGAATTGTGAGCCAGTTAGAAAGTCCTTTGCCAATACACAGCTCATCTCAGTACCCAGATCCCAAGGGCTCTGAAGTCTCAAGCTTTTTCTGACAGTGGTGTACATGGTCTCATGTGTCAGATTCTCATACTGTGGATGCTTGTCTAGTTTGCCTCTTTCCCTTTTTAATCCCCTTCCTCAAATGGAAAGAAAACTGACATTTTTCTACGAAACTAGAGTGATTATTTTTAATGTATAGACTTCTCTCACACACACACACACACATTCTCTCTCTCTCTCTCTCTCTCTCTCTCTCTCTCTCTCTCTCTCTCTCTCTCTCTCTCTCACACACACACACACACACACACACACACACACATGCACACGCTCCTATTTCTATTTTGTTGTTTTTGTTGCAAGGTCTCACTGTTATAGCCCAGATCAGTCAGTCTACTAGTGTCTCCCCCCATGGTGTATATGTGTGTGTGCATGTGTATGCTTGTGTGCACATGTATGTACCCATCCTGCCTGAGGAGGCAGAGGAAGATGTTAGGAGACTTCCTCTGTCACTGCCTGTCTTATTCTCTAGAAAAGTGCAGCTTGCCTTTAGGTTGGGCCCCCAGTGCTAGGGTTACAGGCACATGCAGCCTTGCTTGGCTTTTATGTGAGTACTAGGGGTTCAAGCTCAGCCTCTCTTGCCTGAAAGCAAGCAGTCTTATTCATTGTGCATCTCTCCAGCCTCCAGATCTAGATCTCTTAAAAGCACCGAGCTCTGTGAGTGGAATTGTGTTGGCTTCTGTTTTATAATCTAAGGTGACATTTCCTTTGCTTTTAGTGGCATTGTTGGAAATAGTGCAGCTACTCTGCTGATGACAATTGAAGAAATGCACTTGCTAAGCAAAAAAATCTTCTTCAATAGCTTGAGTCTCCATGCGAGTAAACTAATGGACAAGGTGGGTGTGCTCCACGGGGCTGAGCGGCAGCCATTGATGGGGGGCGGGGGGCTTTCATGTTTTCACTTTAGTGATTTTTTTTTTTCATTCAAATTCATGTGTACCTCAGGCCACAGTTCACCTTTCTAGACTAGCATAAGTGTATCCTAATTGGAGAGCACCCTCAAGGTGGGTTTCGCTACCTTGTTATCTAAATATTTAAATTTTAAACATGTTTTAATGCAGTTTTTTTCAAATCTCTGTAAGTGAGAGAAGCCTAATATTAATACTCTAGAATGAGAGCCAACGTGACACTGAGACCTGGACCCTTGAAGACGCTTTTCCCAAACAGTTCCATGGTTCACCTAGGTGTTGCCAGTTTGTCTTCTGTGTCAAATACATGAACGTTTATGAATGTGAGCAGGAAAACAGAAATGGCAAATCGGGGACCCGTATGACCCAGTGTTGTAAGTCAAGCGAGTTGTATAGCAGGAATAAGTTTTCTCTCTTTGTGTCTGATACAATGCTGTAGTTTCTTACAAAAACTTCTAATTGCCAAATTTTGTCTCACTAATACTTATTTGTTGAAGTTAAAAGTGCTCTGCTTTTCTTGTAAAGTTTTGTGGTTAGAATCTCATATTTACATACGTTCTTTTGTATTAAAAAGAAAGTAAAATGGAAGTTCGCGAGGCCCCTCTGGTGGCACTTCCCAGCATCAGTGACATCCTGGGCCTCGCTTTCACTTCCTAGTGACTTGGCTCTGGTCAGCTGCTGATGCAGGCTTCCCTCTAGTCCTTTAGAGTCCCTCTGATGCTCCGAGAACTTAGCCTTCCTAAGGTTATACAGTGACTGAAGTGGTAGAAGCAGGATTTAAACTTAAACTTCAAAATGTTAGAGGTACTTATGTTCTGTGAAGCACGCAGAGTCAGCCTGGAACAGATAGCGAGCCCTGAGAGTGGATGATGCTTCTCAGAGGTAGACCAGTTCTCGGTGCTACAGCTGTGAGGATTTCCTTATGCTTAAATGTGGGCTGAAACAATAAAACTAGGTTATCTTCAATACGTAATAAATGTAATTCTATAATTCAAGGAAACAGCAACTTTTCTCATAAATTCTTGAGCGTTAACGTAGAAAGTTCCAATGACAACTCTGGAATTGGCTGGTAAAACCTTGTCATTCTGAACAGCATACTTTAAAATAAACTGTCGATAAGTTGTGAGTTTCTAACGCATTAGACATGCGCTGTGCGGCACATGTGTGTTAGTGTGAGCCCTCCACATGCTCTAAGCTTCCTGAAGAAAACATGTTTTGTTTTTGGTCCAGGTTGAGCTCCCACCACCTGACCTTGGCCCCAGTTCTGCCCTGAATCAGACACTCACTTTGCTGCGAGAGGTTCTGGCGTCACACGATTCTTCAGTTGTCCCCTTGGATGCTCGGCAGGCTGACTTCGTGCAGGTAGTTTGTAAATTCATTGCTTGCTCTCTCACAGTTACGCATCCTGTCACACATTGGCGTATGTGATCAGTATACCTTGACAACCCTTTACTACTGATTTTCTTCAATGTTAAATCAGTTCTTGATTTTAAAGGGTAATTAAGTGATGCTCATTTTTATGGTAATTTGGTTTGTTTATTAAGTATTTTCCTCGTGTACTTTTATGAGTTGGCTGACTTCCAGTTTGGTATTTAATTTGGAAAGGCTATATAAACCCAGGACCATACCCTGATGAAGAAATAAGAGTTCATTTCGTTCTCATATACAGGTTTTGTCATGTGTCTTGGATCCTCTCCTCCAGATGTGCACAGTGTCAGCCAGCAACTTAGGCACAGCTGACATGGCCACGTTCATGGTCAACTCACTGTACATGATGAAGACAACATTGGCTTTGTTTGAATTCACAGACAGGCGTCTGGAAATGCTTCAGTTTCAGGTAAATTTTGCTTGCTAGAAAGTGGCTTCTCTGTGTTTTTGCTCTTTCAGTGTGATAGCCTTAAGTTGCTAGCTTTTGACAATTGTTGATGGCCTAATTTCATGAATTCCTTAAGGCAGTTTGTCTTCTGAAGTGTGTGTGTGTGTGTGTGTGTGTGTGTGTGTGTGTGTGTGTGTGTGTGTGTGTGTGTGTGTCCCACCTTCCTCCCCACCACATCCTGTGTCAGGATCCCCTCAGCTTTCACGATCTCCACATACAGCTTCTCAGACGGCTGAGTGCGTTGCCTGGAGTTTTCTCCTCTTTCCAACTCAGTTAAGGTTTTAGACCATTGCTCTGTTGAAGCGCTGTCCCACAAACAGGAGGAGTAAATGAAAGTCCTGTCTTGAATAACTTTATTCCCATAGACTTCGTGTACTTCATAATGTTTTTATATTTACCACCAATCCAAGCTCAGATCTCTGCCATTTGTCTCATCTTTTCTTGAAAGGTTCAGATGTATTTTCTTAAAATGTTTATTATTTTTCATTATCAGCAGTCACGTCTGTCCTCAGTGTTCTGTACATTTTCTGCACAGCGCAAAGTTGTGTATTGTTAAACGGAGTTTGTTAGTTTGTCCAGGGTCTGTATTCTCCACCCATGTTTGATGTGTTAGCTGGATTCTTCACACATACTTCAGGAGATACACAAAGATTGTACTATAAATCATCAGGGTCCTCCAAAGACAGTTTATGTTGTTAGACTGAGGCTTCTAGATATCCAGACACCTTCCCACCGATCTCCCAGCATTGCTGGAAACACTGGGGAAGTCTGAGGCTCCTGTTTGCAGCTTCCCATCTGTCCACCCAAAAGCCTGTAAGAATATTTCTTTGGGTTCAGATACTTCCCCAGAATAATTTACGTGGTTCTTTTTCTATTATTTCCATCTTACATGTGAGAGCCATTTCAGTTTGAAGATTCAAACTTTTCATTTTTTTTAAATTGTTTCTCTGTTACTATCTTCCATTCTGAGATCCTGTTTCATTTCTATAATCATGGATCCATTCTTTAATTTATTCTCTCTCTTTAACCTGTTTCTTTGATACTTTCTCTTCAATTTTTTTCTTCAGGCCACTCACTAATTTGGTTGTTAGCATTAGCTAGTGTCCTTTGTACTTTCATTAAATGCTTATATTTGAACAAATCATTACTATTATTGTTATTTGTTTTTCAGTAAATCTAAGAAGTAAGGACTCTTAATTGTACTTCCTTGGGTATTTTCACTCAAAAGAATGAGGTAGACTTCTTAGCAAGAGGAATACGGGTGTTGGAGTTGCTTGAAGTGGGCAAGTTTTCATGTGACAGAAAGAGTCAGCAGACTCTGTGTCATTGCAAACAAATTGGTAAAACAGGGCACCCTTTGTGGTGTGGAAGGGAAGGGAGGACCTGGCAAATGGGACAGCACCTTCTTCTTGGTACTTTCCTTCAGGCACCCCATTCCTCAGCTGCAGCTCCAGGCCCCACCAGCAATTCCTCAGAGATTGGACTGTCCAGAGACTGCTGGGCAGGCTCAGAATGGAGCCTTCCATCCCTCCGTTACCCCTGAGTAATTTATTATTACTTTTATAACTTTTGTTTGGTTCTGCTTTTAAATGTCTGAGAAGCAACTGATATTCTTTAGCTAGTGGCCTGTTCTAGAATGCTCTTTAGTTGTAACTTTTTAAGCAGCAGGAGGATTTCTCTGAGAGAGAAGAAAAATCTGTTGTGAGGCTGCCTTGTGTCCCAAAATCTGGGCCACACGAAGACAAGGCCATGCTGACAGGCCCAGCATGCTCTGCTTTTACAGCTTCCACTGTTCTCTTCCTAAATGTTTATCTGCTGTATTTTATTTAGATTGAAGCCCATTTGGACACTCTTATAAACGAGCAAGCCTCATATGTTTTGACTCGAGTTGGCTTGAGCTACATTTACAATACTGTACAGCAACATAGACCTGAGCAGGTGAGCACCACCTTTCCTGGCAAAGGGCAGCTCAGGGGTAGCCTCTGGCGACAGACATTAGATTTTAATCTTGACTTTCCCACTGATTAGCCATTCTCTTTGTTCATGTCCTCCTCTGAGACCGAGCTGGTCATAGTGACTGTTGTATAGGGTCAGGAGAGTGCCTGGAAGTGCAAATAATTCTCAAAGTGACAAAAATATTTAGAAATTAGTATCACCAGATATAAATACACAGAAATGAGCATTATAAAGTGGACAAGATGTTCATACTGATGAATTTTTAACTCCTACTTCACTTTCAGCCAAATGAATATATGAATTGCTATACAAGTAACATTATACTCCATCTAATCAATAAAGAAAATGTTCTGAGCTGAAATGATTGTTCAGAATCCCAGTAGTAATAGGTCCTAGAGGTGGGACATCCTAACACAAAGTAAGACTAGAAGATTGCCCAAGGTCAGAAAATCATGTAGGTGCTTCCAAAGAGAAGTGTATTCTCTTAATTACAGCCAGAGGAGCGCTGTGAATGAGGAGCACACCAGAAAACCATCTGCCTTACAAAGCAAGGAGCTCACAGATTTCCCCCTGGTTTGCTGTAGCTGATTAAAGGGGAACCAGTTCCTCATTGTTCTTGTTCCTTTAAACCGCGGCCTCCATATCACACCAGCATACTCCAAGGGCTGTCGCTTGCTTTTCTTGCTTTGAAATATCAAGTGTGGTAGCTTTTCTGTCTGTGGCTTTACTCCTCGTTTATAGTTCTACTCTTACTGCAGTTAGAGAAAACACTTTTCTTTGGATGTCACACGAATGAATGAGACTCAGGGATAGATCTCTGAAGAAGTTGGAGATACTAGAGAGAATAAACACCACAGTCAGATCTTACCCAGCTGTCTTCCAGCTTCCTCAGCCTTGCTTCCCTTGGCTTGGCTTCTCTCTGGCGTTCTGCTCTGTGCTTCCTGTTCTCAGAGTTTTCTTCTTAGTCTGGTAGCCCCACCCACACTTCCTGTCTGCCTTTGGCCAATCAGCACTTTTTATTAAACCAGTGGGTGGGATAATTATTTATAATGACATAACACAATCCCCTACATTTGGAAACAACTACATGATTTTTCTGAAAGTGGGCAATCTTCTAATAGAACATTCTTATAACTTTTTACAGGGTTCTTTAGCTAATTTGCCAAACCTAGATTCTGCGGCACTGAAGGCTGCAATGGTAAGTGCATTACTAAGCATTACATAGTAACTGCTGGCCATGGTTATTGTGGTGATAATGTCCTAGGTGATAGTTTTTCTCTCCTGATGTACCCTTGGGGCTCACTAGCCAGAATGGCCCACGTGGCAAATTCTAGGCCACTAAAGACACTATCTTGGTGAGTAGTGTCTTTGGTGGGTAGTAAACTCTTTGACAACCACCATACCTTGCCAACCTTTCCAAACCTAGATCCAAATAAATTAATATAGGTAGTATAGGTAATTCAGTTGTAATGTTTTAGGAAATGCTCGTTTGAACAAAAATCTCTAGACAATTGTAAGGGGTTTTCTGGAGTTTTAACTATCCCAGAAGTGGCTGTTGAGCAGCTCATTAGCTGGGCTGTACATTTCATGTTTCACTCTTCCTCAGGCTCAGTTTGACCGCTTCCTCTCAGCCCCAGACCACCTGCTGATGCCACAGCTGCACTTCCTGCTCAGTGCCACAGTGAAGTAAGTATCTGCTCTGATGGATGTGGGAGAGATTCTTCATAACTTTTAAAATATCAGATATTTTCTCAAAAATAAGTTATTTTTAAGACTCAGACATTTGCTTTTGAAGAGCTATAGTTTTAAGTGTTTTTCTTGCCTTAGTACCCCAAGGAATTAACCTTGGCAATACTTATTCCTTACCTGTATTTCCCTCCAAAATCTCTCATCAATGTGTAATCTTATTTTGCTAATGACTTTAAATATGTGAGTACAATTGAAGTTGCAGGGACATAATACCAAATTCCTTTATATTCTAAATATGTCAAGGCAATATTGATAATATGGATTATGTCATACTTTTTTGCAGTGTAGATGAATTTTATGGACTACGTTGCGTCTTATTACTTTCTGTAGATCTAAAACTATTAAGTATTATAGATGTCTCCTTGATTTAGAATAGGGCTATATCCCTCCTGGTAAACCCATCTTAAGTTAAAGTTCAGGCAGTGGGCCTGAACATCATAGTTCAGAGCAGAGGGCACTTGGGTCCACACTAGCATGGTGCCAGGGCACAGCTCTCTGCTTAACATCAGAGCATACAAGGAAGCATCTTACCAACCTGGGAAAAATTCAATTTTCAAACCTTGCCATATTGAGTTTTTTGTTGAATGTGTGCGCTTTCTTAGCATTTCAAAGTGAAAAATTGTATGTCAAGTCATCTTGTTTATTGCTAGTATGTTTAAGATGAGGAACTACTTTTTAGACCCATCTAATACTCTAAGACATTGTAATAGTATAGTTACAAGTAGCAAGTGATTCTATAACTTGACATCCTTGGTTTTAAGAAAAATAGTAATAAAATCCTACTAATTCTAATTCTTAATTTCATTAAGAATGCAGAAAACAGCTATTGAACTTGAAGAAAACACTGCAAACTCTTCACAGGCTGCAGTGTCAAAGTCAGCATATTGCTGGTCTGTTTTCTGAAGCAAGAATTCCAACAGTAGTTACACAAGGCTACAGCAGGTGTAGGTGGGATTAGTGAGTGGACATAGGCCAGGGCTACAGCAGGTGTAGGTGGGGTCAGTGAGTGGACATAGGCCAGGGCTACAGCAGGTGTAGGCGGGGTTAGTGAGTGGACATAGGCCAGGGCTACAGCAGGTGTAGGCGGGGTTAGTGAGTGGACATAGGCCAGGGCTACAGCAGGTGTAGGCGGGGTTAGTGAGTGGACATAGGCCAGGGCTACAGCAGGTGTGGATGGACGATATGATTAGGTTTAACTAAACAAAGGCTTGATATGCATCGAACTGGCTAAATGGGATGTACTTAGCTCTCTTACACACAGGTTCAAGAAATTCTCATACTAGGTGAATATTAAAAATAAATTTAATGTGTTTGGTGATAGATATATTATCTTGTCACTGAAATTAAGCACCTGAAAGTTTATAAAGAAACAGTGTACTTACTGTACCTCAAGTTGTGTTTCCAAGAAAAGAAATACTTTAAAAATAGTATTAGTATTTTAAAATCGTGTTACTAATTTATGTTTAAATATTTTCAGTTTTTTTAAACATCTTAATTGTAATTTTTTATTATATTTGATATATGTTGTGGCATGTGCATGCCACAAGGCACTTGTGGAGATGAATAGCGCCCTTGAGGGAGTTAGTTGGTTGTGTCCCTATACCTGTGTAGGCCTCTGGGATCAAAGTCAGGTTTTCAGGCTTGGCAGCAGGCACTGCTGTTGGCTGACTGTCCTGCCAGTCCTGTTCACTTGCATTTAGATCATACTGCTTTGGAAATATAGAGCATTGTACACGTTCAACATTAAGTGTGTGTTCTAATTAGACATTTTTTTCTAGTTTTAACTGGTAGCATTTCTTTTTCTTCAGAAATAATCCTTATATCTATTACAGTGTATATTTGATCTTACTTATATAGTATTTGAAATAGAAACAGATAACTTTTACCTAGTTAAATTTTGAGCCTTTCCAAAATGTTACTCATTTTAGGCAAAAGAAACTATATATGCAATCTTATGCCCTTTGTCCTGCCCTTCAGGAGGGCTTTGTAGTGTAAAGCTTCCTTCTCACACTTGCATGCTGTTAATGCTCTGTTCTGAGCTGTGATTGTCCCCAGGCTCTGAGTCCACTGAGGTATGCACAGTGCTCAATTCTCTCTCTCTCTCTCTCTCTCTCTCTCTCTCTCTCTCTCTCTCTCTCTCTCTCTCTCTCTCTCTCTCTCCCCCTCTCCCCTCTCCCCTCTCCCCTCTCCCCTCTCCCCTCTCCCCTCTCCCCTCTCCCCTCTCCCCTCTCCCTCCCTCCCTCTCTCCCTCCCCCTCCCTCCCCCACTAAGGTTTGGCTTTCAAAGGAGACTTTTAATTGGGCATTCAGTCTTAAAGGAAAATATTAAGCAGATTTACTAGGAAGTAAGAAGAGAGAAATAGAAACATTAAGTAGCTTTAAAGAATTGTTTCTTTGAAATTAGAAAGACCTTGCTCTCTTGATGCCAGACTTTGTACATAGAACCTGCAGTTAGGACTGTGTCAGTATCAGAATATGTCCCATTAGGAACTTAATAAGTGGAGGGACTTGACATCTTTCTAAATGAGCATACAGGAAAGTAGGATTGAAGAACTATTTTTTAGGGTCTTTTTTCTTACATATTTTCTTATAGTTATTAAAAATAAAAGCATGGACTCAGTGAAAGAATTGTTTTAGTTTTGATTTGAAGGAAGTAGAATGTGTTTTCTTATAACTAGCATTTGTCTTCATTATTTGAATAAAGAACCTGTGTAAACAAAACCAAGGCAAGTTTTTAATTTAAAAAAAGGCAAAGAAACAAGAGTGAGAGAACCTTTTGGAGCCTGTAAGCTGGAAAGCAGTGTAGCTGGGACAATATTCCAGAGCCTTCGAAAGCCCTCGTGAGTTAAGTAAGCTATAGATGGGTCGATGGAGTCCTACAGTCAGGGCTGCTTCAAACTCACATTAGATTCCACACTGATCGCCTTCCAGACAGACCTCAGCACTCGGAAGGCCCTAGTGTCGTACATGAAGACGTGTGTAGAGCTTGAGGAGCACCCCAGAACTGCCTAGAAGTAGGAAAATCTGAAGAAAGGTGAAAATAGGTCCGTTAATAGAAACAGAGCCACAGATAATACTTATAGAATTAGTGGATATCTGTAGCAGGTATTGGAAGCGTGTCAGGGATTAGAGGAAAGCAGCAGTGTCCTGACAGAATAAGGAAGTACAGTTTGCCAAGGGAAGCGTTTGCCCTTCCTCGGATGACCAGCCAGACTGCAGAGGGAAGGAAGCGCATGGGAGGTAGCATTCAGCCGCTCCCACCTCTCACATACAGACGTGTGTATACGTTCATCATACAGATAGGAGCGTCACGTTCTGTTGGTTGACATTGCTCTTTTGGGCTTCTCTCCACCCTGCTCCCAAACAAACCACACACAGGCTAATCCTTTCTTGTGCATGCACAGCCTAAGCTCGGCCGGTTCTTGCCAGCTTTTCCCGACTGATCCTCTTCTGGGCTTTTTCCTTTCCCCATTTCTGTGATCTTACTTTGTCTTGCTCCATGGCTGGGTGGCTGCCCCTCACATCCTCTCTCCTCGTTCTCTCCATCCTTCCTCCTCCCAGATTCTTCTCCTTCCCACTCTCTGCCCCCCAGCTCCTCCTGTCCTTTTCCCTGCCTTGCTATTGGCTGTTCAGCTCTTCATTAGACCATCAGTGTCTGAGATGGGCACAGTAACACAGCTGCACAGAGTTGAACAGATGCAGCATAAACAGAAGGGACACACCTTCAAACCATAGTCCACAGCAGCGTTATTGAAACAAACAAACAAATCATGTAAGAACTTTTTTCCAGATGTGAAGTGTGAATCCGCGTAACCGATAAGCTGAGTGAACCCAAACAGAGGCATCTCACCGGAGCAGGTCACCACTGCCGGTTATAACTAGATCATATAGAGTAGCCAGTGGGCAGAGCTGAGTCCATAGGAGCTGACAGTGTGCTGGAAACATTACAACCAGAAGACGAAGGGCTGTTGTTAGCATGTTAAAGTATCAACTGTTGGATCCTCAGGGCTCACTGGTAGAGAGTGAGCTTAAGGTGTTGGCAACTCTGGGTTCAGTTCCTAGCCCCAGTAAACCAAACATCACACCCTCCTCACCTTGAAAGCTAATAGCAAAGTCAATCCATCTTATTGTCTGCATAAACACCAGCATACTGCACTGCAAGAGATAATAAAGGAAATTCTTCAGAATGAAGGAAAATAACCTCAGAGTAATGAAGACCAAAGCTGGGCTGAATATGAAATGAAAATGAGTTAGTGGATCATTTGAGGGAGCTTTTAGAGAAGTGCTTCTCAACCTTCCTAATGCTAAGACCATTTAATACAGTTCCTCATGATGTGGTGACCCCCCCCCCACCATGAAATTATTTCTTAGCTACCTCATAACTAATTTTGCTACTGCAATAAATTATAATGTAAATATATTTTCCAGTGGGTTTAGGTGACCTCTGTGAGAGGGTTGTTTGACCCATGGTTGAGAACCACAGATTTAGGGGGCAATAGAAGTGTACTGGTGTGGTGATGTGGACTACTGAATTATCTGTTTGATAGTAGATGAGAGACCGAACAGCAGTCTCTGAGGCAGATGGAGGAGGAGGAAGCATGAATGAAATAGGGACAGACAGACAGACAGACAGCAGAGAAGCCCAACCATCTGGGTAACTATTGAGTGTAGAAGCCAGTGCTCTCCAGTGGGAAGGAAGAGTCCCTCAGGCTAAATGGCCCAGGTGCCTGCTGTCTGTAATCCATACACTGTTAGTGCAGAAGATAGTCTTCAGTTAAAAGGATGACAGAAGCCAGGCCATGGCAGCAGTCATCACAATAACACTGAAATAGCTGTGTCAGCACCAGGCAACTATACTAGGTACTAAGATGAGGAACAGAAAAACATGGCAGTTCTAATGGAATCCGCTCATAAAGGGTCAAGTGCATGGAGGACATTGTTAACAGGTACAGAGCCAGGGGTGGTGACACAGGAGGCCAAGCCAGCCAGATCTCTGTGGTCTTCAGGCTAGCCTGGTCTACATAACAAATCCAGGCCCACCAGAGCTACACAAGAGACCCTCTCTCAGAATACAAAACAATGCCAACAACTCTAAAGCTCCACACACCAACACTCTTCTGTTCCTCAATGCATTGTCTTCCCAGCCCGTAACTGGTGAAGCCTCTGTCTTGGTATGCATTTGGTTGCACCTCACAGAAGCGTGATTCTAGTGATCTTAGAACCCGAGTGTGGAGAGAAGCTATTTTTAGGAACAGTAGGTTTATGGTAATGCTGAAGTTGTACCAGGTTGTTAAGCAACGAGAATCCTAAGTACTGATTAACAAGCTCCCTGATTCTAGAAGCAAGCATTCATTTGGAAGCTCAGTGCTTTAAATAACTGTTTAAAATACAACCAATTTACATGAGCATATTTTAATGAAGATGATTTCTCTGTGCACTTCCATAGTGATCTGTATTAAGAGTTTTGAAATTTTGACATTTGTAACTGAGTAAACAATTTCTTAGTGGTTGGCATTTTAAAGTACAAAGGAGCAGATGGCACTGCCCTGTGGTAAAAGTGTGAAGTTTAGCCTAGTCCACTCATTTTTCTCATGTAAACTAGCTCCATGTTTTTTTCTCTTTGCTGTGTGATTCATGGTGTGGCCAGCTGCTCTCTAGCTGTGAGGTGTGTTGGGGAGGTACTAGATCTTGGAGAAGAGGCTGGTCTTGTGGTGTCATGCTGACCACGTGTCTGCCCCACAAGAGACTGGTGGAAGAGGTGAGCCTTTCCTTGACTCTATGCTTTGGAAATTAAAGGTCTCAAACTATGTAGGGATACTAAGCCCCAGAGTCTGGTGCTTGAAAAGATAGTCCCAGAGGTCATGATTTTCCTTATGCCACAGCACATTAGCTTGCTTAGATATAACTTGCTTTATTTTAGTCTCCTTTTCAAATACCTATCAGAGCCCGAGGCCACGGCACCCTGGCCGTGTGTGCTCTGGTTAGCACATTACTCGACACCCTGGCCACATGTGCTCTGGTTAGCACATTACTCGACACCCTGGCCGCATGTGCTCTGGTTAGCACAGTACTCTCTGGCCAGCTTTACATGAGGAGTTTCCTTGTTGACATGAGTGCAGGTTGTGACATGTTCATTTTTTATATCCAGGTAAGAGTTAAGTTTTCTGAATTTTCAAAATTAGCTTAGATGGACTAGAACATCATTTAATAAACTAATTCCAAGATTTCATGGTAACAGAGACACCAATGGTTAATTGTCTAACTATAAATGACTACACTTTTTAAAAATAATATTTTCCTTCATTTTTATAGTCTTTAAAAATTGAGAATTTCATATATGTGTACACTTTGATCAGATTGCTGTTTCTTCTTACCCTCCATCTCTCAGCCTTCTTTCCTCCCACCTTCGTGTCTTTCTTAAAAACCTGTTGAGTCCCCTTTGTGCTGCCTGTGTGTGTCCGGGTGAAGGAGCATCCGATGGAGCGTGGGCAGCCTCTCTGGGACCACAGCCATGAAGAAAACAGACATCTCCCTTCCCCTGCAGCTATCCTTGGGAGTTTGCTAAGTGTGCTCCTCTGCTATCCACATTGGGTTGGTGGCCTGACCTTGTATAGGACTTACGTGTGCAGGCCTGGCCACTCTGAGTTCATAGGAGCAGCTAGCTACCTGTTGTATCTGGAAAACACAGTTATACTATAGATATCATGTCTTTCTGGAGCTTAGAATCTTTTTATCCTTATGAAAATTGTACCACAGAAGCCATTCTGAACATGGCTTTTCATCCACCAACTGTAAACTTGGCTGTGATTGGTCAAATGTAGGTGGCTGGTGCCCAGGCTAGAAGAAGTGTTCTACAACACTGCTGAGGTGCTTGCCCACAGGGGGTTCCAAGGTCCCAAGCACACAACTGGACTTAGATGATTTCATGATCCCTTTGGATTTAGCCACATAGTCTCTTAAGCTGTTTCATTTTAGACATCAATTATGTCACTGTAATTATTCCCATAATTTTAAACTATTTCATGATACTGCTAATTAGTGAGGTAACATGACATGGGGCAGGAAGAAAAAGAGTAGGGTACACAGACAGACAGATGCATGGTGTATAGACAAGACACTTACCTAGACATTCCAGGATAAAGAGTGAGCTGGCAGGGTAGGTTCTATTGGTAATAAAAAGGGAGGCATAGTAGAGACTCCAAAATAAATGGAGGCAAAGTTTGAGCACTACAGAAGTAAATACTAGCATGCAATAGCCAACAGGCTTATTTAGGGTCTGCATTTCATCTAATTCATCTAAGTACAGTGTGTGTGTGTGTGTGCGTGCACGCATGCACTAAGCTGAACATATAATTTTTAAAAGACAAGATCCTAAAGATGCTCTAATCTGTCAATTGGATAGTCTAGTTTAGATGCTGAAGGTATTCTACAAAGATTCATCCAATCAGTACTTTGTAGAGGATATAGAAAATAAAGTCAGTAACTAGTGAGTGACAGACACAGCCTTAATGAGTTCCACCTTTCAGAATTCCATGTCATGTAGAGTTCCCTGGAAACATTTAGTGAAAGTAAGCGTGTGGACTTGGTAGTGATTCCATGTCCCACACTGTCTTGCTTCTAAACGAGGGCTACACGTGGGCACACTGTACACGTGCCCTGGCTGTGGAGCCTTGCCTTTCTTCCCTCCTCCCACTCACTGCTTCCAAGATTTAGTGTCAGCCGCCCCCCCCCCCCCCCCCCCCGTCTTCCTCACACCACCCCCCCCCGTCTTCCTCACCCCCCCACCCCACCCCCCCACCCCACCCCCACCCCCCCGTCTTCCTCACCCCCCCCCCCCGTCTTCCTCACCCCCCCCCGTCTTCCTCACCCCCCGTCTTCCTCACCCCCCCCGTCTTCCTCACCCCCCCCCCCCCGTCTTCCTCACCCCCCCATCTTCCTCACCCCCCCCCCGTCTTCCTCACCCCCCCTGTCTTCCTCACCCCCCCCTGTCTTCCTCACCCCCCCTGTCTTCCTCACCCCCCCCCCCCGTCTTCCTCACCCCCCCCCCCGTCTTCCTCACCCCCCCCCCCGTCTTCCTCAGCCCCCCCCGTCTTCCTCAGCCCCCCCCCCCGTCTTCCTCACCCCCCCTGTCTTCCTCACCCCCCCCCCCCCGTCTTCCTCACCCCCCCTGTCTTCCTCACCCCCCCCCCCCCGTCTTCCTCACCCCCCCCCCTGTCTTCCTCACCCCCCCATCTTCCTCACACCCCCCCCCCCCCCCCCGTCTTCCTCACCCCCCCTCTGTCTTCCCCCCCCCCCCCTTCCTCAGTCCGTGTTCAGTTTTCCTTCCTCCCCTCAGTGGCTTCTTAAGCTAAGGAGCAGCAAAGAAAGGCCTGTGCATCACATGCCAGCAGCGCTCAGCATGAGTAACAGCATGAGTTACACCATCTTGCACATCTTGCAAGGTCTTTTGGTTTTGTTTAGTTCTGTTTTAGCTTTGTGCTCTTTCTCCTTATGTTAGTTTGCGGCTGTGGTGGTAATCATTGACATTTGTAAACTAGTTTATCATAGAAACAAAAATTAAATTACTACATTAAGATTTTCCAGTATGCTACTTTTTGCCAATTATTTAGTATTTTAAAAATGTTTAATATGCATCCTTGTGCCTTATTGTGATTCTAAGCCTTTTTATGGCAGCATTAGTTCCTATTCCATGTATTTTTTATATTATAATCAGATTGAAGCAAATTATGAAGTATGAGATTTTGGGTAATAATGTTGTGGTTAGCCTTACATCCGTCATTCTGCTCTGACCTAGAAACTGCTACTAAAGCTTACTTCTGACTTGTTGTAAAAAACAAAAAACAACAACAAACAAAAAAAACCCATGATTTTCAAGTGTATATAACAGTTGTTAAATAACATCTCTTAGTGGATTTTGGCTATTTCACTTATGAGAAATAATTTTGACATTATTTTGGTACACTTGTTTGTGAAGGTCAGTTAATTACAGGAAAATTCACTGTATAGTCGATGACATGAAGCCTCCTGTGACTAAGTAGATGCCCAACCGTTTCTTACTTTTTAGTCTTTATCTGTGTGTGTGCATCTCTGCATCTGTGTGTGAATGTGAATAGACTGTCTTCCTAGGTCACTGTGTGCTTCCTCCTTTGAGGCATGGTCCCTCCCTGAACCTGGAGCCTGCATTTTCATGGTGAAGCTTGTAGTCATCAAGTCCCCTAAATCCTCTGTCTCAGTATCTCTTGGGGTTAGGTTTCTAGGAGGTTTACATGGTGCTGGGACCTGAACTCCAGTCCTCATGCTGATAGAGCAAAACTCCTAACTGTTTGTACTCAGCCTTCTGCCCTCCCTCCCACAGCAGGGTATCAGCCCTCTACCCTCTCTCCCACAGCAGGGTATCAGCCCTCTTCCCTCCTTCCCACAGCAGGGTGTCAGCCCTCTGCCCTCCCTCCCACAGCAGGGTGTCAGCCCTCTGCCCTCTCTCCCACAGCAGGGTGTCAGCCCTCTGCCCTCCCTCCCACAGCAGGGTATCAGCCCTCTGCCCTCCCTCCCACAGCAGGGTGTCAGCCCTCTGCCCTCCCTCCCACAGCAGGGTGTCAGCCCTCTGCCCTCCCTCCCACAGCAGGGTGTCAGCCCTCTGCCCTCCCTCCCACAGCAGGGTGTCAGCCCTCTGCCCTCCCTCCCACAGCAGGGTGTCAGCCCTCTGCCCTCCCTCCCACAGCAGGGTGTCAGCCCTCTGCCCTCCCTCCCACAGCAGGGTGTCAGCCTTCTGCCCTCCCTCCCACAGCAGCAACATCATTGCATTGTGTTCAGAACATTTACTCAGCCTGGCTTACTTCTCTCTACTCTTATTTTGCAGTCTTTACAAAGTTTTGAAAACTCACTAAGGATAGATAGAAACCAGGTGCTGTTGACCTAACATCTTGGGATGGGCTTCTCTGGTGCTTCCATCCACATACTGTACTTATAAACCATAGATTATATCTGTAGATAGGCTTACAAATGTATTCTTTGGGGCATTATTATAAAGAAGAACATAGATCCAGAAAGACAGCTTGAAGAATATCGTCTGTTATTGGTAGCTTCATTGCATAAATGTGTATGACAACTAAAATACAGATAACCTGACCCAACACTAAGCCAAGGTTAAATGTTCTGAACACATTTAAGGTATTCTAAGTTGCAGAGTTTGGTAGTTAAGGATGTTAAATGCATTTTTTTTTTCTCTTCCCATGTTTTTAGCTTGTCCCGTTGGGATGCAAGTTCACCATAAGTACAGAAATATTTACATGGGAGGCACTGTTTTAGTCCTAATGACCAAACAGCACATGTATTCATTCCCATCAGTAGGAACTGGTTAGCATGGAGATGAAGCATATCATTCTTGGGGTATGTCATATTCTGATTTTGTTTGCTCAATAGGGAGCAGATTGTAAAGCAGTCTACCGAGCTGGTCTGCAGAGCCTATGAGGAAGTTCATGCAGCTGTGATGAATCCAGTCAATGGATATAAAGATCCGGAGAGCATCCTACACAGGTCACCTGAACAAGTGAAGACCCTGCTTGCCTGATGATCTTGATGGTATTCACAGATTATTGCTGCCTGGCAATACCAAGGGTGGCTTGGGCTTTTAATCTGCGTCTTTATTTTGAATTGGAGAATTATACTTTTCCTTGTATGAGATTGTAGGTTGATTTCTTTCATTCTCAGCTAACATGGAGAGAGATTGATGTCATCTTGAATCTGTACTGCTGTATCTCCGCTCTAGGTAGCAATGTTCTCTTGTTCGTTAGCTGCCTCTGCATAGCATCTTGAAAGTCCCCCTGATTTGGGATTATAAATGGAGACAAAATATCAAAATGGAAGATTTCAGGATTAACTACGACAGCTTCTAAGTTAGTGCAGTTAGCATCTAAACTGCTAAACTGCAGCTGTTGTTGGTAACAGATGTCCCTTTATGGAAGATTACTCGGCTTTCCTTATAATGAGTAGCTTCTTGAACTTGTCTCTACACATGGAAAGCCTTGTGTTTCAGGATGGGTATTCCCATACAGTGTGCACCTAATCTATCCACCCACACTAATAAGGGTTGCTCAAAAGCAAAAGTCACTACATGTCAGTCTGTCTTGGTCTTTTCAATGAATATATGTGGCATATTTTATCAAAACAGCATAATACAAGGCAGGAACTTATGTTGTGCATAATTTATTTCTACTGTAAAAAAAGATTGACAAACATAGCATTTTGTTTGCTAAGAGAAAATATATTTTTTCTTGTTATCTGGTTTTCTTATATATTAAAATATTTCTGAAGCAACAATCTTTGTAGTATTTTTTTTATACTTCTCATAGATATGTTTTGGGAAACATGCTGAGCCAAAGGAAGTTCAGAGGGAAAACAGATCTAGGTAGGATGTAGTGCATTAGTAAGCTGAGAAGCATGTTGAAATGGAAGGTTATGAAAGCCAGCATAACTACCACACTTAGGTCTGCTGATGCCAGGCTTTGTAGGTTGGACTGTATTGATTTGCATAACTATAACCTTAGAAGATTGTTACTCATATTGGCTTGATAAAACTCTGATTGGCCAGTAGCCAGGGAATTAGAGGTGGGGCAACCAGACTAGGAGAATTCTGAGAAGAAGAAAAGCAGAGGCACAGACGTCAGCCAGACACAATGGAAGCAAAATGAGAATGGTACACCGGGAAAAGGTACCAAGCCTTGGTTAAACATAAATAGAATTATGGATTAATTTAAATGTAAGAGCTAGTTTTTCTGTCCTGCCTGGTAAGTCCCGCAGCTGCTAATAAAATAACTTGAAGGCTTAATATTATATTAGCTGCTAGGCCAGTAGATCAGGCTTATTACTGATTAGCTCTTACATCATCTTGTATATTGTAAAGATTTGTTACTCGTATTGGTTTAATAAAACACTGATTGGCCAGTTGCTAGGCAGGAAGTAGAGGTAGGGCAACCAGACTAGGAGATTCTGGAAAGAGAAAAGGCAGAGAAGAAGATGATAGCCAAGCTAGCCAGGGAAGCAAGATGAGAATGGTACACCGGGAAAAGGTACCAAGCCACGTGTTTAAACATAAATAGAATTATGGATTAATTTAAATGTAAGAGCTAGTCTGAACTACTGGCCCAGCAGTTATAATATTAATCCTCTGGATAATTATTTCATAAGCTGCTGTGGAACCAGTTAGTGGGACAGAGAAACTTCCAATTATACTGCCTTTTTTTTTTCTTTCAGAAATGGACAGATTCCTATTCTTTATATAGACACATAAGAGACTGTGAATAGCCAAAACTTTAAAACCAACGACAGTGCGGCAGTACTCAGAACAGTGTGGTACTGCTTCCAGGATGGGCGCACTCTGGGGTTCTATCCTGATAAGTCCAGAGGAAGATGACAGCGCCCAGTTGGAAATACTATCTACCTAGCCATATAAAGAACAGGACTAAACCACACAGCATCAGTGTACAGCACTAGTAATGAGTGATGGCGGTTATGGGCTGGCTGGGCTTGCTGTTCCTGTCCAACACTGACAGGCACAGAATTTCAGAAGCCTGCCAGGAAGATCATATTCAAAATTGGAAGCATTATACTGAATGGTTACAACCTCTGCGCTATCATAAACAGAAAACCTTAAGTGTTAACTGTTATGCTCCAGGACTGTGGTTAAAATGACATTTAGGGTTCAGAAGTAAGCCTATATATGTAGACATAGTTAATGTTTACAATAAAAATAATAATAAAGCTGACAAGACTCATCAATAGATCATTCTGCAAATGGCTGGAGCAACAAAGTACAACTCATCTCAAACCATATTAAAAGAAAGAACTCAGAGGATGGAAAACTGAAATGTAAGACACAAAACTATAAAGACAGAACTTGTTACAAATCTTTGTGCTATTGCATTAAGCAAGACTCTCCCTCTGTCTCTCCCTTTCCCTTTCCCTCTCCCTCCCCCCTCTCATTCTCTCTCTCTCTCTCTCTCTCTCTCTCTCTCTCTCTCTCTCTCTCTCTCTCTCTCTCTCTCTCTCTCTCTCTCTCTCTCTCTCTCTCAGAATTTCTTTTCAATGACAACCAATGGAAGGTGGGGGAAGGGGGAATGATTTCATCAAATGTTTTTAAATGTGTGTTAAAGGGCAAGGCTTGTACAAACCAAGGCAGATAAATTCCAAGCACAGATGGGGAGGTGGACACTCATGTTTAGCTCTTGAAAAAAAGCAGAGTCGCTTTTCTTGAATGGTGTGACCTCTGGTATGTTTGTCACACTCCAGGGCAGATTCCACTCCCAAGATTAGTTAACCAATGCAACACAGGGAATTTAAATGAGAGAGAGAACATGAAATTGGGTTGGTGGTAGGCGGGCCTGGGAGGAGCTGGGAGAGGGGAATAAATATGATCAAAACACACTGTATGAAATTCTCAAAGAATTAATTTTTTTTAAAAAAAAAAAAAAAAAAGGAAGAAAGTGAAAAAGAAGCCAGGCATGGCAACCCACACCTTTAATCCCGGCACTCAGGAGGCAGTGGCTGGGAGATCTCTGAGTCTGAGGCTAGCCTGGTCTACAGGGCAAAGTTCCAGGACAACCAGAGCCCAGAACACACACACACACACACACCAAAAACAACAACAACAACAAAAAGAACCACTTTGGGGCAGGGGACAACAATGGAGAAAAAAAACCCCATGCAAACCATGTACTTGACAAGGCCTGTAGTACAGATTACACTTCAGAATATAATGTACAACTCCAGTTTGACTGAGTGTTTATATGTGCAGTCTGCATAAGCATCTCCCCAAAGAAGATGCAAATAAATAAATAAATAAATAAATAAATAGATAAATAAATAAATTGAAAAGAAGGTCCAGAAATGGCCAGCAAGCCCTTGGACAGATGTTCCGTGTTGTTAATTACATGGGAAAAGCTGGCTAAAGCCACAATGAGATGTCACTTCACAAGTACTAGGGTAACTATAACGTGAATGAGTTTTCAAAAGCAGTTAGTGTGAGAGTGAAATTGAGATGCCCTCCATGCTAATGAGAGTGTAAAATGGGCGTGGAAAACTTGATGGCTTTTTTTAAACACTAAATAGGATCACCATGTGACTTAGCAATTCACTATGCCAAGAGAATTAAAAACCACATCTACATAAGACTTTTATAGAAATATTTATGGCAACATTTATAACCGCCCCAAATGGAGAGAATGCAGAAGTTCCTCAAACGATGCTGCTCACTCTTTTTTTTTTTTTTTTTTAAGTGAGGTTTTGATACATGCCCAAGTGTGGACAAGTCTTGACTGAAAGAAGCCAGCACAAAAGACTTCATATATCTAGCTGGACTCCTGTACAAAGTGTAAGGGAGAAACGTTAAGCACGTTAGGAGCTTGCAGGGAGAGTAAGGCAATGGGAACTGACTGCTAGCAGGTCCCTTTGGAGGAAGGTAGAGATACCCTGGAATTAGTGGTGATGGTGTCATAATAATGAATATAAAATCAAACCACTGTGTTTTACCCTTTGCATTTGCCATTTGTAAATTTAAACTTTGGATACATTTTGATAAAGAACTGTAGAAAGGAAACGTCATGTGCCAGTTTGCACATTTTAAGTTCAAATATTGAGATCTTAAGTGATATTGAGATTTAGAAACACCATCCCTGGCAACTTACTCTGAAAGCAGAAGGTAAGGCACATCTTTCTGAGAGGTATCAGTAGGAATAACATTAATTACACAAGTTAGAAATATTTATTTATCTAAAGCTTTATCTTTTTTAAATGATGTACATTGGATTCTCGAATAAAGTTGAGTCAATAATATTGAGTTTTTGCTGTAGGTCATGTATGGGAGGGGGTCCAGGTGTGTGAACAATCAATCCTTCCAAGTCCAGAGGTCCTCTATTGCTCTTCATCAGGCATCATCCTCTATTACTCTCCATTTTATTTGGTAACAGAGTCTCTTACACACTTGGTGCTCACTAGTACAACTTGGCCAGAAAGACCCAAGGATCCTCCCAACTCCATTCCAGCAACAGGATTTCAGGACATGCCACTGGACCTGGCTTTTTACATAGATGATGGGATCCAAATGCAATTCCTCATGCTTGCTTCATAAGTACTTTTAACAACTGAGTCATCTCCCAGGCCATTTTTAAAATCCTGTTTAGGTAGGATAAACAGACCTACATATGGTCATTTGGGGGTCATATTTATGTAAGTATGATCATCAGCCATGTATTTATGAAAATACTTTTATACTCAAATTAATTTTTAAAAAATAGATGTCACAATATAGATCCAAATATAAAATTAACATGTTAGCTGAGAAACTAGAAAAGAATTGCCAATCTATCAAATCCAGCTAATATTAATGCCAGTGAATACTTAAATAAAAACATTTGCAGTGAAAATAACTAAAAATTCATAATACTAAGCTTATAAACATGAGCTGAATTGGAGGAAATTTTATATAGGATCAAAGTATCAAAAGTATTTATGTGAAACATTTGCTCACCTTAAGGGATATATAATTTTCTGGCAAAATGTTTGGAATTGTGTATATTTAAAAGCAGTGAATTCTGAGCTAGTCTAAAATCTTCAGAGATTTTATATTTTACATAAATGTTACAGCTCTGCCACCAGGAAATTACTTATGTATTAATGTGAATCATGTACATAGGTATTGTGAATTAACTTATTTCTGATAATCAAAATCATAGTATAATTAATATTTCCTAATGGGGGTGTTACTGTCTTCCAAACAATTTTTGATAACTGTCCCCTAACAGTAAAAACAAAACTTTATATTTTATACTATAGTACTTTAGTATGGATTTCATGGATTTGCATTACATTTAAAATTTTTCTGCTGCCATACGATAAGCTGGAATTAATTTGTGCATATTGACTATAATTTATTCAGGCCCTCTACCTGACATTGTTTCCTCTGAATTAGGTTTTCTATATACACATTTACATTGTTGGAAGTTGTCGTTTATATACTGTGTCTTTTAGTTTTTATTTAGACTAGTAAGGCTTTATTTTTGTGTGTGTGTCCGTTTTCGTAAATTTCATTTCAAGATGTAACTCCATCTTGACTTAGTGTCCTGGTGCTCACGCATCATCCTGTTACCTGATGATGATGTAGGGAAACTCACATGATCTTAGATATTTGCTTTTCTTTATTATCTTTTTGTTTACTCAATTTACTTTTGCTCTGTTTTAATTATTTCCTTCTGTCTAATTTGTATTTTATTTGGCCTTTTTTTCCCACCTTATCAAAATGGAACTTTGTAATTATCTAAACATTGTCCTGCAGTGACATTTTCTAAATATATAACATTTAATACGTTAATCTATAATCCTAAATTTACATCCACACATAGATCTTCATATATTGTCTTCATTGTCTTTGCTCCATTTACTTTTTAATTTTTAGAATTGTATTTTAATGAAAATAGAATTATACCACTCCCCCTCCATTTTCTCTTCACACCTCCTTCTCAGCTACCCTCTCTCAAACCTGTCCCACATCCTCCATACTCACAAGGTGATAGCTTCTTTTTCTTTGATAATTATGGAGGAGGCTGTGTACGTGTATGCAAAAATATAGAAATAAGGCCCTCTGAGTTCATTCCTGCTGTTTATATGTATCTGGTTTCAAGGCTGACCACTGACTGGATAACCAATAAGTGGCTCTTCCTGGGAGAGGCTAATTTTTCTTCACCCCGAGGCCATTAATGTACTGTAGTTCTTTGTTTAGGGATAGGAACTCCCCACCATCACACAATCATGTCCATTAGTATGGCCATTGTTCTGGTCTTCCTCATGTAGCCATTTCTAGGAGAGGCTGTTTTGCAGAAGACTTCCTGTAGTCTGGCACTTACAGTCTTTCCACCCCATCTTCTAAGACGTTGCCTGAGCCATAGATGCCAGAGCTGTGATGCGGATGTATCTCTTGGGACTGGGCTCCACACCATCAGTTGATCTTACTTCGAGTATTTTCTAATTTCCATAGTGACCTTTTATGTTTCCTGGGTTAATTAGATGCATCTACAAACATAAATATGTCTGTTTCTTTTATTCCTTTGCACCCAAAATGCCTCCTGTATTTCAATCCTTACTCTGTGTTTGTAGGCTTACTCTGTGTTTCAGCATATACTGTAGTCTAGTAAATGAAGTCTTTCCCATTCCTACTCTCTGAACTGCTCTACATGTTAAGATGATGACTCCATTCACCCCTACTTCCACCATCTGTAATCATCTGCAGCTTTTCGATGTCGGATCTGTGGGCAGTATATGCTTTCATAGCAATTATGAACTTATGTCTGTTCTTGTTTGCTTTGTATGTTTTAGTTTATTTCTAGATATTCAAATTCAGCTTATTTCTCTGAAGTGTGATCCACTTGGAAATACACTGCGTTTTTGGTGTTAAAACTTTCAATAAGGGAGTATGGTGATGACATCTCCTTACAAAGACTGACCAGCGAGAATAAGTTGCCTTTGTCAAGCCTCTGATGTATCTCTCATGGCCTCCAAGCCCACAGCTATCACATCTGTACTTGGCAATGAAGCCAGCCACTTCTCAGTAAACTACTGGCTGCTTTGATGCACAGCATGGTGAGATACCAGGTGCATTGGTTGTTTCTCCTTCTCCCTCCATGGTTGAGTGACTTGGATTCTGCTGGTTCTGATGGGGTTTCATGCTATAGTCTCTAAAGGTTCCTGATATCTTATACACTGGAAATGAGCTACTTTTCCATTCACTCAATAATGCAATCTTAAAGCTGTGGTATTAGATGCTGTCCAACTCACAGGGTTATTTTTGTGTTGTTTTATTTTTCTGTTTTTCTTAAAGATAAAATATGAGTCTCAGTTATAACTGAGTTTCCTTCTATTGATTATTTTTCAACAAATAGGGAAGCACTTTTCTTGTGTGGTGGCTATCTTGCTTGTTTTAAAGTCATCTCTAATCCTGAGCCTGGGCTTACTATGAAATGCTGAGTTTCGTTCATACCCAGTAGCTTCATGCCCAGGCCAGCAGGGGTCTTCAATGGAGATTCTGGAAGGTAAATGACAAGGACAAAAGAATGACAGTAAGTGAAATTCTCTTGCAGGTTTTACAGCAAGCTAAGTGGGAAGTAGGTGCAGGTTAGAGAGTTCCAGAGCCATGTTGCCTAGCAGCCTGGCCACAACTTGTCCTCAGTAATGGTCAGTTGCACAGGTACTGGAAGCTTTTTCCAAGGACTTTGTATGGTTTCTATGAAATGGCCCAGGCAGAGAGGGAGAATAGAAGAATAGTTTCTGGGAGGGGTGATAGAAACTTAGTCTCTGGGAAAGGAAATAGAAACTTGGTCTCTGGCAGCAATATGGCGTGGCTCTTGTTCATCCCCAGAAGCTTCAGAGAAGCTTTTGTTTATAGTGTTGGTTACAAGTTGTTATAGATAATGGTGAGGGGAAAAAAAACTATACAAAGGAAATTAGATTTAGAGGTTCTTGTTTAAAATAAAATAAGGGGGGGGGATGATGTAGGATTGCCCTCTTGTATGTTGTAAATACTTTGTCCCTCCCTCCTACTGACTGGCCAGAAGATAGACAGTTAGTATAGGCTACTACAGGAAGTGCCAGACTAAGAAAACTCTGGGAAGAGGAAGAACAGGGGAGAGATGCCAAGGAGATGCAGAGGAATTGGGATGAGAATGTTTCTCTGAGAAAAGGTACTAAGCCACGTGGCTAATTATAGGTTAGTTTAAGAGTTAGCAATCATATGCCTGAGCCATAGGCCAAACAACATATAATTAATATAAGACTTTGTGTGATTATTTGGGACTAGCTGGTCCGGATCTCAGGGCTAGGCTGGGCCAGAAACTTCTTACTACAAACCTTCATAGAACTGGTGGCTAGCTGATGAGTGAATGAAACCCAAACCTCACAGCTTCACAGCTGTGTGCACATAATTATCAAGTCTCATGGAGTTCCTCTCTCCTGAGCACATATTCTGGGCCATTATTCAGCTGCCAAAGCTGTGGAGGCTCAATGTCCAGTTACTGTGACCAGGGTTCTGTTACAAAGTAAAATAGTCAGCCTTCGCCTTACCAGAGGGGGGCGCCTGGGATCCCTGATAGCTGTGGCAGCCTGCTAGGACTAGGCAGCAGCTACCTGACCACTTCTGTCCTCTAGATCCCGTGCTGTGGCACCTCTACCTTCCTTGTCCATCTTCTTGCCCTTTGACGTTACCAGTTGACTTGCGACTCCCCTTTTCTGTGCCTCCTGCGACAGGGTCTCCCACCACTTCTCTGCCCTGGCAGCCTGGAAGGCAAGGGTTGCCAACTCACTTTTTAACATTTCGGAACTCCATTCAGAGGCCTCTGGAGTGGCCTGCCACTCAAGGAAAGCCAACACAGGAACCCAGTTAGATCCTTTCAGAGGATTGTGACAGCCACAGCCCACCCTAGCCTGTACCAGAAAACCCGGGGGGGGGGGGTGGACAAGAGTTGCCTTTGTAACTCCTGCATTGCATCAAGATGGGCTGAAATCGGGTTCTGTCAGCTTCCTCACACTATTCCATTTCCCCCTGCTCCCAAATCAGAGCCACTGAATATCTCAACAGAGCTAAGGCCTTGTTAGCAAGAAGCATTTGGCCTAAAATTCTCTCTTTTATGTGGGAACTTGCATGGGCAGCCCTTCCCCTCACTGCCACAGCAGAAGCAGATGGCCATCTTTAAGAGGGTCAGAAGTCTGGGACTTGGACAGGCTGAGAGCTCTGTATGCCAGGCTGAATTGCTTATAATTAAAATGTTTCTCCTCCTCTTCTGCAGTCCCAAACTTTTCCAAGAACCAGTAGCATTGAATCATGCATAGAAACAGATCTGTCCTTGAAAGTGAAAGCTGCCTATGAAGTCAGGAGCAGACAGTGGAGATGTCAGGTAAACTAGTCGGCCTGGAGTGAGCAGCTAACTCTCACCTTGGGCTTGGTTTTTCCTGATTTTCTGGGCGATGGACCACAGTCGGTGCTGTGTGTGAACTGGAGCCGGGGTATGCACCCTCTTCTTTCCTACCTTTAAAATTTTTTTGCACCATCCCCTTGCCTAAGCTGTGCCTACAATAAACATTCTACATGTTTTGAGTCTTGTTGCTGACACTTAATGACATCAGTTTGTTAACATTTATCTGCTTTCTAATATGGAAAGGAAAATAACTCATTAGTCTTGACACTTTCACATGTGAGGGCTCCGAGACTGGAGCTAACTTTGCTCCTTCCTAAGCTGCACTAATTGTCAGACTGTTCTCCAGTTAGTGAGCTGACAACAGTGAGGTGTAACCACCGGCATGACGTAAGGCAAGAAGTGCCATGGAGTTCTGTCAGGATCAAAGCCTTCCCAAAGAGGGGGGCAACTGAGATTTTACTTTCTAGGGAGTACCTAGTTGGAGCAATGGCAATTTCTGGGGGTGAGTATAGAATTATCTACATGTTGGGACCATGGACTGCACCTAAGTAAAGCTTGGGTGGATCCTGTGCAAACTTCCAGTGGAAGAAGAGATGCTATCACTTGTGGGGGCCTCCCTCACAGAGTGGCAAACATAGTTCTGCTGGAGTAGTTCTGATCCTTAGGTCTCCCTAAGACAGAGCAAGTGAACCCCAAACAAGAGCTAAGGTTCGCCAAATACACACCTCCCTGTAGAAGTTGAGACCTGGGTTTCACACATTGGCCAAGAGGAGGAGCCAGGCTCTCTTGCCACCGAGGTGACGCTGCCAGGCATTCCCAGATCCCTCCAGCTCTGTCTTCCTCACACAGTCCCAATGAAATTTAGTGACCCATTTTAATGAGGTAATTATGTCTTAGCTCTATTGTATGCAATTAATTATGCACTCTCTTGAGTTGCTTCAGCTAAACGTGGGTGTTGACCTGTCAGTGGCTCTTGTTGGCCTGCTGGGCCCTAGGGCTGGTGGCACACTCTGATAGTGATTCTACAAGCCCTCCTGTGACTCTGCTAGAGGCTTATCGCTGCTGATACAAAGCCGGGACAGTTGTAATTTCCTGGCCCACCCAGAGGAACCTTTGATTGCTGTGTGGGTGGCCTACATCTTTCTCATCTGCTTGGCTATGCTGCCAGGATTATTTATCCAGGCTCCAGAGCCCCAGGTAGTCCATTAGTTTGGAGGGGCCAGAAAAACAGGCCTGGTTAATCATAGCCATGAACCTGGGACTGATGCTTTTTCTTTGTACTTATGTAGGCGGCCATGCCTGGGGTGGGGGTGGGAAGAGGAAGCTTCTGATACACTCATCTAGCTTTTGCAGCTAAGTCTCAATGATAACTTTAAAAAAAAACAAAACAAAACAAGATTTATTTTGATTTTATTGGTATGGGCGTTTAAACTTCTGCTTGTATACAAGTATACCACATGCAAGCCTGGTGTCTTCAGAGGCCGGGAGAGGGCATTGGATCCCTTGTAACTGGAGTTATAGATAACTGTGAACTGAGTAGCAAGTGCTCTTCATTGCTGAGCCATCTCTCCAGCCCCTTCAATGGTCACTTTTTAAAAGATAGGTTAAATTATGTGGATATGCTTTGTTACAATTATGTGAGCCACAAAGCAGTGGCCCATGAACTTCACCACCCAACTTAAAAACTGGAATGTTTTCAGAGCCCTCACATCTTCGTGTTCCAGGAGTCTATCCACACGGACACTGCTAGAATGTTGCTCTTACTTTTCACCTGAGGTTAATTCTGTTTGTTTTTCTTTTACCTTTTCGATACACAAATGTTTATTATTGTTAGCTGTGCTTGCTCTGACTCTTTGAGGGTGGCATCTTTCTCAAGATAACTAACTAACTTTTGATTCATTTTCGATAGGGTGAATGGACCGTATTTACTGCTTTATTTTTAGCTGTATCAGTGTATTTACGACACTGAGTCACATTTGTTTTTATTTGTCCTGTCAAATGTATTTTGGGGCATTTTGTTCACAGGTTTATTTTATTTTCTGGACAAAACCTCCATAACAGTCGTGTGCACACATCCTTGTGTAAATGTTTGAGAATTTTCTCAACTTCGGAGTAGAATTTCTGGGCCACAGAGTATGGAAATATCAAGATTGTTTGCCACAGTAATTAGACAAGCTACTCTCTCCAACTAGGAAGTATCATGTGCAACACTTCCAGAGCCCCATTCTGTTCTTTATTCAACATGATATAGTGATTGTGTTATTTGTTTGAATTTGAATTCTGTCTATTGGCTATTGGGTAGTGTGAAAGTTAGTCAGTCTAAAGATACCAGTTTCTTCCTCTGTGAAGTACAGTAGTTGACTGTAGTGAGACAGGTTTGTTGGGAGAATTAAATGACTGGTGTGTGCCAAATAGCCTACCACAGTGACAGACACAAATAATGTCCCATAACTATGTGTTCAGTCCAGAGCTGGGAGTAAAGGGAAACATTTGAATGACATATTCTAATGTTTTATGTATTCACCACCCCCCCCCCCACTTATGTGCAGAAACTGAACTCTGAAAGTAATTGGATGAAGAGATGATTCCATAAGATAGGTAGCTCTTGAAGGAGATTAATGCTCTTATAAAAGAGGCCAAAGGAGGCTCCTCCACTCCTTCACCTTTTGAGTAATAGAATAGAATCTCCTTCAGGGCCTTTAATTTGCTGATACCTTAATCTGAGAACTCTCGGTTGTGACTACTGTAAACAGAAAGCTCCTATTATAGGTTCCTGTTCTACAATATTTTGTTGTTTTAATAAAAAAACAAATTGGTTAAAATCTTCAGTACCCTTTTGGGCAGCACATAGAACTAGAGTGATACAGAGAAGATTAGCATGGCTGCTGCACAGGATGACAGACAGATTCATGAAGTCTTCCATGCTTTTGGGGAGATGGCCCAGAAATTTAGAGCGATCATTGCTCTTACTGAAGACCCAGCTTTGGTTCTCAGCACTCACATGATGGCTCACAACCATTTGTAACTACAGTTATGGGAGAATCTATGACCTTCTTTTGGCCTCAGGGCATCCAGTACCCTCTTCTGTCTTTGCTAGCACTACATGAACATGATACACATACAGACATGCAGGCAAAATAATCTTACACAAAAGAAATCTTAAGAAAAGGATCTTACATTTATTGATCACATTGGTGAACTTACACCCCCTTAACCCAGTGCCTTGATAACTGGTTACTGCTTGTATAACCTCAGAAAAAGGCCTTGTGAATCTGTTTCAGGAACTTCTTCAGCTTTGTAAGTTTTGTCTACTTCCTGAGCCTTGTAAGTTTCTTTTACTTCCTGAATCTATCAGTCTTCCACCCAGAAAGGAATATGTCAACTCAGAGGAAATAGCTACACAAGGCACAGATTTAAATTATAAACAGACACAGTAGCATAAATAATAATAGACCAAGGAATCCAGAATAACAATGAACTCAGGTGAAGAGCTCTCCAATCAGCTGAGCTGCCTACAAGTTCTGCAAGGAGTTCTAGGAATGTGGATGCTAAGGGGAGTTTTCTGGTGATGCAGAGCTGCCTTTGAATCTTCATGCTCTTGTAAATGACTCCTTAATAAGTAAACTCCCTATGCTTCCTATTGGCTTACTAAACTAAACTTGAACTGATTCATTTCTTTGATCTGTCTTCAGTGCCCTATCTTGGGTCAAGAGACATTTGTTCATATTTCCATATAAGAAAACACACAACACTGTTCTTAAAAAAAAATACAGATTAATATCATACGGTAAAAATGTTTTCTTGTTTGTTATTCCAGGTGGCAATTGGATAATTTCCTTAATTAGCATCCACCGCTGCAGCATATAAGTTGGGTTTTCCCTTGAAGCTGTAGGGTCACCCCCTTCAGAGCTCACAAGGCAGCTAAGGTTCTGTGATAGCAGTGGAGCATCCTGCTGGAATGCTGAGGGCAACACCTTTGCCTCTCAGCCCAGGGAAGCAGCTTCATGGAGCCTTTCCCGGCAGGCTTCACCAAGGTCCTCCAAGTTATATGTTACATCTAGTCTTAAAGGAGCAAGGGAGGAGAGATTTTGTCTGAGGTGACATGCCTGACTGAAGCCCTTTCTTCCACCACTGGCTCAGCGATTTCTCTGCTTTTCCACACCTTCCTGTACCTCAGCGCGTGTTTACTCAGTGTCCTTTCAATTCTCCTTAAGCTTCATCCACCTCACCGTATTAGAAAGAAAAGGAAACCCATTTGTGTCTCCAGTTGGCAATTGCCATTAGTCAGAATCACTGAACAAAGTTCATTGTCAAATTCGCTTAAGAAAAAAGGCTCAGAGATGAATCCTGAAAAGCTCCTTTGTTGTGAAAAAGCCTTAAGATCACAGCCTTTCACTTTTCACTGTCAAGTTGTAATTAACTGCAAAGTTTAGTAACAACTGACGTGTTGTGGTGCTGTGCTCTTTATGGCTGAGAGGCTCTCTCAAAATCATTTACCTGCCTTGATGCCTTCCCTTCTTGTCTCTGAAAGACCTTGTTTGTATTGTCTTTTTACTGTTCTCTCTGCGTCTCTGTGTGTATATTTGTATATTGTAGAATATTACTTTAAGGTGTGTTACTTTCGTTTATGCCCTGGAACATCTGTTAAATGATGCAAAGATGTGTTTAATGAAATAAAATTCACTTGCTGTCAGGAGGCTGCCTCAGCAACTAGCTGACCAGAAGTGGTAAGGAGGAGCCAGGCAGAAGGCTTTTTAAGAGGGGGCAGGGCAAAACAGGAGAGAAGGTGAATGACTTGCTATTAAGCCACTCTGAGGAGCAGAATTCCACTTCAGTCTTTTGAGTTTTGAATTCTCTAGAGGGATAGAGATTTAAATAAGTTCTCTTCATAGCTTTGAAAGTTGGTGCCTAAGGGAACAGAATTACCTCCAGCTAAGGCCCTTCGGCCCCTGACTGCTGCTGGTTGTAGCTGAGCTGCGGTTGCTGATTACAATAGTCATAGTCGTGGCTAAAAAGGCAGAAACAGTTAACAAATAAGGACACCCCTTCCCACAAAACAAACAAACACCCCCAAGCAACCCTGTTTGATTAGTGTCCCCTAGCAGCAGGCATACGGCTCTACTGTGCACCGCCACCACTAGGGGCAGCTGCACTCAAGGCGGATGGGACAGAGCTTCCTGGCCAGCACTCAGCAGGTAACAGCTCCAGCCAGCCATCTCTGTGCTACCTCCGGCAGGGGTTGAGTGGTACTCTGAGATTTCCAAGCATTTCTTTGTACACAATCTTCATATCCAAGAATGGCGACCAGAGGTACTCAGGTGCAGTTACAGTGTGGGATGAGCAGTGCCACAGCATATCCCTGCCCTGGCCTGTCACATGGTGATCCCAGTGAACTTGGGTAAAGCCTCAGGACTGCCACGGGGGTACTGGGATCCCAGAGTACAGTCACCTCTAGTCCCACCTCCTCATTGTGGCTGCTTACTTGGTGAAGTATGTTTAGTCCCCTTGGTCCTTAAGTCCTGAGGAAGAATCTACAGCAGTCTATCTCTCCAGGCATGCTCAAATGACAGTCTGAAGTAGGGATGTGGAAAGCATGCATTTTGTTGTTGTTATTGAAAATAGCCATGGGTCCTTCTTTTTTTCTTGCTTGCAGTGTTTATTTTCCCATTTTAATGGTGCCTCCAAAATGAAGTCCCACAGCCCCAGCTTTCTCCCCTGGTATTCCTGGCTACGCCCCTTCCCCCATATCATTCCTCATCATGTGCTGCTCCTCCCAGAAAACCTGGGGAAAATCTAGGTGTTCTCTTCCCTGTACCAGAATCGCCTCTGCACTGTTTGGCGAAATGTCTTGTCTTGCTCTAACTTAATTAAAATCACAGAGTATCTCATTTGATTTTCTCTGATTTCACCTGTGAACCTGTTGGTGCATCTCCAACCTGTGACGTCTCAGAGATATCTACCTTACCTAGCAATTCTTTACACACTTTATTCTTTAAAAAAAAAAAAAAACCCATTAATCATATTTTTAGGCAGGCCTTTGGCGTTGCAACAAGCATTCAATTCTAAACAAAATAGGCATGGCTCCCACCCTGGGAGTTCATGGTCTTTAATTATTAGCTCTCTATTGTTTGCAGGCTGAGATTGGGATTGGGGTTAGGTTTGGGACTTACTGTACTTTGTATTCTGGGCAGGGGTATGAGCCCTGAACTGTACTTGAACTGCCATCACCATCAAAATTCATGAGCGTTCTTAATAAACACCTGATGTGCATTTTCCCAAGGTTAGCCCCTGGCACCACAGTTTGCCTCCTGGCTCAGAGTTCTGCTCAAATTTCCCTGCCTGGCCTTAAAGCTGCAGTCTTTACTCTTAAGTTTGATCCAAGGGACCAAGTACTTGGCTCACCATATCTACTCAGAAAACAGACATCCCTCTTCCAACTGCCTTCGACCCTTTCACCCAAGTTGAGGGACCAAAGAATTTACAAAGCATTCAATGTAGCTGGCACTTCCAGTCAAAGGCAATCCAGCCAGGGAAGACCTGTCTCCTCCAAGGTCCCAAGGACTATCTTTGTTCTGTTCACCTTCCATTTGGAGTTGACAATTTGAATCCAACGCCTTTGCATTTTTGGTGGCTTGTTCTCACAGCAACTCCACAAGCCAGGCACGGGTCTGTGATGGTGTTCAGGCTGGAACCAGGAGGGTGCGAGGGGTGGAAGGCCTTTCCAATGGTGGTACATCAGGGTCAAAGGTGTCTATTGCGTTTCATATGCTTTTTCCTCTCTGCCCTCCATCAACCCCAATGCCAGGAAAGAAGGAAAAAGCAAATTCGTTTCTAAAGCCCTAAGAGAAATGTCTTTACAGGGCACAAGTCACTTCTTCCAAGGAGTCATAGGCTAACATGAAAAACACATGTCTTTCCAAATTGACTTTCTGGCTGTTTGTGGGGAGTACCCTCATATGGTCTAAGATCCTGTCACTATAGATACATCAGGCACAGGAAATTGTCCATTCCCGAGGCTTCTGATGGACAAGAGGAAATAAAACTTATACTTTATCCCCCATTGTAGCTTGGTTCTTAAAATGTACCACTCTTACTGGCTCACGGTTTGAACATGTGTTTCCTAGACCATGATGACATTTGGGAGGCTGAGGAACTTTGGGTGCATTGGGGCAGGGCTTTCAATGTTACAGCTGCCTCTTGTTCCAGCCACACTGCTTCCTAGTGCATCGTGATGAGAACAACCTGTTTCCAGGAGACAGAGCTGCCCACCACGTTTGCCCGCTGTGGTCAACTGACTGAAAGCCTTTGGATTCAAGTGCAAAAATGATCCTCTCCCGCCGATGGTCCATGCCGAGTAATTTGGTTCTGATGACGTGAAAGTCACTGAAAGCAAAGAAGTCGGACTACAAGGAGAATGGATGACCTGTTTCTATCTCTGCTTCGATTAGAACAAGAGACAAAGTAAAAACTGTGAGCTGAAGGTTGTGTAAGGTTAGATTGACAGTTCCCACTAAGCTAGAGATATGGGCCCCTCTCATCCACCCTTTGTCCACACAAGGCCGGCTCCTACCAGACACTGTAGAGGCTGCTGCTCTGTGCACATGGGTTAATGGTTCTATGACCTCAGTCTACCCACCTCATCATTGGTTCCTCACTGCTTACAAGTCTCAGAATCAAAAATGCTCAGATTGACCCGTGTAAAATTGGCTGAACTCTTCTTACTGGTCCAGATGGAAATGATAAATATAAATGTATATACATTATAAATTCTTGATGTCTTTTGTTTGTTTGCAAGCCTCTCACTTTTTACCTCATAGTATCCAGTATTAGTGACACAGACTTAAACATTTATCACACAAGGAAATATACTTGTTAGGAGTCTTTGCAGCCACACATGTAGGTGTACGACGTGTGGCCAGTGTACAGGCTCAAGAGTACTATACAGTGTATAAGGCAGGGGTGCTGAATTATAGGAACATGCCTGAGCCACCGTTCCCTTTATTATTTTCAAGGATAAGTGAGAGCCTGCCATTGATAGGGTTCTCGCTAATCAGTTTCAAGTTTATGTCTTTGTAAAGAAACTTTAATCACGACTTTCAAAGTCTTCCACATTATCTATTGTTTCTTAAACTGCATGTAATTTTAAGGCTTTGTGAAGCCTTCTCTTTGCCAGTGGAAAGATGTTTCTAAAAACTGTCAGACCAATTGCTTCTGTTGTCTATAACAGAATATCAGATACTCATTAAATTGTGTTAAAAAAAAAAACCAAGAATTAAATTTAGATTTGATACAATTTATATAATGCTCCAAAATATTTGGTCAGTGAGATGGACTATTATGAAATTTCTTTTTACTTCTATGTATTTTTATACAGTGTGGTAGGTGCTTTGTTTATAATTATTTTATAAGCAATTTGGGGTAGAATTTTAGTGGTTTTTATATTGGGGTAGTTTGCAAAATATTAAAATAACGGCAATGCTCATACCTGTACATCACTGCAAAATTAATGTTATTGTATTGAAAGAATTCCAAGGGAGGGGTTTCAAAATACACTAATAATGAGATATTGTAATGATGCAAAGCTGTGGCAATGACATTAAAACATCAGCTCTTAGACGTGGGGAATAGGCGTTTCTAAGCTTTCATGACCAAAGAGAGAAACCCCATTTACAGAGAGGCCACTCATTATAAAGTGTAGGTGTCTAGGCTCTGGAGCCCCATTCTATGCCTCTCACCTACTACCACTTTACGTAGCTTGTCCTGGAAGAGTAGCATCTCTACTGTAAGGTGGGAATAATGATGTTCTAACTCAAATGGGTTTAGACATAAAAATTATTAAACAATTAAGTTCACAAAATAAGGATGCTAGTTCAAATTTTTGCTGGTGTTATGTTGCTTGAATTAGATGAGGAAATAAAATACAAATGGCCCTGTTGTCTCTACTTGATTCTAGGAGTGATAGGAAAGGTTCCAGATGAAGATTGAGGACATCTGGGGTAGATGGACTTGGTTTTCTCATCCATAAAATGGGTCTTTCCTCAGGAAGAAAGCCACTCCCACCTTTTCCTCCCCCTCCTCCTCCTCCTCCTCCGCCTCCTCCTACTCCTCTCACAGCCTGTGATAGTGTTCATGTAGTACACAAAACCCTATCCACTTAGTCATTACTTTGGTATTACAGTATTTTAAGACAATAATAAAGCACTATAAAGCAATACTAATATTCCAGAATAGTCTTTTGAGAGACATTTCTGAAAGATGTTTTCTAGGCAGAATTCTGATGAACCGAGAACTGGGGGAAATGACTGTATTTTTAAAAGCCTTTTTAAAAAATCAACTCCAGGAGAATGGTAATATCAGCTCTTTCGTTGTTTGGCATAGATTCTAGGAACTATTAGTTGGAAATAGGCAGAGAGGGAAGAGGAACAATGGACAGCTTTATGTTGATGTGCTCATTTTTTTTTTTTTTTTTAAAAATATTCTGACCAATTTTATTCGAAGAATAAGTCAACAAATACCCAGAAGCATTCTGTCCTGTTTTCTTATTTCCAATGTAGATTCAATAAAAACAATGACGATACTTTAAAAAGGAAGTTCCCAGTAAAATGGCTGCCTCTGCCATCCCACTGTTGATGCTGAATATAAGGTACTCTGGTTTCACAAAGTCCCCTTGCTCAGTAATTTTGATTTGTAAAATGGATACCTATACACTTTGCCCTGAATTGGGGGAGGAAAAAAAAAAAGAGTAAATGAGGAGGGATGTAAGGGGTATTTCATGGATCTACTATTAATACTCTATGACAAAATCTGAGAAACTGAGTACTCAAGCCCCAAACCAGTCAGTAGTCTGATGGCCGGTCTTGCATCTGCCAAATGGCCTGTCTGGTCTGGTCTTTAGCGACCCATTAGTGGGACTTTGCCACTCCCCTAGCCAGACCTGCCTGGCTCCTGGGAAGCCTTGCTAGATTTCCTTGCTTTGTTTAGTGTTCTTGCTGGTCTTATTTGCTTTGGCTCCCTTGGTGTCTTCCCTTCTTAAGAGTCTTCACTGATTTCTCTAGGGACCTTTCTGCATCTTCTCTTTCAACCTTTCTCCCTTCATCGTTCCCAGGAATAGGTGAGCTTAGCCACTGATGCGGCTACACCTAACGGCAGCAACAGACAAAAGTAAGCACTGTGTCAAGAGGTAGGTGGAGGATTTTGCACACATGGTCTCCTTTCCTTTTTTAAACTATATGCTTATTAATTCTTTGAGAGTTTTGTAATGCAATGTATTTTGATCCCATTCACCGTACCTCCTCCCTAGCTCCTTCCAGACACACCACAACCTCTGAACCTCTTTCCATCTTCATGTCCCTCCTTTGTTAAATAACCCATCGAGTCCAGTTGGGACTGCTGGTATAGAGTGTGGCTGTGTGGCCATTCACTGAACCCACCTATCAGGGACCACATCTTTAAAAAAAATTTAGTCTTCTTCTCTCAGAAGCAGTCACCTAACTTTGGCTCCTCATCTAGGAGTTGGGGTTCATGAGCCCCTCCTCATCCATGCTGGAATATTGACTGGTCTGTGCAGGTATTGTGCAAGTTCACTAGTGCAATGCTTTTGTTATGTCTAGAAGACACCATTTTATTCCAGCCCTCCCCAGCCTTTGGTTCTTCCAATTTCCTCCCCACCACACTTCTACAATGGTCCTGAGCCTTGGAGCCTGTGGGTGTCATGCTGGTATCTCATTCACAAACATCTTTCCTGTCTGAACTTTGACCAGCTGTGAGTGTCCGCACTAACTGTCATCCAATACACACAGAAACTTCCCTGATGAGATCTGTGAGTTTATTAGATACAGGGGAAGGAAGCATTCACCCAAGACTGCCGGAATAGCCTGGGCAGAGCTTAGGCTCTCTTCAGAATAACTAAGAAATGGAGTGAGAGATCATCTTCAACAGTGAAGAGAGCCAAGAGCAGAGATCAGTTTGGGTGAGATGGTGTTATCCTGAATCAGATGCCACTTAGCTGAATCCTTAAAGAGTAAGAACTGTGTGAGTTAGAAAGGGGTGTGAAGCTGGAATGAATGTTTGTCGGGTATTATTTGAGTGGAAACCATGGAAGTTTCTGGGAGATGAGTGAAGGCAGGATCAGGGGTAAAAAGCATTGTATAATTTCGGAGAAGCTAACCCTGCCTAGAGTGTAGGCCGAAGAGTCACGTGGCTGCTATGAAGAGTGCCCGCAGGGGTGGCAGTAAAGAGGTGACAGTGTCTGTCCTTTAAAAGATGAAAGGTGTTGAAATTACCCAGTCAGGTCAACTTTTCTTCAGTCTCTTTTGAATATCCTCAAGGTCATTTGTCCCAGTTTAAATATGAAATATCCCTAAAGGCTTAAATGTTAAAGTCTTGGTCCCCTGCTGGTGGCACTGTTTGGGGAGGTGCTGGACACTTTAGGATGCCAGTCCCAGCTGGATATTCTTGGGTCTATCTCTTGCCCTGGTCTGAGTCTGGCTCTCTGTTCCCTGGCCACTATGAAGTGAGCAGCTCCATCTCTTAGTCATCTCAGCCATGATCTTCTACCTTACTATGAAGAAACAACACAACCATCGAGCCATGGCCTATGCCCCCTGATAGCCCATGACCCCTTCTCCCCCTTTATCATATTGTTTTTAGATATTTGTCCGAGTGATGAAAATCCCAACACATTGCCATTCTCCCTTAGATCTAAGTAGTTAGGAAGCTTTTCACCAAGGACGTTCTGAATTCTGGAATAGAATATACACAAGTATCATGGTACTAAAAAGTAGGTATTGGGGAAAGTATATTTTCTGTAGCCCATGAGATTGTGTTAAATAATGGTTACTTATTGAAAAGCACTTAACAGTTTCTAAGGAAGAGGAACATACCTGTAACTCTATGTGTAGACAAAAGGCAAGGATTATCACTGTCTCAGCCCAGTGTTTTGGCAATGAAAATTAATTGTAATAATAAGATGGCTACAGAGCAAAGTTCTGAAAATCAATCCCAACAGTTCTCATGGGAGATAACCACTACCAAAATGATCCAGTCAAAGGGATGAATTGTTTGTATTTTACTCCTAGCCCAAGAGAGATAGATGATAAAAAAAGATAGTTAATGTTTGAGACTTATAGATTAATGCTATGTTCAAGATGGTTAAGGTAACTTCGGAGTAACCCTCAGGACAGAAACACAGAAACCCTAAGAGAATCTGTGATCTGATTGATAATGTAACAGCCCTGCCTGAAGTCTGTGCTGACAGATAAAGGTAGCTCTGTCTGGAGCCGTAAGAAGGAAGGCTTGGGCAAAAGATCTCAACGAGCACCAGTTCAGAACCCCTAAGGAAAGGAGTGAGCCTAGAAAGCTGACATGGATCTTATCATCATCGGACTGTTGCAGTCCTAGAAATAGATGACATTTTTCTGCAGATTGAGTGAAATATGTATTGAGTATGCATTTACTGTCAGACTTGATGTTTCTCAAATCTCCTTTGCCATCAGGAAGGGCAGAATGGTAGATTATGATGGTCTCCCTTCAAAAACCTGTGTACTGATGATAGCTGTGGCACTACAAAGCTGTGAGCATCCCTGAGAGGCAGAAACCCACAAGAGAACCTAATAAAATGGGGATGTGTTTTGAACTCAAGCCTAGGGAACAGTTTACATCACTTAAACGTCAAGTTCATTAGAATTTTGTCTCTACAACCAGTGCAAACAAAGAGAGTAGAACTGTATTTCAACTTTGGAAGGAGTTCCAAAACGTTTGCACACATTTGAACCTTTATGAGTCATTTTAAATCTCTCTGCCTTATTTTCTCCACTCATAAGACAGAGTAAGAGTAAGAATTACTTAAAGGATCTGTGGTAGTTTGAATATAATTGGACCTCGTAATCTCACAGTGTGGCATTATTAGGAGATGTGGCCTTGTTGAAGTAAGGGTGGCCTTGTTGGAGGAAGTGTGTCACTGTGGGGTAGGCTTTGAGGTCTCTTATGTTTAAGATAACACTCAGTATCTCAGCTACTTCTCCAGCACCATGTCTGCCTGCATGCTGCCATGTCCCACAATAACGGTAATGAACTGAATCTCTGAACTGTGAGTAGCCACCACAATGAAACATTTCCCTTTATAAGAGCTGTCATGGTTATGGTGTCTCTTCATAGCAGTAGAAGCCCTACAGGACCTTAACATGATACAGGACAAGTGGCTGAATAAATATCAGCAATTATACTGGTTATTAATTTAATTATGGACCTCTTTGACTTACAATGGAGATTTGAGGAGACATCATGACTCTTCAGAGCAATATATGCTGACAACTTCAAGGGGGAGACATGAACTGATCACTCCTATTATTTAAGCAAGCAGATCTCTATGTGATCCTTGTAGACTTCCATGAACCAGAGCATTGTTCCTGCCTGCCTGGGACTCAGGCCAGATAGCACACATTTTTCTTTGTAAATCTTGCTATTTTTTTTTGCCCACTAGAGGAAGTGAACTGGCATCCAGACTGTGATTTCTCAGATTCAACAGCATGGGATGAGGAGTCAAATAGAACCCAGGGGTCCTTCAGAAATCAGAGGTATAAATCTCAGATGACGCCTCCAGGAGACATCCAGGAGCCCTTGAATAGACTCTTTCAAACTTTTACTGTGGCTTCGTCAAATCAGAGCCTCTCTGGGAGTCTGACCTGAAGTCACCTTAAAAGTGAGTCTCTGATGTTACAAAAAAGGATACTTGATCTTGATTTCACTCCAAATAACTGAACTATGATGAATAAATCTTGTAAGAATGTTTAAGAATGTAGTAATCAAATAGTCCATGCAAATATCATCCTACATTAAATCAAATTAGTAACCATTTACTAGGTAGGATCTGTGAAAATCACAATATTTTCTGATTTGGAATAAACTTTCACATGGCTGAGGAATGAATACGTTTATAACGGTTAGAACGTTGAGAGATCCATCTCTAATGGATGCAAATGTGCAAGGATATTCCAAGAATATCTCAGAAAGTTGAATGATGAAAGTTTCTAAATTTGGACTTATAAATACATCAAGTTCACTCCAGAAATCCAACCAGAACTTGTTTCTCCAAGAAATAACACTTGTGCCAGCATGTACCCCTCCAAACACACTACATTTGAGGGTTTCAGGTTTTCCCTTCCAGGTGACTAACCAAATATGTGGAAAAGAGCTTTACTTTGGGATACATAGACATAGAAAATCCAGGACCTTGAGGGAGCATAAGTGTCATCCTCTGGGATGTGTGTCCTGGAAGCTGACTCTTCCTGAAGGAAACCTGCTTTTGTCTAGAATAGAGTTATAGACAGTAACATATCATATGAAAATCATTATTATTGGCCAGGCATCTGTATTAACACAAAAGAAACAAGAAAAAAGATCTTGTAGTTTAAGGCATAACTTTCAGCTAACTTTGGGATAGATGTTTGGGTGTTTCATATATATTCTGTTATTTGGGGACACTTGAGGACATTTGTACGTGGGAAATTGTACCAAATTATGGTGCACATATATTTTTTAGGCAAAATTTACCTTTTCTAAGTGTATGGCAAGGCCATTCAACTATCCCATTTCTTCGTACAAAAGAACCACCCAAGGAAGCAGGCAGGGAGACTCAGAGGCTGACACATTCTCAGCACAAAAGTCCAGCAGAAAGTCCGTGCTATGCCTTGATGGTGCTGAGAACCACATGGCCTTCTTTTCTTCTTGGAAAATGGTCTCAAATGAGTCGAGGACATGAGGTGAGCTGCTGTTAGCAAAGTAAAAAGCTCATTGCTCTCTGCAACAGTGAATGCCATTGAGTTATATTAGTGGATGCATTCCTTTTCCTCCAAGGGCGCCATTTGGCCTCCCATTCTCCTTCTCTACACCACCCCCCATCCTTTCTTTAAAAATGTTGCCTATTCATTGTGAGGCTCTTATCCAAGGAAAATAGACAGAGGTGAAGGGTCTGGGTGGGGGAACAGAGACCCAGAGGGGAGCAGTTTTAGAGAAGGGAGGGGGAGAGAGAGGGCTCTCCCACAGAATACATAGACACTTAAGAGCTGGCTGGCTGAAGGACTTTTCTTATTCTTTTTTTTTTTTTAACATCAAACTAGGTCTGAGAATTCATCTCTGTTCACTGGACTTTGCAAAATTAGTTGACAAGTTAAAGAAAATTTTAAAAATTGTGTTTCCCTGAAAATATGAAGTGACTGTGGCCCACAGGACAAGAAACCACAGAAGCTAATGAAGAGGGTATTTTTAGTAGTATGAGAAACTCGGCAGCTAGAAGAAAGCAATTTTGTATTTTGATGCAGTCTGTGATAGCTGAATAAACTTATTTTTATCTGCTGTGTCACACAATGTGGGCTCTCAACACGTGAAGAGCCATAGCAAAGTGATTGGAGCCATTTTGTCTTTTTCTCCATTCTATAAATCCCATCCCTCCCCTACCCCGTTCGTCAATTTCCTCCACCCACTTTGAATAGCTAAAGTGTGCCACAGTATGTGTGCACTAGAAAAATTACATCCCTGTTACCAAAAGCACCTGGCAGCCACCCCAGCACCCTTTGGAGATGGCCTAAATTCCAGCTGAACAGTATCCACTTGTATTTTTTTTTCTGATAACTTTAACAAGTACAGCCCGGTATTAGAAATGTCTAACAAGTGATTCTTAGTAAGACTTTTTTTTAAGTGGGGGGAAAAAGTCTCTTGAGAGTTGCTGGGCTTTACATTTGCCTTTCTCATCCTACCTGTTTATGCCCCGTCTCTGGGTTTGAAACATCAATAGGTGAAGTTGTTCTTTGCCAATGGACCAGTGGATAGAGATGGGATCTTTAACTGATTCTAAATCTAGGCCTGGAAATGGACTTTGTGACCACACAATTGTCAGCCACATCTATCTCATAAGGAGGGAAATCAGCTGTTATATACAGAGACGCTAAGAACTGGCTGGTGTTTTCTGGGACTAGAAATTCTGTCTCAAGAGGCAGATAGAGAAGAAGCTGTCGATTTCTCCTTCTAAATGAGGAGAGGGCCTCGTTGTAACCTTTTGTCTGAAACAAACAAAAACTGGTAAATTCCCTGAAATAATAGCCTCGAACAGAAGTTTCAGGTAACCTAAGACTGATACGGAACTATTACGGTTAGGAATTATAGTTTAGGCCACATGCAACAACTGCTTATTTGGGTATAAAATTCCCACCGGTGGTGGAAACCTCTGGGTACCCCACTCTAATCTTGGTCAGATAAGACTCCTCCTAAATCCCATGAGCTATGGCTCCATGAGAAATCCTTAAAGAAACAGTCTAGGGAAGAAAACATCCTTCTTTGTTCAGTTTCTGTATGAATGAGACTTAAGGAACAATCTCATGTAAACAGAGATGAAGCTAGGCCCAGACTGGAATAAGATCCCAGCTGATAGCTGTAGTGGTGGGGAGCATAGAAGGTCACAGACTGACATCATACCCCATGGAAGCTGCCACAAGTGAAGGTCCTTTGGAGGCAGCTCCTGGACCTTGGGGCTCTGGGACAAAAGGATACCTAGGGTCCATTTCTCATCTACTACCCACCATCCTTTCTCTTGTGATGTGTGACTGATGGTTTGGTAAAGAGCTAAAAATTTGGATCCTTGCTTCCCAGGTTATGTCTTGGTCTAGCTGTGAAAGGCAGTTACACATCTGTGTCCATATGTGGTCGCGGTCGTTCATTACTGGAGTGCACACTGTGCACTGACAGCCGGGCATCTCTATATGTACAAAATAAGGGGCTGGAGAAATGGCTCAGTGGCTAAGAGAATGTATTACTTTTGCAGGGGACTTGGTTTGCGCTTCCAGTTCTCAGGAAGCTGCTAACAACAATTTGCAACTCAGTTCCAGAAACTCCAATGCCCTGTTCTGGGCTCCCCAGGTACTACACATACTTGTGCATAGACATACATGTAAAATAAAAACATTTTTAAAACAGACCCTTTTTATTACAGAAGAAACACAATGGTTGAGACCAATTTGACATCTTAAAACTGACTCTCTTTGGATCCAATAATTACTTTATGATAGGGAAATGATTCAGTAAACCATAACAGTTATTGATTATACCTCCATATCAATGACAACCTATGAGGCGTTATGTATTTTCAACCCAGAAATAATTCTTTTCCTTCCTGCAGGTGGAGACAAAGCTGTATCATTCAATCCTGGGCCCTTTGTTAAGAAATGGAAGTAAATGTCTTTGCAAAATCCCGGTTACCACAAGGTCATTATATGACGTTACTTAGAAATGTAGTAAGTGAAAGTCGTATTTTAAAATTCTTTCACTTTCTTCATCATGTTTCAAGTCTTGGAGTAAGAACTTGTGACTATTGTTTGATTAAAAAGAAGAAGAAGAAGAAGTAGTAGTTCCGGTGCCAGTTTTCATGTGTGTGACTCTGAACGGGATAAGACCTAGCCTGCAAGCTAGTCCAAACGAAGCTTCCGTGATCTGACATTCTTCCTTGTGGAACACAGTCTCCAACTGAAATGGATGACTCTGCACCAGTCTAGAATCTGTTGCATTTTTGTCACAGGACATTCGATTATCAACCTGTCTGTTAACCTGCTTCATTTGTAAACGGGGAGTCACCATCTACAAAAGCAACCTGACTAAACTTGCCTGAGAGGATTCTCTATTACTTTGAATGAAGCCATTTTGAAAAAAAAAAAATGTATTTACAAACTTAGTGAGATAGTTTTATACTAGATTTTCAGGAAGCAGAAGGCTAGGCCAGAAGTGGTCCCCAACTCTATGGGCTCAAGAAAGGATGGGCACAGAAGCAAGCCTGGGGTAGTGTGGCTAGACCTAGAGACAGCTCATTCTAGACATAGAGTGGCTTATTCTGGGTAGAGTAGCTTCCATCAACAAAGGACAATGAAGAGGCTTCAGGGATGGCAGAGTTGTCACCACCTTTGGGGGCAGCTGAGAGCGTCTGTTCACGTGACTAGGGAGATTCCTGGAGGCAGATCCCTGGCCTAATCTGCCTGCACATAGCCTCAGGGGCAGGCACCACTCGTGGGCATGTGCATAGCTGGGTTCTGAGTGTTCTCTTTGTGGTGAGGGTGCTGTGAGGAGGGGATTAGACCTTTTAAGATAGCACCTAATTGGAGAAAGCAAAGCCACCAAGGACATTGGGAGGGGGGATATTAACTCCAGTCCCTTTCTGTTTATCTTTCTATCTACCGTGAGGTGGCGAGCTCTGCTGTCCTATATGTCTTCACCATGGCACATCACGTTATCACAGGACTGAAAGAAATAGATGATCAGCCACTGACTGAAACCTCTGAAGCCATGAACCAAACTTAGAATCAGACTCTTTTAAAGTTTACCCATTCCATCACTGCCCATGGAAGCATGGCTAACAGAAGGCTCATTCCCAGTTATTACCGGGACTGCAGTTGACAATGTGGGCTGGAAGCCTTTGGAAATTTGAAGATTCTAGGCAGGAGGAAGCAGAGAATTCATCAGCATTCCAGTGGGATCTTAGAAAATTCTGGTGCTGAACTGCTCTGGGTCCATGCCACTCATTTGGAATTCTCTGCTGCCACGGCCCTAGGAGTACAGATGAAGACCTTGTGCCCCAGACATAGGCTCACCTGTCTGAAGCTCACAGACCTATATGGTGCACACAACACGGGGACACTGAAGATGGAAAGAAATATGATTCCTTCTGGAACAGAAACAGGCCCTTTCAGTTTATGTTAGGCAGGCAGGAGACCATCTGAGGCTAGGAAGGAAGGATGGCCTCGAATGAACATGGTGATCTCTCTGGGCACCCAGGTATCATCCTACCACACTCCTGTCTTCAGTGTAGAGCTTCTAAACCAAGAATGACCAAAGTGACCCCTCCCCCGCCCCTGGTTTCCTGGACATAATCTGTCATAAAGAGATCTGCTGTCTCCAGACTCACACAAGAAACCGTTTGCAGGTTTTCCTGATGTCCCACAGTGTTCCTTGTGTAGCCATCTACCCTACTGAATACATACTTTTCACCTGGCTTTGGATACATTCCTGTCCTCTTCTTCTTCCTTGTAAATGTCATTTATCTAAACTTTATGTCAGAAACCTCAAGGCACCTGTGAAGGGTTCACTTTATGATAATAGACTTGGTGTGAGTTGCGACAATGTTTATGTTTAGGTGAAATTTTTACCTATTCTGTAGTAGCACATTCTCACTGCTGTGCTGCAGAGGTATAGCAGGTTCCCCAGGGGTGAGGGCTGTGCTGTTCTCCAAGCAGGAGCTAGGACCTTCTCATAAATGTAAAGCCCTACCCAAACTGCACTGGGGAGAGACAAACAAATCTTCATTGGCCAGGTCAGCCCCTCCCACCTCTGTCTTCTAAAACAGGTCCCCTTGTGGGCTGTGTCATATGGTACAGGCATCTGTCACTAGACTAGCAGAGTCCTCTGAAGCTCTCCTTGTGAAGACCTAATTTTTTCCCATCCGGTATTTTTGGGGACCTTATAGTCTTGTAACTATCCAAGTTCAATTTCCTCAGTTTTCAGCATGTTAGGTTTAAGTTTGGAGACATTGTTTATTATTACGAAAGAAACAAACTCTCGAGTATTCTCCAAGAGGCGATGATCGCCTCTACAGCTTCAGCATTTCCTGGGTTTGGATACATAACACTAATCCCAGCTTCCTGGCTTTTCCTTCTTAAGTCGCTTTCTACCCTTTGCTTCCTACTTCCTGTGCCACCTATAACTTTTGAGTTTTATTATTGCAATAAAAGTGTGTAACATTGACTTTTCTAAAATAAATCAATAATGTTAATAGAAATGTGAACAGTAAGGGTTATGGTCAGTTAGGGCTCAGTCAGAACAGTAAGAGGTTTCAGATGGGAATAAGGACCGTTGGAAATTGGGCCAGAGTCCCTCTGTGTATCAAGATAGCACAAAATCCAGGCTCCATCATGCACATTGATGCTAGCTGTTTTAGTTAAATAGTAAAGGTGAAGACAAAAAAGCCAAGTTGGAAGATCTGAAACTTAGCAGTTTATCCCCCCAAAGAAAGGCATGTAACATTTCAGACTCATGACATGAAAAAGAAGCCAAATAATTGTTCTAGAACAATAGAAAAAAGGCTTTGAAGGCATCTCAAAAATCTTCAAGAACCCTTGCCATTACAGGTCTCGAAAATCATTTAAAATTTTTTTGTTTGAGAAAACAGTGTCAGGGTGCCTTGCATGCATAAGGGAACTTAAAGAATTGTTTCCTTGGGACCCACTTCCCTGTGATTAGGAGTTGAAGAAGGCAGAGCCTAATGTAGACATGGTCCAGGGCCTCCTTTGCAAGTCGTCTCACTGGCAGACTGTCATAACCTCCATGCAAAGCTTTTATATGCACAGCTTTAGGGTCACAGAGGTTTCCTCTGTGATTCCAAAAGAAAAGTCCAGTGTACCACAGGGCAAAGTCCACAAGTGGCTCTGACAGGAACATGTGTGATTGCCTGTAAGAGTGAGGCCATCCCTGCAGACTCCAGAACTTAGAGATACCAGATCATGGAATGGTACCAAAGGAAGCTGTAGAGCCAACCCAAGGGGTGTGAGCATGTAAACTGTAGCCAGCAACACCACAGAGGTTACACTTCCCAAGCCCTTCAGAGCTCACACCGTACTCTCCCATGCTCAGTGTGACAGATGTAAAACACCATTCTTCAGTGTTTGGTGTGTGTGTGTGTTTTCTTTCTTTCTTTGGTCACACCTCCATTCCCCACTTCTGGGATGGGGACATTTAGCCTGTGTCGCGGAATAAGTTTATGACCTAACCTGCTCTATTGATTTTCATAGGGGCCAAGAGCTAAGGATTTTGTTTGTTCCTCTAAGAAGACTTTGCCCTTGGACTTTTGAGCAGTGCTGGAGCTGTTTGGACTCTGGATACATTTATAGCTGGAGAGGAATGGAGATGAACTTTTAGGAAACAGAGGCAGGTGTGCTAAGGAAAGGGCATTGAGTGTCTCCCTGTTTTCCATGTGATGAAGGCTTAATTACCACTCTGTGGTGCTTGGAAGTGGTAGGCCTTTAAATTGGACCTAGTAGAAGGATTTGAGTGCCTTTGAAGAGATTCTAGAGACCATGACTGCTTCCTCTGTCTTTCCCCTCATGCTTCCACATGTCACATCATATGTCCACATTCCCAGAGCAAGAATGTCACAGAACCATGCATGGAAATTTCTGAAAGTGCCAACCCAGAATGTCCTTCCTCCTTCCTTCAAGCTGCTTTATCTCAGGTATTTGTCACAATGACACCTTACAGAAGGGCTCTGAGCAGTAATTGGGGGAGTCTATTAATAAAGGCTGGAATTAGTTGGGAAAATCCAACACTGAGTTGGAGTAGACAAATGCTACCTTGAAAGACAAGGTGACCAAGGAGGACCAGATCCAACCAACTGGTTTATGCAGAACGTTCATTTGGCACCAGATGCTGTAAGCATCAGACACAGCAGGATGGCAGGATGCTCACAGGGAGTTTCAGAACTAGAACAAGGAGGCTGTTCACTGAGTTTCGATTAGTGGAAAGTTTTAGTCTCCTGAGAGAGAATGAATAATTTATACAGCCATTGTCTGAATCCCGCAAGGAGATTTCTAGGTCCTTATTCCCTTCAATTAAAGGTTAAAGAAACCTGTTTGGATGAAGATGACCTTAGTCAAGACCTGGGGATAAAGGGGATGACCTGAGCTAACCAAATAGTTTCTTAAGACACTAGAACCAGGATCTCTAAATTGGTCCCTACCTTGGAGCATCTGTGGAAGGAAGCAGGTAGCTCAGGAGTCCCCAGTTACAGGTTCCCCTTGAGGACACCCTGCTGTCTAGGGATGTGCCTAAGAAAAACAGTGGTATCAACGTATAGGGCTCAGGTCCATTCAATTGAAGAAAAGTGAGCATTGCCTTGTGGACCAGTGAGTTGAAATTGATCTGTACTTACTGAACTGGGATTGGAGGGAAGCCCAGTCTCAGGTGGGCAACATTGCTCATGGTCAAATGTAACTGCTTTACCCTTGTGACTCTGGTATGGCCAACAGAGGCTTCTCTGAATTGTCTGGAGCTCACCCCACTCTGCTCTGGATGAAAACCCGGGCACTATGCTGCAGCAGTGAAGGAAGCTGGGGACTAGGGGTGAGGGGCGCCTCTGAGCTCCAACAGTCAGGCTAGAGCTCGCTACAGAGTCTGGAAAACATCTGAGAATTGTCAGGATCTGCAGTGGTACTCACGCTTGTCCAAGAGGCAGGAGATCAGAAAGGATACTCTTAGGTATTTCTACCAGTCTTTTTATTTTTCTACTTATTCACTGTTTTTAATAAGGTACCAGCAGAGATTTTTATCAGGATCAAACTTCCTAGCTATTTAAACCTTATTTTAAAGAAATCTTTCCAATTAAAGACTGAATCACACAAAAAAGAAAATCTTTTCAAATCAAAACAGGGTTCAGAGTAAGTAGGTGATAAAGGGCTTTGTGGTTTGTTCAGCGTACAGGAATGGAGGAAATGATATATCAAAGTAAAGGCAGAGGGACAGATCTCATCACCCTGGGACATAAATATGATATATTGTACAGTGAGGAAGAGGATGCCTGTGAGGTGTGGTCAAGATAGAGCCTAGCTGTGCCTCAACCATATACATCTCCAGTCAGGAAATCCTGCATTCTGACAGCAGGAAATTCAGGAGCATAGGGAGGGTCCAGGACTGAGGCAAATGTCTCAGTGGTGCAAGGGGGCTATCATGCTGAGCAAAGGAAGCTCTGTGTACATCAGTGAGAAGAGGGGAGGAAATTACTTACCCAAAACAACGAGGCTCAGAGGCCATGCCACAGGGAGAAAAGCCCCATATCCCACCAGATTTCAGGAAGTTGGTCCAGCCCCATGCAGCAGCATGAATAGGCAGAGGAAGGAATGTGAAGGCAGATAAAGAGAGCTGCCACAACCCCAACACAGCCTGTTTAAATATATCTGGCACAGAGTGGATGGGGGAGCTGGAAAAAGGCAAGGCATGCTGCTCTGCACAATAGTGGAATCCTGAGCATTTTGGCTGAGCAGGGGTAGGGAGGGTGTGAGTTAAGACTACCCCAACCCACAAGGGTGATGTTAGTGCAAGGTCCGTTCACAATGGAACCTGTAGCATCCACTCTGGGACAGTGACATTTCTAGCGGTGAAAGCAAGATTTGTTTCTTAAAGAGCTCTCAGGAAGCTCTGCTCCTGAGAGGTTTGTCAGTTCTGTTGAAGCCTGCTGACTTAAGGGCTCCACATCCTGGAGGTGACACTGGACTTTACCCACAGCAAGTCTATCAATTCCTTGCTGGAATCAAGCAGAGGCGGTTACTAGTTGATTCCATCCTGTAATGCCTCTGAGATTCTAGCATGCATGCAAATGGAAGGATGGTTTAAAAAAAAAAAAAAAACCATTTCCCATTCATAACTTAGCAACTGCGTGTTCTTAGAAAACCATTTTACTTAGGAGGCACACAATGACCGAGATGTTTAGCATTATTCATCGAGATATGAACCCTACGAGATGGTTTACTGGAAAGTATTTTGAGAAATTTACAGATGGGAAATGGCAGGCACCACAAGTCTGCTGGGCCTCTGCCCATTCTTTTCAAAGGTAGGAAATGTCCCTTTTCTTTGTAATACTGGCTCACCACACTGCAAGCTGAAGTGAGTAGACTGGGTCAAAGGTGGAGAGGAGTGCAGGGCAAACAAAAGTGTGTGGGTGATTACTGCGCACAGGCTCAGTTCCAGGCAAGGTGGTCAGGTTGATCTCAACAAAGGACTCTCCCTTTGTGTGCCAAGAGGATGAGGTTAATTGGATTGGAGGATGTGGGAGGGAGCTGTTGCTAGCAGGGCCTTTTAGCCAAATGCTTTCATATTTAACTGGGTTCTCTATCAAGTTGGATGTGTCTATGTGTGCATGGAATTCTCACAACACTCTCATAAAATCAGAATTAGTCCATTTTACAAATCAGATGCCTTGAAGTGATTACACTTTAGGGCACAGAGATATTAAAACACACAGTAAGCAAATACCTGACTGACTTCCCTTCTTTACATTTTAAAATATATTTATTTACAGTTAATCACCCATGTACGTATATTCATCTAAAGGGTTGGATTGATGGACAGTAGGTAAACTTCCTGTGGAATTTCAGGTACGTAGGAAGAAACCATGGAGAGGTGCGTTGATGTGGCCTCCTCTCAAAGTATCACATCCAACATTTTCTCAGATCACAACCACTATCTAAAAACTAACTGCACAGAAAACCTTATTGCCTCCACCTATCCCCTTAGGATGGTCCTGGATAAATCTTTATTTCAGCTTTCACTGTGAATACTCAGGAATGTGAGCCTTCCAGGGCAGGAAATCCCACCACTGGCAACATTGTTTTTGAATGTGCTGATGTTTGCTCCTGTTGAGGCTACTCCATGGCTAGTGGTGCCTCTGCTGCCATCATCATCATCATCATCATCCTGTGACCCATGTTAGACCTTGCAGTTCTGGAGCTATTCCAGAGATGGGAGATGATGATGTCTTGGAAAACTCTGCCCAGAAATCTGGCTTGTACAGAGTGTGGCCAGATGGCTTTGTCATCTGCCTCGTCTACAACTCTTCATTCGATGAGAATGCTGTAAAATATAACTCAAAAGGAAATTCAGTTTAACTCTTCAGCTAATCTCTCTCTCTCTCTCTCTCTCTCTCTCTCTCTAACACACACACACACACACACACACACACAGAGAGAGAGAGAGAGAGAGAGAGAGAGAGAGAGAGAGAGAGAGAGAGAGAGAGAGAATGTAAGGATGCTTTAAAGGTTAAGTGAATAAATGTACATACTGCACTGAAAATGGTGTCTGGCAGAATTACACCTTCGTTGTCATTGTTTCTGTGTGTTGCTTTCCGAAGATATGTCTGTAAACTATTAAAGGATAAGTAACCTAAAAAATTTTTTTTCTCTATCTTCTTTTCTTTTTTCTTATACTTTCCTATTCTCCTCTCTTTCTTCACAAAGTTAGTTATTTCAGTCAGCAAATATTACATTATATAGAGGACAATTAAAGTGTCCACACTTGAGGTCACTGTTGGATTTTTTTTAGATTTATTTATTTATTTATTATCGATACAGTGTTCTGTCTGCATATATGCCAGCAGACCAGAAGATGGAACCAGATCTCATTATGACTGATTGGGAGCCACCATGTGGTTGCTGGGAATTGCACTCAGGACTGCTGGCATATATGCAGACAGAACACTGTATCGATAATAAATAAATAAATAAATCTAAAAAAAATCCAACAGTGACCTCAAGTGTGGACACTTTAATTGTCCTCTATATAATGTAATATTTGCTGACTGAAATAACTAACTTTGTGAAGAAAGAGAGGAGAATAGGAAAGTATAAGAAAAAGAAAAGAAGATAGAGAAAAAAATTTTTTAGGTTACTTATCCTTTAATAGTTTACAGACATATCTTCGGAAAGCAACACACAGAAACAATGACAACGAAGGTGTAATTCTGCCAGACACCATTTTCAGTGCAGTATGTACATTTATTCACTTAACCTTTAAAGCATCCTTACATTCTCTCTCTCTCTCTCTCTCTTTGTCTCAAGAAGTTCAAGAGTTAGATTCATGGACCATGGTAGTTAAGTTTTAGAAAGGATTATTTTATTATAATGATCTTGAAGAAAGAAAGGCAGGGCTCTGTTATATAAGAGGGGCCTTCTGGAGGGGTGTCATTCAAAGGTCACTGTCTTGGAATTAATAAGGCTTTACCTGACTAAAGAATGGAGTCAGTGATGAGCTGGTCTGTACAGTTCCCATTCCAGGTGTTCAGGTCTTCAGAATGCTTTCCAGGAATTTAGGGGAAAAAAAAATGACAAGGAAAATCCGGATTATCTTCCTGGCATCTCTGGCCTCCAGTAGGTATGATGCTACTAACAGAGGCCCAAGAACTTTCTGGATTTTAGTTGACAAAAGCTATTTCCTTTGGGGTCTTTTACTCTAAAACTGCCTAGCCAGTTTTTATCTCCTCTTCTTATGAAGAATAGGGACAGAAAGATGATTTCCGGAGAAGTAGTGCCAAAGCCCTCCCAAATTAAAGCTGATATACATCTTATCTCCTCTTGTCCTCCACGCCTTCTCTTAGCCCTTATGTTTCTGTTTCATGCTGTTGATTTAGAGAAGTGTTTGACTCGAAGATCTCAAATTCACAAGAATGTGTTGGGTCAAAATGTTCGCTTGTTAGATATGTAAGTACTTCGCATAATAAATACTTTGAATTTATATTGCAATCATTTTTTAATCTTTTTGATGGTGTTCTTAAAGAGATTGATTTTGTGTGGGGGTGTGAAGGGAACAACAATTTGTAAGACAGTGTGTGGAAGAGGAATCGATGCCATGTTTCGGACCAGAAGATTTTTTTTTTTTTTTTTAAAGATTGTGGGCACATGTGATGATTTGTTGAAAATATATATATATATCTCACTAAGTTTAGTACTCAGCCACCTAATCTCTTTGGCAGACTACTTTCTGCTTAAGTGGTTTATCTGTATGATTCCTGATTCAATCCCTCCTCTCTCTCTCTCTCTCTCTCTCTCTCTCTCATGCATACAGGCGCCCACACATCTATAGATTGAATCTGTGTCCATTAAGTAAATGCTCTATCCCTGAGTTACATCCCCATTTTTTTAGATTTATAACCAGTCTTTCCTGAATTTTTTTTTTTTTTTGACTTCTCTTCTTCAGCTGTTCTGTAAAATATTCGTGGTCCTTCCTCCTGGTTTGCCTCAGATAGGGTGTGCACCATCATTTCCTCCCTTCATTATCTTACCCTGCCATTTTCCCCATAATACAATGCTAGCAATATTCTGCATGATCATTAAGGATTAGAGCATTAATCAGCATTTGAAAAAGTTTTAATTTAAAAGATCTTTTCTTCTCTTAAATATCTTTGCAATTAAAAGTGGAGATTTTTTATTTGTTCTTGTAGTTTTCAACCAGAGAGGAGAAGGGAGGGGAGCACAGGGGATGGGAGGGGAGGGGAGGAAGGAGAAGGGAAGGATAGGGAGGGGAGGAGAGAGATTGCTCACCCAGTTTGGTCATCAATGGGTCTCTCTTGGAACAGTCAAACCATACACAATGGCTGACATTGAGTCTGACTGGGGGTTGATTTCTGTATTATACCAGTTGTTAGATTCTGCCATTTTGTAGAGTTTTTGACCATTACTCCTGTGCCCACCACTTGAATAACTTGGTAATTGCAGCTAACCAGTTTGGAAGAATTCTTCAATTTTCCATACAGCCAATTAGCCAAGTCATTTTCATATATCCTGAGTACTTCTGGATGCTGGTGTTGCCCTCTATATCCATGCCTTTCTTTCTAGTTTGGCTTTGTAGACAAACTGAGCTTCTAGAGGCATTTCTTCTTATCTGAATAGTTTACTTATGAATGGGGCCCTCTGGCTCCTATGTTCTAGATTACTGCCAAACCAATGTTTGTAACTAACAGTAAGTGGAGCTGTTGTGTAGTGGAGCCAGGCGGGTTTCTCATGGTTTCAAGAGAGCTGAGATTTTTCCTTAAGCTATCAAAGCTCTAGTGTGAAGGATCAACACACCATTTCAGAACTTCAGCAGTATTCAAAATAACCTACCCTCCCCGAACTGCCTACCTCCCTAGCCAAATCTATTAGTTGGGGCCATTTTCTCCAATAAAGAAAGAAACACAAAAACACCCTGAAGACTTCTGAACCAGTTGGTGCTGGGAGTGGAATAAGAGTTGCAGTTGCCTTCACATTAATTTTATCAACCTTCAAGATCCATATCAAATGTCTTCACCCGACATCCCACCCCACAAAACTTACTTGATTCACATTTTCCCTACAGTTTTTACTGTCAATATTAATGGAAGAGCTGATTGTTACACAGATCCGTACTGATCTTGCAAAACCTGGAAGCAGATATTGGGGCAAATGCTAAAGATCAGAGAGACAGAGGAACAAGCCACAGCCACGTGTCACCTCACCAACTCCTCAGGGGAAAGGGGAGATCTTGTCTCTGTGAATCTTCAGACTGAATAGGTGAAACAAAGTCAACCACAAGGCCAAACTGCAAGGGCTGAACTCATGCCTCCTCCCACCTTACACTCCTTTCCATACTCAGCCTTATCACTTTTTCCCCCTCAAACTTCCTAGTGCTGGGATTAAAGGTGTGTGCTTCCCAAGTACTGGGAGCAGAGGCATGGGATCCCAAGTGCTGGGAATGAAGTTGTGTGCTACTACTGCTTAGCTCTGTTTTTCTTTTAGACTGAATTAATTTCGTGTAGTCCAGGCTGGCCTTGAACTCAAAGAGATCCAGATGGCTCTCTGCCTCCTGGGTGCTATGGTTGATGGCATGCCTGACCTCTATAGCTAACTCTGTGGTTGGCTATGTCATCAGATCTTCAGGAAATTGTTATTTGATATACACTATATCACCACAGCTGATGAAGACTTACTATGTATATCCCATAAATGACCTTACTTTGTCCTCAGGATAACTCTATTAATATAAACCATTATTATCTCAACCTAGAGCTACAAAAACTGTATGGCTAGGCCTACTGTACAATGTAAGGCCACACAACTAGTTAACATTACTTCCAAGGTGTTAACTGGACTTGTGGGACCCAGCACACAATGCTGACTGTCTGTATGTTCTTTCGCATTGGGCTTCTTGTGGCTTTTATCTGGCTTACTTCATCCAGTCATTTTTAATCCTCGAAATACATTGGTATAAATGAGCTTCAGAAACAATATTAACTTCAGAGGTACTGATACTTTGGTTTTTGCTACTATTTATTTTTCCTTGTTATTAATTTGTTTTTGCTCAGGTTGTTTGGCTTTTAAGACAATGCCTTTTGTTAAGATGACCATGTGTTTCTTCATCCAGTGTCATGTCAGCAGCATTGGGTCAGAGGTAGACTTGCTGATTATATTTGTTTGTGGTTTTCCCACACTGTTTTTAATCATATGAATAGAACATGGACACTTGGTTTTTCTATTTTTCCTTCAGGCATCAATCCTCGTTCAATCTACCTTTATACAGACATTCATGACCAATATTCACATCAAACCAACAGTTGTTAAACTTAGAAACAAAAAGCTAAAAGGTTTGATGTAGTGTCCCAAGAGTAGACACCACGACTCGGCTTCTGTTGAAGGAAAGCAGCCCAACTCACAAGGAAACACACTATTCCCAAGGCTCTCAGAAGTCTGAAATCACAAGTGATTAAACAGTCATTTGATGATAACAGATTGGAAGATCTCTTTGGATGAATGGTTTTGTACTTTGGGGTCTACTGAAGCAATGGTCAGTTTGTGTTGAAATGCTTGGTTATGTAGCATTGCCCAAGCTAGACTATGATTCCCCAAAGCAAAGATTGCACCTTCTTTTTCTTGTACCCTCAGCATTTACACCAGTGGTGGGCATATAGAAACTGTTTGATAAATGTGCCTCAGTTAGCCCTGGCTGCCATGACTACATATTATGCACAAGGTGACTTTAATACCAGAACATTATTTCCCACAGAGTTGGAAGCGTGAAGGCTCAGTTGAATGTGTCAGCCAGTCTAGTGTCTGGTAGGGGTCGCTCCCTGGATGGAGGTAGCTCCTTCTTGCTTATCCTGCCAAGCAGGACTAATCAGGGAGGGGATGGAAATAGAACAAGAACTCTCATTTTCTTGTTATAAGGACACTAGTTCTGTCCTTGGCACTTTATCCTTATGATATCATCTAAACCTACAGACAGTACATAAATTGATGGTAGGTAATGGATGATTGGGGATAAATAGATGATAGACAGCAAAACATTTAGATTTATTTATTGTGTGCATAAGAATGGAGGTGCACAAGCATCCAGAACTCTTGTCCCTAAAAATCTTATGCCTTCATTTGACCTCCATGGGCACAAGGCATGCGTGCTAGCAAGATACTATACATATAAAATAAATTTAACAACAATAAAAATGGGTGTAAGTGTTAAAGAAAAATAGTGTCCTATTAAAAATGGTCATAAAAATGATGAGGTTGCATAGCCTACCAAGTCCTTTTTTCTGGTGGCCTCCCACCCATCATCCCCCTTTCCTTTGAATCTGGATTGGTCAATCTCCAGGGATTTCCCTTCCCACATCTATTATTGGGTCCCTGCTTCCTTAATCTAGACCTTGATTTATTCCCTTGTTTTTGTGGATAATGTTCTCTTAAGAAGGATGTGTGGGCATTAAATCTTCAGAGCCTCAAGTGTTTAGAATGTTTATCTGGCCTTTGTTGTATGGCACAGTTCTCCTGTGACCACCCAAAGCTCATTTCCTTTTGACTTTCAAGTGAAATTAACATTCCAGCTGACTCATAGGGCTTATGTTCGTGTATGTTGGCTTCCATAGGTGACCTCTGTCTTTTAATTTACTAAATATGATTTCTAGCTCGAGGACTATTTTTCTCCACATGTTTTCATCACAATAACAGAGTAGCTGACAAATGCTATGCATGTTATTTTCTGGTTACCTCTTGTCCTTTGTTTCTGTGGGCAGAGAACATTGTTGGGGTTCCAGAGCCATCAGCCAAGTGCTAGAAAAGCACTCAGGAAGTTGTCCACAGGCTAAAACCTTCTCTTGAAGTTAGATTTGCTATTTACTTTCTTTAAAAATAGCTGGGCATCGTAGCCCACACCTGTAATCCCAGTTACTTCAGGAGAATGACAGGTACAGACAGAGCCGGCCTGAGTTATGCATTGCAACTTTCTCTTTAAGAAGCAAAACAAACAGACAAACAAAATCAGTATATCCCCGAAGAAGTAAAACAGCTAAACCAGTGGTTCTCAACCCATGGGTCGTGACCCCTTTAGCAAACCTGTCTCCAAACCTATCTACATTATGATTCATAACAGTAGCAAAATTGCAACAGGAATAATTTTATGGTTGGGGATCACTATAACACGAGGAAATGTATTACAGGGTCGCAGCATTGCAAAGGCTCAGAACCACTGTACTAAACTACGACCCTGAAATAACTAAAATCTTAATTTGTTAGCTGTTATGTATCACCTTTCTATTTTCATTCTAGGCTCTCCTAATTAACCCAGAGCAGCCATGGCAGAGATCAGGACATGTCACCTCACAGTGGGACACTGGGAAATCAGAACACACAGTTCATATTTCATTCCACTTTTCTGTTTTTCTTTCTCTCTCTCTTTTTTGGTTTTATTTTCTCTTGTTTACTTTGCACCGTTTCCTGTTCTCATCTCAGTGTTTTCAGTTTTTAAATATGATTTAAGATCCAGGTTTGCGACTCTAAGCATGATCGGCATCACCATCACTTACGTTTTTAAACAAATGGCAGAAATTGACCTTGATGTTTCCCGGGAGGACACATTTATAAATATGAACACGGGGCGAAAAATCCCTCACCAAGGTAGCAAATGACTCAATACAGCTTCAGCAGCGAGTAGGAGACAATTTACAAGCCTGACACACCACAAACAGTACAATAAATTATACAAAAGCAGGAAGGAGCACAGGGTTTATAGAGTTGCTAACTGATGCTGCTTGTGTTTGTAAAATCCTTCTGGAGAAACTCCTTAGGACAAACCTATCACTTAAAATCATGATTTGTAGTCAAAACAATAAAACATATTGTTTTATGTGAGTATGTTAAAGATGGTGTTCAGAACACTGGTAAAGAAAATGTAGAAATACCTTCTCAAAAATGGGCACTAATTAGCCTTCCTGACTCAGTAAACCTTTTTGGCTGTGAGCTGTTACAGCAATGGGTCACTCTGAAATTCACAGAGCCTTGTTTATGCTTTGATACCCACAGGCAGGCTACCTAGCCAGGCAAAAGGAAGGGGTAGGAATGACAACCTGTTCTTTATAGCATGTAAACAGAGACAGGGGCTTGTACTGTGCCCTGGCTCACTCTTACAGCGATGGATTCCTGGACCTTGGCTTCTGCCTTCTGTCCCTACATCTGCCTCAGCACCCTGGGTTCATGTTCATCTCTTTGTAACTGCTTCCATTTTCACGGATGTGACTTCAGTTGCTGGAGATTTTAGGTAAGAGTCTGGGCTCCAGCATCAACAGACAGGACATGAACAACAAGGAACCAGTGATCTGTCACTGAGCTCCTGACATAAAGCTTAGAGTTAAACAGAAGGCAAGAGGTCTAGTTGACATAGTGAGGCAGCCTGGTACAGGTGTGGTCCATCCCATCCAGCATTCTCTAAATCGAGCTGGTCGGGCAAAGTGGACCTACAAGTTGTTGGAACTTGATGACATCCCTTCCTAAGAAACAAGTTCTCCTGTGCCTGACTTTGGGTTTCTGCCTTTCCCATCTCTCTGTAGGGGAGACTTGAGTTCTTTGGGGCTATTGTTCCAACTGTCTGTCATACAAAGGGAGGTACACACGTGTCTTTTAGAATGGCTGATTTTCCGGCAGGGCGATGCGCTACTCCAGCTTTCTCAAGCCTCAACCCAACGTGACTGGCACCTCGAATGGAATGGTTTCTGCCAACTTCTCCTTTCTTGTTCTTCTTCAGTGTCTACTCATCCCCCAGTGCCACATCGTTACGTGACCACTCGTAACAGCCTTTTAAATTCAGAGCTTAGTCACCTTATGATCTATGTTGCACAAATCCTGATTGGTCTTATGTAGGGGTATTGTGTTGTCTCATGGTAAATAATTGTCCCACCCACTGGTTTAATAAAAAGAGCTGATTGGCCAAAGGCAGGCAGGAAGTGTAGGCGGGGCTACCAGACTAAGAAAATCTCTGAGAGCAGAATGCCAGACAGAGAGCACCAGAGAGAAGCCAGAGGAAGCCGAGGACAACTATGCTGCTCTAAAGAAAGGTACCAAGCCACATGGCTGAACAAGAGACATGGGTTAGATGAAGGGTAGAGAGCTAGCAAGTGATATGCCTGGGCCTGAGGCTGATCAGCCTAAAACTACTGAAAGTGTCTGTGTGTCTCTGCGGGTCTGCGGGTCTGTGGGTCTAGACCTTGAGGTTAGGCCCGAAAGTCAGGGCCAGAAACCAAATACTACAGTCTTATAATAAAAATCTGGAGCCAAATATTGGGGTACATCAGAGAGACAGAAGAACAAGCTACAGCCACTTTTCACTACTACTGAATCCTCAGGCCAGAGGGGCTAGATCCTGTCTCCACGAATCCTCAGATTGAATAGGGGAATCAAAGGGTCAAACTCGGTCTCCTCCGGCCTTATATTCCTTTCTCTGCCTAGCCATATCTCTTGCTGTTTCTACCTTCTTAGTGCTGAGATTAAAGGTGTGTGATGCCAAGTGCTGCAATTAGGGTATGTGCCATCACTGCCTGGCTCTGTTTCTCTTGTGGACTTGATTAATCTCATGTAGCTCAAAGTGGCCTTGAACTCACAGAGATTCAGATGCATCTCTGCCTCTGCCTCCTGAGTGCTGGAATTATGGGCTTGTGCTACCTCGATGGCTAACTCTGTGGCTGGCTCTGACCTCTGACCTTCAGGCAATCTTTATTTGATGTACAATATATCACCACAGATCCCAGCTACTCAAATTACTGAATTTGCTGAGCTTCAGTTTTTCCATAAGCAAAGTAAAAACAATGCTCCTTTCCCCTCCTGATTTGCTATGAGCCTTCAATAAGACCAATATGAAGAACTCAGGCTTGTCACTGACATTAGAGAAGCAATCGATGGAAGTCAGCTACTGAGCTACTGTTTGTGTATCATATTGAGATTATTAATTGCTAGCCTCAGCATTTTATTTTATGTAGACATAATCATGACAGTAGGTCTACTTTCCTCAGTTCATATCAGTGGGTACCACCCTGTAACAGTCCGGAGTACGAGATGCTAAGAGATCATGGGTTCATCAGTGTGACAGCTTTCTTCACCCCCTAAGTGATGGCTGGTTGGCTTGGAGCCATTAAGGAAAAGGGAAGAATAATACACACTTTTAGGATCTGACCACGGGGTCTATGACAGGGCCAGATAGCCATGCTTCCTCCTGGATATGTAATGCTGTCCTTGCAACATAAAGATGCCATATCCAAAAGATTTCCTTTGAGCAGTTACCTCAAATGTAACTCTGATTGCCCGCCATGTTTTACGTGTGAGGATTTATCCAATTTCCCCCCTAAGTACAAAGAAAACTGAAGTAGAATACAAGCAATTCAAATTCTGTAGTTGAAAATACTGTCATTTATGATATACTTTTCCCTTTAATATCATGTCTTAAGAGGCAATTTTCATTTCTCACGGTCATATCTTTCCATCTTGCAGATTTTCTTTTTCTTATCAGCAAAATCTCTTTATTTGTTATTGATACCAACTATGGAAAAACATTTCAGAAATGGTTGATTGAGTTACCCTACTATTGTTTTTGAGTGACTGAAAAATGTATTCTTTAAAAAATAATACTTCAGTGTGGAAATACATAACACGTGCTGGCAAGGGCCTTAGTCTGCTTAGGTATGAGGTAAGTGGAAGCCTGGAGCAGATTGTCAGCTTCTGAAATCCCTCAACATACTCATATGATAATTCATTTTTATAAGGTTTACTGATGTACATTTTAAATTAGTGACAACAAATATGAAAACTTTGACCAACCAATAACTAGAAAATTGCATGAAGAACACACATATGTATGTATATGGAACTACCTCTTCAGAAATGTATGTAAAAAAGCACATATTCACAAACTATAATAATATAAACAGCTCTAGTATATTGATGCAGTTTTAAATTTGCTCTTTTTGTTTAAAGCAAATGTTCATGCTTCTCATATTTTTATGGCTGATTTCTTTCATGTGTTAGAGTACACTGCTGTGGCTTCCTGCACAGCATAGTAATTTTTATCTGTACAAAATCATTTTGATTGCTACCTGCAAGGCTCATAATTTTAAATTATTTGAACTCGTGGTGCCATTCAGATGTTGTTCAAAAATGCAAATATTCACAATAGGAATGCCCACCAAAGTTATTTTCCTACATCAGATTGAAGAGCAAAAATAGAGGCAGGAGTATGGTAAAAATAAATTGGCGTAAGAACCACAACACCACGGGGGGTAATGGCTAAAGGTTAAGACAGGACAGGGAAGATTGCCTTGTTACTGGAGGGCCCAGCAAATCAACAGGCTAAGCTTGAATGTTTCATGCTGATTCACTCCTAAAAGCAAACGGAGTGAAGATGTTAGATTTTCAGATTCTACTTGAGCATTTTTAGAATATCCCCTAATGCTTATGATTAGAGACTCTCCCCTCGACATACTTTGAGGCGGGATATTTTTAAGCATCTGCACAAATTTTTGCTCCCTAGAGTTTCAAGACTCCTGATTTCTGCCTGTCAAAGCCAAGCTTCCAGCTGTTTAAATCATAGGCAGGGGGCAGAGATGGTCCAATTACTGGGGGCTGAAGGAGTCTGAGGATTTAAAATGCAGAGAGTGAGTGATGAAAACTCCAGTGAGGACAAGACACTTTGTGAGCGTCTACAGGATGAGGTGCTGACCAGGGGACTCACCCAAAGTTGAAACAACCCATTTTAGAGATTGTGAGAGTGATTTTTAAAGAGGTCACTCAGTCTTCTCCTCCTCCTCCTCCTCCTCCTCCTCCTCCTCCTCCTCCTCTTCTTCTTCTTCTTCTTTTCTATGAATAAAAGAGAACAAGGTTTCTCAACTTCAGTACTATTGACACTTGGAGACAGTGTCTTAGTTAGGGTGTCTGTTGTTGTGAAGAGACACTATGACCATGGCAACTCTTATAAAGGAAAACATTTAATTGGGGCTGGCTCACAGTTCAGAAGTTCAGTTCCTTATGATCATGGTGGGACACGGCAACCTGCAGGTAGACATGGTGCTGGAGCCAAGAGTCCCATATCTTGATCAGCAGGCAACAGGAAGTGAACTGAGACACTGGGTGTGGCTTGGGCATATGTGAGGCCTCAAACCCTATCTCTACAGTGACATATTTCCTCCAACAGGGCCACATCCACAAAGCCAAACATACTAATAGTGCCAATTTCTATGAATCTATTGGGGGTCATTTTCTTTTAAACCACTACAGACAAATACATTTTTTTCTTGCATATTTTAGGATGTTTAGCATCTGCCCTCTGTGTAGTTGATATTAGCAGTTACTCCTCATTATATCTATAGTCAGTGTCGATTGTCTCCTGGGGGGGTAGTATGTAGTGGGATTGTGTTCTGTTCCATTGTAAATAATTGTTCTGCCTACTGGTTTAATAAAAATGCTGATTAGCTGAGGGCAGACAGGAAGTGTGAGTGAGGCTACCAGACCAAGAAAACTCTGGGAACAGGAAGAACAGAGACACCAGAGAAGCCAGCAGATGCAGAGAACAACTCTGCTGCTCTGAGAAAAGGTACCGAGCCACATGGCTGAACAGGATAAGAGTCAGGGGTTAGATCAAGGGTAAAGAGTTAGCAAGTTATATATCTGGGCCCTAGGTAAATCAGCTTAAAATTCTGTGTGTTTCTATGGGACATTGGGTCCAGATAAGCAGTGGTGGGCAGGTCTGAACTGTGGGGCTAAGTTCAGGCCAGAAGCCTCATGCTACAGTGGTAGAGGACAAAACTGCTGTTGGTAGGAATAGCATTGAAATAAAAGGTTGTTTGATGCACGTACGCAATAGTACTAAATTTTCTCTTATCACGTTTTGCCCCTGGATTTAAACTGTAACGTGAGAGAGGAGATGGGACGTTAGAAGCTGCCTCCATCATTCTCCAGGAGGAGAAGTAGGGCTAACAAGGGCAGACCCTAGTCCAAAGAGAGCAAGGACCAGCAATTCACCGAGGAAATGATGCAAGGTGTCAGGACACTGAGCCACACACTAGGTTTTGCTTTTTTATTTGCCTTTTAACTTGTTTTGACAGGGCCTCGCAAAGGAAGTTTGGGACTATTGTACTGGCTACTGAATTGGACCAGACCCTTGAGGAAGAGCTATCACCAATGTTCCACAACTTTTTCCTACAAGAGGAAGTGAAGGAATGCTGCCAGGCTCATTCTGTTAGTTACCATGGTACCAGAAACTAGAATAGAACAGAAACAGAAAGCTATAGCCCATTTCCCAGATGGACATTACTATAAAAATACCCCCCCCCCAAAAAAACTGAATTCAAGTGCACATTAAGAAGACTAGACGAAGCCAGATTGAATTTCATCCCAGGTATGCAAGGATGATTCAGCACGCACAAATCACCCAATGGAACACAGCGATTCCATATAAGTAGAATAAGGGTAGAAGAAGCTCATGATTATCTTAGAGGATGAAGAAGCATCTAAAAAGTTCAATATCTCTATTCTCAAAGCCCAGAAGAAACTAGAATATAAATAACATACTTCAACACAATAATAACATCACGTGTGTGTGTGTGTGTGTATGTGTGTGTGTGTGTATCAAGCCTGTACCTAACATTATACCTCATGGGGGGCTTGGGGACTAGAAGCATTCTCTAAAAGCTGGAATGAGACAGGGGATGACCACTCTAAGTTAGTGTAGTGCCTGAAGTCTTAGCTAGAACAAAAGAGTAAAAGAAATTAAAAGGTACAGCTAGAAAAGAAAGAAATCAGATCATCCCTATTTGCAAATGGCACGATCTCATACCTAAAAGATGCTTAAGCATGTACCAGAATTACAACTAAAATAAATAGTAAACTAAATTTAATTATAACTAAAACTAAAAAAATAATTTTAGATACGATAAACACCTCCATCAAAGTAGCAGTATGAATACACACACACCCACACCCACCCACACCCACACACACACAAATCAGCAAATTTCCTCCCAGCAAATAATTTCCTGCGAAGAAATTAAATCAAATAATCTTATTCCAAATGACTCAAGAAAATAAACAGAAATAAGCCGAACCAAGAAGGTTAAAAGTCAGAGATATTTGCATATCAGTGATTTCTCTTCCAGCAGTATTTAAAGTCGCTGTTGTGGAACCACCCTAGGTGTCCCACAGCAAAGAAATGAAGAAACAAAATATGGCAGTGTCTGTGCAACAGAACATCTCAAGCCATCAAGAATAACAATATGTGTGCCATTTTCAGAAAAATGGATGAGACCAGAGATAATTCTATTAACCAGTCTCAGAAAGACAAATACTGTATGCTGTCCTTCATGTCTGGTTCCTAGATTTCACACAGAAATGAAAAAATGCATATACGTGATATGAGTAGGGGGAAACTCGGGGAAACAAGATGAATGGGAAGGGAAAGGAGGTGAATCCTTAACACATTTGGCTCCCAAACAGAAGCACGAGCCAGTGTGTTAGAATAGCGGACCGAGCAACGAACATATATAACTCTAGCCACGAAACTTTTGACAAAAACACACACTGAAGGAAAGAGCCTCTTTAACAAGTGGTGATAGGGAACCAGATGTCTACATGTAAAAGAATGAAATTAGATTTTCTTTCTCATCATTCCACACAAAAATCAATTCAAAACGGATCAGAGACCTTAATGTAAGACCCGGAACTTTGAAATCGCTGGAAGAAAACAAAGGAAAATACTTCACGGCACAAGCATTGGCAAGGGCTTTCTGTAAAGAACTCCAGTGGTCCAGGGAATAACAGCAAACAGCAAGTACAAGCAAACTGAATCGAAAGACTGTGCAGCAAAGGAAACGGGAGAACAGACACGGCGAGCCGAAAGAAGAAAATCCCTGGCAACTGCACAATCTAATAAGGGACCAAGATCTGAAATCTGTAAAGGACTCAAAAGGAAAGTCACTCAGAAAGTCAACAAGTAGACACCTCTCAGAGCAGAAATACAAATGGTCAATACCCAAAAGTGTGTTTAACGTCCTCAGGGGTAGATAGTTACCTTTCTGTTCCTGTGACCACGAGTTTTAGGGAAGGCCACTCAATCGGAGAAAGTTCTGTTGAAATGGATGCTCCCAATTCCTCATGTTTGAGACAAGGTCTTGATCTGTAGGCCACGCTGTCTCTGAATCCACATGGCATCTCAGCATACTGGCATAGTCACCCTTCTCGCTGTGTGGATTAGAGTTCTTGTCACCATGTACAAGCACAAACTTATTTAATGTGTGAACATTATTTTTGTAAAACATCCAAATTTTTATGCATCAGAAACTAGTGGAAGAAAATGTCTCTTCACATCACTTAGATGCTATCTTTCAAATAGAATCGTAAAATATAGTGTTGGAAATGAAAGTATTTAACTATGTGCTCCACCTCACTCAGGTGCATGCGGTATTTTAAGGAGAAACAGTTCATTGCGGTGTTGCTCACATCTTGGTGCTCACTTGGGCTTCTTCAGCCTATCCAGTCTAGGCTTCCCCTCCCCCCACTTCTTTGGGAGGCTGCAGTTCACATTCATGTTGAGTCTTCCCCCAGGTGATAATCTTCTCTGTAAATACATCATGTACATGTCCAGAACTGCACTCCCTAAGGGACTGTGAACCCCGTTGGGTCCATGATGAAGATTAACCATCTCACAGGAATGTAAATTAAAACCAGATGGAGGAACCCCAGTAGAGATGCAGTTAGCAAGAAAGCAAATGCTGGTGAAGGTGTGTGTGTGTGGCGGCGGGGGGGGGGGGGGGGGGGGTGTTAGTTCTTGCACACTTTGGTAGGATGTAAACTAGGCAGCCACAGTGTAAATCAGTATTAGGGCTTCTCAAAATCTTAAACTAGACCCACTGGATGACCTTGGTATATGTCACTCCTGAGTGTACAGAACAAGTGAAAATTGCAGATGCCTGTTTAGCGGTGCATTGGTGATAACAGCCCACGAATGGAACCATCCTGGATGCCACCAACAAATGAACACATAACAAAATCACATGCATGCGCATGCACATGCGTGTACAAAAGGAAAGGGGCATATTTAGCCATAACAGAGAATAAAGTTGTGTCATTTACAGGATAATGAATGGACCCGAAGATCGTTATGTTAAATAAACTAAGCTATAGTCAGACAAATGTGGTGTGTTTTCTCTCATATGTTGGGATAATGAGGGGAGAAGGGATTGAGGAAGCTATAGGGGATGAGATAATACAAGATAGAAGCAGAATAGAAGCCCAGTTTCCCAGGGTTAGAATTTAATCTAACCTTCCCAAAATGCAGTGTCAGTTACTCAGCCTGACATGGCAATGGCACCTTCCAAAAGCTGCTGTGTGGATGCGCTCTCAGAAGAGATTGTAACAGTATAGACTTTGCAAACGGTGTATCTTGTGCTTGTAAATGCTGGCTCATAAATTTACAAACACAATATAAAATAAATGTTCAAGATTCTTTATCCTGCCTGTGGCAGGAAGTGAAGAAAGTAGAATCAATAACTTTTAAAATGCTTTCTATTTATAATTTTTTTTTTTTAATTAAAGTAAGTTTTCAACCAGGGCTCTCATGCAAAAGCTGGAGTAGGTCCCTAAGGAGGAGTTTTGTTAAGCTGGGGAGTTCAATTCTTTCCTACTTCTCTAGTCCCTTCTTCAAGTTGTCTGGAACTTGGTGACTTCCTTTACGTCTTCAGAGCAGACCAGGGAGGTTAAGTCCATGGCCCATCCTGTACTAACAAACTAACAAACAAAGACTCTCGAATGAGTAAATATTTTCAACCCCAACTATATTCTATTAGGTCTAGACGCACTGTAAGAAGTAGCAGTGTTGTTTCACTATAAAGGAAAACAGTGTATTGCCAATGCAACACAATGTATCAACCATCATAGGACAACAGATTCAGAGGCATTGAAATGTGGGGACATTTTAGAGCTAACCAAGTTGTGAATTTCAGTGGGTCTAATGCTACAGAGAGCCAGTTACCATTATCTTCCTAAAACAATTTCCAACAAGCTCCTTTCTTCTTAGGAACAAGGCCCACAAAGTTTAAAAAAAAAATGAGTTAGGAACATTGGGATAGCCTGGGAGGACCTGAACTCAGGAGTTCTGGGCATTTTCTGCTCAGTGAGGCTGCACCTATCATATCCAGCAACCTTTCATTGGAAAAGGGACAATAAATTGTTAAGAAAGGAAGGATAAAATGACATAAGACAGAGAAAAAGGGAAATGTACCCACTGCATGAGTGTGTGTATGTACATACAGATACACATATACTAATATATAATATTTAGGGAGTCATATTTTTCATGTGAAGTTTAATCAGCTTATGCCTCATTTTTAATACTTTCAAGCTGCTGATTATATATATGTATATGTCTCACTTGAAGCTATAGATTTATGCAAGCATACGAACAGGCATTTTATATTTTCTGAGTGCCATTACAATCTCTTTGCAATAAAAATGGCCGTTGAAAGCAGTCTCACACATAACATTGCTCATTATGATGAAAGGCAATTCAGTAAACAAGCGACGGGATCCATTGAGATGAGGTGAGTGTTGTCATGCCTGAGCTGAAGTGTCTGTCCAGAGTGTGAGCTTACTGTTTGAGATAATTTTATTTGAAGTCACATTCATGCCACCAACACAGGTGATCACAAACACACGTCCATACACAATGGGTCCGAATTCCATACTCCAAAGCCTCATTCTTATAAAGCCTCACAACTGAGGTGCATTGGGTGGCTGAAAAGCAAAAATGTACTAAGGTTTGTGTGGAAACTGCTCTCCCTAAGGGCTGTGGCATTAAAGAATGAACTGACTGGGCTAATCTCTCTCTGTAGCTCAGCCTCACCCTGTTTTGGGGACAGAGGGGAAGGAGCTGTGCCAGGCTGCTGAGCTGTGGGAAGAAATTAAGTGAGAAACATGTTACTTTGGCCCCTCCTCTTCTTTTTCCTTGTTTCTCCTGATGGAGAGGCAAGAAAAAAAAAATATCCATTCCATTATTTCTTAATTTTCATCTTGCAGCTCATTATCTCAATCAGCATACCACAGCTGAATGCACTGATTTCTGAGGAAAATTCCAGCAGGTTCCTGAAGCTGTTGATGAGCTGTGGCTAATCGCCACAGCTAGAATTTTCTGTCATTACCTGAAATGGATTATATGAATTTGATTGGCAGGAGGGGGGAAGAAGGCATTGGGGATCAGCACACCGTAACCAGCCAGGAACAATTAAAGAGCAATGTTACTTAAACCTAGTGGAATCCTAAAATGTTAGTGTGTATTGAAGGGGAGACTGTGGGTGTGGTGGGCTTTGGAGAACAGTATCTTCCAATTAAAAAAGGTGGCCACAGCTAGTCCACAACGGAAGATCCCCTTTTAGGAACATGAAAGTTAAGTGTTGTTAGCATTGTACAGTGTGGCGATTCACAGACACCCAGTGGAGATCTTAGGAAGGGTGAAAATGGGGAAATACAGCCCAAAGTGAGGAGACTGACTTACTATCCACCTCTGGCTTGGTATTCTATATTCAGTCTCTCTTGTTATACCTTCAAACTTCCCCATCTGGGAACGAAAGACATAGAAACTAAGGTGTTCTCATGGGATAATAGGTTTTACCCTTAAGTTTAGAAGTGTAAAAAAAAATACATTGTTATGGTCCATTTTCCATATGCAGGGCACTTAGGGTTCTTTGGAGCTATAGTTAAGCAGGAGGCACCAGACCCCACTTTCCTCTGGCTGGTGGCTGGCAGGTCCTGTCCTCTAAAATCTGGGTCAGAAAGGACAGGCAGTCTTTCCAGGCCTGGGCCTGTGATCAGTAGAGGGGACAGTCTCAAGTCCTGGGATATCCATTAGATAAGGCTTCACAACCTAAACCAATGGGATGGTAGACTGGGGGAAGGGTATATCCTAGATTGCGAATCTCTAAAGTCTTGGGCCATGGGAGAAAGAGCAAAGGCATTTCCCATGGTCAGGGATTTAAAAACCAGTATGGCGTGTCTAATCAGCAGGTCAACCATGTTTATCCTTTCTCTACCCTGGCATCCCTTTCCACACAATTGTGATGGCTGGTCTTATGTCAATTTCAGAGTCATCAATTGAGAACATGCTTCTATAAGGCCAGGCTGGAGGGTATTTGTGTCGGATGGAAAGGGGCCACGCCCAGTTTGGGTGGTGACATCCCTGGGCTGCTGGTCCTGGGTTCTATAAAAAAGCAGGCTAAGCAAACCACAATGAGAAAGCCAGTAAGCAACACCCCTCTGAGACCTCTGTGTCATCTCCTGCCTCCAGGTTCCTGTCCTACTGAGTTTTTACCCTGACTTCCTTCAATGATAAAACGTGTTACAGAAGTCTAAGCTAAATAAATTCATTCCTCCCCATTCTCTATTGGTCATGGTGTTTGGTTACAGCAAGAGAAACTCTGAGGGAACACTGTATATTAAAGATGGCGCCCATCTCGTTAGTCTCTCAAACTTTTACAAGAGAAGATTGTATTTGCCACAGGAGAGACGTGAAGCAGTTTGAGGATGTTCTGGGGGGAGAATGAAGATGAGCTCAGTGGAGCTTTAAAGTACTTGAGGCTTTGAAACGAAAAACACAGACTTGGAATCTATAATGATCTGCACAAGAGAATGAAAAAAACATAAGAGACCTAGAGGAAAGAAAGAAGGGGAGAGAGAGAGAGAGAGAGAGAGAGAGAGAGAGAGAGAGAGAGAGAGAGAGAGAGAGAGAGAGAGAGAGAGAGAGAGAGAGAGAAACAGAAGAGAAAGACAGAGCATGAACATTTGTGCTGAAGGATTCCACGTGCACCATACGGTCAAAGGAAAGTCTGAAAACATCTGTAGACCTCTGGTGGAAAGCTTGTGGCCTTGAGGGTTTCAGCAGGACTCTTTTGAAAGAGAAACCTCTTGTTTGCCTATGAACAGAAACAGGGTAAAAAAGCATAAATCGAGGCAAAGAATGTGGAGTGTGTAGAATAGATTTGAATTCGGTTTTGTTTGTTGCTGGTTTTTGCTTTATCTTGTTTAAAACTAGAGTAAAAATGGTAAAAAACAAAACAAAACAAAAACAAAAACAAAACAAAACAAAACAAAACAAAAAACCAAGCTAAACCGAAACCAGCAACAGGACTCTTCTAAAGTCAAAATGGCAATGAGGTGGCTTCAGAGTACATAGGAGGAGATTCCAGGGAAGGGGAGACCTGGTGTGACTCAGTGAGTCACGGCTGAAAAGCATCCAGCCTGGCTGCAGTGGGTTCTGGAGCCAGGGGCTAGGGGCCTGGGAAGAGAACTGGTCTCTGGGACAGTAACCAGGGGGCTGGGATCTGCTCTTCCTTTTCCTGGCTCCTTGGCAGTGGTGTGTGTATGTGTGTGTGTGTGTTCTATTGTAAAGCAATATGACAGCACTTCAGCCCCCAGTGCTGAGAGATGGCTCAAGGAAGCAAGTCACAATAAATCACTGATTTGGAAACTGACCAATACCAAACCTTCTTTTCAAGGTAGCATGAATGAAAAATGAGCATCCAGAATGGAGGCTGATGTTGGTGACTGATTGCTGCTTCTTTGTTTTTCAGCACAGGATTGCAGGGTTAAGGCAAAGGGAAGTGAAACCCAAGTCACCAGCTCCTGACCTGCTCAGATTTCTTTCAGGCTAGTGTCTTGCTAGGTTTCAGAGCCCCAGCGCCTTTCAGTCACACAGAAATGGCTTAGGGTTCTAGAAAGGGGGTGTGTGGCAAAAAAGGGGGGGTGTGGCAAGTTTAAAATATACATACATTGATTGTGTTTTGTTTGAAATGAGAGACAGACAAAGCAGAAAGCAAAATAACCCCAGCCCTTACTTCCTGGCACCTAGTGTTTTCTATCTGGATAATTCCACACTCTGAAGTCAGCACAGCAGCTTGGCACATTCTGTGCCAATGAACAGATACACCCACTTCACCGGTCAGTAGCTCAGTTGGCCACCTTGGGGCCCTTTGCGTCAGAAATACAAACACTTGGTTAGCAATCGGCCTTGGATTAAGAGAATCAGAAATGGAAACTGTCCTGGCTAAGGCTCCTATCTGAGCTGAAAATGAGAGGAAATGGGGAGGCGGAGGAAGCCCGGAGGTGGAGGCAGGCCCTGGCAGGGCTCACAACCCCATCTCCCCCACGCATCACCCTTCCGTCAGAAAGTCAAGTCTTGGGCTCTGAAAAGTGGTTTTAGGATAGATCTTCTTACCTGTCACGAAAGGCTCATATCTTCCATAACATATGGACACTGAGTTCTGCCAATAAATCCGTGAGGCAATGAAAGGGCTGTCTGTAAACCCAGTGACAAGTGGAAAGTTGTGGGCAGTTTTAAAGTCCTCACACTGAGAGAGACTGGGATATGACACCATTCTCTTGATTTCAGCGAGACACAGCAGCACCGTCTCCTAGGGAAATGGCTTTAACTGCACACTCTGCTACACCCTGTGTGTCCCTGGTGTTTCTACCCACCTCGAAAGCCCTAAACCAGCCTTTGGTGCTGCCTATTTGAGATGATTTTTTTAAAAAAGATTTTTGTGTGTGTGTGAGCTTTAAATCCTTGAATTGTGGAAAACTCTGTCTCCAAAGAGATACACAGATGGTAGCATATCTGACTGAACAAACAAGCCTTCCTTCAGCATAGTCCCTGAAACAATATTTGCAGATGATGAATTCCAGTATAAAGGAACAATTTCCTGTAAATCAATGTACCTTACTTTAGATTTTAACTTAATACCAACCCCCCTCCCCATCCTTGAAAAATAAATGGCAGACAAATTGCTTATGATGTTCACTGGAAAGGGCCATGCGCTGTTTGGGGTGAGTTATTTAGACTCGTTCATTTTTCATTGGAAACATGTTTAAAACTAACATTTATCAATAATGTGCCAATTAAACTAATAGGGCAGAATACATGTGGCTACCTGTGTGACAACAGATGAACAGGGGCTTATTCTTCAGACATTTTCTCTGCAGGATGCCGCCCAGTCAACAGACAATCACAGATAGAGGCATTGCTACGACATGGCTTCATTTCTCCAGTTTCAGACATTTATCAGAACTGGTTCAGGTACTAGGGAGGAGGAGGAGAAGCCCAGTGGGTGGGCACGGTGGAGACAGCTGACAGGAAGCCTTTCAGCTTCAGTTCCAATACCAGAAGCACAGAACTGAACATACTCTTTTTTTTTTCTTCAAATTTATTAAAACACCACATTTAAAAATTCTTTCAGAGAGAATTTATTTCTGTATGATCATACTCATCTTCTCAAACAGATATGGGCAAAGCCACTCATCCCCCCCACCTCCGGTTTTGCTTGTGTATGTATATGGTATGCAGGTATATGGGTGCATGTGTGCATGTTCATGTTGCGGCCAGAGGTTGACATTGGTGTCTCCCTTCAGTTGGTCTCCACATCATATATGGAGATATGGATCTCTCTGGCTCAGAGTTTGCCAATCTAACTAGCCCAGGTAGCCAGCTTGCTTGGTGGATCCATTGTTTCTCTTCCTAACCACCTGAGCATGATGGCCAATGTTTTCAGTCCCAATACTCAGGAGGTGGAGGTGGGCTGGGGGGCAGAGGTAGGAATCTCTGTGAGGCTGAAGCCAGCTGAGCATATATAGTGAGTCCCACCCACATGGTAAGACTTTCACAATTACAAAAATTATATAAATTGAAATACTATGTTCATATGTAGTTGGCCTTTTGAGGGGTCACCAACAAGCTTCCAAGTAAAGGCACAGAGACTTATTATTAATTATGAATGGTCAGCCTTACCTTAGGCTTGTCCCACTAACTTTTTAAATGTAATTTAATCTGTTTCTGTTCGGCTATGGTTTGCCTTGGGGCTTTTTACCTTTTTTTTTGTTCTGTACGACCTTCTTTCCTGCTCTCTCTGTGCCTGGCTGCCTAGCTCCTGACATCTCATTTTCTTTCTTGCCCCCAACCTGAATTCCTCCTCCCTGCCTAGGAGTCTCACCTATGCTCCCTCTCTTGCTATTGGCCATTCAGCTTTTACTAAACCAATCAGACGCCTTAGGCAGACAAGGTAAAACAGCAACACATCCTTACATAATTAAGCAAATACAACACATCTTTATATAGTTAAACAAATAATCCTCATTATAAACAAATGCAGCACATTTTTGCATAGTTAAACAAATATTCTGCAACATTCATAGACTGGAAATGTTGGTATAGTAAAAATGTCTACACTCCCTAAATTGGTCAATAGGTCAATGTAATTCCTTCTAAAATAGTAGCAAAGCTTTTTTGACAATCTTATTAAGTTTGCATATAAAAGTGCAAACATTAGCTGGTGGCACACACCTTTAATCCCAGTACTCAGGATCTCTGTGTGTTTGAGGCTAGCCTGGTTTACAATGTGAGTTCCAGGACAGCTGGGACTATCTTGTTCCAGGAAATCACAGAGAAGTTGTTCCAGGTTACCTGTCTTGGAAACAAACAAAATGCAAACATTAGAATAGTTAAAAGAAACCTGACACATGTACTGTAGAAGAATAATATAGTTCTTCAGTAAGCAAGACTTATTTATATTAACTGGAAACAGAAATAGAACCAGTGTGATGGGGCAGAGACCCTAGAACATGTCAACATAAATAAGCTCCTTGTATGTGCATTAAACATAGAGTGAGGAGTGTGTCCTTTTCTACAAATGGTGCCAGAGTAACTTGACATCCACAGGTTAAATTAAAAAAAAAAAAAAAACCTAAACCAAAGCACACATTTGCAAGAATGACCTTACAGTGGGCCTTGGCTTAAAAATCAGTGATCAAGAAAATTAAAACAGAATGGAATGTTGCCACAGCCCACTGAATATCTAAAAATAAAATGGGTACAATACCAGAGCACAGAGGTGGAATCGGATCGCTCAGACCTTCCTAGTGGGAAGGTACAGTTACTCTGGAAAAGTGTGAAAGTTTCTTATAAAATGAGACATTGAGTCATCATAGGCCCTGACAATTGCAACCCTTCTCATTCACCCCAGAGGGATAGAAACATGGGTTCGCACCCAAACCTGTATGTGAGGACTTATATCATCTTTAGAAAAAAACAATATAGAAGTGTAACAAGCCAAATATCCCTCAACTACTGACATGTTAGACGTATGGTCTCCCGTGCACCCTATCGTTTTCTATTTGGCCAATGAAAGAAAGTACATTGATTCATACAGTGTAGATGACTACTGGTAGGATTATCCTGAGCGTTTTCCTCCATTTGTGACCTCCCTTCTAAATGCTTTCCTGCCATTCCACTTATTACTGTAGCCCTCACTTTCTTGCCTTCTTACCAACAGAATCTTTGTAATTATATTGGACCTGACCAGACAAACTGGGATATTCTTTCCCCCTTCAGATTCTTAATTACATATGCAGAATATCTTTTGCCATGTAGTGTATTCAGGGGTATGGAATTGGTATTATTACACAGACAGTCTTTTGGTATTTGTATTCAGCATATCACAGTGCTGCTTTTTCCATTTATAAACATCTTATAGATGCAGATTATAGAAATAGCGAACAAATTAGTGGCAATAAGGAGCATGATAGGGGTGGACTCTAGATGGGATTTTGTGAAATGGGATAAACCTGAGGCATTGCAAGAGAGATGGAGGGAAATGAAGATTTCCATCAGTAATATATTTTTGACAATTAAGTAACACTTAATTTGAGGAAGTAATAGACTACATTTAATTTATATTAACATCTCATCAATATCTAGTATTTAACTTATGTTTGATAATATAAAAATCAAATTATTAAAACTTGATAAAATTATAATTTGTTATGTTTGATAAAAGTCATTTTTGACACATTGTGACTGGAGTTCTTTGAATGGGAGCTGTTGGTAGAACATTCTGGGTGGGAGTCAAGAGAACTGAATGATTCTTACAAGGTCTATTACATCTCCAGTGAAGAACAGTTTCATTGATGGAAGTGAGAAAAAACCCCTCTGGGTAGATCCTATGCCAGTTAATGGCCGTATACATTGAAAAGTGTTCTTCTGTTTCTTGGCTCTCTGGGGTGGAATGTATTGGTTTCCTACCACAATAGTGAAGTACCTGAGACTACCAGCTTACATAGGGAAAGAGGATACTTCGACTGGCAGTTTTGACTCATGATCATTTGATCTCATTGCTCTTACACCTATGTCAAGGCAAGGAAGGTGCACGGAGGGAGCAAACCACTCACCTGATGATGAAGAGAAGGAAGGATGATGAAGAGAAGGAAGGATGATGAAGAGAAGGAAGAAAGGTCATCGTCTCAAGATCCTCTTCAAGGGCCTCCCAGGAGGCTCCACTTCCTAAAGGCCCCACTGCCTCCCAATAGCTGCATTCTGGAGACCACACAGGAGCTTTTTTGACTTGGGATCCAAGCCATTGCTGGGAGGGATGGTCTCCCCCAGTATGAAATGGGATTCCCAGTGGCTATCAGGTGTGGGCACTTGGCGTCTTAGGGAGCAGCTGCCTCTAGGAGATAGAAAGATGCTGTTGATTCTAGTGTGACCAGATGTACGGTTGATTTGATCCTCAAACCTCTAATTCTTTGCCCTTATGGCAATCCACCCCTTTTACTTTCTCACACCGTGATTAAGGCTGAATTGACCATCTGGTCCTGAAAGACTACAGACAGCAACCTCTCAAACCTTCATGGCTGATACCAGTTGATTTTACAACTAACTCTCTTGGAGCTGACTTCTACGTCTTCAGGCACAGACCATACTGAACATACACATCACACCCCATTCCCAACCTACTAGACTGTGAACCATTAATCAGATAGCTAAGGAGGGCCAAGAATTTGGTGCTTTCTGAGTATGCTTACAATTTCCTACAGGTGAGCAAGCCACACAATACAGTACTTAGGAGTCTAACACGATTCTCCCCAGGAGATTAAGAAACATTTGAGGAACTATGCCAACATTACTCTCCCATGCCTGGCTTCTCATACCAAAGGATGAAGGCCAAGGTTGTTCTCCTGTTTATTGTTCACTTTTCTTTGGCAAATCACAGACTTTTCTTTAGCCTAAGAAACCACAATATCCTCACCCCGTCTCACTGCCCCACAATCTGGGTATGAGATACTGTTGATTCAAATCAGTGAAAAATGGCTGTGGTCTGATTGCTGGTGAATGCTAAGATTGTGTCCCACCCACCTGGCCGTTTTACTGTAGGATTAATGTGTTCAGTTGAGGAGGGAAATCCTACGACAATTGATCAAATTTACCAGAAACACCATAATTCATTTCTCCCTGGAGACCTTTAGTTGGTAGGGATTCTGTTGTTTTGGTGTTTAACTCCTCATTGGTTATAAAGAAGGAGAATTAAAGAGGTTCTAAGTGAAATCTCAAAACGGTCTCTGCTTCCATCCGAGCTTCTTATGGGCCGTAAATGGCTAGGTTCAGTATCACAGTGCCACCCCCCATCCCCCACCAGTTCTTGCCACAGGCATGTGCTTATATCCCGAAGACCTTTCTCCATGTCTCTGCCAGACTTTCTTCACAAATGCCTTGTCCAATTTTGAATAGCCATGCAAGATGTGTCAGGGACACCAATTGATTTTATTCAAAATCACCCTTTAGGTAGAAATGCATCAAGTGTATAATATGTGCTTGGTGGCACATGCTTTGGAAAATGATAATGGTACCTCTCTGGGACTCTAGTTGACATGAGGCACAGGTTGATGTGTGACTTGGACAGATGTCAGTGACAAGATGTACTGCCTAGTCTGCTTTCCCTAGGTTTCCCCACACTAATGCTTGCCCAGATGTTCTGTGCGTCCACCCACACATACTTGCTTCCTCACACTCATTCTTGCACAGATGTTCCATGTGTCCACCCACACATACTTGCTTCCTCACACTCATCCTTGCACAGATGTTCTGTGCATCCACCCACACACACTTGCTTCCTCACACTCATCCTTGCACAGATGTTCTGTGTGTCCACCCACACACACTTGCTTCCTCACACTCATCCTTGCACAGATGTTTTGTGCATACACACACACACACACTGCTTCTTCACACTCATCCTTGCACAGATGTTCCGTGTGTCCACCTACATACACTTGCTTCCAGTTCCACACACACCTGACAACTTTCCATTTTCTCTTGTTATTTCATCTCCATCAAACCCATTCACCAGCTTGAATTATAAACCTTAGCCTCTGATATCAGATGTTTTCTGCTGTAAACACCCAATTCAAGTTGGTCTTCTTTGAGCACACGGCAAACATCGGCTATTTAGAACCCAGAAATTTTCTTCCTAGGTTTGTAGCCATCATAAACAAATAAACCATCATAGTTTGCCTGGAGTCCAGAGACTTTAGAGACACAATAAATAGGAAGCAAACCAATGAGTGAGAAAGAACTGAACAAAATGGGAGAGTAATAGAATCCACATAAAGAAGAAAGAGACATTTAAACTAAGATCTAAAGAACGAAGAGAGGTGAGTATCCTTTGGAAATAAGACTGGGCACCTGGCAGAAGGAACAGCCTGTGATGGGCTTTGGCATATCCTTGAAAAAGTTTACTGTGGCTATGGATGGGGAATCACTGGAGAAAGACGGAGGATCATGTGGTACTCAGAAGACAGCTATGGGAATAGTCCAATATGGATGGCCCTGACAGATAGGAAAATGGAAAGAAGACAGGAGGTGAGGTTTACCACAGGAGATACCAAGGGCGAGTCATTCCCAAGATTCTACCTTGAAAGTTAGGAAGGAAGGACTTCCAGTAAATTTAGGGTCCTGCCTGCCTCCTCCCAGCTGTGAACAGATTTGATCTGGAATGTGTTCTCCAGGTGCATATTGAGGGAATGTGGATCTTTGTTTGCTGTTTTTCAGGCTATGGAACAAAATTGCTGTGGAGGCCTAAGGAGAAAGAGTCTGACTGGCAGAAGTGTAGAAGGAGCAGGCTTTGGAGGCTACACCTGCCCCTGTCCTAGTCTTCCTTATTCTGCTTCCTGTCTGCGACCATGGACAAGCCACTGCCTTGTAGTCTAGGCATGAAGGTGCTCAATGGGCTTTCCTTACCAAGATAGCCTGGAATCCCTTGACGCCATCCATGAGTTAAGCAAGTCTTTCTTCCCCTAATGTATTTTGTCAAATATTTGGTCACAGTCATGTGGAAAGTAAGTCAGACATTAATCTAGTGCCAACCATGCAGTCAAAGCTCACAGAATATTTTTAATGATACAATTCAGTTTATCTTTATTTACTTTTTCTTTTCTTTTTGAGACAGGTTCTCACTGTGTAGCCCCAGCTGGTCTGAAACTCATTTTGTGGGTCAGGCTGATCTTGAATTCAGGAATCCAACTGCCTCTGCCTCCCAAGTTCAAGGATTAAAGCCATGGGTCACGGTGCCCAGATATGGTTTACTTTATATCCACCTATTAGACAGAAGGTTTCATACAATCTTTTGACATTTTTAAAAATCAAAGATACTAGATGTATCATCAGGTAGTAAACATGTATAGTAACCCATCCAAGAATATGCTACTCCTGATTAAATATAAATGTATTATCTAGGGTAATATTAACTTGGGCATTCATTCCTAAAGAATCAGTGTTGCTGTATGTTCCTTACTCATGATGTAGACCAGAGGAAACAGGGTAGAACCGCCCTCTACAGAAACACCAAGGCTACACTGGAGCCAAGTGTCTGGAATGTTGGGGTAAACTATGAGGGGCATTCTGGGTAGACGCTGCACAGCTAATGTGAGGCAGAGGTGGAGGAATCTAAAGCTGCTTATCAAGGTTAAGATGAGAGTAGGTGAATTGCCAAAGGAAGAAACCCAGCAAGCTCATTTCCTGTTTCCTGTGGTTTAAATTGTATGCATGTAGCTCAAGCCAGAATATAAGAATGAGTGTAACTCTAATCCAACTGTTCTCAACATGTGGGTCATGACCCCTTTGGGGGGGGTCACATATCAGATATCCTGCATATCAGATATTTACATTACAATTCATAACTAGCAGTATTATAGTTATGAGGTAGCAATGAAATAATGTTATGGCTTAGGGTCACTACAACATGAAGAACTGCATTAAAGGGTATTGGGAAGGTTGAGAACCACTGTGGGGCTCTGAGACGAGTTGAAAGGGACTCAGCTGGAGAATTTCCCTTTCAAGGTCAGTCCTAGGCCTGGGGATGTTTAAGCAGAAATGTTCAGAAGGACCCTATCTGATGTGCCGGTAAAGGAGAGAGTATCCTCACCTGGAGAGAGAACCCAGCCGCACATCTTCATCATTCAGCAGGGAACTCTTTTATTAAAGAAAAGACAGTTTTGTAAACAAATTGTTCTTTGGGCCATAAGATCACATAAGAAAACATAGAGACTTATTATTAATTATGAAAACCCAATCTGTATCTTAGGCTTGTCCAACTAGCTCTTATAACTTAAATTAACCAATTTATATCGATGTACATTTTTGCCTTGTGGCTTTTTACCTCTGTTCCATCTTGTACCTCCTGTTTCCTCTCCGTATCTTCTGGCATCTCTCCCCTTCTCCTCTGAGACCTTTCTGTCTCCACAAATCATGCCTAACCTCTTCCTGCCTAGCTATTGGTCATTTAGCTCTTTATTAAGCCAACAGAGTGACACATCTTTACACAGTGTAAAAGAATATTCCACAACACAGTCTGGGCTGAGGGGTTATTTCAATGGTAGAGCCACTGTCTTGTATGCAAGAGACTCTAGGTTCAAGCCCCAGCAGTAATAGTAATGATCATGCAATAATGATAATGATGATAATTTAATAAAATAAAACAACTAGTTTTTGTATAAATGCTTCTATTGTAAAAACATGTCCAAAAAGTTGTGAAATCAACTTAGTGGTTTAACCTTCTGCTATGACTAACATAGCAAAGCAACAAACATAGGTTATTCAGTTTTTCCACTTTGGGAAAAAGAAAACACAGTCTATCCAACCCACAATTTAAGCACATGATTCCTAGCTTGTTTCTGTACCAGAGGAATGGTCTGATTGAGATGCTGTTGGCCATCAGCGAGTGTTGCAGTCTGGTCCCTGCTGTGAGGGATGACTGTCTTAATTACTGTAGCTGAATCATCTCACTGAAAAAGGAAAAGCAAATCCAGTGACTCCAATTAGCTGCAGCACAAGCATTGGTCGGCTCTTCCACTTGGGTAGTACTGGCAGTTACATCTCTGATTCCAGCCACTGTCTTCTGCAGTCTGTCTGGAGTGGAATGGAAGACATGTTCTCCTTGACTTCCCAAGGTAAATATCACAAGGAAAAAGTACACACCGGTTGTGGGGAATCAGGAAGAATCAAGGCACCACCACCTACTGTTGTCTGTGTGGAGGAGCAAGTTTGCAGAGCAGCGGTTCTCAGCCTGTGGGTCAACACCCCTTTTGGAGTACGAGGATCCTTTCAAGGGGTCACCTAAGATCATCAAAAACACAGAAATTTGATTATGATTCATAAAAGTAGCAAAACTACAGTTATGAAGTAGCAACACGAATAATTTTATAGTTAAGGGGGTCACCTCAGCAGGAGGATATGTGTTATTAAAGAATCACAGCATTAGGAGGTTGAGAACCACTGTTGTGGAAGGAGGCAGTTTCTTATTCAGAAGCAATTCACTGCACACAGACGCACAGACACACAGACACACACATACACACACACATACACACACACACACATGCACACACACTTCCTTCTTTCAGGTCTTTGCTCCCCCCAGTGATATTCAGACTGGCTGCTTAACTTCACATTTTTTTCTGAGGTTATAAATTTCCTGCTGAAGTCACTCAGTTATAATAGTAAATTCTGTGGGTGATTTATATGTACAGTTCCTATTAGGCAGACATCAAAATGGTCACTGCCAAAAACATGTCAATAAAGTTCAGTTTCACGTTCTATTTGAAAGGACTTTTGAAATTATTCTTTTCCTTGCAAAATAACCAAATGTTGATCACCTAGATACTTTGTTTCCAAATGACGTACTTTTGTGTCCTTCTTCAGCATGGATTTCCAAGCGAATTTTTTTATCCTATTCAGATGAGTTTCCTGATTGATTTCCTTCTGTATTTTCCCCAGGAACCGTGCAATCAACTACTCTGAAGATTTATTATTCTGCCTAGATCACTTCAAGGTTTGGCAATCACTTCATGAAAGCAAGAGTAACTCAGTAGCCATTATCATGACTCATGGGAACTTTTATCTATGAGCATATACTCTCTTCAGTTCAGGAATAGACTTCTGGACATGTTCTATAAGGCTCACTAAGGAACATGTTTTATCAAAAATAATCTATGGTAACTAAATTGTGGTACCACATTGGACAAAAGTAATAGAAAATCTGTAGGGCTTGCTGCTGAAAAATCCATTAACCTATGAGGTGTTTGTTGTTGTTCTTATTTGGGGGGGGGTTGTTGGGGGTTAAAATGCTTGATTTAGCTCTTAGTAGCAGAAGAATTTTTAGTAGGTAGGGATGTACTAGTTTTGAAATGCATTTCTCTTAGGCATTTGTTAAATCTATTAAAGATCTAAGACTTGGGATGTTGCTCATTTGAAAGAATGCCGGTCTAGCATGCATGGCACTCTGAGTTTGAGCCCTCAAACCACATAGACAGGGCTGACAACTATCTCACAGGTGAAGACGAGGGTCAGGAGGTCTCTCTCCCTTATACACCGAGTTCAAGGTCAGCCTGAGATTCCTGAGTTCCTGTCTCAAGACCAACCAGTGAGTTTATCAAAGGTTTAAAATGTAAAGGAAACAGCTTGACTCTGCATCCTCTGTTGGGTGACAAATGCCAGATATCCTAACATGCCAGATGAGGCCAGAGGTCTCTAAAGAGTTGTCTCCTTCCCCACTCTCCTACAGCATCACCTCCAGACCCACACGTGGGATTGTCAGTTGGAAGGGAAACCCACAGTTTGCTTCTCTCCCTTCATTGTGAAGGCTGGGAGACAAAGCTGGATCCCTTTGGCCTGAGCTCCATCTAGGCTGTGGCTTATTTTGGAGACAAGTTAAGCTATATATGTTTTCCAGTCTCTGTTTTATTACTTGGTCAAAAAAAAAAATATGGGATAATACCTTAGTGAAAAGTGCTGAGTAGGGAACCAATAGGTACCTGCCTATTGTAAATTAGGTCTCTTAAGAAACTGGAATATCTGTTTCTAGTTTTATCCTGTTTATTTAGGTTTTAGAAACCAATGCTTATTCATAGAAATAAATATGTTAATAATGGCATGGGGTGTGAAAGGTTTGAAAAATGGCACTCACTCCTCCCAGCCACCCAAGGTCCCATCTCATAGACATTTCCAGGACTTAAACATGGAGTGAAGTCGAATGAAGACAAAGTCCATTAGTTAGTCTAATTATTTAGTGTCTGTGTTTTGTACATAGACCGGGTCCACTACTATAGGAAAAATATGTATTATTCACAGGTCTTGTTGAAAGCTGTGAAGGAAGCTGTGCAGGATTTCAGAACTTCATGGGGACTGGGAGTCCCGGGTGAAGGTAATCACCATTCCTCCATCTGTCTGTATCACTTGACATTCCCATAAGCACTGCTAAGATAAAACATAGGCGTATGCATCTTACTACTCCTATTTGATTGGCTTTCCCCTTCAACATGATCTATTTCTATCTGAGTATTTTTTCTACCTGCCGCTTTGACAATACGGGACGATGAAAGAAAGGCCACCCACAGAAGACCGAAAACATCATTTATTATGAAATTTAATTTTCCATGATTAAAGACAATTCAGAATAAAGGTAGCGCGGTGAGTTGCTTTGTTGATGTTTGCCAAGGCTGGAGAGAGCCGAGAGAGGCCCGACATGAGCTACGAAGAGGATGTGGGCGAAGGGATTCCGTGTTTAGACAGATGGCTTCACACGGTGTGTCAAGCCAGAGAAAGCAAGAGTCTTCCTGAAGCCTTGGGTCAAGGGGGAGCAAGCGGAGACTTTTGCACCAAGCGTGTGAGGTCATTGGGAGAGCCGAGTCAAGACGGACTACTCAGTCACCTTGGACCGCAGAGAGTCGCTAGGAAAGAAGAACTATTCCAGTCATCAGTCGGATAAACGGCTTATTTTTGTTAAAGACAAGTATTTATGAGACTGAAGTCATGCTAAGGAGGTGTCAAAACATGAAGCAGTTGTGACAGATGAGTGGGAGGAAGCGGTGAGGGGTGTTTATTCTTGTGCTTCCTCCCTATCTCCTGACCATTATGTGTTCTTCGTCTAGACCTGGTTTACTGACGAGACCCTGTTCAGTGTGGCAAAGAATGTGGTGATGGCTCACTGATGCCTGGCATAAGATCAGAAAGAGAAGCACCAGTGTTAATGCTCCCTGGTGTAGCACTAACTTCTCCAGATGCCACTTTCTTCATCTAAAAAACAGTGCCAACCAGAGTTATGCAGGTTATGCTGAGCCTCAGGTGTAACCAATGAGAGTATTGTTTCAGGGTTACTGTGGGTACATTAAGTTCACTGGCTCATAAGACCATTCTTGGGATTCCAGTAAATGACAGTGTCCTGCTTTCTCCATTATTCAGCATAGCACTCATTGTGCATTGGTATCTGGGATTATACTATTATGTTTCTTTTATATAATACAGTGATACCTGATACAGTCTTATGGATTAGAGGCTTTTGTTACTTCATGTTTTAGAGTTTAGTCTCCAATGCAGACACTGCATAACTTACAGAAGAAAAAAAAAATACACACTTGAAAATGTCTTAAAGACATGTATCTATATGTATAGATGTACTTTTTAACAAGGAACATGCAATGCAGAATCAAGTAGCCAAAACTCATATTTTAAACAGCTGAATTACAGGAAAAAAAAAACTTGAAATAAAATCTTCATAACTAGGAGCTGGAAGGGTCTTTTGAGACTTCTCTAACATCTCGGTGACCGTTCTCATCCCGCGGGTCCTCCTGTGAGCAACTTCCAGACTTGTTTTTACACAGTTCTGTTCTTAAACGCTCAAGCATAGATCTCGGTCTCTCTCAACGGATGATCTGCTCTAGAGCAGGTCCAAGTTCTGTGGGACCTGACCCTGAATAATTAGGGCTTCCTTTGAAGCCTCTTAAGTTTTCAACTTTTACATAAACTAACCCAGTGAGGTCAATTTCGTCACGTTTGCGTTTTAGTTTTATCAGTCAGCTGTTTCAACTAACTTTTCAATCCCCGCGGAGTTAGGGAAAAAGCTCTAGTCTGTGTGGGACCTCAGGTCAGAAAGAAACTCAGGGAAGATTGGCTTCATTTATCACACTCTTTTGGGATGAGAATTAAAATACCAAAAGCATACCAGTGGGTAAATGCTTAAAGTTCGCTTTCAAAGAAATATGTTCTCACCTCTGAAAGAGAGCCTGGTAAACGTGGCAAACAAGAGTAAGAGAGTGGTTTTCGGTGATTGGCTGTCCTGTCTCTGGAAATGCTAAACTGTATCACTCTTTCTTTGTGTCAACCCTCCCTCCTCCCCTCCTTCTCCCCTCCCCCTTCTCTCCGCCCTCCTCCTAATCAGTCTTCTCTTTTTCTGTCTTGCCCTTCCTTATTTATTTTTATTTTATGTCTATGTTTGCCTTGCCTTCATGCCTATCACATGTGTGTAATGCCCACAGAGACCAGAAGAGGGCGTCATATTCCCTGGGACTGGAGTTACAAATGCTTGGGAGCTGCCATGTGGATGCTGGATATCAAACCCGGATCCTCTAGAAGAGCAGAAAGTACACAATGGCGGAGCCATCCTCTAAGTCCTGATGCTTAACAATTTTTAAAGACTACTGGGTAAATTGTGTTTATGGTGACTTCAAAAAAGGACTTGAAGTTCAAGGAATTACTCAAGAAGGAACAGGATAACTAAAAATAAGGTGGAAGCTAAATTCCCAAAGCTCAGATGTGAAATGGGAGCAGACTCGATGTCCTCCAGAGCCCCGCACCAGGAAGTGGTCACCAGAGCACACAGAGGAGGTACAGACTCTGTTTTCAATTTTCCTCTGGAAAGTTACTCTGTTTCAGCTTTTCTCAGACTGGGTATTCAGGTAGGTTTTCATGGGATTTTCCCCTGTTAAAAGTCATCTTCCCAGTGTGGAAATTCAGAAACATTGTTTTGCTAAATTTTTAAACCTGAAATACTTTAAGTCTCAGAGAACTGTCTTAAGAGGTACAGGAAAGTTTTTCAGTCAAACCTAGCAAGTTGTTTCCAGTGTCTAATCATGTTAAAGAAATCGAATGTTTATATCAACAGCTAAAGCCCCGGGGAGGATTCTCTCTCTCTTTTTTTTTCTTTCTGCTGTAGAGTTCAAGTTCTTCTTGAATTCATTTTGTGGCTTCATGGCTGTTCTCTGTGGCTGCATTTATGTCATTAAATTATACCCTTCTTTTTCCAGAGACAAATGGATTAGACGCCTACTATGCTACCTGTTGCAGAGTATCCAGGTTACAGAGCAAACTCATAGAAAAGAGATCCATGATGAACGTGATTAAGCAATTAACTGTATAATTAAAAAATTAAAAGATTGACTACATACAAAGTTTCTATTTCTTCAGTAATATTCAGTGGGAGCTGGGCGATGGGTTCCATACTTGTCACTCATCTAATTATGATACAGTTTTTTTTAATTACATTTATTATTCATGGGTGGTTGTGGTGCTGTATGCTCCTAAGTGCGTGTGGAGGCCATAACTTTCGGGAGTTCTTAGGTCCTGAGGATTGGACCTCAGTTGTCAGGATTGGATGCACGTGCCTTTACCACCTGAGCCTTCTAACTGGCCCCTTGATACAGTCATGATGTTCTTGTCAAATCACTGAATAGCTGGGAACTGGGATTGAATGCCTGGATCCCTGGATTTGACTACATTCTGGGTCTGGTGTGAGCACGGGAAATGTGTGAGATGAAATACTTCTTACACATGTTCAGAGAGGGAACCAGGGCCAGCGCTGAGTGATGGGCAGCACAGGAGAGCTTGACTGTGGAAGATAGGAAATGATAACTATTTATCATTTCAATAAGGTTATATATTATTATATATAAGGTTATATAACTTATTGTTTAGTATCCATTACCTAATCATAAAGAGAAACTACAAATTATAAACATATAGTTTTAAAGTTTTTTTTTCTTGTGAGTGACACTTCAGTTTTTAAAAAATACCCTAATGACCACGACTCTTAAAGAGTGAGTGAAAATAATGTATTTATAAAATTAAGATGACATTACTAATGAATAAATTTGTTAATTATTCCACCTTTGCTGACCTTTAAGATACTGCCTAATATTCTAGTGCCCCCTACACCTTTGGCCACATTAGTCTGCATCTGGCTCAGTTAGCTTCAGTAGTAAACTTGACACACCTGGGAAAAGGAAGCCTCATCTTGGATCGGCCTCTATGAGCCTGACCTACTAAATGTCTTTGAAGGTATTTCTGTGATTGCTTACTGATGTAGGAGGGCCCACCCCACTGTGGGTGGTACCATGCAGTATTAAAAAAAGGTAGCTGAGCAACCATAAGAAGCAAGCCAGCCCACAGTGCTCCTCCATGCTGCCTAGGTTCCTCCTGAGGGCTCCTGCCTTGACTTCCCTTTATATGGGGTTTCTGGCCCAAACTTTCAGGCCTAGCCTCTAGGTTTTGGCCCGAAGACCCACAGACCCGCAGAGACTCACAGATGCTTACAAGTTCTAGGCTGATTGGTCTAAAGCCCAGGCATATAACTTGCTGACTCTTTTCCCTTAATCTAACCCTTACCTTGTTCAGCCATGTGGCTCAGTACCTTTTCTTAGAGCATCATAGTTGTCCTAGGCTTCTTCTGGCTTCTCTCTGGCATTCTGCTCTGTTCTTCCAGTTCCCAGAGTTCTCCTAGTCTGGTAGTCCCACCTATACTTCCTGTCAGCCTTTGGCCAATCAGCGCTTTATATTAAACCAGTGGGTGGGACAATTATTTACAATGGAACAGCATAATCTTCCACATCCCTCCATAAAGGGCTGTAATCCGGGAGCCAAGTAAACCTCATCTGTCCCCAAGTTGTTTTTGCTGAGTGTTTCATCACAGCAACAAGAAATCTAAGTAGGAGAGCCATCGATAGAGACCATGAAAGCATTTGGATAAAAGAGAGTTACACCATCCTAAAATGTGGGGATGAGAATAACCTTCACTTCTGTCACCCAAAGGCATGCCTGATTAAAAAAACAACACAAAACACACACACACAAAAAAAAAACAAATAAAAAACCCCATATCATTTAGAATTCATTTAGAATGCTTGGGAATCAGCTTCTAACTTCGAATACAAAGTTAATTTCTTTCTCTCTAATTTATTTATTTTGCAAGGACTCTGCCAGGTTTGTTGGTGCCTAAGAACTTAAGGTCTGATTGAAGATTTTTAATTTCCCCACCAGGATAGAGTTACTGATAATGACAAGGCTCTTGGCTCATTATTTATCTAAATGGGTCAGAAATCCAGGTTCTGTACATATCTTCAGCTATGTAAATGTGCTTCTGAACTTGCTAGCTGAAACAAGATAGACTAAGTTAAAATATAGAACCATCTTAAAGAGACACATCCTGCGTAATCTTCTCAGATACCCACACCCTCAGATAATCCTTTTAATAGGAATGTTCTACATGATAACAAGGGTTATCAGCAGTCTGTGTTTGGCACATTTATCTACTGGTTGCCTAAAGGACACAGGTATAACACTTGCAGTAAGAACTATTACTGAGTGAGCATCTTATGTGCATACTTTGCTTTAGCCTTGGTTTATTTAATACATTAATCCCAGTTCTTGGATTTGCCATTCACATTTTACTGATGAGAAAACTGGGGATTGGACCGATTAAACATGTTTCCCTGGAACAACCATTAGGTGAAAGTTCTCAGCTTGAACTGACTCTGACTCTCATTTCAGAGATTGCTCATTAAGCCATCACATGTCCTGGGGGCTGCTGGCTTCGGAGTAGAGCACTCTATCCTGAGTGTTTCATTTCTGGTTCTGGGGGATAAAATATGCTGATAATTGACTTGGGGAAAAGCTGTTTTAGTTCACAATCCCAGGTGTGCTTATTGACCAAAATGATCAGTAGAGTAAATGCCTTTCGCTGAGGCTGTCAGAAAGAGAAACTTTTCATTTGAGCAATCACCCAAGTTGAAACATCACAAAACTCAGTGTTGTATCATGGAGGGTGATGGACCCCAAGTCAGTTACAAGATGGAAGTACAAGAGTTTTTAGTTAAAGCATTAGTATATCGGAATTTATGAATAGGAATCAACTTTTTTTTTTTTTTAAGATTCCAGAAACCATGGAGGAATAACATGAAAAGTATCACTCTAGATAACTGATTTTATCTTCCGTTCTTCATTTCTCCACTTTAAACCAATATATCCATAGTAGATCTGTTTGGGCATCTAATCAGCTGATGCATGTAAAACACTTGATCTGGACTCTCTATACTCAGCATTCACTGTCACCTCTTGTTATTATTAACATAAACAGGAATGACAAAAAGACCACTCAGGTCTTTCTCTCTGTGCCCTCAAGTCTTGGTTTAAAGGGTATTGTTGTAATTAGGTTTCTGGGTCCCGGGCGGCCAGAGGTCCAGACCCCAGACCTGTAGCCCCAGACCCCTTAGCCACCCACTGCTGCTCAGGCCCCCAAAAATGACTCAGACACTTATATTAACTTCATGCTGTTTGGCCTATGGCTCAGGCACATTGCTAGCTTGCTCTTACATCTTAACTCAATCCATTTCCATTAATCTGTCTGCCACGTGGCCCGTGGCTCACCTGTGCTCCTTACATGTTGCTCCTTTGGTGGCTTCAGCTCCATCTGTCTGACTCCGCCCTGCTTCTCCTACCTATGCTCTGATTTCTCCTCCTACTTTTTCTATGGTGCCTGTCATGGGCCAAAACAGCTCCTTTATTTAAAGATTGGTATTCACAGCATACAGAAAGGCATTCCCACAACAGGGTATCTTTACTTCCAGTTAGGATATTAAGCCTCAAGCACTCTCTCTCACTTTTCTGTTACAAGGGTGTGATTATGTCAGTGAGGAGAATGAAAACTTAAATACAATCTCAGTGGAAAGGTTGTCTTTTGACAAATGAAACCTCTTCCTAATACATACACTTTAAATATGAGTTGACTACAGTGTTACAGCATCTGTAGACTCTAGCTTCGTCACCTAGGAAAGGAGCTGATGGGGATCAAGACAGAGGTAATGCTTACAAGAGAGCCCCAAGAAGAAAAGGAAGAAGTGGACATGCACTGTGGGGAATTTGTAAAGAGATGAAGAGGTGAAGTTATATTTTCCCTTTACAGTGTTGTGGAAGTAATATGAACGAATAGAAATCATACTTTGAATTTTATCTTTTCCTGTGTCAGGGATATGCTGTCCCCGTTTGTCTTGAGATCCTGGGCTTTGAGGGTCTGTAGCTTTCAGTAAGCCTGATGGTTTGGAAGAGAAACAATAAACGTTAGCTGTGCTGTCCTTCGCTGCTAAGGTATGACGTTCATAGGCGGATTGAATGAATGTTCTCTTTGTAGTATTTTCAAGCTACAAGGGTTGTGCCCAGACACAGCTGTAGTGCAGAGTGAGCGCATCTACACAGCAAAGATGTAGTCCAGAAGTAGCGGATCCTCAGGATTCTGGAGCTGGTGTCATGCTGACTTCTAACCCAGACATGATGGTGAGGAGGCGCTGCATATAGAGGTCTGCAGCGAGAGGGTCTTCCGGAACTAGAGAAGGCAGCATGGTTGTCCTGACCCTGCAGGAGGGGGCTGAAGGAATAACAGCTTGAATCCTTCCCCCAACCCACAGCTTCCTCATTTGCCACACCCAGTTGGAAGGCAGGGGATATGGGGCCTATGGGCCTTCGTTCTTAGTCTAATTTCACAAGCTAACTGACCATACACATATAGACGGAATCTATAGCGCAAATAAAAAGTCTCAGTACTGGTCTACTGGAAGGAAAGGCCCTTGCCCTTCCTCCTCTCCTTGTATTCCCCAAAGCTGGACAGAGAGAATTAAGATTGCAAAGGTTGAAATCACATAAACAAAAATCCCACTTCTCAGGGGCATAAATGCCTCTTGGGTTATCTTTGCTTAAGGTATTTCCATTTCTAAAGAAAGAAGGTGGGGGCAGGGGGTATTCCAGTTGGTAACTCACCGCACAAGTGTAAGGACTCTGTCTGACACTCTGGACCCATGTAAAGCTATGAAGCTATGGAGATTGGGATGGTATTCTTGCCCCTGAGCTGAGTGGCACAGATGGGGAAGATCCCTGGGACGTCCTCCTGGTCTAGCCTGTTTGGCAAAGCTCCAGGCCAGTGAGAGACCCTGTATCAGTAAACAAAGTGGGAAGGCTCAGCAGTTAAGAACTCTTGCTGTTCTTGCAAAGGACCCTGGTTCAGTTCCCAGCACCTACATGGTGAATCACAACTTCCATCCCATCCCAGGAGATCTAATGCCCTCTTCTGGTCTCCACAGGCCCTTGAACATTAATACATGCAGGCCTGCACATATGCACACACATTTTAAGTGAGTCTTAAGGATAAAACGAAGCAGGTAGTTCTGGTGGGATGAGACATATGCTGTTTTCTGTCTCACACACTTATGTAGGCATACACATGTGCATTCACACATACAGGCACCTACATGAGTATACACATGCACACACACAGGCACACACATCCACATGCACACACACATCCATATACACACATAGGCACATACACAAGCGCACAGGCACACAGGCACACACAGGTACACACACACAGAGGCACACATGCAAATACACAAGCACACATGCACACACATAGGCACTGAGAAAAAGAAGCTGGCATTAGCTCCAGCATTTCAATTATAAAGTGATCTGCTCAAATCTCTCTCATATCTTTTACTTAGTTTTGAATCATGAAAAAGTAGACAAATGACCCATTCCAGATACCAACTTTAACAAGCTAGAGTATATGTTTTTTCTCTTAAAAATTACTGGGTTTTGAGTGATTTTTATTGTAAAATGAGTATGGCTTCACATACTTCTGAAAAAAGTAGTTTGTTCAAGAATAGAAACAATACAGTAGAAATTTTTAGTTGCTTACTAACCAATAGTTATCATTTTAAGCACATTGTACAAATGCACGGTGACCTAGCATGTTTCAGAACATATAGAATTGTTCAGAAGTGATGCCATATATTCTTACTCCATTTTGTCTCTGCGGCAAACCGGTAAGATGCTAAAACATGGCTATATTTTTCTGCACTTACCTGCCTTGTAGAGTAATCCTGAGCAATTACAGCAAGTACAGCCAATAGGTTTTGACAAATAATTAAAAAATCCCCGCTTTCAATAAAGAGCATAGTTCATAAATATTCTATTATGTTTAAGTCTGCGAAAAATCACAGCTGAAATTGGTAAAGCTTTAAGACAAGAGGAGATGATTCCCTTACACACCAAGAATGTCATTTTGTGGTTGAGTATAAACTCACTCCCTTAGTCTCTATAAAACACAAGATGCTCTGTGAAAATGTTGCCATCAGTTAACTCATCAGAACTGGGGTTTTTGTCCTGAGCCCAGCGGGCTTGGTAGTGAGGTCAACAGAGTAATGAAGAATAGGTTCTTCTCTGAGTAAGACACACTGACTAGATTTTAGTTGCTTATATATAATAGCCAAAAATGGAAATGTTGGATGCAGCAAAGCAACAGACCAGGCCTTCCTAGTCACCCATAGATTCCTTACACACAAAGCTACAAGAACAAATCTGATGATTTGAGAATGAAGAAAGGCCCGTGTTGGAAGTCTTTAAGGCTGCTGGCACTCAATCACCTATTTCTTCTGGAGGAAGTGTCTGCCATTTGGCTGGGAACCCCTCAAGCCTGGAACTACTAGTTGACATGGAAATATCAACTGCATTTTCTTCTTTCTTTTCTCTACACATTTCTGAGACCGACCTCTATTTTCCTTTTCTAACTTAAAAATACTGTTTACTTTAAACAGGTCATTCTTACACTGGGAATAAAACAAATTTGGTTCAGATATACAAATGAAGTAACTATGGCCATCTAACAAATCTTGCTAAAAACCAACGACAACCTGTGTCCCAGGTTGTGTCCCAGAGGCACCCACACTTCCCCACCACAACCACCAGTAAGTCTTTGCAATCCAGTTTTTAGGTGATCACGCTCTACCTCAGAGCACTCATTTGACCTCTGATCTTGGCATCGCTGGTCCATCTGTGTCCAGTGTTTTGTACTCAAGAGCCTTTCCATGTCACCTGCCCTCTGGAGGCTGGCTTTATTCCACTGTGCCATTTAATGTGAGTCTTACCCAGACACATATCTCTTCTTAATGTTCTAATTGATCTCACTTCTAAGCCCGCTGTGCTTGGGGCAGAAACCCTCATAGTGATGAGTTAAAGGTCATCGTGACCTTGATGCCTGTCATGAGTTCTCTTTATTACTTTTGCTGTTCTGTTCCAGTTGGAGCAGAGAATCTGACAAGTGGGCCACAACCCTACCAACGGGGTACCTCACTGGTCCCTTTGGTACACAATATAACTGACTTCTGCATCACATCTCCTCTTCCCAAGTTTCAGGGATCACCGAGGAAGAGAAAGCAGAAAGACTGTGAGAGCCAGAGGTGACTACAGCAAACCTTTACCGAACAACACCGGGCTGTTGCTCACACATGGATGACGTTCATTCAGGAGACATATACAAGATCAGGGCGGTTGCACATGTAAAGTAACCGTGGGTGCGCCTGCATTCAGAAAACAAGCAAACAAGCAGAAGATCAGGTCAAGTGAAAGCTGAGCGAAAGGGGGTAGGGCTCGGGAAGCCCCCCCCCCCCCAAAGCTGATGGCTGCTTGGGAAAGGAGAGTCAGTTTTCTTCAAAGATGTGGCCCCTGAGAGGCTGCCCACACTCCAGTAGAGGATCCTACACCCACTGGGATACTAACAGTTATTAGTGAGAAAATAACGTAAGGGAAAAAGGGGTAGTTTTCTCACAGTTCTAGGTCACAGCTCATCACGGGAAGCAGGGACTTGAAGCAGCTGGACGTATCATATCTGGAGCATCCACGCAAGTGCTTAGCTCCCTTCTCTCTTATCCAATCCAAGATCCTCTGCCTGGAGAAGGGTCCCGCCTACAGGGGGTGGGTCTTCCCCCCAATCAGAATAATCCTCAATAGGCATGCCCAAAGGCCAGCCATAGGCCAGCATAATCTGGACAGCTCCTCATTGGGACTCCCACTTGGGCAATTCTAGACTCTATCGAGGTGACAGTTAGACCCAACAATCACAACAGTTGAGTGTGGGGATTCCTCTTTTGCTACCTTCCTGGTATATCTGCATAAGAGCAGGTGTCTTCACCTTGTGGCCTCTATACTTTTCCTGCCATAACAGAGCAGCCTCTCAAGCTGTAGTCAGGTCGCAGCAGTAAGAAATAGCTAATATGTTTATAATCTGAGTATTTCCTAAAGGGAGTGTATGGTAATTTATAAGAAAAGGTATAGATATAGTAAAAGATAAATCTAGTAATGTGAGTGTGAATTTTAGGTTAATTAAATAAATCACATGTGCTCCACATTAAATGTTAACAAAATCTTACTGCTAAGAAGGTTTTTGTAAGATATACAAAGTCAGATAATACTTCATATTTTCAACTTCTGCCTTCAATGGATCTTAGTATAATTTTGCTTCAGCAATGTGGGAGAGGAGTCTAGTGGATGGTGCTTGTGTTACATGGTGGTTTTTCCTCTGGGAATGATATAATTGACATCTTGGCCTGTCACTGGTAGCCATGACAACTAGAGCAAAATAGTACCATAGCATCTGGGTCTATGGTAATAGTAACAAAGCTATTGCCTCCCTAGAGGGTGTGGATGCTGTTGTGGATGATGCTGTGGATGATGCTGTAGATGCTGCTGTGGATGCCCAATTGGGGTGATTACACATTGGTTTCCTCAGAAACAGGTAACACAATACCCTGCAATTTTATGATTAGCGTATATGATAGTTTGAACATAATTATCCCCCATAATCTCACGAGGAGTGGCACTATTAAGAGGTGTGGCATTGTTGGAGTGGGTATGGCCTTGTTGGAAGAAGTGTATCACTGTGTTGGTGGGCTTTGAGGTTTCCTATGGTTGGAATACTGCCCAGTGTGTCAGTCAACTTCCTGTTGGATGTAAGATGTAGGGCTCTTAGCTATTCTTCCAGTACCATGTCTGCTGCATGCCGCCATGCTCCCTGTCGTGATGATAATGGACTGAACCTCTGAAACTAAGCCATCACCACAATTAAGTGTTTCCTTTGTAAGAGTTGCAATAGTCATGATGTCTCTTCACAGCAATGTAAACCCTAAGGCAGCATAGAAGTCATTCAATCTGCCTGGTGGTCTTCCAGTCTCTGATGTTTAAGGAGGACTGTAGATACATCCCTATCTATGGTGGACTGTTCTTTCATATCAGACACCACCATATAGAAACACACTGTTATTGTTAAAGCCATTGCACCAGGTACACATACAACTAGGTGTAACAAGAGGTTTGTGGCCAGCTTAGCACTACGGTTCAGACCTGCCCACCACCACTTTCCCCTCCCAAATGACTCAGATACTTATATTAATTTCATGCTGTTTGGCCTATGGCTTAGGCATATTGCAAGCTACCTCCTTCATCTTACTTCAACTCATTTCCATTCATCTAGCCTGCCGTGTGGCCCAAGGCTCACCTGTTTTGTTACATGTTTCTTCCTTGGGCAGCTGGATTGATTTCTCTATCCGACTCTACCCTCCTCCTACCTATGCCCCACTCCTGCCTACTGCTACAGTGCTTGTCATGGACCAAAACAGTCCTTTATTTACAGCATACAGAAAGACATTCCCACATCACTTCCCCTTTTTTATTTAATCAAAAAGGAAGGCTTCAATTTTAATATAGCAAAATTACATATAATAAAATAGCTATCAAGCAAGAATTATAGTTACAATATCTAGTCTATTTGTATTTAACAAAATTAAAAAAAATATTCTATCATCTACTGTATCCTTGTCAGTCTAAAGTTTCATATCTAATATACCTTCTATAATCAAGGAAAACTACTTATAACCATTTAGTCTTCAACTACATCAAAGACCACAGAAGGATATATTACCCGAGTAAACAGGAAGTGCAAGCAACTTCCAAAATCTAGAAATGACAGAGATGACATCTATCTGCCTGGTCAGTCACCCAAAGTTCCTTTATAAAGTTGGGGCATCCATTTTCAGCCTACAGGCCCAGAGTCTCTGGCATACCTTTCAGTGAAGCAGGAAATTTGAAAAAAAATGCTCTGTTCATTCCGGCGCAGTTCATCAGTTACTTCTCCTTGAGTCCTTAAGAATGTCTGACAGTTTTCTCTGCAAAGCAGAAACCAGAAGGACCTTCTCAGCTTGTTCTGCCAAAGTTCAAAGATGACATTCCTATGGGACCTGCATGTCCAGATTATACCACAAACTGTCAAGCAGTCAATACAAGAACAGTTTCTTGTCCAGTGGTCAACCGCTGCCACAAAGAAAGTAGATTCCATATGGAATTTCTTTGATGCCCATTTTTCTCTTGAAATAGATTGGTGCTACTAGGAACAGACCCGCTTCACTGTCTAGAAAAGTTTAAGTTCATAAAATATTTAAAATGCCATATTCTGTAGGTCTTAGAAGTGTTTGAAGATTACCTATCCAATTGAAATATATTTTTGTATACCTAAAAAATCCTAACTAATATAAGTTTGGTTATCATAGGTGACTATTAACCTGCATTTCTTAATTATTCATTACAATCTTAAATAAGCTACATAAACATCATACCCCACACAAGAGTATAAAAATACATACAGCCTAACAAAATTGACCTTAAATTTGTATCCATAAACCAAAATCCATACCAATTTAAAATATTTTCAGATTAACAGCTATTTTTTTAGATTAAAATAAATTCAATAATCTATCTTTTAAAATAAAATTATTTCTATACCATATCCCTCTTTTTGCCTCAGAAAGAGCCTTACTATGACCATTAGCCATTTATAATGAAAACAAACATTTATAAGCAATATTTGGGGAATTTGGGCATAGCTTTTTGTTACTACTTCCTGCTGATTAAGAGGCACTGGCAATCTTTTGAGGATCCTGAGACTGGATCATCTTAGCCTGTAGCCTTGAAGCTGATGTGACCATCTCTTCCCATCAGAGAATTTTCAGGTGGTCTTTGCTGACGAAACCGTAAGAGGCTGGAAGCAATCCACAGGTTCTCATCTTCTGTGGAATCAAAAGCAGAACCTCTCTTCCAAAGCAACATATCCTTAGACACAAATTTCAAAGTCAAGATACCTTTAAAATATATTTGTTTTAACTTAGCAGCCTTTACAATCAATTGTCTTTCTGAAGTTATCTCATTAACAGTTAAAAAATTAAAATAAAACACAATAATAACCATAATCCAGACTTTGTGTATTTTCCATCTTTATATAGCTTACATTTTATTACTGTATTTCTCTTTTCTAAAGAAATTTCTCTTCCCTTTTCTTTTGTCTCCCAGCTTACATATTCTTTTTCACACACTTTGTAATCCATTTATAGAGGATTTTTCCATCTGAATCTGTTTTATTGCATATCCTTAATCATTTTCTAACCCGAAGGAAGAGCTTTTAAAATGCTAGACTGTGCAGCTCTGCTTTGGCTGCTGACTCTGCCCCCTTCAGTGGCTTTTCAACATGGCAGAGGTGCCAGAGCCACGCTTACCTTCCCAGTTCTAGGAAGCAATATTACATATCATGAAACCTTTTACCACCCCAACTCTGGGGAATCTCAGAGTCCACACTGCCACTAAGTAAAGTCTGCTGCTCACTCCACTTAAGTGTTTACCATCAGGGTCTCTTAAAGGGCCACACAGTTTTTGCCAATAAAGCTTAATCCAGAAGGGGCGGCATCTCTTCTCATTGCTAGCAAATAGAGCAGACCTAAGAAAATGCTGTTACTAAGAAGCTGTCATTGACTCTGTTCCCTTTTTGTTCAATATAAACAGAAACCTTAAATCGATCATATGCAACTTGTTGTTTATACTGAGTCTTCTATGAGACTTTGGGAACGTCTTTGGGGCAACTTAATTATGGCGCCATTTTATGATTCAAGCTTGAGCACCAGCCATCTCTGAACCATGACTCACTTCAGAGACAATTAGGAAACTGCTTTCGGCTTTGTGTCTGTGCTCTAGAGCCCTTTTTAAGCTTCCTCATGTTTTATATGAATGTAGAAACACACTGTTATTGTTAAAGCCATTGCACCAGGTACACATACAACCAGGTGTAACAAGAGGTTTCTGGCCCTGGCTAGTGCTACAGTTCAGACCTGCTCGCCACCAATTTTCCCTCCCAAATGACTCAGATACTTATATTAATTTCATGCTGTTTGGCCTATGGCTTAGGCACATTGCAAGCTACCTCCTTCATCTTAATTCAACCCATTTCCATTCATCTGTCCTGGCACATGGTCCATGGCTCACCTGATTCATTACATGTTTCTTCCTTGGGCAGCTGGATCAATCACTACATCTGACTCTCTTTCTACCAATGCTCTGATTCCTGCCCACTGCTATGGTGCCTGTCATGTGCCAAAACAGTCCTTTATTTCACAGCATACAGAAAGACATTCTCACATTAGCCAGGCCTTAGCTGAGACAGTATACTCTTTTTGGAGTCTAGGTATTTACAATTTTTACTAGGTAAAATTTTACTAGGTAAAAAAAAATACTAGGTATTTACAAATTTTACAGTGTCTGCTGCTCAGTTCATCTTGTCTCTCAGTCCCAGAGTCTGGGGACTGCAGCCCAGCCTGGTCAAATCATTGTATCCCCAGGCACTCTCTGTTCTGTGTACATCTGTTTTCTCCCAATGTTTGGATTCTTTCCACCCAAAGGCCTATGGGGTGGAATGCTCTACATTCCCAGTCATTGAAGTACATAGTAACTCCCAACTCTCCCAAAGGCAGTAATTTCAAATCTCAGACTTTAAAAGACATTCTGTGATTTCTGTAAGGAAATAACAAGGGGGAGTTATGTGATTTTTCAGCAGTATCTGCAGCAACCATACATGCAATCAAGACACGGATAATACTTTGTATGTAAAAAGCACCTGAATAAAATAAGGTCCAAGCAGTGAAGGAAGAGGATTGGAAAGCAATAGTACCAAGTGGTCTCAAGCTAACACATCTAACTATGGACTAAATCAACTCTCAGAAATGGCCTTGTGCTTCTTAGGCTGCCTAAAGGGTTAGGGTTTTGTCTTTGTTTTGTTTTGATTTTGGTTTTGTTTTGCTGTTGTTCACTTTCTAAATGAAGTTTCAAAATTCTTTTTTTCTTTTTTTGGCTTGACTTGCTGCTCTAAACCTTTGCCTATGTCTTCTATTAGAGCCAACCCAAAGGATGTACACTCAGTTGGCAAAGTTGGCAAGAAGCTATTATTGACCCGTAGTGTCAGTAGCTACAGCTCAATGGGGAAAATCTCTGGAAGAGTCCTTGGAGGGATGGGTATTTGCACACTTCGAGGAGGAAGGAGTCCAGAAAGGATAGAATAATGATAGCCAGAGTCTATATGAAAACAACTAAGATCTTAAGGAATATTGGATTCCAAGACCCAAAGATAAGGGCTGATGATATGACTCAGTGGGTGAAGCCTGTTGACCCAACCCAATCTCCAGGAGCCACACAGCAGAGAAAGAGAACCAAGGAGCCAGAGACAAGTGGAGCCTGGAAGTAGAATTTTAAATCTAATAGCTAAGCATGCACAAGTGGGATCCCATTGTACCTGTATCCACAGGACAGATCTGACAGCCCTCTGGAACTGAGAAGACTTTAACACAGGCAGTATGCATCATTGACAGACTATGAACATCAACTGTGAAACCCAGGAAAAACGAAGGATTTTGCTGGCCTGTTTTTTTCCAATCCCCACATGGGATTGTGTTACCACATTTTATTAGAATATATGGTCCAGATGTTAACTACTCCATACCGGTATCCATAGCGTGAGATAGCATGTAGACTTGTGCTAACAGAGAATCTTAAGGATTCCAATAACATTCAAGGTCTATCCATGAATAAACTACACATAAACAGATGAAACTTGTTTGTGCTTTGCTTTTCCATTATTGCAACGATTCCTTCTTCATGATTGTGTGATCTATATTAATAACTATAATTCTACAGAAAGGAGGCACGAGAAAATGTAGAAAATGAAGGACTGTCCTTATAAAATATGAAACTCTATACTTCAAAATTTAAAGGATTATAACCCCAAATTATTCATGACAATTAAATGTTCCTCCCCCAAAAAAACCCATAGAAAACGTTAGGGTAATATGTAGGGTTTTTTGGTTATTGTTGTTGTTTATATTGTTGTATAACATCATATACATAGACTGTAACACCAGGGAAACACGACAGTAGATGTCTCGGGTCACGTACTCAAGAGGACAGTCTCTGAAGCGAATACACATGGTCTGTCTGTTCACTCATTCATTCACTCATGAAGTCACACTTTGACCAAAAAATTAATCCTAAATAAAACTGAAATCTTTTGTTAGGGGTCATGAGAAAACTTGGAAGCCTGCCCTGTGAAGTGCCTCATCACCAGAGAAGACAGTCCTTAGGCATCTTGTTTTCAAAAATGTTAAGGGCTGTAGTGAGCAACACACAAGAGCTCCAGGCAGGCGCTAAGAAGCAAGCCTTCAGGGATGGCATTCACTGCCACAACAGGAAAAGGTGCTTTGTTAGTCTCAAGGTCTGCCTCATTTAAACATACAAAACAAGCAGAATGAACAAAAGCATCTTTGAGTTTTGTCTGTATGGAAGCTTGGTTCAGGTATTGTAAACCTTGACTTTTATTCACCTGACCGGGCTTCAGGTGACATTTGGATCTTTGAAAAGGACAAAGGGTTGTCATCACTGAGAACATGTGAAGTATTTTTTAAATCTTGAAAGTGCTCCCTTAAGAGAGCTGACAGCCCTCTGAGCAAAGCAGCATCATTACAATAAATGTCAAAGACCCCAAAGGGACCAAGTTGTAGGGGGTGATACTCCCAGAGGGGAATCTCTGGGATTTAAAATGTGTTCTCTTCTGAAAGAGCATCCCTTTTTTGGAAGAGCTAGTGTGCAGAGCTGGTTAGCTAGGATTTAGTGCTTTCTGGTACTCGCTCCCTTTGTTTAAATGCTGAACAATAAAGATGTTTCTTAAATGGTCTTGTTAGGCATAAGAACTTGGATCCCATAAACTGGATTTGGGTGCCAGCCCAGCTCTAGTGTATAACATTAGGATAGTCATTTAATCACACTTCAGCTACCTTTTTATTCCTAATCATTTTATTGTGAAGGTTGCCAAACAAAAGGAGAAACTTTCCCAATAAACATCCACAACCCTGCCACAGAGCTGATACATGTTTTCTAGTTCCCTTACCACATACCTGCTGTGCACGCCCCCACAGTGACATCCATTCTGAGTTCATCTTAGTTTCCAGAGGATATCAAAGTAAGCTCCCCCTAAATATCAGCTTATAAATAATTAACTAGAGTTGAATATTTGCTTGCATTTTTTTCTTTTGATGCAAAACATGTCTGTGAAAATGTTAGCTGCTATGCAATAGAAAGGCCAGCACAGATACAGATAGACGGGTTCATTCATGGTTGGTTATCTCATTGTTATGTATTGAGCATTGTAAAGGAGGTTTAAGATATTGTGGTGAGTTAGAAATGATGACCAAGTGGAAAGAGATAATTACAAATGAAAACCAATAAGGTATCAAAGGGACTGGGGCAGGAAGGGCAGGTTGCTCTGAGAAGAGGTTATTACATTGGGGACCATGGGAAATGAGTGACAGATTATGAGAGGACCGGAAGTTTATATGATGCAATAACCTTGAAGAAAATCAATGAAGCAGGAGAGCTGTCCATGGACAGGGGTGTCTGAGAGTACAGAAGTGAACGCTCACGAGGCCCTATGGCCCACAGGCTTCCAGAGCCAGTCCCACAAGGAAGCAGGTCAGCCCCACACAAGTACCTTGGGGAAACCAAAGAACTGGATATGGGAAACTGAAATTAGTTGGGGTTCAGCCTTGAGTGAGTTATGTTAATTTCTACCTTGTGAGCCACCCTCAGAGGGAAGTTAATATCAACATTTGTAGATATAGGTGTATGAAGCTATTGTGTACATTTACATGTAACTAATCCAGTTTTATTGTTGTTATTTTTGATTTAACAGATTCATATTGAAAGCCTGGCACAAAATAATTTCACTAAGGAAGGCACGGCATACCCATGGGACCTGTGTCTTAGGTCACAGCTAGGCAGGGCCAGTCCGTGATTTATTCTTCTTAGTGACCAGTTCCAGGAACTTCTTAGTTCTGAACAATGACTAATGATCTTTAAAAGCAGTTAATATTTATGAGCATTTACTGTGCCCAGCACAGCTCTGAATTCTTTACTTGATTGCTTCACTCGGAAGGACACATAACAACTTTATTTTTGTTCAGATTTACAGCTGAGGAGACAGGTACAATGAGTTAGGGGCTGGTCCAAGCCACACCACAAGAGTTGGGGTCAGAGTTGCCATGTAAGTGGTACCTACATCCATTGTTCCAATCACTATGCTATGTATTAGGTGACCAGTTCATACACAGCTGTGGTCCATGAAGAAATGTCATGCCCCTGGTAGTGTTCTAGCCCATACCACCCTAGAAAAGATAATGCTAACATGACTGACTTGTTACTATCAATATATCAACAACCTAAGATATCAGTGTCTTAGATGAAGATGCTCAGTGGTCAATGAATGTCAGAACTGGGACTCCGGTTTGGATGAACTGGCAGAAGTCACCCTCTATTTTAGAATGGACTGCTCAGCTCTCTCTGAGAGGGCATAGTGACTTGTTTTTATGGTACCTCATAAGTTCAGATAAATTATCATTACATATTATAAGTCAGAGAAGTTCATTCTCGATTTTAGCCTGGAATTTGATATACAACATCCAAGTATAGAAACTAGCCTGTATTTTTTTTTTTAGCCTATTCTACTTTTTATACTCCTTGGGATTTTTTTCATTTTTTCTTTCCTTAATTTCTCCCCTATTGTTATTCTCAACTAATAACTTTTTAGTTGAGAAAATTAAAAGCAATCACAAGTGGATACCTATACATACCTTTATAATATCAAACTGGCTTTTCGCATTAGATGGGTACAGTGTAATCCCTGCCTTCAATCAAACAGGGTATAGTGTCTTGGCTTCTTGGCAAGATGAACCTCTGAACTTTCCAATGAAATTAAAAATCTGCTTCCTGAGTTATATTAAGAGATATTGCCCGTCAACTCTCTCTTCTGTTTCTTGAGTGGCCAGCTCTCCTCCACCACCTTTGGATCAGTTTCTGTTTCTGTCCCCTCCCCTGTGGTAAGGACAGATTCCTTGCTACCCTTCACATCAGGACTCTTATTAGACTTGGCTACACTAGGTGTCTCCAATTTCTCGCCTCCCATTCTTACTGAAGCTCAGTCTAATAATGCCTTTGCATTCACCACTTAATTTAAAGATGTCAGTATTGCTGAATCCAACAGTTCCAACAGCCTTCTACCATTTAACCTATATATGGTATAACTTTCCACTTCCCCCTCCTTGAACCTGTTTCTAAATTTGACCAACAAGTTACCACATTTCTTGTTCTTCCTTCTCAGACTCCTTTGAGATTCAAACTGATGTCTCTGACCTCTATGTGCTGGAATGTTCTAGGCTTGCTCTTTGGACCTGTGTCCTTTTCCCCAATCATAGGCCAGTGTCACTGATAGGCAGGTGGCTTCAGAGTAATAACTCCAACCCTTACTGCTATCCTGAACTAGGCCCAGACAAGGAAAAGCAAACCTGGCAAAGATCACAGAAAGGATGTTTGTGGCAGTTCCTGCGAGTTAACATCTCAAACTCATTCCTCTACTTATTCATTGGTAGTAGGCACCTGTATTTCAGGAAAATAAGCCTAGGTCTACTTTCAGGATAAATTTCACATAGTATTATGTAATCAAATATTACCCGTGCAAACCATTTACTTTGATGTTATTTCTGGTCGATATGAAGTGCAAAAAATTGGATGAAGGATTCCGACAAGGGCATCTTTACTTCTAAAAATAAAGCCACTGAGAATAGTGGCCACTTCTTCCAATGGACTTTGGGTGGTCGGGTGAGATGTCTCCAGCTATCACAGCCAGCCACTAGCAGAGTTAGCTTGAAGACAAACCCATGCTGAGCCTGGCCAAATGGAAGGAGAGTGAGAGAATGAGCCCCTGACACAAACAGGAGTCTTTGCACTGGCTAACTCTGGAGCTACTACCCAGCTAAACTGTTTCCAGCATACAAGTCAGCCTCATTGTTTAAAACAGTGTGGCCCGGATGCTTTTGTTACCGGTGGCTTATATGTTAAAATCAACCCCGGGTGGGACTTTTTAGAGGAGGACATTTCAATGACCATATCTAAATTTAACTGGAATGCTCAAAGCCACACATTCTCTACTCTTTTCTGTTCCTTTATTTCTGTCTCAGCTGTCATCAAACACCTGACCACTGGATTCCCTCTCTTATAGATGTTGTGTGGACCACAGTCCCCGTCTGCCCATTTTGCTGAGAGGCCTTTTGGGGGGATTATCAAGGGAAACTTCATGCAACAAGAGTATGGGCTCCCTCTCCCTGTGTAGGCTCTTCCTCCTCCTTGTCTCCATAGCCCTACTTCTCATCATTCTCTTGTTATTTAAGAGCACAGAGAAGAGACATGTGACCAACCTACTGTGTGCACTGTACCCAGAGACGTACTGAGTAGGCTAGTCACATCATGTTTTCTAAAAGGATTCTGGAATTCAAGTGAGAAGGTTGAGAAATATCCAGTTAGAGAGGGCTGATCCCTCCCTGTAGCTCACACAGGAACTCTGAAGGTAGAGTGAGCTGGGCTTGTTGGAAGACGAAAGAGAAAGATAGGGCCAGGGCATTGTTGAGGCAAAACAGAACAATCCTCCCCCCCGCCCACCCGCTACACCCAACCAAAGCAACAGAATAACCCTTCTAGAGGGTTACGATGGCTTCATCACCATGGGAAGACATGATTTGACCACATAGCTGGGAGAATCTAGTGCAAAGTTTGAGCAGAGGGTAGATTAATATGATTTACCTTAAAACATTCTCCTTTGACTTGCCTATGGAAACAGACTGCAAGAAGCAAGATAAGAAAGGAAGGATAAAGTCTGGAGACTGTTGACACATTTGCCTCAGCCTAAAGCAAGTTTAGTAGTAACAGCAGGAGAGACATTCAAGCACTATGTTCAAGTTAAAGCTAAAATATATTGATGATTGGTTCAAATGGGGAGCTGAGTAGGAATGGGCAGGGATGAAGGAAATAAAGAAAACTCAGTTTTTTTTGTTGTTGTTTGTTTTAACCTGAAGAAATAGGAAGGAGTTGGGCCACTTACACAATATATTCCACCCGAACCCTCAGAAATGTGTCCACCATCTTTCTTTTGAGAAACATTAGAGACAGACAGACAGGCAGATGGACAGATGGAGTTGGACATTTAAAAGTAACAATTTTCTTTCCTCCTAGCTCAGAGAATATGCTTTATGAATGGCCTTACAAGTGTAGACTTCTAGTCATCACGATACTCTCACCCCTTGTCATTGGTTCTATCTTGTTCAGTGTTCAGTAAGTTGTCACATAATTCTATATTTCACTAAGCATTATCGCGATAGTACATCACCAGCTAACAATGAGTAATCGGTGACACTTTCATCTGTGCTGCCAGGGCCTTGCTCTTCTGTTCAGGGCTATATTCAATGTCTAGAGTAATACTTAATGTTACTAAGTATATGTTTGTTGCTTGACTGACTGACTGAACTAATAAGACAATAGTGAAAAAATGGTCATGTATTTAATTTCCAAGTTCTTCATAGAGAGATTAATGGGGAGATCTTAATGTTGATGAAAGCCCAGGTCACACCCTTCACCCCACACTTCTTTAGGCTCTGTGGAAAACTGTGACTCACGGGTCTTTATTCTTTATCCTGGAACACATCTCTTGGTTCCACGTGCTTTCACAGTGTTTGTAGGGATGCTTTCCCTTCAAAAACATGTCTACAAGCATAAAAATGAACAAAAATGCAGCAAATGAAGACAATTGCTACTTCATCATGCTTCCTACATTCCTATAGCCACTCTTAAGAACAGTCATTCCGTGATACAGAAAACTCTTAGTCTTGAAAGTAGGGAGACAGAGCCTACTAGATATTTTCCTTTCAAAGAGACCCAAAGAACAAAATCTGAACAGATAGACATTTTGGTGCAACTGAACTCAACATATATATCAGTATTCTTAAATTTTGCCTTCGAGCAATCAATTTAGGCTGCCCAAGTATCCTGACTGTTTTTGAATTCATTTAAAAAGTAGAAGCACATAGAGGCATTGTGACAGACTTATAAATGAATCTATCTGTATCAAAGGTGTATGAATTATTTATTTTTTCAGATAAAATACCAGGCTGAGTTAAGAAAAGAGAATTACCTAGAAAGATATTATGCCATTATAGAAGCTAAAACCGTGCAGTGTTGGTGCCAGAATCATTTAGAAGCATGATATCTAAAAATAGAAACAGAAAAAGAAAGAGGCTGAGCAGGGTCAAGTGAATGCCTGGGTGTGAATGGAATAGGAAACTAAAATGAGTAGGAAAAAGGCCTATAAATAAAACTTCGCTATCAGAACAGAAATGTAAGAGGTATCACAGCATTAAAAATCATTAAGACCCTTGTACAATAATAAATTAATGTTTGTATAACCGTGGGAGTGAGAAACTGCTTTGTAAACATGGTATCAATATTAAACACAGGTCAGAAAAAGAACACTAGTTATTTGTAGCATAAATTGTCTAAACATGTATGTCAGAGCACCAGACAAGAGTATTTGTTACATATATATCAGAAAGAATATTGAAATTATAAGCCCTTAGAAGTCAATGGTAGATGAGTGCAATAGAAGGGAAGTGAGAAATAACAGAAATAGACCCTGCCCAACACAGACATGAACATGACCAATAATATTTACTCTTATCATCATGCAAACTATTTTGAATTAAAAGCAAGACCAAGATATTGCTCCTCCTCTGTCAATTAGTAAAGATTAAAAATATGTTTTTTTTTAAAAAACAATAAAAAAAAAACAGTGTTTACTAGGGAACAAACAAAAGCAGTATCAGAAAAAATAAATTTATCTCACCAAGGTAAAATTTGATAATATTGATTTGAAGTGCTTAATATTTATTTAAAACATTTCTTTTGGGGCGAGGGACATGACTGAGCCATTAAGAGCAAATACTGCTCTTTCAGAGGGCTCTAGCTTGGGCTCCAGCAACAGATAATTCATCGATGCTTGTAAACATCTGCCTCCCTCTTCTGGCCTCTGAGATCAGTGTGTGTGGGCGCATGCGTGTACACACACACACACACACACACACACACACACCATTAAAAATAAAATAAAAATCTTTCCTAAAATAATTCCCTTGAATACTAGAAGCCCAACAATGAAAGTTAGAATGAAGTCATAAAAATTGGATGGCGTGGATGTCCTTCTAAAAGTCATAATTCATATCATTGAGTTAATTTTGTTCACCATATGTTATATTGAAGAAGAGGATTAGTTAATAAGAGCAAATCCTCAGGCCCTACTATTTAAAGTCAAACCACTGATCATAACTCCTCGAACACTTTGTGTACCAATGACCTAATTGTTGTAAAACAAAGCTGCCTGTACGTGGCGAAGTTATGGAATACACACAAGCTGTTAACTGGACCAGGTTTTGGTGTTGTGTCTGTCAGTTTTATTTAATAGCTGATGGTTAAAGTTCTTCACGCTCTTCCCAGTTAGGGTGCTGTTACTTGAATTTAACAGCAGAACTTTGAGTCAATGGTATCCATCACAGTGACACAAAATTGAGTCAAGCAGGCATCTATCATGACAGAAAAATCAAATAATAAAATGATTTGACAACAGCCTCAAACTTCCCATGTAGTCCAGTCTAGACTTGTTGAAATTGCAATTTCTTTACCTCTCCCTGTTGAGTATGCAGATTGCAGGATCGCTCTACTGAGCTGGGCAATGGTGCAATTTTAAGTCACTCTGTGTGACTTAAAAAAAAAAAAAAAAAAAAAAAAGAGGTTCTGGAACAAAACAGGAATGTATGATAAATGTTGCTGGGTTAGTGACATATCACTCCTGGGACTTGGTTATCTCCTTTGCTGTCTCTTTCTGGAAATGTTGCAGAATGTCCTGAGAAGCCATCTGGGAAAGATCACCCCAAGGCAAGCTTGTCCCAACAGCATCCAGAGCAAGAGACTAAGTGACTCCGAGTTATCATGCTGCCTGTCACTCAAATGCATCTCAATACAATACTCTCAGATTTCCTGAGTCCTAGAAAGGGAAATGGTTATGTCAAAATCCAAAGACTAGATATATTCAAACAAAACAAAACAAAAACCCAACAACCACAACACCATCACTATTTTGGCAGACAGTAGAGACGTAAGTGTACTTCTTTGATTCTATATTTGTAGAAAATAACTCCAAGGAGAGAAGTCATTCCATCCCATGGTACACCCTGTGGATTTTGTAAAAACAGGTTGTATTCTTGAATCATGCCAGGCAAATTCTCATTTTACATGGGCTGACCCAGAGCTGTGTTCCAGTGGTTATGCAGGGGGTGCAGGGATTTGTGGAGCCATTTCTCAATAGCTCTCAGTGAAGGATGTCAAGGATTAAGAAATTGAACTCTGGGAGTGTTGAGTCCCAAATTATGCCTATATTGAATGGATATCTTCTTTTGGTCAAAATTTTTTTTTTAAATCTTCTAATCATGAGCAAGACAGCATTTGTGAATCACACATACAGTTTGTGAATCCCATGTACAGTGTCCAAAGCCCCAAACTATGAGGATGGAGCTGATCGCGATGGGCATGAGGGGACTGATGTAAAAAGCCAGTGCTCTGTACAAGTTCTTCTCTAATGGAGAATACTGGGGCCAAAAGCAAACGCCTGCGCAACTTCCAGAGATTCAATGTAATTTGCTCCAGGTACTGGTTGAGAACTCCTTTCCCATGATGCTTCTCGAATCACCTCACTTCCTTTATCGTTTCCAGCCATTCCTCTTAGAACTCCTCTGTGCTCCCCCATCAAAGAAATAGAATGCATACTCAGAGGAACAGAGTAGGAGTCTTGAGTTGGGCAGACCTGGGGAAAATATGGTCAACCTTACAAGCTCCAGCAGAAAAGCTTGGCGGTGCCTGCAACCCTGGCCCCTTTACTCCTCACAGAGAAGCCAAGTTCCTCTGTAGGTCTGTGTTATTTTTTTTTGAGACACAAAGGGGCCCTGACCAAAGCAGGGCTCTGCAGGCTTCCCCCCTGCTGTTGCATAGCAGGGGTGACTCTGTTGGTCTTCCAAGGTCAGCGCAGACCCCCAGAGAGAGCCTTTGATTTAGCATGCAAGGGAATTCCCACTGGCTGATTAAATATTTTCATATTTTATCATCTTCCTGCAGTGAACAGTTTTTGGCATGCAGGGTATTTTTATGAATGTCATAAGTAAATATCGCGGGGTCAGCCCCAGAGATGAACATGAACTTGCCAGCCTAGGAAGCCTGAGAGGCATTAAGCTTCAACTAGCAAAAAGTGGGGTGGAAAGATTTAAATAATGAGAATTTGAAACTTTTCATCACAGCATTGCAGCTGTGCATTCATAATCTACTGTCAGACTTAGGTGGATAAAATTGATTTCAGTCACATATCTGGATATCCAAGGGAGCACAGCTGCTTTCATTTTGAACTGAGAACATTTATTAAAAGACAAAGGCTAAGGCTAGATGTCTGTGGAAAAACATAACAACAACAAAACACCTGTCCTAGTTAGAGCTAGACCCACAAAACCAGTAGATTCCCAAGATGCCAAACTCCTACTTGGAGCTCCCAGGGACCACTTTGGTTTAAATAACATTTTGGAAAATACAAGAAGGTAAATGTGGTGCAAGTGCCATGTTGGCATAACAGTTCACTGCCCTCAGGAGAAGGCAGTCTGGTGGGAACTGATTCCAGAAAACCCTTCTTGACATAGTGACTCATCACCATGATGTTTTTCCTTCTTGGGAAGCCACATGGCTGCCTGTGTCTCAGCCACAGGCTTAGAAATCCTTGGGGACTTCCATGCATGATGTTACTGGTCAGCAGCTCCCACCGACACTGTCCCAAAGCAGCTATGGAGGACCTGTCCCTCCTGTCTGACATCCCTCATTGTTCCTGGCCCAGGTCAGGTCAAGAAACAAACGTGAGCTGTTTCCCTGATCTATGTTTGCCCTGTCTGTCTTATGTCACCTCTTCTCAGAAGTGTTCTATTTGCCCATAGGCCACTTTAAATGACAGGAGTCCAAATAACTCAATCTAATTATTTCAAGATCACTTACTCAAACTAATGCAAAAAAACAAAACAAAACAAACAAACAAAAACAACAACAAAAAAACCCAAAACCTACCACTCTTCTTTCTAGGTATTAATAATTAACACTATCTGTCATTATCTTAAATTCAAATTTACCCTAAACCCAGATAGTAGAGTATAGTGGATTCATGAGGTTATATTGTAAATAGTTGTCCTGCCTATGAGTTTAATACTAAGAGCTGATTGACCAAAGGCAGACAGGAAGTGTGGGCGGGGCTACCAGACTAAGAAAACTCTGGGAACAGGAAGAATAGAGCAGAAATGCCACACAGAAGACAGAAGAAGCAAAGGACAACTATGCTACTCTGAGAAAAGGTATCGAGCCACATGGCTGAACAGGATAAGAATCATGAGTTAGTTTAAGGATAAAGAGTTAGCAAGTTATATGCCTGGGCCGCAGGTCAATCAACATATAATTAATATAAGCATCTGTATGTTTCATTGGGACTATGGGACTGTGGGTCTGTGGGTCTGGGCTATGAGGCTAGCCGGGAAAGTCTGAGCCATAAACCACATACTACAGTAGAGTATACTACCAGGTAAGTGTATAGACATCTTAGGTATCATCAATAAGTATGCTAGGTAGGAGGAGGAAGAAGAAGAAATTAAAGAGAGAAGGGAGAAAGAGGTGGGGGAAGGAGAGGGGGAGGAATTGATCTGGGGGGATTCATTCATTCATTGTTCTTTTGAGGAAACTTTCATAGCTCAGGCTAGTCACCTGCTCATGAAATAGCTGAGGCTGGCACTTAACTCCCGGTCCTCCGTCTCCTCCTCCTGATTGGTAGGATTGTAGACATGCACCACCATTAGCAGCCTGGGTTATGAAACTTCTGGTAAACCCCCCGGCTCAAGACAGCCTAGTTAAAAACTTTCATCAGAGGTAGAAGATGACATTGTACTAGAGCCAGCTTTGCCTGCCTCAGTGAAGCTTTCATGGATTCCATGAAATGAGACTTTGAAAGCAGCATCCATAGATAGAGGAACCCAGTGAACCACTGTAATCCACTGCTGGGTTTTTATGTGCAATCATCTCTCTGCAGAGGTCAGAAATGGGATGATACAGTCAGTAGAAACAATGAAACAAGACCTGTGTTTCTTTCTCAAGGCTCACAGCACAAATGTCTTGCAAATGCAAGGCAGTCGAGCATCCTGCTCTTAGGAGGTGGTAGGAGAATCTCTCAGCTGGGGTCGCCTCTCTCCTTTTTATATGTCAGTGTTTATGTCAAAGATCTGTTTCTTACAGTCATAATAACTTCGCCTCAATTAAACACAATGTGACAAGTCTTTAAAAATGGTTGCCCTTGATTCCATTTCCTTCTGGGATTTAAAAAAAAAAAAATTGAAGAGCTCTCCCAAAAGGCCTCATGTCTTGGAAGTGAACTTGGCATGCCTCATTGTATGTCGTCCTTAAATCCCACTAGATTTTCTTCAGAGATGGTTGCTTTGCTGGTTCCTCAGGATTGATCCTAGAGAAGGACAATGTGAGACAAACTTTTGAGGCAGTCTGTAGAGTTCCCGTGATATGATTCCCTAATTTCCTTTGACAGCTCTAATGGGCAAGGCCTTCCTAGTCCCAGGAAGGAGGAGAGTACAGTGGTAACTTTCTCAGTATAGGCAAAGCTGGCTTCAGTACAACATCATCTTCTCTTCTTGGTGTTGTAGAAACACCCTGTACTGGGACTACCCTTTCACAAATACTGACATGCAGACTTATTAACTGTGAAAACTTAAGCTTGTTCCTGACTACTTTCTTTGACTTCAATCAACCCATTTATTTTAATCTACATTCAGTCACGTGGCTCATTACCTCATCTCCCCATACTGCCCATGTCCAGAGTCCTCTTTGTCCCCGGGAGTCCCACTTAACCCCTCTCTAGCTTTTTGTTCAGCTTTTTATTGCGTACCAATAACAGAAGTACATTTTCACACAGTGTACAAATATCCCACAAGAACACCCACTAGGCAAAGAGGAAGTACAAGGAACCATGAATGGTACCTAGACTTTCTTATACTCATTTTATTCTGTTCAGATCCACCTGACAAAAGGCACATATCCACATTGGTGTCTCTCACACAGGCCTCTCCTCTCCACGCCCTTGGACATTGTATATCCTTTCCTGCCTCATCAGAAGAGGGCTCTTATCTAGACTGTCCCAGGTCTCCTCTTCAGTCAGGGGGTTTATAACCCTTCACAACCCAGGCTGCTCATGGTGGTGCATGTCTGCAATCCTAGCAATCAGGAGGAGGAGACGGAGGATCAGGAGTTGAGTGCCAGCCTCAGCTACATGGTGAGCAGGAGACTACCCTGAACTATGAAACTTTCCTCAGAAGAACAATAAATGGGTGGATGGATGGATGAAGGAATGACCCTGAAGAAAAGCACATTTCTTTGATTTTTAATTATAATTTCTTAACACAAGTAATTGGATTTCATTGTTCATTTCTTCAATTGGTAATTACACAGAATTCAAAGTCCTTCCTAGCAAAAGTATCCCTGGAGCTTACCCACTGTTTCCACATTCAAAACATGATAAAGCAACAATAAAAATAAAGCCATTTCAAATATGCTAAATCTAAAAAAAAATAATTTTTACTCCCAGACTCCACTATTGTGACTGTCTTTCTGGTTGATATTTTTAAATCTTATCACTTTTGGCCACACATCCACATACCACCCTGGGTTATTTATAAAGATAAATCCTGTGCTGAGATCAAAATCTACAATCATTTTTTTAAACTGGATTTAAATTTGTTTTTGCTGCTTTAAAAAAAGATTTTGAAATATTTTCCAGTGGGCTTTATTTTATTTTATTTTTTTAAGATCTTGGTTAAAAAAAAAAAAAAAAAGAAAGAAAGAAATTGCTCAGAGTATAAACTGTCTCTGGGGCTGTCTACTACTACATTTTTGAGATAGCTTGAATTATCCAGGAACTGACAGCTCACTGTTTGAATTATCTGTACCTTAGCTTTGTTATGATATTTTAACACTTTCATTGTGTCTGCCTAAAAATACATCTGCCATCATTAGCTTCTGAAAACCAGAGCTTCTTAGAAACGAGAGTTTACTAGTAAATTGACCTTGCTTTGTCCGTACTTCTGAGTCTCACTTTCTTCATGTTTGAAGTGAAATAATGTCAACTTCACAGAGTGAATAAATGAAGACGCATTCTCCACCACACAACAAGTACATAGTAGGGGTAAGCTTGAAAACTGTTACCTACAGAATATAGTTTAAAACTAGTGATTGGATGCTAACAACTACAACAGCATGTGTCCATGTCTTCCACCCTCCAGAGCCTGCACACTCTGGCAGAGTAGACAGTGGCCTCCCTTGACCTTCAACCTGACCCTGAATGCTATGTACTGAATGTGAGCTCTAACTTGCTGGAACTGAAGGGGCGAAGTTGTATGAGTGTAGAATCTGCTTACAGTTTAAAATTTGATTCTATTTTTAAAGGTGCTGGGATTTTGTTGTTGTTCTGCTCTTCTGTTTAGGAGACAGAATTTAGAATTCTAACGCAGATTCAGTAAACGACTGTTAACAAGCTTAGAGCTACACCAAGCCAGCACCGGAGGATGCTGTTGGCTTTCTTGAGGACAGGAGAAATTGAGACTTGAGAAGGACAATAAAGCAATAATTTATGATCTTCTTTGGAGCCTAATTCAGAAATAATGAGCCACAATCTGGAGATCTGGGCTACATACGGTTAAGAGAAGATTTGATCTCATGTGTGATTGTGATGGTGTTTAGCTCCTCTGCTATAAAAGGACTAATCCCATCGGGGCCATGAACTTGAAGGGACCGACAGGGTGAAGGTCTAGTGGGCTTCACGTAACTTTCGTTCTATAAGGACTATATTTTTTACTTTTATCTAATACACATATTCTCTTCTTTTAGTTGTATAAATAAATATATATAACTGTATCGTATTAATTTACAAATTTTATCTGGTCCAGCTGCCAACTTCAAACATATTTGGCACAAACTAGGTTTCCCTCTAAGTTTAAATGCTGCATATGCCCATTTGGAAGGAAAACTTTAAATCACAGAATTAAAAATGTTGGTCTAATAGATATTCAGATTATTCAATATGTGCTAAGAAAGGTGCAAAAGTGTAAAGGCATAGCACAGAGAATAGGAAACTTAGGGTCATATTTTGGAATCCTAGGCTTTTGACTTTGGAATTACTGCATCTTAAAGGGCAAAATCAGAAAATATGTCTAATGCCTCATTATACTATAAAGCAATGGTCTTCTCAGCCTGAGGAAGGCAAGATAACCATACTGTTGGGACCGGGCACTGTGATAAAGGAATGCTGCTCTTCCCTGTCCATGCGGGAGAGGAGACTGGTATGCACTCTTTACATACTCTTTGTGAAATTGAGTGGTAAATTTGTTCTTGTGTCTGATGACAAGACTGAGGTTGTATATCTCCTGAGTGTCGTTCTCTGACCCCAGAGTGATTTGTGATGACAATAATGATATTGATGTCAGTCCCTGATGCATGCTATAAGTTCATTCAGGACAGTGATTTCCTGTTTCTTGACTCAAATTAGCCCCTTGACTACTCCGCTAGTACCTGAGCCTATTTCCATAGAATCAAATGCATTTGTCTGAAAGGGAGGAAATAAAGGAAGGCCAACAGTGCAGTATGTCTGTCAGCAGGAAATAGCACTTTCCAGCAGAATTAAGTGAGATGCAAGGTGGTTTGTAAGCTTGTGAAAAGATTTTCAAGAGATGCTCAAGTGTGGTGGGCTGCGGTGAGAGAGGGTTATGCTAAGGGATGAGCGCTTTCATACCCCTGGGTCAGAAGGAAATACGTTTCTGGGTTTCGAAGATGTTGACTCTAGGAAGATGGGTCACTAGAAAGAAGAAGTGACCTTTGCTGGGAAACATGGTCAACTTGTGCATTCCTTAGGAAGGGAACTGAATGGTGTTTCCCTGTCCTTCTGCCAGCGTAGGAAGCTAACTGAAGCCTGAAGCCCATCAGCTCAGTTTGTAGGATAGACCCTAGGACAACGGGTAGCAATGGGTCTACAGGGCAGAGGGTGAAATCCCAGCTCCTAGGCATTAGGGAAATGACAGACCCATAAATCCCAACTCATTCTTTCATGCTAATATTAATAAAAAATTTTGTTTCACAGCCTCTGTTGCATGGAGATTGAACAAGGACTGACTGAGCCTAGTCATTCAAGGACAGTCTAAGTCATGTGGTGAGACTCTCTCTCAAAAACAAATAACTAGAAAAAAAAACTTCACACCCATAACAAAAAAGAAAATACCCAAGCAACACCAAAAGCACTTTCACAGCATCAGGACAGCTCTATAGTTTTTGATACACCTTTGCCTTTCTTTCCTGTCTTGGTCTTGATTGGCAGAAACCTGGTTCCAGTTCTCCTCTTTGAATCGGAGGAAGAAGACAGACTTCACCAGTGAATATTCATTCTCTTCTCCCTGGCAATACCTGAGGGCAGGGGGAATACAAAACTGTCTGTGTTACTCAGAGATCTGGGGGGCAAGCAATGGATGCTTACCACAAAACTTAACTAAGGAACAAAAAAAATCCACAGGTTCACTGGAGACATTAAATAAACCACCCAAAGGCAAGAGGAAACCCTGTAATGAAGCTCCCTGAAATACCAGAACAGTAAATCATAGGAAGCTTCTCAGTCCTGCCCACCCCTGCAGTTCTAATGATTCTCTCCCACCCATGGTCCCACAGCCACTTATAAAATAATTACTCAGGGGCTTATATTAACTAAAAACTGTCTGATCTATGGCTCAGGCTTATTACAATCTCTTTCATTTTAAATTAACCCATTTCTATTAATTTATGTTTCACCAAGCATCTCATGGCTTACCTGTGTTCCATCCCATCTTGCTCCCCTGGCGGCTCACAGCATCTGCTTTGGCCCTGAGTCTTCTTCTCTCTTTATTTCTCTGGGTTTTCCTGGCTGTCTCTTGTCTTGCCACAGACCAGAATATCTTTATTAACCAATGGTAGCAATACATATTCACAGCATACAGAAATACCACCTCACAGCAATAAAAAGCAGCTGTTTTTAGGGTGAGCTAGAAGTGTCTGCTCTAATAAACATAAATGTTAGCAATCTTGGGAAAGCCTTAGACTTCCGCTATGTCTGACCTCCAGATTAGAGCAAACCAAAACAGGGTAACAAACATCCAGTATAGACAGGGGTGACCCCCCCCCCCCCCCGTGTGTGTATGTATGTATGCATGTGGGGTGTATGTATGTGTGGTGTGTGTGTATATACGTGGGGGGGTATGTATGTATGGGGGTATATATATATGTATCTGTGCATGTATATGTGTGTCTGTGTGTGTATATGTGCGTGGGAGATATGTAAGTATGTGTCTGTGTATGTGTGTGTTTATGTGTGTATGTATAGGAGGTACGTATGTGTGTGGGGGTTATGTATGTGTATGTGGGGTATGTATGTGCAGGGGTTATGCATTTATGTGTCTGTGTATATATGTGTGTGTGTGTTTGTGAGCAGGTGCACCCCTTTGTTTATATGTATGAAGGAGACAGAGGGGTCTGAATTCAGGTTCTCCTGTTTGCCCACTAAGCACTTTTGGTTTACCCATTGAGCCATCTCTCTACTCCTGTATTCAAGAATTTTGATCAAAACATCACCTTTACAAGACTAAAGAAGCAGACTTCAGTGGGCACACATGATAAGGAACACTTTGTAAAGACAGTAAGAAAACAAAAATCTCTAAACAAAAGAACCACCGTAGTACTCAACAATCAAACCAAACACAAAACAGAAAATAATGAGGGAAGTGGAAAATATGACTTCTAGAATCATAACATTTTAGTAATCAAACGATCAATTTTTAACATGAAAATAATCACAAGGTACAATGAGAATAAAATGTCCCCATACAGGAAACTATGACTCATTAAAGCGGACAAACAGGATCACAATGACTGTCCCCAAGAGATCCCAGACACCCAGCTTTAGAATAAATCTTTTAAACGTGCTCAAAGCTCTAAGAGAAATGTGGACAAAGAACAGAAAAACCAAAGAAAAAGCCAATGCCAACAATGGTGACAGAGTTATGACAGAAAACCCAGCAGCAACTCTGGAGCAAAGAGCTACAGTCCCTAAATTACAGCAGCCACTGGGGTTCAGAAGTGGGCTGGAAAAATGGCCAAAAAAAAAAAAAAAAAAAAATCAGAGACATCGACTATAAAATATTTGAGATTATTGGGTCTGAAAGGCAGAAAGGAAAACTTTAATGAAAGTCACAGCAGAACGTTCAGGACTTGGACACCTCGTCAAGAAGGCCCCCCGCACACATTATGGAAATTCCAAATGGAGGGAGAGAGAGAAAAATGGCAAGGAGCTTGTTGAAAAAATAATATCCTCCAGTTTTATAAAAGACATGAATCAAGCAATCTTGAGTGAGTCTAAATATGACAGACTTGAAGAGACCTGAACGAAGACATATTTCAGTCAATGGGCTAAAGCCAAAGCCAAAGACAGTCTCTCAGGCATCGCAACAAAGTGGCAACTTGTCAGGCCCCCCAGTCAGGTGACAATGCCGGTTTCTCAGCAGAAACTAGAAAGCCAGAGAGGCTGCAGGATGATCTACACAAAATTCTAAAGAAGATGTCAACTGATAATTCTGTGCTTGGTGAAGCAGTCCAAAAATGAGGGCGAAATTAGAAACTGCTAAATCTGCAACAGCTGAGGGGCTTTTTCAACTGCAGACTTGAGCTACAGGAAATCTGAAAGGAAACCATTTGTATAAGGCACAGTTGAGTATGCTTGTAATTGCAACACTCTGAGGCTGAGGCAGGCGGGTGCCACCACTTCAAATACATCCTAGGATGCACAGGGAATTCAGGGCCAGCCTGGGAGACTGACAGTATAATCCAAAGGAAGTCTTTTAACTGAAAAAAGAGACAGGAAGCCGAATGGAGAGATGAAAACCTTTGTTAGAGGTAGATACCTAAGCAAATATAAAGGCCAATATTTTGAAATGAGGTTTTAACTCTATTCTTTAGTATTTGCAAGATTTAGGTGACAAATGTATAAATAGTAATTAGAAATTTATTAGTAAGTATGTAATATATAAATAGTAATATAAAATTAGTAACAAGGTAAGAGATAGAAGTTCATGGATACATCTTTTGTGTACTGGAGGTTAATTTCAAATCAACTCAAATTAGATTGCTGTGACTTTTTAGTTATACATATACATAAATAATTTTTACTTAGATTGCTCTAAGACACAAAAGGAAATAAAAATTAAAATGAGAAGTCAAATTGCAATCTTACTACTGGTTTTATAATGAGAACACATATCATACAGTAGTGCCATCAACACTTGTGAGCCAACCAATAGCAAAATCTTCTGAGATTCCTAGAAATACCAAACAGAGTTGAATCACATAGAAATGGGATGTAGCTATTCTTTTAATTAGTAAAGCTATTGAATCAGGAGTCAAAGGCTCCCAAAACAGAGAAGTCTTAGGACAAATGAAGTAAGGGGTGAATTTCAGGGTTTTTAAGATAACTTTTTTTCAGTCTCCAACTCTTCCAAAAAGCCTTAGAAGAAAGACTGTTCTAAGTCATTTTTTGAGTGTTATCTGATATTAGAGTCAGCAAAATACTCTACTTACCACCAAAGGAAGCTGCAGGCCAGCATTCCATTTACAGATTGCTGTAAAAGGCTCCTGGAAGTGCTGGCATAAAAAATAAGTTCAAGACCATCTAAGAGATCTGATCCTAAATCCAGTAGCAAGTGAGCTGTATTTCCAGATACAGAAGGTTTGACACTTGAGAAACAATCCATGTGATATAACCCATTAATTAATGGAACCAAGTGGGGAAACCACACAGGATGGATGGATGCCTTTGGCAAGATCTGCACATGTCAAAATCTGCAATAGGCATTTACTAGAGAATGTTTGGAATCTTCAAGATAACACTAAAAAATAACTAATATTAGAAAATTAATTCCCCATTACATATAAATTCCAGAGTATTGAGGTAATTTTTTCAAGATTATAGACACGGTGAAGATTATATTTAGAATGAATGTTCAGATTTTGAGGTTACAAAGCTAGACCGTTTCTACTGTGTGTGTCTTTTCATTTGGGCGTCTAAGAAGAGTCAAAATGAAAGATCCAAGGTGGGATTTAAGGGAGGGGGGACGGACACGGACGGACGGACGGACGGACGGACGGGGGGCGGGGACTGTAAGGTCTGGGAGGAAAGGGGGTGGGGAGACTGCGGCCAGGATGTAAATAAATAAACAAATAATAAATTTTCTTTAAAATAAAAGAGAGAGACAGAGAAACCACTGCCCATATAACTGGTTTAATAAAATATGATCTTCGGTGCCTTGTCCCCGTTCCTCACTGATAAAAATGTACCTACTATTCCATTGTATGGAAGTTTTCACTGATGAAATGTGGGCTTGGACTTTCTTACCCGTCGCGATACTGGACTGTGAGGGATGACGCTGTCCTTCTTTATAAAATCTCCAGGGGAATAGTGATGTGTGTGGAGCCAGCATCTTGATAACGTGCCATCAATGGCAGCGGCAGTGGAGGCTGCAGAAGATAAAAAAGAGGTTAAGAAACTGAGAAAAGCTGGAATCCGTTTGGCTTTGACTCTGAGGCCTGTTCTGTTTTGAAAAAAAAAAAAAAAAACAACCAACTCTCTAAAGGTTAGTGCCAGCTCTCTGAATTCAGTTATAAATAAAAATAAAAATTACGGTTTCCAATTTTATGAGTTTTTAATGGGCACATTGTTCAGCTTCCTGACAAATTGATGAAATGCAGACATGACATGCAATGTCCCCAAAATGCCTGCCTCATTTGTTTACTTGGACGGGTACAAGGAAAGGGAGCTTTGGGGATTATATTCTTTCAGTAGAGAGGCTCAAAAATGTGTTTCTGCATACTTCTGGGTTTTCATATTTTATACTTGTAAACCCACTTTCATGTCTATTATCTTTCGCACTTCTGCAGCTGGCACTGGGGAAGGGGTCAGCTATCAGACTAGGCATTCTGTCTTTATGGTGGTATGTCTAGGCTCATAAGCAAAAATGCAGATAAAGGTCCAGAATCTGTGGCACAGTCTGAAGGCTCAGCCTAACAGGACAGACCTTTTCTCTCTAAGGTGCAGATGGGGGATTTCTGGTTACGGAGTACCTCGTACATGACCTGATTTTTGCCGGTGTATTCTAGAGATATAACCAACTATAAGTTTGGTTTCTTCTTGTTCTCTGAGCTTTATTGGCTTTACAATATTTATTTATTTATTTGTATTATTATTATTTTTGCTATAACAACAGTATAGGGACTGTCAGGGGTGATGGTGTCGGGAGCAGCACTTAAAGTTTACCGGTACAGGTCCCCTTAGACTGAAACTAGATGAGTAGGTTTGAACAGTATGTTGGCTTCACAGTAGAGAAACTCCTGGTGTTCTTAGAACCTGATCTATCAAAGATAAGCCCACCCCCTTAACCACACAGTTCTTCAGAATCTGGGTGTTTAAAACTCCTCAAAGACAAATTCTGCCCTCTGGTTTTGCAGAGTTCACCCCATCCTGTGAGTTCCCTGTGCCTATGGTATCCAGGTCTAACCTGGGGTTCTTGCCTGACTGAATTCTGACAGTCTGCTAAACTGCAGGGAGCATTAACCATCCATCACTGGAGCTCACATCTGGAATGACGGTCCTTCTCATCACCTCCAAACCTTCCCAACCACATAACTCTGCTTGGAACTAGCTGCAGTGGAGCACAACACCCTCCCCCCCCCCCGGGGGGGGGCTGCTGCTCTGGGTTGTCAGTGAGCCAGGGTGGGGCCAGCCTTCAGCAGTGTGGATGTGGATATGTCCTGACTCCCTGAGGCTCTGTGTTTAAAAATAACACAGACACCCCTCCCTCTGCTGGTGACTCTCAGACTCATGAGGGATGAATAATCGCAATGACAGTCATTTTGGGGTAAGCAAGAGACAACAGTGAGTAAAACTCACCCCCAACTGTAAAAATGTCATGAACTTCAAAAGATGTTTACATTGTAATTGGGGGTTGTGTTTTTTCCTTGTTTCCTTCCTCTAATGATTTTTTTCTTTCTTTCTTTCAGCCTGACAGTTGCTCTCATTAATAACCTATTGAGCATGAGGTTGACGTGCAACTCATCCGTGTCAGGAGCATTTGCACTTTGCACGCTCATTTGGAGAGATCTGACAGCCAAGCTTGTAGAAAGGGTATATCCGTTCATCCAGGTCACCCAAGAGTAGAACAATTGTGAGCTGCATCCTTCTGACACCAACGCTTCCCTATACATTACAGTAACGACCTGTTTTCATAGAATGTAAATTTTAGGGGAGCCTGAAAGCATTCATTTTCCCATTGCATTTTTGGGTTATTCTTACTAGGAATGGGCTCCTTTTCAATAAACGGTGATATAAAAATAATAATCCCTAAATGAGGTGAAAAACAACATGTAACTTGGCTCCTTTTGCTATTTACGATGGAGTTTATTTCCCATCAGCACACTGCATGCATAAACACTGATAGGAAGGGCAGTATCTTGTATTTGGGGACTAATGTTTTGATGATAGCGGTCCACTGAACTCTGGGTGGAATGTCTCAGTGGCAGTTAAAGGTTAGCAAGATGAGTCGGCTGTGCCAGTAAATGTCTTCAAAGAAGGATCCAATTATGCAATGTAGGGCCAAGGGTGAGGCGGTATGGCTCTCCTCGCCTCCCTTCGAAATCTCTAGACACAACAAATATTGCTCCAAGTTGCCTGGAGTCCAGAGGCAGAAAATCTAGGGCAGAGTACATCATGTCACGGGTAACAGATGCATAAACCTGAGTCCCTTATGGGCCACAGAGGCCAACTTCCTTGTTATAAAGACTAAGACATGAAGAAGCTATGTGCTGTTCCTCCGAGTGTTAGTGAGAAATCAGAAGGAAACAGAATCCTGGCACCAGAACATTCTGCTGTCTTTTGTGGAAAGCATGAGTCCTGAAAGACTATCCTGAGACAGCCATTACTGTGTCAATGTTATACTGTAAAGCAAAAAAAAAAAAAAAAAAAAAAAAAAAAAGTAACTAGCCTCAAATAGATAAGTAGATAAGATATATATATGTATATATAGAGATAGATAGATAGGTAGATAGGTAGATAGATAGGTAGATAGGTAGATAGACAGATAGGAAGATAGATAGATGGATGGATGGATAGATAGATAGATAGATAGATAGATAGATAGATAGATAGATAGATAGATAGGTAGGTAGGTAGGTAGGTAGGTAGGTAGGTAGGTAGGTAGGTAGATAGGTAGATAGATAGGTAGATAGATAAATTAGATAAATAGACAGGCAGGCAGGTAGACAGACAAAGACAGACCGATGAAGACAGACAAGCAGATCACAAGTAATAAAGCATATAAATAAATGTTACGTGAATATGGACAAAGGTTTGCAGGTGTGTTTATACTAATTTTATTTTTTAACGCTATTAAAGTTTGAAAAAATTTAGAAATAAAAAGTTGTAGAAAATTGTCAATAAATAAATAAAATTCCTAGGCTTATAAGAGAGGCAAGCTCCTGTAGGCCTCTGCCTCGAGTGAAGCATATTTACCCTAGAAGAACTTCTAGCCCCTCTTAAAGACTGTGGAGCTGAGAAAGAAGATTTAAAAAAAAAAAAAACATTTGGTGAGAGTGATTCATTGGAAATGTTTTTTAAAATTACTTGAGTGAGCCCACTGTTCTTGTTCATTTATTTCCATGACTGAGTATGTTTCCAGAGTCAGCTATAATTCAGGGAGAAATAAGTGACTTCAAAACTGTCCAGTGAGTGCTCAGTTAAGGGCAGCAGATAGCACATTACTGAGACACCCACTGAACAAGTGGAACATATGTTACTACCCGGCCATTTGCAAATCATTTCCATACTTATTAAGTTGTTGGAGTCTCTGTCAGATTTAAAGTTAATCCCTGCTTTGTAGTTAGAGAAGCCATGGTTCAGACAGGGTCTAAATCACACGGCTCTTAAGTAGGATGCTTTATGATTTCTGCGCTCTGGTTCCATGCCATACCATTCGCAGTCAGAACAGTGCCTCCTTCAGCCCCATTGACTGTGTACACACACACACACACACACACACACACACACACACACACACACACACACGCACGCACGCACGCTGAGAACAGCTCTGAAATCCATGCTTCTGCTGCATATGACTTACTAATAATACTATAAAGCTAAATTGAAGTGTACTTTAATTTTTGGCCATGTCTTATTTCATTAAATAGATACAAGGACGTGGGGAGGGGATGTCATCATTTTCCTGTTCAGGTTAAGAAACGATGTTAGTTTTTGACATGAAGATGGTACCACCGTACTTTACAAAGGCCACCATAAAGTTTCTGGAAGTATTGCTAAAATTCCTTCCCAAGGGGAGCCATAAACACATTCACTTCTCCTCCTAAGGTCCTGATGACACACAGGAGGACAATTCCACCTAAGTTTATTCTTAGGAACCAATGGATTTCATGGACTTCCTTACAGTGAATCCGTAAGGGGTTACTTATAGGGCTGTGGGTGGTCCTCCCTGCAAGAGGAATCATCTAGAAAGCCTTTACTAGGTAAGGATGATGGCTTCTTTCCCATAGTGCATAGATGAAGGCCACCCCTCCCCATTCACTCTTCTCTAACTTGTATACTCTAGCTTCTTCCTGAATGCAGTGGGTAGTAGGACATTCAGTTGAGGATTTTGTAACATCCTCACTCATCCATGGTGAGGTATAAACAGTTACCAAGCCCAGCTGGGAAAATTCTAACTCTCCAAGATGGTGGTTGGTCACATGACCCAGGCAGGTATCCAGAAGACTCAGGTACCTAATCGAACTTGGCCATGGTTACAGATGAGACACTTATTACCAGAAACTTAAGGAAAATGAGAAATCACAGAGCTCCTTAAATGCTGGTTGGAAACTCAAAAGCCAGATAACTGATCAGGTGAGTCTTTCTAGAAAACAAATGACATTTGGTAAGGGGATTTTGATTGTTTTATATTAATACATTTAAAGATCTAAGGCAACTTTAAAAATAAGTAGGTTAAAAGGGCCATTAGGTTGCCTGTGTTGTCACCTCTAATATAAACATAAAGTTTAACAGTTAAGCATTTTTTTCTTTTCCAGAAGGGTGCGGGGGGGGGGGGGGGTTAGGGAAGGGTATCTATTCTGTTGTCTGTTAGACTTTTCTATAATCAAAACCATGTGAGAAGCTTTATGGAAAGAACCCCAGAAACCTGAGTGATTGCCAAAAATGAAATTGAATTGAAAGAACAAGAGCTAGAGAAGAGAGTGAAGAAGGAGGGGAGGGATGGAGGGAGGGAGAGAGAGAGGGAGGGAAGAATGAAAGGAGAGAGGGAGACAGAGACAGAGAGACAGAGACTCGGTACACTTCCCCAGTTTTGGCACACAGGCAGGCTCAGCTCTTCATCGGATAAGAATGCTTTACTCACACTGGGCCAATTTACAGCACACAGGAAATCTGTAGCTGGGTTCTGCCCACCATTTCCCCTGGGAGTCAGCAAAACAGCCTCAGCCCTTCTATGCCTTTGACCTCAAATGAGCCTCTCTGCTGAACAAGCTGTGTAACAGAGGGAGACCATAGTTAGCTTATGGACAGCCATGAGGTAAGAAAGGTCCATTCTTCAGGTGTGTTTACTGTGTGCCCACAAACAAGCATATATGCATGTACATACCCTTGTGCACCTGTGCGGGCATTTATGTAGGAAGCCTTGAGCTTTCTTGTTGCTGTTTTTGTTTATGGTTTTTTGGTTTTTTGGTTTTTTTTTTTTTTGAGGCAGGGGTGATTTTATAATGTTTCTTTGTCCCATGCAAAGGATGTTAGAGAAAATCACTGCACTCGATGGAGCCCATCCCTACTAATGTTATCCTGCTCTGTGTTTTCTACTAGACTCTTCTTTACATTCTGAGAGACGGAAACATACTTCTTTCTAATACATTTTTCCTAGGAGAAGAAGAAATGTGGGTAGGGTTCTTGCTGAGGTTCACTGTTTGGGTTTAGTTTTTAGGTGAGGCCAAGTGGTAAAGTAGACAGTTGGTACTATGTCCTTCAACTTAACTCTAAAACAGTGTGCAAATAACTGAAGTCTGTGGTTATCACCAGACTTGGAACCCCATGACCTTTCCTAGTTTCGCTCACATCCTGAATATCCCTGAGCGGTTAGAAATAAGATCTCAAAGTTTGTCTTCCAGGGGCCACCATTTTCCACTATGATTAATTTTAATTGTCAGTTTGATACAGGTATCAAATTCCTCCAGTGAAGAGTTGTCTAGATTTGGTTAGAATTGATTGGGTCTATGGGAGATTATCTTGATTTTCCTAACTGATGTGGGAAGACCCTGTCATTGCAGGTGGCTCCATTCCCTAGGAAGGGGATCGCGAACTGTGTAATTGACATGCACCACTCTCTGCTCTTGACCTTGAGGGTGCTGTGACCAGCCATTTCAAGTTCCTCTTGTGTTGACTTCTTTGGCAATGAAGCACAACCTGGAATCGTAAGCCAAATATCCTTCCTTTCTTAAACTGTTTTTATCTGGACATGTCATCACAACAACAGGAAATGAAGCTAAGACACGGGCCGTTGAGAAACCCTTTCATTCCATTGTCCTGAGATGTGAATAGGAGGATTCCTGTCCCTCTCATTCAAATGTCCTGCCCCAAAGCACTGATATTCTGGCAAGGCTAATCATAAAGTTTGTTCAGAGGGCTCCTATGTACCACTTAGCTCAGCTCTACTGGTGTGAAACCCATAGTTCTAGATGCGAAGTTTGTTTGGTCAACTGAGTGCCTGGAGTCCTATTATTATAGCAAGGAAGCTCACCCCATGAGTGACTCTAGGCCAACTCTAAGAATATACAGAGGGATAAACAATAAATTGTTCGTCAAGGGTTGAGCCCTTGAAACAGCATGCCTGTTTGTTGAAAAGGAAAAAAAATATCTAGGTCTATGGCTGCAACTTTATCTATAACAAAGACAGATTAACAAGATAAAAACATACACTTATTTTATACAAGTTTTCTGTGACAACAAGACTGTTATAAAGAAGTTAAAAGCTGAAGAAACAACTCCACATTTGTTTTTATGCTCAGCATGGTGAAGAGTACAAAAATCTTGAAGAAATACAATTGAACAAAGGGAGTATATGATTCAATGATAATAACCAGGGTATTTAGCAAAGCATTAAGTGTGTTTGGATTCCTGTCCTTGCCTTGTGTCTTCTGAGATAAGAGTCCCTCTTACAGAAGGAAGGGTCTGCAATCTATTTCAGGGAAGGTCACATAAATCCTTCTTAGGTTTTATGATATGCCTGGGGAAGGAGGGCGGAGGGCAGGTCAGAATAACCTTCCTGCTTCTGCTGTTTTCTCAAATTCTTTCAGCTTGAAGTATTTGGGGGTTGTATGCCCTGGACCCCATCAACAATTAGTACAGAACCCTAAAGACTTGGGACTTATTTCCTACCCCATGTTTTTTCAGGGTTGCAGTTCTGACAGAGTCAAGTTTGGAGCTCTGGACAGGAAAGGCAGGCTTCCTTCTCAATGAACTCAGCTCTTAGAGTTTTTTTAAAAATTATATTTCTTTCTGGGTAGGAGAAATTATTTATCTCATTGGTGAAACTAGTGAATGCCTAGAATCTCAAGGGTGTCACAGATTATATGGTGGACTCCCTGGGAGAATGCTACCCAAAAAGAGAATGACAGATATAGCTAACCATTTAAAAAATTAAAGGACCCTAAAGATATTCTTCAAAAATATCAGAAATCAAAGACCTTGAAGATAATCTTGCTTGACATTTTAAAATCCATATCTCCATGCAATGCTTTTCCATAAAGCTTCCATCCATTTATCTAATCCAGGCTAATTTTTGAGAATTTTTCTTTTCATATTTAAGGACAAAAGAATTACCTGGGGCATTTCTTTTGTGTCCTCAGAAGGTCTAAATACACATCTCCAGTATCCATTGCAAATTCCTATAATAATCCTGAAGATAAAGAAAAAATTATCCTGGAATGATTCTGTAGCTAGTTAGCTCCTGCCTGATAGAAAAACATGTGTTTCTTGTCTTCCCATTGAAAGCTTAATCCTCTATAATATTCTGTGTCCCCAGAGTTAACTCCATCAAGAATTCTAGATGTAGTTATAATTTTTAACTCTTTAAATTCTTCAAAGCACTCAAACTATTTCCTCAGGCAGAGTACTCTAGGCATCTTCTGGGGATGAAGCTCATCGAATTCACATAATTTGAGCTGTCCTTTAGACAGTGAAGGAAGCATTGGTGTTAGAAGCTGAGAAGGGAGCCCCAGATGAAGTTTGACTCCACCTTAGAACACAGGGGAGAGAAGTGAACAGGGGTGAGATCCATAAGGCAGCAGGAGTGATTCTGGTGATGGACGCAAGGCCCAAAGCAAGAGGAGGCATCGTTCCTAGATTTCAATATTTAAAAGAAAAAGAAAAAAATAAATCAGCCAAGAGAAATGAGAGAAAAGTGCTTATAAGTGCCTCAAGGAGTCCTTAAGAAACTAAGCAGTTCTCTCTAATTAATACATATGGGATTTTAATTTTCTTTTAAGACAAAAAATGTAGCTGTGCAGTGGATCACAAAGGAGAAGGGAAAATTCCACCTTGAAAAATATGAAATGTGTCTCCCCGTGAGATGGTGAAGGAGGGTGGACTTTGAGCAGAGCATCCTGGAGGACAGCCGGTGAGAGGTGAGAACAATGGTTCCTTGAAGGAGTAAATATGAACATAGATGAAAGGGACTTTGAAGTCTGACCATTAATTTATGAGAAGGAAGATTAGTTTAATGATGAATGTGACATGACCGGGGAAAGGACCTCTGTTGTTATATCTTTTAAAAAAGAAGAAATGGGATACATCCTAAGGAATTTAATGTGTGTGTGTGTGTGTGTGTGTGTGTGTGTGTGTGTGTGTGTGTGTGTGTGTGTGTGATTCAGAATCTGAACTGTTATTCAGTTGCTGTGTTGATTGCCTTTATGTCAACTTGTCACAAGCTAGAGTCATTGGAAAGGAGGGATCTTCAATTAGAGAATGCCTCCATAAGCTGGAACTGTAAGCGAGTCTGTAGGACCTTTTAATAATTAGTGATTTATGGGGCAGTGCAGTGGTTTGTCTGTTTGTTTTTGGTTTTTTTTCCTCTTTGGGGGGTACACCATCCAGCTTCCAAATAAATCACATATAGAGGCTTATTCTTCATTATAAATGTTCGGCCTTAGCTTGGCTTGTTTCTTGCCAGCTTTTCTGAACTTTAAATGATCCCATCTACATTTTGTTGCTGGGATTTTTCATTTTCTTACTTCTGTAAATCTTATTCTTCCACCATGGCTGCCCCTGGCTTCCTCCTCTCCTTGTTCTCTTGTTCTTCTTCCTTTCAGCTTTCTCCTTCTATTTATTCTCCCTGCCCGCCAGCCCCACCTCTCCGTTCTCCTGCCTCCCTGTTAGCTGTTCAGCTCTTTATTAGACCATCAGGTGTTTTGGATAGGCAAAGTGACACAGCTTCACAGAGGTAAGCAAATGCAACATAAACAAAAGTAACACACCTTAAAATAATATTCTACAACAGGGGAGGGCACAGCCCATTGGGAGTGGGGCCGTCCCTAGTCTAATAATCCTGGGTTCTATTAAAAAAAAAAAAAAAAAGGAGAGTGAGAAGTAGCATCCCTCCATAGTCTGTCTCTGCCTCAGCTCCTGTCTCCAGGTACCAGCTCTTCTTGAGTTCCTGTCCTGATTTCACTTGTGGGATATGATGTAGAAGTAGAAGCTAAATAAACCCATTTCTCCCCGCACTCTGCTCTTCCAGAGGACCAGAATTCAATTCCCTGTACTAACACGGCAGCTCACAACTCCAGTTCTGGGAGATCTGACACCTTCACACCAAGGCACATGAAATAAAGTCAAATAATTTTTTTTTCTAATAAGAAAGGCAAGGAATAGAGAGCTTTGATTGTGAGGGCTGGGAACTATTGGGATGCTAACGATGTGTTTCTATATATGCATGAGGTCACACAGAGAGATGGCAGTATGTAAAATATACAATAGACTGTATATAATAAATCTAGAATGTGTTACTTAAAAGTAATAAATAAAATGAGAACTTTGAAAAAAGTAGAATGTTAGCTACAGCATAAGGAAGTGATAAATGGTACATAGACTAAAAACACTGTCAGAGAACTGGAGACAGAGGCAGGAATTCTCAATAGGCTCCAGCTACACCTGTCTCCCACAGTTGTATTCATATACAAACACACAGCACAAATTAAAGTTCTATGCTATTTCTCATAGAAGAACTCATACACTTCTTCGAAGTTGATCATCATGCTCTAATGTTTCATTTTTCAGTTCAGGTTCCCATTGTTTTGGGGGGTGTATCTAAGTACACAGGACAGGATGAAATACTATAACCTGATGCAACTCTTTACGAAAGATTAGCCAAGCAAAACATAATTTGATTGCTAATTATGTGGCCAATCCAATATTATCTATCATAGAAGACATGACCAGAAAGTAAAGTTAAGAAGGAATTATTTAGTTACTGAAGGAGACTAATGTGAATAGCCTTCTGCTATCTGGTGCTTTATTTATGTCTGTAGCAGAACCATAGAAACAGCATGAACATGTTATATATTAGGGTATGATTTTGACCATGTCCTCCCATAGACTTTTTTAGCATTAAAAAAAGAAATGCTGCATTTATAGTTTTGCATCAATTTTTCACTGTAGGCTTGTATTGCATAGGAATTCCTGGTGGAGTTCCATGTTAGATATCATCTTATCAGACATTATTCAGTACCACTTTCAAAAAATAATGTACAGCAATGAAACTTACAGCCAGCACAAAGACATAGCACTTTGTGACAACTCTACAAAGCTTACAAAAGGGGGAGATAAAGAAACAGAGGCATTTTATCAAGATGACTGTCAATGCCACTTGGAATTAGTGACAATAAATAGGCATGAGGGAATAGATCAGGGACAAGGGACAAAACTGACATTCAGGTAACAGTGTATACCAAAACATTAGAGTTGTGGTCATGATTAGCAAAATATAGTAAAGCAAGTAGCCGTAGCCTGTCTCTGTCTCCCATGTAACAATTCCTGTGCCAAATGGTGAAAAACACCTTAATGTCCATAGTTCAGGCTCATTTCCACCCCACATTGGTGAATGTGTTAGTTGTAAGAGAGTGGACAGTGGTCTTCTTTCATATGCTCACAATGGGACATTTGACCTCACTTGACACAAAGGGACTTTCCCAATGTGAAAAGTGTAATGCTGCTGAATGAAGTTTTGAATTAAATTAATATTTAACTGAATCATGACAAACTAGCTCCAAGGATTGTGTGTGTGTGTGTGTGTGTGTGTGTGTGTGTGTGTGTGTGTGTGCACATGTGCATAATTTTCTTAAAAAATTAGACTAGCTGCAAGTATCATCTTAGGGACAATTCCTATATATTTCACAACTATGAGGACACTGGCATAAGAAGACACTTTGTATAGGAAGAAGCTGATATTGTCATAGAAATGGTAAGGGATAGTGAAATTCCCATTTTTCTCTCAAGTCCTTGTTTGCAATGGCACTGAAGAGAGAACTAAGTTGCTATGACATCATCGAATGCTTGCATCACCCACTGGGCTGGTGCATTATTCAACCGCTGCCCCTTCCTGTGCTCCAACGTTTATCTGCCATGCCAAGTTGGCATGCCTCATGGGCAATGGTGATCAATACAATTTGTCCACAGTTCAAAACGGCAAAGGCGTAGCCTTGTGCTGCAACCAAAGAGTCCTCACCTCTCAGCATCAGGAAGTGTCTTTCCAGAAAGAAAGGCAGTGGGAAGACAGGAGGTTAGATTCTAGCCCACCTCTGATGTGAAGTATCCTCTGTATCATTTCTAACTACTGTTTTCCTTTTTAGAACACAAGACAGTTGAATCAGATACCATCTAAGTTTCTAGTACTGAAATTCTTGAACTTTGCATTTTATGTCAAGAGTGTTGTTCTCTATGAAGGAATTTGTTCCCCTTCTTAGGTTCTTCTACCCAAAGTGCTTCAGGTCTTGACTTAAAGGTCTTTATACAACAAAGAGCAAAAGGCACCTCCTTTAGTGCCTGTGGTTAAAAATATTTCCTTGTTTGGTGTTTGAAATAGCCTCTTATACCATGACTCTGACATAGCAGGATTTGTATTTAACTATACTCAAATATTAATGGCAAGATTCCACGAAATAAGTGACTTCCAGTGACCTTGGGACAGCAACAGAGCAAGCAGATGGAGCTCCTCACTGTCATTTCGTGCAAGAGCAGAGACTTCTGATCTTGATTCAGCTGGTGTTTGGTACCTTGTTTGGCAGTGGATGCTTTAAAAGGCTCAACACTATATACCACAATGTGGATTTCAACAGGCTCTGTGGGAGCTATATTTAACTCTTAATTCACAATTAACATGATTACTTTCCGCTTATCGCTTCTCTTTGATTTAATTAACAACTGGTGTGATTCTTTTTAGCCGAGACACTAGCCTATTAATACCCTGAATCCTGAATCCAGTCTTAGTGGCTTAAAAGTCAACCTTTTGATGGGACGAGATTGTGAGTGTTCTGTGGGCCAGCGACTTTAAAGCAAATTCTTTGCAAGGCTCCATAAATTATTGATCCAAGAACAGCAGTAACTGGTTCTCCAACTGCAATTGCAACTCAAGTACAACAATAATAAAAATGCTCCATAGCAAAAATGAATCGTATTGCTCTATAAAACTTCCCATAAAAACTTAACACACATTCCCGTCTTACCGGATGGAAGGAGATGCTATCACTGACATCACTGAGATTTTAAGAGGTTAACTCTCCACCCAATTTATTCTCCTGTTTTGTCCCTTTCCATTCTGTCCAAAGAGCTGAGCCAAGACACTCAGAGACTTGAGCTTGTTCACCTTTAATATCCAACCCCCTCAAGTGAGGTTCTTCATTATTGCCAATTTAGCATCCTCTTGCAAGATAAGCAGGGCCCTCAGAGATAGTATTTTTATTATCCAAACTGACAAACAAAACAAATAAGTGAACAAAAAAACCTGCATGCATAGGTGTTAGTATGTGGTAGCCTAGAAATCTTTTAAGTATTTTTCAAGGAATAGCTAGTATCTGAAGCAGGTAGATGTAGAGATAACCTAGCTGCACACACACTCTTTTCCCAGCAGGGCACTTAGGAATCTTCCATCCCTACTAGCACTAGGCTGTACACACACCATCCATCATTCAGAAACACGCTTGTGGTCACCCCAAATAACAGGTCCCTAGCAACCCTTAGTAACTCCCATTTTGTGATCCAATTTGTTCTAGAATATATTCAGGAACTAGGGACAATGAACTAATAAAGCTCAGACCCATTTGGGGTGCATGTGTAGTAAGGAAAATTGTGTACTCAAAGTTTTTTAAGAATACTTCATCTATAAATAGTCACCCATCTATCTTATGTCTGTGTATAACAGAACTTGTATACTACTAAAATAAGAAAGATGCACCATGGAAAAAGACGTACCCAGTGAACAAAGGTTTATACAACCCAAGCCTGTCAATCAAAAAAAACAAGACATGCACTTCAATCCAACTTTTTTTCATACTAGACCTCATAAAAGAAGACTCCCAACTGACAGCTTGCTGCTCTTGAGCACCCTAGCTCAAGGACCCAGTGATTCTCAGTATACCTGCCTGTACTTCAGTTTTGCTTATAAAGACATTTCTTACCATTTTGCTATTTGTGTTTCTTTGACTCTTTGGACAAGATGCTTAGAACATAGAAATATGCATTTGAGAAAGACCATCACCTTTACCTTGGCATTGCTCTACAAAACCATGTCTTATGAGCAGCAGTGCACTTTTGACTCCATGAATGACCACATTATGTATCCTTTTCTCAAAGCTAGTCTTTAACTTATTCATATAAAAAGGCAAGTTTTAATTATGTCACTATCACCCCATTATAAAACCCAGCAAGACGACAACTTGAGGTGAAGTAGCTCTCTCCTTCTCCCATGTGGTTCTCTGGGATTGACCTCAGGTCCTCAGACTTGGTGACAAGCAGCTTTGCCTACGGAGCCATCTCATTTATTTTCCAAATAAATGCTCCTGAGATTCAGTTCCTTCCCGAGGCTGAGCAGGAGTTTTACCCCTAACTTGAGTCATGCATTCCATGCAAAATGTTCAACATTTTTTCCTGTATCATTAATTCAGAAAATCTTGCTGCTTAATAACTTCTCTATTATGAGAGGAAGAGGATGGATAACCAATCCAGTTTCACAAGGATGCAATCAGACAAGGCTCTCCATTGAGGATGGAGACAACCTTGGGTACCTTGAGCAGAAAGGGAACCTCATTACAGGGCAACTGTAAGTTTTCCAATTATGGGTAAGGCTAGGGAGACCACGCAAGGGCTGGAACAGGACATCTTCAGGATTTTATAAAGTCACTCTCACAGATGAACAAGCTATACCAAAAGAAAACACTGGCTCTACTAATGTGCTATTTTCCCTCTGTGATCACTGCTGATATGACCCTGGGTACTGTCACCATTCCTGGTACTTCTGTCGTTATGGTTATATCCCAGGTACAATGAACTGATTCCACCTGGCTACCATCTTGCCATCCCAAACAACATGCAAAGTCTCTAGATAGACCATCATTTGAGTCATAGGAGCAGACACAGAAAGAGGCCCAACTTACAAAGGGTCTCTACCCTTTAGGACTAAGAATTGAGTACTTAACAGCATAAGCCCTCTACCAGTAAGAAGTGTTTATTTAAATATCTTTTTAATACCTGAAACTCAAGGCATTTATAGCAAAACTTTATGGGCTTCCCAAGAAAACTTCTGCCTGAGACATTTGCTGCCTCTACTCAGGACATGTGAGCTCGCTTCACGGGGCTAAACTTCACAAGCTCACTAAGCACATTTGTCTGATTGTTGACATTGTGGTCACTTCTTTACTGTTCTTTTCACACAAAGGCTTGTTAGACATGATGTGTGAGTGAATGGTATGAAGGCCAAAGACACCACAGAGTTACCAAGGTGTGAGACAAAATAAGCTTGATTTAAATTCTCTCTCATCTGTTTCGGGGTTGTGATGGTTTTCCCTTGTAATTTTCAATGAGCTTCAATTTCCAAGTAGAGCTTTTCCATAACCTGTGAATGATAATGATGTGGGGCAGAACCCATGATTAAGGGCCTACCTCTTATTAGACAGGGATGGTGCTCACAGTCAGTGCTGTCTCTGGTCTTTTATTCTTCCAGTGTGAGGCAGATCACAACACTCCAAACACGCTAATTACCCTCCTATAACAGTATATTTAATTCAAATGTTTGAGTATTTCCATATGTTGATGAAAGAAACACTCAGTAAATTAATCTTGTTTTGTACATACGCAGGTCTGCAGGTGATTCAAAAGTGAGGGTCTGTAGTGGGATTATGATGTTACATTGTTAATATTTGTCCCTCCTACTGGTTTAATAAAAAGCTGATTGGCCAGAAGGCAGACAGGAAGTGTGGATGGGGCTGTGAGACTAAGGAAACTCTGGGAACCGAAAGAGCAGAACAGAGACACCAAAGAAGTCAGCAGATGCAGAGGACAACTATGCTGCTCTGAGAAAAGGTACCGAGCCACATGGCTGAACAGGATAAGGATCATGGGTTAGCTTAAGAGCAAGAGCTAACAATATGCCAGAGCCATAGGCTGGTCAGCATAAAATTAATACAAGTGCCTATGTGCTTCTGTGGGACTGCGGGTCTGCGGGCTGTGGGTCTGAACCACAGGACAGACAGGCCAGAAACTTTGTGTTACAAGGGTCTGTCACAGCTCAGAGAGATGTATGTTCCATTGTTTTTGATTGTGAAACTCTGCACGTCCCTCACATTCACAAAGCAATAAAGGAGATAATATGATGTTATTTGAACATCTATAAATATCCAGAGAGGATAAAGAGATACTTCACTACCTCTTAGCCCTCGTCTCATGTAAATTTTCAGTGTGTGAAAGTTGTTCAGGGTTGCGTCCTCCGTGCCATCCTCACCGAGTTCCTCCCTTGAAAAACGTCAAACACTAGCTTCATGCCAACATAAGTCCTCCTACCACCTTGGTATGCTACTCAGCTCTGCTTTACTTTTATTCCATGATAATTTGTCATTTTCTAAGCTACTGCATAATATAATTTTATTTATTGTGTGATTTTCCTCTCTCTCTTTCTACTAAAGATTTAGCTAATTATATGCTTGGTTCACTGATGTCCTAAGAACTTCAAGCAATACCTAGGCTATTTTAAGGATGTCATTGTTACATGTTAATGAATAAACCTCCAGATACCTCTGAGGCTGTCTGGAACACTGGAGACACATGTGCAGAGGTTGAGTAGGCCTCTCTGTGTGCCACCTAACTCCCACTTTATGGCTCCCTTTCACCTCTGAGAAATCCTGCTTTCTTGAAGGCTCTAAAACTTAGTCACAGCAAGCCTTCAATGCTTCCTCACAGCTTCGTGTATTCCAATTTCCTCAAGTAATTGCATATTAACAAGGCATGGAGTTCCTAGCTAAAGGAATACAATTTTAATTGCAAAAATTCTGTCTTCACACAGGGCTTGTATATTCTAGCAGTGATAACTTCAGCTTAATGAGGAGACTCAATCCTTCTGGTTATCACACAGTGTTTCTAATGTGTGCTTCAGTTGTGAACAGATATCTATCCAAAGGAAGTTGAATGCTCTTTCTGACGGGTCTTCTGAAAACCATGTTGTTAGTTTGGAAACGGAACAAACATTTCATTCTAACTCAGGTATTCGGTGTTTCCTCAGAGGCTCTGGGCTCACCTCCATGAGCTTGGGGACTCATCTTCATGAGGTTCTTGACTCGCCATCAGGAGGTTCTGAGCTCACCTTCATGAGGCTCCGGATCCACTCTCATGAGGCTCTGGACTCACCTTCATGCAGTTCGAGGCTCACCTTCCACTCTCGTGAGGCTCTGGACTCACCTTCATGCAGTTCGAGGCTCACCTTCCACTCTCGTGAGGCTCTGGACTCACCTTCATGCAGTTCGAGGCTCACCTTCATGAAAATTTGCTTTTACTTCCTTCTTTCTGGGAAATCTCTGATTCATCATCATCTCCATCATTGTTATCATCATCAACATCCCATGAAATATGGCATTGAATTATTTTAAATTTCCTGCCCGAATACAATGAGATTGTACATCTGCAAGTCATAACTGGAAACCACAGTACCCTGGAACTGAGTCAGTAAACGAACCCTAGCTGTTTCAAATCATCCTATTAAAACATGTCTTTTCAATCTCCTTTTCCTCTTGCTGTCCTTTACTCTCTGACTAGCCTTTGCTCTCGGTGGAGATCCGCTGTCACAGTCTGGGTACTGGATATGGATGAGGAGAGGCCACCTAGCCCCAGGTTGGGGGAGGAGGGCCTGTGTGCAGAGAACCGCAGGGCTAAGGGAAACACGTGTTATTATTTTCTAGCTGATACTATTACTACATTTTCAAAAGCCTGATTCATTTGAGAACACCTTTATGCTACTGTTACACTTTACTTACTGTTTGACTTTATATAGGACTTTAAGATGATTTTTCTTCCCCCCATGATTTAGTCCTTGGTTATACTAAATATCACATAAGGATCTTTAGAAGCTTTTAGATATTTTTCTGTATTTGTGTTCAGAAATTTCTAATTGATGAGCCTTAATGTGAGTTTTTCAAAACTTTTTTTTTTTTTTAATTACATCTTTTAACCAGGCTCAGACAGGAAGACTCAGTTTGAACCCATGGGGCTACATAGTATGACTGTGTCTGTAACAGCAAAGGAGCAAACAGTGAAAAGTACTTGAGTCTGAGTATTTGAACAGTACTTCTAAACTTTGATTCTTCACATGAGGAATTTTCTTGTGTTTTTTTCCCCCACATTTCTTTCAAGCCCATGAGTCTCTAAAAACAATTCAACCAGCATGATCAGTTCTTTACCTGTTTTCAAATATAATATCCACTCAGACCAATAAAGCAGATCAGGACCTTGCTCAACCATCATCAGAGAAGCTTCCTCCTGCAGCAGATGGGACCAAATACCGAGACCCACAGGCAGACATTATACAGAGAGTGAGAAGCTTTGAAACACCTAGCCCTAGACAGAATGTCTCCATCAATTCCCTCCCCTCAGGGCTGAAAGAACCCACGGGAGGTGGAAAAACTGTAGAAGCTAGACATGATAGAGGACACCAAAGAAACAGTGTCTTCTAAAATCAGCATGATCTACACATATATGAACTCACAGGGACAGAGGCAGCACAGAGCCTGAAGAGGTTTGCACCAGTTAAGGGTCCCAGAGCTGAAAAAGTGAACACACGTCTCCATCCCTAACCCAGAAGATAGCTCTGGAGTTTGTTGTTTTTCACTCTTTAGATCTTAGCTCTTTGGGGGGAGACCCACCATTCAGCTTCCTAATATATCACACATGGGAGCTTATTATTACTTATGTATGCCCGGCTATAGCTTGGCTTGTCTCTAGCCAGCTTTTCTTAAATTATCCCATCTACATTTTGCCTCTAGGCTTTTCTTTTTCTTGTTTCTGTATATGTTCCTTTCACTCTTACTCCTTGGCTGGCTCTGTGGCTGTGGTGTGGCTAAGTGACTGGATAGCCATGTGGCTAGTGGCTGTGTGGCTGAGTGGCTATGTGGTTGGGTGGCTGAGTGACTGGGTGGTTCGGTGGCTGGGGTGGGTGGGCGACTGTGTGGTTTTGTGGCTGGGTGGCTGGTGGCTATGTGGCTGGGTGACTGTGTGGTTGTGTGGCTGGGTAGCTGGTGGCTGGGTAGCTGGTGGCTGGGTAGCTGTGTGGTTGAGTGGCAGGGTGCCTGTGAAGCTGTGTGGCTGAGTAGCTGTGTGGCTGTGTGGCTATGTGGTTGTGTGGCTGGGTGGCTGGTAGCTGGGTGGCTGGTGGCTGGGTGGCTGGTGGCTGCGTGGCTAGGTGGCTGGGTGGCTGGGTGACTGTGTGGTTGTGTGGCTGTGTGGCTGGGTGGCTGTATGGTTGTGTGGCTGGGTGGCTGTGTGGTTGCATAGCTGTGTGGCTAGGTGGCTAGGTGGCTGTGTGGCTGTGTGGCTGTGTGGTTGTGTGGCTGGGTGGCTGGGTGACTGTATGGTTGTGTGGCTGGGTGGCTGTGTGGCTGGGTGGCTGTATGGTTGTGTGGCTGTGTGGCTGGGTGGCTGGATGGCTGTGTGGTTGAGTGGCTGGGTAGCTGGTGGCTGGGTAGCTGTGTGGTTGAGTGGCAGGGTGCTTGTGAAGCTGTGTGGCTGAGTGGCTGTGTGGCTGCATGGCTAGGTGGCTGAGTGGCTGGGTGGCTGTGTGGCTGCGTGGCTAGGTGGCTGAGTGGCTGTGTGGCTGGGTGACTGTGTGGTTGTGTGGCTGGGTGGCTGGGTGGCTGTATGGTTGTGTGGCTGGGTGGCTGCGTGGCTGCGTGGCTGTGTGGCTGGGTGGCTGTATGGTTGTGTGGCTGGGTGGCTGTGTGGCTGTGTGGTTTTGTGGCTGGGTGGCTGGTGGCTATGTGGCTGGGTGGCTGGGTGGCTGGGTGGCTGCGTGGCTGTGTGGCTGGGTGGCTGTATGGTTGTATGGCTGTGTGGCTGGGTGGCTGTGTGGCTGTGTGGTTGAGTGGCTGGGCGACTGTGTGGCTGGCCCCTAGCGTCCTCCTCTTCTTGTTCTCTTGCTTCTTTTTCTTGATCCTCCTTCTTCCTCTCCCAGATTTCTCCTTTTATTTGTTCTCTCTGCCTGCCAGCCCCACCTATTCATTCTCCTGCCTCGGCCAGATGCTCAGCCCTTTATTAGACCTGTCAGATGTTTTAGACAGTTACAGTAACACAGCTTCACAGAGTTAAACAAATACAACATAAAAGAACGCAACACATCTTTGCACCATTAAAACAAATGTTCCACAGCACAAACAAATGTAACACATCTTAAAATAATATTCCACAACATAGTTTCAACTGGTAACCACTTGCCAATGTATATTTAGTTTCCTCAAGGGAGCCTTACTGGGCAAACAAACAGGCTACTCTTAAGGGTAGGCTGAATGCTCAGCAGTAAGTAGATGGCCAACAAAAATATGGACTCAGTGGCATCTTTGGAAATTCCTTGTCTCATAATGTTGAGTCATAGATCTCTCTTAAAATTTCATCATTTTAATTTAATTTTATTTATATATTTTTCATCTTTCTTTTTACCTACATTGCATATGTATTATGTCTTCCAGTTTATTATTTTTATGAGATTCCTGAGTGTGTGAACGAGTGAGTCTATTTCTTGTGTCTTCTCTTGGGCTCTTTTTCTCCTGTTAGTGTGTTTTGTCCAATGTGTTAGTTTTGTTTTATCTTTATACCATACTATATCATATCATGTTATATCGCATCATGTCATGTCATGTCATATCATGTCATATCATATCACACTGTAATCCCATAGAAGTCTGTTCGTTTTTTAATGAGAGACAGAAAGGATCCTTCTAAGAGGGGAAAGAGGAGAAGCTGGGAGGAGGCAAGGGAAGGAAAACTGAAGTCAGGATATATTCTGTGTGGTTTTATATTGTATGTTTAATAAAATTAGTCTGGAATATCAGAGGACAGGCAGTGGCAGTGCATGCTGTAAGTCCCAGCACTTGGGAGGTAGAGGCAGAAGCTTCTCTGTGCGTTTAAGGCCAACCTGGTCTACAAGCAAGTTCCAGGACATCCAGGACTGTTACACAGAGAAACCCTGTCTTGAAAAAACAAAACAATTCTGTGAGGAAAAAAAATTATTTTCAATAAAAAGGAAATATATATAATATTTCATTAAGACTTTTGAAAATTTCATACATGCATACAATGTATTTGGATCATATTTACCTTCAGTTCCTTCCCCTAAGTACTCACAGATCCACCCTTATTGCACCTCTTACAACTTCGTTTAGTATCTACCCATCTATCTCTTTATCTGACTATACCACTAATACAAAATTGTGTATTCATATTGGGGGGCATCCAATGAAACATGGTTGACCTACCAGGAACCACACACTTAAAAGAACACTGTCTCTTCCTCCTCCAGAAGCCATCAATTGCAATAGCTCCACAGCTATGGGTAAGGTTCATAAATCGCTTTCACTACAAACTAAACTATTAACTAGATTGATCTTGTGGCCGGGACATTAGGGCTGACATGCATTCATGAGTGCAGAAGATTCTGACATATCCAAAAGACCCTGTCTTTCTGTCTGACCCTTTCTGGTCAACTTTGCACTCTTTCTGCCATCTCTTCCGAGATTGTCCTCTATCATTGTTGGATAGAAGGTGTGATGTAGATGTCGCATTGTGAATGATCACAACACACACACACACACACACACACACATATATATATATATATATATATATATATATATATATATTTGCTAAATAGACATAGTATTGAGTTGCCTTCTAATTTCCTATTTCTACATCCACAGACTAGTGCACCCCTCAGGCCCCAGCATGAAAGTTTCTTTTCTCAGTGGACATTAACAAAGAAATTCAAGGTCAAAGAGCAGAGCATACGTTTAGATTTTCTTTAGTATTCCTGTCTTTATTAAACCGTGTTTTCATATCCTGGAATGACTTCTTATCTCCTTCAGCTGTCTCTGTTCTATGGGAAAACATTCAGGCCCTTCTGAGTTGTTTTTCTCTATTTATAACCAGGTTTTTGAATTCTTGCATCCTAAGTTTTGTCTAAGTCATTCTGATCATGGGGTCATTACTATGAGGTTGGTAAATTTGCAGGAAACAAGATGTCTCGGCTGTTCTTATTATTTGTGTATTTGTAGTAGAATATATAAAGTTTTTTGGTGTTGTTCTTTTTGTGGATGTGTTTGCAGTGTTCAGAGAGACTAACTGTAGTACAGGTGTAGTGACGTTAAAGTGGTGTTCCAGGCACCAGCCTCCATCTCTGCCCCTGTGGGTTAAGTTCAGTCTGATGGAGCTTTGTTGAGGTGTTCATCGCATCAACTCAGGTGCTGGAGAATTAGCTGATGTACTGATAAAATATTGCTATTCTCTTTGTTTTCCAAACTGTGATCAGCCACTTATTCAAACCCCTTTCACAGGAGCACATGGATGGCAAGTTACATTAAACAAACAGCAATAACAACATCGTTTTCACTTAGTAACCCCTGTGTACATCCTACTTCAAAATAAGGCCACTACTTGAGGTATTTTGAGTAAGGGATTTGACAGACGAATGACACGGGAACCCACCTGTCATTCATGGCGCCTATCTTCATCTTCTCTTTGCAATCCACCCCCCCCCTTTAAGGACCGTCATTTTTTACCTCAAATACGCTGTGGTTCTAGATGTCCCCTTCTGGTTTGATCCTGATGCTTAACTCTTGCTCCCTAGCCACTTCAAAAGCTTCTGCCCCAGCCCCTGTCTCCACTCTAGGTCTTTCCCAATCTATTTTCCATATGCAAGCCAGAGATATTCCGAAGTGCATGCTTGATTCTATCTCTCTTCTTACAACATTCAACCACTTCCTATTGCCTAAGGAAACTCAAAACTCCTTCATGTGGCTTACACACAATTTGGCTTCCATTCTCCTCTCCAGTCTGGTCCCTGTTTTATTCCTCCTGTGCTCTGAGGTTTAGCCAAGCAGCAGCATCTTTCAGTTTCTTGATTTCACCACTCTGTTGCCTCTGGGCATTGAACATGCAGTTCCCATAGAGGAGAGCTCTCCTGTGCTCAACCTCACCCAATGCTTACTCACTGGGTAGACCTCAATCTTCAAGTAGGCTAGCTTCCAGGAGGCCAATCCTCTCCAGTAAGTTCAGTGGTAACCCTGAAAAGGATATACCCACACGTAGTAATGCCTGCAGCCTATGAATGTTCCCTCTTTTGGGGTAATGTCTTTTAGGCTTATGTGTGTATGTGAATGTGTTGCCTTTGTGCATGTATGTGTACCATGTGCGTGTACATTGCCAAAAGAGGACGCTGTAAACCCTGAAAGTGGAGTTACAGGCATTAAGGAGCCACTCTGTGGGTGCTGGGAACAGAATCCAGGTAGTCTGCAAGAGCAGTAAGTGCTTTGAACTCCAAGCCCCATAGGAAAAATGGGGAGTGATAAATGGAAATATGAAATGTTCAGTGTCAGTTAACCTCTGGCCTCCATGCATGAGCTCATGGGATAACATACACTGCAAATGTATCTCTCTCTCTCTCTCTCTCTCTCTCTCTCTCTCTCTCTCTCTCTCTCTCTCTCTCACACACACACACACACACACACACTGTGGCTATATTGGGGTAAGACATGCAGCAAGCTGTGAATGCTGTGAGAGCAAGTTATGTTTTCTAAAATGGCTAAATTACCAATTCAAAGCCAGAGGCCAGTTGTACTCATATTTAATATTATCAATAAATAATAATAATTTTCTTGACTGCATGAGTGCATCAGTCAATGCTTCATTCTAGGCACAAACCAAATGCATGGATTTGAATAAAAATGAGGGATTATGCATGCATAAACCATCCGGCTTCTAAGAAACATGTAATCTCTCTAGCATGCAGAATGAACATGTGTGAAAAGACACTGAAAAAAAGGAAAGAAACCAATACAGCCCTTCCTCTTTTCCAGGCATTTGCTGACTTTTTTTTTAAATGCAATACTTTATTTATTAAAAGTGCAAAAACAGATATGATTCTTAGTCTAGAAAATTCTGTAGTATAGTGATAGATGATTAGAGCTGTAGCTTTCTTTTACAAATGAAACTCAGAAATAGCTAAGCAGAAGTGTATTGTTACTAACAGTGAGCAAGCACTGAGAGGAAGGAATAATACGAACAGTTTTAGAAGCTACACTGGTTGTATCGTTTTCTGACATCATAACTTAGAACTTTTTTGTATGGCTTCTTCTTTTAGTTTCAAAACTGTTCTGTCTTAAAGCCCGTCTGAACAGTGATGTTCATAACCCCTTCCAGCCATGAGAGGGACAGGTTGGAGTATTCCTCACTCCCAGATACACTGACTTGTTCAGTGATAAGAATATGTCTGGGGTAGGCTCCATCGGGCTTATTTCAGGAGCTGTGGTGCAAAGCTTGGATGGGTAGTGATGTTCTTGCTTACAAAATGACGGAACGTAAGCTCCGGCCACCATGGCCAAGAAGCACGAGAGTCAACAAGAAGAAGCCAGCCAAGAAGAAAACAAAAACAAGCCATTTGGAGAAGATCCAAGGATGATGCATTTAACTCTTTCTACTGACAGACCACCCTACTCACCGTGGAGAACGCTAAAACAATCTGATAATGAGAAGGGGGTGTGGGCTGCTGGTGAGCAGATACTTCTAAAGTATAACACCCTTCCCTTAAAAGTAGAGAGTTGTCACTGGGCAGTGATTTCCCACAAAGGTCACATTCCTCAGCTCCTGTAATCTATGTGGAGGCATGCAATTGATTTGGACAATGAGGATAAAGGAGAAACAATTGCACTTGAGACATGACAGAGTGGAGAGCCATGCCTTCCATCTTCTTCCATGCCCTCTGTTTCCTTTTAGATTTTAAACCAACATATATCATCATACGTGTTTATAAAACCCTATATGTTATCCCAGTATTTTCATGTACTGCACAGTTTTTAAACCATGGTAAATATATATATCATTTCTCTATGTAAGAACATTAAATATTCCTTCCTCTAGCTGAGATATACACAGTAATTGCCAAGCCTGATTATTTTCTCTAGTCGCTCTTGCAAAAGCATGGCAGCAAGTCAGGAATGGTGTTGCACCACTGTGGTACGAGCCCCGGGAAACAGGGGCAGAAGACAGTGAGTTTGAGAGCAGTACGGAGTCTGTGGCAGATGCTGTCTAAAAACAAAAAGAACACCAGATTGTCATCTCTCACTGTGACCTAGTGTCTGGCAACCAACTATCCACTTATTCCCCCACCCCACCCCCCACACACACCATCAACTTGTATGAGACCAGCTCTGCATTTGAGAGTGTATGGTGTCTAACCCTATTTTGTTTGCTGCAAAGAGAGAATGCTAATGTTTCTAAGAACAGTTTTAGTCAGGATCCCTAGGAAAAGGAGTAAATTCTGAAACCAGTCTTGAATGCAAAGGATTTAAATGTTGAACAGGGACTTAAGAAAACAAACAAACAAACAAACCAAAAACCATCTCAATGAAGCATCTGCTATGCTGTTTTTGAGATTTAAAGAAATAATGGAAATGACTGTATAAACCCATTATTAGCCTTTGCAAGTCTGGAATCCAGTGTCACAGACCACCCACGTGATCTTGGCCACTTGACATCTCAAGGTCCTGCTTGCAGTGTTAACTCTGAGCCTCTTTCCAGCTCTCTGGCCCTGATTCCTTCCTTATTCAAAGAACTCAGTGATAACACTCTTGGACTGTGAGTCATCTGAGGCAGACGGCCCAGCAGTCGTGAGCAGAATGGCCTGGTTTTGTAGCTTGGAAACCTTTCAGTCTGGGGTTGTTTGAAAAATGTGTAGTTATGCCGCAATGTCCACGAAGCTCTCCCCAAGTGCCCTTGGCTGTTCCACTCTCCTTTTCAAGTTAGTGTAAATTTTAAATTGAAGCGAAAATAAAATGTGGTAGGTGTAGCAGCATCTAGGAGACTTAGGGAATAGTTGACCTTTTTGGTTATGAACTGAACAGTCTCAGAATTGAGTACATGCTTGATTTTTGATTTTTTAAAACTAATTTTGTTATGAACATAAGTTTGAAGAGAGATCTTATAGAGCATATGTTAAGTTCAAGGCTGTGATCAGACTCTGCCATAAGCCCACTGAATATTTAGTAAAGCCTTCTTCCTACTTTTCTTCCTCAGTACTGAGGACTGAAGCTATGGTCTGGTCTGGTATGTGCTAGGCAATCATTCTACCATTGTACTATATTACAAGAACTCTTTGTCTTCATAATCATTATTATTTTGAGACAGGATCTCACTCAGTTCCTCAAGCTGAGTGTGAATGTGTAATCTCCCTGGCTTAACCTCTTCAGTGGCCTATGCCATTAGGCCCAGCTAGGTAAGCTGTGGTTTGTTGCTGATTGCTGACGGATGCTCTGGCACCAAGGAACTATCTCAAAATTGTTGACATGATCAACTGTTTAGAAACCTCCCTAGAGGTCATGAGGGCTGTATGCCCTTTTTTCCTCTGAGTCATTTTTAGTGACTGGGTTCATACGAAAAGATGGACAGACTGGAACACTCCTGTTGAGCACTGACTGTTTCCCCCTGGGCTCTTTGTGTGAGTGGTTATATATTTCTATTTGTCTCTTGTTCACAGACCAGCCATGGACAATCATGGTTGGTAGTGAAATGACTGGAGAGGAGTAGATGATATTATCTAGGGAGCGGGAGAACAAATTAACAGGAGATTCCTGCAGAAAGCAATGGAAATGAGGAAGAGTGAGAGGAAATGACAGACAGGAATGGAGAGGGAAGATGGATCCTACTGGCACTGAACTGGGGTGATCGGACAGTATTTCAGATGTACATACAGACACTGTGGTGTTTTAATGAAAATGGCCCCCATAGGCTTGTAGGGAGTGGTACTATTGGGAGGAGGTTCCTTGTTGTCGTAGGTGTGGCCTTCTTAGAGGAAATGTGTTGGGGTGGGTGGGAGGGGACTTTGGGGTTTCAGAAGCTCAAGTCAGACCCAGGCTATCTACCCTTCCAGATATAAAACTCTCAGCTACCTCTCCAACACCATGTCTGTTTGCGTGCTTTCTACCATGACAATAATGGACTAAACCTCTGAGCTGTAAGCCAGTCCCAATTAAATGTTTTTCTTTATAAGAGTTGCCATAATCATGGTGTCTCTTCACAGCAATAAAATCCTAAGTCAGACATGTACATGTCAAAAAATATGCTAGACCTGCCTGTGTAAATAAAATATAACACAGTGTATTTAGATCATCTATTTGCCTACTCATTCATCAATCCATTTATCTATCAATATAATAAACATGTATTGAGTTGCCTATTATGTACAAGACAGAAAATTCAGTAATAGGTCTAATAAAAGAAGTTATTATTTTCCAAGTCCTTTGTGGTAATTTTTCATGGATACTATCACTAATGTGCACATTTTTGAAGATGAGGACATTTGAACCACTAAGAGGTCAAATGACTTGCCTAACGCTGTACAGCAAACTACTTACCAGTGTAGTGATTAGAGACAGACTTTAAATTTCAAATGTGTTGCCTCAGGCTGGCTAATAACTAAGGTTTGATTTGTCTAACACAATTTAAAAATTCTTTTCTTCTAAGAGACTCAGCAACAGGCTTATGCCCAAGTGTAATGCTTGCAAATGCCTGCCCTTGTCTAGGATCATTTCCTGTGGTATGAAGCTACATGCATTCAATGCTAATTACCCATTTGATCATTTTTCAAACCTATTATCACCAGATGATGTCCTTGGTATGAAAAAAGACATATTTTCTCTTGTTAAATAGGTTTTTCCAAGTCAAGACAAAAGAGATGACACCAGCAACCCGGCCTCTTTAATAAACGTCAGCCCTCTGGGTCTGTCTTCCCTTCTCCCAGAATAAAAGTGTTCAGAAAGTCGATTAGAAGCTGCCATACAAGGGGACCACTGCAATCCAAGCTATCATGTAAAGGAATAGAGCCATGTTAATAAGCCTCTTGGAAGGGACAGAAATACCTGTAGATGTCACGTAGGGCTAGACCACTACACACAGGAAGGAAGGATAGGGAAAGGCCATGTGTGGTAATCACCAATCCCAGTCTACCATTGCTTATTGGATAGAAATTTTAAGTCCTCTAGCCCTGGGTGTTAGTGATTTTGGCTGCTCTAGGTTTCTGAACAGTGCCCCGCATCTTAGTCCAGTGAAACAAGCTCTTCACTCGGTTGCCCTGCAGAGAAGGTCAGCCTGACATCCTCTTGCTACATGCTGCTGTGAATTGTACAATAGGCGATGACCATGTTTCTCATATAATAGTTCTACATCCTGTCTTGTGCTGTTTTTTAAGAATGTTTTTGGAATTACTTTTCCCTCGGTTTACAATCTTCAGAAGCAGCAGCTCTCCAAGACCTGGGGACTTCACTCAGAAGATGACTCAGACCTCAGTGCTAACCAGCGGCTACTCATGAAGACCTTGAGAACCACATTACACATGTCATGGCAGGGGCAGAAAGACATTATCAGTCCACCAGACATTTCTGCAAGTTGTTATGGGGTTTCAGAGTGACTTCACCATGAAGTCATAGTTGCTTACTCTTTACTTTGGAAATGTGGAATTCACATTACTAGTTAGAGAGCCATGAATCATTTTCATGGGCTCTAACTTAGAGATTTTAACTTTATTTGTTATGGCAAAGACTTCTTGACCTGCAATCTACTCTTTTAAGAGTATGTGTATAGCATATTACTGGGGGCAGCACAGTGCTGTGGATCTCTAAGGCTCCCCAACTTGCAGAAGTGACTTTATGCTCACGGATTAACTACTTCTGTGTCCTCTCTTTTGACACCCATAGAAGCCACACTGTTGTTCTCAGAGTTTGGCTAGTTTGGATTTCACAGCTGGGTGACATCATGCTAACGTACTACAAAACACTGATGAAGAATTGTTTAGAAAAGTCAATGCAAAGATATATTAGTGGTCCTAGACTGGAAGGTTTAACATTAAAATGTCCCTACTGCCCAAAGAAATCCAGAGTTCATGATTGCCTGTCTGTGTAATGCTAACTCACTCAGTTTTGCTTATTTGCTTCTGGTCATGCTGGGGATTGAACCAAGTGTATCACACATGCTAGACAAGTTCTCTTCCACAGACCTACACCCCAGCTCCCCAGCTCATTCCTTGCATTTGTTTACATGTGACAATGTAACAAAATATTGCTATGCTAATATAAATAATAGACAGAAGCTATAAAAATAATAGTGACAAAGATCCTGACATTGTCCCTGAAATTCCATCAGAAGTTCACACTCAATGACATTTGCTACAATAAACACATAATACTTCTTAAATTTGGTACAAATCAATTGAGTTTATTTTAGAAAGTAATTGTCAGGGAGTGAAAATAACAGGCCTTGGTCTTTATCTGTAATCCAAACAACAGATAATATTCTCATGGTCAACTGAAAGCCACTCAGTTATTTCCCCTGGTGTAATGAAGGTCTTGGTCACAGCCACCGGAATGAAGGTGACAGACTCTATCTTGGGACCTGCAACAGAAGGCATCACTGTAACGAGCGTCCTTATCAGGTGTCTTTCTGCCCATGAAAGTGCTACTGTAGAAAGTGTAGGCTTTCTGATTGCCAGCAAGAGGTGAGTGATGCAGATAATCCTCAAGTTCAAGGGCAGCAAGACTCACAAAGATATATAAAAAGAAGAGAAAGAGGAGAGAGATTCCCTAAGTATCTACTGTTTTGCTTTTCACATGAGCCAATCTTTTACTAGAGATGAAAAAAAATGGAAAAAGAAAGTAATTTTGAAGTTTAAGATAGAAATTAAAAATAAAAACTTCTCAACGTGATAATTCATTTATATCTGTTTAAACAGATCAAATCTTCCATAAGAATCTATATTTATCCTCTTTTTCATTCTAATTTGGTTCTGTGAACTTTCTTCCCATTATATAATTCTATAATACTCTTTCTTCCTCCATTAGATGTGTGATCTGAACCAAGATTATGAGATAAAGTTGAAGCTGGTCCTTTTATAAAGGCACCAATTATGACACGCCCATCTGTGACCAGAGAGCTGTAAAATAAGCATGGGCTTTGGAAGAGAAAATTGGTTTTTTTTTTTTTTAATATATTTTTGCAAGTTTGTTTTGTTCTTTTTAATGTGCTTTCTCAATAGACTCTCGAAATACTAACCTTGAGTGTGCCGAATCACAGTGAAAAAGAATTTTCCCACACAAGTCTCTTTTCATGGTTTATTATCAGATGAGGGAGGGCAGCAGGTATCACCAGGTGCAGCATGGGAGGTGAGCAGGGCCTCCTGGGAAGCTGCCACGGGCTGGGGCAGGTGCAGGGAAACACAGACCTCTCTCACCCCTGGATCTTTTCAACATACACTTTCTTTAAGTGGAGTCTACTTTTATTCTTCCCCAACTTTGTGCATCACTGGAGGCTGCATTCTTAACAGGATGAGGAGTCTAACTAGAGTGGTTAGCAGCGTCCTCCTGCACTCCAGTGTCGTCGTCGTGCCCCTCCTTGCCCCCCCCCCCGCCCCCCTCGCCCCCTCCCCGCACCCCACGCTCCAATCCAGGGTTCTCTCCAACTCCGGCATAACCGTGGGGGCTGTCTGCTTCTCTCTCTTGTGTAGTCATTTTTCCCTTGATACCTTCTATCTTGTCCCCTCTCGACACAAGTCTACTTTTATAAGTCTATTTGCATAGTAGATTTTTAGTTTTGTTGAAATATGAAAAATTATACTTTCATCATCGGTATAACCAGATTGTTTTTCAAAGCCTGTTAATAATAGCAATATAAAAAAAAAAAAAAGCAAGAAATGAGCCAACTGTCTCCTTCCTCCCCCGTTTTCCCATTTCTGAACGTATGTTTGCTTTTGAAAGGATTTGTTGTCATGCTTTGGAGCAGCACCCAGCATGCCGCATGCGGTTTCCGTCTTGTTCCTTACCAAGCCTCTCATGGTTTTCCCTATTGTTCCCTCTTTTTATATTTCGACATCGACTGGAGACTAGTTCCGATCTTTGCAGACACAAGGCTGAGCAGCACCTGAGCACAGAGAATGGGCCTCATCCTGAGAAACTCAGTTTCACAGTTACACTGTCTCCCTGTCAGGTTAACTATTGTCTTTTTCTTCCAGTAAGGTGTTTCTGTTTCTTGGTTTCTTTGGGGTTTTTATTTTAGTAGTTCTGTTTTTATAATCTAACATCTCTATTCAGTTTTCTCATGTCTGTTGCTTTTAACCCACTGTTCTTTTTTTTTCTTAGACTTTTTAAAAATTGTCTTTTTATTGTGTTCATTGGGGCCAGTGCCTTTTCTAATTCCTCAAGTAACATTGATAATTGTCTTTTCAGCTCTCAGTGGATTCCACTTCCTCTGTCCTGATTTTTCCTGTCGTGAGCCTCAGTACCTATTTTTTGTGTCTGAAAGTTTCTTCCTATTATTTGATCTTAGTTTATCTGCCTTTTATAAATAAGGAGATTGTTAAAAATTGAATAACAGCGCTATGCGTGACTAGTATTTGGTACATACAACATAATCTGGGAGCCCATGATGCCAATAAACTGGCACAGCCTTTGTTGGGATGCTCATATTTTCAGAGAAGAGACTTTGGCTCTGCTGTCAGGCACAGGCCTGGGCACCAATGTATCAAGAGGTTTCTGGCCTAGCCCCACAGTCCAGACCTGCCTATCTGGACCAGCAATCCCAAAGTCCCGAAGAAACATATAGACGCTTATGTTAAGTTCATGCTGTTTGGCCTATGGCTCAGGCATTTTGCTAGCTAGCTCTTTCATCTTAACTCAAGCCATTTCCATACATCTGTCCTGCCATGTGGCCTGTGGCTTACCTATTTTGTTACATCTTGCATGCATCACGGATGACTGGGTCACTTCTCTGTCTGACTCCACCCACTTTCTCCTCCCTATGCTCTGATTTCTCTGCCTACTCCTACGATGCCTGTCATGGGCCAAAACAGTCCTTCATTTAAAGAATGATATTCACAGCATAGAGAAAAACATTCCCACATCACAGCAGTGCTTGGGGAGCTGAGTCAGAATGGAGATTTTAGGATGTTGGGGGGTGTTTTAAGGTGTGTTACTTTTGTTTATGTTGCATTTGTTTAACTCTGTGAAGTTGTGTTACTTTGCCTGTCTAGACAGACTCCTTCAGCTCCAACAGGACTGACTAAAAGGGGCTCACTGAGGCACAGACTCAGCCAGAGAAGATTGGACCAAGAGCGGCTCCCTGAGACACAGACATCTCAGTGCAAGAATACATACAGCATAAAGAGCAGCATGGCACCAATAGAACCCAACAGTTTTACACCATCAAGGTCTGAACATCACAGTGTAGAAGTAGAAGAAAACAACCCCAAAAATAGCTTTATGAAGATGATTATTGTCTTTAAAGAAGACATGAAAAACTCCCTTAAAAATTGAGGAAATGACAAACAAAAAATGGAAGAAAAAAGTCACCTTTTTTTAGAAAGCTAAGAAAACCAAGAAAAATCAGTCAAACAGGTGAAGGAATCAGTTCAAGACTTAAAAATTGAAATCGAAGCAATAAAGAAGACACAGACTGAGGGAATGCTGGAAATGAAAAGTCTGAGTAAATGAAGAGGAATTACAGGTGCAAACATACTAACAGAATGCAAGAGATGGAAGAGAGAATTTCTGGCATGGAAGATGCAATAGAGGAAGTCGATTTGTTAGTCAAAGAAAACATCAAAGCAAAAAACCATAAAATGTCCAGGAAATCTGGGACACCATGAAGAGATCAAACTTAAAAATAATAGGAATAAAAGAAGAGGAGGAGGGGGAGGGAGAGGAGGAGGGGGGAGGGAGAGGAGGAGGGGGAGGAGGTGGCAGCACAGAAAATATATTCAACAAAACCATAGAAGAAAACTTTCCCAACCTAAAGAAGGAAGTGCCTATGAAGATACAAGAAGCTTACAGAACACCAAGTAGACTAGACACCCCCAAAAAAGTTCCCTTGAAACATAGTAATCAAACCATTAAACATACAAAACAAAGAATATTAAGATATGCAAAAGAAAGGGGCCAAGTAACTTATAAAGACAGTCCTATCAGAATAACACCCGAGTTCTCAGTGGAGACTCTGAAACCCAGAAAGTCCTGGACGGACTTTATGGAGACAACTAAGAGACCACAGATTCTAGACCAGACTACTATATCCACAAAACTTCCAATCACCATAGAGTAAACAAGATATTCTATGCCGAAATCAGATTTAAACAATACCTGTCCACGAATCTAGCCCTACAGAAAGTATTAGTAGGAAACCTCCAACCTAAGGAAGTTAGATGCACTCACGAAAACTAAGCAATAGAAAATCCCACAGCAGAGAATCCCAAAGAAGGGGCACAGAAAACACATTGCCACCGATATCGGGCATTGACATCGCCTGTTTAAAACACCTGACTGGTCTAATAAGGAACTGAATGGCCAATAGCAAGGCAGAGGGAGAGAAATGAGTGACAGTCTAAATATAAGGAGAAATCGTGGGGGGAAAGAACAAGAAAAGGAGGAGAATGCTAGGGGCCAGCCACTCAGCTACACAACCAGCAGTGGAGTAAGAAAGATATACAGATATAGAAAAAGGTAAAAGTCCAGGGTCAAAGGTAGACGGGGTAAATAGAGAAAAGCTGGCTAGAAACAAGCCAAGCTAAGGCCAGGCATTTATAATTAAGAATAAGCTTCCGTGTGTGTTTACTTGGGATCAACCACAACATTAGGATTTACTTATTTTCAGCACAGGTTGCCTTCCTTGAATGAATATGGTTTCTTTCATTTCAGAATCAACCTGGTCCTTCAAATATGCTTTCAGGCTTCAGCTAAGGAAAGGAAATGCTGGACTTGGGCTTCACTGAAGGGGAGCTGTGTAGGGAAGCTGACATAAATTCAGGTGATTAAAAACTATCCCTGTTTGCAGTTCCATTTCATTGTAAAATCCACGGTGTTCCTGTGCAGCCAGTGTTTACACCAGAATTTCTCAACTTGTGGGTCACAACCCCTTTGGGGGCTGACCGACTCTTTCACAGGGATCCCGTAAGAACATCAGGAAACACAGATATTTACATTATGGCTTCTAACAGTAGCAAAGTTACAGTTACAGTAGCAATGAAAATAACTTTACGGATGAAGTTACCACAACCCGGGGAACAGAATTAAAGGGTCTCAGCATCAGGAAGGTTGAGAAGCATTGCTGCACTTGAAGGAAGTTGCACATGACCTTCCTCACAGGCAGCATCACTCAGGCTTTCAAAGCCTACAGGACCGTTTTCTATTTATTCTCCTGCTTTCTATTCTGCTCAGTTCTGTTACCACTTTTCTGTTTTCTGTCCTTTCTCATTGTTCTCATGGGTAATTGCTTTAAAGGATTTGTATTTTTATTTTAGTGAGGTTTTAGGAGAATAAAATGTTGCTCAACCTACCATTCTTAGCCACCAATGTTCTTTTCATCTCTAAAAATAATATTGTGAACAAGAGTGGGCCTGCCATGTGTGGCTTTGGGTGGTTCTCGGGGCACAGCTGAAGGAAAATGTTCCCATCATAAATGTGGCACAGTTATCTATTTATTTTAATTAACCTCTGGCAAATGACAACCAAGTATCTTGTTCAATAAATGTTGATGTGACATAGCAATGGCCTATCAGAAGAAAGTAAAATTTCCTGCTAAATAAATAACTTCAGTTAAATTTCATATAAAGAAGCAGTAAATGGCAGCTTTGAAAAAGAAACATAGGCTGAGACTGGGCTTCAAAAGTGTGTCTGAGTTTTAAGGCTTCATTTGGACCAGATGGGTTTCTTAAAGGACTTCAGAATAGTTTCATAAGTCCAAGCAAATAAGGAGATTAATTTTTTTAGACTCTGTAGACTAATAAAAAAAAATGGTAGCCAAGCAGGTAGGCTCATAACTGTATTCCCAACATATGGGAAGCTGAGGCAAGAGTACTGTGAGTTAAGGGCTAGACTGAGCTACAGGGTAAAGGCTTTTCAATGCTCCTCTCAAAAAAAAAAAAAAAAAAAAGTTGTTGACTCTTAGGGAAATGATCAAAGTTTTTTTGACCAGTAAGGCTGTATTGATTGGTCATAGTTGCAGACAAAACAGTCTCTGGAGGTTAAATCACCACTAGATTTCTTGTTAAAGTCATTTGATGATTAAACTCCAGCTAACTGCATCATCAAGTCATCATAAAAAAAGAGTGAAAAATAAAATGAACGTCGGAGCAAAACTAAGACCAACATATTACCGGTGAATCCAAAAACGTAAAATACACAGATAAAAAGAAGATAGGGACAGAATAAGAAACTGTTGACCTGTGTGTGCTTTTCCAGCTGGAAGGGAACTTAACAGATTTTGGAAGAGAGAAAGAGAGATTTAAAGTTTCAAACTTTCAATTATATTAATATGGCAGGAGAGAGAGCAGAGTATATATTTTAAAATTGAAAAAAGACAGTTTATCACAAACACACACACAGACACACACACGCACACACAATTCATACATGTGTGAGCTCAGTGGCAAACTTAAAAGCAGCAGGGCTGGCCCTTTGAGTCTGGTGGCTCTGTTAGTGGAACCGGTGATGGGCAAATTAAATCTTCCAGGATGCTGAAAACACAGGGCTTTGTCTTTCATAAATTTGTTTATAATGGGTGGGTGCAAAGAAGGAAAAAGATAACAGCTCACTCAGGATGTGTGCCAGCTACCCACAGCTTCTGAGTTATAGCTATGATGTACTCAGTTACAGGCAAAAACCTGAAACAACGTGCTGAAGGACGTGGGACAAGGCAGTACTCTTAAATGAAGAATTACAGACAGCTAATGTCCCCTGAGACAAGGGGTCAGTCTTCAAGGACAAGCTTCCTGAGAAGCTATTCAACTCCAAGTGATCAGCCCTGAACACATACTCCACAAGCAACACTTAATGGAGCGTGTGTGTGTGTGTGTGTGTGTGTGTGTGTGTGTGTGTGTGTGTGTGATATACATGTATATATGTTTATATAGTGTGTATGTGTGTTAACGAGGACATTGCATTTGACAGCAAGTGTGGAATATGGAAGGAGTTACAAATGAGAGAGATGGGGTGGAAGTGAAGTACGTACAATACTGACGTATGAAACTCTAAAAATAAAATTAAATTAAAAAAGAAAAGAAATGGTACAAATACTATATTTAAAAAAAAGCAAACAAGTCATTTCAAAAACGAGGAAAGTAAAAAGGGACAATGTCAGGGTGTCCTAGAGAGAGGGATAGTAGTAAAGGGTGCCATAAAGGGATAGTGGAAAAACTGGACAAAGGATTTAGTGGTAGGAATGAGGTCAGTGCAAGACAGGGAGGAAGGGAACAAGAAATAACACTAGGGATGTTGAAGAAAGCCACAAGAAACGTATTTTATGTTTACTTAAAAATACATTGTGTGTGTGTGTGTGTGTGTGTGTGTGTGTGTGTGTGTGTGTGTGTATGCCCAAAGCACTGATCTGAAACAAGAGTCTGGTTATAGTGCATGGAACAGAGAAGGGTGTGTGCAGTTGGGGACAGGAGACAGGCACAGGGAGAAGAGGAGAGAGAGAGAGAGAGAGAGAGAGAGAGAGAGAGAGAGAGAGAGAGAGAGAGAGAGAGAGAGAGACACAAAGTGTCATTTGTGATGAAGAAGACCCTGCACGGCGTCATTCAAAGCTTATGTCTGTGTCTTGTTAGCTGAACAACCTTGTGTAAGTTGCACAGTGTGGCTGGATGCTCTTTAATATGTAAAATAGTCTTTAAAATAGTATGCTCAACACCTAAGAAGAAAAAAAGTCTTAGGTGATTCCTATGCACATTCGAGCTCGAAAAGCTTGGCGTGGGTATTAGTTTGTATTATTTTAGAGGGTTGGCAAAGTGTCAAGCATTATACCTTGGCCTTTTTATATGCTAGGCAAGTTCTCCACCTCTGAACTGTATTCTCAGCCTTGGGGAGCCCTACTTTAAACCATAGTTCATAATATATTGTTACGGGTCCCGGAGTCCTTCTTTACAAATACGGAAAAGGGAAAGTCAGAGAAATACAAAGTGCTAAATTTCATCATTCGGTTGAAAATTGTTAGTAGATACCATAATACTTTCTGTATCTTTGACAAGCCATCATGACGTGTTGAGAAAAATAAGAACGACTTAGTTATGGTCAATTAGCTCAAGTTAGCAATAATGTATTGATCTTTTTGAAAAGATGTTTAGTTTCCAAGAATCCATCTATCACATCTATTAATCACATGATGAAAACACTGTGTTCTGTGAAGCCCTGGAGTGTGTAGGGACATCACTGTCAAAGCCAAGGGGCCATGTGTTTATACTCTTTTCTAGGTTTCTCAAGTCTCCATTCAAGTATAAGTGCTCTGTTTTTGTCTTTTATGTTACTGTGATTTCCACAAAGAATTAGCTTTAGTTTTATTTTTTTTAAAGTGTCGCACTGGTTAATCAATATCAATGGGTTGGAAACTCATGTCTTAAGTTAACAACTTCTTGAGAGATCAAATAAGGTGGACAGGCCTGGTAATAAAAGTTAAAAAGAAAACAAAATTCTCCATCTGCTTAGTCATTAACATTACTCTTGCAACTCATTATCAACTCAAAATGACAGTCAAACTGAAATTGTAGCCTTTCTGAAAAGGAAACCATTACATTTAAAATTCTATAGGATGTGATCAAAACAGTGCTCAGGGGCAGAGTCGTGACTTCAGATGCTCTCACATTATCCCACCAAAGTGAAAGAAGAAAAGGATGCAAACATTGCATCCAGCTCCTAGAAAGCTTTATAAGGGAGAAGTTTAGCAAAACTTGAACAAGTGTGTGGGAGATTATGTTGTTCAGTTGTAAATAATTGTCCCACCCACTGGTTTAATAAAAAGCCCTGATTGGCCAAAGGCAGACAGGAAGTGTGGGCGGGGCTACCAGACTAAGAAAATTCTGGGAACAGGAATTACAGAGCAGAAATGCCAGAGAGAAGCCGGAAGAAGCAGAGGACCACTATGCTGCTCTGAGAAAAGGTACTGAGCCGCATGGCTGAACAGGTTAAGAGTCATGGGTTAAATGAAGGGTAAAGAGTTAACAAGTTATATGCCTGGGCCTTAGGCTGATCAGCTGAAAACTATTGTAAACATCTGTGTGTCTCTGAGGGTCTGTGGGTCTGCGAGCCTAAACCATGAGGTTAGGCCCGAAAGATCTGAGCCAGAAACCGCCTCCTACACAAGTGAACATATGAAACAAAAAAAATCACAATTGATAAATCTAAGAACTGAATTCTTGTTATAGCAAGGGTCCAGGGAGGTGGCTCTGTGGTACAACCGATGATGCTTAGCATATGCACAGCGTTGGGTTTGATTTCTCTGTACCAAAGGAAGAGGGAAGAAACAAACGAACAGGAAGAGCCAATAAATAAGAAACTCCTGACAATTTAAGATCACAAAATAAGATTTACAGGAGCTAGAGAGCCAGTTAAAAGCCACTGCAGGTCTTGCAGAGGATCCTACTTTAGTCTCTGGCACCCAAATCAGGTGGGATCTGTACACAGACACATAAAAACGCGTAGTTAAAAAGACACACATATATGCACGTAATTGATACAGATTGCAGTCTTTTAAAAAAGTTATATAATCTCCAGTGATGTGTGATGATGGAGAAGAGGTTTAATTCCACATCTAACAGAGATAATAGTTTATAAGAGAATTTGGAATCTTGGCAGGGAATATAAATGAATGTCATCTATCAAGAAATAATGTGACATATGAAAATTCTATTGTTATGCAGGTGAAAATAACCATATAAAAGAGGAGTGTACTGTTGCAATTATCTGCAGTAACAAGGAATTAAAGCATTCACACTGCTCCACAAATAAGGGAGTGCTGAAGAAATTATAGTATATTTACTGGGTATAATGCCATGTAATAATTGAAAAATTATAGACTAATTTACATGTTTGTTATGTAACACCTTAGAAAGTGACGACAGCAGGTTTTAAAACATCAGCTCTTGGGGCTTTTGGTAGATTAAATGGCCTAATTAACATGTCAAGCCTTGGCCGGAGAAGACCTTCAGCAATGTGTTAGTTTTCCCTCCCACACAGGATTATTTTGAAAGCTGGCCGTGCATGAAGTGACTGGTCCAAGCCTGGTATGTAGTCATCACCCTCATCCTGGGGCAACTGAACTTTGACAGTTCGGAGAGCTAGAATAATGCTTTTGCATACACTGAATTTTGTATCAGGATGCAGTGAGCTGAAATGTGGTTTCTGGTGTGGTCAGGAAATGATGACACAGTGGTGTGTGCATGCGTGCGTGTGTGTGCGTGTGTTATCTGCTGCTCAGCCACATGTGTTTAGCACTGTGCCCATTATCTGTGTAAAAACCAGAGCAATCTGGGCGTTAGTTCCCCCTCACTCCAAGTGAGCTCTATATGCTTGTCTTGGCCACACCCACAGTGAATGCTCACAGGAGAGAAGGCTGGGCATCCTGCTGGGCTGAAGGCTGAAAGCATTCCAGTAGGTAGAAGGAAGACTCTCCCCAGGAGTCCCTGTGATTAAACTTGGTGCGTTTTCAGCAGCGCTTCCAGAGCTTTTCAGCTGTTACAGTTGATTTGAATGTCTCACTGTGGGTTGTTGGGGTTGTTACTAGACCTCATCTTCGAGAAGCAATAAAGCTGGACCATTTCAAATCTGAGCTGAGACCTCCTTTTTCTGACTGCCCAGGACATGGATTCTTGCTGTTTCTGTTCAGTCAGGTTTCAGTGGAAAGTTCTGTTAAGTTTGCAGACTTCCTTACCTAAGTAACAGCTCTTTCTTCCTGAAACTTAAACACCATCTATAGGGTGATAACCTGCCTAGATTTTGTTCCCCTACAGCTGCAGTTTTAAAGTTACCACAAGAATCTGTGGCAATAGGACTTTCAGACAGAAGGTTCACTATGGAGCCAGTGGGTAGGACTTTTTTCCTGCCTGTCCTTTCTATATTTCTGGAAGCCCAAAGTACAATTTAGGATCTACCTAAATTTTCTGTTTTGGTGCCTATAAAGATTCATCTGCTGCCATTAAAACCAATATTGGATAAAATATAGGGACATTTGGAGACCTTATTCCTTATCTTACCTTTGTGTGTGTGTGTGTGTGTGTGTGTGTGTGTGTGTTTGAGAGAGGGGGAGAGAGAGAGATTGATTGATTGATTGATTGATTGATTTACTCATAATTTCAGACAGGACTGATTGCCTGTCTGAAAACTGGAGATCCTATGGAACTCATTAAATTAGATACTCTCAGGATTCTCATCTGGGAACTGATAGTAATTCAAGCTACAAAGCGAAAGCCAATGGGCAAATGTGAGCCTTTGATAAAACCAGGGCTTGTGTGGTTTGATAAGCAGACTTTTAAGACTAACACAGGGTTCTTAGTCACCCATAATGCCCCATGTGTGTAAGCTTATTAGACACATATGAAATACAAATACAAATGGCTCATTAAATCTGGAAACAACCTAGATGTCCCTCTACTGAAGAATGGATTTTAAAATGTGGTCTATTTACACGGTGGAGTACAACACAGTAGTTAGAAAACATGGCAGCCTGAAATTTTCAGGCAGATGGTTCTAGAAAAAAAAATCATCCTGAGTGAGTTAACATAGACCCAGAAAGACAGACATGGTATGTACTCGCTCATAAGTGGATTTTAAAGGCAAAGCAAAGGACAACCAGGCTACAATCCACAGCCCCTGAGCAGCTAGGTAACTAGAAGGAACCTAAGAGAGACATCCATGGACTCCCCTGGAAGAGGAAACAGAGATCTCCTGAGTAAATTGGGACCATGGGGGCGGGGGTAAGAGGAGTTTGGGATGAGAACATGAGGGAATGGGATGGTTGAGTTGAGAGAGAGAGATAGAGAGTAATGAAAGAGATACCTTGATAGAGGGAGCCATTTTGGAATTAGGAGAGAAACCTGGTGCTAAGCAGCTAACCAAGAGTGCACAAACAGGACCCCAGTTAAGATTCCAAGCAATAGTGGAGAGGGTGCCTGACCTAGCCTTCCCCTGTAATCAAATTGATGACCACCCTAATTGTCATCATAGAAACTTCGTCCAGCAACTGATGGAACCAGATACAGAGACCCACAGCTAAGCACTGGGTCCAGTTCCTAGTCCAGGGGAAGAGAGAGAAGAGAGATTATATGAGCAAAGGGGTCAAGATCATGATGAGAAGATCCATAGAGATGGCTGACCAGACCTATTGGAGCTCACTGATTCTCAACTGAGAGCTGGGGAACCTCTATGGGACTGAACTAGACCCTCTGAATGTGGATGACAGCTACATGGTGTGGGCATTTTATGGGGACTCTGGCAGTGGGACCAGAATTTATTCCTAGTGTATGAACACCTTTCTCAACTTAAGGCAAGGGAGGGGGAGGGCTTGGTCTTACCTCAACTTGTTATAACAGATTGCATTAACTCACCCTGGGAGTCCTTACCCTCTCTGAGAAATGGATGGGGGCATGGAGTGGAGGGAAGCTGGGCATGACTGGGAAGAGGGGAGGGAAGGGGAACAGTGGCGGATATAAAAAAGAAAATAATAATAATTAAAATTAAAAAATCAGAAAAAAAGAGATTATGGCAAAATGTTTTTGGTTTAGAAAAACCCAAACATTAAGGGGAAAAATATTTGTAACATTTGTCTAGCTCCAAATACCACTGGGTCAGCTTACCACTCTCTTTTGCTTACAGGTTGTTCCAGGAAAGCAGAATACATCTCAACTGTTCTTATCTTAACACGATAAAACCTCTTAAATAAATGAGTGTCTTCAAAAATACCTTTGGGGAAAAATATTATCAAGCCACCCAGTTCCCCCCAATAACTTTTTTTTTTCTTTCCAAAACACACTAGGATATTATTGTCCTTGTCCAAATCAACTCTGGCACCTCTCCTCTGAGTATGAGGGTCCATGGTCACTAGCATCCTTGTGTGTTTGTTTATTCCTGTTGTTGGAGATATTTGCAACTCTGGAGGTGGGGGGTAGAGATGGGGGAGTGGGGAGATCTTTTTAACAGTAATAATGAGTTGCTTTATAATATGCAGTTTTCCGAAGATTTTACAAGATCTAAACATTAAAGTATTCATATGAAATATATAATTATTTGAAGTATTTTTAAATCTAGAGAGTCTCAAAGAAGCAAATGCAATTGTTCACTGCCATCCTATCATTTTAGTGTACTGAGTCACAGAAGCCAATTCTGTAGCTCAAGAGAATAGTGAATATTCAGGAAAAGTCTACGAAGCAGAAAAGTGGAGAATCAGAGTGTACTCAACACTGCGAGTGAGTGAGTGCGTGCGTGTGTGTGTGTGTGTGTGTGTGTGTGTGTGTGTGTGTGTGTGTGTATACTTGCACGTATTTGCATATTTGTGAGCATGTATGTTTTGTTTGGGAGGTTTCACTTTTCATATGTTACAAGTAGCTGTAGGTTATGCAGAAATTTCCCCATGATGCTTCACTCAGTACAAAGAAGTCCTGCAAATTACACATACCTCACAGACTTCCTGTTCACTGCATTATTTACTGATCAAGTACCTGGAAATGCAGGCTCTACCTCACGCCAGTCCCAGCTGGATTCTGTAGAGTTCCACGGGATGCTTTCCCATGCCTCCGTGTTTGCTTTGTCTCTCTTGGGGGTATAGGATGAAGTCTCTTGGTAGCATAAATGATCACTGAAACTTCTGACTTCAGATGTATCTACTGTGCACAGAGGGAGAGAGAATACTGTCTCCTTTAGTATCACACTTTAGAGAGAGGAGAGTTTTTGCTCAGAAGCTCTCCAAAAACTTTCTCTAGAATCTGATTGGCCCCTTACTCTTGGTCCAGGGTCTTTCATGTATTGATTGGGTTAGTCCTGCCATTTTGATTCTAAGCATGTATGCCCCTGGACCTGGGATGGGCCAGCTCACCTGTACCTATAGGCTCCATGAAAGGTTAGTGTTAGACTAATGGTGGGTTAGCATAGGTCTGTTATGCCCTGAGAACTTTGGGAGTAAGCAAGAGACGCAGAGCCTTAAGATGCTTTCTAGAAAGCTGAATTTTGCTAGTGGCATAAGAGGGTGATAGATGCTCTATTACAAAACCTTGAAAGGGATCGCCTTTCAGCACAGCTCTGTGTGTGTGTGGGGGGGGTGACAGGAAGAGCTACTTAGAGGTCTAGAACTCAGTGTCCCTGGAATGGGACTGTGGTGCCTTATTTAATTCAATTTATTTCCATTCCCCCCCCCCCCCGGGTTGTTTTTGCAGTCTTGTGTATCCTGAGAGCATTCGCTAGGGGGCTCCCTGGAACACCTTTTTGAGCTGCCCCCTAGAGGTGGAGCTGGGAAAGGAAATGCAAAACTGCCAAGAATTCAAAGCCTTGGAGCTGATTGGAAGGTAGGTGGGCTACCAGAGATTTCTGAGGGGCAGCCACAGAAAGGACAGACTGACAGAGATTCTAAAGACAAAGCATCAGCCACCCAGAAGGAGGCCGTGGCAAGTAGTTACTGTCCAGAATGTAACTACTGCCACCGGTAGTTAATAGCCGCTTGAAATGTGGCTAAGGTCAAATCAGGATGAGCTTGTACTAAACATATACCACATCTGGAAGGCTTGACAAGAGAAAATATAATGTAAAATAATTTGATTACATGTTAAAATTATATTTAATAGAATTATTTCTCATTGTATTTAAGATCCTGCCACAGAGACCCAACTGAACGGAAGCCCATAATGTCACACATAGCCTCTAATTTACAATGCTCGGCTGTCTCAGTGGGAATTACAGATCTGAGCCACCATGCCTGCCTCTCTGTATTTTGTTGTTAAGCATCTTTGCATTGCATGTGTTTGTGTTTACACAGTTAGATGGTAACCCTAATAAAGAGAAAACAGAAAGAAGGAATAACCAAGAGCTCCTGGGAGAGGGCTTGAACAGTTGCCAGACCCTAGCCTCCCAGTTTTGCAGCCTGGGGTCAGAATTCCAGCATAAGACCTTGCTAATAGCTAAGCGATGGTGACAGTGAAGATATGGCCCAGCCTCTGCCAGCTGTGGTCTCATTCCATTCCGTATTACTCAAGCAAAGCTGTACCCCTCTGGATGTGCTTGTCACTCAACTAGGTTCTGACTTTACATCCACATAGCTCCCTTTCCTCACGCATATCCCTCATGCCTGATGACCGTAGCCCAAACTATAGCACTAAAACATTCTGCGTATCAGATTAAACTCAACATTCAGCATTCTAAATTTATCCCAAGGTTGCCCGAGTTTCTCAGAACAGATGACTAATGTCAAACCCAGATACAGAACAGGAAAAGGACTGTATGCATTTATTTTATTTTATTTTTATTTTTTCTTCTTCTCTGGAATTTTGAAGTGTTTGACCATTGAACTTCGAGGCAGAAAAACAAGCTGTCATGAATTGCTGCTGCCATGTGACCTGTCTCTCTAGAGGTGAGCATGTCTGGCATTTCTGTGAATAGCATCTACTGCTGTTCGACATGTGTCACACAGGAGGAGTACACCGTGTGCCACCTCCTCCTTCAGCTCCTTCCTCTTGCAGGAGACAGAAGTTCACAACCTTTTATGCCTTTTATGTAACATGCTGACAAATGGATAATGTAAGCCGTTGAAACAGAGGCGTCCCAAATATGCTGACCAAGGCCAAGAATCAAAGAAAACAGAAGCGAAGCATTTGTGCGAAGTGATAAATGATGGTTCTAATCCTTGAGGCATCAATGTGGCCCCACCTTAGACTAAAAACAAGGCAGGGGCTCCCAATTAATACTCAGGTCACTTCAAGCAAGAGATGTCGCCAACCTTTTGGTGCTTCCAGGTCACATTTCTTCACTAGTTCACTAGTCCTCACCAATGTCCACCCCCAACTTCAAGGGTACTTCCGGTCACCCCATACGTTTGTCTGTCCCCTCCTTTCCCTCTCTAGCTTCTTAAATGACAGAAAGCAAACTTTCACCAGCTGCCAAGCAAAACTGAACTGTCTCCCACAATGAATAATGCCAAAAATACAAATGTTCACTTTAGGCAGGTAGAGTTGGTATTGGACAATAAATTGGATTTCATTGTTTAAAAATTACATAGCAGAATTATATGAATTTATTAACAATACTTTCAAATGGTGTTTGTTAAACATTGATGTGGAAATGTCTTTCTGTATGCCGTGAATATCAATCTTTAAATAAAGGAGCAGTTTTGGCCCATGACAGGCACCATAGAAAAAGTAGGAGGGGAAATCATAGCATAGATAGGAGGAGGGTGGAGTCAGATCAGATTGACCCAGCCGCCCAAGAAGAAACATGTAAGGAACACAGGTGAGCCACAGGCCACGTGGCAGACAGATTAATGGAAATGGATTGATTTAAGATGTAAGAGCTAGCTAGCAATATGCCTGAGCCATAGGTCAAACAGCATGAACTTGATATAAGTGTCTGAATCATTTTGGGGGTCTGAGTAGCTACGGGCGGCTAAGGAGTCTGGGGCGGCAGGTCTGTGGGTCTGGACCTCTGGCCGCCTGGGGACAGAAACCTTATTGTAACAAAACATATCTATGTTTCAAGTACAAAGAGTCCCTCAATGGAGAAAAGAATATTTCTGATAAATGCACAAGTTTCAATAACAACCATATGTTAGTTCAAAATTCAGTCCTACCACAAAAGCAAAACTGTTCTATTCGACAACATCTACTGTTGCCTGAATTCTGGATCATTCCTTCTGAAACAATAGCTGCTCATTTTGTCTCTCACAGAAAGGCTTTCAGACAAAATTCCAGACTCCCTAAGATGTCACACCACTGAACAAACACATCCAGACCTTTTATATTGTCATGTTTCTCTAAATATTATATATAGCTATTCACACAGCATTTGCAGTGCATTGAGAATTATGCCATCTAGAGTCAATCTGAAGTGAACTGCAGGGTGGGCTTAGGTCACCCACAAACACTCTGCCATTTTATATAGGAAATTCTTCCACAGAGTCTCGTATTGTGAGGGTCCCTGGAACCATCCCCCAAGGACACTAAGAAATGATTGTCCATCTCTAAAATGGCCACAGATACGTTAGTCATTTCAGATAAAGTTCAAATACACAGCATGTTCTGCCTCAAGGTTTCACACCCCATTTTCACTGACATAGTTAGGTATATTCAAAAGCCATAGGCGTTACCCAGGGACAGAGAGGTGGTGGGAAGAGACACGAACAGACTCAAAAGGTTTGGGCGTGTAGAATGTGGCAAAGGGCAGAGGGTATAACTGGGAAGCTTCAGGCTTCTTACAAGGTCATCACACATCTATGATGAAAAGAAGACTAGATGGAGGCCAGGCCCCTGGAGCTGCCATTTGAGACCCACCATTAACATGAGGCCTATTCTGAAGCTTCAAGCTGGCTTCCTCCCTGTTAAAGGTCAAGAGAAAGTACCCAGTTCACTTTCTTCTTTATCTCCTTACTTTGTATTCCAGTGTTTGACACTTTTGCCAAGTTTCTGATACCTCTGTTCTTCAAAAGATTTTGTTAATCAGATCTGTGGTAGCATCTTCCAGGACTCATTATGTAGCTTGATATTATTTTTACATGCAGGCAAAGAAAGGAAAAAAAAAACTTCTCAGTTTTCAAGTTATTTTACTTATTATCACACATCAAGTAGCGTACTTTAGAATTCTGGGGTCTTTGTGCATTGGTACTCAGTTAACAGAACTGAAGGTCAGTCTTGTTATTAAGAATGTTATACATCCCTATGGGTAGCAACGTGGCTTTCTTTACAATATTGAAGAGGAAACAGGAAAATTCCATATTGCAAGAGCCTGTCTGAAGTACCGGAAATACAATACCAGGATGTTACAAGGTGCAGGTAGGATACTTTAAACATAGGGATGCCCTCCCCTCCCAAAATTTAAAAACATGTTTTTAACCATAGTGGTAATTCCATACAATGTATTTTCTTTTTAATGTAAAACCACTAAAATATAAGAAAATACAATTTACCAAATTTTACTGACTGGTAAATTATAGGTTGTATTGACTCACTATTTCAAACCCTAATGGAATAAGAGAAGCTAAATGCTGTTTTCTCATTGGCTGAGTGACTGGTCTTCAACAGCTGTGAGAAGACCAGTGTGGTAAACAGGAAACCATCTCCATGGCAACGGGCAGTTCAACTTAACTTTTTAACACATGAAGAGGTAATTACTTTATTTTTTTATTTCCATTTTTAAAATGTTCGGAGTTCACGATAGCAGTGAGGACCTATGGGTCAGGCATTTCCTGGTTGGTAATAACAGGCTGACTTAAGGTCACCGGGGATTAAACATTGTGCCATTTTTTTTTTTTTTTTAAATGAAAAGAGAGCTGTGATTTTTTTTTTCTCTCCTCTTCCTGAAGTCTGCAGCACAAATAAATGACAGAATTTTATGCTCACACACGTGGTGTTTTGATTTCCTGTAGAAGATAACATCAGAGTAGAGGGACTGATCACCACCACGGGGTGTTAAGAGGGTGGAGCTCAGGCGGGCCCACATTAAAGTCACAGGTGGGTCCCTGGCAGATCAGAAGATGAACTTGGGGAATGGAGAGAACAGACAAGATGTGTTTTGTTGAGACAACCTTGAAGGAGAAGCTTGGCAGTGTCTGGGCAGAGGAAAATTCTGCCGGAGGCTGTGATCTGCCAGTGATTTCTAGAATGCTCCACAGAGCCAATATTAGGATATTGGTCCCTGCACCCCCTCCTCTCCCAACACATAAATTTTCTCTTCCCTACCAAGAGGTAGCCTTAGCAATCGACGCAGTTAAAAGTTCCAGGCCAGTCTGTATTCACGGGCTGCCTTTAGAAGAGGAAGCAATAATGAGGTCATTGTCCCAAGTAATCGTACACAACACAGCTCTCTGCAGGACCCCCATGTTCTTCCCCAGCCTTGGGTCTCTAGGGGAAACAGAAGGGAAGGCAGAACACTGAAGCTCTCACACCATGGCCTGCTCCTTTAGCCATCAGTGAGAGACGAAGACTTGGGAATCTCCAACAACCTCGGGCAATTTTGGGATGTCTCCAGACCCAAGGGGTGTTAGGACCCAGAGGAAAGAGTCTGGCAACACAGAGAGGGAAAGAGAAAGACCAGAGAAGAAAGAATCTCATAGAAATGAGGTGTGCGCAGTGTATACACACAAGCCTCAGAATCCCGGAGCCATCCATGGGCGTGGTGTTTCCCTGAGAAGCACTGTCAATCTGCTGCTTGCAATTTCAGACAAGATTGCCATCTATCTTTATGCAAACAAAATACTGGAATTTATTTTACTTTGCTTTATTTTATGATTTGATTTTTGAGACATTGTTTCGCTATGTAGCCCAGGCTACCCTCAGATTTTCAGCCTTCCAGCCTCAGCCACCAGAACACCGGGCTTACAGTTTTTCATTAATAATAATTAGGATGCAGAGCTCTTGGATCCTTGGAGGGAGGATGCCCTGACAGAACGTCCCACAGATTAGGCTAGCCTAGAAGGGATGCAGGCTGCTACCATATGCTCAAAATGACTGTACTTATGTTCCAGCTCGAGTTTTGTGATCATTGGCCTCATTGGTCCTATGAGGACACAAATGCCTTAGAGTGAATGGCAAGTCCTTTTTCTTCTCATCATAGATTTTATTGAGCCTGATATTAGAAGTGGTTTTCCATACCTCCATCAGTCCATCTGCACTTTGCAGGGTCCATGTTCCTGTCAGAACCAGTCCCATGCTACTGACAGGGATAAAATTTCCCCTGTCACATTGTGAATCAGTGTAATGCAGGGCAGGTCCATGTGGTACTGTGTCCAAAGGCTACAGAAGACCCAGGACATGTATGTACATGCACTCTGTGTGTCTAAAGGCTACAGAAGACCCAGGACATGTATGTACATGCACAGGGCATGCACTCTGTGCGTCCAAAGGTTGCGTAAGACCCAAACCATCCATTTGCTACTTCCTTGGGCGGCTTAAAGTTCATTCTCTTTCCACTGACTCTCATCTGTCTCAGAAGACTCATTTGGCAGTGGCAAGCCATATGAATTTCTCTTACTTGCTTTTTTTTATGACATGTTTCCTATATCAAAGTCTTGCAGGGTCTCCACTGGCATCCCTAAGTTCTTTCATTATATCAAGGGGTATTTGACCTCTTAAGGTATTTTACTGGCTGGCCTTGACTAAGTGCACCTCTGAGGCTGGAGCCAATGACCTTGCTATAGGCATGTGTCTATCCCACGTCTGCCCTGTGTGTGTGTTCACCAGCTAAGCTGACATTATTGCCGATGTGCTCAGCATAAGTAGCATCGCAATAACCAATTTTCCTTATAAAGCATAAGCAAATGACACTGCTTTATGCAGCTGATGTGAACAGCATAGAGAGCGCTAAGCCTTAGGGTAAGCTACAAGGAAAACAATAAACTTGCAAACCACTTGCTGGCAGAGAACATCTTTTACACGTCTGTATTTTTCACAATGCCGTGAATACAGAGACTTGAAAACATTGTCGAAAAACACAGCTTGAATTAGGGACTTGGGGAGTGGGGTACACATGAGCTGTGGCCCTTCAAATGAGGTCCAAAGGCAAACCTGTCCCCTAGAGAGGTTTTCTGATTGGGTTAGGCTACTCAGGACACTTTAAAAGTAAATAAATAAATAAAGGAAGGAAGGAAGATTTTTTTTTTTTTTTGACCCATCTCTCATGCTAATTCCAGGCAGATTCCTGAGACTGACTAGCAGCTGCGACTGTCATCCCACCGCAGGGAAGTGTCAGCAAGACCAAGAATAGCAGCCTGCCATCTCCGAGGTTTTGACGTTCTCATCTAAAATGTTAATTAAGGAGTTGCTATGCGCAGAATGAAAATAAAAGTCAAGGAAAGTAGCAAAGGGAAAAAGTGCAACCGCAGTAGTATTAAAATCCAAAATTTGGTTTTTGTACATGATGCAGAGTCCATCCTGCTCATTTGGGCTCTAAACATGTTCTAACTAGCAAATAAGGATGTAGCTATACCCTCCAAATGAGAGAACTCGGTAGGTAGAGAGGGGATTTTTTTGTTTTCTGTTTTAGAGCTATTAGCACAATGAGTTGTTCCCGTAGAATCAGTTTTTTTAAATGATCCATTAGAGACTGAAGTCCAGTTCACATACTGTCCAGCTTCCCACCGACACTTCCCAGCAGAGAGATTAACTCAGTCTTGGGTAGTGAAGGTCACAGGTGACTTCATAAGATCTTAATTTTTATAAATTAATATTTGTGATAAAAATGAAATCGCAGTACCTTAAATTAGCGTTAATGTATTGGATATGTAAATACTTTCATTTCATAATTATTAGAATATGAAATACAAGTAGAAGTTTTTGTTTTTGTTTGTTTTTTTCTAGACAAAGTTTCTCTGTGCATCCCTGACTGTCCTGGCACTCGATCTGTAGACCAGGCTGGCCCGAACTCAGAGATCTGCCTGTCTCTCCCTCCCAAATGCTGGGATTAAAGGCATGCACCACCTTCAAGTGTTTAAGCCTATTTTAATATACATACACTTTAGGGTTGTACATTAGGGTTGAATATTAGTTGTATATAAGGGTTGTCACAGTGGGACACTTCTGTTTTAATTCTTCCTAGAACCCTGAAGCATCTTGATGGCTGCAAAACTAATGTTACTAACTAGATAAACAATGGACTCATTCACTAACTCGGCACTGTCTGTGTGATGCCATCAGGAATAGCAAAGGCTGCAGAGAATTGAATTTGTCCCTTCACCTTTGATGAGAGGGTGACATTCCAACTATCTTAGGAATGTGTCAGATCGAGGAAGTGAAGCCACTCAATAAATGAGGCAGAGAAAGAAAAGTATACCAAGTCAGAGATATTGGTCAGTCGGTAGTACTTGTTGATCAATGGCACCATCTGATCCTACATAACTATGGCATCCCACTAAGCATATAAAGGCTGTATTTGAAATGTACCTAGTAATTCTAGCATTTTAAGAGCCACTAAACATTGTGGGGATTTTTAAGCACACTAGGAAAAATTTCAGGTTTCCAAAGTGTGTAACTTATAAATCTTTAAGGCAAGACATTGCTTCTGGCATTAAAATACTGTAACACTTGAAACTTCAAGACATTTGCTTATACCAATTTCCCCACCACCAATTTCTTTTGAAGATAGATTTTAATTTTTTTAATTAATTAATGTCATAACACCTTTATACTGAAAGGAAAACTTGCATGTATGATTTGTTAGCTTTCCATCACAGAAACAAAATACGTGAAATAATTAACTCAGTAAGGGAAAAGGTTGATGTTTGGCTCATGGTTTGGGAGAATCTAGGCTCTTATCTCACTGCTTCAAGTGTCTGAGGGAAATGTCAGATGGCAATAATGGGAAGCTTGTGGCAGAGTAAATTGCTACCTTATGGCCAGAACACAAAAGAGAAGCGGGGGGGGGGGGGGGGGGGGGGGCTGAGGTCCTCTGAGTTCTCTTAAGGGCTGGAGGTGGGCTTTGAGTTTCAGAACCCTAAGCATAGGCCCAATCTTTCCCTTTTCCTCCTACCTGCGGAGCCAGATCCCCTCTGACCTAGAGACCTGCCTTCAGCCCTTCCTTGGACAGGTCCACCACACCTCCCAGAAGAGCAGCCTGAGGTTCAAGCTAGTAATGCTATATGGGCTTTGTGGAGGCATTTATCTAAGTCATGACATACACCTAGTAAAACATTTTTATTGCAAAAAGATAGCACTTTTGTGAATCTATACACATACGTATATCTGGAGCAAAGACAAGAAGAGACAAGCTATCAATCAGAACTCAAACTTAACTATTCTGCCCCAGTCTCTCCTGCGGCCCACCTATTTTTGGTTTCTTGTAGTTAAGTGATTGAAAGGTCTTTAAAACTCACAAGGAAGGTCACACTTTGTCCTTTTTTTTTTTTTATCCATTTGCATATGGAAAGACATTTTATTTCTCCACTGGAAGCATCTTACAGGCATCTATAAAGCCTCTCTTCAGGCTCCATCCTCTCATGTCCTCCTTACTGTTGGCTGCTGCTCAGATGATCACACCAGAGGAAACACTCTGTCACCAGGGCTGTGGTCTTTGGTGATGATACTGATCCTTTGTCCACTGTCCTGCATCGTGGGCCTCCTCCATGACTCTAGCACACACACAGTATTTGGGAAGAAAATGAGCAGTTTAAGACAGTTATTTGGTTGGACTGCTGGCACAGCCAAATGCAATATCCTCACTTTCTTAATAATCTTTCACTTTACATGATTTTCAGCCAAACGTTTCTGCTTTGCAGTACCTGAAATATTGAAGCTGTGGAAACAGCTGTTGAGTTGCGCCTCTTTTCACCTTCAAAAACCACAGAGAATGTAAGTACTTTATTGCTAGACAACATATCTGTAAAAAGAAAAACTTATAAGAGCTATGCCAATTTACCTATTGGTTTAATTTTTTAAATATATATTTATATTTTATTTATTTAATATTTGGGGGTAGAGGTACATGCTTATTATGACATATGAGGGAGGCCAGAGGGCAACTTTCAGCAATTGGTTATTCTTCTATCTTGTATCCCTGAGACTCAAATTTAGGTCACCAGGCTTAATGGCAGGTGTCAATACCACTGAGGTATTTCTAGACCCAACTATTATCTTAAAAAGTAAGTTGGCTAGGGCTGAGCATGCACAAAGCCTTGGTATGTCCTGGCTAGTTTTATGTCAACCTAATACAAATTCGAGGCATTTGGAAAGAAGGACTCTAGATTGAGGAAACGCACTTGTAAGCAAGGCTATAGTGCATTTTCTTGACTAGTAATTGATGAAGCAGGACCCAGCTCACTGACAGCGGGAGCATCCCTGGGCAGGTAGTCTTGGGCTGTATAAGATAGCAGGCTGAGCAAACAATGAGGAACAAGCAATGTCCAGCATACCTCCATGGCTTCTGCTTTAGTTCTTGCCTCCAGGTTTCTACCTTGAGTTCTTGCTCTGACCTCCCTTGGTGACGAAGTGCAACCTGGGAGTTGTAATCTGAAATAAGCCTTTTCCTTCCGAAGTTGCTTTTGATTATAGGGTTACATCACAACCCTAGAAACCCTAACTACAGCAGAGGACATGACATCATTTCTGAGATTTGATCTCCAGATGACTGTGGGTGTGAATGAAAATGATCCCCATAGGCTCATAGAGATTGGCGCCATTGGGAGGCGTGTGTGGCTTTGATGAAGTGGGTGTGGTCTTGTTTAAGAAAGTGTATTGCTGGAGGTGGGCTTGGAAATTTCAGAACCCTAAGCATAGGCCCAATCTTCCCCTTTTCCTCCTACCAGTGGAGCCAGATGTGGGACTCCTGGCTCCTTCTCCAGCACCATATCTGCCTGTGTGCCACCAGGCTTCCCACCAAGACGATACAGGACTAAACCTCTGAACTGTAAGCCAGCCACAATTAATGTTTTCCTTTATAAGAGTTGTAATCACGGTGCCTCTTTGCAGCAATAGAAACCCTAACCAAGACAGAGACTGTGAGTTCCATGCTTTCTGGATTTCCTCGCTTATTTGCTCTCACGAAGCACACTGCCATGTTGTCACTTGCCCTGTGGAGGAACTGAGAGACGTTACCTGGCAAGGAACGGAGAAGTGCCACCAGCCAACAAGCCGTAGAGGAACTGAGTTTGCCAGTAGCCTAGGAGAGTACCCTTAGGGGTTGATCATTTCCCCTGTGAAGCAACAGGTGAGTGTCATCATGGTTCACACCTTGACTGTGGCCAATGGGAGATCAGAACCCTATGAAGCTGTATCTGAACAGTAGACCTAGAGATGGTAGGTAATAATGTTGCCATAAACCACCAGTGTTTGGAATAATTTGTGCATGTAGCCATGAAAAACTAATGCCTAAGTGGCCGCAAATGGCTCTTGAACACTCTCCCTGGCAATCCCTGGATGCTTCGGAAATAAACAAAGAAGGCTGTCAAGAGACACATTAGTGCATTTCCCCAGAAAGTCAATTGGTTCTACAACAGAAACTGTGAGTTTAAAGCCCCCATCATGGTTATCTATGTAATAAAATAACATTTAATGTGCTTTTGGATTTTGTTATAATGTGAACAAACAAACACAGAAAAAGTAGATTTTTTTTTCTTTGTTAACTTACTGGAAGATGACACATTGTGGAGAAGCCAGGTTTTAAAAACTGAACTGACTTGGCGAAACTTGTTCTCTTGTAAAACTGGAATTGTAATTGCTTACCTCCTCAATTCTAAATGATGTCCATACAGCTCAGTGTGGTTAATAGAGAGCCTTTTGCCTTTCTTTATTGCGGGTAATAAACTTGAGGGCCAGAGAGACAGAGTGACCCAACGTCAAAAGGGGAAGGCTTGAGATTTATTGCTAATTTGATTCCCCAAATTTCCAAACTTCTTCGTGGCAGATTTTGACTTGTAAATTCCATTCTCTGTTTTTTTCCACATCATATAATAAGCCCCAAACCTCAAACCTTGTATGTCTGCATACAAGAAGACCTCACCATGGGACTTTTGTTAAAACCACCAACCCCAATACAGTTCAAAGTACAGCAAGAACAAAGGCTTACAAAGATAGATGGAAAAGCAAGTTTGGCACTTCATTTGGATGAATCCACATTTAAAATGCCGCCCTGCTAAACACAGCCTTTTCTCCACCCTCTATCTTTGATTTTGACATTGATAGAGAAGCTTTCAAAAGAACCTCATAGCTCTGTCAGATGAAGCTACTAATTTGAAGGAACAATACATCATAAATGGCACTGAGGTGTGGTGACTGCCACAGTTCTCATCGGCCTCCTCTCCACCCCAAACACCTCAGCCTGTCTTGTTCTTTCTTATTCTTGTTGTATTGTTAAAGATGCTCACAAGTGTGTGTGTGTGTGTGTGTGTGTGTGTGTGTGTGTGTGTGTGTGAGAGAGAGAGAGAGAGAGAGAGAGAGAGAGAGAGAGAGAGAGAGAGAGAGAGAGAGAGAACCAGTACATCTGCACCTGGAAGAAAGCATGAAATCTGACAATGTCCATAAGGGATTGGATCTTTCTTCCCTGGTGCTTGGATGTCTTGATTCAAAGGATGAAGAAACCAATGGGGGGGGGGGGACACTTGCTTTTTATGCTTCTCAGAAGGCCTAAAATAGCTAGGGCTTTGTTTGACAGCACCTACCCCTTTGTCCCTGAACCTGTAAAGACCGGAGTATAAAACCCTAGGGTGTTACTCTTCCCTTCCCTCCCTCTGACACTTAGCCAATCCCCTTTCAGCATCACACTTCCTATTTCCAGAACGCATCTGCCCATCCCACAAAGAAGGGATGCTGTGCAGACAGGTCGAGGGGGTCTGGATTTTCAAGCCTCAAAGGGTTCCTCTCAGTCTTGTACTGTTAGACCATATGCCTGTCCATCACATTTCCACACAGCTGTGCAGGCTTCTTCAAAGCTAAGCATAAAATTCATAGCTTACTATCAGTCTTCAATGTAGATCTCCTGTTTGATGAAGAAATAATTCTTTTTAAATAGGAGTACTGTGCTTTCTCTAGGGTTGCCAGTTCTCTTGAGTAGGGTCATACACCCCACCTTTCAGAGGAACCATTATAATTTCCCTAGAAAATAAATGACAAAAAGGAAAATTCAAAACAGTGTGTAATTGCTTGCTGGCTCATTTTCCTTCCTTTGACTCAGAATGTCCATGGTACTGATGTGCCATGGTTCTGACAGTTTCAGTTGGCAACTGCCACCCTCAGCTACATCTCATTGATTGCTGTTGCCACTACGCAAAGCTTCGGTGTTCCAAATACAAGGGGTTTGACTCATAGCAAAGAACTCATAGGTGTTTCACCTCTCCTCCGAGCTTACAGCATATAGCGGGAAGAGTATCAAGGCCTGGTGTCCACCCATGGTCCCAGCAGTAGCTCTCCATCAGGCGCGGTCCTGTTCGCGACATCCACCTCAGACTCTGAAACTGTCCCGTCTCCTCAGTCATCAGCCTCTCTGGTCAGGTCCACCTGTCATCCACAGCACTGACCAGCCTGACAGCTAGAGAAGGGAGACACCCCTTACCCGTTCCTCCCATTATTCACCTCACAGATACTAGAATTCCTGTCAGAAAAGACAGCCAACTTAAACACTTAAAACTCCTCAGCTCAGCTGTCTACCCATCTTTCTAAAGTCCCCTGTCCATCACATGCTCCTTCTGCTCACCTGCCCAGCATGTGCTCTTGTTACTCATTAGGCCAAGGTTTAATCTTCATACCTTTTTTCTTCCCTTTATGTGCGACACGGTTAACTCAGTCTTCCAAAATCCCTTTAGGGTTGTATGTAAAACATACTAACTGAAATAAATAAATGACTGATTAAACACAGAACTCATTTGCTCTTTGATGTGGGATGTCTTTCTGCATGCTATGAATAGCTTTCATTAATAAAGGAACTGTCTTGGCCTATGGCAGGCATCTCAGAAGTGGGTGGAGAAATCGGAGCATAGACAGGGGAAGGAAGGCGGAGTCAAAGGAGATGTGATCCAGCCGGTCGTGAAGCAATATGTAACCAAATAGGTGAGCCACAGGCCATGTGGCAGGACAGATGAATGGAAATGGGTTGAGTTAAGATGCGAGAACTAGTTAGCAATATGCCTGAGCCATAGGTCTAGAAGAATTTAAATAATATATGCATCTGAGTCATTGTTGGGGGGCTAAGTAGCAGGTCCAGACTGTGGGGCTAGTCAGTCTGGGACTTCAGGTCTGTGGGTCTGGATCACTGGCCAGAAACCTCATCTTACAGCTCTTTGCCAGTTCTACTGAGGAATTCCTGTGAGAAAAATTCCTCCTAAACATTTTAGAAAGGACCTACCTCCTTTTTTTACATACATGTTCTAATTTCCCTCTTAGGACGTATCTCAATGTAGACTTATTACTCTCTTTTGTTAATTTTGCTCATTCTTTTCTATTAGAATTTAGGTTGCCTGTGATTGAGGACCATTTCTGTCTTCTTTTGTACCAATTCTAAGTGCAAAAACTGCACAGTGCCTACCACAGGGCTGGTTTTCAGCACGTTTGTGGAATCCAATGAATAAACTCCAACTCTATCATACTTATCCTTTATTTCATATCCTTCAAAGGTTCTTCCTATCCCATAGAGGAAAGACTGAACTCATTGTATAATCACCCACTGTCAATTGGCTGTAACTTCTATTCTCTAAGTCTCGTAAGCTAATTTGCATATTAAGTAGAGCCTGTTCTTTTTAGCCTCCGAGTGGACAGTGTTTTCCTGAATGTCAGTCCCTGCACATAATCCTTTCATATATTTTCAATTTATCCTTCAAGGTTCAGTCCAGGGACCTGTAGGATGGCCCAGTGAGTAAAGAGATGGCCATGCAAGTATGAGATGATAAGTTCAGATCCCTGAGTCTGTGCATAGCCGAGTACACTAGGGCAGCCTGGACTAGGCGGAAAGCTAGTCAACTCCTGAGATTACTCTCTGGCTTCCACATGGCACATATGCATCTGTGCTCACAGGAAGGAATGCACTCCCCCCACTACCACCACCAACAACAACCCAAACCAACCAAACAAAAAAAGACCCCTCAGTTCAGGTGCCTCCTCTTCAGGGGTACCACTTGGAAGACTTTCTTCTCTCTACCAACCTAGTTCTTGGTGGCCCACACACACCTCACCCTCGCTGTGTATACAAGCAGGATGTTCCTCATCTTCAGGGTTGGTTTGTTATTTGTATTCCTTCTTACTACCAGCCTCATCTTTTACTGCCCAGTGCATAGTAGAGGATTAACACACGCTCTTGAATAATCTTCAGAGAGTGGCATCTCTCACTTTCTGTGAATGACAAAGGATGTAGGGGCCTGTTATGCTGTATGCATTCTCTCAAAGGAAGTACAAAGTCAACCAGTACTTAGTCATCAATCTAAAAGAGCCTGTAATGTGACTTAATTTTGTTTTCTAAACAACCAAAGCTTTTGCTTTTGAAAATCTGTATGACACAGGGTCATCCTCTCCAGAAATATTGCATATGTCCCAGGCAGCTGCTGAACTATTCTAGCTTTCCTCTGGCAGTGAAATGTAAGCCCTGGAATGCACTGAAATTGCATTCTCTGTCATAAAAGGAATAGGGAAAGGCAAAAACCAAACTGAAGTCTGGGTTTAGAAGAAACACAGGATCCTGAAAAGTGTCAGGCATGGCTAGTGGACCATGTACATCAGACCTGTCCACTAATCTACAGTGGGAAATCTCAGAGTTCTGGGTAAACATGCCGGAAAGGATTCTTCTGTCTTTAAAAAGATTTTAATCCTTTCTTTCTTCTATTCTGGAAAGAGAGGGAAGAATCACATTGATGTGAGGTGGACCCACAAATACTCCAGAAAAGTATTGAAAATCATAAAGTTAGCACCTTACACATGCTTGTGTCTATTTCGTCAGTGTTTCAGAACTGGAGGAACCATTTTGTTCACACACACACACACACAGAAACAGCATGGAAAATGTTATCTGTGTGACTGAAAACAAAACGTGAGTCATGTATAGCAAAGTTTCTTAAAGTCTCATGTGATACATTTGCTGAAAATACAGATCTTGGACTCTTGGAAGACAGAGTGCTGGGCCCACCCAGGTACAGCCAGTTCAGCCTGAACTCACCTAGGTACAGCCTGGACCTTAAATGTTATAGAGCTCTGCAGAGTTCCCGTCAGCTCGAGAAGCCACCTTCAAAGTACAAGGCCACGGAGGTAACTTCAGGACAACTATCCTTGGGAACAGGTAACCAGAGGATTTTGGCAGAATTGAAACAGTAGATTATTTTAGAGGAAAGGTTTCTAAGAAACCCAAGATGCCAAATCAAAAATACTAAAGTTTATAGGTAGAAAAAAGGCACTGACTACAAAGGGTGGCCTATTTTCCCCCATGGAGAAAGAAGGGCATGTGGGTGCAATTACCATCTTCAAAGGGTTGTTCCACTCGCCAATAAGTAAAAAAGTGACTGAGATAACAGTCCCATGTATTAGAAATGCAATAGCCATATCTTGTTTAAAAACCTGCTTTTAATCTGTTGCCACCTGTGAAATTAGACTAAAAAGATCAAATGTTAAAGCTATCTAAAAGTGCTCTGGGCAGAAATATAATTAGGTTTTAATTAGGATTATTATTTAATAGTCCCGTGGCCAAGCCTGGGAAGATAAGTCCACACCAGAGGCAGGAAGTTCTGATCATTTCTTAGATTTACAAGTGAAGCCCTGTGTTTTCAGACACTGTAGAAATTATGTTGAACAAATTTCTAAAGCTGAATAAATACTGCAATTTATTTTCATTTAAAGACGATTCCAAACGCTAGAATTTCAACAGATAAAGAAATGTAATGTGTGGACGTTTCCAGCTCAGGGGCATCTAAGTTCTCAGACAGACCACAGGTGGCTGACGATAGGAAAGAGGCCACTCTTCATGTAAGACAAAAAGAAAGATCTTTAAATACAGGGAACCCCTCTTTTTCCTCTCTGTCCTTCTTACTGTTACTTCTTACAGCAATGAAGAAACTTATTAGTATAGGCATTTTCTCATAGACCTGTGCTATAAAGATCTTTGGTGTTTATGTATTAAAGTGGTTATTGGAAGAAAAACACATTCAGAATTAATATTTCAAAGGACAGACCATGGGGGGCTCTGAGAAAACACCCATCTGGAGATGAAGTTTTTTATTTTATTTTATTTTTGTTTATTTATTTAAGGCCTGGGTTTTACGTGGTTTCGCTCCTTTGGAATTCTGGAAACCATTCCTCGGGCAAAGGAAAAGAGCCAGCCTGAGAAAAGTGATTCTTTCTCTCTCTTTAAATTTCCTGCCTCACTCGAGTTTCCTTGAGGTTAAAAAAGATTATTGGGTGCTTTCATTGAAAAGATAGCTGATACTTTGGGGATTCTCCAGTTCCCAGCTGGCTCTGGAGCCCAGCAGTAAGGTCATGTGCTGTGATGGCTTCCAGACTCTCGTGTCAGGAATGTGTTCTTTCTGGAAATGGCTTGTCTTTCAAGCTCATGATCTCTAAATTGTGTCTCAGCATTCTCATACCTTCTCCCAGGAACTTACTCTCTTCTCATGAAACCCATAAAGGTCATGACACCTTCGTCCAACAGAAACCTGAGCGGCATCTTGACTCTAATCATCTAATGTGTACAGTCCCATCAAGGAGACTTGACATTGTCACATTTGTCCTCCAAGTACACATTAAATTCTCAGTGACATTCTTATCCAAGTGTTATCACAACTTGTGTGACTGGTGCAAATAGCCTGTACAAATATCTGTACCTGCCTCTTAGAATTTTCTCACAATTTCTACAGAGCTGCCAGAGTGACACACTTCCTCCAGCAAGGCCACACCTCCTAATAGTGCCATTCACTTTGAGGGCTGTTTTCTTTTAAACGACCACAGAATGTTACTTAGTTACCCCAACTAATCCAGAAACTAGAACTAACTATCTAGTTGACACCAGGGCCATCAAGTACTGATAACACCTAGATGTGTGCTCAGAAATGCAATGTGAAGGGAGTGTTCTCTGACAAAGAGTGGTCAATTCCACGCTGAGTTTTCTGGGCTGCAGCTTCCTATTATTAAGACAATTTCTTCAATGCTGAGCGGTGGCGGTGCAAGCTTTTAATCTCAGCACTCAGGAGGCAGAGACAGGTGGGTCACTTTGTGTTCGAGGTCAGCCCAGTGTACAAAGCGAGTTCCAGAATAGCCAGAGCTACACAATAAAACCCTGTCACAGAAAACCAAACCAAACCAAACCAAAAGAGATGATTTCTTCAGAGACTATATGACAGCTACATTTATGAAGTGTTTAAAAATGGCCAGCCAACTTTCATCTGGATAGAGACCAAAAGCTTCTCACCACCCCGCTTCATTCTGAGGATCATTTTCTTTACTAAGACCATTGCAGCCTCAATTCATTTTTTGCAAACTGGAAGATTTTATAAAGTGTTTATGTGAATACACTTTATGAAAGGAGTGTTAAGAACTTGTCATATAAAAACGAGCTTGGAAGAACTTAAGACCAAATTCTAAGAATGAATATCTTCTGTATCAAAAGTTGGTAGGTAAGCTTTCTTGTCCTTGATCTCATCTCTAAGGCTGAAGAACATCACTTGTGAGTTTTAGAATAAATCACACAAGCTTGGTTTTGCAGTCAGTGTGTGTATGTGGTAGTTATCTGAATAGCAACTAACTACTTTGAAGAAAAAAAAAGGACAACACAAGCTGCCAACCTCCATGGCCCAAACAGTGAGTCCTGAAATTGAGCAGAAGATGAACGTGAGAGCTATGCATTCCCAACCTCTCTCGCTGGACATTTCAGGGGCTTAAGAGATTGATCACCAGCTGACCCAACTAACTGAGTAACGCTAAGAGATCAAAGATGTCTCATTTATACAGCCAAAGGGCAGACATTATCTCCATTTACCAAATGTGTCTTTCTAACAGTCCTCAGAAAGTGTCTTCAGCTAATTCCCGATGGAGCCGTATTGTAGCTATGAAAAGGCTCTCTTCAAAAACTCCCATAGTTCTTCTGTGTTTGAGCTCATACACTCATGTTGTCATGGTGAACACAAAGAAACAATAACCAACAAGATATAAATGACTGAAAGCCAGGAGCCTCTTGAGTTTTATGCCATTATTTTGAATTCATTAACAAGAATGATATTGTGTAAGCATTGCCGCTATTATCATTGTGGATGAGCTAATTGCTAAGGACCACTTCCTCTAGTTCTGATTTTCTTTCTATGTACCATTGCAAAGCGTATCTTCTTTGTAAATTTAGGAGTTGGTTTGGTCAAAAAGAATTGCTTAAATGTACTTTCTTTGTTATCTGTTCTTCAGCATAAAGGGCAACGAGGCAGAAAACAAATGGACAGAAATGAGGGCCTCACTAGGTTAAAATCCACTGTGGGTTTTGTAATTTTTCTCCCCCCTGTGTAGTATGGGAGATTGTGGAATGTAAACACCTCTTCCAATGCATTATTTACTGCATGTGAATAGGGACTGAGTTAATGCTTCTCATACTCTGCTGCCCAGCAAAGGCAGCTTTGGATTGTCACTTGTACCAAAATGCAGTTGGCATCTGAGCATTTGAAACACCTCTGAAATGCACTGCATCGCATCATTGTTCAATCCTATCTGTGTCTTCTCCACACCTGTTTTCTTCATAAGCTACTAGCATCTTTGTCCAGGTTTCCTGAGGGAAGGCTTCTTCTTTTTCTAAGGTTAGAATCAACACTGGAAACAAGAGGGACCCACCAGTGCTCCAAACAACCCAAAGCTACACAGACACATGGAATCTGCCTCAGGAGAGGCATGAGTCTATGGAGTGGCAAGCCACAGATGGAGAGAACTGGCAACTACATAATAAAGAAGGTATCTGACAGCCTTTGCCAGCCATTCAGGTTTGACTCCATCCGAATAGAAGGCTGTGAGGAGACGGATGATCATTCAGGGGGACAGGATCCAGTTAGAGCGACGGCTCATCACTTCAAAGACACCCCCTCGTCAGCCCTCCCTCCCCACCATCATCTGTCTACACTTGCACAGCATTAAGAGTACTTTGACAAGAGTGTCATTTACATCTGAACGCCTCAAAATGATTCCGGAGTTAAAGTTTTCCTTTGCCTTCAACTCTTACCTGAGGGGGAAAAAACCTGACAGAGATCTACTTTGGTGCTGAATCAAATAGAACTATCCTAATGAGAAGGGTAATTTTAGGATGGGAGGTAGGGTGGGACGTTTGTCACCACTAATCAGGAAATGGTTAGTCAGGCCACCCTAGTCGATCACTCTTCATCTATGGGCTCTTGCACATCTATAGCATCTTGGAATCTGCTCTCTTACTTGTGAAATAAAAAATCATTATTAAACTGGGGCAACTTGAATGTCACATGGTGTAATACATGGGCAGTGTTTTTCTGCATGACCTGACCGGCACAATGACATTTGTATTGAATACAAATAGTATAATGTCTGCTTTAACAAGAACTTAACCTCAGGGCACTGTGCCGGGACAGGCAATCCTAGGAATAAACTCTGAGCTCTGCCCCACAGATGCCTCTAACAAGCTTGCACATTTCTTGAGTGAGATTGACTTGTGAGTGTAAGCTGGGGAAGGGAAGGCTGGTGGGTCACTCGGCCCTTCATTCCTGCCCATTCTTGAAGGTTTTCTTCCTTGAGACTCCCTCCACTGATCTCTGCATTTGCCCACGGGATGCACAAGGCATCCTCAGCTATAAATCCCTTAGAACTCCATGTCTCTGCTTTACTTCAGAGAATTTGGTTGGTATGTTCTAAGACTATATCCATAGATAGTTCCCTATCTCTCTCTGAAATATATTGGTTAGAAAAATTAATTAATTGGGTGATTTGGTTTCCAAAGCATTCTATGCCCTTCCCATACTTAGGATTTTGCTATTTACTCTCTATGGTTCTAACTCTTTCTATATCGTGCATTTCCTGTAAAGTAAACACAAGTTGTATAGATTTAGCCCAGCTAGGCTTGGTACTCTGCGAGCACCCCATAGAAGATGCTGTGGGCTTTCCACTGCATTTCTGGGAGGTGTGTGTTCTATAGCTAACATATACTTTTTGTGCCATTGAAGTTGGTTGGTGAAATTTAGCCTAGTGCCTACACAGGTGCGCCAGTAAAGTCTAGGAGCAAGTTTATAGAAGTAAGATTATGCTCCACCCATTTTCACCATTTTGTATACACATGATAATATGTGATAGTGTCTGTCTTCCTTTGCCTTGTCAAAGGAATATGTTGTAATGCTTTCAGAGTTTTCCAACTGTTTTCCAGAATTAGATTTCATTGTAGTTTTAATTGCTTTTCTTATTGAGTGAATTAAACACTCTTAATTTGAGAATAATTTATAAGACTGGGGGTGCAGGTTGATAGTAGAACACTTGGCTAGTGTACTGCAGGTACGTCCTCAGCACCACGCATACATATACAGCACACACATGAGAAGTGTACAACATATGTACACAACACCCACAAAAACAGCACACATGCATATAATATCCATATGCCATATATGAAATGATTTCTTTCCCTCCCTATTGCTTCTAGATTTTAAGTTGCAATTTGTAAAAGTTGTCTCATTCCTGGTTATAGAATAGTTTACTTGTGGTCTTTCCTAGAATTTATATAACATCTGCTTGTATTTAAATCCTGGGCTTATTTTAAATGAACCCTGCGGTTTGATGTGAGGCTCTGACTTTACCTATCATATATAGCTTTGCTGTATACTGGTGCTGCCTTACACAAAGCCCAATGCCCCTAAACCCCTGACGCTGCCTGCTAGGCTCTCGACCTTAGAGGCGCTCAATTTATTTCTGAATTCTCTATTTTGTTTAGTTTATCTAGTCACATGTTGATAGTGTGTTCTTTTTTCTTGTGTTTTCTTTGATTTTGGTTCTGTGAGACAGTATCTGGCTCTGACGCTGAGGCTGGCCTAGAGCTCACCATGTAGCCTAGGCTACCCTCATAGCCTAGGCTACCCTCATTCCTGATCTTCTTGTTTTGTTTTTAGCTCATGAACATTAGGATTACAGGCTGCGCCACCGTGCCAGGCTAGTACAGTGTTCTCCTAAGTAAGTTGTACATGTGTATACGTTTCTAAGCGCATGCATGTGTGTGTGTGTGTGTGTGTGTGTGTGTGTGTTTGATACAGTTAGGTTCTACTAATCGTTTTTAATCAGCTTCTCTTCTTTTGCTACTTATTTATTCTTTCAAATAAATTTTAAAAATTTTCGAGGTTTGGAAAATAATTTATTGTATTTTATACATTAAACATCTGAATTAGTGATACTTGACATCTTTATGAGATTGGCTTTTTTATGGAAAGAGATGATGTCTGCCTTTATTATTCTAACTTCTCCTTCTTCATCTTCAACATTGTCTTAGAATTTTTGTATCATGGCTTGAGTTGCTCTGCTCTGATTTGTTGAGAGCCTCAAGTCCCTGACTAGATGTTTCTCATCAATTTAGAAAATTCTCTCTGTCTCACCTCTGTAGTGGAAATATATTATGTTGTAAATAATTGTCCCACCCACTGGTTTAATAAAAACGCTGGTTGGTTGAAAATAGACAGGAAGTGTGGGTGGAGTTACCAGCCTGGGAAAACTCTGGGAACAGGAAGAACAGAGCAGAGATGCCACAGAGATACCAGAGAAGCAGATGAAGAGGACAACTATGCTGCTCTGAGAAAAGGTACCAAGCTGCATAGCTCAACAGGATAAAAGTCATGGGTTAGTTTAAGAGCAAGAGCTGGCAAGTTATATGCTTGGGCCCCAGGTGAATTGGTGTACAATTAATGTAAGTGTCTGTGTGTCTTTGCGGGTCTGTGGGTCTGCGGGTCTGCACCTTGAGGCTAGGCTGGAAAGTCTGGGCCAGAAGCCTTATCCAACACACCCCCTCCCAGCTCTCAGTCCCCTTCCTTCCTAGAATTCCAATTGTATACTATCAGATACTTTTTCAATGCTAGGGTTCAAACTTAGGTGTTTCTGCATATCAAGCAAATGCTTTACTACCAGGCTGTGAACTCAGTCTTTTATTTTTAAAGTAATGGCCATTATTATAAACACATTTCCGACCTTTTTTATTTTCCTTTTTTTTTTCATGGTTAAGTTTAGATGTGTTTTGTTGGCTGTCTCAGAGTATACAAAACCTCTTTTCTGTCGTGTATAAATTATTAGCAAACCTACCTATTGAGTTTATAATATTAGGTTTTTTTATTTATATAACTTATTTATTTGCTCGCTTCAGTTAAAAAAGTTTTTTTCCCTTGCAAGATTTCAATTCTCTAAGCAATTCTTCATTTTAAAATCTCTTTCCAGCATGTTAAGCAAGCTCTTCAAATCATATGAACCAGAGCTGTGTAGTTTCTGCTAATTCTAGTGTCTGCATTAACAGTCCCCAATTGATTCTCCCAGATTTTTCCATCACGTTGTCTGTCTCATGGTTTTGTTTATATGGGACACATCAGTGAGCCCTCCAGAAGATCTGCTTTCCCTATACTCAATGGATCGTGTTTTGATCCAGCTATGTACTGAGATCATTAGGAGTTGTCCTTGCAGGAGTCTGTGCATCTCTGGCTTAGTCCCTACCTCCTAAGCAGGCCTATGCTAGTTCTCTATTTCAAACAAATTACCACCAACTTTGTAGCTAGAAGAATCTTGGAATGAACAATTCACAGCTTTGTATGTCAGCAGTCTGCCCTGGCTTTCCCTGGGCTGAGATCAAAGGGTGACCTCCTTCTTAGGGAGGGGCTACCTCCTGAGCAAGCCTTTGCAGGGAAATAATTTTCATGGTTTATGGTCTGATTCTATTTTCAGGGCCAGCTGTGAAGTGTTCTTGGCCTCTCTCTTTCTCTACTTCTAAATAACATCACATTTTTTGGTTTTCCTGCCCCTCCTATAAATACTCTTAAGATGATAATGGACTTATACAGGTAGCCTATTACCGTCTCCCGTATTAAAATCCTCAACTTAGTCATATTGTCCAAATACCCTTTTCTAAATAACATATATACAGTTTGGGGAATGAGGTTGTGAATATCTTTGGGGGTCCTTATTTTGAGCATCACAAACTCACCAAGAAATTTGAGTTTAACAAATAAGACTACAAAATATGAGTACAGCATGTTCTCAGTGGATCCTGCTTGGCCTCTCAAAGTCCTAGATATAGGTAAGTCTCGTTAAGGAAAACCCATACATATGCGAGGCTGGGTTCTTCACTCTTGTGAGATTTCCATTCCCAGCAGGGATTTCAGGCTTTGAGTTTTCAGCCCAAGTAACTACAGTTCTCTTTGGTGGTTCCCCTTTTTTCCTGCAAAGTCCCTCTGGCAGGACACACAGCTCTTGCTCCTGTCCACGGCCCCTCCTCTTCCGGAGTCAACGGGCCTCTGGCACATTTCAAATAGAGTTTTAATAAGTTAGGAACAGGAGGCCTGGGTGGCTGCAGTCTGCAATATGAGCCCAGTTCTTCCCACGACACCTAGGGCTTTGCTTGGACCACCTCCGCTGGAGCAGGGGCTGGTGAACCAGTTGGAAAGAGTGGATCAGGAGCTTGGGTGAAGACAGTGTGGCTGGCATCCTAGGAGTTGACTGGGCCTCAGAAGTCTTGCAAGATTATTCAACCTGTGCTTAAGCCAAATAGTTCCCTTTGAACACCAGCAAGCTGTAAATAGCCATTTCCTGCACACTCAGCTTTCCTGGATCTGGCCTAAATCTTGCTCCTAAGCCTCGGTCAGGCAGCAACATGACTTTTCAGGGTGCTATAGTTTGGCTCTTCAAAAGTTGTATCTATTTACTTATTATTTATTTGTTTATTTTCTGTGAGGTGTTATGTATGAATCTTCAGAGAAAACATTTGGTTGATATTGTTGCTTAGAGATAAAAACAAAGTGTTCTTTTGCAGGGAAAAGACCATGAGGCCTCAATCCTACACAAGGTACTGCAAGCAACTGAGTAAAGCTGGGCATGGGAGAGGTGATCCTCCCCAGGGAAGAACACAGCAATTGGTTATTCAATGCCAACCAGCCCTGAAAACATCCACACGAGGGACATTATATGAATTTAACAGGTTATATTTGAGAGTATATGTGAATATATGTATTATATATATATATTACATATATACATGTACATATATATATATATTTGTGCAATAAAATTAGTGAAAAAAGGTCAGGAATTTGAAGGATTATAAGGAAGGATATATAGGAAGGTTTTGAGGGAGAAAAGGGGAGAAACATTAGTTATAATCCCCAAAATATTTGTCATTATAAAAATTAGTTCACATGCAACCATCTTGCCAAGTCCTTGTTCTGTCTCCAGAAAACTGGAAATGAAAACTAGACAGACAGACAGATGGACACAGGGAGAAAGAGCTGGGATCAAGTGGTGTAGGCTCTCAGCTAGAAAAATGTCAGCACCCCTGGCAGAGTGATGTAGTTAACAGGGAGGCAGTTGTTCCGTGCGTGTAAGTGGGGCCCGCAGGGTTGTTGAAGGAAGGCTTAACTAAGTTCAGTAGGAGCAGTTGTCTCCATAAGGGAGCAGTCTTCAGGCTGTAAGTATCCAGGGGGTAGAAAGCTATGGTGGGTATTTTCTGCACACACACTATCAGTAGCCACACATGGAGCAGGAGAAAGCTTCACCATTTCTGCGCCCCCCCCCCCCACTAGGTAGAAGCAGGAGGCTTTGCCATTCTTCCATAATCTGAGGCTCTGGGGTTCTTCACATGAACATGCCCATGTCAACAACATACACTGACACATGCTCACTCCCCACAACCAGCAAATGTAATAGGGAGACCGTGGGTGCCGTATTTTGTAAAAATTAAGAAAATCTGAATGAAATGTAGATTTGACTTAATAGTAAGTACCCATTGGGCTCATTATTCCAGTGTATTGATATTAAGATTTTAATAACAGGGTGTATTAGGTATAAGGTGTGTGAGGACTACTTCACACCTGTGAATAAGAAACTGTATTAAAATAAAAAGCTTATTTTACAAATGATTTTACATATAAGAAGGGTGTAAAAAAACAAATGGAGTGAGATTATCATTGGATATACTACTGGCTCGGTATATAAAACCAGATACAAATAGTATTCCGTGGAGATGTACAGAAATCGTGTGTAATAAGCAACCTGATTCATGTAAAGGGAATACAACTTTGCAAGAAGGAAGGGAAGGTCGCAAAGCCTTGGAACCCCAGCCTTAACCAACCTGAGAATACTGAGAACATTCTGTGCTGGAGCCCCAAGGAGTTCACAGACCCTGAAATACTACAAGCTGAGAACCAAAAATATTATAAACTAATTTATAATTTCATTGTGGTGAGTCCAACCCATTAGAGTGTAGTGATCTGAGCGGGAGCTCTTCCAATAACAGCAACTATTTCATTGAATTTTTTAAAAAGTGAAACATTGGATTATTTGATTTTATGTATAAACCATCTCAAACCAAACACATACAAGTGGAGAGGCCATCGTAATAAATGCCCATGTCTAGCACCCAGACTCACAGAACATTAAGACTCACCACAGCCGTCTCGTCTCTCCCTTCCACTTCTGTGCGCTTTTCTTTTGAGTGTGTTAAAACACATTGAAGATAGCGTTTTCCAGCTTGCTTCCTGTGACTGCTTATGGAGTACCTGCTGACAGTACAATGCTTTAGGACTTCATACCAGGACAAGAGCACAGCAGTGAGTCAGATATGTTATCACTCTGAAGAAAGAACGTAGTTAGACAGGACCCTGGGAATCCCAATTCATAGCACTAAGTGGCAAATACTATATAATGACCACACGTAATTTGTTATAGGATTCACAGTAGGGGTAAATGTCTGTCAAGAGGTGGTGTGGAATGTCTTTCTATGAGCTGTGAATTATCATTGGATAATAAAGGAACTTTTTTGGTCTATGGCAAGGCATCTTAGAAGCAGGCAGGAGATCCAAGCATACATAAGGGGGAAGGAAGGCAGAGTCAGGAGACAGGTTCCAGGGAGAGAGAAAGATGTAGAAGTACAGGTAGGCTGTGAGCCACATGGCAAAACATAGATGAATAGAAATGGGTTAAGACGCAGGAGCTAGCTACCAATAAGCCTGAGCCAGAGGCCAAACATCATGAAACTAATATAAGACTTAGTGTGATTATTTGGGATGACGCAGTTGTAGGCAGTCTATTTGGGACTGCAGGTCTGGGTCTTGAGGCTAGTGCAGGCCAGAAACTTATTACTACAAAGAGGGCTGAGAGGAAACTAAACTGGCTTAGGCTACCCATATGCCCAGGGATACATGAGTAGCAGGAAGGAAGAATGAGGAAGGGTTGGCTTCCACATCTTTATCCACCTGTGGGACATGACCCATTGATGGAGATCATACAACCCTGTCACAGGGGTCACCTAAGACCATCAAAACCATAGAGATTTACATTCAGTTCATAATAGTAGCAGAATTACAGTTATGAAGCAGAAATGGAAATAATTTTATGGTTGATGGTCACCACATGTATTAAAGGGTATTAAAGGGTTGTAGCCACAGGAAGATTGAAAACCTCTGCCCTCCTGGGCATGGGGTATCTCAAAAGAAGTTAACCTATCAATGCTAACAATTTATTAAAGGCAATTTCAGTATAATTCAGTGAGACCAAAGCCAAAGAAGGTGAGTTTTCTATGATCTTGACAAAATCAAACCATTATTAAAATTAAGGGTAAACATAGTTCTTGGGTGTACAAGTCTGTATCAAAAATAACTGCTATATTTGAAGGGTTTTTTTTAAAAGTGGAAATATTTGATTCCAAAATTAAATTTAGTCTCAGAAGTGAGAGGATGAAGAACTGCATAGCAGAGTGTATCTCAAAGTGTGTAAAGCCCCATCTTCAGGACATTGTTGAGCACGCAGATGCAGGAGGTGAGAAAGGAAGCAGTTATCTCTTGTTATTCCTCAGTGAGGCAGGAATGGGATCCCATCCCAAAAGTTAAAGTAGGACTTACCTGGTAGCGGAGGCATCTATAAGCAACGATGGCTCCACTCGACAGGTCCCTCCCTCCATTTTCCAGCCACCCTAACAATTGGCTAAGACTATTTGGCTTAGTAGAGAAACCTTCTGTCAGGGATGCCAGACAAAACTTAACGGAAATGATTTGTGTAACACGTCACTTCCAGGTGTGCTAGGGACACCTTCTTCCCTTCCTTCTTGCCACAGCAACTCCGGAAACCATGTGGTGAGAGGTGGTATCGCAAGATGAGAGGAGCCTAACCGCCAAGCTGTTATGTAGAGGAGAGCCAACCAATAGCTACAGTCATCATTGGCTTCATATACAGGCTTTTGTTTTGCTCACCACCGAGAGAAGGTCTGTTGTTAACATAACAGAGCATAGCTTATCCTTAAGGGAACCACATTCAGTGTCCAGTGGACACAGATACTTTAAATATATAGCTATCCAAACATAGGTATCTCTTATGGGTCTCTTAGAGTGTTGACTTGATGACTACAGTTAGACAAAACTCCTAAGACCCTGTGATGGTTTAACATTCATAGGACACAACATGTTGTCAAGCTAAGATTTACAGGGTGTGAAAAGACTTGGAGAAAGCCTTGAAGGTTGACTGTTTAGTAATCTCGTGTTTCATATAGAACAAAAGAAAACAAATCTGAGACACTTTAGTTAGAAAAACAAGGCAAGGCGGTAGTCCACTGAGGCGGCTCTGAGAGCTTTTGAATGTTCAGGGTCATCATGTTCATCGTGTACAATAACACTGCCGTGGCTGAGAAGAGGGGGTTCCCACAGGCGAGGCTCTGCTTGCGTATCAGGACACTAACTCAGACACCAGACCTATTTCAAAGGCATGCTTACTGCTCAGTTGTTCCCCAAAATATTTTTAACCGAATATTCAATTTCAAAGCAGCAGTAGATGGGAGAGTCCTTGATACAAGAAATGTAAAAAAAAAAAAAAAAAAAAAAAAAAAAAAAAAAAAAAAAAAAAAAAAACACAATCGTAGAATCAAGTCATTTTAGAGGCGACTTTAAGGTATCATAAAGTCGAGTTCTTAGAAAAATAAAGCAATCTCCTGCCAAGAGTTTTGATGGTTGATCAGCGGGTTTCTACAAAATTGAGAGGGAAGTAACACAAAGGAACTATAAGTAACAGGCTAAGAAATCATGACAGAGACTAGAATTTCATAATGTTTTTATGGCTATGCCATTTTTAGTACTTAAAGACTAAATTATAATAAACCTGTAATTTCTTGCTATAGAAGGTAATAATTATAATGAATATTTGCACAGCACTCTATAATAAGAAGCATTTCCCTGTAAAGCATTCCGTTTATTTCTTACTTCTGTCTGGGGTCTACAGGATTACCGGTTTTATTTGCTCCAGACACTTCACTTACTATTGCAGTAACACAGAAATTACACCGTGTTGTGACTTCTCTGTTGAGCCCTTCAGGGTGTTAGAGCTGAAGCTGGTTATAACCACAGCGTGACCAGCTGGACCAGAAGGGAGCTTCTTGCTGACTGCCCCCCCCAACATGGGTTATCTCATTTGTCAGGTAAAATCCTTGCAGTACAAGCCTAATGGACTAGAAATTAAGTCACTTAGTTCTTGCATTTTTACAGAAATTTTAAGTAGTTTTGTATCTCCTTAGAGATGGAATCTTAAAATTGCCTCTGAGGCCCATTTCTTTCTTGTTCTGGGTACAAGTGCTTTGACAGACTCCTCAGGGAGGGGTGTGTAATGCACAGGGGGAGGGTTGGATGGGTGAATTGAAGATCATCGTGTGTGTGTGTGTGTGTGTGTGTGTGTGTGTGTGTGTGTGTGTGTGTGTGTGATATCTGACATCTCTCAAAAAGAGAGAGAAGTTTCCAAATTTAGATTAAGTCTATAGTCACATATCACTCACCAACCCAGACACCTTCTGATCAACACAACCTGAGGCAGCTGATCCAGACATGCCCACATGAGTGTGCATGACATTTGTGACAATGGCGATGCTAAAGGAAGCATAGCATTTCCAAACGGCGAAGGTCAATGGGGACAACTCTTTTCTGTCACCTTCTGCCCTGTAGCCTGTCCTGATCATGCAAGTTACTAGTCTCCTTTCCTGCCTTAATCCCTTACCTCACCCCTCGAGTCTATTCATAGGGAACTACCTAAGACAGTCACTGCTGGGTTGCAGAAAAGAGGACCCTGGAAAGAACATTTATCATTTTAGTTCTCTGGAGACAGAAACAAGCAGATCTCTGTGAGTACGAGGCCAGCCTGGATTACAGCATGAGTGAGTTCTACAACAGCCCAGGCTACACAACAAAACCTTGTCTCAACAAAACCAAACCAAAACCAAACCAAAACAACCTGCTTTAAGTTCACTGACTGCAAGATTTCTCTAATGTAACTTTAAAGGATGAATCTTATCGCCCCAAATGAAGCAGGAACTGAAAACTTTTAAGTTTTTTTTATTTATTCTTTGAGAATTTCATCCAGAGTTAACTTTTAAAGTAACGTAGGCTATTAATATACCAATGTTCCAGGATATGAAAGTTCACCAGAGAAGCACATGCAAAGTGACTTTTTAAAAAAGCTTAGAGGGTTTTTTTCCTTTCTCTGCTTTTTCTGGCAGTTGTTAATGTGGGTCTCTCAAAGTCTCTCTGCTTACGTGACCTGCAGAGTGCTCTCCCATACTTACATGCTCTCAACCTGCAGACTGTTCCCCTGCTTACATGTTCATGAGCTGCAAAATGCTCCCTGGTTGCATCCACTCAATCTGTAGACTGCTCCCCTGTTTACATGACCTGCAGACTGCTCTCCTGCTTACATGACCTGCAGAGTGCTCCCCTGCTTACATGACCTGCAGAGTGCTCCCCTGCTTACATGACCTGCAGAGTGCTCCCCTGCTTACATGACCTGCAGAGTGCTCCCCTGCTTACATGACCTGCAGAGTGCTCCCCTGCTTACATGACCTGCAGAGTGCTCCCCTGCTTACATGACTTGCAGAGTGCTCTTCTGCTTACATGACCTGCAGAGTGCTCTTCTGCTTACATGACCTGCAGAGTGCTCTTCTGCTTACATGACCTACATAATGCCCCCTGCTTGCATGCTCTCAACATGCAGAATACTCCTCTGATTACATGTTTACGACCTACAGAGAGTCTTGACACTCAGAAGCCAAGTGTTTCACTCAAGGCTCTGGAGAGAGAGGGCACCTCTATGATATGCACATGTATGTGAGAGGAATGGATGGATGCCATGATTTTAGAGGCAGAAAAGGGCCAAGACATGCTGTGTGCAGGCTGGTATAGCTTATCAAGAATCTAGATATCTAGGGATCAGGGAGGGACTGCTTGGAGGGACTGACAATGTGTGACAAGTGTCAGAGTCTGAAGGACCTAGAATTAGGAGCCATGAAGCCTTTGAGCAAGTCAAGATGAATATCCCAGTCTAAAGTGAGAGAGAGATGACACCCAACCTCATGGGGGGTGAGAATCTTCTTCATTTAGTCTACTAATTCAGAGGCTAATCTCTTCTAAAATTTTGTGGTAGTTGGAATGTAATGACCCCCATCTTCTCATAGAGGACCACTATTAGAAGGTGTGGTTTTGCTGAAGTGGGTATGGCCTTGTTGGAGAAAGTGTGTCGCTGTTGGAGCAGGCTTTGAGGTTTCCTATGTTCAGTATACTACCCAGTGAGGCAGTTGACTTCCTGTTGCCTGCAAGATGTAGGACCTCCAGTTCCTCCAGTCCATCTACTAGCAAGGTCACCATGCTCCCCACCGTGACGATAACAAACTGAGCCTGTGAACTGTAAATGAGCCCCCTCAATTATACGTTTTCCTTATGAGAGTTGCTGTGGTCACGGTGTCTCATCACACCAATATAACTCCAGTTAAGACAAGCTCCTACATGGTCATTCTTACATGGAAATGATGTTTTACCATCTATTTGGGTATCCTTGAACTAATTAAGGTGACATAAATTAGCCATCACTGCATTTATTCTGCTGGTATAATTAAATATGTGGGAATATTAACTAGATCATGAATTGACCATCTCTTGTTCTACCTGGCTTTACTGATCATGGCCAAGAGTGCTGTTTGTATAGTGTCTGTGCTATTATCATTAGCTAGGATATAAATGCCAGGTATAGTGCAGAACTTACAATTTAGAAATGGATCCAAACATTCAAACTTTTCTCTGGTTGTCAACTTGACTACATCTGGAATAAACTATTATCAAGACATGGAGGGCACACGTGTGAGAGATTTTTCTGCCCGGTTTGAAGCAGGTGAATCTTCTTCTAGTCCAAACTTTGAGGTAGAAGGACATACTTCTTTAATCTGAATCTTAAGGCTGGAAGACAAAAGCCTTGATTTCAGATCTTGAGACAGGACGACATACCTTTAATATGAGCCATACCTTCTGCTAGAACTCTGCGTAAGGGCATAGAAAAGGAAGCTTTTGTTCTTTGTCTGCTCGCCCTTGCCTTGCTAGCATATCCATCTCCTCACTGGCATTGGAGTCCACTCCTTCAGGACTGCAGCATATACAGACCAGGAGAGATACCCAGCCTTGTGGATTGAACAACTGCTAGATTCTTGGGTTTTCTGTTTACAGCTAGCCATTGTTGGATTAGTTCAACTGAGCCTGTAAGTCATTTCAATAAGTCCTCCTCTCTCTCTACATATAGTCAGAGATTCGTTCCATAAGTTCTGTGATTCTAGATAACTCTGACTAATACAGTTGTTCCATTGTTATTTTGACTTTACTATAAAGAACAATGGCTGGTAAATGGGAACATCCAAAGCTGAGACATCAGCCATGGGGAGAGCAGGCTTAGTTATAATATTATTGGCAAATGTTGTATTGAGAAATATCACCAGGAAGCCTTATGATGGGGGAGAAGTTGGGAGGCCTGTCAAGAGATGGATAATTTCTTCTAATGAGATAGTTTCAAAAAGATACTGAAAATCTGCTACTTTATAGTACTTTGAAAAATGAGTATACACGATTTGAAATCAATACCTCTTAAAGAGAGCAGCAGCTACAGACTTAATAGATTTTGTAACAAAAGTGTATTTTCAAGGTCATAAAAACAAAACCCCAAACTTTGGTGGGAAAATACACTGCAAATTGGACTTCTTTGTCCATTAGGGAAATAATGATGTAATTAAATTTGTTATATAATAGCTATCACTATTATATAATGAATATCACATTATTTACAATAATTTTAATTTGAATACAAATGGAGATAAATAGCTATTTGTTCTAACTGGCCTCTAAGCCAGAATTTTGCACAATTATGTACATTTTATGCTCCAATCAAACAAATTTATATCTGTGTGTGGTATGCCTGTGAACAAGGAGGGGTAGGCATGGGGGTGGGGCACACGAGTGTGCAGAGGTGCGACATGGAGAGCAGCAGACAAGCTAGAGTGCCAGTCCTCACCTTCCATCTTGTTTGAGAACCCAGTCGTCTCCCAGAAGGATCCTTGTGTCATTCACCTCACTGATCTCTGGTACTCCAGGCTAGTTGGCCTGTGAACTTCCAGGGATTCTTCCATTTCTAGCTCCCCTATCTCCAAACTCCCACTGGGATTACAGAAACATACCACCATGCCCCAGATTTCCATGGGTTCTGGGGATTTGAACTCAACCCATCTGGTGCCAACTCAAGAAGTCTGGCACCAAGAGTCTCTCAGGACAGTTCTATAATCTGCATGGTTGCCAACATGTTTATTGGCGAGAAAAGCCTGTAAACGGGGGTAGATAAAGCTGGGAAGGCATGTGTAGACATAGCTGGAAACCATACTCCTTGCCCCAGTCCTTTCCTTGTCTGTGAGTGGTGGGATTGGGCAGACTCAGGTAAGAGCCCAGTGGGTTGTGCCAGTGGTGACATGAATGAAGCCAAGATGGGAAGAACCTGGAAGTGGGTCAGAGCAAGTTGCACACTTGTGCCAGTAGGTAAGGGGTGCTAATAACTCTTAGAACTTGTTTAACAAATTTGAAGAAGAGAATTTGCAAGCTGAATGATCCTGCTTTGTTACTGGGTCATATAGATACTTTCTAAGGTCCAAATAAGCACAAGTTTAAGATACACAAGAAGCTTTAATTTTTTAAATTTATTATTAGGAATGTTGGGCCATTTTTATGCCACAGTGTTTGTGTGCAGAGGTCAAAGGGCAACTTCAAGAAGTTGTTTATCTCTATTTACCTTTATGTAGGTTCCGAAGACTGAACTCAGGTCTTCAAGCCTGGGTGGCAAGCCCACTTAAACACTGATACATCACCAGCCAACAGTGAATTTTTCTCTTCTATTTCCATATTTTATTTCTCTGTGGGGGAATTATTGTGTGTCTATCTCAGTCTGAAATCTAATGCTATGTAGAAAACAATACAACCTCTTTTAAGAATGACAATTTTTGTCAGAGGAGAAATATAGTACAGTGCACTAAAAACCTAATACATACCTTTTGGTTCTTCAATAAAAATTTCAAGATAATTATTAAAAGGAGAAGTCTATTTTAGACCTCAAGAATAATACAGAAAGAAAAAAAGAATAAACCTCTGCATAAAATACATCAATTTCATTCATACAGCCATTTTATTGCCTTATTCTTTCAGATATACGATATAGCCACTTTAAGATGTCGGTGGCATTTAGTCAGGGTCTCTAAAGGAAAGAACTGAGAAAATATATATGTGTACACGCGCGCGCACACACACACACACACACACACACACACACACACGCACGCACGCACACACACATGGTATTTATTAGAGTGGTTTCAGGCTGGGGTCCCAGTAGCCCAGCAATGGCTGTCTCCTGATGGAAAGGCCAAGGATCCAGTAGTCGTTTGGTCCACTATACTAGATGTCTCAGCATCCCTACGTCTCTTTGATGCTAAAGTCCCAAGGAAGTCCTAGAGAGCTGCAAGTTTCAGCCCACGTGGAAGCACAAAGAAAGAGGTCCCAATACCAGCACAGGAGTGATCTGGAACAGGGTAGATGAGCTTGCCAATGAGAGTGAGGCCCAGCAAGCAAAAGGTAAAAGTTCCCTTCTACCTTTTATGTGGGATGCCACCAGAAGGCGTGGTTCAGGGTTAGGGTAGGTCTTCTGATCTATCTCAAAGGATCTGGATTTAGGGTGGGCCTTCCACTTCAAATAATCTAAGCAAGAAAACCCCTCACAGGTGTGTCCAGGTTCTGGGATTTTAGTTAATTCCAGATGTAATCTAGTCACATTGACAACCAAGATTAGTCATCACAAAAGGCTATGACGTGTCACTTCTTACTGGTGTTTCATGTTCAGTACACACGGGCACAACTATCTCCTAATTGTGCTCACTTGTAGATCAGAACCTCACACATGCTCCTGGGAATACTTAAGCAGGAAGAAGATAGAGAGAGCCCTTCAGATATCTGTCAAGAAGAAATACACACCATGACCATTTATAACTCATTAGCCAATACAGTGGGGGTCCTGCCTAACTTCATAGGAGACAGGCAGAGCAGTGAAGAGCTAAGATAAGAGTAAATGCATCTCGCTTAAACATTCTTCATTGTTTATTCCTTTTTTATGAGAAGACACAAAAAGATTAGGACAGGACAGATGAGAGATACTGTGGGACAAAACTTTTCCTGGAGAGACGTTATATACATGTCTACTCATCCCAGATAGGGAGTCCATGACAACCAAAGTATGAGTACCATCAAAGTCAAGTTGGTGAACCAGGAGCTTTATTAGTGTTGTTTAAAGTAATAGAGGTGAGGAGGAAAAAATGACTCAAATTAAGCTACATTACCAAAGCCCACCTTAGCACACTGGTTGGAGAGTGTCCTTTCCAAATGACTCAGCTGGTCTAAAGCTCTTCCATAGTGGAGCAGGTTTCTGCTTCTTCCAGTCAGTTGGTCAGGTCTCAGAGTATTCTGTGATGCTTGGCTTGTCTGAGACTGACTCTCAGGTTTTATTGCTTATTCTTGGTGGGAGGGCATAGTGAATCTTGCCAGTTTCAGGGACTTCCTGAAGATATTTGGGGTTGTTTACCTTCCTACTTAAGGAGCTCTCTTGCAGGATGAAATGTCTGATTTTTATACAACAGGAGGACAAATGGAAATCTGTCTCTGATAATCTGGAGACACGTCAACATGCTGGTAGAAAAGAGGTTGTATTATTAAACAAAATTACAAATAATATTGGTGTCACATTGTCCTTGAATAGCAGAGCCAATGTTGTTTTAATACCTAAAAATACTGCAAGCAATGAGCACGAATCTCAAGAGAATCATACTATGTTAATAATTATATACAAGAAAACTGCATGCTATATGCTTTATTTATATGAAATTTCAGAATTACACAATTCTCTCAGGTAGTACTTTCTGGAGCTCCTGGTTCCTCCATCTCTGCACCACTTATCAGAGCCCTCTCTTCTGTACATCCCCATCTGTGTTCATTCTCCCAGTTTGGCAAATCATCTGGTTTTCTTCTTTTCTCTCAATGGCACAGCATGGTGGGTCTTCTACTCCTAAAACAGCCGTGTTTAAAGTTTCCATCTTTATTTCTGACACATCTTCAAAGAAATGACAGTTGTGACAACACAATACACACTCTACTCAGTTAGATGAAGGTGTCCCAACAGCAGTAACCTCTAACCTGTGGCTTCCTGACCATATAATGAGTATTTAGTTCAAACACTGATGGCCATGTACAATCAGTCTCATGACCTCTCATGGAAAGCCCAGGCATCTTCGAAACACATCTGTAGATGTGCTGGGCTGAAGATTTCACACAGGTAGGTATGAAGTACAACACTGTTGAATTCGGGGTATTTTTTATATGACTTTTTTTCTTGATACAACAAAGACCTGGATTTCTTAGACAAATGATTTTGCTCATAAATGTGTGGAATCTCTAGGCTCCCTAGATAATATTACTGAATAATAAACTATTTTATATATTTACCTTCAGCATTTCAACATAGTACCACTAATCACATGATAATTTGGGATCTTCCCAGGTACTCAAGAGAATCACAGAATGTAAAATATCAAAATGATTCCAACTTTGAGAGTGCTGAAGAGACTGGATCTTAAAGTAGTTTGGTTCTAATGTTACAAATGCTGCAGTGCCCTAGGTGTTCCTTACTTTATATACAACCTGTCACACGGGTGGCAACAGATGCAAGAATAAAACTAGGCTCTACAGTTATCAACTCCCATCTGTCTGCTGACCACCAGGAGTCTCCTCTCAGTTCAGTTTTTAAAAATAAAATAAATGCCTAGAACTTGAGGTGTGGATCATGGGGACAGAGAGGGGTCTTATTGGAGGAGCAGAGAAATGATAGGGCAGATAATATTTTTTTTAGCATTATCACTGGTCTTATTTTTACAAATTACTCTAGAATATGATTTTTAAAGACTACAGAATCTAGAAATGCCTGATTTATTGTGATGAATCACTGACAGTAGCAATAAGGAACCTTGGATTTCCCTGTCCTAGAACAATCTGAGATCTTTACCTACGTTGTGATCTGGAGGTAGATGTTTAGTCTCTCTGAGCAACTTTTCATATGTAAAAAAAAGAGAAATAATAATTCTCTGTAAATAATGACAGGCTGCATATGCTTCCTGGGTCAGGGTGCACGTGGAATAAATATTTGTTGTGCATTGTAGCCTTGGAAAGACTGGATAACTCATATTATTCTCTAGGAAGATATTGGATTTATCCTGATGGTTGAAGCCTGGGCTCTATGATCAGAGAGATCTGAGTTTCAAATTAAGATCTTTCATATGTTGCATATTTGTAGTGGGGGAAATTACTTAGATTTTTTTCTGCCTGAATGTTTTCTTCCTCATGGTATAATAGTACAGTATTTGTCACAGAGTCAACATACAATGAAGTGACACCATTATAAATGCTTTACTCTAGTGATATGCAGGTTTCATCTGCCACTTCCTAACTATATTACCACAAAATGACTTTATAAGATGTCATAAGACTATATAAATTCATCATTACAAACAGTTTATGAAGTTAAAGTTTTTATCATTGTATAATGAACATCTTGACACAATACATAACCCTTTTATGCCATACAATGAAATCTGTGGATCTTACCTCTTCAATGTCAATAAGTTCTAGAAGTGGTACACCTGCATAATCCACATCCCTGTCAAGAAATAGAATGTTCTCCTCATTCTGAAGGAGTGCCTCTGCTAATCCCTCCCGTCAGTTCCCACAACCTTTGCCTTCTTTGTGTCACCATGGGGTCGTCTTCTGGATCCAGAGCTTCGTATAAATAGAATCTCAGAGTGCGTACTCTTCCATGGATGACTTCTTTCACCCAGAATAATGCATTTAAACTCATCGACGTACTTACCGTTTGTTTTCTAACACATCAAATTTCACCGACGACACTGGTTGCCTACACCATGCACCAAGGAAGAAATGCTATTTTCATCACTGAAAAGAGACATCACTGGGAGGGATGATGTCAACAGGCTGTAGAAATGAGAACAAAACAAGACGGAAGTGAAATCTGACATGAACTATTGTCACCTCAGGGGGCAAGGTCAGCCAGTCTTATTTGGACAGTTCTCTTCCCACTTAATATTTTGAACACAGGTATCTGAAAATCAACATTGAGGCTGTAAATCAACAGTGTTTGTTTGCAAAGATGAGATAATGTTACATTTGAAAGTCCTCCTGGTGGTAAGAAGATGTCTCATCCAACAACCTTGCACAGCTTTATCTCTAGTGATTCCGCATGTCAGAAATTATATAGAGGGAATCACCACCAAAAGGAAAGAATCTTTTAAACTCACTGTTTTTCAACATTTTGCAACATTTACTGGTGCCTTTGTAGACAGGTTTTAAGGATTTTATAATGTAGTTTTAATTAACCAACCATGATTAAATGCATAGAACTAATCCTGCAAAGAATATACAGAACACCACAGTGAGGCCCACACTGCACTGCAGAAGTGAGGGAACACAGGGAAGGGTGGAAGTGAGTGGTCCTTCCGGTGGGGACTCTGACCGAATGTTACTGAACTTAAGACATCAGAGGTCTAATCTCACCCAATAAGAATTTGACAGAAGACTTTGACTTTATAGAGTAGAATCTTTAGCACTGTGATCATTGCCATTAAAGGTGACCCTCCATTAATGTTTATGTTTAGCTGTGAAATTGAAGCCCTAGTGATCAGCATATTTAAAGGGGGTTTTATTTTAACCCTACTTCATCCTTTAAATATTCCACTTCAAACTTTTCAATGTATACACTGCTTCAAACAATAATTTATGAATAAAATGTGTATATATTCATGCATAGATGAGCAAATAACTATATATACTATAATACGGATGACAGCTATGAGTAATGATTGTGTGTTTACACACTATAACACAGAGTGTAACATATTAATAGCACTACACTCAATCTGTGTTTTCTTCCTTCTGTGAAGTAACTTTCATTCCTAATCTGCAAGATGAAGAGAGATGAGTGTCATGAACTGTTTCATTGTAGGGTCAAGTTCACTGTCTGCTAGGTCAGATGTAGTTTGGCCTTAGAAAGAGTCTGGTAAAGTAGCCATTTCAATGCCCATAATGCCTTCTTAGGCAATGGGAAAAAATGGAATATTCTTCCAATATTGTATAGTTCTTTACGATCTAAACATGCTGGACTCTTAATCAGAGGCAGATTTATGTAGGCGTGTCTTTCTATTTTGGAACTTAAATTTATCCCACCTCCACGAACCAGTTTATTGTTTCACTGGAAGGTTTAATGAGTGGGAAGAGAGAAAATAGAAACAGAAAAAGTGTGGGGAGAAGCAGCAGCTTCAAGTCATCAGAAGTAAAACTGAGATTATTTTTAGACAAGTAAAAACAGCAGCCGATGCTACCATAATAAGCCTCAGTTTTGTGTGGTGCTTTGCTTCCAGAGAACTTGAAGCTTTTGTGGCTGAGATCACACAATGAATCAGCACCCAATTAGGGACACACGTTTCTTCCCAATTTCTTTGACTGATAACCACCTTTATGGGATTTTCTTTGAGGGCCGGGGTTACTTACTCATCTAAGAAATTAGAATGAGAGTTTTAAAATGTAAAGGGGGGTGTAATAAGAAAAAAAATGGGTGATGCTGGACAAGGACCAAAAGAAAACACCACAGGTGGCTTTCCAGTTAACTTTATTTCTCTGTCACTTACCACCTCTACAAGATGTAATTGCTTTTCATCAGGTGGCACCAGGTCGCAGTTCAGTGATTACCTCTTGCTTGTTGAGACTGTTCTTAGGTGTTTCAGTTTGCTTTCCATGCTTTGTGTTGCTGGTGCTTCTACTCAGTTGAATTGTGTTTAGTCAGGGAACAAAGTATTTGTTGAGAAATTTTATTGTATGCATGCGCCTTCTGGACATATATGTAATAAAGAGTTTCCGTGTGTACATGTCATATGTACGAGAGTACCCTTAAGTACTGGGTAGTGTTCAGGTTCATATGGTTTTGTTTCTGTTTGGTAGATTCTTCTTTGCTAGAGCTGTCTCATCACTTTTAAAAAGTAGCCACATGCACTTCATTGCTCATGCTGATGTATAGCTCTGTAGATTTAGATTATTATTTTCCACACAGTATATGTTTAGTCTCTCTCATAGGCTTGTAACCTCTTTGGCAAATGTTTACTCATAGTAAGTACATCTTAATTGCTGTGGTCATACAGCTAGAATCCCTACATCCTCAGAAGGTGTGTCTGCCTATAGACAGCATCATGCATTTCGATGGCATTGTACAGCTTATCTGCATGACTTATTTTCATATTCAATTAATAGATCTGGCTTCCTCGGACACGTCTAAAGCCATTTTAACTTTAACTTTGCAGTACACAAAGTTTTCTGACTTCAAGGGGCTTGGGTTTTTTGGTTTGTTTGGTTTTTGTAAATAAATGATAGCTAGTATCATCATTAAATAGATATAAAATAAAGAAGTAGAATATGAAACAAGTTAGCAAGGTTTGAGTATTAGAGAGAACAAAATACCTAATTAGTGACACCTGAAGCAAGACCACAAAAATGATGGAACAGGCCCTAGAAGGTCTGGACGGAAAATACTGCTTACAGGAAAGAGCAAGTGTAAAGACTCCAACAAAAGGAGGGAGGGAGGGAGAAAGAAAAGGAGGGAGTGGGGAGTGAGGCTAGTAGCCGTGAAGGCTGGAGCTGAATGAACACTGGAGAATCCACAGAGAACAGCTCAGGAATGCCAGCACCTTGGAGATCACTACAACTCGCTGTTACTCTGAGGAGATGCCAGAGAGGGATTTCACCTGGTCAAAGCTTCTCCACACCCGTCTATTCATCATCTGATAACATTCAAAACTGCAGTGGGCTACAAACGTCCTGGGTATTCTTTTAACTCACTGACTAAATATTGTAATACAGCAGTAGTTTAAAGAAGCCACACTCTCTATCATGTGTTTGGAAACTGGGTCAATGAGGCTGTGCATGCACCAGCCTCTCTCTCTAACTCCCCCCCCCCCAAACTTAATCCATGGCTAATTTAGCAATGTTTGCTTTAACCCCTTAGTTGAGAATAGTTCAGGAAGGCTATTAGGCCTCAGAATAAATTAATGTTCATTTGTCTGTTCTGATTACTAAGCTGTTATTAGTAAATGGCGGTTTAAAATTAGAATCTTTGTATATGCATCTCACCCCATAAAAATGGTATTGATTAATCTGTGTGGTATATAGACTCTTTAAACATACCTTAAAAGGAAAGAATAAAAGAAAAATATCAACCTGAATGTAATCAGCTGACTTGATAATTCTTTGGACAAAAATCTCTATGATCAAGAAGGTATCTACAGTCTTTATGTTACACACACCTAATAATTCATAGGAAATTTGGTAGCGAACATTGCTATATATTACTGGTGAGTAATCAGAACGATTGGGGTACTCTGAGAGCAGCAGGATGGATTATTGCTATGTTAAGATCTAATGAAACTTTTATTCTGTAATTTTATCTGTATCAATCACTTTATTTTAATTTTTTATTGCCAAGGTAGGCTTCAGTTCCAAATTTGTCTTGGTTATGTTCAGGCTCATGAAATACAGCAGATTTTCAAGTCAAGATGTTTTATTCATTCTTGTATTTTTTTATATTCCTATGGAATAAAGCACCTGGGTAAAATGAAGTTGAAGATCACTTTCAACCTCAAGTCCCATCATCCCAGGTCCTCACCTCCAGGTTCTCATCTGAATCTCAAGAACAGTAATATTCACCGAAAAGCCATTGCCATTTGAGTCCCCAACTTCTGGGATTCACCATCTCTCTGCATGAAGGACAACTTGGTTAGGATAGAGAAGGAAAAAGCAAAAACGCATTCTACCAGGAGGGAGAATCTGCCCATCCTAGGTCTAACCGTGGCCTGCAAACCTAGCTGATACACTCTCTCATTGCCTCTACCAGACAATTTACCCGAGCCCCGGTGTGGCAGCTGCCCTGTGGTCTCAGGACTGGATGGAGATCAGAGCTGACGCTGAGAACAGGGACCAATCAAACCCTAAAGGCTGATCTTCTATTGGCCTCTCATTCTAATGCCTTTCAAATAGAACACTGAGAAAATGTTGCCAATTTCTGAAATTCATTTTATTGACTATGAAGTAGACAGAGGATTGGAGTCAGGCAGAAACTTGCCTGGAAACTGTACTCACACATGCAGATACCTTCTGGCCTCTTTGTATGTTCATGTGGGGATTGAAACTTAGAAAACACAAGAAAAACAAGATTTTACTTTTGGTGTCGATGGGAGTAATAAAGCCCCTTGTGTCTAATTCGGGACTCTAGTGTATTAGTGTGTATGTGAGGCAACTTCCTGTCTCCTAGGAGAACCGTGTGAAGGAAAGCTTGGTAGTATCTGCCACACACTTCAAAGCCTTGGAAAGCAATGGGAAATCTTAGCTGTGGGTTTCCTTGGTTCCTCTATTATCTACGTCCCAACTGGATCTTTGCGCCCTCCCAGCGGCACAGATTGAGAATGAGGTTGACTAGAGGACTTGGGGGGGGGGGTCGTAGGGCGAAGGACTTTGGGGGGGGGGTCATAGGGCGAAGGAGGAAAGCCAAGCCCAATTGTGACCAGTAAAGGAAGGAGAACTCTTAGAACTAAGAAACTGACTGCCTCCCACAGTCCTGGTTTTATCTCTATGTGTGTTTGGGGAATGATGATGTTCACACGGATTAATCATGGCACCGAGTGTTTCAGATTGGAAGATAATAAAGAACCTGGCTTCTGGTCTCAGAATTCTCCCCCTCCCCCCTTCTTTTCATTTTGGTTTTTCAAGACAGTATTTCTCTGTGTAGTCCTGACTGTCCTGAACTAGGCGGCTTTCAAATCACAGAGGTCCTCCTGCCTCTGCCTCCAGAGTGCTGATATTAAAGGTGTAAAGGTGTGCTCCACCACTGCCTGGTAGGCCTCAGAATTCTTTTTTTTTTTTAATTGTGTCTTTCACATCATGCATCCCAATCTGACTAATTTCCCATCCCTTCTTATCCACCTTCTGTCCTTGCAACCCCTCCCCCCCCAAAAAAAATGAAATAAAATTTAAGAGGAAAAAAAAATCTCATCATGGAAGCTGTAGTGTGACAAAGTGAGTCAGGCAGTGAGTACCTTTTATCCATATGTCTTTACTTGTAAGTGTTAATTGCAAAGAGTCATTGATCTGGTTTCCACTGCACCATTAATGCTGGACCCTCACTGGGACTCCTTGGATATCCTGTTGTCCTGTGTCATGGAGATCCTGCAGCTTTGTGTCTGCAAGACAAGTAAGTCCCTTCATGTGTACCAGCAGATCGTAGACCAGCTCATAACCTGGGTCTGGGCCTAGGTAGTAGCAGGACTGGTTAGCCTGCCAGTGCCCTCCCCAACCCGGTGTTCACCACCAGGGTGAGCTCCAGCACTGCCTGGCTAGTTCACCCCTTGCAGTGATGAGCGAGGGGGCAGGACCATTTCTCCTATTTCCAAGCCCTCAAAGTCAGCTCTCCCAGGCTTGAGAGAGGGTCTCTCCAAGGTGCAGACCTTCAAGGCCAGCTCTACAGTGTTGCCCAGGCAAGGTGCAGAGCCCCCATCCCCCCACACATACACACCACACACACACACAGTGCTGTAGCTGGTGAGGGGCAGGGACAGCTCTTTTACTCTTACCGCCTCATCGATTGTTCTTCCTGCCAAAAGTGGTGAGGGGTGGGGCAAAAGGGAGGGCATCTCTGCCCTGCTCATATCACCATATGGCAGATGAGGGGTGGGGCCAGATCTCTCATGCTTGCATTCTCAGGGTGGTTCACCTGTGTTCCAGTCAACAGGGTCAGCTCTGCTGTGCTGCCCAGACTAGGTAAGAGCCCATTTTCCCAAGTGTTGCAGCTAATAAAGAAGAAAGTCAGGTCTCTTTAACAGCTGAAAGCAGTAGGGGCAAGGAGGAAGGGCATCTTTCCCTCACTTCCACCACCACACCACCCACGGGGGAGGTGCTACCCACTATGCCCCTCTCGCACCCTCAGAGCTAGCTCATCTGCATCCCTGTATACAGGATCAACTCTACCACACTGCCCAGGTGAGGCGTAGGGCACTCGGGCATGCTCTCCTGAGTGCTGCATCTGTGAGGGGTTGGGTTAGGACCCTCACCTGCTGTAGGTTTCAAGGGTAAGAAAGGAAGGCATTTTTCCCTCATCCATGCCACCACAGGGTAGATGGGAGGCATGTGACCTGCTCTCCCGTTCTCACACCTTAAGGGTCCGTTCTCTCATGCTCTTGAGAACAGTCAGCTGTATTGTGCTGCCCAGGTGAAATGTAGGACCCGCTCTCCTGATTGCTTCAGCTGGTGAAGAGCAGGACCAATTCTCCCTCGCATTACAGCCAATGAAGCAGTGAGGCCAACTCTGTACAACCCTCTCTGCTTTTTGTGGTATCAGGAGCATGGACATCAACACAGACAGTAGCTGCATCAGGACCATGAACCCAGAGAGAGCAGCTCAGGCCTAGACATCACCGTGGCTCTGAGTGGCAATCATACCACCCATAGCAGCCTGCTCCTTACCTCTTTTACCTTCTTCGGATATGCTTCTGTCCACAAGGAATGAACTGTCTATTTCTCCCGTACCACACCATACATTTGCTCACCATAATAGTACCTGTCTGCCAGGTGCTGCAAAATGCTGGCCGGACATATTTTCTCCTCCAAGCCTGGGGCAAATTGCCCCTGACCTGCCTGTGGATTTCTTTGCCCTGCTCAATCCATCATGGTACTGGGCAAGACCATGCTTCTTCCTCAGAGCCAAGGGCGGTCCCTCAGGATTCTTAATAACCCATTCACTGGTCGTTCATAAGCTGAATTCTCTGCAAATCACTGATCTGACTCCATTATAACTAAGATGGCTTGTTTTCCTTGAAAGGTGCAGCACAAAATTCACAGACTGGCTCTAACCTGAACATGGTACCAAATCCTTCCTACAGTAATGATGGTGCAGGAACCAACTAGTGTGATCTTTAGATATGAAATATCTGAGACTCTTTGCAGGGGAGGAACAGGACCCTCCAAAGGAATCTTTGACTTGCCCTTGGCATGAAGTTAAGCTCCAGAGTGTCATTCAGAACAAAATTCCTTCTCTTTAAATCCTTGTTATTCGTGATATGTGGGGCATAAGCATGCCGAGGTCTTTCTGTGTGTGGTATGCATTACCCCTGTGCCTGTGTACAAAATTGTAAGGAGAATAGGAAAACTAAATGGGAAGCATTACCAAAGCATCATGTTGAAAGAAATACTGAGTCAATGTTATTCTAGGCAGTACAAACAAATTTCTGCCAGAAACTGGCAAGATGGTTCTATTTTTCAGATGAGCAAAATGCATAGTTTCAGAATGATGGAAGAATATTTCAATATTAATTTTTAAAAGTCCTTTTTATTGGTGAAAAAATGCCAGGCTCTCTCAGGCTGAGCTGAGCCACCACTATTTGATCTGGACCAAGCAAGTCCTCAAAGGGCCAGGCCACTCCCTGGTAGACTTGTCTGCACTTTGGAGGAGAGATGGTATCTTGTGAGATGGTGTGGAATGAGCCACAAATCAACTAGGTTTTCTGCCTGGTTTCACTGCAGATCATCTGGCAAATTTCACTGGCCCTTTCTAAAGACCACAGACCATCCACAGCCCGTCAACTCTTGGAGGGCAAGGAATATTTGATGTCTCAAAGCCTGGGTAGGGAGCCAGTAACTCTGGTTTCAAGTTGACTTAAGCAACTTACTGACAACCCTTAGCTCCATTTTCCTGCCTGTGAAACATTTTTGCTCACTCGGCTAAATTTAAAAAGTGGAAAGACAAAAATTCCACAATACTTATGAATCTGTATAAACTCTTTCATAGTTAGATAGCTATTGGAGGCTGCTTTAAATGTGCTTGTCTTTCATAAGACACCTTTCCTACAAGCTGCCTGTGTGCTCTCAATCCCCAGCAAATGCGATGTGATGTCAGGCTCCTAGACAGTTAGCTTAACTGAGATGGAAAAGGTAGCCAGTCTCAAAATGTGCCGAATTTATTAGTATCTTTCTCTCAGAAACAGAATCTGAATTATCACTTGGGAGCCTGAGACGTAAGTGGCACAGAACTAAAGTTTAGAACTCATGATAGTGTCCTGGAAAATCAGGGACAGACTGAAAACTGGGAAGAGGGTGTGGCTAGGAGGTATCTGCTGGTCCCAGCCCACATGCTAAAGCCTCATTCCAAGCATTTGCACACCCCAGCCCCCTCTCCTGCCCTTGAATTCCAACAGATAACCTCATATCCTTTCAACAAGTTCCACTTTTTAGTGTCCGCTAGTTGGAATGAATCTCTGTCCTTGAGAAACAACCTCCAAGTTTGAAATCCAACCCACAGAGCTACTTGCCTGTGATAAGCTATCATTGTCATGGATCTGAAAGGATTTATAAAGGGTGTGTGTGTGTGTGTGTGTGTGTGTGTGTGTGAGAGAGAGAGAGAGAGAGAGAGAGAGAGAGAGAGAGAGAGGGAGGGAGGGAGGGAGGGAGGAGAGAGAGAGAGAGAGAGAGAGAGAGAGAGAGAGAGAGAGAGAGAGAGAGAGAGAACATGTAATGTGAAGGCTAGGGGCTGAAGATGAGCATCATCTTCAGCTGCTTGCCACCTTATTTTTGAGACAGTTTTCCCTCTGAACCTGGAACTCACCAGTTTGGTTAGAGTGTCTGGCCAGAAGCTCCCGGGAATTCACCTACCCCCTTCTCACCAATGTTGAGATTGTAGACCAACACAGAAGTGCCCAGCTTTTATGTGAATTCTAGGATTTGAACTCAGCTTTTTAGGTTTGCGGTGACTTATCAAAATGCCAACTCCTTTTTATTCTTGAGAGTTCTTATCTGTTAAGGTCTAATCAATTTAGAAAATTTATCCTAATATGTAACTGAGAAGAAATTCTAAGGAAGAATCTAGGCCTTAACTTTTACTACATATTTTTATTTTTGCCAAACGCTGGGTAATAATCCATTTTGTACCACTCAGAGGCTAAACCAGGCTCTGAGGCCTTTACTTAAAATTTGTGTGTACACAGGTGGGACTCTGGCTTTGGCCATGGTGACTCTATGTCCAAATTTGCATTACCAATGGCCAGGCCAGACTGTGCTCTCAAGCGGGCCAGAAGACTCTGCAACTGAGACATGAGCACCACAGTCCAGCCTTCCCTGGAGTGTGAGAAGCCAGCTTATTGTCGTTCGCAGGAAAATTGAGTGAATCATGACTATTTCTGTCAGCCTGAGGTTGAAAGTGAAACCCTATCCAGCCATCAAGGTTTGCTCAACTGGAGGCTGGTGGCGGTGGAAAGAGAAGACAGACTTTACTCATAAGTAGTCCTAGACCTGTAGGTGGTAACTGGCTCATCACATTATCCAAGGCCTCCCACCTCCCTCTGTCACTCATTCACACACACACACACACACACACACACACACACACACACAAGTTCAACACAATTCTTCACAGATAGTGAAAGAACACTTTTCAGCTTCATGTGGAAACACACATAAGTGCAGGACAGCTAAAAACAGTCCTAAACAGTAAAAGACCTGCAGGAGGTATTACCATCCTCAGTTTCCCAGTTGTACTACAGTGATAGTAATAAAGACGACACAATATTGACAAAAAATAGACACATTAATCAGTGGGATGAAATTTAAAACCCAGACATAAATCCTCACCTATGAATAACTGATTTTTATTTTAAAAAACAAACAAACAAACAAAAAACCCAGAAACTCATATGAGAAAAGAAAGAAAAAGTAGCATCTTCAATAAATGGTTCTAGTCAAACCGGATGGTTGCATGTAGAAGAATACAAATAAATACATACTTACCACCCGCACAAAACTCCATTCCAAGTGGATCAAAGACCTCTACATAAAACCAGACACACTGAACAGAGAGAAGAGAAAAGGGGAGGGTAACCTTGAACTCATCGACACAGGAAATGACGTTCTGAACTGAACATGGTTAGCGTAGGCTCTCGTGTCAGAATTTAATAAATGGAACCTCATAAAACTGAGAAGCTGCTGCATGGCAACAGAGACTAGCATCGGATAAGATGGCAGCCTACCTACCGGAAAAAGATTGTAATCAACTGTACCCTCAATAAAGGCCTGCTTCTCCAAAATCTATAAAGAACTTGGGAAGCTAGATATTAAGAAGACAAAAAATCCAACTCTCAGAAGAGGAAACGCAGATAGCTGAGAAGCACTTAAACACGTTTAACTTAGCTGTAAAGAAGGAAGAAAGGACACGGATCAGAACTACTTGGAGATTTCATTGCACACTTGTCAGAATGGCTCCGATCAACAAAACAGGTATCCTTGCTGGCAAGGATGTGGAGTAAGAGGAACAGTAGGGGCTGGTGGGGGTACGCACTTGTACAGCCAGTGTGGGAATCAATATGACTGTTAGTTCCTCAGGAGGATGGGAATACATCTACCTCACGATCCAGCGAGGCCACTCTTGGGCATATACCCCAAAGACACTCCATCCTGCCACAGAGGCACTTGTTCATTTCCGTCCATTCACAATAGCCAGAACCTTGAAGCAACCTAAAATCCTCTCAACACGAAAGTGGATAAAGAAAATGTGGTACATTTACCCAATTGAGTATTATTATTCAGATATTTTAAAAAACCAAAATAGTGAAATTTACAGGTAAATGGGTGGAACTAGAAAATATCACCCAGATGCAGAAAGAGAAATATGGTATGTATTCCCTTTTATGTAGATATTAGCTGCTAAGTCAATAATAACCCAGCTGAAATTCATACAATCACGGAGGTTAGATATAGGGTAAAGGACTAGAGTGAACAGAGAGATCACGGTAGGAAATGGAAACAGAACAGGCATTTATGGTTACGGATGGATGGGGAAGCAGTTGGGACAGGAAAATCAAGGGAAAAGGGGTGGAGAGAGGATGATGAGGGAGGAAGTACTGGGAAAGACAGCTAAAAGTGAGGTCATTTAGGGGGTTGCATGGAAACCTAAAACAGTAGAAGCTTCCTAAATATATATGTATATGAAGGTGATCTAAATGAAATTACTAAATAATGGTGGGGGGTAGGGCACGAGCCCTAGCTGGTCATTGCTTGTCAGCAAACAAAACTTCTGGTACCTCTAATTGAGTGTTGGCCAAAGGAGTCCTGTCAAACCCCAAACAACAAAGGTTACTAACAGAACTATAGGTTCCTTTTTATGAAATAGCAGCAAGACCCAACTGCTGAAGACAACACATAAACAACCATCAAACACACAAATATCGAGCAGGTTCCTACAAAGAGCCCCTATCCTTACATTCTAGCATCTTTGGCATGATACCAAAAGAAAAATGTAACCATGAGGTAGAACCCATACTGACACTGTTTGGGTGATCTCTTGGGTCTTACCTTAGACTAGATAGCCCAGAGACCTAGGGCAAAGCTACTACTGTTCTAAACCCCCCCCCCCAAATAACAATAACATGACTCCTAATGTTATTCTGCTATACTTATAGATCAGTGCCTTGCTCAGTCATCATCAGAGAAGCTTCCTCCTACAGCAGTTTAGAAAAAATGCAGAGACACACAGCCAGACATTATGCAGAGAGGGAAGGAGGGAGGGAGGGAGGGAGGGAGGGAGGGAGGGAGAGAGAGAGAGAGAGAGAGAGAGAGAGAGAGAGAGAGAGAGAGAGAGAGAGAGAGAGAGAGAGAGAGAGACCTTGGATACTCAATCCTAAAAGGGATGTCTCCATCACATCCTTCCCCTAGGGTTCAGGAAACCCAGTGGAAGAGGAGGCAAGAAAAATATGAAGGACAGAGGGGACAGAGGGCACCAAGTGCAGGAGGCACAGAGATTCTTGTGCTTACAGATAAGTACTAGGGAAACCAGAAATATTAAACATGCAGGAGAGATATATAACGTGCTTTCCACCAGCAGACTGGGAATGGGGGTGGTTAATAGCTTGGTGACCTAGATCACACCAGATCCTTCCCCAAACCTTTAACATGAGTTCGGGTTTTTCAGTCTATAGAAGTTATCTTTATGAAAGATGTCACATGTGGTTAATCTACAGAACCCATCTTCCTGGAAGATGTAACATGTATTTTACGAAGAGTTTTGAGTCTTAAGTCTTATTGTGCTCATCGGATTGAGTTAAAATGATTATAAGAACTTTTTTCACCAAATTATACTCTGCTTAACTGTTTAAAATAAACTACTTGAAGTCAGACTGTCAAAGTTTAAAATGACACTGCCTACTGAGTCATGTTGAACCAAACTGTCTTCTTATCTCACGTAGATCCACTGTCTTCTGACCTTGGTGGTTGCAGAGACTCCTGCAACCAGAAAACAGGGCCCTGTAAATTAACGTGAACCCACAGAGACTAAGGCTGCGTGCACAGGGTCTACAAGGGTTTGTACCAGGCTCTCTCCGTATATATTAAGGCTCCTGGCTTAGTGTTTTTATGTGACTCCTGAGTGTGTAAACAAGTGGATCTCTGATTCAGTACCTTCCCTTGAAATCTTTTCTGTCTGTTGGGCTTGTTCAATATCAACGTGTAAGCTTTTGCTTTATCAGACTGTATCACTGTGTTATTTACACCATATTATATATTATATTATTACATTATGTTATAATACTGTACAAACCTGCTTGCTTTCTATGGATCTGGATGGGAGGGAGGAATGGGCGGGGGTTAAAGGGAAAAGAAACTGTTAACAGAATATATTACGTAAGAAAAAAATTATCTATTTTGGGGGTAAGGAGAATACTAGCATCATGGAAGTGTGAGAGATTGTCCTTGGCTACCTGACATTCTCTCAAGTTTTCATAAACTGAGGTCTAACAAGCAGAGCTTGATTTGTATCCAGAGTAGTTCAGGTGGCCTTCCTGGGAAAAACTGTCAAGATCAAATGACACCATTCCTATGAGAAAAATCCCCATGCCTTAGAATATGTCACCTTGTCTTGGAAATCTTAAAGAGTAGATCCAAGAAAACAGAACACGAAGCTTTCCCTGAATGAGACATCCCATTTTAGTGCAACTTGTTGCTTTGTTCCATCTTGTGTGTGTGTGTGTGTGTGTGTGTGTGTGTGTGTGTGTGTGTGGTTTTTCTCTCTGTTGCTACTTTTCTCCACACCATACACTTCCTCCATAACCTGTGGTTTATTTGATGGAGTCTATTGGCCAAGGTCAGGGTCAGAGAAAACACAATATCTTATTTTTCTCTTCAAGGCCAGTGGGATGGAGTTCTGTTCCACATCAAGGAGACAGCTGGTAAGCATGGCGCTCATAATATGTATTGCGGTACCACGGTAGCTCTCAGAAGCTGAGTCTACCAGGGCAGAGATTGATGGTCAGGCTTTCTGCAGTAGATCTGCCTGATCCTCTTACGAGAACTGGAAATCCCCATTTTCCATCCATTTTAGCAACCACACCTCCCCAGAGGTCCCTTAACTAACCTAAGCTGTTTTCTTTCCTCTCTGTGGGTCACCAGTGAGTTGCCTCGGTAGAAGTTTCACAACTTCCTGAAATTTCAGTTCCAGGGGGCTGTAAATTTTGAGTTGTATATACTATCGAACATGGCAAGATTCAAGGAGATATTACATTCATATAGATCTCATACTAGACCTCCAGGAAAGCAGATGCCCTAAAGCATGTGAGAGTTAAGAAGTCCAAGAAATGCTTCACAGCTACACAGAGGCTTGGCACCTTTTTCTAAGACCCCGTCTCGTCCTGCAGAAAGAGGGCTTCTTCTTAAGTCTTAGTTCTAAGAAGTTGTTCCTGATTTAACTTTGAAGTCCCAATGCCAAACAGAAGGTCCCCTTCCTTTGAGGTAACTCATAACTGAATGGTCATGTCATGACTGGAGTTACTCTCCCATAAGGCAAATGATATCTTCTCTGAAGATCTAACTGGGCAGGGCAGGACCACACGGGGGCAGGGCTACGAGAGGTGTTATTCTCAGCACAGGCCTAGGCTTTAAATTTACTAAGAGTTTGGAAGTAAAGAGGCCAGAAATCTGTTTGCTCTTCACCGTTTCCATGTGCTGGCAGTGCTATGCACCAGTAACAAAACACTCCTGTGTGAGACAAGTGATTTGTTTGTTTGCACTAATAGAGTAATTGCTGAATTTATAAATACAAGTTCATTTTACACGCAAAATGCCTATAAAAGCTTCAAATTAGCATGTTTTGATTTCTAGACTATTTAATGAACATGGTAGTTTATATAGCAGTTTTGGAAAAGACATCACATTCCCAGCCAGGTCAAGCCATGATGACTCAGCTGTCCATGGTCCTTCAGACAGTTTGTGGCTGGCAGATTGGAATAGCCCAAACTCGCTTCAACAGCCTGTCTGCATCTCCTGGGTTACTGTGCATCCTGTGATGCATTCAAAGTGATAATGTAGCAATCAGAGAGGAATTGTCATAACCAAACAGCACACACTGAGGAGTGTAAGCAATTGAAATGTGGTACTCTGTCCTGGAGGCTGTCAGTGGTTTGGTTTCTAACAGGGTCTCTCTCTTCCACATTTAGTTAGTTTCCTTCTTGTTTATGGCCTCTTGACCTTTCTCCGTGTTTGCAGAGTCCTAGAGGATGAGCGCTGGTCCTCTTACAAGGACTCAAATCTGTCAGGTGAGGAACCTTCCTCATGTGCGAATTCAACCTTTACTTACTTCTCAAAAGCCCATCTCCGAGCATACCCATGGTGGGAATGGGGACACCAGAGAGTTTTAACAAATCACCAGTGTAAAGAATAAACAGAATTTCAGGTAATTCAGGGATGTTACTTGTGATTATACAGTGTTTGTGTTTTGTTTAAAATTTAAAACTAAGACAAAGGGCAAAGTGCGCTATTTTTGTTGGACAAATGAAGTTTTAGCTCTCACCTAAGGTAGAATATTTCCTTTAAAGAAGTTCTTTTAAATTAATGTCATCACACAACAAGGAAATATAAATATCCAATATTTATATTTATTTGGTTACTTTCTTGAATTGTTATTTTTAAGTATTCTAACACACACTGTCCAAACCAGAAAATTTTTCCTGTACTTTTAAATTATATTTCCTTTAATGGTTATAGTTAGATATAACTGTTCCTGAAAACCCCCATTAGAATATTTTCATCACTGGAGAGAAAAATGGGGGGAAAAATCTAAGCAAGACACTCTGTTGAGACCCTGAGTCGGTTTGTCTGAGGTGAGCTTGTCTTTGAAAGTGAGTAGGTTCCTGCCCTGATGATGTGAATGGAGCTTGGGGACTGTAAACCAATCCCTTTTTACCCTAACCAGGGCTCACTTTCATTTTTTTTTTTTCCATTTTTGGCCTCTTCTAACCCATCAAAAGTACTGAGCTTGTAACTACTTTGGCCTATAGATTCGAGCTATAATCCCTTCAAACACCAGCCCTTGACCACCTCTTAGTCCTAGAGTGTGTACCTATTCTCAGAGAAATAGACGAAGGGAAGAGACAGCAAGGACCTTAGAGACATCTAGATCTTGGAGAGCAGGAAAAGAAATGGGCACTTTTCCTTGGGCCTGCAGCCTGTTCACAGAAGAGATTGGCTCAGCAGCCTTCCGGGGTTAGTGGGGTTCTGACACAGGCACAGAAGGCTGCTGGTAGATATGACTTGCCTGTAAAGCTGTGTTACACAAAACACATTTTGCACAGTATTCTCTTTACTAACTGCATGGATGGTCTGACTGTCATGGATCTTAAATGCCCGATCCTGGGACTACCATGAATCAACAAGAAGACGACATTCTAAAGACCTTCTAACCTTTATCTATCTGAGGGGCTCCTTTTTCTGGCCTACAACAGCACATAAACCAAACCGCATAAACTAAAGCCAAATTTTTACACAAGTTTTAAAAGGGAAACATCCTCTCCCTCCTCCTCCTCTTCTTTTTCCTTCTTTTGGACCAAAACAATCTGAAGATAAACCTAGGCTACTCTTCAAGGTCTTCGTATTTATGCATCTACATCTCTATAAGCGTGTGTCCGTGTTTCCATGTGCGCACTTGCCTTTATGTGTTTGCACGCTCCAGTGCACACAGAGGTATGTTTGTATCCTTTCCTCCCAAAAGTCAATTTGAGAGTGCTTTGTTTCAAATACCAAAGCCTCATCTGGGTGATGCATTTTATCTTCTTCTCTAAGGGTGTTAGCAGAAGCTGAGAGAAGGCGCATATCAGAGAATATAACATCCCCCGAGGGAGTTTTCCAAGGCTCACACTTGAGGCGCCAGACTCCCATATTTCAGAGTAGGTACTTGACACGCTTTGTTACCTGATTAAACCTGCATGTGTTTTGTTCTGGCTTATTACTGTCTGAGGCAGTGTGTTATGAAATGAAAATAACTGGCATTTCCCTGCCAAATTCAGTGAATCATAGAATTATGAATTAGGATTCGTTAATTACAGAGATCAGCACCCGATAGGCTAATTTCAAAAGCAAAGTTAACCACATATGCTCAATTTGTTCTTAACTAATTCTATCGAATTACATTCCATTTAAAGGGTCTTATTGGTCCCATATTAATAAACAGCTTCATAACAAGGAAATGAGGAACAATAAACCAAGTGCTTTGTGGAGATTCACCTGAGCCAGATAATGGGAAAGTGAGGATTTTAATGTAATAAAATTCAAACTGTGACACTTTTTTTAAAAGAGTACTCCTTATTAAATTGTTACTTGGTATTATTGTTCTATATAATATCTAGCTGCATAAAATTAGATAGTTTTAGTAAGGAGCAATTTTTGTTTAAATTGATTGGGGGGGGCATGTAAATAACCGTTTAAAGGTCAGACTATTTTCTTTATCTCTCCTTCATGTCTGTTGCATGCATAACTGTTTCACAGTTAATAAATGCTAAGCGGCTGCAGCAGCAGCTCAGTGCTACACAGTTCACCGAGGCAGCTTCCTTAACAGATAGAGCCCAGGGTTGAAACACTGAAGCTATTTAGTTTTAAAGGTTATGGCACTACACTTATATGACTTTTTTTTTTTCATTATTTAAAGCAAAGCATACAAATAGTGGTAATTTTTAAAATATGCAGAAAATCAAATAAAAAACATTTGTCGCCCTCTGCCTCCATCATCTGAAGACTGTGAACAGTGTCTGAAACTAGTGGCTCTTGTGATGGTTTTATATTTTGGTTAGGATACCTCTATACTTTTTAAGAAAGATGAGGTTATTTTCAAAATACTGCCCTACAATTTTCTAGGATCCTCCTCAGAAGCAGCATACCTAGCTGCTTCTCAGCCACGCTGAGTTCTTATCTCAGTGACTTTCAAAGAGAATTCCACAGTTGCAGTGATGTCTGTGTTTAGCCATTGTGAGCACAAGCATGGAAATACTGCGTGCCTCTTCTTTAGAAGTACTTTACCTGAGGTTCAGCAATGATTTTCCTTTGGGAATCTTTGAGGTACTGACCCCTTCCAGAAACTTCACTATCTTTTGCATTAGGCATGAATGCCTTGCCCACAAATCACTTACCAAGGACATAGGTTGGAGAATGAGCTGGGAAACCTTGCTTTAGTATTTGGGTGCCCTATACCCATTGCTTTGACTACCGCCGTGTAAATTCATTTCAGGGTAGTGCTCCTTCTGTAATGTTGTAGCACTAAATTGACTTTCTAAGGTGGCATCCAAGAAAAACTCTCTACAGAGTAGAGAGAAAGACTACCAAAGCAAAAACAAAAACAAAAAACCTACGTACCCCATTAGGAACTAATATCCAATCTGTATTAAGAACTCAGATAGCTTCACTGTAAGAGACAAGAATAATTCAATTTCTACACCATGAGATGCTCATAAATGATATAAAAAAAAAAGAATGTGTAATAAAATGCTGTGGCAATCTTCATTTCTAAATGCTAGTTTATTTGTTTTGCTTATATGGTTCCCCTAAGCTTCCTATAATGTATGAGCACACTGATGTACAAAAGGGATGCTATTCTTTCTAATTGTCATTTCTGTTCCCCTATTTGGAGGCACAGACATTCTTGGATGCAACACCATTTAAATCAGCTATAAATTTAGAAAAAGCCTTAAGCACATCTTCGTGTATCATCTGCCGAAGGATGAGTGTGCATTGCTGAGCACTTCAAAGCTGTGACTTCAGCTGCGATGGACCCACAAGTAAAATATAAGGTTCTGAGATTTCCCTCTATTCGGTGGGTCTTCTTCACTCTGCTGATGGTTTCTCTGCTATACAGCAACTTTTTAATTTTCTGTAACCCCGTTTTTCTATCCTGGGGGTTATTTCCTGTGATAACTAGAATATTTTTTAGAAATTCATGCCCATATAAATGCTTTGAAGTATATTCCTATGGAGAGTTTCTCTTCTCTCTCTTTCTGTTCTCTTTCTTTGGGTCTCACTATGTATCTCTGGCTGCCATGGAACTCACTCTGTAGACCAAGCTGGCCTTGAACTCACAGCGATCTGCCTGCCTCTGCCTCTCTACTGCTGGGATTATGGGTACATGCCACCACACCTGGCCTTCTTCTAGGCAGTTTCAAAACTTCAAGTTCAAGTCTGTGTATGGGGGGATCGGTCATACACTAAAAAGGAACCATGGGAGGGGGAAGGGAATCTAAGGTGTGGATGAAAAGCAAAAAGCTTCTAGGATGCACCGGACAAGAAAAGAGGCAGGTGGTTATTGGGACGAGGAGGGACATCAGCAGATGGATTTGAGGAGGTTAAGGAGGGGGTAGGAGAGAGGGAGGGAGATGGATCGATGGGAACATGGTATGTACACAAATGCCATCACGAGACACAATACTTTCTATACTGGCTTTCAAAAGGCTAATTTAAAAAAAAAAAAAAAAAAAAAAAAAAACTTTCAGTACTGGAACTTCAGAGGTGTCTTGGAGTTTGATGAGGCCTCTCTCAGCTCCTGGTGAGTCCAGCTTGAGGGCCTAGCATCTTGGAAAACCTGAGAGTCAACAAAGCCACACTGAGCCATTGGTTTTCAGGTTCTTGCCTCATAATTAAAAACTGAAATTCATAGAGCACGGAGGATGAGTTTTAGGAGATATCTGCTATAGTTAAGCTAAAATGCATGAGAAGACAGAGCTCTTCTGGATACTGTAGGTGCAGCCTCCAGGGATGTATACAGTAGGCGCAGCCTCCAGGGATGTATACAGTAGGCGCAGACTCCAGGGATGTATACAGTAGGCGCAGACTCCAGGGATGTATACAGTAGGCGCAGACTCCAGGGATGTATACAGTAGGCACAGACTCCAGGGATGTATACAGTAGGCGCAGACTCCAGGGATCGGATGCCATTGAACTGCAATCCTAAAAGGTTTATGGCAGAAGCTGGGGGACAAGGGGTGAGCTAGTCAGCACAGCTGGTCCAGATGTCATATGTGGCCTCTCAGTTTCAATCAGGTCATCACATACAGCCTCCAAGGGTAAAAGACACCAAGGAGCCAGGGACCAGAATTCACTTCTGGTGTTGTTTGGGCTTGTTGGGGTGGTGTTTTTGTTTTGGAGTTGTTGAGCTCTCTCCCTCTCTCCCTCCCTCCCTCTTTCTGTATCTCTGTCTCCCTCTCTCCCTCCCTCCCTCTCTCTGTGTCTCTGTGTCCCTCCCTCCTTCTCTCTGTGTCTCTGTCTCTGTCTCTATCTCTGTGTCTCTCTCTCACACACACAGGGACTAGCTATGACTTCCAGCTCCAGTTGTTTCTGCCTCAGTTGCCTAAGTGCCAGGGTCTGGATCTTATAAATATAAGTGCAAAGATATACAAAGTAGAACCTTTACCTCTCACACAACCAATATTTATTTTCATTACTTAATGATAATTTTGAATTCTCCATTTAACCCATCTTATTATGTTAATTTCAAAGATGTCAGAGTAAGTTTTCTTTTTTTGTTGGGAGGGGACATTCTTATAAAATGGAAATGGTGGGTGGTCTAACTGAATATGCCTCATGAGAAAAGATAAATGAAATGTTAAAATAATGCGCAGTTCTTACCTTCCAAGTGCCTTAGTTAATCCTTGGAAACAGGAGACTGTTTTAAGGATGTTGCATCGACATTTAAAAGCCACGTGGGTGCCCTGTGATACAAGGGAACAGTGATTCAAAGAGCTAATGGTACTTTTGCAAAGTGCTTTACTTATTCCCTGGGGGAGGCAGATAAATCATAAAGAAAGTCTGGCTCAGATACTTGCGGGTTTACAGCTGCCATATCCAGGAAAGTCAAAGTGGAGTTAAGCTTTATAAAAAGAACTTTGTCAGTGTGCTTTATTTAGTCCTAATGGTGGGTTGGGAAACTGGGGTCCCTGAGAATAGATTTATATGTGCTCTAAGATACCCGCCATTAAAATTAATCAAATCCAGCATTAAAAACTAGATTTCACATGAATGTTGTATTTTTTTTTTTAAGTGATTTCAATTTTGTTCACATGTTTTGAATACTGGCTAGCATACTAACCTCAGATATTTGGACAACTTGGCTGGATTTGTAGAGTGTTTTGAAGTTAGCTCAACATTCCCTTCTTAGCAGCATGCAGTTCAGGTTCAGAAAGGTGAGCAGCCTTGAGAGCCATAATCACGTTTATTTTTTTTTCCCTAAGCCATAAGAAGTATATTCATTTCTCTAGTTCCTGGCCCAGATTCAGGATGTAAAATCCATGGCTTTTCAAACATCTGTAAATGTCAGCAAGATCCAAATCTGCTTCAAGGATTCTATGTTTTTGTCTGAAGAATCATGTTTTCCCTACCAAACGATGATCAAAAATGATCTCTCCAGGTCCTTTTCTGGAATAGCTGGGAAAAGCTTGGGAGGTAACATTCAATTGCAAGGTTATTGATGCTTAAAAGACAGAAGTAGTTGATTAGTGGTTGATCATTGAGAGAAACCATATTAGATTTTTTGTTTTCTGTTTGGTTTTTTTTGTTTGTTTGTTTATTTTTTCAGTGAAGAGACATCATGACCATAGCAACTCTTATAAAGAAAAATATTTAATTGAAGTGGCTTGCTTACAGTTTGAGAGATTTAGTCCATTATCATCAAGATGAGGAGCATGGTGGCATGCAGGCAGAGTTGGTACTGGAGCTGAGAAACCTACATCTTGACTCAGAGGCAACAGGAAGCTCGAGAAAAGAGACCTCAAAGCCCTCCCTTAACCATGGCACACTTCCTCCAGCAAGGCCATCCCTCCTAAGAGTGCCACTCCTTTTGGAGGGCATTTTCTTTCAAACCACCACAGACCAGAAAGGCGGGTAACTGGGTAATGGAGTCCTCTAGATCTCTGGTGTTCCAATGATCAGGGAGACTCTCCCATGAGAAGCTAAAACACCAAGAAAGCTGTGTCGGACACAGATTTCGATGAATACTCTTAGACTCACTTGGAGTTTCATGGATGCTGTCTACCAAGCCTTTCACCACTATAACACAATATGTGAATAACCAGTTTATAAAGGGGAGAGGTTCACTGTGACCCAAAGTGGGTTTTACCCAGATTTATTTACTTTTATTTTATGTATTTGTTTGTGCCTGAGTGTGTATATACCAGGTACATGCAGTGCCTGAGGAGCCCAGATAAAAGCCCTGGATCCCCCTAGAACTGGAGTTATAGATGGTGATGAGCTGCCATGAACCTGAGGAGTGCTCTTAACCACAGAGCCATCTCTCTAGTCTCTGACTGTTTTATAGGTTCCAATCCATGACCAATTGACCTGCTACTTGGTGCAGTACGTCATGGCCCCACTTCTTCCACCCTCTCCTAATAACACCTCTTGAAAAACCAATCCTTAGTACACAGAGCTGTCAGGAATACTGAGGACCCAAATTATAGCATATACAAGATATCATGTTGAATTTGATGTTTGTTAAGTACAGCCCTTTTAAACATCAAGTTTGCTATTTCTCTGACCAAGCTCTCAGTAGGTAATCAGGAGGACTTTCTCTCTCAATTTCTTCTCTATGTTAGAGTAACAAATTTAGTAGTAGGAATCTTTTTTCTCTCATTTTGCTTGTTTATTACCAATAGCTAGTGTGGGAAGCAAAATAAGTTGCACATTGAACCATGAAGCCAACCTTGTAAAGTGTAGGACCTTCCTGAACTTCTGTTGACATCTCCCTTGACATTAACCATGGCGTCTATTTCAGGTGTCTCTCTACTGCTACACAACATAGTCCAATATAAAGCTTTTAACCAAGTTCTGAGATGCAGCTAAGATTTAATTCTTAAAAATACATCATTTATTAAATTAAAATATAGTATTGTGTATTATTTGGCATGTAAATTTTCAAACTCTTTATACATCTTAACTCAGTTAATACTTTACTTCCCCAATCTTACAGACAAGGAAGCAAAGCTACTCATTTGTTGGAAGTTCAAAGGATGAATTAATTGCAAGTTGATGATAAATTTTAGACACAGAAGCAAGTCAAGTGACTCTTGAAATGTTACCTTTATTGTTAGTAATGGCAATTAGAAAAAAAAAAAAAATCCCCAGATCTGCAACCTTGCAGGTATTTTTCCCAGGGCACAATGTATCCTTCCTTCTGCAGATTCACCAGACCATCACATTCTTCTCCGAGAGCAAGCAGGCTGTTTATCACAGGCAGCAGACATCTGCCTTCCAGGAAGTTGAAGCTGAACACAAGGCCAAGAATAATGAACTGAGCACATGCACATCCCTCTCAGGGCTCCACTGTAAAACAGCTCCTCCTGTGGGGGGACAAATAATGGAGAGAAGGTAGTCGTTAGGCGTATAAAAATGTCATAATATGAAAAACTGTCTCCAAATGACATTGTCGGCACCATCAGTGTCACAGTTGACATCATCGTCGTCATCGTCGCTGTTGCCAAGATCCATTTCTTGATATCTAGACATGTCGGAATAAATAAATCCAGACATATAACAATTCACATCATGAGGTTACAGTCCTTAGTTATAAGTGCTTATTTCCAGACACATAGCAAAGTTACGGACGTCTACAAGTGATGTGTAACATAAAACACGTGAGTAATTTAGTCCCTGGCACCTGTGGGAAATCAGAGACAGAAGGGAAGGAGGTGTGTCCGGGGTAGGTTGCTGAGTCTTGCCATAATTGTGGCTGATCATTCCAATCCTCAGGACTGGTTCTCAGGTCACAGTAATGCAGATACAGAAGAACCAAGAGAGCCCAACATAAAAATAATTACAAAGAATTTGAATTTGTAGTAGTTCTAACTTAAAAAATTGTGGTGACAAGACAGAAGACTTTGAAAGTGTTTTTATGTTTATTCTTCATGCTGTTCTAGGTGTGTTTGTAGATGCTACTCTTTTAAAGTGACTTCTTAACCATGCCTTATGCTGGAACAGTTAGTAGCAATAACAGGAATAATGTAACCCTAATTTCCTTTCAAGGAAAACAGCGAATATCACCATATGACACGCATGATTATTATTTTTCCAAACCCTACAATTAGTGCAAACATGTGTACTCTGCATTAAACCATATTCACAAAATTGAAAATCAGAGCATTGGAAAGTACAAACACCCAAAACACATGTAACAATTTTGTTATAAGGAGGCAAATCACCATGGTAACGGAACAATCTTCATTTGGTATACTTAATAATACTGGTTTGTGGCAAGGGGATCAGACAGAATTTGGTGAATTCAGATTAATTATAGCACCAGCTTTTAGCTCCTGTGTGTGCTGACTGTGCTACACTTTTCTGTGTGTTATCTTTAGTTTTCAGCCCCCAAAGAAAGCATCATTCCTGTGTTTGGGCTGAAGAGATTATATCTGGCCATTGTTTATGGTCATACAGTCTTAACAACTACATAGACTCCAGAATACATGACTCTCTGGCTCTAAGAGTTCACTATATTTCTCTTTAGATGTCATACTGTGTAAGATAGACTTTGCCCAGTCACTACTCCCAGATCCTTCATCTGAACTCAGAAAAGAAACAAACTACCAGTATGATCAATCTTCTTGCCTTCTCTCAAAGAAATCCTTAAAGCCACACTTCATGGTGGCACCGTACCACACTAAAATACATTAATAATGATATAGGTAGGTGTCTTAGTCACTGTTTATTGCTCTGAAGAGATATCATGACGTGGTAGAAGGCATTTAATTAGAGTTTGGAGTGGGCTTTTGAAACCTCAAAGCCCAAAGTGACACTCTTTCTCCAACAAGACCACATCTCCTAATCTTTTTTTAAAGAATACTACTCCCTGATGACAAAGCATTCAAATAATAGGCCAGTGAGGAAGGGGGGGGGGGAATTCTTATCCAAACCACCACAATAAGAAAAATACAAGAAAGAAAAATGCTTGGGTAATTCAAAAGAAGACAAGAATGAAATAAACTCAACAGAGAATATGTGTGGTGATATAGTGTATATGTAATAAAGTTTGCCTAAAAACCAGAGGACAGAGCCACCCACAGATTTAGCCATGAAGGTCAGGGAGCGGTGATCCACATATTTAATCCCAGCACTGGGGGTGGGGTGAGCAGAGATCCATCTGGATATCTGTGAGTCCAAGGCCAAATAGAGCCAGGATGTGGTGGCACACACTTTTAACTCTAGCTCTAGGAATGTCGAAGGAGGAAGTGAGGTGCTGGGTGGAGGAAGAAGAGCTGGAGTTCAGCCTTATGCCTGGGACCCCATTCCCTTTCAGCTGAGGACTCAGTCATTGAGGCTGAAGATTTCTGAGGAACCCGCAAGGTGAGAAGTGGCCTTGTTCCTCTGCCTCTCTGATCTTTCAGTTTTTTTCCCAATATCTGGATCCAGGTTTTTATTTTAAGACCAAAGAGAATTTGTGCAATAAATATGCTTAATAAATATAGAACAAATGAATGGAAAGTAAAGGAGCACTACATGAGCAATTACAGATCATATTTAATAACAATATTGTCAAAGGATAAAGACAATTAGATTAGAATTTTAATATTCTACCTACAACTATTTTTATTCTTCTTTCTTATCTGTGCTCTAGAAATGAGAAACTGAGACTCGGAGCATGAGGACCTTGCCACAGTTCCAGCCAATAATTTATCAAACCAAGATTTGAGTTCCAGAATCCTCTCTGTGGTGATTAATATCAACTCAGCAAAGAGTGGGTGCTGAAACTTGGCAAGCACTTGGCAGAGGTACATGATGGGGAAAGCCAGGCACAGCTGGGAGTTCAGGAGAGTGGAGGCTCGTATGTCCCACGTCCCGAGGAACAGCAGTTTTGGCTCGTGATGGTACTCTGAAGGAATGACGTCAAGGCGACGGCACATTTGTACTTGAAGCAATGTGAGGTGGGGGCAGGGGTGAGGGTGGGACCAGGACACCCTCTAACAGACAATGGCAGCTCTGGTTGAGAGTGGAAGGAAGGAATGTATGACTGATGATACTGGACTGTGTTTGCCTAGAAGGTGCCAGAAAATAAGACAGGAAAGGGTGGTGTAGGCTGAGGAAGGAGGATCTAGGGAGAGCAGTAGGTGTGGGAATAAAGAGACCAAGCGCTTGCCTGAGAACGGGTATTAAGGTATTGGGGGGGGGGGAGTGGCACACACACACACACACACACACACACACACACACACACACACACACACACACACACGACACACAAGAGCAGGAAAAGATCCAGAAGGATACATTACAGAGTGTGTTGTAAAAAGCCTCCTAGAAATAACTCAGGAGCGAAGCTGAAGTTAAATTGACTGATTCCTTATCAATACATCTGGGGAGAAAGATCCAGACGGTGGGCTTCAGCTCAGTTCTCATGTTACCCGCGTCACCATTTGCATAAGATACTGGGAAACTTTGATCGAAGATAATTTTTTAAAACTATTAGACTCTTCCGGGTAACAGATTGCTCTCTGTGAATCATTCCAATTTTGTTGTTGTTGTTCTAAAGTGGAGGGAAGGAAAATAGTTAAAATTAGCCACCTTCTTATAATGCATTCGCTGGAACCAATTAGTAATTATTTTTTTAACATAGCAGTTGGTGTGAGAATGGTGATAATGTATTTACATTATAAACTTAGCATCATTAATGAGCGTGTTATTTCTATAGGAAGGTGAGGCTGCTAGAAGCTATTCCCGTGATGTCACAAAGACTCTCAAGAAATGACCGTGCCCTTATTAATGTGTGGTGTGTCATGTATTTGAAGAGAAATGATATGTGCAGTTTTTCAAGACCTCCTATATTTTAAAAAAAATGATGCTTTTTTAATCTTAATTGTTAATGTTTTTGAGCCTTTAACATCTAGCAGACAAGAGTATAATAACTCTTATACAATAAAATAAGGAGATGGGCAGAAACTCCCCAGCTCCTGGCAATACACACACCTTCTTGTACTAATTCTTGTGCAGTCTAATATTAGCCTTTTCCCCATAAATTCCCATATTTGGATTCAGAGTGAGTCTTTTAACTCCACATTTCGTCTATGCTGGCACTAGCTTCCCCCTCTGCCAGCTTGATATGCAGCTTGGGTTTGACCTAATTCTGCTCCAGCAATGAACACACTTTTTGGTGGAAAATAGTTAAGGGCAAGGAGAGAGGGTGGGGAAAGCTCCAAGCCTTTCTTGCATTGGTGTGTCTGTTAGGGTATCTGCCACACCAGTCATGACACAGCCGAATCTTTGCATCTGTAGGATGCAGCCCTGAGACATCAAACTCCGGAGAGACACAGGTCCCTTACAGAAAGTGGCACTGTGTTTGCATTCAGCCAACGCATGTGCCAGTCTTCCTGTATCCTAGATGCATTCTCACACCTTACATAATGCCAATGCTTTTAAATATTGGCTTGCTTAGAGAAAAATGACAGGGAAAGTCTATACAGATTTAATATAAATGCAATTTATCCAGAAATATTTTCCACTTTGAATTGGTTGGATCCACAGAAGCAGAAAACACAGCAACAAAGAACTGACTGTATTTTTGCAATATTCCATGTACAGCCTATGCCCAGTTGCCCTGTTTCTCGGGCCCATGATTAAGTTTGACTCACCCCTCACGCAGACACACAGAGAAGTCTCCAAGCAAGTTTAAAGGGCAGAAGTAGCAGAGCTGGTGGTTCCTGTGCTCTGTGTAAGGTCCTCAGAGCTCTTCTAGGAACCAAGACCCTTGCTCATGAGTAGGGCATTTTCTGGTGTCCCATATCCACCTTGTGTCATGTCATGGGGACTGACTGAGATTCAGAAAATGAAAGACCACCCTTGGGCTGTCTCCCCTGCATACTCCTCTCACCATGGAAGTGTCACCATAGCACAGAGCAGGCAGCCTAGGAGGTGAGACAGCTGTAGTTCAGCTCAGATCGTGGAACATAGAATTTATTGTCTTTCTATTATGTAATTTTTATTTTGCTTTAGAGTTCCATTCCTAAGAATCACCCCACCCCCAAACATAACTGCTTTGCAAGAGCCTGTGAGTTGCCCACCTGTAGCCCTCGATACTTTTCCTTACTGAAAAGGTTAGTTCCCCGAGCTCAAAATAGCCAGCCAAGGCCTTTGTTTCCCAGAGCCCCTCGGAGCTGATTATGCATGTGTAAAGAGATTCTGGCAAGTAATATGTAAACTAAAATATGTCATGGAACTTTCAGAATATTTCCTTATTCCAGCTCACCATCTAGAACACTGGCACCCTCCTTTAACTAATTATAGCCTTTTAAAATTTCTACTGTGTTCTTTAGTAAAAATAAATCAAGAACAATTTAAAGTCAAGGAGTACTTTTTTAAGTAGCAATGGCATGCGTGTGCATGTGTGTGTGTGTGTGTGGTATGTGTGAGTGTGTGTATGTGTGTGTGAGTGTGTGGATATGTGTGTGGTGTGTGTGAGAGTGTGTGTCTGTGTGTGTGATGTGTGTGTCTGCCTGTGTGTGTGTGTGTGTGTGTGTGGTGGGTGTGTGTGTCTGCCTGCCTGTCTGTCTGTGTGTATGTGTGTGTGAGTGAGTGTGTGTGTGTGTGAGTGAGTGTGTGTGTATGTCTGTCTGTCTGTGTTTGTGTGGGGTGTGGGTATGATGTGTGTATGAGTAAGTGTGTGCGTGACTGTCTATCTTTGTGTGTGTGTGGTGTGTGTGTGTGTGTGTCTTCCTGCCTGTCTGTCGTCTGTGTGTATGTGTATGTGTGAGTGAGTATGTGCGCGTGTGCTCATGGACACACTTGGGGGCAGCTGTAAGATTATAAAAGTAATGAAAGAAACGATATTAACATGAAATGGGTTGGGCTGAAAATAAAACTTCCTATGAATGAAACATAGATACAAGGCGCAGACACAACATGTATATGTGTGGTTTGACCTAATTTCAAGAAGGTGTCTATAACGACTCCGGTTGTCATTTTCCTTCTCATCTACCACCAGAGTCTTAATGTACATGTTCATCTCTGACATGCTCAGAAAGGCTGAGACAGGGAAAGGTTGGTTCCTCTCTTAGAGACCCCAAGAGCAAAGGATGTCCTGCTCCCAGCCGCCTCTGAGGGAGAGTCCCCACCCCCACCAGGAACTAACAGAATCTGAGCGAGACATGCTTGTTCCCTCTTTTTAACACCTGACATCTCATTCTCCAGCTTAACTGGAAAGTTACAGACATGGCTTCCTAAGATAGAAAAGAAGGCATTAAAAGATTTCCTAACCAATTCTTTGTAAACATCAAGCTTCTTAAAAACACAGGTGTGTATGTCACTATCTTTGTAATGTGCCTATAATACACATAAATGAAATAAAATGTTCCTACCATCATAAAGGATACGCACAGAATTCAGTTTCCCACAATAATGCTAATTCTAATAGCAGCTGATATAATAATATTCCCAGGGACATAGAATTTAATAGAAAATGTTTGAAAATTATGGCAGCAAAAGAAGAATGGTATTGATATCACATATATTTATTTCTCCCAATGACAAAAATCGCAAATCAGCTTCTCTGTGGTGTGACAGCTACACCTGGGCTCCACCATAAATTGCACAGCATGTCAATAGCTTTGGAGAGAGTAGTGGCCAATGAAACCACCAAAACCACTTCTGAAGGATTTTCACTGTTTTGTAATCAGCACAACAGTGGCAGAGGCAGGGAAGGCCTGTCAGAATCGCACACTTCCACCTGCACTGGGGAGTTGTGACCAGGAAGTTGTAAGTGGGTCCTATTCTGTTTATGCGGGTGGCCAGGATGTGTGCCACGGTGGCCTGGCCACACGGAAACTTTGCTTGTGGCCCTCCATGTTCAACAGTAAAAAAAAACAAAAGTGATCAAGGCAGGCAATAGAGAAACCTCAGCAAAGGCTGATCATGGATTTTTTTGACACATCATGGAGGCCAAACTTACCTTTGTGGGAAGGAAAAAAAATTGCACTATATCACCAAAAGTTGAGGTTCCCACTGTCTCCACTGCTATCTTGTACCTGATTGGCATGGCAGGCTACGGGGAACCATGTCGTCTCCTCCTACCCCTTGACAAAGCCAAGATTTCCTTTCAACCACAGGAATTAACAAGAAGGCTCTTTAGAAAAAGGTCTTTACTTCTTTGTTGTTTACACCTTTTCTGTTTGACATTTTCCCAATAACATCTCCTTCGTAGCTCCTATTGACCCATCAGATGGAGGTAGATAGTCTCATGGAGGTGAGTACTGTGAGCTGCTGAGCTGAGCCTGCAAGGCTCTCTTTCTTCCGAATGGCATCCTTGCTCCTATGCTCTTTGCTTTCTTTATCCCTAGAGCTACTGGGGTCATATTCCCAGGCTTGCCAGTCTTCTGTAATGATTACGGGGAGGTGCCTTTGCACAAATGCCTCCGGGATCTTTCAGGAAAGGACAGCACCAGGGGTTTGCTGCATGGAGGGAATCTTAGCACATGTGGGAAAAGCAACTTCACTGGGTTTGTTAACAGAGAGTTTGAAGAGGTTTAAAAGCATGTCCAAGCCCCTGGCCACCCTTGACATTTTCTGAGGTTATGCAACAGAATAAGTATCATTTCTAATCTTCTAAGAAAAGTCAACACTGCGCAAATGGCAGGAGGCTCCTTTGTGTAATCACCTGGAATCTGGGCCACTGGCAACGTTCAAGCTCGATTTTGTTAACAGGAAACTTGCTTGAGAAGGCACCCATGCTGCTGCTTTTCTGTTGTGCCCTGGAGTTTCTGATTCAGCATGAAGGGAATCTAAATAATTCAGGTGAAGTGAGTAAACAGTTTCATGCCAAGTCATCTAGATCAACCCCTGAAAAGGGGTCCCCTGGTTTTTAATCCATCTCAATGCTTGAAGACCAGTCCCAAGGTGCCGTGACACCAAAGAAAAAGGCAGCCAGATCATTCATGATACTGGGCACTTCCGGTGGCGGTTTGGTCTCTGGTAACACCAATGCTAGGAGAGTTTACAAGACTTGGGTCAAAAAGAGGGACTTTCTTCCTTCAGCTAATATGAGAATTAGTCACATCTCTGGAGCTTTGGCTCTCTTGAAAGGGTCTATACCTCACCTCCAAAGGTTTTGTCTATTATAATTTACTGAGAAATTATGTGAGAAAACTAGCAAGAGTTATTCCTGACAATCACAATTATGTTTCAGAATAACTGCTGACATGTCAAGCTGAGCTTGTATCTGTGGAATGATTTAACATAAGGAGTGAAGGGTCCTTGTTCTTAGGGCTGCTGTCTTAGGATGACAGCAATATTGTGCCTACACTGCCCCCTGAGTGGGCCCTGCTTCTCACTCTTAACCTGCTGTACAATTTTGGAAAGAGAATTTTTCTATCTTTGGTTCTTCTTCTGATGTATGAGGGTTGCAATGATACCTTCCTCATACGATTTTATGAAGACAACAAATATAAACTTGATAAATCATTATACAATCAACATCAATTTGTACTGATTATTATTACTAATAGTTAATGCTGTTAGTAAAGTGAATATTGCATTATCTACTGAATTTAATAACTTTATGCTTATGTAGTCCATGCTGACTATATTCATCACAAAAGGTCTCTAATGAGACTGAATAACCCACAGATCTCCAACAGAACATGACCGGATATAACAGATATATGCCATTCACTTACCTGTCTCTGGTTCTTGCCCAAGGTTAAACCAACAATATCTGTAGGTGTTCCAATCTATAGTCCAGCTCCTTCCTTGTGCTGAAAAGACATTGTCCTGAAAAAGGGGCATGCCCATGCCTCTTTTTCTCTAATTCCACAAGTAGGAGATGCTAATTTTGTCTAGATAGACCAGGCCACCAGCCTAGTCTTGCATCTTGAAGGGCTCATTTTAGTCCCTGCTAAAACTATCGAAAATTCTGTGAGATGTGCAGCAAGGTTTTCTGGTTACTCTGTTTTGGGGCTGAATGCGGACCTCAATTTCCACCATTCTACAATGCTTTCATCACCTTCAATGATGCTTTGATAACATTAGGATTTCTTTCATGGATTCATGTATGTGTGCTTGTAAACAAGTGCATACCTGTACAGGTGTGTGTAAGTTCACATACGCCTGTGGAACAACTTTCAGGTGTGGTTTCTTAGAAGTATTCACCTTGTTTATTGACACAGGTTTTCTCACTGGGGTTCATTAGGTAAGCTAACCCAGGAACCTGTCTGTCTTTTGCTCTCTAGGGCTGGGACTAAAAGCATGTACCTCCCTGTCTGGTCTTTTATCTGGATGATGGGGATCACATTCAGGTCTTCATGTTGTGCAGGAGCCACATCACTGACTAAACTATCTCTCTAGACCCCACAAATCCATTTATTCAAGAACTGACTCGCAGCAGCCCTAACCTCACAAAGGGCTTTGGGGCCCATTCTTTGAGGCCTCCACACACCTATAGCCCTTCTTGGCCGTTTCTTTGCATAACTGTTTCCTGTCTTCTATTGTGCCATCAGCTCCAGAGATGCTTCTGATTAAAACTCATGCGACTTCTGCCTTTATAGAAATGGATAATTTTACAAGGTTTGCCCTAGAGTGGGTACTCAGTAAGACTCTATTCAATAAGGGATTGAATTTCTACACTGACTAATAAATATTAAATAATCCCAGGATTTTCGCAAACACGGGTTTACGCACTTGAAGACATGTGAATGCCTTTTCCATTGTTCAGTTGACCTTTGCTAAACTTTTAGGTTTTATCTATCGATTACTATTACAATAAAATAACATTTCATAATATTGTTTTCAAATACTTCATCATAATATTGCTTTCAAAGTGTTGTCTAAGACAACCTCAGTATTAAAATAAAATGCTCCAAAACACTGTGAGGTTCAGTAACTTATTCAATGTATTATAATTAATTATATCATTGCCTGAAAGCCAAACACATTTCTATGTTCAAGTCTGAGTACCTAGAGTTACAGAATCAGTTTCCAGAGTCGAACAAACACAGAACAGTGGTGGGGACAGAAAGGACTTTCTCTCCTTTTGGATCATCAGAGGCTACCCCAAATCTCATAGTCCTCACTTTCTCTTTGATTTTCTGTAGCCAAGCATTAAGGCTCCAACACCTCAGGTACAGAGAGCTGCAACGTGACCAACTTCCCGCGGAGGTGGGACCGGAAGAGTCAAATGCCTACCTCCCCGCTCTAAGGATGAGCCCCAAGGAACACTGGGGTTTGTATGATCAGAACAAGTGTAAAACTGGATGCTTAGGAAGGCTGGGCAGATACCCGTATAAAGGAAGTAGGGAAACATTTTTGAAGATGGAAATTAATGGAGGAGCGAGACAGAGGATCCCCAGAAAGCAGTTGCTCAGCTTCTGCACTGTGCAGACTGCTCGACTGTTTTCAGACCTCCCAGTCCTTACAGAGAAGCTATAAATGTATGTCATTATAGAAAAATTCCTGGTTTGTGAAACACAATAAAATCTGACACACAATCTATCCTTCAGCAACCAGGCAACATAAGAGAAATTATACAGAAAATTAAGGAGAGTCCTAGAGTCCAAATACTCAAGGAAAAATCTAATTTTAAATGCTTTTACTTATCATTCCTGAAAATATTCTGGTGCCTGTCGAAACACATGTCCCAATTTTTAATTTAGAAAATACAGCTTTGATACTTCTAATTTAATTGCCACTTTAGATTGCCTTGGATATTAATAGTAGTCTCCAAAGTCCTAGAATCAAAGAGGAAAGAGACATTCATGTTAAAGGGAGGAGAAGCAGACTGAGCTACGTGGTATTTATTTTAAAGAGCGAAGAGTGTCATGAACCACTTCGGTGTTTGCCAGATCTCAACCCATCTTTCTTTCGCTTTCATTTACTCGACTCTCTCAACATTGTGTGTAGGCTGCACTATTAGGAAATTGTACCGGAGTCATTCCCAGGGATCTGGTCACAACGAGGGCACATATTGTTAGAGAATTGCTACTCCTCTCTGAATGTTCTGATCCAACAGCAGGAGAGCTGGCACAAAGCTTCCCAACCCATCACTCAACAGATGGTAGCGCTAACTTCCCTGAGACTGCTCCACACCTTCCCTGTGAGAGAACATGCAGCTCTCCAGGCTAAGCTGGGGTGTGAGCAGCACAGTGAACCTGGCAGAGCACAAACTGAGCTTCTGGCAGGAAGGTTAACCTGAGCAAACCCTTATTGTCTCTTGGCCTTTCATTCCAACCAGGGACCTCAGGGCCTTTAAGATCTGCCACATTTACCTGAGGGGACAAAAACAATACGTGATGAAGCAAAGTGTTTGAACAGAGAATGGACAGACCTTCAGATACAGAGCTGAAGCACGCACAGAATAATGATGCCACTGCTTTTCCTGGTGTCAAATGCAAACATGTTCAATAGGCCATTGGCACCGACCGACACAGGATGTCTTCAGAGGCCCGCTATGCATCTGAATATACAAAATATACAAAACTATACAAAATCTGCTTCTTGAACTCACCCAAGTCAGATAATTTCACTGATGGCAAAACATCCAGGAACAGAGCACTAGAAAGCTTTCAGGGGGTCCTTTGTGCATGCCCTGCCTTTTCCAGGACGAGACTAATTTGCTCCTATTTCAGCCAGCCCCAGCAAAGAAAACGGGTGAAGGAGGGAAAGGAGAATGAATTGTCAGCATTATTGAAAAGATTCATGATTAGTCACACTCACTCACAGGCAAGATCCTTGCCAGACACCACACCACTCATTAGCAGACCTGAGAACTGGCCTGCTCCCACAGCTGAGCAACAGCTCAGGGCCTGGCAGGCCCCAGGGACCCACAAAGTCCTGTGTTCTCCCACACCCTGCAAACAGAAAGGCCAGTTTGGGCAAGCCTGAGTACAATTGACTACCTGGATGCTAAACGAATCTGTTTTATAGTCTGTGTTGCTTAAAATATAATTATTCAGGTGTTCAGCTGGTGTGGAAATCAAGATGGCATCTCTTTTTGTTGGGATGAAACAGTTACCTGCCTGGAACAGCTGTGTTTTTCCTCAGGCTCCTACAGAGGACCTAAGAACTGGCTAACTTGTCTACCTTGCCTCCTCCAATCAGAGTTTTTCCTCCTGGAGACGGAAGCATTTATCTTTCTTCTCAAGTATTGGTAATCATGGCTTAAACTACAAGGTTGGCCACTGAAGAGCCCAGTGCATCAAGAACCCAGGAGACTGGGTAGGCTGTGGGAAAGCCAAGAGATTTACTGCAAAGTGTAAAGCAAGGAAGAGAAACCAGGAAGAGTTCTTTTGTTTAGTTTCATTGCAGTAGCTGGAGCTATATCCTTACATGAAGATGCCATTTCTAGTCAGGTCAGCAGACTACTCCTGGTGTTGTTGAAACACGGCTGTAGAGTTATAATTCCACAAAGCTAGAAGAAGACAAGGAAAAGAGATCTGGCTTCTGTCAGGATGGCCTGAACTCTTCATAGAGGGTCTGGAAGTGAGGTACATTTACATATGTAAATGTCAACTGTGGTGAATGGATGGCAAGATGAAGCCATGATAGCTTTGTTGGGAACAGAAGCATAGTCAACTGCATCTTAGTTCTGGCATCATTCATGTTTAAAAAAAATCACTGTAACATTGGATTCCAAATTCATATTACATGGCAAATGTACATGCATGCTTGCTTTGATTATGGTGCCTCAAAAAAAGGGGGGGACCCTGTCCTTAAGAGAAATCCGAGTGTGAGAATGGTTGTTGAGAGTGACCAAATTACTCAAGCTACACTCTTTTAGACCAAAGATACTTCACTCTGGCTTCCTAAGAGTGTGTTGTGATGATGGGGACAAATGTGATAGGGTTTTAGAAACGTTCTTCTTGGCTTCTAGAGACATTAAAGCCCTCCACAAAAGTGCTGAGCGCTCCATCTACAAACAATATGTGAGGAGGCTAATGGAAGTGAAAAGGGCATCTGTCAGTGGACATTCAGCTCATGCCAAGCATAACAGTTGGAGTGCAGGAGAGCTCTAGCACCACTCTGCTTCCCAAGGAAGGAGAAGCAGCCTGAATGAATGTGACCTACTTATCCAGGGTGGTGTGAGGAGCCATTTTTCCTCCTTAGTTTCAACTGCCAACTCAACACCAACCTACAGCTGTTTGAAGGAGTCTCAGTTGGGGAATTGTCCTGATCCAATTGTTCTGTCACCCTATGTATGGGGCATTTTCTTGATTGCTAGTTGATGTAAGAGGACCCAGCCCACTATGGGGGGTGTCATTCCCTAAACAGGTGGGCGTTGGCTATATAAGAAATATAGCTGAACATGAGCCTTCAAGCAAAGCTAGTACACACTGTTGCTCTAGGGTTTCTGCTCAAGCTCTGCTTGAGCTCCTGCCCAAATTTCCCTTAATAATGGAATGTGACCCAGAGGTACAAGATGAAATAAATCCTTTCCTCCCCAACTTGTCTTTGGTTGTCGCACGAAATAATGAGACTCAGGGATAGATCTCTGAAGAAGTTGGAGATACTAGACGGAGTAAACACCACAGTCAAATCTTACCCAGCTGTCTTCTAGCTTCCTCAGCCTTGATTCCCTTGGAATGGCTTTTTTCTGGGTTTCAATCCTGAATTAAGTACTCTTTCAGTAATTAAGGCGTGGCCCCACCACACCTGCTTGGGAGCCTGGAATTCCTTCTATAATCTGAAGTGACCTTGACTCAGTTGGGATTAAGGGCATAGGTCACCACTCCCAGGATACTCCCTGTGCTGGGATTAAAGGTTTGAATCTCTACTCTGATTTTCCTAGACTGACTGTGGTTAGAGCTCTTGGACTTCTGGAGCTTTTACTAACCCCCCACATAGACTGTGGGTAGATTCCCTCTGATATCTCCAAAACTTCTGAAACTTTATTAAATCCCCACATGTGGTCATGGCGTTTACTGTAGCAAGAGAAAGAAAACTAGACCACCCTCCCAATGTCTGAGTCTTCAACTTCTCCATAGCCTGTTCTGAGTGAGGGGCAAAGCTTAATAAATAATAGTTCATTTGACCTCTGAAGGACTTTGTGAGCTACTGGATTTCCCTAGAACTTCCTGCCCCAAGGAACCTGGGCGACTACTTATTACCACAATGCTCAGCTTCAACCTGGCTATTGTGTGTGTATTATAAACATACACCAACTCACTTCTACAAGTGTCTCAGATGCATGTATATGAGTAACCAAACAAATGTCTCTTGGTTTTGTTATTTTTAATAGTCAGCCATAGGCTCTATGTGCAGATTTATGAGTGCATTGAAAATATCTGGGGAAAATGCATCTGTATTAAACAAATAGAGACTTTTCTTTTTGTTCACCATAGAATATACAGAACAGGTAATATTTTATAGTATTTACATTATATTATGCACTATAAGTAATACAGACCAGACATTATTTAAAGTATAAGGAGAAGGCATGTAGGTTATATACAAATACCATGCCATCATGTAAGGAACTTGATATCTATTTCATAGTTTGATATTTGAGCAGGATCCTGGAATAAATCTTCCATGACACCATTCGATAGCTTGGCTTTCAGAAGAAAACTACGTTGTTTTTTGTTTTTTTTTTTTTTTCATTTAAGCATTTGGAATGAAATAATTTGACAGCTTGGCTTTCAGAAGAAAATCATATTTTTCTTATAAAATATAATATATAAGAATACATAAGATAAATATATACTTATATATTATAGTACATATGTAAAATATAAAAGCTGTGCCTTTGCTATTGCTCCTATTTCTGCTCATATTTCATACATTCAATCTTGGCAGAGCCTTAACTTTGATCTTGAAGTCCCACGAGATCAGCAAATAATTATATTTTCATATAATTTTCATACCAGTGTACTGGCAACATTGACACATACCCCTATGAGGAAATGATTTTCTCATTTCCCAGAGACTTGGAGAGTAACCTCATCACATCATTAGGATATGGCGGAGTGGGAACATGAGCCTATAGTCTCCTGGGTTTAACCACCATGTTAGTTAAGAAATGAGGACATGGTTCCTGTGGACACAGGCTCTTGTACACCCAGTGGGCTTCTGAGAGTTTGGGAGGATGATTCTCCAGTAACATGAGGACAGGCCTGTTAAAAAATAGATGTTTGAGAAAATAAGGCCATGGGAAGTAGGGCTTTGCGAATAATCGGCTTGGCTTGGTTTCCAGTGACGGTGACTCGGCATGCCACTCCGTCTCTCTCGTTTCCTTCCTTACCCTCTTCATAGCTCAACACTGCAGGCCATCCATGCCTCATAAGACTTTTGAGGAGCTGACTCACAGAAATAGAACTGACCAGTGACTGACTGACAGAATTGCTAAATGCTGGGTGAGGTGAGGTCCCTAGTAGTTAGGAGGATATAAATGTAAAAGGGAAGATTTCACATTATCTTACTTGCCACCAGAACTGTAAACCGCAGACAGAAATTCTTCTTAAAAGTTGCTTGAAAATGGTTGCTTTTTCTCTGTTGACTTCACTTGTAATCTTAGTTTTTTTCTTCCCAGTATTTGGTAAATAATTCCTATTAATCAAGTTACAGCGAAACCCCACTACACCATACTTCAGCTCCGAACCCCCCAGCTGCTATCCCTAGATCTTCTGCAATATTCTGTGGAGAAAGTGCCACTGTGAAATCGCAGCCAGAGCTTCTGTTTCTGTGTATTGAACAGTTCAGCCCTGCCTTGCCCTTTCCAGTGACTGTCATTTGCACCGACACTGCTCCTCATAGCTTGGACATGTGCTGACAGGTCTCTGGCTGTGAGCCCACTTTCCTCATAAGGTCCAGTCTCTGTAATAACTGTATCTTCTCTTGTGGTGAAGAGGAATTGGGTTAAACTGGGCAGCATTTGATTCTGACTATACCAATGGCCTGATCTAGTTTGCCTGTGAGCTCTAGGCATGAAGAAGCAGAACACTTAGATGTCCTCTGACAGTCCTGTGACTATTTCAGTGCATATTCAAGACACATCACGTGGAAATTTCTAGAGAGAGGTGGAGTTTGTAGACATAGGAGGAAAGGAAAGTATCTGAATATTTGGGGGACTCAAAAGAGCTGGTAGAAAGCCAAGCTTGATCAAATAATAATCAAACCTATAGCCATGCAAAAGTTTTGATAGGATGGTTAGAAGCACAGGCATTCAGTGGCATCTGCAAACCCAAGCTTGGGAGATATTGTGTGGGAGGGGATGTTGGGTAACATTGTCAAGTGGAAATGAAGAGGTTTGCTCTGGTGATGTCACAGACTGTGGCCAAAAAGTCACATGTTTTGGTGAACAGGCAGCCCAGGTAGTCTTTATCAAGAGTAAACTCTATGAGCTTTTTTGCTTATCTAAAGGTAAATGTGTGTCTCCAACTATCCAAATAAGTCTATTTCTTTCTTTCTTTCTTTCTTTCTTTCTTTCTTTCTTTCTTTCTTTCTTTCTTTCTTTCTTTCTTTCTTTCTTTCTTTCTTTCTTTCTTTCTTTCTTTCTTTCTTTCTTTCTTTCTTTCTTTCTTTCTTTCTTTCTTTCTTTCTTTCTTTCTTTCTTTCTTTCTTTCTTTCTTTCTTTCTTTCTTTCTTTCTTTCTTTCTTCCTAGATAGCAATGAAGGCACCCGCATCCAATGCATCAGCAGGACAGGAAAGGGGGAAATGGTAAGGCATGGAAGGGGTTACACCCCAAAACATTTTTCCTCCTCTGTGCCTTTGTTATTGCTCCATTGAGACCTCTACTCATATTTCACACATTCAACCTTGGCAGAACCTTGACTTTGATCCTGAAGTCCCACGAGATCAGCATAGAAACAAAAGAATGCTAGAGAGTGTTGAGGGCCCCTGGGAATTTAACTCTGCTGAAGAATGCCTCCTCCTCTGACAAGCAGGACCTCTGTCCCTCCTCTCTAGAGGACTGTCTGTTGCTTGGTTGCTGGAGAGCAGTTGATATACCCAATTGTGAGGAACACTTCACAGTCAGCCAGAAGTAAAATAATATGTAGAGATTTAGAGGACCATAAACAGCAGCCAGGCACCAGAAAGTTAGTAGAATAAAGCTATTGTCCTGTGAAAAAGCTTGGACGAGATGTACATATCCACATACTAACACAGCAGGAGAGGTTTGTGGGTGGGTACCCTTTGCCTTCTGCTCAGGAGCTTCAGCTGGACTATGAAGAAGTGCATCTCTGGGCTATGAGAGAAAGGAAGTCTTCAACACCCAATAATTTTTAAATTATGACTTAAGACATATTAATGACTCCCAACACAGGCAAAGTTTCCATTGGGACCTATGAGTCACCAACCTAGTAAGAGAGCCCAGTGCCCTCATTGGGTCCCAAATTGGTTCCCAACTTAATAATCCTCTAGTGTCAAACTCTTTTCCAAGGAAAGACTGTCCCAGGAGGTGGCATGAATCATTGTAACAGACTTGACACAGCAAAGAGACCAAGTGATGTCGGAACCATGAAGAGCCAGCTTGAGTATGGTTCAATCCGAAATTAGGATGAGGAAGGAACAGAAAAACAGACCTAAGGTGTTCTCACCTAAGCATCTACCTGTGGCTGTACATCACCACCGAACACTTCAATGTCCATACTCATGCTCTTCAGTGAGGCTTTCCTTCATCATGTGACCTTTGCATAATCTCCATCATGCGTATGCTGTCAAGCTAATGACAGAGAGGGGGAATTCAGTGCTAAATCAGTAGAGAAGTAGACCTGAGGGTAAGTGACATTAGCAGGCATCCTACCTCACAAGCTGGCACTGAATCACTAACCCTCCGGAGTTGGCTGTAGAATTGAGCTGGGCCTTAGGGGAGGAGCTGTGTTCTTTGTCTGTGAGGACGTTCCACAGATGATGTTTGCAACCTTCTCATTCTGTACACACTGCCTACTGAGGCTTGTTCACAGCTGTGGAGGCCTCCGTTACCATACACACAGTCTACAAATGCCCAACTCCGGATCCTTAGGTCAACAGTCTCTCCTGCGCTTCGCTTCACTCAACAAACATTGATAGAGAGCCTGCTACGTGATAGGTCCCAACCAAGGCAACCGAGACCTAGACACAGGAAGTCAGTAAAACATGGTGTGAGGCTCAGGTATGGTTTTAGGTCTAGCTACTGCTGACTTTATTTTTCACTCAAACTTGTAGTAATAACAGCAACAATAACTTGTTAAAATTCTACCATTTGTTGGAAATTTAGCAAATTACTTCATTACAAGTGCTTAATATAAAGCCTTTTGGTTCTAAGAACATGCATCGCATTATGCTTCAGTTTGAATAAATTCATTTTAGCTCTTAAGCTCCAATGTGATGCTATTAAGGAAGTAAAGAGTATTAAGAAATGGTTAAGGGACCTGCACTCATAAATGGGGTCAGCAACCATATGGCAGGGTTTAGGGGGACCACTGTGTCCCTTTTTGTCCTTTTCTTCTTTTAACACACAAGGACATGCTGTTTTCCCCATCCAGAGGACACGGTAAGGAAGGTACCAAGCAGAGACTGGACCCTCATCAGACACAGCTCCTGCAAGGCCCTTGACCACAAACTTCTCAGCCTAATAGAATCAGGAGAAACAAGTCACCATCTATCCTGATTGGTTATGACACTTTCCTCATGCAGAGCAAGCCAAGCTCAGGCATAACCCCTCAGAACATGTTCCCACTGCAGCTTTACTGACAAAGAGTGATGGACCCCCTCATGCCTTGAGAATCGCATGTCATGGATCATTTTGGCAATGATATTAAGATTATAGTGCTTCGTCATCCAGCTTTTATATTTATGATAAGAAAAATAAGGTGCTGAAGTCAAGCAAGTTTATCACTTCTCTTTAACATCAATATCAGTTAATCATATCTAGAAATTACAAACTGAGTTCCTAAAATAAAAAGCTACTTTTTCAGCTCAGAATGAATCAGAGAATTTTCAACATCATCTCAATATATATATACACACACATATGTATGTTGAGTTTATCATGCCCATTGTATATTAATAAATACCTGCTTATTGTTCTCACTGATTGATTCTGTAACTACCACCAACTGGAAATTACAAAGTAAATGTCCCTTGATAAAATTTCTGTCTGTTGCATATGCAGTGATTTGCCATTCTATTTTGTTTTGGGGAAAAATACTTAGTTCTAAAGAAAATTTTAAAACCACAGAACATACTTAACAATTCAGTATGCCACCCCTTGCCCTCAGTGTCCTCTGTCTCTTAAGCCCCATTGCCCCCTCCCCTGGACATTTTATGTATGCTTTCCTTCCATCTGCCACGTGTTCCACCAGAGTGTCCTTCCCATGCTTCACCTTCTATATCTACTCTTTTTTTTCATCCCAGCTTCTCCAGGCATGAGACACGTATGGCCATGGAAATGCTAGGTTATGGACTTCCAGTGTTGTTGTAAATTTCTTGTTGGTGTGTCCGAGTTCCTGCATGGAAAGGGCTGTGCTTGAAATATGTAGGTACTCACTGGCTGCCCATGCTAGGCTCATAATATCTACTAAGTAAATGTGTGATGGATGAATGAATGAACAGATAAGAAGTATAAATAACAATTGGGATTCAGTAGTCCTTAATGAATTTCAGCATTAAGCGTTCAAGACGTTCAAACCTGGAATTTCCTGCCTCCTGAGCTATTCTAGTTCTGAGTAGCCTCATCTAGCCTCAAATATGCTACCTGGTATAGGTAAGATAATTGTCATGATAATATTTTAGATGAGAAAAAAAGAAACACAATGAACTTGGCGGGTTAGTAAAAGAGAAAGTGACCCTTGGATCCCAGGCATTTTTATGCTATGTGTCCTTCCCAGCGTGCACTCTGCTGCCTACACAGAGAAGCCTAGGTATAGGGCAACTGGGTGAAGTATGAACTTGCTAACTCTTTACCCTTAATGTAACCCATGACTCTTATCCTGTTCAGCCATGCGGCCCAGTACCTTTTCTCAGAGCAGCATAGTTGTCCTCTGTTTCTTCTGGCTTCTCCCAGGCATTCTGCTCTGTTCTGCCTGTTCCTAGAGTCTTCTTAGACTGGTAGCCCCGCCCATACTTCCTGTCTGCCTTTGGCCAATCAGTGCTTTTTATTAAACCAGTGGGTAGGACAATTATTTGCAATGGAACAACGTAATACCCCTACAACTGGGTACTTCCCTGTTCCTCCAGAGACATGTTAACTGTCCATCAGAACAAAAACTTTAGTCTTCTACATTTGATGGCCCCAGAGGACACTGCATTTCTAGGTACTGATTCTAGTGGAGCCTCTTGTTATTGCCAAGCCAGTGTGGCTTGTTTCTTAGTAGCTCTATCAGTGGAAAAGCCAGGAAGAGAAGCTAAGGGATCATGAATCCTGAATACCAGTGTGAGGGCTGCTGTATGCTGGCTGGCTGAAGTCCTCTAAAGCTGTTTAGTAATCTTTAAAGTGGATGGGTCACCCCAGTAAACCACAGGCTGGTGTTAGAATAAAATAAATACACATGAAATACCTGGTCTATTAAATTTCCTTTCTTTCTTCCATTAAAAATGCTTAATTATAATGTTCTGTGGAGCTTGAGAGCAGGGCTTGTTGGAATTATACCAAAGGCTGGTATAAATGAGATTCAGATGAGGCATTCTGATGTGATAGTCGTGGTGGTGCTGAGGTGTGAACACGGCTCTGTGCATGTTATGTACATGTTCTACCATGGAGCTACATCCTGTGGAGATATGGCATTTGAACTTCAAGATGCCTCCTTCTAACAGTCGCTCTGGCAACCCTGAAGTCCTCTTGCCTTTTCTCCTGGAATGTGTCCATATTATAGAGAGATGAAGCTGGGCCCCACGGTTTTCCCAGTCTTTACATGGCTCTCCACTCGGTGGCACTACAGCACACTTCCTTAGGGAGGAGCTAGACCCAGAGACCAATCATTAATTTTCAATCTTCTCCTTTCCTTTGGGTACAAGTTATCTCATACTTTTAAGTAATAGCAAATATTGTTTGTGTCTGTTTTGAAGCAGACATTCAGAATGACATGGAAATTTGCCAAAGTCCAACTAAACACATTTCATCAGACCATTTTTCTAAACACATTTCATCAGACCATTTTTCAGAGGGAGGTTTTTCCCTCACACAAAATTATCTACAATTAAAATTGTGGAGAGATTTTCCGACTGTGTCACAGCCTTTTAGAAGATAGAGATTATGAACTTTTTTTTCAAAAAGGCCATTTATAATTCTAGTAATTTTCTCCCTCTATCCTGCTATTATAAGGCTGGCTAGTGGTTGTGGCGTTTATTTATTTATTCTTTTTTTTTTTAAGAGCCCAGCTTCCGGTCTCTCTGTAGTACTCACCTGTCTCTAACATCAGCCCATTTGCCATGGAGGTAATTATGCTGCTGGCTCAGATGGTCAGTTTGCTACATAACCAAAGAGGAAGCAATTCCATTCAAAAGGGAAAATAGCCCCTCCATGGAACATGATCATGGGAAGACTGGTGAGAACAGCGATTTATGTGTAAGTGTGCTGTGAACACAGGTTTTAAAATAAAATACCATCAGGATAAAATGGTAATATTTGAAGGGATAAAATAATTATCAGAGTCCATTGTGAGAAGGTTCTGAATGAATAGCTCTCTATAGTAGCTCATATTTCATAATGCAATATTCCAAGTGCATCATTTTATTTCTTTCATACAATCCTGGAAAGGAATAACAAGAGTCCATGCTTCCGACATAACGTAGGTCAGCCCGTCCTGTCTCTCTCACTTGAGAGTGATTCAAGCCCACACTTCCCTAAGCATAGCAAAATCTACACTCGAAAAATAACAACATAACCTTGAGGTCAAAAGTCAAGTGTGCTCGGGCTACAGCATCAAATACTTTGCCACATGAGACGTATGAAATCCATAGTCAGGAGACCCTGGTACAAACTGGAGCCCTCCTTCTCCACCCTGAGGATGTACATAACCTAAATGACAGGGTTAGCCCAATGACCAAAAGAGACAAAGGATGAGACAGTGGTTTGTAAGCCAATGGTGTCTCGGTGTCTCCAAGCCTACTTACTGTTGTTCCTGCTGTTTGTTGTCTCCTCTTTCTCCCCGTCCCCCCCCCCCACCCCCATCCTCTCCTCCCCTCACCCTGCATAAGCCACAGAGTGTAACCCTTACTGGTTATCTGGTTTTGTTGTTGGGTTTGGGTTTTGGTTTGATTTGGTTTTGATTTTGGTTTTTCGAGCTAGAGTTTCTCTGTGCAGCCCTGGCTGTCCTGGAACTTGAACCAGACTGACCGCTGTCAAATTAGAGATCTGCCTGCCTCTGCCTCCAGAGTGCTGGGATTCAAGGTCTGGCTGGCTATCACCAATCTATAAAAGGACATAAGAAGCCTAGCAGCAGTGGGGGGAAGGTGTGGTCCGAAGAGCATGGGACCAAGGGTAGGGAGCAATCCTGTTTTCTTTTGTATAGAGGCACAGGAAGGGTGTGGTTAGAACTTGGCAAAGTGACTCCATTGTGCTGTTGGGAGGCAGTGGACTATTTGAAGATAGATATCTCTGCTGACCACTAGGAAGATGCCTGTCTCTTTTTCAGTTCGTCCATAGGGTAAATAGATTGAATTATCCCACCATACCCTCCCTACCATTGATCCTTAGAGCCAATGGGTCAGAGACTGAGATCTCCATAACTGTGAGACAAAATAAAACAAAACTTTCTTTTTTATAAGTTGACCAGTTGGGGAATTTTGTCACAGTACTGGACAGCTAATGAACACACAAAGTCCAGCCTGAAAAATCAAGCTGTAGACTGAGTGAGACAAGGTCCGGAACCTGCCACTCTCTGACCATGTGACTCTGGGCTATTTCTTTACTCATTTGTTTACTCAGTCAAATCAAATAGTGTGTAGAGACACAGAATCTTAAGTCAGGCATTCCAATCTTGGTTCCTCAAATGACCTGAGAGGTTATCTTAAGATAAATGCAAATACGAGCCAGTCTTTATTGAGCAGTTATAAATGCTGATGCTGTTCCAAATGACGTCCAGGTATTAACCCAGGTAGTCTTTGCAATTACTGAATGAGCTAAACTGCCTCCCAACTCCTCAAAACAGAGAAGAAAGCCAGACCCAAAGTGTTTCAGTGGCCGACCAGAGCTCACTTGGCTTGTGGGCGGCACTTACACACACAGCACAGTCGTGTTGGATCCTATCAAAGAAATGCATACAGCTCACTATTAACCATAGACTACTATTCATTACAGAGTTGGTGTTCTTGTTAGATACAATCAAGACTTGCAGCCTCCAGTCCTAATTCATATAGACTGCAGAGCTCCTATTCCTTATGGTTCCTAGAGTCAAGTACAAAGGGTGAAGTGTGTAAAGATGGACAGCAGGTGTGCTATTGCTTCATTTTAACAGGATCTGACATAATTTCTGTGTAAAGAAAAGATTCAACCCAAAAGACACATTTAACTACATTTTTGTACAAGTCAACTCATCCGGTGTTGTAGCAAGTGTCTGAAATCTGCTCCATTTGCCAAAATAACCAAGTTGGGTGTAATCCTTGGCTTGGCGCACTGACTCCAGCCCTGCTGTCATAACTCTGGACACTGACTGGAACATGAAACGTCTAGTGTTTCAGGACTTGCTGACCCTCTGTTAAAAGTGAAGTCTTCAGTTTCTTGCACAAAGTGCCTGTTCCTTCACTCTATTGAGTGGGTATTTATAAAGACTAGGTTGCAGAGACTCCAGTTAAGGGAAGCATTTGTCAGTGTTTTCCTGAATGGGTTATCTATCACCCTGGCATAATCTGTGCACTCAGTTTTTAATTGTAAATATCCCAGGGCAGATGCAGTGGTGGCCTCTGCTCCTTTGTACGTCCAAGAACAAGCTATAGACGAACCATGAACCTGATGGAGTATATGCTGGTGCTGGAGTGCCATGGCTATTTTATCATAGTGTGCTGCTAATCTGATTTAGTGGGTATTTCCTGATCTACCATGACCCGAGGTCTAGGATGGAGATTTACAGCTGTGTTACTTTTGACACGTGACTTAAAGCCTTGTACTACTGCTTCATCGTGTGTAAAATGGAAAGCAGATGCCTTGTAAAGCACTTAAGAAGGTCATTACTTCATATAACCCCACAACCACTGCATAGGAAATGTTAGCCACTTCTTAATCTCACCAAGAAACATTTGGCTTCATGGCTAGAACATTCTTCCAGCTGGTTAACAGTGAAGTGGAGGCTCAAAAACAGTTTCTTTCAGTCCAAAAGTTTCAAACAATTGGGCTCTTTCCCCTTCTCCAAAGGCTGAGTGGGAATCAAGGACTGTGATGAAGTATGAGAAGCGTAGGAGGCCATGTCAGACCTCATTACCATTCAGCTCCCTTGTTCTTCTTCTTGTCTGAACTCCAGACTCAAGGTTTCTTGATGTCTGTGTTTGCAGGTCAGTACTCAGAGAGCTGCTCAACAACAGGACTTTAAAAGTCCAAGTGTGTCCTGTGTCCTCCCATCCCCACTGTGTGCAGGAGGTAAAATCTTTCCGACGACAAGGGGCCTTCAGTAAGAAGTACACAGGGCAAGAAAGCCACTCCTAAGAGCCTAGCAGGTCATCAAAGGGGTAGGTGGCCCCTGGAGCGGCTTTATCTAAGGGCCCTTGGAACTGAAATTCAGTCATGAGTATGAGCATTCTGTTTCTCACAAGGTTATACAGCAGGGGAGTTGTAACACAAACAGTCACTTGGGACTGTGGTGTTCACTGTGAAGGGCCAGCATCACCGGCTGGCTTACCAGCCAGTGGGGCTTCTCATATGGGCTTTCATGCCTTAACCAATCAGGATGGTGCCTTATGCCCTGTACCACGCTCCACTCCTTTTGTCAGCATCCATGTTTATAGAACAGTAATCATTTAATTCAGAATTGATCCTGCCTTGCACAGTTAGGATGATTTCTTTCACCAAAACCTCATCAGCTCCTCTCCCCAAGCCTTCTATTTACTGAAAGTAACCTCTTTCCATTTTTTTCCCACCTGTTTCATACACTCACTCTTAGAAAATGTATTTTCTTAGTGTCACCCCGGCAAGATGCTGATGAGGAACACTTCTCGTGATTTTTAGAGTTCAGTGTGTTAAACGGATGTTCAAGCAATACATCTGGGTAAATACCCAGCCTGAATAAAGGCTCATATAGGAGTCACATAGTTGAGCACCCAAAGCAAAAGTACAGTGGCACTTTATAATCAGAACAATCTGCTGTGTTGTGAAGAATCCCCTCACACACAAACACCCACCATCCCTGATAAAAGTGGTTTGTTCACACATTGCACAAAATTTCAAGATACCTCTCTATGACCAGCCCCTCCGATCATAGATTTTTATTAGGTTTTATCTTGTCTTTTTCAGAAGGAATACCTAGAGAATCCATTAAACAAATACTTGTATTTCTTTTATTTATTACGGGGGGGGGAGGCACACGTGTGCATGTGTGATGGGGCACAAGTATGGAGTTCAGAGGACGGTATTCAGCAATTGTTTCTCCCTACCGCGTAGGTGTTGGGGATTGAACTCGGGTCTTCAGGCTTGCTGTCATCTCATCCATCCTACATACTTTTATTTTTAATGTTACAAAACAATTCCACGCTGATCAGAATGCAATAAAATGTTGGCATATTAATGTTTCGGGCTCTCATCATTACCTGATCTTCTGAGGCACCTGGAAATTCTAAAGAGGAGCCAGCATTCCCAGCTGAGGCAGGAAGAGGCGGGCTGTCTCCCAGCCTATGTGTGCCTGAGCCCAGGCATGCTCAGGGACCCTCTGCCCTCAGTGTGTTGTGTGCTTCTCTTGTTTTCCCTGGACCCACTTCAAAGGATGTTCTCAATGTCTCTGGAGGAGTGCTGGTCGTCTGTTCATCCCAATGGAATCCATACCACCATCAGATCCCCAGAAGCTGATCTTCAGAGTTGGCCATGAATGGTGGATAGCCTTTCTATCCATTTGGAGGTCAAGTTCTGGGCACGAATTTCATCCCCAGGTGATAGCAATATGTGGACTTGGACACTTGTTTAAGAATTCTTAACTGAATGCTTCTAGATCCCCCCCCCCCCCCCCCGAGAATTTCCAAAGCATTACTTCTTTGAAATTTCAGGTCAGCCTTGCAGGACCAAATTCAGTGAGGGCTTCAGTGGTTTCTATGGTGTACAGATGGTACTTCATCTGGCTCAAAGCACACAGATTTACTCTAAAAGTCCTGACATTTGTCAAAGTGTCCCAGGACCCCTTCTACCTAACTCCGCCATTCCCCAGCTTGAATAGGCTTTCTCACACCCATACAATAGCTGAGGGAACCCTCCAGTGACAAACTTTTTCTAGGCTGTGTCTTCTGTCCTTCCCCTAAAGAATACCCATTAATCCTGTGTTGGAAGAGACACCACTGTTGCATGAATCCTAATTGGTTTTAATAAAAACCTGGAGTGAGATATTGGAGTAAATTCTGGAAGAAAAGCAGAGGAACAAGCCACATGAGAAACTTCTCACCACTCTGAATCCTTAGGCCAAAAGGGGTAGATCCCGTCTCCACAAATGCCAACAGGGAAGGGAGAAGAGCCGGAGAAGCAAAGGGCAGGCCCAAATGGAAGGACTGAACTGTCTCCTCCCGCCTTATATTCCTTTCTCTGCCCAGCCATATTACTTCCTGTTTTACCCTTCCTAGTGCTAGGATTAAAGGTGTGTGTCACCACTTCTTAGCTCTTTTTCTCTTTTGGACTGGATTAACCTCATGTAGTCAGGCTGGCCTTGAACTCACAGAGATCCAGACAACTCTCTGCCTCCAGAGAGCTAAAATTAAAGGTGTGTGTCGCCACTGCCTGACCTCTATGACTAACTCTGTGGCTGGTTTTGTCCTCTGATCTACAGGCTAACTTTATTTCTTTGAGCCTACACAATATATCACCACACGCCATCTATCAAGTTCTGTTTTAATGTACATAATACTGACTGCCCCATAAAGCCTTGAGAGCAAAACCAGAAGAGTGTTGGGAAGTTTCTTCAAAAGACAGCGTTGCTTTTTCCTGTCCTTGGCTTTCATAAGATGCTAAAATTATCCCCAGCTCCTCTGAGCGTTCTTTGCAGTTCCATATGCTTCATGCGCGAGCAATCTAGCGATTCATCAATCTGTTTACATACTGATGTTATGCTGAGGCTGATATTTGACTCTCAAAGCCATTGCCTTGCAAAAGATTCATAAATGACTATTTTGCAGTAAGAGAATAGATGTTTCGCTAAATGGAAAATAGTAATCACTCAGCTACAAATCAGGGCCCCTTTCTTTATATTTACACACACAACATCCCATATTTATATACAAGCACAAGATCTGGCTGTGTCAGAGTCACTGACATTTACAACTACGTCAGACACTCTGTGTTGATTTGTGAAGTGGCAAATAAAATCCTGGATATCAACAGGCTCACATAAAAATGTATATAAGCTAAATATATAGCTATCAATATACACATAAAATTGTGCCATTTTTCTCTTTCTGTGCTTGTTTTTATCTCTCGGTGTATGTCACAGTGGTATTTAAAATTTGCCAAGAGACATCAACAATGATTGAAATAAATAGCCTTTTTTTTTTTTTGCTATTACAGTACCGAAGGATCTTAAAGTTGGGTGTGTCTTTAAAGGTTCTTTGCTCTAACTTCCAAGCACACACAAGAATCCCCTCCTTTGCAAACTTGTCAGGAGATTAGAAGTCTGCTTCAATACCCCTTGAGATGAGAAACTCACTTCTCCACACAGCTGAATGTTGATTAAATCTTTCTTATATCAAGCCAGAATACGTTCCCAGCATTTCCCTATCTGATAGAAATAAAGCCTGTCTTCCCCGTCTTCCTTGTCAAGCTAGCTCTCTATACTTTCCATTCAGTATGTGCCAAGTTCAGAGGCTGCAGCCGCACTCGGCTGGTCTTGGCCTGCCTGTTGTAGGAAAGAAGGGCAGAGGGAGCCACGGTGAAGAGAGGAGATGGTTGGAGGAGTGAAGAAAGAAGGGAGGAAACAGGAACATTCTCCATGATGTGGCCATTACAACAGTTGGTCTTACTTTGAAGTCTGAGACACTGCTGTTCCCAGCTACTGTTATTCTAAGATACTTGCTGCAGACTCTGTAATCTCCTGGATACTAGATCTGAATGACTACGCCCCACATGTCCATTCATGGTATGTAGCCATGATAGGAATGTTCTTGAAGTCAAGCCTTGGTTCTCTTGGTGCACATTGCCAAACCTATACCCACCCACCCCGGCTGGTTTGTTTGTTTATTGTGAGTTGCTTAGATGTCATGATTTCCCATGCTTTACGCTTTACATGTATCTTCTCTGGAATTTCACTGCACGCCTTCCCTGCTGTCTACACCGGCCTTCCTCTTTGGACTTCAAGTGGTTGGATGGTTGGTTGTCATCTCAATTTCAACTCTGGCCTGGGTCACCAGAGCATCTTCCTCTACGTTGAACCAAGACCCATGGAGAATACAGTCAGGTGGTAGTGGGTTATAAATGATAAGCCATACACACTAAGGCAAACATTTCATCAGTTTTCATGCTGAGAAACAAGTAAAGAAAGTCGGTTTTGTGAGAGAGAAAGGCATTGTGAGTGAACAACCAGAGAGAAGAGAAATAGGAACTCCGTGGGAAGAACGAGAAGAATGGAGGCTGCCTCAGTTCATAGTCTGGCTTTTCTGCTTGGCTTTTGTTCCAGTTGGACAGCTGACGACCATGGACCTTCACTCAGGACTCTCACACTACACTGCACACATGATATACTTCACATATTCACACACGTGGGGATGGAGAAGTCAGAATTATGTGTCCTCTTTAATTATTCTCCTGTTTTTTTTAAGACAGGGTCTCTCACCGAACCTAGAACTCATTGATCCAGCCAGGCCAGCTGCTCAGTAAGACACGGGGCTCCTCTCCATCTCTACTGGAAGACGGACACATACTGCTGTCCACAGATTTTAAACGGGTTCCAGGAGCTCAACCTCAGGTCCTCATGCATGTGCAGCAAACAGTTCACAGCCTGAGCCATCTCCCCAGCCTCCCACCTACTAAATTTTATATTTCAGAAAGTAAGAGTTATCCTTACAGCTACTGGTTTTAATTATTTTGTTTCATTCGCATTAACTTTAATTGCTTATTTGTTCATTTTGGTGCCTCAAAATTTCAGACTGATACCTCATGTCTGTCTTCCTACCTGCACGCAATATACTCCAAACTCTTTAGGCTAGTGTCTGTGTGAAGACAGAAAAGAAACAGGATATGACCTGAACTTTGTGAGCCCATTGTGAGATTCCAATTTATCCTGGTATCTTCAAAAACTTGTCTGATTGTCTAAACTGCAGTTTTAGGAACTAAGGGATGCTCTTACTTTTGGTCTTCTGCATCCTTTTTATTCTATAACTCTAGACATGTTCCTGCTCTCTCATCATAACTTGCTATTTATCTTGGTCCAATCTTTTTTTGCGTTTCATGGCTAAAGATGTTGAGCAGTTCTTTACATATCTTTCAGCCATTTGTAATTCTTCTGTTTAGAATTCCCTTTTTAGTTCTGAACCTCCTTTTTAAATTGGATTATATGTTGTGGCTTGAAAATGGTATAGGGCTAAAAGATGTTAGAAGAGAGAGACAAATCCAGCAACGATTTGCCTCCTGAACAAATAAGACCAACTCCAACATTGTCTCTTAACAACTATGTTCATGAAACATTAGTTCTTTGTTCTATTGTTACAGTTTTTACGTTGTTCATTTCATGAAGAACTCAACAGTCATCAGTGGCCTGGAGAAAGCTGACCATTTTATGATCCAATGCCTCCCAACAGAGCCACTAGAAAATCCTAAACCATCACTGTGTTAAATCAGTGACTGACAGACACAAATTCTCAAATTCCTCAAGGGTTTAATCAGTGCTGCTCTTAGAAGCTGGTTGTTCAGTTCAAACACATTTCTACATTAAAATAATTATTTTGAAATGACCATATCAAAAAATTCTCAACAAAGGCAACTGAAATAGCAACATCCAAGCTTATTAGAAATTTACAGCACTTTTACCTACACATTTTTTTTCTTAACCTTTGTTCAAAAATCATTACAGCCATATCATCATTATAGCACAGCCATATTGAAGACATGCATTATCAAGGTCCACTAATTCCTTTTGCATACATTTTTAATTAAAATAGATTCAGTGCATTCATCTTTATTATTATTATTATTATTATTATTATTATTATTATTATTAATCTATTACTAGGCATGTACATAATAGACATAACATAGATAAATAAAAATATTTAGTGGTGAAATGTTAGAGAACTCTGACCCTGGTAATAAGGTGGAATGGTGGGAAAGGCTGCATGAGATTCTAAAGTGTGTTAGTTCATTTCTATTTCTAAAAGACAAAAATCTCAGCTCATGGTGTTTGGACTGCATTTCTGTGAGTGAGGCCAGCACTCTGCAGGAGAGCTTTCAGTAGACAAAGCTGTTCGCCTCAGACAACCCGGAAAGAGAGAAAGGAAGACGCAAAGGTAAGATACACCCCTCAAAGGCACCCTCCATTCAAAACCTATTTTCTTTGGTCAGGCCTATAAGCCATCGATGTGGTTAGCATTCTCATGGTCCAATCTCCTCTCATGGGCCCACCAGCTAGAAACCCAGATTTTAACACATGAATCATTTGGAGGGACGCTTCATACCCAGAGCATAATATGGGGCTAAGCTGAACTTCACCGAGAGTACCTGCTTTTTTATGGACAGAGAGAAGATAGGCGGAATTGATGATAAACCTGAAATTCATAAGAAAGATTAAGAATTATTCTGCTGTTACAAGCCTGTGGTCCAGCAGCCTGAAGCAAGATCAAAAGTTCAAGGCCAGCTTGGGTTACAGAATAAGTTTAAGGCTAGTCTGTGTCATTTAGCAAGATCCTGTCTCAAAACAAAAAATTAAAAAGACCTGGGCTTATAGCTTAGCGACAGAGCGTTTTCCTGGTACACATAAGACCCTGCGTTTAAGCTTCAGTGTTTAAAAAAAAAAAAATAGGAAGAAAGGGAGATGAAGAGGAGGAAGAGGAGCGAAAGAACTTCTTAATAAAGCTGTGTTAGCTAAGGAACACGTGGAGGCTCCCCGTTACCAAAGATAATGAGAAAAGAATATTGAAATTTGGTGAAGACCAAGTTTGTTAGTGAACACTACTCATAGGCTCTCTGCTCATCTTGGCTACTAAAGAGCAAGTGCTAACTAGTTCTCTGTCAGCTTGACACAAGCTAGAGCCATCCGAAATGAGGGAACCTCAGCAGAGAAAACGCCTCCGTAAAATCAGGCTGTAGGACATTTTCTTCATTAATGACTGATGGAGCAGGGTTGGGCCCAGCCCACTGTGGATGATGCCGTGCCTGGTCAGGTGGTCCTGGCTTCTATAGGAAAGCAAGCTGAGCAAGCCATGAGGAGCGAGCCAGAAAACAGCATTCCCCCATGGCCTCTGCACCATCTTTTGCCTCCAGGTTCCACTTGAGCTCCTGTCCTGGCTTCCTTCAGTGCTTAGACTACAATACGCAGGGGTAAGCCAAATAAACCCTTCCCTCCCCAACCTACTTTTGGTCTTGGCACTTCATCACAGCAATAGTACCCCAAACTGGGACAGAGCATCTACCCATGATTTGAAGAAAAATTCTTTCAGCACACAAAAGTGACCCGCACTGGGAATTGCTACAATTCATGAAAATATTACCGTAGCCACCTGGATAACCTTAGGCCTGCTAAATTGATGGTTGCCATCATGTACTTATGTTCTTCCCTAGGGCTTCAGAGAAAGAGAGTTAATTTTAATTTCTAGGCCACAAATGTCCTCAGTGGAAATAATAACAGCCTCTTGCTGCAACTAGCCCATGTTTACAGACAGGTCTGGGCCTGACTGATAACTGACTGAGGAAACATTCTCACTCTTCTTCCCAAGGGTCCCCAAAGTTTTTCAGGATCCAAGTACTCCTCAGGAGCTAACATCCACATACTCCCTAGACAAAATGCCCTAAAATCAAAGTATTCATACACTCAGAATTCTCTACACAAATGTTTCTAGCTTTGTTAATATTCATACCAAATGGGAAAGATGTCAGTCTCCTCCAGTTGGTGGATAGAAGACAGTCAGACTGTTACATGGCCATGCAGTGGAACTGAGCCACACAAAAAGAACTAATAATTGACACAGAGACTTCAGGTGTGCTTTCCTGACTGAAAAGAGCCAGACACAAAATCCTGCGTGCTGTGTGACTTCACATAGAGGGGAAAGAGAAAAGGCAGAAATCCACTCAGGGGTTACCAATGGCCAGAATAAGGTGGCCACAAATCTTGACCAAAAATGGCAAAGGGGACTAGGGAATGAAACGAAACTATTCTGTTAATTTGATCATGCCCATAAACGACTAAAATTTCAATATCTATATACCAAGAAGAAGAAATTTTACTACATATGAGTTGTTTAGTAAGTCCGACTGACAAATTTTTAAATCTTTAAGTGAAGATTCCCTTTTTGTCTGAGAACTGCATCTCGGCCAGTCCTCACACTTGCTATTTTTTTTTTTTTTTTTTGGTACAAACCTCATCCTAGCCTATGACCCGGAGGGTCACACTTCCAAAGAAGGAATGAAGGAATGAAATGAGGAACAGTTGGAAGAGGCCAGGGAAGCCAGGCAAGGAGTCAGAGAGAGGGGTGGGATGGGAGGAGGCCCCTGGTGAATGCAAAAGAGGCAAGGGAATTTCTGGAGCCCAAGACGATGCCAGCCACACTCCCAATCACGCACCTGGGTACTCTGGTCTGAGGTGATCTTCACCAGCTTCAGTAGTGTCCTGTTTTGTGTCCTCGTCTGCTGAGCAAACCCAAGATGGCTGCTGGCACCGGCCATTAGAATATTTTGTAAGTCTGCAGATGCCTCCTTTTCTAAGTACATTTTAAATTATACTACGTTTTTGACTTGGGTTTTTCATTGTCTTTCTGTTTGGTTGAATTAGATTTTATGAGTGTGTGAGAGGGTTCTTGTTTGCTTGTTTATTGTTCATTGTTGTTTCCATTGTAAGACAGAGGCTTGCTATTTAGTCAAAGCTGGTGAACTTGTTATTAGCAGTGCAAGCAGGCCTTGCACTAACAACGCTCCTTTCTCAGCATCCTGGGTCCTATCGCATCAAGGATGGCCATGATTAGAGTTCGTCAAGTGTGACTATGTAATCCGTTTGGGCTACACTTGATGGGGAAGGTGTGATGGAGCCAATGTTCTCAGAGAACATTCTCCACGGGTGCCACCATAGTCCTCTGCATTTGGATGACCTGAGTGTAGAAATACTAAGTACCAGAGTTAAGCTGAATTGAGCAGAGCGCCCCACCCTCACCCCCTGCATGAGCTGCAGGGAACCTGCAGTCAGTCCCACTCCTGGGAAGACTTGCAGGGAGAAAGCAAAGGCTTCTCTGGGCCATAATTCCTGCTACATCAGAGAGGGTGATTGTCCAACTCTAATGAAGCCGGTGAGGGATGCACTTCCGGGTGTTCTGATTTTACATAGTGCTGGGTTCTACGGGTCCAACAAGAGGTAAGCACATGAACTTCATGAGAAGCACAGCAGTCCAATTGTCTTCAAGACCTGCTTTTAATCCTGTTTCTCAAGAAGCAGCAATTTAGTAATTTAACCTGTGGGCATGTCTGTACTCTGACTGCATGATATAAGGGCAAAGCAGTAAGAATCTCTTGACTTGATTCAAATCTAATTTATGGTATTAAAAAGCACAATAAGTTCTACAGAATTTATGGGCTGTGACTGGGCATAGGATCTCTGAAACGGCTTTCAATATAGCCATTGTTTATTCAATCAAGATGTGTTTATTGGGTACCTACCAGGGGCCAGGCTCTGCATGAGGCAGCATCGTGGATCCTGGCCTTAAAGTCTTGGCCATTTTAGAAGGCAAATACATATACAAGTGGCTGCAAGGCTGCAGAGTGCCCTAGCATCATGACCCAACAGCTGGGGTAAGGAACGCAGACTTCAGTAATGGAAGGGCTGTGGCCAGAGAAGACAGTCCCAGAAATGTCTTTCAGCTCAGCCTTCAAGGGGAGCTTGGTGTGGCATCTCACACATGATCCTCATGATATCACTCAAAGGAATCTATTGCCAGAAGTCTCTTTGGAGTATTTTACTCATAGAGAACTAAGGAGTGAGAACTTGTCCACTTAGGAGGCTACCAGTTGAATATTTCCATGAAAATATGTAACTTATCTGCATACATACTTGATACTTTGGTTTTTATTATATGGAGGGCATCTATTCTTTTGTTCTGTTTTCCCAGGTCACAGAAAATTTCAGACCTAAATTCCAAAGGTGACAAAAGAATGACCGTCCCTTATTTCTGTGATTTTAAGCACTCTAGGGAAAGCTTTAGAGGCCTAAGTGAATAACAACAGTCTCGTTCCATCTGATGAGGATTGGATGATGTCTGCTTTCCAGTAAGGTTATCACACACACTTTCCAGGGTCCCTGATTAGATAGTCAAGGCAGCAACAGGGAACCAGAGCAAGTGTGCATTTGTCTGGACTGTGGCACGAACTATATGGAGCAGAGGGAGGCAAATGAATACAGGAACAAGCCATAGAAAGCTTTAGCACATGGCCACTAACCACGATTGTTTCATCAGACCAACTAATTGATCCCAGATTGTCATGACACTGGAGATTCAGATCTAAAACTACACAAAACCAGTAGTTTCTGTAAAAAGGATAGAGGTATTTATCACTTCTAACTTACTTTGTCTAGTGGGTTATGTTTAAGAAATGCTGTCCTTTGGAGGAAGAGGGGGAGGAGAAGGGGAAGAAAGAGAGAAAGGAAGACAATAAAGACACAAAAGGAAGGAAAGAAGGAAGGGAGAGAGAGAGGAAAGGAGGGAGGGAGGGGGGAGGGAGGGAGGGGGGGAGGGAGGGAGAGAGGGAGGGAGAGAGGGAGGGAGGGAGGGAGGGGAAGGAGGGGAGGGAGGGGAGGGAGGGGAGAGAGGGAGAGAGGGAGGGAGGGGAGGGAGGGGAGGGAGGGGAGAGAGGGAGAGAGGGAGGGAAGGCCCAGGTTCACAGTGGCTTCAAAGACTTGCCGGTGAGATGATGAGCCTGGGAGGACGAACACGGCCTAAATCTCTCCTTCCTCTGCTTTGCTGTCCTTTTGCTTCGATTTTGATCTCTCCTGTTCTTCATCAAGGGCACAGGAAAACATATGAGAATAGTCACCTCTATTTCTATTTGTAAATCTGAATTAACAATACACCTCTTACAAAGAAGAGGGATCCTGTCAGTTTTATAGAAATGAGGGTCCTGGGATACCCCTGCCATGATTTCCCTAGAGAAGAACTAATTTCCAAAGAGGTTCTTGGGCACAGCTTCCTTCCTGCCCAGCCACTGGCCCAGACTGAGCCATTTCCTCTTACATATGAGCGTTGGTCAGGGTTTGGAGGAGAAGAAAGGAAACATCATTTTTCCTCCTTAAGTTCTCAGGGCCAGAGGATCTTCCTTGGCCAACTCAGCAGACACATCTGATCAAGTTCTCCGTGTACACCACCTCATCCTCCTGCCAGTGCTGAGCTGGGCACAAAACAAGAGGCTTTTAGATCATTAGCCACCTCTGCCCCACAATAGGATTAGTAGATCAGGAATTTGTTTGACTGGCTTATCATTTGACCAAACCTTAAGCCAACTGCATCAGGACCCTTGACGCTGGCATCTAGGAGTGTGTTTAATACATCCACCCAATGATTTGACTGTGTGCTCACATTTTGAACAGTCACCCTAGGGGCTAAGTAATAAAAATCTGATTTAATTGATGCCTCTGATAAACCTATAACTGATAAGGAGGACAAGGTTAGAATTGAGTGTATGTAGCCAAACATTAGACAGAGCTCAAAGGAATCCCGAAGAAGATAGAGAGAAAGGATTGTAAAAGCCAGAGGGGTCAAGGACACCACAAGGAAACCCACAGAATCAACTGACCTGGGCTCACAGGGGCTCACAGAGACCGAACTGACAATCATGGAGCCTGCATGGGACTGACCTGGGCCCTCTGCATATATGTGATACTTGTGTAGCTTAGTCTTCTTGTGGGACTCCTAACAGCAGGAGCAGGGCTATTTCTGACTTTTCTGCCGGCTTTTGGGACCCTACTCCTTAAACTGGGTCACCTTGTCCAGCCTTAATGCATGGGAGGTGCTTAGTCTTACCACAACTTGCTAAGCCGTGTTTTGTTGATATACATCGGAGGTTTGCTCTTTTCTGAACAGAAACAGAAGAGAGAACTGGATTGGGGTTGGGTGGGGCAGAGGGGAGTGGGAGAAGGGCTGGGAGGGGTGGAGGGAGGGGAAACCGTGGCTGGGATGTAAAATCAATAAAATAGTTAACATTTTAAAAAAGAAAAAATTCAGTGTATGAGTTTAAAGTATTTTATTGCAACCGAAGCAATAGGTAACCACCCCTTGTTTACCCACTGATGTGCCCCACAAGGCAGCTAGCTTAATAGGCACAAGGAGAAATCCAGATCTGGGTTAAGATACTCTCATTCTCCCTAATGCCCCAAAGAGCCTAGAAGGCAATTCCATCCTGAATTAGCAAAAGTCACTAGAGAAAATGCCGCTTTCTCTGAAGGAACCTCAGCACACACTGACCTGACTGCAACTAGCTCTGAGGTCCTAAGTCACATTATCCTTCAGAATAAAGGTACCTATAGACCCTGAAGAATGTGACCTAATGTCACCTCTCCCTGCTTCTCCTCCTATCCATGTGCCACCTGTACATGCCTTTTATTTTCCCCTAGAAAAGCAGAAGTCAGATTCTAAAAAGAGCAGGTGTCTTCTCCAAAGCCAAGCCCATAAGGTAAGCAGCCCACCTCACCCTTCCCTCTTGGTATTTGCCCTCTTGGATAAACCTGGTTCAAGGTTGCCCAGCAGCCTGGCTTTCCAGCCATTAGAAACAGTGATAGATTCATTTAGAATCATGGGCTCCGGAGCTGGGAGCTCAGGTGCTGCAGAAATGGCAGGTGGTTGGAGCTGACTTGACAGCAATTAAATGTACAAATCTTTGATTAGGCTCCCAGGCATGGAGTCATTAGCAGCCCTGAAGGGACCAGCTTGCTATCCACTGCCTCATTAGCTGCTCCACTAACGTTCCTTTAAAAAGCACGGGGTTGGGGCGGAGGGGGGGGCGGTAAGAAACCTCTCCTGTGCAGAAGGAGGGCAGTTGAGTGACAAAGCAGAAGTGGGGGTGGAGAGCCAGTGAGAGCATTTCTAACTGAACAGCTGTCTTTCTGCTTTCCCTACAATGTTGTCCCTGATGTGATGATGTTTGCCGGACTGTAACATGGACTCAAACCTTGCCCCCCCCCCCCACTGACTCAGTAAGACCAGACAGAGTTTCGCTTAGGGGGAGCGATCCTCTGTGGTCCAGAGTCCTTGACTATTGAACATCTTTGCAATTAGGTCTGGGGGTCCAAATTTCACTTTGGGCTTCATGACATCTGTATTGGCATTCTGCACACCATAACTTTTCCACCATTCACACTCACAGCTATTTTGAAGGGTTGCTGGGTAGTTCTGAAGCATAATAGACTGACTAGAAACAACTGTATAATAGACTGACTAAAAACAATTGTACACTCTAAATAATCTTCCCAACACAAAAAGACTGTTTCCCAACCTTCCGGTACAATACCGTGTGACTATTTGGTATGAACATAATACATTGCAAATTTATTTCTATTATCCTCAATCTGCCAGTCCCTGAATTAATATTTGCAAAGTTCTGAGAATGTTTATCTGTTTCCTATTGATAAGCTCCTGTTAATTTGTGTGGGGAAGCTGTGGGAAAGGACAATCTCCATTTTTTAAAATTTAGACTTTATTATTTAAAAAGCATCTCATGTCCCTTTCCTGGTTTATTCATTTACAAACAACTGTCATAGTTCTACTTTGTCTAAGTATTACTTTATAACAAAAATACAAAGAATAAAAAAATATAGAAATGATGCTGGCACGTGATCTGGCAAGAATTTTATATATCTTAGCTCAGTTAATCCCCACAGGGACTGTTTAAGACAGATGGCATTATTATTTCCATTTTAGAAGTAAGAAAGCAGAAGCACACAGCAAAGTTAAGTAACTTACCTCTGGTCACACAGCAGACAACAGAGTCAACCATTCTAGCACAGTGCAATAAGAGCTTAAGTTAAAAACAGAGCTGCAAACTGCCTGAGCAGTAAAGATGTTTGCAGCTCAAACCTGATGACCTGCGCTTGGCCTCTAGAATCTACACAAAGGTGGAGAAGAATTCACACTGCAAATGATTCTTGTTGCAGGCCTTGAATTACAAATGATAAAGTCACAGCTGCCAGTGTAACAAGAGCCTTCAGTAAGACACTAGAGGTTTCTAAAGCAAATGATGAGAACCTTGCAAAGGAAAAGATCATTCTGGAACTCGAAAGTCGGGAAGAAGGATTCTATTCATTAGATGGGACCTAAGTGAGTCTTTAGGAGCTGATTGAGTTTTAGGATAGAGATGTAGGGCAAAAGAGGCCAAGAGAAGGGGAGGACAGGGCAGGATGCGGAAGGCCAGAGAAAAGAAAGAAACAGTGAGCTCCAGGGAGAGCAATGCTAGCCACTGTTGGAAAGCCCAGATGAGCCTAAACATCAAGACCATCAGGCAAGAGATTATATCTAATTCTAGAAAATTTCCAAGGGCTTTAGGAGCAGGAGAGTGAAGTTGCCATGACTTATGAAAGCCATGGAAGGCACTAGAGAAATACAGTCAAGTAAATACAGTGAAAAGGTGGGGATTGCTCTTAGAAATAACAACCCACCACATGGAGTTTTTGTTTTGTTTTGTTTTGGGTTTTTTGTTTGTTTGTTTGTTTTAATGCAGATCAAATATGACAAGAAGAGGAATTCCTTTGTCAATCCTTTGATACTGTGCTCTGGAGAGACATGGCAGTCTTTAACAGTCCAGTCTATCTGTGTGGACATTAGATGGGACAGGCCACCAAGAAAATTCTAGTTTGCAGTTGACTGTCAGAGCAGCCAGAAATCATGCCCAGAGCTCCTTGGAGTCCTGAGGAAGTGTCAATCATTCATCTAGAGTGGTAGGCTCCCCCTCTGTTTTCTGTACTGAGGGGCAGCCCTAGCCAGGGTGAGGAAATAATTATTACTCTGTGTTGCCAGCAACCCAAAGCCTGGAATGATTCAGATAGCACCGTGTTCACTGTGTTCTGAATCTTTACCACCAACCCTCTAATTTCTATTAGGCCATGACCTGTTTCTTTAGGAATAATCTCTACACATCTCACCTATCATGTATTTTTGGGGGGGCTAACGGGGTTCATTTCCCCATTATGTTCTAAAACTAGCTTATTAATTGATACCCCTGTTCTTCCTGGTCACTTCTTCCTACTGAGAGTTGAAAGGCCTTGCCTATGGGTCTGAGGAAATGTTTACTCCTTTACTAAGAGTACATACTATCTTTGCTTGATTGCTATGGGAGATCATCCAGTGATTTGAAGGGTTCCCAAAGCTTTAAAGCTGATACATAACCCCAGGACAAAGAGAAGTCAATTAAAGTTAAATATATTAGTTTTCATAATTGTGTATTGTAGTTAAAATGAAAACTGGGGCTTTACTTGGTTAAATAATAATGATTAGAAGACACATAATTTCGTGTGAGGTTATTTTTTCCCTTTGAACCTGTTAAGGATAAACAAGAACGCAAAAAGGATCATTGTTAACATCATGAGCCTGTGCTCCTGGTTGTCTCTTGAAAGCAGTGTTTGCCTGGTATCCCTAATTGTCTTATACTCGCAGACGTTTCCTGAGCCTATGAGGCCAAGATGTAGTCCTGAAAGAATGTTCCAGCCATATTTCTCATTCTGCTCTTAGCCTCTTAAAAGAGAGAGAAATCACATTGCCGAATGACCAAAATGGACTTTGCCACAGATCCATATGTTCTTTAGCCAGACCTTGGATCTGGTGTTTCACCTGTCTCTTATCCTTGCCCCAAATCTTCCTAGTGGTAACTCCAAATCTTCACAACTTTCTAGGAAGGTCTTAACAATCACCGTGATTTATTTGGGGTATACAGCCTAGGTTTTTGTGTTGTTAAAAGTTTACTATTAGTGCATGCAAAATGTGTGGTTGTTCATCTATACAATTTTGAAACACACTTACCTTCCTGGCAGAGTTTCACAAAATGTGGGCAAAGAGTTAGTTCTGTTTGTTTGATTGCTCTGGTCCATCTAAACTTCTTTGTGCGCAGGACCCTGGCACTGTGCTCATCCGTCTCCTTGTGAACTTTAATCAGCTCTATTATTTTTCTTCTGATTCTGCAATATTTTCTTATTGAAATGGGGTTTCTTGGTCCCAGGCAGCCAGAGGTCCAGACCCACAGACCTGCGTGCTAGACCCCTTAGCCACCAGGTGCCGCCACTCAGGCCCCTAGAAATGACTCAGACGCTTATATTAACTTCATGCTGTTTGGCGTATGGCTCAGGCACATTGCTAGCTAGCTCTTACATCTTAAATCAACCCATTTCTATTAATCTGTCTGCCATGTGGCCTGTGGCCCACCTGTGTTCCTTACATGTTGCTCCTTTGGGCTTCGGGCTCAGTCTGCCTGACTCCACCCTGCTTCTCCTACCTATGCTCGATTTCTCCTCCTACTTCTTCTATGGTGCCTGTTATGGCCCAAAACAGCTCTTTTATTTAAAGATTTATATTCACAGCATACAGAAAGGCGTTCCCACATCATTTTCTTCTTCATAAGTTCTTTTCTATCCAATAAAAAGCTTCTATTGGCTTTGATGATATGACGAAGTGCATTAGTGCCTGCTGTATTACCTGATGACTGATGTTCAATCTCTAGAGGGGGACTGAATGCATGTAAGTGCTCGAGCATACCTAAAGGTGGAAGGAGAGAACCAACTTCATAAAATTGTACTCGGACCTCCACGTGTACATCATCGCATGCATACACACACATGTGCATCACCCACACAGGAATAGCAACACACAAAAGAAAATTTGTAAGTACCCTACGAATCAGTTACCTTTTCCCATTACTATGACATAATGCCCAACAGAAACTCTTAAAGAAGGAAGTAGTAGTCGAGTCTGACTCATAGTTTAGAGTTGTGGTCCATCACGGTAAGGGAGATATGGCAGTGGTACCCTGAGGTAAAAAGAGGATGAACCAAGCGGCTGACCACACTGCATCTACAGTCAGGAGGTAGAGAGAGAGATAAATGCTGATGCTTTCTTTGTCTCCCTGTGCTTTTTTTTTTTTTCCAGTCCAGAACACAGGGGATGGGATGCCATCCACATTTAGGAAGAATCTTTCCATCTTCCCTGGAAATACCCAATAGATGTGTCTCCTGGGTGACTACAAATCCAGCCAAGTTAATAAAATTCACTCTCACGCCCTAAAACTCTCTTCTAGTACCTTCTTTCCCAACTCTTCCCACTCTTCCTTTTCTCAAAATATCTCAGATAAAGTCTGGATCCCCGACTCTTCTTCCCGGCTCACATTCTCTGCTCTTTCTACCCCCCCCCCTTCCTAAATCAGCCCTCCTCTGTCTTAACTTAGTGGATGGACAGATGGTACTCGAGACGGCTCATCACTCTCTTCAAAGTCTATTCTAGTTTCTATCACACCTCACTCTCTTCCATCCTTTCAACCCCTCCTGTATATATTGATACTCTTCTTCTCTTGCTCCTTAAATGGTGGTATTCTGAGTGCTTCTTCCTTGGTCCCATTTTTTTTTTTCTCACCTTTCATTCTTTCCCAGGAAACACCTCCTATTCTCAAGGTATTACCTAACATTATGCTGGAAGCATTTGACTATTTCTGCCTGCCATCTCCTGGGAGGCTTCAAGGAGGCCATAATCACCATGTCTTTTTCATATACTCTCCACACTCAGCCTTTCCAAACAACTTACCTTGTCCTCTCTATGCACGCTTCTCGTAAGGATCTCCCGCATGGATAGGTGGTTCACTCTTCACCTAGTCACCATGGTTAGGAGCCTGAGCATGATCTTAGCTTTTCCTTCACCAATGCCCACCGCATTCGCCACCTAGAGTTTTCAGAAAATGTTATTTTCTCTGAACTGCCACCCACCATTACAGCTCCAGGCTGGGGAAGAGCTTCCCACTTTTCATGTGGGAAATAGTAATTGCAGTATTTAACCTTGCTGCCCAGTCTTGCCTTCCTCAAATCTACAGTGAACCCCTTCCGAAAAGGATTGTTTGATTTGTAAAACTGGTCTTATAGTTCTCATGCTTAAACTCTTTTTTAAACAATCCCCCTTATAAAAAGCACAATGGTATTGCTTTTTAATTTTTTATTCTTCTAAATATCCCTGTAAAATTTCACTTTTGTCATAATTTTGTATTTATTCTTTGATAATGTTACATAGCACATTCTTATTACATTTGCTTTCTACCCCTCCAGGTAACACTTCACATCATCTTCTATAATTTTGGCCTCATAGTTCATTATGGCACCTTGCTGTAGTTTGGATGTGGGGTGCCTACAAAAAGTTTTTGGTTTGACCCATTGGCACTATTAATGTAGTGGAGATTTTAAGAGTTGAGGTCTAGTTGGAGAACTTCACATCAATGTGGACATGCCCTAGCCAAGCTACAAAGACTTGTTCCCTCTTACTCCATTCTTTGGCTCCCGAGTGAAATAGTGAATGAAGTATCCCTAGTACATCCTTCTGCCATTATCTGTTACATAACTACAAGGCCCAGTCAACTGGATCTTCTAAAACTGTGAGCCAAAGTAGACCTTTCCTATGTATCTGAGCATTTGCGTGGAGTATCATACTCAGTTTCCACATTTCCAGAAGCATTAAGACACTGATGATCAACACTGTCATCATCATCACCATCAATCACTTAACAGTGATTATTTAGTGGCTTTTCATCACATACCAGGTTCTAGGATAATCTGTGCATATGCACTACATCATCGAGGCTACACGGTAACTCTGACTAATGGATGCTTCCATGATTCTCACTCTGCAGAGGAAACTGGGTCAAAATGAGGATATGTCACTTGTGAAAACTTGCACAGTGGGTGAGGCCCTAGATGTTAATCTCTCTTTTCAGCTTTTCAGCAACTGATCACCTCCCGCGACACCACTCTTCAACAATTTCCCTGCCTCTGGCCTTTCAGACTCCACGGTCTTGCTTGTGCTGTCTTGTCTGTCTTCTCCACCATGGCAGTTCTTACCAGTGTCTTAAGTGTGGCTCAGGTGGCTTGTTGTATCTGCAGCCTAGTCTCCCCTTTTGCTGAGTTAGAAGTGATATTCCATTTGGAAAATCATTAAAACAAAATTAATCCTCTAGTGTTGCGGAGCCCTTCTTCACAGCCTGGACTCGCTTGTAACCAACTAACTGTTCTCTCATTCAGGTCTTTTTATATTTGCCTCTTTCCTCTCTGGAAAGGTTTTAATCACTTTGAATGGATTACATTTTTCTCTTCTGGTGTTCAGTTGATAGAGTATCGGTATCTTAAGTCTCTTTAACCCTGTGACTTTTCCAACCCCTCCTGTCTTACTGCCATTGAACACTTCCCATTCCACCATATGCTCCCCAAGATGGAGCCCTCCGAAACCGTAAGCCAAAATCAATCTATCCTCATTTAAGTCAGTTTTTCAAGCAGTTCTTCTATCTCATGCTCAAAGTGGAGGATTTCATTAGTTCTTCCTCATCTGGTATGTTCAGAGTGTCATGATCCTTCCCCATGACATCTGAACTCATCTCTAGAAAAGCTTGTAGAGTCTCCCACACAATCTAGAGCTCCATAGAGCAGTTTAAGCAAAATGAGTGAACTCCTCTTCTTTGGAATCTCCATTTCCAAAATTGCTCAGGTCAGCTGTGGGGGCTGTAGGCTAAAGAAATTACAAGAGTTCACATTCTTATTATCTTAGCTCATTTACTCTTGCTACTACAGAATATCTTAGATGGAATAATTTATGTTATGAGGTTTTATAAAATCACAGTTCTAGACCCCAGGAAGTTTAAGTTACCATACTAGCCTCTCCTTTGCTTCTCATGAAAATCCTCTCACCACATTAAAACAGAGCAGAAAGAATGGCACATTGTGACAAAAGCAAGCATGCTAAATCAAGTCTCTTGTCTTCCTGTTATAAAGCCACAAATGCCATCATACCGTGGGGTTCCTCCCTTATAATCTGGCCTAGTCTTTATTACCTCTTCTAGGCCCCACCCCCAGACAGCACTAACATGTGAACTTAGGGATAACCTTATCCACACATTCAACCATAGCACTCATGTTCTTTTGGAACTTAAACAAGTGAGAACAATAGAGAGCGCAGAGTGCCCACAACTCTTAGGGAATGCCCACAATGATATAAGATATAAATAGTAGCTGCCTCCATGAAAACCCTACAAGATTTGGGGCTGGAATCAAGGCAAATGGAATGGAACAGTTAACACCCCCTTACAAGGTGTGATGAAACCAGCTTATTTGTGGTTAACTTTTCCATTTAATAAGCCTTATGATAAGCTCTACGATGTTGTGAAATGATTATGGCCAGTGTACCCAGATGGGGGGAGGGAAGCTGGTGATTTGGTCACACCCCTGTCAAAGAGAAGTTGAGGAACAGGAGAGACTCAGATAGGAAAAGCCTGTCAGGGTCTTGGATGAAAGATTTGGTGACTTCATCGTTTGAAAAGATATGCAGTAACATAATGAAAGTCCTGGCTGATACGGGAACACGATAAAAGAGAAGCGGTCATTTTCTGGCTAATATCATCTGTTTATAGAACAAGATCACAAGTGTCTCAGGTCACCCCCACTCATTTACAGGATCGCTCTGTACAATGTCAGCCTGATGAAACAGGATTTGACAGAAGCTGTCCAATGCCATCGTGTTGCTGAGCACTCACCAGGCTAGATGCTGACGGTTCTAAGTGCTTTATAATTTTATATCATTTAAACCTCTCAACAACCCCATGGTGTGACTCCTATTTCCCCTAATGCACATGAAGAAATGAAGCCGAGAAACCTTCATGGTCCAGCTGAAAGTCATAGAGCACCAGAGGCAACCTGGATGTCGATCCATGTTGGCATCCCTGCTGGTGTTCCGGCATCCCTAGTTTCCCAGTTCTGAGGACAGGTGTAAGCATTTCATATGTTCTAGGCCTGTTAATCCTCATTACCGCCTTATGAAATAAGAGCGATTATGGTCTCTTTACCATGGATGAGGAAAGACAGCTGAAACAGGGGCTCAAAGACTGGCCTGAGAAGGCAGATAGATGAGGTGAAAGGCAAGCAAGCATGCTGAGCCTCGGGCTATAAACTCTAGCACTATTCTTAGGACTGGGAACTTCCCCTGTGGGGGGGGGGTGTGTGGCATAAATGAGGCTACTTCACTGGGCTGCTAAAAGATGGGTCTGAGGTGGCAGAACAGAGCCTGGTATGGGGGTGTCCTGCCCACCAAATGCTCCCAGGCTATCCTAGAGGCTTCCACAACACCTGAGCTCTGACTTTCTAGGGCAAGGCATCCACTTTCTATCCTTTTGAGACAGACTAAGTGTAATTGCCTGGCCTTACGAGGCTAGATTCTGGATTTGCACATTGGTTAACAGGTTAACTGCAGGATGCACTCTCCTAGAGAGACTCATGAGGTCCTGACGTGGGAAACTCTCTCCTTGGCACTTGCCTGTTATTATGCTCCACTTGCCTTGAGGGTTTTCTCTGTGCTAACCAGTGGTTTTGGTGTTCTACTGTGGACTCTTGTCTTCTGTCTTCCTATTTGGTTTAGGTTAGTAATTGGAATTGCATGTATGTAACTCCATAGACAAGCTGACTTCATCCTGCTTTAAAAAAAAAAAAAAAAAAGTGAATGAAACCAAGTGAAAGTAGGCAAGGGGGGCTGCAGATGCTTCTTTTTCTGCAGGTTGTCTGGTGAAGATCATATGAAGCTAAAAGTATGATGGGCTGAAAGTCCAAAGTCATGACCCCACATTCCTGAGGGAAACATTGCATCATTTCTAGATGAGAATTCTAAAGGGTTTGCATTTTATACAAGAACATAAAGAGGCTGGTATAGCACACAGAGATGGCCCTGGATGGGGAATATGACAGTTTAAGATTATGCTGTACAAATTAGTTTGGTCAGGAAAAGAAGCAGGAGAGGCAAGTTCAGTGCACAAAATGTGAGCTGGAGCCTTGTGTGGCCTTGAGCCAATGTGTGACTGGAAGCCTTTGCAGCGCGGACAGCAGGATCCGGGTCCAGCCCACAGAGAGATTATGAGGCTTCCATGGTTATCCTGTATGAATCATTGGGTGTCTGGCACATAGTAAGCCCTCACTGGGGGCTCGGGATCCTGTTAACTACAAATTAAATCACAGAATCATCTGAGCACGGAGATTGTGGAAGAAGGATTTCCAGAAGGCTCTGATAGCTAGCTTGTGTGAGCTAAAGCTTTCACACAGACTTCTTCACATCACTTGTTGGTTGAGTGTGTTTACCTGATAGGTGATTATACACACTCCATAAAGCTACACTTTACCTTTAAAAAAAAATCCTTAAAAATTGGTATATGCGTTTATTCAGAGGGAAACCCCCGTGTTACAGCATGCATACTAAGGTCAGAGGGCATGTGTGTCCTCTCCTTCCATCACATAACGTCACAAAGATTAAACCCAGGTCACGCTGCCTTGCGCCGTCATCCTCTGGACTGCCTCACAGTGGCCTCCCTTCACCTTTCCTTTCTTCCTGCAGAGGTTGGACCAAGGCTGGAAGGCAATGAGGGAGCTCCAAGGCTGGTCTTAGGGATTTTATGGCCTTGAAGAGGAATCGATTCTGCACCCCCTGTTGGTGCAGGCTCACAGCAGAGGTGTTCACTCAAGGATAAGCAGGGAAGCACCAGCCTCCTGGGTAGCTCTGTGCTCTTCTGCCTCCTCAGCCAGTAGCCGCTCTTCGGACCTCACAAGAGAGAACATAACCTGCTTGTTTACCCCTCCCCCAAACTCCGAAATCCAAAGCCTTCTGAGCTCTGACAATATGACATCATAAATGGAAAATTCCACACCTGACCTCAAGTGACAGGCTGCAGTCTGTCAACAAGAGCACACTGAAAATATTGCATAAAGGGACCTCCAGACTGTTCAAACTGTGTACACAAAACATGAGGTGCAGTTTGGGATTCCACCTGGTCTAACCCCCAAGACGTCTCACAATGGACATGTAAATATCCCAAAATTTAAAAACTGAAATTCAAACCACTTCTGGTCCTAAGTATTTCTGACAAACCTAACATATAATGACTTCTAAGAAAATGCACTCATTTACTGTGGGAATTTCTGCACAACAAAGAAAAATGATACCTGGAGATAATGCTTGTAGCCATTCACTTTGGGTGACACCGGCAGAACAGAGGACCTGCAATGGTCGGGGTGTAGACTGACCATGGGAACCGGAAAAGCAGAGAAACCAGAGCCAGAGGGAAAGAATAGGGATAAGAAACGTTCTCCAAGTGAGGCCACATCAATCCTCACAACAGAGGCACAAGGTCGTATTATCTTCCTTGTACACATAATGAAATGTCTCAGCAAGGTCAAGCAACTCATCCGTGTCACACAGCTCACAACTGATACTTAGGACTCAAATCCAAGTCCACTAGATACTGAACCACCCTGGACAGCATCTCAGAGGCTGAGAGGAGAAGCAGGAGTTGTCCCGGTCTCCATGACGACAGAGTCACTTCAACTCAGCAAGAGTTGGGTTTGTGTGTTTCCCCATTCTGGCTCAGGCTCCTTCCTGCTCTGTGGATCCGCAAAGGGGAAAGGTCAGGGGCCAGCTGTCTGTTGGTGCTCTCTTTCCTTTTCAATTCTGTTCTGAACATTAACCTTGACTTCTTGTCACGGTCACTGGACTCCCCATAAGGCCATGCGGTAGCTGGTTTTTGCTGGCCAAAAGTGGCTTGGCCTCTCAGAGGTCTGCAGGAAGGCCCCTGTCTCATTCCCTTCCTCTTCTCTGCCCCTCCCCTTCCTCACAGCACAGTGGGGGTTACTTCTGCCTAAGCCTGGGCCTCTTCCTTCCTCTCTAGGTACATGCCTCAGGTTGCTTTCCGGTGAGCACCTCTGGGCACCTGTTTGCGGGTCTTGAGGGTGAGGGTGGTCTTCTAACAATGGTAAAGGTAAACAGGAGCGAGCAGCCCCCGGACCTTGGCATGATGAAGTATTTAAGGTTTTTGTAGAGTAGGGCTTAAGTAAATATTTCAGTGTCCTCAGGTGAATCAAAATCCAGACAGGGCAAGAGCAAAGAAGGGGTGCAGTGAGGGCCACAGGAAGACTTGGTAGGAGAAAGAAAGGTAGGAGCAGAGAAGGGAGGCAGCTGACTTCAAGGCGTATCAGGAGACAGAGACACCACATGATGTTGTGCACCTCACCGCGACAGCCACAGCAGTAGTGTGGGAAGCTATGACCTCAACAGAAGACAGTGGCTCCTCAGACTCTTCCTGGCCTTAGAGCAATAAGGTCATCCATCACTGAGTCCCTATATTGCTTCTGGATGGAGTTTGGCCATGCGAGAAAAAACAGCCATGTAATAATCAGGACTGATTCTGAGCCATGTGATCATGACCACAGCCTGGCCTTACATGAGGCCTTACATGAGGCTAGTGATCCAGTCCATCACATCTGCAGAATGAAGTCCCAATACTCTGCACACTGGTGGCTCAACAGGTAAGAGACTTGCCGTGGCAGCATGAAAAGGAGAATTTGGATCCCCAGAACCCACACAAATACAGGAGTTGAAAGGGGATGAGAACTACTCACGACCCTGATGCTAAGGAAGTGAGGAGGGATAGGCTATGTCCTGGGTAAGCTGGATAGACAGACCAGGCCAATTGGTGAGCTCTGGCTTCGAGGCCAAGAATTAGATGGATTCCCTGGTAGACAGATAGGAAGAGGAGCCAAGGCAAGGTAATAAACGGGGGCAAAGTCCCAAGATAATGGGTGTCTTTCTCACTTTTTCCTCACCCTGGGGATCTGAGGCAGCTTCAGACAAAGCCTTGGGGGCTTTTATCCCCCACCAGGAGTCCCTTGCTGATGGACTGGCTCACCAAGTTCAAAGGCAGCTCAGGACATGTTGCTTTCTCCACATTCTTGCTGTGTATATAGGTTCCTCATCATCAATAAACATCTTTCAACTGCAGATCCTGTCTATGGTGTTTGTGATTTCTCTGCAGCTACCTGTCACATTCGAGGTTGTTCCTGCCTTTTAATTCTTTACTAGAAGACAAGATGAACACATGAACACAATCAAAACCTCTAGATTATACCACAAGGGAGATCCTGCCTCGGGGTATAAGAAGTGACTGAGGAAGGCACCAAATATCAACCTTTGTCTCTACATGCATGCTCACCCACATACGTCTGCTCACACACATGAAAACACACGTACACGGGCAAAACAAAATAGTTCCATATACCAAAGCTTGGATGGGATTCCTAGTTGACACTAGGCTGTGCTGGAAGATTGCCACAATGGCTCTGGGGGGAAAAGGCCTAGAAACTGCACGCCTGAGATTTCCCAGGCCTGGCCCTAGCTTCTCTGTCTCTGTCTGTCTCTCTGCCTCACGCCCCACCCCTACCCTCCCACCCCTGCCCATCTCATGCAGTCTCCTCCACTTCCTGATCATGATTGGCATCCTTTGTCATATGACTGCAATATGGATAGAACACTCCCCTGAACTTTTCAGTACTCTAGCAAGCTACTGTATGTGATACCCTGAATATGGAGTCATTGATTCTGAAATCAGGTGGCCTGGGGATTCTGGACTTTGCGGTCATGTATGAAGCAAGGGGGCTTCTTGTGAAGAATGGCGGCTCTGCTCACCCTCAGTAGTTACCATAAGAGCCGAGGAGAGTGGACTTTTGAATGAACGCCTCAACCTCCTACAGATTGCAAGTTCAAAGCTAGCTACCGTCCACCTCTTTGCCATTACACTCTCCAAGCAAACTCCATGGCAGGTGGGTCGTTAGGTAAAATAGTGATTAAAGTTTCAGTACTGGGGCCTGAAGCTATACTTATCCCTGATATGACATATTTGGGCCCAAACCAACTATTTTAGCTGGTATAAGAAGATAGTGTTGAGAAGTGCATTTATGACTGAGTAATCAAACTCATTTAGTGTCTTTAAAATGGAGATAATTTCGCATAGTTCAGACAGAGCCCAATTATTTCATTGTTAAGGAAAGTGAATTGACTTGGCCTTTTGCAATTCGATCCGTTGCTTGGCAATCAACTTGCCAATAGTTTCAACAACCCCATTTTTCTCTCTTATTTTAATTGTAGCATTGGAATAAAGGAATGATCTATCCATCTGCTGCCTTGGACTTCAAGGCTTGATTTTAAAAGTCAATTCTCATTCCTCTTTTTCTAAATTTCAAGGAATTAAAAGAAATCAAACTATTATTTCACACCCGTTTTGCTTTTTTCCTCTCACCTCTGATCCCCACATCTCTTAAACATCTTTATTCCCTGGTCTCCTTAGATTGAAATGCCAACAAAAATGGACTGTCTTTTCTATTGAAGGGTCAAATAACACAAAGTGCCACTAGAGACACTGTCAAGAAGTCACTTGGCAGAAATTCGAATCCTGCCAGGGCCAGCGTTTCTTGAGATGGGTCATTTTCACTTGCGTGTGGTCAGCAGGGCTTGTGTTCCGTCTTGAACCACCTGATTCTGAAACTTCTCTCTATGCACTTCCTTTGCTACCATCTTCAAACCTAGGTCTAATTTGCTTTACCTCAAGATTTGCCATTTGAATGTATTAATTAACCAATTTATTCTTCATTTTGGAAATATTGTATTTTATCCTGCATGGTTTACCAAAGCCACTTTAAAACATCTCTGTGTTCTATGCACCTCATCACAATAACTAACGGTGTGACAGGTGTGACACTGCCTACGATTAGAACTATTGCTTCCCCCCTGTTCTAACTTAGCTTTAAGTCTTGACTACCCATGGTAAAACAACGTTCCAGTAACTATTTTCTAAGTGACATCCTGCCCAGAGTCCTTATTGAAATAACAAATCTAGGTATCTGTTACCTTTGTCCTCAGATTATTTTGGCAGAAGTAGACATGTTCCTCAGGCATGGCACCCGGACTGATCAGGTGCCCCTGGTGAAGGCATGGCATCCGGGCTCATCAGGTGCCCCCAGTGAAGGCATCTGGGCTGATCAGGTGTCCCCAGTGAAGGCATGGCATCCGGGCTGATTAGGTGCCCCTGATGAAGAAATGAGTTCAAAGAGGAGTGCCAGTCACACTCCTTCCCACCAGACTTTTAGTCGAGAAATACACAAAGTATGGCTGTTTGCTATAGGGGCCAAGATCGAACACTGCTAAGGCCATGGGTAGCCTCAGTCATCTTTAGTTAGGTGCAGGCCAAAGGGGTTAGAAAACAAAAACTATAGTCAAGCAGAAAATGTACCAGAGAGAAGTCTATTAAAGCAGCAACGCTGGAAGGAGGCACTAAAGATCCTAGATCAGGAGCAACAAGACCCAAGGTTGGCCGAGCATCCTCCTGAGAAGAGAAGAATCGAGGTCCTGAGAGTCAAGTCACCCCCAGCTGCAGTCTCCTCCAGTTCTAATCATGCTGGGACCTCCTCTGAGGGAATGCCCTCTGTTTATGCTTTGTTTCACTCATCCGTTGCTCTCTCTCAAGTCTGGAGCACAGACTAATGGACAGGAAGTATTGCTGGACAAGAAATGTTGCCAAGGTATCCTGCCTCCTGTGTTTATCTCACTGTGACTCCCTCCCAAATCTGAGATGCCTGAAAACTCTGAATGACACCCTGCTTCTCCACCTACTCCTTTGTGTTGTCTGCCCAACAGCAGGGTCTAGAGGGCAAACAGAGACTGAAATAAGCTCTGCCAAACCTTGGACATCTGCAGGAGGAAAGATGACAGTATTTCACTCTCTGGGAGGACCAAGATGAAGGAACACCTGAGCTGGACTCAGAACTTGGTGCATCCCCTAGAGAGGCTGGAGAGAGCTCTAGTGTTAGTATAAGGTGAAGCCCTTAACTGAAGAAGTGACTTGTTAATCTCTAAACATAGTCAAGGCTCTAAGCATAGTCAAGGGTTAGCTCTGTCACCTGGGGTATTAGATGGGTGGGAAGCCACCCTCCGGTATACCCAGTCAAATAATGAAGTCTTGGTAGTGCCTTAGGCAAATATCCTGGACCATCGTCTCCTACTCCTGGGCTTTCAGAGTGCTCATGCATGAGGTTAATTCCAGGGAAAATAATCCCGCCTCCATCACTTTTGCTGGTAGTGCTATCTCTGCCGCTGTTCAAGTCAAGATGACCTCCTGCTGTCCATACAGGGCCAGCTCTGTGCCAGAGATTGTGGTTTCCTCTCATAGCCTGGCATTCTGAGGTCTCAGCTGTGCCCCTGAATCATTTCCAACTACGTCAAAGACTCCAGTTGGCCATGCTGCAGGCCTGACTCACTGTTCCCCAGAGGACAGACTCCCACAGGCTCCAGGTACTGCTTCAAGCCAGGCTCCTCCTCCACCTCAACACACAAACAAAAGGTTTGCTGACCTATTCTTAAAGGCGCAGGCCTGAGCTGAGGACAGCAGCCTGGCCTTGCACACTTCGCTTTCTGGGTGGAGCCTTTCCACTGTGGAAACGTAGGAGAACCTGTAGGGCCCTTTTATCATTGTTATAAAACACGGGACTAATCCTGCAAATCCCTAACAAGGAAGAAACTGAGGGGGCCCTCAAGGCCAGACCTTGTTTTTTCTGCTCTAGCCTCAGAGACACTGCTACAGGACATCCAGGTCTGTGTAACACACGTATGACTACATTACACATAGATACCACTACATGGGTATGTCTATATTGTTACAGTAGAAACCCAAAACCAAAGGAGAAAAGTCTGCATGTGGGGTCTTGTCGAGGAAAGAAGAAGACATTCACTAGCTAGTTAAATGATCCTGAGAAAATTATTTCCCTTCCCCAGGCCTCATCTGGAAAGTGACATTCTCGCCAATATCTTTGTAGCTCCAAAAGTTGTTGGTGCAGTAATCTCCCAGTACCCTCAGAGTTTAATTTTTCTTTTAGACAATTAGTTCTTATTTGCAAAGAGTCACATGATTAGTCCAAGCCAGAAGGATCTTTTATTATCTACCTTCCACACAGTTGACTAAGATTTAGAAGTCTAGGTGAGGAAGCAGGTAGTGAGTGGGAGTTAAGAAGAATGAGCCAGCTGCAAAATAATTGAAACCTTCCCCTTCAACTACATATGATGAACCTGTGGTAAACTGTAAACAGAGAAACGGTACAGTTGCTGCTATGGGCAACGGAGTCTGATTCTAGACGCTGACTAGAAAGAAGAGATTGAGATGAGCCAGAGTTGGCTACTAGACACAAAATGGCCGTCCCAGTGCAGTAACTCAGGACGTTAGGACATTCTGGTGCCCCCCCCCCCCCCAGAAAAATAAGCAAGAGAGGTAACCATGCCACGTGGTGATGGAACTCAAAACTGTAGGAGGCAGGGACTGGGGACAGCGGGAGGAAGAGGTGTCATTTCAAATGAGGAGATCTGAATTTTTTCCTGTTTCCTTCAAGGGTTGCTCAGTGACTAAGCATTCACTTAATAGGAAATACTTCCAGCCCAGAAGTATGTGAGACAGAGAAGTAAATGCATTTGGTAAGACTCCTAAGGAGGTTAGGACACAGAACACAGGCAAAGTATATCTTGAGGTCTTGAATGAAATTCGGTCTCCAAAGTTATGGGGTGAGGCGTGAAGGATTTATAGACAGATGGTATGATTCTTGGTTATTATATGCAGACCTCACAAATAATGTTCAGTGACAATTACATGTGAGTTTTGGGGACTCAAGTTTCTTCATGTAAACTTGAAGTGATCATTTCATACGCGGTATTCATAAAGACACTGGGAAGAAGAAAACAATATCACAGGTGATAAACCAATAATAATAACAAACAAAAAACCAAAGTACCATGGGGACATGCTTACTGCTCCATTGCTAAGTCTAAATTTTTTTTCAGATTCCATCCACTTTGAAAGAAAAGCCTAATTCTGGACAAAATTCAGAGCTCACAAATCTTAGAGCCATTCTCTCTCCAGTGGGAGAACCAACCCCCCCCAACACCGCCACACTCCCCCATCCCTCCACTCCCTACCCCACCCTCCCTCATCCCCCTCCCATGCATTAAGGTTTGTCAGGGATGCTGAACCTCTCTGTTGATCTTACCTCTTTTCTCCCTTACTTTCAGCTTAACCGTTTCCTTAACGCTCTGTAATTCTAAAGACGGAAGCGACACTTTCAGCTTTACACCTCCAAGGCTGCTGAGGTGTTCTTCGCCTCCCCACAGCTGACTTCTGCGAATGGTCAATACCCAACATGACTGTCCATCGCTTCTCTACTCTCCTCCCTTCTGACATTGGTTTCATGGAGACCAGTGTGGTCCTTACACTGCTGGGTAGCCGTCTTTGGCATCTCTTTCTGAATCTTCCTCCAGCTCTGGCTGTATAAGTAAATTTTAATCTTTAACTTGTGTGGGCTCCATTGTTCTGTCTCTCTGGTGAGTTATAAAGCCAAATGGCATCAGGGGTCAGACAGCAACAGAAATGACAAAGGCTTTAGACCTAAGGCTGTTGCCTATGATGTGGAGTTGACTGTCCCTCCTTGGCTTTCATCTTGAGTGTGACCTCTGGCAATGGGAGAAACCTCCTTTCCAAAAATTAGAAATAAGCTCAATTTCCCTCACACATGCCTGTGAAGCAAACCAGACACATGGAAGAGTTGGGATTGGGGATATGGAGGATGAGCTGTATCATACTGCTGCTTGTATGATACAAGCACATTGTATGATTCAAACACATTGGTGATATGGATCCTGAGACCAAAACTTCCTACATGACATTGACGACACCCCCCCCCCATGTACACAGAATTGCTTGGTATGGGAGGGAGATGTGTGTGGCTTATACCAAGGAAGGCCATAGGAAATCTATGTATTCATGTACACTCCCTAAAAGCCATGTCTTGTGGAGGCCATGTGGTGATTAATTATGGCCGTTAACCATGGGTGCTGAAGCATTTACTCAAGGGGGATTCAGGCTTAGGCAAGAACTTCTTTTCAAATCTTAATAATGTCTTTCTCACATAATAAAACTTCCACATGGAATCATAGCTAAATCACCAGCTCTAATTATCTGCCTGAGAAATAAAACTTCTTACATGGAAATATTTAGAAACCAACTCTGGAGGTAGATTTCTAGACAGTCTGAGAACTAAACTGCCTTATCTGTCACTCTCTGGCTCCACTCAGCAGTGGTAGCCCCCTGAGAGAAAGTCTCCCAGGCTGGGACAAGTGGGCTGTACTGCCAGCTCAGTACAGGTATGTGTCCTGTGAGAGAAGCCTCCTTTGTCTATCACTTCCTGAATCTGCATTCATGTTTTCAGACACCTGGGAGCATTTACCTGGGGGTATCCCCAGCTGGTTCTCCACCCTGACACCTGGAAGTTGATAGTGCCACCAGCCTCCTTCTTGCTCCCACAAGAGCAAAAAGATACTTGGTCTGCATCAGGAAGCAGGTGTTAACACCCAGAAAAGGTAACAAGTTCAAGGCTGCAAGGATCTGTTACCCTTTCTACAGGCAGAGTGCTGATTACTTACAGCCTATTGGAGAGCATCTGCCAGGGCACGATTCTCCATTTTTCCCTGGGGAGTAGTTGTTAAACCTCCAGCTCTCAGAAACACTGAAGGCCTGACTAAATCAAGACTGCTGGGCCTCAGCCCCACAGTTGCGGCTGCTGCTGACAGGTGAGGCCCAGTCCTGGGGAAGCTTGATTCTCCGGAAATCTTATGCGCAGTCTCTAGCTGTATGACTTTTCTCTGCCTGAATGACTTTTGCTCTTGAATACTCTTCTCAACCTTCATCAGAATCTTCAAGTGAATTTAATCACACCAAACAACAACACAAAAAGCCAGTACCTGTAAGAACGTCAAATAAATAGTCAGAGGGTGTTGGAGCTCACAAAAGAAGTCGAAGCACAAGCACATCGGACTAACAAAGTTACAGCCACAGAGTATGCTTGATATTGCTGCCTAAGACTTGGCCATTGGTTTATTCATAGCCACACTGAAATAAAGAGATTTGAAGAAGAATTAATATTCTCACTCTACAGGAATGTATCTTTAATTATAGATAATTATGCTGAATTACAACAAGATGATTTGAAGCATTATACTAATTCAGGAGTCGTAAAGCATGAATTACTGATGTAATCTTTGAAAATGTAATCTATCAATCAGCACTTGAACAGCAATAGACATAAAGGTCATGGTCTGACATTGCTGTTTCATGGTGTCATAGTTATAACTGCCTTTAGTTCACCCTTTACAAGCCCCCCTAGGGCAATGAAAGACCAAAGGAGGCACTACAGCCTGCAGGCCACTCTAATGCCTGCTTGGACCTTGGCATTCCTTAGTTTCTCAGAGACAGGAGAACCAGCTCAAACAGGCACAAACTTGCATCCAGTCAGAACCCGATTCAATTTTCAGCTATGAACTTTGCTGGTTGTGTGACCTTAAGAGAGCTACTTCAACTTTTCAAAGTCTCAGTGGGTGCTAGCCTGACAGCCAAGGCTGTTCTGATAGTTATATGACATCATGCATAAAATGTCTGGCAAGTAAAGATCCAACAAATGAGATTAAAGACAGAACCGGCCCTGACCTGCAGTGTAGCTAACAGAAGACTATTTAGCTAGCTATTATGCTTAGAAACTGGAACCAAGTCTTCCAAGGAACCTACCAGACTCTGGGTTATTTAACAGGATAGAGCTGCCTAGCGTTCATATAACTGAGGTTTTATGAGGTTTGAAACTCACGATACGAAGTTGCTACTCCAGAAGTGTGCAGGCTTGGAAGAAGCCCTTTGCATCAGCACTGGGAGAATTAATCGCTTATCTCACTGACTAAACATCTGCCTATCATAAAAGTAAGAAACCACAGGACCACAGAAGAACAGGGAAGAGGAGGGGAGACAGGACAAGAGCATCTCCAACACAGCGACTGCTAATTCCTATAGCAGGAGGGAGCTGTTGCTGTGACTGCTCACTCAGAGTAAAAGCACTCCGTGAAGAAAGACAAGAAAGTCCCTCAGGAGCTTCATCCACAAGTCAGTTTATCTGGCCTGCTTTTACATAATGCCTTTTTATAGAGAGAAACAAATATTAAGTTCTAAGAGCCAGTTGTTAGTAGAGCCAGGAATAAAATCCACACCTATCTTACTCCAAATTTCCCATAAAAACAACTCACGTCTCCTATTTGAGATCATGGTGGCTCTAAGCAGAAGACAAGCAAGGTGCTGGCTAGACAAGAAGGAAGGACTACCCTCCGCCAGTCAGATGGTGGCTAGCTAGGGAAGGATCACTCGGTGCCAACAACAACAGAAGAGACGTCAAGCGCAAAGCACCCTCCTACAACCAGAGTGAAAATCATGGCCAAACACACAAAAATCACATTACACAAAATGCAGATCAATCTCAGACTGGAAGACCTTTATCTTTTCTGATATCCGTAGGGCCAACCAGGCAGAAGTGACAGGCCTGCTGGGGGCAGCAGAGAGCTGGAGCTATATATAGGGCCATCAAACTTTCATTTAAAAAAAAAAATTCAACAACAACAAAACGTGTTGCCTAGAGAGCTTTTACTGATCCTGAGAAGGGGGCTCAGTGAGGATCCAAACGCTTAGCTTTCCTAGGATAAACCTGCACATAGGTCTTTTTCACTGGGGCCCGGTCTGATTTATGTGTTTCAGTCAAGCTGACATGATGTTGAGTTAAAGGATCAAAAAGATGGAAGTGGAGACAGACCTACTGTTGACAGAGTCCTAGAGATACGACCTGCTCAGACCCAGGCCCATCAGCCGACAAATGCAGGTGGCTGTCATAGGGACCTGGTTCAGCTTTCCCCGTGTTCACATGTGGCAGCAGTAAGACACCAGCAGGACAGTCCCAGCTGGAGAAAAACATCTTTTAACAAAGGCAAACATCAGACTTAAAAGAAGCATTTCTTTCCCATCAGTACATAAGGGAAGAATTTTCCCACATTCCCTCATTCCTCAGCCAATCAAGCCTTTCAGCGTATAGGGTACATATGAGCCTGTTTTTATCTTCATGGAGGCTTAGAGACAATAGTTTATAACTAATAACAGTAAACACAGTCTACTGTTCTAATCAATCGCCCCTGTCGAATTCAATCCTTGTTATTAAAACGCTGATGTAAAGAAAGGCCTGTGTGTGGCTAAGTGAATGAATGAAGGAAGGAAGGAATGAATGCTGAAAGACTCTTAATAGTTAGGATCCAAGTGTTTCTTAATTTAGTTAGTGAAGCAGCCTGATTTAAAATGCACAGCTTTCAAAGATGAGCTCAGAAATCTATCTGCATTTTAGCCAGCTCCTCACATTCGATTTGTGTAAGTTATAAATACCAGGCTCTGCCATGGAGTAGTGAGTAGGAAGACTTTGGGACAGTGAAGTTAAACTGACAAATATTATGATTAGTCTGGAAGTCTAGGACGAGGAGAATCCAGGACAGAGAACTCTAAGTGTTTTCTGGAGGCAGAATGACCCTGAAAATATAATAGCATACAATGGCTTATATTACAGGAGAAATCGAGTTCTTTCTATCTGAAGCAGCAGGACCTGCCTCCTAGGAGCCAGATCACCGGTGTCTTGCACCGGCAGGAATGATTGTTCCAAGGATAGTTATTGGCTTCCAGATTAGCTCTAGCATCTTCCAGGAGTAGAATTACAAAGGCAGGTGTGATGGAAGAGGCCCCCAGAATAAGACAACATCCCACAAGGGCAGATCTTAACAGTCACAGACTACATACATCCTTTGGGAAGACTGGAAGGCTTTGAAAATCCATTTGGAATTTATGTGTAGGTGGCAAGGATCATTGAGCATTTAATTTTCAAGACCAGTAAGTCCAAAAGAGCACTTAAGAAAAGGAAGTCTGAAAAATATGTACAGATCGCATCGGAGTCAGAACAATAGAAAACAAATCCAGGAAGCAGACTAATGCCTCAGTTTACCTCTTATGGCTATCACAATGTCTAGCTGCGCTGCTTACTACCTGACTCTCCAGTAGATGACATCTGTGACTCGTGGTCTGTCCTTCTATGTGTGGGACTAAAGTGATTCGCACTCAGAGTATGTTACCGTATACTAACAAAAGCAAATTTGATTGGTAGATCAATGCACATCATGTCCATCAATTTATTTAGAAAATTTTTTTCTATTCATTCAAAACTAAGTACTCAGTGCTGAGTTTGTGGTGGGTTCTTATTCTGAGGATAGGATATTAACAACAGACATAGGACTTTGCTGGAAAGTACCTTCTTCTGTGAGACAGATTTTTTTTTTTTTTCTAAAAAAGCAGAATTTTCAAGGGCATTCCAGGCAGAAAATCACAAGGAAATAAACAGAGATCCCAGGATAACTATTACAACTTCAAGGTTAGTTAGTAAAGTGAAGGTCCCAGGAGGTGGGTGATGAAGCCTTAATGTTTCACAGAGAACTTTAAAATATAAAGCTGTTGAAGTTGTGTGTGAGTGTGTGTGTGTGTGTATGTGTGTATATGTGTGTGTGTCTGTGTGTGTCTATGTGTATGTATGTGTGTGTATGTATGTATGTGTTTGTGTGTGTGTATGTATGTATATTTGTGTGTGTACATGTATGTATGTATTTGTGTGTGTGTCTATGTATATGTATGTGTGTATGTATGTATGTATTATGTGTTTGTGTATGTGTATGTATGTATGTGTTTGTGTGTGTGTGTGTGTATGTATGTATGTGTTTGTGTGTGTAGTACCCACTCATGTGAAAAAGCCTGGCATGGTATTGCATGTTTGTGACCATGGTGTTGGGGAAGGCAAAGACATGCAAATTGGGGAGGCTTATTGGTTTGTTAGTTCAGTCAAATTAGTAAGCAGCAAATTCACTAAGAGACCCTGTCTCAAAAAACAAAAATCAAACAAGAAGATAAAAGAAAGAACAGAAGGAAGGAAGGGAGGAGGGAGGGAAGGAAGGAAGGAAGGAAGGAAGGAAGGAAGGAAGGAAGGAATGAAGGAAAGAGAGAGGGGCAATAGAAGAAGACCCGCTGATATTGACCTATGGCCTCTGCATGCACAGTCCTGTGCATACATGCACATATGCTACACAAACACAGGTGTGCACAAGCGCGTGCACAAACACGCGCACGTGCGCGCGCGCGCACACACACACACACAAAACATAGCACGTGTCTTTATGAGGTCACAGGGAAGATGCTGCTGATGGATGTGCAGGCCTAACCCTGTAGGCTGAGCCTCGGGTACCCCAGGTGAGAATGTTGGAGAGCTAGGCAGTACTCAGAGAGAAACCAGTTAGGTGGGGATGACCTAACTTGAGCCTGACTTGATTGATTTTCCACATTTCTGGTTTGCAGCAAGAGGACAGTTCTCACCGGGAACATAAAATGTTGCCCAAGTCTGTTCTACACGCTGAGATCTCACACACAATTATTTTCTTCCACTTGGAATAATAAACAAAAATTTACAATTTAAAATTCTAACAATTTAAAAACTAAAGAGAAAAGCCTTCCTAACTCCAGAAATGAGGTTAAGCACTGTAAGTCACATGACAGGGCTCTGTCACACAGTTTCCAGAGGATTTTAGGCCCTACTCTTGGCACAGAACAGGTTCATCTAGACATGGTTGTGGGTGTCACAGGAGGCAAGAACAACCACTTAATTTAATTCTAAAATTCCAGTTTTCCACAGTTTTGTTTTTTCTCTAAGACACCTCTAAGTGTTTGGATTGGTTCCTCTTCCTGAGAATTTATTGGTTCATGTCACATAGACAAGAACACTGTGTCCAAAGAACTTGGAGTCTCACAGAGGCAAGATGATGCAATGAGGCATTTTGACTAAGTTCCATTCTATCTCCGATGACTCCACCCAGAAGCAGGGAGTGTCCTTTTGGGGTGTCCCTTGTCCTCAGGTTGCAGGACACAACATTGATTCCTTCCTCCGATATTTAGGTAGTCCTGAAATGGAGACATACTTGCTCCAGTCTCCAAAACTATGATGGGAGCCCTATGAACCCACTCATTTCTGAAGTTCTACCCAGCTTTTAAAATCCTACATTTCGAAGTATGTCTCATAAAGAACAGTTCCCCAACTTTGCTATTTCACGTAAACATGATCTGGTCATGCTGAAATTTCCTGTTCTTGGTAATTACAATTAATTAGCAGACTCTATGGCATAAAAAATATAATCATAGTGCAATAAGGATTATAAAAGCTATCCAGATGGTGATGAGATGTACTAAGAGAAGAAACTTCTTTTCCAATTCCAAGGCCCTATTTCAAGTGTTTGTAGGCTTCGCAGACTTGGGTGGCTACCAGTAAGTCATTAGTAGTTCCTGTAAGCGGGGCCCAGCTTTGGCTCAGCCTGGCTTTGAAAGTCTCCAGTCTGAGCTGAAATTTCACTTGGAGTCTGGTCAGAAGTGGGCAGTGGATGATGGTAAGATAGGGCTTTTCTCTGTGTTTCAGGGCAAAGTCCTCTGAAGAGCCAGGCGCAAGAAAGGCTCTCCATCCACAGGGAGCCTGTCAGGTCTGGAAGAGTTGCTTTTGTATGCATTAAAACTAAGATGGATCCTTTGGGGGGAAATTAAAAAAAGAAAAAGAAAGAAAGAAAGAAAGGAAGGAAGGAAGGAAGGAAGGAAGGAAGGAAGGGAGAGAGAGAGAGAGAAAGAGAGAAAGAGAGAAAGAGAGAAAGAGAGAGAAAGAAAGAAGCCTAGTTTAGTGCCTTCTGCTGTTTGCACCTTACTCTGATTAGGAAGTAGAGGTTTTTATTAGGCTCTCCCCTTTACAACTATGTATCTTGGAGATAAGTTTTTAACTCAGAAACTTTAGGCTACAAAGCAATTTTCAAGCAGACCAGAGCCTTTGAAATTCTGGTGACTCCTAGTTGTATCCTTTCTATGTTTATTCTCCAACCTGGGTATCCTTCCTCCAATGCTGGGCATTCTTCTTAGAATGCTGGGCATCCTTCCTCCAAGGCTGGGCATGCTTCATCCAATGCTGGACATCCTTCTTCCAATGTTGGGTATGCTTCCTCCAATGTTGGGTATGCTTACTCCAATGCTGGACATCCTTCTTCCAATGCTGGGTGTGCTTCCTCCCATGCTGGCCATCCTTCTCCCTGTGCTGGTCATGCTTCTCCCTGTGCTGGGCATCCTTCTCCCTGTGCTGGGCATCCTTCTCCCTGTGCTGGGCATCCTTCTCCCTGTGCTGGGCATCCTTCTCCCTGTGCTGGGCATCCTCCCTGTGCTGGGCATCCTTCTCCCTGTGCTTGGCATCCTTCTCCCTGTGCTGGGCATCCTTCTTCCTGCCATTATCTAATGGTATGGATTCAAATTAATGATTCAGTATGGAAATATTTTCAATTTCATAACCCTTTCCTAGAGCTAAGCGGTTAGAATTTTATGCAGAGTGATAACGTCTGCCCGTGGGCCTAGAGACACTTGGGATCTGTTTCTCAGACTGTGCCCAGTCATTCTGGACCCTCAGTCCAAGGTCCAGATAAAAAAAGGACCTTCTCAAATAAAGGACCAGGCCTTAGACTGCTAATAGATAGATAACCTACACCTCCCTCCCTTTTCCGATGGCGCTGGTAGAGATGAAAATGTGGGGAGAGACTTACCGGAGCAGGTTTAACAGAGACAAATGATTAACTAGGGTATGAGGACAAAAACAATGGCCAGAACCTACAACGACAGGAACACATCTCTGAATCATCTGTCAGCCTTGCTGATTGACGTCACCTGCCCCAAAACGTGGAGGGCAAGGTGACCTCCAGGGTCACAGTCTGCATGCTGCTTCTCCAGGTGCCATCTCTAATGGTGTATAAAAAACATGGGGGCGGGGCGGAGGGGCGGAGGAGGGGGGTAAACAGGCAAAGAAGCAAAACTGCCACCCCGAAACTTTCAAATGCCTCCAGTTTTTCTAAAGAGTTAACGATCTCAAAATTTCACTCCCTAAATTTATATTTATACTCTGACCACATATATGTGTATATGCATCCCCCCCCCAATTTCTCTTCTGTTTATCACCATAATTCTAAGTTTTGGCTCTTATTACCATTTGACATGAAATATATGTGTGTGTGTGTGTGTGTGTGTGTGTGTGTGTGTGTGTGTGTGTGTGTGTGTGTGTGTGTGTGTATGCTTATTGTCTGCATCTCCCACAGAAGAATGCAAACTCTTTAAAAGAGGGGTTTACCTGTTCGCTGCTGTGTTTCCAGCACACAGATTGCTGCCTGGTTCACAGAAGATGTGAATGAAGCAAATCAAATGGCAGTGATTGAATGAATGAATGCAAGTTACCATCATCTATGAATATCAACATGGTCCTTATAATTATCTGGATTATCTCCGATCCATTTCTTTCTCTCTTCACACATCCTTCACCTCAAGATTCTCCCCCTCATAGAGAGATGAGCTGTATTCATAGATGATCACTGACTGCCTTGGAGACAGAACCCTGGGACTACAACACGGTGCTCACTACAAGTTTTTTGTTGTTGTTGTTGTTGTTTTGGGTTTTTTTGTGTCCTAGGCCTTGTACACATCATTTCTTGGTTTAGGCAGCAAAGGAAACGCCTGGTAAATGAATAAGCCAAGCAGCCACAGGAAGACAGAGGACCTTATTGCCAAAGGAACCTCTGACCATGAAGCAATATAAGGAAAGGAACTGGTTAATCCAATTGCTTCAGAGAACATCTTGAGATTCTAATTTCTTTCAAGAAAACACATTTGAGAATCTGTCTAATTTGAGATGCTTCACTAGACATCACTAAAAATCAAAGTTATTTAGCGTAGTAAATTATTGATTCCTATTTGAGAATATCTAAGTTCATCTAAATTCTTACAGTTAACAAAATATATGAAGTGAATTATTGATTCCTATTTGAGAATATCTGAATTCATCTAAATTCTTACAGTTAATAAAATATTTGAAATAATGGTTTAGTAAACTCCTTAAGGACCCCCAATTTTCAGATATAGTGACTTCTCCATTGTAAATTATTCAATTCTACAAATGTACCTAATTTTACATCATTGCCTAGATTGACCGGCACCCACCCCCAAACAGCCTCAAGTGCATAAGAGCTCCAGATCTCAGGGTCAGTGCTGTGAGAGTAAAGTCCTGAGAAATGTGTAGAAAGGAGCATTTGACCTTGGTAGTCACTACACCACATTGTTACCAGGAGAACTGAGGTTCCTTCTTTGGGGTTGTTAGTTTTATTGATAAAATAACTTAGAACCTGGGGACTCAGGACAATTTTATAAGCTTGAAAAAAAAAAAAAAAAAAACCCAGGATGGCCAAGATATAAATTCTGAAACTGCCAGAGAGGGGAAGAAGATGAGAAAGAGAGAAGCCCTGATTCAGGGTGAAGGTCCAAAAAAGCAGGCTCATTCAGCAGTGGAGGCTGATAAGCAGCTGTGTGGCAAATGAGCAGCAATGTACTGGAAGGTATAGAGAGCTTAGAAAATGACCAAGAAAGCCCAGAATGTCAGGGAAAACATGCCCAGGCTTCGATCAGTATCCCAAATAAATAGAAATGAGGAAAAGGAAAAACTATAGTTGATGTGGGAATGTCTTTCTGTGTGCTGTGAATGTCAATCTTTAAATAAAGGAGCTGTCTTGGCTCATGACAGACACCATAGAAAAAGTAGGAGGGGAAATCACAGCATAGGTAGGAGAAGCAGGGTGGAGTCAGACTGAGCAAGCCGCCCAAGGAGAAGCATGTAAGGAACACAATTGAGCCACGGGCCACGTGGCAGGAAAGATGAATAGAAATGGGTTGATGTAAGAGCTAGCTAGCAATGTGCCTGAGCCATAGGCCAAACAGCACAAACTTAATATAACTGTCTGAGTCTTTTCCGGGGGCCTGAGCAGCTGTGGGCAGCTAAGGGGTCTGGGGCTGCAGGTCTGGGTTCTGGACCTCTGGCCGCCCGGGACCAAGAAACCTCATTGCAACATATAGTTTTCTGAATAACTCAGGAAAACAGACAGGTTCCAAGTGGCGCTACAGGGCGGAAGCTCTGTGAATAGCTTTGAGGAAGATGAGGACATTATCTCATGAAGGGAATAATTATTCCTCCAATCTTCTTAGCATGTTCTCATGTGGACCAGCTCTTCTGGAGGGGTGGACTCCTGGGCACATGATCAATAAGCTCAGCTGGATTTGCTCTTAAGGGAAGAGACAACCCTATGCAATGGTCTAGCCTTTATTGTAAATCAGAATGTCATGTCCCTATCCAAAAATATTCCAGTCTTTCAATTATGAGGAAATAGCTTTCCCTTAATAGCCTCAACACAGTCCTGATATCCATCCTCAATGACCTCCAAGGTTACACATCTCTGTAATAGTCCCTCTTCAAAAACTGACAACCTAAAATCACTCAGGAGAGAGTCTCAGTTGAGGAATATAATCCACTTCCACCATGAAAATCTCAAGATCCTATCCCAAAACTAAGAGAGAATTAGCATCTGGACTAGAGTTTGGGTCACACCCTGCGGTAGACATTAGGTGGGGGTGTTCTCTTAGAGTAAGGGGGATAAGAACCAAGGCCAGGAATCTGAAGTTTATTCAAGCATCTATGGCATCAGGACAGAATCAAAAGCATCACCAAACTCCTGCCCAAGGGCACCATCAAGGCCTTATCCCTAAAGTGCACACTGTGTTTGTACAACACAGGGCATGTGGAGTGTCCTTGAGTTTGAGAGAAGCCTTTCTTCTCACCTCAGGTAGGCGTTAGCTCAAGTGTTAGGAGGCTGGACAGGGTGTTCATGGTCGTGCAGAATTTTAGTTGAATCAGTGCATCTTGGTTCTTGTGTTGGGAATTCAAAGAGTGGAAGCCCCAGACCCCAGAGGGTGAGTTTTAGGAAGAAGTGTTTCATTATGAAGAGCTTCCAAGAAAGCAAGAAGGAAAGCCGAGACCATTAGAGCAGGGGTTCCCTGGGATGGGTACTAACAAACTGCTGTCCTGAGAGCTTTTCTAGGACTGGTGGCATAAAGCATGGGAGGAGATGAGCTAGCTGGTCCAGATGAGGCAACCAGAAAGGGTCCAAGTACCTTTTCTCAGATTTGGCTATCACTTCACACATAACTTCCAAACTGGGGACCAGGAGTTAGGACTCTCTTCTGGTATTTCTGGCCTATAGCAAAGAGTCTGAGAAGCCCTATTTAAAGGTTTTTGTCCCCCATGACCAGTTTCTACCTCCCGTTCTCACCACCACGAACCTAGCCAAGAACCAGGTGGCTTGGAGAAGAATCTCTCCTCATCTTATTTGCTCACGCTATTGATTTATACAAGGATAACAAGCATCTCTGGGAAAATGAGGAGGGTGTATAAGTTTGTCAGGCTGGGGTCACAGAGTAACAAAGCAGGGAAAGGTAGATTCTTGGTCTTAATGGTTCAGATCTTTGGTTCTTAGTGGGTGTGGTTCAAGAATCTGCAATAAGTAACTAAGTACATGATGAAAATTAAAATTTATGCCAGGCACTATCTCACCAGGCTTTGGACGTCCTTATTTAGATTTGGATTAGAAGGGGCAGATGCTAGAAATGCTTGAAAAGCACACCTTTCACTGATGTGAGTCTCTCTCTTTCTCTCTCTCTCTCTCTCTAAGAATATATATATATATTCTTTTGCTTAATTGTGAGCCCTTTATGTTGAGAAAAACCACAGAGGATCCATTTCTACATTGCTCATAAAGATGATGACCATAAGCTATTCAGCTTAAAAACAGTGTGTGTTAGGACCTCTGATGTTACAATGAGGTTTCCTGGCCGGGTCTGGCAGAGGTCCAGACCTACAGACCTGTGGTCCCAGACCGCTTAGCCGCCCGTCGCTGCTCAGGCCCCCAAAAATGATTCAGGCGCTTGTATTAATTTTATGCTGTTTGACTTATGACTTAGGCACATTGCTAGCTAGTTCTTTCTCTTAACCCATTTCCATTAATCTGTCTGCCACATAGCCCACGGCTCGCCTGTGTTCCTCACATGTTTCTTCTTTGTCAGCTGGCTCGATCTGATCTGACTCCACCCTCCGTCTCCTAACTATTCTGATGCTCTACCTGCTTCTTCTATGGTGCCTGTCATGGTCAAAACATTCCTTTATTTAAAGTCCTTTATTTAAAGATTGATATGCACAGCATACAGAAAGACATTCCCACATCATCTCCCCATTTCTGTCTAATCAAAAAGGAAGGTTTCAATTTTAACATAACAAAATAGCTATCAAACAAGAATTAAAATTATAATATCTAGTCTATTTGTATTTAGCAAAATTAAAGAAAATACTTTATCATCTACCTTTTCCTTGTAAATCTAAAGTTTCATATCCAATATACTTTTTAAAATAACTAAGAAAAACTACACCTATAACTATCTAATCTTCAACTACATCAAAGACCACAGAAGGATATATTTATCCAAGTAAACTGGAAGTGCAAGCAACTTCCAAAATCTATAAATGACAGAGATGACACCTACCTGCCTGGACAGTCACCCAAAGTTCCTTTATAAAGTTGGGACATCCATCTTCAGCCTACAGGCCCAAAGTCTCTTTTCATTTCAGTAAAGCAGGAAATCTGCTCTGTCCATTCTAGAATAGTTCATCAGTTACTTCTCCTTGGGTCCTGAAGAACGTCTGACAGTTTTCTCTGAAAAGCAGGAACCTGAAGGATCATCTCAGCTTGTTCTGGGAAAGTTCAGAGATCACATTCCTATGGAACCTGCATGTCCAGTTTAAACAGCATATTGTCAAGTAGTCAATATAAGAACATATTCTTGTCCAGTGGCTTACCATTGCCACAAAAAAAGTAGACTCCGTATGGAGATTCTTTGATGCCCATTTTTCTCTTGAAGTATATTGGTGCTACCAGGAGAAGACCTGTCTCACTGTCCAGAAAATTCTAAGTTATTAAAATAATTTTAAATGCCATATTCTATAGGTCTTAGAAGTGTTTGAAGATTACTTATCTAATTGAAATATATCTTTGTATACCTGAAGAATCCTAACTAACATAACTATAAGTTTAGTTATCATAGGTGACTATTAACCTGTATTTCTTAATTATACATTACAATTTAAATCAGTTACATGAACATCATACCTTAAACAAGAGTAGAAAAATACACAGAGCATAACAAAATTGACCTTAAATTTGTATCAATAAGCCAAAATCCATACCAATGTAAAACATTTTGAGATTAACAGCTGGTTTTTGGATTAAAGTAAATTCAATAATCTTTTTAAAATCACTCATATACCATATCCCTTTTTCTAAAACCACGAGCCATTTTCTTCTCAATGTGATTTCAACAACAACAATACTCCTAAGAATGGCAATAACAGCAGTAAATCAAAGCCCCTAAAGTAAACAGCTTGGTTATATTCTTTAGCACTTGCCCAGTTTGAGAATGAATAGGCCTTGTACAAATATTTCCACAAGGAAATGTTTGCTGTTCCTAGGTGTATTTACATATAAAACAGTTATAGAGATATAAATCAACTATGCATTTCCAATCCTTTTTTTCTTGGTAATAATCATTCTGTGAATATGACCCCCCCAAAAAAATTTTTATTTAATCACACAGTATTTTGAAAACTGCTGGTTTCCTCAAGGTAAATAAAGCCTTTATAGCACAACTTGCACAATAATATTATTATATAATAGAGAATGCTTGGAACGACCTCAATGAAAAGAAAATGAAGCAGTCATATGATCAATGGCTGTACTAGTTAGATATTCCTGTAGAGCAAGCCACTACCAAATTCTTTGGAATAAAAAGAGAATGTTTCAGAGGAGGGATTGAGGAAGCCAGGGGAGTTGAAGACCAGATTCAACTAAGGCCCACAGAATCAGCTAAGCAGGGCTTGTGGGTGCTCCCAGAGACTGAAGCATCAATTGTGGAACCTGTGGGGGTATGTGCTAGGTACTTTGTACATGTTATGGTTTTTGGCTTGGTGTTTTGGGGAGACTCCTGACAGTGAGTTTCTCTAACTTTTTTGTCTGCTCTTGGGACCCCTTTCCTCCTACTGGGTTCTCTCACTCAGCCTTGATGTGAGGGTTTGTGCCTGGTCTCGCTATATCTAGATCCATGTTCACTTCATGTCCTTGAAAGGCCTACTTCTTTCTGGAGGGAATTGGGGAGGAGGGCTGGGGCTGGGGGAGAGGTCAGACTGGGAGGGGACTGAAGGGCATGGGGAGAATGGGAGCTATAACTGAAATGTGCTACCTGAGAGAAGAATACATTTTTTAGAAAATTAATGTTTGTTTTTTAATGCAATGTATACAACAGCTAGAGAAACTTCTGGTTTAGGCTAGACTCTTTCACACAACCATGGAAGTTGCTATGGCAATTGGGCACTGATTGGTTCAGGAAGGTCCACCTCCGATGACTGTGAAGCTGAGGCATCACCTTAATAGAAGGCTCAGTTGGGCTTTTTCTCATCATCGGAGTCTGTCTCTAGCAGGGTTCTAGGAAAGCAATATGTTAAGACTTCTGAGGCACAGGCTTGGAACTGAGACTTTTACTTCTGTTATCTCCTATTGGCCAAAACAATGACAGCTATGTTCTAAGAACTGGAAAATGGTCTTCACATCTTCGTGAGAGCAACTGAAAGATCACACGCAGAGGATGTGAAGAGGAATTGAAAGCAGTTCTTCAGTCTACCTCAACGGTACATTTATCAGATAGATTATATTCCAATAATTTAAAAGGGAAACATAAGTAGCAAGTTTAGGAGATTAAACAACACAAAACAAGCCCCCCCAAAAAACAGAGTTAATTTTTATTACAAGAATATATTTAGTAAAGAAATACAGATATAATAGTTGCACAAGAATGGAGATAATCATGTTAACTAGTTTTTATAAAATATTTTGATGGATTCATTGGAAAACACACACCTCATATTCAATCTGCATGTGATGTGAGTCATGTACTTACATCAGTTTATACCTTCGGTGGGATTTAGCTGATGTACTTAATGAATAAATATAAAAATTATAAAGAGAAGAGCAAATGGCTCATTTAAAGAAAAAACTTGGATGAAACAACTCAGCCCCCAAATTGCATGCCAGACAATTCAGCTGTCAGAGGGAATGTAATGTAATAGAATATGCTTGCTATTTCCAGGGAAACAGAGTCAGAAAGAGCATTTAGAGGGTAAAACAAAAAGCTTTTGGCTGTTACAGTATTTTGCCCAGGAGTAAAAGCTTGCATTGTGTCACTAAATCAATGGAGATTATCACCTCAGTCAGAATTTCCTTTGTCTGCACGTGTACACTGTGTGTATCTATTCTCACTTCTGATTCAGCAGCCAAGTCCTGAAGTGAGAGACTGGTAATGCTGAACATTGCCTGGAACTTACTACATACAGCCTTTGACTTTTTCCAAGGTCAGTCCCTGACAATAAAACACACTAATCTCAGTGTTGTGAGCTGACTTCAGCCACCCAAGCCATCACCCCACTTAGCCTGATACACTGAGAGCTGTGGTTCTAACATTTCTGCAGCATACAGTTTCTTTGGGGTTACTTTCAATGGGGTTCACCTGCAGCCTTCTATTAGCAAGAAAACTAGGAAAGATTATGGAAAATCTCATGCACACGTAGGCTAGCAACGTAACAGATACAATTCTTCTCATAGAACACTAGAGCCTTGAATTGTAGAAACCCAAAATGTATGTCAACTTTATCCCCTGTGGAAAATCAGCCCAATGGGCAGTAGGACCATTTACACATTCTCCTTTCCTAAGATTAGTGGCAGAGAAGTTGCTACAAGCCTCTGTTAGCTTAGACAGTGTGACAGTTAATTGTGATTGTCTACACTATTAGTTCAAGAAGCACCTAGAAGATAAATAAGTCCCACATCTGGTCATCTCTGTGAGGACACTTCCAGAGAGAATTAGCTAAGTGGGGAATGTTACCCCCAAATGCTGGTGACACCATCCCTTATACATGGGGCCCAGATGCAATAAAAGGAAAAAATTCCACTATGGGGGTGATCTCTCTCTCTCTCTCTCTCTCTCTCTCTCTCTCTCTCTCTCTCTCTCTCTCTGTGTGTGTGTGTGTCCTCTCTTACATTGTGTTTTGTTGGTTGGCTGGTTGATTGGTTAGTTGATTGGTTATTTGGTTAGTTCATTAGTTGGTCAGTTGGTTGGTTAGCTGGTTGATTTGTTGGTTAGTTGATTTTGTTGGTTGATGAGTTGGTTTGAGAAAAAGTCTTTCTACATAGCTCAAGCTGACTTTATTCCTCCAAAAGCTGGGACTAAAAGCATGTGCTTCATGCCTGGAGCTTGGTTTTTGGCTCTGGTATTCTGTCACAGTGTTAAGAAACAAGTAAAATAAAAGTATGATGCTTAGCATTCTATCATGTACTCTGTTCACATTTCATTTTGTAATCTCCATTATCATCTCCATTTCACAGTTGGGAGAACTGAGATGTTAAGTACATTTCTCACTTTTCTTATTGCTGGGACAAAATACTTGGCAGAAGCAACTTTAAAAAGGAAGTGTTTATCTGCTTCATGGTTTTCAGAGAAAGCATGAGCACAGAAGTGTGATGTGTCGGGCCACACTGTCAGTACGCTTTGGAAGCAAAGACAGAGGCACACCGATACTTCACTCACAATCTCTTTTTCCTTTAGTTCAGAGCCTAGGGAGTGATGCTGTCCACATGCAGGCTGGGTCTTCCTTCCTTAGTGAAACTTGTGTGGAAACATTCTTAGAGACACATCCACAAGTCTGTTTCCATGGTAACTCTAAACCCAGGCAAGTTAACAATGAATGAACCATCATAAGAGAATCAAAAATCCACTTCAAAGCCTATAATTGGTGAGTGATAGAGCCGAGTCCTGGATTTATAGTGTAACTGGAAGTTCTGACACAATGCCTGTAGTCCTTAGAGGCAAGCTTCACCCCCAATTCAGCTCCACGATTTTAGCTTTCTAGGGTCCAGTTCCCAGAATGCCTCTCCTGGAAAGCCTTCCTCTGTTCTGGCATGTAGGGAACAGACTCCTGCAAAACACCATCCTGAGCCCACAGCATCCCACATTCTTCTCTTAAGGCTCCAAAAATGTGGTCTTCCCTTATGATACCAATTAGGCAAGAACAGATGGTTCTTCTCGGTTGTTACCCATTCAACATTCGTGGAAAAAATCCTGGAAGGTTTATTTCCAACATGTGTCAGCCCAAAGGAAACTTCTCTTTAATTTCTTGTCCTTCCCAGGAGAAGACCTCTAGAGAGAGACTTCCAGCAACTTTAAGCAAATGTCATAAAATGTATGTGTGATAATGTCCAATGTACGGATCCCCCCAGAGGAACATGTACAAACAGAGGTAATAATTAGAGGTATCGCTTTAATACCTGACAGGGCGACTTTAACCTTTAACCTACAAATAACTAGCTGACTGCACTATTATTGTGAATGGCTGGACTGGCAACAGGCTAGCATGCTAGCAAAGTGGCTGGCCTGTTCCAGAGGCATGTAATCCTTCCATATACTCAGCACTGAAGCTGACAAAAGTGAACGCAGCTTCCTTATCTGCAATAAGCATACACATTTTTCATAGCAACTGAGTATCTTACAAAGCCTTTGAGTAAAAAATACACTCAAAGCCCTTGAAGGACTATTCCAGACCTCCTTTTTTTTATCTTTCCATGTGACTGATAGAAAATAGTGTAAAATTCAAATTTATATACTGGGCACATGCACTGAAATGTAGTTTTCTTTGTGAAACTCAAGCATTCCAAACTGTTGAAAGAGCTAAGCAATTTTGATCACTTTGAAGCTAGCTGTCAGATTTAATATCTGCTAAGGAGACAGAGGGCAAATGTATTCTGGAGCTTGTTATATAATTTACAGATTATTTTTGCAATTTATATTCCATCAAATAGCGTATATTAGACTCTCAGAAAGCACGTAATGAACAATTAATTTTAACAGAGCAATCCTGGTGGCACTTAGGGGACAGGCATGATTAGACCCTTTTCTAGCTGAGTCCCAAGGTCAAGTCATCAAATATGACTGATTACATTTTCTAATGGTTTCTCCATGCCCATTACAGAGCACTCAACTATTCGGCTCTCATCTGATCGTGACATTCAGAATTTTCTCTGATGGCTCCTGACAAGCAAAAATGTATTCTCTAATCTTTAACCACATAAACAATAGCTAACCACTTGTAATTGAGTTTAAATTGATTTCAGGTGGCTTCAGAGAAAAGCAATTTCTACAACAGATTAACCTCTTAATTAAAGTATATTAAGAATACTGTCAGGTGTAGAAATTCTGCTACCGCAGAAAATTACACCTCATTGACATTCATTTATGAAAGAATTGCTGTTCTGTTCCCAGGTAACAGGTTACTTCTTGCTTCACTAGGTCAACACAAGCCTAATTTCTGTCTTTAGAATATATCAGTCCTTTCTATAGGAAGGATATGAGAAAAGCTGAGGTTCCATAAAATGGCACAGCCTTTACATCTTTGGAAAGTTACTTTTCTGAAGGGCATCAAACCATTCTGCAAATATAAGTCCCCTTAAATTAGCTAATGAATGGAAAGAACACACACTGGACGAGTCTCTCCAAGGTCCGCAACTGGTTAAAGAATGCAGTTGCAAGGTGGTGGTGATATGCATGCCTCTGACCCCAGCACTCAGATCTCTTGAGTTCAAGGCCAGCCTGGTCTACAGAGGGAGTTCCAGGGAAGCCAGCGCTACACAGAGAAACCCGTGTCTCAAAGAAAGGGAGGGAGGAAGGGGGGGGTGGGAGGGAGGGAGGGAGGGAGGGAGGAAGGAAGGAAGGAAGGAAGGAAGGAAGGAAGGAAGGAAGGAAGGAAGGAAGGAAGGAAGGAAGGAAGGAAGGAAGGAAGGAGGGAAGGAAGGCATCATTTTACCCAAGTCCTTGATACACAAAAGTATTCCTCAGACCAGAATCACTTAGAGAACTGAGAGAATTGCAGAACCACAGACCTCACTTCACACCTGCTGAGTTAGAATTAGCATTTTACCAAGATTCCCCAGAGCATTCTGTGAGATATTAAAGGAATTATATGCTCCCTGCAAATGCACACTGTGCAATTCCCTTAACTTCAAGATATATCTTTACAACCAGACGTATTGGCCCATTTGGTAGAATAAAACACAGGGGCTGGATTGTTTTTCTCTATGTTTCTTATTGTCTGGCTCCTTCTGCACTCTCTTTTGCTTCCTAGATGGTAAACTCCTGGACAGTGAATACCTCAGAAGAATTCAGCTACACCAGCCAGCGTGTGGGGCATTCAGGGAGTTATCTATGAGACTAAACATCAGGCTTTATGTTTTCTCCAATGGCTCACATGCCTGGGGTGTGCTGACTCTGACAGTCTGCCTTATTGGTGCTGAAATCTTTGATTCACATCCTGAACGGTCTTAGCCTTTGCTGTTCCCAGTCTGGAGTTGTGCTGTTACTCCAAACTTGATTTTTATTTGTTATCTTTCTCACCTAATTTCATGAGACCCACTTGCAGAGATGACCTGCATAAGCCCAGAGCTTCCTAGCAAATCTGTCTTCCACAGGGGACAGCCTCCAGCCTGCCTTAATGTGGCTTGTGGTTGTTTAAAGGATGCCACACAAAATGTGCAGGCCTCATTAGTAAAACTGGTTTAAAATAAAATGATTTATTTTAAACTTTTCCCACACACAACCCCATTTTGCCTGAGAATTTTTGTTTGTTTGTTTTTCCAGAGAGGATTTCTCTGTGAAACAGTACTGGCTGTCTTGGAACTCACTCTATAGGCCAGGCTAGCCTTGAACTCACAGAGATCCTCCTGCCTCTGCATCTCAAGTGCTGGGATCAAAGGTGTGTGCCACCCCTGACTGACCAAGAAATCTTTTATGTGATTTGGGGGTATATGTGCATAGAAATAGCTAAATTAAGCATTTGCTGAAAATTAATTAAATTATTTTCAAACAATTCTTTAGTATATATAATTTTGCCATTTTTAATAGTACATTTGCATACTTCTGAGGCAAATGGACTTATTGATTTTTACTCAAAGGATTAAATCTGGGGCTGGAAAGATGGATTACAGGTTAAGAGTACTTGTTGCTCTTGCAAAGACCCAGGTTCTGTTTCCTACACAAATAAGGGTTCAGATCCCCACCCCTTTTGCTTCTGTTAGCATTCGAATGCATAGGGTATGCACACATATAGTCAAGCACACACAAAAGAACATTTCTTTTTTTTTTAATCTTTAGAAAAATAATTAAGCCTTGGCTGACTACAGGGAGATTTAGAGTAACATCAGTGTCTTTTCAGAATTGATTCTTACTTTGGGATTTGTTATTGTTATGTTCATTTTGTTTGTTTTTTGTTTTTCTAAGGTTTTTCTTGGTTAGGTAGCCTGTTGGAGTAGCCCTGGCTGTCCTAGAACTCACTCTATAGACCAGACTGGGCTCAGTCTCAGAGGTCCACCTGCCTCTGCCTCCCAAGTGCTAGGATTAAAGGTATGTGCAACAAAATGCACAGTATAAAATGATAGAAATATGTCTGGGGCCACTTCAGAAGTTACTGGAAATTCCATCTTAATCCCAGGCCAAAATTAATTTAATTAAAAAACATAATACTCAAATCAGTAACTATGATGGCTTGTTTTTCAACTTGACTATTCAGGGGATTAACTAAAGCCCAAGTGGCTGGGCACACCTGTGAGAGATTTTTTTTTTTCCTTAATTAAATCACTTTAAGTGGGAAGACCAATTTATAATCCAGACCTTTGAGGTGGTAGTATACATCTTTAGCCTGAGCCAAACTTTCTGCTGGCAGCCTATAGAAAGGATATGGAAGGAGAAAGCTCTCTTTTTGCCTGTCTTCCTTGACTTTAACTGGCAAGTCTATTCTTTCCGTAGCATTACAGCCCACTTCTTCAGGATTCCAGCAAATACCAAAAACTAGCTGAGACATCCAGCCTCAAATTCTGAACAACTGGATTCTTGGACCTCCCATTGGTACATAACCATTGCTGAACTTGCTGGATTGTAATCTGTAAACCATTCTAAAAAAGAATCCCATAGGTACATAAGTAGGGTAGGTAGGTAGGTAGGTAGGTAGGTAGGTAGATAGATAGATAGATAGATAGATAGATAGATAGATAGATAGATAGATAGATAGATAGATAGATAGATGCATACATACATAGATGAGTGATAGAGATAGATGATAGACTCATTCTATAAATTGTATTCCTCTAGAGAAAGCTGAACAATACAATAATTCAAACAGAAATTTTTAAAATAAAGCATTCAAACACAACCTCCAAAAACAGACTAATTTGATGTTTAAATGTTGAGGAATGAGCGTGTAAACTTACTGAGGTCTTTGGTTTTTAAACGAAACTGTTACATTTCTATAAGATCAGAACACTTCATATAATGTAAAAATACTGCAATTCATAATGTACTATAGCCTAAAATCTGAGCAGAGCTATTTCAGGTAGCATTAACTGGCATGATGGCATGTGCAGTACAACATGTATGTTCTGTGTTCAGAACTCATGCTGCTTAGAGATGCAAAAAGTCCCATTCCAGATAATGAAATCTTAATTCCATGTCCTGAACATACAGAATTACGAAAAGCTCCCAGTGATGCTGATGTACAGCCAGAGGTAGAAAATAGCAATTTAGAGAAATTTCCCTTCCCTACCCTGGGCATGCCCAACACAATACATGCCATGGGCTTCAGTGGCAAACTTAAATGTCGTATTCTAGTTAATCTTCCTCTCCCTCACCACTGGGGATTCAGAAAATATGGAATGGTTTAGAGCATCCATGCTCATAATTGATGTGTAGATGAAAATTGAGGGGTATGGTGAGGAGGAACGTGAATACACGATTAATCAAGAGATGTTTATATAAAACAGATATTAAACTAGCCATTTCAACTTTCTCTACTTTCAGATGCATGAATTATATTAATCATAAAACATAACTTACTAGTCATAAGTTAGGCCTGTAAAGGCAGGGAAAGAATAATAGAAGAGCCTCATTATGATATAGTTTGATGTGGGATGTCTTTCTATACACCATGAATATACCTTATTGCCACTGGTTAATAAAGAAGCTGTTTTGGCCTATGGAAAGGCAGCTTGGAGGCAGGTGGGAAATCCAAGCAGAGATAAAGATGGAGAAGGGCAGAGTCAAAAGGATGCTGCAGGCTGCCCAGAGAGAAAAATGTAATGGAACACAGGTAAACCCATGGAGCCACGTGGCAATATACAGGTTAATAAAAATGGGTTGAGTTAAGTTGTAAGAGCTGTTTGTAATGAGTCTGAGCCATAGGCCAAATATTTTGTGATTAAAATAAGCCTCTGAATAATTATTTTATAAATGATTGTGGGACCACAGGTAGGAGAGCTTTGTCCGGACTGAGGGGCCAAGAAGGGACAGAAAAACTTCTGACTGTAATAGTTCACGGCTTTCTGATTAGAAATATGATTACACACACTATAAATGACGGTAAATGGAACAGCTTAGCCTGTTTGAAGCACCCTTATATCTGCAGGGGCAAAGTAAAATGCAGTGTGTTTTATGGAGCCACCGAAGTGAGGCATGATGGCTTACAACATGATCCCAGTAATGGAGAGACAGTTTCACAGGCAGTCTGGGCTATATGGGAAACCCTATTTAAAAAGAAAATTAAGCAAGCCATTGTTTTTAAAGTACTCACAGCTTGATTTTACACCCATTTGTACCTTCTCAATCTTTTTTGTCACCTGGTCTGGCACGAGGAGATCTTTGAAACACTGCTCTTCATTCAGATTGTTTAGTGCTGAAAAGTTGCCAGTGGGGTTATTGGCTTATCTTTCTAGATTCTGTCTAAATCAGTGGTTCTCAACCTTCCTAATTATGCCACCCTTTGACATAGTTCCTCATGTTGTGGTAAACCCCCCCCCAACCATAAAATTATTTTTGTTGCTACTTCATAACTGTAATTTGAATACTGTTATGAATCGTCACATAAATACAGGATGTCTCTTATATGAACCCTGTTAAAGGGTCATTCATCCCCAAAGAGTTTCAACCCATAGGTTGAGAATCACTGATTTAGACTCTTGTGTGTGGTCTCCAGTTTCTGAATTCTGGCTTCTTGGGCATGATCTTTGGCTATTGAATCTGAGGGGATTGTATCCTTTGTGCCCCAATGTATCTCCTATACTTTAGCCCTGTTGCTATACCGAAGCCTCTCCACTATGCTACGTTTCCTCCTCATATGCAGAGAGGACCAGCCTCCTTATCTAATGGCTATAAACTCCCATGTGATGCCAGCAAAGACAAGATTTCAATGATCTGAAACCCTGATTGATATATGCTACAGTTGCCATATGTCTATGCAGCAACGTTTTCTTTATCTAACAGCCACATAATCTATTGAGAAGTGAAATATTAAGCTGATGACCTAAAGCCTAAGAACCTCAATTCATGCACTTGGGAGGGGAAGAGGCCTGTGCTTGGTTCTAATCCTCTTCCTTGGCTATGTAACCTTGAAACTGCTCATTATCTCTGAATCTTCTCTGTGCTACTTAAAAATAAAGCCAGCTACTGATATAGGAGTTTTCCATAAACTATAGGGTACTTCCAAGGATTTAAAAAGTATTATCATAAACCAAAAAACAATTCATTTTTTTTTTTCTGATGAGTTCTCTGACTATGTAAGAGTCACGTAGACACGATCTTTTACAGTCCATTCAGCAACAATGCATCTAATAGTCGTCCTTGAAGGTCCTTAACACTAGACAGGCCCCTTCATAGATTCCCTTTCTCAGACACAGCATATCATCATATCTATGACCCCATTCATTCTCTGTGTTCTTACACTCTCATAATTTGATGGGTCTTACATACTGGGAATTTCATCCCTGGAGCTATTGACTAGGTCAGGAAATTGAGTTGAGAACACCATGCCTTACTTCACAAAGGCCACATTGTCTCTTCCTGTCTCCGTTCATAAAAGTTCAGACATCTGTGGCCCACCGGGCAAGGTCAAGTTGCTTCTTCATGGGGTCCCACAGGTGTTTATGAGCAAACCGTAGTGGATGCTTTGCTGCACAGTAGGCCAAGTCGGCTAGACTTGCAGGAAACCTTGCTCCTGGCTTTCTGCTTTTTTTGGTCTCACTTTTGTTACTGGGTTTGTTTCACCTTTACTTTCTTCTGAGTTTTTTCACAGAGAAAAAAAATACACGTTGTTTGGAGAAATGCGAAGTTTCACTTGATAGAGAGCATGGTATTTATTTTCTTCTCTTAGTGTGCACCAGAAGCTTGCTTGCTTGCTTTTATTTTATTTAAGAAATCTTCAAATTCATTTTACATACCAACAACCACAGATCCCCCTTGTAGGGAGCCAGCCGCACCCTAAAGATGGCGCTTGTATCGGGCCTATGACTAAGCGGTTTAAGGAAGCTCCTTAGTAAACAAGTCACTGCGCATGACACCTTGTAATTTTCCAGCAAGAAGCCTGGCCCCCAGACAGATACATCATATCGGGTGAGGGTGTGCTGACCAATAGGAAAGGCCCACGTCAGAGATAAACAATGTTGCCTATAAAAGCGGCCTGCCTGGGAGGCTCGGGGTCTTCCGTTCTTTGCCCTAGTGTGTGAAGCTTCAATAAACCTGCTGCAGAAGGATCCTGTTGTACTGCGTCTTGTTTGCGGGCAAAGAAGGCGCGGGACAAGTGGTACTGAAACCCGGGAAAGACAACATCAGCTGCACCAGCGGAGACCCCTCGGTGACGAGGAGGATTCAGAACTGCAGAGTGTTCGCTTGGAGAGGTATGGTCCCTGACTGAGGTTTGGTTTTTAGTGCTTACTGGCAAAAGGTTTTGGCAGGATTAGGTTTGGTTCTAGTCACCCTGATCATCTTTCTTGTGGTTGCCTTTCTTTTTTCATTGATTTCGGTGCTGAGTGCCTAAGACCGACGTAGGTAAGGGGCAGCGCTCTTTGGTTTCGTTTTGCGGATAAGCCGGACGCGGATAAGCCGCGCTGCTAACGGTATCATGGGTACTTCGCAGTCGATCTCAGATTTAAGGATGGGCACCAAAGCTATATGGAAGATGATCAAGAATTGTTTAAAGGATGAGTCCTGCTTGCCAGTGGTCATGGAGGGACAGATAATGTTGAGAGAGGTTCAGGATAGCCTATCAGAAACCGAGCGGGATGAGAGATTGGGAGCGCGCCCCAAGGAAACTGTACATAAGGAAAAAGGACCCCCCGGTACCGGTATGGGGGAGAAAAAGGAAAAAGGACCCCCCGGTACTGGTATGGGGGAGAAAAGTTTCGAGAAAAATTATGAGAAAAATTCAGAGAAAAATTCAGAGGTTAGAAGAAGGAAAGAGACCAAACTTACCTTCCCCTGGAAAGAATTGGCTAATTTAGAGATCAGGGATGAAATAGAATCTTCCATTTCTTCCTCTAAATCCAGCCATGTAGATGAGGAAGACCCACTAGACCCAGGAGATGAATTTGATTTGGAAGAGGAGGCAGCCAAATATGAGGCAGAGAGATACTACCCTGATGATCCTCCTCGTAACCAAATCAGAAAGAACAGGCACAAGGCAGAAAGCCAGCAAATGCACAGACCTCTGCCTACAGCTCCTCCTCCTTATGGTGTGAGCGGTGCTACAAACTTTTCTTTTCCGGCCGGAGGCCACGAGGCAACAACTTAGTTTAGCATTTCCGGTATATGAGGGCCAAAATAATGATCGGGTTTATGCCCCAATAGAATTTAGTCAGATTAAAGAGCTTGCAGAATCTGTCTGCAAGTTTGGTGTAAATGCCAACTTCACTGTTACACAACTTGATCGGCTTGCCTTGAGGAACCTGACTCCATCAGACTGGCAGACGGTGGCTAAAGCTTCCCTGTCAAGCATGGGTCAGTATTTAGAATAGAAGGCTCTATGGCATGAGATAGCTCAAGAACAGGCTAGAGTAAATGCTGCGGCCATAACCCCTGAACAGAGGGAATGGACCTTTGAGATGCTGATTGGGCAAGGACAGTATGCTACACAGCAGACCCAATTTCCTTGGGGGATTTACCCTCAAATTTCAGCCATGGCCATTCGTGCTTGGAAAGCACTCTCTAAAAAAGGAGAGGGTAGCAATCAGCTTACTAAGATTATCCAGGGACTAAATGAACCATTTGCAGACTTTGTGGCACGTATGACGGAGGCAGCAGGAAGGATCTTTGGAGACCCTGACTCTGTCGCTCCTTTTATAGAGCAACTTGTCTTTGAACAAGCAATATCGGCTGCCCCCGTGTGTGTATGGCCACCCTTTATTTGGATTATAAGTAATGTTTCTATAGATAAAGATGTTTTAGAGTGTGCCCAGAGCACCTGCTTTTATACCCTTTGTTGGGATGCTCAGAAGTATTCCTTTGCGATGGTGACTCGCATGCCACGATTTGTGCCTATGCCGGTTGAGGCTCCTAGCAGCATGAGTTTGTTTCGACCTAAAAGAGATTTTGGCATTTCTGCTATAATTGTTGGGATTGTTGCGGTCGTGGCTGTAGGGGCCACGGCAACTGCTTCAGCCCTCGCCCTTTCCAACACTGTGCAAACTGCTCGGGCTATTAATAATTTATCAGCCTCCATAACCATGGCCTTAGATAAGCAAGCATCCGCTAATACCCAAGTTCAAGAAGGACTTATGCTGGTTAACCAGCGTATTGATTTGGTACAAGAACAATTGGACATTTTATGGCAAATGGCCCAATTGGGATGTGAACAAAAGCTTCCTGGACTTTGTGTTACCTCCATTCAGTATGAAAAATTTTCTAGGGCAGCTAACTTGTCGAAAAGCCTTTCTCAGTTTATCTTACAGAATTGGTCTTCAGAGTTTGAGCAGACGCTACGAGAGCTCCGCGTTGCCATCGTTCAGATTAATTCCACCCGTCTGGACCTGTCCTTAACAGAGATCCTTTCCACATGGATTTCCTCAGCCGTTTCGTGCCTGAAGGAATGGGCTGGCATGGGAACCCTTGGGATCCTCATGGTCGTGGGATTCAGAGGCAGTCTTTGGCTGATTTGCCAGATGCGAGCGTCCAAAAAGAGAGAAAGGACAATTTTAACCCAAGCCTTAATGGCTATTGAAGATGGACAATCCCCTACAATTTGGCTGGCAGCTCTGAATGAGCAAAAATTTTAAGTTTGACTGATTGTGGTCACCTAACCTTGCGGAAGGTATGCCTCTCCCTGATTGGTGAGGAAGTTTGGGCAGGCTTTGGCCTATTGCTTGGAATTGAGCAGGGTTGATTGTGTATACTGTATAGGTATGGCTCTTGCACTGAGAGGCTTAATTGCCATTGCACCTCATTAGAGCATACCTGTTATAGTTTCCATGTGGATTGTAAGGCTAAGCACTGCAATGGTTCCACCTTAGAGTTTGAGGGGATCCATGGAACATGTTTGTCTGCATATGGGCAAGGCACACAAATCCCATCTCCCACAAAGGTGCCGGGCTGGTCGGGAGGTGTACCTGGTGGACGCATCAGGAACGTCTCCTTTGTACATAGTTCCCAGAAGTTTTGGGAGGACAAACCTCTGTTTCCATCCACTGGATAGCCTCCCTCATTTTAAATATAAGAAAAGGGGGAGATGTAGGGAGCCAGCCGCACCCTAAAGATGGCGCTTGTATCGGGCCTATGACTAAGCGGTTTAAGGAAGCTCCTTAGTAAACAAGTCACTGCGCATGACACCTTGTAATTTTCCAGCAAGAAGCCTGGCCCCCAGACAGATACATCATATCGGGTGAGGGTGTGCTGACCAATAGGAAAGGCCCACGTCAGAGATAAACAATGTTGCCTATAAAAGCGGCCTGCCTGGGAGGCTCGGGGTCTTCCGTTCTTTGCCCTAGTGTGTGAAGCTTCAATAAACCTGCTGCAGAAGGATCCTGTTGTACTGCGTCTTGTTTGCGGGCAAAGAAGGCGCGGGACACCCCCTCTCATCCTTTCTCCCCTTCCCCTTCCCAGCTTTGCCTCTCTATCCCCTTCTCCAAAAGGGTAAGGCCTCCCATGGAGTCAGTAAAGCCTGGTACATAAAGTTAAGGCAGGTTCAAGCCCTGAGCAAGGTGTCTCACCATAGGTAATGGGCTCCAAAAAGCCAACTCATACACCAGGGATAGATCCCGATCCCAGGGGCATAACTGTCTCCCTTATGCAGGGAGTCTAGGTCAGTCCTAAGCAGCTTGTTTAAAGTTTGTGAGTTCCCACCATCTTGGTTCCGTTGTCTCTGTAGACTTCCCCACCATGATCTTGACAACCCCCCCCCCCAACTTGCTCATATAATCCCTCTTCCCTTTCTCTCAGAGCTGGCCTGATGCTTGGCCATGTGACTGTAAATCTATGTGTCTGCAGAGGCTTGTTTTCAACAGTAACTCTAGTGAGATGTAATCCCAGAACCCAACAATTCACTCCCCTTAAAAGTCTATGACTTGGGAGTAAGAAAACCTATGAGAGATGAAAGGAGGCGTGTTGGCATGCATCTGGAACTTAACACATGATGATCAAGAATGTTAGACACAAGGGACAGAAATGAACAGTGGTAGAGGGGAGATAGAGTCAAAAAGGAAGATTGTAGTAGTGGGGTTTCTCGGTCTCGGGTGGCCAGAGGTCCGAGACCCACAGACATGCCATGCCAGACCCCTCAGCTGCCCAGCCGCCCAGGTCCCCAAAAATGACTCAGACGCTTATATTAATTTTATGCTGTTTGGCCTATGGCTCAGGCACATTGCTAGCTAGCTCTTACATCTTAAATCAACCCATTTCTATTAATCTGTCGGCCACGTGGCCTGTGGCTCACCTGTGCTCCTTATATGTTTCTTCTTGGGCGGCTGGCTCGGTCTGCCTGACTCCACCCTGCTTCTCCTACCTATGCTCTGATTTCTCCTCCTACTTCTTCTATGGTGCCTGCCATGGCCCAAAACAGCTCCTTTATTTAAAGATTGAGATTCGCAGCATACATAAAGGCATTCCCACATCAGAAGATTGGCCCAAAGTGTGCATTAAAATGCTATAGTGAAATGTGTTACTCTAAAAACAATATTATTTAAATACAATTCAGTGGTTGATGTGTTCAGAGAGTTGTACAACCATCACTACAGCCAGTATTATTATAACTTTTTGTTACTGCAGTTACAGTCCATTTCTGTGACCACACTGCATTGTGCCTTCCTTCCTGGGTGCCCAGCTTTGCTGGTCTTTGTCTTGAGCTACTAACCTTCCAATACCCCCTTGCCTCAGGGACAGTACTGTTGCCAGTTTTCTTTCTAGAATGTTTTCTTCTATCACATCTTAGGTTTCTTCAGGAAGACAACCTTGACTACCTCATGTACTCTTGTTATACTCCCCTGAACAGCAGCAAGATTATTTAGTGATTTTACTTTTCTGTCTCTCTTGACCTGAATGTGAGTCCCATTAAAATGGAAATCTTTACACAAAGAAAGCACACTATTAAAGGCTGGGGGCCTAGCTTAGCATTTAGGGGCCACTTGCCGCTCCAGTTGCAGAGGGCCAGAGTTTGATTCCAAGAACCCACTCAGTGACTCTCAGGCATCATAACTCCAGTTCCAGGGAATCTGATGCTGTTTTCTGATCTCTACCTGATGTGTGGCACCAGGCACGCACATGGTACCTATACGCAGGCAAAACATGCACACACACACACAAAAAATAAAGTAACAAAATATTTTTAAAAAATTAAATAAGGCACACACTGAATATTAATTAGATAAATAATACAATCACAGTCTTTAAAATTCTTTTGTGGGGGAAGGGCTTCCAGGCATTCCAAGTAGAGACAGATGAGAAAATGAAGTGGAAAATAGAATTGTTAGCTGCCAGATTAACTGGAGAGAGAAACAACCAGAGAAGCAAACATCTGAATGCTTAATTATAAAATGCAAACCAAGACAGTTTTCAAATAGGAACAGGATTATGTTCTTTTGAAACAGATGGATCACAAAGTGCCAAGGATGGCTACTTAACACCCCCTCAAGACTGGTGCCCAGTTCTTGATGTAAGGACAGCATGATTTTTTAGCCCTCCCAAGAACTCTTCAACCAGAAACACTTCAAATGAAAGTACAAAAGAATCTCACTGGTGATGAGCTCCAGCAGATCGGTGCCATGTGGAGCATCTGGGCTGACGTAAGAACATCTGTTCCCAGCATGAACCCTATTAGCTTCATCATTCAGCTTTCAGTGGAAAAAAGATGTACAATTATGATACATGGGTTTAATTGATAGCAAGGTGGCGACTCAGACCTTACCGCAGCCTGTATGCCGGGGAGCAGCTGCAGATTCCCAAAGAGTGCGCATGTGCCAGGGGACACCATGGCAGATAGTCAGGAAGGGCCCCAGTACCTGGAGCCAATCTTTAAACAAGAGGTAACCTGGGGACTGAAGGAAGGAAGGGAGATTAAGGAGGGATTACAGAGGAAAATAAGAAGGAAGAAGGAAAAAATGGGGGGAAAATAACGGCAGAAGGTGAGCGGGGGGGGGGGGGGGGGCACACAAAGTCAGAACAAGTATGGGGGTGCTAGAGAGGGAAAATGTTGTGCTGTGGGGACATAGGATGTCCCAAGGACTATAGCAAGACCACCAGAGCTTGGGCCATGGTTCTGCCACTTTCTGGGCCTTCATTCCTCCTCAACCCAGTGGGTTCTCAGGTTCTCAGGGGTGAAAGCCAGCAAGTTAAACACACATAAAAGGTTAAGAGTAGCAGTTTACGTGCATGTAGCTGCCATTGTTTTTGTTATGTACTACTAACTACACAGCTAACTACTGTCACCATTATGTACTGTAATAATTCATGTTCTCCTGACGCACAATGAGCCAAACGCAAGAATGACTCCCAAGCCACAAAGTAAGTGTGTGGAAACATAAGGCTTGGCCAGAGCTCAGCTTATCTCTAAATCCCTTGCTTTCTGCAAACTTTTCTGTGGGTTTTCGTGGCTACATGAGTACTGTTCTTCACTGTTTTCACTACTAGGTAAAAACGACTGGTGTCAGGGGAAAGAGAAATACCCATCTCATGGTGAAGCGCTAGAGAAATCCCCTTGCCCAACCCTGATCTGACAAGCACTACTTCTTGCCCTCAAAGAAGCAGGGTCAGGATTGGATTGTGAGCTCCAATCCTAGCTCTACTTTCAAGTATGTAGAGATTGATGATGGCACCCCTAAGCCTGGTGCTCCCGGTCAGAAGAACAACATGTTCCCAGGTCTGAAGTGATAATTAGTTGGTCTGTGAGAAACATGTCCTCAAAATGTCTAGCACTCAACACCAGGGTCTCATAGCATCACTGAAAGAGGATAGCCATATTGAAAGCAGAGCTATCAAAGCTGTGTGGGAAGACAGATAAACCTGGTAAGGAGTGTCATGTTGAGGGCAAACATGGAAGAAGGCTTTGGATAAAGTGAGGCCAGCTCTAGATAAGCAGAGAAGAGTCTAGGAGGATGACTCTAGCTAGCCTAAGCCCTGGGGATCTCTAGGAATCATAGAAGGGTTTAAATATGAGATCAAATCATAAACAAAATCCACTACGTAGAAGGCTAGGGAATTCTAAAATAACTTTTAAAGAAATTTCCTACAACCTGTCAAATTTCATAAAAGGCATGGGGGAGGGTATGTTACTTTTGTTCTAAATTCTAGATTCTGTGGTTTGGTTAAATGAGCCCCCGGTGGCCCCCATGTCAAAAGTTTGGTGTGCAGTTCAGGACAGGACACTGCTAACAAGCAGTGAAATCGCTTGGAGGCAGAGCCTAGAGGGATGGAGCTAGGATACTGGGGTATACCCTAAAAGTGGGACCCCAATCTTTATCTTTTCTGCTGCCTGATTGCCTTGAAGTGAACAGTCTCCTTCCTCACATTCCTCTGGCCTGATGTTTCGCATCAGTCACCAAGGTTTTTCTCAGCTTCGTGTCAGGGACAGTCCCTGCCCACTGTCTTCTCCACTCTCCCTGTTCACCTCAGGTGATTTGAACTTAGACTCATGGGCTCTACCTCAGTCAATTGCAAAGGTACTCACAGGGGTCCAATGTACTTATTACACCCTTGACACAGGACCTATGGAACCTCTTTTGGAGTCTTAGCTTGTTTTAAAATTTGTTCCATGCACATTTTTTTTTATTCTGTAGATTGAACATCCCTACTCTGAAAATATGACATTTTAAATGTTCCACATACAAATTTTTTTTACGTGAAAGATTAGTTCACATGTAGGAAACTTCACTGTGGTGATATACTGTATATTTAATAAAATCAGCCTGGAATATCAAAGGACAGAATCACTCACAGCCAAGCCCTAAAATCAGGGAGTGGTGACCCTTCCCTTTAATCCCACAACTCAAGAAACAGCAGATCTCTGTGAGTTCAAGGACTAATAGCCAGGCAGTGGTGGTGCACACCATTAGTCCCAGTACTCAGGAGGCAGAGGCAGGAGGAGCTCTGCGAGTTCGAGGCCAGCCTGGTCTATAAAGCAAGTTCCAGAACAGCCAGGACACAGAAAACCTTGTCTCAAAACAAAATAAAACACAAAAAAGGCTGGAAGAGAGGGCTCTATCCTCTGATATTCCAGTCCAATTTTATTATATATACAATATATCACCACACTCCACAAGTGACATAAAGAGACAACTCATAATCAAAATGTGAGAGCATAAAAATACTAACCTAAAATAGACATTTAGAACAATGGAATAGAACACAGGACGCATATACAACTCTATATAACTACAAATACTTCATCTTTGACAAAGATGTCAAAAGCATATATTGAATAAAAGACAAATCTTGACATATATTGACATATATAAAGACAAATGGTGATGAGAAACCTGGATTTCAACCTGCAGGAAAGTGATACTAAATCTTTAACTCTCACTTTGTACAAGACTCAACTCTAAATGGATCATGGACCCCAACATAAGTGCTGGGACCGAACACTTCTAAAGAATAGCAGAGGGCATGCTTAAACGTAGATTCACAGGTGAAGACTTTCTAAACAGGACTTAATAACTAGAAACATGAGACCAACAACTACAAACAATCTCAGAAAACTAAAAAGCTTCTGTGTACAGTGCATAAATAAAAATCGTCAGTTAAGTTAGAAAAAGCCCACAGAATGAGAGAAAAATCTTTGCCAGTAAAACATCGATGGAAGACTTACCGAGAATACACTAAGAACTAAAAAAAGAAAAGAAAAGACACTTGCACACACATGTTCACTGGTGCTGTATACACAATAGCTATGGAATTGAACCAACAAAGACGTGAAGATGTGGTATACTAACACACAGAATTTTACTCTGCTATAAAAAAATGAAATTTGAGGGTGAAGTATAAAACTAAAAAAAAAGAAAAAAGAAAAAAGAAATTGTATTGAGTAAGGTCGCCTAGACCCCCAGAACAAATGCCATATGTTCCTTCTCATATGAAGATCTGAACTTCAAATCTTGTGTGTATTTAACGGGGAGTACACGGGGAAGGCAGAAAGCCAGAAAGAGGCCATTGACAGGAAAGACGTGTTTAGGAGGGTGTATAATCAAATATAGATGAAATGAAAGCACGGGGGTTATTGAGAACAGAAGGGTTCAAGCAAGTGGTGAGTGATGGGATGAGGTGAGGCACACAGGCTTAACCAACCAGAGATATGCAGAAAAAGGGCTACTTAGAATTCTAGTGTTATACTTAGAATCTAGTGCTACTTAGAATTCTAGTCTCTCTCTCTCTCTCTCTCTCTCTCTCTCTCTCTCTCTTTGAGGGTATAGTAGAACTCAGAAGACCCTTGTCAATTTAATTCCCAGCACACAAAAAAATAAAAGAATGAAAAAGAGAGAAAAGAGGGGGTAGAATAGGAGAAAGGAAGAGAGAGAGAGAAAAGAATGGAAAATCCAGTCTTGTCTCTTCCAATGAAAAGCAGTAACGATCTGTCACTCCTGACACCTTAAGTCAAAAGATGAACTGGCGTCTTTGGGTTTCTTGTTTGCTTGGCATCCTTTATCAGTACCCAAAGGGAACAGGCCATACTGACTGCTCACTCAGAGCAACAGACTGGCTCATGAATGGTCCTATAGTAGTTTCAAGACCCAAAGTGATCTTGCTGAAACATGCTGGCAAGACACATACAGCTCTTTCCACAGTGGACAAGGAGATGAATTATCAGGGCTCAGGCGTCCGACTTATTTAACCATATCCTAAGCTTGGTGCTCTCTGGAAGTTGAACTTTCTCATCCCGGATGTGTGTGAATCAACTGTTTACCCTGTAGTGCTGCAGGCTGAGCTGGCATCCCGCAAGAGGCTGACCATTCACTCCCAAAGACAAGAGGCCTTGGGCTCCATCGAATCATGGGCACATGTGGTACCACCTTGTCTACATCTTATTTCCTTTCACGGAGCTGCACTGACTCAAGGACAATGCATTTCCTTTGCCTGGAAATATGCTTTCCCTGTCGCTATTGCTTCCTGTTAACAATTCAAGGGCCAGTGGGGCAGAGGATGTAGGGACCGTCATAGCCATGAGAGAAAAGCATCCCAAACTCTCATTGGGCAGAGCTCAGTAGGGTGTCCTGATCCGGGAGGACTAGATGGAATGGCTTCATCCCCAGAGCCTGACAACTGAAAGCAGCCCATGCTTACTTCATGACATAAAACACAGGACTCTGAAACCCAGAAGCTCAAGGATTCCCCCAAGTGTGTGAGGCTATCTCAGAATCTGGGGCTATCGGGATCTTCTTTGGGCCTCACAAACAAAAACAAGAGATCAAGGGGACAGAGGATGGTTTAAAGGGTGATGTTGGAGTTTAGTTGACCAGGATTTATCTCCCAGTTCTTGTAGCAGTGAAACGCCGTTCCTTGAACTAGTCACCCGACTGACTCTTCTGAGTCTCTGTTCTCTTCTGAAAAGCATCTGGGAGTTGTTGACCAAATCTCACAGGATACATACTGAGAGCTTCAAGCCATGGCACTCCATGTAGACTCATAATATCTGACACTTACTAAGACTAACCAAGTATCATGCCTTCAGTATCACTAGCATTCCAGACACGCACAAGGATAAAGCAGTTCAGGGCATTTCATTGCTCCCCAGCTTCCACAAGACAGTATTTTATCCTGTGTTCCTCTTCTCTTCTCCACCCCTAGCCCCAGAAGCCCGCTCTGGCCCCTCCCTCCTGCTGCCCTCTTATTCCATAGACACAACCGAAGTTGGTCCTCAACAGTTCCTTGGCGCTTCTTCAAGAACAGACTCTGGCTTTCCTGTCTCACTCACTCTTTGACTATCTAGGTCTTCAGTTAGGAGAATTTTCCTACTTCTTTCTGAGCTGAATCCTTGCATTAACTCTGGCAACACAGGAGGAAAAAAAAATCAACTATTGATTTCATGGGCTGAGGTCTTTGAAGATTTTCAAAGTCTCAGAGCTATTTCCCGGAGAAGTTCAAAGTAGAAATTCATTGACTGGCTTATTCCATCCTCAGACATCATTTCCACTTCAGTCAGGAGAGTCTGAGGGAAGATTATCCACTGGGGAGTTGCTGCCTCTTCACAGCCAGCCTGTTCTCAGGACTGGAACTTCCCCATGGTGTTCTTGCTCACAATGCATGATCAGAAAGCCTCCCTGAGTTAAATGTGAATCCTGTTGTTGCTCCTACAGCAATATGGGATAGAACCATTGTTAACTATCTATTCTATGTAGGGAAACCTGGTACAATATCCCAGACTTTGACTGTTAAATGTGCAGAGGCTGTGACATAGTTAGACCAAGAAGAAGAAGCTAGCATCTCAAGGGAGGTTGCCTTTTCTATGCTTATTCTGATGTGACTGATTACCATTTATCCAGGGACCTTTAATTAGAGTTACTGTTATGTGGATATCAAGCAATGCTTTTGATGTTAATTAATGATGATATAAAGTCTTAATGCCCACCTATATGCAAATGAGCAAGTAGAGGTAAGAAAACTTTATGCATATTAATTAAAAGAGCCAAGTTTTATTAAGACTTTATAGGGAAGCCATTTTCTGGAATGAAACATAATGTCATGGCCTTTCCTTGGCTTCTAGATAACATCTGCAAGATGTTGGCACTAATCCAAAATAGGAAGCAGCCAGGTGGTAAGGCATTATGGGTCAGAACCCACAAAGGCAAACTTCAGAGAGCACACTTAGATTTTATTCTTTAAAAATATTATTATGATGATGATGATGATAATGATGATGGCGAAATGTATGTTGTGAGCCTGAGTTTATGAATACCAAATGCAACTAGAAGCTTGGGAGGACAGGAGAAAGCATTGCAACTTCCAGAACTGTGTTATAGGCATTTGTAAACTCGAGATGGGTGCTAGGTAGAGGAACAGGGTCCTTTGCAAGAGCAGTAAGCACCCTTAACCAGTGAGACAGGTCTCCAGTCCACAGAGAGCTCATTCTAAGGTGTAACAAAGACCACTGTAACCCAGAGACATTATCGGCAGTTTCTCTTCTTAGGACCACATGAGACTTGAATCCGGTCTAAGTTTTTCTGAGACTCACAAACAAAACATGGAGTGGGAGCATAAAAATAACATCCTAATATCTTAACAACAAAGAGAAGGAGACCCATGGCTGCCCAGAAGTGAAGGTAGCACAGCAGCCTTGGGAATGAAAGATTTAAACAGTTGTGTTCAGAATAATCAACGTGCCCAGGAGCTGTGTCTGGGAAGAAGGGACCCATGTTCCCATAAGGGCAGTGCCTCCATAGCCAAACAACCCAAGCAGTTTGCTCTTAATTTTCTACCCCTGTCTAATTTCAGGAAAATTTATTCAGCAAATTACAGAACTTTTTGGCATTAAGCTCAGAAAAAAAATTCCAACAGCAAATTCATATCCAAGAAAACCTGTCATCCCCTTGCTTAGCTTTTTCTTTCCTTCTTACAGGAGGGAGAAAAAAAAAAAAAAAAGATCCAGACATTTTCCAAGAGAAAATAAACTCTTATGGCTGAGACTAGGGCTTGCAAGTTTGGTTAAAATCCCCAATTTGAGAAGGTGGTTCTCAAGCTGGCGAAGTGCTTCCCTCCCCCGCCCCTATAAATCATCACTGCAGGCTGTGACTCAGAGAGTGTGGACGCTCCACTCTCATCTTGTAAACACAGGGTTTCCATGCCCGTGTTCTAGATTCCTTGTTAGCTATCCCAGTGCAACTCAGGGTCAGGGCAAATAAGGTAAAGAGACCATTCAAGTTCAACTTCAAAAGCTACTCTCTGTGCCAAAATTTAGAAGAGGCCAAAAGAGCTGTTTTCCCCATTGTCCCAGACTGAACCGCTGACAGCAGAGAAATACAGCTACTTGGCAGGGTGCCAAACTCTAACAATAAGCAACCACACAAGGAGGCTGTGCAGCACGGCTGTCCTGTGACATCCTCTTCCTACCTTGTGATGTTCAAGGAGGCTGTGGGAACACTGTCCTTGTCCTTGCCTGGTCCATCGTTGTCTACCTGAGTGTTCTCCTGCAGTCTTGCTTTGGGATGGCTAAGTCAAGTGACAGAGGCCCTCAAAGCCAGCAATCCATGGAGTCCAGTCAATAACAGGTGTCCTGCTCTGAGATGGGTCCACTGCTAATCTACCCGTTATGGGACTTGTCACTGTGACATATAGTATCAAGCATAATAATCAAGAGTAAGTAAAGTGCTGTGAGGCCTTAGATGAGAAGATGTGAAGAAGAGATAAGGATTCTCTATGCCCTGTGATCTTGCACACCAGCCCCATGCATATGCATGCTTTTCTCTCGATGGCAGGATTGGTATGGTTTCACCACACTCACTCATCCACCCAATACTACGCTCTTCCTAGTATACTTCTCCCATACCCCAAATATTTACTCATCTTCCACCTTCTATTAGAACCCCTAATTGTGTATTCTGTTTCCTTTAGGTTTTACCATTGCCCGTGTTATCCAGGCTATCTTAAAAGATCATTTTTGCCTGGATACCAAGTCTACTGGGGAGAAATGTGTTAATGCAAGAAGCGAATTAAGAATGGGAGACCAGGGACTGGTATTTTGAAGGGGCTGGAGTAAGCATGGCTCATTTCTTATCAACAGATCAGCACATCTGAGTGAAGGAAAGAGCTCATGGGCTTCTGTGACAGAAGAGGGTAGGCCGCTAGAGAAGAACCCTGTTGGCTAGCAGGTCCATTTTCTAACTGCAAGTCATGATGTGTACAGTGGCTTAAAACAGGACATGCATCTCAATCCTGTGTTTCTGAAAGTCAAAAGCCCATGGAAATTTCACCAGACCAAAATCCAGGTTTCTTTCTGTGGCCTCCAGGGGAGAGGCTGGTTTTTTTTAGCTTATTGATAGATTTCAGATTTGTGCTTCTGGGACTGTAGCTCCTGTTTCCTTGCTGGCTTTCATCTGTAGGCCATCTTCTAAAGGCATCCGTATCATTTCTTTTTCTCCTAAGCCATCCATGAAGGGCCAAGCTTTTCACATGATTCAAGCTACTTCTTCTCCGTCACTGAATCTCCCTGAACTTTTTGCTTCCTCGCCTTACCTGTTCAAGGTCCTGTGTGTCTATACACTGAGCTCACTTAGAATGTCCAGAGTAATGGCTTTGTCTTGAAATCAACAATCCTGATTCCACCCATGAAGTCCCTATTGCCATGTGATGGTAACACCTTATATAAGTGGCACAGTTGTGCATGAACAGAACTAAATACATAAATTTTACTCACAAAGAAGCATTTCCATCTTTGGGAGGACATGAGCTAGACATGGAGGGAACAGGAACTAATTCCACCAATTTGGTCCCAGGAGTCATGCTCATATACAGCAATGGAGGTTGAGGGAGAAGGGAACTAGTGGGACTCTGAGCTCCAGCAACCCAAGGATGGAACAGACAAGATGCAGAAAGTGAAACTAAGTACAAGGTAGCCATGATCGAGACTAGGTTGTTCAGCAGGACTTACTGGATCCAGTTAGCACTCTAACTGCCATACAACCTTGGATAAGTTCTGCCTTGAGCCAAGTTCATCTTCTATAGGGAGGAAGGGAGCAATCAAGGATTTTGAGATGTCAGTTACCATTCCACACCCCACACCTTCATGTGAAACCCAGAGATAACCCCTGTGCTCCTATTTTTCAGTTCTGGTCATGAAATCTCTTTAATGGCCAATGTTAATCTAACCAAGTCACAACACTGTATTATTTTTAAGGGGCTTTCTAGAGTTGGCACTCTGTACTGTAAAGTACTAATACAAAGATATTGCTTAGGGCCACATGAAGCATGCCTAGGCTCCTGATTCTAACACATGTAGCTGGTTGAGGAGAGAGCAGTCCAGTGAGGAGGGCAAGTGATTGAAGTTTTAGTAGGAAATCAGGGAATAGACAAATAAAATTTCCTTTCAGCCTTAAGACTTAGCAGATGTTTAGGTGTTTGTGATTGTTTTCTTGATTTTGTGAGGTTTCATGTAGCCCAGGCTGCCCTTCATACTCATTATATAGTCCAGGCTGCCCTTCATACTCATTATATATCCCTGAACACCTGATCCTTCCAAGCAGTGAGATGACAGTGTATGTCACCAAGCCCTACTTCGACAGTAACTCTTGAACTAACCTGTGGTGTTTCACAAAATGTCAAGTGTAAGCTTTAGTGACATAAACTTCAGGTGGCATAGATAAGCAATATGTGGTGTGGTGTGTATATGTCTCTCTCTCTCTCTCTCTCTCTCTCTCTCTCTCTGTGTGTGTGTGTGTGTGTGTGTGTGTGTGTGTGTGTGTGTGTGTGTGTGTGGCAAAAAGAGGCTGTATGGGTAAACTGAGATATTTTGCAGATTGGGTCTCTAGAAACTCTGACAATGTAGACTAGCAAACAAGATTTATTAGGGTACAAACTCAGAAAAGGAAGGAAGAATTAGCCTGAGAGTAAACTTTAAAGGATTCAGCAAAGGCCTCAGCTCATTGCACAGAAGGCTCTAAAGCTGAGGTGGCCTTCTAGAAATGACATGGTGGGCCAGGAGGTAAAATCTTATCCATGTCCACTGATCTGTCATGGTACAGAACTTTCTCTACATAGGCAATGTCTTCAGAGGGGGCAGTTTCCAGGAAAATCTGGCAGTAAAGGACTGAGCCTCTACAGGTTCAGAAGCTGGGGAGCAAGCCATCACCCTGAAGGAAGACCTGGTCAGACCTCAGAAGCACACAGGCTTTTCCCCCTGCATCATCCCTTCTGGGGACCATCAATATCATGTACTGAGCAAGGGACAGGCTGATAGTCTGTATATGAAAGGTCCCAAAAATGCTTACATGAGTTCCTACTGAAAAGAATACCGGGTGTAGAGAGTAGACCCAGATGATCATTGGAGGTGCACGTATGGAGGCTGTGTTTCACTTAGGACCCTCACTCTTTCTGCCTCCTGGCTTTTATGAAGTGAGCCCCTCTGTCCCACCATGTCTGCTGCTGTAGCGGACCACTTAAACACAGGTCCAGAAACAATGGAGCTATTTACTGAAGTTTTTGAAGCCACAGGCCAAAACAAATCTTCTCTCAAGTGTGTATCATAGCCACAAAAAACAAACAAACCAAACAGCCTAGCATACTATGAATTTTAAAAGAATTTAAAAAGAAAGAAAAAGCCACCTATTAACACAGAAGTCTTTAGCCATCTCTCTTGTATGGTCTATTGCTTCTTCATGGCCTTTCCTTGGCTAAATTCTAGTTAGTGATGCTCATCAAAAAATAAAAAATAAAAAAGCATCAGTGGGATGGACAGTTCATTCTAATAAACAAACATACATCAGAAACTACTTTAGCTAAAATTTTGGGGGTAAAATTTTATGGGCAAACACAGTGTCTGGTAGCATTACTGTAACAAAATCCCACAAACTGAGCCACTTAAACAAAAGAAACATTTTCTCAAAATTCCAGAGGCTAGAAGTTCAAAATCAAAATGTTGGCAGGTTTAGTGTTTCCTTAGTTTACAAACTGTTGTCTTCTGTGTCCCTCTGGGCCATGCCCTGCAGTGCTCATCTCTAGGGCCTCTTCTGTTTCTAGGGCATCACTAGGTTAGGGTCTCACTCTTATGACCTTATTTAGCCTTAGTTAATTCAGAAAAGAATAAAATACAGCCACATCAGTGGGCAGGACCGCAGGGTTTTCAGGAACACAACTGAGTTTGCGCAGACAACACAGAAACATCTTAACACATTCTGCCCACGAATCTATGGATGAATAATGGTACATATAAAATTTATATAAGGGTGCCATTAAAAAGTTTTTTAAGGTCTATTTTCCCAGTTCATTTTCCTCTGCTACATGTCAAGCTTTTAAATTGTATCATATTTAGCTATAAATACCTTAGATACCTTTATTTAAAATAGTTGGTGGCATTTACTTGTTTGTGCATGCATAGATGTGTGTGAAGGCACACTCATGTCATGGTTTACCTGTCAAAGTCAGAGGAGTTAGATCTATCTTTCCACCATGTGGATTCCAAATCAAATGAAACTCAGATTGTCAACCTTGGCAACAAGTGACCTTAGCCTCAGAGACATCCTAGCATCCCTTCATTTTAACTACCCACTGTCAGGACATTATTCTTAAAAGGAAAACAATGGACTCATAGTTTAAGTATCTATTGTTTAGTTTGGAGACTATTTCTCCAGATATTTGCATGTGCTTTCTTGAGTGTTTGGCTTCCCAACGTTCTTATCCACATTTTTATCTCCTCTAGAGAAACTTCCAGGTTGTCTCCTCACACAGGCCTCCGTGGCATTTCTGGAACCACAAAAGGGCTTCCCTTTGCTTTTACAGAATGGGCTTTCTTTGTTGTTGGCTTAATCCGACCTCTGCGGCATCTGCTGGACCATGGCTGGAGCGGTTTTTTCTTCTCAGCTTGTTTCTTAATATGGCTGCCAAACCCCTGGAGTACAGACTGCACCTTGGGTCCACCACTCCTTGATAATTGACTAATGTTGGTAGACTGCTTGGCTGCCTTGCTGGTTGGGCTTCCATTTTCTGAAAATTAAGACTCAATGCCCAGTTGTCTGTTGAAATTACTTTTTCTCCCACCTACCCTTTGGAGGGTACTGGTTTGTGACATTTCCACAGCAGGACTAAATTGGATGAATTGTGTTCTTTTGTGTTCCTCTGATTCCCCCACTCTGTGTGCCTTGACAGCAGGATGGTGCTATTATGTTATATCCATTGTGCTTTTATAATGGCTTAATTACTGTGTATGGGCTTCTGACTGGGAACTGGGAAGATGGTGATTTCTATAAATAAAACACACTTTCGGTCACATTAATATGCTGCCAGATTTAGTTGTGTCTATGTTATACAGGTTCACGTTAAAATCCAAAATGTTATCAAACATGTGTTGCAGATAGAGTCTATTTTAAATTCCTCCAGAACAAATTAAGCTCTAATCAAAGCATGTCCTGGAGAGAGTAATTTTTTTATTCTGATATGCCCTGCACCCTTTGGCGGTCCATCTCTACTTGTCTCCCTATGTAATAGAAGCCCAGACAAGGCACACATAGACTATCAGAAGGCAGAGCTCTGTTTTGGTCTAGTCTGGAAAATCAAAACATTAGATTCTCAGCCCTAAATCAACGTTATAATTAAAAATGCATGCAAAATAGGCCAATCTCAATTTCCCATCAGTACTTAGGTTTGTAAGAGAGGAAAGAATAGTAGAGAAGGGAAGAACTAACGAGAAAAGAGAAAGGGTAGCCCACACATGCATGAACGCACAATGACAGAGAAATCTGATATTTTTTGTGCACAGCTTTGTAGCATTTTAATTTCAAGTTTTTATAGCAACCACAAAAACAGGCACCATCTGACACCCTAAGATCAGCAAAGTTGGCCCATGACATTTTGACACCGTTACTTGACACCATTATCTTAGTAAAAATGTTTTGTCAAGTTAAAATATATATCTATCCTTCACTCTTTGGAGATAATAAAGAAGCAGTGACCTTTGTCCTTTAAATCACTGTGTCACCTCGTGTCATGTGACCTTGGACTCCAAACCAACAACTTCACACAGGAGCTAGGGAAATTTTTTAAATGACAGGTAGAAAATGAGTTACTCACTAAGAAAAAATATTTTATGGCTAACATGAGATGGATCCGTGGGTAAAGGTGTTGGCCGCCAAATCTGACAGCCTAAGATCACTCCCTGGGACTCACTCATACAGTAGGACACAAATGACCTCTTACCACTGTCCTCTGACCTCCACACACACATGCCATGACATGTGTGCCTGTACTTCCACAAATATCACGCACTCACACAGAGAGAAGGAATAAATTTAAAAAATAAAAATGATTGAAGTATTTGCATGGCCATTCTGCTGTATCAGCACGCCTGTGTTAGTGGTATCCTTCCATGTAAGCTCAGAGCGTCTGAGGGTTCCTTTGTGCCCTAATCCATCTGGTTTATCATGTCCTCTGTTCTTTGTTTCCTGCTGTGGGCCAGCAGCAGGTGGACCCCAGGTGTCAAGATGCAGGACTCAGTCTATCAGAGACTAATCTGTCTTACTGTAAGGTACAACTGGCTCTCCTAGTTGTGATTCGACACTTTGACTTTTCATTAATTTGCCTACAAAGAACGGAGACGTTCTACATGATACATGGCAGTTTGATTTAGCATTGTTCCTTGGGAAGTCAACTCTGAATGCTAAGTTCCATTCTCTCTGAGCATTGCTTCTGTCAATAACTGTGGCACCCTGTGCCAACATCTGGAGTCTCATCTTCTCTGAGATGGCCAGGCTCAGGGATGTTTTCTTGTGTGGCTGACTGAGGTGCCGGCCAACCTCTCCCACCATAACACTAGATACTGTATGAGTGATGGATTCCTTTTTGAGACAAAAAGGAGGTGAAGGAATTTCAGTGAGAACAGAAGGGAAAGTTCTGGGACAGGATAGAAAGCTAAAAAGAAAGAAACGGGGTACTAGATGCGAGATAAGAAGCACCAAAGATTGAGGGAGACACCACCAACCCAGCATCCCAACAATGAAATAGGTCACAGGGCGACTTCCAAAGCAGGGCAGCCTGAGACTTCTTCCTTGATACTCAACACCCCTTTCCAAACAGTGACGACCAGCTGGGTAGGGGATTACAGTCACTCCTGCAGGATGCCACCTACTCTTGCCCTTAGATCATTCCCTTGTCAACTTTACTCCAAGTACTGAGCAAGAAGCAAATCCACAGAACTAAGCCTATTGCCCAGGTCACCAAAGACACTCCATGTCAGAGCTGCTGAAAACTCTGGTGGTCTCAGACCAATAGGCCTTAATAGGGATCCCAACAATGATCTTTTTTTGTTGTTGTACATTTGGCAAATACTTACACAGGGATTACTATGTACTGGACACCACCCTGAATACTTGGCAAATATTGGTCCATTATTCCTCCATAAGAAGTGTACTGTTACTATCTGTGTTATTCAAATGAGGTGAATGTGCACAACCAGTAGGGGTAAAGGCGATTGAAACTCCACCAATCAGCTTCATATCTATCCGGCTATGTGAGAGACTGTCACAGCTGAAAAAGCAGAAGGCAAGATGTGCAGCACGTCTCTGGTACGTCACAGGGCAAGGGTCAATCAGACCTTCACAAGTTCCTGAGGCATTTTTTTCTTCCTGTATCTGCCCACCCTTATTGCTTAGTCAGTTCCTAGGGGTCATAAAATTCAGGGTCATGGGGGTGGAGGTGGTATCTAATTCTGTTCCTAAAATTCAGTCTTCATAGGGACCATGACCTCGAGTATGTGGGGTACTAGAACACAGATAGAATATTGGTAAGTGATTAAAATTAAGATTAACAATAATCAGTTTTTAATAGAATTATGTCCCATTGTAACATTTAACACCTTCTTAAAATTTCAGAGTAATTTGCGTGTTTGAATTTCTAACTAAGGTATTCTGTGCTTTCAGTTGCTACATGTGCTAACCCTTATATCCAAGCTTGGGAAGCTCTCCAAGGGGCTAAGTGGAGACCCCTCTGGGAGCAGATAGGCACTACATTGACCCAGCAGATTCCTGGACAGTAGGAGAGCTGACTTGTACAGTCCTGCAGCCCGAATGAGGGAAATTAACACAAGTGTTAGTAGCCAAAAGAAAAGGCTACAATCGTGCTGTGTGACGCTGCTTGTGTGAATCTTATGCAGTCTGTATAAGGTCTTTTCACTGTATGACTTTCTGTTTTCACCTTGAAGAGCTGTGAGGACCTCCTACGCACTGGGAAAGTACTCTACCACTGTGTTACAGCTTCAGCCCTTGGTTTTTAAAGCCATTGTCTCACTACCTCACTCAAGACGGCCTTGAACATGCTGTGTAACGTAGATTGGCCTGGAACTCACAATCATCCATTTCTAACCTCTCAGAGCCAGGATTACAGATAGCACTACCACGTCTGGCTCCATACAATGTTTATTATTAAAAACAAAAAAAAAAAACTTCAAAACTATAGACAATTACAAGCATATGAGGAATACTTGTTACCTTAAAAAATCACATCTGGTTTCACTTATCCATTGCGCATCTGCGCATGCACACCCACACACTTATGCTTCTGTTAGACTGCTAAATGAATTAGTTGAGTATTTTACTAGATGTTGGGACCTGTCCTGCCTGAGCAGTTCAGCATGTATCTCCTAGGAACGACGATATTCTCTTCTATGACCATAATGCCATGACCACACTCAGGCTATTTAACAGCAATGCCATATCATTCTCTAATAACAATCCCACACTCAAATCCCTCAAATTATTCCAATAATGTGTATCTATCATGTAGACCTATGTTCAGCTTTAGATTCCTCTAATGCCTGGTTATGTTCCACCGGCCTTCCTGACATCTTCCTTTTTCTACTGTAGCATGAGAGTTGTGGTAACAACATGACTGAATTGCTGCAGAAACCTTGTTAAACATTTACATTAAGATTGTGACACCAATCTGATATAAAACACACCAGGCATTCAACAAGCGGCGACTACTGTTGTGATTACGTAATTGAAGTGTGGCAGGTAATCGGTTACCAATACAAAGAGAAGCCGCCAACATCGTGCACGAACCTTCAATATACATAAAAGAAATGAAGGAAGACAGGTGTAGGGAACTTGGGGATTTGCGTCACCATTTCTAAGAAGCAGTGAGGAGAACCCTATTGCACCTCCCTTAGGATCAGAGAAGAATGTAGAAATAGGAGAGACCCTGCCTCCCTGTGGACACACCCACAGCCAGCAGAGGATGGATCCTCGTCTCCATGACCAGGTGAGTCAATAATTTTCTGGACACCTTGCTCTTGCTCTCTACGAAAGATGAAAATGGACTTTAGACAGCTGAAGTGTAAATAGGCTACTACGGCTGAATTACGTCACCCAGACTCAAATATTGATGCCTTAACTCCCAGAACCTCAGGATAGGACTATGTTCAGAAACAAGCCTTAGAGTGAGATTGTGGAATTAATCCAACTTTATTGGGATCTACAAATAGAGGCAACCAGGTACTGTAGGGAGATGAAGAGATAACTCCAACTCTCAGAACCATAACTCACAACTCCTGGATTATTAACACCCTCTACCACCAGTATCAACACCTTTTGTAGGCAGGAGATGGGCTAATCTGATAGACTGCTAGTCATCAAGTCCTTAGGCCTATAAGTGACATCTTAAAATGAAAATTATTTTTTTTTTAGGTCTTTTCATCTGGAATTTGAGGATTCTATAGTAAGAAGAGCCCATGGCAAGGTGGCTTTGTGTTTGAATGTTCCATAAAGTCTAAGGTAGACACAGATACTGGCCTAAGGGCCAGAAGTACCTACTAAAGCCAGAGACAGCCTCAGTATTGTTTACTAAATTGTGTTTTTCTTTCTCTTCAAGGAGACTGAAGATAAGTCTGGGTGGCACTAGGTCCAACTCCATGACAATTGTCTGCTTGCATGTTGGGTAAATCTATTCTGTGACATTGGCAGTGTGAAGTGACTTCTCCTTATTACAGAGAGTCTATGGCCTCCAGGAACACTGAGATCCTGACACCTCCACGGATACCGTCAGGCTACACAGGAAGTCAGGGCGCTACAAAGCTGCTAGGAGACCAGAGCAGCTGAAGGCTTGCTGTGCCCAAGCAGGTTCCATAACCCCAAAGATGCAGCAAAGGGGTTAGTCTGAGCCTTCTGCTCACATGCCTTAGATGAGTAAGGCACCTCTGGTCCAGAAGGGATATGTCCTGGCTTCCCAGGAGCTGGAGCAGGCTCAGTTTCCCCAAGCGGCTTCAACTTCTCTTCATTGTTCTGCAATGATTTTTCTACCTTTTGTTATTATCCTGTGCCAAGATGGGACAGTTAAGCCAGAATTATCCAGCTCCCTCTCAGGGAAATAGTCACCGTGTAGGACCACAGCTTATTCAATGGCAAAGGGCAGAGCCCTGACTAGGGCTAAGATAACATCTTCAGACCCCTGAAGGAGGGTTCCAACACCTGGATTTCACCCATTTTCTCTGGATCTTTCTGTTCATCTTTCCTAAAACATTTTTATATGCTTCATGTTCAAGTACTTGAGAGGTTATTTCCATTCTTTTGCCTGTGCATCTGACATGCATCTGGAAGGATAGCAATGGGCACACTTAAAATAAGGAGAAATAAATATCCCAGAGATGCGACAGCAGATGCATTTGTTCCAAAGTGAATAGCAAAGATCCGCACTTCATTCTTACAGTATTTTTTCAGACATATGGTAAACCAGGCTGAGTGATTTTTATTTAAAATGGAAGCCATGCTGAATTGAAAACTTATAGGCACAGCCAGTCAGTTATTCTGCTCTCTGTGGGCACAGGGGCATTCTCATTCCTGGGAATGTCATTAGTTATCTTCCAAGATCAATCTGAAGTTTTCAGAGGGAGTGCCAGTTTCCAATACAAAACTCAGGCATGCATAGTAAAAATCAGAGTCTGCAGCTGCCTGGTCTTAATACCCAGACTCCAGGCTGCAGGTGAGCCCCTTCAAGCTGCTGAGGCCCTCACCACAATGCCCGTACACTGCCTCCCCTTCCTCACAGTCTGTCTTTTCCAGGGGAGGTAGAAAGGTATCCTGGGTGGATAATTGGTGTTTTTTTTAACATCTTTCCTCACCCTTCAGTTTTCCTTTACATTCAATGATTAGGTCTCAGATGAGTTTCTTTGCCTGTAGGAAGTGTCTTCGAGGAGAGAGTGAGCAGAGAAAAGGACATAGTAGGACCTTCCAGAGAGATGGAAGATGAAAACCTCAGCATGGGATCCCTGAGATCAAGACACACAATAAGTCAGTGTGGCATTGCTCAGCAAAACAGAGACAGTCAGAAGAGAGGAAAAGTGGGAAATTAGCTTTGTTTAAAACCATCAGCTACTCTACATTTCTATATGTATGATTAGATACATAGACACATACACTAAGGTCCAAACTTCTGCACAAAACTCTCACGCACTGCTGTCTCTTTCAGGATGATATAACGAGACTTCAAAATGAACACAGAGTGTTTTCAGTGTTTGCCTCACATGCTGATTTCAGAACCAATCTCCAATAAAGCTGTTGTCTTAGGGTTTCTATTATTGTGAAAAGACACGGTAACCACGGCAACTCTTATAAAGGAAAATACTTAATTGTGGCGGCTTCCTTTAAGTTCAAAAGTTTGGTCCATTGTCAGCATGGTGGGACGTGATGGCATGCAGAAGACATCGTGCTGGAGCTGAGAGTCCTACATCTTGATTGGCAGGCAGCAGGAAGTGGTCTGTCTCACTGGACATGGCTTGAGCATATACGAGACTTCAAAGCTCACCTCCAAAGTGACATACTTCCTCCAGGAAGACCACACCCCCTAAGAGTGGCATTCCCTTTGGGGGACATTTTCTTTCAAACTAACACAGACGTACTTGTACGGTTGTTAACTCAAAAAGTTTAAGACGGAAAAAGCCAGGATCCAATCAAAAGATGACCGCTGGGTAAAAAAGGCTTTGGTCAAAGAGGAAAATGATTAAAAACAAACAAACAAACAAACAAAAAACCAGACAATGGGCTTAAAGGACATGAAGAAAAAGACAGGGAGCATGCTGAGAACAAGAGTTCACCAGGTCTGCACATTTCTTCACCAAATGTTTGGACAGAGCAGTGCAGAGAGATGCAGCAATGGAGGGAGTTTTCTAAGGATAGAATAGTTACCAAGAAGTTGGTTCTTGTTCTAATTCTAATTCTCAAGAAGATCTACGAAGATCCACCCTTTCTCCACCTTTATCATAGTCGATGCCATCCTCACTGACATTTCCAGGGAGGTGTCTCCTGTCATCAGGTCAGAAAATGTTTGGTTTCAAAGGGGAAAAAAGGGCAACTCATATCTAAAGTTGAGTTAATACAGAAAAAAAAATATTCAAGAAGTTCTATCAGGTCTCAGGAGAGCAGATCAGGCTACGAGTTCTTATGTCTCATCTCTTTAATTGTTCCTTTTCTGCATGCTGGGTTAGTCTGCAGAAGCCCCAACACCAAATCCATATGACACCCAAACTTAGAGGACCCCAGCTGAGTCCTGGCCTGTTTCTTAGAAAGATGGAGAAGCCTTCCTCGGGATAATTGGATATGCATTCTTCTACTTCATAAATAGAAAAATAGAAGTGACCGTGGAAGAAGCGTTGGGTAAGGCAGGACATTAGAGAAAGCCAGAGAATAGGAGTGGAAAATTTCAGTGAATGAACAGACTAAGATGAGTCTAATGTTAAGATTTCTAAGACATCTTCGGAAATGAGCAAATTTATGCTCTACCTGTTCAAAAATATCGGTGTATTTGTTGCTTATCACTTATGTCACTGTGACTCAATCTATGACTGAAACAACTTAGAGAAAAGAAATTTTGGTTCACGTTTTTTAAGGTGTTCGCTCCATTGCTGCTTAACTCCATGTGCTTGGGACTGCACCATGTAGTGGAGGATATTATCTTTTCATAGCTGACCAGGACAAGAGTGGGATTCAGCTGACTGTTCCCTTTTCTTCCTCTATTCCATCTGGGATGCCAGCCCATAGCATGCTGCCACCTACATTCAGACTTAATTCCTTCAGCTAATCCTGTCTCAAAAATCCCTCAGAGAAACACATAGACCATTGTCTATCTGGTCACCAAATCTCCCAGGTGATTCTAAATCTACCCAACTGGACAGTAAGATTTAACCATCACAGCAGATTCTCAACTATGGATTGTTGCATCTAACCTCACAACCCTACAAGATTGGTTCTATGATTTCTCCTACTTTACAGAGGAAATTAAGGCTCACAGCTACTAATGAGCTTGCACAAATTTATAGACCTAGCAAAAGCCAGAGCAGGGACAACTGTCAAATTGCCTTCTTATACCATTTTAAATATTTATTTCTTTTTATTCGACCTAGCTTCTTTGAGAGCTTACCTGTAAGAGTATAAAATTAAATGTATATTCCTCCTGTAATATCCTGACAGTTTCATTCTGAATTTTCCTCCATGGATGACATAGGATGTCTTTCTGTATGCCGTGAGTAGCATTGGTTAATAAAGAGGCTGTTTTATTCTATGACAAGGCAGCTAAAAAGGCAGACAGGAAATTCCAACATAGATAAAGGAGAAGGGTAGAGTCACTCAGAGATGCTGCAAGCTTCTGCCCAAGAAATCAAGATATAAAAGTACAGGTAAGCCATGAGCCATGTGGCAATACACAGATTAATAAAAATGGGTCACATTAGTTGTAAGAAGTACAGTTACTTACAACTGTACAACTGGTAATGAGCCTGAGCCATAGGCTAAAGAGTTTGTGACTAACATAAGCCTTTGAATAATTATTTTATAAATGGCAGCCACAGGACCAGGCAGGAAAGATTCCTCCATATCTTGAGCCCAGAGGAGTCAGAAACTTCAGGCTACACATGGGATCCTGTTTTGAGTATTTGTTTCCCAGGTAACAGCACTGTTTGGGGGAAATTAAAGAACATTGAGGTGGAGCCTGATAGAACTGGGCTTTAAAGGTTATAGTCTGTCTGGTCCTCCAATTTGACCACTTGATACTTCCTGCTCTGTGTCTGCTTTGATGTGAGGAGCTTCCACCACATGTTCTTACTTATATGAATTCCACATCATGGCCCCACGGCCACAGAAAGGCCACTCATGCTTTCCCATTATAGTAGAGCATAATCCTCTGAAAGTGTAAGCGAAAATAAGCATTTATTTCTTTTAGTCATTTCTGCCTGGTGCTTTGGTCATAAACAATACAAAAACAACTAAGGTGGAAAACTGGTTCCAGGTATGTGATTGTTCTGTGATTAGCCCTGATCGTTGCCTTATGGGCCTTTGAAGCTGGTTCAAAAGAGGGGTTTGCAAATGCTAACTATAGGAGCTTTAAAATAACCTTAGCGTTGTTTAATGTTTGACTCTGGCGGAGATTTTAATGGCCAGGATGCCAATAAAGGAACGGGCAGCAAAGGCTGCTTCTAAGACTTCTGCTGGAGGAGACTCTATTCAAAAACGGAAGAGAGGTCATTTGTGTATTGTCCAGGTTGATATGTCTACGTTTTGCTCATATCCTGAAATTTTAAGTGAGGCTTAATTGTGAAGCAATGGGCTAATTTCTTTGATGGAGGAAACTTCAAAATAGTGTGACAGTCAGGTGGTAGCATGGTTATTGCTGGCTACGTTTAGCCAGGTTTAGAGTGAAACACAAAAGCAAAAAAATGAAGTAGAATGATGTAGAAAAGGAATATAATTTGACTGGAAAAATAATGTATACATATTTATGACTTTATATAAAACAAAGAAAGGCAAAGAAGTCATCTGTGTTAAGGAGACCAACTTTCTTAAGGGGAAGCAGGGTGCTTTGCAACTAGAATAATAGGAAAAGTGTTTCTGGGAAGACCCCTCCCCACTCTTTCCAAAGATACAGGGTGTAAAACTCAAAACACATTTGAAAGATTTTTATTTGAAAACAGAGCCATATGGGTGCTCTATTCAAAGTGGCCGCTAACAGAAGTGTTTTTCTAAGTTCAGCTGCCAAAGCATTCAGAGGTCACTTCAACCATGAGCCAATTTGGCTGAATCTCCTGCTGGAAGCAGAACTTTGTGTCTTTTATGTGGTGTTGATACTGCAGGAGTATAGAACTCAAGAGTTATGGGATTGGAGAGGTCTCCATCAAGATTTTAAAGAGAGTTTTGGAGGTCAAGAATTAAAGCAGGCTCAGATTCCTTGAAGTGAAGTCCTATGTAAGATAGTGTGAAACTTTGTAGGAAGCCTAATGTTGTAATAGGGTTCCCAGATGTCTGATATTCCAGGAACACAAGATACGTAATGAGAAAAGCTACAAGCAATGAGTAGAGCTGATTGAAAAGAAAAGCTATGTAGTGTGAGAGGTAGCAAGCAGAGCAGAGGTGTCCAAGTCTGTTAGTTTTCACATCGTGTTACCATGAGCCCAGATCCCAGGCATGAAGCTAATGTTTGTCATAGGCTTCAGTTTGCTTTGATCCAATTTCTCCTTGTATTCCCAGTTTGGGAATGGGAACATTTACTCTGTGTCATTGTGTATAGGAAGTCTACTTCTTTCTACAAAGACTCCCAGCTAAAATAATGCCTGGAGATTTTGAACTGTTTAATATTTACTTTATTTTATGGGTTTGAGTTTGCAAACTTCATGGGAGTGCCTGGTACCCTTGGAGGAGTCAGATCCCTTGAAACTAGAATTATGGATGGTTGTGAGCCACTATGTGGGTCCTGGGAATTGCACCCAGGTTCTCTGCAAGAACAACACATACTCTAAACCACTGAGCTATCTCTTCAGCTTTTGTTCTTTTGAGCAAAGCAAAGATTGCTAAAACTCTAGGAACTTTTGCTGTTGGTTTGAATGACTTTTGCATTTTGAGATTGCCATGAGCCCATGGGGGAAGTGCCAAGGTAGACTAGCATGGGTGGAATCTGACATTTGCCCCAGGGCCCATTTTTAAATTGTTTCCCACCAGTGGCACTGCTTTGGGAGGCTGTGGAACCTTTAGGATAAGTCCTAAGTGGCATACATTGGTTACCAAGCAGGACTTTGAATGTCACAGGCAATCTCTTAGTTCTAACCACCGTCCACTTCCTAGACCATATGATGTAAGGAGTCTCTGCCCCACACTCTTCCCACCATGAACTCTACCTCATGTTTTTCACCATCATAGACAAAGAGACTCTGCCACACCTCCCCCACTATCGTGAAGGACTGAAACTCTTTAAACTGTGAGCCAAAGCAATCCTTTCTTTCCTTTTGTTGGGTATTTCGGTCAAGCTACATAAAAGTAACTAATACAAATATCATATAGAACATTTCTTAGAGAAAATTTGAAGATTTATATTCCCAAATCAATTGTTTTTGCAGTGTGTTCCAATATCTAGAAGGCATCTAAAACATACATCATTAGTGTCATTGCTAAGTGGCTACCTCAGCACCTGATACACAGTGTGTCCAAAAGAAAGGTGTAAACAAAAGGAAGACAGTTTCTGGCAATACCTTGGTGCACCTTTCATGCTTGGCTCACTGCTTGCCCTTGTACCTACAAGAGAAACTACCCATTCCTCCAGTCCTGCTTGTCTCTCCTAATCATTTTTATTCCTCATCTCTGCATTTTCTTGCATTTTCTTCAGAGTTAACACGCGCACACACGCACGCGCGCACACACACACACACACACACACACACACACACACACACACACACACACACACACAAACACTGCTCTAAGAGGCCTTCTAGAAGCTGGTTAGGACAGAAGAATCAACTCTCCGCTCCCATACACCAGGTGCTTGTTTGTGAATTCCAAGGCTACTATTGCCTTTTTCTTAATAAGAACAAAATGCAACTGACCTGTGTTTAACTTGTGGGCCTCTACAGCCCCAGCTCATTTTCTTCCATACTTGTACATTGCCATTTCTTCCTGGCCTGCTTTTATGTCTTTATTTTCATTCCCACATAAATTAGCCAGACTTTTCTCTGTTAAGTAGGATCCTGTTTTTCATCACTTGCCTTTATCCACCAGCCAGAAACACTTTCAATGCTCATGCTTTGTCTAATTTTATTTTTCTTATGTTTTGAATGGTTTCTAGATAGAATGGCTTCTATTGAGCCTTGTGCTTTGAATGGTGCTCAGTGCTGCCCATTCCATCTTTAAAAAGCTGAGTGATGAAACCTATTACTATGCATGCTAGCCCAACAAATTAAACAATGCTTAACCACAATGTCTGGCTAATGTTGATCAATGTTTAGGAGAGGGAAGTTCACTGTACGACAATCACTGGATTCTGTGCTTCAAATACATTTGTTCATCTAATTCTTGAAACATCCTGGTGGGATGCGTCTTATCATTGTCATCTTTTAGGAAAGGATGCCAAAGTTCAGAGAGATTTACAGAACTTGTCTAAGACTCCAGAGTTAAAAGAGGCTGAGTGAGAATTTAAATCCATTTCGGGCAGTGTCTAAAGTCCAGGTTTATTCATCTTTTTTTACTGTCCCTAACTTATAAAATATTTATCTTTGCCAAACTTAATTTTTCCCCCTAGCTTTAGCATCAACACACCCCTGGGCATGTCAGGTGATTTATTTTACTTCCTTGTGGAAATAGGAATAATAATCTCCCCCTTGCTTGACTCCTTCAGGATCAGTAGAAAAGTATTTGACTGAGTATATAGTCTAAACAAGTATAAGTTGTTACAATACTCATTACTAATCAGGTGCCTTTCTTAGGATCCGAGGCTCCCTACATGGTGAGAAAAGCATATTTGCTGTAAAAGATATATAACTCAGCTATGAAAGTGTTCTATTGGCTGGGATGCTCTCATTACTAGTAACAGAACCCCAACACCATTGCCATAAACAAGCCAGAAGCTCCCGGACAGAGTAGCTCCAAGGAAAGTTAATGGGTTCCTTGACCTCTTCACTGCTGCATCCTCCTCGTTGTGTGCCCTGTTCTTAAGTGAGCTCACCTCATAGAAGAATGACAGCCAACTCCACCACCATGTATGATATCTGCGGTCAAGAGAACCAAAGGGTCCTAGCTCGTCCTGATGATCTCCTTATGCAAGAAAATAATACACAAAATAGACCTTCCAAGGATGGGGAAACGGCTCAGTGAGCTAGAACATTTGCAGTAAAGCTTGAGCACCTGATTTTCAATCCCCAACATCCACATAAAAAAAAAAAAAATTCAATCATAGATGCACATATGCTGGTAACCCCAGCACTATGTGGGGCAGAGACAGAAAAGTTGCTGGGTCACATGGGCCACCAGTTTAGACAGTGTTGAGCTTCATGTTCAGTTCCATCTCAATGGAACAAGGTAGAAGTCGAGAAAGGGAGGCATCCTCCTCTGGTCGCTGTGGCATGTATCCACACATTCATGTGCACATATGCCACATATATACATCCGCTACACACATGATAAAATAAACCTTCCAGAGACCCTCATCTCACAGAAAACCTTACTTCATGTATCAAAATTAGACCACCCTGTCTTGCCTAAACCAATACCTAAAAAGAACATGAGCAGCTAAGACTGTCTTCTACAGCAGAAGACCATGAGGAGGAGGGTAGATAGATTCTCCAAATATAGGCACAGTTCTGGAATGATGGGAAAGAGGCCGTCTGGCTACTGAAGAGCAACCAATTTCAGCATCATCTAGTTTCTCCAGATGATGAGTGGCAGGCTCTCTTCCAGTCTCCACAGGAGAAGGAAAGCTCATGGTTCTCCACCACCTCCCACCCTCCACTGCCATTTCATTTCAGCCCCGTTTGAGTTAAAAGCATTTTACAATCCTTTCATGTTCACAGACTGAAAGATCTTTCTTTTTCTCTTTGTCTCTCACTTTCTCTCTACTTCGAATACAGCTTGTACTAATCAGTGTTAAAATGCTGAAGGGCTGATTAACATGTTCTTTTCTAGGCTTTCCCAGGTAGGGCGGCAAGAGGAACTCTAGAATGGGCGGCTTTAATTAAACAAAGCTGCAAGTATCTCTCAGTCTTCTTTCCCAATCACATGACCCTTGAGAAGCACCTACAATTTTGCAGCTATGACCTTCCTAGCAGATTTAGTCTCTAAAGAACTGTCCTTCCTATAGTCCGGAAAAAGCAGACACTTGTTCTACATGGGCTGTGTGCAGTGTGTGGGCATTTCTGGATTTGGTTCAATGGTCTGTGAACCACAGAGACTGGTACATTCCAGGACAGAAGTCCTAGCCATCCAGATGAACCTCAGGGTTAATTATATAAGAACAGGTAATCAGGATTCAGAAGTAATTATTGGATTGTGCAGCCATAGATGCTGAGTCTCAACTCAGGAATATTTTTATCCTTGGAGTCCACTGGCTTTTCCTGTCTTTCCCCTTCTCTGTTTATCCTAAAATTAACATTAATCAGCATTTGATTCCTAACACACTATACCTCTACCATGTAATTATAACAAGTGTCCGTGTCCGTGTCCGTGTCCGTGTCCGTGTCCGTGTCCGTGTCCGTGTCCGTGTGTGTGTGTGTGTGTGTGTGTGTGTGTGTGTGTGTGCAAGGGGGGAGCTTAAATCCCAGCTTCTATCTCTGACTCAAAGTACACATCTGTAGATGTGAATTAATCAGGCTCTGGGACCCATGGGTGTCCTGTAGAACCTATTCTAAGGGAGGGAGATCGTATGACAAGCTTCCAATGAAGCAAGAGGAACATATTTAGAGTTTGTGTTATCAAGAAATTATATGGTACAAAAGCAATGATATTTTAATTATTGTCTTTTCATGACCACCAAAATAGTCAAGAGCAAAATTGACCAGGTAGGACAGCTGGTCATTCTCTAAACATTTTCAAAACCATACTAAAACCTCAAACTGGATGTCATTCCTTGGCTTTCTGGTGCTAATTCTTGTGATGCTGGTTAGGAGTCTCAAGGCACTAGCAAGAGGTGCATTTTCCTCACTTTCTTACCAAAAGAGGAAAGCAAAGCTAATGATGGCTGTGCACTTTTCTTGATTACATGGAAATATAGATCTACCAACAGCACCACTTCATGAGCATTGACCTAGGAAAACGAGGGACCAGTTGGTTTCCTTGTTATTAAAACTTCTTGGATCTTGTCTACAGGGTGTGATGGAGGTTGCTAAGCTTCTGGGTTCCGTCTCAGAAATCTGGAAGCAACCAGTGAATGATCTCTTACTTTCAAACACTTATCATGTACATGAGCCCCCCAAGCCTTTGCGTAGGCAGCACAGATATGTTCCATTTTGCACTGTTTAAATGAATGAACGTGAGACTGGAAAAGGCTGTAAGTGATTTTCCAAGACTATGAGAGTTAATCTTGATCATCAACTTGACAGGATGGAATCTCCTCAGAGACACATCTCTGGGTGTGTCTGTTTGGGTGTTTTCAGCAAGGTTTAACTATGGAGGGAAAACGCAACATCAGGATGAGTGACACTACCCTACGAGCCAGGATCCTGAGCTGAGTGGAAGAAAAGAAAGAAGCAAGCTGAGCCCCAGTTTCACATCTCTGCTTCCTGGCTGGTCCAACAGTCTTATGTTCCCGAAATTATAATTTCCACACCATGATGGGTTATACCCCTTCTGAAAGCCCAACCACCATAACCAAAACAACAACAACCACGAAATGCCTTCCCCTTAGTCAGCTTCTTTTATAGTATTTGATCACAGACATAACTAATACAAAAATCAATGTAGGGTAGCTGTATAGATCAGTTGCCCTACAGTGGCCATTAAAGCCACCACCCTGACTCTCAAAAGTTGAAAGACTCAGTCTGATGATCATTCTTGCCAGCTTAACCATAGCTCCAGGGCGGAACCCAGTCATGTAAGCCTTGTTCCCAGGCTGATGGCCATGCCTCTAATATAGTCCCAGAAGCATCAGGCAGGCAGTGCGGTGAAATGCATTGCTCTCTGACTCCTGCATGCATGCATCATGTGACATACCAAGGAAGCACCTCTGCCTGGGGACGGTGGTCACTCCAAAAGCCAATCTTCTTTTAGCAGTACCATTCAGTGCTGCCAATGCAGCCCAGACTCGCCAAAAGCCCTAACAGTCAAATGCTACAAGAATGCCTGCTGTTCATCACTTTTGGAAACTAATCTGCTCAAAATGATCACCCTATTCTTCAACTGTTCTGTTCCCAGGCCAATTACTCATTTGAATTCTAAATTTACTCCTGGGTTTGGAGAGATGACTCAGCAGTTAAGAATGGATTTCATTTTTTCCTAGAGGACATGAGTTTGGTTCCCAGCATCCGTGTTGATACCAGTCCTAAATTTATCTCTTGTTCAACACAACCTTCCTTTTTATTTAATTTTTTTAAAAAAAGAACAACAAAATAAGAAAAATCATTAACTTATTATTCTTATTCTGGAAGATTGAAAAATACGCAAATATACTAAGCCAAAAATTAGCCTGGTTAATTATATAGAAGTACTAATTAGGAGATATAATAGAAATGACTTAAGAACCTTGTGTTATCTTGTGTCTTGTGGCATAGACCTCAGTTCCAGACACTTGAATGGTAGAAGGAAGATCACAAGTTCAGGTCCTCTCTGGTCTATGGAGTGTGTTCAAGATTTGCCTGGGCCACTTAGTGGAATAATGTCTCAAAATAAAATGTGAGAAGAGAGATAAAGATGTAGAATAGTAGGAGAGCACTTGCCAGCACATATAAGGACCTAGGTGCAATCCCAACACACACACACACACACACACAGGCCAGCATAATTTCAAAGGTGATTTTGCTTACAGTACAGCTCTACCTTTGCCTGTATTTTTATTGAAGGGAGTCATTAATAAACAAATGCAAACATTTGAGAACACTCTTAAGTTCCCAAGAAAAAAGAACCTAAGAGATAGGATACTTATAAATCTGCACCAATACGAATACTTATTTTTCTGCATTTACCAGTCTAATATTGAATTTTTTTTTTTCTCCAGGAAGAGAAATTGCATCATGTATGGGCCTCTTCCTGCAGCTAAGGGCACTGTTCATTCTTTCCCTAAATTTGTGCATCTTGGGGGATGGATTCATTTGAGCATTTGGAATGATACTGTGAACAAGTCAGGCAACTAAGTTGTTTGCTACTTGGGCCATTTGTAACTACACCTCTATTTGTAACTCTTCCTAAGGATCGCCTTACCCCTCTGGAGACCAAGCTGTTCCAGGTGAGAAGTGTCCAGCCACACCCACCCAGCTCTTTCCACCAACCAACCCCACCCTCTTCTCTTTTAATCCACTGTTCTGTGGAAAGCTTCTCAGCCATTGCCTAGCAACTCCCTTCCCTGCGACCTGGGCAACACTCAAGACAGAAGCAAACAAGCCTCAGCTTGTCTTGGGCTCAGTACTGAAGCTGCTCAACTGATGGCTTCGGGGCTCTCAGGAGGCTGATTCACAGGAGAGGCACCTGTGAAGGGTCACAGGAGCATTTTAGCATTCCTGACAATCTGGAAAGAGCTAGACTGCAGTCTGCTTTGCTGCTTACAATCTTTGTGGAGTGAGCTTCCTTCTGGGGCTGGTCCCTTGTAAGCGAAAGGTGGGCTGTGTTCTAACAAGCGTTCTCATTCACTGAACACTTCACAAGTCAGGTCCTGCTGGGAAGTTTTGTACAGGTTGTCCAGTCTTCTCAATCTCCTCCCAAGGATGACCCTGCTTTCCCCACAGACAAGTCAGGATATAAAATTAGCCCCAAGGCCACAGAGCCCAAGAATCTAGGTCTTTCTTGTCTTTCCCTGAAGATAGTCTCTCTGAGTCTCTCATGCCTCCCTTCAGAGGATCATTGAGGGAATCAATAAAAGCCCTAGGTCAGCAGCTTAGGGAACTGCCCTCTGGGCCCACACTGTCTTTTCTAGTCTTTTTCTTCCTGGTGTTTCCTGGCTGTTTCTCCTGCTGTTCTCTGGTACCCACCCCAAATGAAGACTAGGATGGGCTGCCACACAAGCTGTTCACGTGCAATGGCACAGACAGACATTCTGCAGGGCTGGAGGGGGTGGACGATGAAGACAGAACACAGTGTGCCAGAAATTCTTTGAGAATAATCATCTCCTGGGTCAGCCAGAGATGCCAACCAAACCACTCTGGTACAGAGGCCGATGACTCCTCGGGTTCTGTAGGAGCCAAGCAAGCATGCCCTCAGCCAATTACTTTCCTTCTTCTACCTTAGCCCCTATTATCTCAATTACCAGCCCCAAAGAGGACCCACAAATGAAGAAGGGGTTGAAACCTCAATGGCCAACATCATACTTAATAATAACAATTATATAATTATATATCTCTGACATAATAATATGTAATTACCAATAATTACTATTAAACATCCCAGGGGTGACCACTGAGGTTCCAGAGCCCTCTAATTATGGTTATCACTGACAATGAAGCACAGCTTTCCTTTACCCCTGCTTCTGGGCATCACGGACTCAGCTTTCCTCCTGGGCTCCTATATTATCTATTTATCTGCTTGTATTTTTCCTCCCAAGCAGAAGTTGCACAAGGAAATGAAGACCCAAGAATTCAAATCATGGGCTGGTGCCCTAAGTATGCTACCTGCAAACCTTCTGTATACTTACTTTCTCAATCAGCTCCAGCTGGGACTAAAGTTAGTGAAGTTCCTTATGATGGAGAAAAATCTCACATCAAAATAGCTAAATTGGTGAAAATTCTTTTTGGTGGTGGTTGTTTTTTGATGTTGTTTTATTCTTTTGGGTTTTTGTTTTGGGTTTGTTTGGTTTTTGTTTTGGGGGGCGGTTTTGGTTTTTTTGTTTTGTTCTTTTGGTTTTGTTGGGACAGGGTCTCTCCATGTAGCCCTGGCTGTCCTGGAACTCACTCTGTAGAACAGACTGGCCTTTAACTAAGAGATCTGCCTGCTTCTGCCTCCAAGTGTACTACCCCACCCCAGCTGGTGAAAATGATTTTAAAAGCATGCCAGAAAATAAATGATTTATTTTTAGAAGATGCACAGTGATGTTACTATTAAGTTTCTTATATTAACAACAACAAAAAATTAACTAAACTAAGACCGTTGTTCCATATCTGCTCAAACTGTTTTGAAAAAGATAAATACAGGTAGGAAGTCAACAGTGTTCAGCTGTGCTGGCTTTACAGTCATTGGGAGCTTAATTTCTTCAATCTGGCATGTGACCTCCTCTGAGGAAACAAACAGAACTCCACCTTCTTTTTGAAGAATCCCAGTTTGCAGAGATGTTGGGAAAGTGAATAGGCAGGTTTCTCTTTCTGAAAATTTCTCATCTAAGAGCCATGTAAGAAAAGTTACATCTTTCTTCTAAAACTATTTGGCAAATTCTAAGTTCTGCACACACTCACACACACACTCACACACAGATACACATACACACTCCCACACAAACTTACACTCACCCTCACACACTCACATACACTCACACACAGAGACACACACTCACACAGAGACACACACACACAAACTCACACTCACACACCCACACACACCCCAGGCCCACAGGAGAATCCTCTGAGAAGCTATCTAGAAAACTGGGGTGGGGGGGCAGACGATGTCCCTTTTCTGGCTTGGGATAAGACCCTCTTGTCTCTAAGGTTCAACACGGGACAGAAGAAAAAGCTGAAAGTCAGTTTCCCTTCTCCAGCTCCAGGGTCAGGGTAAATGACAGCAGTGTGAATTCATTTGCTTCAAACTAAATTCATCATAAAGATACATTTTAAAGAAGAAACAAAGCAAATGGATTTTTCTATCCATCATGGTAGGCCATTAAAAAAAAATGTTTTCCCAGCTTGATTTACCAGCTACCCCTAAGAGGCTAATCATTTTAGCAGATAGTAATCTAAATTATCCCTCAATCCTGAGGGAATACTGTCTGCAGGTGACAGAAAGTGGAATATAAAGTGGGTTTTAAGGCTCCTACATCACTCTACTTATTACTCCTCAGAGGAGACTCAACGTACAAAGCAGAATTAATGCCACAGGCCAGATAGTTCCATATGGACCTGTGATTTTTTTTTTTACTCCATGCCAGAGGCTGGGCGATAGAAATAGATAGCTGTCTGTTCACATGCTTTCTTGTGTCTGTGCCAACCCTCTTTTCTGTCACCAAGTCAATTTATCTCCTGCAGGTGTGATAAAGGTGCACATCAGGTGGAAGCCATAGCAACCCCCGCCTATCATCCAATGTCCTTGCACATAATCCCCTGATGTCAGACCCAGACAATGTCCACAGCATCATATGCATTCGAGAGACAGGGGCCCTAGAACACGTGACAGCACACTCCCTCCTGCTCAAAAGTTCCTGGTTGATTTTCGGTGTGTCTAGCAGAAAGCTGAACTTACTTTGGTCTAGAAGACCCTCTGTCTCTCCAGTTTCTACAAGCAGAGTGCTTCTATTCTAATTACAACCCACCAGCAGCCTTCCAAAGTCCCCCTCGTCTAATATCTTTACTTCTAGAATATTCTTTTCCTTGCCCTCTGTCAGGCTAACTCTCACTGGTCTTAAAGATTTTAACTTTAAAGTTGTATTTCCTTAGAATTTCCCTGACCCATCCAGCTTTAGTGCTCCCCGGTATAGGACACATCCTATTACGGCTCATTTTCCCACTCAATGGGAATCTGCACGAAAAGAGATCCTATCTTGTTCATTTTTATTTACCAAGTTACCACAAAGGACCATTTATAGATATTTGTAGAATACAAGAGTGATTTTAGTACACACAGTGAATTGAACATGGGTGGCATGAACAGCTGAGATGCTAAACACCTGCCTCAGGAATACAGAAGAGCATGGCAATTTTTATCCTCCATTTTGGATCCCTAGCAAGGTGAGTTGGGAATTGGCCAGTGAGATGTAACGGGATAGACATGATCTTCTGTCTCCCAGTACAGCATGTCAAAGGGACACTTTGTTCTCAGAAACATCCCAGACCCCTGAGTACTGGATTTTCCAGGAAAAGAGAAGTTGAGGGAGGGAGAGAAGGAAAGGGAAAGAGAGAGAGGAAGGAAAGGTGACTTTTCTGTGGATCACAGTTCTCATTTTTGTCTTAGAGAACTGAGCTCCCGAGTGTGTCAAAAGTTAGAGTGGGTTCCTAGACCCCCTTTCCTCAGTGGGCTTCAGGGGGATGATGAACTCTTTCGTTTATGGCCCTTGTAATCTACCAACATTTAGAAACAATGGGTTCCCCAGATTTACCACCTTCTGCATGAGGAAGTAAACCTTACAAACTTCTCCAGCACCTATTTTTTACCAGCGCCAAAAAATTCCAACATGTTATGAATCCAGCAAGGGATCCATACATCCATCATGCTACAGTGTCATGATACAAATGTCACTAGAAGTACCGTCCCAGACACATCTAAAGACATGTTTCACCAATCCACTAAAACGACCAATGAAATTAACTGGCACACCTGAGATAATCAGTTTATAGAGAAAAGATACATTTTAGCACATGATTTTACATGTCCCAGTCCATATTTAATCACCTTTATTTCTTTTTGGGCCTTTAAAAAAAAAAAAAAAAAAAAGTACATCACGGGAGTAAAATGGCAGCACAACACTGCTCACGCGTGGATTGGAAGAGAAAGGGGGGGGGGGGTTGCCTAACAGTCCCCTTCTTAAAGTTCCACAGTCAAGCAGCAATGACAGTGAATGAAACCTTTAATACGAGACCTTTTGGGGTCGCCAGGTCAAAACAATGGCACCATCTTTTCCTCAGCTGTCCTCAGGGATCTGAGCTCTTGACTGTCCCTCCAGGTCCATCCGTGATTGACACAGGGGTGACCAGGGTCCATCCCTCTGAAGGCTTGTAGGGCATGGGTCAGGGCACACATCAAATGGACTTGGTGTGAAGACGCATATACACCCCGGCTCTTTTTATTAATTTGTGTTCTTGCTGCTTCCTTCTATTTTCTGGCGTGTTTCATTGTTTTGGTTGTATACTTCATAAGACCTGAAGCAAAGCAACAGATTTCATATCCTTAGGGGAAGCTGGTCCAATTTGGTTCACTAGACATCAGATAACCTCTTCATCTCCAAGCAGCGCTGGTGACATTCTTCAGAAAGGACCAGCAGAGTGAATTCTATGTCTTTATCTCTACCTCCATGATAAGTTATCTTTACCTAACATTTCCCAAAAACTTTGTGCTGGAGGTTTGGAAGCAAGTTCATAGCACTACTACAAGATGGCTGAGTGTTTAGGATATGGGGCCTGAAAGAGCTGTGTTAGTAAACTAAAGGCATAACCTTCAAAGGGATATGGTCCCAAAGCCTCTTCTTCTCTTCTCCCCAGCCCCTGGCTCCTGTACACCTTGAGGTAGGCAGGCTTCCTTCTTTGCACTTTCTCTTCATGGTGTGTAATGTATAGGCCCCAAATGACAGATTATAAACTGAAACCTCAGAAACTGTGAGTCAAACTACCTTTTCTGTATTTAGGTTAATTATCTCAGGCATTTCCTCACAGTCACAGAAAGCTGACTGACATACTTTGTTCCTTCCTCCAATTTCCTAGATACCATCCTGTCTCTCCACAGCCAGCACAGTCCATGAGACAATGATCCTAGCACTAATTGGCCCATCAGAACCAACCATCTTGCCAGTCATTGGTTCTGGGCCTGAGATAAAGAAAGCTCATGACCTTACTTTGATAGCAATTATAGATGCCAAAGCAGGTCAAGGCCTATTCACCCAACCAAATCCTAGATAAAGGATGTTCCTCTCATGTGTGGTGACTCTCCTGCTATACCAATTCTTGGGGTGTGATGAGAAGACAACAGCCATCAACAACAAAAATGACACCTCGGTGTTTATCACTGTTCATCATTCAATCTTGAGTATAAAATATTAAAGGTTTTCCTAAGCAAAGGACAAGAAAGAAGAAAGATATTCATAACAGAGCCACCAAAATGCCCTGTCCTTCCTGCTGGGGGTGGAAAAGCCCCTTCCTCCTATGTGGCTTAGTTTTCTCTCACAGCCCAGTGTGTTCTAAGAGATCATTTCTTTATTAGGGCTGAACTAGGAGGTCCAGGAAAGCAAATGGCCTCCTCTTCCTCCTCTTCCTCCTCCTCCTCCTCTTCTTCCAGGACACTGTGCCATCGTCTGACCCCATCTTACTTGAAACTATGCTCCAAAATATTCTCCTTGGCCACACACTAGTCAAGAAGCCTCCGTAAGAAACTGCAAAGCTTCCAACTCAAATGGAAAGCCTTTAAACACAGCTTCCAAGTTTCCATGATGCCCTAGTTTCTTCTTTTACCCCTCTTCCTTCCTGAGTTCACCAACTAACCCCCCTCCACTCCTACCCATCCTTGTCAGGGATGTGTGTCCTTCTCTGAACAGTTTGCCCACGATGGTCTCAGGTACAAGTGTTTATGACATCCACGACAGACACTTGCTAATCTTGCAGAACCCACTGGATATGTGGAATCCTGCAGTTTATCTAGATGGAAAGTCTATTTCATTTTTTTTTTTTTATTCTTCCTTGGCATCAGTGTCTTAGAATAGAACTTGGATCCATCCTTGCTTAAAAGGAAAGCGCTGACGGGGCTCACAACTGGCAGGGCATCAGTTCCAGCTCAAGGGACTCAACAGGGAGAAGTTAATGAAACGGAACAGTTCTCGTATTAACCAGTTAGCTGTTCAGTGCAAGACAGATGTGGAAAACAAGCCTATATGAGACAAATTCATTAAAGTGAAATTATCCATTCAACACCTTGATATCTGAGCAGACTGATGTTTCAAAATTATTATAATTATGATCATGGGGGTAAAAAGAGCCAAACTTCTGAAAGAAGGCTTGAAAAAAAATTAAGAATTCCAGTACTACCCTGTGAGATGAAAATAATGAGCTGGTCACAGATCCCCAGGATATCAGCAATTGCTCTAAATCCTTCTTGATGAGGAATCTGTGACTCTGAACTCAACTTTAATTCAAATGCAAATAATATCTCTTCCCCTTGAGAATCATTATTCCTGATTCGGCAGGCAGTTTAATGGGAAGTCTGCAGGTGCACAGCAGACTTTGAACGAGAGAAATTGTTCCAGTGTCAGACAAAGACGCTTTGACTCCCAAACACATGGACTCTGTCTGAGTCAGAACCCAGGGATGCTAGTCCCCTCCCTGCCTCTGAGATGGGAATCTCTGGTAAAGCAGCCGGGTGTGGACTTGGGACCAGTGGCCAGGAGAGCGTCACCAATCCTGTCTACTTCCTGCAAGTATGCACCCCAACCTCCAGGAGCTCTTCACCTACATTGGCCTCCTCATGGAACCTCCTTCTTAGACATCATCCACAGGAAACAAACTATCTTCAGCATTACCACCTGTAGATGGTAAGGCTAGAAGCTGGGAATATTACATGGACATTTTGCGTCTCAGTTTCTCTGCCAGCAAGATTAGCCTGCTAATATTACCCTACTTTGAGAGTCCATAGGGTGGTTTAAAAGATACAACAGGCTTCTCATGGGAGCACAACAAGTAGATAATATCAAGGGCACTGAAACCAGACTTGCCAGGGTCAAGTCTGTCCTCTGCTACTTGCCTCACTAAATTTTCCTAATCATCAGTTTAGTGAATATGAAATGGGGGTGATAGTATTAACAACCTCTCTGAGTTGCTAAAAGATGAATGATTTTAATTAATCCGAACCAGTGTCTTGCTCATAAAACAAGCATTACAGAAACCATGAGTACAAAGTTGGGCCCATTGTGAGACTGATAAATGTTCTCTGTTAGTAACAGAGTTTGTGTTTGTGTGAATACAAGAAACATCATGGGAAGGAAGAACAGAGAATGCTATTTAAGGGTGGACAAGATGCTTTCTGCTAGAAGAAATTGCCCCTTGATAGTCCATTTACAGCAGCTTTATATCTGTGTTAGTTCTAGAGTTGGGACAAAATACCACAGTGAGTAGCTTAGACAATGGAGAGTCATTTTCTCACCGCTCTGGATGCTAGAGGATCTGAGTACCAGGCAGGTCAGATGCTGGGAAGTGTGCTGCTTCCAGTTTTCAGATAGTAACTTCTTGTTATGTTCTCATGGCAACGAAAGAAACCTCTGCCTTTATTTTTTTTTATTATTTTTAATTGCATATGTATGAGTGGATATGCATGTGTACTGCCCATGGAAGCCATCAGATCCCCTGGAACTGGAGTTACAGGTAGTTGTCAGCTACCTTGTAGATGCTGGGAATGAACCCTGGGTCCTCTGCAAGAGCAGCTGGTACTCTTAACCACTGAGCTTTCTCTCTCAAGCCCTCCACTCTTCTTATGGCCCTCTTCTTAATCCTTTAGATTAAGACCTCAACTTTAAGAATTTAATCAACCCAAATTTCCTCCTAAGGATTCTCTCTACACCGACCTCAGGAGGTTGATACAGGAAGACCACAAATTCAAAGCCAACCTGGGTCACCGGAGTAAATACAAGACTACCCTAAAAATGTGGTGAGACTCTGTCTCAAAGAGGGGGGGGGTGCTGTGGGTATTGTTTAGTAGTAGAACACTTTCCTACGTTCAGTACCCATCACTGCAAAACAACAGAAAAAAAGGAAAAAGAAGCTCTTAGGATCACATCACTTTGGGTGTCAGGGCTTCAACATATGGGCTGCAGAAGGGGAACCACAATTCAACCCAGAATATGTCCGTATGTAAATGGGATATATATATAAAACGGGATGCCCTGGACCTCGAGAATGGCCCACAATACAACAGGCCATTATCAAAGGCAGATCTAGGAACATGGTTCCAAGGGGAGTAGAATCAAATAGTTGAACCATAAGGGATGCTCTCACTTGTCCGTGTGTAGTTAACAAAGGTCAGAGTGGCCACAGGCACACGAAGTCCTTCTGTACCTAGAAAATCCATGTCATGGGTTACGTTTCAAAATCCCAGACACAGCATGTCCAGAGAGGTAATCTGTTCTTATCTGAATGTAAACATAGTGACAGCCTTGGCTGTCAATCTTCCAGGGTCAGAAAAACCTGTCTGGTGTCAATGTTTATATATTTTTTTTTTTTTTTTTTGTGCAAGAGCTAAAAAAGGGACTCTTGGCTATTTAAAGATCTAACTGGTTTTAAGAAATGCACTGATTCAACAAAAGGTAATAAAGCACACTTGGCAAACCTGTATGTGATGACTGGAACTCTAAAACTATGTGCAGAAAAAAATGGAGAAATAAATTATGACTGTTTAGTTAAAATAACCCCACATAAAATCTGAAAAATCTTTAGCAGTATCACTAATCACTAATTTTTATTTTATGGGTTCTATCTGTATTATAATTGGAAAACACGAACTGTGTTTACTCTAGCTAGAACATAGTTTAATGTAGGAGTTCTTTTTTTAGTATCTAATTTGATTCTAGATTGCACTAGTTTGAATATAAAGATGTTAGAAGGGCAAGTGAAAGTTTTGAGTTCTGTCAGACAGAACTTGATCACAGGTTATTTTAGGGCAAATGAGCTTTAAAGCCCTTGAATAGTAAATATTAATCAATCACTAGGTCTTGCCACATCTTACAGGGCTGTCTTTGCCAGGGGTTACAGTTTCATTACGATGGGCTTACATTGTGATGAGACACTCCTGTAGGAGCTAAAGTCACTTTAATTTCAAGGACAGGTTTAAAGGGATTGTGGTGTGTGTGTGTGTGTGTGTGTGTGTGTGTGTGTGTGTGTGTGTGTGTGTGTGTGTATGTGTGTGTGTATGTGTGTGTATGTGTGTGTATGTATGTGTGTGTATGTGTGTGTATGTGTGTGTGTATGTGTGTGTGTGTGTATGTGTGTGTATGTGTGTGCATGAACACAAGGAATCTGTTTATTTCACCTTTAGTATTGAGGAAAATGACTAAACACAACATGCCATCAGTCCACTCCCTTTGCTTCTTAGATGTTTCTAACTCCTTATCAGTTTTAAAACATACAAAGGTAACTAAATAAGATGAAACAGATTACATCTTCCTTCTGTATTGGAGACACATCCCTCAGTCTTTTTGTCATCCAGATAGTCACAAATATTCAGTTTCCCATTTGTCTTTCATTTCGGAGCTGAGGCAAACTGCCCTAACCTGACTGAAGGCTCTGGCTACATTTGTTAACTTCTTGTCTTGTGGTACCTTGAGGAGCTTGTCCCTCTAAACCTGTTTTTAGCCCCAGATGGACATGAATCACCAGTCAGCTGACCACTCTGACAGTATGGACTGATCATCCATTCCCCTCTTTCTCTCCCCAGTTACCACACAGAGCTTTTCTACAATAACCCAACCACAGTTCATCCTGGGGGAAAAAACAGCAAGCTGGGAGGGAGACAGAGCAGGAGCAGGCTGATCCTCTCACAGGGCCAGGGTCCTGCCACATGTCTTCGTCTCCCTCTGGCCGGTTTTCTGAAGAAGGCACTGGTTTCCTTCCAACACCTGAGAAACCTCAAAGCTCCCACAACTTTAAATTCCTTCCTATGTCTTCATTTGAGGGTTCTCCCCAAGCTAATGGAGGTCCTGGTGATGGAGGGATCTTGTTTACTTTTTTTTTTTTTTTTTTTAAGAAGCAAAAGAGACAAAACCCCAGGAGGCCTGTTTTTTTCAAGGCCCTACAGGATGGTTAATTTATTTCTGCTCTGAAACTGAGCCACATGGGTCTTTCCTCCACCCTCTACAATGAGGACAACCCCCCCCCCACCCCCATCAAGCTGTGTTGACTGCTCATGTCTATGGTCCTTGTTCCAAGATCCAGGGGGCATAATATGACATTCAGAAATGCTTGGCCCTCTTCCTTGTACTACAGATGTTTTAAATATCACAGAAGGAGGGAAGCAGAAGAGAGGTTTGATTCTAAAGTCAAGTTGCTCTCCTACAATTGCCTGTGCCACGCACAGTGTAGCATTCTTCAACATTAAACTGCATTCTTAAGCCTCTCCCCTTCTCAATATTCTGTTCAGTACTGCATTTTAAATGTGAAAAGTCCTCTACAAGTGTTTCGACACTTGGTCTCCAGCTGGCGATGATGTATAGGGAGGCTGTGGAATCCTTAGGAAGAGGGGGAGCCTTTGAGGGTTGAGGCCCAGCCATTTCTGCCCTGGCTCTCTTTGCTCATTTATCCATTGAGAAGTGACAAATTGTACCACAACCTCCCCACACTATTTTGCCTTCCTCACCGCGATAGACTACATCCCCTTAAATCCTAACTCAAGACAAGGCTCTACTCTTTGAATCTGTTTCTGTCGGGGACTTTGTCATAACTGTAGGCCTTCCATCTTCCACTCAACAGCCTTCCAAGGATTCTCAGAATGGCCAGGTGAGCATGGGTAAAGTACCTATTTTCAGGTCCCACCCTGCAGACCTTCATTTGGAAGACATAGGTAGAAATTCAAGAATCTGAACCTATAATTGCAGATCAGTTGGCTCTGAATAGAGAATTAAGCATAAGACCACATTAGCTCACTGCTGAGGTCAACCTGGCATTTTCTAAATCCTAAAGGGTGCCCTGTCTTTTTTAAAGCATTGCCAGATGGATCCTTTTATTCCTTTCAGATTAACTACTCAAGGTCAGGTGCTGTCTCCAGTCTCTTAGTATATCTTAATACCTTGTTAAAGCTAACGGTACATTTTGGGCTTATATAATTGCCCTTTAAAAAATCCAGTAACAATTCTATTATCCATATTGTGAACCTAAGAATGTAAGACAAGAGAAGCTCTGGCCCCCAGGAGCTCACAGGCACATTAAAGTCACCAATTGCAGGATGCAGAAAAGCCACAATTACAGGTTGCTATGTAAGAACCTAACAGAAACATTACTTGAGACAATAGCAGAACGGCTCTTCACGAAGAGAGAATCACAAAAAGACTCTTGATAAAGAGGAAGATGAACCACTCCAAGAGACAAAAGAGGCAACATCTAAAACTCACGGCAGAGTAGGCTCAAAGCATAGTCAAGCTTCTGTGAGGAGATAGCGTATTCGAAGTGGGGACGACTTGTGAAGGAAGATAACACGGACAACATGTTAGTTTGATCCAGCTGTCATAGTAACCAACTGACTTAGAAAAAACTTATTAAACAACAAGGTAGAGCCAGAAGTTCTGGAGGTCCTCGATCAAAGAGCCAGTGAAACAGTGTATCTGGCTTGGACCTTTTCCCCATTCACTCTGCTACGTAAGCTGTCACTGGGCCCCCCCTATGCTGAAACAAGAAAGTTCTCCAAGGTTTCATGTATAAGGACCGTAGACCAACTCATAAAAAAAATCATACCTCATGACTTAGTGACTCCCCAAAGGTTACCTAGGCTTTGGCACTGAAAATTTAGCATAGAAATTTGAGGAGAGGAACCCAAATATGCAGTCGATTCTATCTCTAGCCCAAGGGAAACGAAGAGGATGTCAATCATGCGAAGGAGGCTAAGTCACTCAGTGATTATGAGGCACTATTAGAAAAGAAGTCTTTGGTATATTCAGAGATGGATCAGGCCACTGATTACCATATGTCAACACAAACATCAAACTCAGCCACCAAATGTCTGAAACTGTCTCAATGTACCTTTAAATTTTTAGGCAAAGACCAGCACCTCTTTTACACACGGAAATTGCTGTCAACCGGAATGGGGCCACAACTGTGGAGGACTGTCCACTGATGCCTTTTGCCAGCAGAAACAAAGATGATGTTATGACTAGCATGACTCAGTTTGCTTTATTTCCTTGTTTTAGAATGCTTTCTTCTTTTGTGAAATCTGTCTCTTTTGCAAAAGCTGTGACCCTCCTTCTGGATTCTGTAGGTCATTCTGGGACAAGGTGTATCTGACTTCAAGTACAGTTAGCTGCAAACTTTGATGGTCCACAAAGCCAGCACCTCTGACTCTAGCTGCCTGGAATCCCAGCCTCCTATTTTCTGATCCTAGGACTTAGAGCCCAGATCTGCTATGTGACTACCTAAGTCTACACACCGACTCAATGCTCCTTTCTCTGCTAAGCATTCTGATCATTTAAATGAAAGTGGCTGACAAGATTCCCTTCCCTGATGGCCTGAAAATTATGCCACTTAGGCTTCCAGACATGTTCCCTATTTAATAGGTGAGAAACTGTGTCCCTGAGAGGCTATATAACTGACCTGGGTCACAAAGTAATGACAAATCAGAGCAGAATGTGAATTGATGTTGGGATAAAAGAACTGTTAGCATGGTACCACATCCCTGGCTTTCAGTGGACTGGGTCAGAGGCTCTGCTAAATAAAATAAGGTCTTCAAGGTGTGACAGTTAATAGGGCTCAGACTGGAGAGAGATGAATGTCTTGAATGCTGGTTAGGATCTTCAGATTTGGCATCTTAGAAGGTGTAAGAGACCTTTAAGAGAGGCTACTGGGGCGCTGAAGAGGTAGGTCAGTCAGTTGGTGAAATACTTGCCTTCCCTGCGTGAGGACCAGAGTTCAGCTCCCCAGGACCCGTGTAAAAAGCCAGACCAAGTAGCACGCAGGAGAGGAGCTGGAGACAACGACATGTGTTTGCTGTCCAGCTATCCTAGGCTAGCCCACCTGGAGGTACACCAATGAGAGGCTCTGTCCCAAACAGAAGGCACGTGCATGCATATGCATGTACATAACCACAAATGTGCACACCCACATATTTGTACATGTACCTATGTGTGCACATGTGCATGAACACACACATAATATTACAAGAGAGGATGATGGAATCCTTTCTCCTCAGGTAGATTGGAAGTCCTCAGGTGGCGTGTGGGCTGGGTTCCTGTTTGTCCAAGTATTGTTCTTATTATATCTCTGATACTGAGTGTGCACTCAGGAATACTTCCAGGGAAGGTGACCACCTGTTCCCACCTCTCAGGCTCCCACACCAGGCTTCCTCCTGGCTGTCCCAAACCCCCTGCCCATTAGTGAACAAAGGAGGAAATGAACATGGGCTCCTTGGAGTGACTGAAGAAGTGTTCTCAGCCCTAAAGAGATTTTAGAAAGAGGAAGTAATGAAGACAGAAACCAAAAATTCTCATTTTATAACTTTGCACAGGAGCAAAGAATGGGGGAGGAAAGTGCTTTCATTGGCTACAAATACCACATCAGAAACAAGTAAAGCCTGAGAAACTTCGAACCACATGAAGAGACAACATGTCAACCTCAAGCAGGCTCTTAACACTTGACATGCGTCCTGGTGGAACTGAAGTTACCCAGATGAAAACAAGGAGTGTTCTTTGCAGTCAAAATCACCTTAAAAGAAGTTCATAAACCCAAGAAGACAAAGCTCATTTATGTGACTCCCCTGCCACACTTCCTCTACTCATCAATACAGGTCCAGAAAGGAGGGGGCAGTCCTTGATGCCATCTGTGGATTGGAGAACCCAGGCCCAGATGAGCAGAGGGGTAGCATGGGACTTAATGTCTAAGTCTGGCCACTTGGTCCCTTGAGCCCAAGCATTCTCTAAGCTTGCTGTAGACGGTAACTCAGAGCCCAGCAAGAGGCACTGGCATCTCTTACCAGAGCAAGATTTGATACTAGGCCTAATGGATTTTCTGTGTTTCTTTCTGACTGTACAGAGACCTCCCGTGGAGAAAAGTCCCTGCCCTTGCAGGGAGAGTGTGATGCTGGCACAGCCCTAGCTGCTGGCTGCAGAAAGTTAAAGAAAAGCATCAGAAAGAAATGAGGCTACCTGATGCCAAGCAAATGCCAGGAGCTCCGGCTCATTGGCCTTAGTGGAAGCCAGCCTCATAGAGCTAACAGAAATGGAGACAGCATTTCAGAGTCACTTACACTTGGCTCTCAACGGCTTTTTGGTGCTTGTATTTCATTGTGGGTGTGGTTAGCATTTCTATAATTCACAACACATGGGGCCTCCGTGTAAGAACCCAAATCAGTAGGAGGTGGGGAGCCGTCCAGCTTCTCATATCTAGCCTACCCAATTAGCCCTCAGCTCCACAAGGGCAGGGGTGGAGGCGGGAGTGTGGCTAGATTCCCAGCTGATGAGAGCAGCCCAGGCGCCTGCTCAAAAGATATAGTCCTCTCCAAGCTGGGGGCCCCTACTAATCCTGCCAGAGAAAGACGGGAATAAGGGACATATGAACTCAGACGCCCTTCTCTTCCAGAACTGGGCCAAGATGGAAGTGTGGCTACAGAATCAGGAGAATCTGAGGAGCCTCAAAGATGCCATGTGACTTCACAGGGGTTCTTCCGTGTGGTTAATGCCCGGAGGAGTCAGTATAGCCAGGTACCCCAAAATGCCATGGAGGTTAAGGATGAGCCCACTTTTCAGAAAGGAGCTCGGCTCCCTCTGCAGAGATATGAGGAGAACTCTTCCCACATGGATCCAAGTACAGAGGCAGCCGGAGTGCAGAACGGAATGGCACAGATCCTACCAACTCTTTTGCTCACTTCTGAGAAGTTCCGGCTGCACAGTGTCAGCCCATGCCACAACAATGACATACGTGGTAGGTGCTGTGCTAAAGAGAAAGAGCAAAGTATCACAGCCTACTAATACAGAAACCTAGAGACGGGCTAACTAGCTAACTGCTCCTCAGGCTTCTCAAGATTAGCCTTGTATAGGTGACAGAGCAGAGAAACAACCCCATGTCCACAATAGACTAAAAATGGAGGAGATATACACTTTATGTATATTAAAGGAACCTGGGGCTGACATGATGAGGTGTCTCACAAGTCAAGGTACTTGACACTTAAATTTGGCAACTTGAATTTGATCCTTGGGACCCACGTAAAGGCCAGTTGAGAGAATGAACATCATGAAGTTGACCTCAGATCTGCAGAGGCTCCCCTTAGCTCATGTACCCCCTCGTACACACACATAAATAATCTCTTAAAAGAATCTGTATGTTTTAAAAGCACCTGTATCCTTTACAAATGCCAGCTTAATTCGGGTCTTTTCCCAGTAAAGAATGATGACCACTATGACCATTATCCTTTTAAAAGATGAGATAAGGCCAGCAGGATGTCCCACTGGGGTGAAAGGGACTGTCACATAAGCCTGATAACTTGAATTCAAACCCTGGATCACAGGGGAGAGAGAAGCAATTCTGCAACTTGTCCTCCAATCTCCCATGCACACATGTACCTGAACTCAAATATGCATGCATGTGTACACCAAACACGCACACACCACATACCACACACATACACACTCACACGCTATACACACACCTACAGCACACACAAACTTACAAGCACACACACCACACACTCACACACACTATATATACACATACCACATACACACACACAACACACACACAAACACATACCACACATTCACAAAAACTCACAAACACACATACCACACACTCACACAAACTCACAAGCACACATGCACCACATACACGCACACACTACACACTCACAAACACACACACCACATATACATACACCACACACATACACATACACACACTACCACACACATACCACATACACACCCACAACACACACACACAAACACATACCACACATTCACAAAAACTCACAAACACACACACCACACACTCACACAAACTTACAAGCACACATGCACCACATACACGCACACACTACACACTCACAAACACACACACCACATACACATACACCACACACATACACATACACACACTACCACACACATACCACATACACACCCACAACACACACACACAAACACATACCACACATTCACAAAAACTCACAAACACACACACCACACACTCACACAAACTCACAAGCACACATGCACCACATATACACACATACACTCACACACTCACAAATAGATACCACACACACACACACACACACACACACACACACACACACACACACACACACACACACACCAGTTTTTAGATGAGAGATAATGAGATCAGTAGGTATTGTCTATTAACAAACTTGCTTGGCAAGATCCAACCAATCCATAATCCCATCTTTCAGTAAATGATTTTTTTTTTCAGTTTTGTCTCTGAAATTAGTGTTTAGAACATATGACAAAAATTGGCAACATGATTTCTTTCCGATTCTGAGGTTTTTTATGAAAGTGGCTTTATATTACGTCAACACTGACAGGTGACAAAAAAAGACGGATATTTTCGATGGATTGAGTGCTGGCGGCCGTCCACATTCCTTCTTCTGAGCTCAGTCATTAAGCTCACGATGTATGTGTGTGGTAGATAAGAATTAACCTGATACTCAAGAGAGAAACAGAAGCGTTACAGTTTGAACGAAACCATATGGCAGTGTGGTCAGGATTCAACTGGAGGCTGTCTGACTTGGAAGCCTGTGTCTCCCACACCACGGCCTCAGCTGTCACGGGCAGTATCACATTCACATCACCAGACATAAAAGACATGGAGTCTGTCTCTCTCCTCCTCCAGCCTCAGATTCTACTGGGAAGACTGAGCCACAGGGAGGCAAGAGGACTTGCCAAAAGTTGGCTGGGTAAATTTGGTGATAGAATCAGGGATGCCGATGGCACCAGTCACTCTGCTCTCAGCCCTGTGCGTTCTCTACAGATCTCACAGCCCGCTGCCTCTGCTTTGCCTTACTACCCAAGCACCAGCCACAGATAGGGAGTGACAGTCATCTGAGCACAACAGACACCTCTTTGGAGCTTGCCAGCTCTGGATGTGACTCCCAGGCTGCGGACGAGGCTCGCCCCTCATGGCTGCTGAAGAACAGGCTGGGAGCCGGAGTCCTATAGCCTTTGCCATCGCCTGTTCAGGCTGTGCCCAGAGGGAAGAGGGGCCCCCGAGGACAAAGGGGCATTGATTGTCCCTGAGAGAGAGAGCGAGGGAAGTAAAGTAGCAAAGAGCGCCTACGTTGGCATAACCCTTCCTCTGAGCCTGCTTCACCCAGCTGTCTTGCGACAAACCACAGGACCTGCTTGAAGAGGCTGGAGGCCTACCAGAGATGACAGGGGGCCTGAGCTGATTGATGGAGTTATTAGATTCCCCCAAAGGATGAGGGCTTCATTTTGCCTGCATTGTGTCACTTGATACAAAGCCTCTGAGTGTGTAGACGCTGTCTTTTGACATTTCCTTTTAATTCCTCTCAAATGAGGACATTTAAAGAGAGCCCAATAACATTTTTTTTTCTGAAAAGAGCCTCCACCCTTCTTTCTCAGAGGAGGAACAGATTCATTTGTTTCTAAGGGGTCTCCAAGGAAGCAGCCAGGGAAGCAGAGATGGATTTAATAGCATCTTCTCTCTGGTGAGTCAGGTCTTCTTTTTACACTGTGGCTTTATTCTCTGGCCCTTTGACACAGCCAGCTGCCTTTACATTCCAGCTCAGAAACAGGCTGGCTTCAGGCTGTAACAGGCACGAGCTTCCAAAGCCCTTTCCCTGTGTTACTCGAGTTAGCCTGTGAGAGTCTGGGTCCAGAGCTGCTGGCCATAGACCTTTGCTCTCTCTGAGACTTGAACTCAGATGTAAGAAGTTCCAAGCATGACTACCAAGACGGCCTGCCTAACACAGACTCACATGACTGACTTCACAGTAGAGTGTTTCGGTTCCTAACTTATTCAGGTTCATCCTGTTATCAACACAGCGGACTTGAGGAAGTGACATCATACACTAGAGCACCGCTCTGAAGCCGAAGGTGTACAAAGACATTGTAGCTACTGCTCATTGGGCAGGAAGCCTCTCTTGGACCATCTGTTAAGCTATTTGAAAAGTAAATAACTCGGGCCAGGTTTCATCGCTGGGATATTAAACTCAATGTTCAAAAGGTTCAAAGGGGCCTTTTGTGGATTCTGCTGTTAGCCCAAAAGGTTACAAAAAGGTGTGGAGATGAGCTTCTCCTAAGTGTTGAGACTTAATTCTTGAACAAAGCACAAATATCCAGGGGGAAGCATTCTATTGAGCAGGTTTCCAGGTGGCCAGTGAAGTAAAGCTACTGAACACTGGTCCCCAGGGTTCTCTGCTGAGCGTGCTGAGCCCTGAGTCTGTTCATGGGCTACTTTTCCTACTGCTGTGTAAGAGTGCTTTAGAAGCAGAGTATCTGGGGGCATTCTTGGTGAGTGGCAGCTCTGGGAACTCTCCGTTAGAGCTGAACAGCATGCAAAATCACTTTACTTTTAAGACAAAGGACGTCAGTTTCCTGTCCTTGCCATCTCCATCCCAGTTCCCTTCCCAGCTGACTTTCCCCTCCTCCTCTTCTTCCTCCCTCCCCATGGCACAAAGTAAAATGCTCAGAAAATGAAAGGCACAGCTGCCCCTTCTTCCCATTAAAACAATCAAGAATGATGGTGAATTTAATATATTTGATTAGAGAAACTCCAATTTGGTGCACTTGAATCAGCTGCCTTTGTCTTCATCTCTTGATGGCCCAGTTTCAGTGGAATGTCCTCACTGTCCACTGCCAGCTCCCTCCGGCAGGGAGAACATTCAGCATTTGCCTGGCATGCTCTGAAACAGGGCAGCTATACTGTGAAAGATGCCAGGCCCACTCTGTCCTAATCAGAGGGAGAGCCACTTCATTAAATCATGGTCACTTGCTGGTGACCCTCAGAGCTGTAGCCTGAGGAGAAGGGTATTCTATAATCCTCTTTAGCAATGTTAATTTTTCATAGATTTTATTACTTTCCTTGGTTGGTATTCACCGCTGATATTCAGGCCTGAATCCTGTGCAAACAAGCCCCCATAGACTCTAGTGCTCATGTTGTACAAATGAAGTTTGGAGAAAAGTAATTGCGTCTGGAATCTCTTCCTTTAAAAACAAATAGAAATTCAAGGGAAATGGGGAAGGTGCCATCATCTCCCTGCAGCGCTAAGAAAGGTGGCAATGATGTCTAGGAAGCACCTACCTTGTAGAATACTTAAAAGATGCTTCTGGGAGTACAGGCTTGAAGAATGTTCCTTATTCGCCTTTAAAACATCTGGCGATTTTATGCTATCACTGGATAGTCTAGATAAATGTCTGCTCTATAAGTAATAGATGAATTAAAGATGAGAGCCTAAATTGCTGTCATAGGCATACTAGAGCTCTCTTGGGCTCATAAGAATGTCTTTGGATATACTTCTACTCATACCACCGCTGACATCATATTGAGCTGAGGTGGATGCTAAACTCATTGCCTGCAATTTAATGACGAAAAAAGGTTTGTCCTTCTTTTGGTGTCCACCTCACATCGCCACCTTGCTTACACCCTGGTAGCTTCTCTACCCAGACTCTCTTGTAGGAAACCAAACCCAGGGATCATAGCCAAGTCTGAAAAAGCATTCAAGTTTCTGTGCCTAAGCAGCCATGTCCAGTCTATGAGGTGACCTGTCTGCAAGAGATTCACAAGACTGTTAGATTTGGGAAGAGTTACTTAGTGAGAAGAGAATACCCTGCCTTCCCTCAGTCCTGCCAGAGAGCCTCTCTCCTACACCCTGGCAGTGGGTGGCATGGAGCTACAGGGGACATTTAACTTGGAGACCAACTGGCAGCCTATCAACTTGACCTGCTGCACAAGTCAGAGGCCTCTGAGGAGGCCTGGTGATGCTTTGGCTCCACACCCAAAAGCACTCTGGTCATGGGGCAAGAAGAACAAGCCAGTCTTCCAGAAGGACCAGTTTCCCAAGAGCAACATGGGCTGCCAGGTTCAGAGTCACTCAGCCAGGGCCACCAGGAGACGTTCTAAGCTGGGTGGTGAGACAGAGCTTCATGCCATTCAGCGAGATGAATATGCTTAACTCTGGTTTCAAAAAACACAACAAAGAGCTGTCTGCCTTCTACCTCCCTTTCCAGTGTAAAAGTTGAGCATGAAGATTCCTCTTGTATAAGAATTAATATGAAAAGAATTCTGTATCCTATTACGGCATTGTGTTATAATAATGGAATGCTCTCCCCGCCCAACCTGGCCTGCTGTCCTCTGGATTGTGCCAACAAATATTCAGTTCCACAGTGCGTAAGGGTGGCTGTGAGGACAGCCTGGATAGCTGAGAGAGAGCCCATGAATGCTTAAGGATGGTCAAATAGACTGAATGGGTCATGCGCACACACAAGGGGATGTGGGACCACACGTTTGATGCTGGGTTCTCTTCCCTTTGAGAGTTAATGTGGACCTGTGTGGGTAGTTTAATACTTGATGGCTACAGTTGAATGACCAGCTCATTGTCTCTGGTGCAATACACAATGGGTTCCAGAAACAGAAAACAAAATGCTCTTTAAGCTGTGAGCTGTGTTCTGGGTGGAAATTAAGAGTTCAGAGCAAAAGATTTTCCTCAACAAACCAGATGGGGAAAAGAGTAGAGTACTGTGGCTGCACTTTTAATCTGTTGGATAATTACAACTTGTTCCCTTGAGTGTAAAGGCTTGACAAAGTTTCTCTTGAACTTACCAGTTCAGAGAGATGTTCTACAGACCGAAGGGGAAAAATAATAATAAAGGGCCTGGATGGCTCAGAAAAGGGAAAAGTGTGTTCTTTTCCACTTATATTTCAACTATGCAAGCAAGATCAAACTTCAACTGTAGCATGAGGGATTCCAGTAAGGAAGGTCTTCCAGCAGGAGGAAGGTTCAGCCTTGCACTATGTCACTGGAAAAAGAGGCTGAAGCACTGGCTGAGCCTGGACTGCGTTGGCTGATGGTGTGTGTGCGGGGTGGAGCCCTGCAGAAGCCCCTGGCTGGCTGATGATAACAGGAGCTTTGTTTATGTTGAGATTCTGGGTTGTGAGGTTCCCATCATCCTGTCTTCTCCTGGAATCACTCTGTTGGAGGCAGAGTGATTTTTCTCCATTTCCTTTTGACCACGTCCAGTTTCCCCGGGCTCTACTTAATCTTGCCTTAGGAAATGCCTCTGTGGGTGGCTTCTTCCTTTCCTGCCCACTCTGAGGGCTGAACAATAGCGGTGGAAGGTAGCTTGGGTTGACTTAGCTGCTGTGTGCACATTTCTTTTCCTTTTCTCAATAGAATTCATTCAGCTGCTTGTAGATTTTCACAGCCAGGTCAATCCCCTTCTACACAGAGTGATGTCAGAAAAACCTAGGAAACCCTTGCAGCCAAGAAGGAAATCATTACCAGTCTCCATGGGTGGATTCTAAGTCCCAGATGTGAAAGAGAGAGGCCCCCACCCATGGGTGCACAGAGAGCTGGACACGAGGTGAAGCTGCTCCAGAGATGAGAGGCGCTCCAAACGCAGCCAGATGGAAAGGTCAGCCTCTTCATATTAAAAGGAACACAAATGATTCCCCTTCCCCATTTCTACGCTACTCTTGGGGCACAAACTAAATGCCTTATTCAACTGCGTACCTTTATTGTGTGATAAAATGCTCATTTTCTAGCAGTTAACAAAGGCTAGCTGTGGAATTGGCACATAAATAAATTTTCCCCTGACTCAACATCAGAAATCCATCAGTAAATTTAAGGCTGGAATAAAAAAAAATGGGGGCTAGTAGGTTAGTGTTGCTGGTGAGAAAACAATTAGGAGAGAATACGTCCACAGAACTTAGTCCCAGAGAGTCAGAGCAAATACAGAGAAGGACTGTGTGTTTACCTGTATTATCCAGGACCCACAAGAAAGAGCAACCCACCCACTGCCTATGAAAAGGCCACCCATGTCATCTAAAACAGGAAGGACACACAACATAGGGTGCCACTAGATGAGCAAGCAACTCCCAGAATGTGACCTCTAACACACTTTTCCTCATGGCTGTACCACTGGGGGGAGGGAGGGGGTTCCTGGAGCTGGAGTCATAGGCTGAGATTTGCTTTTCTGTTAGAGGGGAGAGCACGTCCGTGCCCTGTGAAGTCTATGTCCATGGATACCTGCTGAGCTTCATGTAGCACCCAAGGCAAGCAGCCAGTCCCATGAACATTATCGTCAGTGAAGTTCAGTGACAGTTCTAAGTCTTTTGATGACTGCTCTGTTCTTTACACTGTGAAGTATCTATGAATTAGATTGGATAAGAGCCATAAATATGTTTAGTAATAATAATTCTATGTCTCTGAAGGCAAAGAAAACTATAGCTACACAGAAAAGATAAAGGAAGCATGTGTTTATAGCTTTTACTGGTATTAAGACATTGATGGTATGGCATTGGAATCTATACTTGTGTCACACTTGATTTACATTAAATATGTATATATCTTGTCGGTCTTTCTACAAATAATGACTCACTGATGTCAGCCTTCCTTCCTCCCACATTGCTCTCTCTACCCAGAAATTCTGCCTGTTCTCTCCTGCCTAGCTATTAGCCGTTCAGCCTTTTATTAAACTAATGACACATCTCCATACAGTGTGAACAATTCACACAACAATATTTTGCCTCTTGCAGCTCGTTTTCATAACTTATTTTTATGTTATATATATTCATGTTTGGCCTGCATGTATGTATGTGTGTGCAGGTTCAAGATCCTCTGAAATGGAAGTTACAGGCAGTTGCGAGCTGCGACGTGGGCTCTGGGACTTGAACCCGGGTCCTCTGGAAGAGTAGCCAGTGCTTTTAATTGCTGAGCTATCTCTCCAACGCCTCTTGCAGCTTTCTTTCAAAACAATGGGAAAAAAGCTGCAGAATCCATGGAAACTTTAAGATTGCACTGAAATATATATAATTCTCCTCCTTCTCTTCCTCCTCTTCCTCCTCCTTCTTCTTTTTAATGATTAAAGTCATTCTTAACCCATTACCACAGTGCCCAGAACCATCTCTCGTTTGAAACCCAACAGCAAAGTCAAAAACAATTGCTATGTCTATGCTCCTTACCAACCTAGGGAGCTGGCAAGGTGATAAAAGCTGCCAGGCCCCACGTTCGCATCAAACCACCGAGAAAAGCATTTTAGGAAGGGACAGAACATGAGACAGAGGGACACGTTGAGGAAAGAGCTGGAACAGGATGGTGTCTCAGGGGAGCATCTGAGGTCTACCACCACCACCTCAGCTGAACCTCCGGCTGGCTCGGAACAATAAGGCTGCAGTGCACCTGCTGCCTCTACCTTGTGTCAGCCAAACCCACCATCATCCAAATGAGACCACAACGATGAAGCACACATTAAGATCTTACTGTCATAGCCAGACTCCTGAGTGAGAGCCATCAAAGAAGGCTGAGCAGCAAGCCTTAACAGGGACGTACGTTGCATAAGGGACACTTTTAGTCAGCCACGGTGTGAGTGTCGATGGGCGACAGAGTGACCACAGCGAGGGAATGAAAGTCAAAGAAGATGGAGCACTGAAGGGTTGGTGGTGCACTCCCTCTATTTTTAGATTTAAAAATAAGTTCTGCCGAAAGAGACCCCGATGTAAACGGTCATTGGTGTGCTGGCATAGATTTTAACACCGTACATACTTCAGTCCGGTGCAAGACCTTGACCTGAGGGAAGAGGTATAAAGAAGGGAAGAAATTTGGGATTTCTTTGTCTATTTTATTTGACTGTAAACATAACGTTACTTTGAAAGATAAGTTTCAAAAGCAAGGAATGGACATGTAACAGCACCTGAAATAAATATTGTGACATTAGATATCCGTGAATTCCATCTTGGTTCAGTAGGGAAATGATGTAACATCAAACATTAAACCTCAAGTCAACCTATGCTAACCCTTACCCCAAAGAAAGCGACTACCCAATTTTTGCTGCCAACCTGTTTCCAAGTTTCAAGTAAGTATTTTAATGATCAAGACTCATGAACAGGTAGTTGACGTGTCCTGCATCTGCAGTGTTTCTGAAATTACTTCCCTAAAGCCATCTTAAGCATGCAGATGCAAACTCAGTCCCATTGCTACATAACCTTTCTGCTAGATTTGTTGTATTTCTACGTGATATGACTGCTGCTGACTTCCTATGTGTCTGCCCATCTAATAATAAATCTTACCTCATCTCCGTCTCTGTGACTGTCCCTGTGCACCTCAGTTGGTGTCTAGTGTTCCTAGATCTTAGCTCTGGATCATAACTAAGGCCCCTTTCTGCTCCAGGCTTGACCAATCCTCTCTCTGCTTTCTAGACACCACCGTGACGGAGCCAAAGCGTTTTCTTCCACAGCGGTCCTTAAGCATCATCCTCTCCTCCTCCCTCTACCTCTGACTTAAATCCCTCATGACCCACCTGTTTTACCTCCTGAACATTGATGTAATCTGTTCTTTTTTGCGTTATACTTGCTGTTACCACTAATGATGTTCAGGTATTTTAGAAACAGTGCCTGGATTGTGGCAACATGCTCTCACCCGGCGGCTTGCCCTCACACTTTCAGCTATTGTCAGCAGACACAGATGTAATTCTTGCCATCACTCTGTTTAAAAACATTGCTGCCTGTTGTCTAAGAGCATCTCTTCTAAGTCCGTGACACACAAGCTCCCCCTACTAGCATCTACACAATGCCTAGATGGCTCAGCCCATCACCTGCTTTTCTTCCACTCAATATCCACATCTACAAAGTTGTCTGCAGACCAGCAGCCCCAGTATCACCTGAGAGCATGGTAAAAATACAGAATCTCAGATCCTGCCTCAATAGTAGGGGTCATTACACTCTGCATTTTGATAAGAGTCCTGTTCAAATCTTGGGCATGTAAAATCCTAAGACTTACTGCTCTGAAGCTGAGCTGCTCATAGAAAGGCACACAAGCAGCCTTGTATGTACAGAAGCATCTGATTATAGACTATTTGTATAATTTTTTCATTTTAATTTGGACTCTTGCACATATTTTATGAACTGTCCATTTCAACAAAATACTCTGCAGATTCGTCTGTCTTCCTTCTTTTGAATGGAGTGTTTGTCTCTCTGATGGCTGAAGCTATTTTTGTATCTTCCAACATCCCCTCCTCCATGAAGCTTTTCCCATCTCTTAAAACAGGTTTTAGACCACCTTGCCTTCTCATGGACATTATTATGATTGTGTTGTTTTAGATGGTTTTAGTAGTTGTTTCGGTTTGGGGCTTATCCATTTGTCCCGCTCAGTTATGGTATCTTCAGGAATGAAAAGTGTCATCTCTAGCCCCTCGGACAGTGATAGAAGGCTGGCAGTTTTCTAAGGAATCAAATGAACTCTTAATAGATGCCTTTCACATGATCACATGGCTGTGACTGCCAGATGATTTCTATTCGGTGACCTCACAGCTGGATAGCTGGAAAGAGCCAAGACTGGTCCTCAGACACCTGTAAGCAATCCAGAACATTCCAGATAATATCCTCTACTTTTTCAGTTCTATGTCTGCTTGGGATGAATATAGTCTTTTTACATTTTTGATTTATCATTATTGTTATTATTAATTTGACATTTTATTATTATTATCATCAGTATATTGTATGACGTGTGTGACTTATGTATATGTGATGTGTGTCACGTATGGTGTGTGTGTGTATGTGTGCATGCGTGTGCACATACCATAGTACAAATGTGGAGATCAGAGTTCAGCTCTATGGCATTGTTACAACCAACCATCTCTACGTAGGTTCCAGAAACTGGACTCATATCATCAGGTCTTTGGGGTAACCACTTGCTGCTTGTGGGCCAGCCCCCAAACTTTTTTTGTATTTACTGACCTATGGGAGGCAGTGTATATGTGTGCATGCATGCATGACATAGTACACATGTGGAGATCAAAGGGCCACCTGTGAGATTTGGTTTTCTCCTTCTACGATGTGGGTTCCAGGAACCAAATTCAGGGCATAGGCTTAGAAACAAATTACTTGGCTCACTGAGCCATATCATCAGCTGGGGTAGGTATATTCTATAAGGCAGAGTGAGGGAAACATCTACAAAGGTCTGGCATGGCATGTTTTGCTTGGTGCACACTTTGAGCTTTATAAACACACAGCCAGGCCAATATGATGGTTCACAAAAGCAAAATTCTCACTTCATGCTTCTGTCTGCTCCAGGGTATCACTGGCTTATTCTAAACCTAATGTGACATTAAATTAATTAGTGGGATAGTCTAACATCTTGAAACAAAATAGTAACTAATATATTATTCAGATAAGCACACTTCTCTAAATCACTTATAATGAAATCTGCTGTGTCCACAGGTCAAAGAGACATAACTGAACCAAATCTTTTTTGTTTTTATTTTTGTGAAGCTGAGTAAAGAATGGTGCCTGGGCTTCACACCACTCTGCTAAGTGTCCAAACACTAAGCTATATGCTCAACTTTAAATTCATTTCTTTATATACAAACTTGAAATCTGAATAATAGTCTACCTACTATATGTGATCACCATGAAATTCTAAAAAGATGGTACATATAAAAATTATGTACTTGGAGCTAGCAAGACAGTTCGTGAGATAAAGGATGCCTGCTACTAAGCCCGACAACCTGAATTTAATGTCCAGGGCCCACAGGGTGGAAAGGAAAGTCCTCTGACTCCCACATGTACGTGGGGTACACACAAGTCCCCCCACACTTACACACTTGAACGCAAAATTTAAAAAATAGAATCTGATACATTTAAAATAATAAAATAGAATTTAAAATTAAGAAAATAAAAATTTTATATTTGAAAACTCTTAAAATGTGTATTATTATTTATTGACTTTTTAAATGACTCTTTGGAAATCACTTCTGGCAAACAGCTGTACACCTTCTTAAATTTTCCTTCCTGGACTGGAGAGATAGCGCAATAGTTAAGAGCACTTGCTCTTGTAGAGGACCTGGGTTCAATTTCCAGCACCCATGTGACAGTTCACGACTGTGTGGGACTCCAATTACAGGTTGTTCACAGAATTTCTTTAATTCCAAGGATATAAACACCACTTCTAGCTAATGCAATTCAGATGTGTGCAAAGAGTAGCCCCTTCAGGATACACCAATGCACTCCACTTACCGTGATGGGGATTAGAGCAAATTAGAGACACGTCGCACCCCTACCCCAATATATCATGTACTTGACACTATATAGAATGGCTTACCGCCAAAGGGGTGACATCATTTCCTGTTATTTTGGTTCCCCTTGCCTACTCTGCCATACATTACATGCTGGATGAACGTGTGTCTGCTCATGTGGAAAGTGGTACAGACACAGGACAGACAGGAAGCAGCCGAAAAGGCACAATGTTGTACAACCGCTTTCACTCAGGAGCATCTGTCACTGGCCTCTTTAACAGTAAATTGCATGTTGGGCCTATTCAAATTGGGTTCAACAAACTTTATCTGTTTCCCATTGCTATTCTATTCCTGTTTCCATGAACTAAAAATGCCAATTAAAGTAATTAAAGTTGAGGATGAAGCTCAGGGTTACTTCTCCAGTACCAAATAAACAAATAAAATGAATATACCTAAGTGAGATTAGTTCCCAAGGTTGTTTTTCTAATCTAGCAAATTAAAAAAAAAAAAAAATGAGACCTTCTTTGTGACTCTGACTATAGCTGTAGAAAATATATGAGGAGGTTGGCTTTGGGCAATAAAAATCTAAAAGTAATAAAATAATTAGTTCATATGAGGCAGAAAATATGGTCATGTTTAGATTCTACACCAGCAGCGTGAGGTGTTTATTTCATTCACTCCTCTGAGTACACGGCCTTGGATTAGAGACCTGAGACCAGCAAAGTGGAGATGACAAAGGAATCCCCACACAGAACAACAGGGGTGAAGAATGAGGGTATGAGGCGTGTGAGCTCAATCCTGGGTGTGGCAAAGAGCAAGGGTCTGCACAAAGGTTAGGACTTGCTAGGCTGAGTCTGACCCACCAACAAACCGGCTTTGTTAGAAATAATAAAATAAAAATACAACTATTATTATACTTATTTCTGTGGCTCATTTCTTAATGATTCATATTAAAGGGTATGTAATAACGTTTTCCCCAATATACTTATTTTTAACAAAGCCTTTTGCATGACAAATATTCTTTAGGGTTATGGAACTTGATGGTCTGCCTCCAATACGCTGTGATTCACTGCTCTACTCTCGTTTTCCATGGGAGATTTTTGTCAGCTGTGGAACTGACTTGGTAGATAATGCCAATGTCTATCTCGAGAGGTGCCTAACTTGGAAATGGCTCCTGATGTCACCACCTTTTCTCCTTCTTCCTCAGTCTGCAGAAATGTTAGCTCTTGCTCTAGATAGTTTCAGAATATTTGCTTTGAACGTTTCCCTAGGGAATCCTGAATAAAATGTGAGATGGGACATTAGACTTCATTTTTCACTCGGTGTTGAATCTGTTTTCTAACATTCGCTCTTAAAGGAAGGAGTTGGGTTCTGTGGGATGAGAGTGAACTGTACCAAGGAGAAAAGAGAACAGTCGCATTTCATCGCTCAAAGCTACAAACGTTCTCTGCATTTGAGGGCAGGCGGCAGAGCAATAGGGCGTGCCTCGTTTGACAGCTAGGGAGAAGGACTTTGAAAGTTGAGATGTTAAGATCATATGCCTCTAGAGAGGAAGAAGTGAGAATGAAAACAATCAAAAGACATTGTATGAAAGTCTCAAATAATTAATAAAATAATTTTAAAGTTGCATGCACAGACACCCATGAGGTACAGAATTGGAACTTGAATTCTCATGCAGTATTCTCCAGACTGTACGGAACTGCAGCAATCCCAGGACATTTTTTAAAAATTAAGGTAAAAAATGAAATCACCTTTTTTTTTTTTTTTTTGGTTTGGCGGCAGGAAATAGAAACCATTATAGCTATTTCAAACAGGAAAGCCAGTGCTCACAAAACAGGAAAGTAGGCTGTGGGCTAGTTCTCCAAACATGGCTTCAGGCATACCCTGCTGGGCTGTCTTCTAAGCAGGCTGCTGCTTCGACCCCAGTGAGAAGGTGGAAGTAATACAGGACTTTGGAGTTCTAGAACACTGACACAAAGTTGGGGGTCTGGAGACACCCAGTATAAGACCTGTTTCCCTGGAACCTTGAAGCCAGTGGGAGGACATACCTAGGACTTGGCTACACAAAAGCACCTTGCTTGCTGACAACCATACCAAACCTAAGAAAGGCTGGTTCTTGTCATAGAATATCTTCAAATATTGAATGGATGCATCCTACTGAAGAAACTTCTTTGCATTTTTAAATACTTAACCCCATCTGTAAAAGATTCTGAGTAATTTGTGGTTGGTATAATTACTTCAACTTATAGGCAAATTCTAAATCATTGACATACTTCCTAGATGAACATGGACACACACACACACACCCTGACAGGCTTCTTTATATATTCATTATATTTATTTGTCTTTATGACTTTTCTGTCCAGCTAAGCACAGAATATTATTTGGGGTCTGGCTCTCTCACCAAAAGGAAATGGTATAGACCCAGGACACCCAAAGACCAAGTATTTGTCCTGCAAAGACAAAGGGCAAGGACAGCCACTGGATAGAGACAGACGTGGCCCTTAGGAAAATGGAGGTTTATAAAGGGAAAACTGCATTAGGATGAGGTATTCAGTTCTAATTGGACATGTTAACTAGGTCAAAAAGGCTTTAGATTTCTGGACTTCAGTGTTCTGATAGCTGGACCCTTGGTAGTCAGCCTCTGGAAAAGGAAGTGGCCAAATGAGGGAATAGGCCTCGGTGGCTAGCGTTAGGAATATGATCTAACTGTTCCTAGCAAGACAGAGGGAATCGGGGAAGGGCAACACCTGCCAGAGCCGTGTTTGCCATGCTCGAGCTGGCAATAGTCCCTTCAGTGACCCCAATAAAAACACTGAGAAAGTGGAATAATCCAGAAGGGAGAGATTGGGAATAACAGGAATAATGGGACCCAGCAGCCACTTTCAGCCTCAGAAGAGCAAGGGAAGGGGAGAAGGCAGTAGACATGTCCACATAGGCTCTGGGAATGGGGAACCCAGATAAATAACAGAGACTTGGAGGAGGGGGAGTTGGGCTGAGCATAAGGAGTAGGTGGTAAACAAAGCAGGCTGCCTGGGCAGGTGGAATTCCCTGCAGTGTGAGGTAATGACTTTGACTCATACTTGCCATTTGGTCATAAGCCTTTGTGGCATAGGTTGATTAAAAGCCTCACATCCTGAACTTAAAGCTGCAGAAGGATTGAAGTATAGATTTTTCTTCCTACGTCTCCAACTCAGTTGCTAGCGCATGGCATACAGTAGGCCCTCAAACATAATCCAGATGAAAACGTGAAGAAATAATCACAGTCGGGGATGATCAGCACAACAGTAAAATATAACTGGTCCTCGTGAGTCGCCCACAGGAGTTGGCTCACAGCACGGGAATGGGCAATGCTGAGGAGATCTGGCCTGAGCTAGGCTGCTGCAGAGAGGGAGTCTAACATCTACACAAGGAAAAGAACTATGTTCATGAAGGAATCACTCAGCCTGAAGTGAGTACGGTCTCCAAGGCGGACAGTGGAAGACTAAGGGTGACCAGGCCACTAAGCCGCCGGAACAGGGAGTTCTCGGTGTCCATGAGCAGAGGCAGAGTGGTGCTGGGGGATAGGATCATGGTAGAATATCTCCTTCATCTGGGGATGGGGGCAGGGGCGTACCTCCCCATACTGACAAGCATCTTGCACACACAACTTCATTCATTCAAGTTCTTCCATGTGGAGAGCCAGGCATATGGGGGTTTCAGAAGTCACACTAGTGTATATCTTAATAAGCGGGTGCAGAATGACTCTGGGGTGGCAAGTGACTGTCTCCTGAACGCTCAGGGAAGTATCTTTCTCTGTACCCCCACTGGCATAGTGAAACAATTTGGAATCCTGTTTTCCTCCATACTTGTGACTCACTGGTAAAAATTGGAATATCTGTCACCAATTAAAAGTTAGTAAGCTGTGAGTCAGGTGAATTAGAAAGGCTGAATCTATGGAACAATTGTGGATGTTTAACACAAAGTGTTACAATGGGCTCACCTTCACTTCCACCCTTCTTGATCATTTCCCAGAAGGCCTAGGACTGCCACTCCCATTTGACTACTGCTAAAGCGTGCAGAGCATCACCCCTGCCACCTGATGTATGATGCCCTCAAGTGGCTTCACTCTGCAGTCTGCTGTGTGTGCTACCTTTAAGGGCCTCCAAGGTTTAGTTAGCTCTCTAGCACCATCAGAAGAAGGTCCACCTCCCATTACTGTCTACTTAACATCATAGGATCCAGGATGCAGTACTCCCTTCTCATGAGAGCTTGGAAGATTGGGATAGCAACTTGGGATCAGAAAAGAGTGGCTTTTTTCTTGATTCACAGGAAAAGCATTCGTAAATTTGGCTTCCTGTTTTGGTCGACCTAGGAACAGAATTTTTTAAAAGAAGAGGAGGAGGAAGAGGAGGAGGAGAGAGAGAAATCTGCAATTGACACCAAGAAGTACTTATAGCGCAGAAACTGTGTTCTGATTAAGGCTCCGCCATACTCAATCCTTTTTGATGTCAAGGTGCCCAGGACCACCCATGAAGTATGGCCAGTGCTGGAGTAACCATGCTTCTTGTGGCACAAACTATAACTGTTTTTAGGAAAGGAAGTGAAGTAGGGTGTGTGCTGGGTGAGTCAGAGGGCTGGTAAATGGAGTGTGAAGTGCTGAGAAGCCCCAGTTCCTGCTCAAGCGCCTACCTTGCCTCCTCAGAGTCTGCAATGAACCATTTCGGAAGGACCTTGTTTGCATTCCACAGGGGATGATGCATGGAATCCCACACAGTAGCCGTCAGTCATACTGCGGAACTGATACAATGGCCATCCCTGCAACATTAGCTATCAATGGAGGCAGAGGACAATGCTCACGACAAACCGTACGTGAGCATGGGGAATACTCTGGGTAAATTGACTAGGGAGCTGCAGCTAGAGGAGACAAGTCCTGGCAAGCAGCAAGAAAGTTGCAGAAGCCAATACCCTGTTCACCGTGCATGGCTTGCACCAGGGAGTGATGGGATCCAGACAGGTGTATGTGGCCAGTGAGCGTTCTTCCTGTGTTCTGGCTGTCTTGAAATATTAAGAGTATTCAATTAAGTGAGCTCCACAGGTGGTAGGTGCTCAGTAAGTGACAGATTTTTTTTTTTGCCCGAAAGACGGCAGGGTACAGCTATGAGGAAGGCCATGGGCATCCCAGTTCAGTTGTAGTTCTTCACTGGACAACTTTGAACAAAATCTTTCAACAACCAAACTCCCCATTCTTATCTCAGAAGATTGTTCTGATAATTTATATAATAAAGGTCAGACAATAGCCAGGGTACAGTAAGCACTCAGTCAAAGGCAGGTGGTGGTCTTCATTCTTGGCATGTCATGACCAGGTTTATTGCATGGTGGGTTCAGAATATATTATTCCACCATTTATCTCCGTACCTCATAGCTACTCTGTATCTGTCTGTTTGCTTTCACCCATTAGGCTAAGCATTTCTTGAGTCAAGATCTATTCTGGCATCCCTCTTAATTCCTAAAACATAGTGTAGCGACCATCATCTGGTATGTGTTGAAGACATGTACATTCCTTAGCATCTGGCTCCCGGACTGTTGAATGAAGAGCAACATGCAGTGACAAGAGAACATGGCGGTGTATTTTATTTCCAATTTCAGGACTCTCTTCCCTGTCAACATGTATCGTCATCAACTACCTGGCTGCGTATGATATTTCTTGACATAGGGGATTCTGCTCCAAATATTTTAGATCAGAACCAAGCTATCCGTATGGAACCTGCAGTTAGTCACAGACCCCAGGAGACTCCCACTGCAGACCAAGCAGCAGAAGGTCAAAAGAACACACCTTCACTTGGCTTAGGCCAAGTAAGAAATAGGAGCTGCCTCTGACACACAGGAGCTGAGTTCTTTTCCAGTTTCTACAAGAAGATAAACATGCCACAGACAGGTTTCCACAAACTTTACTCACATGGAGAAATAGTCAGTAAGGGAGCTGTCTTCCAAAACCAGACCACTCTATCACAGATTCCTCAAGCCCTGTCTGCTCTGTTAGACTCAAGAGCCAGTTCTGAGGTGAGGTCCAGATTCTTTATCAGTAATTTAGAGAGGGGGAAATGTAAGGGATACCAACATGGACTGTACCTCTACTGTGTGACAAGCTTTGAACAAGACTCTAGACAGGTAATAAAGCATGTACATGTTGGATGCTTTAACATCCGTGAATTTACTCACAATAAACTGTACATTCCCTCAGGAAGAAATTCCTTTTGTTTTTATTTTTTCAAGAGAGTGAAAGTGTCCAAGTAAAGAACTAACAGTTAATAGCTTTGCTTCCATTAAAACCAGAGGTGTTCTACTTGGTGGCCAGGTGCACCTTCATGTGAATTGCTTCATTTAAACAACCAAGGCCTTGTGATCCATCCAGAAGAATCACCACAGCAACATAAGTAAAGATGCTCAGAGAACACACCATGTGCATTTCCCAGGCTTTCACTAAAGCCTTTGCTGACCTCTCTGTCTCTCTGTCTCTCTCTTTTCCTCCCTCTTTCCCTCCCTCCTCTCTTTCCTTTCCCCCCCCCCCAAAAAAAAAGTCCTGGCTCACAGACTGGAGAGAACCACTGGTTCTATTCAACAGGTGACTGAAAACTGACGAACGTTTCTTTGTAGGGCATTCTCTGGGCCCACCCGGTTCTGAGGGTTATTCTATAGAAACATCTGGACAACAGGCCCCTTACATCTGGGAGTGTGCCCAGGTTGCCACGAGGACTCGGGGACAAAAAACCCATACAAAAGCTTTCAACTGAGCTCACATTCTGGGTACAAATAGCCCTTTGCTTTGTGTCCCCAACAACCCAGCCAAAGGCCTAGGAGCCAGGCTCTAAGGCAGCTCAGCGCCAACGGCACAAGCCAGGGCCTTGCTCTCAGATATCAGTCTTAAAGTCGCAAGCCTCTTGGACCTACACAAGAGCCTCATTGAGATTAGATGCTCAAGGCTCTGCCTCCTCTTCTGGTGCAAGAGACTGAAAGATCCCAAGTGTTGGGTTGCATCAGGGATGGGAGGTGGCCCTTGTTGTTGGTATTTGTGTCAATGAGTCTGCCTTCCAGGTCAGTATCCACATTGTCCGGTTACCCAGCTTTTCTTCTTCTATTTGCCAACACTTTTTTGAGCCTTCCCTTGTCATTTTAAACAAAGGGGTAATGGAAGGAAACAAATCTTTGCAGTGTACCAACAAGAGCAATAGCAAAACCTTAAGGAAGGTTAAAAATGACCAGAGGATTTGGGCTTCCTCTTATGGGTAGATGTATAAGGAAGGGGTGCTCTCTGAAAAGAGGGACTCTGTTGTTTCCTCTCTTGGGAGCCTTCTAAGATGTCACAAACTTGGCTTTAGATGTCACTCTTCCACGTTTCTTTGTGCCCCCCATGGCCTATTCTATAATGATCATTTAATTATTTGATATCTTTTAAAGAATTTAGGTCATGAGAGAAAAAAAATTATGCGTGTTTCCTCATAAGTGAAGTATCTGGAACAGAGTTATAAATTAATAATTACTCATTGGCTGAGTGAATGAATGAAGACATGAACAACATACAAGCAAATGCTGGACCTAAAGCCTTACACATTACACACTGTGTAGGTCTTCGCTCTAAAAATAGTCATAACATTGGTGAACGATAAGTGGAGGACCGTAGACTTGTAACTTACAGAAGCACGAGATAAACCATGTAGATGTTAAGAAGAGACCAGATGGGTGGGAAGCTGGGAGGTGTGCCTTCTCAGGAGTGGTCAGGAACCGAAATCTCCATGTAATGCACATAATTACAGGTGGCAGCTTCTAGAACCTTCAAAATATTTTCCTACATTTTTCTAGCTTCATCTTCACCTTTGAGGGAGAACAAGGTGACAATGGATCTGAAAAACTGAGAGAGTAGCCCAGTAAAGTCAATTAGGAACCCAGGCTGAAGAAGACGCCAGGGCCCTCACCATGTGGCCTCTAAAGTCTGGTTGAAGGCCACCTTCCCTACTTGCTGGAGAATGAAAGTCTGGAACAATGAGCATGGGAATTTTTATAAAACATGCACACCATTTCTACTCATGTTCCTGTGGCTGGTACACAACTACATGGCTGTGTGCTATAGCAAAGTTCTACTTATTTACACGTATATGCATATATATACTTTTATACACACACATATATGTAGATATTGTTAAGATTCTAATCCAGTTCCTGGAGCCTTGGTCAATGGGCAATAACCTGGCTTTCTGACGTCAAGCTTCATTTAAGAAGGCTTCCCACCTTCGATCTCTTCTATTTTTTCCTTGTTAGAGGGACACTCTCCTCAACCCTCTCTCCATCTACCTACCTATCTATCCCCTCCCTTCATTATAATAAAGCCTGTGTAGCTCTCCTGTTGCTCTGTGGGTCTTTTTCCCACGGGGCAAAGGGTCCCCCCCATCTGCAGCCAGCCACAAGTATAGGTGATATTCATAACAACATCTAACTATACCTAAAGGAGAGAGGAAAGTCATGTGCCAAGACATATTCTAGCCTCTGACGTGCTGTGCATCTCTCCGCTCACATTGGGTAGAACAAGGTGTCCACTTCGAACTCAAGGCTAAACCTTTTCCTTCTACTGTGAATCTCCTCTTTACCACTTCTCCAAGGCTAAGCCTGTACTAATTCCCTCTTTTTATTTCTGTATCTTACATTTCTTTCTTCCTCGTAGTTTAGACTCTGTCCTCAAACTCCTTCACTTCCTAAAGCTACCAGCAAAGCCCTCGGTCCCTCCTCCAGTAACCTCTTCATTGAATTCCATGAAAGTTGACACTGGGAGCCCCCTCCATGACAGCTGATACTGTGACACCCCCCCATGACAACTAACACTGTGACACCCCCCCATGACAGTTGACATTGGGAGCCCCCCCCATAAGAGCTGACACTGCATGTATGTAATGTATTTTGGTCATATTCCTACCATCTCATTATTCTTTTTTAGACCTTCCTACTCCTGCTAAAGTCATTCTTCCCAAGAAGTGTGTGTGTGTGTGTGTGTGTGTGTGTGTGTGTGTGTGAGAGAGAGAGAGAGAGAGAGAGAGAGAGAGAGAGAGAGAGAGAGACTAAAGATGCCCACAGAGGCCAAAGATATCAGAACCCTGGAGCTAGAATTTCGAGTAGTTTTGAACCACCCAACACAGGTTCTTAGAACTGATCTTGGGTCCTCTGCAAGTGTAGTATGTGCTCCTAAGCACTGAGTCATCCCTTCAGGCCCTCATGTCATGTGTGTGTAAGAGAGAGCCCCACTGAGTTTAATTGGGGTTGATTATGTGCCCTTCTGTGGTAGAGGGTTATTTAATGGAATTTGAGCAACTTAACAGTGGATAAAACACTGAAGAAAATTACTCCCTCTTTCCCAGAAACCATTAACTACCAATAGCTCCTTGGGATGGGGGAGACCTCATGAGCCACGCCCACATCTGATAGACTTGATCTTGTGCAAATCTTATACAAGTAACAATAGGACAGACAAGCCGGGTCCAGAGGACATCATTTCACAGCATTCATCCCATATTTCAGCTCTTTCTTGCTGTCCCCTTTTTTGTGACATTCCCGGAGCCTTGGGAGGAATAGTATAGATGTCCCATTTAAGGCTGAGCACTCAACGGTCACTTAGTCTCAGGACTTCGACCAGATATGAATCTCTTGTGATAAAGACTAAATATATGACAGAAATGCAGAACATTATAAACGGGCTCGTGGAGACAGAGCAAGATGGAGTTCTTCATTCCTAAGTCCCTCCCTGAGATCTTTATCTCAAAGCTCTCTATCTGCAGCCATTGATTTTCACAGCACTCCTGCTATGAAGATCCGATTATCTCCATTAAAATACAGAGGAAGCTGAGAAGGCAAATTAAGTGATTTGCCAACACAAGAAATTAGTGGCCTCACTCGGTTCAAATATAGCCACTTAGATTTCTGAGGCCTCTTGATCAACTATATACACTAATATCTCTTTACTCTGAATGTTAGACAAGGGCCCAGGCTTCTAAATTAATACAATCTAGGTTCAATCCTTCCCTCAGCAATTTCCTGGGCAAGTTATTCCACTTCATTCAGTGCTTGCAATTTGGTGGTAATAAGGACACTTGTTTCATAAAATTGCTGTGAGGATTAGGCATGATCGTGAACATGGGGTAGTTTTAAGGAATCTCGTTATACACCTAGAAGGATATTTTCTTACCTCGCGCTTCACCTCATCAGCATTTCCTCATTGCATTGGAAAATAAGAAAGACACACCTGCAGCTGTGTGTTCAGCTTTACTGGATGATACACACATTCACAGAGAAAGTCAGTTGTAGGAATATTATGACAGCTGAAAACATCCCTAGACAAGTGGATCAGTAATCATCCAGTTCATTATTACATACATATGTACATTCACTCATTCACAGACCCACATGCCCATTCATCTACCCACCCACACATCCAACTCCCCATCTGTCAACCCACCTACCCTATCCTTCTACTCATTCACGCAGCCAGTAATGTCTTTACTCAAGCATTAATCTATCCATCCACACACTCACCGTGTCCACTTGTGTTTAGTATACATAGTAAGCACCACCAGTTACTCATTAGAAATAGGAGACAAAAGATACCGAAACTTTTGTGAAAGTGTCTCAAAATAATAAATTGAGCCTCTTCTGACCACTGTCTATGCTAACTCCAAGGATACTCTAAGGAGCAGACCAAACCCAGGCTCTACCTTCACATAACTTACAATACAAATAAACCCTAAGAAGAGCCTCTATTCACTAAGACACTACTTCTTAGTTCAACTAGTATGGATTGAGGACATAGGAAATACAAAATAAAGATGGATGCCCTCCACCAAGAAGACATGATATAGACAAATAGTTCCACCGTAATTGATGTTCTGTGTGCAACCTAGAGCCGATAAAAATCAGTAGCTTTCACCAAAGGAAGGAAAAGCCTTGTTAGAGCCATGGAGGAACCACACCTGAGCAAATGTTAGGGTTTATTCCTCTTATGCCTGTAGTAGAGTCCTTTTTCTTAGGGTTTCTTCTGCCTCTGGCATTACTTCGGGGGAGGCAGGGACCTGCAGAGGTGTGATAACCAGGTGAGACAGGGCTGCGATGCTGGGTGTCCCCATGCTCCTGGTAAACCCTGTGATTGTAGGCACTGAGTTATTTTTGATAAATGCTCTCTTCTCTGTTAAGCATGCCTCGGTCTATATTTGTCCACTTTCAGTGAACCAAAGTGCAGTCACAGTTAAGGTGTGTGAACAGTCTACGTAGGTCTATCATCTCCACATTTGTGTGTCAGGCGCTGTAGTCAGTCAGTGCAGCAGAGCATGGAGAAAATGAATGTGATTTTGTCTGACCTGCCCTTCCCACTCATCTGCCTTCTGAATCCCTACATACCCTCCATCTCTTCACTCCAAATGTGGAGGATAGAGAACTCCTTCCTGATGAGCTAAACCTTCCCAGGTCCAGTGAGCAACATGCTCCACTCTGTTCAGAGTCTTAACAGCACCCATGGTTTGGGTTTTGCTTTCTTTAGTGGTAGTAAAAATGAAAACTTAGCCCTGTGCCTCCTAGACAGCTGCTCCATCATGGAGATCCCAACTTACCCTTCACCATCTCTGAGAAACTAGTGGACCAGGCAGAACTATCTAGTCCCCTTTGTCCCAGAGCATTTAGCCTTATTTCTGACATATAACTTTACTTTCTTAGTATTGCCAATAACAATAGTAGCTTTTTATAGAAAGTGTACTCTGGGGTGAGCAATACCCTGTGTGCTTTTCGCGTACAATTTGCCAAGTCCTCACAGGAAAACAAAATGTTTTGTGCATTACACTATTATTTCCACTTTACAGGTGAAAGTCTGAGTCACAGACGAGTGGCCTGCCCCAAATGAAAGCATCAGTCTCTCTTTGAGGACTCTGTCTCCTTGGGCAAACTATAGGTTAAACAATCTGAGATGAGTAAACTTGCAATATTCATTCTAAAACGGGAAGGTTATGAAAACATTGTTGCCAGCCAGTGCCGAAAAACGGTGGAGCAATGTGCTTCTCCTATTCTACAGAGAATCCCCGTCAAGATGTGTATGCTTACCATTAGGTCCAGGTCATGACTCAGGAGAACCTAGTAAAACAGCATAAAGTACAGCCAGCTTTTCACTTTCTTGCACTAGATCTGGGGATAAAAGTCAGCAGGCAGCTTCTCTCCCGTGGGTTTCCAGTGACCTCGCAGCTGCCACCTTTTCAGTTTGAGATTCTCAAGGCCCCGCCCCGAGCTCACTGGACAGTATATATAGGAAAGCACACTCCCAGAAGGAAAAGAAATAACTTCTGTTTTTCTGAGTAGTAACACTGTCTGCTTCTACGCACTGCCTGCCTCCAAAATTCAGCCTTTCGACAGTTACAAACCTCATGACAAAACAGGGTACCTGATATTCTTATTCATTTAAAGTTGCACAGTTACCCTACCACATGCTTCACAGAAAACACCAGAAGGTTGGAGAGCATCGCACTAGCTCCCTGGAGCAAAGGTGTACAGTTTATACAGTTACACAACCAGTGCTACAAACCAGAACATTCCGTACAGGCAAAAGAGGCTTAATTAGCCTGAACCAAGAGTCTAAGGTCACCTGATTCAGAACATTTCACAGTCTGGGCTGTAACATTAGCTACCTACAGACCATCCCGTCAGATTATGATGGGCCCCAAAATGGAAAGCATTTTGTTTCTTCAACCCAGGCTGAATTTAAGAAGACAGAGAGGCAGGGTGAAGTTGTCTGTTTTTAGAAGCCCAGAGCTGTTGCTGCACTTGTACATAAATGTGTGTTTAGGGAGGCCATGAGCATTTGTGTGCTCTGTGTGTTTCTATTCTTTAATCAAAAAAGTTTATAAAAAAGAAAAGGCTTTATAATAGAAAGAAATGTCATCATCCTAAGTGTTCCAGGATGAGACAGTTGTCCCATGATTTATATATCATTAATTCTTTTGTTCTTTAATGTGTAATATGAGCAATTCAACATGAGGCTTCATCACAATTCACAAACTCACAAAAACACATTTGTCCTTTATCCATTCCTACTGGTACCACAAAAAATTACAACAAATCTGTTATCTTAAAAAAGCGCAAATTTTCTGGGCATAATGGTGTACACATTTAATCCAAGCACTTGGAAGGCAGGGGAAGTCAATCTCTATGGAGCTGAGGCTAGTCTGACCTACAAGGCAAGTTCCAGGCAAGCCAGGGCGACATAGCAAGAGTCTGTGTAGGTCAGACAGTGGTGGTGCATGCCTTTAATCCCAGTATTTGGGAGGTAGGGGCAGGTAGATCTCTGTGAGTTTCAGGTCAGTGTGACTGACAGAGTGAGTTCCAGGACAAACAGGACAACACAGAAATATCTTATCTCAATGGATGGATAGATAGATGGATAGATAGAAAGATAGATAGATAGATAGATAGATAGATAGATAGATAGATAGATAGATAGATAGATAGATAGATAGGGAATAAAGAAATAAAAGCAAAAATATCTGTCTCAATTTTTTCTAGTTGTTGTTACATTAAAGGATTTAGAAGTCATTCTGAGTGAAAATCCAAATGTGACATTGGTAAAGCTTCATTCCCCAACCACATCTCAAAATCCTTCACTGCATCTTCCAAGTCTCTTTCATGACATAGCAGTTATAATGTATTTCATCACCTTCCACCAAAGTCAGAGGTAATATGGTAACAAGTTCTGGTGCTTGGAAGTACGTGGGAGATTGTGTTGTTTCATTGTAAATAATTGTCCCACCCACTGGTTTAATAAAAAGCGCTGATTGGCCAAAGGCAGGCAGGAAGTGTGGGTGGGGCTACCAAACTAAGAAAACTCTTGAGAACAGGAAGCACAGAGCAGAACGCCAGAGAGAAGCCAGAAGAAACAGAGGACAACTATGCTGCTCTAAAGAAAGGTACCGAGTCACATGGATGAACAGAAAGAATCATGGGTTAGATAAAGGGTAGAGAGTTAGCAAGTTATATGCCTGGGCCTTAGGCTGATTAGCCTAGAACTAATGAAAGCATCTGTGTGTCTCTGTGGGACTGTGGGACTGCGGGACTACAGGTCTGTGGGTCCTAAACCTTGAGGTTAGGCCCAAAAGTCCGGGCCAGAAACCTCATACTACAGAAGTAGGGTCTTATTTTATTTTGAAGAAAATATTTTTCTACTTGCCAGAGTCCTGGTCTTAATAGTTTTCACTTTTATAGCTGATCAAAATGGATTAATACTTCTCTTATTCCGTTGTCCCCCATGAGACCCCTGAGTATACTTTAACATGTTTTCCCAAACATGACTTGTCAATCATTCTTATGGATCTTCTGGCTCCCCCTTACCCACGAGGCTATGTACTAACCTCTTTTAATATCTTCTTTCTGGACACCCCATGACCCAAAGAAATAATTTATCTGACTTTTGATTTTAAACTAAAAACATAATATTCATAGGCCCATAATCAAGTGCTTGGGACCTGCTTTTCTCCAAAAGGGGTTCTCTGGACCAAGCTCAAGTACAGTAAGTTTCTGGTGCATAATTAGTATCTCTGCTCTCTCTATTCAACACATCTTAGGTCCTCCTTTTCCTGGCCAGCTGAACCATAGCAGTTCCCTGACATAGTTATTCCCGTTAGAGACTCCTGGTTTCTAGCATCTTGATGTGAGTGGTGGGTCAAAATATATCCCTGCAAAGATGTTCTCACCTTGATCCAGTGATTCTTAACCTGAACAGTGTGACCTTTTAATACAGTTCCTCCTTATCCTGTATGGTTGTGATGACCCCCAACCATAAAATTATTTTGTTGCTACTTCATAACTGCAAATTTGCTATGAATCATAATATAAATATCTGATATTTTACCCAAGGGGATCGTAACACATAGGTTGAGAACCACTGTTATAATCCCATTATCTAATCTTATAAATAAATATGTCACCTTACTTGGTAGAAGGGATCTGTAGATGTGACTGGCTGAGGTTGAACCTAGAGATGGGAACAGTGTTTTGACTTGGAATCCTGGTTAGTCATAAGGGTCTTTGAAACGAGAGAAAGTTTCCCAGCTGTAGATATTCAAGAGAGGGAGCAGCACTGGGGGGGGGGGGGTGCTGACACTCCCCTGTTAATTTCTCTCCAATTGTCTGCAATTAGCCAACTTTGTGCATGACCCAGCAGAGCTCTGTGGATGCAGGAAAAGGGCTGCGTCTGCCCTGTCCCTCGTCATTAGCCTAACAAACTCCCGTCAGGCTGTGTTAAGCCCTACACTATGACAATGTGTCAAAGCTGTCATAGAAATTTCACACAAGGTACATTCTTTTTCAATCCTTGTTGGTGATCTAAGCCCTCCAAGTTAATGTAACTCCAGGTTATTAGTGGATTAGAAACCCCATCTTCCAGATCATTAGCTCACACATAATGTGGACCCCCACAGGAATGTAGTGAGTAGATGTGAGATTACTTAGCTTGTATTTCCTGAATCAATCCCTGCCTGCTCTTCTAGAGATGACCCTGGGCAAGCGTTATCTCTGCAAGGCAGTGTATGCTCCCTGCTTTCCCTCCACTGAGGAAGCAGTTGGTGTCCCACATCCCTCTCTGCCCACAGTTATCCCTCTACACTGTTGCATGGACACACAGAGGCACACACACACACACACACACACACACACACACACACACACACACACACATGTGCACACACACACATGTGTACACACACATGTGCACACACACACATGTGCACACATGTGCACACGCACACACACATGCTTCCTCCAGTTTTCCACTAATGGCCCCAGGGTTGGTAAGCTTGTTTTAAACCTGAGGGTTTTATTCTATTGTAAAATGATAGGGTTAAGAAGGAAAGGTTACATCAGTGGCCTTTAAGCTTGAAGAGAAGATTTGCACAGAGTATTTTCTTTTATAGAATTCCCAAAAGTTGGTAGATTTTTTTTTTTTTTGATGGTAAGTCTGTGAAGATGCCAGGGAGTCATTTCACAATAGTCATTTTGCCTTGCTGAAAGCATTTCAGTGTTGTATACAAAGCCCTAGTTGTGGGCAGTGGAGGCAGAGAAGGAAATACTCTTTAACATTTAGACTTAAGAAGCTAACAAACAAACAAAAACATTAAAAGGTGTACCTGAGAAAGAGATTGGAATAGGTTACTTTGTCCTTAGCTTACTTTGTCCTTAGGGGGAGGGGTGAGATACATAATTATGTCTGTATTTGAAAGGGATTCTGACTGGACTTCACTCTAGCATGCAACATATAAATAAAAAGGTATAGACTTCCATGAAAATCCCAGAGAAAGCTGATAATAAAGTTCCAAGGGGCAGACAAGGGTAGCTAAAACAAAAGGGAAATATCCAGGCAATGGATGAGACTTTCCGGGAGTTGAGGTATGGCAGTTGTCTTGGGAGTTGTGAAGTCCATGAACACCAACATTTTCAGGGACTCTTCGTAGTGAGTCTGCAAAACAACCAAAGTCAAAGAAGAGGTGCACAGATAAATAACAACAGCATAATGGAGGCCTAGGGCAGACTCAACAGAAAGACCAAGACAAAGCCATTCCAGGCCCAGAAGCGCTCTGCTTGAAATGTGAGGGTGAGATTAATACACTTTTAAAGAGGAAAAGCCCAAGGGCTGTTGTTACAGTTCCAACTCAGTGAAGGACCTTACAAAAGAGAGGCTACAGAGAAAAAGGCAAGAAAATGTTTCCCAAGAATAAAGAGGAGCAAATAACATAACCAAGCATGGGCTTAAAAATAACCCCAGCATTCAAGTCATGAAGTCTAAAGAAAAGACCAGGAGGAAAATAGTAACCAAAGGCAGTGCATACACCAGAAACGCACATCATTGCATGTCCCATCGGATTAGATCCACTGGCCTCCCTTGTAAAAAGGTAATTACTAGCTGTTTTCAAGACCATTTTTATATTTTGCTCAAAGCTTCAGTGCTTGTATTTTCTATGAACCCAGTTTCCTAATCATGACATCTCACTACAAACCAAGAGCATTTAAGAACCTAAACCAAGTGGGACACACCCAAACACTCCCAGATTCTCCCATTTCCCTCTCCATTTAATTTCTAAGAGTGCTGAGATGGTTGCAGTGGCATCTGTCTAAGTGGCTGTATATTTTGTCTAAAAAGGTCTGAAATCATCCTAAGTTATTATGTAAATACCCAAATCTGCTCATTATGTTGTTACAGGGAGGGGAGGCTCAACAGTCCCCCTGCTGATGCTATTTCTTAGGATGAGATCATTAGAAAAGGATTAGTGGTGTAATGTCTGAGGGGCTTAAACAATAATTTGACTTTTTCAGATGTGCACGAGGTAATTTAAAACAAGTTCCAGGCTTTTTCTGATGATAGGCCTTGATTCACTCACAGTTGCCTTTAACTAAATATTAATTTGGGGCTAGAGGGATGGCTTAGTACTAAAGAACATTTGCCCCTTTCTCGGGGTACCTGAGTTTGGTTTCCAGTACCCATCCATACAAAGCAACTCACAATCACCTGTTAACTCCACCTCTAGGGGATCCAAGGCCTCCTTCTGGCCTCGTTGGTCACCTGCAAGTATGTAGCAGACACTCACATAAATATATGCACATATGCATAAACAAAAACACGTACTTTTTTAATGTGGCAATTTTTAATATAAGTTTAACATAGTAATGTCAGTAAATAGTAGCTATCATCCTTTACTAGGTAGAAATAATAACAAGAATAAGAGCTTAGCTGACATGTTGGCCTCCAATTTTTGTTAGAAACTGTAGCAGGATTGTGTTCTGTTCTATTGTAAATAATTGTCGTGGCTACTGGTTTAATAAAAATGCTGATTGGCTGAAAGCAGACAGGAAGTGTGGGCGGGGCTACCAGCTAAGAAAACTCTGGGAACAGGAAGAGTAGAGTAGAGAAGCCAGAGAGAAGCCACGGAGATACCAGCAGACACAGAGGAAAGAAGCTGAAATGCTGCTCTGAGAAAAGGTACCGAGCCACATGGCTGAACAGGATAAGCATCATGGGTTAGTTTAAAAGCAAGAGCTAGCAAGCAATATGCCAGAGCCATAGGCTGATCAGCATAAAATTAATACAAGCATCTGTGTGATTATTTGGGCCTAAGCGGCAGTGGAGCTGAGAGCAGGGTTCAAACTTCTGGGCTAGGCCCGAAAATCTGTTCAGAAACATAATTCAACAAGAAACTGCACTTTGCAGCTTCCCAAGGCTGCAGGAGTGAAGCAATTGTGGCTTATTTGTCACCAATATTCAATTCTATGGGTTCCTTACTCACAAAGCCCATAAATATTTACAAAGCACCTAGTTTGTGCCAGATATCAATGATACAAAGTTAAACAATATTCTGAAAGAGTTTGAGTTAGGTGCCATCACTGCTAAGATTGGTATTTAAGCAAGTTATGGGTATCTGCATTGTGTAGACACTGGAGACACCAAGGCAAACATCTCAGTATCTTCTTACCACATAGGTCACATATCTAAACATAAACACCACAATGTAAAAGAACTATGGGCAAGATGAAAGGTGTAAGAGACAGAATAGATAATCTTGACTAAAGTCATTGAAAAATAAATCTAAAACACAGGTATTTTCAAGCAGGCTTGAATGACAGGTGGGTTAAGAGATAGGAAGAAAGGGTATCCCAGGCAGAGGAGGAATGCAAATGGGGAGCTATGTGGGGGCTATGCAAGATTTGGGGAATGATGAATGGCTTTAGGGCTTGATTGTGAAGCACTAGGTAAAAGCCAATTGAAATTCAGACTGAGCAATTGGATTGGGGTCCACTCAGGAAAAATCTTCCAACTTTTACAAAGAATTTCAACGTAATTTAAACAGGGGTCAATAGGAAACTTGAAGCAAAAGATGGTTGTGCCTGTGTTTTAAAAACATGATTTCAGGAGAGAGGGGTCAAAGGTACTTCAGAAATAGAGACCAAAGGTCAAGGAGAGAGCAGTATGGAAGCTATCACCTTTGTCTAGAAGGGCTGTAAGAATGATCGAATCAGTTTGGAGAAGTAGGTGTTAGGATTCTGCTCTAGCCTGTGCAGCCTCACCCTGCCTTGAGTTCTGACACCAAGCCCCATTTAAGAAGAATTTCTACCCCTGACTCTCTTGCTTCTAACTTGAGGGGATCTTTGAGCCATTTTGTTGCCATCTGAGAGAGAAGTGCAAGCTAGAGAGTCTTAGTTGGAAATGATAAGTTCTATTCAACAGATTTTTGAGAGGCTTATGGTAACCCAAAGGGGAAAGGAGATGGTAGTCAGTTAAAACTACAGCAGCAATATTTAATGGAATAAAAATTATCTGGGATGAAAAGTAAAACTGTGGATATAGTACAGTAAATTTGAGATTTGAAGAACAAAAGTCAAATCCACAAAGTACAGAAAACTAAAGTTACCCAAAGATTTGTAAAGACAAAAAACACAAACAAAACCAGAAAACAACCAAAGCTCACACTGAGACTCCCACAGAAGAGCGCTCACAATATACTCTGCTGTGGCTCCCGTGAAGGCTAAGAGTAAACATGCAAAGCATCCTGAATTTTCTCAACACTTATCCAACTAAATATACCCAAGAACTGCTCATGGCTCATCTAAGACATGGCCAGCTAAAAATTCATTTTCTGAATTCTCTATATTTCCTTGACATTTCTAGCCACCTGGAAGCCTTAGCAAAAAGGATGGAGATAAACCAGAAACAAACCAACAAAACCCAAGGTAACTTGTAGAGAAGCTTGCGTCCCAAAATTCATCCAGGGAACTTTGAATTTAGCTTAGTTAAAAGAGTTACTCATGAAGTCCTGGGTTCAGTCAGTTACATAAACTGACCAAGGTGGTACATGCCTGTGATCTCAGCGTTAAAGGGGTACAGTCAGGAGGTTCAGAAGTTCAAGGTCATCTTCATCTATTTATTGAGTTTGGGGCAACCTAGGTCATATGAAACCCTGTCTCAAAAAAAAAAAAAAAGAAAAGAAAAATCAAGGACCTGTGATTTCTTTTTTTGTGATCTGTACTTCTTGTACCATATACATTCCCTGTTCAAAGTACATATCTATGTACCAATTATCCATTGCAACTTCTCTTCCAGTGGCTTTCCTAAAAGGGCCCCAGTCACTAAATCTCTAGCATGCATTGAGTTCCTTTCCCATAATTTCTATAACATCCTTTGCATCTTTTTCTTTGAACACAAATATGGCCCAGAAAACAAGGGCATTCTTAATAGTAAATGACCTTCAATTCCTCTCTCTCTCTCTCTTTCTCTCTCTCCCTCCCTCTCCTCTCTCCTCTCTCTCCCTCCCACCCAACCCAAAGGCCTGGCTGACCTGGAATTCATTATGTAGATCAGGGTAGCATCAAAATCACAGATGATGTGCCTGATTCTGCCTCCCAAGTGCTAAGATAGAAGGTGTGTGCTACCACACCTTGCTGAATTCTTTGCTCTTTGTGTTATATGTTCTGCGTTGCCATATGTCTGTATTTTTTTTTTACCACATATTATATGACAAAATTTTTACTGGAGAGATGCAAAACACACATCTACTCACCCCAGACAGGGATACCATGACAGATCAAGGTAGGGACACCACCAAAGTCCAGCTTGGTGAACCAATGAGTTGTATTGGGGTTACGTACAAGAGTGTGGTTGAGGAATTACTTATGGGAGCAGAAATGACTCAAATATGGTAGGCACCATAAAGCCTACCCCGGCATAGGTGACAGCTCACAAGGCTGGGAGCCGCAAACACACTGTGGAGTGTGCAGACAGGTCAATATGGTGAAGAGCCATTCTTTCCTGGTAACCCCTACCTAAACCTCTGCCAGGCACCTAGTCTAGTCTCAGAGTCTCTTTGCAGCTTGTCTTGAGATCTTCAGCTTAAAAGTCTTCTTTGCAGGGACTCTCAGCTTTCATTATTTACTCTGGCACGGAGGAACCTAGCAAATCTGCTCAGTTTCAGGAACTTCCTGAAGCTATTTTGAGTTATTTACTTGCCTGGAAAAGGAGCTTCCAGAAGGATAGAACGTTTTAGTCTTGGAGGAAACTGTTATGCAACACCTTGAAGTATCTTAAGTTAAAAATAATAAAACAGGATCCCAAGGTCATTCCCTCAACCTATTCATATTCTCTTTTCTAGAAAAGACTAGGAACCTCAGTGCTGTCAAACAAAAATATCCTGCCTACCGGCTAACTAATGAAGAGTCGACATTTAAACTGACTGTCTAACTCATTTGCACATGTCGGCACTTGTGGGATGAGGCCCCTGGCGACAGACCATAGGCAAGATGATTGATGAAACCAGGAGGCAAAACTGCTGTTTTTATTTGTAACTGCACTTCTACTTGAAGGGAATTTTGTCTTAGTATTAAGTAAGCACAAATATATTGAAGAATAGATTGCCACCATCTCATGCAGTTTTTAGAGATAAAATATGATACTTCAAAGACATTGCAACCCTCTAGACAAACTGTTCCCAGCTCTTTGAAGCCAAGAGGCAGATTTCCTCTTTTTCTCCCACAGGGGTATTTGAGATGCCTGGAGGATATTCTTGCAGCCTGGAAAAATAAGAGAAGTGAATAAATTCCTACGTCAGTCTGGAAAAACAAAAATGTCCAGAGGATACTATCCGATAAGAAAATGGTCCCGGTTTTCAGTGATTGACTGATGATGTTCCGCTTTACGATCATGTGATAGTGATGTACACTCGGGAGAAAGCATGCTTCTGATTTTGAATTCTGATCTTTTCCTGGTCATCTCTGGTCCTGGTGGGCAGCTTCCATCCAGCCACTGGATCAGGAAGGAATATAATCATCATGGTTCCTTGTGCTAAGCATGTGAGAAAGAACATTCTGCAGGCTGGGTGCATTTGATGCGGCCTAGATTTATATTTCCAAGTTTTCATAGTCTTGACAGGAGCCCATGACAAGCAAAGAAGCGCCTGTGCACAGCCCATTAGCAGAGTCACTCTTTGAGCAGTACATTGTGCCCCTATTACATCTTAGGGGTATTTTCCAGGCCCAGTCACTCCTCATATTGCCCTTCCTTGCCTAGTAGCCCCGAGACAAATGGAATGATTTAATTTTAATTTCAAATTGTTAAAATCAAGAACAAAATCAAGTACACTTTAACATGTGGTCTTCAGTCACAATAACCAGTTTTAAGTGTTCGGTAACCATTTACCAGCCAGTGGCTATCAATCTGAACGACATGAATACAAAAATATTCCACTGTTACCCAAAGTTCCATTCAGCAGGTCTGCAGATGCGTAGTATAACATTAGAACCCCAAGATAGATCCCTCCACACTGAATTCCAATTCTCTGTGGGGAAATCCCACTGACATAATAAAGCTAGCCTATAAGGATGCTCATAGAACGGCTTTTCTTCTGAGCTCAGTGAATAAAATTCTTGCTGCACAACCCTGGAGACCTGAGTTCAATTCCCGTATAAAAAGCTGCATGCAGTGGTGAATATCTGTGACTCCAGCACTCTTAAGGCAGCTTGGGAGGCAAAGACAGGACAACTGGCCAGAAGCCTGTGTCAAATGGCTGCAAACAAGAAAGACAAACACCTCTGGGAGATGAGCAGACTCCTGCAAAGCTGTCCTCTGATATTCAAACACGCACTGTGGCCTGCATGCTCCTCCATTCACATGTACTAGTCCATTCATTTAATTTTTAAGTATTTATGGGGGGAAAAGGTTGTTTGTTCTTCTCGCTTCCCCATATATGCCATGGCTGGAGGAGCTGCCTAGAGGGCACACATTCTTTTGTTTTTGTTTTGGCTTTGGCTTTCGTTGGTTTTGGTCTGCTAAGGGTTTTGTTGTTGCTTGGTTTTATTGCTGTTTTGGTTTGCATTAGATTGGACTGGAGTTTTGTTTCATTTAGGGTTTTTTGTGTTTTTTTTTGTGTGTGTGTGTGTTTTTTTTTGTGTGTGGTGTGGATCAAGTTCAAGGCCTCACCACACATGCTTAGGCAAGTACTATACCACTGAGCCATAGATTCTTGGGCCAAGGATGCAAGTGGCTTCTACAAGGAAGGAACACAGATGATGCTTTGACTCAATAGTTAGCTGAGAGGAGCCCCTGGAAGTCAGCAGATGCATGATCTCCACAGTCTCCAGTCAGGGTAGAACCTTGGCCCCTTCACTCCCAGCCTCAGTCAGTGCAGCTTCTTGGCAGTAAGAATGATGCTTCTCACCCTCTTCTCAGGCACAGGGTAATTAAGACACAGATATGCAAATGTCCTCGTTCTAGAGGCAGTTCACTGTAGAAGAATTAGGCAAACGTAAAAGTGATTAGCTATGGACACAACATAATTGAATAAACAATGGAAAATTTGGCCCTGGGGCACAGAGACTGGCCTCAGAGAAGCTCAGTAAAGAGAGGGTGGGTGTGAAGGGCACTTCAGTGGTGCTAATGTGTAATTACAAATGAGCCTGATTCTTCCACTTGCTCATTACAGTCAGCCCCTCTGGGACAACTAGAGGCCAACACTTAGTTAGTAGTTAATAAGCCACTGAATTGCAAGGGAGCAGTAAAATTGCATTTTTCCTAACACTCTCCCTCCCGCTGACTCTCCTCTACTGGCTCCGCAAATGTGAGATTACCCTTTATCATCTCTTTTACATGGACTCTGGGAAAGTGTGAGAGATATCACACCCAGTGTCTTGGAATTGGGGATTTGCTAATTCAACACTACTTAAGACCCAACAGTCTGGGGCTATAGCTCAGTCGCTTTCCTAACAAATGCACCTCATAAAAACGGGCACTATAGTTCATCCTTGGTAAGGACACAGGAAAATCAGAAGTTCAAGGCCACTGTAAATTAAATAGAAAAAAAACCATAGGCCACCCTGGTATACACAAAACCCTGTCTCAAAGCATTAGGGGCTTTGAGGATCCTGCCAGCAAAGTGTGAAGACTACAGTTCCGATCCCCAAAACCCACCTATTAAATCAGGCCATGGTTGCCTGTGATTCTATCATTCAGGAGGCAGAGATACAAGATCCTGGAGCAAACTGGCTATCTAGGCTAGTCAGTACTGGTGAGCTTAGGGTTCAATGAGCAACGTTGTCTCAATTAATAAAATGGAAAGCAATCAAGGAAGCCATTTAATGCCAACTTAAGTTCCCCACAGCCACCAAACATACCTGTGATTATACAAACATCAAACACATATTAAAAAAAAAAAAAAAAAAAAGATACTGCTTACTCAAGGAGGGAGGGAAGGGAAGACGTCTCAACCTAGCCCATAGCTTGTGAAATATACTCACATGTCCTCACCCTACACTAGTTAGTCCAGGGTTCTGGGAGTGAATGACAATGGGGATAATCACTGATGAATATGTGAAGTGATGGTATGTACTTATTTGAAATTTGTCATTGTATAATATATACATGTCTCAAAAGAGAGCCCTCAACGGTGTCTAGCTGCTCACTGCAGGAAGACACCAACTCTCCCTATCTCCAGCTCTTTGTTAGGAAGATTGTCATAACGCTGGTTTGTCTTATGGTGGTCATGAGACAGCCAGTTGCCACAGGAGCACCAATCAATCACTTGCAGAGAGTGAACATGAATTACTTTAGGTGCCAAGAACCCAGAACTTCCTTGATCTCTAGCCCAATACTTAAGAGAAGCCACCCCCACATTACTTCCCACCACTCTAGGATCCTTTTTGGAAGAGAAAGTAAAGAATTAGCTATAGGACTCCATATGTGGGCCTGGAAACGATGAGGCCAATCCAAGAAGTTTGGGGAAAGAAAAATAAAATAATTAGCCATGCAGCTCTTAAGCCATGAAACCGAAGCAGTGGAGGGGAGGAAGGCAGTGAGAAGAATGGGACGTGACTGGGCACAAGTCAGGCAGCCAGGAGGGGAAACAGCTGCCCATTTTCTGTGTGTAACACCCAGACTGAGCATGTGTCCCTCACATGTCCAGTGCAAGGCCTGACAAGCTTAGCTGTCAGATGACAATAAAAATGCCCAGGCTTGCCTCTCAGTGGCAGGGCAGGGCTCCACAAGAAATCCCATCTGTCTCTGTACTCTTTTGCAAACCTAGTAAATCAGTGAGTCCCTAGATGGATACGGGCCATCTAGAGTTACAAGCTCCTGTGTGGGATAGGCCTGTGGCCTGAGCCACACAGCTGTCCTGTCTTGACTTAGACGTAAGCATTCCCTGATGAATTTTATCTTGATATCTCAGACAGATGGTTCCACAACAAAGTAAGCATGGTTCCAAATCTGACAGTGTGATTCTGGATACAGGAAAATGTAGAGGTTGTTTGGAGTTTTGCCTCTTTAAAAAAAAAAAAAATTGCAATGAATACAATATGTCCTCAGAGGTCTCAGTGCCTCACCAGATGGCCAGGTCATTCCTGAGACATGGACATTGTTGTTGGTGCTCTGGGTGGCATTTACAGAGGAGCTGGCCACACTGGCCATCCTGAGGCACCCTCAAGAGCTTTTCCTAATTTGTAAATGTTCTGGGCCATTAATTTTTCCTTACCTTGAGGATTCAAATGCTTTGGAACACTTCTAACACATCATAAAGCTGTTCACATCTCCTCCATTAGCTATGTGGGAGCTGGCAGTTCTCTTGAAATTTTGACTCTTTTCCCCTGAAAAGAAGGAATTTGGCGTTAACTATGCCCCTGGGATTGTTGCCACATAGAGCAAATGGCCCACTCACAGGTGATTAGTAAAAGTCAGGTCTCTGAGCAATAGGGAAGTACAGAATTAACACGGCAAAACATTCTGTGTATGAGCGCTGACATACCCACCAGATATGAGGTGGGGTGATACGTGTTTAGACTGTCCCCTATGGATGAGACTCACACACTCAGCATGGAAAGCACCTGCCAAATTGCTCTATTCCAATAGTCAGCGACCCTGGCTGCAGGAAAACCACCTGGAGAGTTTTGAAAGCATGATCTGCTCTATGTTGCTCCTAGCAGAACTGTGAGTATATGAGATCCTAACAGGAGCTGGCTGCAGCTGCTGGTTCTGCTGCTGCTTTCCCTCCCCCTCCCTCTCCCCCCTCCTCCTCTTCCTCCCTCTACCTCCTTCTCCTTCCTTTTCTTTGTTTTTTTAGATTCTGCCATTATGGTGTCCAGGAGCTGGTGAGTACGGCAGAAAAGAGTGTGCAAGCCTCATCTCATCTCCCACACCGTCCCAAATTGAGTTGACCACGCAGATGATGCTGTCTGGGTGCAGATTTACGACTCAAATGGTCGGGAATGAATTTGACATTCTGTATTTGAAGTAGATGTTGCCGGTCTTCTCTTGACTACTCTGGGAAGCACTGAGAGCCGTTATCTACAAACGGCTGTTGACCTTCGGTCATTTTACCATAAAGATTAGGAGGCCAGTATGGTAAGGAGAGCGGGTGGGGGTGGCCTGCGCTTTTTAATCTTGATCCTGGACTTAATATGAAGATAAGAAATCTTGAACAAGTTACTTCCCTGATTTCCTGAAGTGTTAAACTAAAGAAGAGACTAACCCGTGCTCCACAGAGTGGTTAGGCCCATCAGATGAGGGAGGCATATTGAATTTACCGTGGCCTGTAAAGCCATATAAAATATACCAGTGTGTTATCACATTAGCCTTTAAAAATATTCACCTTCAAATGCTGGTCACTTATATGTGCATGCATTTTTTGGACCCCTTGATTTCTCCTAACAGGAATATACACATTCAAGCACATACATAATAGCTGGTCTTTATCTGCTAGGATGCTTTGGGTCTCTCTGTGTATGCATGTATTCACATGTGTAGAGTATGTGTATTCTTATCCCTTTGCCTGGGGTATAGGGACTTTAAGAGAATTCAAGAATGTTGAGCAAATGTGCAGGAGTAACAGCCAACTTGGTAGCTTTCTCTTCGCCAGTCCTCCACTCCCTACTAGGAACATGCTCCTGGCCAAAACAAGATGGCACCGTGCCCTGGCCACCTCAATGCTCCCCAAGGCTGTGTGCCTTGGCTGGGCTGTATACTGAGGCAATGGGCCATAACCACCCTAGCCAGAAGCCTAGTACCATGCCTTCTAGCACCCTAACCTTTCTTGAAGTTTGAGCCCACAATTCACATAGACATGGCCACCAACACAAGCCTCGCCACAACTCCATTCCTCAACTTCATTCCTCTTCATCCCACAACAAAATGAAACCTCTGGCCAAATCTTGCACTGCATTTTGGGCATCGCTGCTGAGGTTGCGCAAACACATTTGGCACAGGCCTCGGGGACCAAGCAGTTCTCTGGGTTGAATCGCAGAAACAAAATGTACTTGTCCCACTTCCGAGCCGGTGTCTGAGGACTTGGCTCCCTTGGCCCAGGAACTGCCTCTCTGCTGATGTCATTCTGCCATGGAAAGGCAAACAGCTCCGGGTTCAGCAGTTCAGAAGCAGAAGGGAGAGAAGGTGGGGATCAAAAGAGACTACAACCAGGCTGGCCTCCATCTGGACAGCTAGAACGCGCATGCCTGTTCTTACAACCGGACCATCTGAAAATAAAGGTATACTGGCAATGTTTGTGACAAAACGCTAGGAAAAATTTTACTGGTCCCGATGCCACCTTCATGCAGTGGGGTTTGTTGGAGCCTCAGCTGCTGCTGCATTCTCCTACAAGAGTATCAGATCCCAGAGGCCCAGCAGGATACTTGACACTCAAACTTACTGTTGAAATAATTTCCATGTTGTACTTGCACCCAGCCTTCAAATCCCAGCGTAATAACTCAGACATCCAGTGACTGTACTTTTTCAGCCAGACTGAGGCGGGTCCTGCTGGCCTTTTGTACATTTTCTAACTCCAGGTTATCTCTCGGCACACAAAGTACCACAGCTACTTCAGGCTCCTAGGAAGTTCTGCAGAAGCAGCTTCTTTCCTTCCTTCCTTCCTTCCTTCCTTCCTTCCTTCCTTCCTTCCTTCCTTCCTTCCTTCCTTCCTTCCTTCCTTCCTTCCTTTCTTCCTTCCCTTGGTTTTTAAAAGCTCATCATTTCCACATTTGTATTTTGCACCTGTCAAGTCCAGGAGTTTTTTGTATGCACTGATGAGACACAGCTTTATAGCTAGTATAGACCATAGAGTTCCATGACTAGAACAAAGCCACATGGAAAACAATACTAGTAGTCACTAGAGTCATGTGTTCATGCCATGTGGATGTTTACATGAAGAAGTCTTAGGAAGCAGAGGAAGAAGTGTGCCTTCCTGAAGGACTAACCAGATACCTGGGGCTGTGTCCTTGGCTGCCCACCAGAATATCCTGGAGACTTTGTAAAGATCTCCAGTATCCAGGCCCTTTACTAACCTGTGTGGTCTGGGCTCTACTGTCTCTTCAGCATCCACATTTGGAGAACCTACTAATCTCATCTCCTTTTCTTCTTTTCCTTTCCCCCAAGTGGAACTGCTTCGGACCTATGATTAAGGTCACTCAGATAACTAGAGACTACCCATTAATACTTGCTGCTTCCCGGAGACATTATTCTAAGTAAAGGAAAATGGGAGCACCTGATTTTGAAGATGTCCTGTTGGGAAACCATTTTACAAATGGTTAAGAGGAGAACGGCAGGAAGACAGCCTCCTGGGTCTACTAGTTGAAAGAATTACTTTGATCCGAATCCAGGCCTTGATAAACTACTAAACTTTGCAAAACAAACAAACAAACAAACAAACCAAAGAACCCCTCATGTCCCTTGATTATAAAGGCAGGATATTGGAGGACATGGTGTTTTGTATGAGGAGGGACAATAATAATTTGATCTTGCACCCAGAATTGTAAGTTTGAGTGGAACAATATTCTTTAAATGCCTAACACAGTACTTGGTACATAATGCTCAATAATGTGGGTCGCTGTAGTTGCTGGCACCATAATAGTTTGTTATTCCCTAGGCTTTGAATTATTAATATCTGAAGCCAAAACCAGGAACCATGCAGGAACTGACTAAGATACCATGGATTAAAAAGGCATAATCACTCTTGACTTCCAAAATGATTTATTGACTTCAGATATCACTATGGTGGGTGATATAGGGTACCCTTCCTTCACCACAAGGCTCTGTAAATACTGTTGACTCTGTGTTCCAGCATTCAGTAGACAGGAAAGCAAAGGAGGGAAACATTGACACGTCATCCCTCCAGACACAACTGGATAGGTCATGGGGATTTTATATCCTTGGCACTCTCATCAAATCCTAAGAAAGATAACTGTGAATAGAAGGCTTCTTCCCTGTCCTGACCTAGTGTCTTATCATTTCTTTACCTTGATTCTGAACTTCATTTTTTAAAATCTTGATTCCTATTATCAAATCTCTACTTCTACTGTGAAAGGAAAGTTCTCATCTATACTGCCCCCAGCCTAGTGTAAATCACATTTAACTTTCTCCAGATATATTTCCCTGAATGTCTTGCTACAAAAAGTGTGACTTACAGACCAGCAGCTCAACTCTAGAACCACCTAGGAGCTTGTTGAACATGAAGACTACTTTGTCTCATCTGTGACCTGCAGATCCAATCAGTGTTAACAAAGTCTCCAGGGAATTCATGTAGATATTTAAGTTGGGAAGCACTAGGCAGCCATGATCTCTCCTTGTTAATGACACTACCTAATTAACCTACTGGAGTGCTGTCCCATGCTGTTTCCAACATCACAACCTTCAACCTTCTCTGCTGACTACCAAGCCAAGAAATGTTAATATTTATTATGAATGTGCTTAATACTTTGCAAATCATGAGACATTTTTATTTAGTGTTTTATGTAAGATCACATGTAATTGATTAATATTGCATGATGGCACTCCCAAATATCCCAAATCCATTCATATATCAGTAAATTAGTCAGGGTTCTCCCAAGAAAAAGAGCCACAGAAGACACAGAAATACAGAAGTAGAAACACATCCCCAGCTTGACAGCTTCCCGTTGTCATCATGGTCTGTGTCCTTACCTGGCATATCTAAAGCACCAACGTGGCTCTCTAACACTTGGCTCCTTCATCTTTACCTAGTCCTTCCCTTCCACAGCAATTATCACTACCTGGAATCACCTCCTTTCCTTGGGGCTAGTATGTGCATGCATTAGCAAGTTCTCTGCACTAACATGTCAGCTCTAGGAGCACTGGTTCTCAACCATCCTAACACTGTGACCCTTTAGTACAGTTTCTCATGTTGTGGTGACTCCTAATTATAAAGTTGTTTAAGTTGCTACTTCATAATTTTGCTACAATGTAAATATCAGATATGTAGAATATCTGATATGCAACCAACACCCAAAGGGGTTACTCCCCACAGGTTGAGAACCACTGTATTAGAGACTGGATCCCTGGCTACCTTGATACTCCCATGATCTGGCCAGTGGATTAATATTTTTTGGATAAACTGGTGGAGAACACCATTTTCTTTACTTTGAATCCAAACGCCATGACAACCAGCTCAAGCATTGCCCTCTCTACTAGAGAATTTTCCAATGTTCCATAGTCAACTAGTAAACTATAACATGACACAATTCATTTATCACTTTGTAGTGGTCTTTCTTGTGGGACTGCCAGCACCCAAATAATGACACAGAAACTTATTATTAATTATGAAAGTTTGGCCTTTAGCTTAGGCATCTTCCCAACTAGCTCTTCTAACTCAAATTAATCTGCTTCTATTCATCTGTGTTCTGCCATGCAGCCTTTTAGCTCCCTCCATTCTCTACATCAGACTAGCTCCTGTCTCTCAGGTGCACAGATTCTAACTCTGAGTTCTCTCTGCCTGGAAGGCCACCTAACCTCTCCAGCCTAGCTACTGGGCATTCGGCTCTTTATTAAACCAATCACAATGATTAATCTTCATGTAGTATACAAATATCATACACCATTATTTTCACATATCAAGTAGTAAGTCCACTTATCACTCTTATCTAATTTTTCATCCCTCATCTTAAAAATATTTTTCAAGATAATCCCCACATGACAACAAAGTTTTACCAACATCCCCTTGACCACGCCTAGTATTCCATTTAACACTTTCTTTTGTTGTTGATATACTGGTCACCTTGGACATTTCTTTTTCCTAATAGCTAATCTACTAATGTGTGTTAAAATTCTTGCTTCACATAGAAATTATGTAGAATATAATTTACCCTCTGAGAAAGAAATGAACCAAACTGTTCCTTCTTCTCTTGAGTTCTTACCCTGCCTCCTTTTACACGTTCCTCACGATACAGCATTGCAGTCTGCTTTTACTTACATCCTGAAATCTGCAGACAAATGAATGGATATGGAGAGTATCATCCTGAGTAAGGTAACACAGACTCAGAAAGATAGACGTGGTACGTACTTGTTCATAAGTGAATTTTAGACAGAAAAGAGAGAATAACCAGGCTATAATCCACAACCCTGGAGCAGCTAGGGAACAGGAGGAACTTAAGAAAGACATACATAGATCCCCCCTGGGAAGGAAAAATAGACAAGAGCTCCTGAGTAAATTGGAATCATATGGGGAGCAAGGGGAGGTGGGACAATATCACGAGAGAATGGGATGGTTAGAGTGGGGAGCAACAGAGAGAAAGAACAAAGAAATAAATATCTTGATAGAAGGAGCCATTGTAGAGCTAGGGAGAAACCTGGTGCTAGAAAAACACCCAAGAACCTACAAGATGACCCTGGCTATGACTCCAAGAAATAGTAGAGAGGGTGTCTAAAGAGACCGTCCTCCATAATCAAATGAAAGACCACCCTAATTGCCATTATAGAACCTTTATCCAGCAACTGATAGAGGCAGAAGCAGAGATCCAGATCTAAGCACTAGGTTAAGCTTCTGGTCCCACTGAAGAGAAGGAGGAGAGATTATATAAGCAAAGGGATCAGGATCATGAGGAGGAGACCCATAGAGATGGCTGACCCAAGCTATTGAGAGCTCACTAACTCTGAAATGACAGCAGAGGAAACTTCATGGAAAGGAACTAAACCCTACAAATGTAAATAACAGTCAAATGGTATGGACAGTCTGTGGAGCCTCTTGCACTTGGACCAGAGTATATTCCTGGTGCGTGAACTGGCTTCTTGGAGCCCATTCCCTTCCTACAGAGGAGCATCTTAGCCTTGATACTGGGGGAGGGACTCGAACCTACCTCAACTGGATAAGCCAGACGGAACTGATCCACCTTGGGAGTTCTTGCCCTCCCAGGGGAATGGATGGGGGGGATGAGGTGGAAAGACACTGCCCGGGGGGGGGGGGGGGGACGACTGAGAGGAGGGGAGGGAGGGAGGGGAGCAGTAGTAGGTACAGGTAAAAAATAAATAAATTTTAAAAATAAAAATAAAAAAAAAGAGAAAAAGGATACCAAGAAAGAACATTACAACTACATGTAGTCCCCTCCTCTGTCTTGCTACTCAAATTTGTTCTGTAGGAGGCCTCTCTGGTTCCTTCATTGATTTCTAAGACCAGTCTTACCACATATGTAATGTTCGCTTTCTTTTCATAATATTTCTAAGATAAAAGACCTCAAGTTGAAATCATGTGGATCAAACAAATTCAGTAAATCTAAATGTCATTGGATAAAGAGTTTAGCCAGGAATGTGAATAAACTTCCCAGGCTCTTGTACATGAGTCCAGAGATTTGATTTTAGGTTTCAGAGAGAAACAGGGGACAGAAATATCCATATATTGCTCACTACTGTAAGAAAACAGAAAATAAGATGATGTGGGGGAAAAGTGATACAGAGAAAGAAAAAACCTATTTTACATTAATCTTACTTTTTTATTGATAATCATCATATCAAAGAGCTTGTGAATACATTGAGCTCTGCATTTGCCTAAGGCCTGATCTGCTACCAACCTCAAGGTAGGATCATGGTGGCTGTCAAGACATGATTACCTAATGATGCTCACCGGCATTCAGCTTCAGAAAGTGACAAGGCTTAGCCTACACTGGCTCCTACACTTATAAAAAATAAATGTACATCTATTCTTGAGCTTCATTATGAATACACTGATTTGTAAACTAAACATTTAACAGGTTTTGGATGGTAAATATATATATCAAAATCACAATAAAAATAGGCTAAAGTAATCGGTGTATTGGATCGTGTAAATAGAGGTGGAGTTTTCCTGTCCTGACCCCCCAGTCCCAAATAAACATATAGAAGATTATATTAATTACAGAATTCTTGGCCAATAGTTCGGGCTTATTGCTCACTGGTGGTTACATATAAATTTACCCATTTCTATTAATATATATATTTCCACATGGCTCTTGGATTTACCTGTCCTCTGGTATCTTGCTTCTTGGGTGGCTGGCTCTCACCTCTCTTTACTCCACCCTTCTCCATCCCATCCTCAGTTGATTGTCTTATCTAACTTTATCCTGACTTGCTATAGGCCAAACACTTTATTATTAACCAGTGAGAGTAACACATAGTCAGAGCATACAGAAGGATCATCCTTTTTGTTGTTATTGAGAATTTATAAGTAATATAAGCCTCTGAGTGATTATTTGGGAACCGGTGGGCTGGACAAACAGCATCTATTTACATATGGCACTCACTGGTGTGGATCCACATAAGACCTGAGAAAGCTTTAAAAAGGTTCTAAGTGAACATAAATGAAGTCACACTGGGCTTCTAGTCTCTCATTTTTGTCACAGTACAGAGATGCATCTCTGGACAACTATCTGTGAGATGGAGCTGGCCAACAGCCACCATGGGTTAAGTGGCATGGTGGGTTTCCCCAGTCTCTCACATGGGCTAAAGAACAGAAGTAGTTCTCAACTGCTGCCTTTTTTAGACTTGAACTGATAGTGCCAGCTCACTGCATGGACGATTTGGAGTTTTGTTCATGCAGAAAGAAAAGATTACAGATACACAGTAAGGACAGATTCACGTGAGAAAAAAATACTCTTAAAGGGTTACAGTGTGTTTTAAAATATGTTTCTGTTTGAGAGAGAAAAGAAAAAGGGTAGAGAACACTCTGAAAAAGAAAATAGAATAATAAAAATAGTAATAAGCCACATAAAGATAGAAAATACATAGAGAGTCTGCATTATGTATATTATTATGTTGTCTTTAAAGTTTTTGGTTGCAAAGGGACCTTGAATTATAAAAACTGCTATATTAAACCAACTTATATATTTTAAACTTATCTTGACCTTAAAGTTTAAGTCAAAATATATGTTACTTTAAGGGAGAGGTTATACTTTTGTTTCCACAAGAAATGAGAGGCTTCAGATTCATTCCCAGTTAAGAAAAATGAAATTTGATCAAGTGAGACTCCCTGAAATTCTGACTACAGACATGGGAAAACAAACCAAAAGGAATTACAAGAAGCATGATGTGTATTTTACTTGCTCAAATACATAACAAAAACTCATCTTTGGCTAATTTGTGTACAATGCACAGCCTAAACTTGTATTAATACAGATAAGTATGTTACCTTTAAAAGTTTATTTATTTTCAGAACAAGGAGACGAGACACCAATAAAAAGATCCCAGATGATCCAGTATTCAAAACAGCTTCAAGACTGATGACAGAGATGATCCATCCTCAGAGAATACTCTAACCAAGACTTAACAATTATCCTAATTTTCTCAGGGTCACCTGAAGATTACCCATGCCCCAATCATCAGGAAATTGCTTAGAAAACTATGTACACATTCCAAAAATATTGGTTATAAATGTTTGTTTTCATAGAGAGAATGGTTACAAATTGTTATTGGTCATAGAAAAAAAAACTAAACAAAAAATTAAATTTAGAAATATCTTTCTAAAAGAAGAAAGGGGGATATAATGTATAAATGAAGAGGAAAATGATAAATTATTGAACTGACTTTAATCCAAAAAAACAACTGTTAATCTCAAGACATTTTTCATTGGTATGGATTTTGGTTTATTGATAAAAATGTATAGTTAATTTTGTTATATATACATATTTCTTCCATTATTTAAGGTATTATGTTTATGCAATTCATTTAAAACTGCAACATATATTAAGAACTACAGATTGATAATCATCTATAATAGTCAAACTTATAGTCATGTTAGTTAGGTTTTCTAGATATACAGAAATATATTTCAGATAGGTAATCTTCAAACACTTCAAAGACCTACAGAATATGGCATTTTGATGTGGGATGTATTTCTGTATTCTGTGAATATCCTTGGTTAATAAAGGAACTGGTTTGGCATATAGCAACACAGCTTAAAAGCAGGCAGATAATCTCAGTGTATATATAAGGGGGAAAAAGGACAGAGTCAGGAAAGATGTCATCCAGCTGCCCAAGAAGCAAGTATAATTGAGTACAGAAACCATGGGCCATGTGACAAGACAGATTAATAGATATGGGTTGAGTTAAGATGTGAGAGCTAGCTAGCAATAAGCCTGAGCCATAGGCCAAATAGCATATAATTAATATAAGTGTCTAGGTCGTTATTTGGGGATAAGTGGCAATAGGGCTATGAGCAGGTCCTGACTTTGGGCTGGACAGGTCAGAAACTTACTACTACAGCATTTAAAATGTTTTAATTAAAATTACAATGAGACATGTTTGCTCCTGGCACCACCAACGTACTCCAGAGAAAATGATGACGATCAAAGAAACACCACATGAAGTTTGTTTTCTTTATGGTAAAAGCTATCAGTGTGGACAAAGAAATGATCCTTGACTCAATTGTTGACAGTTACTGTTCAGACTGGATCAGCAGGGCACAAGAAAGGTGACTAATGAACATTCTCAAGACAAGGTAGGATAGTCCTTCAAAATTCCCTGCTTCACAGAAAATTCTGTCAGATATGTTAGATCAGTAAGCCAAAGATGGATGCTCCAATGTTACAGAGAAGCTTTGGGAGACTACCCAGGTAGCCTGATATCCTTGTCATTAGGTAACTCTTCATCCTTCTGAGGTCTTTGATGGAGCTGGAGACTAGACAGTCATAGCTGTAGTTTTTCTTAGTTATGATAAAAGAATAAATTAGATATAAAACTTTGAACTCACCAATATAAGACAGAAAGGGGGAACTGCTGTGGGATAATCTTTCTGCATGCTACGAATGTATTACTTTCATTGGTTAATAAGCTGTTTGGCCTATAGCAAGGCAGGATAAAGTTAGAAGGCAATTAAACTGAGGACTGGGATAAAGAAGGGTGGAATCCAGGGAGATGCCACTGAACTGCCGAAGAAGCAAGATGCTAAAGAACAGGTAAGCCATGTGGCAATACATAGATTAATAGAAATGGGTTAATTTAAATGTAAGAGCTCATTTGTAATAAGCCTGAGCTACTGGCTGAGAATTTTTAAATAATATAAGCTTCTTTGTGTTTATTTGGGACCTTGGAGGGGGGAGGTGTCAGGATAGGAAAACTCCACCTCCACTTACAGGTTCATTAGTTGATTGCACAAAGATTTATTAAGTGCTTCCCAAGGGCTAGATAATCCATAAATAAGCTAGGACCACTTTCTCATTGGTGCTAAGAGTGCAGGAGAAGAACAGTAATTAAGGGCTATCAGATGAGAAAGTCAGCATGCACCAAAGATCTGAGGCATAGGATGAACAGATGTATGTGCCTCCTTCACCTCCAGAACAAGCATTTCTCCGTCAGTCCTTTGCCACACTTACGAAGAGCAACAGCAAGGTTAGAATTCATGTATTCAATAAAAGCAATACTATTGCACCTACAAGGAGCACTCAGATGTATCACGTGTCGACCCAGTAGCTTAGTGGGTACTAGACATGCCTTCTCAACTGCACAATAAATAGCTATTTTCTGAAATGTGATTCTTCCAACCTGAGAAAGATTTTATTGAGCATAATTTAAAGTATATTTTCATTTCATGTCATCTAACTGACTTAAAAAACAGTGGCCATAAATTCCATTTACTAGGCGGTTCCATTTGGAGAGGACTGGAGGGCCAGCTGTCAATTAGGTGTTACATAAAAGGATGCAAATGTCTCATAAAAATGACTGAAGATCATATTATTCTATTAACCATGTCATTCTTTCCACACTGTTACACACCATAGAATAACAACAGACAAACTTAAAGGGTAGAACCATTCTCAATGTGCTTTTAAACTGTGTGTAAATGCAAACAGTATTGCATTGGGTCTGAAGACCTTTGTCTGACACTTTCAAATCCTCAAGTGCCAGGTAAAATAGTTAATAGATGAGGTCTCTCATTGTCTAGGTTATGCGCATAAGATATTTTAGTATGTGATGTTTTATAATTTATTTCCTTTGAAAGCTATGTTATCAAACTCATAAAAACACAAAAATGATTTACCCCATCCATAAGGACTTCTAGTAATGCCTTCCTTTGACGTCCATTTTTTTCCCAGATCCCAGGTAAAGGATCTCAAGACCTCAGCAGAATTCTCTGATGGAGACTGAACAGGGAGAACATGAAGCAGTGTGGAAGAACAGGAAGTAGTGAGCTTGTACTTGATACCCTAGGAGGGCATCAGTCTCAGATGGAGAAATGACAGAATGAAAATATTCCCAAGTAATAAGCAACCAAGGAGTAAGAAATAATACTCAGGGTTTCATACTTTAATCTACACTTAGGAGTCAAGAGTTAGGGAACTTGTTACTCCCTGGAACCTGGTTGTTTAGAGGTCCTGTTTGAGATACAGTCATAGAAACTCAATTTTGTAGTAAGAAGTATAGTCATGCTACATATCAAGAAGAAATGTGCCTCTAGAGATACTTTTAATCCTTAAGGAGATGAACACAGAAATGTATTTGGAAGAAAATTAAGAATGTGGATATAATACTGACCAATCTCCTGTATTTGTGGGTGAAAAAAAGAACCTTAACAAGCAAAACGCTGTGTGATAGATCTGTGTCAGTCAGAAAAACAAAACAGAGAATGAGACTGAGGGGTGCTAAGAAATTTAGATTGAGATGGACCCAGGGGCCTCAAGGAGAAGACAATGTATAAGCATGTGGTGCTTATATTATTCCTATTAAATAAGAATATCCCTTTAGGCTTATCTATTTAAACACGTGGTCATTAGGAACTGTAGCTATTTGAGAGGGATTAGGAGGTGTGGCCTTGGTGTATGAGGTGTGGTCTTCTGGGAGGAAGTGTGTCACTTGTGGTGGGCTTTAAGATTTTAGATGCCCAAGTCAAGCCCGGTGTTCTTTCTGTCTCCTGCTGCCTGCTGATCAGATTGTGGAGCTCCACATCTGCCTGTATCTCTTGATGTTCCCCACGATAAGGACAATGGACTAAACCTCTGAAACTTTAAGCAAACTCCAGTTAAATACTTTCTTTTGTATGTATTATGTTGGTCATGATTTCTTTTCAGGGCAATAGATACCAACTAAGACAGAGCAGAATCTGCAAAGAGATGGAATAAGCCATGCCAACATCTGCAGGATGGGTTGAACATTAGGTACCAAAATTTTGCATATAGTAAGATTATGACTGGTAAATCTATAGCACAGCCAAACAGATGGTAGGACTGGAACTGAATAGAAATGGTGACATGGCCCAAGAGGTCCTGAGTGAAGTCAGAGCTTTGTCAGTGTTGGTAAGAAGTCATTGCTGGAAGGTTCGAAGCAGTAGAAGGCCATTGTATTGAACACAGACTGAATGAGGCAAGAAGAAGAATCAGAGCAGACACATGGGTGGCTGTGATGGCTAATCTTGGTTGTCGACATGACTGGATCTGGAATCAACTAAAACACAAGTCTCTTGACACGTCTATGAGGGCGTTTCTTGATCACATTGTTTAATATAGGAGGACCCGCCTAAAACGTGAGTGGCACCACCTCGCAGCATCTAGATGAAAAGACTCAGAAGAAGGACTACTTTGGCTTTCTGGCACTTGCCTTGGTTCCTGCTGGTAAACTCATCTGTACTGCTGCTCTTGCATGCCTTTCTTCCAGCTTCTGATGTAGACTGGAGAACAGCAGGACGCCAGGAACCTTGGTCTGGTCACCTGGAGAACTCTGACAAATGCAGCAGGTTAGGGTTGAGAAGTAAAGAATGGTCTAGACCAAGAATAAGAAGGTACCCTACTCCAAAGCTAAGCTGTAAGAGCCCCCACTTCAGCAAGCTGTGCGGAAAATAATGATTTCAGTAAGAAGCCACATTTCAGGTGAAGAAATAAATCAGAAGACTTTAGAGCAGTAGAGATATGGGAGTCTTTTTAGTAACTATCAGAGCTGCAAAGGGCCTGGTGGAAGAACTCAGGGGCTGAGAATAGAATGTAAGGTTAGAAAGGGAGATAAATGACCCTGAGGTCAGAAGAATCAAGCAATGGGAACCCTCCTGCATGCTTGTGATTTGCAATGGTGACTAATAAAGGTAAGCGTAATGAAAGCATCCACCTTGATGAAAACCTCAAGGTAGATGACAGTGGCCAGCCTTTGAGTATCAGAGAGAACTCCTGCCTTACTAATCAGGGTGCCACATAAGGACTAACGAAAGTATGGAAACTAGAGGGAGCTGAGCACCAGTCCATGGGGGACCCCTCTTCACTATGGAGGCAGAGGAAAGTGTGAGGTTCCACCAGACACATCCCTCAGGCCCTTTATGCTCATTAATGAAATACTGCAGATCTGTGTGTAGTCTTTCTGCAGCTCCCTGTGCCCCATGTCAGGAAAGGTCACTGGAGAACCTCATCTGAAGAAGAGAAACGTCTAGAAGGCTTAGGGAAAAGGACGGCAAGTCCCAGGCCAGCTTTGGTGACATGGAAGAATTCTGCCTTAAAATAATAATAATAATTAAAGGAATAAGGGATGATGGCATAGTGCTATCAAGAGCAGCAATTTTACAGTGTCCAGAGCAATGAGTTATTATACCCCAGCTGCATATTTATCCACACTGGTATTAATGATTGAGCAGAAGTGAGTTTGAGGTTGTGCTTAATGCAAACCTCATTTTAGGGCATTGGTCAGGTTGTTTAAGAAAGTCCCAAAACATTGTAAGCTGTTCTTACCTATGGTGGCCTCCCTATAGGTGGAAAGTAAGTTCCTATTGTTAAAGACATAAGGCACGTCAGACATGGGACATAAGCATCCTAGCTGAATCTGACTTGAAAGCCTCCTTTCTGAGGACGAGCTTAAGTGGTGCCATAATGTACCATGCATGCTTCCAAAGAAGGGAAACAACCAATACCTACCCATGATGTCTACGACCCAGGTACAATAACCCTATCGGTGAAGGAGTGGTACACACACCTTGCTGTTAACTAACAGCTCTGCAATTGAACTTAATATAAGAGAGAGATCATGACTGGCACTGGAAACCTAGCCAACTTCAGGGTTAGTGAAGTCATGGATCTTGGAGAAATAGATATAAACTAGCACAATCCCTAACTACGTTCTAAATATTTATATCCACAGATTATGACAGGGCAAGAGAGGGTTCCTCCATCTTGTATTCCTGCTCAGGCCATTTTAGGTTTAACTAGAATTTGATCTCCTTGATGGAGGAGAATTTCATGGAAAATTACCCAACACTGTTTAGGAACCTGAGGTCAAGATGCCCCAGCTAACTTATCTTAGCTTATGTTAAACTGCTTGCTTGCACAAAACTTCCTCCTGGTCCTGCCAAGCAAGATACTAGGATGTAGTTTTCCCTTTAAAGACCTCTTACCCCAAACACAACACTATACTTAGGTATCAAATATCTGAGTGTAGTCTCAGTTGATTATAATACATACTTTCAATTGATCATACATTGTGCCTGGTGGTCATTTCTGGTGGGCCCCTGTAACATGATACATGTAATTCTCACCCTCATCAAGGAAACTTCTCTTTGCAACAGATGGAGACCATCAAAGAAAACCAGAACTGATAAAAATGCAGTGTTATGGACCCCAGTCACAACTGATAACAGCTCCAACACATCTCTTGTACCTAAGGCTCAGAAATCATATCAAAAAGATTATAAAAGGCAGAAATTGTGTCCTCTAAAAATATCACAAGCTACCCCCACGAAGTGTCACTAATACGGCCACCTAAGTATGACCTCAATACACATGCTAATACAGAAGTGGAAAAGCTCATTTGTCTAGGTTTCAGCCCTAGATAAAAAAAAAAAAAAAAAAAAAAAAAAAAAAACTACAGCCAACTAAGGGATGGTGAGAGCAGGAGAAACAGTCTTCTCCAAGGAAGAACACACCAATTGATTATCCAATAGCAAATGGTCAGCCCTGAAAATATACACAGATAATACTGTATGCACTGAGCAAGGTGTATTTATATACTTAGGACTACACACACACACACACACACACACACACACACGTAAAGAAAAAAAAGTCATTATTTTAAAAAAGAGAGTGAAGAAAACAGGAGAAGATGTAGAAGGAAGAAACAGAAAGGAAATTGTGTAATTACCTAAGAATTTCAAAAAATAACCCCCAAAGCCAGTGCATCATATATCTGTGCTTGTATGCATCTATGGAGGTGTGTGTGTGTGTGTGTGCGCGCGCGCACTCATGCACCCGTGTCCATGAGTGTATGCCTGCACATATGTGTGCCCCACAGAAATGTCTATTTTCATAAATTGCTATGATAAGAGCAAAACCAACTGACCCTTCGGATCAGAAGTCGTATCCCCTCCCCCCACCTTTCAGGGAAGTTGAGGTTCGCTGTGTCCCTGCCAAGCTGCTGCCTGATATCACTGCTCTCATTTCATTTTGTTTTGATCCCTCTGAGAGCCTCAAAGGATCATAGAAAGGTTCATTATCATTCAGCAATTAGCTTGTCTGCTGCTTTCCTCTCCTCCCGACCAGAACGCAAGGTCACTCTGCCCTGTGAAAGTCATTTTCTACGGACATCTTTACACATTAATTTGTTGGCATTAAAATCCAGAAGCAAGGAAGAGCAAAATGTCAAAAGTTCCAGCAGCAGATGTTGTACGGGGACAGTAGAGGGAAGCTAGTGAATGAGGCCTCCCAGGCAAGGTCCTTCTTTGATGCAAAAGGGCACCCCTTCAAGTTTTATGTCTGAAAAACACAAAAAGGAAGACGTGAAAAGCATCGGCTTCTGAAAGGCAACTCCGTGGAAATTAATCCTCCTAAGAGGCCAAGTTCACCTTGTCTCTCTCTCTCTCTCTACTCTCAAACATTCTTATAAGAACGATGCCTCAGTCTGTCTTTCAGGGCCTCTCCCACCAGTGCTCAGCCTGCCCTACAGGATCTGCTGTCTACTCATATAGGCTTGTGTACGAGATCTTAGCCTTGAAGCGGGGTCTCTGTGGACCTGTGACCAGGGCCATTGCACAAAGATCTGGTTTCAGAAGTGTTTGTTATTTTGAACTATTATTATTATTAATTTTAGATGTATCTTCTTATGGGTCTAAGGGTCTTGCCTGCGTGTTACATGTGTGAACCACACACATGCCTGGTGTGATGCAGGTCAAAAGAGAGTACCAGATCTCCAGGAACTGCAGTCACAGATGGTTTTGATTCGCCAGGTGGATGCTGGGAACTGAAGATGGATTTAGTTAAGCAACCAATGCTCCTAACTGTTGAATCATCTCTCCAGACCCTTTCTGAATTTTCAAAAAAGATTTTAGTAGGTGGGGGACAAGCACCTGCCACAGCGTGTATGTGGAGGTCCGGGACAACTTCTGGGGAGCCGTCTGTACTCTCCCTCCACTGTTTTGGAGATAGGCTCACTTGTGTTTCTGGCTGCATGGCGGTCAGTGAGCTTCCAGGCAGGTGTCCTGTCTTTCTCCCATCTCCCTGAGAGAGCCCTGGAAGTACAGGCATCTGCACTCTTTTCTAGCTTTTTAAATGGATTCTAAAGATTGAACTCACATCATGAGGCTCTGCGCCGTTCTGTATCTCCTCACCTGTTCGGTGTTTATTTGTTTTTGTCTTTGTTGTTTGGAGAAGTCTTGATGTGTAACTTCAGACTCACTGTGATCTCCTGCCTGAGCATCCCAAGTGCTGCAATTAGTAATAAGCTTGATTTTGAATCTATGATATGTCCACCCACAGGATGTGTATTATAAAAGAGAGAGGCTTGGAGCTTCACTTCCCACAATCCTGTTTCCTGCTTCCTCTCCACTTCCTGAGATAGTTCCTAGCTCCTCCTCGACCTCTTTCCACCAATAGTTGCAGTTCAGGCTAGCAAGAGATGAAGTCAGATACCTGAACAAGGCAACTCAGTATGTGGCAGATGGAGGCTGTCCTACCCTGGGCTTTTGGGGTCACTGTATCATCACCTCTTAGCTCCCCAACTATAGGAGGCACCCTGGAGTCAGTTCCACATGGCTCACCAATTGCTCTGGACTGGAGAAGTGGGCTTCTCTGAAGAGATTCATTCCCTTGTACTGGTCGTGGTCCAGTACGTCCAACTTATACTAGGTGCTGCAATTCTGTAGTTATGGGTTTAAGTGTTTATGTCTCTCTAAAATTCATGTTGAAATCTAATCCGTAGTACGATAGATGGCATTAAGGAAGGGACCTTGGGAGGTGGTTAAATCATAAAGGAAGTGCCCTTCAGAATGAGATTTGTCCTCTTACAAAGGGAACATAAGGGAGCTTGTGCCTGTCTTTCCGATGTCGGCTTCTTGGCTTAGTTATTTAGTATAGCTGAGCAGGGTAGGCTCCATGTCTTTCTTTAGGCTACTGAAAGATCTTAGATGGAATATTATGATGACAGACATTATTGCTCAGTGCTCAGGAGACTTAAGGTCAAGGTAGAGTAGACTCGGTACCTGGTAAAGACCTTAATGCCTTCTAAACATTAGGGTGGGCTGAAGGAAAGCTCCAAGGAGAGATTGGCAAGGTGACAAGGCCCTTGCGCCTCTGCTAACGGCCATTACTCACCCATCAAGACTTGGCAAGAGGGATCCTGCGCCGGATGACTATACTGAACAAAGACTAGAAAATATGGAACAGAAGAAAGAACTCTCAACTCAGTTTTCCTGGGTGAACATGATGGGAAAGCAGGAGGTTGGGGGCACCAGCTAGGTCTCCCAATGGCCTGTGCTTTGTTGTCAACCTCACACACTTGGGAAGAGTGAAGAAAGAACCTCAACTAAAGAATTGCCTCTGTCATATTGGCCTGGATAATGTCTGGGGGGGGGGGCATTTTCTTGATTGTTAATTTCTCAGGAAGGCCCAGTCCACTGTGGGCAGTGCCATTCCCTAGACAGGTGGGCTTCAGCCATATAGGTAAGTGATTGTGAACCTGGAAGCTTACCAGTAAGCTACATTTTTGCATATAGTTCCTGCTTCAGTTCCGCCTCCAGGTTCCTGCTTCAGGTCTTACCCTGACTTCCCTCAGTGAATGATGATCTAAGACTTAGAAATATAAGCCAAATAAACACTTTCCTCCCCCAAAATGTTTTTGATCAAGGTTTTTGTTACAGCAAAAGAAAACTAGAACAGCCACCCTACTCCCCTTTGTCACTCACAAGAAAAGGGTTTTAGTTATGTTAATATTATGGGAAGTTAATAATTATATTTTTATTTTGTTTTTATCTTCTGCATCAAGAATAATGTGATTAAAACTAGAAGAAACTGAGGCCCCAGGGAGACTCGGAGACATACAGAGAATGTTAAGTAGCTTTAAATGAGTAGAAGTCTTTGAGCACTCCCAAAAGTACCACCGAAAGCATTGACAGAGTGAGTGAAGAACAGCATTGATGTCATCATTGTGCCCCGATGGAGGAAATGCCAAACAGCCACAGTGAGCAGGGTACTTGGTGGTCATGAAAGAGAGTTGGTTGTCCACAGCAACCAGGTCTCCAGATCAGGACACTTTTGAAAGTTTCTTGGGCCTAGAGCGACAGCTCAATGGGTTAAAAGGTATTGCTCAGGCATAGACTCCAGTTTAAATTTCCAGAACTTGTATTAAAAAGACAGATACAGCACTACCTGCCTACTATCCTCATGCTCCACTGTCAGTGGGAGGCAGAGACAGGAGAGTCCTCAGAAGGTTCTGGCCTATGCTGCAATGAGCAGCAAAAAGACAAGCAAAGCTGAAGGCCAGGACTGACCCCTGAGGCTGTCCTCTGACCACCCATACAAATGTCACGACAGTTACACGTCACACAGGCCACATACATGTGCTCAAAGTAGATAAGGAAAAACGTTAATATAAAAGCTTCTTACTGTGTGTTTTTGTCATAGGCTATCATTACATTTTTAAAACATGTATCAGACTTTATAGGCATGTGACTCAGAGGCACATTAAAGGGACAAAATATAATACCCTAGTTTTATTTCCCACATTAATCCACATTTCCCAAAAGCATGTTTGTCTTAACAGAGGCAAGTCAGATTTGGGAAATTCAACCTTTTGTTAAAGGTGCATTTAGTGTTATTAAAGGGACAGAGACATGTATGCTCGTCACATGGTCACCTCACTTCAGCTAGAACTGCATAAGCTTCTGTTTATCTTTGGTTTTATCAAACCATGAGTATATAACAATTGTCAGAGCCTGGTGACATTAGCAAGCTGGTCTGCAAGATGATATCTCAGCATCTTAATGAGGAATCATCTCAGTGTGCAGCTTAGGTATTGCCTATCTCATAGATCAAGCTAGCACAGGGCTGCTAGTATCCAAACAAAACTCACTTGCACAACATTAGCAGGTGTCGTATGACAATAAAATCATGCAGTAGGTGATGGGTGAGATCACCCATTCTCTCTAGCGATGGACAGTCTGCTGGGGGAGGCAGGCACATGTACACACATCTTAAATCCGAATAAAAGTTCCAGAAGTTCACTTGGCCTGGTGAGGTAGTACAGCAGGTAAAGCTTTCCCTGTGCAAGCCTAAGCATCTGACTTCAATCCCTGGAATCCATGTACGAGCTAAGAGAATCAACCCCACATTGTTGTCCTTGAATTTCCACACACATGCTATGACATCTCACACACAACAACATTTTTTAAATAAAAACACGTCATTTTAGAATTGAGGTTTGGGGGGAAACAAGGGGACCGGAAGGAGGTTGGCTCTGGAAATGAGATGGCACTGGCTTCAAGCCACTCGCCAATGTATTAACTCCTTGGAATTATACTTCATTTTTATTAAGAAGTATTTGGTTTCTAAACTAGGCCGCTGGTTCTTCAGAACACAAGGATGTAAAAAAGGAGAAACTAGCCAACTATTTAATTCCTAAGTTTGCACATTGATTGCATTTAGTTTCTCTTCTGGGAATATGAGACAAAAGTAATAAAGCTCTCTTCCCTCTGGTAAAGTAAAAACTGGATTGGTAACGTGGTTTCTTGTTTTCTTTGGAGGATGAGACACAAGCAGAAATCCACTACCTATGCCAAGAACACAGAGAGAGAGGAGACAGTGAGAAGGCCTACTGGGGCAAACCCCCAGCTTCCCCTCAGACTTGACATTTCCTCTAGATCTTCCCTAAACTGTGAGACTGAACACAGAATGAACTGGCTTTCAGAAGTCACACATAGGACGGAAAACAAAGGTAAACGTAATGTCCATAATATCATTTGTATATAAGTTTGCAAACTCTTAATGATTCAAATGGCTTCCTGTTTATTGTGTTGCTAACACTCAGTAATCAATATTGGATTATAAAGTACTTCCTACAAAATTCTTTGACCTAGAGAAGGGTGCTTTCTCTACAGCGAAGGTGTTCCTAGAAAGAGAAGACAGAAGAGATGCTTAAGCGAGCTTCTTGGGGGAAGCTCCTGAGAAAGCATTCAGCTAAAGTACAGCCTCTGCTTGTACATTTTAATGACATCATCGTCCATGAATAATGCACTAGCTCTCCCACAAGGCTTGCAAAGGTCAGAGTTTACTTTTTCTGAAGTCTGATTTCCTATTTTAGAGATGTATTTATTGGTCAAATAAATAAATAAAAATGACTTGCCATGATGATCACACAGTGAAAGTCACACTTTGCCTCCTGTACTAGGGAGAAAGCTCCGTGCAAGACCTGAGTTCAAATCCCCATCCCCCATGTAGAAAGTTGGACATAGTCATACATCTCTGGTATGTAGGAGTGAGAGTGTAGGACATGAGCAACCCTAGGGCTTCCTCCTCATCAGCTAGTTTCAAGTTCTGTGGAAAAACTCTAAGGGACTAGGTAGTGAATGGTACATACCCCGTTCATCTACTGCCGAAGACAGAGAGGTTAAATAGTTATGAGCTTAATTATTCGATGGCTTCAGCCACACTATATAATTACACTATTACACTCATAGAATTGAATTTCACAGTAGCTAAAACAATGATAAAGTCATTGTGATTATAAAGGGAGAGAGAAGAGAGAGAGGTTTTCTGAATACAGAACAAACTGAACCAGTATGGTCTGTCTTTGTTTTAATGGAAATGAAGTTCTCCCTGAATGCAAAGATAACCTGCTGAAGTCAGAGCACCAGAGGCTGTGTTTGCTCTGCAGCTGGAAATGGAAAGCCAGGAAGAACACAGAACCCCATGGCGGCCAAGCTTCTCATCACCCCCACCAACTCACTTCAAAGCCTGTGGATGGGACTGCAAGCCTTTGAAGCCTCTTAGTTCCCAACTGAAGCATCTCACAGCAAGTCTATGATTCTTTTGCATGCTCAAAAGCACAATGCATCTGTGTGTGTTCAGTGCTGAGGAGTAGACAGCCGTCTACCCTGGAGACCTCCGTGGCTGAGGGCAGCCTGATTCCTTCATGCAGTCATGGTAGGGATGGCTTCCGAATCTCTATTTGGGGAAGCCATAAGGTACCAAGCACCATCAGTTTGTTTCCCACTCATACGTGCAGGAAATGAGAATCTAAAACAAGTAAATAAATAAATAGAGTCCGCACACAGCAGATATAACTACAAGAGATAAGTTGACTGTAAACTTGCCTTTGTTTCTCCCCGGAACCAGAGTCATAACAACCATGACTTTAGACAATTGAGTTATATGTTAGAAAAATTTTGAAGGGGAAGTGCATAGATAGGACAGGCTCAGCAGCAACACAGACACAACAGAAGTAGAAGAATCCAGTGATAAAGTACTATTGAAACCTGGGGTTTATCCAGGCTGATAGGCGGACCACGAGAGAGAATGAGGGAAAGGGAATGGACAGTCAGAGAAAGAGACAGAAAACACAAAAGATGGGAAATGTCAAGAAAGAACGTGACTGTACACCTTAGTTTGGTAGGGAGAAAATAGTAAATCCAGGTATTTGGGCCTTTGGAGATGAAGCTTGAAAATTGTAAAATGATGATGTGGTCTTACCCTTCGGCTGCTTTCTGTCCAGCATGGCCTCCACACAAGAGGACCTGAAATACTCTCTGTCTTTATTGTCTTCCCTGAGCAGCGAGCTTCCCCCTGAGGGTGGCTTAAGTGAAGAAAGGAGATGACTTTGTTTCAGTACCGGAACACTATCCACGCTGGCTCATCACAACAGGAAAAGATAAGAAAACTATTGAATATCCTTCTATCTTAAATGTGAATGTGAGATTGTAATTCATCTCTAATTATCATCATGCACAAATACCAGTATACCTGCAAGTGGCTTTCTGCAAAGGTCCCTGAGGTTTGGTTAGACTTCATAATATGAGCATATTAGTCACTCGTGGGCCAAAATGACTGTCAGAGACAAACCGTGATAATTAATAAACTTGTAGGTACAAACTTAACGGAGATGATAAGATCACAGACGCCATCTTGCTACCTCAGTCTGTCTTGCCAGGAATGTGGTAGACTCTTCAGTGTGATTGTCGTCTGCTTTTTCTCACCAGCACCAGAATCACTGTAGAAATATGGGGGTGAGTGGAAATATCACCAACAATGTGAGAGAAAAGAACATCCTCTATGTCTTCTCTGTGATCACCTGCCGATCCCATCACCGCCTAGGCTTCAGTCTCTCCGTTGTTTTCAACAACACCAGGCAGCAGATCCTCATTGTCAGCCTTTCGTGAGCTGTGTGATTCCTCTCTGATGTCAGCTGTCCTGATGACCCTCTGCCTCCAGCAGTCCCCCAGCAGCGATAATGCACCCCTTGTAAAGGCTAAGAATTCTCAAGATTACAGCTAAACTTACCAACAGAGACTTAAATATACAGGGCTTTCACTAGCCCCAGTCCCTTTTAATAAAATACTTTTGTTAATAATTGTATTAATTCTCTGAACATTTCACACAGAAGTCAGAGCTGGACTCTCTAATACAACATAGAATGAGGGGACTCTATGTGGGGATCCAGTTTTTACAGATCAAAGAAAGTGGACTTCTCATGGAAATTTATAAAGGAGTGCTGAGTGGTTTCTATAGCTTTCCAGCACAAGACTTACTTGGGTGGGAGTATAAAATTTAAAATGGTACACAGCTCTGCAACCTAGACAAAAAATGAAAAACTGGAGTGAAGAGATGGCTATAGATGGAGTAGATGAAATTCCATCTATTTTGACATTTTGGCCCACGAGTGACTAATACACTCATAATAAGAAGTCTAACCAAACCTCAGGGACCTTTGCAGAAAGCCACCTGCAGGCATACTGCTATTTGTGCCGGTATTTGTGATAATAGATGAGATTCACACCATCCGGGAAAGCGAGATTCAAAAGGTTAGGTAACGTGTAGGATGTTCCAGGTTGAAAGATGGAGAGACATATGAAAAGGGACAGCGGGCATCTGGTCCGGACAAAGGAGAATGACGAAAACCTTCACTAAAGCAAGTGTGTAGGAGGAGGGAGACTACTCAGGAGTGACTGATGGAAAAGATAACTTCAGAGTGTGTGGAACAAGGTGGCAGCAAGGACACACAGCCATCTGGTGAAAACTGAGGTCTGAAATTCAGGAGCTAGGCTGGGACTAGGGATACAAGATGCCGACCTAGAAAGCATTAAACATCTATATGACCCTGTGTAACCTCTACAGTCTGTGGGGCAGCTGCTAGCCTCATTTCAAAGCCAAGAAAACCAAGGCTAGTCCAGTCATGTGATTGCTGAACTAAGATTTGTTTCTTGGTATCTGGGTCTGAAGCCCACACTCTTACAACCATATTGTCTTTCAAATCCAGAGCTTTGTGCCTCCCAACTAGGCATTTTTCCATCAGTCCAATCTGTTCCTCACCATACGTGAGGTGCTCAGGAATATCCATCTGAATGGTTACATAGAGAAGCATATCTACTCAGAAATCATTATAAGTCTCTTCTAGACTGTCTCAGAAATCTTCTTTCAGAATTAAGGCTATACTTTATGTAATAAAAAACAAAAACAAAACAAGAAAAAGTGGACCTTCCAAAACTATATTGAAGTCCTCAGGGAAACCTTCAAGTTTGCTTTACAAACCAAAGTTCTAGACAGAGGCTGGATAAAGATGAGCACCAATGGCTCTCACACAGGCCCCCACAATCCAGGAGAAACAATCAATCACTGTTATACAGAAGTGCCCATCACTATGTGATAACATGTAAGACCCACTCAACAAAATGCTCCATTTATGAATGACTAAAGCTGGCCATCAGGGATATTTCTTTATTTGGCCATTTCCTCCTCCCAAGACTGACTACCAAAGTCCAGCAACCAGAAGCCCCTTTTGGCTCACCTAATTAACATGCTCAAAATTAAAATTAAACACCTTATCCTAACATGGGTTTCCCCTTTCCCTTTATAAACTTTATTTGCCTGTGTGCCACATCTGTCTGCTTTCTATCCAGAGACTGTCCTCTGTCCCTCCGAGACAAATATCTCTGCCCCCTCTCCTCTGCCCCCCTCCCCAGCTCCTTCATCCTCCATCTCCTTCACCAGGGCACCCTCACCCATTCTAACAGACTTCCCCTTTTCCTCTTCTTTAGAATGACACCTGCAAGGCTCCTGAGTCAGAAAGCAGTCGCTTTAACTTTTCTTCCAGCTTCATAAAGAATCCCTCTGTGAAAAGAGGTGTTTGGGTGTGGTTTGTGCCTAATCCGGGTCTGGAAAGGAGCCCCCACTATGTGGGAGTCCCCTTCAATAATGGCATGGGAACTATGCACAAGCACACAGCAGAGCACCGGAAACCCCAGACAGGTGCAGGACTGATGCTAACATAAGGTATGCATGTGTATCACATGGCCAAGTAAAGGAGTCGCGTGCAATTTGTCTTTATACTGACAAAGCAATGCAAACTGTGGATAAAAACCCTAGCCCGCCACAGTCCCATGTTTTCAAAGAACACTGACGAGAATTCTCTATTGGGCTCCCCCTACACCAGGGTTAAACAGTTCATAAGCATCCTGGAAACACCAAGACCTGAAATGTAGTCTTTACTCTTAGCAGCCATATGGAACTAGGCAGAGGTCTAGAAAAAGGCCCCTCTGAAGCTGTGGGCTGACTTTCTGGTACCAATTCTCCAACACTAACCAAATGACTCCCACAACAAGACATACGCTGTCTAGGTCTGGACATGTAACTCAACAAATGTGTGAGCATATTGGACAAGTCATGGCTGCTACGTGAGTTTTTCACAGACACCATTCCAGAGCCTTGCCATGGTCCACGTTCTTCTGATAGCTGAGATCACTGGTCAAGGAAAAAGCAGATATGCATAGATAAAAGTTTTCCCTTGCCCCACCTGGGTCCTCACTTGTATCAATGGCCACTGCTTCAACTAGGCCACTCTCTAAGGCTAAAAGATGGAGCTTTAACCAGTGAAATGGCCAAAAGTATAGGGTTTTGTTGCACAAATAAAAGAAACTCAGGGTCAGATCTCTGGGAAAAGCAAAGATATTAGAGAGAATAAACACCACAGTCAGATCTCACCCAGCTGTCTTCCAGGTTCCTCAGCCTGGCTTCTTCTGCCTGCTCTGTCTTTCTATGTCTGCCTTAAATACTTTCTCTGCTCAGTTAAGGTGTGGCACCACCACTGCCTGCCTGGGAGCCTGGAGCTCCTTCTGTAAACTAAGGATTAAGGGCGTAGGTCACCATTCTCAGGATATTCCTTGTGCTAGGATTAAAGGTGTGAGTTACCACTGTCTGATCCTCCTAGACTGACTGTGGGTAGATCCCTCTGATATCTCCGAATGTTTTTAATATGTTTGAAAATATCCCATAGATCCTCCTTTTTGTCAAATTTTTTAAAAAGAAGGTTATACCTAACTTAAGAAAAACCATATACAATAGGTACAATAATTATATACAATATATATAAACAATAAATGAGTAATGTCCAGTTTATTAACAATTGACAATTCAAAGAAAATATTTCTTTAATTATCCTATTTTGATGAGTCGAAAGGATTATACCTAATTTACTTTCTTTCTAACTTATATTACTAACTAAAAACTTTTATTTTGATGTCTCTTAAACTTACACACTTTATCTTCAAAGTTTCTTTTCTAATACTGTCACTAAAAAACTATAACTATCTCATCTTCAACTACCTCAGAGACCCTAGAAAGAAATAATATTTACTCAAGTAAACAGGAAGTGCAAGCAACTTCCAAAATCTAGAAAAGACAGAGATGACATCCATCTGCCTGGACAGTCACCCAAAGTTCCTTTATAAAGTTGGGGCATCCATCTTCAGCCTATAGGCCCAGAGTCTCTTTTCATTTCAGTGAAGCAGGAAATCTGTTCTGCCCATTCTGGTATAGTTCATCAGTCACTTCTCCTTGGTCCTGGAGAATATCTGACAGTTTTCTCTGAAAAGCAGGAATCTGAAGGACCATCTCAGCTTGTTCTGTCAAAGTTTAGAGGTCACTTTCTCAGGGAACCTGCATGTCCAGTTTAAACGACATACTGTCAAGCAGTCATTACAAGAACAGGTTCTTGTCTAGTGGCTAACCATTGCCACAAAGAAAGTGGACTCCATATGGAGTTCCTTCAATGCCCATTTTTCTCTTGAAGTAGATTGGGGTTGCCAGAAGCAGACCTGTCTCACTGTCCAGAAAAATTTAAGTTCTTAAAATATTTTAAATGCCATACTCTATGGATCTCTGAAGTGTTTGAAGAAGACCTGTTCATCTAAAATATATTTGTTTGATCTTGAAAACATATCTAATATGACTATGCTTGAATGTAATGTCTAACTATTAACTTGCATTACTTTATATTCTAATTATTTGGTAATAAAAACTTTCATGGACTAGCAACTTGTATTACATTGTTAGATGAACTGAATAAGTATACTACCTTGAACAAGCATAGAGATATTTGTACAGTAATAATTAATCTCAATGTATACAATTTGTATACAATATACAAAAATCTAATCCAATGTAAAATATTTAAAGCTAGTAAATCCTTTAAAAGAAGATTCAATGATCTATCCTTATATCCTATATATCTGTATCCCCTTTTTCTTTCCATTTTTTTAAACACAAATCTTGAATCTAATCATTTTTGTTTAACTTTTTTCCAACCATAACCATTAACAATTTTTAACTGATTAACCTAAACAATGACAATCATCCATAACCAATTAAACAACCAAAAACAACCCACCCCACCACTTGGGAATGTGGGCACCGTGTTCTTAAATTTACTTCCTGCTGTCTGGAGGCGACAGCATCTTTTGGGATCCTGAGAAGAAAAATTTTGTTAACTGTCAAGTCCTGAAATAAGTAGCTGTATTATTTGTTGTCCAGTCTCTGCATAACAGGAAAGCACATGGCTTGTCTGAACTCTGGCTATAGTAGTCTGTGAAGCTGGTTCTTCTCAGCAAGCTGCCTCGAAATTGTCCTGAGCAGTTTGGAGTCTGAATCTGATCTTTGGTTGGTGTTTGTCAGCCTAGTGGCTTTGTCAGAGTCCATGAGAAATCATCGTTGTGGAGCCCATCTTTCTTTTGGGTAGATTACTCTGATACCTCCGAATGTTTTTAATATGTTTGAAAATATCCCCACTGGGTTTTCCATTACAACAGCTGCCCTAGCCTGATGAGCAGGCTCGAGGTCCCAGTAATAGATCCTGTCTCAAACAAATAAGGCGGGATGTTTCCTAAAGACGGCAACCAAGGTTGACCTCTGGCATCCACATGTAAATGCACATATGTGCAGAAAAACCTGCACAAACACACACATATACACACAGAGAGACACATACATGTCTGCTCACACTCACACATGCACTCACACTACCAGGTGTCTCATAAACTATTCAGAACTCAAGAAAATAAAGCCATTAAGCATGACAGTATCTTCCATTCTTAAATGTCCAAAATATTCATTCATTTGAGGAAGGAACACTGACAGCCCTAAAGTGGTCTACAGACACTACAATCAGTCCCTGACACTTCACCCCAGGAGATGGACTTCAAACACCACTTAGAGTCAAATAGACCACTGTATAGATTAGGAAGGAAAGAACAAAGCCAATTCACTCTTCTCTGTTCCCCAGCCCACATGCCCAAACCACAGAAAAGCCAGCTGCGGCTCCTGCCCTTCCTGGGATAAATTTGTTTGTTTGTTTGAATTAAAGACCACCCCCAATGACAATGATATTTCCTCAGCTGTCTAGAGAACTACTCATTGGAGCAGGCTCTCTGAATTTTCGCTTTTTACAACCAAAGCTTGGGGGGGGGGGGTCAAAAGTCAGATTCCTTCAATGGTAAGGAAGAAAGTGGAGAGGAGAAAGCTTCCTTGTAAAAGGCTTGTTTCCAAAGGCATGCACAGATGAATCCGAATCTGGGACTGTATCCAAATGGAAATCTTGCCTGGAATTCCTAATGCATTCTTTCTGCTATTAAAATAATATAGGGAGCCAGTGGCTCCTTGCTTCCTTCCATGTTGTTAATTTGGCTCCTGCTGTGGGACCATCTACAATCTGACCTCAAGTGGTGCCGGTTTCCACTGCACAACAAGCCTATGGCTGCCGCTTAAACTATTTCTTCAAGAGAAGAGTCACTCAGTAGAACCCAGTTCTGTGGCAGAAGTGACACAACCTAAAAGCTTAGCATCCCCTGTCTTGTGCCCCAGCTCTGCCCCACTGCCCTGCCCACAACCAGTTGACTGATATATTTTTCTTCTTTCTATTTCTTCACAGACCTCCCTTTGTCGTTCAGAAAAGGTATTTCCAGGTGGCTAGACACATGAGGCATTTTCTTATCCCAGATCATCGGGTCCCCCAAAACAACACCAAGGAGTCTGAATCTGTATGTAAAAGCAAAGAGCCTTTACTCAAGTTCCAACAGTTAGAACAGAGAGTGCCCAGTCCAGGCAGGGTGGGGTTTTATCATAGTAGAGGTCGGGGTTGGAGGGATTTTCAGTGTTCAGGACAATGATTGGCTGGCATTTGTCTTAGGGCTGTCTTAGGTAAAAACAGAAATAGGTGTGAGAAAGGACACCTGGTAATATCTGTAACAGTTGGAATGTTAGGTATTTTCTCCTAGAGTGCTGATTGGCCCATTCCTGGGTGGTGCCAGTTCATGGCTTGGCCTGGGAAGTGGGTGGTGCCTAACAGTAAAATGGGGCTCAGACCTACCTTTTAACTGGTTCCTATCAAGCCTGTCATGGCAACAGTATGGCCAAGCTGTTTTGGGCCCCACATACCATGGCAGCAATAGAGCCAAGCTGCCCTGGGTTCCAAACTAGGTTATGTCAAGTTGATAGTTAAAATTAGCTATCAAAACTCACCACAAGACAACTGGCCTTCCAAGAATGTCACCAACAGGATCAGTCACTCTGTTCTGCCCATCTGTGCTTTTAGAATAATTTGGACTGGGGCTTTAGGCATCTGGAGCAGTGAGCATCACCCCTGGGAGTCCCAAGAGCCAAAGAGACAATCTTATATGAAATGAAATCTGCTGATCTGGAACCCTGCAGAGAAGCACTCAAAGTCAAGGAAGGAAGTGCTATGGCCTGCTGTTACTGCCTCTGGCCACTTTAGTGGGTTATACCCAGGGCTCACTGAGGACATCCTCTTTTATCTGAGAAAGGGCAATTGTGACATTTACATCATCTGCTCAGGAGCATCCACAGTTGTCAAGATCTCAGAAGGAAAGACAATGGTGCTTCATTTTCAAGTAGCCCCGGAGATTTCAATGATTGCATTAAAATTTTAATCACAAACTCCTTAAGTTAGAAAGAGAGAGAAAAAGAGAGAGAGAGAGAAAAAAGCACACAAAGGACTCATTGTATAAAAGAGTTTCACCATTTGGAATTCTTTTATAAATTTGTGTCAGATCACAATTTGCTGTCTGGGAAATGTAAATTAGTTATTAATGAGCCAAAATCCTAACATCAAAGGCTGCGCCCTCACATGCCAGAGAGAAACAAAGAGTTCTCACAGCTCAACCACTACCCCTCGCCGATCTGAATTCTGCATTCATTTTGACAACTCCACTGACTTATCAGGGAGATTGCTTCTCACAGATGTGATGGCAGAGTCACCTGCATCATTACCGTCACCTCCACCTGAGCACGTCTAGACCGGCAGAACCCCAGGCAGCAGGCTGTATGTGTGTGCCCAAGGGTGACTTTACAGAGAGCAGGGCTTGATGATTCTCTCTGTCCTGTGTTCATGAGCTCAAAGTGCATTTCCTGTTTGCCATGTAGCTGGCTCCAGATGACATGGAGATGCCGATCTGCTTTTTAAATATTTCTATATCATTTTTCCATCTCTACAACCCTTCTTTTGATTGAGATCAAGAGCCTTGCTACTCATGATACAAAAACTAGCACAGAGGTTTTGAACTTGTGGAAGTGACAATTAATAGTCATCTAACTGAAGTCTTGAAGGCCTTTGACATGGTTCATTTATTCATCTTTCCAAGAGATACTCTTGTTCCCTTGGTGTATGTCCACGGTGGATGTGGAAGGTTTTAAACAGTCCAAGAGAGTAGTAAGAAAGAGACAGCCCTGCCCTCACTGTGTTCATTGTCTGGTAGGGGACAGGTTGGCAACAAGTGTTCACTTAATTTTTCAGTTATTACCAATGGCAGGAAGTAATACCCCAGGACTAGGAACTGGGGAGTGCTTCCAGGAGGAGGTGACATTTGAGCAGAGAGCAAAATAAAGACCAGTTCACTAGGCAGAGATGTCAAAGTGCAGATCAAGGCTATGGCTGTCCAGTACGGACATAACTGAAAACAGCTACTCTTTCCCTGACTAAAATTTTTCCTCTCCCCAGAGGGAGGCTTTGAGCTCTATGTCCAGGTGAGGCCTGGATCAGGCTCTCCTGGTGTCCTTAGCCAGAAGAGGCTGGATGCATCCCAGGCTCTCAAGTACAGATATGTTCTGACTTGTGTGGAAAGTTGTATCTTCCTGATGTCTGCAATCTAGTTTAATAATAAAAAAAAAAAGTCTCCCTACACAAGGCTGACCCCTCTGTTCTTTGCCAAAAGACTGCCTGTCTGGACTTCCATTATCTGTTGTAACTGTCTCTTTCGCCAGGGTTTTGTGCATCCCCTGGATAACCCTTGTGGAATCTTCCGGGGGTACCACTGGCTTCCATGGTTGCTGGGAGTAGAAGCCGGGTCCTCCGGAAAAGCAACAGATACCTTTAACTACTGAGTCATCTCTCTAAGCCAAGAAAGTTAAGTTCTTATCAGTCACATTTCTAGAAGAGGTTTTTGGCAGCCCCCTGGAAGTGTTCTAACACAGCAGAGCTGAAACTGCTCTGTTTCCAGAAGCACCTGTCATCCCCTGAACACTTGGCCATGAGGAGCTCCTGAAGCATCTGTTCCCCCTCCCACTCAACCCAAATACCTTTTAGTTCTTCTAAATGGCCTCTTCCTACCACTTCCAGCCTCGCTGGCAAGCTGCCCAAAGTGAGTTCCACAGATTTTCAGAGGCAGAGGCAGCATCAAGCTGATCCCCAGCCTCATAAATCAGGGAATGGGGACATGGGCCAGTCCATTCTTGATCGTCACGGAAGACGGAGCTCCCTAACATTCTTCAATACAAGACTCAATCTAGGATACATGGTCCAAAAAGTTCATCTCAAGCATGATTCTCTGTACCGTATACATGCCCAGCAATGAGGTGAAATATATATCAAGAAAATTATAAAAGCACCAAGTACAGTGGCAGACACTTAAAGTCCCATCCACTAGGGAAGGCTGAGGCAGGACGATCAGGGCTTCATAGCAAGTCCTTGTCTCAAAACAACAAAAGGTAACTCAGGTAGTGGTGGTGCACACCTTTAATCCCAGCTCTGGGAGGCAGAAGCACAAGGTCTGAGTTTGATCCTTTTCTACTGAGCGAGTTCCAGGACAGCCAGGGCTGCACAGAGAAACCCTGTCTTGAGAGCTCCCCCCCCACACACACCACACACACAAGAATCATACAGTTCAAAAACAAAATAAGAAGCACAGTAAACCAGATATAGAGTAGAAATACAAAGCAATATTCAGGGTTGGAGACACGGAACTTCTAGTCTACTGCTTAAAAAGCAGAAAGTAGACATTGAGCATCCCTTTCCTTAAGAGCAGAGAGGCCGAGCCTCATTATGTAAGAGAGCAGATAGCCTGTCTCCTGCTTGCTGAGCACTGCTAACATCCTGAAGAAGTATTTATACAGAACTCTCTTTGGGGCCTGTTGTCTTTTGTTATCAATGCTTGCCTCACATGAAGGCTCATAAGATGTCCAGACATGGTAGTTGATTTTGACCGTCAACTGGATTGGATTGAGAGTCACTTACAGGATCAATGAAGCAAATCTCTAGAGGTATGTGGTATTTGTGTGTGGGGGGGGTGGGGAATGGCGTTCCCAGACACAGTTAAATCATGATGCCTCAGACCTAATGACTGGATTACTCCACTGACGAACTGGTGAGATGATAGATAGAATCACTGAGAGGTGGTGACATGGAGAGGGACTTTTTCTTGCTCTCACCCCTTCCTGCAATACTGCTTTCTACTTCCTCTCTGCTCTAGCGTGAGCTGCTCCTGCCATCATAGACTGAATCTTCTGACATCATCGCCTAAAACAAATCCTTCTTTCTGTAAAGTGTTTCTGTCATATAAAAGTGACACATATACCACGTAAGAGACTCATGTGCTCTGAGTCCAGGCAGCAGGACTGAAGCATTGCAAGGGAATGCCATCAAAGAACACATATAGACACTCGTAAAAATGAATAGAAAGACTGAACTGGCAGCTAGAAACCACACAGAGAACTTGCTCAAATGATACAGCCCCAAGCTTCACCATTCTTTGCCTTTTATGCACAAAACCCACATCCTGGTTGACACACTTCACTTAGCAAGAAGAGTTACTGAGAAGCAAAAGCCAAAACGCAAGATCAGTCCCTTTAGTGAAATGATCTATGGACCGGGTCTTTCATGGATTAGATCTTTGTTCACAATTTGGCCTGTGTTGGGGCCTGTGTGCTAGGTTCTAAGGTCAGAATGGTGCCTTCAGCCCAGCATTAATAGTGCTAAGGTCCTGGGGCTTGTTACAGAGGCATCACCAATGAAGGAAACATCTGGATTCACCACTGAAAAGAAAATGGCAGTCCACTCATCTTAGTATGGCTCAAGTGGTGTCAAGGAGTGGAGGTGTCATTCACTGGAATGAAAGCAATTTAGATCAGATGAAATACTCCATAGAAAAACCAGCCTCTGTATCAAGCTGCTCTGTGCCCAAACTTTCTGTTAGGTTTTATGGTGAAGATCTCCTGGAACCAAAAGACCTGGACTCCTGCCTAGTTCTAACATCCTGCTCATTCCTGCTGTTACCCCTGCTATTAATGATACTTGTCACAGAAGCAGCTAAAGGATGTTTTACCATCTGCCCGTGCACAGTCATCCCATCTGGAATGTAAATAACATTTACTTTACAATGCTGTAAGGTACCAAGAACCCATGTATCTAACTTCACAGCGCAGAGCAGGTACCCAGTCTTAATGGTGTCCTCACTGCCTGCACTGGAGATGTATTACACAGATACACAATCTCACCTCTTGAGCAGGAAATTGGCATGTTGACATTCTAGACTAGCAATAAGCCTGTTGAGCATGTGATAACCCCTGCAAATAATTTCTAAAACTAGGTCTGTGATATTAAGGACTAGACCCCAAATTCCCTAAGACTCAGAGAAGCAAGGTAGCTTAACATACAGAATCACCGATTCTCGAGTCAGAATGTCTGAGTTCTTAACTCAGAGACTCGGTTTTCTCATTTGTTGGGCCAAAGACAGTACATCCCACACAGGACCCTGTGGGATTAAGTGAGATAATGTCACCTTCACAACTCGGTTTGTCAGACAAATATCTTGGTGGGACAATTTACAGAACAAGAGGGCTTATTTTGACCCAGGGCTCCAGATGTTTCAATCCGTGATGGATAGCTAGAAGATGGTGGAATGAAGTCTTCATATCATGGCGGCCAAAAGAACGCCTGTGCTTCTAGACTCTCTGTCCTTCTACCCATCTTATTCCATCTAGGTCTCCTGTCCATAGTGAACATGACTGATATTAAGGATGGGTCCTCCATTACTTAGTTCATCCTCACAGACATATACAGAGTGAAGTCAGAAGTTTCTGTCCTGCCAGAAACTCACAAATACCCAGCGGCCACTTCCCAAGTCATTGACTCAGAGGCTTACTAGTATAGTGACTGTGGACCAGTAGCTCAGGCTTATTGTTATCTAGCTCTTACACTTAAATTAACCTACTGTTCTTCTCTGTGTTCAGTCACTTGACTTGGTACCCTTTTCAGTCTAGCAGTCTCATCTTGCTTCCTCCGCATCTGGCTGATAGATAACTGTTTCTCAGCCTTTCCTCTTCCCAGAATTCTCCCAGTCTGGCCGCCCTGCTTCTACTTCCCACCAGACAACTGGACAATCAGGGTTTTATTAAACCAATACCAGTGACAACTCTTTGCAGTGTACAAGAGCATTATCCCCCACAGAGGTGTGCTTTATCGTTGCCCAGGCACTTCTCAAGGTAATCAAGTTTATAGTCAAGATAAACTATCATATACCCCAAATGTTAAAGCAACCACTTCACTAAAGAGAAACTGACATTTGGAGAAGTTATATACATCAAAACAGATCGCTAGGGACTGACAGAGCCAAAATTTAAATTCAGGTCTTGTCACAAACCAGTGATCTTGTTACTTCAAGTCCTGAACGACACACTGTACAAATCCAAGCCTTTTTCTATTCCTCCAAGTATTTTAATGTGGGAGTTATGTGTCTGTCTTCTTTTTCTTTTTCTTTTTTTTTTTTCATTTAAGCATCTGGGTTTGTATTTTACTCATTAAGAACATTCGTCAAGCTAAGCTTAAAAGACTAAATAAATGAATGCATCCATGCATAAAATAAATGAAGAAAAAGGTCCTTATTAAGGAAGTACAGATCAAAAATGTCCAGTCAAAAGTGGGAGGGATAAAGATGAGCAAGAAGGGGAGGAGGGGGAAATTAGTGTTGGATGTGTGCAGTCACATGACAGTGAAGGAAACCTTCCCTCTGAGGGAAAACAGGAAAAGGTTGTCATCTTGAAGGTAAAGGAAGATGCAGGAGCTGAGAAAGGAAAAGCTGAGAGGAAGGAGGGACAGCTGAGGACCAGTGACACTCTTGAGGCCACTGCAGGGAACAGGGGCAGTGTGTGGTGCTGACAGAGTAAAAGCAAAAACTGTGTTTGGTTCCTGTGAGTCGGGATGCGTTTGATGTTCCTCAAAAACAATTAACTCTCATTCAGGAGACAGAGAGGGAGGGAGAGAACACACCAGACTGAGAATTCTGGGAGGGAAAGAGATCATTTCAAAAAATACTGTCCTAGAAAAGATCAAAGAGATTGGACCCAGAAATTTTCAGGTCTGTGGGTTACAAACCAGTATCTCTGAAGAGGGGCAAAGACCGAAATGAGAATTCTTAGGACACAAAACACTTTAAAGGACTCTTGGTATGTGGGTGTGGGTGGGCACAGATTTGTTGGATTCTCATATAATGCCTTCCCTCTCCCTTTCAAAGTGTGAACTTTGGTCAAAATATGCTTAAAATAATAGTTGTTGATGAAGAAGTTATATTCACACTCTCTATGACAACCTAACAATGACATAGACCTATGCCCAGACCTTCTACAATTCAGGTTAAACTCATCCATTCATCCATCCTCTCTCCCTCTCTCCCTCCCCTCCCCCTCTTCCCCCTCCCCCTCTTTCTCCTTATTTCTCTATATCCCCCCACTTCCTTTAACAAACATTTGCTGAATGAATCTGTAACCTACCATTTACTTCTTTGGGTTAAGAGCCCAAAGCTGAGCTAGACACAGAGCAGTGATTCTTAGAGTTAGCTCTGAGCACTGGAGACCCCTCATCCTCCAGGTTTGGACCCATCCTAACCCCCAACTCAGGCCTCAGGCCTGCTTTCCCCCTCTACTTTTCAGACCCATTCTCCTCAGACATTGATGACTAATCATGGTCTTCCTGTTTATCCTCCAACACAGTCACTTGGCCCATATGATTCTGACCCATCCTGATCCCTGACTTAGCTCTCACCCAAGAGTTCCCTGTAGTGCACTGTAGACTGCGTGGTGTGGTCCACAGGAGAGAATCCTCTCACCCTAGAGAGAGAAGGCTCTGTCCTCTCCCCCGACAAAAGCATCATGTCCCCAGAAGGCACCAAGCAGATTATTCCTGAAAGGACTCAGAAATGTTTTGGGTTACTTTTTTTGGTCCTGGGAGATGGGCAGGTTAGCTATGCACGCATGCTGATACTGATATGCTAACCCAGGCTCCTGTACTTTGCTCTCCTTGGAGGACAGATTCCTGTTTTTCCAGTTTTCTTCCATTTCACAGAAAGCCCCTCCAACTGTGGTTTTTACTTCAGGCATTCATATCATGATCTCAAGTGTAGCATCTTGTACTGAACTCATTAAAACAAAAGAAAGCTTTCTGTTGGGGGGCTGGAAGAAAAAGGTTTGCAAATGGCTCCGTGCTTTGGTGCCATGAGAAAAGAGAAGCAAATAGCTAGGAAGGAGCGCCATATAAAGCCCTTCATCGATGACCACACCAGGGTTCCTAAGGTTAGTACTTTGATCCAATTTGAATAGTTCACGGCACTATAACCATCAAGAAAGGGAGCAAAAGCTGCAGGCTCCCATGTCCCTTTCATCTAAGGATGCTCTGTTTCAGGCTATTTTATCCGCCAGTTTTTTAACATTGAGAGTTGGTTTAAAAAGAGGGTTTCACCATTTCAGTTAAAGAAACGCATGTAGAAGTACTATCAATTTTTGTAACATTAAATTGAACCCATTTTCATCAAGGAAAACCCACTGTAGGCAGACGCTGAAGTCTGGTTAGTTGATATGTATGATTTGGGGCCAGTTGGAGGAAATTCAATCTGATTTTTTTGGCTGTGAGTTTAGACTTAAATAGCTGAACTATCTGTCCAGCCCAGAAACTTTACTAATATTTGCAGGTTACATGGAAATTTATTCCCCAAAATTATGAATATATGAGTGGATGACTGAGATGATCAAGAGACAGATTTATGATTAAAAAAAAAACCAAACACAGCAAAATATGTATGTCAGATCTACACATGTTTGTAAGTATCTTAGTAGATTCTTTCAATTTTTTGGACATATAAAAGTTTTCATAGTAGGAGGGAATGATATACCATACATGTATCATCTAATAAATGTTTGGATTCCATTTACTTCCCATTTTAAAATGAAGTGTGAATTATGTCTGTGCTACTTCATTAAGAGGCCAATTTTGTTATTATGAAGAGAAACATAAATAATGAATGTGGCAACTTTGGAAAAATAAAGCCATATCTCAAGTGTTTTGTCTAATTAATAATTTGCCTATTAACTTTAAATCCTATGTTACTTAAAGTTCTAAGAAGCCACACAACCAAATTGTGACATCTTCCATTTCTACAGTACTATGCTTCTCACATACGCAAATAGGTAAGTCCTCTCACACACTGCTTTATTTGGCTACACAGTTCTACGCAAAGGGCAGAAAATACCTGCTTCCATTTTAAAGACAATAAAACTGAAGCCTCAACTTTATAGAGCTGTCTATAGTTGCAGTTACTTCTGGGTTGGATGACAGTGACAAACAGAGGAAGCCACGCCTCATAAGTGAGATCTTGTAAAGTTTGGAGAATTAGTAGTGGTGTTTAGGACGCGTGTTGATGGGCAGGTCACTAGGACAGATTGTTGCAGGGAGAGAAGCAAGTTGCAGAATGGTAAGTACAACTGATGCTACTTATGTCATAGACACACAAAATAACAAGGCGCAAACTGTAAAGGTTCATAGTTAGAGATATAAATGCCGAGGGTGGGGGGTGTGTGTGGAAAAGCATAGCTGTACTAACCAGTGATGATCTCTGAGAAAAAGCAAGCACTGGGTGCAGGATTTGTCCAAGCATCCACTTATATATAAAATGTTTTAAGGTTTTGCTGAATGCCATGTGAATTAGTAAAGCAGCTTTGGAGAGAGAGAGGAACGGAATGAATATCAATACAAAAACAAAGGGTTGGAGCAGGTGAGCAGTCAGAGGAGACAGACCAGAAAGAGAAGATATTAAGTTCCAAGCCAGAGAGCTGGCACTTGACGTGGAACTCTGCAAGGAAAGCCACTCTGGAAAGTGGTATATAGAGTGGAAAGGATGGAGAAACTGAAATGATATCAAAAAGCCACATGAGCCAAAAGCAGGATACAGACAAGGCAGGCTGGAAAAGATGCCAGAGAGATGGCATCTTCTAAATGTGTGATCTGATGAGGGCGGGTGAGTTGGAGCAAACAATGATTTGAGACAGAAGAATTAAGGACTTCCATTAATAAAGTAAATGAAATGTTAGTTTCATTTAAAAAATGCTTTTAAAAATAAACTTTAGTAAAATAGTGATTATCCCAAAAGTTATCTTTCTTAGACACAAAAGTAAGTAGAACATTTTTTTTTTCCCCAGTGATGAGCTGAGCTAGTAAATCAGTTGGCCATAGTACTTGCCACACCGGTAATGTTGACAATGATGTATGTATTGAGTTGTTTGACATGTCACATGTGGTTGTAAGAGCTTTTATCTAGTTTAACTTTTCATCCTCGTGACAGCTCTATGTTGTACATGTTGTTACTCTGCCTATTTTACAGTGCAGACTCATGTTGTGTCTTGCCAGAGGGCCTCTTGACAGTAAGCTTACGGGGCAAGAATGAACACCCTGTCAGCTTGCCCCCCCCCTCCTGTCTTAACATAATCAAGTACCCTCCATGCCTAAGCACTGTGCCAAACACAGTCCTCTCACCAGACAGCCAGGCACTTTAACTCACTCTCTTAAAAACTATGCTTCAAAGGCAAAACAAAAAACATATTAAACTTGGCTAATCGAAAACATCCAAATAAATGCAATGCATACACACCCCACACACCAATAATTTCATTTAAAAAGACATTTCACCACCAAAAAAAAAAAGACTGGTTCATGACAGTGGGACAGTGACAAAAAAAAAACCTGTCTCTCATCATGTAAAGAGACTTGAGGGCCACCGTCATAGCACTCACTGCCCAATGTTCTAGAGCCATCTGAGGAACAGCCAACCTGAGTGTTCGTGGATGTTTGAAGGGAAGGAGAACAAAGGGTGTTATAGAAAAGGCAACTGAGACAGAACCACCCAAGGAGACTAAAGATAGGTGAACTCTGGGTCCTTAATCAGTCACTCATCAAAAACGGACTCTCAATGGCTTTGTTCTTAGGCTCCAGACAGACCACAAGGCCAGAATGTTTCCAGACCAAAATGTCCCATCGCTAGACTCAATAAACTAAAATTAGTGGGCACAGGACGGTCTTACAAACGGCAAACAAGGACACAAGGACATTGTTACCAAGGGGAAAAATCTGGCCCCATAAAGTGCCCTTAGTATGTCCCAAAATCAACTCAGATGTCAATCTGGCAGCAAAAAAAATCACAGCATTTGCTTTTAGTTGACTTTAAAAATCTCTGATTTGGAAGTCACACAGCCAGCTGGCCAATACACTATTTTCTTCTCACTGGCTTGCTGGAGATCCCTGGGTGTGACAATTCTGATGCAGGTTAAAATAACAGTTGTCTTGACTACTTTTCAGAAATTTGAAGCTTGCATTTGCTAAAAATCATTGATTCTTTTTTCACTGGAGTCTATAGATCACCCCCCACACCCCTCTCACCACTGCCCCGGCCGTGCCTCACAAGTGACTAAAAGCTTGGCAGCAGAAAGGAAATCAAGACAGGCAAGACTCCATTGCAAATTTAACATGAGCTGCCTAATACCAACAGGAGCCACACACACAGAGTGGTGTAAACAAAGGCAGGATGAGGCTTAGTGAGCAAGAAAATGAATTCTTATTGATTTTTCTGGGATGAGCTAAGATTTGGCCATTATATATTTGTCAAAGGCACATTGCAAAAGATGTTTTCCTTCTAGGGCTCAGACATCTTGATATAATACCTGGTGAGTGATGGGGTGGTCAGCGCTACCCACTTACCCAGCTTCTGCACACTATGATTGCTCACTATGCAAAGCTCTACTGAGGGCAATTTACACTGAGTCAATTATTTACCTCTCAGGTGAAGGCCTTGAAGGAAATCGAGCAACAGCTTCCTGACAGATGAGTAAACTAAGACATGAAGAGGTGAAGTTCACTCCCTGAAGTCACATTTCAGTGAGGAGAGTAAAACCAGAAGTCAACTTTAGGCTCTAAGCTCTAAAAGTCAAGCCCGTAACTACTATGATATATTATGTTAAAAATAATTGTAGTAACTATCATTTTTACTGTCTTAAACACAATTATCTATGTACTAGATTTCTTTCAAGGCAAAAAAATTTATTTTTATCATAACATGAAGACAGAAATCAAAGCACAGGAATTTCTTCCTTGGAGACAAGAATCATACTTCCTGCCATTGCTTAAAGTCATCAAAGATTGAGCTTTATATTCCCGTGTCTCACACCCCCACCATGGGTACAACTAGTCCTAAGTGTAGCCTTGGCATGCACATGCTTATTATGTGCATTTTTTGGTAAATTCTACTGTAAATAGAATTTCAAAAATGCTTTATTACCACTTATCTTTCTCTATCTTACTTATTTCTGTGTGCCCCTTTCCCATTGCCAGGATTCTAGAAACAAGAGCTCCATCTTATCAATATTTACTGTTGGGTAGTAATTACAGTGACATTTGAAGTGATATCAAAAACTTGTGCAGGTGCTTGCTCTGGCCCCAGTCTACCACCACATTCTACATGCATGATTTCAGTTAAGGCTCTCAGCAACTGTCTGAGAGAGGAGCCATGAGTATCTTTTTGCTCGCTGAATAGGTGATTGGACACAAGGCAAGCATCTAATAAGGTTGAGAGATTTATATTCTATAGTTTTGAAATGCTACTTTCCTGAAAAAAAAAAATCAAATCCTCGAACACACACAGCAGAGATTGCCAGAGGTTGACCAACCTAGAGGTTTGCATTTGTGCTTAAGACTTGGGTTGGGGGAGGCTTTCAGTGAAGTCAGGTTATGCATCCACAAACAACGGCACTCTGTGTCTGGGTAGTTCCACAAGGACTGTGACCACATGCTTGCTCTGCCTGGAATAGCCCATTTGTGCCTGTGTTCCCTAATAAATAACAGCCACCTTTGGCCCTCACATGTCTTCATTGTGGATGATGTGCTATCACTCAATCTAGAAGTCTACATGTGAATTTGGCCATGCCAGTGCTCCTTCTGTTAACTGCCTGTACCATCCACTGAGCCTCAGCCCCAACCCACAGTCCAGGGTGAATGTAATTCTGTGACTTGGGACGTCTTTGTATTTGTACCAAGTGAGATGCCATATTCTTCTAATATAGGGCCAATAATTATAAGACCAACTCAGCCTTTGGTATGCACACAATCACAAAAAATACCACTTTTCTGAATGGGTATACTTTTTAAATACATACTTTGAAAGATGTGAATATTATGCTTTCAATGTTCAGATATGCAAGCATATTGCACATCTTTATTTCGACAAAATCAGACTAAACATTTGTATTATTCAATAAAACAGAATTTATATTATTCTTATTATACTTTTCCCGCCTTCGAGACAGGGCCTTTCTATGTATCCCTGGCTGGCCTCGTAGTCATTATATAGCCCAAGATAGCCTCAAAAATTCCAGACTCTTCCTGCCTTAGCCTCTGAATGCTAAGATTCCTCAGACTCAAAGGTAAACCTTCCCTGGGGCCAGTTAGAGCTGCCTCTCCAATGAGAAGCATAGCATAACATCTTAGCTACTTTTTGTCTGACCTTCCACAAAGCCTATGTCAAATTAAGTCTCAATCAAGGCAAATTACTTACAATTACCATATGCATAGACTCATTTTCTTAGATTCAGAATTTTTCAGCTTTATTTCATGCAACCTTAAGTAATATTATTTAAAAAAGCTTCTTTAATTTTTAAAATAAAAAATCAAGGTATAATTAGCACAAATTTTAGAAATGTCAGGATCTATTCAGTGTTCATGGCATTGAATAACCTTGGATTTTAACTGTGGTCAGTGTCTTGGACTCTCTATTCTCACAGAACACTGTGGATCCTGGATTCTAAGTCATTGCTAGACACACTGTGGATCCTGCCATTCATTTTAGTAACTTTATTTTGGGATTGCCTACACACTTGGAGGCTCTCTCTTTCCATTCAATTGCTGTCTCATAATAGGTTAGCCTTTCAAATAAAACCAGTGGAGTCTATTGATGCTGTCCATAGGTTTTCTATATTGTGGTCTATGTGATCTAGCAATGGAAATATAAAGAAAGATGATATTTGGAATTACATGATGTAAACTATGTAAAATTACAATAAGCAACCCCACCACCAAGAGTCCAGCATCTTTAGGGCTTGGTTTCATTCACACACACCATACTAGTCAAGTTCAAACCTTACAGGTTCCTTTTTCCATGAGAAGACAGGTGTCTTGCTGATCTGGCTGTAAAAAATCACCTTACTTTTCCCTCCCTGATCAACAGCCCTTTTAGAGGAATAAATGAGTCGCAGCAAAGCACGGAACCCAGGCTGGGAAAGGGATCTTTCTTTCCGGAAGTGGTTCCCTGTGTGAGATACAGGATAGTCTCAAATTCGCGCTTTAGTCCTAACTCACCTTGAATCAGATGTTCTGCTGTCTCAGCCTCCCCCACACGTGTCAACACTAAAGGCCTCCTCTGTGAATACAAAGGAGAATAGCTGCCACCCACAGGGGACTCCCACAGAGTCTCTCAGGACAGAAGTTTGGAAGTAAGAAACACTCTTTGTCATGGACCGGACATTTTCCTGTCCACTGACAACCAGAGACAGGGACAAGGGTCTATATAGCATCACAAAAGGAGACAAGGTGTCCCAAGAACATTAATACCTGGAGCTCAGCTCATCTGTGGCTGTAGTTTAACTTCTTACTGCTAATCCTTAAGGGCTAAAGGTTTTCAGGTATCTGTGAAGTCTCAGGTAGCTAAATCTCAAACAGTGGGCAAACATTTCGAGGGGAAGTTCCAGAAGATAGAAAAGCTGTAGGATACTGAGGAAAGATTGCATTAAAAAGCCAATTGTTACTTATGCTCCAAGGACAGAAAACTTGTCTGGAAGCATCGTGTCATTCTAAACCTTAAGAACACATGGACCCAGAAACAGATGCCCTGAAGTACTGGATCCTCGGAACCCTGGAATCTTGAGTAGAAGTTATAGAGAAGCCTGATAAGAATTATAGGAGCATGCCATCTCCTTTATATTTATTTGTATGTTATAGTTATTGTCTAAAAAATTAAGAAGTTATTCATAACAATTTCAATGTTGAATTCATAGAATTCTAATGACTCGAAATTTATGTCAATGGGAAATATAGAACTAACTACATAGTTATATTAACCCAATTATTTGATCACTTCTCTTAATAGATAACTATCTGGAAATGGTAGTGTTTTTTAAATAAGCACTTTAAATCAGCAGAAACTGGTAATAACTAAAAACTAATACTACTAATAATTTAATTAATTAAAATATTTTAATATGCATATGAGTTAAGTGATGAGGTATTTATAGCAGCCCTAGCTATTTTATTCTTATTTTTGTCAAATAAAAATTAGGGATTTTTTAATGTGCAACGTGACGTTTTAAAACAAGTATACATTGGTAACATTGGCGTTATCTCACAAATTTATCAGTCATTTACATGGTAGACCTATTCTCATTTCTAAGTTTAAAAACAATTGCTCAAAAGAAACAAGTAGCTGAGTAAATTGTAGCATACCCATATGGTGAAATACTTAAGTGTTGTGGAAATGAATCCATGTTAATGGAAAGATATCTAAACTTCACTATTGGCTTAAAAATATATATATATAAAAGATTATGTCTTATATGGAGTTTTGTTGCTTGAAAGGAAAGGATACCATAGAAGAACAGACAAGCATTCCTGTAGGTGGAGAAGTAAAATTATTATTACTTCTAGATTATCCTTTCAGTATTGCCTAGTAATGCTTTCTTGTGCTCTAAAATAAATGAGCTCTGTCTTCTAGAAGAATATACACACAGTGTTTTCAATATGAAAGTCAGATTTTAGGAATTAAGCAAAGAGCACCTGAACCGGAGGTAAAAGTGGGGACTGAGGGCCCTGAAAGTTAGGCAGCAGATATCTCTGAGAACCAAGGCAGTGGCCACAGCTTTGTGCTCAGCTCACCACTAGTCATGCTGGTCCAACCACTTACTTTGTTTTCCATTCCTTTACCCATAAAGCAACAGTGGACTAGTGAAAAGGAGGCTCTGTGGGTAACAAGCAGCGTTCGATTCCCAAAACCCACATAATTCTGGAAAGAGAAAAGCAACTTGACAGTCATCCTCTGACTTCCATTATGTACCATGGTGAGTGTAAACAAACACATGTCATGTGCTCTCACACACCAATGATAATAAGTAAATGAATGTTGAAATCACAGAAAAATTAGTACTACCCATCTCAATGTGCCGCCGGATAGTTAAATAAGTTGACACCATGCACATAAAGGTTCTTAAAGTCGAATCTAGCATAAGCTAAACTTTATAAACACCTGTCTCTTTAACATTATATTCCTTTAATGACTCCTGAGGTAAATAGGTGAAAAATAAATGGCCCCTCCCCCTTAGTGAGTCTGCCCAGCAGACAGAAGGCTGCTGCTACTCGGTTCTCTTCAAACACAGGTCATCATTTTAATTTCTTTAAAAAAGCATTTACTTCCTCTCCTTTTTTCATAAAAGCTCTTTGGGAAGTTTTGCTTTATTGCTAATGGTTTTCCTTATGACTGGGTGATCAATTCAACTGAGATTAATTGAGCATGAAGCAGGCCACATCTGGGAAGTCATTTATCAGGGAGAAGGAGGCAATTGCGCAGGCTGACCAGCTGCATGACTGGGCTATGGCTCTCACTCCAGCAGGCTAACAGGCACCTGAGCCTCCAGGGCCTCCCGTGCAAGCATGTAGGACCACCTATACTCCTCTCCTGAGCAGAAGGCATCCGTTACTGCTGATCTTCACAAACCCATTATGTTGAACTGACTGCAAGGTCAGACCAGCATTTTCTGAAACATGTTCAAATGCCCTGATTTAATGTAAAGCAGATATGGACTGGATTCTATTCAATTAAGTTCCATTAATGAAATACCATAGAAAATAATTATTTTATTTATTTTATTTTATTTGAGTTTTTTGAGACAGGGTTTCTCTGTGTAGCCGTGGCTGTCCTTGTACTCTAGACCAGGCTAGCATGGAATCCACAGAAATCTGCCTGCTTCTCCCCCCTCCCCACCCCCCCAACACACACACTCCCCAAGTACCAGGATTAAAGGCATGTGCCACCATATTGAAAACAGATACTCTTATAGGCAGATCTGGCATGGACTCTGCATGGTTCCTTGATAGGGTATTGATATAGGATTATTGCTTTTTATGTATTTCCCATAAGTCCAGGTTGTCTTTTGTGAATTAATAACCATAGTGATATATACATTGCACAACTGACATGATATACTGTACTGGAGATAATCACCATAATGTTACATATTGTCAGGACTTAGGCATCAGGCAGTCTTGTAAGGAAGTCTTAGAATACGCCAACATTTAGTGCTTGCAGCCTATTATATGTAGCTTTCTTTATTTCTTGTTTTCCAGATAAAAGATCGGAACACAGAGGGTTAAGGAACTTTCCCAATTACCCAGCAAATTAGGACTTCACCTTGACACCTTGTCACACTGCCTTCTCTGTGTGTGTGGACTCCTCATCTGTACACAGCATTTAATTGCCCCTTCCTGTCCCTACACAAATCCAGGAGTGCAGGAAGTCTGAAGCTGGCTAACATCAGTGTTTGAAAGGTCTGTGGCCAGGGTCTCTCCTAATGAGTCACTGAAGCCCAGATGCCACGTCCTTGTCCTATTGCTTTTCCAGGGCACAAAGGAAGAAGGAAATGTCCCCATCCAAAGCTTGTTTTTCCTTTTCTTCTGTGGGCAGGATTCCGTGTGTGTGTGTGTGTGTGTGTGTGTGTGTGTGTGTGTGTGTGCGTGTGCGTGTGCGTGCCTGTGTCTGTGCCTGTGTGTGTGCGCGTGTGTGTGTGCGCATGTGTGTGCCTGTGTCTGTGCCTCTGTGTGTGTGTGTGTGTGTGTGTGTGTGTGTGTGTGTGCGCGTGTGCGTGTGTGTGTGCGTGTGCGTGTGTGTGCCTGTGTCTGTGCCTGTGTGTGTGTGTGCGCGCGCGCGCACGCATGTGCGTGTGTGCGTGTGTGTGCGCGCGCGTGTGCGCGTGTGCGTGTGTGTGCGTGTGCATGTGTGTGCCTGTGTCTGTGCCTGTGTGTGTGCGCGTGTGTGTGTGCGCATGTGTGTGCCTGTGTCTGTGCCTCTGTGTGTGTGTGCGTGTGCGTGTGTGTGCCTGTGTCTGTGCCTGTGTGTGTGTGCGTGTGTGCGTGTGTGCCTGTGTGTGTGTGTGCGTGTGTGCCTCTGTGTGTGTGTGTGTGTGCCTGTGTCTGTGTGTGTGTCTATGTTTCCACGTGTCTATAATGTGTGCCTGTATATCTATGACTATATATCTGTCAGTGTGTTTGTGTAGGCATGCCTGTGTGTATCTATCTGTGCTTGTGTATTTGTGCCTGTGTGCATGTGTGTATATGTGTCTCTCTGTGTAGGATGTGTATCTGTGTGTGTGTCTGCTCTCTGAATATTAATAAGCATGTATGACATCCTAGATCTCGAATTCTACACTGCTGGCTAATTTTATGTCAAGTTTGCTCCGTCACAGCTACTCAGTTCCTTTGTCAACGGAGACTCCAGATGTTTCTGTGACTGAGGTTTGGGATGCCACTTCACAGTTGCATCTGGTTTACTCTGAGTAAAAGAGATGGTAGCCCCTCATGCTGGCAGGCTTCATACAAGCATTAGAAACTTTAAAGAAAGCAAAGGTTGTCGATCAGAGGAGATTCTAGAGCACTGGACCTTCTGCCCTACAATGTCTGCTCTGCCTGGGTGTTCATCATGCTTCTCTGTCCTGTGGGACGTGGATTTGTAGACCTCCATATCCTGTGAGCCACTTACTCAAACTGTAATGATTTCGTAGATCAGTACCTCCCATAGTTTCTTCTCCTGACGGCCTCTGAGGACAACTCCTCCAGCCAGACAGACTCTGGTCTCACAGGGCCTCACCGAGCCCCTTACTGGGAGGGAGATAGCTTTGAAAAGAGGGACTGTGACTCAGAGAATCCTGTAAAGATAAAGTTTGAGCTGTGGTTGCTCCACTGCGGAAAATGTCCCTCTTACAGATCCGAGGGAAGCATTGTTCACTCACAACCAAGAATGAAAAAGCCGGAAGGAATGCAGAGCCCTGTTCCCAATATTTAAAGAGACAGGCAATGAAGTGTGAGACCAACGCAAGGAGGAAACCCAGCCTGTGACCTAGATCCTGCCCTGGCCTTTTAACTCTGCACTGCCAAACTCAAAAAGAGGGTTTCTTGCTCAGCACCAAACACATTTTTTTTTAACTAAGAAAAAAAAAAAATAACAATGACCAAAGGAAATCCTTTGTGGGACACTTCCTACAATTCCATAGTTACCATTCAAAAAAAAAACCCTCATAGACTCGGACCACCTCATCTGGCAAAAAACACTTGACTGAACTTAATCTTAATGGGGGATAATTTTACACTTCTTGTTCAAAAGTTATTTTACAAGTAGCAGTGATCATCAAGACAGAGCCACAGTGCCCCCCTAAACAGTGCCCCCCTAAACAGTGCCCCCCTAAATGCAATTTCTTTTGGGTGAACATGTAGGTCACAGTCACGGTGAGTAAAGAAAGTAGCCGAACTACTAACCCCCCAAGTCCTATGGGAGGAAGATTGGGAAGAAGTACTAGGCCAAGGGGCCTGTGCTGGTCTTTAGTTGGCCGTGCAGAGACTCTGTGACCCTGAGCACCACTCTCCCCTCTGGTGGCCAGGTGCTTCCTAACTATCACTTACATTTCTGCACCTTGATTCAATATGTTAAAAGCCAAAATTATGACCAGTTTATTTTTACAATTGTAGCATCCACTGACTCTAAGAAGATTCAGGGTGGTCCTGAAGTGCAGGAAAGTATCACTGCATGTGTGGACAGAAGGAGCAGAATTCAGAAATGAAGTTCCACTGGCCACTTACAGCCTGACATTGGCCATTTTTGAACTAAGTTTAAAGAGTAAGCCACCTGCGATTGACAGAAGTCCCCATTTTGTAACTGGATGGGGTTCAGCTGGTTGATTGCTTTGAAGTGAGGTTTTTGGTTAGTTTTCTGATTCAGTGAGAGCTCAGTTCCCTGCTTAAAGGCTCACCTCAGGCCAAATTTAGTTTAACGAATTCCAGTAGGGAAAAGTCCACTGGAGGACAGCCAAGCCCAGTGGAAGGAGGTAAAAAGCAAAGCAAAGTATCTGCCCTGGAAAGCAAGGGACCGCTCTCCTCCCTCCACATACTCTCTTCCAGCACATCAGATATTGCAATGATGTTCATAACTGAAGAATCTCAGATGTTGAATTCAATGCCCTAATACCTCCACTGACAGTCCCTAAACCACAGTTCTGCCTTCAGAGAAAAGGAGGCTGGGCTTTCCTGAAGTCACACAGCTGTGGTTTCCTGAGTCACCAGCTCAGACAAGGTGGGTTTCCTGTAGGTGTGCCCTGCTGCTGCTCTGTGCTGCAGGCTCTCACATGGTGAATACAGTCTAGAGAGCAGAGATCAACGGAGTTGTATGTAGCGTGCCATGCAGAGAAATAAACCCTATCAGGGCTGAAGAGAAGGAGTCGTCATCCACTGAAGGCAGAAGGGGACATTTGGAGTCTCAACAGACCAACTAAGCACTAAGCACTAGAGCCATCCTCCTGCAGTATAAATATAGGAATGCTACACATTAGTAATCGACAGATACAGGACTGGCTTTAGGCAAGTCATTCGACTTGACCTTTAAAACAGTTCAGTGAGATAGGATCTATTGCTGCAGACAAGGCAACAAGGCTTAGAGAGGCTTGTTCAGTCCTTGCCGAAGGTCAAAGCCAGAATGTGGACAAGGCACGAATCTACTCTCATGGTCTGGTCTAGAGGTCAGTCACCGCCGCCACATCATCCATGTAGGCCACACTTCCCCGGCCCTCCATGGAAACCCAACCAACCCATCCACAATGGGGTTACCATATTAGAATATGCTACCTTTGCTTCCATCTTCGAATGTGACCCCATACAATCCTTCTCCAGGTCAATGTCTATCTTGCTATCATGGCCAAAGTACTTCAGCAATGATGATGTTGCCTCAGCTCTTACTTCTCCCACACTGGAACCACCAGGAAGCCTCTCCTCTCACCAACATCGCTGGCCTTCCCCAACTTGGCTGAGCAGGCACTGTCTCTCAGTTGTGATCTTGTCAGCCCCTTTTACAGTCAGTGATGACCTTGTATTTGAATCCTGCTGTTCCTTTGGCAGCCCTTATGCTGTTCATTTATCCTAACTAGCTTTGAGGATCCCTGAAGACCTGCCCATTGAGTAAGTCCGGTACTCGGTGATGCTCAAATCTTTACTTCCCAGGTTCGAGGCCTCAGGACCACATACACTATGCCCACAGTCAGACTCGGCTGTATTGCCTTCTGTCTCGTTTATCCAAGTAACTCAGTCTTTCTGAACTGACTACAGAGCAACTACACAGCCATTTTCCCCTCATCTAGTGAACTCCGTCATTCTGTCCACCCTTCTTCAGGTCTTCATATGGACATCACTTTTAGGAAGTGGGGAGCATTTCAGTAATTATCAGACCTTGATGGGCTTCCACACCCCTTCTCCTATTGCAATATTTATTTTCTCTGTAGCCTTAGACTTGAGGCTTTTATTAAACTCCCACTAATTATTATAAATCTTACTCACTGGAAATATTCAAAAAATACTGGCCAAGTAGATAAAGGATGGATGGATGGGTGAATGGATGGATAAATGGGTGGGTGGGTGGGTGGATGGATGGGTAGGTGGGTGGGTGGGTAGATGGATGGATGGACGGGCGGGCAGGCAGACAGACGGGTGGATGGATGGATGGATGGATGGATGGATGGATGGATGGATGGATGGATGGATGGGTGGGTGGGTGGGTGGGTGGTGTATGGATGGGAATATCAGCATTACTTAACCTAGTCTCAGGATGCTCTTGAGTGCCATAAGTCAACAACTCAGGATAAATAAACAAAGAAGACAAGATAAATGCATGGTCAAGGTCAGTCAGACATCCAGATGTTCCTTGCTCACAAATATGGCAATATCTGAAAACATTCAGAGGACAAGTGTGATTTCTAGTTTTCCTACACACATAGCACATTTAGGCAAACCAGAATCAGGAACAAACTTGGCAAGAAGGCAGCAGGCTTGCTGTTACTACATTCTACAGAGAGTTCCACTGGATTTCAAGAGGTTGGGCAGTTTAACAGTCATGAGCACACACAAAGATATCTGCACGTGAAGTCTCAGCTGCTTATTTGTAACCAGAGATGCAGTATGGTAGGATATTCAGAGGAAAAAAATTGCCTCGTGTCGAAGAAAATGGCCTGGCTGTTTCCAGTGCATTGAACCTGTGCTGTGTGCACCTGTGCACAGCTGGGGACAAGCATTAGTCATTAGCATCAGAGCGGCAATAGTGTAGCATGAGGTGCTTAGGAAGCAAATGTGGATGATCAAGCCATAAAGGAGCCTATGGGTGGAGGTTAGGAGACAGGGCAAAGCTTCTGTGCCTAAGAACAGATTCTCTCTCAGTGACAAAGATGGCTGAATACAAGGCAGACCTTTGAGTCACATCCAGTATGTCTTGCCCTAAGGCCTCTCTGTGTCTTGCAGATGGTTGCCTTCTAACTGGCTCCACATGGACTTTCTTCTGTGAACATTCCCCTGGCATCTCTTACCTTCCTTGCAAGGACACAGGTCATTTTGGGTTAAAATCCCATTTACCCTAGGGATTTCATTTGAACTTAATCACCACTTTGAACTATTTATAAATGTATTTGTATTTCAAAGTGATGGAAGTTGGGATATGAGAGTATGAATATCGAGTGCAGGATGACAGAATTTAACCCATAACACTAGCTGAATTTGTGACTTTCCCAGTGGCTAGGACAAAATTTCTGAGAAAGACAACTTGAAGGTGAAAGGCATATTTTGAAGGTACAGTCAGTCATAGCAAGAAAAGCATGGCCAGTAGCAAAGTTGTTAATAATACATCCACATTTTGGAAACAGCAAGATGTATACTAGAGCACAGTCTGGGGACCCTACCCATCGCATGCTACTACTCAGATTGAGGCTGGATTTTTCCTTCTCAGCTAAACTTCTCTGGAAATACTCTCACAGGCACACACATCTAGTATCTATCTCCTAGGTGATCCTGAACTTCATCAAGCTGATAATTAATATTAATCATCACACCATGAAATTAAAGATGTAGAGAACTTTTTGCTTGTTATCAAGGGAATAAACAAATATGGCTGAAGGAGCCCACAGTCAGGGAGAGAGTCCTTGAACACTGAGCCCTAAATGGGATGTCCCCATCACCTTCCTCCTCTTAGAGCTCAGGGGAGGCAGAAAGAGTGTAAGAGCCATAAGGGATCAAGAGAACAAGGCCTCTAAATCAACACAAGGAAGGCTCGTGTGAACTCAGAGACCTGCACGTGCACCAGGTCCTCTGCGTATATATTATGGCTCATAGTTTAGTGTTTTATGTGGGTCCTGAGTGTGTGAAGGAGGGGATCTCCGACTCTTGTGCCCTCCCTTGGGCTTTCCCTTCTGTTGGTATACTTTGTCCAATGTCACTGGGATTGTTTTTGTTTTATCTTTGATTTTGTTATGTTTTTAAAAGCTGAATGAAAGAATAAATGTAAACCTAGCCACTAGGGTAAAAGTTGACAACTAAACTGTCATCTATGCCTTCTAGGAGAGAGAAAATCAGTTTTTACAATGGAGTGACACCGGGTATATCAATCACTCCAGGGCAGATTTCATAGGCAGGAGTAGTTGACTAACAAATATTGGACTCCACAGGGGTGTGTGTGTGTGTGTGTGTGTGTGTGTGTGTGTGTGTGTGTGTGTGTGTGTGTGTATGTGTGTGTATGTATGTGTGTGTATATGTGTATGTGTGTGTATATGTGTGTATGTGTGTTTATATGTGTGTGTATGTGTGTACATGTGTATATGTGTGTGTGTGTGTGTGTGTGTGTGTGTGTGTGTGCACATGCTTTTATTTAGTTACAGTTTGGTGAGGTTTTTTCTGTTTTTGAGTTTTTTCTTGTTGGGTGATGTATTTTATTTTTCCAGGTTTCGTTGTTCGGTTTTGTTTTGTTTTCTAGAAAGAACTTAAAGTTGAGTGGGTGGGGATGGGAAGAGGAGCTGGAAGAACTAGCAGGAGGGGAATATTATGATCAACATATTTTTAAACTTAAATTTTGTTTTAAATAATAAAAAATAAAAGAAGAATGACTGTAGAGACGGGGTGATTGTGAGCTCGCCTGAAGGGCAGTTATGTTTCTAAGATAATACTAGCTGCCAGAAGAAACAGGCTCCAGGTATCAGCAGCTTGAGCCAATAGTGATTTTGAACCATGAAAAATTCTGAATCATGGGGGAGAAGCTACGTGATTCTGTATCGGACACAGACCTGATGAAGACTCTGCCGTCAGCAGCAGCTGCCTGGCACAGCTCAATTGCTCCTGTATTTGCTTTGAGTTTCTGTGCAGGGGAAGAAAGCAAGAGAGTAATGAATGGGTGAGATGCCTATGGACAAGACCTAGAAGTGGTGGCTTGAGAATATCTAGACCCAGTGCATGGCAGGCTGGAAAATACAGGCTACTGGTCTTCTGGATATACCCAGGGTCCGTTCACTGAGCAAAGCTCTCCTTGTGAGAGCTAGTTAAGGAAGACATTCAGGTCTGAGGACCAGCACAAGCAAGGGCAGAAATATTCTTTGAGTATCCAAAAACTTTAAGTAATTAAAATCGTCTGTGACACTGAACCTGTGTAGGCATGTACCAGAGGGGAACTAAAGATTAAACAGAGATTCGGATTCCTAGTGAGCGTCTGAAGCTTACCCTAATCACCAGGAACCTAATATAGGATTTAAAGGGATTTCAAAATGAGAAAGTTTACCTCATTATCAATGAGGAAAAAGAGAAGCTAATTGAAATAAATACAAATACACCCACGTCTTACTAATCACTAAATCTGGATTGGACCCATGTCTAATGTATTTTTATTTTAGGATTTGATGATTTTTGAAAGGTTTTAGTGGTTTTTAAGAAAGATATTTAAGACCCTTAACAAATTTCTCATTAAAATATCACAAGATACATTAGTTGATCAAGCCATGGAAGGGGGAAATGTTTTTATCTATTCATGTGTTAGCTTCATAAAAGCAATTAGCAAATGCGGTTTCGCGCGGGAAGCTCCAGGACAATGCCAACCTTCTCCAGAGGTCTGACTTCCTGGGAACGTGCGCATTATTCCTTGTGAGAGCTGCACACTCTTCTGCATCAGTCACGCATCTGATCTCTACTCCTGCTCCATGAGGGCCACAGTCAACTCTACAAGCAGTGCCAGAGGGGACACCTGCCATCATTGTAAACTTGTCTTAAAGACCAGCTGTGATCAGAAACACGCTCCTTGAGAGCCACAGAATTCTTCTAAGCATAATTTGCTGGTTTTTTATTTTTTCTTCCAAGCCTGTGTGGAGTCCTATTGGAACACCAACCCCATATTAATTCATAAATCGCTTGACTTGGAGGCTGTTTTTCCTTTTTTTCAGATAAAAATGGAACCACTTTAACATTTTCTGCTAAAAAAAATACTCATAGTAATAAATTCCAGATATTTTCACATAGGCAGATGTGAGCCAATAGTGATTTTGAACCATGGCTCAACCCCCCCCCCAAAAAAAAATTAAAAGATTTGTGATTTGTTAAGAAATATGGGGGTTTTTTGTTTGTTTGTATCTCTCTATGTAGCCCTAGCTGTCTTATAACTCACTCTGTAGACCAGGCTAGCCTCAAACTCAGGGATTTGCTTGCTTCTGCCTCCCAACTGCTAGAATAAAGGTGTGCGCCACCATTCCCAGCTTGTTAAAAAAAAAATTTAATTGCCCTTTTATGAAAGGTTGAAAATTCATTGTTATTCTTTGGATATATATTCACTGTTATTCTATTCAACTTGGCCAAAAAAAAAAAAAAAAAAAAAAAAAAGATTAACTTTTATGCAAAGGATGAAACAGAAATAGAAAAGAGAAAATTCTTACTGTCGATAAGACAGAGCTAAGTGCCAGCATCTATGAATGACGCTGGGCCGCCGCATCCATTTCAAATGTGTCACTTGTTTTAGTTTCTGAACTGTGTGGCCATGACCTTGAACATAGTGTATGACGTCCACGAGTGAAGTGTATCACAAGCAGTATCACTTCCAACAGGAGACTCCTAATGCCTACACCAGGAACATCATCACATGAAATAGCCAAGGGCCTGTGCGGTCTTCACACACACTGCATTTGTCCCCCGTGTACACTGTGTAACTCTGGCCTCGCTTACGATCCAAATGGGAAGCTTTCGTCTCACTTCAGGAAATGTGGCACAGGCAGCGTTGCTGCGTCTGCTCTAACCCATGTTCACAACTGTCAGTGTCTCGTTTTCTCTGTGTCACATTCTCATTGGCAGTGACTGATCCCTTGCGACTTACCAAGCACTAACCCCTCTGCACAGACAACCATTATACTATCCCTCTGCACAAAGGACTCCTTTACATTTTATTCTCAGTATATGTATAATGAGTTGTCTTAACTCCTTAGTTTAGTATCTGGATAATGCTAGTCTTGTTGATTAAGTTAGTATGCCTTCACTGTGGTATTCTAGAAGGCTTTGCACAAAATTGGTATTTAGTTTTGTTTCAGTTTTAAAGAAAACTCCAATCGAAGCCATTTAAACCTAGATTTGTCACAAATTCACTATTTTAATGGATATGCAGGTGGCTATGAAGGTTACCTATCTTTTTTGTTCTGTTTTAAAATTAAATTGTCAGATTTACTGGCATCAAGTTGCTCATAATATTGATGTCTTTTAATATCTCCTCTGGTACAACCTTCACCCCTCTTGGAGTTAGTAATTCGTACCCTTCTTTTTCCTGACCAGCGCTTTCTGAGTTTAGTTGACTGTCCCAGAGAAACCTTCGGTTTGTTTTCTCAAATGCTTTTGATTTTCCTTTCTTAACTTTCAATTCTTATCTTTATTATTTTATTCGTTTATTTTTACCTTAATTTGATGCCTTGTTTTAATCTTGTGTCCTCAATAAACAGCAATAATCCATACTTGATTATTGCTGTTGTTTAAACAACAAATTCTCTCTTGACGAGAATTTAATGAAGACGAAAAATCTTACACATTTACCCTTGTAACCATCTGGAGCTCTTCACTCGTCAGAGATGAGTTAGATTTCCATCTGACATCACTTCCGCCTGCATGACGGGCTCCCATCATCCCCCTCTGCATGACGGGCTCCCATCATCCCCCTCTGCATGACGGGCTCCCATCATTCCCCTCTGCACAGACAACCATTATAATATCCCTCTGCACAAAGGACTTCTTTACATTTTATTCTCAGTATATGTATAATGAGTTGTCTTAACTCCTTAGTTTCTGAAAATATCAATTTACCAATATTTTAAAGACATTTCCTGAGATACAATCAACTCTTACATCTAAAGTTTTCACTACTATAAATTAAACCAACTGAAAATTTAAAACAGTTCAGGGGAAATTTGTATCTGGACTAAATATGCATTAACTTCTTTGCAGTTACTCCCTAAACGATATAGTACAGGGTTTTTCTATGTAGTCCTGGCTGTCCTGGAAACTCTGGAGACCAGGCTGGTCTTGGGTTTATAGAGTGCTCTCTCTCTCTCTCTCTCTCTCTCTCTCTCTCTCTCTCTCTCTCTCTCTCTCTCTCTCTCTCTCTCTCCTATAAGGGTGGCAGATACAAATCACCCACCAATATCCAGAAAACATTGTTCACGTGACCTGGCGGGCAGGTTTGTTTGGTTTTGTCCACCACAATGGCTCCACACATGGATTTCAGCATTGTTCTCTGTAATGTGCAATTTTTTAAACATTGTTCTGGCACCGTTGTGTTACTTACAAAAGTATTTATCTTTACGGATCTTGCTTTCAATATTTGTTAAGACCAGCACAGAGCTCAACCTACAGTTATGATTCTAGCAATGATAGTGTTTTTGAGCATTCTTACCCAGTGCCATGAGTACCTTGGGTTCCTCGGGTCCAGAGTGGGTGGAGGGTATGGACAGGCGCTGTGTGGACAGCAGTTTCTGTTCGTTTCCGTGCCTTTCGGGTAGTTTCTTCATCAGTACATATTGATCAGCACAGAGCTCTATAATCCTGGGGGGACCTCTGAAGATTTCTGGGGTTCTCCCTTGTAGCAGTTTTCCCCCTTGTCTACGTTCTGGCTGCTATGGTCACCATGGAAATCCCTCAACTCAGTCTCTTCAAATCAAGAAAGTCACTGGGTTTCCCATGTAAGTAAGATAGCTTGACTACCCTTTGAGGCAGTGAGCTATGCAAACCATAACCAGAGACATTTGTCTACATACATCTGTAAGAAGCTCACACATAAATATGAGAGCCCTGGGTCCACTCACCCTATGATAGGACATCCAAAAAGGGTGAGGATCCCCACTAATTTTTACTGAGGTGAACAAGTTTCTTACATGATTTTTTTAGAGCGTTTGCTTCTTAGAAGAGTATCTTAAGGCGGTTGGGTTCCTGTACACCTTATTTTGCTGTATTTTGAATTAAAAGTTACATGTGTTATTTTTTTTCTTTTCTCTTTGAAAGTTACGAACACGGTTTAACATCCTGAGGGAGTCCTGATAAGATTAATGTTCACAGAGAAACATTGTGATAACACTGGGAAAAGACAAATTTAAAAAAAATATGTTATAGTCAGAAGTCTGAACCTAGGGACGGGAGCAGAAGAGGGATTGGAATATGATTATAGTCACCCATGGTTGCTTCTTTGGATATGTCAAAGACTAGCGATACCCCTAATGGCCAGTGTTCACTACTTACTGGATACCACCACACACTATAAGTTCAGGGTTTCAAAGAAAAGTGCCTTCCAGCAAATTTCTTTCTTTAACGGCAACTGTTGTCAGCTCACCATACACAGCCAGCAAAGAAAAGCATGCTTTGACTCTCTTTGAAAAGTGACTATATACACTTCCTTTTCAGAGCGACAGTCGGCCCACAGCAAAGGCACTCCCTCCCTATACCTTCTAGTGTTGATGCCAATCTCTTGTGTAAAAATAGAAAAGTAGGCTTTGGAAACAAGGTTATCAACTTGGTTCAAGTCCCCTCAGCCACTCATTGAAAGTGTCATACTGAGAGAAAGAACCAGTTCAGTTCTTGTGAGTTTGTTACGATCGGCATAACCACGTAACAATCACTTTCTCACATTCTGGAAGTTAGAACTCTAAGACAGGGGCATTGTCAGGTTCCTCAAGGCTTCTGCACTGTGTTTGAGCACCTTCTATGTCCCACTGTGCCCTCATGGAATCATCTTTTTCTAGTGTGTGACTGTGTCCTGATTTTTCCTTATTGATGTCAATCCTTATAAAAATTAACACTCACCCTAATAATCCATTCTTCTTCCAGAGTCCTACCTCCAAGCACAGTTACATTCTAAGACATCAGGGCTTCAACGGGTAAATTTGCAGAGGACACCCTTTGTCCCATAGTGGTTCTCAAGCATACAGGCCTTAAAGTCACAGTTCTGGGGCCATGGTGATGCTCACTGAATTCTCAGTACTCAGGAGGCTGAGGCAGGATACTCATGAGTTTGGGGTCTGCCTGGGCCACATAATGAGACCGTCTCAAAAACAAAACACAATCCAATAAATATATAGCTCAGTGAGTTTTCATGAAAAGAATACACGCAGATTCATCATTCACCAAACCCAGAGCTGGAGCTGGAGCTCACTAGTAGAGAGAACTCCTAGCATGCACAAGGCCCTGGGTTAACCCCACAGCACCCAAAAATGCTAAAACTCAATGCGTCGCTGGTACAATGGTGGTGTGGCTCTAATGGAGACACCCAACTGTGTTCTGATTAGATTTGAACCCTGCTCCATAATGGGAATTCATGATTGGTTAAAAAAAAAAAAAAAAAAAAAAAAAAAACAGCCAGAAGCCTATGGCTGGAGGTTTTCAGCCCTAGAAGGGGAACCCATTATGGTTGTTTTGCTAAATGGTTATGTTGTCAAACTGTCTTCTGAACGCTGATGTCAGATAACTGTTCTCACTCTCACTCAGAAAAGCCATTTTTTTTCCCACAGTGGGCAGCAGTCAATGCAGAGACTCATAACTTGCCAGCGTGCCTAGACTAAGTGAATGCGGAGGGCTCGGCTCTCTACAAAACACCAACATCAACCATTTTAAGGCTCTGGGAACACATAGAAGGGGACAGACGAGCACAAGAGCCAGCAAATGGGAAAGAGTGCTGTGAAATACTGTCATCTCAACATGGCGGAGCTGTTACCCTCATGAAGTCAGAGTAGCTGTACCTGTAAGGAACCTATACAAGATAACGAGTCAGCACCCAGCATGCATTGGGGAGGGGCTCCCATAGGTGAGGAGCTATTGGCAACTGATGAATGTTTATGGACAAGGGAGTAATTTCCCTTCCAGGCTGTGTTGATAGGTTACTATGCTCATGCAGACAAGACTAACTGAACTTAGTGGGTCACAAAAACAAATGAAAAGAACATGAAGGTGAAGGGTACACATTAGGGAGGTCTGAGGGAAGGAAGAGGAGGGATCTGGGGACAGATATGATGAAGACACATTGTATATATGTATAATATTGTCAAAGATTTTTTTTTTAATTTTTCAGTTAACAGTAAAGGATAAATTAAAAAGTTAAAAACCCAGAGCACGCCTTTGGCTTCTTTTGTGGGAGGAACCATTGTCATCTCACACAATGAATCAATGGATCTTGGATCTGTTTTATACTCTATAGACCTGGCTTTCCTCACTCCGTATCTGTTTATGTGAGTCATCCATGAAGCTGCTCATCACTGAAGGGAGTTAATTCTCATTGTTCCATGGTATTCTGCTGCTCCATCACTCTATAGTTCATTTGGGCATTCGATTGTTGACTGATATTTATACCCATAAAGGCCATAACTGCCACTGTGAATGTTATCTTAAGGCTCTTTTGTTGAACACCAGGGAGGGGAGCTGCTGACTCACAGGGAATTCGAATATTCAATGTTGCAGTAACTGTCCAACAGCATCAAAAGCCTGTGTGCAAATTTATAGGTCCTCCAAAAGTGCACAAGACATTCCAGCTACTCTAGGAAGGCTCTAGTTATATTTCATACCACAACCTTAGAAACAAGCTGTTAAACAATAGAGAATTAGTTAAATAAATCATGTGTTCCCATGCAATGGACTAGGAAGTAGCCATTTAAAATAGTCTCAAGGCATCTTTAGGGATATTAAGAAATGACTACTCTGTACTAAGTGGGGGAAAGAAGCAAGTTGCAAAATATTGGTACAGCTTGTGCTCAGTGTTGCTTAAAAATAAAATTACTGAATATACCCTATCTGCATTAGAAAAACCAAACATTGATCATAATTAGAGACTGAATTTTAGATGATTTTTTTGATAGTTTTCCATACTTATTCTTTGAAATAGTCTTAAACAACCATACACCATATTTATAATTAGTAAAAAAAGAAAAAAGCTATAAGTAAAACCATCCTGCCTTGCATATTTCTTATGCTGTCTCTAAGACTTGGTAAGAAAATGGAAGATTTCCATGGAAACCTTTTGAGGAAAAAAAAAAAAAAAAAAGCAAGCACCATATGAGTGTTGGGTTTGGGTTTGACAGCTTGTCACCACTAGTTGAGCTATAAGCAAGAGATGAGGAGGAGGCAAGATATGACATAACACAGCTTGTTACATGGCACAGGAGTGGGTAATCACCCCAGGGACCCCTTCACTGGAGGGCCTTACTCATAGAGCAAGTAAGTGAGAATTACCAGATACCAACTAGGTCCAACCATTAGCCCTTTCCAAGGGCCTCCCAGGAAAACCCTGTGGGCAACCACATAGGGAACACCCTCTAGACATCAGGCCAGTCCCTGCACTTTAAGAACTGTTTCAGAGTGAGGGCCTGGAACATGATCATTCTCTAAAGGAAAATTGGATTATGAAGTGATAGATTATGAAGGACCTTTGCCCAGTGAGGTGATGTTATAATCTTTACTTGGCACTTTCCAGTGGGTGGAGTGGAAAAATATAAGTCTGAAGCCCCTAGACGTTGCCTAGTTTCCTTACTGGAAATTTCCCTTGTCTCCATGCTACAGAGATAACAGTGATGATATACATTCAAAAGCAGAGTTCAGCTATACAGGCACTTTCTTGAGCATTACCTCACCAGGCTATTGAGCCCTCTTTGTTTTTCTTGTGTGTTGTTTCAATTTTCCTTACATTGATGGACATTTATTCTAATATTTCTCCCTTTTTATAACTTCAGTGACTTATAATTTATATGCAAAACTTCATCCATTTAAGTGTATAGATTGATATATTTTGTTATTTAAATTCCCATTAAGACATCACTACAGGAGGTGATGAGGTGAATATATCCACAATTCTATAAACTTCAGGCTCCTCTGTAATTGTTCCATGCCATTTCTACCATCTCCATCATCAACATGCTTTCTACTACTGACAGTTTACATTGTCTGGAATCTTATATAATTATATAGCGTTCGTATCCCTTTACATGCCATAATTATTTGGAAATTCATCCATGTTGCTCTATGTTCCTGTCCTATTACGGGTATCTGTTCAATTGAATTCTTTCCCGTTTGGAGTTATTGCACATACAGCAGTAGATAAACACTCATGTGCCCGTCTTTGGGAGACTGATTTCAGGTTTGTTTGTCACACAGAAATTTAGAAGTAAAAAGGGCTGTATTATATGGCATGTGTAACCTTAACCTTTTGTTTAATTACCAAATTCTTTACCAAGTACTTGTACCATTTTAAATTCTCATAAAGAATGTCTGGGAACACCAATTTCTGTAATTTTTTTTTCAACAGTTGGTATAGTAAGTCTACTTCATTTAAGCACTCTTAGAGGTTCATAGTGACATCTCACTGCAGGTTAGTTCCATGATGGCCCATAATAAACTTTGACTCTCATTTCACATTATGATATTTCTAGTAATATTAAGAACATGCTCAAGCTGTCACTCAGTAGTAAGTTCCTGCTTAACATGCAAAGGGTCAGGGTTCAATTCCTAGCACTGGAAAATAAAAATTAAAAAAGATAGGATTATAAATCCCTAGTTTCTGGTACAGAAATCTTAAAATCCTTAAGCAATAGGGATCTTGCTCTCAAATTTGATCTTTCACTCTGGTTCATGGCACAGAATGTCTGGTCCTTTAACATTTCTTGGGCAATAAAAAGGTTTTTTTGTTCTCTTGCTGGCGAGAATCGCTGTTGCATAAGAGCTGGTCACCCAAAGACCACAGCACAATGAGAAGCTGGAACTCCCAGCCCCAGGCCCCATGCTCCAGGAAGAGGGGCAACAATCAGAGAGAGGAGAGACAGGAGAGAGAGGAGAGAGACTTCTGTTTGACCACTTGTTACTGGACCCGCCACCTCATTCTCTAATCCAACCACTTTTAATGAGAAAAAAATATTTGAACAGATATTTTCCCAAAGTCTTTTGATTATAAATCAAAACACAGAACACACATGCACGACATCACCTCTGTTAGCATTACTTTGAAAGCAGACCACAGAAGTGTCACTGCTACTCCCGTTTTGTAGATGAAGAAACAGATTCACAGAGGTCAAGGGACTTACGGTGATAGATATAACTAGCCAATAGGTCTGTACTTGAGCCTCCACCTCTAGCCGTGTTTGTCCATGGCATACCTTGTACTGTAAGAACCTTCCGTGATTCTAGCACAATTCACTGGGAGATGAGCTAGAAAGATGGGCCACGTGTGGGTGTCACCCAAAAGGTACAACAGTGGGTACATGGGTAAGAATTCAGGAATGGCTAAGCAAACCACGGTCAGAACGTGCTGACCCAAGAGCATGTGATGCTGACCAATTAGGATACAGTGAAGGTGAAAACTAGCTAGTGTGCCACGGGTCAGTGTGCATCAGAAGGTCAACTCCAGGCGAGTGACACACCACAGAGTTCATGACTGAGCTACACAGGAAGGCAGTCAGGAGAATGATGGTTACCAAAGACTAGGGAAAGAAATATGGACAAGACACTGACCAAATGGTTCAAAACTTCATATAAGAGAAATAAACTTAAGAGTACAATAGTACAAAGTAATGCTTGTACATACACACACTCAGTGTAATATAACATGTTATTTAAAATTGCCAAAGGCTTGTGTTTCCACCACTCCAGCCCCTAGAATGGCTGTGTGTGAAGTAGTATATGAATTAGTTATATAGCCATTCCAGAATGTATGTATAGAATTTAAAAACAATGCACAATCCATGAGAAATGTAAGTGCGTTCTATTTGTAAATTAAAAGCAAACATGTTTAATAAATGGCCCTGTGAAAACTGTATGCAAAAAAAGACTTTTCTTTTTCAAAATTGAATTAGCTTCAGTGTGTGACAGACTTAGTATCACACACAGATTTAAAAAAAAAAAAAAAAGCTCCAGGGTAAGAAGAGGATCCTGAAAATCACAGTACAGTCATGAGTACACATACACACCATACACATATACACACACACACACCATACACAAACTACAGGCATACATATACACCATACACATATACACACACACACACCATACACAAACTACAGGCATACATATACACCATACACATATACACACACACACACACCATACACAAACTACAGGCATACATATACACCATACACATATACACACACACACCATACACAAACTACAGGCATACATATACACCATACACATATACACACACACACCATACACAAACTACAGGCATACATATACACCATACACATATACACACACACACACCATACACAAACTACAGGCATACATACACACCATACACATATACACACACACACACCATACACAAACTACAGGCATACATACACACCATACACATATACACACACACACACCATACACAAACTACAGGCATACATATACACCATACACATATATACACACACACACCATACACAAACTACAGGCATACATATACACCATACACACCTCGCACATATACATACCACACACACACACACACACACACACTATACATACATATCACAAACCTGCATACTTAACACACACACACCCCACAAATACATACCACATTACACTGAGCAAAAATAAGAAAGTAGGCACCATATTCAGCCACCAAACACTTTTTGGAACATAGACGAGACAGTATCTTTTCTTACAACACGTCACTCCAAGATTCAGTTGCTCCTGAAGAAACAAACTTAAAAAGTCACTGATAGGAGCTGACAGTCAAAATGTAATTAATTTGACTTTTATACCTTTTTGTTCTCAAGTTTTATTTTAATTGTACTATGAATTGTCTCAAGATGAACAGCCAAAATTTGAAACCTTCTGTAAATGTCTTAACTCATGACATTGATCTCATTACTCAACACTCTTTAGGGTTATGTAGGTTAGTTGGTTAGTTTGGTTGGTTAGTTAGTTTGGTTAGTTGGTTAGTTTGGTTATGTAGGTTAGTTGGTTAGTTTGGTTGGTTAGTTAGTTTGGTTATTTAGGTTAGTTCGTTAGTTTGGTTGGTTAGTTGGTTTGGTTAGTTGGTTAGTTTGGTTATTTAGGTTAGTTGCTTAGTTTGGTTGGTTAGTTTTTTTTGTTTTTGTTTGTTGGTTGGTTGGTTGGTTGGTTTCCTTTTGTTTGCCTGGTTACATTCTTCTAAAAATCCTGGAGAAATTGCAAGGATAACAGAAGGTCCAGGCAAAGTCAATAACTAGGTGGACCCCTAACCCTGAAATAAAATTATTTTGTCATTCTTCCATAAGAAAATTGGCATTATCTATCAAGAGGGGAGACAGCCTCTGAAGACTTTTTCTAAATGTGGGTAACCAATATGAGAAGACGCACATGAAGTTCAGATGGTGCCATTCCATGAGCTGGGGGGAGGGGGGGAGCCTCATCCTGACATCACCTCTGTTTCCTGACTGCAGGCATGGTGATGGTGACAAGAGGCAGCAGGCTCCTGCAACCAGGCCTTACCCACCATGACAAACTCAACTCTCAACGTAAAGGCCAAGGTAAGCCCTGACCTCCCTAAATTGCAGGAAGAAAAGCAAGATGAAGTGTTGCTAAAATTCAATGTCCCCTGTTAAACCTACAGAGTGACTCCTGGCCTCACTTCTGTTTGCCATGGTTTCAATTACCCAGAGTCAACCACTGCTTAAAAAACTACATGAAAACAACTTGGAACTTTTCAATTCGGGTGTCATTCTAGGAAGTATGGCCCATCCGGGATGTGGATCAACCCTTTGTCCAGTGTGTCCATGCTCTAAGCATCACCCATCTGTTAGTAGCCTTCTTAGAAAGCCCTCTTGGTTTAGCACGTGACCTGGCTTGCTTACCAATAGTTTCACTGTGAAGGTGTTCTGGTATCCGTATCCAAGTTCACATTTATTCTACTTAACAATAGCCACAAGTCCAAAAATGACACAAATGTTTAGCCATGTTGTGCAAATTGTTCCACTTATTAATAGTGTTAATCTTATTTATTGATCTTAATCATTATTAACATTCTGTGCCTAGTTTATAAATTAAATTTGAACAAGGGTAGATATGCATAGAAAGAAGTGCAGTGCCTTTGGGATTAGGCATTCTCCCAGGTTTCAAGCATCCACTGGGGATCTTAGAACCTAGTCTACCTAGGAAAAGGAGCTCCAGGTCTATTAGCCTCCAATGTATTTTTATATACAGTTTATAGACAATTGAATTTGAATTTCTGAATCTATTGTTTAAATACAGATGGCATTTGAATTGGCATGTATTCTTTCTCAGCAATTTACTGCTTTTCATTGTTTTAAAGATACCTTTACCTTTAAATTTTAGAATGAAAGGGTCCCTTACTAAGTGGTGACCTCAACCCCCAGTTTCAAGACATGCTGTGGGAAACAATGACTTCTGTATCTGAGAGGCCTTCTTAGCTCAGCCGTAGCTCCACCTTCCTGCCCAGCCCTGCGGTGTGAAACTGAGCCACCATCAAACATGCATCACTGGCAAAAGAGAAAATGACAGAAGTCTGCACTGATGTCCCAGTCCTTCCGGACTATAAGGCACCCAGATGTCAAGCATGCACACAGGCCCACTGTGGCCTCTCTGAAGCAGATCCAGAGTCCTCAGGCAGGAGGACTCTGCACCACACTGTCCCTGTCCCGCTAAGCAGCACAGGCGGGAGATAGCGCTTTATGCCAGTCCCAGGGACTGCCCTCTTTCCTCTGTGAGCATGTCCAGGCCTCTAAAAGCAGCCTTCTCTTCAGACAGTGCCTCACTGGAGGTTAGTAGCTCCAACACCTCAGGAAGGGCATCTTAAAGTACATCTGTTCCTCCGGATCCCAGAAAAGCTCAAGAATGAAAAATAGAAATGTTTCCAAAAAATGTATTGGCCGAAAAGGCCCATGATAGCAGCTTGCATTACATAACCCTAGAATAGCAGTTTTTAATCGTCATAGGTCTTGAGCTCCCATGTGAACTTTGGCCTAATTTCCCAAGCTCCAGTTAACCAAACATCCTGGAGGTCACTGGCCACATTTTCTTTCTTTCTTTTTCTTTTTCTTTCTTTTTTTTTTTTTTTTTTTTTTTTTTTTTTTAACAAAACCATAGAGTGAGAGCCAGTTAAAACTGGATGGGACCTTAGAGGTCAAGAATGCTGGGCCCGTGGCATCGCTAATAAAGCAATGACAACAACCAGCACCTGAACTCCAAAAGCCACAATATGCATTTACATCAAATGCCCCTTCTGCAGCGGCTCCTCACATCTGTTTACATACGAAGCTTTATGAGTAGCTGAGTGATGCACCCAGTGTCACCCCACTGCCTTCTCTCCACCATAGCCTTTTTTTGCTCTAAACTGCTGTGAATATTAACTACTTGTCCACTAAGACAGGAGACTTGCAACTGGGGAACTTGGAGGGACTGCGGGACCTCTGGAACACATCATTCTGTAACTCCCAAGGCGCATACAATCCCAGCAAACATTGTAGCCTTTTGCACTATAAGCCCCAAACCACACTGGCTTCCTAGCATTCGTGTTAAGTTGCAAAATCCTGGAACTGTGGCCTGTTTCAAGGAGACACAGCTAAACCTTCTTCTACAAATGAAAACAAGGGGCCTAAAGAGGTGACATTCTTGCCCAGGCTCCCCCAGCTAGAAGGCGGAGGAAGGATTGTGCTTTGGAGTTAAAAATAAGATGCTGCTTGAGTTGCTGCCGATTTTTTTTTTCTAAATGTGATTTGTTCTATTAACCTGATATTAGAAGCTGATGAAAAACAGCATCCTAGTCAGAAAAAAAAAAATCCCTTTGCAGTAGTGATTATTAACCTTTAAGAGGCTTTTAACTTTTATTCTAGAATTTATGGAACATGGTAGCTCAAGGGTATAATGTGGCTTAACTTGAAAAAGGTCAGTTCCCTCTGCAGGGCATTTCAGCAATGTTATAATAATGTTGTACATTTATATGGAACCTTTTCCTGTAGGAGAACAGAAGGCTAAAAGTGTATTGTCTCTCAGCTCTTTATTAAAGTGACTGATTAATATGTCTATGGGTGGATGCCTGGGATTTCAGACCAAGGGAGCCTGTGGGAAGTTCCATAAGGGAACGCAAATGTAAAACTCAGTCTTTGATTGTGAACAGCTTATGGTCCTTAACAGTGTATTCATTCTCTCTCTCTCTCTCTCTCTCTCTCTCTCTCTCTCTCTCTCTCTCTCTCTCCCTCTCCCTCTCCCTCTCCCTCTCCCTCTCCCTCTCCCTCTCCCTCTCCCTCTCCCTCTCCCTCTCCCTCTCCCTCTCCCTCTCCCTCTCCCTCTCCCTCTCCCTCTCCCTCTCCCCCCCCCTCTCTAAAATATTAACAATAGAAAAAGGGTTCTCTGCATTCTTTGAGATAAGCTAAAGAGATGATATAAATAAAAGGCAGTTAAGATAAGACAGCACAGGCAAGATGGTGGTAAGGTGAGGGAGGTCGGTGTGGTTGGCCATGCGATGGTGATGCATCCCAACAATGCCCAACACAACACACAAACCCAAGGAGGTATACAGGTCAGCTAGGAAAATTCCTTCCAGATGTTGTAACAAAGCACGGAGGTCTGGTCTTCTGGGGAGGCAGGTAGGTTCTGGGTCTGCAGTTATAAGTCCTTATAGGCTATGACTTCTTCCTTGGAGCAGAAAAAGAATAATAATAATGACAAGATGACATTTTTTTACATGGCTTACAGGGGAAGTGAGGCCAATTTTGGATCAGAAGCACAATCACCAGAACTGAGCCACAGGAAGCTGGATCTTGGAGATATGTCAGAACAGGTGGTCAAGCCTGAATGAAGAAGAATTTATGTCCATGGTCACAACTGGTTTCAGAGGCCAGCACGGCTGGCAAGGGTGGAGAGTGTGGTTTCTAAAAGCCAACATTTGTAATAACTAAGCCAGCCTTGTTACACAGACCACCATTCTACCCCACCCCCATCCAGAACCATGTGCAGCCAGCAAACCTCTAACACCCCCCCCCCAAAAAAAAGAAAAGAAAAAAAAGGGATGTTTGGGCTGCAAATAATAATAATAAAATTTAGCAGAGGAGTAACAGCCAGAGAATTCAAATATGAAATGCCAAATGAAAAGAAAGGCAATCTAGATGCATTGTGTGTGTCTAGTTGAATAGAATTGAGCCCAGAGGGTGGAATTCCCAGAGAGCAGTTTTTAATCTCCAGATAAGGAAAAGCATCCATGCCTCTGTGGACTCTGGAAGCTCACTTTATCCATTCCCCAAGCATTTACTGATCAGGGCACAGTGTCTGGTTCCATAGGGCTATCTATTCTCATCTAGTCAGCATCCCTGTATCCTCACAGGGTCAAGATTTGAGTAACAAATTATAATGTTGTTCTACTCACTGAACACCTGATATATGCCAGGAACTGGACCAAACACGGAAAACAAAGCACAGTCCCTACTGAGCACAATAGCATATGCTTGAGATCCCAGTATCTAGGAGGCTGGGCAGGGTGATACTGAGTTTGAGACCAGTCCAGTTACTTACATGGTAGGTTCAAGGCCAGGCTAACTACAGAGGAAACACACACACACACACACACACACACACACAACAAAACGGCCATATATATTTTTTACTTTAAATTCTAAATAGAAAAAGAAAGACCAAATTAGAATTAGATTTCCTAAGGGCTCTGTAAGCAATAGTGTTGGGGATAGAGACATTATTTTACTATCAGGCATATGGAAGAACTAACAAGTCCATTAATATTGCTTTTTTTTTCATTTAATAAACATTTGTTGAATAAGTGATGTGTGATGTGCCAAACACTGCAAAGCTCTCAGTGCCAAAGTGTAACTTCTCTTTCCCCATGAAAATAACTTGACAAATGAATTGAGTTTATAAAACTTTGTGGGGGTTCAAAAGACACCCCTCAAACAGCATAGGTTTTTGCCATTGCTCTGGTTGCCTGCCTAAGACCCTATTACATTCTCATTACAATACTTGAAGAAACTAGCCCACCGTGAGTTTTAAAGAAAACGTTATCCTGTGCAGAACTGCACCATGTACCAGGTGGTACTTGATACTGTCTGCCCAGGGCACATCTCCAAACCGTGTGGGCTCTGAAAACGCTTTCCTAGGGCAACTCTCTTGAGTCAGCTGAAAATTGCTGGCTGCCATCTCTACACACCCTTCCCCACTTAAAGCTCCCTTAATACCCAGAATAAGTTCAAAAGTGCCCTGTGTCTGCCTTTCTTGCTTGGGGCTTTCTCTGCCTGCCTCACAGCCGACTGAGGAATTCTAAGCATGTGTCTGCGGCTCTGGGAGGCTGCTGGTATGTCAAGCCATAGGTTTTATTGGGTTCTATATCCTAAGAAAGAAATTCTATCTGTGACATCTGTCAAAGAAAAAAAAATGCAAAGGAAGAAGGTTCTGTTACTCCTGACACGGTTTCCACTGGCTTCTTTGTAGATTTCTGCCTTATGGATCAGAAATAAGAAATAAGCCCACCTTGAAATGCATGATGTAAGCAGTACTCAGCTACTGAAAATTCACCCCAAGTTTTAAAAGTCACACTCTTTGAGCTAGAAGAGCATCCCCTAAAGGGTTGCTGCTTGTTTTTGCTCTTTTGAGGAGCCACCCAGCTTCCCAAATAAATCACACACGGAGGTTTATTCTTAATTATAAGTGCCCAGCCTTAGCTTGATCTGTTTCTTGCCAGCTTTTCTTTAATTACCCTATCTACCTTTTGCCTCTGGGATTTCCCTCTGCGCCTGCCAGCCCCCCCCACCCCCCCACCCCCCCCAACCCCCCACCTATCCTTGTTCCTGCTTTGCTATTGGCCATTCAGTTCTTTATTGGACCACCAGGTCTAATCAGGTGCTTTAGACAGGCACAGTCACATAGCCTCACAGAGTTAAACAAATCCAGCATAAACAAAAGTAACACGCCTTAAAATAAAAACCTAGGCTCAAGGTGCAGGTCCTAATCCCAGGACAGAAGGAATACCTCATGTTAACTTTGCTTCCTTCTTTTCTACCAATACTAGAAATGTCTGTGCAGGGCCTACACCAAATACCACTTTCTCTTCGGTCCCGAGAGGAAAAGCATGGCTTTCTAAATGTCAAAGGATGTAAACCAATTTCTATCAAGAAACTGAGTTCTTCCCAGGATTTATTACTCTTTATACATTTAAAAAATTCAACTGTGTTTGACTTAACTACCCACCCACGCAGCTCTCTGTTTTACGGTAGTTTTGTTACTAGAGGAGCATTGACTGAGCTCTTCCAGGAGATTTGTCACTAGACAATGATCAAATGGAGGCCTTGCTAGACATTTCCCTATGCTGTTCCACAGCACCATAGGACTTGGGACCCTACCACGAAACTCAAGGTTCATACTCACTTCTTCCTCAGATACCCAGCCAAATTGGCCTCCCTGAATACTAGTTATCATGGTACCAGAGAAGATTCCAGTGGCTTCCAGGCCTAAACTATAGAGTATTCTTGGAGTCGTCTCTTGGAAGTGACTTCAGAATACACTGCTTGCAGCTTCTCTCACATCTCTTTATCTGAATGGCCTAAACAAGACCCTTGAACATTAGGGCCTCTACACATCTCTTCATCTGAATGGCCTAAACAAGATCCTTGAACATCAGGGCCTCTACTCTCCCTTTTAGAGTTGTGGATAATAGCAATGCCAAAAATGAAATGGGATTTCCCTATGTAGGTCCAGTCTTAGTTTTCTATTGCTGTGAAGAGGTTTCTTAGGTTTCTATTGCTTTGAAGAGACATCCTGACCATGGCAACTCTTAAAAAGGAAAACATTTAATTAGGGTATGCTGTGGGATTATACTCTTTTACATTGCAGACATTTGTTCTTCTTACTGGTTGAATCAAACACTGATTGGCCAAAAGGCAGACATGAAGTATGGGTGGGGCTACCAGACTAAGAAAGTCTGGGAGGAGGAAGGACAGAGTAGAGACACCAACAGACACAGAGGAAAGAAGACTAGAATGCTGTTCTGAGAAAAGGTACCAAGCCACGAAGCTAAACAAGATAAGAAGGATGTGTTGAGTTACATTGTAAAAGCTAGCAAGGATATGCCTGAACCATAGGCCAACAAGCATATAATTAATATAAGCTACTCTGTGTTTCTTTGGGACTTTGGGACTGCTGGTCCAGACCTCAGGGCTAAGCAGAGTTAAGCAGCTGTGGGCAGGTCCAGTTCAGAGGTTTAGTCCGTTATCATTATAACAGGAAGTAAGGCAGTGTGTAGGCAGCCATAGTGCTGGGGAAGGAGCTCTTACATCTTGACTCACAGGCAACAGGAAGTGATCTGTGTCACAGGATGTGGCTTGAGCATATAGGAGACCTTTTGGAGCCCACCTCCACAGTAACACATTTCCTCCAACAATGGCACACCTCCTAATAGTGCTACTCCCTTTGGGGGCCATATTTTGTCACATTATCTAGATCTCTACCATGTTTAACATGCCATACCACCCCAGACAGTGATAGAAGAGTCATGAGCTGGGGGTAGTAGTGTTGAATGATAAATATACTGTGGGGATTCAATAAAAGCTTCAGAAGTTTTGGAGATATCAGAGGGAATCTACCCACAGTCTATGTGGGGATTTAATAAAAGCTCCAGAAGTTCCAGAACTCTAACTACAGTCAGTCTAGGAGAATCAGAGAGTGGTGATTCAAATCTTTAATCCCAGCACAGGGAGAATCCTGGGAGTGGTGACCTACACCCTTAATCCCAACTGAGTTGAGGTCACTTTAGATTATAGGAGGAATTCCAGGCTCCCAAGCAGGCAGTGGTGGAGCCACGCCTTAATTTACCAAGAGAGCATTTAAGTTTAAGGCAGGAATAGAGTTGAGGGAAGCCAAGCCAAGGAGAGTGAGGCTGAGGAAGCTGGAAGACAGCTGGGTAAGATCTGACTGTGGTGTTTATTCTCTCTCATATCTCCAACTTCTTCAGAGATCTATCCCTGAGTCTCATTTATTCGTGCGACAATAAACCATTTCCCAGAGTTGTCTATACCAGGAATCCTGATCATATTATCCAGCAAACACCTAATCATAACCACAGCAAAGGCAAACTACTGAGAACCAAACCTTTGCCTACTGAATGGCTAACAATACTTTAACTCAGGGTTCTCTAAATAAAGGAAACTGATAGAATATGTGTGTGTTTGTGTGTGTGTGTGTGTGTGTGTGAGAGAGAGAGAGAGAGAGAGAGAGAGAGAGAGAGAGAGAGAGATAAAAATGGGCATTTATCATATTGGCTTACATAATATGGTCCTAGTAGTCAAACAATGCTGTACCACACCAGAGACATTGAGAATCTGGTAAGTGCTCACCCCCGGAGGCTGATGTCTCAGCAGCCCAACTCAGGCACCCAAAGCTTGGGAGGACTCCTGGAGAGCTGCTTGTCATCCAGTCACATTGGAAGCCCAAAGAAAGTAGCTCCATCCACAGCAAAGGAATGCAGCAGCCACAGGAAAGGGGAAATTTCAGCAAGTGTAAAGGCAAGCAGAAAGCAGTTTTATATCTCTTGGGTTCATTATCTGGTCTGGCACCAGAAGTTACCATGGACATTTATGATAAGTCATTTCAATACTCTGATCAAGAAAATCCCTCACAGAAATGTCCGGTGACCTGCAGTTTGGTTGATTCCAGATCTAACCAAGTTAACAACCAAGATTAGCATCACAATCACCAGAGCAGCTCCTGGATTCTGATAGTGAAGCTATCCCCTTACACCACGGAGAGCCCCATCTATGCAGCAGCCAATCGGAATTGTTCTGATTTAAAGAAGTGTTGCTGATGCTATCAGCCGCTTCCTCCTCTCTCCCTGGGTCACCTCCAGCAATTACGTGAATTCGCAAAGCTATTTGAATACCCCTCCCCCATGCCTGGTGCCACTGCTGAGAACAGCTATGCCAAACAGCTCTGGCTGCTCTAGCACACCCCATGAATGAGCTCTGCACATGACCAATCTACTCAACCACTTTCAGAAATCTTCAGAAGCCAGAACATTCTAGAAATATCAGTTTATACCATCTCTCTCCATAGAACATACAGCTTTTTCTTTTCCCACTTCACATCTGGACAGTTATAGAGCCAGCTGTCACCATCAGTCACATCATCAGGACTTCCTTTCTGGTCATACATATTTTTTCTCCTGAAGCAGCATTTTAGTGGCAAATTAGCCCCTGGTGTGTTAGTACTTTTTATCACCCAACAATATTTGTCACCCTAACAAAGGGCCTAGTAGCTCAGTTACCATCCAGTAGGTCATATCTGATGCTCTCCCTCAGTCAATTGTCTCACTGCAACTTGGACATTTACCACATGAAGCGGCTCTAAACAAGCAAGCAGATATGAAATGATTAAGCATCCTCACATTATTCATCATTGAGCTTGCCTATTTATCATCACTGTAATTTTTCCATTTCTAGGCCCTTTTTTTCCCATCCCAGATCCAGTTTTTCAAATTATTTCAGATCCTGAACAAATAGCATATATCCAAGAAATATTTGATAACCTAGCTTATATCACAAGAATCTTCCGGAGTGGAGCAGATATGTCAGTCGCAGAATTTACTTCACTGGACAAACAAGAATCTTCCGGAGTGGAGCAGAGATGCCCAATCACAGAATTTTGGAGACAGTAGGGAACTAGGAAATTGAACCAAGTGAGCCCCTCATGTTGTAGATGGGAAAGAGAGCTTACCCAGGGGAACATCCCACCTGATCACCTCTGCTTTCAACCTACAAGATACCGTGGCTGTGAAAATAACACCTATTCTCACCAAGGCCTGCATGGGCCAAAGTTCCAACTGAAATACGAAACTGTTTATTCTTGATTCTTGGAGTTTATTATGATTAACTTTTTTTTTTTTTCATTTCAAAGATGGGAAATTTTCTGAAAGCTGGCAGTAAGAACTTGCCTAAGACTCTTTAGTTGAGATTTCACAGACAGTGAGCTGGGGAGAGGGCTCAGTGGAGAAGCGTGTTTGTCAGACAAGCATGAAGATTGGAGTTTATATCCCCAGAACTCACATAAAGAGCCAAGCATGTGTGGCTGCCGCTTGTAGTCTCAACACTCAAGAGGCAGAGGCAAGGATATCTGACTAGAACAGCCAAAGCTGACAACCCCCGGGGTCAGTGAGACAACCCAGCCTGCCCAATAAATAAGTGGAGAAGGATCAGCAAAGATACACAATGTCAACTTCGAGCCCTCACACACAGATACACACACATGCACACACACATGCACACACACATACACACATGCATGCTTACGTACAAAGAAAGAGACACACACACGTACACATACAGACACACATACACACACTGAGAGACACACACACATGCATGCATGTACACATACACACATAAACACAAACACACACTCACATGGAGGGAGAAAAAAATTCCCAAGTCTGACACATGCTATAATTATTACCTTGGTTTTCAAAATACAATTTTTGTATCAAATTAATTTCTGGATTTGATGAGATTTAAAAGTCTGCTTGTTTGAAGTTTGTATGTTTTCTCAGTGACTGATATATTCCAAGGTTGGAGATAGCATTCTACTGTTTGCTCCTTAACTCACACATGGATAGCAAGAAGTACCTGAAGATACCTGGGTATTAAGGCACAGTGGAACTAGTTCCGAAATCCTATATAAAGTTATCACTCAAAATAGTAACCTATCATAATGATGATGTTGAGTGTAAACAGTATCATACTTGGCAGATCATCAAAAGTCAATCTGTTCCTGTCTTTGGGATCAGTCTCCAAGCATGGCCCCTCTTGGTCTGTCTGTAGCAAAGCAGCTTTCAGCTGGGCTCAAATTTCAGATAATGCAGAAGGTGTATCCGAAATCATGAGGCAAGTGTGATTTAAAGCCTGCATATGTATGTAGGCAAACCCTTGTCCATATATAGTTTCAGTACTTTATATCTTCAGGGGTTCTTATTCCTCTGACCCTCTTCTTTCCAAGTAATTCCAGGAGTTCTGGGGATGTCCAAAATTGCATATGCTCAGGATTAGAACCAATTCAGCCTGACCCATCTGTCAAGCCATAGTTCATACTCTTCAGTTGGTTTAGGTTACCAAGCAACTTCCTTGTCACTCAGAATAATGACCATTTCCAGAGGAGGCAACTTGACATGGGAGCCTGGGTGCAGGATCCCCACCTCTTGCAGCTCTTACCAATCTAGGTGTGGAACCCAGATTGTGGTCCAAGGCCAATCATTTAGCCTCTGTATGCAAAGTGAGAGTGAAGGGAACATCTCCCCAGCTGGTTATGATTTGAGATGGTGCATTTAAAACACCTGGCACAGCGCCCATGCTCCCTAAACGGTTGCTTCTGGTTACTTCAGCCTGAAAGCAGTAACGGAATGGCAGCTGGAAGTGCAGTGTGGGGTCACTTCACATCTGGGGACAGTCCTGTAGCTGTCAAAATTAATGGGGAGCAGAAAATCCGACAGCACTCCAGGCCCCCTGCTGTTTCGCATCCCTCCAGAAAACTGTAGAAATAGCGGGCTCTGTGCTTTGTTGTTACAGTTAGTGTAGGGCACCTAGAGGTCCAGCATCCAGAGGCCAGCCATGATGACAATATCCAACAAAGGCCTATGTCCTCCCCAAGTTCAAAATCGATGGTTCCTCAACCTTCAGTGCTCTCACCGCTTATTGGTTGGTACATGATCTTTTCCTGTCACTTAGGGCAGAGGCAACTGATTCTCCCCCAGCTCCTGGGTGCCCCTTAGCCTGGGGTGTTCACTTACCTCTACAACACACTTAATACAGGGGAGAGAGAGAGAGCATTTAATCAATTCTACAAACTTTCTTTCAAATAATGGTGATGTAAGGGAAGCTTACAAGTCAGAAAGGGAGAGTGGGGGTTCTCAAGTCTCCAGACTTTTGAAATTAAAAGTTAAGACGGACTGGCTTGTTTAGGGGATTGAGGAATACAATAGAAACCAGGACAAGGCCTCCTAATCCAAAATACACCAAACTCTGTTACCTTACCTGCATGAGACATTACCTTCATTAATTCTTCAGGACTCTTTTACAGAATGAAGTGGGGTTGCAGGACTCCCTCAGTAAACCTGTTGATGCCTAGAACAGGTAAAGTATTCCAGAGGAATAGCCTCGGCAGGCAGCCAAAGGCGAGGAGTTCCCCACAGAGAGGGGAAGTAGACTGTTGGTTATAGCTGTAGGACCCAGGAGTGGGCAGGTAGGGTGCAGTGAAGAATGCCCTAACCCACAGGATGAAGAACTCAACGAGGCATGCTATTGAGCAGAAAGCCACAACCCTAAGAGATGCCTGATCTCCCTTCCCAAAGATATATGTTCAGTCATTGTCATAGGAGGTCAGATTCCAAGACCTGGAAGCTCATGAACATGTTTTCTTTTAGTCCATAAAGTCTTTGTGCTGCAGGGGAAGAAGGAAATCTGTCTATAATATCATGTGAGCCTCATGCACACCTGACCTTCCAGCCCAACAGGCAGGAGTCAGGCTTGGCTTTCACTGGGTATCAAACGGATAGTGTGTGGGTATGGGAGAAAGAGCTTAAGTTCAAAGTCAGGACACCTGCCCAAAGTTTGGCTTAGCTTTACCTTAAGAAAACCTAAATATTTTTCTGTATTCAAGAACTGTGGTTTTTTTTTTTTTTGCAGAGATACATCCTGAATGCCTGATCATCCAATGGAGGCCAAACTGCAAGACCACTTGCAGTATATTTATTTAAAAAAAAAAAAAAAAAGTAGGCTTCCTGAGCGAGCACCAAAGCAAGTCAACAGAAATAGACAGTATAGAGTACTGATAAATCCGCACTGTAGAAATTCTACTATAATTCTTATACACCCTAAAGACTGGAAGGCATTGAACTAGGAACTAGAATCCTTAATATGGTTTCATGGTGTTCAAACTCTCAACTTTGGTGACACATGGGTCTTAGAATCTGGCTTTCAAGCTCTGCTCCTGCCACCTACCTCTGCCTTATCATGTCCTGCTGAAATCCAGATCCACAAGCTAGAGGACAGACACAAGGAAAACGGCATGTATCATCTACTTGCCCACAGGGCATCCCTCCAAGTAAGCACCATCATGATCCTCTCCAGATTGTAGCTGAAGACACCAAGTCTTACAGAGTTTCCTGACTTGGCCAAGAGCGTGTTACAAGAATGACATAGAGGTCAGAGTTAAGTCCAGTCTATAGAATTACTGCACTCAGTTCTTAACTACCCCAACTCGCCACTCTATAGTCACTCCAATGTGCCCAGGCATTCCAAAGCCAGTCTGCTCCCTGCCCCACATTCTTTACAACATTCCTTCGAATCCCTTGGAAATAAAATCAAAATGTCTTACTGGGGCCCTCAAACTTCTATAGCCCTCACTGAAAAGCATTGGTGATTTTCTCCTGATCTCCACCATGCTTGTGTTAGCATCTCCCACGTCAATACGAGTGAAATTGTACTGTAATTTTCTTACGTTCCAACATCTTTTTCTAGGCTTAAAAACTCCTAAGACTTGAGGATTTTGGTGAAGCTTTTTTGTGCACATTTACAATAGTAGTCACATGCCATCATATATTTTTCCAACAAATGAACATATGGTCTTATATACCCTTATATAACACCAACAATGATATATCGGCTATAGCCAATGGATGTGTCAATGTATTCTCACTGACGGTGACTAATGTCATACTTCACTGGAATGAAACTAGGGTAGTCTGTGCATGTGTAAAGGTAAGAAGTAAAAGTTAAGGTCTATTTAAAATGTTTAGAAAGCCAAGACTGTGCTTTCTATCCCCTTAAGCACACAACCCCATGCAGAACACAGAGAAGAAAGAGATTAAATAAATGAATGGAAGTATGGGTGGCAAGATGTGACAGCTGCTTCCCCTGGGACAGAGAAAGGAACAAGCATCAAATGGGTTCATCAGCAGCTGTTCCAAGGAAGAAGAAGAGTGAAGACTGTTCACTGGCCAGAGGGAGCTGCAAAGGAGCCAGAGAAAAGAACATGGGAGAACTAAGAGCCAGGGTGAAGTAAACAGGGTAAGGCAAATAAGAGCCAAAGGTACTTTGAGTGCAATCACTTCTGAGCCAGGATCACTGCAGAAGGCAAGCTAAGCTGTCAGATGGGAGAGGGAGGCTGAGCAGTGAATCCCTGAGTGTAGAAGGGCAGAGCCTAGGGCCATCCATCATTCCAAAAGAAATACAAGCAGGAAATTAGTTAGTGTGATTATACTGCAGAAACCTGACTGCTGCGTCCCAAAGAATGACTCCAAAAGACATTTTAATGGTGACCTTGATGCCATGGGTCAGAGGCTATGACATAGCTTCAGAGTAAGGGCAATCAATGATTGATTTTGGAAGGAAAAGCTGGAGGAGGAAGAAAAATCGCCAGCTCTGAGGTAACAGCACAGACAGACCAAGTACAGAGGCCCTTGCTGGCACTTGGAAATGAAATGCTTCTGGCTGAAGAAGAGGTTAGAACATTTGTGTCATCACTCTGCCCTTGTCAACTGATATCAAAGGTGGCAGTAGGTACCTTCGGGTCTAGGAATCCAGGTTTACTTACTGCTCCTATGACCTCAGAGAAGTTGCATAATCTCCCCTTGGTTCCTCTTTCAAACTGTCCAGAGGATGATAATTTGCCTTAAAGAACTGCTAGTTTTGCACGAAGGGCATATAAAATACCCATTGTAGACGGTCTGGAAATGATGGTGGGGGTGGCAATTTTATAATTTTAGGGAGAAATCCTTTCTGTGCACTAACGCTTTATATCTCTAAGTACTCCCCCTGTCAAAGGGACCCCAAAAGTTCCTTTGAACTTTGCCAGATTACTTAAATCCAAGCTCTGTCCAAAGTTCCTTGTTATGCCAGACTTGCTTCCTACACAAGCCATGGGCTGAGTCTGACTGAAATGTTCAGGATGGTTTCCAGGGCCAGAGACCGGAAAAATGATTTCTCTTTAATCTAAGGCACCTTAGCTTCATAACCAAATAACCTGGGGAGCACAGCATAGTAAAGGCCTTCCTGATCTTCTGGAAGGCATTATTTACTAGAATCAGTGAGTATACATCTGAGAATCCAAGGTTAGTTATACCTTTCATGAATCAAATTTTAAGCAAAATTGCAAGGGGCCCTGCTTTGTGCAAATAATCCTGTCTAGTACAATTGATCCATGTGATACACTTGACCAAATCAATAAGTCATTGTCTATCCAAGGAAGTAGCAGCGCTTAGCCATTCCAAGGCAGCAGGAAGAGCCATTCAGAGCAGCAAATGAGCTGGGTTAGGCAGTCAGCCAGAGCCAGAAGCTACATGACGAGCTGAGGAGACGGTTCAGTTGCTGAAAAGTTTGACTTGCCAGCATAAGGACATGAGTTCAGATCCCCAGAATCCACATGAAAGAATCAGAAATGGTACCACACAATTGTGTAATTACAGTCACAGGCAGATCCTGGCACTTGCTGACCAGCCAGCCCAGCCTAATGATCAAGTATCAGGTCAATAAAAATATGGCAGCTGGTTTTCCCAAGTATTATATTCAAGATGTCCTTTGGTTCTTTTGTGTAACACAAACATGTGGTGGCATTCAGGTGTCAGCTGATAAGGACCGAAGATGCTTATCCAGGGTCCCGGGCTCCTGAAGGAGGAGTGGCCAACCCCATTAAAAAGGAGCTGTTGGGATCTTGGGGCTTTGGAGTTTTTTGGTTGTTGTTGTTTTGTTTTGGTTTGGTTTGGTTTTTTGACCAGGAATTGAAACTGGGCCGAGGCGGTGAGAGCGCCAAATCCTAACCACCAGACCGAGCCAGCTGCCCCCCCCCCAAAAAAAACCCATATAAAAAACACAAATAAGCCACAAGCCACATAACAAAATAAATTAATTAAAATATAAAAACTAACTAACAATATACCTACGCCATAGGCCAAACAACATAAACTTAACATAAACGTCTAAATCATTTCTAAAAGCCTAATCAATGTTGGACAACTAAAGAGTCTAAGACTACAAGTCTATAAGCCTAAACCTCTGGCTGCCCGAGACCATAAAACCTCATTACAACACAAACATGTGCACACGTGGACACACACACACACCAAAATGAATAAATAAAAATTTGATTTTTAAACTCAAGGTTTTTTTTAAAGGAAGTCAGTATGTGGTATCATGGCCACCATACATGTTGGCTACGAGAGAGCCAGAATAAGAGCTGGGGAGATGGCCCAGCCGTTAAAGGCTAGGCTCACAACCAAAAATATAAGAGAGCCAGAATGAGAAATGAAGCTAAAAGATAAGCAGAGATATGGTGAGAGAGAAATTGGCTAGTCTCTGAAAGTCTGAGGAATGACTGAAAAAGAAGAGAGACTGGACAGCGCAACCAGCAAACAGCCTCAAGGGTGAGGAAGGAAACTCGGTGGCCGGCTTCTCCACTTGGGTCTGGCTGCTAAGCTTGAGGGGAGAACACGGATGGGCTTGCTTACCTCACAGAACCTAGACAGGCTGGAAGGGACAGGCCAAAGTAGTTGGATCTTTATTTTTGAACCTCTCAATGTTTTCTTTCTTGTGATTTTTCCTCTTAGCTTTTTTTTTTTTTTAAATTGATACATATAGAAGGTGTGCTGAGATGTTCTGATGCCTGTACACACTGTGTGGTAATAAATAATTAGCATTTCAAATGTTTATCATTTCTTTGTTGTAAGAACATTATTCCAAGTCTTATAGCTGTTTTGAAATACACGTCACATGGACAGTCATGCTGCTGTGCAGTAGAACCAACCATATCTCCCCCAGGTACTTGTAACACTACCCCCTCTGCCCATATCCCTTCTCTTCTGTGCCCTACAAGCTCTGCTAAACATTTCTACTGTTAAGTTCTATCAGAGAAACATCTTCAGCATTTTTAAAAAACATAAGCACAAAAGTGATATATATCCCTGCTCATCAGTCTGTTTTCTTCCCTCTGGGTCACCTAAATTCTCAGAAATGTCTTGCACAGTTCACACACAGTAAGAAGACCTGGGAAGGTTCCAGAGATGCCACCAGGGCATTCTGATAAGAGTTGGAACTCCCAGTAGGAAGGAGTACATTTTAGTACACATTGTTTAGTGGAGGTAACACACAGCTAACGTCACACCAACAGTGTGAGAAGGACTTTGGGGACAGCGTGTAAGAGGCTTAGCCTTTGCCTCTGCCTTGGCTAGTTCTGTGATCTTGAGCAATTGACTTAACCTATTTGGACATCTGTTTATAAATTTGCAAAGTGAGGAGGCTGAATTGGATGCCATCCAAGATTACTTGCAGCACTAACATTCTAGATTCTGTGGTTTTGCCGGCCCATGGTTATACATCGGACTTGCTTGGAACACCCAACCAGTATTAGCAGCCTTGGCAGGCATGCCAATAATATTTTATTATATTACTCCGAAGAGAATAGATTATTTATCTTTTCTGGGTACAATTTGTACTTTCATACAATTCAACATGCACAGTACATCTCTTCTCCTTTCGACTCACAAAGTGCTTGATACCTCTTAGTGTTTCTACCACCTTCTGAAATAATGATAGCACAGTTATTCATAAAAAATGTCTTATTGTTCAGAATCAATGCCCGGGATGTGATTGTTTATCTCCACAATGTACAAGTGAGGAGAATGTAACACACAGGAGGAACTTTCTTCACAGAGTTCTTACCTCTGTGCCTCCTCCAAAATTCCAAGACAGACAACCCGAAACGTTATAACTACCAAGCAAGCGATTCCATCTCATTGGAAAGACCCCAGTTTTAATTGCTGGAGTATCTGAGAGTTACGGGACACAAACAAGAAGGGCAGCCTCAGGGACTGTCGTAAGAGAAAAGACAGCCCCTGCCCAGTCACTGGCTATATGCTTGAGATGACGAATCATTATACAAATTGGAACGGCACACTGAGCCAAAGGAATGATGTCAAAGGGCAAGCAATTTTCAACTGAAAAAAAGAAAAAGAGCTAGAAGAAAGAGGAGGGGAGCAGCAGACAGAGAGTGAGAAGAGAGAGGGAGAGAGAGCTATCACCGTTCCCATCAAGGTGCGCCCTCTAAGCTGTACTTTCTAGTTAGCTGTATTTTTAATCACTCATCCTGCAAAAACTGTTAACCAAGGACTCAGTTTTATTTCAGCACGTTTCCACGGCCCTTTTAATGCGGGGGCAACTCTCTGAGCTCCTGCTCTTTGCTCCTTTTCTTGAATTCCTAAGAGCAGAGGGGATCCCATCCTCAACCAATTCTCCACCAGCGCTCCAGGTTCCTAGAATCATCTTCCAACCGTCCCTCTGTCCTGGCCCTGACACACTGCTGCTCTGCCTTCTGGTCTCACTTGCCTGCAATGCCTCCAAGGGACACTGGCTTCCTCTGGCACCATTATTAGGAAGAGAATAGATTGATTCCTGAGCTAGCTGGGGTCTCCTTTCTTCTTCCCGCTACACAGGCCCACTTCTTGCTTACTCCCTCCATCCAGCAGCCATCCACAGCACACCTCACCTTCCAGAGACACTTCTTCCTAGAAGCACACCAGGGAGCTGAAGTCCTGTTTCTGTTAACTCGAAAGCTCATTTTCACTTCTCTCCCGTATTTATCCATCTTTAAGAAGTGACTGAGTTCAAAATTTGGGACAAGAGAAAGAGCTTTACTCAACAGAGTTCAGGGATAATGGCTGAACAGGTCCTTTGAAGGGCCTGCCATCACAGGACTGATGGCAGACACCGTCCCAAAACTGTCTTGGGCACACAGTAGGTGCCAGAGTGGTGGATAACTGCTCTCCCAGAAACTTCCCTGAGGGACAGACAGACAGATAACCATACAATCTAGGGCTACTTGCTACTGGCTGGGGGGAAAAAAACCCTCACATAGTTAACCCTCTTGGCATAGTAACAAAATGGGAGGCTGTTAAGAACTCAGAGGTCTGTGTGCCAAAAAGAAGCCTGTGTAGCAAAGTCCCAGGATGCTGAAATAGGCTGAGAAGGCCAGACTTCCAGGAGAGGTAAGCCAAGTCCACATCACCAAGCTGCTAATGCCTCCAGCTCTCAAAGTGACAGGAACAGGATGTTCTACTGGTGGCTGCACCCTTGAGTCAGTCACGGCTTAGAACATCAAGCTTCAGCCTGCAGCCAACTCCTGGCGAAGCCTACCTTTTTGCTAGGCTTTTGTTTTGTTACCAGAATCCTAAGAATCACTTCGGGTTCCATCATCTGAGTCACTTGCTGTACCACACATTGGCATCATGACACAGAGAACCTACGAGTTCAATTGCCCCAGTTGGCTGCTGTTTATTTACCCCTCTTGATGACTGGCATGTATTCAGGTTGTCACACGGGTCTTCTCCAAAACATCTGGCCAGTTGTTTATCTTCCCAGCTTTGTGACAGTTGGCGACTGTCCATTTTTGGCTCCCTTTAACCGCCCACAAGAAGTCCAACCTTCCATAAGGCATTTCCTCCTGGGTGTGAAAACCCATTTGAAAGAAACTTACATGGCTGTCCCAACAGCCTCCTGCTCGCTGCCTTTTGTCAACCATCCATCCCTTCTTGTTTATCTCGTGTGTCCGTTCTTGCCCTGTTCAAGTCCTCTTCTCCACTAAATTTTCTGTGAAGTTTATTGTTTCCAAAAACTACTTAACTATGACAATAAGTAATATCCCAGCAGGATTTCTCCAGCAGATAAGAGGTTTCCCTCATGAGGCAGTTTACATTTCTAAATGATACATTTACATTTGGAAATTACATTGGTAAAGATTAACCCAGTTTTCCACTTACCTTCTGGGCTGACAATGAGGATTCACCATGCATGTCTCACAGATTGATCTACATGTTTCTCTATTGCTTTCCTAATTCCCCTGCCCCATGAATGTTCTAATTTCACTAGTTTGTCTTTTCCACAAAGCCATAGTTGCCTTCTAAGTCACATTCTGAAATTTTCAGGAAATTTCTGTGACATAGTGTGGTCCTCTCTCTGCAGGGTGTTTTCCCTCTTAGGTTCTACCCACCTGCTTCTGGTGTTATCCTAATTCCAAGTCTCACCCTCCCTCAGGCACACACAGGAGGAAAGGATGATGATAGGTACAACAGTGGAGGTGACAGCAGTGAGTGGGTGACATTTTTTTAAACATTAACAAGATACGTTTTTAGTACTTTACATGTAAAAGTCACCAAGACTTCCATCTACATTGTTTTAAGTTTTCTGAGCTTTTATCTGAGACAATCACACATCAGACTGATTGTCTTGAAAAGCCCATAATATATTGCTGATGTCTCTACCTGTTCTCTGTAGTCTCCATACAGTCCCTACTATTCATGACTATAATTCTGAACCCAATCAAGAAGGAATATTTCATGTTTAAAATTCCATGTTTTCAGAAAGATCTCCGAATTTCCATTGATATATCAAGAGAACACCAGTTTGGGATAAGAACCATATATGTGTTTAAGTTTTGCCTCTGTAAATCACACTCCCCTGCTTAATGATGAACTTACATTCCAATAGACTCATGGTGTGTTGAAAATATCATTAAGTAGCCAATGCATTTGGTATACTTAATCAAACAAATGTCCCTGGGGCATAGTACACTGGGGCCTGAAGCTCATTGCCACCGCGCAGCATCACAAATTTTTACTGAAGGTCCATTGCTTTTGAAATAATCTAAAACGATCTAAAACTGTCATCCAAACTATCATAAAGTTGTGGGCTTCTAAACACTTTGTGATTCCAGGTAAGTTTCCTAATAAATAAGCACCTCAGTTTCCTTGCTTATGAAATATAGATAATACAGAAGGCACAGATTTTGACAATGACATGAAGTGATATCGGCAAACATCGCCATGCTCAGTACTTAGTGGCTACTACACAAACTTCTTTTTCCTGATGATGTCCATTCCCAGCGCGGCAGAAGGATGGGAAAGTACAGATCTCTGTGTCGTTCACCTTCTTAACCCAAGATCTTTCCCAGAAAGCAGGAGGAATCTCTCCACATCACAAATGCAAAGGCGAAGCCTTGTCTACAGCACACCAGAGGGCAGTCATAACAAAATGTGCTAATAACAGCTGCTTTCCTTTCTGCCCTAAACTCAGATCAAACTCCTGCTTTGTATTATAGTTCTGCAGCGTGACTCTGTCTGGAAAGCTTTATAGTATTTTATCTCCTGACTTGCTTACCAGGTCCAATGTCTTCTTAGCTCGAGACTACCAATAAGGGTAGTCACTTGTGTAAGGTTGAGAGTATCCTTAAATGTACGCTGGACCTGCGGCAACATCATCACCTGCAACATAGCCAGAGATGCAGATTCTCAGGATGAGGAGGTGGCTCAGAAGCGCCTCATTCTTTCTAGTCACACACAGAGTCTTTGGAGTTACTCAATGAGCAACTGTAGGTATGGGATGCTGCTTTCTCCAAGGAGGACTCGAGTCAATTCTCCAGAAGCCACATCAAAAAGTCAACAAAGTGGCCATGCCTGTAATCTCAGAACTAAGGAGGTAGAGACAAGAACACCTTTGATGGAGTGGTTCTCCAGCAACCTAGTGTACATGTCAAGAAGGAAAGAAAGAGAGAGAGAGACAGAGAGAGGGGGGAGGGAGGGAGGGAAGAAAGGAAAGAGATGGAAGGGGGAGAGGAGGGGAAATAAGGAGAAAGGAAGGAATGGAAGAGGGAGTAGAAAGCGGAAAGGGAAGGAAGGGGAGGGGAGAAGGAGAGGAATAGAGGGGAGGGGAGGGGAGAAGGAATTGTGAGGTCTTACTCTAACCCACTAAATCAGGAAGTACATACGTGGCCCCTGAATTCTGTGTTTTAAGAAGCCCTCCAAATACAGTGGAGAAGATGGAAGAAATATACACACATGAATGCACACATACCACACAGAAAGAGAGACATAAAAAGAAGAAGCCTTCCAGGTGAGCCTGATGAAGGTTCATATTTGGAAATATGTGCCTGACACCATAACAAAAACCCAGCAATATGGCAGCAAAGAGGCCAGTCACCAGAGGCACATCGCCAGTACCTTTATGTGTAAGGCCACTGATATGGAATAGTTCTACCACACAGGTCTTTACAGAGAAACATTGTTCCCACACAGCCTCCCTCACATCTGCTTCTCTGCTATGACCTACAAGAACTAGTACAAAGACAGACAGATAACTGAGGCCCAACCAAGGAGGCCCTGTTATCACTCAACAAACGTCCCCTACACAATGCTCTTTGCTCATACTTCAATGTGAAGCACATCCAACATGCACCTGGTTTCTTCAGAGCAGAGCACACAAAGGAAAGGCGTAACCACATCAATCACCCACACATTCCCAGGTGAAGCTGTGTCTCCCACAGCCGCATGAATTCTGGCAATCAGGTAGCTGGGTTATCATTCTCCCAATTCAGTAAAAAACTTAGGGGAGTCCAGAGCTTAGAGTTGTAATAAACCGCCCCAATGATACATCCCACGACCCTTACTCCTCCATAGGAAATACTCCTCACCAGGTATTTTATGATTTCAGTATTTTTGTCTTTTCCAAATTTCATGTTGAGACTTTACCTCCTTCCAAAAAGCAAATTCAACTGTCATCAGCGCTGTGATATTGAGGAGAAGGAGCTTCTGGGAGGTGACTGGTCTGTGGAAGCTGCTCCCTCATTAACAGTCATTAACAAGATGAAAGCACGGAGTTTGCACGGGTCTGCAGCACAAGGGGTCCTAGAGTTGAAAGGAGAAATGTACACATGCCCCAATTCATGACCCAGAAGCTATCTCCAATTAATAACCACTTGCAAATGAAAGTTTAGCTATATTCAAGGAAGTAACACGGGGGGTGGGGGGCAAGGACTCTGAGGGTAGGCTGCATGTCCAGCAGTGTATGCCAACAGAAAACAGGCTCAATGCATCTTGTCCCATAACGTGTCAGGGTTTTGTTTTTAACATATTTTTTTTTCTCTTTTTTGCCCTACTGGTCCTTAGTGTATATATCATGGCTTCCAGTTTAGTGTTTTTATGGGATTACTGAGTGGGTCTCAGCATCTATTTCTGTTTCTTGTACCTTTTCTTGGGCTCTTTTCCTCCTGTGTGATTATATTGTCATATTCCAATGTGTTACGTTTTGTTTTATTTTATTTTATATCATTTTTTAATAATCCCTTAGAAGCCATTTGTTCTCCAATAAGAGACAGAAAGGGGGTAGATCTGAAACAAAAGATATGTGTAGAGAGACCAGGAGAAATAGAGGGAAAGGTATACTTTGTGAGAAAAAAGAAATCTATTTTAAGTAATTCTTTAAAAAAGATTAAAGATCTTGTAAAGCAGGTTGGCTCTCTCATCCTTCTACCTCTGAAGACCCACAACAAATCTCAGTGCCCTCATACAGACTGCCAGACCCCTCAGGCAGGGTTGAGAAAATAATGATTCAGCAGCACAAGAGAACTTGACGCAGGCACCTTTCCACCCTGAATCCAGTGCATTCAACTGTCAGCAGCCTCGAGCTCCTCCTGCTTCCAACCCAACCTTCTAGAGTCTTGTCTCCACCTTCTTGGACCACTGCAGTCACTACCTGACCCACCCTGACCACATAAGGCTTCACCTCACCACATCCAGGAGGAAGCAATCTCTGCCTGAGGCCAGCGTGCCGCTCAGAGGACTGTGTGCTGCTGGAAAGGATGCAGTGGTCCCAGACTTGAGAACTATGTGGCAATATAGCTGACAGTCTTTCCCCTAGTGTCACCTGATTTCCCATTCACCAAGAGTCTGTCTCAGCCCTTTGCAGTTTTTCCTCTAGCTCCATGAGCATCCAGAAGCCTCCCGTTCATTAAGGGACCCTGCTACGTAGGTTTCTCAGACCTGGAAGGAACCAGATGGGTACTTCCTTCTTAGAATCCCTGCACAGTCACCAGATCCCAGCAAAGGTACTGTTATAGAGCCCTTTCATCCTTTATACAGTCACCACTGATGACCTTCAACGAATGTGACATATAGCGCATGTGCATAGCCATGTAGCACACCAAAAAAACTGAGACCTGCCTTCAAACAGCACTCCCAACCGCCCCTAACTTTATTAAGGTTTATAAGTTCAGACTTACCTTCTGAACTTCAGTCTCCTGGGAATCAGAATCCATAGAGTATATTTTCCTATAAAAACAAACAAACAAACAAATAAGTAAATGAGCTGTAGGATCCTTCTGCAGTAAAGCTTTAATGCGTCTTGAGGGAGAGCATTAGCTTACGGAAGATGGAGAGGCCACAAGGTAGGAAAAGCCTAATTTTATATAGACCAAAGACCTCTGCCTTGGACGTGTCACCTTTCTATAGGCTGCAGCTCATTATCTCACATGACAGCCACGGGAGAGGCGGAGAGACCAGTCTCGTGAGAGTATCAAACGCATGCGCTCTTGTTTTGTTTACTGACTCAGGCGGGTTGGCCAGCACCGGATATCGGCGCCACCTTGAGGAGCTGGGGCCAGCGGCTCCCAACAATGAGCAACAACAATTTTCAGGAAGTGCACTCATTCTCTGCCAAGTGTTACCTCCACAGTCAGGGTTCCTAGTGCCCGTCACCTGATGCTCATTTTCCAATTTGATCATTCTTCCAAGCTAATGATCTTGGCTTTCCCCATGACTGTGAGCACATACAGCTTTGGATCACCACACCACCGACTGACTTTATGGCAGTGAGCTGCATATGGAGTGAATGACTCCAGTCATGTTCTCAAAAGCTTCGTTCTGATTGCTGGTCTACTCTTATAGCAGAAAAGTGAAGGACTAGGGGAAAACTTGAAGAAGCCAAAGCAAGATAAGATTCTACCCAAGTGTCTAATCATCCAGAGAATCATGTTAATCTAATGATGATAATCTTTCTTGCTGAAATTCAGTTATATTTTCTATCACACTCAGCTTTATATAATATAATCAAAGACAGTCTTTGAGACACCTTTGAAGTTTAATCTCCAGCTTTTTTAGTACATGTGTATCAAAGGACAACGTTCTGAGACTACACAAGCACTTTGTGCAGATTTTCCTTTCATTCTTACGATCGTCCTACGCATACTTCCTTTACAATATAGGAATTATCGTTGTCTTCATTTTATATACAAGGAAGGTAGGGCTTAGAGAGATTGAGTCACCTACCCCAGTCACAGAGTAAGTCACTAAGGGCGCCAACATTTGAATTCAGCCACTGTGCCTCTCATGACAAACTCTTCAGAGGTTCCAGCTCTTTGACTTTGGAGGTGCAAGGATCTTCTTGGTCTTTCTCTCTCTTCTCTTTGTCCAACATAAACAAAGCTTCACCAATACCAAGGAGAGTGCTCGGTGGGCCATGCTCACAGCAAGCAATAGCCCACAGAGAGGCATCCAGAAGAATCGGACTTCAAGAATTATCAGACACAGCCCTGTGATAATTGGAAATACAAGCTTAGGTCTGATACCAAAGAATCCTTGCTTATAGTTAATGACTGATTTCATGAACACCCACAGCGTGCAGGCACCTCAGAGCACCTTGTACCCCATAGAATGGTTTTGTAAGTTGTTGGAGGCCACTGGCTCCAGCTCCTCAAGGTGGCGCTATTATCTGGTGCTGGCCAACCCGCCTGAGTCGTTAGAGAGCGCATGCGCTTGGTAATCTCGCGAGACTGGTCTGGTTTCTCCGCCTTTCCCGTGGCGTCATATGGGATTCTGAACTACGACCTATAGGAAGATGTTTCGTCTAAAGCAAGAGCCGTTTGGTCGTCTTAAAACCGGGTGCTTCCTACCTCGTGGTCCCTTCTCCTCCTCTCTCTCTCTCCGCCCCGCCATGCGCACGGACGCCGGCCCAGCTTCTGGGACGCGGGCTCAAGGCCACGTGGCAGATGGCCCGGCCCAGACCACGCTGGGGCCTAGCCTAGCTCTCTGGCTTCCCTTTTCCCCGCTGGGGGCCCGCAGCCGCTGGCTCTTGCGCAGCGGCTCCTGCCCCTCTGCCGGTCTCTCTGCCGGCTCTCTCACTCTCTCCTCCCTCTCCATTTTCCGTAAGCTAAATGCTCTCCCCAAAGATACATTAAAGTTATACTGCAGAAGGATCCTAAGTGTGTACCGTGCCTTTTCTTGCGGGCGAGAGATAGGCGCGGGACAAGTGGTGCCGAGAACCCGGGAATTAACATCGTTTGCACCGTCAGGATTCAGAACTGCGGACAAGTTGCTCGGAGAGGTATGTCTGAACTGGACTTTGTTTTGGGATTTTTCCCGCCCTGGAAAAGGTTTCTTGAGGCCTTGGTGCTTGTCTTAACAGCGTTACTGTTTGGGGTTGCGTATTGCTTTTACCGGTCTGTGAGATCCTCCCAGTCTTTGGCACAGCCTACCCTAAAGAACTTTGTAGAAGACAAGGCTTATAAAGATCTGATAGCTAAAGGGCGAGGCGTGATAAAGAAAGTTCAGAACAGCATGTCAGAAACCGAACGCAATGTGAGGTTAGGCGCGCGCCGTAATACAAGGAAAAAGGACCCCATAAGGATGGGAGAATTAAGAAACCAGAAATTACTTCATAAGGAAAAAGAACCCCCCGATGAAATAAAGAATTTGGGGGAGCCGGGAAACCAGAAACTAAAGCCTAGTTCCACCACTCTAGACCCGATACAGAAACTTGAAAATTTAAATTTAAAGTTTGGCTCCTCGTGGTATGAGGAAAGACAGGGCCTGGGGCGGTTGAGACAAAGACAAACCACGCCCAAGATTCATAGGCAAAGACAGGGCCTAGGTTTTTCTTAGGCGCCACTGAGGCAGCACGACCCATACCTTAAAAGACAGAGGTGCCGGTATGGGTTCCTCAGTGGCCACTGACCTCTGACAAGCTTAAGGCAGTGATTGAGCCTGTTGTGGAACAGCTTGCTAAAAAACATATTTTTAAGCCCTCCACTTCTCCATAGAGTATATTAATTGGCTTAGACCTTTTTTGAAAATTCCCACTGCAGATTTAAAGCCTTTGTTTGATGTTTCCTGGAAAAATTGATAATCATTATCCTAAATATCCTTTGTTACAGTTTGGCTTATCACCCTGTGGTATATCCACGTGTTACTCCCTCAGTGCCTTTAAAAGATGGCTTAACTGTATATACAGATGGCTCAGGAAATGGAAGGGGTGCTTATATTATAAATTCACAGACATTTTTCAAAGATTTTGGTCAAAAATCACCCCAGATTGTTAAATGTCTAATTGTGTTAGAAGTTTTACAAACGTTTGATTGTCTGCTTAATATTGTGTCTGGTCAAAAATCACCCCAGATTGTTAAATGTCTAATTGTGTTAGAAGTTTTACAAAAGTTTGATTGTCCGCTTAATATTGTGTCTGATTCCCATTATGTGGTAAATGCCCTTCAGTTACTTAAAACGGCCAGTGTTATTAATCCTTCCAATACAGTGTCTGCTCTGTTTTGTACCATAGCCCTTCTATATTACCCATATACGGGCACATTCGGGACTCCCGGGCCCTATGAGCAAAGAAAATAATTTGGCTGACCAAGCTACATGCCTGGTCGCTGCTGCCTTTGCTAATCCGTTGTAAGCTGCAAAAAGCTTCAATTTATACATGTTTCTATTGAGACCATACATGTTATTCAACATTGCTTAGAGGCATAGAGCGCCTGAGACAAACCAGCTTACCTCAAGACTGATAATGGGCCAGCTTACAGCTCCCAAAAATTCGCCCAATTTTGTGCACAGATGCAAGTAACACACCTTACCGGGTTACCATACAACCCTCAAGGACAAGGCATTATTGAACGTGCACATCGGACCTTAAAATCCTATTTATTAAAACAGAGAGGGGGAGTAGAACTGCCCCCAACACCAAGAGTGTCAATTGCCTTGGCGTTGTTTACCATAAATTTTTTAAATATTGATGATAAATATCAAAATGCTGCTGAGCGACATTGCTCAGAACCACAACGGCCAAAAGAGCTAGTAAAATGGAAAGATATTTTAGAAAATAAATGGAAAGGCCCGGATCCTATTTTAATAAGATCCCGGGGAGCTGTCTGTGTTTTTCCACAGGATGAAAAAAAATCCAGTTTGGATCCCAGAGCGCCTCACCAGAAAAATATTGCAAAAAAAAGAGCCTTCGCCTTCTCCAGTTGATGTGTTTGGTGACAGCAGTAGAAGATAATGCCCACCTTCTCTCTCTGCCAATGCCGGTGATGTATAAAGATTTAGACATAGCTTTAAAGAAAATAAAAGTTTGGGGTTAAAGAGAAGTTTATGTTTTAGTTAAAAATAGTTCAGATATATTACTAAAAAATTTCTCGGCAGCCTGACAAAAGAAACAGAGTTTAATAAAACCAAAATTGGCTTCCTTTTGCTCAGGCAGGCCAGATAAAAATTCAATTTTACCATGTAACAGTTGCCAATCCAAAAATATAGGTTGGGCCACGCCTAAAATATTTTCATTTTCTCCCAATTTAACCACCAGTTATTTAGATTATTAGCAATGCTTCAAAAATTATAGATAAATTGAGATACAAATTTGATAATTGCCTTTATGCCTTATGCTGAGATGCTCAGCTTTATTTCTTTGCAGCAGCGGCCCACATGCCACGATTTGTGCCCATACCACCATGGTTCCCCAGTAACTCACAGCCATTTAGACAAAAAAGAGATTTTAGAATCTCTGCTGATATTGTAAAAATCATTGTCACAGCTGCCATGGGGGCCTCAGTGACTGCCTCAGCTAGCGCACTTTCAAAAAATAGTGCAGACTGCACAGGCGGTTAACAAATTGTCCACCCTAGTATATGGCACAATTGAGGTGTGAGCAATAACTTGCTGGCTTATACATAACCTCTATTCAATATAAAAACTTTACAAAGACAACTAATCTTTCGAAAAGCCTCTCTCAATTTTCTTACAGAATTGGTCGTCTAAGTTTGAACAGACCCTTCGTGACCTACAAGTGGCGATCGTCCAGGCCAATTCCACTCGGCTAGACCTGTCGCTGACCAGAGAGCTCACTCCATAAATCCCCTCTTCCCCTACTCCAAAAAGTGGGTTGGGGTGGATATATCTGACCTAGCCTTTTGCGGAGGACTAGTCATTCTTCTCTAGACGGTTTGTAGGTTCAGAATCCAAAGTCTGAGAAACAAGACAGTTTCGGCTCAAGCCTTAATGGCTCTAGACTCAGAAACCTCGATAGAGGTATGACTAATTATGATAAAGCAATAGAGATATTGTGGCTTAGACAGCTCCTACACACCTAAAGACAGCCTTGTCTATTGCACTGGATGGAGCGTTCAGCCCGTGTCCTAAGAGGTATGCTGAGCCAAGGGCATCGCACGGGACATACCTATGTCCCGAGAGACACATCATCCTGCATAAGGGTACCTGCCTTAATCCCCTTCCCAGCAAAAGGCAGAGGACAGGCTGGGGGCATCTCGATCTGTCGAGGGATTAGGGATGACCCCCACGCAAGTCCACAATGTGTTCTGGGGGATGATCACTGTCTCCACCCTCTTATAGGACTTCCTCGTTGCTTAATATTTGAGAAGGGTGAGATGTTGGAGGCCACTGGCTCCAGCTCCTCAAGGTGGCGCTATTATCTGGTGCTGGCCAACCCGCCTGAGTCGTTAGAGAGCGCATGCGCTTGGTAATCTCGCGAGACTGGTCTGGTTTCTCCGCCTTTCCCGTGGCGTCATATGGGATTCTGAACTACGACCTATAGGAAGATGTTTCGTCTAAAGCAAGAGCCGTTTGGTCGTCTTAAAACCGGGTGCTTCCTACCTCGTGGTCCCTTCTCCTCCTCTCTCTCTCTCCGCCCCGCCGTGCGCACGGACGCCGGCCCAGCTTCTGGGACGCGGGCTCAAGGCCACGTGGCAGATGGCCCGGCCCAGACCACGCTGGGGCCTAGCCTAGCTCTCTGGCTTCCCTTTTCCCCGCTGGGGGCCCGCAGCCACTGGCTCTTGCGCAGCGGCTCCTGCCCCTCTGCCGGTCTCTCTGCCGGCTCTCTCACTCTCTCCTCCCTCTCCATTTTCCGTAAGCTAAATGCTCTCCCCAAAGATACATTAAAGTTATACTGCAGAAGGATCCTAAGTGTGTACCGTGCCTTTTCTTGCGGGCGAGAGATAGGCGCGGAACAGTAAGTGGAAAAGAATGGGGAGTCAGATTTACTCAGTGACTTGTTTGCAGTCACACAAAACACAAATGGCAAATACGGGATCTGCATCACTTAAATTTGGCTCTATTTTAGGTAAAAGCCACACTTTTCCCTGTGTTCCATGTATGTTCTAATCACACCCCCAAAGGGAATGAGGGCTGGGGTCATTCCCCCTTGCCCATCCCAAAGGCCTTGTAAAATGTAGGGTGTAACTTCTGTTTCCAAATAGTAGAACTCATGTGTGGAACACCTACCCGATTTGCCCTTAGCCTTTTGCCCATTCACCCTTATTCATTCTGTGAGTGAGCGTCATATTTTATATTTACAAAAGATTTTACAAGTTATAGATACCTTTTCAGAATGTACCTCAAGTGAGCACAGCCAAATAAATTAATGAAAGTCTACTAAGTCTTAATCTGAGGGTCTCCTCACATCTTTGCCTTGCTATGGCCCCAAAAAGTGCTATCTGCGTTACAAATAAAACTGTATTTTGCTGGATGTTAATAAAGACAAATTAAGAGCTAATTTCTCATATTCTAACCTGAGATATTTTAAGTATAGTATAGTTGAGTGTTAATAAATTGGTTCCAGGACTCGCTCAGCCTCATCTTATACCAAAAACTATGAATGTTCAAGCCCATTATATAAAATGCGAGTATTTGCATACAGTCTGCACACATATCTTTCCATGCACATTAATCTATCTCTAAACATTTTATGATATTTATTATAATCCAATGCTATATAAGTTGCACCATATTGTTCAATGAATGATAAAAAAAAAAAATGCAACTACATATATTTGGACCAGAAACCTCAGATACTCAAGGAAGACAGTCCTTCTTTTCACACGATGCTGGGGAAGCAACTTGTAAAATACCTCCCTTTGAATTATGTCCTCAAATATCACTTGTTAAAATATGATTGGCAGGCTGCTCTGTAAGATTTCTGTGAAATATTGGACTTTGAAATGATATGTGTCTATGTGGCTAAAACAACCACAATAATAACCTTTCCGGTTTCTTTCAAACCCACAGAACACTGCTGAAGGGTTCACAACTTTGGCTTGGTTGTCACTCCTCATGAATAGACTGGAGAGCAGAGGGGTGGTAACAGATATTTCAAGGGCTTGTCAACATGAGATCCAAGTTGTTCCTTCATGGTGGCCTTTGAAATCAAGCCAGCTGCTCAAACATAAGAGAACCATTAGCTTCTCAGTGCAGCCTACGGTTCAGGCCACGTGGTAGGTGCTTTTTTTTCTATTGAACCAGAAAGGGGCTACTCTTACATCAATGGTAATAATAGAAACCTTTTTCATAGGAAGCATCCAAAATAGAAATGTTGCTGTAAAAGTAATTAGACTTGAGTTTAAGCGGATCAGCTCCTCATTAAGGGTTTCCCTCAAAGGCTTTTTACAGGCTTACAATGTCAGATGTGCAAAGTAGGAACACAGAGACGCTTATTCACGCACTCATAATCCTGAACTTGGCTGTTACTGGTAGAACACAGTAAAGGCTTCACTACACAAGTCTAAATAGTCTGCTTGTCACCACCACCAACCCCTCAGCAAAGACACAGACCCTGAAGATCAAAGTCAATTGCTAAACCAATTTCTATTTCTAGAAGAAAACTTCAGCCATGATTAGGTGTTTGGCTGGCTAGTCTCACTAGCCTGGGATGGCCCTGGAACCCTCCTCCATCAGCACTCACTGTAATTTTTCAGCACTTGGTAGATATTTGCTATGTCCCTCTTGCTCTGTCCCAGCTTAGAGGAAACAGATATTCGAGACACATACCACTCATGGTCTTACCCAGGTTCCTCCGCACCATGTTTGCCTGGGAACTCCAGTGCAGCTGTGAGGCATGGAGTGGTTGAGGTACAGGCAGGCAGGTCGAGACACCACCCAGAACCATGGATCTGGAGCAGGGGATGAACCTCTAAGCACAAACCAGGAATTTTATATGATTGTATGATCATTACACAATCATCAAATGATTTTATGAGAAAGAGGGTAAATCATAGATTCCTAAATATGTCCTTCCATTCCTGCTAGGGATCAGATTCATGGCTTTAGGTCAACAGCTCATCACCTAAGAGAAGACACAGACATCCATCCTCCATGAACTCTTCCATTGTCTTGGTTTAGGTAAAGGAAAACTTCCCAGGCTCCCTCCTCTCAGGCTCTGCAGATCCACCTTTGACAAGGCTCACAACAACCTCTCCACTGGCCCTCATGGTGGAAAACACTCTGATGTGGCCAAGAATCACAGTAAAATCAGACCTGGCTTTGAGACTCATTTTTATACGTTGGCTGTGGTAATATACGTGGAGCATAAGCCATCTAACTAGGCCTTTATTTCCCCTTTTGTGAGATGGATGGAGTTGTAAGCTGTGTCCCTCACTCTGAAATGTTAAATACCAGAAAAACCTATTTATATTTATTTATTTATTTATTTATTTATTTATTTATTTATTTATTTATTTATTTATTTATTTATTTTTAAGGCAGGGACTCCCTATGGACTCCCTAGGGACTCCAAATGGCCTTGAACTCACTAAAAGTAAATCTTATTTTGCATTTGTATTTAACTTTTGAATATGTATAATGAGTCATCATGGGAAGTGATCCAAGTCAAAACATTTACCCCTTATACAATGTTGATACTGTGGCTCGGCACACAAGGTCCAGAATAGAATTTTTCATCTGTAACATCTTACCAGTACTTGAAAAGTTCTAGATTTTACAGCGCGCTGAATTCCAGATTTTTACATTAGAAATGTTCAATCTGTAATGATTTTACCGAGAGCACAGGACCGACAGGATTGTATGAAAAATTGCATCAGAGAACAGAGATACAACAGGCACAGAATAGTGAGTACTTAGTAACTGTTTCTTTGATTATCAAAGTCCTTCGTGGGGTTCTTCGACCAATGCGGGGGGAGGGGGGGAAGGGGGGATCAGAAAGAATCTCACAAATTCACAACCTGGTTTTCTCACTGAAAGAGCTATCAAATACCATGACATGTGGGTACCTAGCCAGTAGATAGTTTATACTGCTAAATGGGACAGTGAGAGAAAAATGCCATGAAATGTAGACACCCAGCAAGTAGACAACGAGACAGTGAAAACTACTGATAGTACCTCTTGTGACTTCATAAGGGAAAGTGACCAAGTGATGGTATTTTAAAATAAAGTTTGAACAATGAATTTATAAAGCACACATAAGCATACAGTACCTAAAACCAGCTGGATATACAGCAACCTGAATTTACTTTACAATTCTCAATCAAGAGACATTTATATACTTTTATGAAGTGAGGGTTTGAGGAAGGTGTGGCCCTGATTGTCCTGGAACTCACCATATAGACCAGGCTGGCCTTGAACTCACAAAGATCTGCCTTTCTCTGTCTTCTGAATGCTGAGATTAAGGTGTGTGCTACTAAGCCCAGTGACATTTATATCCTTAAGACATCTAAGGCGTAATTTTGTTTCTTTAACCAACTGAAAATTTTCAGGAAGAAGTCAGCACACATTTCAAAAGGGATTGGTAAAATTAGCAACTTAAAACACAGGATACCCCAGTTAAATCTGGATTTGAGATAATAGAGAACTTTTTTAGAATAACTATGCCCCTATGCAATATTTTGCAACCCTATCAAAGCATGATTGCTTCAGCTAAGCTCTTGACTTTAATTCAACAGCCTTGGGAAAAACCAAACTGATTATTAATAAACTTACCACGAGGAAAGAAAAATAATAAAATTACAAGTGGCAGGTAAAAGTAATTAAACCAGCCCAATCACTGGGGTCCTATGACACCTGTGCCTTTTGCAGTTCTTCATTTCAAACAGTAGGCAGTGTGGAGAGACGGCTGGTATGATCTGTACCAGGGTTTGTGCTCTAGAGAGAGAACTGGAGGAAAAATCAAACTAGAGAAATAAGCTGTCGAGATCAGGAGCCAAGGCTCACTCTGGCTCAAGGTTTACTTTCCCAGTGAAGAAATGCTGGCCCTGGGTCTCCTGCCAAGATCCTGAGAATCAGGCACTTACCCCCTCATTTTGTGCTTTTTAATTCTCTCTAAATTTAAGGCTGGTAACATGGGCTTTTTTTTTTTTTTTTTTGCTTTGAGTTCAAATATGCTTTGATGGTATCAAATTTTTTTTTTTTCATCTTAGAACTGCCAAATAGTCTCCCTGGAAAAAGATTAAGCAGTTCTTTGGACCTTTTCTGGGTTTTCTTGTTAAGTTATGCACAGCATGGATAGAGGTTTAAAAACAATCAAGGAAGTTTCGGAACACTTCACTACGCTGGAAAGCATCATGGATGCTGATGATGGTACATCTTGTGGGTCCTCCCACATCAGTAGGCCACAGGAGTTAGGGAACTATTCTACTGGGAGCAAGAGCACTAGAGGGGCCGAGGGAAATTAAACATGGGGGATGAGGCAGAGCACTGGACTTGAACTCAAAAGGCAGAGTTTACATTTCCACCTTGCATGCACATACTGTGTGACACCAGACAATCCCATCCTCCAGCTGGACCTCGTCTCGGCCTAGTCTGGAATCCTGTGCTTCACTGTCTAACCAGTGCATTCGGACCTTTCACCTTTGCTCACTGGCCCTGTCAGTCCTTCCATACTTTCTGTTTCTAGAAGCAAGTTGCATGAATGAGGCACACTCACCTCTCCCTCCCCACACGATCCTTAGGGACCACATTGAAAATAGCTGTCTGTTGCCTCAAAAGGTTCATCAGCTGCTTGTCCCAAGACAGAAAGCAGCTGCACATAATGAGCCTATCAAGTGAGGAGCCATGGAGCTGAAAGGAAGCAGAGCAGAAAAAACCCTGTGACAACTTGGGCCTTTGGCCTTTAAAACTGCTTGAAATTGGAAACTTAGTTGGCACAGATCGGGAGAGAAGGTCAGGACACCTTGCCCTGCAAGGATCCAAAGGGGAAAGGACTGGTCAAGAGGACAGGAGGAATGGCCCCGATATTGCTGCAGGGCTGCCACACCGCATCTCATTACAGGATCATAACATGGGTCCACTTTTCTGAGGCCACCTCCAGTACCCCAACTCTATGTGAGTGAGAGATCAGGAGCCAGCACTCAGCTCTGGAGGGCCTCCAACACTGCGCCACCCTAACACTCCCCATCTCCATGACAACTCCACAGACTAAAGACTTTTAGAGACAAAAAGACCAAGAGGAATTTTTTCCTCAATTTTCTGAGCAAAAAGCCATCTTAAGAAATTTTAACCTCTCATAAACAGTGTGTCTCTCAAGAGTAGTTATGACTTTTCTGATTTGCTTTGACCTGAGATGAACCTTCAGATGACTTATTGAATAATCTCAAAGCCTGGAACTGTCATGCCATCTCTACCTGTGTACCCACCCAAATTCAAACCCTCACCCCAAAGCAGAGTTCAAAGATTCCTCTTTTTAGGAAGACTTTGGCAGTAGAATGAAGCAGAGGGAGAAGAGGGGGAGTAAGAAAACTAGACAGGGAGTGAAACTCAGTCTTCAGAGACGCTGGGGCTCTTGACGAAATCATCTGCATGGGTGTAACCCGTCTATCCTGACAATCATAAATACAGGGATCCCAAGGTTTTCCTAACAGTAAAGAATAATGCTGCTATGACAGAACACCATGGCCAAGGCAACTTATAAAAGAAAGCATTTAACTTGGGGGTTCATGTTTCCAGAGAGTTAAGAGTCCATAACCATCATGATGGGGAACATGGCAGCAGCAGGCACGTATGGCTCCAGAACAGTAGCTGAGAGCTTACATCCGATCCACAAGCATGAGGTGGGGGGAGGGGGAGGAAAGAGAGAGAGAGAGCCAATGCTAACCCAGAATAGTGTGAGATTCTGAAACTACAAAGTTCATACCAAGGCCACACCTCCTTCAACAAGGCCACACCTCCTAATCCTTCCCAAACAGTTCCACAAATTGGGGGGGGGGGGCAAACATTCAAACCACCAAAATTGGTTTACTTTGGAAATGATGAAGGTGGAAAAAAAATCTCATATGGTAAATATTAAAAAGGCAAGTGCTAGACACTTAGGAAGATGTGGCTCCTCACAGCTTTTAACTCCATGATGATAAATATCAGATCCAGGTATAGCCTGAAACTGTAAGTCAGAAATTGTGTCTGGAATGTAAGAACAACCAGACAACCCATTTAATATTAAAAGAGCAAAGAAATTTTAATCATCAATTCATTAGACAAATGTTTACTGAGTATACTCTAGGTGGCAAGCCTGGGGACACATGGGAAATAGAGGATGCCATAAAAAGACTTATAGGTGTCATTCAGGGCCTCCAGGCAAAGGTAACATGAGATCAACGTTTTTGACCACACAAATGTCTGGGACCCTGAGGGAGACTCCCTTTAAAAGATAAGGAAGCAAAGTGAAAGATGATACAGTTGAGCAAATGATCAAGAGCCAGACATGGAGGGCTTCCTGCACATGTTTAGGGAATATAAAATTATCTCAGGATTTCCAGGAAGCCACTGAAGGCCTTAGGGGCACTGATCTGTGAACCAGTCATACACACAAATAAACTTGTGAAAAGCACAGGGACACAGACTCCTGTCTGAACCTCACCTCAGCTTGTGTCTCAAGTTCATCATTTCACAATGTATTATAAAGTGGGGATTTCATTATTTAATAGGGATTAATTAAAGAAAGAATAAGATAATTCTATCTAAAATGATAAGCACAGATTTTCCAATACAAACCGTTACTATGAATGTTCCTGGGCAAATATTGTGGGGTGACACAGTCTCTGTCCTTCCTCTGGCCCATCAAAAAGAATAGCATCTGTCCATCTTCTCTCCTTCCTCCCTTCAAGGATAGATGATCGCTGTTTTCTTGGGTTGGAGCTGGTCACTTAGTCTGAGGAGGTAAAACATGCCAAGAGTTGAAATTCCAAGGACTCACGGCAGTGGCAGTCACTCACTCCACCCACGCAGCCTAAAGAGGAGACACAGAGCTTCATGACAAGTCCTCTCCACGCCTATCACCTGTTTGTTAAGACAGGATCTCACTGTGTAGCAGTGTCTGGACTGGAACTCTATCCTCCTGCCTTAGACATCTAACTACTGAGATTATAGATCACCACCATTCCTGCCCAAGGTTTTTTGTTTTTGTTTTTTAAATGGGGAAAAAAATGTCATCTGTTTGGTGGGATGGAAGGGGGTGGGGGAGGGGTGCTTTCTGATGCAAGAAAAATGTGAGCGAAGTGGTGTCAGGCTTGGGGGAGCTGGGAGCCAAAGAGAGGGTGGTCACAGGGAATTCAATTCAGAGTTATACTTAGATTTCTTCTAATCTTCTAAAAAATGTTTCCTTAATGATATAAGAATAAAATTCCCTTTTCACTGGCTTACCCCTTACCCTGCTCTCTGTGATCTCAGTATGGACATGGAGCATGCAGACCCCTGGGCCAGGCTGTAGGAATGTGAATGTTGAATATTAGAATGACCATAAACGCTGACCCCGGGATGCTCTGGGGGTGAGATGTGTAAGTGCATATTACTAAATTATTCCACACACAACCCTCAAATCTTAGTGGCTTGGAGTCACAAACATTCCCCTGGCTCCCCTGGTTTGTTTCTTTGTAAGTAAAGACTGTCAGAACCCTGGAACCAGACAGATAGACACACCCCCTATCTGCACCAGCAAAGACAAAATTCAGAACTATAGATGCCCCAGGAGTTTCTACTTAGAAGCCTGTCTCTTCTAATGCCATTCCTTTAGCCAAAGAAGTCAGACATGTCATCACTGGGGTGGAGCATGTCATCCCTGGGAGGGGCTGAGACCACTCAGGAGCAAAGCAATGCTTGCACTGAAGGGCAAGTCCTGCATGGTAGCCCTTCACCTCTCTAATGGGGTCCTTATGAAGATCGCAGTTCCGGGAAGACAACACAGGGACAGCTTCTCAAATAGAGCACAACACTGACATGGTGCTCGGCAAACGCAGATTTTCACGGGAAGGAGCAGGACTCCCAAGGGCTAGTGAGGGAGACAGTGGACAGTTAGAGAAGGCCACACCAAGGAGGTATGTAGTGGCCTGAAGCTGCTGAGGGTCATTGAAGTCCCTCACTACAAAGGATGTCTCTGCACGGAGATGAAAAGGACCAAGGCAAGATCCAAGAGCCCAGGGATGAGTGGTCACAGAAAATGGTGACCACTGTCCATCCACAGTGTCCTGCCAGGATGTCTCACCAGGAAACCCTGGTCCTGGACCAGACTGAGCTGAGCAGACCCCTCCAGATGTTCTCAGGCAGAGACTTGGGATTCAATAGTCCTCTGCCAGTCACTCAACCAGGAAGGCCAGGTGGGTGGGGTCAGCCTACAGAACTTCAGCACAGAAGGTCCAACCTCTTCAGCCTCATTCTCTACCACCCCCTATCACACAGCCGTCCACAGAGGTCCTTACTTCTTCCTAAGCAGTCCTTCCCTACCTTCCTTCTAGATGGTTCCATCCATAAACACATACTGAAAGAGCTCAGGATAGCAGGCCTATGGTAATTGCCAGGAATAGAGCACAAAACCCACTCCGTCCCTGTGCTGCTGCTGCTGCTGCTGCTGCTGCTGCTGCTGCTGCTGCTGCTGCTGCTGCTGCTGCTGATGCTGATGCTGATGCTCACTCAGGAGGAAGCAAGGACCAAGAGGAAGCATTAGAATAGCTCCCACTCAACCAGTGATGGGTTTGAAGATGAGCCAGGGCTCAGGGTAGCAGCAGTTATTTCAACTCTTCTGCTCTGGACCACGGCTAAGGAGGAACCAGGGAACTCTGTGCATCCAACCTTGTCTTTCAGACACCCTGCCACTCAAGGGACATGCCAGCACATGGCTGAGCAAGGGCTTCAGCCCTGATCACACTCCCTTCCCATTCTCCCTCTGAGTGCTTGTGTTATCTTAGAGAGCCTACTCACCTCCCTGTGCCTCAGTTTCCTTGTCTGTTAAGTAGAAATCACAGTAACAATGCCAGACTGGTCATGAAAATTAGACAAGTTAATAGATATGTGGTACCCAGAATGGAGCTGCCAGCCAACAAGAAAGTAGCTACACTTTGGCAGTGCTCTTTATACAAGTATTAGACATTATCTGCCCTCATTTTAGCACATTATTTTTAAGCTGTGCCAGAAATGCAACAGTCTTTCATCTGCCACTCCTGGAAGAGTCCTCTCTCTAGCTGCCAACTCCAGCTGACTCTACAGGTTTGTCAACAGGAGTTTTTTAATTGCATAAATAATTCATGAACACAGTCTGGTTGAAAGAGTTAAGCAACATAGAGAAGGCGGCTGAAGAGTCCCTTCAACACCCTCCCCACTTCTACCCACTGCTGCCAGAGCTGGTCCTGCCCTGCCCTTCCACACTGGCACAGCTGCAGATACACTCATCCGAAAGCTCTCACGGCCTTCCGATTGCTGTGTAGCTTGCTGATTCTCCAGATAGTTTGTAGATTTCTCTATGTCAATACAGTAAGTCTGCTCCAGAATGGACATACCAAAATATTGAGTAACAAAACCCCCGTTGATGGATGTCCCTGTGGTTTCCAATTTGCCTCCTTTGAAGCCTGAAGGACAATCCATATCTTTGTGTGAACACATTCACACAGGCAAAGGGCGATTTCTTAGAATAGATTCCAGGAAGTAGATTTGTTGGGTCAAATGGTGGACGAATTTTCTGTCTTGTTAAATACTATCAAATTGCCTTTCCTTTTGTACTCCTACCAGCTTGGGGGTGCATTTATTTTTTGTTTTAAAGAGGGGGTCCTTTTAAGTTGTACGTTTTTGTTTCTTTGGGAGGTGGGTTGGATTTAGAGAGGTATTTTGCTTTGGATTTTGTTTTTTTTCTTCAGTGCTGGGGATTAAACTCCTGGCCTTAAATATGCTAGGCAGTGTTACATCCCCAGCTTTGTTTGTTCCAAGATCTCATTAAATATAGCACAGTCTAGACCTTAGGGTCCCCTTGCCACCTCCTCCCGAGGGCTGGGATTGCAGGTGAGGCCACGGCACCAAGTTTAGAAGGTCTTCTCCCAGGCTGTTAGCTTCAGTAGAGGGAAGCGCCATCGACTTTCCCTGGCATTTCATTAAAAAAAGGAAAAAAAAAACTTTATTATTTTTTTTCTTATTTGAGGGGAAACACTGCAGCTACATAACCTCTCTCTTTTTACCCCTACCCCTTCCCTGCCCAGAGGGAGAAGGGAAAACTGTACAGGGAAAATATCCCTAAATGTTCTGATTGAGAATGTAATTCATACTAAGGTATAAAAGACCGGACTTCCTCCTCTGCAGCCACAATAAACGCTGCTGACCTGCTTATGAGCTGCTCTTTTATTATTATTATTATTATTATTATTATTATTATTATTATTATTATTATTATTATTCCTCTGCTTCATTACTTAATCCATGGGAAGTTTGGCCTTCACGCTATTTATGTTCATGGAGGCATGAATCTTGATAACCACGGAACTACATTTCCCAGCATGCACTGCAGGAGGCAGCAGCCAGTGAGTTGTAATAGACTCTAAGGATGAAGTGCATGCTCACCTGGGTGGAGAGACGCTTGGCTTGTCTCTTCCATACTACCTGAAATTGGGGGTTGGTTTTAAACACCCTTAGAGCTGAGTGATGTTATAAAGATCCTGCTGTTAATTATGTTAATTCTTCGTCACCAAAGGTTGGATTCTAACCGGTGATGCCAAAAGGCAGTACTATTTGCTCATTTGTTCATAAAGATCTTGATACTGAAAGAGCTTATGGGCCAAACATGTATGGTAAGTGCACACCAGCCCTATTTGAAGTAAAGATGTGATGACTGGGACTTTGGCTGTCATTTGTCACCAAGAAGTAATCTCTAAGATGGAAATCAAGCAATAAACATGACAGGCAAGATGAAGCCTCGGGACACTAAATGTCCTTTATAGAATTCCATTGTGTCCACTTTCTGCAGTCCAGAATCAGACATCATTTTACAAACACCAAAGTGCCTTGGGTCTGAAGACACCCTACATCATTCAAAATAACTCCCACTGGCTGGTCTGGTCTCCACTGTACCTTTGCACGGCTCTCTAAAAGTGGCCTGGACACAGTTTCCACTAATTGACACTAAAACCAGATTAACTTTGGAATCAGCCACAGCACTTTGTTGGCTACAAGGTCTGACCTTTGGCCACTGTTAGGGAATTGAAAGTCCAGATGCAAATCGAAATTCCTTTCCAGATTTAATCTGAATTCAGAAGAGCCCAAAATGGAATTCTGCACCTCTTTTAAAAGTTCTCTATGAGGTAATTCAAACGGTTCTGTTTACAGCTGGGTAGAAATGGAAACAATCTGCCTGACAGCAGGGAATTCATTCAGAAAGTGGGGCTGCAGAGCCAAGGAGAGCAGTTAGCAAGTGGAAGCTTGTCCAACTGGCATGAGGACTTCAGTGCAATCCTCATGTAAGAACCAGAACACCTATCCCCCAAGCCTGAAGCTGTGGAGACAGGAAGATCCTGACACTGACCAGTCTAGTGTGTGAGGTCTAAATCAGTGAGAAATCTGTCTTAAAGGTGTTCGGTGTTCTTGAAGATGACTCCTGAGGCTGCCCTCTAACATGGTCACATTTGCACACACACAAACATATATACAAAAACACAAAACCCGGGGAAATTATAAGCAGCTATTTGAAATGGTGGTAGAGGAGTATGCCAACAGCATTCAAATATAAGCAAGTGTACACTGTATGATCTCTTTATAAAAATATTATATAAGTGTATACATACATACACAAAACACCCAACACACACAATAACACACAAGACACACATACACACACACCCCTAGGGATAATCCTAGAAATCTGAATGTAGAAATGTTATAGATATTATAAACTCATAGAAAACTTTTTCCTGTGACTTTGTATATACATTTCAAGCTTTCTAAAGTAAGCATTATTTTATAGTCAAAATTAATACAAATATTGGCATCATTATCCATAATTACCTATCCATATGTATGTTTTTATTATACATTGAAATTAGGTGAAGGATTAGACAAGGAGAAAAAATTCCACATAGGTCTAGGATTTCAAATTCACAAGTGATTCTTTTTTTTCTTCATTGGTGAGAGCCAAACCTGGGACCTCGAAAACATGAGGGAAATGCCTTGTGACTCTGCTTCATATGCTCATGGGTGACTCTTCAATTTACTGTTCAAAGATTGCCTCAGTTTGGGGAACCCAGCTGTGTTATATTGGGTTTCTCTTGAGCTTCCTACGTATTACCTGTTTCCCACAACGTGGTCTCTTATGTGATGGACAGTACAAGATCAAAGGCTAAGAAAGGCCACAGCTGACCTCCAACCTCTAGGAATGCTGGTGGCCAGAGCTGAAGACTCCCCTGTCTCTGCCCCTCTCCTTTCAACTCTTTCCTCCTGAAGACTTGGCAAAATGCCCCACCTCTGCCCCATATCCCTCACTCCCTTCCCCAAAGAGACTGTTTCCTGCCAGCTCTTGTCCCACAAAATGTGGAACAAGGCCTTTTTCTGAGGAAGCCCACTCTATGAGGCTTACTCACATACCCAACAACACCTGGAGCTGCAGGTGCATGCTACGTCAGGTAAGCCTTGCTTCTGGCCTCAGCCTAGACTCAGGAATTGGGCAGCTACGTCAGGAGATCTCACGGAGAGCCAGGACCTGGCTTCCTTGATTCTGCTGGCAGTTGTAGCCAGGCAGCATTGGAGCTCATTTGAATCCCGAAGTGAAGTATTTAACCAAGTCAGGATGGAGGCCTGTCAGTCACTTTGTCAACTGCCCAGCTGTCTCCCCACCTAATCTTTACTGAAGACTACAGCATGGCTTATGGTGCAGCCTTACAGCCTGCTCTCTAGCAAATCTAAGACATTAGACCTGATCTGTTCACTTATAAATAGAGTTCCTGCTACATCTGCCCCAAGTCCCTGGTAAATTTAAGCAGAAAAAATTGATGTGGATCTATGTATAAACTAAGCTACTCACCAAAACCACTCCTGCCAACCCTGTCCTGAGCCTCCCAGCTCTGAAATAAATACCTGGCGCCTTATTATTAAGTTATAAATTATATATGCCTGGCCTTATCTTGGCTTATTTCTAGGCAGCTCTTCTTAAATTAATCTGCCTACCTTCTGTCTATGGGCTTTTATCTTTCTCTATTCTATATACATACCTCTCTTTATTTCTCCTCCATGTCTGCCAGTGTCGGCTGCTGCCGATGCCCTCTCTCCTCCTTCTCTCTATCCTTGACCCTCTCTTCCCAGATTTCTCCTTGTTTATTCTCCCTGCCCGCCAGCCCCACCTATCCTTCTTCCTGCTTAGCTATTGACTTTAGCTCTTTATTAGACCAATCAGGTGCTTTAGACAGGCAAAGCAGCACAGCTCCACAGAGTTGAACAAAGGCAACATGAAAGAACGCAACACACCTTTGCATCAATAAAGCAAATGTTCCACAGCACAAACAAATGTAGCACATCTTTAACTAATATTCTACAACACATTCTCTCCATTTCCAATATCAGGGTTTTGGAGGGGGGCGGCAGATTCTAGACATTAACTATCTTGCTTGCTTATTTGTATGCAGCCGTCAATGTATGCATCAGTCTGTTGTCAAAGTGACTGACAGCTAGGTATCTGATTCGGGAAATCTTTTTGGAACAAGGGGAAGCTCAAAATGGAATTAGTACTATCAAAGCATAGTCTGTGGAATTGGCATGGGTGTACTATGTGAGAAACATTGAGGAGCATATTTGTGTCTTTCCACAAGATCACACTCTATTGAGTAATAAATTCACAAGCTACTTTGATTTTACTAGCTGAAATTTACCAAAGAATCCCATTTTCTCTTGGTAGTATGGCAAATGACCAACTCAGAATCTTTTATTCCAGTTGTAATCCTTAATAGTAGCTCTCAAATCATACATTACCATTTTCATAGTGTGTGTGTTTAAGTGTGTGTGTGTGTGTGACAGTGACTACATAAGGGTTAAAAGCTATGAAGCTCCAAGGATGGTCTCTGAAGGTGGCTGAACACTCAGAAACTGACTTCTAGGAAGGCTAAGTGCAGATCTCAACCACAGAAGCACCCTAAAAACCTCTGACTCACAGAACCAGTGAGGTGAGGACATAGCTCCCGCTCTAGATGGACATAGACATACAGACAGATGACATTTCATTTCAGGTAGGACACATTGAGCACGGGGGAGGAAAGGGCATAATGTGAAGCTGAGACCCCAGAGTCAGGGTCACGGGTCACTTGAAAGTTCTTTGCTTGTCAGTTACACACACATACACATGGCAGTCAGATGGCGTGTCTAAGGCACCATTGCTATCTCTGTGCTAGGTGGTCTTTCTTTAAGTGGTCCATGTGAGAGTGTGGCATCTCTTGTTGGTCTGACCCAATCACTAAGGTTAAAGGACTGTATCTCCACAGTCACCCATACATATGTTCCCAGTCTCCTCTTGTAAGTTTATGGGTGATAACTTCTTAGTGCTTAGTCCATGCCCTGTAGCCTGTGCAGGGTAGATGTTGTTTTCTTTATATATAAGATGCAGTGATCTCGCCATGCATTTGTACTGTCAATGGAGTCAGAGGTTCCTATGTAAAATGGAATCCATGTGGGCAAAGGGGCCTCCTGAAAGCTGCCGCTTCTTACACTAACTGAGAGCAGGCAACGGCTCCAGAGCAGAGTGCTACTTGAGTGAGTAAAGCCTCATCTCCACAGGAATCGCCATTCAAATACCAGTTTACTTGTATTCGCAAGAATCAGAAAGGGGCAAAACACACTATACTTGACAGATAGAGGAGGAAGGGGAGGAGGAGGCAGAGGGAAACACTGGAGTGTGATCCTTGAATAAGTGACGAACTATTAACACTACCTGGTCAACCTGTCTCAACCTGCGACTGTAGGCTCTGGAATGATGGTGCTGTCAAAAGTGACTGAACATTTGGACAAGAGAATTCATTTATGAAACAATCTTTCACCTTTTGGATTTTGTACTATATTTATTGTCACACACACATGCACACACACAAGCATGCACGCACACACACCACACACATGCATGCATCATGCCATGGAGTGAATATGGAAGGCAGTGGATAACTTTCGAGAACTGGTTCTCTCCCTCTGCCATGTGGGTTCCTAAGACAAGACTCAGGTCGTCAAACTTGGAGGCAGGTCTCTTTAACCAGTGTTGTCTCCCTGGCCTTGCTTTAATATCTATATAGTTGATGCTGTGAATAGTTTTGCATGGAACAGGCTATCTAGATGTGTGTTAATTCTAACAACACGAAGTTTCTGTTCAAGGCAGGCATTTGAAAAAAATCTTACGGGAGGGGGGGGAATCACAATAATAATCAGGCTTTGTGAAGATGTTAAAGGTTGTGTGACTCCTTGGCATGTAGTTATTCTGAGGCACCAGGCCAGGCTGCTGTGTGGGCTCCAAGTCAGGGTGGGAAAGAGAGCAGAGAGGGAAAGGCCTGACAGATCTTTGCTGTTTTCCAGTTCTCTCCCCTCCCTTGAACATGAACATGACAGTCCCTGTCTGGGGTCCCAGTGCTGTCATTAAGAGCACATGTGAAGTGCTTCACGCTCTCTAAAGAAATCGTGTTGTTAAACAACATTTCCTTATTCTGTGTCAGGTTTAAGTCTGTGCTTTCGCAATCAGGCAGTAATGCCAAGGGTCATCTGTGACTGATTATCAGGGTTTACTACAGGCCATCTCTCGGCCTTCTCTCTGACCCAGATGACTAACCTCCAAAGAACCTAGGAAATAGACTATAAAGTGCAAACACCCCAGTGGACCTCCCATCCACCAGGCATCGTGCTAGGTGCTGGAGACACCATTTATACCACCCTACAAGGAAAGGATTCTTATCAGCATATCCAGGACAAATGGGCTTAGAAAGGCAAAGTAATTTTCAGAGCCAAGATGTCACCGAGGGTTTCCTGAGTTGTACTTCCTCTTCAGGCATGTCCATGTCCTTGCATGACTTTTAAAAGACTTTGCCAGTATGACCCTCCCATCTGGGAACTGCTGGTGAATGAACATGTGTGATAGCTCAATACAAGTTTGCTTTACTATTGCAAAGGGTGGCCATTGCTATTCACAGTGAAATCTTATCCAAAGAGAAGTCCTGACATGCCACTCTGGTATAGCAACATACTTTCCTGCATCATCTTTTTTGGCTCTGACCTTCTGCCAGTTAAATTGGGAGGGAACCTCCTGGACTTTGTACCCTACGGATGGGTGGGTGGTGTGAGGCAGTAGAGAAAGCAGAGGCTCAAAGGTTATTCTCTTAATACACCTTCTCTCTCCTTTCCTATCATTGGTATTTTACCCACCAACCATGGAGCTTCCTTCCAGCCCCAAACCTCCTACAAACATTGAGTTACTTCAACAAAGCTCAGAAAGACCTGTTCCCATCCAAACTCTTCATCTTAGACATAACCTTAACTTCCTTCATTCTCACCTTTTAGCATGGCATCTGCACATGTAGACAGTGACCAGAGGCTCCCTTTCCATTTTCAGAACTTTGAATTGCTTCTGCTCTTCAAACTAAAACCCCTACATGCATATGCCTTTTCCAGCTAAACCCTCTGGGGTTTACATGACAGGTGGACAGAAATACAGAACAATGAGCAAAGATGGGAAGCTTTGAGATGAAGGAAAGAGCAGTTGACAAAAAGATGCTAAGGGAAAGATGGCTCAGCTGCTAAGACCCCTTGGTGCTCTTAAAAGCAACCTGCGTTTGGTCTGCAGCACCCACATAGTGGTTCACAATCACCTGCAATTTCAGTTCAAAGGGACCCACTGCCTTCTTCAATGGCACCTGGCACATACATGCTGGCCAAACTTTCATACATATAAAATCAATCTTTTCCTTTCTTTTCTTTCTTTCTTTCTTTTTGAGCGGGGGGGGGGGGGGATACTCTGGGTAGCACTGGCTGTCCTGGAACGCCTTGTATGGTCCAGGCTAGCCTCTGTGTGCCTCTGCCTCCTGAGTGCTGGGATTAAATGCATGCACCACCAGGCCTGGATAGAATAAATTATATTTATTTATTTATTTATTTATTTATTTATTTATTTATTTATTTATTTATTCATTCATTCATTCATTCATTCATTCATTCATTCATTCATTTATTTATTTATCTATCTAATGCTTTAGGGTGTGAAAGCAGATGCTTCCCTGCCGTGTTAGGAGCTCAGCACAGGGTGAAGGATAACCTAAATTGAAGGAACAGAGACTTTGGGGTCAGTGTTTGCCATAAGCTTAAGAATAAAGGGTGCCAAAGAAACCAAGATGAGTGGGAATTTGGTACAATATTTTTTAAAAATCACAACTGATGTAAAAAGTGGTGATGTACTATAGATACAGGAACAGTGTGCATAAGGCCCCCTTTGCCGTGACTCTCCCATGGCTCAGCATACATTACTCATTGTCAGAGTTGAGTTTTTACTTCGGGGCCTCTTTGAGTTTTGCTATGAGGTCATTTCTCACTGTAGCTCCCTGAGCTAGTGGGGAGCAGGGTTGGGGCCTGTGTTTGTGAACTCTGACTTCACCTAGCCCCCTAGAGCTGCAGGAATCCTCATTCACCATCTTGAGTGCCATTACTTCCGTGAGGACACCATCATCCATCCTGAATCCCAGTGCAAGTCCACCAGTGTCTCATCTGAGCTGAGCAGGAGAGGTGTCATACAGCATGACTCCTGGTGAATGAGGCAATAGAAGGGGAGTATATGGTTTTAATGTGTTCATCTCACAGGATTTCCTTCATGATGGACACCAAAGCAGAACAGAGGACACTGCAGTGAGCTAGAAATTACGGACACTAGGCTTCCAATGCCCTGATGTGCTATGTCTGAGTAATTGGTGGCCTTGAGTGGCATATGGCCACTGGGATAGAAGCTGTGAGGCCTTGGAAAGTCTACATAATTATTTCAAGCCTCGGTATTCTCCATTGTTCAGTGGTCCTACTAACCCTTCCCCTCAGAGGACCCTATGGAGACCAGAGTTACTAGCAGGTAGTTAACACTCCATAAGGTATACCTCTGTAAGGATTGGTTGATTTTTTTCAACACAGGGTCTCAATATCTTGCCCAGGCTAACTTTCAATTCTCAATCCTCCAGCTTCATCCTTGTGGGTGCTGGAATTACAGGCATGCACCCCCACACTTGAGGTATCAGAATTACAATGGGGACTCCAGCGTGCCTTCTGTTTCTCTCCCAACCTACATTCACTCCTTTCTGACCCTGACTGAATAACGGTAGGAGCTGACAAGAGAATGGCAGGCTTCCCTGGGCTCCTGTATGCAGAAGGGAAGCAGCCAGCGGCAGCTGTGAGGAAGCCCTGTTGGTCAGAATGCCAGAGAACAGTCAAGATGCTGCCAGCATGGCTCACAGGGCTTGTGAGTCAACTGCCACATCTCATGGGCTCTTGGTTGTGACACACAGGTGTGTAACACTCTCTCTTACCACCCCCAACTGGGACAGTTGCACTGAAAATCACAGGCTGCTCGGAAAAGCCTTCCAGTGAATGAGTAGAGGAGCAGCAGGTCTGCTAGGCCAGGAGGGATCAGCCGCAACCACAGAATTTGCTGTAAGATTCTTGTCACTGGGAATCCTCTATCTTTGTAGTTCGGAATGGCAAAGGCTAGTTCCTGAATGCACAGCATGAATCACCTACTTATTTTCATGTGGTTTCGGGTGTGGATTTTGGACCAGAGAGAGGTCTAGGTCTTTCTCACTGGTGCTTTCAGGAGAGCCAGGACCAAATCTGGTTCATTATGTTCAAAGGTTCGTGTTAGGAGAGGAAACCTCCCTAACTCAGGTGTAGACATATGTACCAACTCCAGTGTGTGTTCCCAGTCCTCCAGTGTGTGTGTGTCCTACAGTGTGTGTGTGTCCTACAGTGTGTGTGTGTCCTCCAGTGTGTGTGTGTGTGTGTGTCCCAGTGTGTGTGTGTCCCAGTGTGTGTGTGTCCTACAGTGTGTGTGTGTCCTACAGTGTGTGTGTGTCCTACAGTGTGTGTGTGTCCTCCAGTGTGTGTGTGTGTGTGTGTGTCCCAGTGTGTGTGTGTCCCAGTGTGTGTGTGTCCTACAGTGTGTGTGTGTCCTCCAGCGTGTGTGTGTGTCCTCCAGTGTGTGTGTGTCCCCCAGTGTGTGTGTCCCCCAGTGTGTGTGTGTGTCCTCAAGTATGTGTGTGTGTGTCCCCCAGTGTGTGTGTGTCCTCCAGTGTGTGTCCCCCAGTGTGTGTCCTCCAGTGTGTGTGTGTCCTCCAGTGTCTGTGTGTGTGTCCTCCAGTGTGTGTGTGTGTCCTCCAGTGTGTGTGTGTGTCCTCCAGTGTGTGTGTCCTCCAGTGTGTGTGTGTGTGTGTCCCCCAGTGTGTGTGTTTCCTCCAGTGTGTGTCCCCCAGTGTGTGTCCTCCAGTGTCTGTGTGTGTGTCCCAGTGTGTGTGTCCCCCAGTGTGTGTGTGTCCTCCAGTGTGTGTGTTTGTGTCCCCCAGTGTGTGTGTGTCCTCCAGTGTGTGTGTGTCCCCCAGTGTGTGTGTGTCCTCCAGTGTGTGTGTGTATGTCCCAGTGTGTGTGTGTGTCCTCCAGTGTGTGTGTGTGTGTGTCCCCAGTGTGTGTCCCCAGCCCTCTGGGTCTGTTTTTAAAAAGGAAAAGAGTCTTCTATATTTTTCCAACAGGGTGTGACTGAAAATTTGAACAAGAGAATTCATTTATGAAACAATCTTTCACCTTTTGGATTTGTACTATATTTATTGTCACACACACACATGCACGCACGCACACACATGCATGCATCATGCCATGGAGTGAATATGGACGGTAGAGAACAACTTTCGAGAACTGGTCCTCTCCTTCTGCCATGTGGGCTCCTAAGACGGGACTCAGGTTGTCAAACTTGGAGGCAGGTCCTTTAACCAGTGTTGTCTCCCTGGCCTTGCTTTAATATCTATATAGTTGATGTTGTGAATAGTTTTGCATGGAGCAGGCTATCTAGCATCCTTGGCCCCTATCTCATTCACCTAAGGAATTGAAACTGAAGGTCGTGTCCTTGGTTGGGTACCACTCCCACTAAGAACTCGACCCATTAAGCAAGGCCACAGGAAGCGGGTGACTATGAACCTGTGACGATGTGATGACACACTTGAGCCTGGCCTCTTAAAACCACAGTGGTGTTTCCAGACCACAGCTGAGATTGCTATAATCTTACCAAATCATCATGATCAGGTCACTTGGCTTCCTTGGGCCTTGGTTTACCCTCAATAAAATAAGAGTAATAATCCTCTCTTATTGCATTTGGTTTTCGTGAGAATCAAATGAGGTACACTGTAGAGAAGGCACTTGGTAAACACACGTCATTCATCATTCCACTCTCCTGTGTGTGCAAAGTTATCCCAGCCTTTCTAGGAGACTCACCATGGAAACCAAATAAGAAAAGCAAAAAGCTCACTCACTCACGATGCTTCCTCTGAAAGGCTGCTTCTATCCACACCCCTGCACGTGGAGGAGACTCAAGGTGAGGTGTTTGTGCCCTGTTCCCACTGAGAGTCCACCTTGGATTTTGGTAGCTCTTGGATGTCAAGAAGATTGGCCAGCTTCAACCTGTAGAGGAGATTCAACCAGGACCTCTCTCTCAGAGCCCCATGACTGAGAAAAAAAATCACGTGGGACCCTACATGCTTTTCCTCTTAAGCAAGTAGTACCCAAGACTTATAATATGCCAGGAACATTATGCAAAGTTGCTCACCCAACGCCATACCTGTGGTCCAGATGTCCAGAGTTTTGAAAAACTGGGACTAGCATAGTCAATTTTGGTTGTCAACTTGATGAGATTTGTAGTTACCTAAGAAACACAGTTCTGGGTGTCCCTTTGAAGGGCCCTCCCAAGAAGGCTGACTGAGAAAGGAGACCTACCCTGGATACAGGCTGCAGGATTATGAACTGAATTACAAGAAAAAGGAAGGCAGGTTGTGTGCTTCTGACCAGAGAGACAAACCACATCATATTCCTGTGGCTGTGCTCATTATGGGCTGTCTCCCCTCAAACTCTGAGCAAGATGAGCCTGTCTTCCCATAAGCTGCATCTGTCAGTTTAGCTCAGACAAGAAAAGTCACGGAGTCAGGGGCCTGGTTCATAAGAGCAGATGAGAATCGAGAGGCTGTCATTTGGACCTCTTTCCCTCCCAGGTCACTTGAATTCATGAAAGAGGGAGTAGAAAGTTTGGGATTTTTTTTTCTTCAGGTAATACTTTCCAACCTCACTGCTAAGCAGAGCCAATGTCTTCCTAAGGTCTGGGTCTTTTTAAGTGCTATGGTAGGACTCATCTATTTCTCTTTCCTCTAACCCTCATTCCCATGCACACACTATCCTGGAACAAGAATCTTGTATTGTTCCAGAATGAGATGCTTTAGTAGACTCCGAAACCTGTGTCAGAATAAAATCCCACACTATCCCACTAACCCCCACAGCCCCACCCCACCCTTGGCAAATGCACCTATTGGGCTAAATAAAATTTATGGTTCAAAGAGAAAATGCACATAATGGTATTACTATGTCCTTAATATCCAAAGGAGTCCACATAGAATGGTCTGATATAAATAAAATGTCCAAGATTCCATTTCTCTATAAGCATGCTCAGAGTCAAGTGAGATGGAAAGGCATCTAGCAGAGCAGCTTTCTTCCCCCTTCAGAAAGAAGAAGCACAAATATATAAAACAGACCGGAAACTCAACCTCAGTATCATCAGATGCAGATGAAGAAAACATCAAACAGTCAAAGAAAAACCCAAGAACAGCTTTCATCCTCACCCACCCCAAAGGCCCAGGAAAGCCAGATCAGGAACAGGATGCTGAGCCTCGGGTGTGGCTATATTTCCTTCTACCCACAGGTGGATGTGGCCATTTCATTCCCTGACCGGGAGCATCTCCCCACAGCGGCTACATCTATCCTGCTGGATGCTGCAAGATCCCTGGCCATGGAGAAAGAAAACAGGGGGCCTACAGCAAACTGTCAACAGTAGCAGAAGGCAAACCTGATAAGTGTGGCTCTCCACGATTTTTCTAGAACCAGAGGTGTTTGCTGCTGTTGCTGCTGCTGCTAGCCTGTTAAGTAAGCAATTCATAAGAGAGTGGAGTACATCTTCCTATGTGACCTGGGGTAGCCCTGTCACAAGTAGTTCACTTCTAACTGAAAGCTCCAGTCATGCTAGCAGAGGGGTTAGTTGTTAAGTACAAGACCGCCTAGTCAGGTGGGCCAACTTTGCCACTTACCAGCCTCTAATACTTAGACCAAACATTTGTCTAATATAATCACCTTGACTATTTCTCAATGTTGGTGTGATGCAAATAAATAACCTAAAAAGAAACACTTAGCACATAGCCCTGTACAAACTAAGTCTTTGTAAATATTGGTTGTCACTGATACCATCAGAGCCTTGAAAAGCAGTCAGAGGACAGGCACCTGAGACGCCTGCCCTAAAGCCTTCCACTACCGGCTTTGCCTGTGGCTGCAAGGCTGAATCAGGACACTAAAAATGCTTCTGTTTCCTATATCCCACAGAGTCAGGGCTTCACTGGGAAGTTCTCCAGGACCCTGCCTGCATCAGAACCAGCCCAGGTGTTACATGGACATAAAGTACAGGCCAGACTCTCTCATCTGCATAGAAACAGCCTCACTCTGACCAGCACTTCCTGAAAAAGAGCGGGCCATAGAGCCAACTGAAGAGAGCCGCTTTGGGAAGCACATGGTAGTCACTGTTCTCATACTTAGACCAAATAATCGAGAAAGCTGTGGTGATATATTGTGTATCTAATAAGTTTGCCTGAAGATCAGAGGGCAGAGCCAACCACAGAGTTAGCCATAGAGGTCAGGGAGTGCTGACATATACTTTAAATCCCAGCACTGGGAGGCAGCAGCAGAGATCCATCTGGATCTCTGTGAGTTCAAGGCCAAAGAGAGCCATGAGATGCTGGCATATACCTTTAATTCCAGCACTTAGGATCCCATGCCTCTGCTCTTAGTACTTGGGAAACACACACACACACACATGTGCATGCACGCACGTGTGTGCCCCTTTAATCCCAACACTAGAAAAGTTAAATGAGGTATATATATATATATATATATATATATATATATATATATATATATATATATATATATATATATATATATATATATATATATATATAGTGTGTGTGTGTGTGTGTGTTTCCCGAATACTGGGGAGCAGAGGCATGGGATCCCAAGTGAAAAGTACTAAAAATAAAGGTGTATGTCACCACTCTCTGACCTCTATGGCTAACTCTGTGGCTGGCTCCACCCTCTGATCTTCAGGCAAACTTATACACAATAAATGACCACAGAAAACAACATAAAGAATGAATAGTTTCTATAGCTCATGGCTGCAGGGAGTGTGCCTCATGGTTATTTGGTCCAATCTGGATGATTGATCACGCTTTCTTGGAAGTACAGCACGCACTCCTGAGCACCAAGGCATCTCTCTAGCACCCAAAACACATTATTTTATGTAACGATTTTTTTAATTAATAAAAAGGAAGTCAATGCTACGTAGCTAGCTGTTCTGTTCCATTTGTGAAATAAAAAGGCAGAGAATCTGTACATGCTCAACAGAAATGCACAATTTTTTCCTTCTAATATTTTTCACCTTCATTTGGTTAAATCAACAGGACATGAAGGGCTGGCTAATTCTCCATCTCTCTCTCCATTTCCCCTTCTGTGTGTATGTGTGTGTGTGTGAGAGAGAGAGAGAGAGGAGGTGTACGTGTGCTTCCTCTCTCCCTCTTTTCCTCATGTCTCGTTCTTGTGTTTATATGTGTGTATGTGTCTCTGTGTGTGTATGTGTCTCTGTGTGTGTATGTGTCTCTCGTGTGTGTATGTGTCTCTGTGTGTGTATGTGTCTCTGTGTGTGTATGTGTCTCTGTGTGTGTATGTGTCTCTGTGTGTGTATGTGTCTCTGTGTGTGTATGTGTCTCTGTGTGTGTATGTGTCTCTCGTGTGTGTATGAGTTCCCTCTCTGTATCTCCCTCTATATATGTCCATATGTAGATAGATAGATAGATAGATAGATAGATAGATAGATAGATAGATAGATAGATAGATAGATAGATAGATGATAGATAGATATGTATATGTGTATATATAGATACATATGTTTCTATCTCGTGTGTGTGTGTCTGTGTCTGTGTGTGAGTGTGTGTGTGTGTTTGTGTGTGCGTGAGTGTGTGTATGTGTCTGTGTAGATGGAGGGGCAGGTTTAAGGGTTTGCTCACATGATTGTGTATGAGGGTAAGTACAAAATCTAATCGCCAGCAGGCTGGAAATTAAAACAAAAGATGAAATTGAGGCTTGAGTTCAAAGCTAATAGTCATTAGTGTGTTTTCAACAAGCAGGAACAGCTGTGAGTGTTGGGAAGAAGCTGAAAATGTCAGAACTGTAATGGTAAAGGAACGAGCGAGACTTTTAGGATGGGAAACTGTCATCAGTGGATCTGCCTCTAAAGACAGTTTGTGACTAGAGGATATTAGAATGGAGGTCTATACTGAAAGGAAGAAGAGAAAGAGAAACTGTTGAAAAATGCAAAGAAGAAGGATAAACAGGGGCCGACACAAGGAAATGTTCTGATGTAAACAGGGCGGGAATGAGAGGACCAGCTAAGAAGTCCCCAAAATAACAAAGCAGAGACCTGCTGGCTGAGAAAATGCCTAGCAGCAAAAAGAAACACATCAAAGAAAACCCATCTTTGCAGTGAGGCCACTTAGGGACCAAAGAGACAATCTAAAGAGCAGCTGGACTCAAGGTCCTGGGGGAGCACATACTCAGATCTTCTTAGGAGAAACAGTGGATTCTAGAAGACACCGAAGCAATATTTTTTTAAGTATGAGAAGAAAATGAATGATAAACTAGAATTCTATATTCAGAAAAAAATAAGTTCCTCAAAAGTAAAGGTTAAAATATATATATATATATATATATATATACATATATATATATGTATATATATATATATATATATTTTCAAACAAAACACAGGAAATTCCAGCAGCCCATCAACTCTAATTCAATAGTTAAATGTCTTCTCAGACAAAAGAAAGACAAGCTTAAACAAAAACTCGGGAGGCAGAGGCAGGCATGTCTCTGAGTTCCAGGCCAGCCTGATCTACAGAGCAAGTTCCAGGACAGCCAGGGCTACACAGAGAAATCCTGTGGAAGTAGGGCGGACCTAGAAAAGATGAGCCGGCAGATGATGATCCATGGTGACTCTAAAGAGACATGGACATGGTCACACAAATAACAGCCATCTAACGGGGCTTTACATACATGGAAAATTAAAATACACAACAGTGATACACAAGCCAAGAGTAGGGACATAGTGATGGACATTTGCTAAGTTTGTGTTGAACTCAGCAGCCGACCATTCTCCTTGACTTCATTGAGGCATGGAGAACTTCTGAACCCACAGTGCATCATCCATAAAAATTCAGGGTGTCACCTCAATATCTATCAACCTGCTCCCAGCTATCCTTATGCTCTGCTCCTAATTATCGTTGGAAAATCCTGGGAATATGGCAACACTCCCCCATATTTGATTTGATATGGTGAGAACAGCCCTGCAGACTTGGAGAACTAATGGCCAGCCTTACCCCTCAACTACTTTCCCAAAATAACATTCACCCTACCACACCGCCTGATTCTTTCTCATAGCATTTACCACTCACCTTCAGAAGTGCATCTTATCTTTATTTATTGACTCACTCTCTGTCTTTCCAAACTATAGTGGATGTTGGGAAGGACAGGATATTTCTGCTAAATCTCTAGCACTGGTCCACACCTCACAACCAAGAACACTTGCTGGGTGAAAGCAGCATCTCTGTCCCAGGATCTGCCATGTTCTCCCCTCTCCTAGATGCTACTTCTGTCCTATAGAATCCACACTGTGGTGTGCTGAATGGTCTCATTAAATGCTGAGAGAAGGTATGTTCTGGCTCCTGACTAATAGGGATAGGAGCTCACACAGTAGAGTCAGTAAGCCAAATCCTGTGCCACTGAGTTGGGTTTGCTTCTGCTGAATACAATTTGAAATTACCTGCTTATTCATGGGCTCCTTTTGTTTGCTTCCCATTTCCTTCAGCATAAAATACACACCTTGCTTTTCCTGTAGAGTGATTGGAATAAAAATCTATTTATTTAGGTCACTGATCCTTTTAGTGGTTCTTTCTCCATTTTTGAGTTTTTACCTCACATGAAGCTGATGCCTTGGTCAAACAAGCACAAATATAATACTCACTGAACAACTGACAAAGTGGTTTTTCTGTTATACAATAGTTTCCAAAAATCTATTTACTCTGATTCTGTATTTGAAAAGTCAACCTTCCTATACATATACTTCTTGGCTTTGTGTACTTCCTGCCAACATGACACTACACCATGTTTGGCTTGGCTACAGCTGACATTGTCTCACCATCTGATAGGATGGATGAAGGGAAATAATAAGACTCCACAGGAAGGTGGTGGGATGGGGAAAACTGACAGTATCTGAATGTAGTTGTATACATTTAAACCATCAAGATAAAGCCTTAGGGACCACTCACAAGAAACGAGTATTTGTGGATGCAAACTGTGGGCCAAGCACCATGCACCTTTAAGACTTCTCTCTTAAAGATGTTCATTTGCCTTGATCTTGATGATGTCGGTATATCATGAGTCTCATGGAACCCCACCTCTAGCATATATTGTGAAGAGGGTTGTAACTAAACACTTGTACTGCTGCATGCCATTGGCTGCTCCCTTTCTTCTCCAAAACACACATCTGAAGCTCTCAGCTCTTTGTAAATTAATTCCAAACAAAACTAAGTATTTGTGGGAAAGAAAAGAAGATGAAATTTCTGTGACACCTCTATGTCTAATGGCACATGAGCTGTTCAGAAGAGTGTTTATGAGCTCTTAACACTTAGAAAATGTACAATTGGGAATTGTTTTAAAATGACTCATTAGGTTGATGGGCTTCTCGTAGGAGGAAGTCATTTTGAATCTGCAGATGATTTAAAGCATGCATCCCAAACTCGATCAGGCTTTGGACAGATTCCTGTGATTGGAGCCACGGTTGACTTGTTATTTTGTTTTGCTTCACTTCCAACACCAGGCAGTAAGTGGCTCGAAGCACACCATGGCCTTGCTTACTCGAAAACTAATGCTTGTCTTTGAGGAACAGAACCATCTTGTGTGAGCTTAGAAGAGATCCGTTCTGCTCACTTAAAAAACGCCACACAAAAGCACCATTTGATATTCCCCTGTTTCCCTATCAGTTTATCAGAATAAAGCAACGCATTAACTCTCTGTAAAGTATTAATAGCCCATGCTGTGGGTATCATGATTGAAGAATTTGCCCTTTCTAAGAACGACATTCAAAATCAGTGGTTCTCAACCTTCTATTGCTGACCCTTTAATGTAGATCCTCAGGTTGTGGTGACCTCCAACCATGAAACTATTTTATTCCTGCATCATGACGTGCCTTTGCTAATGTAATTAATCATAATGTAAACATCTCTGTTTTCTGATGGTCTTAGTTGACCCCTGTGAAAGGGTTGTTTGACCCCTGGAAAGAGTCACAATCTACAGGTTGAGAACTGCTGTTCTAGATGCATGACATAATATTCTAGTACTCCAGGATTATCACCATCACTACCACCCACAGCATAAAGGAAACGCCGGAACCCTGGGTTTGCCAGGCATGTGTTATTACAGTGACACAGGGCATTTTTGAAGCAGGGCAGGAAGTTTTATAGAGGAAGAGGAAGGAGGAAAAATAAAGGAAATACATGTAGTCACAGTTATAGAGGTTCAAGGACATGGCATAGGAATCAGCTCAACACTGGAGTCCCAGATGGCGGGAGCACAGGAGCCAGGAGGGTGAAGAGCAGCTCAGGAGTTGACTTGGGGTTCTATGGTTCTGTCTTTAAAGAAGTCTCTCAGGGTCCCACAGAGCTTCCTTAACCCTTGGTGAGGTCATCATCTCCACCACCTAAAGACCTTCTGCAAGTCCCTCCTCTATATGTGTGTGTGGTACAGTATGTGTGTGTGGTACAGGTACATGTGTCTATATGTGTTCACATGCCTGTGGACCCCTGCATGTAGAGGCCTGAGGTTGGCATCACGTGTCTTTCTCAGTCACTTTCCAGAAAGAGTTTCTTGATGAACCAGGAGCTTGCCATTTTGGGTAGTCCGGCTAGTCTGCTTGCTCCAAGAATTCCCTGTCTCTGTCTCTCACTGTGGGATCCTCAGAAGGCTGCCACAGATAAGTGTCTTTTATTTAGGTTCTTGGAGATCCAAACTCAGGTCTCCACACTTAGTCAGTACATGCTTTACCTGATGGACCATTGCCAGTGCCTAGGGCCTACTTGTCAAAGGTTATACCACCTTACAGCCAAGCTTTCAACATATGAACACTTAGAAGAACAGACCATTCCAAACCACAACAGCTACCTCAGCCACCCCATCCAACATCTCAGATACCTGGAACCTCAGACACCCTCTCAGCACGTCAGACATCCTCACCCAGAACCTCACTCACCCTCACCCAGCACCTCAGACACCCTCACCCAGAAACTCTGCCTACCTCTACTTTGTTCTGTCTTTTGCTCACTGGCTCTGTGTGGTTTTTTTTGCCCCTCTTCCTTATCTGTCTCCTACTAACCAATAGACCTTGCTGTCCCCAGCACTGAAGGAAAACAAACCCTGTTTCTTACGCCTTGACAGGACTTTAGGACTCAGCTCTGATGTTTATTCCCTACTTGCATTCATGTGTCTTTGAAAGCTTACACAATACTTAGCCAACCACTGTGGGAGCACCATGGAACCCTGGACTTGGTATTTAATGTTTCTGAATTTCAGGAGCCCCTATCTTGAATAGGATAAAGGCTCTGCGTTTTAGGATGATTGATAAGGGGCAGCGGGGTCTGACACAGTTCTGGAGCAGGTTACTTCTCACAGCTAAACCTAGGGACAGAGGAGAGCTGGGCAACCTGGCAACTCCTCTCTGGCTGCTCAGCTGAAGCCTGAGTCCCCTTCTGGCTGCAAGTGTTTGGGTTTTTTGCTTTGTTTTTCCCATGGTTGTCTTATAGCAGCGCGCTAAGGCAGGCACACTCTCAACAAAAACCAGTGATGAATCCAAGAGAATGGGACATGAAGAGACAGATCAGACATGTGAGAAGTGCTGCTCATAATATATGGGGGGAAAGGTGACTTTAAACAGAACTCACTTCCTTTTGTGAAGGTATGCAGGTTTCTACGTGCAGCTTCTTTCCATCAGTGATTGTAGTAATGTGCAGGAAGTAAAGCCAACTTAGAACACTAAGAATTTACGGACTGAGCAGTCTTCAGAGATGAAGGACAAGTGGATGACCCTAAGGCCACAGGCTGTTCCAGACAAGATGAGACTCCTTTTGAAGCTGTGCTTTCAAGATCCAGTCCTGTAGTTATGATCCAGAGACCCAAAGGCCATAACTAGGGAGACGCCATAGCTACTTCTGTAACTGCATCTGATGCCCAGGAGCTGAAGAGAGTAGATGGGCATATTGCTGCAGGACACCTCAGGAGAGAAAAAGGGGAGGGAGATGTAAGGCAGATTTCTGCATCATTTCAACTTCAAAAATCCAAAGCCGACGAGTCTATTTCTAACCTAACCTAATTCTCTCTCTTATCCTAGCTGCAAGGGAAGCTGGCCGGCACTGGTTTCAGAATTCCTCTCCCCAGCGAAGAAAATGCAAGCAGTCACTATTCCAGCTGGACACACGGACACCACAGTTTCTGTTCTGATTTGGCCCGTGTTCTTTCTCCACCAGCCTTTACTTCTTTTCAGTGTCTGACTCTGACCACCTTCTATAATCAAGTCATTTTTCTCTTTGTACCTCAGGCCCTTTGGTTTAAAAAAAGAAAGAAAGAAAACAGAGAACACCTTTCTATCTTACTCAAATACGTTTGTAAAGCTCACATAAATACATACTTAACTTTTCTCTCTCATCCTATGTGATTTGACTTATTTTTGACACATGAATTTCAAGGTCTAACTCCAATAAGTTTCAAGTTTACCCTTGTAAGTTAAATTAGCATGCAATTCATATAAAAGACACAACATGGTCTTTTCTTTGGCTAATCACACACAGTAGCATGACTGACCTTCAGCTGGTTGAGAGGGAATGAACGGGGGTAGAATAATTCTCGGCTTTTTTTTATTGGGTTGAATAAAGAAAGATGTTTTTTTAATGTGATCAGCTCTATGTATTTCTATTCACTTTGCCAAAGTGAATTCAAGTTAAAATTTTGTTTTTTAAGATTAAAAACCTCAGCATGAGAAATAGTGGTTATAAAAATAATCACTTGCTTTTCACTTAGTCACAGAAGTGGTGTATTTCCATGTCAGTTACTCTTTCCTGTCTCCTGCTTGCTTTTATATTTCTGTTGCAACCCAACCTAGAGTTTTGTTGGGGGGGGTGTTTGGTTTTGGTTTATGGTTTTTTGTTTGTGTTTTTTTAGTTTCTCTCTGTTGCCCTGGCTGTCTTAGAACTCACCTGTAGACAGACTCACCTCAAATTCAGAAATCTGCCTGATTCTGCTTCCCAAGTGCTGGGATTAAAGTTGTGAGCCACTACACATGGTTGCCAGCCTGTGTTTTGTTTGTAACTGTAAAAGTTAAAACATATTTAAACTTATACAATAATGGCCTCTTTTATTTCCATTTGATTTCCATAAAAACCAGTGACTGTGAGACAAGGCCAAGAAACTGCCTTTTTACAAGGTATAAATCCAAATTACTATTAGCTTGCTTCAAAAAATAACATTTTGTGGGGGAGGGCTAGAGAGAGCTCAGTAGTGAAGAAGGGTTGTTGAGGAGTCAGCTCTGAAGACATAAACATGTGAGGGACATTGTGGAGACTGGGCAGGTTTCACTTGTGTATTTAGGAATATAGCATCCATGTTGGCCAGCTTTCAACCAACTGTAACTCCAACTCTTAGTCTAGGGGATCTGACACTCCAAGCCAGCCTCTGAGGGTATTTGTACACACACACACACACACACACACACACACACACACACACACATACATCTTTGTTCTTCAAAAATAATAACATTGGGCCAGAGTGTGACTCGAGAGTAGAATGCTTGCCTAACATGAGCAAGGCACCAGATACCGTCCCAGCATTACAAATAATAGTAAGTCCTCAGATAACTAAACACTGAGTCTGTGTTTCCATTTCTCTATCTCTTTTTTAAAGTTATTTGTTGTGCAGAATTTCAACCATGCAGATCGGATAGTAAAATAGACCACGGCATATTCATCTTCTGACCTCAATGAGCATCAGCCCTTGGCTTTCTCTATCCCAAAGCGGTTTGCTTTTCTTCTCTGCCTTTGAAACACACTTCATAGGAGTTTTGCAAATATTTCCAAATGAGTTTCTAAAAAGGCAAAGACCCTGACACAACCACAATGCCAATGTCACAGGCAACACAGTGACTCTCCAGACAACATTTAAAGCTCAGCCCATAAATGTCAAAAGTATTTTCACCATGTCTGAAATGAAGATCCTGTTTAAATGATCCAGAAGGATTACACAGTATAGTGAGTTGATACCTTTTAGATCTTTAATCACTTATTTGTTTGTTTATTTTTAGAAACTGGTTTGCTTGTCCTAAAAACCTTCTCCTTGTCTGGATTTTGATGATTTTACCCCAGTACTGTAATTTTAGATATTTCCTTATAATCCATATTTCCTACATTTTGGTCATTCAATCATAATATTTCGGTGGCTTCCTTTGTCTTCATTTTCAAGACAGTGCCACAAAGGAGTTACATTTTCTCACCGGGGTATAGACCATGTGGTTGTGTCTGTCAGCTGATTGGTGGTTACAAACTAGTACTAGTCCCCCAAGTATGAGCTGGGATACTGTAACAAAAGTGTCTCCATCTGTACCCTGGCTATTCCACAATGGAAAAGCACAACAAATGTGTGTTTACTTCTTCACACTTGTTTAACGGGCTTCAAATGATAAATAAATGAGTTTCTTGGCCTCCTGAACTGGTGACCAGATGTTGGTATTAAGTTTTGCCACAGCAGTAACTTCTTATTAATGCTCAGATCTCTCGATCTTCAGCCCATCGGCACCCAGGTTCTTCTAATAGGGCCCTACCAGTATTTAATACCTTTCTTGCTATCCAACACGACAGGAATTTCAACATTCAGACTGCACACCATGCCTTGAATAGCAAGGGGTGTGGCTTCCTTTTAGTCAGTAGTGGTATTAGAACTTGGCATCTTATGTTAGGGTGCTGAGTGCCACCCTGTGTGCTGCAATAGCCTTAGATTTGTGATTCACTGTTTGAACCAGGATACGCGTGAACTGTTATTGTATCTCTTATCTCGTTTAATATTCTGTTGTTTGCTTTAGGCTTGGTCTGTGAATTTCATTGCACTGTGTAGTACCAACTGGCCTCAAATGAAGTCCCCCATCTCACCTTCCTAAGTGCTGGCACTCAGGCCCACATCTGCCCCTAAGCATCTTTGAAATGAGTGAGTGGCTCACCTTTCCACCTCCCCATGCCTTACTGTTATCGCTGAACACGGAAGAAAGCAGGAAGAAAGAACCAGGCAGATTATTCCTTTGGGTTTCGCGCATCAGGCTTTTGCTAATCACTCCCTTCCGTGCCCTTTAACATATTTTTTGGTGGTTTTGTATGTTTGCTTTTCTTGTCTTGCACATTTGAAGCCTGATTAGCCAAGCTTTATTATTTTCATTTTCTCACTTAGCTTTTTATTCCTTCCAGTTCAGCTCTGGGGTGTGGAATATGTGAAGTGACTGATATACACAAAGCAAAGCACCAGGCCGTCTCAGGGTCCTCCCACCGCTTACAGCCATTGAACTGAAACTGTCCCAAGCTCCTTCTGGCTTTCTGCCAGAATGTCCTCTCAGGCTTCATGTGGAAAGATCTTGACATGGGGTCAAGGATGCTGTATCTGCAGCCCAAGGACAGTCACCCAGGTTCTGCCACCATTCTAGCTTTTCTGGCAGCATAGAGAACACTGAGATCAGGTTTAGATTCAAACCTAAGATGTACACACTTCATCAAATTCAATCATTTCGATGCTTGGTCTTGGTCATCCACACACCCGGAAAGAGGAAACCTCAGATGCTGAATCGCCTTCCTTAGACTGGCCTATAGGCATGTCTATATGGGGCATTTTCATGATTGCTAATTAATGTAGGAGGGCTCAGTTCACTGTTGGGTGGTACCATCCCTAGGTTGGTGGACCTCAGCTGTGTGTGAGTCTGGGAGCTAGTCAGTAAGCAATGTTCCTCCATGGTTTCTGCTTCTGTATCTTAACTTGGATGTCTGCCCTGGCTTCCCTTCTTGGTTTTTTGAGACAAGGCTTTTCTGAATAGCCCTGTTTATCCCGGACTCACTCTATAGACCAGGCTGGCTTTGAACTCACTGAGATCCACCTGCCTCTGCCTCCTAAGCACTGGGATTAAAGGTGTGCATCACCACATTTGATGATAGACTTTAATCTGTAAGGGGAAATACATTCTTTCCCAAATTGCTTTTGGTCATGATGTTTATCACAGACACAAAAAAACAAAAAATAAAATAAAACAAAAAGCTGGAATTGTTGTTGAACCCATGAAATCCCATTTTCCACATCTGAAAATTAGAGATGCTTACTAATTGCTGTCTCCATCTTTGAATGTCATTAAATAAAGCAAGATGTAACAAATTAGAAGGTACTTTCTCTCGGCTGTCTAAGAGTTCTCTTCACCAGGTAGCTAAGCAACTAACATTTCTCTAGCAATAGTTTTGTAAAAACCCAATGCCTCACCTTCATAGAGTTATTAAGGTGGGAATTCTGAGCACTATGACACTCATATTCTTCTGCAGTCACTTCCAACTCAAACACCATGATCATTGTGAGTTTTGCAAGTGCACCGAAATTGGATGCACCACGGAGTAAGTCAAATGGCCACAGCATAGAAAAAAGCCCCATCAAATCACCAAGCAGCTGCCACAGGAGGAAGACAGATTCTCCAAACCTCAGAGACAACAGCTCACCCTGGAAACAACTTCAAATACGGACAAGGATGAAAAGCCCCATTGACCCGTCGATCCTAGACTCATAACATTCACTTGCTTCCACTTGAACCATTTTTAATAGAACCAACTCTGAAAACAGGCATATTCAAACAGGACCATGTTTGCCTAATGTGAGCACATGGTATGGTGGCCTGCTTCCCTTTCCATGTGGCAAGCCAAATGGTCGGGTATCGATTAGGACATTTAAAGAAAGTTGCTCTAAGCAAATTGACAAACATGAAGTTCTGCTTGAAGCAAGTCAGAGGAAAAGAATTTGCCAACTACTTCCTTCTCTAGCAAACAGTTTAAAGCCAGAAATGCTTGTTGCTTGAGCAGAAGCTCTGTTGTCAACAGAGAAAAGGTTCTCAAGAGATAGTTGGAGGACACCGCCACTCTGTTAATCACATGCCAGGCAACGCTTGAGGGGTATCCATCTACCTTCTCAGCTAATCCCCATCAGATGGTAAGGAAATCCCCTCCATGTGTGGCCAACAAGGGTCTTCTAAGGGGTTTCAGGCCTGCAGTTATTTTTGTTTCTTTGAGACAGTCTCACTATGTAGCCCTGGCCAGCCTAGAACTCAGACCAGGCTGGTCTTGAACTCAGAAACCCTCCTTCCTCTGCCTCCTGAGTGCTGAGATTAAAGGTGTGAACTACCACAGCTGGCACCTTTCCCTTTAACCATGACTATGAAAGGTGGCCTTAAAGCAGCAACATTGCATGTTTACCAAGACAACATACCTCCTCTCTGTGGAAGCTATTGTACATGGTAGTTATCTAGAGAAGGGGAAGCAAGAGGTAGGGCCCCTACAGAGCATGTCAAGTGGGCTGTGGGTCTGTTTTTATTCATGACTCATTGTTACCACCTTCTTTGTGAAACAATTGTCAGATAAAGCCCTATGGGTTGGTGTTCCCATTTTAGCGAGTCAAAAATACCTCTGCTTTGCACAAGGAATTCTAACTCCAGGCTTTCTATTTTCTAAGACTATCAAAATGCAAATCCAAGCACAGTAGCAGTGCTAAGTATACAGAGTGATAGGAACCTTTTGACAGAGGCTACTAAAAAGCTACTAAAAATTTCTATCATGGCTGGAAAATCAAGTATCTTCAGACACAATATTTTTATATCTAAAATTTGATTATAATAGTATCATAGAGTACATAAGAAATACACATATACATATAATACAAGGAGATAGGTTATATACATTTTATATATACTATATATTTTAGTACACAGATAAAATGAAATAATCTACATCCCCTAAAATATGCAAATGTGCTGAAATGAAAGAGATATCTAAGACATGATGTTCAGAGGAAAAAAAACATAAATTACAAGGTATAATACATAAAATTATCCCATGTTTGTAAATAATAAATTATATGGCTACACACATTTAGGAGGGAATCTGGAAAGTTATCTACCCGACTCTTCACAGTGGCTATTTAAGGGAGATGGAACTAGGGAATTACTTTCTATTTCTTGTTTATTTTCAAGATTCTTATTTATATGTATATTATTTTTACAATTCAAAAAATGCAGCTTCTCATTATATTTTCAGCTTTGGGTTTGGTGTTAAGGATGTGGGAACCTGGCCTGCTCACTTTCAAGCCTAAAACTGGAAATAATGAATAAAGGTAACTGAGGATTCCCAAAGCCTAATTCTCATATTAGAAAAAAAAATTTATGAACATGTATTTGTCAGTATTACACGAAAATATCTTATTCAACCCAGAATTTTCTTTAAGGTTTCTCTAGAAATGGTTGAGTTGTGATTACTTGGAATGATTACTTTCTCTAAAATTTACCTAAGTGAAGATAATCGATGTTATTTATGGTTAAGTCTATAGGGTTTTTTTTTTTATTAAATGATCACATTTTTCCCCCAAAGGGATGAATCTCTGATGGTCAGTTTGTGGTTTCCTATTAGATCACCTATACAAAGAGACCTAAAGTTTGCACATGGGAGGCACTCCCTGAACAACCTTGCACAGCGAAACTAATGACAGGGCCCAGGCCAAGTCTTTGACCCAGTGACTGCTAATCTGGCTGCTCAAAAGTTCACAAAGTTGGCAAACAGTGACCCTCAGGATTGGGTCTCAAAGTTGCATTCACATACTAGTTCTTAACCACACTCAGAGAAGTGATCCATCTACCATAGTTAATCCCACTGCCCTATAGAAGCTGAGGCTAGTAACTAGACTGCCCAGAATAAATACACAAGAATGGTCCAGCAAATAAGAAAACTGAACTAGGCCTTCTAAATCATTTTGACCATTAACATCAAGTTGCACATTATCAGGCCGGGGTCAGCCAAACATAGATTCACAAGAACAAGGCATTGTTTAACCTAAATGTCCATACATCCTTCGACAAATCATAGATACTTCTTCTGAAAGGTTCAGCATCTCTTCCACGCAGCCAGGACTCAAGGGCATGACCAGATTCTGGTCTTTCTCTCCTTTTGTATGTTCTCTTCAGAAACAGTGACTCACAACCAGTCAAGTGTCTGCTGTTTGCATATTTACAATTCTATTCTACTTTCACCTCCTTGAGTTCAGTCCCTGAAACATTGAAGCCAACAGCTAATGTTTATGAGTTTGATGATAGACCATCTCCTACTCGGTCTCCAGGGCAGTTATTCCCATCCAGTATGGGGGAATTTTCCCACCTTCTCTTTGAGAAGGCATAGTCAGGATCAGATACCACTGAAGAGCTAACAAATAAGCCAAAGTTTCAGAAGATTAGCAGATAATTTTCATTTCGTTGCTATGAAGCCAGGTAGGAAGCAGCAGGGCCCTCCTCCTTCTGGGGAGTCTGGATCCAGTCTCTGTCTGTCTAACAAGACACATACCATCCCCCTGGCCTGGATTCCTACAGAGAAAGGGGGAGAATACTGGATCTAAGACAATTGACTTTCCCACTGGCACTGTCAGTGCCTGGAGCTAATGATGTCACCAACTTCACTGCAGAGAAAGCTGAGGAGACCCCTCTAGGATCTGCAGTGCAAACTGCATCCCAAACCAATGGCTGTTGAATGTATAGGACTGTAGGGATGGCTCAGTAGTTAAGAGTACTCATTGTTCTTACAGAGGACCCGGGTTCAGTTCTCAGCAAACCACTGGCAACTCCAGTTCCAGGGGATCTGACACCCTCATCTGACTCCTGGAGCACCAGGTACACGGGTGGTGCACATACATACATGTAGATAAAACACTCCTCTGTAAAATAAAGTTAGTATCTTTTCTTAGAATAAATGAACATAGAAGTAAAATCTTTTATTAAAGTATTTCGTCACCGCCTTCTATTAGCATAGGCTGTAAGAATGTGGGATACTTCAGAAATGCTCTCCAAGCCCTTCCTGACTTCCTTCTTCACTGTGTTAAAACTATCAACCGAGAGAATAGCAACGTGGCTTAGATTCTGTAATATATATCATATTGGTAAACTGTCATGTGCTGTTTGAACGCACTTGGACGTTAACTCGAGAAGTAGGATGCCCCCTAATATTACTTCCTGAGCCTGTTTTTGTCCCTCCAGAATCAACCATGTTCATGTCAATTGTTCCGAATCATGCTGGCCCCTAGCTCTGTAACAGGGAAGGAAAAAACAGAAAGTAACTAAGAGGATTAACTATTTCCAAGCAAGGTTATTAAGTTCATCCTATGACACAAAATTATGTATGGTGGGAACAAGAAGCTGGAAGCTCGTCCACAGGGAGGGCAGAGAGGCCACTCTGCCCAAGACTGTCTCTATCAGGGATTCTAGGTGACTGACTCAGTTTCCCCAGTCGGTTCTACTGGATGATTGTAAGTTCCCAAGTTGATGTTACTTTGTTTGCACTCCCAGCTGAAACGTTCTGGCCACCATAGCTGAGTGTTAAGGACACTTGAACTGATAAGTTGATCCTTCTTTCTATTCACTAGTCACCATTTATTTTCCTCCATGTGCTATATAATTAATAAGCCCACTCATTCAAAACCATGAGCACAACTATTACAGATTGTTTTCCAGAACATACAGAGTAGAACCATATCTAAAATAAGTCCCATCTCTGACCTTGAGAAGCATCAATCGAAGAGACATTGCCTTCATAAAAAGCAATATATCCAGGCTCTACAATTGTAAGATAACACATAAGGAGATAAAACTGTATTATAAATATGTTACCCATTTAGAATATTTAACTATGGACTCAGTGGCCCATGCCTTTAATTCCAGCACTCTGGGGGCAGAGGCAGGCAGATCTCTGAGGCCAGCTTGGGCTAGATAGTGCATTACAGAACAGCCAAGACTAGTAAGGGAACCCTGTGTCAAAACAAAAACAAAGAATATTTAACTATGATACAGATAAAAACTATGTGGGACTAAAGTAAATGTATAAGTCAAGTTTCATTAGAAAAACCATGTCCCTGGGAAGAAATCGAGATATGAGTTAAAAGGCATAGAATTGTAGCTTAAAGAAGTCAAGAGGGATTGGGAGACAGAAAAGGACAGAGCAGGGATGTGAGGTCCATTGTCATGCGGACAGCTGGGTAGGGAAGAGCAGCTTGATGTATCTTGGAGTGTAGGACAATGTGAAGATGAAAAAGGCTGGAGATGAGCTGAGCACTTCCATGTCATGGACCTAGCTTGGACATAGCTGAAGAGACTTATGCTAGTCTGAGGGAAAAGAAAATAACTAAGTCTTCTTCTATAGGAATCAACCAGCAAGCTAGATCAGCATCTCCACAGAAGGTATTGGTGTTCATGGTCCATTATCTGTCAGGAACTACTCAGTAGAAACCCCCTGAAGGGCTAATGGCCACTGAGCTTTCCATAATGGTCATATTCCAAACATGGAAGCTTGCTCCTTTCCCATCACCCTTGACAATCCAGTAAATGCTATTTTCTCTGCCTTCAAAATGAATCCTGAATCTGATCACTGATCCCATCTCCTCATCTACCACCATGGGCCGAAGTGCCACCCTCCCAAGGGTAATTCCTTAAGAAGCTAAGTCACAATCCCCTCCCCCATTCCTGTGGTTCCCAAACACCAGTCTCAGAATGGAACCCAAGGTCAACACCCAGAGCCTTATCCAGCCTCTCACTGCCCCTGCCCACTCCATGCCCCCTTCACCACAAGCTTCTGCATGAACAAACCCTGTGTGTCCTTTCCTCGTGCTTACCAAGAAGTAGGCTTCCTACAGTCCTTCCCCTGTGCTCTGCCTTTGCAGGGTCTCTCACACTTCTGTTCTCTGAGCTTTGAACCCTGTCTGCAGCCCCAGAAAACACTCCAGGACCTGGAAGAGTGAGTACTTGGTACGTGTGCTACACCAAGCAGTTAATAAATGGCAAATGTCTCATATCCCATGGGATAATACAAAGGTCACTAGACTAAGAGTAGCACAGCAGCAATTTCTCTTGCTTCAGTCCCTACCAACTGTGTCTCAGACCATCTTCTCAATCAAAGCACCTTTACTAATGTTCAGTCATGGCACAGGGACTTCCCAGTAAGGTAGGAACATTTGTCAAGTAAATCTAGAACCCAAAGAAACATTAGAGCCAGGGCTGAAGAGATGGCTCAGTGGTTAAGAGCACTGGCTGCTCTTCCAAAGGACCTGGGTTCAATTCCCAGTACCAACATGGCAGCTCAAAAATGTCCAATGCCCTCAGGCAGGCAAAACATGCATGTGATTAAAAAAAAAAAAAAATAGAACATTTTAAAAAAAGAAAGATGAGAGAGAGAGTTCCACAGATCCATATCAGCTTTCTGGCAGAGGCCACCACTGTTTCAGGGCCTGCTATCTCTGAGGCCATGGAGGAAAAGGTGACAAAAAGGACCCAGCACATATGCCAGAAAACTGGGTTTGGGCACCTATGTCTGCCCCTCCCAGATCTTGTGACCTGTGGGAAGTAACATGGTCAACTACAAGTGGTTCCCAATCTACGAAGATGTTAGATTAGGAGGCACACTTACCTCACAACTTCCAGAATGCATGCATCTGCAAAGGAGGCAAGGAAAAGTTCATATCTGGTCAGTTTGGGAGTCACATGAACGTTTGCATCTGCTATATTTCACATTGTTTGAGGGCAGGAGAGGGTGAGAAAGACAGAGATAGACATACAAGTTCACCGAGGCCAGAGAAGGGTATCGGTTTGCTCCTCATCTGACTTCTTTGAGGCAGAGTTTCCCCCTGAACTTGAAGCCCCTGTTTTATCTGGTAGGCAACCTCCCATCTCCACCCTTCACAGCACTGAGATCACAGTACATGCAAAACTCTGAGACTGGTGATATGAATGCTAAAGTAAGAAGTCAGATCTGGGGCTGGGAGGGCTGGTCAACAGTCCACCTTTTCCCTTGCAGGGTATAAGGTTTGGTACCCAGCATCCACACTGTGGCTCTCCACCATCTCTAATGCCAGTTCCAGGGATCCGATGCTGGACCAGTATGCATATAAGCAAAATACTCAGATTCATAAAAAGAAAATAATTTTTCCAAACCCCTCAGATCTTACAGATATACACAGCAAGTGTTTTCATATGCTGAGATGTCTCTCCATTCCACAACAAAATAATAGCTGAGAGCAAGAGAGGTCGGTCTGAAGGGTTTTGTGGCTCATTCCTGCAGTCTGGGTGAGTTTAAGGCATAGGATGATGAATTCTGATTTTCTGGAGCTCAGGAAAAAAAACTGAGTTAGACACGGCCACTACCCTAACATTTTAATAATGATGCCACTTTGTCATGAGTTCTGGCCAGAGATTCTAAGTGTGTGACAGATCTCTGCATCTCCAGGAGCCTCTAAACTCACTATGTCCTGAATCATCTGCGGTCCAGGCTATTCCTCCTGGGCCAGGTAAGAATGGTTTAGGAAATGAGAAAGAAAGAAAATGACGATGGATGGGACAAAAGAAATGCCTTTTTCATTTTCATTTAAAAAACTGACCCATTTAGTCTACCTGAAAGACAGATATTATTGGTTTCACGAGTGAGATCAGAAACATAGTGCCAGATGCCACACTAGATTTATTCAGGGAAGTTGCCAGGCAGGTACAAGGGAGAAAAGCAGAAGAAAAAGAGAGAAAAAGAGACAGACTTTCACATGGTGGCTCCTTTTAAGAGAACAGGTGGGCACAGATTTACGTAGCCACGTAGCCATGCCTACGGGTGTGCCCTTAGTATGTGCTATGTTCTGCCAGTGCCATGGCTGCTATGTGCTGGGAATCTTTACATCTCACCCTTAAGTTTATTATAAAAAGAAAGCTGGGTTTATGTGGAGGGGAACAGGGGCATACGGATTGGACTGGAAGAGGGTCAATGGATCTCTTAAGGCTGCTTCAAGCTGTCTTAAAAATGAAGTTTGTCTTTCTGGAAGATGAGAACTGCATTTTCTGGCGGTCGATCTGCTGGGTTTAGAGGCTCATTCTTGCATCCTGGATGAGTTTAAGGCATGGGATGATGGATTCTGATTTTCTGGAGCTCAGGGGAAAAAAACTGAGTTAGTAAGAGAATGTTCGGAAATGACACATATAGTGAGGGTCCTCTGCTATTACAGGGTCTAGAAGTCAGATCTGGAGAAGAGGAAAAAGAAGAAAGAAGTTTGAAATTGGGACACATAGAACCTTAAGTTAGGCTTTGTCTGTACTTTATATAAACCTTGAGGTGGCTGTTTTTGTGTTTCTTCCTCCTAGGGGACTCTGCTGCACAATAAGGTTTGCGGGTCTTTGCTAGGTCTGGGGACGGTAAGAGGTTAAAATGTCTCCTGTTTTTGTTTACCTGTTGCCAAGGTTAAAATGGCTCCTGGTTCCTTTTCTCTGGTCCTGAGGGGAAGAACAGTATGTTTTACTTGTATTGGCTCTTAAAATGGCTCCTGGTTCCTTTTCTCTGGTCCTGGGGGAGGGAAAGGGGGTCAATTGCTTTTCAGTGACAAGATGGCTTCTGGTTTTTTCCATTCTCCAGAATCTGCGGCTGGGGGGTTAGTCTGTGGGAAAGGGAAGGGCGAGGCGAAATACCTTGGAACTTTTTTGTTTCTGGTAACCATCTCGACTTTGACTTTGAGAGGCAGGCTGGAATGGAAAACTTAGATGGGGAGTTTTAGGGAAATGTGTCTAGTGACACAAGGATTCTGGGTGTCCCCACGTGGGGGTTCACCTGGCAGGCTGGAAAAGGATATGGAGAGGTGGTCTGGTGCTGACAGGCTGAGTGGATAGCAGGAGAAGCAAGGGAGTGGCTGGAGTGGTAGCCAGGCTGGATTCAGGCGAATGTGGTGACCAAAAGAAATGAAAGTTCCTACTTTAGCTAAAAATTCCTTCTCATTAGGGGTACGGGGCAGGTTGGTTGGCATAACCAAAACTGAGTGGGTGATAGGGACATCTCTGAAAATACAATTAAGTGGCAGTATCTGAATGAGGCCGGAATTGTTTGCTTCCCACCCTGATAATGGAGAGGCTAGAGAGAGAGGTAAAACCCCAAAACTCTGCATGGCCGAGTATTGTGGCATCGGTGTCCACAAGGAAAGAGATAAACTGCCTTGATACCATTATGATACCTGAGGCTCCCTTTTCGTGATGGCAGTGGTCAGGTTTGGGCAGCCCTGACAGCACCAACTGCCCATGGCCAGGCCTAGGAGATCAGCCAGAGAGTGGTCTCTGTGTAAGGTCCCCTGCCATGTGAGGCTTGGGAACAGTCACTTAGACCAGTGTTTCCCTTGATGGCAATCAGGACAAGGCCTGAACAGCCTCTATGAGGCCGGGCAAGACCAAGACCAGTGGCTGAGCTGGCCACACTTAAAGCATGCACCGACATGTCTAGGTCTCTACCACAGGAGTGAAGGAGCTGGTCAGATAGCTTTGGCCAGCAGGAGGTATCTTTCTTGGTATGTTTTCTCATCTCTCCTGTGATACACCTTAAACCAGCACTATGACTTCTGCCTGTGGAGTCAGGGTCCCCTCTCAAGAGATGTAAGTTTAACTCTGATGTCGGGGTAGCTCTGAGTAAAAAAATGGGTCATGATAAGTTGCTTTTCTTTAGTGCTCTCTGGATCTAAGTTGGTACACTGTGAGAGCGCATTTGTGGGGCATTTAAAAAACTGGGAGGGACTCTCCTGATTATCCTGTACTCTCTTGTATTTTTCAAAATTGACAGGCTTCAGAGCAGCTCTATACAGACTTGCCAGTAAGCAGGACACAAAATTGCCTCTCGCTAAGACCCACCTTGGTATTGGTATATTGTAATTCCAATGGGGGTCTCATCTGGGACAGCTTCAGCTCTGGGAGGAGTGGGGAGGAATGCTACATTTGTCTAATGAACTTCATCTGCATGAGTTCTGGTCTGTTCCCAAACTCGCCCTCACTCCAGAGCCCAATTTTTTCTACCTGAGAAAGTTCTGACAGAGGAAACAGTATAAACTTTCAATTCCCCCAGAGGGAGAACTGGATCAAGATTCTTAGAAGCACGAGAGCGAGTTTGGGATAAATGTAGGCACCAGGTTTGGAGTTCCCAGAAAGGAAGAAGTTGGAAGAATTGCAGGTGAACACTGAGCTTTGAAAGGTGGAGGTTCCAGAGAAGGACCTGGTCATATGGCTAGAAACAGATGGGCAAGCAGAACAGAGAGCCAGAAGAGAAAGTTTAGACCTGATATATGGAAGAGAAGGGAATGTTCCATCTGCCTCTATGCTTGCAAAAGTTAGCTACCGTAAAATATCGGGGTCCAGTGAGCCCTTAGGTGGCTATTTTGAGTTATAATCCAAGGGGTACTAAAGCCATTTCTTTGTGCAAAAACAGATAAGCTTGGTGGTGTCTAGATAACGCAAAATCTAAGTGGTTTGAAAGTCTCAAGAATGCATCCTAGAGGTGAGGTGGAGAGACATTTTCTGCTGATTCATTCTCTATTATTGAGGCCCAGAGGGGAAGGATTCCACTGCTAATCTGGGTCCTAACCACCAAATAGTGGTCCTGGGAGAACAACGCTGGCTACTGCTAAGTAACTCATCTGCTCTTAGCAGTAGGCGTTATGACACATCCCCAAACAACTCTATCCACCACGAGAGTGGGCGTAAAAACCACGCTATCACTAAACACTCATCAGCACCTATGATATGTGTCAGGGAAAAACCTGAACCAACACTTAGCACCCCTAAAAACTCTGTAGTTCTCAGGGGCAAGAGTACAAACGATGCTAAGCCACCACAGGCACTCATCGGCACCTAGAGTAGGCGTCCAACACAAGCTACCAACAGGAACTCGTCAGCATCTACAGTAGGCGTTAGGACAGAACCCTGGAGACTGTGTCTGGGAGCAGAATCCAAGGATCCAGACTGGGCTTCAATAGCAGGGACAGGTAGAAATGAGTGTCAGGCGAGAAGGAACAGCCGTGACCAGTGAAGACAGTGGCTGGGGATGGTCCTCCTCAAGACCAGAGTCCTACCGCAAAGCCGATGATGATCTATGGTCTTTTCCGGAGACAATAGTGTGTTTACACTGACTGGAAAGGAGAAAACTTACCAATCGTGGCTGGTGGTGTACAAACAAGCTGCATCGGGGCAGATGGAAGGTGGCCTGGCAGTGGCCCCGGATCAGGATCTCCTGACCTATGTGCACCTAAGCCCAGGAGAGAGCCTGACAGAGTCATGGCACCAAAATGTTGGTTTCATACGTGAGATCAGACACACACTACCAGATTCCATCCAAGAGTTTATTTAGGGGAGATGCTGGGTGGATACGAGGGAGAGAAGCAGAAGAGAAAGAGAGAAAAAGAGACAGATTTTCACGTGGCAGCTCCTTTTAAGAGAACAGCTGGGCACAGATTTACGTAGCCACGCCTAGGGGTGTGCTCTCCATACATGGCGTGTTCTGCAGGCACCATGTTGGGTTTACCACGTAGCCACTATGAGCCAGGAATCCTTACAGATATGACCACACTCCCTAAATATAAATTAAGAACACTAAAAAATGGCTGAGGGGTGACCTGAAGCAAAAGAGCTGCATTCAACACCCCTGTGCATATTCTATTCTTGTGTAAATGGCTCCTTTCCCCAAAGTCCTGATTCAGAATGTAAAGAAGGATGTAGAAAGAGGTAGGGGTGAACAGGTGCACTTAAATGCCCTCAAGTATTCCTCATTCACATAAGATGAAAGATGTCAGCCACTCCGGACTGCTTCATCATGTCTGCCTCATCAGATTCTTGTCCCATGGTTCCAAGCGGCTTCTAGGAGGCCACCAACTGGCTCCAAGGAAAGGAGACCATGACACTCAGAGTATTGGATTCTAAACAACAGCTACACTCTTCACTGCAGTAGATGTCCTTGAGAATGTTGGATCAAATTTCAGTGGTCCACTCCTTCCCATTATTAGCCTTTCCTGCTTCAATCTTCCCCAAATATGTGTTGAGAACCTGTAAAGGCCTGAGTTAAGCCCTGGAACTATGAGGGAAAGGACCATAAGTGGTGACCTTAGCAGTGGGCAGCTATCTAAGAGGTCTATTCATAGAGCCAAGGACATGCACAACTGTACCCATACATTGGACAGGAGTACTGGTTAGGAAAAAAGCTCTAGGAAGGATCATGGTTTCAACTTTAACACCTTTGATAAGCTTCATCCCTAAAACATGACATTGGTCCACTTCTGTTGATGTCTCTCATAGATATGGTACTGAAGAAAAAAACAGACCAGGAGGCCTGTTGTAAAGCAATGTCTTCAGAACTGAAACATTCTGCCTAGGAGGAAGCATGAAACTCAGAAAACTCAGGAAGCTAAAGAAACGTACAAGGCTCAGAAAGCTCAACAACCATTAAATGACTCAGGAGGCCCTTCCCCCAGGGTTACAGAAACAGTACCATCTTCTGGGAAGAGCAGACTCTCTGGTGAAGCTGCTGACAAGTTGTACAAAGATATAGCTTTTGTGAGTCACCACCCATGCTAGGGTGGCCTTTTCAGTGACACAGCTACCTGTGACCTGAGAGTAACCTCCTACGTGTTTCTGTCAGTGACTCCAGTAAATTCAGGCTAGACTTGGTGGAAGTGTTTCTTTGTTCTGTCATCAGTATCCCCTCTAGAGTAAATAGGAAGTAGCTCTTATCTGCTCAGGAAGTCACACAAGGCCATAAAGAAACCTTTTCACCCACCTCACATCTTAGCCATGTGGCAACCAAGGAGGCAGAATTTTGCTTACCTCAAAAATTCATGCACCATTCTCCCTAATTTCTGAAATGACCTCTTACTCTTGGGCCATATATCCAGCACTGACAGTTTAAGTTGGATCAGTCACAGTCAGTCAGTTTCTAGCCTCCAGAAACTCAGCCATAGTTTTAGGGAATCTTAAAACAGACCCCAGGACAAGAGCAACTCTAGAAGTGTTTCGAGCTCCCCCAAACTGACCAGTAAACGGTAATCATGGAAACCACAAGACAAGAAGAGAAGGCTTCCTGTCCGGTACTATCCTTCTATCCGCCCACACAACATTGCATTTTAGTAACACTGACTTAATGTGTCAGACAGAACATATGACCTTCGGAATTGGAAAGAACCACAGCCTGCATTCAGCCACTCAGAGATACCACTGTGCTGTGAAATATGGGTGATCTGCATACATTTCAAAATCAACTAAGCAAGGTTCCAGAGATTAGGAGACCTGGATCAGAATAATCAGCTCCTGAGGTTTCACATACCGGTAAGATAGGCAAATTTATTTTTTTCACTGACATTTTAAAATGCCATCAACTGTCACCATTATTTCAAAACAATTTTAAAAACAACAAAAAGAAAATGAAGATCTTTATTTTTAAATTAAAGAGACTCCTTAGACTTGAATTTATTCTTAGAGAAAACTATATCCATTGTTTTTATTTTAATTTTATTTTATTGGCATTTTTAATACAGAAGGTCTCAGAAACCAGTGTGGTTCAAGGACCTGTATCTGGGAGCTATTGAATTACAACATTTTAAAATTACAAAATGTTTCATAAATAACCATGTCTAGCCACCCCTATCATGCTTAATTTCCTTGTGTAACATACTTGACTAACATGTCCAGTTAGCTGTAAGATCAACATAGTGGTAAGGCCATGTTGACACATGAACATCTTGACATGTAAAGTACAAACTCAAAGCCCTACTATTGCACCACTGGAGTGCTGCCACTTACCTGTATGACAGCCCTGAGAAGGTGGGAGCAGAGGATCAGAAATTCAAGATCATCCTAGGCTACATATCAAGCCTACGGCCACCCTGAGCTATGTGAAAAACCCTGTCTCAAAAGTAAGTTGAAGTAAGAGAGTTGGTAGCTTGGTAAACTTTCCTGTTGCCTTAAAAAAAAAACTCTTTAAACATCCAGGGTCCAGGTGACCACATCAGCAGCCTGTGCTAAAATGTGCAGGATATCAAACAGCCATGCCAAACTGCAGAATTTGGTACAATTATCAAAAATCATGACAATCAGAAGTATGTTTAGACAGCTATGACTGGCAAGCAACTGAGATGCATTTCTCTATAGATTCTGTAGCGACCCCACTCTGGCTTCCAGAGTACCCCAAAAAGAATTCAATCCCTGTCCCTGTGAAAGCTTGTGTAGATAGTTATACCTTCGGGTGCTTCTCCAGATTAGCGGGCCCAATTCCTCTGAGAGCCCCAAATGGGACACAGAGTCACATCCTCTTCCTGCCCTGAACATTCCTCTAAACAAGCTTTGATTGTTCTGTTGCTCTTCAAGGGTGGTACCCAGACTGTACTCAGCTATGGAGGCATGACGTTGCTGTGAATCTTCACCTCTCCACTGCAGAGGACATCCTCTGGTCACAGGTCCTGACACCACATAACTCTTTCTATCAACCGTGCCACCCTGCTAACACAACAAAATAGTCAGCATGTGGTGCCTTATATGGTGGCATCCAGCTTAGGGTTATGGGGAGGCCCCTGGGGCACTGTCTGAGCGGAAAGGGAGGTGTGAGTTACCATTACTGGGAACCACTTTAGAACAAGTCTTTGACGTTCAAGGGAAAGTGCCTCCAGATGTCCTATCCTCCCAGTGTTAGCCTTCGGCAAATGGACCACCCTTGAGTCCCTTCTGCTTCAGCCCAAATCTCTGAGGCACAAGCCTTCCTTAGAGCAATAGGAAGCCAGGAAACCCTCAAGGGACGGTGTGGTGTCTCAGGCCTCCTATCCCCACATACCCTTGAAGTTTTCTGCCTGGGGACAACTTAGAGGTATCTCAGCTCCTCCCAGAGTGTGTGACAACTAGACCTGAGAATAGTAGGGATATTTGACATAGTGACATTCAATTCTTGAATAAGTCCCCCCCCCAAAAAAATAATAATTAAAAGAAACCTCCAAAAGGAAAGAAGTCTGTAGAAAATGCATCATTTGCCACTTTTGGTTGACTTTCCCACAGCATGAAATTTTCTCTTTTGCTGTGAAAGAAAGTTTCTCTAGCTCAATCCCTATTTTCATCACTGTACTTATCATTAAAATATTTCATAGGGTGAGTGAGAAAGTCTTCAGGACATTAGAACTATGAAATGTTTATGGATCTACATTAAATAATACAACCCCAGAGCAAAAATATCTCAGAGTGAACAAATTCTGATTAAGTTGCCTGTTGACCACTGATGCGTGACCACAAACATCACACACACATTCACACAAAAACACACACACACAGATGGACAGACGGATGGGTGGAGGGAAGGACAGACAAATGGATGGGTGAACGAATGGAAGGATGGACTGACATACAATGTGTGTGCACAAATACACATGAAACCAGCCGTGGAACCATCCCAGGATAGATTTTTCTCTAGAACCAGGCTCAGTCTAAGAGCCTTCACCATCGGAGTGAACAGCGCTTGGGTGACAGTGATTCATGGCATTCCTCATTTGGAACTACACAGCTCTCATGAGGGTCCCAGGAGGATGCATGGGATGATGGTGAATGATCACCATCAAAATAGATCTGTACTGTCCAGCCATTTATCTTCCCTTCTTTTTGCCCCCATTAATTCTGGGGTCTGCCAGAAGCCATCCCGCCTAATTCTCTTTATTACTGTTAATATTAATAAAGATGGTGGGGCTAATGAGAAGAAAATGTGTTTCAGGGCAGGGAGACCATCCCCCACTGCAGAACACAGTTTCAGCATTAAGATTTCATTAGCATTAATGTGAATTCTGCCAGTGAAAGATTTGTTAGCAGAGACGAGATTCTGCCAAGACACACATTGTTTTCCTTTCATTAGATGGACACTTTCAAGGATATTAAAAATACAACACAAATTGGGCATTGTCATGAGAGCACTACTCCTGCAGAAATGTCAGAAATGTCAAATTGGCTGCCAATAAACAGTTGTGGCAGGGCAGGTGCCTGGCCTGCATGATGAAGGTTTGCATTTGGATTCTCTATTTGTAGGGATTTCTGTATACTTAGACAGGCTTAGAAGGGACCTTACCCAGATGCCCTGAACCTGAAGGAAACCAGATGGCCCAAAACAGCCCGGTTCCTAAGTGTAGCAGCAGGGAAAAGGAGGAGCCCTGTCTGGGAGCCCTTCCAGGCCCAGCCTCAAGTAAGAGCAGCTGTGGTTACCAGAGTTTCTGAGCTTCCAGGCCAAAATTTACCTGCCCAGAAAGCTAGGCCAGGACCCTGTAGAGTCCACAGGAATTCTACAGTGGGAGCACAAACTTTCAAAAGAATCCCTAAACTGCACCAAAGATTGGCCAGGGGAATGATGCTCCATGAAGTGGCATGGTAGCCTTAGAAAAAAACTGGAGTCTGTCAATGACTGCTCACAGAGTATAGCTAACTACACAACAGTGTTACAACCTGCTTCACTTTTGCCTAGTTGAGCTATTATGATGAATTCAAGACTGATGGGCAGGCTCATCAACTCAGTAATGATGGTAAAAACTGGTTGAGGTGATCAAACAAGTCATCACACTTGGTTTGCCAGGTGAGATTGGTCATAGCAATGTTATATATTTATATTTATATACATAATAAGTCTCAGTTAAGGCGTCTATTGCTGTGAAGAGACACCATGACCACATCAACTCTTATAAAGAAAACATCTCATTAGGGTGACTCACTTAGAGTTTCAGAAGTTCAACATTATCATCATGGTGAGGAACATGGCAACATGCAGGCAGATGTGGTGCTAGAGTAGCAGCTAAGTCCTACATCTTGCAGGCAACAGGAAGGCACGTTGGGCAGTATCCTGAGTATAGGACACCTCAAAGCCCACCCTGAGTGACACACTTCCTCCAGCAAGGCCATACCCACTCTAACAAAGCCACGCCTCCTAATAGTGCCACTCCCTATGAGACTATGGGGCCAATTAGATTCAAACTACCAAACCACATGTATAAATATACACATTAAAAAACTAAAAACAAAAGATATTTTTGCTTCTATTCTCTCAGTCTTTGGGAGGACAAAGAAGCACAGGATGGAAGTGAACTGAACACTAGGGTTCCTGGTCCAGCTTTGATGTGGAAATGCCTTTCTGTATGCTGTGAATCTCAATCTTTAAATAAAGGAGCTGTTTTGGCCCTTGACAGGCACCGTAGAAAAAGTAGGCAGAGGAATCAGAATAGGTAGGAAAGGAAAGGCGGAGTCAGGGGCAGATCGAGCAAGTCGCCCTAGGAACAACATGTAAGGAACACAGGTGAGCCATGGGCCATGTGGCAGGCAGATTAATAGAAATGGGTTGATTTAAGATGTAAGAGCTAGCTAGCAATGTGCCTGAGCAATAGGCTCAACAGCATGAACTTAGTATAAGCATCTGAGTCATTTTTGGGGCCTGAGCAGTGGCGGGCGGCTAAGGGGTCTGGGGCTGTACATCTGTGGGTCTGGGCCTCTGGCTGCCCGGGACCCAGAAACCCCATTGCAACACAGCTTCAGTCTCAATGCTGCATCCATGCATGTCCCATAGAGTCACATACTTTTTTGTGACACCAACAAAAAACAGTCGCTTGTGAGTATAGCAACAGCAGTGTTGAGGTTTCGGTGCTGATAAGGCGTTATCACTTATATCTCTAAGTCTTACTACAGCTAAATCTTTCTTCTGCCCTCCTCATGCACAAACCTGAGAATTCAAGGAAGCTGGAGAGTGAAGGTAAAACAGATCATAACCCCTTTCTCAAGTAAGTCATTCTTCAACAGGAAAAATAAGAACAAATCTTACCCAGCAGCACTCTACCAAACTATGCAACTGACCACATATACATTCTTGGAAAATTTCAAATGCACAGTACCAAATAGCATGAAAACAACTACATTACCCAATGGATACGTGCCTTTAAATAAAACTCTATTCATTTGCACAGCAGCATTTAAATGAGAGTTTTATTATCTATACATCTCTACTTATTAAAAGTTGATACAAGTAGAGTAGACTGAAGAACTCTGTTGTGGTTGTTTTTTAAAAATAATACCAATGGAAACCAAAGCCAATACACCACCCTACTCCCTACCTTCCACCTCCCCCCAAGCCTACCATGACCACCACCACCATCCCCTGTGCTGGGAGAGCTGTACCACCAACATGGCTCTGTATTCTGACTGTGCCTGGATAGGCAAAGCAACAGCATTTGAAATAAGTTATCTAGATAATCTCCAGTTCTGAGACCATTCCTACAAGTCTAGCTCAGTATCAAGAGAGGCAACACAGTCAAAAAATAAATACGTTTTGTGTGTGTGTGTGTGTGTGTGTGTGTGTGTGTGTGTGTGTGTGTGTGTGTGCACGCGTGTTTAAGTTATATTAGCATACATACATAAAGATAGACACTTATTCAAGATCTTTCTGTAGTATTTTTTAATGGGATTAGCAGTTTAATCAGTCTCTCTAAGGCAAGATGGAGCATGAGAGTTGATAGTATCATAGCCTGGAGCTCACTGAGATAATTTCCACAGAGAACATGAACCTTATACCATGGAGTCCCTCTTCCCCAGCGGAGACACTTAACTGAACCCTCTGGATACATCACAGCCCAGTGATTTCCCCTACAATGATGGAGGAGAAGAGGCCGGAAGACTCCATAGAGAATGAGTTTCTCAGCCCCTGAATGACAGCCAAGGAAGGGGCCAAAAGGTCCTCTGGCAGGCACCACCAAGGGAGGCCAAGGCCTTGTCTGTACTAGCAAATTTGACTTGCTTTGGTGGAGCACAGTAATCATGGCTCTCCAGCTGCAAGCAGATCTACTCACATCTAACTGTAGCTGCTGAAGCCAGGCACCACACCCCCATACACACACACACACACACACACACACACACACACACACACACACACACACCCTTCAAACATGTGTTCACCTCGTTTTTCAGGGAAGTAGCAGGTGATGCTTCCATTATTCCATGGAAAAACAAATACAACTCCTGGGAGACTGGATTCAGCTGTCCTCGTTGTGTCTTAGGAATGATTTCCAGTCTCCTATGGAAGGGCTGAACCCTTTATCTAGTCTTTACACCATTAGCCATGATGTGTCAGAAGAAAGAACATGAAAATACCATTCCGTCCACACCAACTTGCCAAGAGGATAAGCTAAGGAAGAAAAAAGTGTTCAGAATTAGGACTGTAGCTTAATGGCAAAGTGCTTCCCCAGCATCCAGAACCCCTGGGATTGACCAGCAGTACTGCCAAAGATATGAGGAAGAGGAGAAAAAAGGAGAAGGAGGAAGGAAAGAGTAAGGATAACTGAAGGAGAAGCAGAAGCAGCTGTTGCCACATGATCCCACCACGCATATGGACCGAGTAGCTCAGGCCTTCTGGTCATCTGTGTGATAGCACCTCAGCTGAAACTAGGGTCAATCACAAATCTGTCAAAGGTCACCCAGCAAAAAATATCAGACCCATGAGCCCAGTTCTGCTGAGCTCCCAGTGTGCGATCCCCTGCTGCATCACTCTGCTTGACACTTTATAAAATGCTTCTCGGGGGGCTGCAACACTGAGGCTTCCATCAACGACAAACACAAGCCCAAGACTTCAGAAAGTCTCAGACGACATGGAAGCTTAGTTCCTGTACACACAAAGCCTGAAATGAATATTCTGGTAAGAGGCTGACCTCCCCTCCACTCCTGTCCTGATTGAAGAGCTGAGGCTCTGCCTTCTGTTCTGGGTTCTGTCCCGTCAGCCCAGAACCTCATCAAGTTAAAAATAGAGGAGGCTGGGGCATAGCCAGCGATAGAAAAGCCCTTGTCTGCCCAGGTTCTGCTCCCTGCACCTCCTCACAAATAAAATAAGTACAAGAAAAAGCAGATCAGGTGGAGGTTGGATCAGGAAATGTCACATGCATCTCCCATTGTCCACAACATAACGATATGTCTGTCCAACTTGAAGAAATATACTCCATGTGTCTGAAGAAAAGAGAGAGAGATGTCTTGGCAAACAGTTTGTCACAGGAGCTAAAAAAAAAATTAAAACAAACATGTGACAACTCAAGAGTACATCTCCTATCTTGTGGCATAAATTATTTTTTTAAGACTGAATATTTAAGTTTTTCTTATGTATGCACATTGGTGTTTTGCCTGCATGTATGTCTGTACATGATTGTTAGGTACCCAGGAACTGGAGTTACAGAAGTTTGTGAGAAGCCATGTGGGTGCTGGGAATTGAACTCAGGTTGTCTGGAAGAGCAGCTTATGTTCCTAACTGCTGAGCCATCTTTCCAGTCCCTTAAAGACCACATTTTATCAATGAAATGATATGTATCAATCAAAATTAGAATTTAGAGGGAAAATACCTTTAAGCCATGCCCTAAGATCAAGTATTAAAAAACTGTGAAAGTGAGATATAAATGACTTTTTCTAGCAGTGAATGTTCTTTGATGGGTGGTAGCAGAGGCAGCCACAAAAGTCAACACTCCAGGCACTGAAGGTAATATGGAGGCTCAGAGTCATGCTGTCCATAAGAAAACATGCCTTCCCATGTAGACAGATCTTGTCGTTCTGATATTGTTTGTACTTTTCAGTACTGAAACCTGGAACCTTCTCTTGCTAAACAAGTACCCACCAGTGAGCTGCACCCCTAACCCAGACCGTGGAAGAGATGTGTGCCCCCAAGCCCAGAAGCCAAGTACCCGAAGTGCCCTAAGTGAACTCTCGTTCTTTTTGTCACTTGGGGCCAAGTAAACAACTGTCTCAATAAGTTCAAACCTTGAGTATAAACATTTGATAATCTACTTGCTTATGTCCACACCTTTTGGCCAATGATGCCTCTCCCTGGACACGGACAGCAAATAGAGGGATGAGGGGAAAAGTCTAACAATGACAAGGCAGTGTCCTGAGGATTTTTCTTTATGCAAACTTCATCTCCTCCAGGCTTGAGCCCAGGGGCTGCTCATTGTCTTTGTTTAAAATGTTCAAATGCACAAAGCTCTGAGAACCGTGAAGAGCTGGCTAAATATCTACTTCCTATAGACAGAAAAGATGTCTCTTCTATGGCTAAGAACTTTTCCTGGGTCATCGTTCTTCTTGGCCCTTCTGCAGCAATTAAAGACATGACCAGTTCAACAGAAGGCCTGGTACATTCTAACTGTTCGTTTCAATTTTGCAAACAGTAAACATCATTATTTGAAGGGAATATGAATAGTATTATTTGATGGGGCGGGTTGAAGAGTATTATTTGAAATAGAATATGGAAAGTATTATTTGATTTGCTTTTGCTTTCCTTTTTGAGACAGGGTTTCTCAGTGTAGACCTGGCTGTCCTAGAAATCACTCTGTAGACCAAACTGACTTTGAACTCAGAGAACCATCTGCCTGTCTCCTGAGTGCTGGGATTAAAAGCATGTGCCACCACTACCCTTCAAACAGTATTACTTGAAAGGAAATATGGACAGAATTGAGAATTCAGTATGGTCCCACCTTAAAGAAGGTTCCACTCTTTCTGAAAAGCAAACATAAGATACTCAAGTGCAGCAGAAAGTAGGAAACTATGTGTTGTACAAATGAATGATCAGCCCTATTGTCATACTGTATAATAAGTAAAGTCCTCCGCCTTCTGAGAAAATAAAAAGGCGCATCAATTTTGCTCAGCTGATGAATAACTTCCTTTCATCGGCAGACTGGCTGCAACAGAGGGATGGGTGTGTCTTTTATATCAAGAATGAAGGTTTTATCCAGTCCTATTAACTCAAAAGTGACTCCAATTTTTCTTCGAAGTGGGGTGGGGAGAAGGCAGGAAGGAAGGGGGGACAGAGAAGATGAGAAGGGGAAGAGAGGGGAGGAAGAAGGGGTTGAGGAGGAGGAAGAGGAGAAATGAGAAGCAAGGAAGGACGAAGTCCAAGAGAGACAGAAAGATGGCCTGGACCAGCATTCCCCAGAGCCCGCTCAAGGAACTTGAGTCCCAAGGTATTCTGTTTAAAAAAAAAAAAAAAAAAAAAAAAGTCGGTGGCCTATTAAGTTTGGGAAACAGTGCATATTTTATTTTTCTCTCTCAAAGGTTCAGAGAGCAATTGGGTGTATTCGCAATTCTAGAATAAATGATTTTTTTAAAATTCTCATAACTAGTTTAAAAAGCTTTCTGCAAATCCACTTGTCCAAAGAAAACTCTGCTGCATATATTATTTACCCATGCTCATGTAAAGGGTTTTCCATGAGATAGACTCTAGTCAACATTCCCCTTGACGCATGAAGCTGAACCTCACGTGTCACAGAGATGCTGAGAGAATTCTACACTTGGGAGAGACGAAATGATCTAAAAGGTTACAAGTGACCTTGGAGATTCCACCAAGACAAGATAACCCAGAAATCAAAGGCAAACCTGGTAAACAACCGCTAAACATTCAAGTGGTACCAGAGCCAGCACACTCATTTCTCAAATGGCGCCAGAGCCAGCACACTGATTTCTGCGAGTCAGTGCTAAAAGGTGAATCTTGTAGACTTTGGCTTCCAAGGTACCCACCTCCTTGTTTCCAATCCTACTCACCCCTCTAGGGTGACTACTCACATAATTGCAGTCCCAAGAATGTTTTCTAGATGCTACATTAAGTGTCCACATCAAATGGAACAGCCCCCTGTAGTAGTGGGGTTGGCCACTCCCCCTTTAGGAGCCCAGACCCTGGATTAGCATCCTCAGATCTTATCAACTGAAACCTGAATCCCACCACAGCCCCACACACACACAGCCTGAAAATGAAGAACTGGGGAATGGAGAGAAAACTGAGCTGGGAGTTGTGCCTTCTTACTGGTGACAGTATGGTGATGGGGTAAAGTAACTTAACTCAGGGTGTCTCCACTCTTCTGGAGCATGGGGAAGCTGGACCAGTGCTCAGTCCCTCACTAAAAATGAATTCTAAGTACTCCTCAGAATATCCCAAAGGTTAGTCATTGGATCCCAAGAACTTGAAGACTCTGGGGCTCACAAGAAATCCAAACACCTCCAAGGCTACTCAGTAATGAGAAGGGCAGAAATGTAAGATCTTGACTAACCACCCACTTCTACAATTCTTTACCCCCAGGGCCATATCACTTGTGTCAGCATCTCTGATACCTTTCATACAGAGTAACAGTAGGCCTGGAAAGTTTTTAATAATAAGAATGGACAAAAGCAATATTAACACATTTTTCTATTGAAAGCTTTAAAAAATATTCTCAAAGTAGAAAAAGGAAAATATTTACATATTCTTTAATTTTGAGCTTTGTCTATGTGTTTTCTTTAAGTATAAATACATACTTAAAAGACAATAGTCTCCAAGAGTCCTACTTTATTTCACGCATGTAAACGCCACTTGAAGGGCTTTTAGGCTACTGTTCAAAGTCAGTGTAAGTACTTGCAGAAACAAAACTCATTTCGAAATTCACCCTAATTTTACTACCTTTTGTAAAACAGCCTAAGCCACTACATAATTCTTGAAACCCATTTGTCTTCCGGTACATACTATTATACAATTAAACAAGGAACAATAATGACAAGTGAGACATGGCAAGTCCATAATATACAAAAAAAAGTCAGGACAGAATGAGGGACAAGCACAGGAGCTGATTGGAACTGTTGCCCAGTTCATTCACGACCATCTTGGACAGCAACGGTCTCTAAAAGTCATATATGCTGTATCAGGTAGATCCTTGGGACTCTAAGTCCAGGCCTTCACCAGAGCAAGAAACTCTCAACTGAAGTATAAAGTATGTCTCAGGGAGCTTTCCATTATGTAGCAAATACCACAGATGCTCAGTAAAGAAAGATGTCTTGTGTTCTTGCTTTTACACCAGTCTGTGCTTGGTTGATCCTGTAGCTTTGAACATGAGGCAATGCATCATGGTAGAAACTTGTGGTATTAAAAAAAAAAAAAAAAAATGCAATCCCAAAGCTTCTCTCTAAGTCCCACCTCCAGAAAGTTCCACTTCTTCCTAGAGCAATCTTTTAGCATAGGATCTTTGGGAAACACTGAAGAGTCAAGTTATAGCAGATATTTTGCCCTGTATATGTGAATGTACTTTCCTCACGCATACTCCCTTACCTGGAGACTCTTAGAGATTATCTGCTAAATATTTGTGTGTGCTTCACTGTCTCTGTAAGGGAACTAATACATAGATTGGTGTGCATTCTCTTCACAAATTCATTCTTGAATTACTTTGGCAGTTTTATTATCATGCCTTGAAATATACTACTCCTGCTTACTTTATTAGTTAGTAGTTTGCTTGTTTGTTTATGGTTTGTTAAGAAAGGGTTCCTCTGTGTAACAGCCCTGGCTGTCCTGGAACTCAGTCTGTAGACCAGGCTGGTCTTGAACTCACAGAGATTCACCTGCCTCTGCCCTGTGAGTGTTAGTATTAAAGGTGTGCACCACTGCCATCCAGCCTACTTTATTATTCTTAACGCATTTACAACACTGCCCACCATGCTATTGGCCATTCCTTCCAAATGTGTGTCTGTCTCATTTCCTGTTCTCTTTTTTAAGTAGAGAAATATTTTAAAGTGCTGGTCTTCCTGTCTTCATGGTTTGGATTTTGCGATAAGCTCTCATCTAGCCAGGGCTAGCTTCAAGCTCTCCCAATGGCCAGGAATGACCTTGAACTTTTCATCTTCATGCCTGCACCCACCTGCATCGCTGAGATGACGAACATGCAGAACACGATACCCAGCAATGCAGGGAATGAAAGCCCAAGGATTGAGCATGCTGGGCATGCACTCTGCTGACTCAGCTACATCCTTGGTCCTGAAATGTTCTTTTGAGGGCATTAGCACCAGTGTGACAAAGAGGGGAAACACTCCCATTGTCCTCTCTCCTTCCTCTCCTCTTCTGCAAACTGCTCCTTACAAATCTAGTATGACCCTACTTGTTGGGAAATACCGTTTCAAGATGTGTTCCATTTGAATATGCTGTGGACTATTGCATGATATAAAGCTGTATTGCGTTCTTTTATGTTGCATTTGTTGAACTCTGAAGCTGTGTTACTTTGTCTATCTAAAACACCTGATTGGTCTAATAAGGAGCCCAATGGCCGATAGCTAGGCAGGAGAGAGAAACTGGCAGGGCTGTGTAGTGGGATTATGTTGTTACATTGTAAATAATTGTCCTGCCTACTGGTTTAATAAAGATTCCGATTGGATGAAGGCAGACAGGAAGTATAGGTGGGGCTACCAGACTAAGAAAACTCTGGGAACAGGAAGAAGAGAACAGAGATGACACAGAGAAGCCAGAGAAGCCAGCAGATGCAGAGGACACCTATGCTGCTCTGAGAAAAGGTACTGAGCCGCATGGCTGAACAGGATAAGAGTCATGGGTTAGTTTAAATGCAAGAGCTAGCAAGTTATATGCCTGGGCCCCACCCAGGTCAATCAGTGTACAATTAAAACAAGGATCTGTGCTTTTCAGTGAGACTATGGGACTGTGGGTCTGAAAGTCCAGGCCACCCAGGCTAAGCCGGAAAGTCTGGACCAGAAACTTAACACAACAGGGCTGGTAGGCAGAGAATAAATAGAAGAGAGAAGCGTGAGAGAAGGAGGAGATAGGACACTGGGGACCAGCAACCCAGCAACCCAGTCAGCATAGATAAGAAATAAAGAAAAGGAAATGCCCAGAGGCAACAGGTAGAAAGGATAATTTAAATTTAGAAAAGCTGGCTAGAAATAAGCCAAGCTAAGGCCGGGCATTTATAAGAATAAGTCTCCATGTATTTATCTGGGAGCTGGGTGGTCGGGCCCCAAAGAGCAAAGAGTGAAAAACAACAACTACCCTTAATCTTCCAAGTCTCTGTCACCTTGAAGTATGGAAACTTGGGAATCTGCCCCAGTTCCTTCCCTCACCCCCTAAAACTATGCATTCACTTCATCTGCTTCGGTGTGAACTACTTGTTTTTCTGCTTGTTTCTGTTCTCTTTCTTCCTTTACTTCTTTCTTTCTTTTGGTTTTGGTTTGGTTTGGACTTTTTGAGACAGGTTTTCTGCGTAGCCTTGGATGTCCTGGAAATCACTCTGTAGAGCAGGCTGGCCTCAAACTCAGAGATCAGCCTGCCTCTGCCTGCTGAGTCCTGGGATTAAATTGTCCTGGGGAGAAAAGCTTTTCTTTTTTATGATCGGTTCAGCAGACCTAAAGAAAGTATTTTCTAACGTTTTTATCTTCTTATCTCCTTAATAATAATCTAATTATTCTGAATGTCTTTCATCTCATACTCCTCAATTCCAAAGATCTCCTTTGACTATTTTCTTAACATTCATTTGCTGAAACTCAATTCAAGTTTCTGGTACGATTGTCAACCATCTCCAAAAGAAATATGTAAACTAATTTTGTTTCATATAGTGATAAGTCCTTCCTTATACATTTTATACTCCGTTTTTAACAAATGTCCAGATGGGACTCAACTAAGACAGAGTTTCAGTTTTCAAACTGATTAAGTATATGTTCATATTTTAATTGTACTTTGTCATTCTGTTAAACATGGAGTCAGGCAAAACCAAGGCATAATCTCTTTAGTTAGTAGGCAACAACTCCCTAACACTACAATGATTTTGCCCAACAGAAAACACCCTACCCTTGGTCCATGGTCTCCGAACAGTGGTCCTGACAAGGGGCACACACATTCCAAAGCAGGCTCAGAAAGCCACGTTTTATTTTTGGAAGGGGGCAATAATAGTGCATAGAGTTGAGTCTAAAGTGATTCCATGCTTAGCAGATGTCTTTGGGAAGGATTTTGAGAAAGACTGGAGCAGATGAGATAAAGAAAGAAGGAAAAGACACATGGTCAAGACAAGTTGAAAGATGGCCTCCAAGGGACCACTCCTGCAAAACTGTGACAGATAACATTTTTAAGATACAGTGCCACATATACCAGTAAGCCACTTACATGGATCAACTCCTCTGAGTGACCCTGTTTAGAGACAGGACAGATGGTTCAGAGGGGGCAGGCATTGGCCATCAAGCCTGACCACATGAGTTCAATCCTGAGACTCACATAGTAGGAGAGACCCAAGCTGACTCCCGGGAGCTGTGCTCTGTTCTGCTTGTAAGAACTTTGCCATTTAGCTAAAAGATAACCATCATGTTTTTACTTTTATTTTATTGGGATGGATTCTTCTGTAGCTCAGGCCAGTCTCAAACTATGTAGATAAGAATGGTCTTAAGCTCCTGGTATCCCTGCTTTGCCTCCAAGTGCTCTGATTATGGTGTGTACCAGCTGAAGGTTGCTCCTGAGCTGTAGAGCCCTTGTGCTTGGCCTTGGACTTTATATGTGATCCCTCACTGAAACTCATTTTATTGTATGTGTTTGTACGTATGTGAACTGCATACGTGGGGTGCCCTATGAGGGCAAAAGAAGGCACCGGATCCCCTGGAACTGAAGTTACAGATGTTACCACCATATGGTCCATTAAACAATGAGCCATTTCTCCAGCCCCTCACTGACTCTTCAAACCTGCCTTGTAAGAGGAAAACTAATACTATTTCTACTTGAAAATGCTGAATAAAAGCCAGGCAGTGGTGGTGCATGCCTTTAATCCCAACACTCTGGAGGCAGAGGCAGGCAGATCTCTAAGTTTGAAGCCAGCCTGGTCTGCAGAGTGAGTTCCAGGACAGCTAAGGCTACATTGAGTAACCCTGTCTTGGAGGAAAAGAAAGGAAGAAGGGAAGAAGGAAGGAGGGAGGGAGGGAGAGAGGGAGGGAGGGAGGGAGGGAGGGAGGGAGGGAGGGAGGGAGGGAGGGAGGGAGGGAGGGAGGGAAAATGCTATTAAAGTTTTAAAAGCTCAGACTGGGTCCTGACGGTACATGTTTGTAAACAGGAGACTGAGACAAAGCCAGCTTAGGCTATATTTTGAGACTTAGTCAATGATGGTGATGATGACAACCGCAGAGATTTTCCTTGAATGACAAATAATTGAGGATAGGAATCTGGACCTATGATCACAGATCCCAAGTCTTATTCTAGAAACTTCTGCTGGGTATGTTTAGACATCTTTTTAGCTAGCACATTCTAGAAAGAATTTATACTCCCATATGCCATGCCCTCTTCAAGGCAGGGCAGACTGGATTTAATGTGGCTTAACACTGTAGATACAAAATACTTCTCCTAACTTACAGGCACAGCTATATTTAAAATACACTGCAAATCTATAGTAACCAAAACAGCATAGCAGCATAATACTGGCATAAAAATGAACACATAAACCAACAGTAAAGAAGAGAGAAAACAGGAAAAAAAAAAAAAAAAAAAAAACTCCACAAATGTATTGCTTAAAGCCATTTGGCTATAAGGTACCAAGCACATGAACAAGAGAAAAGGCAATTTCTTTAATAACTTCAGTTGCACCCACATAGTGGCTCACAACTTCCCGTTAACTTCAGTTTCAGAGGACCCAACACTGTCCTCTGTTTTCCCAGGCACTGCATGCATGTGGTACACATACAAAAATACAGGCAAAACACTCAAACATATAAAAATAAATATTTTTTAAAGATTCAAATGTATAAGAAAAAAGCAAAACCAGACAAATTTGCATCAAATTTAAATGCTTCTGCTTTTGAATCAATAGAGTGAAGAATGAACTTACACTTATTGAATGAGACAAAAAAAAAATTCGGAGACAGGGTTTTTCTATATAGCCCTGGCTGTTCTGGAACTCACACTGTAGACTGGGATACTCCTGAGCTCACAATGGCCTACCTGCCTCTACCTTCAGAGTACTGAGATTAAAGGCAGGTATCACCACCACCTGGCTGAGAAAAATATTTTTATAATGAGAAGAAATTAGGGACAAGTGACTAGAATGTTTAAGAAATTAAGCTCAAATGCAAAATCATTATTATCACAATCCTAATCATTCAGTGGAATGATAGGCAGACACTTAGAATCGACAGCCAATATGTAATAGGCAATGTGAAGATCAGAGAAATATAAGTCAAAACTATAGTGAGGCATCATCTCATTGGAGTTAAAAATGTAGTTATCAAAACATGGAACATAACCAATTCTGTGGATGTTGCCGTGAATAGGGTCTCTCTCCTACGCTGTTGATAGGAACTGTGAATTAGTACATTCATTGTAGAGAACACTATAGATGGGTCCCGTGAATGAGACACCTACCATCTGACCTTGCAATCCTACTGCTGTATCCAGAAGGAAGAAAACCGGCACGATGTGTGGTACTGGAAGATTGTGCGTTAAGTGAAAAGAAGAGAGACATAAAGAAAAATGCTATGTATTTTCACATCCGCATGTTGGAGCTCTCTCAGCAGAAGAGAGGAAAGCAGAGGCTATCAGGAGCCAGGAAGGGGAGAGTGAAGACAGCCAAGTGGATCGTAACAAGTAGCAAGATACAGCTGGTCAGGAGAAATAAGCTTCTGTGTCCTTGGCATTGTGATTAAAACCAAGGAGAAGACACTGCAGATTTAGTCAGAGGAGAGCATTCTAAGTGCTTCCAAGCCGGGGAGGGGGGGGGGCCCAGTTGGTAGAGTGCTTGTCTAGCATATAGGAAGTCATGAGTTCAATTCCCAGCACTTCATTAAAAAAATAATAATAATAAAAATGGGTATGGTCTGACTATGTGTGATCTCAGAACTTAGAGAGTTAGGGACAAGAAGATTAGAAGTTCAAGGTCATTTTCAGCCAACTGGAGGCCAGCCTGGATTTCCAGAAACCCTAACTCAAAAACGCAAAACAAAACCATACAAAAAACACACCAGAGTTTGGAATAAAAATGTTAACTACTCATTCAACTTGATCATTCCAAATATATACGTATGTCGAACTTGTATCACCATGCGTGTACACTGTACTCCATAAGCTGTGCAATTATTATATATCAATAAAACTTTTAATTTAAAAAAATAGGTGTAACTTCTCTGCCTTTTGGCTAAGAGCATAGCAAAAAAAAAAAATTCATCAAATTGCTTGTTCTAAAGATTCATTTTTCATTGGAGTGCTCCTGTTTTTGGTGAAGAACTATGCAGAGGGCAATTGGCCATCCCTGCTAGTTACATCACCACCACCACCACCCCTTGAATTCCTTGGCAATATCAGGCCCCTAAAATAACCTAAGAGGCCAGAGGTCATCAGACTCAGGTCAGCCCAATATCAAGAAAAGAAAGCAGTGAGCAGAAAGAGGGAAGGAAGTGAGCTTGTTTTTTTTGCTGGGGAAGTACCCAAGTTGACCTTCTGCATTCTGGTCCTCTTGGATGGGTTGGAGCAAGAAAGCTTCCCCTGATAAAAATCACTGCAGCCTCCTCCAGAGCAATTTAGCAAACCACTGGTGATTCTTGAACTCCATCTCTACCACAACCCTCTGTGCGTGGTAACAACAAAAGCCCCCAAAGCCTTGTCTCGTGTGTCTTTCCAAGTAATCAAGAAAACAAATGGGACATTAATTCTTCGAACTAGAGAGTCCTGTGTTGCTGACTGTCCATGACAGAAATGGCCAGATCTATCTGGAAGAGAGAATGTGGGCTAAGAAAATGCCATCCAGAGAAAAGAGCTGAGCAGCGACTCCACTGATGCACTTCTTTACAGTATAATGCAGAGGACCGTAAACAACACAGGATGGTACAAGTCTATAATCTTAACACTTAGAGGCTAGACAGGAGGTTCATGAGTTCAAGGCTACATAACAGGATCTTGTCTCACAAACAACAAAATTATATTTTAAGAATGGGAGCTAAGCACCTTAGCACATAGAAAAACCAGGTGAGTAACGGGAAAGGCATTAACCTCGGTACTAAATTGATTGAAGTCACAGATCATGACTTCAATCCATTCTAGACTCCAGAAGATGTCAGGACTCACAGCTTCTGGAGGTCACACGGGACCAGACAGAGGTAGAAGCGTGCCAAGGCTTAGCAGAGAGCTTGCTATGGGAACTGGAGCTTCCCTTTCAGTTTCCTGGGCCCTGGGCCTAGTGTAGTAGCCTTTTGAAGGAAGGTTGGGAAAGTTAAAGGTACATCCCCATGTTTATTCAGTTACAGAGAATGGTAATGGTCCAAACCAGACATTGGTTCAAACTTAGCATAGATTCTCTTTTCCTAGTGGGTATTTACACCAGAAAAAAAATATGCTCATGCACACATATCTTTAGATATAATGGGCTGTTTTATCAGTTTGGTAGTACAGCTCTTAAGCATTTATGTTCAGCTGAATGATGTGTAATAGAGGATAGTATCAATAAGGTATTTTGATAAGACAGTTTTATATGTATGCAAATACACAGAGACTTCTAAATTTTCCCTTAGAAATCTTCCTATAAAGAAAAAAGTTAATACAACATGATTAACATTTGTTTGTTTAAATAAAATAACTAAAGTTAAGAAGCCAAATTTGCAAATAAGTTTTATGGCAAGGCCCCAAATCAACCCCAAAGATAGTTCTACTGAAGGATGGCCCCAATACATGTCTAGGAGTACATGTGAGCAGTGATTCCCCAACACATGCTCACTACCAGCCACCCAGAGATTCCTAGTACACTAGCTTCAGGTGGTGAGTCTAGAATTACTTCATCCCATTTAAAGAATTGCAAACAAGGATTTTATCTCAATTGTCATTAATCTTGAGCAACTGGGTCAGGCTGAGATGTCCTGAACTGCCAGGTGTCCCATCACTCAGCACAGCTTTTTCTAACAATGACAAGGTCAGCCCTGGGGACTTGCTGGTAGATATTTTCACACTGTGGGAAGAATGACACACTCTAGCAGCAAAACTCTCCTTGAGAGACATTCTGTTAGAAGAGGCAGTTGATAACCCAGGCTGCCGCTCTCAGGGACAGGTCAACATGGGAGGAAATTCCAAAGGGAACAATAGGCAGAAAGAACAACAGAAACACCTTCATGATATTGATAGCCTAGGGTACACCTGTCCCTGCAGCATAAAAAAAAAAGGTTAGGAAGTCCCTCCTGTCCAATGAACAAGTCACAGACACCACACAGACATCTGACCCAGTGCATGAGCACTCAACTGGGCCTCTGTGGGTTTATGTCATCTGTGAAAGTAGAGGAAGAAATGACATAAAGAGCTACAGACGACAGTAAAGATTAGTCAGACAGAGCACAGAAACTATCCTCCAGGACTGAACTCTGAGCCACCACGGGTGAATCAGCTCTCATGCAAAGAGGCTGCAAGTAGACACCTCCGGTGACCACAGATGGGGAAATCTTCTCTAGCACCTCACCTACTGTGTGCACACAGTGACATTCTCATCCCCTGGATCTACAGTAAACCTGTGGATCATAAATAAGTACCCTATTGCAGAGGCAAAGGCTTGACACAAAGCCAATAACCATAAATGCCAGCATTTATTTTATATTTCAGTTTTATATATATATATATATATATATATATATATATATATATATATGCACATAAGCCTTAGTAAACCAATATTTAAAAGTCCATCCCAGAGTGCATTCTATATATTCTTGGCCAATTCTTACAGTTCCAGGAAAATTATGATTGGTAATCTTTGTCTCGGCCATAGATTTTGGAATAGTCTATAGATCTTGAATGATCTAGGTGTTGAGAGGCTTATCTGAGTGACCATGTTGCTGGCTCCCTACCCTCTTGTAAGCCCACAGTTCCAATCATAAAATTAACTGACATGAACATAACCCATCATCCTGTCAGTTCTGACAAACCACCACAAAGTCTGACCCCAATGGGCATATGGTTAATTTAAAACCACCTTCATGAAAGCAGGAAAAAGAATGTTCAAAAGATGGCTATTATCTTCCTAGTTGAAACATCAGACCCAGCAAGAGGTCTAGTGCTGTGGGTCAGAATAGGCATTCTTTCCTTTGCCAGCTTTTTGTTACCCAGTACATGACCTTCAGGAAGGTCTGCAAGGCAGGGATGATGGGGAAGGTGTGTTTCTATGGTAAGGAGATCCCTGTTGATTGTTAAAGAACATGCAACTCCAAGGTTCTTTGGGAGCTGTTGGCTTGTTTTGGTTTTGGGGTGAGGGGTTGGGGTGAGACAAGGTTTCTCTGCATGGCCCTAGCTGTCCTGGAACTTACTCTGTGGGAAGGCTGGCCTTGAACTCAGATCTGCCTGCCTCTCTCTGCTTCTAGAGTGTTGGGATTAAAGGTATATACGACCAGGTCCGGCCAGCTCCAGAATTCTTAGAAGTGATGAGAAAGAAGGGTAATGGGATATATGTGACCCACATTAGCAGAACACATTAAAAAAGGGAGCAAGGGGCACAGGGAAACGGGTGGGTTGGAACATGTACTATGAAAATGTAATTGTATGAACAATCTACCTTGCACACTAACTTAAAAATCAAGGAGCTGGGGAGATGGTTCCGTAGTTAAAAGCATTGGATATTCTTCCCTAGGACTAGAGCTCAATTCCCAGCACCTACATAGCAGCTCATAAACTTCTATAATGCCAGTCTCAGAAGGACCTGAGGCCCCCTTCTGGCCTCCATGGGTACTGTGTGCTGGTGGTGCATAGACTCATATGCAAAGCGAACATTACTCATACACATACAAATAAATCAATAATTTTTAAAACATAAAAATAAGCTGGGCAGTGGTGGCACACACCTTTAGTTCCAGCAGTCAGAAGGCAGAGGCAGGCAGATCTCTGTGAATTGCAGAACAGCCTGATCTACAAAATGAGTTCCAGGAGAGCCAAGGATAAACAGAGAAACCTTGCATATAAATAAATAAATAAATAAATAAATAAATAAATAAATAAATAAATAAATAAATAAATAAATAAATAAATAAATAAATGAATGAATGAATGAATGAATGAATGAATGAATGAATAAATAAATAAAAGTAAGTAAGTAAGTAAATAAATAAATAAACAAACAAACAAACAAACAAACAATCTCTCATTAGTTGGGAGGTCTGGAAGCATCATGAGAAGAATCCCTTTGTTCATTACTTTTATATGTGCATGGGTGTTCTGCCTACATGTATGTTTGTGTACCACCTGTGTGTCTGGTGCCTGTGGAAGCTAGAAGAGGCTATTGAGTCCCCTAAAGCTGGAGTCACAAACAGTTCTTGCTGCTAGAAATGACCTTGGGTCCTCTGAAGAGCTGAAGAGCAGCCTATGCCCTTAGTCACTGAGCCATCTCAACCCACTTACTTTTTTAATCTAATCGTTAAACCTTGACAAGGCTCAAAACTTTGAAGGTAGGAACCTGGTGAGCATGTAAAGTGAGGACAGGAGCTTGGATTTCTGGTGCTCATTTAAAAGTGGGGTGCGGTAATGTGGATGTGAAAGAGCAGTGCAACCATACAGAGACAGACAGATAGATCCCAGAGGCTTACTCTTAGCCAGTCTCAAACAGTGAGTTCTTATTGGAACTGTCTTTAAAAATAAGGCGAAAAATGATAGAAGGCAATGCCTAACATTGACCTTTGGCCTCCATAAGTATTCATAGGCAAGTGCACCCCCCATTGCACCCCTTCCTCATTGAACACACGTATGCACATACCACATACAGATACACACTAAAAAATAAAATAAGCAAAAAATGAACAAAATATTAAAAAATTAATTTAACGGGGGTGCCATTCCTGGAATTTTACAACGTTCTTTCATAATCTGAAGACACCATCTGAAAAAAAAAATCTTTTGCAGAACGCCTTTTGCATGTATACTTTGACTTTTTAATTGCAAATCTAGTTCAAACTGCACACTGGCTCTCTCTACCCAACAATAGGAAGGCTCTCTTTCTGCTCTCTATTCTCTTATCCCCCGTGGTTTGTACCTCATTCTTCTGCTCTCTCCAGTGTGATAATTGCCCTCACTTCAGCTGAGGTCCCCAAGCATCACTCAGGAGCCCAGAGGAGCGGCCACACAGAGAGAGAGAGAGAGAAAGAGAGAGAGAGAGAGATCTTTATTCTGAGACTCTTGTTTTTCGTTTTCATATTAAAGAAAAGAAAATCTCAGCCTAAGATAGCTCAGCCTTCAAATAAAGGGATATAAAACAAATATTCATCACACGCATCTAAATCTGGACTATTTAATACTTGTACGTTGTTTTATTTGAGGTTTTTCCTTGTTCTAGTGTAAATCATCAGAGGTGGTTTAATATTCCCCATCTGTAAATTCTAATATCTCAAATGGCCAATCCAACCAGTATTCTAGTTAATTATATTCTCCTAGTTCCCATTAAACCAAGAAGATTTTTTTTTTTTTGGATGGGGTGTTACTTGAATAAAACATCCCAGAATGGTTTCAGTGGAAATATTGACCTGAGCCCCTGAGAAGAGGCCCATGTGTGAGGCCATGTGCCTGCCCAGAATTAGTGTCATTATTCAGTAATTGCATAGTATTGCATTTCCAAAATGACCCAACTACCTCGAAAGCTAGCTTATGAACATATAGCCAGTGCAGAAATAGACCATTAAAATATCTACACAGAGAGAAATTGAGTGGAATAAGTAGAACATTTCAAAGGAAACCTCGTACATTTTACTCACTATTCAAAGCATTTACAATTCTTTTGATTCTAACCAAGTAGAACATTATCCCCAACAAAGCTTAGGGTTTTGAGTGGTAGAGACTGCAAAGCATTGAGTCCAAAAGCCGCCTTTAAGCAGAATGTTCTAGTATAATGTAAACCCCTCTACCCCACTTCAACCCATCTGGCCCAGTTTGGGCATCAGCTTTGCCTGTTGGTTCTCATGTGGATAAAACAGCTACAAAAGTCATGACGCGGAGCTGTAGCTGGGCACTCACAAAGGTGCATTTGGCACTGATGCACTGAATAGGAAGACCCGGAAACTGAGATTAACTGATTACTAACACGGTGATATCAGCAAAGCCATGCAACCTGGGCTTTAACCTTCTCCTCTGCAAGGCATAGATGCTAGCCATACCTGATGCTTCTTTTCTTGCTAGTAGAGGACCAGTGAATGGCCACACAATGTCCAAAACCCAGACTTTCCTCTGGTACCGATCTTAATGCAGTGATCTCTCTGGTCTCAGCCTAGAGGAGTGCACCCCCCAGTCTGCATCTGCTACATCAAGCCCTCTGTTCTGGCACAACCATGTACAAAGATGTAAAGATGTTTCTTCTTTTGCATGCATACCATTATCAGCTTCCCCCACAGCACCTTCCGCTCACAAATGGCCATCCAGACTACGACCAGTCCCATTGCTGCATCCAATCCTCAGAGGAAATCACACTCGGACCTCTAGCATGGGCATGTCAAAGTTTGTCTAGACCTTCTTTGGTTTACTAAGGTTACACCCCTACTAAGGAGAAAAAGAAGACGTGGGGGGGGGGGGGTGTCAGGGGAGTCCCAGCTCAGCTTTTTAACTACAGCAGACAAATCACAGCATCAGTACTGTTATATAATGCATTTGTCACTTTGAGACGCTGCTCACTCTAAGCTAGATCCCACAGCAGAAGACGTGTCTCTCTGGCCCCTCCTCTTTCTGGGATGAGAGTCAAGAAGCTGTGCTGTCTTGTGACTTTTTAGACCCTAATTTATGGTATCACACAGTACCTGCCCCCTCAATCTCCTTGTCAAATAGGCTATCACAGACTAAATCACATGGCGTGGAACTTCCCACTACCTCCAGAAAGAATACAAAATGCTTTCCTTTGTTTGAGGGTTCCTCTGAAGGCTCTCCCCTGGGCCCTTCACCACCACTATCATCCTGTTCATGGTGGCCATCTTTTACCTTACAATATCTCTCTTATTGAAGCCCCTCTCCAGGTTTTAAAAGGAAATACCTCTCTTTCCCGTTAAGGTCTCATTTTGTTGCCTCTGATATGATTTGATGTATTGTCCCTTTTTAATTCTCTCTCACCTTCAGGCCCAATTGTGTCTCCCCTGGGTACAGTGCTCTCTCTCCTAATAAAGCTCATTTGTTAAGAGTAATTTTGCATCAGCTCTTTACCTAAACCAACCCGTGACAGTCTTTCTCTAACAATTACTACCTCTCATTTGTCAGAATATGGGCCTAATTTGGCTCACATCCTGCCCCCACATTCTTAAAGGCAGTCCCATCTGCCTACATTTGGAATGTGCATGTAACTAAGAAAATGAGAGAGAAGTATGTGGAGAGGTTTGGAGGAACTCTGGGAAAGATGCTTGTTGCCCTGTAAGTAAGAAATAAATTTCCCTTGGCCTCCTAGGGAACAGCTGGCTGTTCAAGAAAAGGGTGCCAAGAATATCCCACACTTAGGACAAACCTACTAAGATGAGAAAATGAGAAACCAAGCTAAGATATCACAGAAGAGAGAGACCCACACATTCAGTCTACCTTCACACCCGTCAGCTCTCCGAGCTTTTTATACCAAAGCAAGTGTGGGCAAAGAGAGGCACATTTCCAGGTGGGCTTCCTTCATTTAGCCCAGTGTTTAGAAGACAGATTTCCACCATTAATGATGGGTTTTTGTCCCAACAAAACATAAAAATACCATAAATTGACTTGGATTGGATCCACTTAATCCAAAGAACATCCTAGCCTAGCAACACAATGTATAGTGTACTGTCCTCTTGCCCTTATGGTCTCTGATAGCTATCAGGAACTCCCTGCCACTATCAGGCATCCAAAGTGAGGAACAAAGAGCCCTGCAGAAGATCAACCTTTAAAATTTTGAAGTTTCTTTTAAATATGCATTGTTTTCACACCATTGTGAAGTGAGATAGTTATAGTTCCACCACGTTAAGTGGCAGTATGTAGGTATCGGTATTATGCCTGGGATGCAGCATCTGAGCCTGGCCAATGCTGAGTCCCTCTCGGAAAGCAAATCTAGACCCTATTTCTATTTACCACATTTGCTTGAATGTATTCTTTTTTATTGGGTTTGTAAAACCTTTAAGTATAGACAGTTTACAGATCTCTTACATTTCAACCATCCTCTTCCTATTCAGTGCTGTAGTTCATTTTTTAAAACACATGGATATTTACCTTTATGTATGAATACATGGTCTAGTGTGTGCAAATGCTTATATGTGCTGGTGGTACATGTGCACATCTGGAGCCAGAGGACAACTTCAGGTATCATCTTCAGAAGCCCACCCACCTCCTCTGAAATAAGGCCTCTCTCTGCTTCAGAGATCACAATTAGTCTAAACTGGTTAGCTGGGCAGCCGCAAGGAACCTCTGTCTTGGCTTACGAGCCAGAGGGTTACAAGTGCTCCACCACACCACCCATTTCTATGTAGCTTCTAAGAACTGAACCCATTTACAAGGCAAGCATAAGCTTTACCAACTGAGCCTCCTCCCGCCACCAGACCTCAGATCTGGTTTTATAACCTGTGAAAGAAAGCATTCTGGACACTATTTCACAGCTGTGGCCTGTGGTTGGATGATTTCCACAAGGTCCCATAGCTGTACGGGGATGGCACTGGGACCAAAACCCTAGTCACCTGTGCCCAGCCAAATAGGACTTTGATAGAAGGGAAGTGACTTTTGTAAAGACTTTCAGCAGGTCTTGGCGGCACAAACTTATGATCTCAGCATGTAAGAGGCTGAAAGCAGGAGAATCCTGAGTTGAGAGGCCAATGTGGGCTCTGCAGCGGGTCTAGGCCACCCTGAGCTGCACAGTGAGCTGCTGCAGAGCGAGACCGTATAAAGTTAATTAATTACTACACCTAGCTGGTAATGGCCATGCACTCCAGTGATCCCCACACTTAGAGGGTTGAGGTAGACCTCACAAGTTCAAGGAATCCCCAGTCCAGGGTGGGGTGGGGTGGGGTCTACATAATCTTCATTATGGCCGATGAATTGGCCTTTGATTGAGCTCGGACATGGTGGAAAAGGGCAAGCTTCAGAAAGCGGAGCTCACGGCAGCTGGGGAAGGCCTGATGAGTCTCACTTCCTTACACCAACAGCTCTCTACCTCTCATTGTTCTCTGTAGTGACTGGACTTCCCGGTTGCTCACTGGTGAGTCAAGAGCAGGCAAGGCCAGCTGCAGACATGCTCTGCTGCTTCCCTGTGCTGCAGCCTCCGTGCTGGTCCCCAGCACAACAGAACTCTCCTCCAAGGCCCCAAGGAGGCCAAGCTCAACAGGCCAGCAAGCCACAGGGGACCTTCACAGCCACCTGTTATTGTGACCATATGCTGCCTAATCAGTTTATTTTGATGGGAGTTTTCCAAAGAGGAAATAAAGCCTGCATTTATTTTATTTTTTTTAAAGGCCACTTGTCCAGCCCCTTTAAACATTTGGAATGCATTGTTAAATTCACTGGAGATATGAATGAAGAGCACATCGCCCCTGGTGATCCCTGGGCAGGGAGGGAGTAAAATTCTGGGTTTGTTGGCAACTTTTCCTGTCAGCTAGGACAAGATGTTGTCATCTACAGAGTTCACATCCAAAAACGGTACAACAAAGTTACAAAAAAGAAAATACTCATAGTGCTTAGGTAAACTTATATTTTTAGGGTATACATTTATAGTTATCCTGGGGGTATTGATACATGAAAACAAATTAATTTATATGAGTAAGTAACACTGACATCTCAACACAGTCAGGAATGGTGGTGTTGTATGACAAGTTGTCTCTAATTCCTTCCCAAAATGCGCTGAAGTCTTAAGCCCGAGTGCCTCAGAAAGCTGGTTATTCGCAGAGGTTGTCAATAAAAAACACCATTGTGGAGGTACACCTAATCCCATAGAGTTACTGTCTTCTAAAAGGGAGCCACGTGGGGACACAGAAAAACTTCACATGATGAAAAGCAGACATGAGCCCACCGCACAGCCATCAGAGGTGGCCATCAACCACACTCACATCCTTGATATGGGAAGCCCAGCCTCAGAGCTGGGAGACTTTCTGTACATTTCTGTAGTTTCAACCACTCCATTTGTGGTAATTTAATCACATAGTTTCATGGAAACAGCCCACCGCATTTAGACCTTCATACCCAAGGCTTCTTTAGTTTGGATAGAGCTGACTCCCTCCTTTCCATCATCCAGACCTGAGCCGCCTTTTCTAACTATCCCAGAATCTCTGTACCACAATTTCTGTACCACTAATGCACCAATGTGTCACCCTTGTAGGTTGTCATTGAGTATCAAAGGGTCTGTGACTCGGTTGGTGTTTACCTCTCTTCTCTGGTAACATGCAGAGAATTGTCCAGTACCATCAACCCTGGTCAGTAGGGATGAAGGCTCTAGCTAGGCACCAGTCGCCATTCCCATATTTAATAGGCTATGTAGGCATTGTCTTCAGTGATAGGGTCTTACCATCAGTTTGTGAAGAACAACCAATAGTCTTGGCAATAGCCTGAGTTGCTTGGGGGTTTCCATGGGGTTCCTCCGGTCAGAACTCAATTACATGTAATCCATTTCTAGCACTGGAGATTTCACGGAGAGATGTCTTGCTTTGTCTTCCCTATTATTTGGTGATCCCATTTAGATGCCTTTCATAAATAGATATATTTTAAGAAGCTTTTACTATAGTAGATTTCATACGATCCCTTAAACGGTCCTTAGTGTTATCTGTCCCTGCCTGTGTTGCTTCCCCTCCTTGTCTTCCAGTCTCCCCTCCATAGCTAGAAATATATTTTATTTCCCCTTCCCTCCCTGACAGTCCTTTACTCTATGGTTAACCTCTGTAACATGTCTGCTGAAGGCTTAAAATCTAACATCCACACATATGAGAAGACATACCATATTTATCTTTTGGGGAGTCTGTTAACTTACTCAGCATGATTTTTTTTTTTCTGGCTCCATCCATTTACCTGAGAGTCTCATGATTTCATCTTTTTGACAGCTGAGTAATAGTCCATTGTAAAATGTACCATGTTTTCATTGTCCACTTATCTGCTGATGGACATCTAAGCTGTTTTCAATTTCTGGCTATTGTGAATAGAACAGCAATAAACATGGTTGAGCAAGTGTCTCTCTGGTAGGATAAAGAGTCCTTTGGGTATATGCTCATGAGTAGTAAAGCTGGATCATGAGGTAGATCCATTCTCAACTTCCTAGACAGTAAATCTTTATTAAGGCTATAGTTAAGCTGGGTGTGGTGGGGCACACCTTAAATCTGAGCCCTTGGGAGGCAGGCACAGGCAGATATGGAGTTCCAGGACTGCTAGGGCTACAAAGACAAATCCTGTCCCAAACAAACAAATAAAGACTATATGGGATACTCCGCTGGTAAGGTATTGCCTTGCAAGCATGAGGATCTGAGTTCAAATCCCAGATCCCAGGTAAAACACTGGATGTTGTCAGGATAGGTGCACCAAATGTTCTTGGATAAGTGTGGCTCTCACCCTTCACCAAGAAGTTTCTTATTGCAGCAGAGACCACTTACAGACTACAAGTGGTCAAAAGGCAGAACAGTGACTGTGGGGTGCCCAGACCAAAATAGGACATCTATAACACAACTATGACACCCAAGGCTTAAGAAACACCAAGGAAGGAGGCAGAGAGGCGGTGGGAACCAGAAGACAGGACAACTGCTGTGAGATCATGTCTTCCAGACATGACGAGGATGTTGCTCCCATGAGCTCTGACAATGGCTGCCCGCATAAGACCTGCAAAGACCACACCCATAAATATCCCAACATAGACAGGGAAAATTTAACGAGGCCCAAACCCTTGATGAAAACCTGCAGGCTTGCAATGGCTGTTGAGGAAGGAGAGTCAGTTTTCTCCAGAGATGAGCACCCTGGTAGATTTCCCAACCCTTCATGGTCAGCCTTAAATACATGAATATGTGTAACACTAATTGGACTCGGTAGTGTGTGTGTGTGTGTGTGTGTGTGTGTGTGTGTCTGTATGTGTGCGTGTGTCTGTGTCTGTGTATGTGTCTGTGTGCATGTGTCTGTGTGTGTGTGCGTGTGTGTCTCTGTGTGTGTGTGCTCGTGTCTGTGTATGTGTCTGTGCGTGTGTCTGTGTGTGTCTCTGTGTATGTGTCTGTGTGCGTGTGTGTGTCTGTGTGTGTGTCTGTATGTGTGCGTGTGTCTGTGTGTGTGTGTGTCTGTGTATGTGTCTGTGTGCGTGTGTCTGTGAGTGTATGTGTCTATGTGTGTGTGCGCATGTGTGTGTGTGTGTGTCTATGTGTGTGAGCAACAATAATGATTATAGAAAAAGTGATCATGAATATGAGGGAGGTGGAAAAACATGGAAGGAGTTGGGGGAGAAAAGTGAAGGTGGAAAGCTACTTAAAGATAGAAAACTCATGTATAAAAGTCTCAAAAAAAACTTCATTTCAAAAATACTGAGCATGGAATGGAAACAGAAGAGTAGTTAATTAGGACCAGGGTTAGAAGACAGACACTACCTGGAGCAGCTAGGGGTTTCTTTCTTTCTCTAGAGTTCTCTAGAGAAGGTTGAGTGCAGACTAGAAAGAGCCCAGTAACTTTTGAGGAAAAGTAATTGCCTACCTAACAACCTCATGAGTGGGTTGTGGGCGTACAGGAAAGAGACATCTGAGTTCAAACCCCAGCTCTGCCACGCAGCAACTGGCTCCGTAATCAGCTGTGAAGTCTGTATTGAGAAATTCACTCTGAGAAATAACTGAAATGTGGGAAGCTGAAAATGACCACCTGGAAAACGTGAGGCAGGCAGGTCTGCCTTCTCTCCAGAGTGACGCCCCTTGTTCCAAGATCTTTCCCAGAGAGGAAGGAGCAGAGATTTGGACAATCCATTGGGAAGAACTAGAACCTTACAATTTCTTCCTTGATATAACTGCCCATAGGATAGTCTCTATTATTGATGCAAAGTTTATGCAATAACAAGTAAAAATTGTACTGGTGCCAGCATTTATTTATAGCTCACCTTTTTTGTTTAGTCTTTTTAAAATCAAGATCTAGGCATTTTCCAGGGAAAATCATACAAATGATTTACCTTTCCCACCTAGTATGTAATGCAAGATGAAAGGTTGTGGACTGTTGAACTGGAATTGTCTTTAATCTTGGGGGGGGGGCGGGGAAGTAAGAGAATGGGCTTTTTAAAAAGAAATCCAGGGGCTGGAGAAATGGCTATTCCTCCAGAGGACCCGGGTTCAATTCCCAGCACCCACATGACAATTTACAACTGTCTGAAACTTCAGTTATGGGGATCTGACACCCTCACACAGACAAATGAACACATAAGACAATAAAATGAAACTAAAACAATATTCTTTATATAGATTAATAAAATCTGAAATGCCAAAAATGGATAAAGAAAGCTGGGTGTGGGGGCACACTCTTGTAATCTCAGCATGAGAGGAAGAAGCAGAAACAAGATGACCCCTGAGGATCACCAGTCACTCAGCCCAGCCAAATTGACAACATCTAGGTACCAGTGACAGAGACAAGTGGACAGTGTCAGAGGAATGACAGCCAAAGTTGACCCCAGACAACCCCACCACTCCCACATACATGCACCTATGAGTGAGGACTCGTGCACAAACCAAATATATATACTCTATGCTCACACACATGAACCAATTAGTTAGTTCATTCATTAAAAATACGCATGCCAAGAACTCTGAAAGGCTAAAAAAATTCAAAAGAATTTGAGGGCCTGCAAAGTAAGAAGGCAGGTAAGGGTGGTTGCTGCCAGGTCATTGGAACTCACATGTTGGAAGGGGAACTGATTCCTTGAAGCCATTCTTTGGGTACTGCACGTATACCATGGCGTGGAAATGAAATCAAGTACATGCACATAAATAAATGACAAGTAATTTAAATGAAATGTTTTAATTAAAGGGGAACTGTAAATCCTGCCTGGTGTGGTGGCACACACCTTTAATTCTAGCACTCCAGAGGCAGAGGCAGGTGGGCAGATTTCTGAGTTTAAGGTCAACCTGGCCTAGGACAGCCAGAGCCACACAGAAAAAAACCATCTCAAAAACCAAAAAATAAAAACAACAAAATGGAATTTATAGTTCTAACCTTTGATAAACGAAATAAATTCCTTAACTCATACTATATATCTCAACCAGGAATTCTCATTAGATCGAATGGCATCTGAAATTTATTTCTTCACTGCCCCACCTTACACCTGCCCCCCTCCACCCTTCGCCTTTCTGGATACAGAACAAGAAGCCCAACGAAGACATGAGAACCTAACTGTGCTTGAAAAACTGTCTATTCCTCTATCCGTCTTGCAAAACCCCAAATGAATAAATTCTGACAGAGCTGTGGCAGCCTCCTGTGTCCGCTGTGCAGCTGCTTGCTATGTCTCTTTTCTCCTACCTCTGGGTGAGGAGAGAGAATCCGGGACTAATTGGAAAGCAGATAAAAACATCTGTAGTAGCACCTGGTGCTTCTCTACCTGAACAGCAGCTGAAGATTAGGGTTTCGTGAAGTTTAAAAGCGTCCCCCCCTTCACTCCATGGAGCTGCCTGGGTACAAGGGGTCTACAGGGTTATCTCATGTTAGAGCAGAAAAGACATATTACCTGTGTCCACCTTGGCACACAAACCTTTGATCCTATGCTAAGAAAATGCTACGGTTAGATGGGAAGACTGTGTCACTGGTCACCTGTCACTGGTCACCTGCTCACCATCTGTGTGAATTTGTACCAATTTCCCAAGCAGTCTATTTCCTTCTTCAGACACTGATGCTCTGTGCCTTGCACTATTACCATAACCAGAAGCATGTGTGGAAAAAAAATGGAATGAATCCTTATATAAATATCAGATGTCTTTGTAGAAACATTGGCTAGATATTAATTGAATATGTACCTTTCAGCAACATGAAATAATGGGCATCTCTCACAGTTGCAGAGAAGAGCATGTTACAGCCTATGCAGGCAAGAAGACTTTGGCAATATTCATGTAAATGGTCCACAATTTGGATGAGATATAAAGGAAGAATGACCCCGATCTGAAATAGATGGCATGATGGAGGGGTCTTTGGAGAGACTACAGAAGTTAAGGTGGACCGTGTCATAAGGTTAATTCTGGCACAGTACTATCCTACAATCTAAAAACCAGAGGTACAACCCAAGCACTTAGGGCTACTGAGACAACAGTGTGGTCTGGATTGAATTGCTCTATCTGAAAATGAAAGGAACTTTTCCTTCTGAGTTTCTACATTTTGGTAGGATGCTGACTCTGGTGTAGCAGAAATAAGATGAATCTGAGAAGAGAAGCCTAGTTTCTAGCCTGGTGGTGCTGGAGCACACTTCAGTCCCAGCACTCTGGCAGGCTGATTTCTGGGAGTTCAAGGCTAGCCTGGTCTACAGAGCTAGTCCCAGGATAACCAGAGCTGTTACACTGAGAAACTCTGGGGTGTGGGAGTTATCAGAGGACACCTAGTTTCCGAAGAAGGCTAGCCTTGGACACTAAGAATTTGTGTCCCTGATGAAACAAAGAAGTTCCAGACACAGTAGAGCTGGGAAACAGTGGTATGAACAGCGTGCCCTGTACATTACCTTTAAAATCCTGCCATGTGGTCACAAGTCCACAGCCGCTGCCTACAGGCTAACAAAGTTTGTGTGCAGTTTGAAACTGTAGTCTTCTCACATTGCCAGGTGAAATGCCTACAACATGCTGTTATTGACCAAAGGACTCAAGCAAAGAGCACAGCAAACATCCAGTCAGTGCTGGCCGAGGGCCTCTATTTGGGAGCTGATGAAGCCCGTCTGTGATCTAGGCCTCACCAGGCTCACTTTAGTCCACCACCCATAAACATCTGCAATTTAAGTTCCAGGGGGTCAGACAGCCTCTTCTGACCTCCACAGGACCAGGCACATTCATGATGCACATACATGCATACCAGCAAACACTCATACATATAAAAATAATAAGTAAAGTTTGGGGGTTGGGGGATTATTTGTTTTTAAAACATGTAACCTAGTTCTGACAGATAACACGATGGTCTCTCTGGAGTAGCTATTTCCATGATGACAAGCCCTCACTGGATAGACAACCCTGGTTACAAACTGAACTACCTGATTCACATGGTTACGAAGCAAAGTAATTTTGACATAATTGAGACCATTTTCTGGCCCAAATGCCCATTTGTAGATGGTACCCATTCAGAGTATGTGGGAACAATTTTACTAGCCCATTTTATAAAGCTTGTAAAGCACCTGGCATACATTTAGAAACCCCTAAATTGGAACAACCAGGAAATAACCGAGCTCTTTTTTAAATGTCACATGGTCGTTAGGGCTCCACAGGCTGGCAGGTAAATAATCTAAGCTGACAATCAGGCCCTGTCACTGAACAGACTTCCCATTTGCTCGGTGGCCATGGGTGGGGCTCCTCAAGCCTATACATGTTTCTCATTTGCAAAGAAGACAATGACCTCTTCCAACTTCATTCCTGCTTTACTAGGTAAGATGAAAATGACAACCTAATTCTCTCCTGCTGATGGGAACAATGTAGCTCTCCGCCATTGTTAGTGCTACCACACACTGCTACAGCTAATAAATTATATCCAAATCATCAGGCATTTCCCAGTGGTTTTATTAGAAAATGCTTATAATATAAAAATAAAATTAATCTCACAGAGAAGTACCAAAATACCAGTTTAAAGAAGAGATTTATGAGAGTGAGGGCAATTTTCTCAATAGGTTCCACTGCATATCACAATGAGATTAAGTTAGGCTTGGTGGTACATGCCTATAATGTTAGCACTCAGGATGCTGGGGCAGGAGAATATTAAGTTCAAGTACAGCCTGGCTTACAAAGGAAGACCCTGTGTCAAAGAAAAATGGTAGCTGGGCCTGATGGACCATTCTTAATACCAGAGACAGAGACAGTTGGTCTCTGTGAGTTCAAGGCCAGTCAGGAATACATAGAGAGACCTCATCTCAAAAATAAAAATAATAGTAATAACAGGACTGGTGAGATGTCTCAGTGGGTAAGGGAACTTACTGCCAACCCCTGATGACCTGAGTTCTACCCCTGGAATCCACATGAGGGAAGGAAATAATCGATTCCTGTAAATTGTTCTCTGCCCTCACACAGGTTCTGTGACACACATGCATTCATACACATTCAAAAATAATAAAAAATACACATATAAATTAATTGAAAAAATAAAACCTTAATATTTACATAGGTAGGATAAACTCCATCATCCCTATTCAAATGTAGTATAACAAAACTTTTCCTGATGAGATACAATGCACACATCTACTCAGCCCAGACAAGGATCTCACAACAGACCAAAACACAGACATCACCAAAGTTCACCTGGATGAACCAAAGAGTTTTACTGGGGTTACTTTCAGGAAGATGGGTAAGGAGTTAATTATAGGAGCAGAAATGACTCAAAGGTAGCTGCATCATCAAAGCCCACCCAACACAGGTGACAGCTCACACCACACAGCCTGCAGGCAGCTCAGCAGGTTGGAGGGTGTCCTTTGTGGTGCCTCCTTTGGCCTAAACTCTTTCAGGCTTCTCCAATGGTTTCTTTTTCTTCCAGACAGCTGGTCTGGTGTTAAGTCTTCTTTGCAGTTCGGCTTTCTTCCCTCTGAGAGCAACTCTTAGCTTACTCTGGCAGGAAGGAGCCTAGAGAATCTGGTCAATTTCAGGGACTTCCTGAAGCTATTTTCAGTTGTTTATCTTCCTGCGTAAGAAGCTTTTCTGTGGGACTGAAGGTGTAATATGAGAGAACAATTTTACACAACCTAAAGATAGGTCAGAGAGTAAGTAAAATCAGTGAAAACATATCTATATTATCTTATTTCTTCCAGTGTGGATGAGAGGAATTAAGATAATAAAAAGTTAGACAACAATGTGATTAATCGAACAATAAAAGAACCATTACTTGTTGCCCATGCTATGATGGATAGCTCCACATTGAGTGCGTATGTGCGGAGGCCATGGAGGGGTATTGCTTACTGTACTCCTTCACCATGGTTTCCACAGCCTGCTCTCTTATAGAACCCAGGACCGCCAGCCCAAGGATGTCACCACTGTGAGCTGGGCCCTCCCCCATCAATCACAAATTAAGAAAATGCTTACAGCCAAATCTCTTTTAAAAACTCTTCTCTGGTACATTACATCCTGACCAAAGTTTCCCCCCCCCCCATTCCTGTCCCATCTCCCCTCTTCCCTAGGTCCACTTCTCCATTTCTATTTTAGAAAAAAGCAGGTCTCCCAGGGATGTCAACCAAAAATGGCGTAACACGTTACAATAAGACACAAGTCCTCATATCAAGGCTGGGCAAGGCAATACAACAGGAGGAAAGGGGCCCCATGAGCAGGCAAAAGAGTCAGAGACATACATACCCCAACTCCTACTGATAAAAGTCCCATAAGAATACCAAACTACACAACCATAACTTACATGCAGAAGACCTAGCTCAGACCCACACAGGTTCCACGATTGTCTCTCCAGTCTCTAGGAACCCTTTTGAGCAGTGCTTAGTTGATTCTGTGGACCATAATCTCTTGGTGTCCTCAACCCCTCTGCCTCCTATAATCCTTTCTCTTCTTCTGGGTTCCCTTGGACTAGGCACCAATCAATGCATATAGCAGCATATCATTAGGAATAATTTCATTGACTTCTTCGACTTTCTCTGTGTGTGTGTGTGTGTGTGTGTGTGTGTGTGTTAGTCATGTTTGGCTTCATCCTAGGTCTCTGGGATTTCTAGCTTCTGGTTTTGGTCATCCAGGCAGTATCAGGCATGTGGTGTGGGCCTCAAGTTGGACTGGTTGCTGGTTGGCCACTCCCGCAAGTTCTATGCCACCATTAACCCAGCACATCTTGCAGGCAAGACAAATTATAGGTCGAAGGTTTTGTGGCTGGGTTGGTGTCCCAGCTCCACCACTGGTTAGAGAAGAAGGTCACCTCAGGCTTCGTATCCCCCGTACTGGGCGTCTCCGTTAGGATCACCCTCATATACTCTGGGGAGTTTCCACTGCACTAGGTTTCCGCATTGCTCTCCCAGTGCCCCCATTTCCAAGTATGCTCTCCCTCCACCCCTACCCAGCCCCTGCCTGATCCTTCCTGTTCCTATCCCACCTGCCTACAGTTCACCCACAAAATCTATTGTATTTCTCCTTACCAGGGAAATCCATGTGTCTCTTCTCTTGAGCCCTCCTTGTTACTTAGCCTCTCTGGGTCTGTGAAATGTAACATGATTATCCTTTACTTTACAGCTAATATCCACTTATAAGTGAGTACAAACCATGTTTGTTTCTCTGAGTCTGGGTTACCTCACTCAGGATGACTTTTTTAAATCCCAACCATTTGCCTGAAAATTTCATGTCATTTTTAACAGCTGAGTAATACTCCAATGTGTAAATGTGCCACATTTTCTTTATCCATTCCTAATTTGAGGGACATCTAGATGCTTCCAATTTCCTGCTATTATGAACAAAGCTGCTATGAACATAGTTGAGCAAACCCCCTTGGGGTATGTAGCTGGGTCTTGAGGTAGATCAATTCCCAAACTTCAGAAGAACCACCATATTGATTTCCACAGTTGGCTGTACAAGTTTCCATCCTACCAGCATTGGAGGAGGGTTCCCTTGCTCCACATCCTCACCAGCATGAGCTGTCACTTGCTATAGCCAGTCCCCCTGCTTCCAGATAACTCTAGCTTGTGTCAAGCTGACATTAAACTATCCAGCACACCATAAATCATATTCGTACTGTATACATGTTCATGCATTTATTGGATATGTATGTATGTGTGTATATATATATATGATGAATGCAAACTAAAGAATAGAAATAGAAAGAGATAAGATTTCCTTCTGTTATAGAATTAGTTATCTAAATAAAACCAAACCAGATGTGCATATGTATACATGAACAACACATCATAAATAAATTTAAAGCTCTTGTATTCTTTTTTATATCATTCTTTTTCTTATTTTTGTTTTTTGTTGAGATAAGGTCTTACTATATAACCCAAGCTGACTCCAAGCAATCCTCCTGCTTCAGCCTTTTAAGTGGTAGAATTATAAATGTAAGCCACCACGCATAGATATGCAGACAAACACACTAAATTGGAAAACAAAATGAAAATATCTAATTCAGTATAAATTAGCTGAATGAGAACTACTATGAGGCATGGAGGAAAAGCATACCTTATAAAAAGGGCAAAATAAGAAAAATAAACAGCCATGCAAATGTTTAAAAGATGTCAATTCTTCCCAAAGAGATCCATATTCAAAGTATTTCCAAACCAAAATTTTAACATCTAATAAACAACTTCACATTCTCAAAGACACCGTTTTGGAGACTTCAAGATCTCAACTCATGCAGGAGCCCAGAACTTCAGTATTATTGTGAAGCATTTCCCAAGCTCAGCCCTTTGTGAAAACAGCAATTACCAGTGCTGGAGATAAGAATACAGTGTGTGCTCCTTGAACCTCTGGCAGACACTCAGGTGTGCCAGTAGTAATGAGAACAACTGGGGCCAGCTGGGAGCAGCTGTGAGGCGCAGAGGCCGCTCTGGGCAAGCCCTCTCCAGCTGCACTGTAGCCTCACAGCATAGCAACAGCTGACTACATTGGAACGTGATCAAGGACTGACAGCTCCAGTCTGAGCCGCCCTGAAAGAGGAGCCTCGACCCAGAGGATGCTGTTAACAAAACACTGAGAGATCCATGACCTGCTGTCCACTCCAAGAAAGGGCTTAGTCTTGATTCTGAAATGGCTGAATGGCCAGCACGGTGGTAATTAGTGATTCAGAGGTGGCTGGAAGCACTGGCTCCTACTTGCCCCAAATACTGTCATTAATGAGACTGATATACAGGGTGACATGTTTCTTCATCATATACACAAGGCCAACAGCATGCCAAGAAGTAGAAACAGCAGAGGACCAGCTGAGTCAAAAGAAGCATGCAAGGGGCTGGGCAGGATGCTTACACACTTTGGTAGGTGTACAAAACCACGTAATTTTCTCCCAGGCCAGAGAGGAGAATCCAAGAAGGAAGCCAGGACTGTTTAGTCTCTACCTTGTTGCTGAGTCCACCCCACCCACCCCCATGATCTCAGGTATGAACTTTAGCCAAAATTCTATTTGGCCTTCTCAAGTTTTTATATTTTAATACCCAAGGCAAATGTTCATTTCTTTAGTGTTAGAAAAGTATTCTCCAACATTCTTCTTCTCCTCCTCTCCTTAAAGGCTGCTCATTCAGAACTTATTACTCTGGCCCTCATTCTCCCCAAGCTTTTGTTTGTTTTAACAATAGGATGCGTGTGCTTCATGTTGCCTTTTATTCTGGTTTGTTGAATTCAACTCTGTAGAATGTAGACTCTAAAAGAGCTGAGACCATCTCTTTCTGTGGTACTAGGGGCCCTAGTGCATTGAGCACATATTTCTGGGATGATGTATTTGATTCCTTCTCTGCCTGCAAGATGTGTATGGCAGCAAAGTACCAGTTTTCGTCCTGAAATCTCTTTGCAATCCTTGTGATGCTAAGCAACTATATCTTAGGGTTACTGTTGCTGTGATGAAACGCCATGACCATCAGCAAACCGGGGAGGAAGGGGTTTACTGTACTTATGCTTCCATGTCATAGTCCATCACTGAAAGAAGTCAGGGCAGGAACTGGAATTGGCAGGGCTGGAAATGGAGGCAGGATCTAACGGCAGAGGCCATGGAGGGTGCTGCTTACTAGCTTGCTTCCCATGGCTTGCTCAGCCTACTTTCCCATAGAACCCAGGACTACAGCCCAGCATAGCATCACTCACATGGGCTGGGCCCTCCCACATTCATCACTGATTAAGAAAATGCTCAATTGACATCCTCCTCTCAGATGGCCTTGTATCAAGTTGACATAAAACCAGCAACCAAGTTCTTATACATTGAGGGCTGTAACAAAGGCCTCAGCCTTCTGGACTCCCGGGTTGGACTGACTGTGATGTCTTGGCTTCCTGCAAAAAAAAAAAAATGTCACAGTAGCTTGAACAATCCTGTGTTCATTCTAAACACTTGCCAGAGATGGGTTTAATTTTCCTCTGCCAATATAATCTTCATACAAGGTTCTTTTTACACCTGCCAATGTTTGAACATGGATTTCTTTCACACTTTTGGTTATACTTTCTTCAAGAGGCGTAGTTTGGCAAATTCTATTATCTCAAGGCTATTCTCAAGGGCTATCCCGGCCAATTAAAAAAATTAATCTAGAATTTCTTCATACAGAGAGAGAGAGAGAGAGAGAGAGAGAGAGAGAGAGAGAGAGAGAGAGAGAAGATGTAGATTTCAGAGTGTGTCACTACCCAAGGAGCAGGGAGAAGGGGTAGTGAACAGGTGGGCCTCTCTTGCTTTCTTGAAAACAATCAGCCCAGGGAATACAGGGTGTGAAAATTAGTTTCCTTGTGTGTACCAGAATCTGGTAATCCCTTGCAAAAAGCCCAGTCATGTAGCTGGAATATGAAACGCCTCCATTTGTGAATACTTGGTTCCCAGCTGATGACACTGTGGAGTCTGTGAATCCTTAAGAACAAACAGCCTAACTGAAGACACAAGCTCTAAGGGTCATTGCCCGCCCCCCTCCCCCAACGCACACACACACACACACACACACACACACACACACACACACAGGGTTTGGAACTCGCTCTGTAGCCAAGCTGGCCTCAAACTCAGAGATCCACCTACCTCTACCTTCCGCCTTCCTCTACCTCCCAGGTGCTGGGATCAAAGGCATGCAGCACCATGCCTGGCTTAGCCCTGAGGATTTATAACTCAACTCTGTTCTCTGTCTGTTCTTAGCTTCTTGACTGTAGGTGCCATGTGACCCCTTCCTCCTGGTTCAACGCTCTTCCTTTCCTCTCCCTTTGAACTGTGATTCAATAAACTCTCCATCACTTAGGTTGCCTCTTATCGTGAATTTAGTTACAATACAGGCAAACTATGGCTGGGAAGGAAGCAAGTGGGGAGCTTTTCCTTCAGGAATCTTGTCATTCTACTCTTCAACTCTGTGTGTGTGCATATATGTGTGTATGTGTGTGCATGCGAGCATGTGTGTATGCATATGTGCATGTATGTGTGTGCGTGTGAGCACGTGCGTGTGTGTACATGCACGAGCTTGCGTGTACGTGTGTGTGAGTGTGTGTGCATGTGCATATACTCGTGTGTGCATGCCTGTGTGTGTGCATGTGTGTGTGTTTGCGCATGTGCGTGCATGTGAGCCTACCAGAAAGGCTGTTCCTAACCACTCTCTTCAAGGCTGTGGCAATCCCAGATACAGATAGGAGCAAAAATGCACATGCATAATAAATAAACACTGGGGCTGGAAACAAATAAAAAGCAAGTCCCTCATCTCCTGGAAACTATTCCTTACCAGAGAACAGGAGGCAATTCACGGCTAACACACCATGTGTGGTCCTCATATGCAGAGGTCTAGGACAGTTGCCACACGACCACCCAACAGCAGTTGTTCAGTGTTCAAGAGCAATAAAGTCTAAAAGTCTGTTCCTCATCACCATCTCAATGGATAAGCACCTAGACAACAGCAAATTCACTATGCAATAGTTCAGGCTGCTAAAGGGATGCAGAGGCCATGAGAATAAAAGGAGAGACAGACAGAAAGGCTGGAGGAAGAAGACTAAAACCCCCTCGGTTACAAGTCAGGCAGTGTGGAGCACACTGTTAATCCCGGCACTCAGGAGGCAGAGGCAGGCAGATCTCTGAGTTCAAGTCTAGCCTGGTCTATAGAGCAAGTTCCAGGAAAGCCTGTGCTACACAGAGAAACCCTGCCTCCAGAAGCAAAAACAAGCAACAACAGTTACACGTAGGCAGGAACATTCTGACCGATGATCATGTCTCTCCTCCAGGAGTGAGACTGAATATAAAGAGCACCGGGAAGCAGGTCTCTCGGGTCCCAGGCAGACAGCAGAGCCCTTGGTAGCATAGGAAAAGGATACTGATATAATAATATTCTGTTTCTGGCCCAGACTTTCCAACCTAGCCCAGAGGTTTGGATCCACTCTCAGCCCTGCTGCTGCTTTGCCCCAAATAATCACATAAAGACTTAATTTCATGCTGATTGACCTATGGCTCAGATATATCGGTAGCCAGTTCTTTCATCTTAATTCAATCTATTTCTATTCATCTGTTTATCTGTACCATGTGACTCGGTAACATTTCTCAGTGCAGCATTTTAACTTCTTTCTTCTGCATCTGCTGGCGTCTCTCTGGCATCTCTCTGGTGTCTCTGCTCTTCCTGTTCCCAGGGTTTTCTTAGCTTGGTAGTCCCGCCCACACTTCCTGTCTGCCTTCTGGCCAATCAGCTTTTTATTAAGCCAGTAAGAGGGACAAATATTAACAACATACCAGAACATAATCCCACTACATATAGACTACTGTCAGCTCTGCAGAAGACCCTAAAGTTTTCCATTACTCCATCACCTCCTGACTCCCCATGGAAGGGGCATGGGATAACTGCAGGGCAGGATATAAAATGCTGAGGTCCTAAGTCCTTGCTCTTCTCATTTATAGAACAGATCAAAAGCAGTCCCATAACCCAGGTGCCCAGGGTCATGGAAGTGTAGACCAGGGCAATGGGAAGGGACTTGAGTAAACTGGGAGTGGTGATCTGTGTATCCCTGGGCAAAATCTCAATTTTAGCAAAATGATTAAGTTCTGCAGGTCTATTATATTACACGTTGGGCTAGCCATTCTGATGTATAGACTTTGAATGTTGTTAACAATGTAGATCTCATGTTGGATGCTCTTTTTTCTTTTTTAGACAGGGTCTCTCTATTACATGGCACTGGCTGTTCTGAAACTCTCTACGTAGACCAGACTAGAGATCCATCAGCCTCTGCCTCCCAAATGCTGGTATTAAAGACATGTGCCACCATGCCTCGCCATGTTAACAGCTCTACTAAAACATAAGATTAAACATAATAAATTTTCCAGTTATATAATAACAAAGCCACAAATCCTGAAGGACTAATTTGTCAAGCACAGGACCCCAGCACCCCTTCTATAGTCATTATACCTACCATGTGGATACCTCCTTCCTTTTTCCTTGGTTTCTCAAATACAGGTTGCAATTGAAGGATCTGTCCCATATCTGTACCCAAATTGTCCTAGTATGTCAGCCAAGCCATGCTTGAAAAAGTCATCTGCCCATTCCCCTGAAGCCTGCGTTTTCTAGAAAAAAACCTTACTCAGCAGTGACTGAGAGGACCCACTCCAAAGGCCCATGGGAAACTGACTTAACACAGTGGGTAGAGTCCTGCTGCATTTTAATGTCATTCAGAACAATGTACTCGGCCTGTTTTACTTTTCCGGTGCTGTTAGAAACACAGCACCAACTTGGGGAGGGGAGGATATCTATCTCATCTTTCCTTTCCTGTCATCGAGGGAAGTCAGGGCCGGAGCTCAAGGCAAGAACTGTAGCAGAGGCCGTGGAGGAAGGCTGCTGACTGCCTTGCTCTCCATGGGTTGCTCTGCTTGCTTTCCTGTACAATTCAGCCTAAGAGTGGTACTGCCCAGAGTGGGCTGGGCCTTCTGACCTGAGCCATTAACCAAGAAAATGCACCACAGAGCCTCCTACAGGCCAAATCATAGAGGCAGCGCTCTCTTCCCAAGTGACTATTTTGTGTCATATTAACAACCAACCAACATGTTTTTCTTTTTAAATTTAGCATATATTAGTTGTTAAAAATAATGGATTCCATTGTGACCTTCACTGATTTATTGAACTACACTTATTTATTAAACTACATGTATTAAAGCATACAAATAAGACATTTTGGTAAATACATATGTGAATAGTAACCACACCAGAGATATCCATGTCCTAATCTTTGGGACCTAGGATTACCTTACATGGGCAAAAGGGACTTTTACAGATATGGCTAAGTTAACAACAGGAAGCTCTCCCTAGATTATTAAGATACTTCTACTGTAGCAGGGCACAGTGGCACCCATTTGTAGCCCTAGCCACTCTGAAGACTGCTTAATATATGGCTGAGGTCCCTATGAGAGCCCAGGGAGGAGGGTCACATGGCAACTAAAGCAGACACTGAAGACACGTACCTGTAAACCAAGCAGGCCAAATACTACCCACAAGCAACCAGAAGGCAGGAATGGTCAAGGAATGATTCTGTTGTATTAAAAAAAAAAAAAAAATGGTGTGTGGTGTTCACAGAGGATGAGAGACAGGGACACCATGCAGGCAGGGCTCACAGGGGAAAGTTTTATTGGGGGGAAGGAGAGGAAAAGAGAAAGCAGGTACAGAGTGGCCTCATGGGAAGAGGGAGAAGGAGGGAGGGGGAAGACGACACAGTAGGCCTAGTTTGAGCATATGAGAACTCGAAGCCCGCCTCCACAGTAACATACTTTGTCCCAAAGGCCACACCTCCTCCAACAAGGCCACACCTCCTCCAACAAGGCCACACCTCCTAATAGTGTCACTGCCTATATGTCAAGCATTCAAACACATGAGTCTATGGGGGCCATATGTATCCAACCCACCACAGACTTGGTTTCTCCATCTGAAAAGAAAGCAGCATTCTTCCGTGTCATACCTTGATGCAGACCTATCGCACAAATGCTCTCTTGCAGGCAAAAGGGGCAGAACCAGGCTTTTCTAAGGCTAACAAGCACAAAGAACACTATATAGTGCCAGTTTCCACCCTGAGAACGGGGGAATAAATGGCACAATGCTCTCATTTGGGTAGTTTATTATAATAAAAATACGGAATATATACAGCTGATCTGGGAATGTCTTTCTATATGCTGTGCGTATCAATCTTTAAATAAAGGAGCTGTTTTGGCCATGGCAGGGACCATAGAAGACGTAGGTGAGGAATCAGAATAGGTAGAAGGAGGGCAGAGTCAGAGACAGACCAAGCCAGCTGCCCAAAGAAGAAACATGTAAGGAACACATGTGAGCCTCGGGCCCCATGGCAGACAGATTAACGGAAATGGGTTGAGTTAAGATGTAAGAGCTAGCTAGCAATGTTTCTGAGCCATAGGCTAAACAGCATAAAGTTAATATAAGCATCTGAATCATTTTGGGGAGCCTAAGCAGCAGCAGGTGGCTAAGGGGTCTGGGGCTGCAGGTCTGTGGGTCCTGGACCTCTGGCTGCCTGGGGCCAAGAAATCTCACTGCAGCATATAGCCCTGTCATCTCGTAAGTGCAAAGTGTCAGCAGTCCGTAGTCTCTACGATAGACCACTTCAGAATGACCACTGTCCAGTAAACCAGTGAGGAAGATGGGGTCCTTACCTTTGAGAACTACTATTTCAGTTGTAATTTGTGATGGCTGCCACTACTTTCTGAGAGGGTCTCAGGGGAGAAGCATGTGGGCACTGGGCTCAAGCCACCTTCCCCCTGGGTGCCTTTTTGCTCTGGAGCCTCAAGGTTTCAATGGGCCTCAGAAAACCATACCCCAGTGTGTGGCACTCTGCACTGGGTACTCTGTACTGCACGAAAAGGAAAAGACCTTAGAAGCAGTCTGAGAACCAAGACAGGGATCCTCTCTTGTTCATATCCCCAGGGGCCAGTTCTCTGGTTGGAAGGCTCCTGGAGGGAACACAGTTGCCTCCATCTCCTCTCTGATATCTCATTAGCCAGAGAAGGCTAAGCTCATCCCAAAGGAAGGAAGATGGGAATGTCACCACACCAAGATAGACTTTGTCACAAACCATTGTGTGACTAGATTCCATTCAGATTCCAGAGAGAATCATTTACAAGCTATTGTCTGTTCTTGGGTCTCCTCATTTCCCCTAAAAATCACTTCCTCTCTAGGAATCACTCCAGACCCCATTTCCTTCTACCCTGCATTGAGCTCCTCTGCACATGAGCACGGTAAGGGGGTTTATATGATCTTTCTCCTGCTAGCTTAGTTTAGATGTAAAGGTTTGAACCTTTTGGGGAGTGGGTAGAGATGTTCAATTTATTTCTAAAGTCCATGGAACTGGGGGCTGAAATCACATCAAGAGACCAGAAATTCTTCAAAAAGCTATCTTCCAGAGAGCTAAGCAGTCCCTACCAGGAACCATGATCCCAAGTTTCCAGACCAGCAGGAGCTTGATGTAAAGAGCTTCTGCAAGTCTGGGTGCCTCACACCAACTGCCTCCAAATGGTAAATTCTTCAGGAGGCCTCCTTTCCATGCCTGTCTGACTCTGGAAGCAAGCAGTGGCTTCTCTGGCTGTCACTCACTTCTTTGGTAGATGGTAGAGGGCAAGAGAATAGAATCTCTGTTTGGGTGGGAACCTAACATTCCAGTTGGGCAGGGTCAATCAGCTAGTCCAGAAGCCGCTCCTAGGAAGGCAGGCTTGCCTTAAGCCATGCTAAAGAGATGGGCAGAATAATTATTCCCTTAATGTAATACTGTACTTTTCCTTTGCAGAATTCCCACACCCTAGCGTAGTGCCTACAAGCAGAGCAGCTGTGAGGTTCAGCTGGGCTGGCTCACTTTTCCAAGTCAGAAAAGTGCAACTTTTCCTTACTGTGGAGCCTCCCCGCATCCTCCACCATGCAGCTGCCTGCTGCAAATGTAGCACATTTCCATGCCAGTAAGCAAAGGGCATGGCTTTCCCCTTCTCTCCTCTGGACAGCTGCTGAGGTTTACCACTCGCCTACACTCAGGGTGTGTGTGTGTGTGTGTGTGTGTGTGTGTGTGTGTGTGTGTGTGTGTGTGTGTGTGTGTGTGCGTTGATTTGGTTTGGTTTCTCAAGACAGGGTTTCTCTATTTAGCCTTTGCTGTCCTGGAACTGATCTGCAGACCAGGCTGATCTTGAACTCACGGAGATCCACCTGCCTCTGCCTCCCAAGTGCTGGGATTAAAGACATGCACCACAACTTCCTGGTGTTTTGTGTGTGTGTGTTTTTTTTTTAACTCTAATAAAAAATGTCCTTAGCTTCTGTTGAGTATCTTCTTAAATTTTTTTATTAATAAGATTCCCTTACCAATGACTTCATTAAGAGGGAGACCCTGATTTTCTGTTATTTTTCTTCATAAAGAAACCTCCCCAGATCCCAGTTACAATCCAGTGAGCGCCTAAGTTTCCAAGAGCATTTAAATCTTGTATGAAGAAGAAAGTGACGGGTCCTCTGAAGGGTCATTCTTCCACAGCTTTACAGGGATCAATACTGATCTTCCTTCCCATTTCCTTTCCCTGCTGTGAATGCCTGAACTCTGTGAGTGTGACAGTCACCAGGAGAAGCCACTCTGGCAAGGCTGAGTACCCCAGCAGACTCTCTCCAGTTTTCGTCCTTGCATTTCCTGGAGACACGAGGAAAAGTATTTATTTTCCACAAACTTTGTTTCTATGTCCTGTTTGTCAAGTCCCGGTTTGGAAAGGTGCTTGTGTGAAGCATGGTAAGGACAAAAGCTCTTTGATGACTAAGTTTGTCTATTCCCTGAGAGCTGCTAAAACATTCCTTCTAGGCGTGCCTTGGAGTCTGAGGAAGAAACTGGTATTCCAGTCTGTAAAGAGCTGTTCTTATCAACAGATGTGGCTGTCACCAACCCAGGATCCTGTGTAGTGTGAGTGACATTACACACCTGAGGAAAGTCAGAGGGGATGCCTTGCGTGTCCGTCCTTGCTTTCCATTTTAAGATAGGATTTCTGTCTTTTGCCACTTCCTGAATCCAGCTAGCTGGCCCACAGGATTCCAGATTCTGCTTTCTCCACCTCTCATCCCACCCACCATAGGAGACCACAGACACACAGTACTACCTTTAGCTTTATATGGGATCTGGAGACTCAAACTCCGTTCCTCACACTTGCATGGCAAACATTTTACACAATGAATCATCTTCCCAGCCCTCTGCATATTTTTTGGGTAAAAAAAAAAATGTATGGAGATACATGTTATATAATATGTTATGTAAGATACACGCTATCTATCTATATATGAGATTTATATGATTGGTGAGAGATGGTTCACTGGTTGAGAGCACTCCTGTACTTGCAAAGGACCCAGGTTCAATCCCTAGCACACATGGGGCAGCTTACAATTGGCTTTAACTCCAGTCTGGGAGGGAGGAATCCCAACTCCCTCTTCTAGCCTCCACAGATACCAGGCACACATGTGGTACACAGACATATACACAGGCAAAGTACTGATATGCATAAGATAAAATGATACATTTCAAAATTTATATTTATAGATTATATATGCATGCATTGAAATATTATGAATACCAAAAAGCATGTACTACAAATTGAAATTATGAGAAAAAAGTGGAGGTTGAGATATTTTTCTCCCTACCCATCCTTGATCATCTATGCATCAGGCCAGTGGCCTCTGCTCTGAACCATCCCAAAGGAGATTGAGAAATCCCATAGGAAAGAATAAGGGGATGGTAGCTGATTTGGGGCTCCCATAAGAGTTCCCAAGTGGTACACTCACTCTATGACTGCCTTCCAAACATTTAAAGACACGTGGAGATTTTTCTCTCATCTGTAACAAAAGGCTAAGCTTCAGCAGGGTTCAGGGGCTCTCTTGGAAGTGTTCCAAACTCCACTTCCTGGAAGGTTCCAACCTATGTGTCTGCTGGGTTTTGTCAACATGCTGCAACTCTAAAGTGCAGACTTTAAGGTGGATCACCCCAAGTTCTCAGGTTGCTTGCCCTATGACCTGGTCATGGAGTTTCTCAAGCTCTATAACCAGGTACAAAACTGTTGTCTTGCCTTTTTTTTTTTTTTTTTTTTTTTTAAGCAAAAAGCAGATGCTAATATTCTCATTTCAAACATCTCTTCCTAAGGAGAGTACAACCAACAGGCTTATATACTTGCACCATGTAACACACACACTCACATACATAAATTCACTTTTACATGCACCAACATGCATGCATTCACACACATGCACACGCTTCAAACATGCATACGCTTACACACACAAGGGCACATACCCATGTATGAGTACACACCACACCACACATGTACTCACACATACATGTATAGATATGCACGGCCATGAACTTTATGAGCCTAAGGTCTGCTCCAGTGTGTGCACCTTCATACACAGAACTGAGAAATAACAAGAGTCCCCGGGTTTCCTATTTCTGGTAGATGGAGTGCAGGTTAGGAGTTGGAGCAAAAGCCAGAGGGGTCGGTGTTCTGGCCAGCCTCCCTCTGAGCACACCCACTGCTCTGAAAGCTTGGTCAATAGGCCATTGTGTGCTGTGAAATTAAGAAGATAAGAGTGTGGAGGAAGTTAGTCTACAATGCTAAGAGTCAGGCCGTTACTATCTTACTTCTAGGGCTGCTAGCCTCCCGCCAAACATTAGCCTTTCAAAAGGAGATTATGCCTATAGATTGTAAATTTACATTCCAGAGCCTCTCTCTCCCTCTCCACGGGACCACTACCGCCGCCCCCTCCACCCCCTGGGCCCCTCTGTCTAACATCCTACCTCTCTCTTGTGCCGGTTCTCTCTCTCTCCCCCCACCTCCCTCCTTCCCTCCCATCTTTCTCTGTCTTCATTTTTTTTTTCTTGTTTTTTCCATCCCTGGTAGTGTTTTAAGCCACCTTCCCTGGAGACACATTCCTTACAAGACCAGTAGCGGGTCATAGGTGAAGAACATGCCACTTGCCCAAGGGATGCAGATGACTGAAACCAAATCCAACCTTCCAAGAAGGGCAGGGGCTGGTCCTTTACATGACCTTGGCCAGGCTGCACCACCTCACCAGGTTTCATTCTATCACTACTTATAAAAGAAATGTTAAGTGCTATGCTAGATGTCGAGGCTATCTTCCAATTTTCCAGAGACCTGCATCTCTCTGAAACTCAGGGAGGAGGGATATTGATTCACTCTGAACCAAAAATCTTAGCCTCTGGCCCCTGAGTGCTAAGATTAAAGGCATGAGCCACAATGCCCAGCTCAACTGGAAAGTCACTGGCTTAAACTTTTCTCATTTTGGGGTCACAAGGAGAGCTGGTTACAAGGCTGTATTTGTCTCAAAAAAAAAAAAACAAAAACAAAAAAAACAAAAAAAAAAAAACAACTCGCTCCTCCCAACAGCACATGCTTTACAAAATATTGTATTTGACGTATTTGGGCTTTTGTGATTTTGTTTCTTTTCTTCTTCTTCTTTTTTTTTGAGACAGGGTCTCTCAGTGTAGCATTGGCTGTACTAGAACTTACTCTATAGACCAGGCTGGCCTCAAAGTCCTAAGAGATGCACTTGCTTCTGCCTCCTAAATGCAGGGATTAAAGGTGTTCTGCACCGCTGCCCACTTCTCTCTCTCCCTCCCTCCCTCCCTCCCTCCCTCCCTCCCTCCCTCCCTCCCTCCCTCCCTCCCTCCCTCCCTCCCTCCGTGTGTGTGTGTGTGTGTGTGTGTGTGTGTGTGTGTGTGTGTGTGTTTGTGTGTGTGTGTGTATGTATGTGTGTGTGTTTGTGTGTGTGTGTGTATGTATGTATGTGTGTGTGTGTTTGTGTGTCTCCTTTTTTCAAGTATTTGAGAAACAGATTCTTTTCAACCCAGTTCTGAACTAAGCAAAAGCCTAACACTGAGAAAATGAGAAGTTTCTCCAAGGACTCACAGAGGTCAGAGTAATTTTGTCACAAGCACTCTACCTGTGCCTGAGTCTCTAGGTCAGAAAGGAGAGCCAAGTCCTCCTGGCTGAAGAAGGAAGAAGGAGCTTGCTCTGTAAGTGCCCAGTTCGAGGCCAGAGTGAGGAGCCTGGAGAAGGGTGGAGCTTTGAGGCTCAAGCTGAGGAGTGTGCATGCTCTGTTCTAAGGCAAGGGGCAAACGAACATGGTGAAGGGCTCAACAGTGTCACCACGGAAAGTGGCTACAGGGGCACCCAGCCAGCAGAGACCTTATCCATGCAATACCATGAGGACAGAGCGACAGAAAGTTGGTGAATGATAGGCTAGGGAAAAAAAAAAATAAGTCTGAGATTGGTCCTCCTCTGAGAGACTGAGTTCTAATGAAGCCCATGACTAAGGCCTTTGGGTGGTCAGGAGCCATCCAGGGAGTCTGAGAAGCCTGTGTCTCCCCAGGAGGAGGTGTCTGGAGCCCAGAAGAGGCAGGAGGAGGCAGAAGAGAGGAAAGGCCAGAGCCTAAGTGTGCAGGGCAAAAGGGGTGGTGACTTCCTTCAGACCTGGGGTACAACCTCTGCTCTTTGTCACAGAGCCCAGTGCTCAGGCTTAGGGGGTCTGAGTGACTATTCTGACCGCTTTTTATCAGTGCTTACTGAAACAGAAAGAAATGTGGGTCAAACTCCTGCAGCCCTGCTGGGTGTGCTGACACACACCTGTCAGCCCAGCACTTACGGAGCAAGCAAGAGGTTTGCCTTAAGTTTGAGTTCAATCTGGTCTACATATCAGGTTCTAGGCCACCCAGAGCTACAGAGTAACACAAAAGACCTTTTCTTTAAAACAAACAAAAACCAAAGCAAACAAAACAAAAATAACCTCCAGCTCCTGAGACTAGGGTCTTTTTGAAGAATGATGGCCTCTGGACCTCTAGGACAGAATCACATTACCATTGCTTATTTCTAATGCAGATTCCTAGGCCCCATCCTAACTGAATTAGCCTTCCCTAACCAGGGTGCTCATTTGTAATGCTAAACGGTGGGAACAGGTGTTTCAATTCCACCACAGGAGATACTGGAAGAAGGTAAAAAGGGACCTGGGCAAATTGATACCATGTAGCACTCTCTCCAACCTGTTGCCACCAGCCAAGAAACAAGTCCTTCGCCCTGCTGGGTGCCAGTGCCATGCAGCCTTTATTTCTTTTGTCCCTAAATCACTCAGCACACAGTGGACACTGCTGTTGGCCCCATTTCAGTTTGAATGGATTTAAGGCTCCAACAGGATCCAACTGAGAAGCAGTGGAGGTTCCTTGGCTCCTTAGAATGCACCCTATCCTCCTTACTTCAACAACACACCTCCAGGTTTAACCAAACCAGAGCAAGGAATCTCCTTACACTTCAGTGTTTGTGGAGGACATCCCAAGAGCTGACTAATTGCATGCCCCACCCACCGATGGAATGAATCTAGCTGCTCTGAACTCCTGGCCCAGACTCATTTATTCTGAGTGGCCACAACGGAGGACGTGCAACCCAGACCTGCTGGTAGTTACAAAGAGAAGAAACTGTACCATCAAATTCTCCACTGCTGTCATCCCAGAGACTCAGAGAATAAGAGGACCCCGGGCTGCCCAGATAACTGCTGAAGCCATCTAGTGCAAAGGCCTCTCCTAACCTGAAACCCCAGGTTCTGAGATGGGTACCAATCTGTAAAACCCTGGTCAATGAGCCTGAAGATGCTCAGGGAAAGGGCAAAGGAGATGAAATTGAGTAGCCTGAACCTCCCACTGGGAGGTCATCTCCTCTATTACAACCTTCCCTTAGGAATTATGTTCTGTGATGACCTAATAGATGGGATAACTTTGCTCTTCCAAGTTTCCCACAGATGGCATCTGGAGGCCATGATGTCTGAGAAGACACTTCACAGTGTGGGAAAATGGCTGTTGATATGTGTGGGGATTGAAACATATCAACACAGATATGTACTAAGTATATTTAGCTAGCACTATTCTAGGACCTTACAGTGTTACCACAGCTACCTTATAAAGTGTCCCATCACCTGCTTTTCAAATGAGAAAACTGAGACCCAGAAAGATTAGGTGACTCCCCCAGAGCCACTTAGCACACTGCTTTACAAACTGCTTTTCCTAAAAAGCACCACAAGGTACCTAAATCTGTCAATACCTTAAATTCCAGGAAGGGACAGAACAGCATGATAAATATCTTTGTAACAGAGGATTTAAATTACCCCTCAACATTGGTGACCAGCCCCTCAAATGAGGGCAATTATATATGGTGGTCAGGCTGTAACTTTAACTACTTTACAGAAGCCAAACTGCAATCTCGAACAATAGGAATTTCTTTGAGCCTTGTAGCCCAAGGACTGAAATAATGCTCCACCAGACCACGCTTTGACAGGGGATGCTTAATTACACATTCCTTGTAGCTCCCATCCCAATTGTTCACCTTCTACATTTTCTTGTTTCAGGCTTTTTGGTTTAGTTTGGTTTGGTTTTTCCAGACGGGGGTTTCTTTGTGTAACCTTCCTGGCTGTCCTGGAACTTGCTTTGTAAAACAGCCAAGTTCAAGCTGAGAGCTGCCTGCCTCTGCCTCCCAAGTGCTGGGACTAAAGCCTTTTACACCTAAAGCTCACATCAGTACTCAGAAACAGACTTAGATCCTTTTCCCAGTGAACCACATTGACTAAATCCTCTCTCTCTCTCTCTGTTCTTTACCGTCTCACTATTGGGACAGGTGACAGTCTCTGGTTTCTTAGGACACTCAGGTTAAGTCTGCCCTAAACTCCAGTAACACTGACACACACACAGCATCCTAATAAAGATGCTCAAGGCACCACACTTTGCCTTTGTGTTTGCTCTGAGGTAGGTTGTTAAGGACGGCTGTGTTTGGGAGGATCTATATCCTGAAAATTTTCAAGGGTGGTTTTTCAGCATTAATGGCACCACAGCCCAAATAGGACATTGAGCAATCAGATGGGATAGCCTAGGACATCCCTGAAGTCCCCATAGGCTCAGAACCTTCCAGAAACAGACCTTTGTGAGGACACGCTGTCTGGTGTGACAGGACAGAAAAGTGGGTGGCAGAGAGTACTTGTTCTTTGTAGTCCACCGAGTGTCTGCTGGAGAAGCTTCTGAGGACACTATGGTGACTATTTTGGGCTCTGAGTGGGCTATTTGATATTGCAAACCATTTGTATTTAACAGGCCCAGGCTTGATTTGTCAGGATTTTCCTATGTGTCATGCCCACTGTGAGGAGTCAGGCAACCCTGGCTTAGAATCCTAGCTCTTCTAAGTACTGGTAGCACAGTCTTGGGAGGATGACCCTGTTATCCCAGTTCTACACACGCATTGTTCTTCACTCATTTCTTGGTAGGTGTCAGCCATATGTTGCACGCTTACCGTGAGAGCCTGTTCTGGATTTTTCGTTTTGGAAACAAACCCCTTAGATTGTATTCTAGTGGAACATGGTAGAAAAAAAAATAGACACAGAAATCATCAAATAAAATGTATCAGGTGGAATCAGTGATTGCAAAAAGGCCCAGTGTGGTGAAGGAATAGAGCAATGGCTGAGTGACAGTGTGTGTGTGTTGGTATGTGTGTGTGTGCAAGTGTGCGTGCTCTGGCTGAAGGGTGGATCTGAGGACAGCTTTCTGTTAGATGTCATCTTAGGCTAGTCTAGTCCAAAATAAAACTTTGGATTCTGCCCCGAGTAAGCTCAGAAATCATGAGAAGTTTCCGCAGAACAGTGGTGACTGACATCTGTGTTCTCTTCAGAGGGGACTCTTCTGCTGAGGGTGATGGTGATCAGCACAGGTGAGATGGACACATGGGGATTACAGGCTTGGGGCTAGCCTGGGCCACACAACTTGACTTTGTCTCAAACAGGATTCAAATTATTCTGGCTTCTGAGTTACTACTGTTCAAGGAAATGTTGTTCAGTAACCGTGTTGAAGCATAAAAAGGCAGACCTTTATTTACTCTGAGTGATCACAATCAGCACAGAAACCCTGCCATTGGGATCTTGAAACATAGGAGAGAAGGTGGACTTAACTCCAAATGCAGCTCAGGCCATTGGAAGCATGTGGCCAAGGAGTTGGGTGGAGGTCAGTAGATAGAAAATGATAGAGAGAAAACTGGGTTTGGGTAGGGTAGATAAATAACAGGATTTTTCCTGAAGGAAGGTTAGAGTGGTCACACATTGCCTGGGGGTATGGACAGTGAGGGATCTGACCAGATATCAAGGAGACTGGAGATTGTCACACTGACTTGGCAGGGATCTTGTTAGAACTGGATTGTACAAGGACACAGGTAGATGAGCCTAGGAGAATGTCTTAAGCTTGGTTAATGTCTGACAAAGCAAATATGATTTTTTTTTTTTTTTTTTTTTTTTAGAAAGGGTTTCTGTAGCCCTGGCTGTCTTGAAACTTATTTTGTAGGCCAGGCTGGCTTCAAACTCACTTTGGCTGGAGTTCTGGAATTAAAGGTGTGCACCACCATTTTGTCATCACCTGCACCAAGGACTTATCCTTAATCAGTCATCTTTACCTATAGGAACTATCACTAATGATAATAGTCTCAGTACTGTCTAGCTTCAAATATAGCTAACATTGGCTGGGCATTAGCTTTCAGTGTGATGTGCATAAAGCTTACAATATTTTGAGGTCCATTGAGGTTGACCCACCTACCTCAACACAGGTGAGGGCTCCACCCTTTTAAAATTCTCACTGCTCTTGCTTCTCTGATGCTTCCTTATTTTGCTTCTCTACCCACCCATTTTCCCATCTCTCTGCTCCTCAGTACTAAGTGTCTTGACCCAGGTCCCTTACTCCTTTCTGCCTATAGTCATCCCATGCACCATATTAATCCAGAGCCAAAGCTGAAGTTGCAATATCCAAATTTATATCTCCCCCGTGACTTTACCCCTGAATTTCAGTCTTTTATTTCCAATTTTTAACTCAAGATTTTCACTCCTATATCTAACAGGCATTTTATTATGGCTATTACAGAACTGTGGGCTATTCCATCTGCTGCATCAAAACTTCAACCGCACACCCAGCCCATCAGAAATCTGGTCACATGCCTTTGAGATAAGCCCAGAGTCAACCACTTCCCACCATCCCTACCTCTACCTCCTGGTCCAAGAACCTATTATCACTGCTAACCTGACTCCCTGATGCCTTTCTGAACAATCAATCTATTCTCAACTCAGAAGCCAGAATAATTTGAATCCTGTTTGAGACAAAGTCAAGTTGTGTGGCCCAGGCTAGCCCCAAGCCTGTGATCCCCATGTGTCCATCTCACCTGTGCTGATCACCATCACCCTCAGCAGAAGAGTCCCCTCTGAAGAGAACACAGATGTCAGTCACCACTGTTCTGCGGAAACTTCTCATGATTTCTGAGCTTACTCGGGGCAGAATCCAAAGTTTTATTTTGGACTAGACTAGCCTAAGATGACATCTAACAGAAAGCTGTCCTCAGATCCACCCTTCAGCCAGAGCAGGCACACTTGCACACACACACATACCAACACACACACTGTCACTCAGCCATTGCTCTACTCCTTCACCACACTGGGCCTTTTTGCAATCACTGATTCCACCTGATACATTATGAATTTATTTGATGATTTCTGTGTCTATTTTTTTTTCTACCATGTTCCACTAGAATACAATCTAAGGGGTTTGTTTCCAAAACGAAAAATCCAGAACAGGCTCTCACGGTAAGCGTGCAACATATGGCTGACACCTACCAAGAAATGAGTGAAGAACAATGCGTGTGTAGAACTGGGATAACAGGGTCATCCTCCCAAGACTGTGCTACCAGTACTTAGAAGAGCTAGGATTCTAAGCCAGGGTTGCCTGACTCCTCACAGTGGGCATGACACATAGGAAAATCCTGACAAATCAAGCCTGGGCCTGTTAAATACAAATGGTTTGCAATATCAAATAGCCCACTCAGAGCCCAAAATAGTCACCATAGTGTCCTCAGAAGCTTCTCCAGCAGACACTCGGTGGACCACAAAGAACAAGTACTCTCTGCCACCCACTTTTCTGTCCTGTCACACCAGACAGCGTGTCCTCACAAAGGTCCTTCTTTGCAATGTCTGGAATTAGACAAAGCGTCCCCAGCCCCTGCCCTGTGGAAGCTCAACAATCCAGAACAAACCCCGAGGCACACAAGGCTGGTCTTATGAGCTGGCAACCACATGGTCTGATTTTAGAGACTGGGAAACTTAGTCCAAAAATATCTCCCCTCCCAAATGCTGTGGTGCCTGGAATTCCACTATTAGATATTTCGGGGAGCTTAAGCACTATCTCTGACTGAGTCCCTCCCTTTTTAAAAAGATATATTTCTAATGACAGTGCATAGTCGTATTTAGCAGTTTTTAAAAACCAATTTTGAGCTTATTTCTTTTAATAAATGATCTTGCTTACACTTGTTACTATAATGTGTCCCTCGTAACTATCATTTTAAAGATTGTTTCATTTCTAATGCTTGACTTGTTTCATTTTCCTATATAATTTGCATTTTCAATCTAATAGCAGTGATTTTTCTAAATTTTGATGAAACCTAACTTTCTATTTCGCAAATTAATTTTAAATATCTAATAGTATCTATCTCCTCGCATCCAGGAAAGGTGAAAAGCTAATGAGCTTGTCATTGCTGCCCTCCCCTGCCCTCCCCTGCCCTTCCCTGCCCTCCCCTGCCTCCCCCTGCCCCTCTCCTGCCCTCCCCTGCCCCTTCCCTCCCCCGCCCTCCCCTGCCCCTCCCCTCCCCTGCCCTCTCCTGCCCTCCCCTCCCCTGCCCTCCCCTGCCCTTCCCTGCCCTTCCCTGCCCTCCCCTGCCCTCCCCTGCCCCTCCCCTCCCCTCCTCTACCCTCTCCTGCCCTCCCCTGCTCCTCCCCTGCCCCTCCCCTCCCCTGCCCTCTCCTGCCCTCCCCTTCCCTGCCTCCCCTGCCCTCTCCTGCCCTCCCCTTCCCTGCCTCCCCTGCCCTCTCCTGCCCTCCCCTCCCCTGCCTTCCCCCGCCCTCTCCTGCCCTCCCCTGCCCCTCTTCTGCCTTCCCCTGCCCTCTCCTGCCCTCCCCTCCCCTGCCCTCCCCTGCCCCTCCCCTGCCCTCCACAGACACTTTTCAGTATTTTGTCATTGTGTTCCCCTTCTTCATGGCTATATTATTGCCATTTTTTTCTATTTGATAAGGTTTTTGTCCTTGTTGAATTTCATAGATGTGTTTTCAATAAAAAATAAATTGGAAGTAGGCACATTGGTACATTCTTGTAATCTCAGCACTTAGGAGGTGTAAAATCAGGACCTCAAGGTCATTCTCTGGCCATCCTCCACACTGAGTTCCAAGCCAACCTGGACAAAATAAAGTAATAAATCAAAAGTTAAAGTAATTGCTTAGCATGGCAGCTCACGCCTTTAATCCCAGCACTTGAGAGGCAGAGGCAGGTGGATTTCTGAGTTTGAGGCCAGCCTGGTCTACATAGTGAGTTCCAGAACAGCCTGGGCTATGTAATGAGATTCTGTCACACACACACACACACACACACACACACACACACAAGCAAGTAAATAAATACAATTTCAAATCACAAAGTAAAATTCAGAAGAGGGGGCTGCAGGGATGGCTGAGGAGGTAGCTTAATTGGCAAACTACCTGCCCACAAATATGAGGGCCCAGCACTCCTACCAAAGCTAGACATGGAGGCAGACCTCCATAACCTTTGGATCCCAGAGCTCACTGAGCAGCCAGTCCAGGTCCAGGGAGAATGGCTGAGAAAGGAGGGTTGGCCTCTTCATATTTATGTCTTCGGTGCACAAGTACTCAGTCGTGTGAACGTCTGTATACTAACTCACACACACACATTTAGAAGTGGTCACGAGTATCAGACAGGAACCTTTTGGGGATAAATTAAATGTTCAAGTAATTGTTGGTCCATGCATTGGGACGCCTGGGTTGAGGGACAAAAGGGGGAAAGGAGGCAGAGAAAATACGATTCTATCACATGCTCATCAGCCCGTCACCAAGGAAACGACAGGCCCGGAGAGATGGCTGAGTGATGAAGCAAACCCCCTGCTCTTGCAGAGAGAGGGTTCGGATTCCCAGCACCGACGTGGTGGTTCATAACTATTTGTGATGGCAAGGAAACGAGGAAAGGGGCTTTCTACTCTGCTGACAGGAAGTGAACAGAAGCATCACTATGGAGACCGGTATTAACTTTATCAAACAACCAAAAAGCTACCGTGTTGACCCAGCTATTCTGGGGACACACCTGGAAAACGCTAGGCCATTGTTCCACAGAGATACTTGAGTATTCACATCTACAGCAGCTCTGTAACGAATCCCGCCAGTTTCCCGAATAATGTCATTATGATATTATGAATTATTAATTATGAAAGTTTAGCCTTTAGCTTAGGCTTGTTCCTAACTAGCTTTTATAACTTAAATTAACCCACATATATGAATCTATGCTCTATCAAAGCATGTAACAGTGGGGGTTGGTGCAAAGGGTGGAGGGAGTCCTGCCCCTTCAGTGAGTCCTGTCCTGGACAGCAGGCTTCCAGAGAACTGTCCAGCCTCAACCCTGGCCTTTGTTTCTCCCTGTTTCTGCAGCCCCCAGGCTAGGCAGGCCTCTCTCTGTAGGAGAGCATCATCTCCTGTTTAGCCCAGGCAGAATTCTTTCTGAGATTGCCCTGGCTTTCTTTTTTCTCAGCCCCTTGTGAGAACACAGGAAACTCCACTTCCCCAATCCTGAAATATCTGTCTCAGGAAGGAAAGGACATTGTCTTTCCAGGGCCACTGCTTGTGAACCAACCTCACAGCCTTCTTTGTAAATACACCACAGAAGCAAACCAATCTGGACATTCTTTGCAAACAGCAGGTTTGAAATATAATGAGCAAATTAACTTAAGGCAAAAGGGACACAAAGCCAGTGCCAAATTTATAGACTTGACGAAATAGCACCAGAAAGGTGTCTTATACTTGTCTAGTTTGCAAGAGGGCAATCATTCAATAGTCTTCCCCTATTGGAGAAATAATTTATTAGCTCACCTTTTATGGGATTAAAAGCATATGACATCATGCACAGGTTTTCAAATGACTTTATCTTAAAGCTCTGTGAAAGACAGTGAGACGCAGAAATAAAACGTTAGAAAAAGGTTTGAGGTCACCAAATTCCAGGACCATCTTCATTTCTGTCTGGTCCTACAGTCTCGGGCTCATTTTTGAGTCCTGAAGTATTTGTGATTTTACACCAAACAGGATAACAACACACACACACACACACACACACACACACACACACACACAGACCTGACATAGAAAGTTTACGTACTCTGCCTACAGCTTCTAAATGTAACTGTTAGACAGTGTTTCCCGATCCTTAAACATTATTTCTGAGGACCTCGCACCTTCCAAGCCTATTCTGGTGGTCTGCTCCTCCCAGGCCACCTGGCCTCTATTTCTGATGCCCACCCAAGTGGCCCTGCTTCAAGTGTCATCCAGCTGAGCTCCCACTGTGGCTGTGTGAGCCTCTTCCAGGGATGTCCCCACCGAGGCGTGTGAACAAAAAGTCTTGTGCAGACTCCCAGGCACAGGCAAGGCAAAGCAAGACATCTTTGAGGGCCTGCCAAGGAGGGCGAAGGCCCCACTTTGAAAGCGCTTCTCCAGTTTGCCAACTCGTGGGACTTGGCAAGCCTAGACAACAGCCCTGAGGGAGAGAAAGTCCCTGGATTGGCCTCCCAGGAGGGCATCCCCCCTCCCCCTGCACTTTTCATCAGCCTGAGGAGGTGCCGGGCCGGGAGATGGTGGGCTCAGGCCTGGTGAATGGAGCTTCTTCTCAGGGCCTCCGTCATTGCTACAACACTCAGTAGGGAAGCATGCCACTCGCCTGCTAGCCAGTGGCTGAGAAAAGGACAGCGGTTTCCCATGTTTGTGGGGCAGGCAGGAATGGCCAGGTAAGGATTGAGATCAGACAGAGGTGAATAAGTATGAAAAGGAAGCAGTAAAAATTCGCCAGCCACAGGAGACGCCCTCTTTGCTCTGGGGCCACAGTCAGGCAAGGGATTCAACAGGAATAAGGAGCTTTTGCGGGGATCTGGGCTGAGTCTGGTTGGGAGTGGAGTGCCCCAATCTTTACCATAACTCAGATTCTTCCTCTGTAAAGGATGCATGAAAGACTTGGGCCCGTGGGAGCCGCTCGGTAAAGCTAGGCTGTTTAATCAGTTCACAAATCGCAAATCCAACCTCTAAATGCCTAATCCACTGGCCACCAGTAATGGGTGAGTAAGGACAAGGTGTTTGTTTTTCCTGCCTGGTCTAAAAGGCCCCAGACTCACAGAAGGCAAGACTTTCTTCCTGCCAGAAAGGGTGCAGAGGGCAGTGTTATTCAAGGTCACTTGCAGGAGAGGACCAGCTACAAAGGGTCCTTGAGAAAATGCAAATGCCTAGGGTTTGGGGCAGGGCTCCCACTGAGAAGAGCAATCCAGTGGAAATTTTAAAAGTAAAAGAAAGCCTGTAGCCTGCAGGGGCAGAACAGTAAACCCTGGGTTCCATCCCCAACACTGTAAACCAAAACAAAACAAACGCCCCAACCCCGAAAATCAAGCATCAGGTCACTCTGGAAGACCGAGTGAGAATCCCAAGTATTGCAGTCTGTGGGTGAAAGACGTAGCCTCCAGGAGCCTCAAGGAAACACCACAGACCCTCTGAGTAGAGTTAAGGAGGAGAATCATTCCAGTCAGGATTGCTGCCCTCCCCTCCCAAGAGGGCACAGGGCTGGAGGCCAGCTCTCTCCCCCATTTTATCTGCACCCTCACCTCTCCTTAGGGACCCCGAGGGCAACTGGTGGCTTGCTCAATAGTGAAGTGTCAAAATCTGACTGCAGGACTCGCACAGGTGCAAGCGGATAACAGAGCATCCTTCGAAGAAAGCAGCGCTGCCTCAGCGACCTGGCATTTTCTTTTTCCTTTGTGGCTTTGAAGTGGCAGTTTCTAATGAAACCCTAAACATCCTCTGGAGGGGACATTAAGGACTACAGGATGTCTCCTCGAAGTCATTGAAGCTACAAGGCCATGAGCTCCGATCTAGGGCATATTAGAGCCAATGTGTTGGCTCTGGTACCAGACAGCACAGCTCTTGCCCTCTGTGACCTGGCAGCCGGCACAGTGGCCAGACCAACAACAATATACAGCAGACTGAAGATGCTGTGAAAGTGGACACAAGACCAAGCAATTATCCTAGGAGAATACAAGAGGGCTTCCCAGAAGAGGTGACTCATGAATTTGTTATTGAGTGAAGGGAAGGGTTTTCATAGCTAGAGAAGCCAGAACCAACAATAACAACAGACCTGTGGTTAAAGGAGGATCGGGAAAGATCTCAGCCAGCTTGAAGCTGTTGAAAATGAAGAATCGGGACACTGCTGAGATAAAGAGCCACCGTACTTTAAAATAACTCAGGTCACACTGCAGAGGCCAACAATACTTGGAATCACCTGGAAGACCTGAATGGCTGAAGGAAGAAGCTGAAGCATGTGTCTTAAGACAGTGGGATGAGGGTAGGGGAAAAGGTGGCTCAGGTTGGGGTGGGGACACAGAGCGAGGCCGTTCATCTGCAACAGCAAACACAGAACTGACAGGAAGTCTAGGGAGGGTATTGAATTTGGCGATGGAAAAGCCAAGTTTGAGCTACAAACAGTTCTGGAGAGATGACTAGTGAATTAACTAACCATTTGGTGGCGTCAAAGCTGAGACAGACTGCTGATGAGCCAAGCAGCTGTCTAAGGAACTCTGCCTTGGCTGGTGGGTGCAACAGTAATTAGGTCACTTCTCAAACCTTGGGGTACATGGTGTTGACAATACAAGCGCCTTGCCCCACTTCGGCTGGTGTCAGCAACTCGACTGATTGATCGAAGTTACCCAGTAACAAAAAGTAAAAGCCGAGAAGAAGACTATAACTTCTTTCTCATTAATTAATTAACTAGAAACATCTTTACCTGTTACCTTTTAGATATATAACCTCATTAACTGATTAACTGATGTTAATTCCCAGCTGCCAACAATAAGGTCAGTGAGACTGGGGGTGGGGGTGGGGGCAGAGCACTTGGAGAAGTTGAGTGGGAAGAGGGAGGGGCTGTGGGGTATGGGTGGCCGGGGAAGAAACCAAAGGGTTTAGATGTGCAGTTAGGGGAAATATGACAGGAAGACACACAGGAGCCCTCGGCTGGCCTTCCTTCCCCAGCAGGGAGAACTGCATGATTTCTGTCAGCCTAACAGTCCACACTCAGATAAGGGCACTTGAGCTCTTCCTCCAGTTGTCCTGCTGCAGACTTTGACCCCACAACCTATATGACCTACATAATCACTTCAAGATGTGCTGACACTTGCTAGATTATCCCATGAAGAACACAGGCGTGGGCTAAAAAGTAGCAGAGTGTACTCACAGCACCTAAGAATCCTACCTGCCATCTAACAGTAACATCTCACACTACACAGAACAGCAGCTGCACAAAGGAAGACAGACCTAAACCCAGGCAGCCTCCCTGCTTGCTCATGCTGGTAAAGCAACCCTGACAAACAGTCTCAGACTACCCTGATTTTATCATTGGGAAACTGTACGTTCTGGGAAAATTGACAACTCTGGACAGTTGGTCTCCAGGGGTCTAGGTTTTAGATCCCCAAGAATGTGAATTTGGAAGTCAGGCAGACTCCGTGGACTCCCAATTGCCCCCTAAGAGGCCATTTAACCTATGAGTTTCATTCCGATTCTTCGCTCAAACAGCACGTTTCCCATTCTGGTATCAGCATTGTCTATAAGGATGAAACTGCAAGATCGCAGAAAACCCACCGTCATGTGCAGCAATTGCTTATGGAGGCACATTTACCCACTGCCATAGCCAGCCCAGTCAGGGCAGGTCTGTACCAGACATGTACATGTACCAGACATGTGTGTAGTTATTGCGCAGGCCATCCTTGTCACCTACATACATCCTTCCAGGAGGCTAAAGTGTTCTTTGGTCCATAGGAGAGTGACCTATCTTCTCCCCTCTGCAGAGGGCCACAAAGGAGAGCACCCTGCTCAAAGCTTGGGAACGGAGGAATGAAGACCTTGTCTTTTCAAATCTCTTGTATCTCTGAACTTCTCTATGGGCCTTTCCAACAGCTGCTTTGCATTTATAGTGTGGCTGGGAAGGGAAAACAGTGCTTTGTCTATGAAAGTATACTGACCAGACTCTTATCATGTGACGGGTTCAAGCTCTTGAGTCCCATAGGGTTCTCAAGTGTAAGGAAGTAAACCGAAGACATATAAACAACAAGGAGCATATTGGATGCTGGTAAGTGTCATAAAAAGAAAGCCAAAGAGGATGGATGGATGGGTGGATGGATGGTGTGATGAGTTTGGGAACTAGAGAAAATGGATTGGGTGAAGTAATATCTGAGTTGGGACCAGGCCAACTAGAAGCAGTCAGTCCTGGCCAAAATGGAAGCACACTCCCAAAGCAGGGCCAGGTGGGAAAAGGTCCCTAAAGTGGGAGCAAGCTTGGCTTGGCTTATCCCAAGAAGGCAGGAAGGGCAGTCAGGTTGGAGGCTTGGGTGACAGGAGAGATTGGGGAGGTACTGTGTGTTCATTGTGAAGTCACAAGACTGGCTGATTGACTGGGGTTAGAACTGTAGACTTAAATTTAGGGTAAATAGAGGAAATAGTACCACCACCATCCTGAGCAGAAGACCACCTGGGCCTCACAATATCCAGCTGAATGAACAGCTGAGCATAGCAGTAAATCTGTTGAGTGGGCATTAAAGCAAGAGGCTGGGAGGTAGGGCGGGGCCTGAGATGTAGATTAGAGGCAGAAACTCCCATGAAAAACCAGGAGAGCTGAGTTGTCTCTCCCTTCAGTCTAAGTATTGCTTAGTTCCCAAAGGCCCTCAGCCACCCACACCCTGTCCAGCCTGAGACCCTGAGCATTCCAAATAGCCAAGCTCTACGTTCCTCTCCAGACTCCACACACAAGTTCATTGAGAAACCTCGGCTAGCTCCTGCCCTGCTCTCACCGATCCAACTAGCAGGTCTAGGACTGGTCTAGATCTGTGTTCTGGAGCAGAAGGGCCCTTCTAAAAAGAAAATGGACGTCATGAGGTTGCAGCCCAGTTGGTAGAGCTCCTGCCTAGGGTGCACAGAGTTCAATCCCCAACACTGCATGGACTAGATGTGGCGATCTGTACCTATGAGTCTAGCACCTTGAAGATGGAGGGAAGCAGGAAGTTCAACTTTAAAGTCATCCTCAACTATACAGAAAATTCAAGGCTAGCCTGGGACATATGAGATCTTGTCTTAAAATAATAATAATAATAAAAATAAAAAAAGAGGGGATGATGGTGGGAACAGGCAGGATGTGGCCAACGTTCAAGTTCCCAGATGCTGCCATTATCTGGAGATGATTCTCCAAGCAGACAAATGATTTAGGTCAAAACAATGTAAAAGTCAGCTTTCCATCAATTACACTCCTCAGCAATGCTCCTGGTAACTGCCTGCAGCCTAGGCAGCTCCTCCTCAGACAAGGTGGCCTTTCAGAGCAGCTCTCTGTGCTTTGTGCCTACAGCAAGGCTGCCTGAAGAGTAGGTTTCAGTGTCTTACCCTCCCCCAATCCTGGGCTCTACCTCAGAGGGAACCACAGAGCTCAAGATTCGTGCGGCGGAAGCTCTTCTGTACTAAATACAGTTATTATAAGGTGTGGCCCCCAGCTAGACACTACCTTCTCTATTATTTTGACAGCATGACTTCCTGTGATATTACCGAGTATCTCTGTCATGTCAGTAACACGGGCTCACACCTGGGTTTTGTTTTTTCGCTTCTCAACAATATATATGACATTTAATATATCATCAAAAGTTTTTGAGGCTTAGGGGCTAAAGGCTTAAGGCTTCCTTTCTCAGCAGCAACAGGGGTGCTTATAGCAGCCAGCTACTCCTCTTAGGAGCCCAAGAACTTCAGGACGGCCTATCCCAGTGAGCTCTCTAAAGGCTGCCAAACGGGCTCCAGACCTGCCCCAAACCTCTGGTTACTGTTTCCAATCCCAAGCCCTGTCTTTGCCTTAGTTCTAGGTCCCTGAGCAGATTAATTCTCCTGTTGCCTCTTAGATGAGTAGATAGCAGGGGAAATCCAGAGCATGGCCCAGCACCCAGCTCCCTGGTGTTGAAGTGTGGATTTAACACTATCTCAGAGTTAAGCAGGAGACTTGTGTGGGGCTTTCATTGAAAGCTTACATTTTTCCTACGGGTGGGAAGATTGCTTGCATTTACTCTAAATCTCTCAGTAGCCTAGTATCACAGGAAGTTGCTGGATCTGTGCTGGGGAAAGAGTTTGAGAGGAAAGAGGGCAGAAAGGTTAGCTTCTCTAACACTCCAGCCTTCACCACCGTTCATGGTGCATGCTCAACAGAGACACATAGGAACCCATGGAAAAGGCTGAGGTAGGCTAAAAGAGCACGAGAGGCCGGATTCATGTCAATCTGACAAAGTCTAGTCACCGGAGAGGAGGAAACCTCAGTTGAGAAAATGCCTCCAATAAGGTCAGGCTGTCTGCCAGCCTGTGAGGCATTTTCTTCATTAGTGATTGATGGGCGAGGGCCCAGCCCATTGTGGGTGGTACCACCCCTGGGCTGGTGGTTCTGTCAGAAAACAGACTGAGTAAGCCAGTAGGCAGCACCCTCCATGGCCTTTGCAAAAGCCCCCAGGTCCCTGGCCCTGTTTGAATTCCTATTTTGACTTTCTCCCATGAAGCATAAGCCCAATACACCCTTTTCTCCCCAACTTGATTTTTGGTCATGGTGTTACATGACAACAATAGTAACCCTCACTAAGGGGGTGAGTCCCTAATTAGCCCCAAGTAACAGAAAAGAACAAAGGAAGACACGTTTTCCAGAGCAGCTAAGATTTGAACTGATTCAAAAATGTAGTAACAGGCAGTTAGTTTGACAATCCAGGCAGGGGCATCAGGAAATGCCAAGGTCCAGCCCCAGGGGGAAAGACTTGCTGCTAAGGATGATAATCTACCAGATCTGGCCACAGTACACACAGGACAGTCAGGAGTAAGGCTCATGTCAGTTCAGGCATTTAATCAGAGGGGGCACAAGAAAAGTTAGATTATTTAAGGTTAGGGGCGCTGACTTGGGAAAGGCGGGTAGTCAGCTAGATCCCAAACTGGATCCCTGCTTATAGTAATCTTGTAATATCAGGAGAAATGCAGAATCTTCTAAGTCCACACTCTTTTCACCTATTAAAATGGGGTCAGTGGTGCCCGCCTCATAGGTTCTTAGGGTTCTGTAAACTAATAAAATTACCTACTGAGTGCAGTGCCTGGCAGGTGGAGAAAAGAGAGGCAATATCTCAATTTCTGTTTTTAGAGCCTTTAGTCCAGCGGTATCTGGAAAGAGGACCCAAAGGATGCAGGTGGCAGGGATGAAGGAAACTCCTCCACACACAGGTGCACTCACTTCCCACTCCACGGGTAACTAACTCCCCCATAGTGGCGTGAGCGGCACACTGCAAAATGGCTACAATTAAATGTAAATGGAAGAAGGGGAGGAGTCAGACTATTTCATTCTGACCACTGACCCACAAAAAACCGTCAAGAAAGGAGAGAGACTGCAGGGGAGAGGGCCTTCCCCCCAATCCATGCCGTTCAGTATTCAAGGGCAATGAACCCAATCATTTCATGCTGCGTTAAGTGTTGGCCCTTCTACATGGACATTATAGCTAATAATGCCAATAGCGACTGATTTGGCTGTCTCCCATTCCTTAACTGTCCTAAGGTGTTTGCTCTTCCCTATTATAGATACCGGTATTGTCCCTGTTTTATGGATGAAGAAACTAGATGCTAAGCCATCAAAGAACTCAGCCCAAGTTCACCCAACTAGGAAACAGGTAAGATGCTGAGGACCTTGCTCAGAACGGAAGCTGTCATAAAGAAAGGACTAGAGAATTCTCTAGAAGGTTCTGGCAGTTCTATGGCCGAAGTTGCTCTGGAAAAAGGCACGCTGTCGTGTGAGGGCTCTTGGGAAGGGTAGGTCGGAGAAGGGGCCCCTCTGTGAGTGGAAGATATGAAACAGCATCTCTCTCCGTGGAGAACAGCTTGGCTCTTATGAGACTGACCATTTTTTTCATGGAAATGGTACTTGAGATGAATGGTACTGTTGTCGTGAGGCAGCCACAGCATGGAGGAGTCCGGGAACTCCTCTCTTTTGGCCACAGTCAACCTTGAGGGGGTGTGCAATGAAGCTATCTCAGGGCTTCCTGCTGCTATACTTCCAGCTGCCCTGCTCCCCTTTCTGCTTTCAGCCCCCTGAACTGTCTTTTCTTATTCTAAGGGGCCCCAGCCAACCCAGGCGTCTTGAGGTTCTGTGCAGAAATCCAGAGGTCACACCATCAGTTTCTGACAACTTTGTAGGAGAAAAGAACATGCTTAGATCTAAGGAAGATTTCAATTAAGAAGGGAGATGTATACTGTGAAAATGCCATTCCAACTAAGCCTGGCTCAAACAATGACCCGATGACATTCTTTGCAGGGCCTGCTCTACTATGCTTCCATTTCTTGTAAGAAGATATTTCAAAGGGGCAGCTGGAATGATAGCCGGGAACTGCCTGGGTTTCCCCACACCCCACCACCTAACAGTCACTAGATAGAGATGAGAACACTGGCAGTGATTCTCAACCTCTGGGTCAAGACTCTTTGGGGTTGAATGACCCTTTGGGGTCCCCTAAGACCAGTGGAAAACACATTAAAAACATAAAGACTCCTGACAGTAGCAAAATTACAGTTGTGAAGTAGTAACAAAAATAACTTTATAGCTGGGGGTCAGCACAGCATGAAGGGTCTCTGCATTAGCAAGGCTGAGAAGCACTAACTCTCACCCCTGTCACTGCTGGAGGGTGAAGGAACAAGCTCCCTTGCTCTGGATAGGACTGTAACCGGAGCCTCCAAGCCTCAGGCAAGTGCAATTTCTTTGGAAAAGGACAGACAGAGGTTCTAAGGACTTTGCTTGAGGTAACAATTTACAGGAAAGCCAGACATACCAAGTTGAAAACCCAACTGTCGGGGAGACTGACTCTCAGGTCCCCCTGGGAGTCCTTAAAGGTCTGTGTGTCTTCACTTCCCCCAAGGAGGAAAAGAGAGCATGATTCTGACCTACCTCACCGGAGGGCTGGAAATAAGAGTAACTAATGAAGGCTACCAGTGATGCTTTTGAAAGGAAGAGGCACTGGATTTCTGTTTTTATCTTCCAGTCTCAAGAAGAGAGCTAGTTCCCGCATAGTTGTGGGGACAGAAACTAGCCAGACAGTCGGCTTTGGAGATGAGGTACAGGACAGCTCTTCAAGCCATCAAAGCAGTCTTGGAGCGCCTGGCCTCTGGAGATATTTCCAAGCTGACAATTCTAAATCCATTTGCATCCACTTCATTTTCTAGAGGCTCAAATACAACAAACAATGATTGAGTATCCAGCTCCAAGCAAGGAGCCCAGGAAAAAGGGGGCTGGAACATCTCTGAGGCTGCTGCTGATTGGTCTTGAAAAATAAAACAAACTTTTTTTTTCTATAAAGCCACTGCTTGTATTCATCATCACTACAAAAACAGTCAAATCTCGGAGGTCTCCAACTGCGGTGAATGCATTCCAAATAGTCTTTCTGGGGCTGCAGACTTAACTAAGAGGTTAAGAGCACTGGCTGTTCTTCCAGAAGTCTGGAGTTGATTCCCAGCACTGACAGGGTGGCTCACAACCTTCTGTAACTCCAGTCCCAGGGAATGTGGTGCCTTTTTCTGGCCTCAGCAGGCAACAAGCATGCTCAGAGTACATATAGGCAAGCAAAAACAGTCATACATACATAAATAAAAATTGTTTAAAAATTAAACATTTCTGCAAGGGAAGGGGACAGATTAATGCTCTTCTGTGTCTTCTGTGAGCAATGGGCAACAGGGACATCTGTGCTTTAAAACCAACTTTTTTCGGGGTGGAGAGAGGGAGTTTGAGACAGGATTGCTCAGTGTAGCCCCTGGCTGTCCTGGAATTCATTCTGTAGACCAGGCTGGCTTTGAACTCACAGAGATCCACCAGCCTCCTCTGGGATTAAAGGCATGGCCCAGTTTAAAAACCAATCTTTACCTCCCGTAAGCAAATGTAGCTAATTAGGATGTGTTTGGTCAAGAGGCACCTTCTTTTATGAGGGTGTTCCTATTTAGGCCCTTCTGAAGGTATAGACATATTGTTTGTGGTTTCTGGCCCGGACTTTCCGGCCTAGCCTCAAAGTTTTGATCTACAGACTTGCAAACTCACAGAAACACACAGACACTTAGATTAATTGTACGCTGATTGACCTGGGGCCCAGTCATATAACTTGCTAGCTCTTGCTCTTAATCTAACCCATGATTCTTATACTGTTCAGCCATGCAGCTCAGTACCTTTATCAGAGCAGCATAGTTGTCCTCTGCTTCTTCTGGTTTCTCTCTGGCATTCTGCTCTTTTCTTCCTGTTCCCAAAGTTTTCTTAGTCTGGAATCCCCGCCCACACTTCCTGTCTGCCTTCGGCCAATCAGTGTTTTTTATTAAACTAATAGGTGGGACAATTGTTTATAATGTAACATCATAAATCCCCTATATATCCCTTTTTCTTTTTTTAAAACAAGAACCCCAAATCTGATATCCTTTTGTCCCCATTATCTATAACAACTTGTAACAACACTGTAAACAAACACAAACATCCATAATTCATTTTGGGGGAATGTGGGCATCATTCTCTAGGCTAATTCCTGCTGAATGGGGGGCATTGACAATCTCATGGGAATCCAAAGAAAAATTTAGGATTAAGGACAAGTCTTTAGTGGAGTAGTCTGTAAGGCTGGGTCATCTCGGCCAGTCTCCTTGAAATTGTTCTGGATACAGAGCTCAGGAAACTTCAGCAGAGGTGCTCAGAAATGCTGAATCATCTGGTCCATCCATTTCCATTGGAGATTTTTCAGGGGGTCTTCCTCTATCAAACTTTATGTTCTTTATCCAGAAATAAATCCACAGCCTCTCATTTTCTGTGAAAATAAAAAGAAAACCTCTTCTCCAAAGTAGCATATCTCTGCATTTCAGTTTTAAAGTCAACTCATTTACAAAATATATAGGTTCAACTATATATTTTAATCTAACAGCATTTATAATCAACTGTCTTTTAGCAGCTTTTACTACTTCATCTTCAGTCAAAAGCTTAAAGATCAGATAATAACATATAGTATCCAGACACTCTTTGTAATTTCCATCTTTATGTGACTTTTTCTTAAAATCTATTTCTTTTTTAAGGACTTTCTCTATCCTTTTTCCTTTTTTTCCTCTCTCAAGTCTGTATAAATATATATATTTTTAACACACTCTAAACCACCTAGAGTTTATTTTTTGAATCTGTCTTTACTGTATATTTCTAATTTCTTATTGTATTCTGTTTCTGTCCACACCTTTGCTTGATTAGGGTGGCTGACCTCACCAGATTCCTCTATTTCTTTCTGTTTCTGTCCACACCTTTAATCTGCCAGGGTGTGGCTAAGGATTAAAGGTTGGTAGCTCGCTGTCTGGTTCCACCCGGCTCCTAGTCTAGCTTCATAGAATTTATCTTTTTAGCAGAGGTACTGGTAGACCCCACAATTACCACTCTGGGGAATTTTAGGGTCCATATAACCACCAAGTAAAGCATTGCTGTCTGCTGCTCATTAACTCCATTTAAGTATTTGGCAGTTTTGCTTCTAAGGCTGAGTCAGGAAGTTTCTCTTTAAAAAGTTGCACCTCTGCTTGCCTCCAGCAGAGCTTGCCCACGAAAATGCTGCTGCTACTAAGAAGCAGCCTTTGACTCTGTTTCTTTTCTGTCTACATAAACAGATGCTTCAATACATCATTTACAACTTGTTGCTTAAATCTAGGTTCCTGTGAAACTTCAGGAACTGGCTATGTTACGCTGTGCTCCAAAAGCCTGCCATTTTTTAGCTCAAGCCCACACACCTCACCAGGGTGTCTCTGTACCACGGCCCATGTGAGAGACACAACTTGGAAGCTGTATTTTGGTCCAATTCTGTGCTCTAGAGCCCTTTTTAATTTCTCTCCAGCTTTATGTGGGTGTACATCGCCCACGCTGGGCCTCCATTTGTTTATGTAGGTTTATGATGTTACATTGTAAATCCCCTATATAGACATCTTTAATTATGCAGGGGGTTGTGACCTGGAGGATGGGGTCCCTTCCACCACCTGCCACTTGCATTCTAAAATGTACCACAAATTTCATCCACATACCACAGACACCATGTTAGAGGCATTGTCGGGGTCATCTTCCTGGATAATTAATGTAGCACTTTGGGTCCACTCTCAAAAGAGTTTTTGTGGGCTGAGAGTCTTCAGGAGAAATAGTCTTTCTTGGGGGAAGTGAGTTCTGGTTTCATGGCTACCTTAGGGTCTAGAATGTGAGCCATTTGTAAAAAGGAAACAACCCTAAAATGTTTCATGCTTACCCCATTATTTAAAATGCGCAGGATGTAGTTATTGGCATCACCTCTGGATAGATGGTTTCCTTTACCCCTCTTCCTTCCTCTTCCCCTCTGTTCTTCCCCTAGAACACATTATCAGCTGGTAAGTCATGCTAGTTAATATGGACTCCTGGGAGGGAGCCCCAGGCAAGCTTCTGCAGACAGGGCCGGGTTAGCCTGAGGTAGGGTTGGCCGCTGGGGTCCTGTAGCACACATTTTCAGATTTGAGTGCAAGATGGAAATGGGGAGACAAGAAAGAAGAAAGCAAGGCGGCGAGCCCAGGCCAGTAATCCCAGCTATGCAGGAGGCTGAAGCATGAAGGTCAAATTCAAGACGAATCTATGTATGCATTACTACCGTGGATTGAATGACTGAACTTGTCAGAAGAAGAGGTTCACTGAGGGTGAGCTTTGGGGTTTCAGAAGGCCACTCCAGGCCCCTGTCTGTCTGCCTGTGCATCAGGATGCTCTCAGCTCCTGCTACAGCACCATGCTTGTGTACTCCCCACCACGATGATAATGGACTAAACCTCTGAAACTGTAAGCAAGCCCCCAATTAAATGATTTCTTTTGTAAGAGTTGCCCTGGCCATGGTGTTTCTTTACAACAATGGGAACAGGGACTAAGGCAGTTACTTTTATTTGCTGTTCTTGCTGCTCTGACAGAAACAACGGCAATGTGGGGCAAGAAAGATATACTCTGTCAGGAGGTTGAAAGTGATACGGTTCATCTTGTGGGAAGACAAGCTGGCAGATTGTGCCAGTGTGCTGCTGGCCACACTGCTCCCTAACATTTTGGTGGGACAGGAAGCAGAGACTAGACAGGAAACAGCACACTGGCTTATACCCTTCAAGTCCCTCCCCCAGTGACTCACTTCTTCCAATGATTCTCCAACTCCTAAAGGTTCCACATTCTCCCCCAAATAACCCCACCCACTGAATGTATGCTCAAACAGATGTGTCTAAAGAAAGTTCATACCATAATACTGAGCTATGGAGAGTTTAAGGCGTACCAGGGCAACTTAATGAAATCCTACTTCAAAAATAATTTTTTTTAAGTTACAAAAGAGGTTTGTGGGAAAGGCACTTTTCTTGGGTAAGTGTAGCTACTGCTCATCAAAGAAGCCTCTCTACAGCAAATGGAAGCTATCACAAACAACCACAGCCACAGCTGAACACTGTGATTGGCAGATCATAGGGAACATAGCCAACAAGTAAACTTCCTCGTCATCCAGCATCCATGGCTCAGGAAACATCATGAAAGACGGAGGCAGAATAATAGTGACAGCCAGAATACCAGGAAGTCTGCTTCTGTGAAATAGTCTCTCCTAGAATCAGCTTCGTAGTCAAGACTGGGACAATATTAATACACATGTTAACATGGAAGGGGAAATACTTCAGAGTCCACCCCAGACGAAGAACTATAGGTAACTCATGACTGCTAAGAGAAGAATTAGCCTCTCCCAGGGATGAGCCACCTTATTGGCTGTCCGGTGCAGAGTAGTCAGCCCTCAAATCATATATGTCCAACCAACAAAAACAGACCTCATGAAGTGTGTTTATATCATTTTTGTACGTATACACACGTTATCTAACAAGAATGATCAAAGAAAAAGAGGCTATTGACTCTAGAGTTGGAAATATGGGAGGGGTATCAGGTAGGGTATCTGGGAAGAGCTGAAGGGAAGAAGGAATGTGATATAATTCTATTTCAATTAAAAACATTTTCAAATTGGGGAGGTCGGGACAGCGGGGCTAGGTATGTAGCTCAGCGTGAAGTATTTGCCAAGGTCACATTGATAACTAGAAAAGGGAAAAAGGGTAGGTTTCAGGGCATTCTTCCACAAATTTTCAAAAAATAAAAGTTAAAGGCAGTATGGAGGAAGTCAGGATCCAGGAACAAGGGAATATGTTGCACGAACACAGGAAACTCAGATCTCAGGGAAAGGCTGGGATATCAGAGAGAGGAAACACCACAGTCAGATCTCACCCAGCTGTCTTCCAGCTTCCTCAGCCTGGCTCCTCATGGCTTCTTCTGCCTGCTCTGTCTTAAATACCCTCTTCATTCCGTTGTTTCACATCCAGGTTAAGATTAAAGGTGTGGGCTACTATTGTTTGGTAGTTAGCTTTGAACTCACAGAAACACAGGAAGATCTCCTCTGTCTCTGGAGTCATGGGATTAAAGGCCTGGCACCACCACTGCCGGCCTGGGAGCCTGGAACTCCTTCTGTAAACCAAGCTGGCCTCAAACTCAGATTTGCTGGGATTAAGGGCCTAGGTCACCACTCCCTGATATTCCCTGTGCTGGGATTAAAGGTGTAAATTACCACTCTTTGATCCTCCTGGATTGACTGTAGATAGATCTCTCTGATATTTCAGGTTGGTTTTTATTAAATATGAAACATATCCCCACAGGAATAACCAGAGGCCTCTGGATTAGGAAAGTGACCGAGAAGTTACAGAAAGCCAGCGGAGCTGAGACAGGTGGCTATAGGAAGAATAACTGAGCCTCACAGTGAATCATACAACTCCAGCTCGCATTCTCCAAGCATAGGAACTATATTGTGGATTCAGCCAACCACAGAAAGAGGATACTCAGAAATAAGGTGTGTCTGTCCTGCATGTGCACAGACTTGCTTTTCTTTATCATTATTCCCTGAAGAATATAGCATATAACAACCTATAGCTCATTTATATTGCATTAAGTATCATGTAGTAAGGGGTTTCTGGCCTGGACTTTCGGGCCTAACCTCAAAGTTTAGGTCCGCAGGTCCGCAGACCTGCAGACCCGCAGTCCTACAGAGACACACAGATGCTTTCAATACTTTTTGGGCTGATCGGCCTCAGGCCCAAGCATATAACTTGCTAACTCTCTACCCTTCATCTAACCCATGTCTCTTGTTCAGCCATGCGGCTCGGTACCTTTCTTTAGAGCAGCATAGTTGTCCTCGGCTTCGTCTGGCTTTTTCCTGGTGCTCTGTCTGGCATTCTGCTCTCAGAGATTTTTCTTAGTCTGGTAGGCCCGCCTACACTTCCTGCCTGCCTTTGGCCAATCAGCTCTTCTTATTAAACCAGTGGTTGGGACAATTATTTAAAATGAAACAATACAACCTCCCACAGTATCACCTAATTACCTTCAGATATGCAAATACTGAACTACTTTATATAACAGATGTGAGCATCTGCAGACTTTGGTATCATCAGGTTACCAAGAACCAACCCCCACATGGGATAGCTAGGAACCGATCCCAGCACGCAGGAGGCAGAGGCAGGTGGATCTCTAAGTTCGAGGTCAGCCTGGTTTACAGAGCAAATTCTAGGACAGCCAGGGTTACACAGAGAAACTCTGTCTCAAAAAACAAACAAACAACCACAACAAAAAACCAATTAAGGTTAAAGGGCATCATGCATAGGTAAAGGGTCTACATTTCCTTTTTCTTCTTTTTACAGAGCTTTAGAAGTATTTTATTTATTACTATTAATGTTAGTTTTATCATTAAGATATGTGTGCTTGTGTAATGTGTGTGCATGAATGCACAGTCCACATGTGAGGCTCAGAGCAGGTTAGTTCTCCCTTATTATCGTGGTTTCCTGGGATGGGACACGCGTCATTAGGCTTGGCAGCAAGGGCTTTTACCCACTGAGCCACGATCTCTCTGGCGCAAGGCTTTATTCCAGTCTTATGCAGGGTAGGCTTCCTGGACGTAAGACCTGTGTAGCCGCCGGACCCCGACTTAAGAAGATTCCATTCTTGGTTTAATGTTTTCCAATCACTCTCCTATGACATATTCGTTTCATACTGGAGCCCGAATGCTATGTAGCTTGTCCTGGTCTGGTGAGGGAAACAACACAGATATCTCCAACATCTCCATAAACAAACCAAGGAGTCAAAGTCAAAGCAGGCGAATGTCTTCTCCAACCTACTTGTAAATACCGAAAATTCTAGCCCCTGGACTTGCATCTCTAGGATTAGTATTTGGTCTGACTGATGACTGCTGTGCCCGCCTTTGTGTACCCACGTAACTGCTTCACGCATCCTATCCTGACCCCCTTCGCTCTGTTTGTATCACATGATGCTCTCCTGCTGGCAAGAGCTGGCACCCAGGCTGGACTGGGCCATGAGAATCAGAAGATGGTACCTAAAGTGACAATAGTGGATGGGAACCAAATGACCCAACTGGAGAAGTAACTTGGTCAGAGTAATTCTGGTTCCAGTGTGATAAGATTATTAATAAGGATTTGGCTTTCTCTCCCACACTTCCCCGCCACATTCTGAGAAAGACTCAGCCTGGAGGAAAAGCCACCACGTGGTCAGGAGATAGTCATCCAGAAGGATTAGGGATACTACCTCACCTGACCTCACCTCTGGTGAAAACCTGTCAGACCTGCTGGACATTCATATTACCTGAGACCAGAGAATACTGATTGACATCACTTCTTACATTGCCTGCTCTAGCACAGTCTCCAGGAACGTAAGTAGTTGCTTCCATGGGCCAAATGCTCTTCCAAGCGCTTCACTTCATTTAATTCTCCCAGCAATACTATGATTCAGGTAGCATCTCCACGGTGTGTGTAGAAAAGCTGAGACACAGAGAGGCTATTTAAAGCACCCAAAGTCACACAGCTAGTATGTGGTAGAGCTTCAGAATCTAGGTTTTTAGCTCTTATAAAGTGCCTCTCCAAGGTATTGCTCTGTGTATTCACTTCCATTTTTTAGAAGTCTTGACTGCTTGGAGTCAAAAGGCTTTTATATGGTAAAACAAAGCCTGAGCACAGAGCTCTGATCCCATTCAATGTCCATTCCACTTTCCTCCTTCCCTCTCCCCCTGGGATCCCAGGTGACACCCTAAAACACACACTCCTCCCAGAGTGCAGCTTTTAGCCTCTTCATTTGGGTTTTCCATAGTTCTGATCTCAAGAAGGAAAGGTATCCAGCGCACCAGGCTCTTGGCTCCCATAAACGGCTGATATGTGCCCAAGACACAAGCAAGCGGGTAACAGTATCAACAGGACAGTGACAATGGACCAAAGAAACTGTCATAGAGGATGCAGTGGACCAGCGTGTAGATTCTCGGATGGCATCCCTGTGTTTGCCCCAGGCAGTTCCTCTTCCGAGCACAGGCTAGGAGTGTTAACCCACTCAGGCCTCTCTTTCAGCTCTACTGTCTTACGTGGGATTCTGGATTAAACCCAAGTCCTACTACTGACATGGCAAGTGTCCTACTAACTGACCCATCTCTTCTAAGTGACTTTTAAAGATTTATAAGTAGATTTCTTTTCTTTTCGCTTTTTTTTTTTTTAGTAGAATATATTGGTTGTACGAAATAGTGGCTTTCACCGTAACATTTTCATATACATGGGTGACATATTTGTCTCCATCAACCATTGCTTTTTCCCCTTCTGTTGGTCCCCTTCTCAAATTCTAAACAGTTGTTACTGTTTTAAATACACATACACACTACACACACACATGCACTCCTACATCAATGAACACACACAAAGCAAAGGAAATAGGGTATACCAAATCCATACCCTCAAGATCCATTAACAAGAACAAATTATACATTTATAAGATCTCATAAGCAAATTCTTTTCTGTTTGTTTGGTTGGTTTTTTGTGTTTTATTGTTCATTTTTGAGATAGGGTCTCTCTATGTAGTCCTGGCAGTTCTGGAACTTGCTGTGTAGCGGGCTGGCCTAAGACACCCAGAGATCAGTATTTGGTCTGACTGATCACTGCTGGGATTGCCTCAAGAGTTCTGGGATTAAAGTCAGGTGCCAACATGCCTGGCCCACCGATTCATTTTAAATTCACTATTAACGTCATTCTCCATAACCCTTAAAAACAAGTGTTTCTGAAACAAACATGAGCATTTTTGTAACATTAGCGTTGTTGTGGCCACTACTGTGGAACAATTTCACTGTAGAGAAGGGACTTCAAATGGCGATCCACAACGAAGTAACTGCATGTTGGCTGAACTGCAAACACTCTGAACTGCAAACCTGGAGGCTCTCTGTATCACCCACACCCACCACAATGTCCAGAAAAAATGGAAGAGATTAGGCAACACATGCACAGTTGGCTGAACACCAGCTTGTACACTTGCTTTAAAAAGAATAAGCCACGAGTGGTAGCATATTTGTAATCCCAGCTCATGGGGCTGAATCATTAGGATTGTAAGTTCAAGACCAGCTTGTGCTGTATGACAAGTCACACACACACACACACACACACACACACACACACAAAGTCACTACTGACATTCCAACCACAGCCAAGGTCAGTCCCCTTGGCCCCTGCAGACCCTGCCCAGTCCTCTTGAGGATCAGCCAGCTCTGTGCAGGTCTATACCCCGCTCCGGGGCTGCCCTCAAAAGCTGCTTGCTCTTTGTTCTCATCAGACCACATGGATTGCCAAGTGCTTGAGCTTGCCACTTCTCTCACTCTTGAACACCCCTTCCCGCTCCACACCAACACTGAGTGTTCACACCGAGGGCAGCGGCCATCAGCTGAAGGACTGCTGTAAACCACTCACTTCCTTCCACGTTTATGTGTTTCCATTTTTCCTTTAGGGGGGAATCTTTTAATTAGTTTAAAGAAGTGTTTTCTTCCTCCTGTATTTTTCCCTGAGAGTTTAGCTTTAGTATAAAAGTGTCTAGGTGTTTATTCTGGAGAATCCCTTCCTTCCTTCTTTCTTTCCTTACTTCCTTCCTTCCTTCTTTCTTTCCTTACTTCCTTCCTTCCTTCCTTCCTGCCTTCCTTCCTTCCTTCCTTCCTTCTTTCTTTCTTTCCTTCCTTCCTTCCTTCCTTCCTTCCTTCCTGCCTTCCTTCCTTCCTTCCTTCCTTCTTTCTTTCCTTCCTTCCTTCCTTCCTTCCTTCCTTCTTTCCTTCCTTCCTTCCTTCCTTCCTTCCTTCTTTATTTCTCCGCCCCCCCCCCCAGATTGGTTTATCTGTGTTACAGTCCTGGCTGTCCTGGAACTCCCTTTGTAGACCAAGCTGAACTCACAGAGCTCCGCCTGCCTCTGCCTCCCAAGAGAATCTCTTTCTTCCAATGTTTTAAGGTTGAAAAAGCCCTGTACACACTAATTTACAGCTTCCAACTAACAGATCGGAGAGCAGAGTCCGATCTCCATGGCTCTTTCAAACTAGTTGTCAAAGCTTCTTGGATTTAATTACTTAGCTTTTGAGAGTCATAGTTCTCAGACTAGAGTGAAGCCATCTACTTCAGAACTATTCTAGAACTATTCTGCTCATGGGACTGGGTCTCCACTCCCCCCTCCCCCGCCAGTGGATTAAAAGAGAAATGGGCAACATGAGAAGAGTCTTTAGGAAAGTCTCTGAAACTCAGCAGCAAATGTCTCACTAAAAGATTAGATTCCCAGTTTGCCTGTTGCTCCCCCTAATCTCTGACATATATCTTTTAAACCAAAAACATATAAATTGGAGAATTTATATGTTTTGAGGTGAATCTGGTTGAGAACAGAGTGGAAAGTCATTATAGTATCAATACCATGAAATCTACTTAGTAACACAATTAAAATCTTGAACTTTAGATTCTGAAATACTTGGGTTGCTTTCTCAGCTTGGCCACTTACACACCATGTAGACATAGACTGGTGCATCATTCCTTCGATGCCTCAGTATCTCCACCTGAGCCAAGACATCTGGCTTATCAAACTAGTACTTAAATAAGCTCAGGAATGCATAAAGCAGAAATAAAGAGCCTGGTGCATCCTTTTGAATGCATAGTGTGCACTCAAAAAAGGATCAGTTACTATTGTTGTTACTGTCAAGCATGTACACCATCAGTACCATCACTGCCATGACTAGGATTGTCCTCCTCATCACTATCATCATCACCATAAATCTTCAGTATCATCACATCACCACCAGCAGCAGCAGCAGGCGCATCAATGATTAACATTAAGCATCAGAATTCACAAACACCAGTGCTTGTTACATCCAAAGCCTCATCTAAAACACAAGAGTATACATTTTTCCTCGGAAGAGTACTTGCGATTTGAGAAGTTACCAAGTACGGCAATAAACTGGAACATAGTCAAGAAATAACTAATATTATTGTCGCTTTTATGAAGCCAAGTATATCCCAATATTTTTAATTTCTAACCATATCAGTAATTCAGACTACCTATTTCTAAATTTGTTTGATGCTTGCTCTTGTGTCTAAATCACCTATATTTTAGGAACTGGCTCACAGTCACATCTAATGACTAAGATGAGAACCAGATACTCTCACTTCAGCCACATAACATCAGAGTTCAGGGGGCAACCTATAGCTAAATGTTCTTCCTGTGGGAAGTTTATGCACTTCTCTGGTCTTCTGTTCACAGAGTTGTTCTTTCCCCCCACATATGGAGTCTTGTCAGCGGGTCTCTCTACCACACTGAACAGCCCGTTTGTCATGGTGTAAAATGCTCTACACTTTTAATACAAACCATTAAACAATAAAGCACAGAATAGCCCTCAGATTTCCAGCTTTGGAGGAACAGAAAGCACATACTTCATTGCTGTTTATATCAGAATTTACACACATTATGACTCTGTAAGACCTTGTACGGTTTGTGACCAATTGGCTTCCTTGAGAGAGGAACACACGCTCTAACAGCAGAAACACTGTTAATTCTTGGGTTAACCGAACCATACTCTCTCTGGCTTTGGCATCATGCCCAACAGCTGGTGCTCTGGCCCCCAGATTAAGGGTCATTGCTGCGCAGGCCTCCTCACTACTGGTGCAGCCACGGGCCAATTTGGAAGAAGCCACTGGAGAGCTTTGTCCTCGGTAGATAGTTTACAAGATTAGTAACAGAGAGTCATGACCTTTTCTGAACACTCTGGGTACTTCTACCCCTCGGGAGAGCTGGAGGTAAGAAGGCTGCGCTGAAAAGCGGAAGAAAATGGAAACAGATTTGTTATGAACTTGAAATTAACTTACTCTTAACATCCATTTTTGTTTCCAGCTGAAATTCATTTACCAAAACTCAGCTAATGCCAACATGAAGAGAATAACGGAGAAGCTTTCCATTCTGACCAGGTCATTGTTTTTCAAAACATAACTCTATGTTCCCTCAGTCAGTCTATAAGACCCTAAATGGAGAAGTCCTGTGTATTGTAGTTTTACATTCTACTTCCTAGTAGAACATCTCTCTGATTCAGAGAAACTCACCATCGATACTTGTGAAGCAGGGCAAATAAAAACAAATATCATTGTCCGGGACTCTGTTGTCTAAGGAATTCCCAGGCTTTTGAGGAACGGTGGTGTGGCTCCAGTCACACTCTGATGAATACTTGGCTCCACAGACACACACACCCTCTGCTTTTAACATCCTGTTGTTTCCCTCCAGTGGACGTCAAGGACTTGGATGCAGGTTTTCTGCGGTGCACCTCCCTGGAATTCCCAGCACATGTTGATTCTGTGAGTAACTGTCAGGTGTCAGCTTCCGCTATCTGTCATCAGACATTTGTCCCTCTCCTCCCACAAGCCAACTGGAATTTGGACCTGAGATACCCTTAGAAGGATATTTTCATTTTTACTCACAGTCTGGCTGCAGCGTCAGCCAACCAGGCAGGACACAGGGTCAGCACACACTCCCATAGCAGGAGGAAGAGCCCATGCCTTTGTCCTCTGGGCCTCACCAGCCAACATCTACCTAGCTTGATGCTATGTAAAGGCCTTGCTCCACACCCACATTCCTCTAACCTATTATTTGGAGACACTTGGCTTGCTTTATTTTGTTCCTGTAACGTTGCCAACCTAGGCGGCTGTTTTTAGTTTATTTTTTTTTTACATTTATTTATTTACTTATTTGTGTGTGGGAGTGTGTGTGGACACATGCATACCACGGCTATTAGAGGAAAACTCTTGAAGATCACTTCCCTCCTCCGTGTCCCAAAATTGTACTTTACTGCCTAGAACCATAGATCTCAACCCCTTTGGCAATCTTCTAGCTCCAAAGTATTTACATCACAATTCATAGCAGTAGCAAAATTACAGTTATGAAGTAGTAACAAAAATGATTGGGGGGGGGGTCACAACAACATGAGGAGCTACATGAAAAGGTTGTAGCATCAGGAAGGGTGAGAACCACCGGCCTAGAGTATCTGGTTTGCCACTCTTTTCCAGGATAGAAGTATTTTTTTTTTTTCAGATACTTGTCTCTAACATGAAACAGCAGATAGGCTGCTGTGAAAAAATATTTCAGCAGCTCATACTCCTGAGAGGCAACCATCTCCTGGATTCTTTAAGTCGGAGTGGAGCAGAGGAGAATTGCCACAGAGTTCACTAGAAAGGGGCCTTAAGGTTCTTTGACTTTTGACCCCTTTCCTCTGAAACAATTTTACATGTATCTGAGTAATAGACATATAAAATAGACATGCAAACCAGACCTTTACTGACAAGAAATGTATCTCAGACCGAGCATGCTAGTGCCCACCTGTGATTCTATAAGCTAACGGTCATCTTTCAGCCTGGGCTACATAAGACCCTGCTCAAACAGAGCAGAGGGAAGAAGAGGAGGAAGGGAAGGAAAACCAAGTCTTTGGTCCAGACAGTTTGCCATTTATTAAAAACCAAAGGAAATCTGCGTACAAATAAGGTGACTAAGCCTGTGAACACAATGCAACCCAAAGATACATAAATTTGGAAGAATAATAGTGTTTCTAAACAAACGGGAAACTATATATTCAGCAAAAACACAGTGATCATAATAAATGTGAGCAGAAGCATCTCGTGACTGTGTGAACAATACCTATGGGGCATATACAAGCCCACAAAGAACAGCACAGTTTCATAACATGAATGACTTATGTTTTGCCCTCTTTTTCTTAGATAGTTCCTTCCTTACTGTGTTTTTTTTTTTCATTTTTTAATGTTTTGCCTTGGTATACACTAGACATTTTAAAATGTCTATCCCAGGGCACAGGAGATGGCTGAGTGGGTAAAGTTTCTGAGATTTAAACTCAGGTAAACACGAGGACTTGGGTTCAAACCTCCAACACCAAGACATGGAAGTGTGTGACCATAATCCCAGCTCTGCCTGACAGAGACAGACAGAAGAACAGAGGTGAGCTTGCTGGCTAACCAATCTGCTGAAACTGTGAGCTCTTTATCCAGAGAGAGACCCAGTATCAATCAATTGATTAAATAAATAAATGAACAAATAAGCAAAGTACAAAGTGATAGAGAAAGGCATCCGAGGTCAATCTCTGGCCTCTACATATGCACTCATGTGTAGTAAGAAGTTTCTGGTTTAGCCTTTCCAGCCTACCTAACCCCTAGGTTCGGACCCGCTCACAGTCCCCCTGCTGCTTAGCCCCAAATAATCACACAAAGTTTACATTCATTTCATGCTGACCGGCCTATGGCTCAGTCATATAACTTGATAACTCTTAACTCTTAAACTAACCCATGATTAGCCATGTGGCTTAATATATTTTCTCAGAGCAGCATTTCAATTTCTTTCCTCTGCATCCACTGGTGTCTCTGACTTTTCCTGTTCCCAGAGTTTTCTTAGACTGGTAGCCCCACCCACACTTCCTGTCTGCCTTCTGGCCAATCAGCATTTTATTAAACCAGTAGGTAGGACAAATATTTACAATGAACAAGAATATAATCCCACAGTACCCATGTGTGCATGTACACACATACACATAAACACACATTTTGCCTTTCATGGTCCTTCATGCCTATAATCCCAGCACTTAAAGAGACCATGAAGAGAATCTCTGTACTATTTTACCTCAAAAAAAAAAAAAAGAAGGAAAGAAACTTAATATGTTATATGTTTTATATAAAAGGGATTGATAGGATTTAAGAATATACCAAATTCCAAAAAAGTAGATAATTATTATTTGAGATTAAAAAAAAACCCAAATTTTGGACAAAAGCAGATATTAAACAATGACTTGGTCACTGAACTAAGTTATGGGATTCTAGCAGGCATTTTTCCCATCCTTTGACTGTGTTAGATAAAAACATGTATTGGCTTCTCCTCCACTGGGATGGTCAGTGTTAGAAGTTGGGTATTATGACACATGTGTAATCAATTTTGATGGGTACATAGATGGATGGATGGATGGATGGATGGATGGATAAATGAATGGATGGATATATAAATGGATGGATGGATGGATGGATGGATGGATGGATGGATGACAACTTGGCATGCTTCCTTCCCTGGTGACTAGGATTCACTGGAAACCTTGGCAGGTATGGCCAGTAAAGGTGAGGTTGAGGAATTCAGACCAAAGAAATTCCAAAAAAGTTCTTGACTAAAGAAACTCATTGTGGTTGCTGTCACAGGAGCCAGGTGGAAGAGGGGTGGGGGTGTGCAGCTGTCAACAGAGCCAAACATCTGAGCACCTGTGTTCTGTTCTGTGGGTGCGGCTATTCAGAAAGAGGGGCTGAGACAGAGGGAGGGGAAAGGAACTGAGGAACCAGAGGCAGGACAAGGAAGAGTCCATGGACCATGGCACTGTCAGGAGTCAGTGAAATGAGAGAAACCATAGGAAGACATGGGAAGAGAGTCCATGGTGGAAGGGGGCAGGGCACAAGGCACTGAGAGAAAGCAATGCTTGGCACTCAGAAATGGCAACAGTTGTATTGAAAAGCATGAAAATATCCTCATAGAGAACAGGAAGTATGCTGGCCTAATTGGCAGTCTCTCCTCACAACTTATTCACTGATTGCCTTCAGTGGTCAAAGTCATCTCTTTTGCGGTTTCCACTGTGGATACCTCAAATCCTAAAAGGTATGCTGAAGACAGTGGGGTGTACCCTTCTCCATCAACCCTGTGCTGTGTGCAATTTTCCTTCTCATCCAATGGGCCTCTCAGAAGCATAGTGTTTTACCAGAGGGAATAGCTCTGTGCTTACAACCTTTTACTTTTGTTTCTTTTGTAGTATGAGGTTTCTGGCCCAGACTTTTGGGCCTAGCCTCAAAGTTTAGGGCCCACAAACCCGCAGACCCGCAGACCCACAGAGACACAGAGACACACAGATGCTTTCAATAGTTTTAGGCTGATAGACCTAAGGCTCAGGCATATAACTTGCTAACTCTTTACCCTTAATCTAACCCATGACTCTTATCTTGTTCAGCCATGTGGCTCGGTACCTTTTCTTAGAGCAGCATAGTCGTCCTCTGCTTCCTCCAGCTTCTCTCTGGCATTCTGCTCTGTGCTTCCTGTTCTCAGAGTTTTCTTAGTCTGGTAGCCCTGCCCACACTTCCTGTCTGCCTTTAGCCAATCAGTGCTTTTTATTAAACCAGTGTATGGGACAATTATTTACAATGTAACAACATAATCTCCCACACTCTTTTTCTAATTAAATGTTTCCTTCCCCAGTTATTTAGAACTATATTGACTTTTAATATAGCTCTTAAAGTGTTCAATTTCCTCACTAAGTACAGAGTCACACACATATTTCTGTTTCCTTTTTGAAATTTTGTTTATTTTTATTTTATATAACTGAGAATTTTGCCTGTATGTGTCTGCGCACCACCTGCGCTCAGTGCCTGTGGAGGACAGAAGATGCCTTCAGATCACCTGGAACTGTGAGCTTCCATGTAGGTGCTGAGAATAGAACCTGAGTCCTCCGGGAAAGCAGTCAGTGCCCACAAGCACCCAGCAGCCATCTCTCCAGCCCTCGGGGTTTTCCATTCTTTCTGCTTCCTCTTCCATGGGATCCCGGGAGCCCTGATCATGGTGCTAATATAGCTGTGCTACTCAGTCTCTCCTAAATTCAGTATCTTCAACTTTTTATCACCTCAATACGGTCTCCAAACTTTGCGGCAGTTTTCGGTTTCATCAACAGCTTCCTCTTGGCCGTTAGCATTGTTTGTGATTTCTATGAAGAGTTCTTTAGTTTTTCCAGAACTCCCTGACTCTAGACTTGCTCATTCTATGGTCTCGAAGAAGTTTCTATAAAAGAAGCCTCTAGACAGAAGAGCTCTTGCTCCCCTACAATAGCAATGACATGCCTAAATTCAAGGCTGAAGGTAGTGGGGCAGCGGTGGCATGTGCCTTTAATCCCAGCTCCAGAGGCAGAGCAGGCAGATCTCTGTGAATTCGAGGCCAGTCTGTTCTACTCCAAAAGTAAACATAACAACAACAAAAAAGGAAGTTATGTTTCCATTCCACCCACAGTGCGTGCCCTTGCTTTTTCTTGAGCATAAAGAACAGAGTAGAGGCACAGGAAGTTCTTGGCTTCAGGCTTGCCCAAAATCTCAGTATTTCCTTACTTCAGTTCCCACAGCTTCAGTTGTACTGTCTGAAAATAGAAGCCAGTGATGTGCTTCCAAGGTTCTACTTCCTTGGAAGTATGCTGTGAATCTCAATCTTTAAATAAAGGAGCTGTTTTGGGCCATGACAGGCACCATAGAAGAAGTAGGAGGAGGAATCAGAATAGGTAGGAAAGGAAGGGCGGAGTCAGAAGCAGATCTAGCAAGCCGCCCAAGAAGAAACATGTAGGAACACAGGTGAGCCACAGGCCACGTGGCAGACAGATTAATAGAAATGGGTTGATTTAAGATGTAAGAGCTAGCTAGCAATGTGCCTGAGCCATAGGCCAAACAGCATAAAGTTAATATGAGCGTCTGAGTCATTTCTGGGGACCTGAGCGGCTGGGTGGCAGGTCTGTGGGTCTCGGACCTCTGGCCGCCTAGGACCAAGAACCCCCACTACTACAAGCCAGAAACACCCAGTTACCAGCTCTTTCTTTTAGAAATAAGGTCTCACTCTGTAGCCAAGGTACCCTGGAACTCACATAGTCCAGCCTGGCCTTGAATTCATGGAAACCTTTCTTCAGCTTTCCAAGTGCTGAAATTACAGGCATAAACCTCCTCCCACCTGGCTTCCAGAGGTATTGTGGACATTAAATGCAGTAATGCCAAAAGCAACCTGGCTTCCTTCCCACAGTACTCTGGTCCTTGCCATGATACAGTCAGTTAAATATAGTGACTGTCACTCCAGTCGATTATAAATCTCAGGACACTTTCTTCGCCATCGTACAATTGCTGACAGGCTGGTTATTCAATAAATGGTAGGTCTTCTTAACATCCAGATCATACAAATAAAGACCAGTAAGAGCCAACAAAAGGGTTTCCTTCAGAGACTGGTGACCTCAGAAACCAGTTAGGAAGATGAGGAGCCTCCATAGCAAGGAACAAGTGTTGTGTTGCAAAGAGGTAAGGTGTTCAGAGACTGAAGTCTCTCTCACCCACAGGGTGTCACTCCAGTCCTCCCGCCCCCCCCCCCCCCCAATCCTCATGGGACCTGTAAGTCTGAATGAAGAACTTCACAGGGTGTGGATGTGGCATCTATGCTGAGAGACCTGATCCTTTTGGGAGTTGTTACTTTTGATTTCCTCCATGTGTTACAAAGGCAGAAGGCAGGTGAGGCAAAAAGCAGTTGCTTTTAAAAAAGCAACTAGAAAGCTGGGTGAGGTCTAAACTGGCTTAGTCAGGATTGGCCAGGGCCCCCTGGGAAACTCTCACAGGGAGGGGTGCAGGCGGCAATTCTCAGCTGGGAAATTAACTTCAAAACCAGTGGGTAGATTGTAATCAGCCCACAGAAAAGCCTGGATTTAATTAGTGGATAGCATCCTGGGTGGATGTAAAATCTTGTGTTCGGAAGTAGAACCTTGGGTTTACGTTGGCTTTCTTCGTCTCCAAGTGACGCTCTTTTTCACCTTCCCAGTTCCTGAAGATATGGTTAAAAGCAATGAAATGAAATGAAATCCACAGCATTAACTGATCTAGGAAGTATCTATATACAATGAAATTATCTTTGATATTAGTTTTAATTGCCAACTTGATCCAACCTGAAGTCACCCAGGAAGTCTCGAGGAGAGGGTAGACCTATGCATGTGTGTGGGAGGGTCTTAACTCAGCTAATTGATGTGGGAAGGCATGGATCATCCCCAAGCCATATAAGGATGGAGGAACCGGCTGAGAAAAAGCAGTCATGCATGTATCCATTCATTTTTCTCTGCTCTCGATTACACACATGATGTGACTCGCTGTCCTCAGATCCCAGCCCTTCAATTTCCTACATGATGGACTCTAACCTGGAACTGTGAGGCCAAATAAATGCTTTCTCAGGTATTCAGTTGCTTTTTGTCAAGGTTTTCACAACAGCAGAAATGAGATTAAAGCATCATCTAAAAGAGCTTGTTATAGATTCCATATTGTGTTACTTTTAGAAGCAAAAATACTAATAAAAATACCATTGGGAAACACTAATGGGTGGTAATATTATTGTCGTTTAGCTCAAGTTTGAAAAGAGGCATTAATTTCTTATTTTACAGCCTCAACTAAAGAATCAGCATCCTTGGGTGATTTCTATTTGACCAACTAGGTGACCTCAGGCCCCAAACTACAAAGGAAGAAAAATTGTAAGAACCCAAACCAATCATGAAAGTTTGCTAGAAGCGATTTAAGCTCCCTTCCAAATTCTTATGTTTAAAGTAAACATTTCTTTCAAACTCTTAACCAGAACTCTAAAGAAAAACTGACAAACTTGTATAAAAGGGTTTTTTTGTTTTGTTTTGTTTTTTTTTAGTATAGAAGTTCAGAGTGGCAAGGATTCTATGAAAAAAGTCTAGAACCACCCTCCAGAAGAAAGTTCCCTAACAAGGAGAAGAAGCAGCATCATTTTTCCCAGGATTGCATTTTATCAATAATGGCTGCTACTGCTAGGTTCAGTGATGCCTTAGATACACCTTATGCGTGATTTCTATCTAATACTGAGCAAGTCTCTGCTTACAAATGAGAAGAAAGAGCTTGAGCCAGTGAAGGGTCACAAAGCCTAGAGTTTGAAGTCAAGACTGCTTGATGGACCAGGCCTTGCATCCCACTGTGGCCATCTACAGTGGACCCCAGAGGCTGAGCCATCAGATGGGACCAGCCAGCCATTTCCACAGGCTGGGCTATGCTTCAACCCTAAACTACCACAAGTATAGTACTGAGCTAGGCAACCTTCCTTCCTTCCTTCCTTCCTTCCTTCCTTCCTTCCTTCCTTCCTTCCTTCCTTCCCCTCTCCTTTTCTTTTTTTTTTTTTAAAGCTTCTATCAAAACCAGACATAAAAAAAATGATCTTAAAAAAAAAAACCTTTTTATTGTGGGAAATTTTAAATACAGTCGAAAAAGTGGTAAAATGATAACTTAGCTCTACTCAACAACTTCTATCAGTACTTTGACATTTTTATTTTATCTATCCCTCTCATTTTGCAGAATGTTCTCAATGACTTCATCTTTCTTCGTGGCATTTTGGTATTGGTCTTTATAAATAAAAATGACTTACCCACAAATTAACATTCCCATAGAAAGGAATAATTCTCTATTATTCCTTAATGCCTTGTTTTTTTTTCTGTTTTTAATTTTTTCTTTTATTTATGTTTTTAATTTATGGAACTGATACAGGAAGAGTGCTCATTTTATTGAGTACCATGTGATGTTTCTATGCATGTACACATTGGGCAAATCAGGTTAAGCATATTTACCTCATCAAACACTACTTTGAGAAATTATTCAAAATACTTTTTTTCTTTGCCTTTTTTGTTTTTTGTTTTGGGGTCGTTTCCTTTGTTTTTTGAGACAAGGTTTCTCTTTGTAAAAGCCCTGGCTGTCTTGTAACTCACTCTGTAGACCAGGTTTGCCTTGAACTCACAGAAATCTGCCTGCCTCTGCCTCCCAAGTGGGGGGTTTAAAGTCCTGCACCATCATTCCCCAGCTGTTTTCAATTTTTTTCTCCCCACAAAATGCCCCCCAAATTGAAAACAATCCTTTGATACACATACAATTCTATCACTTATTAGAAATTAAAGCAATTTCACATCCTAATAAAATGGATGTACTTATTTGTCTAGCATAATTTAATCCATACATATACTAATCTGATACATACTGAAAATATAATAGGAAACCATTGTCTTTGTTTTCCACAACTGACTCATTACATTTCTATAAATCATTATATTTCTAGAATATATATGCGATTCATAACATCTGAAATCTAAACTGAGAGTCTGGTATGGAGAGAGAATATGCAGTGTAAAATTCCTATGATCTATGTCAGAACCAAGGCTATAGTGAAGTCACATGACACAACACAGGCATACTACGCCAGAGTCCTTATGTATTTGACTTTAAATTAAATTTGTGTTGATGTGCACTAAGCACATTCCAATTCCCCACACTGTTACATGATTTATGTTGTGATCATATTTAAGAAGCTTTGTAACAGACACAGAACTTACTTTTTCCTATATAACTTGGCAAAAAGTCTTATTTTGGGTTTGTCTCTAGTCCACACATTATAAATCTATTGGTTTGTTTAGTTCTAAGGAATTTATTTCCTGGAAAAATTAGAAGTAAGGAAATATTATTTCTAGATGGTAAAAGATATTTTTTGCACAATGGACTCAGGAAGACATAACCATTCAAGCAAAGCAAACTACATTATCCCAGCCCTGTCCTTCATGTTACTTGAAATTATCTCAGAGTTATGCATTGATTCCTGTTGTTGGTGTAGGCACAGACTGTATTTTCACTGCAATGAACAATGTGTGGGTCAATGAAAGAAACTGAATGGAATGGGTGAGTGTAGCAATGGGGTTTCTTGGTCCCAGACGGCCAGAGGCCCAGACCCACAGACCTGCTGCGCCAGACCCCTTAGCAGCCCACTGCTGCTCAGGCCCCCAGAAATGACTCAGACGCTTATATTAAATTCATGCTGTTTGGCCTATGGCTCAGGCACATTGCTAGCTAGTTCTTACATCTTAAATCAACCCACTTCTATTAATCTGTCTGCCACGTAGCCAGTGGCTCCCCTGTGTTCTTTACCTGTTGCTCCTTCAGCAGCTTGCTCGATCTGCTTCTGACTCTACCCTTCCTTTCCTACCTATGCTCTGATTTCTCCTCCTACTTCTTCTATGGTGCCTGTCATGGCCCAAAACAGCTCCTTTATTTAAAGATTGATATTCACAGCATACTGCCTTGGTCTAGTGGTTAAGATTCTGCGCTCTCACCATTGCAGCCTGGGTTCGATTCCTGGTCAGGGAACCAAAAAAATAAAAAGAGAGAGAGAGAGAACAGACTTCCCAAGATCCCAGCAGCCTCTTATCAATGGGGTTGGCCATGCCTCCTTCAGGGGCCCAGGACCCTGGGTAAGCATCCTCTGATCTTATCAGCTGACATCTGAATCCCACCACAGGTGAGAAATGAACTAATGATTGCTTTAATATTTAAGTAAAGAACTGTTTCAGAAAGATAATAATATAACCTCAACATACACAATAATATACTTTTAAAAATATAGGATGAGCTCCATGTCATCCTTTATAATATGATGACAACTATTTATGTAAAAACGTATGTACATATGTGCATATTCTTAACTTTTGGGTGTGTGTGCATACATGCCACAGCACACAGGTGGGGCGATCAGATGACAATTTGTTGTGGACAGTTCTCTCTTTCCACTATGTGAGTCCTAAGGATTGAACTCACATCATCAGATTTGGCAGCAAACACCCTTTGATGTGGCGATATATTGTACATTTAGTAAAAATAGTCTGGCATATCAGAGGACAGCGCCACCCACAGAGCCATGCCAAGAAGGTAAGGGACTGATGATCCATGCCTTTAACCCCATCACTGGGAGAAATAGATCCATCTGGATCTCTGTGAGTTCAAGGCCCAAAAGAGCCAGGTGGTGGTGGCACATGCCTTTAATCCTAGCTCTAGGAAAGCCAAACCAGGAAGTGAGATAACTCTGAGGAGACACAAAGTAGGGTAGTTTGGCTTCATCTGGTGTTTCCCTTTTCAGTTGAGGACTGGGAGGGTTGGATGAGAAGTGGCTGTGGTTTCTCTATCTCTCTGATCTTTCAACCAATATCTGTTTAAGTTTTTATTATAATACCAAATAGAATTCTTGCAATACTCTGAGATCTCTTGTCAGCCCTCTAGGCTCCTTCTTTTCTTTTTTTAAAAAAATTTATTTATTTATTTATTTATTTATTTATTTATTTATTTATTCATTCATTCATTCATTCATTCATTTAGCTTCAAAGGGGTAGTGTCAGCACTGATATGCTGGTAATGATCTTGGAAGGGCTCTTCCGACAATCATCTCTGTAGTACACACTGGCATGCCACTCAAATATATTTTCAGCACTGAACCACTCCTTTCCCAGATTGCCTGGAGTCTTTGTAGTTGAGAAGTGTAGTTAAATCATCCCCTGGGAACAGTTATTGACCCAAATTCATATCTCTTGTTCATGGGTCACTTACAACCACTGACTAGTTCGTGTGGGAGGTGGGAAGACTCAGGCATCAGACCCTTATGACAGTCATTATTGCCACTGCACTGGAGCCCAGTGTCTCCTTCAGTTCCTCCTGCCACCCCCCCTTTACAAACCATGTTTGAACAAGTATTCGCTAGTACACTTCTGGCTCACAAATTTGAGATCCAGAGTGTGTCCTGGGAACTAGCATGAGGTTATGACTCACTTCCACAGCTCACATCTGGGACCTCACTGTATTTCTCTGATCCAAAACCCCAACATTAAGGGCTAAAATCCAATGGGCTATCAGCCAGAAAGGAAGCACCTTCCTTTCAAAGACAAGAGTTTTAAAACCTATAAAACCAAGAGAGCCGCACCCAAGCAAATCTGCAGCCAAAAGTTTCTCAGGGGTCAGATTATTTTCATAATCTTATTTAAAACTGCTACCAATAGCTGTGAGCCCAGATAGAGTATTAGCACAGCTACCCAGAAACAATAACTTGTAATACCACCATTTACAGAGGATGGTTAATGCTGCATCCAGAGCAAGCCTTTAAGCCAAAGGTGATGGCCCAATGCCAAACTCGAAATCCAAGCCTCTCTTCTCATCTCAGCCGAAAGACAACCCTAAACTCCTACCTTGGACTCCAGTTCCCAGCATCCTACTAATGGCCACTCCGACCTTCCATCTGTCCCTTATTCACCAACACAGGCCTTTGCTTTTCTGTAACTGATGCTTCAGAGCCTTTGCCTTGTAGCTCTTTTTCCTGGGTGTAAATTCCCTCAATTAACTAAATGATTTCAACCTTTATTCAAGCCTCAAATAAATTTGATCATATTAAGGGTGCTCTTATGGTTTGGATAAGTGTCCCCAAAGGCTCGTGTGCTAAACCTGTGTGGGAGGTTCTTGGATCACTGAAGACACTCCCTGTCATTGTATTCAGCATGCGCACCTGAGGACCTGGAGCAACAGGTCCACCTGATTTTGGAAGGCATCTATGAGCCTGCATAATCCTTTTCTCTTTGTAAATTAATTGTCTCACATATTTAGGAAGATCTTCAAGATAGTGTATCAACTCTTAGGTCACAAAATCTTTCCAAGGCATAGCTAGGCTCTTAAATAAAGGACATAATTTTCAGACCCTCAAGATCTACTTCCATTCCTTCCTAGGTTTGAATATGACAAAGTGAAAGAGTGGGACAGGTTCTCATGTCTTATGGGAATAGGTCCCTTTTGGTCCTTTTCCCCTTTACAACAATATTCTCATCCTTATAACAACGCACTATCCATGCAAAATCCCCAGGGTGCCAGGAAACATTCATACAAAATCTTGACATTGATTCTGAGAAACTATAATAATTCTAATGACTAATAAAATATCTCCCTGAGGTTTAAGAAGTTTATAGCACCACTTTCAATGTAATGGAAAATCTTTAATATAGTTAGTTACTTACTACCAATATTATTTTTGGTAAAAAACCCACAAATGATTTCTGGTATTTAATTCTGGAAAGAGTCATAGAATTGACTGACATTGCTCTAATAGAATTGTCCTGGTCCTTTCTGTTTAGTTATGCACGTGTCTTAGCACCCACAGCTATGAAAACCAAAATAGTAACAGAGACATCATTCAACAAGTAAATCATGTTCAACCATGGATGCTGGAACTAACTGTGACCTTAAAAGAGGCACTGGTCTGTTTCAGAAGATGAGGTATTACCAGTAAGAATTTTGCTTTTAGTGTTGTAAGAAAATATTAATGTTTTCAAGCATAAAGCAATTTATTATTAAGAGAAAGTTCTGGAGGGTGAGTGAAATGGAAGAGCAAGTTCAAGGAGAAAGTAGAATGTGAAGTGTTCTTCGCACTTAAAATGATGCGTGTGAGGTATACCTATGCTCATTAGCTCAGTTGGACCATTCAGAGACACAGCTGTTTCAAAACACCATGCCAAACAAAATAAATACATGCTTTTGTCAGTTAAAAAAATAAACTGAAATAATATATAAACTGTTTACATAATTTTAAAAAGATGATCATGTAGTAACTAATACAGCATTTGGATTCTAATAGATACATAGAATCATTTAATTTTCAACAAAAGTAATGGGTTATGTAACTTGCAGGAAATTCTGTTCTTTATAAGTACTTATAATAATACTTAGAAGAATATTTTAAACTATGAGCATGGTGGCTCATGTCTGTAATCCCAGCAGCCAGGAAAGCTGAGGAAAGAGAATGGCCTTAAGTCAAGGCAAGTATGGACGATAGTGTATGACTCCGTTTCAATAAAAATAAAGTCAAGAGTTATCAGTATTAGCTCCATAGGCATTAAAGGAATTATAAAGTTGTATTTTAAAATTCTATGACTGATGTAAGGATTCTTGGCATATAGCAGCTACATGGTAAATGGGCTAGTCCGATAACCCAACATGGTGAGATAAGAATTCCTGGCATGGAGGAGTAAACTGAACATGGCACCAGCAGAATGCAGAGGGCACGCCCCTAGGCATGGCTATGTAAATCTGAGACCACCCATTCCCTTAAAAGGAGCTACCACATGAAAAGTCTGTCTCTTTCTCTTCTGCTTCTCTCCCTTGTACCTGCCCAGCAACTCCCCAGGAAAAAACTCTCATGTGGCATCTAGCAGTGTGTACATTTATCTCTCACTCAGGAAACCAACATTTTGGTGCCATGACTCTGTCAGGCTCTCTCCTGGGCTTAGGTACACATCGGTCAGGAGATCCTGATCTGGGGCCACTGCCAGGCAACTTTCCATCTGCCCCAATGCAGCTTGTTTGTACACCACTGGCCACGATTGGTAAGTTTTCCCTTTCCAGTTGGCGTAAACGTGAACTAGTGTCTCTGGAAGAGACCACTGATTTTCAGGCTTTCCTGTAGGATTCTAGTCTTGCGGAGAAACACCCATAGCCATGGTCTTCACTGGTCATGGCTATTCCTTCTTGTCTGACACTCATCTCTGGCCTTCCCTGATATTGAAGTCCAGCCCAGATCCTTGGATTCTGTTTCTAGAGACTGTTCCCAGGGCTTTGCCCTAATGCCTATCCTAGTGCTGACGAGTTCCGATTGGTAGCTTAGTGGTGGGTTTTACACCCATACCTGAGATCTAAAGAATGCTTAGGGGTGGTTAGCGTTGGTTTGCGCTTTGCCCTGATGCCTATCCTAGGTGGACAAGCATCTAGTGATAGCTAGTGTGGTTTTTACACCCACTGTCATGGTGGCTAGCATTGTTTCAGGCTTTGTCCTAATGCCTACCCTAAGAGCTGACGAGTTACTTAGCAGTAGCTAGCCTTGTCCTCACCCCTGCTCCTGACCACTTGTTGGTTGGGTGACACCCAGATTTAGTGATGGAATCCCTCCCTTCTGGAACTCAACAATGGAGAATGAGTCAGCAGAAAATGTTGTAGTACGAGGTTTCTTGCCCAGACTTTCGGGCCTAACTTCAAAGTTTAGGTCCGCAGACCCACAGACCCGCAGTCCCACAGTCCTACAGAGACACACAGACGCTTTCATTAGTTTTTGGCTGATCAGCCTCAGGCCCAGGCATATCACTTGCTAGCTCTCTACCCTTCATCTAACCCATGTCTCTTGTTCAGCCATGCGGCTCAGTACCTTTCTTTAGAGCAGCATAGTTGTCCTCGGGTTCCTCTGGCTTCTCTCTGGTCTTCTTCTGACACTCTGCTCTCAGAGATTTTTCTAGTCTGGTAGCCCCGCCTACACTTCCTGCCTGCCTTTGGCCAATCAGCTCTTTTTATTAAACCAGTGAGTGGGACCATGAAACAACACAATACCCCTACAAAATGTCTTTACATCCTCACCTCTAGGACGCATTCTTGAGACTCTCAAGCCACTTAGCTTTTGCTTTACATAGACACCACCAAGCTTATCCACTTTTGCACAGCTAAATGGCCTAAGTACCCCTTAGATAACTCAAAATTGCTGCCTAATGGCTAACTGGATCTCGATATTTTATGGTAGCTAATTTTGCGAGTGTGTGGGCAATTGGAAAGAGTTTCCCTCTTTCCATCTTTCCATATCTCAGTTCTAAATCTTCTCTTCTAGCTTTCTGTTCTTGGAAAGAGTCCCCCTATTCCTTTTCATATCTTAACTCTAAACTTTCTCTTCCTGCTTTCTGTTCTTTCGCCATCTGTTTCTAGCCACACAACCAGATCCTTCTCTGGAGCCCCCACATTTCAAATCTCAATGCTCCCTGCAACTCCTCCAACCTCTTCCTTTCTGGGAACTCCAAACCAGGCACCTACATTTACCCCACCACTCACTCACTCTTGTGTTCCTAAGAATCCAGATCTAGTTCTCTTTCTGTGGGAAGTGGCTGTTGGAGAGAGGATAGTGAAATTTTATACTCTGTTTCCTCTGTCAGAACTTTCTCAGGTGGAAAAAATTGGGCTCTAGAGCGAAGATGAGTTTGGGAACAGGTCATAATTCATGCAGATGAGGTTCATCAAATGTAGCACACCCCCGGATGTAGATAACCATTAGAATTACAATACACCAAGGTGGGTATTAGCCAGAGACAATTTTGTGACCTGCTTATTAGCAACTCTGTATAGAGCTGCTCTGAAGCCTGTCAATTTTTTTTTTTTTTTTTAATGCAGGAGATAGTACAGGATAACTAGGAGAATCCATCCTAGTTTTTGGAACATCTCACAAATTTTCTTACAGTATAGTAACTTAGATCCTGAGAGCCCTGAGGAAAGGCAACTTATCATGACCCATGTTTTACCCAGAGCTACCCCAACATCAGAGCTAAACTTAGATCTCTTGAGAGGGGATCTGACTCCATAGGCAGAAGTCTTAGTGCTGGCTTTTAAGGTGTGCCACAGGAGAGATGAGAAAACACACCAAGAAAGATACCTCCTGCTGGCAAAAGCTATCCAACCAGCTTCTTCACCTCTTCCCATGGCAGAGACCTAGACCTCCTGGTGTATACTTTAAGTGTGGCCAGCTCAGCCACCAGTCTTGGTCTTGCCTGGCCTCATAGAGGCTGTTCAGGCCTTGTCCTGATTGCCATCAAGGGAAACACTGGTCTAAGTGACTGTTCCCAAGCTCCACATGGCAGGGGGATGTTACACACAGACCACCCCCTGGCTAATCTCCTAGGCTTGGTTGTGGATGGTTGATGCTGTCAGGGCTTTCCTTACTCAACCACTGCCATCATGAAAAGGGAGCCTCAAGTAGTCATAACGGTATCAGGGTGGTCTATCTCCTTCCTTATGGACACCGATGCCATATACTTGGTCCTGTGAGTTTTGGGGTTCTACCTCTCCAGCCTATCCATTTTTGGGGTGGGAGGCAAACTATCAAATATAGGGGGATTGTGTTGTTTCATTGTAAATAATTGTCCCACCCACTGGTTTAATAAAAAGTGCTGATTGGCCAAAGGCAGGCAGGAAGTATGGGCGGGGCTACCAGACTAAGAAAACTCTAAGAACAGGAAGCACAGAGCAGAATGCCAGAGAGAAGCAGGAGGAAGCAGAGGATAACCATGCTGCTGTGAGAAAAGGTACCAAGCCCCATGGCTGAACAAGATAAGAGTCATGGGTTAGATGAAGGGTAGAGAGATAGCAAGTTATATGTCTGGGCCTTAGGCTGATCAGCCTCAAATTAATGAAAACATCTGTGTGTCTCTGCGGGTCTGCAGGTCTGTGGGCCTAGACCTTGAGGTTAGGCCCGAAAGACCGGAACAGAAACCTCTTACTACAATCAAATGCTTCCACTTAATTGCATTTTCAGAGATATCCCTATCACCCACACATTTTTGGTAATGCCAACCTGCCCAGTACCCCTAATGGGAAGGGATTTTTTTTTTTAAGCTAAAGTAGGAGCTTTAATTTCTTTTAAGCATCACATTCACCTGAATCCAGCCACTCCAGCCGCTCCCTTGCTTCTCCTGCTATCTGCTCAGACTGTCAGTACCCATAGCCTCTTCCAGCCTCCCAGGCGAACCCTCAAGTTTAGAACACCCAGAATCCTTGTGCTGCTAGACACATTTCCTAAAATTTTTCTGTCTGAGTTTTCTGTTCCAGCCTGCTTCTCAGAGCCGAAGTCAAGAGGGTTACCAGAAGCTCTGAGGTATTTTGCCTCGCCCCTCCCTTCTCCCATCGACTAACCCTCCAGCTGCTGCTTCTGGAGAATGAAAAATAACCAAAAGCCATCTTACCATTGGAAAACAGTTGATCATTACACCCTGAACAACCAGGAGCCATTTTTAGAGCTGATAACAGGTAAAATAGACTGTTCCCATACACACAAACCGTCTAGGACCAGAGAAAAAGAACCAGAAGCCATTTTAACCTTGGCAACAGGTAAATAAAAAACACAAGACATTTTAACCTCTTCCCATCCCCAGACCTAGCAGAGATCCACAAACTTTATTGTGTAGCTGGAGTCCTCTAGAAGGAAGAAACACAAAAACAACCACCTCAGGGTTTATTTAAAGCATGGACAAAAGCCTAATTAACTTAAGGTCATACATGTCCCAATTTCAAACCTTCTTCCTCTCCTTTTTTCCTCTTATCTTAATCTGACCTCCAGACCCTGTAGTAGCCGAGTACCCTCACTTTATGTGTCACTTCCCAAGGTTCTTATACTAACTCAATTTTTTTTAGGAGCTCCAGAAAATCAGAATTCATCAACCCATGCCTTAAACTCAGGCAGACTTTAGGAAATGAGCCACAAAACCCAACAGACCCACCACCAGAAGATACAGCTCTTACCTTCTGAGAAGACAAACTTCACCCTTAAGTCAGCTTGAAGCAGCCTTAAGAGATCCGTTGACCCGTTCTGGTCCAGTCCATATACTCCTGTGTCCCTGTCCTCCCCCCACATAAACCTGGCTTTCTTTTTTTTTATAATAAACATAAGGGTGAAATATAAAGATTCCTGGCACATAGCAGCCATGTGGTAAACCCAACATGGCGCCGGCAGAACATGACACATATGGAGGGCACATCCCTAGGCATGACTAAGTAAATCTGTGCCCACACGCTCTCTAAAAAGGAGACGCCATGTAAAAGTCTGTCTCTCTCTTCTGCTTCTCTCCCTTGTACCTGCAACTCCTCTGAATAAACTCTAGTGTGGTGCTGGTAGTGTGTGTCTGATCTCACGAGCAAAACCAACAGCTACAAATACAACCACTTAAATGAAAATAATCAATGCTTTAAAGACACAAACTACTGTAATTCAGCTGGGTGGTGGAACAGAACTTTAATTCCAACACCCCGGAGGCCAAAGCAGGCTGATCTCTACATTTGAGGCTCTCGACTATAGTAAAGCTAGGGCTACACAAAGAAACCCTGCCTCAAAAGGGAACAAACTGAACATATAATTTAATTAATACTTTCATAAAAAGGAAGTGTCAGACTAGATGGTTTCCCTGGTGAATTTCCAAGCACTTAATAAAGAAAAGATATAAATTAAACGCAATCTCTTTCAGAAACAGCAAGAAAGAGAACACCTCCAAGCCCTTTCTAAGAGGCTTTAATACCAGAATAAAAAATAAAGTAGTTATAGATGCTTTGATCCTGTTATTCAGAAGGCTATTTGTTTGAAACCAGGCCTCATGCTACAGCCCTATAATCCTAGCTACTTGGGAAGCTGAAGAAAGAGTAAGTTCAAGTACAGTCTGAGCAATTTAGGAAGACTCTATCTTAAAAATAAAAAATTACATCCAGGCAGTGGTGGCTCATGCCTTCAATCCTAGCACTTGGGGACAGAGACAGGCAGATCTCTGTGAGTCAAAGGCCAGTCTGGTCTATAAAGTCAGTTTCAAGACAGCCAGGGCTACACAGAACCCCCCCACCCCTAAAAAAAAATCACAAACCAAAAAAATTACAAAAGACCTAGAGAATGTAGTTCAGGGTAGAATGTACATTTGGTATGTCTAAGGCTGTATTTCCAGAATCATCATTATTTGTTTCGTTTTCTTTAAAAGAAGAGAAACAATCAAGGCGTGGTGCACACCTTTAATCCCAGCACTTGAGAGGCCAGAAGCTTCATACAACAAATGGGGGGTGGGGGGAGAAGAAAGAGAGAGAGAGTCTGATTTACATAGTAAGTTCCAGCCCAGGGCTACATAGTATGACCTTATCACAAAAGTAAACAGGAAGCAAAAACCATATACAATACTTCTCAAGAGCATAGACACAAGACTCTCAAGAAAACATCAGCAAAGTGATCATGACAATGTATGTAAGGAACTGTAAACTACAATTTAAGTGGAAATACTTTATACATTTACAGTTGATTGAAGAGATGCATAGTAGAAATTACACAGAATTTATTCCCTATTAAAACAGAAACTCTCATATTAATTTTATTTGTAAATAATATAATTTCACACAAGTGCCAAGAATACCCCTCTATATAATGACAGTTTCCAGAAGATTCTATTCTTTCTGTGTGTGGGAACAATCTCCTAACACCTCTATAACTCGTGGAAACTGTGTGGATGGAGCAGTGCTCCCAGGGAGAGCATAGTCCTTCTGTACTTCTCTGCACTGTTTTTACCCCAAGCAATTTTTCAAATTAGTAACCTTGCCAAATTTGAAATTATTATAAAATTCTAATAACCGAGACTAATAGTATGAGAACTAGGGTATGAATATAAGCGAGTGAAGAATTAAAGACTTATTCATCTATGTATATGGAAAATGTGTCTGCATGTATATCTGCACATCAGAACCATACCATTCAAACTACAGATACAGGATTGTGAGCCACCACACTGGTACTGGGAATTGAACCCATGACCTCTGGAAAATCAGCCATTGCCCTTAACCACTGGACCATTCTCCAGTCCCACTTATTTTTTTTCTTTGTTCCTGAGTCAAGAGATCTTTGAGTGCCAGGGTTCTGTCTCCAGCACCACCATGCGTGTAGAAGGGAGACATCCTATTTCATGAAGGCTGAAGTTCTTTTTAAGCAACTCTTATGCTAGATCAGTAAGCTGCATACTCAATTTTGGTCAATTAATTTTGTTGTGGTTAATTTGTTGTTTGTTTGTTTTTTGATTCCAAGCCAGGGTTTCTTTAAAGAGTCTTGGCTGTCCTAGAACTTGCTCTGTAGACCATGTTGGCCTTGAACTCAGAGATTAGAAATCTGCCTGCCTCTGACTCCTGAGTGCTAGAATCTGTTGTGTGATATATTGTTTGCATTCTGAAAAATAAAGCTCGCCTGGAGATCAGAGGGCAGAGCTAGCCACTAGTTAACCATAGAGGCCAGGTGGTGAAGGCTCATGCCTTTGATCCCAGCACTCAGGAGTCAGAGGCTTACACCTTTAATCCCAGTGCACTCTGGGATAGCAACAGGAATATAAGGCAGGTGGAGACAGGATCTGGCCCAGTTTTTGGTCAGAGGATCCTGAGAGGAAAGAAGTCACTGGTGGCTGCTTCTTTGCTTCTCTGATTTTCTAGGTTATTACCCCGATATTTGACTCCTGGTTTTTATTGATAAGACTTAACTAATTAAGTTAAGGATTACTTATCATGATTCAAGGATTAAAGACATGTGCCACCACTGCCTGACTAAAATACTAAAATTTTATTTCTTAGATGAGAAATAACACAGAATAATACTTTCAAGTGCCTTTAAAACCCACCGATATTCTGTATATTCTGTAGTGATCTCCGAGCAGCTTCATGTGTCTTTGGTAAGCAGGTGGTCTGAGGCAGTGCTGGAACACGTAGTCTAAGACTCCAGTGGACACTGAAAGAATGAAGTGGTTATATTGGTGTGACTGAAAATAAAAAGATTTGGGCTGGCAAGATGTCACCCATGCTCAACCCCCAGGACCACATTCTGGAAGGAGAGCTTAATCCTGGCACAATTTATCTCCAAACACACACAATAAATAAATAAATGAAATGTATTTTATTAAGAAAGGAACAAAAGATTTAAAGTGGAGGAAGGAAATAGAAATGTAAAACCAATTAAACTAAACCAAATCCAGTTGTCTTGAATTTGAGGTAAGAGTATGTACTGATCGTGTATTTTATATTAACTACATTTTTAGAGTTGGTGAAATAACTCAGTTAAGAACACTGGCTGTTCTTTTGGAGGATCCAGGTTTGATTCCCAGAACCTACATGACAGCTCACAATTACCTTTAACTCCAATTCTAGGGGATCTGATGGCTCCTCAGGCACCGGGTATTGTACATGGCACACATACATACATGCAAGCAAAATACTTAGACATTAAAAATTATTTTAACAAAAATATTAAAGTAATTAAAATGTAAATATAATATAAATTAAGATAATTAATTTGAATTAAATAAATTATTTTTTTAAACACTTAAATAGGTTTTGTCCACTAAAAATCCCAGTGGGATGGTCACACATGTCTGTTATCCCAGTTTCTACAGAATCTAAAGCAAAGACATTGAGAGTCAAAGGGAAAGTGGACATTTCCATACAGGCACGAGCAAATTATACTCATTACTTTATATTTTAGAATGTGAGATAAGGTCTCACTATGTAGTTCTGGCTAGCCTAGATCTTGCTATATAGACCAGGCTGGCCTCAACCTTACTGAGATTCACCTAGCTCTGCCTTCAGATTACTGGGATAAGGGGCAAGTTCTACCGTGTCAAGCAGAAATAAATACATCTAAAAAGAAACCAAAAAACCCTCCCTTCCAGGGTAGATACAGGGATAAAAGAAGAAACACCCTTTAAAAAAAAAACCTATATTTTAATTTAACATGCATGAGTGTTTTGCCTGTATGTACTATGTGCACCGTATGTGTGCCTGGTGCTCAGAGAGGTCAGTCGCGGGTGTTGAATCTCTTGGAACTGAAGTTTCAGGTGGTTGTAAATCACTTTCTAGGTGCTAGAACTGGCAGTTGTCTGTAAGAGTAGCCAGTGTTCTTATTGCTGGGGGCCACCTCTCCATCTCCAGGATAACACTTCATAGCATGCCCTACATTGTTAACTAAAATGCATAGCCATGATTGATGGCTCTTAGGAGAATGAGTTAGACATGAGCCTCTTGGCCCATTTCACTAGCAAAAAACCAAAATGAAACAAGGTACTGTGGATACACTGGCAGGGCATATGTCTAGCAAATGGAATTTTCCAGTGATGATCCTGAAATGGCAATGATGTTTAAAAGAACTCCACAGGACTGTGGCAGCCTCTGAGAGTCTATACTCCTGGCCCTGTCACCTTTTGCAGTTGAAGTCTTTGTTCCGGCCATCATTGACTGTCCACATCCTTCACCTCGGCTCCTAGAAACAAAGACAGCAGGGCTGCTTTGTGGAGGAAGGGACCCAACAGCTGTGGTGTTGGGAACTTCCTGACGCTGGACTCTGATGGCCAGAGTTTCCAGACACTGGGCTGCTTCATCCCCAGGGCAATCTGGAAAACAAGGTATTCTTATCCCTTTTTGTCAACAAGGAAAGAAAAGTTCCGACAGGCGAAAGCAGTTGCCCAAGGTTATATAACCGTCGAGTGACTAAGCCAAGCTTTAACAGTGGGTCCAGATTCAACTCTTGTAAACACCCAGCACCAACCTGGGACATAGACTGGCCCGGAGACCATGTGCAGAACAGAACAGGACCATTTAGGTCTCATCCAGTACTGGTGACTTCAGTAATCCTAACCATGTATTCACAGAGGAAGGTATAGCAGAGCCCTTAGATTTGGCTTCCTCCCATTTTAGCTGCCACATGCCATGGATTTAGCCCTGGAGTAAGATTTTGGGGAAATTTAGGCTCCCAAAATGTTACTGGGGGATTTCTTTGACATCTAGTGGTCACTTCCTAGAACAATATGGCCATTCACCTAAAGTATGTTTCTTTGGAAAATTAATGAATGGAAGGCCTGCTCTGTGTCAAGCCACCAGATCCCCAAATGAAAAAAGCCTAAGAGCCTCTTTTACAAGCTACACGTCCCATTGCTTTAATCCCATAAAGCTAAAGTTCTAGTCTCAAGATATCCAATATTAACCTAAGTTCAGACTTCTCAGTGTCTCCTAAGGACATATCATATGTCCCATGGCTGCTAAGTTGTATAGTTGTTTTCAGGCTGATTAAACAAGCAGAGTTATGGCTTCCATCACACATAAAGTCCAAGGTGAGCTTGACATCCTTTCAAGCGATGTTACTACACTTACCTAGGTCACAGTTACCTCATCCCTAGGGTCATCACTTTCTGCAGAAAAGGCCACAGTCACTTGCTATGAGTTAGATGTTCCCCAAATGTCGCAACAGAACTCAGAAGCAGAAGGGAAGGGACAGCAAACAGACTCAGTAGGGGCTGTCTAGCCATAACATAAGGATCAAGCATATTGATTTAGAGGAACAGTCACCCCCTAATCTGACTTGCTTTCCAACACCTGTGGAAGCTTTCAAGCCAGCATTTCCATTTGGAGAGACAGAAACCTGGCTAGGCATCACATGTTCCCAAGGGCACCTCTCAACATTTAAGGTCACTTGGCTTGGTCAGGCAACCCGGGATCTAGAGACCCAGTGGAGCCAGTGAGCCCTTTCCCAGGAAGTGACAGTCTAAACAGGGGTGTTTTCACTGGAGAGTTACCATTTCTTGTTGAAAAAGAAGTTAACCTTCAGCAAGAGAGACATGGGGCAGAAAGCAGAGGCCAGCTTTAGTTCCCCAGAGACGCCCAGGCCCAAGAAGGAAGGAGCCCTGTGAAATAGGAGTCTCTGTCTGCCTCCATCTCCTCCACTCAATTTCTACAAAAGCCTCCATTTCAGTATTAATTCAGCCTTGGCCTGAAACTCACGAGGTAGCACAGGCTTGCCTGGAACTTACAGCAATTTTCCTGCTACACTCTTCAAAGTGCTGGTATTATAAGTATATGCTCCCACACCAGGCCCCCTAAGGCCTTTAAATACTCTATTTGATTGACATATCTTGGATAGCTTTTGAGCGCAAAGAAACAGGTTCAAACTCAGAACCTCTGATTACTTCAGTGGATGAGCCCACCAGGGAATGCTCAGCCAAGCAGTTGTCATTAAATTTGCCTGGTCTTCTACCACCCCTTACACCTGAGGCCTAGCCTCCTCTGCTCCATTCAGGCGTTGGCCCTCCAGCCTCACTTAATCTGTCCATTCTTCTTTTGTTTTTTTCTACTCTCAATGTGGTCCAGATCTTTCAGATACCCTCTACCTCAAATGCCGTGCATCTCTACTCCTGTCCTGGGAAGCAAAATCCTCCAGCTTTTAAGATGCCATCAAAGGAGCCAGTGACCAAAATACCTGATCCCCTATACTTTACTTTAAGCCTATACGTCACTCTGAGGGTACTTTATCCCACCCATCATCTAAGTCAGGAGGAGCTAGGAATGTGTAATTCCCTTTACTTTCAGACCTGCAGTCATGCTTATTTCTTATTTTGAGTTATCAGGCTGTACATATATAATTTGTAGATTATACATGTATATATACATGTATGTATGTATGTATATAGCCTTCTATTATTTTGGGCTAAGGAAATATTCAAAAGGGCTATAAAAGCAGAATTCTAATTTAACTGTCTTTCAGTTTCCTGTAATGACAAAGGCTTACACAATCATAGTATAATAATCAAAATCAGGAAATTAACATTGATAATTATATTGCTACAAAAATATAGTCTTAGAATTTACCTGATGACCTTTTTGTCCCCTGCCTTTTTTTTTCTTTTTTTTTTTTCCTGTTTCAGGAGCCAACTCACATCTGGAAAGATGACCCACTGCATGAAAGTGATGACCTGAGTTCAATCCCCAGGACCCACGTGAAAAAGCTGGGTGCACACCCGTAATCCCAACACTCCTAAGGTAATATGGGAGGAGAGACAGAATAGCCTCGAAACCCATAGGTCAGCAAACTGGGAGTGCACAACGTGGCAGACATAACAAGAAGGCCCTGTTTCAGCAAGAAGAGAGGTGAAAACCAACTCCTGTCTGTCTTTATATTTGACTCAAGAAGAATGAAAAAAGACACACACATGGGTAGTAAGACTAGTCAGCTGCACAGTCCTCTAGCCCGTGCTCTGTATTGGTTTTGGGTTTGCTGTCTCTGTCCCTTGTATGTGTTTCTCTGTCCCACCAATCTTAGCCAGTTATAGGTGGGCTTCGGTGCAGGACCAAGATCTAGCTGTCGGCTGGGCTGGGGCAATGTAGATACCTCCCCCATCCAGTATGCCACCTGGGATGGCCTTGTGTACTTCCCCCGACCATGACTCAGATTTGTGGCTGCCATTTGCCATGGTTACTTTGATAGCTAGGGCTCAGAATTTCTTATCTCTGAGCTTTCTTGCCGTTGGACTCAGTTTAGCAGGGATTCAAATGTCTTTTGAGTATGGATAATGTTGAAATCTTGTTTCATGCTGTTCCTCTGTATTAAAAAGCTGGCTCTGGAGTTGGAATGTTTCTGCCCTGTCAGGTGATCCGCCTGACACTACGGAAGAGGAAGAAGACAAACAGAACAAGAGTGAGCAGCTAAAAACGTGAGCGATTGGCTTCATTTAACTGCCTAAAACATTTGCTAAGATATAAACCTTATCTCAAGATTTATATGACTACTGTGTAAAATTTCTATACCTCAAGATTTATAAGTTTATTGGGTACAGTTAAAGATCTGTAGAACCCATAACAAAAGTTGACTTAAAACTCATAGCATGGGGTAATTAGAAATGTATACGTAAGTAATCTTGCCATTCAGCTTATAAAGTCCAGCACGTAGACAGCATCACCAGCCAAAATGCAAACAAAGACCTAATCCATCAAAGTCCATAATTCTGGGAAAGTCTCCAAATGTATTAACCTGTAGTTCCACATCTGGCTAACTGTTCTGGTTAAATGAAATATGTCAACTCAAAACCATTTTAGATTATAATTCATGCTATGATTTATTCTTCTCATATTTCTGATGGTGTTGACAGCTAAGTGTAGCTTTATCAGCTTAGCAGTAGCTTCAAGATCAATAAATTTTATATATAAAACCAGGCCTTGGATTTTCTAGAGCTATGAGTTTTGATGAGAGAGATAAACTCACAAAGCAGGGTTCAATATAACTTTTTAAAAAATTATTCCTTTATTTAAAGGAAGTTGCTTTACTATAACTGCTCCCAATAACCAATCATTTATGTCTCACAATAAATGATTAGATGAAAAGATATAAAGATATAAAAGTAAACATTCAAAAATAACAAGATATCTGAAAACCTATATAAGTTCTAAGGATACAAAACTATTTCAAATTTCTTCTTGCTATGCTATTATTTTAATAAGATTTCAAAAGTTCAAATGTTTAACATTGATCAATGGAGTGCTGATAAGCTGGACTGTTACCAGTCACAAGCTCGTGATTTAAAGTTTCCTCTGGTTATCTTCTAAATACAGACTTAAAAATGCTTCTCATTTTGATAAATCATTTCTGTCCAATCTATATTTCCATCCCTCCGGAAAGGAGAAAAGAATGTCCATGCTTTGAAAGCCAAAGCCACAACTCTTGCTATGACTCAAAGCTGAGTCTATGCTCGTAGACACCTGGAGCTGCCTTTTCTACAATGTGGGTTTCATTACAGACTGAAAACAGCTGAAACATAAGATCCAGGAAGATGAAAAAGTCCTAAGACTTAGATCCGATTCTCATAGGTTAAACAGACCCCAGGTAAGTATTCTTGTCAATCAACAGCTAAGCTCCTCTGCCTATTGCCTATTCCTGGGTGGGAAGCTCCAAATATAAAAGTTTCCCTTAAATTCTTTAACTTCTATCCCTAATCTATATATGTCTTGTCAGAGTTCTACCCTGATTGTAGACACTATCCGGAAATCAGCTGCAGACTATAAACTGCTCCAAAGGTGAGCTGCACTATGCCAACCAACACATATAGTCCTACAAAACCAGAAAGCCCTCGACTGAAAACTGATGTAAACTAGTCTAGTCGATGTGATCGATCCCTGTCTCTGAAGCTGGGTTAGAAGGTAAGTTACCATTGTCCCAGCTCTCTCCCAGCCTTTGAATATCATTCCAGCCTTCCTGGGCCTTGGAAATGGTGTCCTAACTTCAGGTGAGAAGTAGTTATAGAAGAAAATACATCCCCCTAATCCTTAACAGATGGCTAGAATATTAGATCATAAGGAAATTCCCTGACAAAGAAGACAAAACAGAGATTTGTTCATTCTAACAAACAAAACAGGTATAATTTATGAATGAGCCATGACTCTTTTTGATGCATTACAAATTTTCATTCCTCTAGATATATTTTTTTTTAAAAGCTAAGATCCCATCAAATATTTGACAGGAACAAACAAGAGAGGAATGAAAAACCAGCCTTCATCTTAGGCTTGCAATCTACCTTATAATAAAAACAAACTAGATTCCTTCCTGTTTATGATTAAATCTGCTTCTCAGGGATTAAACCTGCAACATTAACTACAAATCGTTCTGTACTACCTGTTTCAGGTAGTACATGCCTTTGTTTCAAGAATTTATTATGACTACCTCGTTATGACTACCTTGCAGCCAAGCCTGTTTCAGGAGGTTGTTATGACCAACTTGTTACGCTTTTGTTCTGTTTCTGTAACCTCCTTTAGCTGTCAGCCAAACCTCCCATTTGGAAACCCCCTACTCCTAAGCTATAAAACCCCTTTTCCACCATGTCTGGTGCTGATCTCTCAAACCCCACCTTAGGGGGAGGCAACCCATTACATGAATAAAACTTGCTTTAATTAATTTGGCCATGTTTGGGGTCAGCGGTCTTTCTTCTCCATCTGTGCGATTAACAGTTGCTCAGATTATTCTACTACTGACCATTAGAGGCTCACCGTGTCACCTGCAATTTAATTAGATGCTTTTAGTTTCTTTTTTCGTTCTTTTTGCAGAGCTAGAGGTTGGCCCCATGGCCTTCCATCTTGCTCCATTCCTAGGCCCTGACTTGAAGTTTTTAAAGGTAGAAATCATGAAGTGCTGCATTCCCAGTCACTGATTTAAAAGTTTTTAAGGTAGGAGTCATGTCTTCCACTTGGACTGCCCTTAATACTGTGTCATAGTACTTAGTTGATTCTCATAAGTGGTAACTAAAGTTTGTATATATTTTAAACTTCAAAATGTTGCTAGATCAATTATACTGGCTCTTAAATTATTTGAATATCTGAATGAATACTAAACAGAATAATTCACACATAACTTTTATTTTGTCCCCCAAAAGATTCCTAATTTGGAACCCCTTCATCTGTCTTTCCTCATCTGATTTGGAATTCCTATTAGGAAAAATCGTTTGTGATTTGGCTATGTCCAGTCACATCTCTGACTAAGGCTAATTTTGTAAGGGCTCTTTTTAGAAGAGCATGGACTGTTTCATTTGCTTGCCAGATTAAGTAGGACTTTCCCTTCCAGATCTTCTAGTCTGGACTACACAGTTTGCTGTTATGTATAGTGCAGAGAAGGAGACAACTTCCATGGCATCGTAAACTTTTTGTTTTTGGAAACACAATCTCATTATGTTTCTGAGACCTGGAACTCATTTTGTAGCCCAAGTGTGCCTCTAATTTGTTGAGATCCCCTCCTGCCTCAGTTTCCCCAAATCCTGCGACTACTGGTGCGGGCCACCATGCCTAGATTGACTCCTTATATGTTTTTCCTGGTAGCTAAGCCAAAAGGTTATGGGATACTGTATCAGATTAAATGTGCCTAGCCTCCTGCTGAAGGGTAAGAACTCATATCCGCAGAGACAGACTGGTAGAATTTGGGATGGGTGGCATGGAGTAGCTCCAGATTAAAAACAATGTTTCCTAGTTATTCAAAGTCAGATGTGGACTAAGATCAGACTGCCATTTGCAATGTTGTTCCCCCTATCTACGAGACTTCATATAAGTAATCTATTTCTTGAGTTGCAGCCAGGAAGCCATCGACGCAATGATGGCTGTCACCCTCATTCCCTGGACCTCACTGCTACCATTTGCATGCCTGGGCTAACTGTTGTGTACAATGAGGGTACCAGGGATTTGTGATTTAAACCAGGACATTTATGAAAGAAAAAGATGACTGGGCTGGACAGATGGCAGAGTAGGTAAAGGCACTTGTTCTATAAGCCCAGAGAGCTGAGTTCCATCCCCGGCATGTACATGAGATAGGAGAGAACCAATTCCCCAAGGTTGTGCTCTGACTCCCACACATATGCTGTGGCGTGTATGTCCTTTGTAGTAGTAGTTTCTGGCCTGTCCGGCCTGTGGTCCAGACCAGCAGACTTGGAGACCCGCAGTCCCACAGAAACACGCAGACGCTTATATGAATTTTATGCGGATCGGTCTAGGGCCCAGGCATATAACTTGCTAACTCTTTATTCTTAAACCATCCTATGATTCTTATTCTGTTCATCCATGAAGCTCGGTTCCTTTTCTCAGAGCAGCATTTCAACTTTTTCCCTCTGTGTGTGCTGGCTTCTCATCTCATCTTACCTCACTGGTGTATCTCTGGCACCTCTGCTCTGCTCTTCCTGTTCCTAGAGTCTTCTTAGTCTGGTAGCCCCACCCACACTTCCTGTCTGCCTTTAGCCAATCAGCGCTTTTTATTAAACCAATAGGCAGGACAATTGTTTACAATGGAACAGAACACAATCCTGCTACAGTCCACTGATAATAAGCATATTCTTTTTAAAACTAAGTACTTATTCATAATGGCAATGAGGCAAAAACTCAAGTTGAGGCTGTCCTGGTAAACTGGGATAAAGAACCACTCCAGGTTGAACAAATCTCCAACTCCAACAACTGAAGTGGGCATTGTGCACTAAAAATAGCAATATCTTCAGGAAAGCCCGGAGTGATCCTCAGTGAAGTTTGAAGGGGGTACCTTAAGGGATGGCTGGACGGTTGAGGAAGACCATCAAGACGCACAGGCAAAACATAGAAACCACACAGACACACAATCCCATGCCATCAAAAAAGAGAACAAGCTTCTGCCTTGGAACCACCAGCTGGATGGCATGTGTCCCTGCACACGTGTCCCTGCACACGTGTTCCTGCACACGTGCCCCTGCACATGTGTCCCTGCACACATGCCCCTGCACGAGTGCCCCTGCACGAGTGCCCCTGCACACACGCCCCTGCACGAGTGCCCCTGCACACATGCCCCTGCACGAGTGCCCCTGCACACATGCCCCTGCCCCTGCACACGTGTCCCTGCACACATGCCCCTGCCCCTGCACACATGTCCCTGTACACGTGCCCCTGTACACATGCCCCTGCACACATGCCCCTGCAAACGGGTTGTTGTGTAGCATGGACTTTTAGTTCTTCAGCTCCTCAACACTTTCTTCTAAATAAAAGACAATTTTAAGTATTCTGCGTAATATAATTTCCTTTAAATGTCTAGTCACTTAGATCACTTCCTCTTAAAAGCCAAGAAGCCATGATGGGAGTAAAATGGAAACTCTCAGTAGCTAAGGTGTGTTCTCCAGGGTTCTGCTCTCTCATCCTCATTTGGAAACAGTCATGATTCCCATAGCTACCAGAGCTGTCTTCAGTTAGCCTATAGAGGAAAACACTTTCTTGGCTCAAAGTCATGACCCTGTATTATTTCTCTCCTGTTCTACTGCGGAGGAAATGGAGCCTTTGTGAGAGGCAAATGGCCTGTTTAAGCTTTTGGCTTGACTCAGTAAGCAAAGAGACGTGGTATTACTCATGCTCAAACTATGGACCTTCTCTTTCATCTTTAATGGGAATAATCAACATCCTATTATTTGAGTGTTTATCTTGGCTTCCTATTATTTCGCACAGGGAAAGGCATTTGGTGGTAGAAAAAATTATTTCAAATGTAAAAGTTTAAGGAGAAGGGGACTCTTCCTGGAATCCACACTGGAGACAGTAGCCTGGAAGGAATTCACACAAAAGATGAAAGATAGACCACTGCCTTAGGGCAAAGCCATGAGGACCTGTAGGCAGAAATGCCACATCTGAGGATCTGCTGAGTGGATTCAGTGAGTGTTCAGGTTAACGCCTGGCAGAAACACAGTAGTGTCCCACAATCCCAGGGAAGACTGGAGAGACCTTACAAAGCAAAGTAGGATCTTCCAAAACACCGGCATTTCTGAAGCTATTAAAAATCTAGTGTGTTCACAGACATTCAAATTGTTGTTTCAGTGAAGTCTGTTTCTGGAAGGTTTCCATGAATGAGTCTGGAAGAAATGATAGAATTAGAATACCACTAGTTTACAACCCCCATGGAACAGCCATGATTGACTGCTATGGAGACTATACAGGAGAGGGATGACGGTATCATGTGCTTCCACCATCTCCATTCACAAACTACTTTGGGCTGTCTTGAAAGAGTTAGGGCTAAGGCAGACATGGTGGGCCAAGCCTGTCATTCCAGCAATCAGAAGGCTGAGCCAGGAGAAAACACCAGTTCAAGACCAGCCTAGGATGCACAGGGAGAAACAAACAAAGAAAAAAGACACTGTCAAGAAAATATATAGCATGTTTAAAGAAAATATGTGCCAACCTATATCTGAATATGTATAATATATAAATATCTCTGTTATCTCTACATTTCAGCATCTAATGTCTATTCTATAAAGAGCTCCTTGTTCAGGCACGGTGGCACACGCCTTTAGTCCCAACATTTGGGAGGCAGAAGCTGGAAGATCTCGGAGTTTGAGTCCAGCCTGGTCTACAGAGAGACTTCCTGCCAGGGCTACACAGAGAAACCCTTTATCAAAAATAAATAAATAAATAAATAAATAAATAAATAAATAAATAAATAAATAAATAAATAAAAAGACAACTCAACTCAATCTTTAAAATAGGCAATATATTTAAAAGTCACTTTGTAAAACAGGATATACAAGTGGGAAATAAGCTGATATCAGATCGGTGCTTGATTCTTGGTAACTGTAATGACCAACGGGGACGTGGAGACCAGAGGATGTTCTCAGTGAATGTGTATTATCACCACGAGCAGAGACTTCAAAGCTTCATACTCATGGGAAAGGCAAAGCTCCCTGCCTCAGAGAGTGAGGCTCAGACAGACTGAGTCCATGTGCAAATACTAATAGTGGGTGCAGAAATGTCCATCATAGCTTTCCCCACACCCTGTATTATGCCTTGAAGATGGTCCCCTACTGAGATTAGCTAAACCTGCCTCTTTGTTTATCTGTATGTAATAAGCCTATCTCCTTGCTCAGTTGTATGCAATAATTCTGCCTCCCTGTTAAATATGTATCTATATTTATACACACAAATATATATATATATATATACATATAATACTATAGTATAAAATATGCTGGGCTTCTGTGGTGCTGAGACTTCTGTTAGAAAGCCCAATTCATCCAGCAGACAGCAGGCACTGAGTGGGTCAATTTAATTGCTGATGGCATGGAAGGGTGGATGAATAAATGAATGAATGGGATTACGGAACACATTTACAGAATTTTTGACTGGATAAGAAACTTGAGTGTTCATAAAAATCATCTACATGTGTCTACATGTATCTGTTTTTTCTGTTTGCTCATTCCCTTGATGCTTCCAGTCAAGTTCCCGAGGCCATGACAGGATACAGCAAAGTACATAGAGAATGGCCACGGAAAACTTAAGGTAATTTGATTTTCAGTTGCTCATGTGACTCAATGTCAAATTTAAGTTTTGAAGATTTGATTGTAGGCAATTGATGTGTGAACACACTCTAACACTTTGAAGTACTTTAATCATTATATATTATAGAATACTTCATAAATTTGAGAATGTACTTATAGGGGAAATTACATAATATTTCTTCAAAATAATCTAATGCTAAATGTGAACAGATATACAACAAGTTCAGCTACAAGTTAATTACTATTCAATCTTTATGATGAGTTTACATTATACTTTGTGTGTGTGAGAAACCTTGGGGATTGAACCCAAGGACACTAGAATGTAAGCAAATGCTCTACCACTGAGCCGAGCCCCCAACCTCCCATGGTGCTTTTCTCTTTATTTTTATGTTTGAAAGTTTACATGATAAACTAATATGTACAGCAAATAAATATTAGCAATTAGAATAAAATGCATACACAAATCTTTTCATAACAAGTGACAGAGGAAGGGACAAGGAAGCAGAAATAAGAGGTGGAGAAGGGGGAGACTGCAGAAGAGAAGGAAGGAAGGACAGAGCAGGGGAGGGAGGAAGGAGAGGAGGAGGAGGAGGAGGAGGAGGAGGAGGAGGACTCCAACAAGATGCTCCCCTCACCCTCCCCAGAGTGTGGTGGATACAAAGTGCTCAATCACGTACGTTCCTAATGATGACCTTGAGTCAGGAGAAAAGATCAGGTTGTACTGGATATGGTTCTGATTTTACAAGAGAGATAGATTTATATCCTACTGTGGGAAACACTTTACAAATAATAATAATAATAATAATAATAATAATAATAATAATAATCTAGGCAATTTCCAGTGACTGAGAATGTTCCCTAGTGCGAAATAGTACTCAGCTTGCCACGACACCCAGATGAATTGTCACTGTTATTATCTCAGAGTGTCTGGTGTTTTGGGGACAGCTCCTACTAGGCTGGGATAGGGAGAGTCTTTGTCATTGTCTCAACCAGATGAGCAAAGCTTCTCCCGGCTACATTCCCTGGAAGATCTCACATTCCTGAGCTGCCTTGTTCTTGCAAGGAGGGGAGGGGGAAAGGTTCATTTCTGATGGGAAACAAAATCTTCATGTTCTGGCCTTTTGCTGTCCTCAGATTTGGATGTGTTTAGCTCAGCCCCGAAGCCACCTGGTTCAGGTCTGCTTTCAAACTGCTTCACAGTGTTAGCTGTGGCATTGACGTCATTCCGGAACTGGCACTTTGCCAGGCCTGGCTAGGGAAGCCCCTAACAGGCTGGAAGCCAAGCTGTCCACCACCCAGGTTAAGAACCCAATATTTACCCAAGCCAACGGTCCTTTTTTATTTTTTTCCTTTCTTTAAGACAAGGCCTAAGTCCAGGCTGGCCATATCCTTTTTTATTTTTTTCCTTTCTTTAAGACAAGGCCTAAGTCCAGGCTGGCCATAAACTCCATCACCCCGCTTTCCCGAGTACAAGGGTTACAAGTATACTCTCCCACCACACCTGGTTCAAGTGGTCTCTCTTAACTGCCTACTTCATAACATTTTTCTGCCACACCAGACCACATAGTCAAGAGAAGTAGACAACCTCAAGCCCTATAAGAATACAGACTGGGTCTACCTGGCTGGGTGCACAGAGGATCTGTGGCTGCTGACCCAGTAGACAGCAGGCAATGAGTAGGTCAATTTAATTACTGACGGCATGGAAGGGTAGATAAATGAATGGGATTACGGAACACATTAGTTACAGAATTTTTGACTGGATAAGAAACTTGAGTGTTCATAAAAATTATCTGTATACAATAGCGATTTGTGCCCCCCCCCCCATCATCTCCATCCAAGTGTGATTCCACAGGCCCAGGGACAGTAGCCTCGAGCGTGCAGTTATGTGACCTCCCATGTTTTGTGAGTCATTCTGTGTCATTTCCAGTTTCCTCAGGGTCCCCAGCAAGTCACCGTCCTGGCCCCAGCGACAGGGTCTCACTGCCTGTGGTTCAGGGTCAGAAGGAAGGTGAGGGAATGTGTAAAACCCAGTCCCCTTTAACAGGAGGTATTACAAATGGAAAGTGCCATCAAAACCAGAAAGCCCTTTGAAGAAAAAGCCCCTCCTATTAATCCATTCACTTAAAGAAATTTTATTCATTGTTATTATGATTGTATATGGTGTATGCATTTGTGCACTTGGAGATCAACTTTGTGGAGTTGGGTCTCTTCTTTCCAACTTCATATAGGTTCTAGGGATCAAATTCAAGTGATTAATTAGTCTTTTGAAGGAAGCACCATACCCCCGGAGCCACCTTGCCAGCCCCCATTCACTTTTTATAATTACGGTTTTCCCTCAAGTCTTGGAACTGCACTGGCAGAATAAAACATCAGCATGTGCCGCAGAGAAAAACCCAATTCCAATGTTTCCTTTCCTCTTGCTGGCCAAGAATCCCCTCTCTGAAATCTACTAAGGTGATGGATCCCTGAGCAAGCTGCAGCTCTCTCCCCATATTTCCACACTCAAGAGCTTTATCTCTGAGTGCTTACCAATGAGACTCAGAACAGCACCCATGGGACTTCAGGCTGATGCAAACCTTTTTGCTATCGAAGAGCATTAAAATCTACTCCTCAAAGGGGTATCACTGTCCCTAGCAGACCAAATTTTTATTCACTAGTTGTTCTACACTCAGATCCAATATGGGGAAGATGGGCAGATTTGGAGAAACTGTAAAATCAAATAAAATAACACAGACTTGGAAAGTATTACACAACAGACTATACAGCCCGGAAACAGTCTTTGTATAGATGCCAATGTCAAAGGGAGTCATTTGCTCCAGGAAGGTCTGAGAGTGGTGGCCGAGTGTTCCAAGAAAGCATCTCTCATTCTATCCCTGCCAGTTGTTGAGTGATAACAGAATTATTGCTAGCCATCTAGTTTTCTAATCATGTGATTGCCTTACAAAAGCCAAAGACAATTACCCAGGTTGTTCTTTTCCACCCCAAAGCACTTGATGGTCATATGGGATTCAGGGCAGTTGGAGTGCTTCTGGCTGGCTCCATCTAGGGTTTTGAAAACCCTATGTATGTTTTTAATAGAATATGTTATTGAAGAATCACCCCTTCATGGGTGAATCAGAAGGCACTAGAAGCTTTAAAATAATATTGATTTAAAATATAACCCATAAATCTCTCAGAACTTCTGAGGTCTCGGATATGTTTATAAGAATAAATGAAATTTTCTATGTTTTATCATAACCTCATAATGGTTGCATTGTGGGTGTGGTGAGATTTTTAAAAAGGAAAAATGTGTGAAGAAGAGTCAGTTTCTTTACCCCAAATACTTCACCTCAAAATACTAAAACAACATTGAGCTTCCAAATGTTTCAGGATCTTTAAAAAAAAAAATTATCAGAACATGAAATCTTCCTTTTTCTACTCTTAATTGGTTGGAGAGAGATACAGAAACTCCAGCACCAGGCAAACATCACAAATAGGACCATTGGGAAGATCCAGAAGCATCAGCTAGAGGACTCATCCACGGCACACATTTACACATATATTTCCTCAGCAAAGAAATGCAGAAAACAAAAACATCAAAGCTACCAGTCTTTGTCTTCCTCAGGTGGAATGTGGAAACAAGCCATTTAATAACGGTAGCCACCTGCCTCTTTAAACCTAAGAGGATGCGGCCGGGTCAGGACAGTACAACTTGGTTGTTTCTGGAGAAATGAACCCCAAGAGGCAGCATCTGAACTGGCACTCACTGCCCTAATAGCAATTTTAGAGATGAGAGCTAAACCAACAGTCAGCTGTCCTTGATGCTACAGCAAAGCTGTATGGCACAGAAGGTGGCGGCTAGCTGGAGATGGGCAAAGGTCCCTTCTAGCCGTGGCAGCTTTGATTGTCTCCCTCCTTTCCATTTGCACTTTTCTTGGAGGAATGAAGTGAGCTGAAGCTTGACCTGTCAACACAGTCCTGGTTTCTTGTTCTGTCTTTAATTTATCCCAATGTTGGCAGACACAGACTGGCTCACCAAAGAAGAATGCCTTTGGCTGTGTCCAGGGTCAAGTGCACTGACAGTTGCTATATTCATTGGGAGTCAGGGTGTGACCCAATCCTTTAGGCCTGGCTGGCCCTGAGGTCTTGGTGGGATGTCTTGGGGCTTTCTCTGAAGGCCCTTTGCTATAGACCCTGGGCATAAATACAGCCACAGGCTTGTATTTGGAAAAGGGGTTCTGTATAGGGGATTGTGTTGTTTCATGCTAGATAACTGTCCCACCCACTGGTTTAATAAAAAGCGCTGATTGGCCAAAGGCAGGCAGGAAGTGTGGGCGGGGCTACCAGACTAAGAAAACTCTGAGAACAGGAAGCACAGAGCAGAATGCCAGAGAGAAGCCAGAAGCAGCAGAGGACAACCATGCTGCTCTAAGAAAAGGTACCGAGCTGCATGGCTGAACAAGAGACATGGGTTAGATAAAGGATAGAGAGCTAGCAAGTGATATGCCTGGGCCTGCGGCTGATCAGCCTAAAACTATTTTAAGCATCTGTGTGTCTCTGCAGGTCTGTGGGTCTAAACCTTGAGGCAAGGCCCGAAAGTCAGGGCCAGAATCCTCTTACTACAGTTCTGTGCTCATTTTGCTCACCCGTTTAGAGGGGCTTGGTACCTTTTAAGGACAAGACATGGACTACTGGGGGAGGAGATGAAAGCACTCTCGATGAAGAGAACGTCTGGCACACAGGAAGGATGGAAGCCTAAGAAGGAAGGGCTATGATGCGCGCATATGAAGGAAGGAGAACCAGAGGAGAGTTGCGAGAACCTTGGTATAAAGTCCCGTCCACTTGGGCTTCTATAATATAATGCTACATGCTGGCTGGCTTATAAAAATATACAAATTTGGGACTGCCAAGAAGATCCGAGGGTGAAGATACTTACTGCCAAGCTTGACAGCCAGCGCTTGATTCCTAGGAACCCCATGGTAGGAAGGAGGAGAGAACCAGGGCATGAACATACATACAAAACACGATTTTAAAAGATACATATTTGCACTGGGATGGTGATTGTGGTGGCTTTTAATCCCAGCACTTAGGAGGCAGAGGCAGGCAGAGTTCAAGGCCAGCCTGGTCTAAAGAATGAGTTCCAGGACAGCCAGGGCTCCACAGAGAAACCCTGTGTCAAAACAAACAAAAAGATACAGATCTGGACAGTTCTGAAGACCTAGAAGTCCAAGATGAAGGTCAAGCAGATCTGTCTGGCAAAGGCCCATTTCTCACCTCACAGTGCCTTTTCATGGTGTCCCCAATGGTGAAGGATCTAACTGTGGAAGTCTGATAAAATCAAACTAAATCGCATTTGTGAGGGTTCTATCATATCGTGATATGAACACTTCTTAGAGATTGAACCTCCTAGTGTGGTGACAATGAGGGTAAGGATTCGATCTTGTGACTTTAAAAAGGGCATACAAACGTTTAAACCATAACATGGGTTGTGATCCCAGGCTAACATTGCTTGCAGATGACTGTGGTAGTGTCTTAGCAGGACTCTTGGAGTCTCTTTGTACACCCATTGTGGGGATCTAGGAAGCAGTTAATACAAGTAGCTTTTGTTTCTTTTTTATATGAACATATGACAACAGATTGTTTGGGGGCAAACCATTGTTTGGCCAATTTTAACTTTGAAGGGGAGGCCTTCATAAACATAGGACACTGTGATGGGAGCTGGGGTTAACTCACTTATTTATTAATTAGCACAGTAATCCTATTGTAGATGATCAATCTCAACAGAACTGGTTTCCTTTTGCATAATCCCAATTCCAGGACTTCCCTGTAGTGGATTTACAATGTTACATTGTAAATAACTGTCCCGCCTATGAGTTTAATAAAAAGCACTGATTGGCCAAAGGCAGACAGGAAATGTGGGCAGGGCTACCAGACTAAGAAAACTCTAGGAACTGGAAGAACAGAGCAGAATGCCAGAGAGAAGCCAGAAGATGCAGAGGACAACTATGCTGCTCTGAGAAAAGGTACCAAGCAGCATGGCTGAACAGGATAAGAGTCATGGGTTAGATTAAGGGTAAAGAGTTAGCAAGTTATATGCCTGGGCCTTAGGCCGATCAGACTAAAACTATTTTAAGCATCTGTGTGTCTCTGTGGGTCTAAACTTTGAGGCTAGGCCGGAAAGTTCGGCCAGAAACCTTTCTACACTTCCCCTCCCTACCTTCACAGTGAATGGGTGTTGTGATGCTCCTATCAACCAGTTACTACAACTGTGTATCTTTCCCAGCCAGTCATTCAGTTCACAGGTCTCTCTCCCAACTGAAGGCTCTGGTGCACAGAAAGGACATTCTCCACCCCTTTGGTTGGTTTTGGTATCCAACTGGCCAGTCATCCAACCTTTAAGACTTAGTATTCTCTAACTTGTGGGTGTGTAGTGGACCTCTGCATCTCACTGCTGTCTTACCCATGCTCTACACTCTCCCTCTAGTTCCCAAATCTGGGCCATTCAAACCACTGGTCTCCTAGCATCTTCATACACCCAGGCAGTGAGTGGTATGCCGGCTCTCAGAACCAAGCATGCCCACAATTATGCGCTTATTTAAAATGCCAACACAAAAGACATGAAACAATATATAAATAACCAATACTCTTCAATGCAAATTCCATCAAGTCAATTGAGTTTTGTAAAGTGACTTCATTGGTTTTTGTTGTTGCTGGAGGCAGGGCCACACTGTAGCCCAAGCTGGCCCCAAACTCACCTCAGTCCTCAGCTGACATCACAGGTGATTTATTACTACGTGCACACAATTGAATTGTTGATAATGTACTTAAAATCAGCATGCAAAATTCCTAAGTTTAGCCATCTGTTCTTGGGAAGGTGCAGAGAATCCCATGGCCCACGGTGACCCTAGCAGGTCCCCCCCCCCCCTTTCCTGGTTCCCTACTGTATGGAAGAACTGCTGGAAGAGGTCATACAGGAATGAAGCCCGAGTCTAGACTGGAGTGAGATTAAAAAAGCCAACATGGCCTCTGATGTCTAGTAAGGCCCATGGTGAGAAAGTTCTTGGGTAACAAATATCACTACTTCATAACTGGGATGTCATAAGTTTATAGTTCATAACTGGTACCTCTAGACAACCTGAGTTGATTAAACTGTCCTAGAGCATGGGTCTGGTAAACTGTCCACACAATTCCTTGCTCGACAGAGGAAGCACATGAGAACATGGAAAACACTGTAAATGAACCAACAACCCGGTCAGTTTCCCCATGAATAACGTGCAGAGATGCAAACCATTCCAGGGGCCCACTAAGGAAACAGTCTCCAAAGTATACCATGACCTGAAGTAAAGCCAATTAGTGTTCAGTCTTTGTCTGACACAGGAAGTCTCTGGAAGACATTACCTCAGCCTTATTAATCCTCACATCAAATCTGAGGCAGGTCACCTAGCCATCAGCAGGAAGACCCTACCCAAGCATCACATTTTTTATGCAGATGCCCCAAGTGTTTCCAGAATAACAGGCATCTCTGGCACATCTGAAGTCAGGCACTGGAAGTGCAAATAGACCTCTATCTCAATTCATCAGTTAGAAAACTCTAGTTTAAACGGGCTAGTAAAATGCGTACTCTGAACAGCTGGCTCATCTGAGGTCAACTCATTCAGGCAGAAATTTCAATAAACAACCCCAATATAGAAGAAACTCCAGCATCATGGCATCTATTTACATAGTGACGGTTAATCTCCATCATGTGACTGAATTTCAGATCATTTAGGATTGGCTGTGAGTCTAAGTCTGTGGTAGAGCTCTTTTTGCCTGGCAGGTACAGGATCTGGATGGAGTTCTGTCCTTGTACAGAAGAACAGCTACATGTTAAGAATCAACTAAAATCAGTGAGACATGCCTCTCTGGCTACGTCAGAGCCATTACATAGGAGGAACAGGCAGATGACCACTCTGAATGGGTAGGTACCATTTCATGAGCTGGGGACCCAGCATATATAAAAGGGGAGCCGGCATCAGACATTCCTCTTCTACTTCTTACTCTCCTTACTTCCCTTGCCAGGATGAAGGGGATTCTCTCGAAACAGAGCTAAAATTTTGTAAGTTTATTTCAGCAACAAATATTCTGAGTAACATTATATAGAGATAATTCTGAAAGCTGCCGTCTAGGGCTTTGGAAATGATAAGGGTAAAAGGTTAGAGAAGAGCTTGTCAGCAACCCCAATACCCAGGAATTCTGAAACAGAATCATGATTTCTATGCTAGCCTGCGCTATATAACAAAGCCTCTCAAATACCAGAGAAAACAAGCTGCCTTTCCTGCTGGAGTCTGTAAACCCATTCCTTTAGCGGGTGGCTACTGGTATACTCAAGCCTTTTATTTCTGGAGTTTGTAAACACTGTAAACATGTTAAAGGCCAAAAGTTGTCATTGGTATGAGTTTATGAGGAATATTTGAGGGCAGTTTGAATGCCTTCTCAGTCTGAACTGCCTCAGACACACACAGATACTGTTTTAGCTGACTTACTGAAAGGCATTAAGGGCACACACTTATAATCTCAACAGTCAGCAGGTTCCAGCACAACCTGATCTGCAAAACTCTATTTCACAAAATCCCTAACTTCTAGACACCCAACACTGTGAGTTAAAGGATCACTGGGCTAATATTCTTTTGCTGGTGGTTCCTTTAATGCTCAGTTTTCTATGTATCTCTTCACTTGTCCCATTTTTAAACATAAGGACATCCTACAACCCATGCATACATCTTATCACCAAATCTCCTTTTGTTTGTTGTCTTGAACTTTCTTGGGGGGGGGGGCACAAACTATTTGACAAGAGGTTTCAGTATTTTTTACACTTGTATTATGAAGTGTATGCAGTTCATAGCCATGGCCCCCAGGTCTGTACTAACTGTCAGATGATGTAAGGGTTAGTGTGTATATGTAGTTCGGGGATTTGTACTCAGTGGGGATCAGCCCTCCTATGTAATCCAACCACATCAACTATGTGAGATTAACTACTTCTATCAGCATCAAGCCACTTTAACTTTGGAGCAACTGTGCCAAGACAGAGCTCTGTAGTATGGCCGGTCCCAAGTATAGACAGTCATCTTCAGACCACAGCAGGACCCAAGAGGTGCCGAAAATCCTGCTGTCACTACTTAGGGGCTGGTCTGTTACAAGGGAGCTGGCAGATTTCTGAGTTCTGTAAGTCTATACTCATCAAGGAGGCCTACATTTGGTCCAGATAAAAATCTTTCAAAACCCATGTGTGCATGAACCTTATCTTACAGTTTATCATTGTTTGGTTTTCGGTTCTACACACTGGCTTTTGGCTACCACATTTTAAAAGAAAAAGTTCTGCAGTGAGAGATGGGGGAAACCCCAAGCTGACCTTTTGCTGTCTACAGAAACACCAGAATTCCCCATTTCTGTTACTTTACCTCATCCATTTGCTTGTCTGGGAGAGTAGGAAATAAGCAGATATTTGTTTTAAAATATTGTCTTAACTATGATAATTGAAACCTCAATTCATTTTTCAGGCAGTTCTTCAAAGAGCAGATACATAAAAACCTCTGCTCTGCAGCCATCGAGACCCTCCTCTTTGGGCAAAATGTACTCAGGGGACCCTCTGGCCTTAGAAAGCCATCATGCCCTGCCACATCACCTCCAGGTTCCCTGGACCCTGCTTTTGCCAGACCCTAACTTGTTTCAGCCTAGTATTAGTAGGGTTTCATATGCTTATAATTATTGGCTTAAATAATGTTCCAGGCATTCCAAGACTAAAAACCCTTTAAACTATTTTTTGAGACACAGTCTATGTAGTCCTGGCTGTCCTGGAATACTCTACGTAGACCAGGCTGGCCTCTAACTCACAGAGATCAACCTGACTCTGCCTTCCAATGCTGGGAATGCATGCCAGACTCTAGAGCACTGAGTAATTCCTAACTTTCAGAATTTTGCGGCTCTTCAATATAGTTCCTCGTGTTGTAGTGACCCCCCCCACCATAATTTTTTTTATTTCTACTTCATAACTAGTTTTGCTATTGTTATGAATCATAATGTAAATATCTGATATGCAACCTCTGTCAAAGGGCCATTTGATTCCTGAAAGGGTCTCAACCCACAGCTCTAGAATGTTAGTTAATTTGTATTTCTTTACATCAAGGGCCATGGTTTGTCCCTAGGAGAATGGTTCCCTCTTTCCTCCAAAGGAAATGCCAGATTGGAACAGACCATTAACACTGGGCTGACAAAGTCAAACTCGAGTGCTTTGGTAGCTAAATAAAAACATTCTGGATCAAGAGGTTCTTTCAAGCACTAAAGAAAGAAACACACCAAGCCACTTAAAGGTAATTTATGTACATTTATGGCTTTATACAATTATAGTAAAGATTGTTCTTGTATCTGTAAGTACATCATCATCATCAGGCACTTCTCAGATAGAATCGGAACAGGAACATGGAATCTGCACTGTTACTCAACTCAGGTGGTAAAGTGTATGGGAGGGCGTGACTGGATCCTGATGGGACTTACGATGTTAGCACTGGCCACAGTGCCAGGCTATGTTGTTTGCATAAACCACAATGCACACTACACTGATCACTCCCCAGTTGAAACCACAGAGACAATTTTCACTTAAAATCACTTAACTTTTAAGAGCTGTAACTAAGAACTGTAAGATTTTTGAGGGGAAAAGGAGGAGTCACATATTCAGCAGTTGAGCGAGTTCAAATTGTTCACCTCTGGAGAACTGTTTCCACTGTAAGTGTTTTTAATCCCTTACCGTTTATATTCCAGGATTTACTGATCACCGGGATACAATATTTGCTAATTAACTTAGACTCAGTCAGTTTGTCGAAACAGAAATTTCCATGTCATACATCTATCACCTAAATATATTCCATACATCTACATTATGGAAATAATACATCTTTATATTTAAAATATCCAAATAGCTCTATAATACAATATGCTTTGAATAACAGTAAAAACCAAAGCAAATAAATCAACCAAGGCTGGCTGCATAGGTGAAATCATTTCACAAAGCAATCATGTACAATAATACACCAGGTACTTGAGAAAGTGAACATTCTTACGGAGGACCCTCAGAGGCCATATGATGTTTGCTTTTAAAGGAGATGACAAGCCTTTCCTGGACTTCACTGTACCCAGACAACTACCCATGACTCACGTTATGATCTTAACACTAAGAAAACTGGGAATTGAGATTTGTACAGCTTTAAGAGGAAGAGACACCTCCAAGTCGCTCAGTGATGTTCTGGGAGTCTACCACCGACTTTGGCTGCAGTTTGCCTGTGTTCAATGATTAAATACAGAGGCTCTTTCTGCAATGGTGAAGAAATGGTGCATGAAGTAGGAAAGTGAGACCTGAGTTCTTTGACAGCAGTAAGTTCTGCTCCATTTGTGGGAGGCTCTGCTTGGAGGAACTAAGGTTCCCCAAATGATCCTGTTCTGGAGTGCTCAAACAATGACAATGATCAGAGCAGCAGAGGAAAAACAAAAAGGTCTCAGCAAGGAGTTTATGACAAAGCTGGTCAACTGTCAGAAATCAGGAATGTTGTACTCTTGTTAACATGCACAAGGGAAATATGCTAAGCCAAAGGAAAGATTAATTAATATATAAAAACAGCAAATTTGATCTGGGCTGTGTACACAGAAACCAGGCCTATCAAGAAGACAAAGAGGGATGCTGCTGCATCCATCCATATCCCGCACACTGTGGGAGCTTCAGGCCTTCAACAGGCCTTGGAAATGCCGATGGATGGATTGGGAGGCAAAACCAATTACCCTGGTCTGTCAGTTACAGGGTATTAAATTTTAATGTTTGAGATACAAGCTCAAGGCTGGAAAAAAAAACTCTCAAATTCTTAAGCTAAGGATTTCAAAACAAATGTACACTTACAGCTGGTTGGTTTTCAAGTTTATTGTCTTAGTTTTAACTAGTTCTATCCCATGCAGTAGCCACTATCTGTAGTTAAGAATTCAAACTTCCTCCTTAGATGCACACTGTTGAGAGCCTAAGAGAATGGGATTGGAGACTGAGCACTAACATGATTCTTCAGACAAAGCCATAAAACCACCTCCAACCTGGACAAAAATGGAGAGTATGAGAAAAACCCCAGTTTGACAGAGAACGTCATTCTAGACAAAGTCCTCATTTCCTCTCTTACACACAGGAGGTCTCTCCAGAGGAACAAGGCATCAGTTTGCCATGGCCTCCCCTCTGGAACTGTGACAATGTGACACAGGGCATCTGTTTGGAAGGGCCTCCCCAGAGGAGCTTTAAGAATGTGACATGGGTATCCATCTCAAGACTTGATGCTATGCACTGCACACAATTCACAGGGTAATAGAAGCGGGTGAAATTTCCTTAAAATACACACATATAAACATATTAAATTCTTCTACATACAAAACACAAAGTGTCTGTAAATATACATCACTTTCTTGCCCAAACAGGGCCAGAAATGTTGCGTATGCAAGTACTAATTTAATTATAATGATTTAAGATTAGTCAGAAACATTATAGGGTAGCTAGCATCCCAAAGTGTACAAACCAGTTAAGCACGTATAAAATTAGTACTAATCCAGTTAAAAATACAAAATGAAAATTATGAATGCTGCCCCCAAAAAACTCTGATTCCACAAATTTACAAGCAGACAATGTAACAAAGTAGACCCTAGTTTTAAGAAAACATCAAAGTTCAATATCTATTCCAAAAATGATCAAGTCCTAACAATAACATCAAAAGCCATTTATCTGTAAATTAGAACCATTTTAAAGTGTTTGTACAAATTTGCAAATAACAAAATAAACAACAAAAATAATAGAAAAGACCTGTACAAAGCTGGCACTTAATCTTATTCTGCCCCAAAGTTTGACAAGTCCATTATGCAGCAGATTGATGACAGGCTACTTGGTTCTCATTCGAATCCTGTGGCAAGACGAACAGGTTCAAAATCATTCAGCAGAGGTGCAGAATGGAGATCCTAGTTCCGTGATTCATCACTTTAGCAGAACACAGGTAGTATAAAGCAAAGTTTATCAAGACATGAGACCATCACACTATTACAAAAAAGTATAAACTTTCCTTGGACCAAGTAGATATTAAAAAACACACACACACAAATACAATTCTGTGTCTACTGTATATATACATAACTTGAAAGCACACCAGGATCAGAAAGTCTTTTCTGCAGTTATACAGTGTAGTGAGTTTGGCACTTCGTTGTACTGATTTCCAATGGCACAGTCCTTATCTACAGGAGCACATAACCTGCAAACGCTGGGCAAACATCCTGTACAGGAAAGGGTTTCTGCTGCCAAGTCTGGTCAAAGGAGAAAAAAAATTTTTTTTTTTTTTTTTTTTTTTTTAAATCAAGAAAACTCTAAGGAGGGTGAAGGACATCTTTGGACTGCTTCTCTCAGCTCCTGCTGTCAGACACTCTGCAGTACTTTTATATGTAGCCTAAGAAGGAAAAACACACACACAATGAAAATATAGTCAAATTCAATTCAATTGTATTTAACCAACTAGAATGACAGGCCCACTTGGGGGTGGGGGATGATACGAATAGTGGTGGTGAATGGTGCAGATGCTTCCTGGCAATGCACAATTAGGTGATGTTAGAAAAAACCTAACAGGGTGCAGCTCTGCCAGGGTGTTACCCTCTGTTAGCTCCCTAGCACCACACAGCCCAGGTGTGGTGGGAAATCAGGTTATATAAGACTCAGTCTTTAATTCTTTTTTAAAAGGTTTAACTAGGGAAGACACATGGTACTGTGTCTTTTTTTCAAAAGGCTTTTGACACCATAATGAATGGACTTACCTGCTCACTAACTCTTAGCCTGACACCCAGCTGTGTGTTGTAGTCTTGACACTGTGTGGAAAGCTTTGGTTGGGCAACACGTTATCAAAGTTAAAATCCAAGGTATCTCCATCCATGAGGTCATTCCGAATGATAGATTCCATGTCACAGTCCAAGTGCTCAATAAGTACTCCATCCAAGTCACTTGGGAGTTTCTCCTGGTGGAGAACGCCCACCCTCCCATAGCCATTGCAGCTGCTCACAGAGGAGTAGCTGCCCAGGGCACTCATCTGCATGGGGTGGGGCAGAGGCACTTGTAAAGGTGGCTTCACGGGGGTCAAGCGGTTCATGGTAGATGTGTGAGGCATGGTGTTCACCACATGGGACAGGGCACGTCCATTGACTGAAGACGTTTGCTGTGAGTGTCCAGGGTGGGTGTGGGAACTGGGGTTCATCATTTTGTTATGAGATGCCTGGCTTCCATAGGCTGGCATGACTGAATTAGGGCCCATCATTACATTCTGGCCCAGGACCCGAATGTTGGATTGGGCCACTCCAGGATCAACTGGTGACATAATGTCATTGTGGGGAGGAGAGTCAGAAGTCAGCAACTCTTTCAAGAGTCCTGGTGCACAGTTATACTGGTTTAATCCTCCATAACTGGATTTGCTGTCCTGAAGTGTCTGCATAGGCATCTGGGGCAAGGGACTCATGCTGGATTGGCCATATGTATACTTTGAGTAGTTTGGGCTGGGTGAATTCAGACTGGTGTTTGGTGGTGCAAATGAATAGCAAGGTGTCTGCTGCATCATGCTGCCAGGTGAAGACTGGGTTGATACAGTTAAAGATGTTGGGGATGACAGAAGATTGAGATTATCCAAAAGGTTTTCCATGTTTTCAGGATTGCTGATTTCAGATAGACTGGGCAGAGTAGAAGCCATCTTTGCAGCCGAAGGTGGATATACTAGAGAATGCACATCCCCATCTCCCAGGTCGTCCTGTTCTGTCATGATAGGAGAAAGTCTCCCACTGATCGTACTAGCATTTGAGCTGGTTCGAGGACGAAATGTACTCCAGTTATCAAAGTCATCATTGCTGTGGGACCCAGGGCTTGCAGGCCATTTAGAAAACTGAGACCCAGGGCTGTCCCCAGGACCCTCCTGCCCAGACTGCAGGGATGCTTTTTTCTTGGCAGCTCGTCCCCGGCTCTTAGCAAATTTACTGTTGTTGTCCATGGATGCAGCTCTTCTCCGAGGAGATTTTCCACTTTTGCCTCCCTCTGGGTTGAGCATCCACCAAGAACTTTTCCCAGTTCCTTCATTCTGTACTCGAATAAACTTACTGTGAAGGGACAGGTTATGGCGAATTGAATTCTGTAAAGCAAAACAGTATGTTAGAAGTATAGTACTTGCTGCTTGGAAAACTTACTGTTCAACATAGATCGTATAGATAGCCCTCAATCTTAACAGCCTAACAGCTCTTTCTTTATCTGTGAGTAGAAGGAACAAAGGTATCAGGGACTTATGGCAGAGCACCTATGTGGAGGTCTTTCTCACCTTCCACTTTTACATGGGCTCTGAGGATCAGGTCAGGTCACCAGGCTAGCTTGTGTAAGAGGTGCCTGAGCCAACTGAGGCAGGCCATTGGCTCTGAACAGTAGTAATAAACTCATTACAAATGAGCTCAAACTGATATAGGAAAATAGCACTTTTCATTTAAAAAAAAATAGCACGCATGCCTCTAATAAACACAACTGTATTTTCTTATATATATTCCATGCAGTTGTGTTTCTTTTACACAGTTTTTATCACAAAACAAAGTCCTTTTCGATTGTTTTCCTTCAGGTTAAAATAAATATCCCAAACGGAGACAGTCTGCATCACTGGGCCCCCAGGATCACACAATGAGGAGACAAATAAAAGCAGGAACCCAAATCCCAAACAGACATATATCCAGCATCCATTTGTAATCTCAGCACTTGGGGAAAAAGGCAGGAGGGATTGAGAGTCTGAGGTCAGCTGGAGCTACCTAGCAAGACCCATTCCAAAAAGGAAAAAAAACAAAACAAAACAAAACAAAAACCAAAAAGCCAAATAATTAAGACCTAAATTCATTTATATCTTGAGAGTTATTGTATCAGGCAAATAAAAATAAATATAAGGAAAACGGTTATTCTCTTGAGAAAGTTAATTTGCCATAAAATTAAACATTTAAATTCAAGAACTTCTCTGAGAAACACAACTACTTCGGGAGCCTGTAAAGCAGGTGCACTTTGTCCAGAAGAGACGAGGTGGAAGGAAGCGGGGTGAGGAGGGAAGGCAACCCTCAGTGGTGACCCTCCCTCCTAAGTAGAGAGGACTGTAAAGCCTATAGCAAGCAAATGCAAACTGCAAATACATGGGAGAATGAGTCAGTCCCTTACTCCTTAGATGAAGATTTAAAAAAGCCCAGTACAACTTTCGCATTTGGGAGAGCCTGTGGCACCCATCTGGGGAAGCCCAGGGAGTGCCTTGTCTTAAGCTTTCTGCCCCAGCACATTCATTTGGAAGACTGATTAAATCCAAGAACAGTATTCTGGATGTTTCACAATCCTCAGAGCAGAGCTATGCACATGACTTCTCAACTGTTTGGCCTTCTTGGCCAACTGAATGCAAAGCTTAACTGCCCAAATACTCTGTGGCCTCTCTTGGACCACAAAAAGACTCTAGCTAGATCTGTGGTCACCCAAGGAGGCAGCCACAATGCCCACATCCTCATGCTGCCGACTGGGAATGAAGGTACTCATGTGCCAACCATTGTATCAGGGCAGAACAATACAGGATCAGACGTCCACATGACCCTGACACATGGATGTCTTTCTCAACAAGAGCTGGAAAACAAAAGCAGTGTAGTGGTAATCTCACTTTTTCTAAAGACAAAAGTCAGATAGGTCCAAGAGAACTTGTAAACCCACATCTCAAAACGCATTCTGCACTGCATTCTTCCCAAGGATTGCAACACAACAGCTATGTTTTGCCAGGGTGCATGGCAAGGGTGGATCCAACATGGCCCAACAGAGCTTTCTGGATGGATGCCAGGCAGGTATGCAGCAGTGGTAGTCTCTAAGACTATACACCTATTACTATCTATTCCAACTCTAGGCCTGCTATGAAGGGACAGGTCTTGAACTCCAAAGATATTAAGAAACACATTTCTTTCATGATGTATCTCAATCCCATATATTTTCAAAATCCTTGCTGCCCCCATCTCCCTGTCGTCTCCCCCAACCCATCCATCACCCTAAAGCCATAGCTTTGGGTGCCATGTCCACCAACACCAGAGACCAAAATTCCCAATTCCACCTTAAAAGCAGCAGCAGTGTGCCTGGGGTGAACTGGAAAGCAGCCAGTTCTGTAAACCTGCATCCCACAATATTCCATCGTGACAATTTCCTTCTCTGGACACAACAGACACATAGATAAGCTCTGGTGAGAGCTCTGAAGAGAGGAAGCTTGGCTCCTCTCCTATCACATTTAAGGTAATAATAAAAGCGAGTATGGGAGACCCTCCCAGAGATCAGCTTCCTGATTGCCCACAACTAATAGGGAGGGGTACAGCTCTATAATGCCTAGGAAGACTCTGGCAGACCACAGCAAGCATGCACAGGGGTGGGGGAGCATTGTCCACAGGACTGAAGACATAAGCACAATGACATCTCTCTGAGAACAGCTGACTAGCGTCAGGGCCAGTATCTACTCACTGCTTGGACTTATCCTTCTTTGGCCATAGCAATCCCTTTACTCATCAAAAGACCACACTACACATTTCTCTGAGGACATTTCAAGTCCCTCTGAGCAATTAGAGATATATACCAACTTGGCCACCCCCCCCCCCCACACACACACACACAACACACAGGAATAAAGTTTGCTGTGCAGGACGAGTTGCATAAATTCCTGCTTTTCATACAGCCAGTGGGACATTAAAAAGGGGCAATTTTTTTTTGAGGAGGGGCTATTAGCCATGCCGTGTCCACAGTCTCTGCCAGCAGCTGTTGGATCTCTGAGACAATGTGCTCTCAGCACTTTCCCAAGAAGCATTGTGTGAGAACAGAGACAGTGAGGGGCAAGGACCACACAGCCTGTTTCCGTGCAGTACCACTGGATGGCCAAGCAGGCCACCTCCTCTGTACTAGCCTCTGCTTTGCAGTCAGGTTGCTTTCTGGGCCCAGTCAAGTCTCAGCCACATTCCTGATGCTGTCTGCATGTCTGAACACTGCAAGCCACGCAGGACGTTCCAAGAAGCCTGGCAAACAAGCTCTAGCAGTAGAGTAGACAGAGACCCTGGGGAACTTCGATGTTCAACCTGTTCTGCTCTCACCCTATAAACCAGACTCCAAGTTCCTTAAGTGTCTAATCTCAAAGTCTTAAATAGATATTCTGCTTAAACAATGAACTTAATAAACCTCTGTTGACTGACACCCCAAAAACATTACAGGGAATGTGTGGTGTCTCAGTGTACATCTCGTAGGTATCCATTCATGTTCTCATGCACAGTACAGGACTTTTTTTGCTTTGTTTTGTTTTTTAGAAAGTAATGAAGACATAAGCTACCATTCAGAGATTTTGAGAAAGGAAGGGAACAAGTAGGTAGTCATTTGACAAGCCAGTGGATGACCCCACAGAACTGTCTAGGAGCAGTAGCCCCAGCCCCCCAGCTCTATCTCAGCATAATTAATCAAGTAGTACATGTAAAATGCTTGACTCCATTAGTACAAATGAAGTTAACACAAGGATAACAGTGAGTAAATGTCACTGAATTTACTGAATAGAACATGTTCTGAACATACACACACACACTCACTATATGATCTTTCATTGTTCCCACTAATACAAGGCACTTATATATTATTTGTTGGAAATAGCAACTGGTGTTGAGGAAGGCTATGATGGTTTTCAACACAAGCATTGTCTCAGGGACTAAATTTTGTGTTGAAAAGATTGCCTTGCCCTCTGCCTACTAGTTTCAGCTCTTGTCACTCTGCTGCTTCTTAGGCATCTCTCCTCATCCAGATCTCTCCTTCCAGGATCCTGGAATCTGACCTGAGCCACACATGAGCCTGCTTCTCGGCCAGTGTGAAGGCTGCTAGCTTGTAGTCAGGGTCTTTATACATTTCTTATTTCTTTCTACTTTCTATTATAAGCATACCCTTGGTCTTTCTTTTCAACTAGGAAGAATCATCAGGAAACAATTTATGCTGAATGCATCATGCTCATGAAATCCTGGCCATTGTACCTTATACATAGTTCCCCCTTTATAATTTACTGCTGTGGCTACATCTCATTCCACTCTTGGAACAAGCCTATAGGAAGAACTACATATAGACAGATTTTACCAGCCCCACTTTACAAATAGGGAAACCAAGACATCCCTCCATATTAGATAGATTCAAAGCAAGGCTTTGTGATTTGTGACTTTACCCACAACATTGCTGCAGGTTGACAAAATTTACCTTTTTGTATTCACTTGTATTAAGAATCAAAACAATGCACTGATGTTATGTTCTGCCTTAATGGCTGATAAACTTACAAAGCACAACTTGCTTCCCAGAAGGCTCTTCTTTGTGTCAGAAAACCATAGCAGTTGTAGTGGGGGTTTCAGGTGTGCACTGTCCTAGGGAAAACCTATGTAAAAAGACTATGGGGACTCACAAGGAAAATGAAGCGGTCCTTTGAGACCCTCAGGGGCTGGGATCTGCCACCTGACTGCATGAGGGCGAGGATAACCAACAAAGAGCCTCATGTTCTGAGAAGAGAACTATGACCAAAACGCTCCCACTTGTAGAAATTCTGTAAATTCTTTCAAAAAATGCTAGGCAAACTAGATTTCTCCAAACACTGTACCTAATTTCCAAACGTTCTTATTGTTGACAACCACTACAGACACCCAGCAAGTCTCAATCCTTGCCTCCTGCTTCCTCTCTTAAAGACATCATCTCTTCCAAGAGAAAACAACTAAAGACTGAAAGCCAAAATCACTATTCAAGAGTTCCCATTCAAGCTACCAATGAAGCAACCTAAAATAGTCCAGTGTGCTTGTAAATGAGAAAGAAATTATGTGACATTTCTCAACAGCCTGTATGTGTGTACATGTCTAGAGATATGAATTACCAATGGTGTATGCTCAAATGGCTCAAAAACATGTTGTAACAGAAGATTAGAAATGGACAGTTAATCCATGTCTTTCCATAAAGATGACTTCATTTTCCTCACCTTAAATTATTATCTGTCTAAAGTCTGGGCACTTACCTGGTGAGTCCAAAACTGTCACACTTATTGTCCTAAAAGCGCTAACACAAGTTAAAAACAAGTCTACACTCTCGACCCTGACCACCCGGGCTATCCGACACATGACTGTAATTACTAAACCGCTGTGGATTCACATTTCCCTCTCAGTTGATTTGTCCTATTCAAATCATTCACCAAGCAAAGGATGTGGAGACTCTGCTTTCATGTTAAGTGAGTGAGGGGACTCTGCTTTCATGTTAAGTGAGTGAGAGGTATCATGGAAACCTCCTGCATTTGGGAGATGCCTGATGAAAATTAGTCTGGACTGGGCAACCCAGAGTCAGTCAGTAGTCTCAGAAAACACTGGCTTCTGAACATCTGTCACTAGCCACGCCTATTAGAGGACTGTCTATCACTGAGTGGGTTAGTGTGCATGGACAGGCTTGGGATGCCACTGTACTAAGTGAAGGAAACAAACCGGACACTTTGTTATAGGAAATTAAGGAATATATATAAACAGGATTTTTTAAGCCATCGCAAATGGCTCCAACTTGATTAGGTCATTAATCACAAACTTGCTCTTTAACAGGTTTCCTTAGGCTTGTTTCCATGTCCTCACAGCTGAACTGCAATTCTTGTGTCTTCTCCCTCTTACAAGGATTGTAGACTTAATTCTGGGAGTGTTTAGCATATTTTATGGTGTTTGGCAGCCTATATCAGAACGTCAACAAGACTGTCCCAGGAAAGGGAAGACATGCTAGTTGACAAACGAAAGATCATATTTGATCTAGAATGGAATGGAAAATTATGCCTTTTCTCAAGTACTAATCATTAAGATTACTCTAGGGTACCCACAACTGTGGATGGCAACCTATGGCTTCTTAACACTGTACCTTTGTCTGTACAGAGTGGTCTGTACAGTAAATCCTGCATGAGTAGCGTCCTGGGTGAATGTGGATTTTGACATGGGGGTGGCTTGCTGAGGACTCCAAAACTAACCAGTCCATAGAAAATTGGCAAAGTTCATACAGGCCATGCTCAAGCGGAACAGCAGTGCTTTTTTCAGAAGAATTCTCTCTCCCCATCAATTCTCTAAACAAGGCCTCATTTTCATTTAAAAAGGTGAGCACTGTTCACTAGAGAACAGGGGAATGAAACCTAAGGACAGAAAATGGCTTGACCCATCCCGTGCTAATGTGAAGAAGGGGTTTGCTTACATGGTGCCCAAAGGTGTAGAAGAGTCACTCGGGGTCTGGTGACAAGCCTGATTTCAGGTACTGGGAAACAACTTGTCAGTTCTATTTCTGAGATGTCTGGCCATCATATCCAGAGAGAAATCCAGTACTGAAAAAGCTTACTGGGTTTACATCCTCAGAGCACAGCTTTTCAATCCAGCAGCTTGGTCACAATCTTCCAAACATAATTATATTAATGCCTCCCTTGACTTTGAGGGTTACTGCTCTAATCACCTGAGTCCTAATGGGCTCCATTCAATTATTCAGGGTAGGTTACAGTCCTGCAATTTAAGTATCATTTAACACATGACATGGGTTACCAATACATATGTGACAAAAGTCCCTCAAATAAACAGATATAGATGTAAATTGATTTGTGTCCATCTCCTGGTTGACTAGATTCAATAGCGATAGCAAGGATATGGTTCAATTATATCAACACTTCCTAAAAATACAAAAGTCTATGATCAATTATTTTTTGCTAGTATTACAAAAATAATCTTTGATGCACTTTGGGGCTTAAATCCCTTTAAACCTGTAAAACATTCGTTTTGTTTTAGTTGGGACACAGTGGCTGTTATGTTCCTCTTTCCTATCTTTATAGTCTAGTGTGAACACTCAGGTGGACCTGCCCTTGACTAAGGTGTAGATTCATCCTGTACATTTAAAAAAGGGGGGGGGGAGGAGCTGGGGGATTGTAGGGAGCAGAGGAAACACCGCATCAGTGAAATCTTGAGCAAATGTATATCGACATGGGCACAGCCTGTCAAGGACTGCAAGACCAACTGGCCCATGGGAAATTAGCAAAGCTATTCCTGAAGTCTGAACAGAGATGAACAACTGGGGCTTCCTGCTTCTAGGGTGTGGGGGCTGTTACAGCCGGAGACTTCCTACCCAGACCAGTTAATCCCTCATCAAGATGTTCAAGTTCTAGAGTGCCTGGTAGTGGTAGCAATAGAGAACCCCACCTGATCCCAGCTTCAATGCTTGTGCGTGTGTATACATGTCCACATGTGTCCTTTCTTTATTCTCTTGCTGCCCCAGCCAGGGTTCTGGGATATATCCGTGCCGGGCATGGTGAAGGACATGACATCTACCCTAAAACCCTGAGAGCCTTTAAGAGTATGCAGGATAGAGGGTTCGAGAACACACGAAAAATTATAGACAGACATGTAAGCAGGCAAATTACAAACAAGTGAGTCTATATTCAACTACTGAGAAACCAAGATGGAAAGTGGAGGGACCACGACCTTAAAAGCAGGCCAACAAAGTTCTCTGAAACAGGAAATAGAGAAGTCCATGGCGACCACTCTTTAGTCAACAGACCCATTTCATACTAAAACCGCAGTATTTAAGTGCTTCAGGATGAGACTTTTTGAAAAATATGCTAACTAATATTAATTCTGACAAAATTTTGCTTCTTAGAAAGGTAATTTTTAGTAACTGGCGTTCCACCTTTACCATAAAATTTAACTGTGTCACACAAGACAGCCTTTTATTAGACAAAATTAGTTTTGTGAAAAAATAAAACCTGTGATGTTTATAATTTGAGAATAAAGTCTTGTGATGAGCTTTGTACACAACGGAAATGAAATACCGGGCTGAGGAGATGTCTCAAAAGCAGAGTGTTCAATGTACAGATGAGGCCCTGAGTTGGAATCCCCAGAACCCAGGAACACCTGACACCACAGTGAAGATCTGAAGCCCCAGGGCTCCCGTGAGAAGAAGGGAGACAGAGCAAGAGAATCCCAGAGCCCGTGGGCCTGCTACCCTGGCCATGTGCAGCAGAGCACCAAGGGAGAGGAGAGATCCTGCCTTAAACAAGGTGAAGGCAAGGGCCAGGATTCCAAACTCAACAGCCACAAGCATGCCTTGATAGACACCGCACTCAGAGATTTTAAGAGAGAAAGAATCTGAAAATCCAGGTGAGGATGAAATAAGCAGCTCTCTGCTCCAGCCACAGGCATTTATCTGATCACTGCCTGTCTATAAACTGTCAACCAGAGACCGGAGAACAAGCTACTTGGCACTCTACAGGCTCTGTCTTAATTAAATGCCAAAACCCCCAACAAAGCCAACTGTATAAAGTGTCATCTCAGTTAATAAGGCCCCAGTGGTAGATCTAGCTAAAATCTTCATCTCCCTCCAATCTACCACTGTTAATATTTTCAAAGGATCTACAAATATTTCAAAAGGAAGCTTGCTTGTCTGGGATTAATTCTACTTCTTTGTCCTCCCGAGCCCTTAAATCTCAGTCAGGAAGCCAAAGAGTCCAAATATTGCTAAGTTCATAGCAATCAACCATAATTTCCCTATTTGTAGCCTAATTAGCCATCCTTTCCAGAACTACTAAAAATTGTGTGTATGTAGGTGCTTTGCCTGTTTTATGTATATGTAATATGTCTGTGTCTGGTGCTCACAGAGGCTAGAAGAGAGTGGTGGATCCCGGAAATAACTGGTGGGTGCTGAGATGCCATGTGAGTACTGGGGATGAAACCCAGGTCATCTGTGAGAGCAAAAGGCCCTAACTGCTGAGCAACCTTTCTAGCCCCCCCCCCAACTTCACTTAACTGACTGCTCACAATACAAACCCTTCTCTTGGTAAATAGCTGTTGTAAATACATAGGCCCCCAAACAGGAGGGTATTAAGAGGAATCTCATTTGCCGCTAAAGTGATTCTGCAGTTTCCTAATGAAAATCTCTGTCTATTTTACAGGCCATACCATTTTTTTTTCCTAATCTAAAATGGTTCTATAAACACAGAGCATTAAAATGTAATTAAGTATTTTATCTGTTTGGCTACAAGAATTAAAAAACAAAAAACAAAATAAAAATCTAAACTAAGTAGCACATTAGGACCTATTTTCTTCCAATTAAAAACTTTAATTGGGCATAAAACTAAGTGCAGAGTAGATTTTTTTTTTTAATCAATGTTAAAGGTTTAAAAAAGTTTAAAAGACTAAAGTAAACTGTCAGAGTTATAGTCATTTGTCAGTTATGTTGCACACATATGTCCGAAGTGTGTGTTCCAATCTACAAAGTTCGTAAAAACTGGGTGGACATCAATGCAGAGGTAAAAACACCGAAGCTCTGATGGTGAATAACAATACTTCATTCATAGATGTCCTGTGTAGAATTTTATACTGAGTATGTTGTTGTCTTGAGGAGACTTAGGAGGAATTGAGGCTTTAATCACACAGCCCGTTTCCTGAGAACTGCTCAACTGCTCACACCTTTCTCTTTCCCTCCCTCCCTTTCTTTCCTTCCAGTTTTGGAATCTTGATTGATACCATAATATTTACTACAAAAAAGCAAAGCAAGTATAATGTAGAATTGTGCATTCTTTGTATGTAATGCTTTTGTTTTCTGTTTGTTTGCAAAGCTTACGGAGAACCTTGTCACTAAGCTTGCCTGTTCTGGCAACAATGACTCATGCTTGCTAAGCAGCCACTGTTAGGGGACTACCTCCACCCCAAATTCCTAAAGTTTGCCTCTCATTAGATACCAAAATAACACACTGGCTGACCCAATATTAACAGAACTACAGGACTGTCCCAAAATAAAGTCCCTCCACCACCACAAGGCTGTCCTCTGACTTCCCACTGGACTTAGGCCAGCAGCCTTTGGTGTAACAACCATCTCTCACACTTCCTTAGAAGACAGTCTCTCCAGACTGCCCACTTAGCACCACCATCTGCAAACAAGTGTTTCCACAGCGCTGTTTCTATTCCGGTTCCCGAAGGCCGACAAATCCTGTGACCCCTCCAGTTCTCCAGTGCTCACCTGAAAGCCATGCCTCCCAATCAGTCTTTGCTTCTTCTTAGACCTGGTTTCTGCCCCACAGTGAGCAATGTTGCTGTGTGCAGCATTTTCACCTCCGAAAACCAACTAGAACATAGGGTGTGTAGCCTTGAGCTGTTCTCAGGTCCCAAGACCAGAGAAACACCTCCTACAGCAAGGCCTGGGCCAGGTCCAGACGGCCAGGGCTACAAGTTCTTCAGACCCTACTGGAAGGGGAAGAAAGTAGAAGGATAATGAAAGGACCTAGCAAACAGTACAGTTTTTAAACGGCTTTTCCAAGCTACACTCAAGGATACTATGAACTTCTTAAAATGCATTCATTGTTGTTTTCTCTCTGACATACATGCAAACATTCAGGAATGCATTTTAATGAAACGATTTGTTCGACATATGGTTCAATACAAATCATAGCTGCAGAAAGGGCCTGTTGATCTGTACATGTATACCAGTTAGTTCATTATCTGTGCTTATGTGAGTCTGAGCTGTGCTATGTCCTGGTGTCAAATAAGCTATAGGTATATCATGAATATCCACGGAAGATGTTTGGAAAACACAAAACATGCCATAAATGTAAAGATGCTAAGAATTTCAAGCATTTTAACAAATTATATCAAGAAACTCATGATAACCTAGAATAAATCAAGGTTTTCTAGAATTGTGGGCTATACTACCACAGTCACTTTCACTTAAACCATCCACTGAAGTCATTCTAACAGTTACCTGAGCACTTCATTCCTTTCAAAGATCAATTTTCTCTAAAGCAATAGTTCTCAACTTGTGAGTCACAACCCCTCTGACAAGCCTCTATCCCCCCGAAATATTTATATTAAAACTCAATAGTAGCAGAAGTTAGGCCTGACTTTATCTCATGCTTTTACTTTCTTGTCTATACTACGAAACACCAGTCCTAACTTCTTTACAGTGGTGTTAACTGTAACAGATGCAACAGCTTCACAGACATCTGAGATGTAAGTTTACCCAGGGCAAAAGGAGCTCCAGCTGAAAACCTCACAACTGCCCTCTTTCTTACCAAAGACAGCACCTGACCTAGGAAGCCTTCTAAGTCGTTAGGGTAGGAATGGGAGCATGGTGCCTACTGGTCCATGAAAGACAGTCGACTCAAGCCCTGACAGGTCACTCGGTGGGAAGCAAACCCTACACCAAACACCCAAAACTAAGTTAGCATCAGGGTTTTTGGATCAAACCTCTCCTACCTCTTTAAACGCTTGAGTTAAAGCATTTAAGTCAGATGAAGGAAGAAGGTAAGTCAGATACGGGAAGTAGTAGGTGGAGGAAAAGACAGGACAAGAATGTTGTTCTGCGACTGTGAGGCAAGAGTAACTTTCAGAGACAGAGAGAACTACATTGTAGAAAGAATAATTTAAAAACCCTATGCCTTTCCCTCAATCATTCATCCTCAATCATTTGTCCACAGAAATGGGGTTTCGAAAAATAGAGCAAGCTAGTGAGACACATTTATAGATTTGTGTATGCATAAAAATAAATATGAATATACTCATGCATCACCAAACAAAAAGTTGCACTTTGCTAACTATATCCTTTTACTTTTCTAAGAAACAACAGAACTTAAGTTGGGAAAGAAGGAAGAATTTTACACAGATATTTTATACAAAGATTGTGTAGATAAACAGCTTTTTTTTCCTGCATGTATCAGATAAACTTAGACCCAGCTGAGTGGCTGCACCTCTCTCTAAGCTTCTATCTCCCCATTTGCAAAATGAAATGATCCTACAAAGAGCTTACAAATATTAGACAGTACTGGGGAAAATTGCAAACCAGAGTATATAGCCCTTAACTCCGAGTAAAGCAAACATCTACTCCCTTCATGGCACTGCCTTGTTCATATCAGATAGAATCCAGGACAGCATACAGGCTGGGAAGAACCCACAGGGCCCTTCTTTTTTGTGTCTATGCAGCCAGCGACAGCAGTAGAGACAAAAGTGCAACGAAGCAGAGTTGAGAGCAAGGAGCCTGTTGACCTCTCACAGACGCTCCAAAGACGCTCCAAAGACATTCCCAGAGTACCACTAGGGACACACCTCACACATTTTCACATGGTGCAGGTAGACACAGGCTTTAGGGGGACCAACATTTTTAACACCACTAAAGAGAAGATAAAAACAAATAAAAACACAAAACTAAACCCATGGATCCTTTCTTGGTAGGTACAGAAAAGGCTACCATCTTTTCTGGGTATATTCTGGGTAATATATAAGGTCACTAGAAATCATGGGCTCTGATCCCTTTCCCCTATGGAGCCCTGAAGAGAATGCCTCAAAGTCAGTCACACAGTGAGCACAGCAGCCACACAGCCCTCCCATTTACTGTTAAGATGGGAGAACTTGCATGGGGCTACTCTTATACAACAGCATGAATCTGTGTTCAAACTGGGAAGCCAGCTGCTCCTTGACCAGTCATCCATCTATCATCAACAGAACTTTAATTAGCCCCCATCTGCTTCCTGTTTGATGCTATTTTCTTAACTTTCACCTGTTTAGACTAAAGTGCAGCAACTATACCCACTGTAAATAGAAACTATTTTTAAGTATTATAATTTTATAAGTAATACTGGGCTGTCCAACTAATAATTTCCCATAAATGGCAATGTTCTATACTAAAAACGCAACAAAGACTCTCCTGCCTGCTTCTTGCATCTTACCCTGATCTGGGCCCCTTCCCCCACATTGCAATTTGTAAGGTTTTCAAGATGTATGGCTTTGACTTCCTGATTTTATTGTTGACTATGGGGCCAGGTTGTGTAAATGGACAAATTTGAAAACCATAATACTGACATATTTTAAAAGAAAACTGAATTATTGATTGAGATTGTATTAAATAACATTTCTGTGAGCTAAAAGGGGTGGGCAGTCTTACACAGGACTTATGGGCTCACATCTGTTAGCTTAGCCACTTCATGGGCGTCAGAAATCATTCTCAGGCATCTTCAAGATACCAGGTCTGGATTAGTTGCTACCTCCAGATAGATAAGAAGGCTATTTATAGGAAGACCAGTGGTATCTGTCAAAGTTTGGAGGCAAAATGTGGAAACTAATTATGTAAACCCGTGAGCCTTTCTAGATGTTTGGAGTATTTCATAAAGCAGGACCTCTAGCTGCCTCTGAATTTTGTGAAGCCGATGCAGGCAAAAGCCTGCAGAGAAGCACTATACAGGCTTGAAGCACATTCACCAAGGACTGTAATACTACAAAACTCACTTTTAAAAAAAAAGCCCAATTAACTACAAACCAGGGGGTGCTCTGCTCATCAACTTCAAACTGCTCAGACTCACCTACACAGTCAGGACCCGAAACATGAATGCCATTCAACTGGGCCTCATCCAGGGTTTGCTAAGACTGACTGACCCTATCCCATTTCCACATCAGAAGAGTTTCCTCCTATTACCTGTAGGTCAACAATCCAACACAACACATCCAATTTCCTTTTCTTGAAAATGTGATTGCCAATCTAAGCACTAGTATTCAATCGGTGTGGTGTGAGGCCTGGAGTCTGTTCTAAAACATCTCTCAGGTCTGTGAATGTTGACCAGCTTCATGTCCACGGCTCTTTTCAACTCAACCACGCTATTCTATATGACCTGTGCTCCAAGAGAGTGAAATCCCTAATATTCTTAACGTGTGATCACATGGCCGTCAACTCTGAGAAGCATGAGGGTATAAAGGCAATTTGCTAGATGTCTGAAAAAGGATATTCTCAAAATATAATCATGAGGCTACGGATAGAAGGCACTTAATTCTGGGACCCATTCTGAAGTGATCATTGTCTTTCAGAAAGAAAAGTAGAAGCAGTATTAATGAATGTGGAACGTCAACTCCACCTTTCAATTTCCTGAAATTTTCTCCCTGCCCCTTTCCCCTTTAATATTCAGTATTTCCTTTGAGCACACTGAGCTAACGTCACAATAGAGTTTAAAAGGTTATAGTTTCTTATACCAACCAGCAAAAGTTAGGGACTCATCTGTGTGGGAGGAAAGCTGTTGAGACAGTCCTACCCCAGCCAATCACATCAATCCACACTTCCACAATGCAGAAAAAAAGTTAAGGAGTAATTTTTTTTTCTCTTAAATCATACTAATTGATATCAACACCAACAATTATTTATATTTCTTACAACCCTGCCAACTTCAGGTTGAGGGTGGAATTTATATTTGAGGAAATAAAAAGTGAAATTAACTTTCATGAGATTGATGTTTCTGCTGACAGCTGGTTATGGGGTCCCAGGAGCCTAATTTTGTGAGGAACAATGTCAGGAAAGTGGTCTAACCAACAGCAGCTGCCCACCTTCAACAGCTGAATATATTTAAGTGTCAAACTCTGTGTGACTTGGGACTTAAAAATGATCTTTCAGAGCTGTTGGTTCACTGTTAATCTTAGCTAGTCTCAGGTGTACACTAATTTAACTACTGGTCCTTCAATGTGTCTTTGAGTAGACTGTGTGTTTCATTCCCAATTCTATCCCAGACAAATCTTCCATATATGGATACGCACTTACCTCTTCCCTAACTTCAGGGATGCTGCCAAGACTTGAAGGTCTTAGAGAAATTGGGTTGCCCCAGGCTAAAACTCTAGATCACAATCCATAAAATAGTAAAAACCAACTTTGAGAGTCAGGGCCAGCACTTTTTTTTTTTTTTTAACATGCTTTAAAACAGAGTGAGTATATTCCACATTGATTACTTTGTAAGGCACCGGTATCATGCGTGCACATTTACGCTGGGTTCTCACTATGCACCAGACTAAGCACAAAATGAAAAAGCCAAAAACAGAAGGAAACATAACTACTGGCTCCAGAATATGCTTTCTCCTTCTGAAAGGCTTCAGGACAAAGGTCCAATAAAAAGGTAGCAAAACGTCATGCCCACAGCTTCTAGAGACCCCGTATATCCCAGTGATCACCTGCTCTATACAGGCTCCAGGCAAAGCTCTGCCAAGAGGTTGGCACCCTCAATGAAAGTTGTTATTTTCAAGGCCAATAACAGTGAAGGGCTATAGGGGGATTGTGTTGCTTCATTGTAAATAATTGTCCCACCCACTGGTTTAATAAAAAGCGCTGATTGGCCAAAGGTAGGCAGGAAGTGTGGGCCGAACTACCACACTAAGAAAACTCTGAGAACAGGAAAAACAGGGCAGAATGCCAGAGAGAAGCCAGAAGAAGCAGAGGACAACCATGCTGTGAGAAAAGGTACTGAGCCCCATGGCTGAACAGGTCAAGAGTCATGGGTTAGTTTAAGGGTAAAGAGCTAGCAAGTTATATGCCTGGGCCTTAGCCAATCAGCCTAAAATTAATGTAAGCATCTGTGAGTCTCTGCAGGTCTGTGGGTCTGGGGGCCTCAACCTTGAGGCTAGGCCTGAAAGTCCAGGCCAGAAACCTCCTACTACAAATGGCAGCCCAGCGTGGGTAAAATTACCCACATAAAGCCATAGAAAGCTTAAAAAACAGTCTAGAGCACAGGAACTGAAGCTCAAAGTAGCTTCCGAGTTGTGTCTCTGAAGTGGCCCGCGGACTGAGTGGTATATGCAATTAAATTATAAAATGCTGTATTTGCTACATGCAATTTAAGGTGAACAAGGCCAGTTCCTGAGTCTAGATGTAAGCAAAGAGCTCTGTATGGTGGATTTAAGGTTTCTATTAATAAGGACAAAAAGGGAACAGAATCAAAAATGGCTTCTTAGTGTCGATGTTTTCTTGGATCAGCTCTGTTTGCCTGAGGCGAGGCTACCAGACTAAGAAAACTGCGAGAACAGGAAGCACAGGGCAGAATGCCAGAGAGAAGCTGGAAGAAGCCGAGGACAACTATGCTGCTCTAAAGAAAGGTACCGAGCCGCATGGCTGAACAAGATAAGAGACATGGGTTAGATGAAGGGGTGAGAGCTAGCAAGTTATATGCCTGAGCCTTAGGCTGATCAGCTTAAAACTACTGAAAGTGTCTGTGTGTCTCTGCGGGTCTGTGGGTCTATGGGCATAAACCTTGAGGTTAGGCCCAAAAGTCAAGGCCAGAAACCTCATACTACAAAGGGCACCAGTAGGAACTGTTGTATGACATCATATTTGACAAATTTCTGTAACCAGATGCTATGGCTACTGTTCAAATATGGCTTGTAACTCAAGCTAATGCAGGAGCTTAACCCCCATCACCTTATTCGTAAGTGTTAAGAGGAGGAGTACATGGACCGAGGTGCTTAAGAGTTGGGAATTTAAAAACAGACTGACTAGGTCGGCAGCATAGAAAAGCCATGATTGACTCCTGGTGGTTTAAAGGAACACAGAGGTATTTATGCTTCAGTGATGAGAGCAGGAAGGAGGAGTGCCCTCACCAGACCTTTAGCATGCTGTCTGGTCTCTTGGCCTGCCAAACTGTGAACAGTACAAACCTATTTTTCTTTACAAAGAGGCCTGCTTTGTCTATTTCACTATTTGGAATGTAAAGTTGACCCATATACTGAATAATTTCTGAGTGCATTCATGTTTTCATCAAAGTAGGCATGGCATGTTACATACTTACTTACACAGTACATCTTAAAAGAAACACCATGTAAGCCTTTTAGCTGTACAGAGACCACCATTCCTCTCAATAGGTAAGAATTTGAAGTAAGGACAAGGGAGCCAGGCCTCAGGCAAGCATGACAAAATGAGTTTCGGTTGCCTTTACAGCTGAATTAAAGAGATACACTCAACTCTGGAAACACTGCTGGGTGTTTTGAAACTGAAGATTATACTACCACTTAAGATATTTTTTTCTCTGCTATTTTGCTCAGCATATTATAAAGCTGAATCTATGACTGAAATAGCAGATTGCCTCTAGAGTAAATGACAATATTTGTGCCAGAAATGTTGGCAACCAGCAGTACAGATGGATTTCTGCACAAGCATCTTCAAACCAGGCTCTCGGAATAACTCCACCCAGCACACCAGCATTGAAAGGATGAATGCAATCAGATAGGCTTATTATTCCAGTGTCCTCAAACAAACAGATTGATAAACCCCAAAGCTGGATTGTCCTGGGTTGAGAGGTTAATTAAAAAGTACTGTTTTGGAAAGGGGGGGGGGTGGAATCCACACTGGAGAGAAGAGCTGGTATTAGCCATAAAGACCCCCAGAATTGCCATGGTTGCCTCCTTGAAGGCTTGCAGAAAGAGCCACCTTTCAGCAAAGGAATCAGTTGTTTATCTTGTAGCATTTCCACACTGATTCTCACTCTCACCAACCAAGAGGTGAAGCTCTCCCTCCCTTTCCTTGCAATTCTTACCAAATGCTCTGGAAAGGCAGACACTTATTACGAAACCTACCAAAATAAAGTGCAGTCTCTAGCAGCTAGTCTTTTTCCTCATCTCTGGGTGACTGAAATGGGTTTCTGCCTCTGTGAGACTTCAGGTTGACTACCCAGGGCAAGCCATAGGGGTCTTCCATCCAAATGAAAACTAAAAAAGTAACTTTTCAAGAGGATGTAGAGTACATATAACATGGAGATCTGGGGATAATAAGCAATGAACAATTAACAAAAGGTTTAGTCAAATGGAACCTTCTACATAAGTATATGCCCATTTAATCTATACAAGCTACATGTGGAAAAGCATCGGAGAGCTCATTTCCCATCCAAATGATAGGGTATGTCAAACAGAGTTCCCTTAACTGTATGTTCACGCAGGTCAGGTGTGTCTGTAAAACAGGCCTGTTGACTCTGTTTAGCAAGCCTCACTTCTTTGCCTTTCCCTGAACACCAAAGAGTGTCTCATTAACTCCAAGGCTAATCAAGACCACGAAGTAAACTCTGCAATCTACCTTCACAGTCTTGTATTTGAAGGAACTTACTTTAATGTAACAGGTGACCACAAGATAAAGTGTCAAGAATCCAAGACAGGATGAGTACTGGGCCTGGGGAAAATCTACTATTCCTCTGCTATAGTACCAGCATTGACTCCTAAGAACATATCGCTTACACATAGATCAGCACACTCAGCATTTATCTGAGGAGTTTCTTCTTGTAGCAGGTGGCAATTAGGATGAGACCACAAATGTACAACATGCAGAGACTGAGAAACTTTGGAGTCTTGTTCTATTTTGTTTTGAGGCAGAGTCCCTCTGCGTAGCCCTGGGTCCTGAAGCTTGCTATGTAGAATAACCTAGCCTGAGAGTCAGAGATCTGCCCGCCTCCATTTTTGAAGTACTGTGCTGGGATCTTCACCACACCTAGCTAGAGCACTGATTAGAATGTCTTCCTCAGACTCCTCCCCTCAAGGCACAGGAAGCTACTGGGAAGCTAGAGAGAGGGGGCTATAGGGAGGCAATAGAGAGAGGCTATATAGAGAGAGGGGGCTAGAGGGAGGCTATATAGAAAGGGAGGCTATAGAGAGGGGGCTGTAGGGAAACTATGGAGGGGGCTAGACAGAGGCTATATATAGAGAGGGAGCTAGAGGGAGGCTATATAGAGAAAGGGGGCTGTAGGGAAGCTATAGGGAAGCTATATAGAGAGGGGGCTATAGGGAAGCTATGGAGAAGGCTATATAAAAGAGGTGAAATGATTTTAAGAGTCCTTGGATGGATGATTCCAAGGAAACAGTACCTTCCAGGTTTAATGGGACTGATACACATAAGAACTCTCGGGAGACTGTGGCAGTATGCGCAAGTTCATGCCAGACAAGATCCCACCCCTAACCAAGAAGTGATTTGCAATTTATTATCTGTTAGCAAAGGGAGAAATTACTTCTCTCCAATAAAGTATCACCAAGTATCAACACAATCCAGGGCAGGCCAAGTGTCCTTTGAGTGGTTGGCCAATGCAAAACAAGCGATGTCTGTTGTTGTTTTGAGGACTTTTTAATTTTGTTTTGGAATTTGGTAATTGTTGGTTTGTTAAGAGTTTCAGTTTTGCATTTTTGTTTTATTTTTGGAGAGAGAGCATGAGCAACATAAAATTGGGTGGGTGAGATAGTGGGAAGTGGGGGGGGGGGACATGAAAACAAAAAGGATGAAGCCACTTAAAGGGACTAGGAAGCAATAAAACTTCTCCTCTATTTCGTCTATTAAACCTCAAAGAGCAGGTTTCATCAGAATAAGCCTGAACCAAATCCTCAGTGAAATCAGTGGGCAATATGAAGCATTTCTCGGTAAACAAAGGACAGGTTTCTCATAGAATAACAGAATAAACATAAACAAAATGAAAAGTATCACTGGCATCTACTAAGTAGTTGCTGATGAGCATAAATTATCAGAGTATGTTATCCAGCTACAGAAAGGATAACGTTCTGCCATTTAAATCTGGACAGAACAGAAGGACATAATAGTAAGTCAGGACAGACAAACAATCCTTCCTATACATGCAATATAACAAATGTTGATCTCAATAGAAGTTGAAAGAGCAATGTTACTGAGATCGGGAGAGGGCTTACTTAGCCAAGGGCATTAAATCAATAGTTGGATGGAGAAATATTCTGGGTCTACTGTATGGCAGGCTGACAAAATATAAAGATAACATTCCAAGTATTCAATAAAAGCTTCTTAAAGACCTTGAATATTTCAACCAAAAAGAATCAGTATTTTTAGGGGCCAGATATATTTACCCAGATTTAAACATTATACAACATATGGAAACATTACCTGGCACCCCTTAAATGCATACAATTTTTATGTCAACTAAAAATTTTTTAAATGACAGCAAGAATGTGTATTAAGAAAATCCCACACTTTCATTTACTCCCTTGAACAACTCCAAACAACTTCAGTGCACTGCCTGCCAATCCAAAGAGCATTTCTATCCCAAACAAGACCACCTTTTCCAATTAGAACATAGGAAATTTAAAAAGTACAGTCTATATTATTTTTAAAAGCAATTAGATGTTTTGTTTACTTAAAATTCAAAACTTGCTAAAAATAGACAGTACACACTATTAAGTGTCACTAAAATAAGAAGTACTTGCAAGCAAAGGTTTATTTCAGAGTTAACTGAAGGATCTGTTTTGTAAAGTAAGTCTTTGTTCTTCCAATATTCAATTTGTAAAGAGGAAACATATTCTAGTTTGGGTAATTAACTAGTAACGTGAGTCAAATGTGAATGGGGCTACCTCCTAAATAAAGCAGAACAGATTAACATCATCTCTCAGAACCCAGCTCAAAGCCTCCTGCCTTGTCTGAAGGCTGAGGAACAGGAAACGTGCTCTGTTTGTGAGCTCCTGAAGCTGCTGCCCTGGGTGGGCACACTGCACAGGAAGAGCTCACAGATCTCTGGGGCTGCTCACTGCAGCATGACCAGACAAGGCCAAAACCAAGATGTTTGGGGCTGCTCAGGAACACAGATGTGAGGAAGGAAACTGGAGAAAAGAACAGGCAAAAGCCTCGCTCCTTGGTCAGAGGGCAATTAAAAACGCAAAAGTTGTACTCAGTGTGCTCGTAAGAATGACAGCTTTCTCTCTCTCTCTGCCCCACTTCTCCTAAGAACACTCTGAAGTAAGTCTTAAATATACCACTTAAGGGCACCCGCTGTCAGCCAGACCACGGAGTTCAACCCCCAGAGCCAAATGCTGGAAGGGAAGCACACTCCTTGGATTCCCATGCCTATGCCATGGACATGTACATACAGTCAGTACTAACATGTAATAAAACTGCTTTTAAAATGTCTTTTCTGACAATAGCGACAGAGCCATCTTGCTATCACGGAAGGGATGACATCTTAAGTAGTATATTTAATGCAGAGAACCCCTCTCATATGGTGGGTGGATCAAACCTATTCTTACATAACAATGAACTCTTTATTAGGGCAGTACCATCTTGTATCTGAACCAAATAGAGCAGACAAGAGTATGAGAGAGAAGCCTATGCTATGACTGAATAACAGTTACCACCTGTTCCTGAGATTCTTGGCTACTTCTTACATGAAGACTTCAGGTGGCCACTGCCTCCAAAAAACACTTTTCTTTCCAAAATGATTATTTCTCAAAATGCACCTCATCCCAGATCTAAAATCAAGAGTGTGAGAGGCCAATGGTGTTTTTTACTTGCCACACCCGGAAAGAGGCATTAGGTGTAAAACAGAAGCTCATCCAGCAGCTAAGAACCTTTTTGCTACTCAGTGTCCTCATCAACTGAAGACACAAGACCCTTTAAATTCTACAAACATCTTAATTAAGAAATTACAAGGGACTCTAAGTAACCCAACCGGAAGTGAGGAAAGACAAAGGAAGAATGTGCTGTATATTTTGCAGAACAGACTCTAGCTGTCCCTGTGCCACAAAGTGGTGGTCCCAGAGGGAAAACATGGGCACAAATAATCAGAACCAAAGATGAACCTACACCAGCACGAGGCCAGAAGTGCATCAGATCTAGCTGTGTTCTTTGCAGCACAGCAAACGGAGGCAGTCAGCTCTAACTTGGTCTGCCCACCCAGGTTTGCTATCTGTGGAAGTCCAACAGGCACAGGAGCAAACACATACTCAAGAGCCATTCACTTTAAATAACCTTCTCTTCGGCTTTTCTCTAAACCAGTAAGTAGGCAAGTAAACAAATGCTAGAACAACAGGGTACTTCATTAACATTTTGGTGGTACACTCTCATTCTGACTGTCCAAAATATTACAGTTAGGATCACATTATTTTTCAAGCAAGATTCCACTTTGTACACTGGCTTTTAGAGGTTTCTTGTACTCAGCGTCTATCTACTTTCCACCACCACCCTTTTCTAGTTTTAATCTATATATAGGAAAAATACAATGCTCTAAAGGTTCTAGAAAACCTTCAGACAGGGTCTGACTCTGCTGCTGAAGGACAGTGATGTAGACCTTCCGCTAGAAGCTAGAGAAGAAAGCTGAGCTCTCGTCAACTGAAGGTGAAGACTGCAGTAGTAGAGGGGACTCTGAGGCCTGAAACAGGATCCTGGAGCCTTCTACTCGATGGCTAACCAGATCCGGGAAGTAGATGTTGTAGGAACCACATGTGATAGTCAATGTAAGGCATCTCTCTAAAGAGTTCCAAAAGAAACGTCTTTTCTACAAAAACAGCTAGCATCTTGCCTTGAGTATACCTCAGGACATAATTATCTGAAAATTAAGGCCTTTAATTCAGTGACATGTAAAATTCTCCTTGAAGTAACAAAGATTCCAATGAATAATTTTTCCTTCAGTCAAAAGCATTATAAATATATTTCTGTGATAATCCCCTTCTCATTTTATAATTAAAAATCTACTAAAGAAACTATACTTCCAAGTACATGGAAAAAGGGCTGGATACAAAATGATGCCATGGATTGGTGTTACTCAAACTTCCAATTCTCATTTCTCACATCTTCCCATAAATCTCCCAAGTATAGTACTTAAAGCCATGACAGAGCATTAGAAAATGTTCACTTCCTAAGTCCAATAAATTAAAGCTTTGCAAAGTGGCACTGTATCGTCCACATTTACCAAGGCTACCTAAGTATCATACACTCCTAACCCAATCCATCATAACATGCTGCCCTCATCTCCACCGCTTTCAACAGCAATTTGGATTACTCAATTCTAAACTAACTCTAGAGCCTATATCCTGCCCTACATTTAAAACTGACAGGCAGGACAGCTTCTTCTCAGTATATAACATTTTGTGAACTTTGTCCACAGCTTCATTAAAGGAGTTATCTAAAACTGTGTATTGTATGAAAGTCCAAATAATCATCAAAGGGCTAATGAGATTACTTGGCAAGTAAGAGCACTTGCCACAAGCCTGATAACCAGAGTTCAACCCTAGAATCCAGTGACAGAAAGAACTAACTGGCAAAAGCTGTGCACTGACCTCCACTCACACAGGTAAACGGGCAGAACTGTAAAGCTGTAGTAAGCACAGACTCATCTCTATCCAAAGATCCAATACAAAGAGCTCCCTTTTCCTATCGGCAGGGGCTATGTAGGAGAGGACTAGGAAGGCATCTGGTCCCTACACTCCAGGACATTTTCTGAGGCTCCCTTGCCTTGAATGGAAGCTCTCAGAGATGAAAAAACCTTTAGTATGTGTTATTCCTCAGCACAGCCAGACAACGAGACTTTTAGCAACTAAAAAAGACCCAAGTTGCTGCCTTTTTCTCCAATTACATGAATACCAATTTTCCATATTCTAATCCCTCAGATTACTACTTTATGGTAATGGTAAGCCCTGGTTGGTTTTCTATAAAACTTGGAGTATATGAAGGCTGTTTCCAAGCCTTCTATTATACTATGCACCCCGTCACACTCACTCTTCCCATTCCTCCCAGGTCCATCCTCCCGCCCCTCGCCACCCACCTTCCAAAAAAGGAGGGAAAACAAACAAACAAACAAACAAACAAACACTGAGTTCACTTTCTGCTGCCTATACACTCATTGGAGCATGGTCAAACTTCCTAATGGCCAGCTCCTTAGCGATAACTAAGCAGTGTCTCTCCCCACTCCCAGAAGTGATCAACCGGGAAGTGCTATACTTCAGCATTTTATCTCAGTGTTTAAGGACTCTCTTTAATAGCTTCCTGTGTGGACTATTTCATTGGGGAGGCCTTCAGTGTCTCTCATTCTCAATTATGAGTCTGTAGTCATTGATATCACTGCAAACTCATAACAGTCATGGGTGGGGGCGGCAGCATGGCCATGAACATCCTTCCACATTTGGGGGAGGGGGGGAGAGTATGGAAGATGGATGAACCTCAATGTGGTCCTCAGCAACAGCACAGATCACAGGTATCTGAATGGTCTCTGAATCATGGACCACGGACACCAATATAGCCTCAAGCTAAGAATTGTATTATTAAACTCCATATACAATTACTTCACAGGTGAGCTAATGATTATGTGTACAAAACACTACTATGCTATGAATTATGGGGATGGAGTTATGAAATTCCAAATAATCTGAGTAAAAATGCTTCGGGCACAGTCCTGGGACTTATACACTTGATTCCTGAAGCCTTCATAAAAACCCAGAGCCAGATAGTTATCATCTGTAATGCCAGCATTCCTAATAAGGCAATATGGAGAGAAGACAGAAACAAGAGAATTGGTCAGATAGCCAGGGCAGGCAGCACAAGGTAAGCCCTGCTCCAAAACAGGAGGGGGAGGGGGGAAAAGGAAGAAACTAACTTATGTAAAGTCCTCTGAACCCCACACTCACAAGAACAACCCCGCCTCCTCTCAATTAATCACAGTAATTGATTATTTTTTAAAGTTTGGGTCAGTGAAATACCTGAGATGGTTAGGGCATTTGGCCACTGAGCCTGACGACCTGAATTTCATCCCTGGACCCACACAGTGAAGAGAGAATTGGTTCTTGCAAGTTGTCCTCTGACCTAAATATATGTGTTGTTGGATGCACAAATGAACATGCAAATAATAAAATGTAATAAATTTTAAACAAAAACTTATCTACCAATTATGCAAGCTGGGCATAGTATAGCACATCTTTGATCCCAGATGTCAGGAAAAGGTGTGGATCACTCTGAGTTTGAAGCCAGCCTAGTCTATGTATCAAGTTCCAAGACAGCCAGGGCTGTGAGACCTGTCTCCAAACAAACAAACAAACAAACAAACAAAAATAAAATCTAAGGCTCAAGAGGTTGGGTACTTGACTGTTGAGTTTCCTAACAATACAGAATTAAAAACAGTTTGCTTTAAGAATCTCAAATCCATAATCTCTCTAAAAATATTATTTTCTACCTCAGATACTATAAACTATGGCACCTATTCCCACTGCACTGTGATTTTAATGTATTTCAAGTTCACCTAAACCTACAAAATGGTTATGCCCATTAATGGGAATGAAGGCCAAAGTGGAGTTTTTCCTCTTTGATAATTTTCCCAAACACTAATTATCTAAAGAATCCTCAGAGTTCTGGTAAAATCTACTAAAATATAGCAAAACAATTAGGGATTTATGTCCTCCAGGATAACTTACATTTAGAGGTGCATTTTAAGGCACCCTATCACAACACTACCTAATGAGGTCCCCTCCTTAAAAGAGCTGGTTTGAGGACAACCACATACAACTGTTAATACAGACGAGTCAAGACTTCCTAATGTCACTGAATTTGAAACAGATCAGTAAATTCAGCCTCCTAAGCATGGGGAAATGAGGCCCCATAAAGGGGCATCTTGTTAATAGGGTACTGTGATAAAATAACCTGGAAGAGAAAAGTTTATTGTAGCTCACATCTTTAGGTTATAGTCCACTGCTGGAGGAAGTCAGGCAAGAGTTCAAGAACACTGTTTACAAATAGTCACAGTTTGTTTATGGTTCCATATCCAGCCTTTTCCTTTATAACAAACTTCTATCAACTTCTACATAGCCTCGTGACAGTCAGGACTATTATCGCCATCAGGCTCCCAACCCTAATACAGTATGTAGCTTTGGGGCCTTTCCACTCTTTGTTCAGCTCTGAGACTGTCCTAGTAGGGAGGCCATGTTCTATTACACCCACACTGCGGATCCTTGGACTCTAGGGCTTGCTCTTCTTTGTGAGGTACACTCACATAAGATATCAGAACCTAAAAATGAAAGCCAATCACCGCCTGGAGACTTCAATCATGGCCTCCCCAAGGTCTGTCTGAATGTAAACGGCAAAGCTGAGCTAACAGAAAGCCACAGCCCTGCATTTTTTCCCCTTACTGAAGTCACTGAACTCTTAGGGCTTTTCTGGACACTAGGAGAAAGAAGCAGCCTATAGCATCTATGGGGACCTTTCCTGGTCAATGTGAAAGTTCCTCTCTCCATGACCTGAGCATCTTTCTCCAGCTCAAAGAGCCATTTTAGAGGTACTAGAGTTGTGCTGCAAATTTCCATTAAGGTAACCACAAAGCAGTCTGGTACGTCGGCACCCAACAAAAAGTTACATGCCCAGGAGCCAGTGGGCAAAGACCTGATCTTCCTGCTCAGCTGGCTAAGACTGACAGTCACAGTGTGAGGAATGCATTCAACTTCAAAGTCAGGCTCTGGGTGAAAACCAATTTGTAGTGAGGTTTTTTTCAGTTTCAGATCACAAACCGGTAGAGGCTAGAGACTGACAGTTATAACATCATCCTCTAGAACTAAGAGGATGACAAACCAAGTGAGAGGCTGCCACTCAGGACTGGAGCACACTGCAGTGGTGAACACACTCTTGTGAAACTGCCTCTACAAAGGGCACACAGCCTGGTAGGGGTGACATTGCCAAGCTCTGGGTATAGGGCACAGTAACAAATGCTACTCTAAGACTATGTGGGAAAGTTCTGTTTTGGAAGTGTTCACAACAAACAGTACTCAAGTACTTCTGCATGTCTTTTCCTCAACATTCAGACTGAATTTACAACCCTTTTCATTGATATGTTATTTGAAAAGGGGAACAAAAACTCATGACACCGCCAGGTACAGTGGCTCTTGTCTTTGATCCTAGCACTCTGGGGGCTGAAGTATGTGGACCTCTGTGAGTTTAAGGCTGGCCTGGTCTATACAGTAATTTCCAAACCAGCCACATTTCATAGTGAGAAACTAACAAAACAAACTGTCTGCTGGTAAAGCAGGGAAAATCAGCACAGGATACCCAAACTTACGTGCTAATACTTCCTTGAATGAACCATTTACATGATCGTGATTCAAATCAGCATTATCTACCCAAACTTGTAGGGTACATCTTATAAATCCAGTTTTTTTATATGTATGTCCCATCTCGAAACTTTTCACCCCTAACACATCTCAAAAGGTGTTTCATTATTTAAACAACAGTTAAGCTAATTTTAAGAGCTCTGCTAAAGTAATTTTCCAATGCTAATAAAAACAGTAATAAGATGTAATGTTGCTGTGTACATTATTGTAATACATATTACGTGCCTAAAGAGTTCCTCTATCACTTTGTTTTGTGTTATGCTCACTTGTAAGTCTTCTTTTCAAACGCTTTCTACAACAGCATCGTGTATGTAAAGAAAACGTCTTACCAGCCTAAGGTACAGAGTTGACACCTACCTCAAACAAAACAAAACAACCCCTTTTAAAAAAAAAAAATCTTATTTATTAACTAGAAAACTCTGTATGGTGATTTGAAAGAAAATGACCATCATGTTGCCTGCACAAAATATAAAACTCTCAGCTCCTTCTCCAGCACTATGTCTGCCTGCATGCCTCCATGTTCCACCATGAGGATAAGGGACTGAACCTCTGGACTGTAATTAAGCTACCCCAGTTAAATATTTTCCTTTTTAACACCAGCCATGGTCATGGTATCTCTTCACAACAACAGAAACCCTAATAACACAATTTGAAAAATAAATCTCAAGCTTGCCTTCAGTGTTTATTACTGTGTGTGTGTGCGTGCGCGCCATCATGCCATTACATATGTAGGGAGGTGAGAAGACAGCTTTGTAGACTTGGTTCTCTTCTTCCACATTTACATGGGTTCTGGGAACCAAAAGGATCACCAAAGTTTACTCAGCAAGAGCTTTTACCTTCTGACCATCTCTCTGGCCCTTAAATACTTTAAAAATAAACCCAAAATTCTTTGTAGGATGTATGCAAAGAAGTACAGGCAAAGAAGTAACTGTTTAATCTATGAAGTCATACTTCCATTGTTTCTATTGAAGATCAAATGTCACCATAAACACACCATAATAAAAAATAAAAGCAAATAAATCCACTGAACAAAGCACATTGAGTAATAACTATAGCAATAAACCTCAAGTGAGTAACACAATGAAAAAAAACAAACAAAACCTTTCTGTCGGGAGATGTAGTTCAGCTATAAAGTGTCTGCCTTGAATTTTGTCCCCAGCAATGCAAGTCTCTAAAGCCTAACTATATGCAAAGTCAGTCTGGTGAGGCAGTAAATCAGCTATGCATTTCCAACTGACAAACACTATTTTTGTCTAACAGAGGTGGGGTATTCTCCTACCACAAGCCAGTCACACTGTGTTCAACACTGTACATACACTACAGCATTTTAGAGAATGGGCATTTTTGTAACAAGGTGTAGTTTACACAGCACTCAAAAATGTAAGTATGCTCACATAGGTCAGCAACATTTGTCTTCTGCAGCTTCTACCCGGGCATTTTTAAACCCCACTGTTTTATCCCTGCTCCCTGTCAGGAGTCCCTCTTCCTCAATGCTAGCACACATACATCATGTGCTTCTGAAGTCTGACTTCTTTTGCTGAGTGGTTCTGAAAAATCAGTGTGGCTGCATAAGAGAAGAGGGTTAAATAAAGTGCCTGGCAGGGAAGGGAATCCACACGGTAAGTGAGTGAGTAGGGAATGGTTGGTAGAAGGATGGAAGAAGGGCAAGCTTGGGAAAAGCTGACCGTTCAGGGGGTTAAATGGTTCCGAACTCTTCTAGACAAGGGCCTTAGATGTTTGAAGAGATGAGTGACAGAAGGCAAGCAAAGCCTGTGTAAAGAGGCTGCTACGTCCAGCAAAGAGCAGGAAGAGTAGAGTAATGAGGTAGGTGTGAAATGATCCGGCAGGACGCAAGGCACAGGAGGAAGGGATAAATTGGTAGTGTTTCCCAGGCTCTTACATTAAAAACTATTCTTCTGAAGGGAGAGGGAAAGAGGCAGTGAGCACTACTCAGAACCCAACGGAGGGAAACTGTAGGAAAGGGGAAGTGACAGGTTTTAAGCATCAAGAAGCTAGCTAGCCATTAGGTCTCTGCTGAACTGATAATTCAGATCAAAGCTCCGGGAAAGATGTGGAGATCCTGATGCAGACACTGAAGACTACAGGTGAACTTCATGATGACAGGCTGAGTGCTATGGAAACAAAGGACCACCAGGGAAGACTGGCCAATACTCACATAATAAGAGCATGCAACAAGACAAGGAACAACGGGACAAAGACTCTGCACAGAGGTGCTCAGTTTGAAGCCACCTGTTCTCAGGGCCCATTCTGTGACTGCAAATTACTGTCTCAGTATGCTGAACTTAGTAATTACTGTGTGGGAACACTAAATAGTACCCCAGTATACTCAAAGAGTTAATGGGCTTCCAAATTCTAGTGTAGACCTATCATAATTTTGATATGATGGCTCTAACCTAATTTGGGTATCACCAGTAAGACTTAAAGGCACTCCACTAAACTGGGCAGTCAAATTTCTGGTCAAATTGCATATAACACACTTTTCATTTAGATTTCTTCCTCATGTATCTGAAGATGAACAGTATTCTCAGAAACCTACAAATAAAAGATGAAAAGGAGCCACGATGGTGATTCATGCTTGTGATCCCAGCATGCAGGAGGCTGGGAGGACAAGGGTCACAAGTTCCAGTCCAGCCTGGGCTACATAGTGAGGTCAGTCAGTCAGTCAGTAAGTAAACAAATGAACATGGGGAGGAACTACAGTACTGTTTTGAAGTGTTGCCTACGAAAGTGGGTTCCTGGTCTGCAAAGGCCTCCGCATAACTAACTCCCGCTGTCCTCTCTGCACTCACCTCCATCTTCTCCGCATGCTACTAACTCCCCTGGATGAGGAAACAGAAGCAGACCTGATCATTAAGGCACAGCATAAGTCAGGTGTGTAGTGAAAACCTTTAGTCCAAGCACTCACAGGCAGGAAGGTCTCCTGAGTCTGAGGTCAGCCTGGTCTGCAGAGCAAGTTCTAGGACAGCCAGGGCTACACAGAGAAACCCTGTCTTGAAAAACAATATATAGGAACCTATGATCAATAGTATTTATATATACTATATATATTTATTTAATTCATACCTAGCTGAAACCAGATTAAGATGCACTGGCTGGTTAGTGAACTCTACAATAGTATTACAAGCAGATCATCTTAAGAACACTGCATATACCTTAAGCATTATCCTTAAAAGCATAGAGATGTAAATGTGTTTGACAGAAAGCAGAACCTTTCCTATTAATCAAGGACCTCTGGCTAGGCTTCCAGCTTTTCTTACAAACCCACAATACATTACTGTCAAAGATTTACAATTTGGAGGGTGGGGGTGGGAAAACACTACCTTGTACAGCAGTCTAGCCACATAATTCTCCATACAACTTTTGGGGAATTTGACAACTAATCTGTAAATTTGTAAATGTAAATTTTCAAAGGATTTGATTTTTAGAGAAAGCTTTCACATTCATATTCAATATTTCATTTCAGCCAAGTGTGGTAGTGCATGCCTTTAGCCTCAGCACTTGGGAGGCAGAGTATGAGTTGAATCAAGGCCAGCCTGATATCCACAGTGAGTTCTAGGACAACCAGAGCCACACAGTGAGATGCTGTCTCAAAAACAAAAAAATACATATGAAAAGCATAATTAGTCCCAGGATAACTAGAAACAGCTGTAACACTGTGGGCTCAGGTAGTAACTTGCTCCCCAAGAGGGGATACAAGGGTCTGAGGGGTTGAATAAGTTTGGTGCTAGAGATGGACATGAGTAGGACAGACAGAGGTGCCAAAAACAGGCAAGGAGAAAGAGTGCTTCCAGAGGTTTTGTTTTTCCCTTGTCTTTTTAAGACATGGTCACTTCTTGCCTTCATAATGTTTTCTCTCCCTCCCACCCCACCCCAAGACAGGATTTCTCTGTGTAACTGTCCTGGCACTCTCTGTAGACCAGGTTAGCCTCAAACTCAGAGGTCTGCCTGCATCTGCTTCCTGACCTGAATGTTTTTAAATGCAGTTTGTAGTGAGTGTAATAGAAACAATTGTTGCAATTTCTCTTTTAGAAAGCAAAACAAACAAAAATCTAAGCACCCACTACCTGAGAAGCTGTGCTAGCTAGTTACATCAACTTGATAAAAGCTAGGGTCATCTGAGAAGGAACCTCAATTAAGAAAATGTCTCTATAAGACTGGCCTGTAGACAAGTCTGTAGAGCATTCTCTTGATGGACATAGAAGGGCCCAAGCACATTGTAGGTGGTCCTGGGTGCTATATAAAATAGGCTGAATAAATAAACCATAGGAGCAAACCAGTAAGCAATCCTCCTCCACAGATTCTGCATAAGCTCCTTCATCCAAGTTCCTGACCTGTTTAAGTCCCTGCTCTGACTTCCTTGATGACAGACTGTGAGGAAGTGTGAACCCCCCCCCAAGTTGGTTTTGACCTCAGTGTTCCATCAGAGCACCAGAAGACTTGAGACAGAAGCACTAATACTAATCCTTTAATATGCTGAGTGACGTACTCCTTTAACCCAGCACTCAGAGGCAGAACTAACAGGTGGACCTCAGTGAGATGGAGGCCAGCCTGGTCTACTAAGTGAGTTACAGGCCAGCCTGGTCTACAAAGTAACAGGCCAGCCAGAGCTACAAAACAAGACTCTGTCTCAACAAAATAATAAAAAGAACACAATTTTACTTGTTTGTTCAAATCCTTCTTTGACAAACTCAAACGACGAGTGTATGTATATGTTAACTCATCTATACGTATGACTGTAACCCCTAATTATCTCACAGTAAGCTTGATGTCAGACAGGGGTTAAATTTTCATTTACATTTGGAATATACACTATGTACTATAAGAGGTTGTCTAAGCATGTTTATCTTCCCATCTATATCAAAATTGATTAAGATGCCTCAGGCCAAGTATTATATTGGTGTCTGGCAAGATGCCAGGTGACCAGCATGCACAGAAAAGCAGATGTGTCTACTACAGACCCTGATAGGTGATGCTGCCTCTGCTGGAAGCATTCTCCTTTGAACATGTTCCAACAGAAAAACAGATTTCTCCCTTTTTAAAAAACTTGCAAATATAGTTATCCTTATAGTTGCATGAGCAGGAGCAAGCACCTGCCACTAATGAGGTGCTGCCTGCTTCCAGACAGAAGCTAAGTGTATTCATTTAACGTTCCAGAGGGCAAAACAGTTATATATCCACTTCCCCATTCTAGAATTCAGCTGTTTCTCTCATCCGACTTACTTCTGCTGCTTCTTAAACTGCCTTTGCAATGCAGACTTTGAATAATCTGTGAATAATCACATGTAGAATTCCAAAATCAAACCTACAGTCTTTGTCTTTAGAACTTAAAACCTAATACTTACTTCTTGAGTCAAACAATTTTTAGTAAGTGAAGTTTTCCAACTTACTTTTGGGTAATCTGATTTTAGAACTTTAAAGATCTCTACTAGCTCTCACAGTCTGGCTAGTGGCACTGCACTGCAATCCTAGCACCGAGGCCTGGCTGAAAATGACTCCTGTCTCAACGAGATAGAACACAATTCACACAGTTTCAGTAAAAGGGCACACATTCTCAGGAAAAGAAGTTATGCTCAGGAGAAGGCCTTTTTAGTTAGACAAAATTAGAATTTAATAATGGTCTTTAAAATGCTGGGGATTTCGGGTTTAAGGTTAGAATTAAAACTATAAAAACAAAACAAACAAAAAATGGGGGGATGACCCTAGGCGATGGCTCATGTCTGTAATCCCAGCCCTCAGGGTAAGGGATGAGGACTGTTCTGAGTTCAAAGTTAGCCTGAGCTATAGGTGATCTACCTTAAACACAGTAACAGATCACCTGCCTACATACATGGCATACACCCAGAACATTAGAACAAAAACCTAGGCATATATATATATGGACACACAAATACAATCCCTCAGCTGTCAACCTGTCTGCAAAGCTACATATCAAGAGAATTTAAAATGACTCTAGTAAATATTGACAGGAATAAGTAATGAAACAGAAACACGAAACTCCTTAAAACCCCACTGCTGGACCACACTCTACCCAGGAATAAATGTGTCAGTGTGCTTGCAGATGCTCTGTCACAATGCTATGTAATCCAGTGCTTTAGGGTCTGTGCCTTAAACACTTTAAACAGTTATAACTGTTATCACTAAGCCCAGCAAGTCTCCCTTCTCAGCAGTTCTCTTTTCAGTCCCTCCCCACCCACCGCCTTACTCAGTCTCGTACTTAGCTTGCCCTTCCTACTATACAGCATCTCTTCTCACTGCAGTGGAGTGCGGCCTCAGCCTGTTAAAACAGTGCCTACATGTCAGTGTTCATCCTAAACATGGCCTTGCCTTTTGTCCTGCTACTCCCAACGTGTGCTGCCACTAAGCACTAATGCCAAATTCCCAGTAGCCATGTAAATGCTGCATGTGTGATCATTGAAAAGCAAGTGCTCCTGTAGGGAGTGGAGACAAGATCAGTGAGAAACAATGGCTCAAGAGACTGATGGAGCAGGACATCTGGGATCCATGTAAGTACATGTGTGTACACGTACAAAGACACATGCAGACACCACATTCACCAAATGTGTGTATTCATACAAACACACACACACACACACACACACACACACACACACAAAATATAAGTTTAAATTATTCTTAGTATCAATTGACTGTGGTCCAGACCTGCAGTCCTATAGAAACACACAGACACTTATATTAATTTTATGCTGATCAGCCTAAAGCCCAGGCATATAACTTGCTAACTCTTTACCCTTAATCTAACCCATGATTCTTACCCTATTCAGCCATACAGCTTGGTACCTTTTCTCAGAGCAGCATAGTTGTCCTCTGCATCTATTGCCTTCTCTGTGACATCTGCTCTGTTCTTCCTGTTCCCAGAGTTTTCGTAGTCTGGTAGCTCCACCTACACTTCCTGTCTACTTCAGCCAATCAGAATTTTTATTAAACCAGTAGGTGGGACAATTATTTACAATGTAACAACATAATCCCACTACAATTGACAACTTCTTAGAGGTAGTTAAGTATCAACCCTATAGTCTAGAAAATATACTGAGAACAAGCAACAAAAATGTATTATTAGCAAATGTGACACAAAATAAAAGATGTCCTAACATAGTGATACAGTGAGATTCACTTAAAGGCATGTTTCACTTAGTCAAACTACAGTTTAAAAATTCCAGATATCATTAGCTAAATCAAAGACAATGGAAAAAATTAATATCCCAAATTATCCATTACTTGAGTAAACAAATGGACAGTTTTCCATACCAAGGTTCCATGATTCTTCAATTCCTACATACCACCATACCTGTTCTGCTGCCTGAGGCTATGGATCCTGAAACAGGATTACAGGAACCCACATTTCAGAAGTAGTGTAACTAATCACTTGTTAGCTCATGAAAAGGGAGAATATGAAAGACATATTCTCTCTTATGGAGGATAAGGGAACAGACAAGGCCAAAAGGCTACGGAGTGCTGCTCATGTAGATGCTATCTGCCTCTCCATAGGATGGTCCTATACTTTCCAACTGATCACATTCCTGAGACACAGGTGAATTACAAGAAGCACTGGTGAAACACTGCCTCCCCTACAGTCTCATCTCATCCTGCCTCTCCCCTCAAATTTGTTGTGACATTCACATTTCCCAAAAGGCTCTCCAGAGACACACAGGTCTGGCCTATTTCTCCCCACTCTTCAATCAGGGAAGATCATACCCGAGCTTCCTCCAATGAGCTCTTTCTCTCTCTCTCTCTCTCTCTCTCATGGTTCTATCTTCTTCAGGGCTCTGGCACATGGCAGCATAACTCAATTTCTACGTCTCCCTTTCAGATCTTGGATGCTAGCAAAACAACACACAGAGTCAAAGGTCTTCATCGGGATTCCAATCCTTGGACTACCAGGATTCTATACCCCCTGAAGCAGGCAGCTATCCATCCAAGTTGTTAATTATGGACATCAGAAAATCAGTCCCCACTTAGATATCTCATTTTTATTCATTTCTTCTGTATGTGTTACAACTATCAGTCAGGCCACATACAGTAGATGCTATAAATAAATACGGTTTTCACAGCTTAGAGCCTACTGCCACTTCTATACCCCAATATGGCCGTCAACAGATAACAGTCCAAGCTGTAAATGGTGGCAAACATCTTTTCCACTCAATTCCTGGCACCTGGGAAATTGAGGTTAGAAGATTGTGAATTTGTAAGACTACCCTGGATTATCCTAACCAGCCCAATATGGTGAGAATCTATCCCAACCTCCCTCCCCTAAAATCAACATTCTACACTATTTAAAGCAGTACGCATAAATAATACATGTCCACACATTCCATGATTTTATGCTGGTTAACTGCCTACATTTGGCTCCAAAAGTAATTTCTCTTGACTCCGGGCCTTTACTAAGCCTTTGCACACCCCTCAACAGTGCAACAATAAGTAGAACTAGAAAGCACCCATGTTTAAAACCTGCCTTTACAGACAAGGAGTTCATTTCAAGTCTTACTCGAGAAGAAACCAAAAAGCCAGGCAGATTAGCCACATCTTCACTTTACAGAACATATGACCCAGAATAGAGGGAAGCTATGTAAACTGGCTCACCCCCCCCCACCCTCCCCGTATCACCACAACAGTGACCTGCCTCGCTCTCCTTAAGTCTCAAATCAATGTTCCCTGACCCTTGCCCCTCATTTGACTGATTGTAACATACCCTATGTCTTGTAAACTAATTCCACATCCATATGTAAAACTGAAATGGTGTTTATGGGACAGAGAAAATGATGTAAGCAAAGCAGTAAGATGGCACCACACTGACTCATAAGCCACTGCCCGTTTCAGCCTTATCAAGTGTGGTAGGATAAAGTAATGCTCCTAATATTTCCTCCGACACACATACTCCCACTGCCTGTGACTGGGAGAAGTCTACGGCCCTTCTGGATTTCAGGGTCACTTTACAATGGGATACTAGAGAGTTTAACCCTAGATACTACACACCAGAGGACTTGAAAAAGGATGCTAGGGCCTAAGAGGTGGCTCAGAGGTTAAGAGTTTTGCTGCTTTTGTAGAGGACCTGGGTTCAATTCTCAACAATCACACAGCAGCCACAAATCATTTTTAATTCCAGTTCTAGAAGATTTGATGCTCTCACTCCACCTCCACAGGCATGTACATGATACACATACATGTATGAAGGCAAAACCTTCATATACATAGCAATAAATATTTCTTTAAAAAAATACAACAAAACCAAAAGAACACTGTGATGCCAAGCTCCCACTTGTATATCTGACAACTTTATAGAAATTTACCCCAGAGACACTTCCAACCCTGACCACAAAGTGGGCTGCTGATGCAAACCCATGTATATATGCAAGAACTGAAAAGCAACAGATACATGCCAGAAGTTGTGGCTTGATGTTATGAAGCAGCAGCTGAATGATCCAGTCTACCCTCTACCCTCAAGCAAATGCTTCTGTTACATCTCTTGTTTTTGCCCCCAGATGCTAAAACAGCATCTCTTCCAAATGAAAGCATTGTTTCCAAGTAACTTCCTAATGCATAAAGTTAGTATTATGTAAGATGCTGGGACAAAATTATCCTTTCAGAAACCACCTCACCTGATTCCTCCTTCTCCCTGCAAAGCATTAAGATTTGTCACGACCAGTTGTTAAAAGATAATATTCAGCTGATGTGATGGGATGCATCTGTCTTTCACAGTAAGCAGTATTTTTCTAAGGCTGCTTTAAAACCCTTGGGTAGAATAAATGTTCAGACATACCCTTGGCATTTTAAAGGACTCCACAGCGCTGTAACATTAAACAATGACAACTAACTAATGCAAATGCAAGTCTCTCAGTTTTGACATTTCTTACCACAGTACATAGCTCAATGTTATTCAAACCACTCGTATTTAATTATCTATCAAAATCATTTCTAAGTTTTAAAATTACCTTTGAATGACAAACACATTATGCAATAAAGTTGGAGGTAAGGGAATAGAACATTAAGTGTCACACAGCACCAGGGAAAACAGATTTAAAGAATCTATCTCTTTTAGAAATGTGGTGGGGAGCTTTATGATTGAGAATTCTGAGGCCAGGCTGGCCGTGGAACACCATTTCCTGGGCACTGGGATTTCAGCTGTGTGTTACATGTGACTTGGACCTACATTTTCAAGACTCCTTCTAAAGATCTTTATTTTAGTTTCGTGGCTTTGGATGTGAACCTAAGCATGCCTACCCAGGAAGGCCAGAAGAGAACATCCACTAATTGGTCCCACAGAACCTGGTGTGGATGCAGAAAACACTGTTAAGAAAGGCTAAGCCATTTCTCTAGCCCTGGCATCTATCTATGATGACACTGTATTTTTGGTTATTAAGTCATTTTCCCTCTCTAGAGCATGCAGAATTTGGACAAGTATTGCCATTAATATTTACTTGCAACATATTGTATAAAGGATTAATATTTATTGAGAGATATATGAACACTCATGATAAAAACTGAACCTTACAGTTCTTGGAGATAGGAGCTGTCTGTCCCACCCCAGACTGCTGGTCTGCTCTGTGAGAAACAGGAACACAACAGGGCGAAACTTGGTGTTCCCCAGGTCCCAAGTCTGGCCGTAGGCGTACTGAACTCAGGAGCTACACATCTAGTCGTCCCTAAGTAACGCCTGAATCCCACTACAGACAGGGAAATAGAATCTTTATGGTTCTGAGCCACAAGACCAATTCAATTGAATGGCTATCTTTACCATTTGAACATATTTAATCTAATGTCTAAAAAAAATTCTTAGGAAAAAGTCATCCTCCTAATGCCAGAGACTACTTTTTTAACCCAGATCCCATAAGTAGAACATGGGACTAGTGACTAATTACAACAGTAAAATCATCCAGGGGAGATGAGCAGAAACAAATAAACAGAGGAATACTTTGACTTCTCCTGACCCATTTTGAAAAGTAGCAAATGCTAGTAGTACTGTAACAGATACAATTAAATTAACTTGTTTCTGAGAGACAGCAAAACAGCTAAGATATTTGTTCTTGCAGGGGACATAGGTTCAATCTCCATCACCTCCATGGGGGCTCACAAACATCTGCTTCTGCAGGCACCAGGCATATACATGGGGCACAGCACACACACACAAGCAAAACATACACATAAAATAAAAATAAATCTAATTTTAAGACAACTTGAAGCTTCCATGTGATAGCTGCTGTCAAAAATATAAAATATTAGCTAGGCAGGCAAGATGATTCATAGGTGTATTTAATGCCAAACCGTCGACCCAAGTTGCATTTTGGAACTCACATATTAGAAGGTGAGACTCAAGATACTAAATCTGATCAAATACATACATAAAGAAAGGCATCTGCCATGAAGTATATTTGAGCTCTTTGTGTTTTTCTTTGCAACCCTGTGCGATTTTTATAATCTGTAGTTTATTGCAACGAAGACATACCATTTACCTCCTACATCCCCACTCTAAGGTGCCTATTACTACTAAGGATATCTGGAGTTTTTTCAATGGGAAAAAAGATGAGTGTACTGGAAAAAGAAGAGGTGTGTGTGTGTGTGTGTGTGTGCGCGCGCACACGCGCGCGCTATTTGCAACAGTGAATTTTTTTTTTTAAAAAATGGTAATTATGATGAGGCATCTATCTGCCTATTAGGCACCATGTAAAACTGACAAGAATAATTGTGCAAGGGGTATTTAGTGTGTAAGGCTTAGGGCACTACACCGGAAAGTCTAAACCAGCCAAGGTGTAAAACAATATAATGAGCAGGTAATCCTGGGCCCAGCATCCAAGTTTCTGCCCTAACCTGTTCCCTATGATTATGATTTTAAAACATCCCAGTGTCAGCAAGTTCACTGTGAGTCAGACCTGCAAATAATAATGGCTTATTTTCCATCACGGTGGAGGAAATACATCATTGTTCATTGTGGCTCACTTAAGTGAGGCTGTTTTCACAGGAAAATATAAAAATAACTGTGTTATTCTGCCTCACCGTTTTTTAAATTTTATTACCAAGGCTCTTTAACTACAATCTACTTAAAAAAGAAAGAACGTGTTTTCAATATGGGCTCCAAGAAAACAGCTCAATAACACCTAGAAGGAAAAATGCATAAACACCAGAAAACCAATTCAGGACCAATAAACAGCCTGCAATATCAAGATAACCAATCAAATGCATTCACTTCAACAAGATAAAATACTGTTTAATAGTCATCCCACTGATAACCCTGGCTAAAAGGCAGGCAAATCTTTCTGCCATTCATTAAGCTGCTGTATTCATTAAACTACATGTATTTTTCACATAGCACAGAAGTTACAGGGACCAAAGTCTTCATTGCTGCGCCTCTCAACTTAATATCAGAGAAAATTCTTTGTCAAGAAACAAATTTTGGGGCTGGAGAATTGGCTCAGCGACTAAGAGCACTGGGGTGTTCTCCCAGAGGACCCAGGTTCAATTCCCAGCACCCATATGGCAGCTCACAATTGTCTGTAACCCCAATTCCAGGAGTTCAAACCAATGAACATAAAGTTAAAAAAAAATTCTTACAGGACGTGGTGGTACACAGTGCCAACAAACACTAAAGTAGTTGAGGCAGTAGGTTTTGGAGTCATATAGCCTGGGTGATACCCTGAATCTCCCCCCTCCCAAAAAGGTTATTTTAATAGCATCTTTACTGAAAATGTAGCCTAAGACTTATGTAGACTAGAAGAACTAAAATAAGACAGCAGTTAACGTATCTCAAGGCAATGAGTGCAGGTTCTAGAATGATACTATTTCATAATGGAAACAACTTACTAACTCATGTAGAGTTCCACTACAATGCTTACGACATATTTAATTTAAAAATCTAAGACTTCACTGCATCCAACCTTAGATATACAACATATATTTTAATAAGCTTCCAATTATAGATAAGACTCTTGGTGTACAATGTATACAAACACAAATCCACAGCATCTGCCAAGTGATCATATGAAGAATGGAGCCATGACTGTCTCACTTCTGTAGCTCTAGCATAAATGGGTTAACTGCAAAGAAGCCTAACAAGGCAAACAGCAGGTATGTTGGGGCGGGGAATGAGTCTTATGAAGCAGAAACTGCATTTCCCAATGAGTCTTTTGTTGCTACCAATGTGAAAAATAAGCAGAAGAACTAGGGGCTGGATTTCTGTGGTTTTTACAGATTTAACCAAGGGCAACACTAAATTCTGAAAGGTCTATTAGAAAAGGTCAGTGCCCCACTTCCATTTGTTAGCTGTCACCACACAGGTCAGGGGCCTTGGATTTTTCCTGAAAAAAAAACCTGTTTCCTATAAACAACAAGCACATAACACAGAACAACAATATTAAAGGAATGGAATGTGCAGCCTCTGAGGAAAAACTGTACCAAGTTCTTCATGAAACCACTTGATACCAGGTTTTCAACCTTAATGAGAAAAAGAAAAGAAAGAAATATCTCCCTTCCTTTCTCCCTGTCTCTCCACTATTAGCATGTATTCACATATATACTAACATGCAAGAGACTGCTAGGATTCCCTTGAAAAAGAAAAAGGGCAATACGTGTTCTATGGCCAAGAAAGAAGTTACAACAACTTTTAAAGACCAAATAACCCAAAAGCTCTACCTCTCTTGCCCCCGTATTTCTTTCATCAAGTCATAAAGAATAAGCTTCATATCAGACACAACTTTTAAAAGGTCATGAGATGATCGCAAGGATGAGCGCCTTGGAATTAGAGTTGTGGAAAAGGTGTCCAGTGTAGGTAGATTCTACGTCTCTACCAGTACTGCCATCAACCCATAATGCACAGCAAAAGAAAACTGTGGCGTGCACTCTGAAGAACAGAATCTGGAAGAAATGGTGAGAGCTTTAGAGAAGGAAAATGAAAAGCACTCTGGCCTGTCATCTCTTTTTTCCTTCAGGAAAATAGTTATGTGGTTTACAAGAGGACACCTCCTCCTAAATCAATTCTTACTGTTTGACGGTGAAAGAAAAAAAAAATCAGAAAGAAAGAAGGAAAGAGTTACCACACAGACTTTAATCACATCAAAGTTTGAAACTCAGAGTTGCAGTTCCCACAGCAACAGCAACTCAGCTTCTTCATGCAATTTCAGTGTTACTGTCTATGGCATTCTCTCCAACTGATTAAGAGCATGGTATATAGACAAGTTATAGGCACTGGAAGTCTCAATCTCCTACTCTCCTTTGTTGAGATTAGCATGATTAAGGGGCACTGGGATCTTGTTTAAGACAAGTACTCCAGGAGGAAACTCAGTCACATCATTTCAGTGGCAAGATCTTCCCAGAAGGAAGGACCCAGGGTTGCTTTCCTGCGGTGTAAAACTGGACCCTAGGTGGGAACCACTTGTCTAAGAGCCATGAAATATTTTAAGAGGCAAAGAGAAGGTAAATCAATCCCTCTAACAAGAAAGAAAAATGAAGGAGGGTTGTGGGAACCACATTACGGTTTTTAAGCTACTGCAGATACCTTTTCTCTTTCTTGTAATGTAAGTTTCCAAAGGTATTTTCCAGCTAGTTTAGTTCCTAATTTCAGTGGCTTCTGTTTCAGAATAAAATTCAATACAAAAGGACTGCTGGGGAAGTCCCATGGGACTAACTTGGGGCCAGCAGTTCTATGCAAGCCTACTCAGCCAAGATACCTGAGATGCCAAATTATTTTCTATATGATCAGTCTTCATTTTTTCATCTCCTCAAGGAGACTGAATTTGAAGGCCAAAGCCATTTCCCCACCAGGGTATGTGCTGATGATGGGTTCAGTCAACTTTGAAAAGGCAAGAACAATGCAGAGAATAGGATCCTGCAACAGGATGGCAGGACACTTAAATCTTCCTCCCCTGAGAAGCCACCTACACAAGTCAAGGTCATGTCATTCCATAAATATACCGTAAAAAAGAGGGCACCCCATCTTCATGTTTTGTTAAGACAGTGGTTAGAGACTGACTCTTCAGTGCTGCAGTCAGTGAGAGGGTGGCTCTGGGCCTGCAAGAAAGCCCATCACACAGCAGCAGCCAGCCTCCCAACCTCGGTCCCTCATAAAGCTCTCAGACTGTTACCAAACATGAACCAGAGTCCAGTGAACTACACAACAGCAACCTTCCACCCTCCCCCCAAACCTGCCATTGAGCTGTGCAGGAAATGAGAACCAGTTATTTTACACTTTGCTGTTCAGCTTCCTTTCCGAAGCTGCCCCCCCCCCCCCCCGCAGTGTGAAGAGGTGTCATCAATACCAGAAAACACCATATATAAGTGGCAACTCCAAAAAAGGGGAAAAAAACAACAAAAAACAAAAACAAACAAAAAAAACCCACCACGTTCCCACGGGCATTTTCAGTCACCCTAGTGAAGTAGAGGCTCCAGTGAGTTTAGGGACAGCGTCTGTCTGGCACCTACTTCATTCTAAGTAAAGGAGTGAACAAAGCAGGGCAAATGCTTGTCCTTGTGGAATCTCTGCTATGGCGAGCTCCTGATCCCTACAAAAAGATAAAAATAAACAAAATACTTCCCCCAAGTGGAGAGTAAATGTCGTGGGAGGTAAACTACATTAAAAAGGTGACCTGCGGACTGCAGCATAGAGGAGCCACACACTGTTCCAGACAGAAGACCCTGAGGCAGAGGGAAGCTCGGGACCTGGAGAAGGGGTGAAGTAGGGTGACCTTCTGGGTCCAGCTGAGAGCAGACTGCAAGAAAGCAAAAGCAGGAGGCATCCAGGAGGCACAGGGGTCACTTGTGGCAATTACAGTCGTGTGGAGCAGGGCAAAATGGATGAGAATTCAAAGGATGTGGATATGCAGTCAGGTGCTGCATATCCCTGTTTTGGTGAAAGTGGTTCCATGAGGCGGCAGTGGCTCTGTATTGTAGCAGGCTCAGTTCTCCAATGATAACCTATCCCACTGCTGGGCAATTTAAAACTATCGTTTTTAAGGTAAGGTCACAGAATTTTCTGGCAAGTAGCATATGGCTAGTTTTCCTTTGGAAAGATTAGTAGAGCTTTTAGCTATTGAAGGTATTTGTTCCTAACTCCCCAAAATGAGTATGCGTATGTTTAGTTGAGCCAATACAGCATACTCACAAAAAAGTGACCAGAAGCACTACTACTTACAGGAATTATGAGGGAAAAATGGACAAGAGATGAAAATAGGTTCGGAGCTGTAACTCAGTAACAGACTGCTGCCAACCACATGCCTTAATACCCAGCACCAAAAGAAGAGAAAAACCCAAGCAGTTAAGGAAAAAGTAAGAACCACAGACGGCATCTCTATATGAGAGTCTATGGAGGAAATGAGTCTCAAAGATGAAACAATAAAAAGCTGGGAAAAGAAACTAGAGGTACAGAGGGCGGAAAGCACCAGAGGGCTGCCAAGGCCCTCAAGGAGAAGCAGAAAAGGTGGCATTCAAAAGCCACACTGAACACCGACATACAAGTGGGAATACACAAGGCTGGAAGAGGAAAGTAGATGGAACTGTAATTCAGCCTCCCACAGTGGCTATAAGGAGGTGCGGCAGGAAGAAGGTACAATGTAAAATTTGGAAGTGAATCTAAGCAATATAATAATAAAAACTACAAGGTGGTCTACACTGGGAGCCAGAAGGGAGGGCATGGATGAAGACAGGAGCAGATAGTACAAAGAACCTTGGGCCAGCATGTTTAGTTGGTAGTGATCAGTTTTCACAGCTAACAGAGAAACACACAGACGGTCAATTGTTTTATTTTGGCTGAAATTCCCTCCCAATTCCATCCCTTTCAACATGTAAACAGGTTTTTTTTAATCCCCATACCCATTCTGCTTTCAAATGACTGAGCGGATATTCTTAAGATACTTTTCAAATTATATATGCTCACTTAAGGCATTTATGAAAACAATCCATCCCTAATCCTTGGAAAGGTAAACATTGCTAACTTCTTAATGAAGGACAGGTGATGTTTGTAGTAGCTAGAAAAGGCATCTAGAACCACCACAGGTCCATGGCACAAACCTCAAGATGCTGGTACCTCTTCTTCTAACTTGTTTGAAAAGGGAGTAACAAGTTGTTGGGGAGGGCAGGTAGTGATATGCTATATTTAATAAAACCAGTCTGGAATATCAGAGAACAGATCCACCCACAGTCAATCCAGGAGGGTCAGAGAGTGGTAATTCAGGTCTTTAATCCTAGCACAGTGAATATCCTGGGAGTGGTTCGAGGCCTTTCATCCCATAACTCCAGAGACAGGGGAGATCTTTCTGTGTTTCTGCAAGTTCAAGTACAACTACCAAATAGTAGTAGCCCACGCCTTTAATCTTAACCTGGGTGTGAAACAACTGGGCAAAGAGAGTATTTAAGGCAGGTGTTAAGAAGACAGGCCTTTAATCCCAGCAGTCAGAAGTGTTGAGAAATGAGGCTGAGGAAGCTGGAAGATAGCTGGAATACAACCAGAATTCATGCAACAATGGCAGAGTCCGAAAATGGAAAGGGGGGGGGGGTGTCAAGTTACAGCACTGAACAGTAAGAATGAAAAAATGGAGTCCACTGGTGCCTGTTAGAACCACTCCTTTCCAGCACAGATGGGCATGCAGAGCTGTCCTGGGGGCTCAGTCGGGAGTTTGAGGCCCCATGGAGACACTGATGGGACGGAAGCCCCTAGCAAGAGTAGTAGGTACAGGTGCCTAGTACTGATATACAGGTGCCTGATAGCACATATGGGGGCTGAGAGAGGTGTGTGGGCAGCCAAGTTCCTGATGTTTTACATTTCTTCTCAGCTTGGGCAGGGCACAGTGTGTTTACCACAGTGTGTGTATGAGGATCTGGAATCCATTATGATGTAACAGAAACAGCAAAGATTAATCAGGGGGTGGGGAGAGAATGAGATAGAAAGCCTGTTATTTCTTTTTTAAAAATAATTTCATACAATCTACGTGAAGGTGTCAGATCACTGGAACTGGAGCCACAGACAGCTGTGAGCCATGTGGGTGCTGGGAATGGACCCTAGGTCCACCGCAAGAACAGTCAATGCTCTTAACAGCTGAGCCATCTTCTCCAGGCCCCAGTTATTTCTCTTTTAATTTAAGGATTTTTTCTGTAATTCAAGCCTAAATTTTCTCTCCAATTTGTAAGCACATGTAACATCCTTTGGAGGGAAGTTTCCAGAGCTCATAGCTAAGATTCTAAGAACAAAGAGGAGCTCTCACACTTCAAGCCTCACTTCTTCAGTAGCAAAACGGAAAGCAATAAACATGCCGGGCAAAATGCCATCAACAGATGCTGCACATAACCCTCCCAAAGTAGTTCCAGGCTCAGAGGACAACTGCGGTCACAAGAAAACACACCACTCTGAGTCCTATGTTCAAGCTCCCCTTCATCCAGCTCCTAAAGGTGCAATCCATGTTGTAAGGCAGAATTAATTTAGAGGCTTATCAGGCAACACTGAATAATGATAAACATGAAAAGATTCATTTTACTCAACAGCAGAGCTGTGATACTTGGGAGACCAGACCTTGATTTGAATTTAACTTGTACTTTTTGATTTAACTACTCGAAGGATGTCCTACTCATTATGTAAGAAGCCAACTACCATAGGCCCATACCAATCACTGTATTATATTAGCTATGGTATCACATCTATGCAGACTAATTATTAGCTGAAATATCTTTCACCAAAGATTACTACTAAATCAAAACAATCTCCTAGGGTTGGGGTCACAACACCTTAAAGAGTATAGGCCTTGAGCCAGTCCCACCATAGAAAATAAACAAACACACATACAAATACTAATTAGCACATATTCACCTTTACTTTTGAGTCATCAAAAGATTTTGGTTTTTTGAGTAATGAGATAGAGGGGTAGGAAAAGAATGGCAACAGAAAATGGTCTTGTGGGACATCAAGTGTACCACTTTCAGATCACAGGAAGTTACTGGTCAAATCACATCTTCAAGACCAAATCAGTTATCTCTGTTAGTATACTTTAAGGAAAATGGCTATTAATTCTTCACAGAAAACTAATCTGACATACAAAATATTATTATTATTCAAGTACTAATTGTGTATCATGTAAAAACAGTTAATCTACGGTATCTCTATCCAAACAAAAGAATTTAAAATGGTACCAACAATTCACACTGCTTGCAATCCACAATTTCACACCACTTACCATGGGGGACAGTAAAGAAGGAACATCTACATGTAACTCTGGAGAATTTTGAACACCAAACAGAGCTTTGTATAAGCTCAAATTTCCACAGCCAAAGTCTAATTTCCACAAAAGAGAAAGTGGTGTTATGACTTTGTGGTAATTTTACATAAGGCAATACTAATTTAAAATATTTTAAAGGGAAAGTTCCTATGAAGTATGGCTTCTGACAGTGTAGCAATTTCCTATTATCACTGAAGACAAAGCAGTAAAATGATAGGCTCTGCTGCTGCCGTCTTGACTGGGAGGCTCCACAAAGGACAAACAAGCATTAGCATACTCAGTCTGAGAAAGTATCTGTGCCTGTCACATTCACAGACAAGAAAACACGATGGCAGGCAGGGAAGAAGAAAGGGGAGGGTTAGTGTTTAATGAGTTTAAAGCTCGGGACCAAAGAGTTCTGGAAACAGATGACAATATTACCAACTGGGGTGAGGTCCATAGTGCTGCTGAACAGCACTACTAAAACGGCTGGCATAGTATGTTTGTGTATGTCAGCACATTTTTAAAGAAAACAACTGAACCCAGGTACTAAAGCATGGGCCTATAATCCCAACACTTGAGAGCCCACCTGAACCAAGGAGCCAGCTGGTCTCAAACAATCCAAACAAAATACAAAAGTAATACTATTACAAGTACTTAGGACTCAAGTGCTAGATACTTAGTTCTACTGAGTTCTGCTCTTAATCCCCCCCCCCATTTCTTTTCTATACGGGGTTCCTCTGTATAGTCCTGGCTGGCCTCGAACTCAGAGACCCCACCTGCCTCTGCCTCCAGGGTGCTGGGTTTAAAGGCATATGCCACTTCCACCTCGACGCCCCATATATAGTGAAACAGGGTCTCACTATATAATCCTGGCTGGCTACAGAACTCAGAGATCTACCTGCCTCTGCTAAGTGCCACCACATCAGGCATCTGGCAGTATGAGAATCTGAGTCCAGTTCATCCTCTGAAAATGAAAAGGCTAACTCAAAATAAATTTTTCTGTGAGCTACTAAAGACCAGCAGTTTCACAGAGCCATGACAATGACAGCTTCATTTAATAGTTAGGAGGAAATCAATTAAATGTCTCTAATAAACAGCCTTTTAACAGATGGTAGCATTAGAGACTAATTTGTAGGTGAATACTACAATGCATGGAAAGAAAAAGAAAAAGATGTATTATCACACCATCCATGCAATCTTTCAAAAACAAACAGGATGGCGCAGGCTTGCAATCCCAGAACTCAACTCAAAATCTGTCAAGCACTACTCAAACTTTTGACAAATACTCTATGACAATACCAAAACAAAAACAAAAAACAGAAATTCTGGCACAGTATTTTACAAAGGAAAATCTGGATAATGTTATGGTCTGAGCTATCCTGTAATTTAAACAGCTCACCTTCTACTGGGCCAGCTGCTCACTTCTGTAAGAAGGGTATCAGCACAGCCTCTGGCAGAAGGGGTGCTTTCGAGAATCCCTCACTGAGGTCTGTCCGTATCACATTCCCTGCTGCCCCTTTCTTGGGTATCCAAAGGATGCAAGTCCCAAGCCCATAGGAGAAGCAGTGGTCCAGCTAACCTCTGCCAAGCAAAGCTACCCAATCTCTGTCAAGACCTTTCAGAGCTCCCTTTCCTAACCTGGCAAATGAGTGGTAAAACTCTGCTGTGAGAATAAAAGAACGTGTAACAGAAGAGCCTGGCACAATGACTGGAACAATGATCCTAATAGGACACTAAAAAAATGCTACACACATGTGAGCTCAAATCCCAAGATGACTTGGCAGATAAAGGCCCTCACCATCAAGCCTTAGTTCAACCTCCAGCACACACACTGTGGAATGAACATGCACACAGGAAGGAAAGACAGATACAATAAGATGGAGAATTTCAATCACAAGTAGAGGGTAAAGGGGCCAGCCAAGGAAGCACTTTGGCCCTGAAACCAGGGCTAACTTTGCCCCTGATCAACTCAACCAACCAATCCCTGAGCAGAGAACCTCCTCCCAGGAGAAACTCTGCCCCGAGAAGCCCTCTATTAGTCCCTGTGCCTGTTCAGTTGTGGGCTGTCCTTTCCCACCCTGGCAGAGGAAGCCACTCTTCTGGACTCCTCCTTCCCAAATAAATCTTTCTTAAGAGTTTTCTGTAAGATCTTCATATACTGGCCCAGACCAGAGCCTTGGCTGACACATTCCTTTAGGGGACTGAGCAGACAAAGTAACAGCTTGTGGCCTGAGCCACAGGAGATGCTACATTTCTGCTCGGGTTTCTCCTTCAGTAGAGAGAAGCAAAAGTTAACAGCTTAAGCCCCAGCCAAGAAGAAGGGCTCTCTCTTCAAGAGGCAGATTGCTAAATCAGGCAGGGAAAACACCCCCACAGCATCCCAGCTTCAGGTATAGTCAGGATACTGACCCCTCCAGAGCGCTAACACTTGCAGGGGCACCTGGATTCAAAACTCAAAACACAACGATAACAGCTCTTATTGGTCCCAATGTGCAACTCTACAACAGTCCCTCACTGCAATTTCACCCTCAACCTATGTCTTCCTATTCAACATTAACAACTCAAAAGATTCAGTGTGCACACAGTTTTTCATGCTAAAATAGTAGTAATAACAGCTTCCAGTTATAAAACACTTCCTACACGCCAAACACTATGAACACATTTCATATTTTATTCGAGCCTAACAAAAACCTACCAGTTGTTTACATTTTAAAATGAAGAAAAGTGATGTAGTTGAGCTAACTGCCTGAGTAACAAACTGCTAAGTGCTACACACCACATATAATGCAGCTGAATTCCTCAGCTTTATGGAGGGAGCTTTGAAATGTATAGTTAAAATAATCAAACCCTAAACATCTGTTTATGTATAAACTGAACATTACAAATGAGACCAAAGCTTTAGAAGCCCCACAGTTAGGACCACTTCTAAATGATAGTACATATCCTTACCACCAACAGTCTACTAAACACCTACCAAGGACTATATTTGCCTACTTTAGTTTGGGTTTTGAGAAAATTCCTAAAAATCAGGCCCAAATGCACAGTCTTCTTAATCTCACTATGGATGGGGAATCCCGAGCCTGGGAAAGCATATGATAGTGAGACTGCCTAATACAACATAAGTGGTGAAAATCTTAAAATTTACTTTCTGTCACTGTAGCTGAGGAGCAGACAACTAGGACACTGTGAGATTTGGCTGTCTACCTGTGTGTCTGTATACCATGCGTGCTGTGTGTCTGATGCCTGCATGGAGTTCAGAAGACAGCTTCACGTCCCCAGGATCTGGAATTAGAGACAGCTAACAGCTGTCATGTGAGTACTAGGAACCAAAGGCAAGGTCCTTTGTACAAGGAGCAAGTGCTCTTAATCATTGACCCTTTGTCGAAACTTAAAAATAAAGAAGGATTTGGGGCTACTTAAGTGTGGCAACAACAAAGAACCAGATATTTTAAAGACCTAGTGATTTTTGAAAGTTGTACTAGGAAAATATGTCAAGTCAAGAGCCCCTGACGTCAAAGTGAGACAGACAACTTCCAGAGGAACACTAGTATAAAGTGAAGAAAATGTAATAAAATAGTAAGCTATTTTTATGTTCCCTTAGCCACTAAGGCTGTGCTTTGTCATTTATTAAATGTCTGTCTCCTGTCTGTTGTATGCAGAGACCTCTATATCCACTCAGGTCTTTCGAGAACCAGGGGAAAGGTTCCCCAGAGAGAGACAGACAGAACGGAACACACTCAAGTTCCCTGAACTACTGCAGATTCAAAGATCCAGGCTCCTGGCAAAGGAGCTCAGACAAGCTTTGTGAGAAAGTGGGTTGCCCTTTGCCTGAGAAGAGGCAGAAAGGAAACAACACAGAAAAGGCTGGAGGCCAGGGTGAGGACAAGGGTAACTCTTGTTCTACTCATACGCACCCATCCTCATCTACTGCTCCCAAAGGAAGCGGTGATCTTACGTATCTGCCCCTCTGAAGACTGTGATGAGGTCCATGGTAAACTGGGGACACAGAGGGCACAAGAACCTTCCAAAGAAGTGGAAAGGCTGTGCAGGGGGTGGATAACTATAGGCAAGAAGAAAGAAAGGGCTTTGAGGAGATTCAGTGTCTACCAGCTCCACCCAAGAGAGTAACAAACAGAAGGGGAAAAATCTAAGAGAAAGTGACAGAGAATTTGGGCAAGATCACGATGCTTCATAACTGCATATGTAATCTTATCATCAGTAGACTGACTAGTGCAAACTACTCTAAAGGAACAGCACCCCCACACTGTTGTCTGGGACAGAGCAGCAAGGAAAGGAAGAAGACCCATCTGTGGCACACAATGACCACCCAGCTCCCTGTGCTCAGGTACACAGAGCTCCTCTTTCTCTGCTGGTTTAAACTTTAAACAAAAGGAGAGACCTTTGAATAAGTGGGAAAGGGGTAAATATAACAAAAAGATATTTTAAAAAACAAGTCCAAAAGTAGTAAGTTTGTCTAAACATTTCTATTCTGCTGTTTATTTGGGGCTTAGGGCTAGAAAAGGAATCAAGCAACTCATTATCTCAAAAAACACAGAACAGTAGCTTGGACAAGTTAAGAGAAATGGCCTCATCAATGGAAGGTCCAGAAAGTGGGAAAGGCTCTTACTGTCTATTAGCAGAAATCAATGGGCAGAGACCAAGGCTCTCTGTCCTACCCTCTGTGACAGTCCAACCTCCACATGGCTCTGTCTACAGCTGAGGAACTAGGGTCCTACTTAGTCCTCTAATTTCAGGTAGGGATGGTCAGAGAACAAATTTGCAGAGGTTGGTTCTTTCCTTCCATCACGTACTTTTCTGAAATCAAACTTCAAGTCATCCATCAGGCTTGGTGGCAAGCACCACTACCTGGTAAGCCATCTCACCTGCCCTCTCTTCGGCCCCAAAGAACAGAGGTTCTCAATGTCAGTACGTCTGACTTTGTGGACAAGATAATTTCTTGTTGTGAGAGGTCTGTCCTGTATACTATGGAGTATTTAGTCCATTATCATCATGGCAGGAAGCATGGCAGTGTGCAGACAGACATGGTGCTGGAGAGGTAGCTCAGAGTTCTAAACCTAGATCATCAGGCAACAGGAAGAAACAGTAACACACTAGGCCTGGCTTGAGCATCTAAGACCTCAAAGCCTGACTCCAATGATACGCTTCCTCCAACAGGGCTATACCCACTCCAACAAGGCCATGCCCCCTTATTCCCTACTGACCTATAGGAGGCATTTTTATTCAAACCACTACACTAGGCAATCACGGGACTTTAGCACATGTATGGCTAGAACTCTCTTATTTAATTGGTTATCCAACCCTTAATTTTATCTTACCTTAGAAATTTCTCTCTTTAAGTACTAGCCTTTTCTCTGAGATTCCAGATAATTTTCTTCTCTACAATAGCAACAAAGAGTCACTGTACTTCATATAACTTCAGTGAGTTTACACATTTTGTTTTGCTTACTCACTATCCTGGAGATTGAATCTAAGGCCTTCCACATGCTCAGCAAGTCCCTATCCTCCCTGCCCACCTGCTGTGACGAGGGAGGTCTCAATATAAAGTGATCCTCCTGCCTCAGCCATAAGAAGGCTGGACTACAGGCACATAAATAATCTTCCTTTTTCATGCTTCGAGGTATTCCCAGTCTAGCAAAAGTTCCTCTAAAACATAAAACCCAAGAAGCAGGTCATGGTGGCCACAAGCATTTAATCTCGTCACCCAGGAGACAGAGACAAGTATAATCAACCTAGACTCTACCTTTGAGTTCCAAACTAGCGAGGTTTATATAGTGAGACCCTATCTAAAAAAACAACTAAGAACCACAAAAAACCCAATAGTACTTACTCTACCTTTAACATACTTGTTACAGAACTATAAAGATATATCTCTATATTCTTGGTTATTCTTTTGGTTCTGGTTTGTTTACATTTTAAAGTGTTCCACAGAATCATAAAGCCAGTAGACATTCAGTTCCTTTGAATTCTAAGCCAAGCACTTAGGCTAATGCTAAAATTCATGCTATGACATAATTACAGACTCTTTCTTGGAGTATTTCAACTTACAGAGTAGTAGTACCCCACTTTACAGATAAGGATGCCATACAGTAGTGAAGTGGAATTATATGGTTAGCAATCCAAAACAGACTAAGCCTCTCAATGTTTAAGGCCATCCTCAGCTACATAGCAAATTTGAGAGTAAGGTGGTCTACTTGAGACCACATCGTTAAAAAAATGTTTAAGCTAAGACTTCAGGACTCCTCATATTTTGTATTACGAAGTTCAGTCAGCTTAAAAGCCCTGAAGCTAAAGCCTATGAACTAGAAAATAAGTGACATCACCACTGAGAATGCCACCAATAATCTGTCAATCACTGAATCTTCTACATGCACAGGCTCTGAACAGGATTAATCCTATTAATAATGTAATGACTATACCCAAAGGTGAGAGCCAATACAATGTTGTTAAAGCATCTATAAACTCACATCAGCAAGCAGCAATTTGAAATTTACTCAAGCCAAATATTTTTAAATGGACAAAAAGGAGACGAAAAAGCAGACAGACAGAAAGGGGAGAGAAAACTCCACAAATCCATCAGATTCTCCATTGAGGAGGCAGCTAAAAACAAAACCAGAACACAACAGACAGACCTGGTCTGAACTACATTTTCCAGGTCTGGCTTAGAATATCAGCCTTAGATGAAAAATGGAAAAGTAACAAAAAAAAACACCCTATGAGGCTGGAAAGATGCAGGGGTTAAGTTAAGAGCACTGGCTGTTTGTCCAGAGGGTCCAAGTTTAGGTCCCAGCACCCACATGGCAGCTCACAACTGTCTGTTAACTACAGTTCCAGGGAATTTGACCTCCTCACACAGGCATGAATGCAGACAAAACAATACACATAAAAGAAAATTAAATAATTTTTGGGGGGGGGCGGGGTAAAGCAAACCTATCAATGCCCCATGTGGAAGAATCCTATCTTAAGTAGAGCTCTGGCTTAACAGCTGTCTCCACTTCTGGCTATTGAATTCTAAGACACTTGCAAACAAGTAATTATTTATGGTACTTCTGATGAATCTAGGAAGCAGGTATGACTTTGTGGTGTAGCAGCACACAGCCTCTCTCAGCTCTTACACTGCTGTTACAGCAGACAATAGTCTGGTAGAACTATCAGCAAAAAGACAACCTTCAGTTCTTCCTGCCATATACATATACAGGAAAGCAAAAATAGTCCAAGGACTTCAAACATTTAACTAGTTTTTAAAAAAAATCATTCCAAATCAAAGAAAATAAAACCAAATATAATTACAGTATTTTCTTGTTCTATACTTAACCAAGTATTTTCCTTATCTCAAACTTGGATAATGTATGCCAATTCACCAAGCCCAGCAATGCCATTAATACCTTCTTTCTGCATCTCCCATCTTGTTCCATCTCTGACTAAAAAGTCAAAGTATATATTTCCACAGGAAACAAAACAAGGAAATTCCATTTAAATTGAAGGACGTCAAATTCCCAGGCAAGATATTAAAAGTTATGACCCATATTTGGCCAAGAAACTACCAATGCATTTATAAACAGAATGTGAAGTATTAAATACAAAAGCTTTAATCTTAAGAAAATCTGGGAGATCAATTACGTTTTTAAAGCCTATTTCAGTATGCTGTCCTGGGGATACTCAAGTTCATTTACTCAAATGCCATCTAACAAGTCACTCTGCTCGGCTTCATTGGGGTTTTGATGCCATATCCTCCAAACACATTTGCAGAAAGATAGTTGCAGCTTGCCTGAGGCCACAGCAAAAGCAACCTAAGAGAGCAAGGTATCTGTTCCATATGGAAGTAAGCTCTTCTGCAAAAGGTTCCTCAGAGTTAAAACCCTGGGGGAATCCAACTCAGAGCCTCAAGCAGGCCTCTACTAATGAGATACATTCCGACCCAAACCAGTTTTCTAGGTGAGTCTCAACAAGCCACTAACAAGTAAGTACAACATAACAGGACAGATAACAATGGGAAAGCAGAGGTGACTTCTTTTCAAATACCAGGGAGGTATAGTCACAGCCTGGAGTAGATGTCTGTAATCCCCTACTTGAGAGACTGAAACAGGAAGATCTTGAGTTCCCAGCTGGTCCAGGCTAACATAACAAGTACCAGACCAACCCAAACTGCAGAATAAGACCCTGTTTCAAAATGGAAATATAAAAGTCCCTTAAAGCATCAGCACTGGATAACTGAAATAGAACATTATAAAAAGGTCACTATGAGAATATTGTCAAAAACAAAACAAAAGGCAAGAAGTTGCCAATCATATCAAAATGTGCCCAATGGCAGAAATTTTAATTAGATCAAATACTTCAATAGAGAGCCCCCCAAAATAATAAAGCAATGTTAAATATTTTTAAGGGGAATTTTACTTAATTCTAACCAAGTGTGGCAGCATATGCCGATAATCCAGCATTTAGGAGGCAGAGGCAGGCAAGAGAAGGCTGCCACAAGCTAAAGCCAGCCTGTTCTACACTGCAGGCTCAACACTAAACAGGGTTACACTGCCCTGAGACCCTGCCTCTAAAATAAGCAAAGATTCTACAATAATCTGAAAACTTTTGTAGCAATATAAATCTGCAGTCTACAGAATTCATTTTATTTCACCAATTTCATCTCAAAAAAACCTGCAACACACGCACGGAGCAGAGAAAGAGACACAGAGAGAGAGAGAAAGAATGAGAGAGACAGAAAGAGACAGAGAAAGAGAGAGAGACAGAGAGAGAGAAGTACTGGGACCTTCATATTTCATATGAAGATCCCATAATGGGCCACTAAGAAGAAAGCTAAACTCTAACATGCTGACCAGAAGAGACCCGTCAATCACGGATTATAGGCTGTAAAATGGTACACAGGGACTTTTTTCCTCTGTGCATTCACTGCATGTCAACTTCATGATGGCTTCTGTATCTACCCATTCAGAGAGTAAAATTTTCCATTAAATTTAGAGATGCAACCAGCTATCGACCCAGTACATAAACAACCTCAATAGTCTGCCAGCTTCCCTCTCCGTGGCATCCCTTCCCTTCCTCCCCCTCCACCCTCTCAGGAATGAATTAGCCCTGCAGAGAAACCTCCCAGATGCACAGGGGGCTAGTTAACTCTTGTTGAAGTTGCTGGGCTTGTGTTAGAGCACGGAGCCTGACACTGAACTCTTACTTCTTTGACAGCCACGATTCTACAAGTTAAGCCTTGTAGCGGGAGTCATAATAATACAGCACCACTAATGAAAAATTACAGTAACTGAATGCATACGTCCCTCCTGACATTCTCAATACAATCCTACATTTAAGGTTATAGAATTATCCCGAAACTAAAGCTTCCTCAAATCAGGACAAAAACACACATTTTGACCATTACTAACTCAGGAATCTGCCAAATAAGGTCTCTAGTTATACCACGTGCAAACCATTTCCTTTAATCTTGACTCCAAGCAACCAAACTATCTCAAGTGTATTTGACAGTTGTACAAGGGTTTTGTTTTCAAGCTTTAAGAACACAATTATTTGTAAGTAGAGAATTAAATGTTTCTATAATTTCTTTCCCCAAATCTGACTTGCTCTCTCAATGCACTGCCCCTTAGATATGAATGTAATGTCATCTCACTCTTCCCTTGTCATTCTGCAAAGATAAGACCCTCTGTGTGTGACAGGGATTTTCCCTTGTTGCATGACCGGCTTTCTGGTGTAAAGCACTGATTAAGGAAGGAAGCAAGAGCTGTCTAGACTTAAAAATGGAACGGCGGGGGCAGGAGAGATGGCTCAGCAAGCAGCACGAGCTGTTCCTGCAGAAGATCAGAGTTCAATTCCCAGCACACATAGTGGTGGCTCACAACCATCTACGACTCCAGTCCTAGAGGATCCAGTGCCCTCCTTTGGCCTCTGAAGGCACAGCACACACACAGGTAATCACACAAATCAAAATAAAGCGGGGTGGGGGGGTGGGGTGTTTAAAAAGAAAAACACAAAACTGTAGGGAAGCTAAGGAAAAGAAAAACTCAGTATCTCCAGGCCTCGCCTAACTCTTCTCCAACTTGGGGGTACTGAAAAGACAATTCTTAACTTCCCTCATAAAGTAGTTTCCCTGCCCGACACCCGCCTCCCTTAGGCTCCTCCCTTGCTAGAGATCTGAACTGGACTTTTCTGATAATCACAGCTTTTCTATAGCAGTTACAACAGACAGCCACTATGAGACCAGATGTCAGCTCACTTAATTACTTTTCAAAGTTCTAACTTGGGAAACTCAATAATGAAGGCATTTCACAAAGCCAAACTAGTACTTTTAACAACTTAAAGGTGGAGAGAAACATGGCTGTAAACAGAAAAAATAGTATTTTTTCTCAAATTGGATACTTACAAGTTTCTGGTCTAATACAAGCAAAGATTCACAAAACCATGAGCTATTTTCCAGATTTGTTCCAAGAGTAATCCAGAAAAGCTAGTGTCAGAAGATCTCTTTATTCCAATAACAGACACTAGAAGCAGACTCTTCCTTCTCCACAGCTCTAACCATGGCTTCACTTTAATCAGATGAAGTTGGGCAGTTTCTCCATAGTTGTTAAGGTCCTAAATGTGTCATTAGGATCCGTTCTTAACTTAAGCCACAAATGACACGCTGTAATTAAGACAAGTATCACCTAATCACAGTGAGAAAGGGGCAACCTCAGGGTTCCGTGGGCAGCCAGGTTGGGCTTCCTGCACACAGCAGCAATTTTCAGAGGTGTACCCGAGATGTGTCTCATCCTAAAAACTAAAGAACTCACCTAAAAATGTCAGAGGTACCCTTGGTCCCCTCCCCTACATCTACAAGTTGATTTCTCCTCCTCCCTAAGGAAGGTAATACCCTCTACTTTTCCCAATGCAAATTACAACCAAGAAGAAACACAAATAAAGGTCAGAGATGTCTGATAATATCTCTCAATTTACAAAATGAAAGGGGTGGGGTCAGAGAAATAGGTTGAAATTCAGAACTGTACTGAATTTTAAAACCCAAGTATCATTTCAGAACTTTTAAACCAATTGGTTTCCTTAGCCTGGAACATTAAGCCATCACACAAGGGCGATGGCCAGTGTCTTCTAAAAGCTGTTTTCTCCCAACTGTGGGCTCCTGTTTACTCGTGTTTAACTGTCTCCCATTCCCCAAAGACACCATTTGAAAGGGTGTCTTTCAAATAAAATACTAAACACTACTAGAACAGCTTCAGTGTGTCTAAAATGGCTCTTTAGTCTTAGTAAATGTGATGTATACCTTTTATTATGCCATAATTAAGTTGTACTGCAACTAGGCCTGATGGTATAGTGCTGTGCGTAACACCAGATACTGAAGAGGTTAAAGGAGGGTCTTAAGTTCAATGCCAGCCTGGGTCACTAAGTAAGATTGTGTTACCAAAAAAGAGAGAGAGAGAAAAGGAAAAGAAAAGAGGGAGGGAGGGAATGTAATTGCAGAGGGTTAGTCCACAGCGCAGCATAAGCAAAGCCCTAGGTTCAAACCGTAACTGAGGAAGAACAGTAAGTACCGCATAAACTATTTGGTTCATCACACACTAGTCAGGCTTACTCTGGCGTTCAATCTAGTCAACTGGCATCATTTTAGGTCAACTGGCATTGTTTGAGGTTTGGCCTAACCACATCTAACAGCTATAGTATCAACTGAAACATCTCATTCCTGTACTTGGGCTAGTGGATGATAATATACTATAATGAGAAAGTTGCCGAAGACAGTGAACATTCAGCTAATGTGATGCTGCAGCTCACATTTAAGTTATATAACATTTTATTAACTCATCTAGGATTGTAAATTCTTCACAACTGCAATAAATTATTTTGAGGTTGCTAATTGCAACTTAGAATTTATTTTTCAGCCAGGTGTGGTGAGACATACCTGTTCATCTCAGGCCTGGGGCAGCTGATATCAGAAGACCAGAAATTTGAGGCCATATTCAGTTATATATTGATTTTGAGGATAGCTTGGGCTATATAAAACCCAATCTAAAAAAATTAAAAAAGAAATAGGGAGGAGGAGGGAAGGAAGAGGAACGAACATAGGGAGAAAGAGGGTGACTGTGGTGTTTTTAAGGGACAAACACAAACTAGTCAGGCACGTTTGGATCCCATATTTAATCACAAGCATTGGGAGGCAGAGGAAGGTAGAGCTGTCCATCAGGAGCAACCTGTCTACACAGGGAATTTCAGACCAGCAAGGGATACATGGAGCATCTTAAGATTTGCTTTCGGGGGCTGAAGAGAGATGGTTCAATGGTTATGAGAGCTTGTTCTTGTAGAGGACTATGGTTCAGTTTCCAGCACCCATATGCTAACTCGCCACCATCTGGAACTCCAGTTCCAGGTGATCGATCAGAGGCTTCTTCTGACTCTTCAGCTACCAGGGACACATACAATGTACACAGATAACATTCAGGCAAATATTCCTACACATAAATAAACTAAATAAATCTAGAAACAAAAACAACCACCAAACATAATCGTGAGGTTTAGGAGTTTGATTAAAGAGGTTTAGAAGCAAAAGATAGAAAAAATATTACTAATGAGTTCTCTTTACCTCACCACTTCTAATATGGATACCAAGATGTAGCATACAAAGCATGATATCCCACAGTATTTGTTTGCTGCTCCCTTCTCAGGGAACTCCAACTCTCTAAGATTAACATTATGATGCCTTATTTCAATGTCAAATGCTTGCTACTTAACAAGACTAAACTCACAAGGCCACAATATCTGCACGTCCACTACCTGCAACAAATCCAAACCACAGGCAAGATGACCAGGTAGGTGAGAGGGCTGTCCAGAAAAGCTTGACAATCAGTTCCACCCCCAAACCACCATGGTTCCTGAACATTCTCTGACTCCAGGGGCTTTAGTATGCACAACCCACACTTACATACACATTTCATACCTATACTACTCAGACAAACACATACAATAATAAAAAAATCTTTAGTATAGTGGGGAAGTGGTAGTGCACACCTTCAATCCCAGCACTCAGGAGACAGAGGCAGGTGGATCTCTGAGTTCAAGGCCGGCCTGGTCTATAAAGCAAGTTCCAGAACAGCCAGAGCTACACAGAGAAACCCTGTCTGGAAAAAACAAAAATCTTTAACATGTCTTCTCTGAAATCTTAAAATAACGGCTCATAATAAAAATCCACTTGATGGACTCCCAAATAATTTTAAAAAGTATTATAATTATGTTCAAACAATCCAAAAACATGAATATATCCCAAGGGAGGGTGAAGTAAGGAAGGCAACTGAAGATGAAAACACAAGCTAGAATTGCTGAGCAAAGCAAACCCACACTGAGTTTATGCTGAAAATGAAACAGAAATCTTCAGCAGGAAGACTCACCAGCAAACGGATCATGTGGAAAAGTTGGAGCCAGAAAACACAAAGAGCAATTGGATCACTCAGTAAAAGTCCAGGAGAAATGCTCAAAATTAGTCTTCCAAAGAGATGGAGAGATCATGGGAAAGCTTGGCTACCGATGACACTTAACCTTCAAATTTACAGGCATAGAAAACAGTGCCAATAAATCATCCAAGGAAAGTTCCCAACTCTAGAGGAAAAGATGCTCACTCAGGTACAAGAGGCATACAGAACACCAGATGGACAGGACCAGAGAAGAAACTCACAGATATAAACCATGAGAAGCACAGAATAAAGAGAGAGCAATGGCTGTTCCGAGAGAGAAAGGCCAAGTTACTTATGAAGACAGGCAGCCCATCAGGCTAACACCTGGTTTTCTAACAGAGACTTCTAAAGCCAGCATGGCTTAGAAAAACATACTCCAATCTCTGAATGATCATAACTGTAAACCCGTAGTTTGACACTCAGCAAAACTATCTGTTAAAATTGAAAAAAAAAATTTAATTTTCTATGGTAAACTACACTAAAGAAATTTCTGAACACTAAGCCAGCTAGCTCTACGGTGTAGTAGTGGGGTTTCTTGATCTCGGACGGCCAGGGACCTGGACCCACAGACCTGCCGGGCCAGACCCCTTAGCAGCCCGCCACTGCTGCTCAGGCCCCCAGAAATGACTCAGAGGCTTATATTAACTTCATGCTGTTTGGCCTATGGCTCAGATACATTGCTAGCTAGCTCTTACATCTTATCAACCCATTTCTATTAATCTGTCTGCCATGTAGCCCATGACTCACCTGTGTTCCTTACATGTTTCTTCTTGGGCGGCTTCAGCTAGGTTTGCCTCTGACTCCGCCCTTCCTTTCCTACCTATTCTGATTCCTCCTCCTACTTCTTCTATGGTGCCTGTCATGGCCCAAAACAGCTCCTTTATTTAAAGATTGAGATTCACAGCATACAGAAAGGAATTCCCATATCACTACGGGGGATACTTAGGCCTGAAAAGGACAGACACACCCAAGACAATGCCAGGACACTTAATCAGAGGGTCTGAGAAAACACCACAAAAGCATCAAATTGGCAGAATTAATAATACACATCTCTCTATAATAATTCTTAGATTTAATTGTCCCAATTCTCCAATAAAAGATACAGACTAGATTAGATTAAAAAAAAAAAAAAAAAAAGACACACACAGCTTCCAAGAAAACACACCTCATTACTAGCTTGGATGAAAAAGGTATTCTGAACAAAAAAACCAAGCATAATTATCTTATATTATTTTATAAAAACGAATCAGAGGGATAAGGAAGGTCACTTCATATTCATGGAGGGAACAATCCACCACAATATACTCCAACTCTAGACATGTATGGACCAAACACCTGCATACTCCATAAAAGACACATGACTTATCTAAAACCAGATTGACTTCAACACAGTGACTGTGAGTGACTTCAATGTTCTATTCACACCAATAAAAATGTTATCTAAACAAAAACTAATGTCAGAAACATTAAAAACATCATGTATTAAATGGGCCTAACAGACATCTATAGGACATTTCATCCAAAAATTAATGAATAATGTGGTTTCTGAACGAGAAATGTCCCTGTGTTTAACACTTGGTCCCTGTGATGGTGTGAGGGAGAGCGGTCTCCATAGGTTCGTGTATTTCACCAGGGATTAAACTGTTTGGAAGGCTCAGAAGGTTTAGAAAGTATTGTTGGAGGAATTTTGTCACTGAAGGTATACTCTGAGTTTCAGAAGCCTGCCTGTACGAGATCCAGTGTCTATTATCTGTCTCTCCCTGTCATGGCGTCTCTTCACAACAATAGAATGATGACTAAGACAATTTCCCAGTTGGTGGTTTGGGAAGAACCTTTAGGAGAGAGGAGCCTTTCTAGAGGAAGGCCAGCTTCCTGCTTGCTCCAAAAACACCAGGATTCCTAACTGCTGCCCTTCCTCCCTGCCACTGTGGGCCCACTCTCTTGGTTTTCTGTCACTGATAAGCCACCAAGTGAAGCCTCCTGAGAGAAGACAAGAAGGAACAGTAACTGGAGGGAGGATCTGAAGCAAAGACAATGAAAAGATGCTGCACCCAATATTAGCAAGAAAATGCCCCAGTTGTTTATAAGCCGATCTGATGGAGGCATTTTCTCACTTGCGGTTCCTTCTTTGAGGATGATCCTGCTTTTTATCATGTTGACAAAAAAACTAACCAATTCCCTTTGTCATGATAGTTTCACAACAGAAAAGTGATCATTGTGAATACACATTCTTCTCTGCAGCCATGGAGCTTCCTCCAGAGTCAATCACATATTGGGACATAAAGCAACTCTTTAAGAAACAAAGGAAAAGCCAAGCAGTGGGGCTCACATCTTCAATCCCAGCACTTGGGAGGCAGAGGCAGGTGGGTCTCTGAGTTTGAGACAAGCCTCATCTACAGAGTGAGTTCCAGGACAGCTAGAACAACAGAGAAACCCTGTCTTGTGGGGGTGAATAAATAGATGGATATTTGAAAAGATTAAGAAATCTTTAGCCCAACTAGTCAAAATTCAAAAGGACCAAAATTAATACATTAGAAATGAAGCTAACTGAAGCTCTGATTTCCAGTTATAATACAAAGCTACAGTAATAAATAGCATGGTACTCATCAGTAGGACAGAATGCTTCCACAGCCAACTGATTTTTGACAAAAAGATCAAAAGTACATGTGGTCAGAAGTTTTCTGGCCTGGCCCAGCTCTGAGGTCTGGACCCACAGTTTCAAATAACCACACAAAGTCTTTTGTTAATTACAAACTGTTTTTCCTATGGCTCAAGCATATTACTTGCTAACTCTTACTCTTAAACTAACCCATGATCAGCCAAATGGCTCAGTACCTTTTCTCGGAGCATTTCCGTCTTCTTTCCTCTGCCACTGCCTAGCATCTCTTCTCTGTCCTTCCTCCTCCCAGAGTTTTCTTAGTCTGATAGCTCCACCCATACTTCCTGTCTGCCTTCTGGCCAATCAGAGCTTTATTAAACCAGCAGGACCTACAAATATTTACAATGTAAAAGAGCATAATCCCACAGCAAGTACACATTGAGGAAAGCTGGACAGCTAGAGGTAGATGAAACCTGATTCTCACCTCTTAGCCCACTCCCAAAGATCAAGGACCTCAAAATAAGGCCAGATAGTTGAACCTCCCTGAGAAGGAAGTAAGGACTATGTTCCAACTTAAAAACCCAGGAAACGACTTTTTGAATAAGACCTGCAGTGGTATAGGCATTAGGATCAACAATCAATAAACAGAATCTCATGAAATAAAGATTCTGTTCAGCATTTTCAGAAGAGAAAGCGCAGGAAATGGGGGGGGGGGATTTTAATATAGCTATAAAACTGACATAAGATTAGTGTTTAGAATATAGAAAAAACTAAAAAATTAAACAAGACACAACCAAACAACGCCCCTTCCCCCAAAAATCCCAAGTACAAAAACATACCAAAAAAATAAATAAATAAATAAAAATTTAAAAAAAACCAAACAAACCACAAAAACTGGGGCATGAAACTAAACGAGCTTACAAAAGAAAAAATACAGATGGTTGAAAAATAGTTTTCAAAATGTACAACACCCTTCGCCACCAGGAAATGCAAATTAAAACTATTTTGAGATTTTTCTCTTACTCCAATCAAAATAACTAAAATGAAAAACAATATATAAATGTTACATACATACTTGCAGTGTAGGTGTTAAGGTGCACAGCTTTAACCCCAGCACTTGGGAGACAAAGGCAGGTGAGTTTTTATGAGTAGGAAGCCAGCCTGGTCTGCACAGTTCAATGCTAGCCAGCTAGGCATGTATAGTGAGACACTGTCATAACCAAAAGAAAAACAGAATACAAACTGGGACATCAACTATAGCAAAGAGTGAGGTGATTCCTCAAGAAAGCTAGAAACAGATGTACCAAAAATATCTAATCTTGCTATCGCAATTTGAGGCTTATTCTCAAGCAATCTATCCTATCAGAGATATTTGCCCTTCCATGTTAACTGCTGCTCTACGCACAATTGACAGGAATGGACCTAGCAGAAATTGTAACTTTAACTAATGAAGAAATTGACCAATTATGGGTAGAAAATGAATCTTAACAAAGAGCCTGCAGTAATTTTGGGAGAGATATTAACAACAAATATCCTCAAAGCAAAAGAATTGAATTCTAAAGAAAACTAATTGGATTCCTCCTCATATTGTACGAGATAAAACAATTTCTGGAACTCCTAAATTTTATACCAATGCAAACAAGTCAGGAAAGGCAGGTTACAAATCGGAATATATAAGTGGCTCAAAGCCCTTATAATTCTGTTCAAAAGTCAGAATTATATGCAATCATGATGGCATTAATGAATTTTACCAAACCTCTTAACACAGTCACCAACTCTCAGTATGCAGAAAGTTGTTCTGCATAATGAAATGGCAGATTTTATTAATGAGTCAGAATTAACTTCATTATTTATTCAGTTACAAGAAATAATTAGGACTAGAAATAATCCCTTCTATATAACACACATTTGATCCCATATGGGTCTGCCAGGTCCTTTAGCACAAGGTAATGATGAAATTAATAAATTATTAATAGAAAATATACTAGAGGCCTCAGAATTTTATAAAAAGCATCATATCAATAGCAAAGGATTAAAAAAAAAATTCTTTATCCCTTGGCAACAAGCCAAAGAAACTGTAAAAAGGTGTCCCACCAGTTCTTTCTATAGCCAAACTCCATTGCCATCAGGAAGTCATCCTAAAGGTATACATAGAAATGAAATCTGGAAGATGGGTGTATTTCACTTTATAGAATTTGGAAAATTAAGATATGTCCATCATACAATAGATATATTTTCAGAATTTCAATGGGTAATACTTTGAGTTCAGAAAAGGCTGGTTCTGTAATCACAATTTGCTAGAAGTTATGGCCATCATGGGAATACCTGTACAAATTAAGACTGACAATGCTCCGGCATATGTCTCTAGTAAAATGAAACAACTTTTTGCTTATTTTAATATAAAGCATAGTACAGGAATACCACACAATCCTGCAGGGCAAGCAGTCATAGAGAGATCAAATCGAACTCTAAAGGATATGCTAAATAAACAGAAAGGAATAACAAAGACCCCCAGAGATAGACTACATAATGCTTTATTAACTTTGAATTTTCTCAATGCTAATGAGAAAGGAACAACAGCTGCTGAAAGGCATTGGACTATAGAAAAAACAGCTGAACTAAATCAGCCTGTTTACTTCAAAGATGTTCTGACCTCTGAATGGAAGCCAGGGTATGTGCTACGTTGGGGAAGGGGTTTCGCTTTTGTTTCCACAGGTGAGGAAAAGTTATGGATACCATCAAAATTAATAAAGATTCGATTTGAACCAGAGAAACTTCATGAAAATAAAAATTGATGGCTCACCCACCCATATTAAAATTCTTTAAGTTGTAAGAAAAAACAAAGGGTTGGGGCAGGTTTTTGTCTTTACAGAAAACTGGAAATAGCCATCTTCAAGAAGTTAAAAGACCTTGGACATCTAGACTTCTAAAGCAGATGGGAGGCTATCCAGGAAAATTTACAAGCAAAAGAATATCGAACCTACTGGTACCAGTATACTCTATAGGGTAAAATCTCATTGCTCAACCTCTATATATCATTTTTTTTTTATAAGTTGAAGTTCTAGTTTAATTATAATTTAAATCTGGCTTTAGAGTTGGAGTGTGGCTCTTTCCTTCTCTAAACTCAAGCAGTCTTGTTAAAAGAAAAATACAAAATCTCTGTATCATATCAGAGAAGCCACCTGATATGGGACAGAAGAGTAACTAAAAATAAGGGAGTATTGCATTGTTACTAATCCTATGCTGAAAAAATACTTATATATTTAGTTTCCTGTACATTGTGTTGGGTTTTAGTATCTTATCAATTTTCTGCAGTGATCCATGACAATACCTAATTGCAAACTTGAAGGATCAAGAGGAAGGTGGGGCCCCACAATGATGATTTCACGTAGACTATGTCAAAGTCACTAGGCTGACAAACACCAACCCAAAATCAGATTTGGACTACAAACTGCTCAGGTCAATTTCGAGTTAGCTCACTGAGATGAAAGAGCTACACAGACTACTATAGCCAGAACTTGAGATAAGCTGTGCATTTTCCTGTAATGCAGAGACTGGACAACAAATGACACAGCTACTTATTTCAGGATTCAACAATTAATAAAACTTCTCTTTTCAGGATCTCCTAAAGATTCTATCTCCCCCAGACAGCAGGAAGTAAATTTAAGAACACAGTACCCACATTCCCAAGAGGTAGAGTGGGTGGTTTTTGCTCTTTCAATGGGTTATGAATGATTGTCATTGTTTAATTGGTTTAAAATTGTTATTGGTTATAGTTATAAAAAAGTTAAGAGCGATTAGATTCATGATTCTCATTTAAAAAAATAGAAAAAGGGGATACATATATAATAGGATATAAGGGTAGATTATTGAATCTTCTTTTAAAAGGATTTACAAGCTTTAAATATTTTACATTGGATTGAATTTTGTATACTGCATAGAAATTGTGTATATTGAGATTAATTTTGTTACTGCACATATATCTCTATGCTTGTTCAAGGTATTGTACTTATTCAGTTCATCTAACTATGTAATACAAATTGCTAGTCCATGAAAGTTTTTATTATCAACCAATCAGGATATAAAGTAATACAAGTTAGTAGTTAGACATTACATTCGAACACAGTCATTATTAGATAAGTTTTCAACAGATATATTTTATATGCACAGGTCTTCTTCAAACACTTCCAGAGATCCATAGAATATGGCATCTAATAACATAGGTTCTTATTATTTTTATAACAATGGGACAACTGCTTCTGGTAGCACGAATCTACTTCAGAGAGAATTATGGACATCAGAGAAACTCCATACAAAGTTGACCTACTTTCTAATGAAAGTTAGCCACTGGGCAAGAAAGTAATCTTGCCTTGACTGCTGACAGTATGATGTTCAAAATGGACAAGCAGGAGACACATCCACAAGAGAACTGCTGAACCTTGCCAAGACAAGGTAGGAAGGTCTTTGAGAATATCCTGCTTCACAGAGAAGTCTGTCAGACATGTTAGGCCTGTAGGCTGAAGATGGATGCTTCAATGATACAGAAGAACCTTGGGTGACTGTCCAGGCAGCCAACTGTTTTACTTTTTACAATTTTTTGGAAATTGCTTGTTTGCCCATGCTATTTAGTTAGCTAATATAATTTCCTTCTTGGGTCTCTGAGGTAGTTGAAGATGAGATAGTTAAGTGCATAAGCTTAAGAGACATCAAATTAATAGTTTTTAGTTAGTAGTACAAGTTAGGAAGAAAGTGAATTAGGTATAATCCTTTGGACTCACCAAAATAGGATAATTAATAGAATATTTTCTTTGAATTGTCAATTGTTAATGGACATTACTCATTTATTGCTTGTATATATTGTATATAATTATTGTACCTATTGTATATGGTTTTTCTCATGTTAGTTATAACTTTTTTATTTTTGAGACAAAAGGGGATATGAAGTGATATGTTACAAATTTAATAAAAACCAGTCTGAGATATCAGAGGGATCTACCCACAGTCAGTCTAGAAGGACCAGACAGTGGTAACTCACACCCTTTATATCCCAGCCACAGGGAATATCCAGGAGTGGTGACCTATGTCCTTAATCCCAGCAAATCTAAATTTGAGGCCATCTTAGTTTGCAGAAGGAGTTCCAGGCTCCCAAGCAGGCAGTGGTGGTGCCAGGCCTTTAATCTTAACCTGGATGTGAAACAACTGAGCGAAGAAGAAAGTATTTAAGGCAGGCATATGACAGGGCAGGCAGTACGAAGCCAGGAGGAGCGAGGCTGAGGAAGCTGGAAGACAGCTGGGTGAGATCTGACTGTGGTGTTTCCTCTCTTTGATATCTCAGCCTTTCCCTGAGATCTGGCTCTGAGTTTCCTTTATTCGTGCAACACAGATCTAAGTGGGATATCTAAATCCCATCAACACCCAACATCTCTGAGACTCAAGCCTCTTAGAAGAAGGGGCAGAAAGAATTAAGAGCCACAGGTAGTAGCCATCTACAGCAAAACAGTATAATGTTGGGCATGACAGAGGCAAGACACACATAACTCAGTGGCTGTGAGTGTAAGACCTGAAGGTCAAGCCAACCAAAACCCTAACATGACTGTGCAAATGCCCCACTCAAAGCTGTGCCTACTAACTAGGGAAAGGGAAGTCAGTTTTCTTCAGGAATGTGGTCCTAAGAAGCCCCTTGGTCTAGTAGCCTCACACCCATGCACATACACACAGCATTAAGTAGATTCAGTACATTTAACACATGAAACTAGAAGAACTAGAGAAGGAATGGAAGGTGTATTTGATGAAAACATATACATGTATAAAAAAAGCAATAAACATGGAAGGTTCTTCCTGCTGAGTAAAAGTTCACAGATGAGAACTAACAATGTTATGTTTTTCAGACTTGGCATCTATTTTCTGTTGTGGAGATGGGGGTGTCTTGCTATGAAGCTTGTGTCAAATTCACAGTCCTCTTGCTATGGTGTCCCAAGCAGAGGTAGGCACAAATCTCAACAATGTTTGAGCATTTAACAGGTGACACACACTTAGTTTCAATCTCCTTACCTTCCCCTTCATTCTCTTCAACTTTCCAGCATATTGCAGGTGTGAGGGTTTTTCTGAACATAAAAATGATTTTAAGGTAGTAACTTCAGTGACCACAAAAAAAAAAAAAAAAAAAAAAAAGAGCATCAGACACTAGGAAGAGGCGATGGTTCAAGTTAAGAACACTCACTGCTTTGGCAGAGGACCGGGGTTTGCTTACCAGTACCTGTATCATGGCTCACAACCACCTGTCACTGTAGTGCCAGTGTATCCAACGCCTCACCTGACCTCCAAGGATGCCTACACACAGGTGGTGCACGTTCGCAAAATGAAATAAATGATAAACTAGAAGTGGGAAAAGCACTGAAGTCCTCTACTCAATCTCAGAAAGAAAGGCTCTCGGAAGTCAAAGTGAATGTGCACAACAGAGCAGCCTCCCTCCCAGTCATGCCTGTGGCTACTCACCTATATGTTAAAAGACTTGAAGATAATTTTTTTTAAAACGCACTACCACTTTACTGAAAAAATTAAAGAAATTTCACTCATAATTGTGTGGTTGCTGAAACAGCATCTCAGTACCTCAGAGATGGCCTTGAACTCAGTATCCTGCTTCTACTTCCTGTATGCCACTGATCAACAGTATGCACTGAACACAGGAATAACAAGGCTCTCCAGCATGCTGGGTGAGCACACTACCATCTGAGCTACAGCCCCAGCCCTCACGCATTTTTTAAATTGTTCCACCAAACAATAAACAAGAGTCAACTCAAAATTGCCACTTTAAAAAAAAAGGTACTCACAAAGCTACTACTTCCCAAGCTTTAGAGAGTCTTCTACGTGAGGGAACGGGTCATGGAAATGAAGTTTCATTATTTACAAATACCATGCTCTTTAAAAGATCCCTTGTTTCCAAGTGTTAGGTTCCACTTGTGTTCCTTATGACAGTTCTAGCTGATATCAAAATAAAGCAGCCAAGAAGATGGCTCTGTAAGCACTTGCCATGCAAATCTGAGAGCCTAAGCTCAGATTTCGGTGGCCAACATAAAAGCCTGTAACTTTACAGTAACAGAGAGGCAGACCCCTGGAGCTCATTTCAAGCCAGTCTAGCTACAACTCTAAATGCCACAGTAAGAGACCATATCTTGAAAAATAAGGCGTGACACCAAAACATCCCCTGCCATGCACATCAGCTGACAAAAAATATACACAATGTAAGTCAGATGTTAGTTGTACACCATGTCCACATCAGGAAAAGTATATATTCAATGCTTACCCACACATTAAAGTTTTGTTTTTTCTTTTATTTTCTTAGGCTTGGGTGGCCTAGGTTGCACTCTTGCCTCCAATTCCTGAATGCCATAATATCAGGCATCTATCACTATGCCCAGTTTTAAGTTTATAATTTACTCTCCATAAATGTTTGTCTGTTTATACAAACACGTGTCATTTCCCTGTGTGTTTGGGGTCTACAGACAAGCGTTAAAAATGCTCCCACACCCTGCCTATACAGTGCTGGGGAGAGACCCAGAACCTCCTGTATGCTAGGAAACTCTAACAACTGAACATCTGGACTTCTAAAAATAAATTTTTGGACACTAGCAGCTTTCCAGTTATTTTGTCCTTTGAAAAAGATTTTCAAATTCTCAGGCAAGTCCCAGGCAGTGCAACTCAAAGCACAGCCTAATTACTGATGTAGTCTAATTCCCAATAGCTAATCAGAGGAAATACTATTGTTGCAAAGCTATTTCTCCATAGTGCTAGAATGGTTAGGTTTAGGTTGGTTTGCATTTTAGAATCGGATTAAGTTATAGTTTCTTCCTTATGAAGTTTCAGTGTTTCTTTAAGATCTGAGAATGAAACTTGGTTTTAACAAGTTTCATAACTCATTCTTATGAAAGCTTTAACCAGAAGACTAGTTATGAGTTACAACGGTTCAGGTTTCTTCTTAAAATACCCCTTTACTCAGACCGAAAATGCATTTGCTACAGTTTAGCTTACACTGACAAGACTTCTTACAGTCAAACATCTACTCCTTTGAAAATGAGGGGACCTGCTCACCACCCCAAAACTTGTTAATCTCTCAAGCAACAGTGGCTATACCTTCACTTCTGGAGAGAGAGCCCTTACTTCATGCTTAACAGGTTTCTTTACTCCAATGAGAAAAAATTTTAAAGTACATAAATAAATACACTTGATTATGAAATAAGGATTAAAAAAATAACTTGAAAAAAAAAGTGACCCAAGGCTCTATTTTCCAAAAACTAATTTTTAAAATTAAGTTATAGCTCTAGTTGAAAAATATCTTCCCAAAGCCATCTGATAGGCCAAACTAAAAATACTGCCTGTATCTTTAAAGTAAGGTACTCAAGCAAACTGAAGTACGTTGTATCCCTTTCCAAGAACAATAAAGAATGGTGTAAGTACAAACTGTATTTTAGGTGCCCAAAGGGGTTTAGATTTTTTTGGTTGTCATTTTATTTTTAATGACAAATGCTTTATGTAATAGCTGAAGTTCCATAGATGAATAAAGCAGTCATTTTCTTCAAGTCAAATGTTAAATAAAATTGGATTTTGGAGACAACCTCTATTTTTGTGAATTAGACTAAGAGAAAGAGACATTTTATTTTTTGGAACATCTGGTAACATTGTGTGTCATGCATAGCAGATATCTTTAAAATACACTGTGGCAAAAATAAAACCCCTGGCTCTTTCTCCAGGAACTTTCATATGATGTGAGTAACTTGACCTTTCAGATCCTTTAATCACAGGGATGACAGAATGTGAAACCACCTTGCTTGTAACAATCACGAAGCAAAGACTGACCTCTGCCAGGCTGTACAGTCAAGACCAGGAGGAAGAAAAACTAAAAATGTTCTGTTAAACTGGACAATCTTAAAATCTATGTTCCACCTGTGACGCTGAGAAACTGTCAGCCGGGATTGACGGCCCTCAGAGACCCCGGTGTCATACTCCAATTCTCTCCTCCAGAAGGCCCCAGGCCCGTAAACCACACACATACTGGGAAGGAATGTCTCATCCAACTCCTGAGTGCCCTCCCTACCATCTTCAAAAGGTAAACAAGGGCCATAAGCACCTAAATTTGCCAATTTGCAATCCTCCTTCGAGGTAGAAGGTCGAGCACCCCACTTAAGACTTCCACGAAATACTTACTCAAAGCCCCCAGCCTCGCCCTTCATGGATAGCTCCATGCTTTATAGTTAGAGCAAACAATCTCGAACACCCATGCATAATAACTGGTCACGAGTAACAGCTTCTTTCTGGGCTTCCAATTAAAAACAACCCTCCGGAAGAAGGACCAAAAAACGGTGGAAGCAGTTTCCTGAGTACCAACTTTGAGTGTGGCCTCCCAGGCTGGAGGCACTGGCCCTTTAAAGGCTCTAGCTTCCTGTACACGCGGTCCCTCCCTCACCGCCAGCTCCCGCCCCGGCCAAGGGTCACACTTGAACTTTAGGTTGCCCACAGCCTAAAATCCGTGACCGCCCACTTGCACTCGTCGGACAGCCAAACCAGTGGGGTGGGAACGCTCGACCACCTGCTCGAGCCACTTTGGAGAAAACCAAATACGCTCCAGCCTCGGGAACCTTTGGCAGCTGCGAACCCGCACCTAGCTCAGCCAGCTGCGCTTCGGTAACCATCCCACGGACGCCGGAGCCCCAAGGGTGCGTGAGCCTTAAGGGGGATGTCTCCAGGGCTCCTCCTCGGGCCTCGGTTGGCGGATCCGGGAGAACCTTGGTCGCCAAAGGCTGGGAGAATGGGGTGTGAGTGTGGGCGGAGAGCAGCCGCCCGAAGCCTCGCAGGTCCGGGGTGTCAAGTGGAGCTGAATGCCTCGCTCCAACAACTAGCTAACTTTCACGCCTGCTCTGGCGTCCCACTTAGTTCCCAAACAGGCCTTCTCCGGGTCCCACTGAGAACTCCCTCGCGTGCACCCGGTCGCCGAAAAGCCCCCGCCACACCTGCCATCTCTCCCCCGCACGCCCTGCCATTTCCGGGGCCCCCGCAACCCTCCCGCCCGCCCCACCACGTCCCCCGGGGCTCACCTTCCAGCCGGCCGAGCTGTTGCTGTCGCCCTTATCCTTGAAGTAGGGCACGCTCTTCACCATCCACTCGTAGATCTGCGACAGCGTGAGCCTCTTCTCGGCCGAGCTCTCGATGGCCTTGGTGATGAGGTCGGCGTACGACAGGTTGCCCCACGCGTTGCGGCGCGACGAACTGCTCTTGCGAGGCTGTCCCGCGAGTGGCCCCGCAGCGGCGGGGGGCACGGGTGGAGGCTGCGATAGCGGCCCGCTCGGCGGGGGCTGCTGCTGCGGTGGCGCTGGGTGCACGCAGCCCGCCTCGGGGCCCTGGAAGTCCCCGCAAAGGCCCCTGCCGGCCGCGGCCGCCACGGCCACGCAGCCCGGCGCCCGCGCGAAGTCCTCGCTCTCCTCCAGCAGGCTCAGGTTGCTCATAAAGTCGCTACTGACAGCGGACGCCGAGGCCAGGTTCGCCGCGGCGTCGGGGTTGGTGGCCGCACCGCCGCCCGACGGCGCCGGGCTGGAGGTGGTCGAGTTGGACTGGTTAAACTCCGGCCTGGGCAGCGGCCAGGTGCAGGAGCGCTGCCGGGGCAGCGGCTCGAAGTCCGGATCGGTCTCCACCACCTGGGGCGCTTCGGCCATGGTGACCCCCGCCCCTCCCCCACCAGCAGAGAGTACCGGGAGACTCGGCCACCGGGGGCGCGGAGCGGGGAGTCGCTCCGAGATTCGGGAGGGCCGCGGCGAGCCGACGCACGCCGGAGCGAGGCGCGGAGCGGCGGACGGACGCGCCCAGAACTTAACTTCGCTGGGTCACCGGTGTCCAGGATCCTCCCGAGTTCGTGGCTTGGACGGGGCACGGACCAGGCCGCGGGGGCCCGGGCAACTCGAGCGCCACGCTCTCGCTGACAGGGCCGCGGACGCAAGAGCAGACGGGCGGACGCCGCGGGCCGCTCTCTCTCTCCCCCGCGGGTCGCGCAACAGCGGCGCTGCTGCCTGTTGAATGTGGTGGCGGCGGCGGGGACTGCCGCGACTCCGCAGCCTTCCCGACTTACGGGATCTGCAGAAGCTCCCCGCCCGCGGCGGCGCGCGCGCCGGCCCGCCCCTGACTGACAGCCGGCGCGACCAATGGACGCGCCGCGCCTCCGCCCAGCCACCCAATGAGCGCGGGCTTGGGAGGTAGCTTCTTTCCCTCGGGAGGTGGCAGTACTGGTGGGGGGTAGTGGGGTGTTTTTCTTTCTCACACTTTTTTCTTTTTTTTTCAATCTCCGTTATTATTTTCTGTAAATCTCAAGTGTTTCTGAGTCTCTTCGCCTCTCAGAGTTTCGGGTTGCTGGGAGGCAAACCAGCGTGGAGGCGGCGCCCATACTTTTGTTTACTACGGACTGTAAACGAGTACTCCTCGGAGCCCCAGCCCGGACTCGAGGGGTGGCGCGGGGCGGCTGCGCGCTCCCGGACGCGACGTGGGCGGCGGGGCGCCTCGTGGATTCCACTAAGCCCGCTCCGCCCACGCGTCTTCGGGGAGCTCTGGGGAAGTCGGTGGGGTTTGTTTTGGAGGGATGTTTTCTGAAGCTGGCATCTGTCCGGGCCGCCCCGGGCGCGAGGATCCTACGGTGAAGAGCTCCCGGTCCCCCCTTCCCACTTCACCCCTTAACACCTGCAAGCTGAGGCTGCAGTTCGTCCAGCCCCCAGCCGTCATCCTGAACCCCAAAGAGGTGCGGCCGGGGGAGTAGATACTACGGTTTGCACAAGCATACAGATCCGGTAGCGCCTCGGATCTGAAGGCTCGGGAATCTCACCGTCCCCTGAGAACCGGAGTGTGGCCAAAGGGTCGGGAGAGTGTTTAGAGACTACCTTATCACTTTATTACCCCTAATTAAGTTTAACTGGTGGTAGGATGGAAGCGATGATGAGGTGTTGAGTGAAATCGAGAAAAGCGATTAGACCCATGTGTTGGGGCACAGCCCTCCCTCCACAACCCTCTCCCCCCCTCCCCGGGAGGGCTTTTTAAACTTCCTGTTTCTGGCCATCCGCCTGCTCCCACCTATACCTCACTTTTCCCAATGTGAACTCCCAGATCTGGGTATCTAATATAGGCTCAGCAGGGCTAAAGGTAGAAAAAATAATCCTTTTCGTCTTACGGAATAGAAGAAAATGTTTCCTAGCTTGGTTTTCTGATTGTCTTTCTCTTTTAAAAAGAAATATGGATGGCATTTTTTGTGCGTGTGTGTGAATAGGATGCGTTAGAATCGAAGATGAATATTTATTAGGGTTTTAAATGTGTCCAAGAAGACAGCATCTAATTTCCTGTTGCTGTTGTATTTCACTCTTTAGTGCAATTTTTCTACGTAAAAGGAGGCATCTAACAGGTTCTTACAAAGGTTAGAACTATGTGGAGGTTTATTCCTTCCTCTTTGTCTCAAGCATCTCTAATCCAGGCCCCTGTTTCTTCATAATCTCTGTATCTCAATGGCTTCCTACTGATGTAGGTGGGTGGAGATCCTGAATTTCTGGTGCTGGGGACAGTAGCTGTCAACTCTTCACCTTGACTATAAATTTTGGCCGGTGGGGTCTTTGGCAGCTCCTAGGAGACTTGAGTAATCTGAGCTTAAAAGGACCACAAAGAACAGCTCTTTGCTGCTCCTTCCCTTTATAATCACAGTCTGCCGAGATGGGCCCACACTCAGACAGCCGCACCCTGCAAATAGGAGGATCCTTCTTGGCGATGAAATCCAGCTGTGAATTTGGCCTCAACCTCATTTCTATTCCGGTTTCTCCGGGACTTGTTTCTTGGGCATAAGAACATTTGGCTAAAGGAGTTTTACTAAAGCTTTCCCCAAATTTTCAAATTCTCTATGGCCACTGTCCCCAATTGTCCCTTTAAATGTCCTATTATGGGCTAGTAGTAAAGGACAGGCTTAATAAGTGTGGAATCCTGAGTTCAAGACCCAAGAGGAAAAGAGTCAGAAAACCTGTAGTCAATGTCCCTGATACAAAGATCAAAAAATTAAAAATGTGTCTTAAAAGGTTGATATATATATGATTATTCTGTGGTTGTATCAAAATGTCAGCTTACTGAAGCATAGGGCGTTGCTGAACATCTCATTTGTATCCTGTACAAGCTATTCTGTAAAGAAACCCTGTGTAACTGTCATTTCATATCCTCACAGGTAAGAGAGAAGTGAGCAAAAGTAGTCACTGGGATAGCATGTGCAAGCTTTCCTGGATAAAAGTTACCTCTAGTTTAAACTTTCTTTTCTGATAGCCCTACAAAATGTTACATTTGAAAGTAAGCTTAGAGATTATCTTTGATCTCATTTAATTAATAAATAATAAGACAGCACACTTAGAGGGTAGTGCCATGACTAGAGCTTCAGACCCTTGCTTTCCCATGAGTATCATCAAGGCACCTGCAGAACGGTGTACACATCCCATAATACCAGTGTCTGCATAAACACTGCAGTTTGTGTGTATGTGGTGATGTTATATACTTAATAAAATCAGCCTGGAATATCAGAGGACAGAGATATCTCCTCAGACTTTTGTTTGTTTTTATTTTGTTTTTGAAGCAGGGTTTTCTGCTTAACCGTCCTGGCTGTCCTGGAACTTGCTTTGTAGACCAGGCTAGACTGGAACTCACAGAGATTTTTTTTTTTTTTTTTAACTGAAATATCAGAGAGGAAACAGACCAGTCAAATCTCACCCAGCTATCTTCCAGCTTCCTCACAGAAACACAGAAAGACTCTGTCTCTGGAGTTATAGGATTAAAGGCTGGGATTAAAGGTGTGAGTTACCACTTTCTGACCCTCCTGGTTTGACTTTGGGTGGATCTGTTCTCTAATATTCCAGGCTGATTTTATTAAATGTATAACATATCACCACATGTGTATGCTTCCTGCTAACCATATATCATCGGGTTTTAGTCAAATGAATTCCACCAAGATTCGTGAAGTCTTGGTTTAAAAGATTAAGAAAGCTTCGCTTTAGCTAGATGGGAGCGCCTGCTGAGAGCCCAGGGTTCCCGCATAAATTCCACACCAGTAACCCCAGCATTTAAGATGTGGAAGCAGGAATGTCACATCCTGCTTCAAGTTGGGAGCTCACCAAGTTCAAGGTGAGTTCCCAACTAGCCTGGGCTACATGAGACCTTGTTCCCCAATCCCCACCCTTAAAAAAAGAAAGGGGAAGGAAGGGAGAGAAAAATGTTAGAAAAATACTACAGTAAAAGATGTTTTAGTGAAAAATGTCAACTTGCCAGGCATAGTGGCACAAGCCTTTAAACCCAGCCCTCAGGAAAGCAGAGGCAGTGAGATCTGAGTTCCCGACCAGTCTGTTCTGCCAGCCAAGGCTGTAGAGTGAGACCTTGTCTCAAAAACTACCAAACAAATAAATGCTTTAGCTTGAGCTAATGGCCTCACATCCAGAAATTCATAAAAGTAAGGCAGGAGATTTTCAAGTCTTAGAACAAGTTAAAAGCCTTCTAGACTTAAAAGACCCTGTCTCAAAATAAGAAGGGATCTGGGGATGCAGCCTATCAACAGAGACTGCCATCTGAGGCCCTAGGTTTAATCCCTATTATTGGGAGAGAAAAAAAAAAAAGTGGAAAAAATAAGTGAATAATATATAGTAATTAGGCTATGGGTGTAGCTCAGCGGTGTGTGTGTCTCGTGTTTGAGACACTGGCTTTAATCCCTAGCACTGCAATAAAGTAAAAATGTTTGAAATGATATCCCACCATGCTGGTGATACATTTACCAGTTCTGAAAGTGCTCCTGTCACCTAAAAATGCTCCGTCAGTTTGACCGAGTTCTCATGCTTCCAATGAAGGAGCAGGAACGCAGAGGACGTAAATGATTCGCCCACATTCTGTGCAGTCAGTGGGGCTGGGTGCAAAATTCACATTTCTCTAGTTCAGGCAAAAAAAAAAAAAGGAAAAAAATTGCTTTCTGTTTCATTACTGGTGACATTACTTTTAGTGTCTGGAGGTTTTGAAACAGACTGATGAAATTTACTCTCTTTCAAATAGTTAGCCCTTATACTATATTTTTTTAAATAAATTCTGAGCTCCAAACTGCATACAAGTTAGAATTTTAAAATTTTGTATGACACCGAGAGCTTATAGTATGGCCCTAAAATTAATAGACATCACAGGAGACGTCAAATTCTGATAGTGTCACAAATCTGAACCTTGCATTCATTTTGAAACACAATGTGTTTTCACCATTTTATTTCTGTTTCTTGTCATATTAAAGCTTTTACCATGCTCTTCTCCAAATCGGGGCATGTGTATTAAATGAGACAACATTGCCCTCTAGAACACAGATGGGAGTACATTTTTGGCAGAGAGGAGGTTTAACAAGGCATTTCACTTGGAAAACTAGTGTGCATGAATGTTCGAGTTACAAAGTCAGAAAGCAATTGCAACATCGGTTCATTTTCCTGTGTTTTCTGATCAAATCACCCTACGTCTATAGCCTGGCAAGGGGGTCAAAGGTGACTGCAAAGAAATGGCTAACAGAGTCCAGTAAACAAATAACTGAAAAGAAATGACTAGCATTTTCTTTTAATGTGTGTATGTGAGTGTGTCTACAAACATGCACTCACACGCTCACATAACAGGAAGTGTGTGGACGGCAAAGGATAACTTTCTTGATTCCATTTTCCAGTTCTAGCTTGTAGACCCTGAGGAGACCAAGTTCAGCTCCTCGAGGTTGATGGCCGGAACCCTTTACTATTGCTTCTGGCCCTACTGCTAAGGTTTTCTAGTAACTGACTAACTGTATTGCTTGTCATTTGTTAGTTAAGAAGAAGAGGTAATGGCTGTGTAGTTAGTAAGAGTGCATGTGTCTTCCTATACTGTGTAGATTACCCGTGTCAATGAAGGTATAAAAATGGGAAATGAGAGATTATCAAATTTCAGGAGCTAGAGGAATAGCTCAGAGATTACGAGAATTTGGCTTTATCGAGGCCCACATGGTGTCTCACAACTAACTCCGTGTGAGTCTAGTTCCAGGGGACCCAATGCCTTCTACTGGCCTCTGCAGTTACTAGGCATGAATGTGCCAGATGTAGGCATTACATTATGTACATTACATATGCATTAAATTTTTTTTAAAAGACAGGGAGAAAGATGGTTAAATATTAGACTCAGAGGGCCCACTCTTACATAAAGTCCCTGTGCCAGAAGATAAAGAGACAAACATATCTTTTTCTATTTTGCATTTTTCTATTTTGTGATTAAATACAACTTTTAAAAACACATAGAAAAACACTCTGAATTGTAAGGTTTTACATTTACTTATTTACTTTTGGTTTTGGAGGCAGAGTGTCTTGTAGTCCAGGCTGATATTAAATAAGCTTGTAGCTGAGGGTGACTTTCAACTTCTGGTCTTTCCACCTCTGTCTCCGGAGAATGCAGGGAATTTGGGATTCATACTGCACTGAGGTTTAACATTTAAAAATGGAATTTCTAATTAGCAGAAGACTGAGCGTGTGCCTGGAAAGAAACTAATTTGTCTCAAAAGATGACATATGTACTTTAAATAATCTTATGTTTCAACAACAAACTGAAAACAGGATGTTTGAGTTATGTTTCATGTTTGAGCTCTGGAAGATTCCAACTTGGAAAAACTGCAATCTAAAACTAAGCTCTACTGGATGTTTTCCTTCTGTTTCTCCGATTTGTGCACCCTCTGAAACAAGAAAATATATCATATGATATGGCTAGGGATGTCACTCGGCCCTGGTTTCAAATCTATACACTTCTCCCAAAACTAAAGTAAATAATATACACGTATACATGTGCATGTCTTGTGTCTAAATGTTCTAGTTCTGGATCTCGAATCATAAACCATCACATGAAGCTTGTGGTGTAGGATGTTGGTAATGCTCTGAGCTAACATACGTGAGATCCTGATCTGGGCTCTAAGAACACAAGAGGGGAAATACCTACATATATATATATATATATATATATATATATATATATATATATATATATATATATATGTATAAATATATATAAAAGTATTTTTAATCTATCTCAATAAAACAATACTTTCAACAGCAGTTACGGACCAGGCACTTACAGCTATCTTGTGGGTTTTTTGTTTTGTTTTGTTAAAGCAGGGTTTTTGGCCTTGAACTCATGGAGATCTTTGCGTCTCTGCCTCCCGAATGCTGGGACCAAAGGTGTGCAGCGCCACTACACCTGGCTTACAGCCATTTTTTTTGCATAAATGATGCAAATCACCCAGTAAAGTAAGGGCTAGTGTGTTCTGTCTTTACAGAAATGAAAACTCGGGTTTTCTTTCTTGTTTATCTTAGAAGCTTGTCTATTGTCAAACTTGACATAGACCTGTTATCCAAGTTCAGAAGTCATCTGATTCATACTGTACGTTCTGCATCTGTGCAGCCTTGGGATTAGAAATCAATCCAATGTTAATGTCATGGTTTAAAATGATTTTCCTAGAAAATTTACACTTGAAAAAATTGAGAGAGGAATGTGTCTAGAGCCTGTAACCTCAGCATTTGAGAGGCTAAGCCAGAAGGGTTGCAGCAAATTCAGGGCCAGCCTGGGTTACATCAGCTCCAGGCCTGCATGGAGTACAAAGGACAGGGGATAGGTGTGGGGAGAGATGTTAGTTAACATTTGAGAGGGCCTCTCTCCTTCTGACCACTATTAACTGCCCTGTTTACAAACCAGTTCCTGATGCTACAGAGACAGCTCAGAGCACTCGCTGCTCTTCCAGAGGACCTGGGTTCAGTGCCCAGCACCCACAAATAACTGCCTATGTATTAGTGACCCTACGCCCAGTGAACATAAATATAGGTATTTTTAAAGGAAAACTTACTTTGGGAATGAGATGGGATTGGACATTTATATTCCTAGTTTCATTAAACACCTACCCCACCCCACCCCATCCTGCCCCACCTCATCTCACCCTACTCCACTCCCACTCCACGGAGGTGGGAGCGGAACGGGGGAGGGGCAAAGGAATGACCTCTGACAATTGAAGACAACCTGCAACTTCAGTTCCAGGTGATCGGCTGCCATCTTCTGGCCGTTGAGAGTACTGCATGCATTTGGCCCACACGTGCATGCAAGCATACAAATAAAGTAAAACTAAATTTTTGTTGTTGTTTTAAAAAGAAAACTAGTTCAGTGTATGTTAATAGAATTTTAGACGCAATGAAATAACCAAACATGGTGATGATTTTGCAGTTGTATTCAGAAATAAAGTAGGGATTATCTAGCCATTAGCACTGGGCTGTCGCTGCAGCCTTGAGCTCTTCAGAGACAGGTGACCTATCTGCGGTCCTTCCCTGATTTTCTTTTTCCTGAATTGAACTAAATTCTATAGGTGCCAGATAGTGATTATTATTGCATTTTTTTTAAATAGAAAAGGCATTCTTCCTCCTGGGTTCTAGAAGCGTGGGGGTAAGAACCATGAAGGTTTATTTTACAGTTCACACAGTGATGGGCCTTGTTTTGTTTAATCTAGCTTTGCTGACATATGGCTGGAGTCAAAGCCAGTTCACCATCAGAAGGTAACACATAAAGGTTAAACAATGCAAAAAAAAAAAAATGGCTGTGGTTCCTCTCCATTTAAAATGTAGACACAAAAGAAACCCAGAGTATGTCCCCTCTGCTGCCCAGGGAGTATAACTACCAGAGGCACATATTTATTTATCTCATTGTTTTTCAAGACAAGATTTCTCTGTGTAGCCTTAAAGCCTGTCCTGGAACTCGTTTTGTAGACCAGACAGGCCTCGAACTCACAGTTAAGAATATATGTACCTCCTGCATACTGGGATTAAGGCATTCAGAAGTATTTTTAAAGGAAAACTTACCTTGGGAATGGGGGTGGGTGGGACTCCAAATCCATATTCATAGATTTTACTGAAACAAAACAGAAAACCCCACCATGAACAAATAGCTTTCAGAGATGAGGCTGATTCCCATCAGTCCCGGAGCAGAGCCAGCCATTTCTAAGGCAGCATTACATACAGTTGTGCATATGCTCCCCCATGTGTGTGCTTACTCAAGACTATGGAAGGTCACCTCTTATGATCCTTCCAGCCGCCGTTCTCCTAGGTCCAGTGACAGAATGGAGGTAGCAAGGACTAATGCTCTCATCAGAGGAGGCAGGAGCCTATAACAGATAAGCCACCAGGTCTATGCAAATGGCGGGCAGCTTCAGTTCTCCCCATATATTATGTGGCATATATAATATATAACATAAAATACATATATGTTCTGAGGTCAGACACTGGGTGAGACCAGTGTTAACAGGCAACCAAGTTTCTGTGGCTCTAAGTTTACAGTAACAATAAGACCAGAGTTACAGGAGGCAGAAAGGAGGTAATAGATATAACCAAACAGGTCCTATATGAGAGGGTTGTAGCCTGAGTGGACAAAAGTGAGAAGGCCCATTTCTGGTACTGGGCTGGAATAGGTTTGACATGAGATGGTGTCATCAGGACAACAGTGCCTTCTCAGGTGTCTTTTTTTTTTTCTGAAACTTTTTTGATGAACACCTGATCCTGGGTTGGAATGGATGAGAGGACATGAGGAGGGAACTGGATGGCCTCCTGAACCCTACAATGAACCAAAATAGACAAGCCAGAAAGACTGGAGACACTTTTAAAAAATTGATTAGTAATCTGTGATCAGTTCTCTTAACCGGGGCAACACAGGGGGGCCTTCAAAACATAAGTTCATAGGGGTAAATCCTGTCTTGTAAAGGGTATCTCTTGTCCTAAGAAGGGCCAGGGGTAAAAGTTCCAACCAATTTTTACCAGTTTTAAAAGTTAATTTAGAGAGAGTGGACTTATTAGTTCAGTCATGTGTTTAAACTGCCCAAAGCACTGGAGTTAACAGGCTCAGTAGTGTTTCCGGGTTACCTTTAAGGTTTTATTGACCATTTTAGCTACCGACTAAGGGAAGGGGGTTCAATTATTGTTGGTGGTGATGTTGGAGGTGGTGGTGGTGGAGGTAATGTTGGAGGTGATGGTGGTGGAGGTGTTGGTGGTGGTGGAGGTGATGGTAGTAGAGGTATTGTTGTTGGCAGTAGTGGTGATGTTGGAGGTGATAGTGGTGGAGGTGATGTTGTTGGTAGAGGTAATGTTGGAGGTGATAGTGGTATAGGTGTTTTTGTTAGTGGTGGTGATGTTGGCGGTGATGTTGAAGGTGATGGTGGCAGGGAGAGTGGTGGAGGTGTTGGTGTGGTGATGGTAGAGGTGGTGAAAATGGTGGTGGTAGAGGTAATGGTGTAAAGGTATTGTTGGTGGTGATGTTGGAGGTAATTTGGAGGTGATGATGGTAGAGGTGTTTGTAGTAAGAGGTTTCTGGCCTGGACTTTCAGGCCTAGCCTCAAGGTTTGGACCCGCAGATCCATAGACCTTCAGTCCCACAGAGACATACAGATGCTTACATTAATTTTATGCTGATTGGCCTAAGGCCCAGGCATATAACTTGCTAACTCTTTACCCTTAAACTAACCCATGATTCTTACCCTGTTCAGCCATGGGGCTCAGTACCTTTCTCAGAGCAGCATAGCTGACCTCTGTATCTGCTTCTCTGGTGTCTCTGTGGCATCTCTGCCCTGTTCTTCCTGTTCCAGAGTTTTCTTAGTCTGGTAGCCCCGCCCACACTTTCTGTCTGCCTTTGGCCAATCAGCACTTTTTATTAAACTCATAGGTGGAACAATTTTTTACAAAGTAACATCATAAATCCACTACAGGTGTTGGTGATGGTAAGATTTTTGTTGTTTTGTTCTTGTAGTCAATAGACCGCTCCTATAAATCACGGCATGGGCATGAAGGGAAGCACCCCTTCTGGTTACATACATGTTTACCTATTTGTCCTTTCCCTGTACAGGAGCATCCAGGTCTGCCTTTTGTGCAGACAGCGTGCCCTGTGGCAAGGTTGTGCATATGGCAATCCATTAGGTCACTGTTGCTCCTGCTCTCTTGACTCCATGGATGACCTACCTTTCCATTTCCATCAATAAACAGCTCAGCCTCTGCCTCAGGCAAGGGAGTATCCAGAGATCTGGGTGCCTGGCCTCTTTACCGAGGAAGAGAGCCTCAGGTTTGTAATGAGGCACCAATGTTGCAGGGTTAAGGCTCTGTGTAGCAATAAAAGTGAGACAGGGCTGATCAAACATCAGATTCTCATATTGAGTGACAATGGACATTTGGCATCTACCAGCCATTTGCCACTCCTATGCGGATTTCCACAGCATGAGGAGCCCTTTATGTCGGGTCCTGGCCCGGGCCAGGGTGAGGGTGTAAGCTTCTCTACCTAGTATAGTGGTTGTAGCTATGGTATACAACAGGATTGCCATCTGGAGGCAACTGGGTCCAGCCATTTGGATATGCTAGAAGTCTCCACCAAGATCCCAGAATCTGAGTCAAAGCCTTTGCAACATCTGCCTCACAGATGAAAGGTAGAACGGTTGAGGGGTACCAGGGAGGGCTGGGGCTCTGGTTGGAGTCTGCTTTAGTTTCTGGAAAGTTTCTTCTTCTGCTTCAGTCTATTTTCATGCCTGGTCTCCCACAGTGGCAGAATAAAGGGGCTAGGCTATTTCCGAAAAGCCAGGAATCCAGAGCCTGAGGCATCCCAGTGTTTCAAGAAATTCTCATACCTGCTTCTTAGTTTGAGGATGGCTTCCTTTTGGACAATGTTGAGAAGTTCCTGCCTTGAGCAAGCTGGTATCCCAAGAGACAAGAGACCTCCATTTGGAAGAGCTGACTGAGCCTTCTTCATTGAGACACATCCCAATGAGCAGTCCTCTGTGTCTTTCAAACAGGCGCAGTGTGGTACCAGCTGCTGCCAGTAGAAGTCTGGAGCGGAGTGATTCAGGGTGGGATCCTCTGAATCTTGTTAAGTATTTTCGTATGGATTTGGAACATGGAACTGCAGATTCCAAGTCAATTGACACGGGATGAAGAGGTTAGCTTCACACAGCCTCTTGATATGGATTTTAGTCTAGTCTTTTGATTTAAGAGATATTATTAGCAGACCAACAGGGCTGTAGCCAAGAGACTTATCACAGCTGGTGGGTGGTCTACTGCCAAGCCAGGAGGATTTGTCTCAGCCCGTACCTTAGGAAATTGTTGTAAGACTTAGAGCAGGATCCCTGGGTCTGGATTTGCTTCCATTGTGGAGTCTAGAAAAGCTATGTTTCAGGCAGAGAGACAGTCAATCTACATTCTAAGGCAGGTGCAAAGGAAAAAATAATTTATTTACCTTTTAACTGACATCTTGTGCAGTCTGGTGCCCCACCATGAAGGAGTGAGTCCCCTGCTTGTGACCTGGGCTAACAGTTCTTAGAGATATGAGGTTAAGGTCCCTATTTGTGCCAGGATTTCCCAGTGAGCTGACTCGAAAGCAGCCTGTGTGGCCCCATCTGCAGCCAGGCAGCTTGCTGCCTTTTAGTGTCTCGGTTATTATAAACTTTCGGTTCACTGAGAGGCTGGGAGGTATTCACCCATTCCTGTAAAGCCCTCTAAATTTTGGAGGGTGGTGCCCCTCCCCCCCTTCCCGTGTCCGGAGCTGATGACAAAAGTCAAAATGAACGACCTAGCATTTTCCGGGGCCAGCGGATCAAAAAGGGTGTAATTTATAAAGTTTTTTCTTTTTGCAATCTCTTGAGAAATGCTCCAGGACACTCTTCTGAGCCCTGAAGAACCTCAGTAGACAAATTCATACGTTTTCGAGCTGCACCCCAATTTCCAGTAACAAGGTACCGGTGCAAAGTGTCCCTGGGCCTGGGAACCTGCCTGTGTACTGGGGTCTCATTCAGGGTGCTTGTGTAGGAAAGCCAACTAAATGACAGCTTTTCAGCATCTGTAACCAGTGGCTGAGGAAAAACAAAGCAAAATAACAACAAACCCCCAAACAGCCTCTGAGTGTGTAGCTTCCAGTTGTGCAGATCAGCAGTAAAACATCGTTTGCTCCCCCACCCCCCCCGCACCCCCCCCCCCCATCCCCACACACAGACTGGCGTCTGTGACTCCAGGGACAGGGACAGGGAAGGTAGGGGTGGTCCGCCGGTCCGGGTCCCTCGGACCTGGCCACATGAAGCAAGCCAGGGCTGAGGTCCACCCCCAAACGCGGAGATCGGGAATGGAGAGGCATGGGGAGGTACGGGAACGGGGTGAGGGCGGACGAGAAGAGAGAAAATGGGGAGAGGAAGAAAAGAAAAAGCAAAGCAAGCAACGCCGCGCAGAGGGTGACACCTACTGGCAGAATCCGGAAAAACAGCAGAACTTCAGCCAACTGGAGTCCAACTTTCCTTTAGGGACCAGACAAAACAGAAACGCCATCTGCAAAATCAAAAACTCAAATAAATTATTCCCCGGGCCAAACTTTTCCGCCACGCATTTAATCATTTACACAGTTGGCCGGCCATCTATTCAAGCAAAACCGTATCTCTCCCGGGGATACAGGATAGTGGTCCCCCCACTATTGGCATCCCAAGTTCCTGTGGGGGGCTGGGGAAGAGTTTCCCCAAACCAGAAAGAGGCTTTTAACGCCCAGTCCTTTTATCCAAAAAAAGACTTTTTAGAAAAGGACCTATCCCTCTTAATTAGGAGGCTCCCGTGGGGCTTGTCCCCTGGAACCAAAACTAGAATCCAGAACCAGAACTCATGCTGACTGAGCCAATAAAAAGTTTGGTTTTCTTTCATTCATTCATTCATTCATTCATTCACTCATTCTTCCTTCCTTTTTTTCTTTTTTTTTGGGGGGGGGGTGACACCTTGAACCTGGCAAGTCTGGGAAATGAATGTGATCAGGGTGAATTATGTGAAATTCTTAAATAACCAATAAAAATATTACATGGGGGGGTGTTCAGTCCCTCATTGATGGCCAGACCAAGAAGGGCCCCTGGAAAGTCTCTTTATGCCCAAGCTCCCAGTTCAGCATCTTAAAAGACAAAATCATAATTCATCAGTGCGGGGGGGGGGGGGGGGGCATTGGTGATAGATTTAGAGAGGTCTAGTAACATTTACACTGCATCTTCCAGACACTATATATTATGTTGGTACAAGGTCAAGGTCATGGACAGTCCCAGAAGTGTCACCAAGGTAAATGTGGCCATTGAGGACTGGAAGGATGAGAATGAACTTGGGACCAGATAGTGTTCCCTTAGTGGTAGGTATATCCACACCCACCCACCCCCCAAGAGATGTTGCCCCTAAGAAACAAAAGTTGCTGGTGTGTCTATTTCATGAATAGAATACAAAACAACAAAACTTTCAAAAGGAGATTTCTAAGGGAAAAGAAAGATTAGGCAAGGGTAAAACACAATTTCAACAAAACCACACTATACACATACAGGGAAGTCGAACACACCGGCTTCTGGGTCCTGCTTTTATTCTTATGTGTTTCTTTAATTCCCATGGGAGAAGGCCACGGCTTAATTTTACTGTTCATTTTTAAAATTAGAAGGGATTCTCTTCATGTAAGCAAATTACCCACCTGTACTATCATATTTTACAGGTATTCCTAGACTGGTTGTTTTTAGCAGTTACTGTAAAACCCCCTCAGTTTGGGTTTAGATATACATAATATTTTATTAAAAGATCCCATAAATGCCACCTTATTTTCATAACATACTTAAAATATACAACAGATCATGAGTCAAATCCCAGGAAGTCTTGAAATGGATGGGAAAAAAAGTTAAATTATCAATCAAGGTAGGTATTTGTAATGCAAATGGTAATAAAAAATAAAGTAAAATTAAGGTTTTGTTGGAGTTTGGTTAACAACAACCTTCGTAGGGTTTGGAAATAGATTCTTAAGCAGATAGTCATGAAAAGTTATGCTGGAGAAGTGACAGGCACTGGAGAGATGGTTCTGTCTTCCTGCTGGGAGAGGCAGAGCTTGTGTTCCCAGTCACCATTTGAAATGTGGCAGCACATGTCTGTAACCCCAGTGGGTTGGTAAGGACATCTAGATCCCTGGGGCTCTTCCTGATAGCCACATTAACCAGTCAGTGAGATCCTCGTATCAAAACTAACTGGGGTGCTGGCGAGACACTCAGCTGGGAAAGCATTTGTCCTGGTAGCAGGAAGGCCCAAGTTCCCTAGAACCCAGTGTACAAAACTGTCCTCTGATGCCCTCTCATGCCTCACCCCTGCAATATTAGACAAAAATACTGTGTCCTTCCTTTTTATTTTTTGAGTCAGGGTCTCTCTCTCCAAAGCCTTGGCTGTCTTAGAACTCACTATGCAGACCAGGCTGGCCTCGAACTTACAGAGATCCTCCTGCCTCTGCTCCTCAGTGCTTGGACTAAAGGTGTGTGTCACTATGTTCGGCAACAAGTGTTTTTAAAAGATGGATAGCAGCTGAGGAAGAAAACTGATTTCAGCCTCTATCACTACACACAGGAGAGCTATTGCACACAAGAAATACTACACACACACACACACACACACACACACACACACACACACACACACACACACACACACATGAGCGCCGCTTGGTGATACAGTTCTCCGTAGAGGATGCCCTGTGTACCCCGTTGCCTCTTCGGCTGACATCACATACATAAATTATTTGATTTTTTTTTTCATCTTTTGCATTGCTTGACTGGGGGAACCTGACTGTTTGAAGGATCAGATCCCTATGTGGGACCTCCCCCCCCCAACTATCAGCGTGACTGGAAATAAAGAGGTGACTAAGTCATTAGGTGATCCCAAGTGCACTCTGACTAAAAAAAAAAAAGGAAATGTAAACAGAGATGTGTTTGCAAAGGGAGAAGGCCATAAGAAGATTCAGAGTCTATCTGAATGCCCAGGTGAGGAGGAGGCCTTGGGAGAAAATCAAACTTCAGATAACCTGATGTTGGACTTGAGCTCAAACACTGAGAATATTAATTTTGGTTGTTTAAACTACCTAATCTGTGGTACTTTGTTCCTGTGGCCAACACTAATACAATGACCAAGTAATCAACTGCTTTTTGGAAGGTTTGGCCTGATTTCTCTCTTTTAGTTGAAAAAAAAACAAAAAAACAAAAAAACAAAACCCTAGCATCCTAATCCCCAAAGACATCTAAGCAGACAGAGTTCACTTGTCAAAGTTGCAAAGTCACTGTCCCCAGGCACAGGCTATTCAGCATCATGGTCCTTGTAATAGGAGACTGTATGATGCACCCAAACACTCTCCTATCAAAACACATTTTATCTTCAGAAAGCACTTTATGCTTTCTAAAAGCAGGGCCTGTTTTACTAAAATAAAGTAAAATAAAATGAGGGAGTTGAGGGTGTAACTAATTGTAGAGCCCTTGTCTGGCATGTTCAAGGCCACATTCCATCTCCAGCTTCAAAAAATAAATTAAAAACACATAAAATAAACCGAAGGGGTTTGGTTTGGTTTTGAGACAGTGTCTTTCTTCTCTCTCTCTCTCTCTCTCTCTCTCTCTCTCTCTCTCTCTCTCTCTCTCTCTCTCTCTCTAGATAGCTCAGACTATCCTCAAACTTACTGGTTGGTATTAAACGTGTGAGGCACGATAAATTTTTTTAAAACGGAAATAAATAAATAAATATGGACCTGAGAGATGGCTCAGTGGACAATGCATTTGCTGCGCAAGCATGATGATTAGAGTTCAGATCCCCAGCACCCATATAAGAACTGGACACGGCAGCATATGCCACTAACCCCAGTAGGGCAGACACGGAAGGTTCCCAGGGATTTGATTATAGTAATCAAATGGTGAGAGATTACAAGTAAAAAATGGAGAGTCATTAAGGCATGGACTGTTTGACTTCCTCTCACAAGGCCATGTAACAACTTAGAGCTATGATCCCAAACCATGGCATCTTTGTGGACAGCTACCGTTCCGGGCTACCTCTTTAATTACTAGACCTTACTCATAGAGACCATTCACACACCAGCCAGACCCTTGGCAGTTCATCAAGGCAGCGGATGTCCTAGACCTGCAGCCAACAAGCTTAAATTCACATTCAAACTCTACCCTGATCTTCCCAGGAAGTTCTCTCAGTGAAAAACTGCCATGATAATAGGCATGTGCTGCAGGGGTCAGCCTAGATAATGGCAGAACAGGTGCTTGCCTGTAGGATTAGCCCCAGGTTTAGCATGCCTGCTCACTGCCCCTTTTATCTTAAGCCTGAAGTTCCTTTAAATGATAGAAGAGCTCTCGGCTGAAAGCTGATTCAAATGGTCTCAGCCCACCTAAGGCTGGCCTTGAAGCTGCTCCCTCTCTCTTTACAGGTGCCCCCCCCCCCCCCGGAAACAATCCTGCCACTGAGAGGGAGCTGCCTCTACGGCAGAAAGGGTACATAACACAACCCACGAAAGCAAGGTCACTGCTGAACCCCCAAACCGTCAGACTGCTCCTCACACTGTTTCCCCAAGTGCACCCCCCCCACACACACACCTCCCCCACCGGGACTTTTGTTGTAAGGCAAGCTAATGCCAAACCAGAGGGGCTTGACTGCCATCTAGTGGCCTCCGCAGCTTATTTGTGGCTTCTCCTACCTTCTCTTGGCCTGAAAACAGTTTCGGGGTCTTTTTTGTTTCTTTGGTTCTTTTTTGTTTTGTGGTACTGTGGGCCAGAGTTTTCTGCATGGTAAGTAGGCAAGGGCCTTACAACCAGAGCTAAAGGCTGTGTCACTATTTTGTAGTAGGTACGGAATGAACCCAGGATCTCATGCATGGCGCGGACACCTACATTATATTCCATGGTATTTTTCTTTATGTTTATTACAGTGTTTGCGCATCCTTTTGTGGGGGGCTGTATTGCCCATGTGAGCACGTGTGTACGTCAGAGCTCCCTGTCAAGTATAGGGCGTCTTTTATTTTAGCTTTTTTTTTTTTCTTTTCTGTTTTTGGTTTGGTTTTTTGTTTTTTTGGCTTTCATTTTTGGTTTTTCCGAAGCAGGGTTTCTCTTTGTAACACCCTTGGCCGTCCAGGAACTCACAGGTGTCTGCCTGCCTCTGCCTCCCAAAAGCTGGGATTAAAGGTGTAAGCCATCACCACCCAATTAGCCTTACTATTTTAGTGAGTTTCTTCACTGAATTTGAATCTCACAGATTGGCTACACCAGCAAGCCCCTGAGATTTATCTGGCTCTAGGATACCTATGATATTGAGATTACCAAAGCTGGCCCCTTACACTTGGTTTTTATGTGAGTGTTGGGGATTCCAGTTCAGACCCTTATGCTTATGTAGCAAGCACTTTACGAAACTAAGCTATCAATCTAAGCTCCAAATATTCATCTTCAAAGAAGCAGATGTGCATTAACTCACAGGGTTAGTCAGACCTCTCCCAGCTAATGAGCAGGGAGGGCTTCCAGCATTTCATTCTGTCCCAGGAAACACAATACAGCCAGATCTGATCACCTATCACTGTCTCCTCTGACCACATGACAAGTGGACTACTAAATGCTTTTTACCCAACCTATCTGAAATCTATTGTAATCTGGATTTCTTATGAATTTCAAAATGTGTAGCCTTTTGCAACGTGATTGGTCCTTTGTTTGAATTTGGAAAATTCTTAGAGGTCTAAACGGCCATGGAGGTATTACTGTACAAGAGTGCTTATGAGTGTCCACAAGACACTCACCCATACTGACCATTGCTGTTCTAGTTTTTATAAAGAGAATGATTCTGGGGCTGGAGAGGTGAGTTAGCGGTTAAGAACACTGGCTTCTCTGTCACAAGAAGCAGGCCGGAGTACCAGGATCCACATCCTAGCTGTCTATACGTCCAGTTCCAGGGAATCTCATCTCCTCTTGATTGACTTCCACAGGTATTGCATAATGCGGCACAGAGACACAAGGGAAACACCCATATACGTAAAATAAATAACAATTCAAAAGAAGAACATGAATCTTTTGCAAATTTAGGTCATAGTAACCTGTTTTGTTTTTGAGACAAGATTTGGGTAACTAGTCCAGGTGATGAGAAATTGGCATGGCCAGGTATGATCTTGACCCTGCAGCCACCCACTAGTTTCCCACCCTAAAGCTAGGGTCACAGCTGTAAGACCACCCCTGGCTCTGTTTAGCTTTATGGGGGGAGGGTTGTTGGTTTTTTGAGACAGGAGCTCCACAAGGAAGTTTGGGCTGCTTTGGAACTATGTAAATCAGGCTGGCCTCAAACTCAGGGATCTGTCCGTCCACCCGCCTCACCAAATTTTGAGACTAAGGGTACGTGCCACCCCTCCCCTCCCCAACCTACTGTTAGCTTTACTTCTTTTTCGTCCCAGTGCCCTAGTCAGTTTCTTTGCAAAAAGAATTTTCGCTTTAAAAATTGCTTTTTAGATTTGGCTTTTAACATTGAAGAGCAGTGTTTTATCACCCACTACTAGGATAGTATTTTTTTTTTAAGAACAGTTAATACATTTCATAAAATAATTTTTTTTAATTACAAAGAAAGTTTGAACATCTATACCCCAAATACGAGGGCACCCACATTTGTAAAAGAAACATCACTGAAATTCAAATCACACATCAACTCCACACACCCCACTCTGATGAGTGAACAGGTCTGCCAGACAGAAACTTAACAGAGAATCAAGGGAATTAACAGCTGTTATGACTCAAAATGCACTTACTAGATATCTATAGAACATTTCACCCAAACACAAAAGAATATAACTTCTCAGTACCTCATGGGTCCTTCTCTAATACTCAGTCACAAAGCAAACATCAATAGATATTTAAAAACTGGAATAACCCCTTGTATCTAACAACACAAACTACAGAAAGTCTAAAAATTCATGGAACCTGAACAACTCTCAAGTGAACCACCTTTTGGTAAGGAAAAAAATAAATAAAAAATAAAAAATAAGTAAAATTAAAAATAAAGACTTCCTAGAATTCAATGAAAATGAATGTGTAACACGCCCAAACTTAGGGGACACAATGAAAGCAGTGCTAAGAGGAAAGCTCAGAGCACTAAGTGTCTTCATAAAGAATTTGGAGAAATCTCACACAAGTGACTTTCACAGCACACCTGAAAGTTCTAGAATGAAAATAAGCAAACTCACCCAGGAGGAGTAGATGACAGGAAATAATCAGACCCAGGGCTGAAATCAATAAAATAAAAACAAAGAGAATAATACTAAGAATCAATGAAACAAGAGTTGGTTCTTTGAGAAAGTCAACAAGATGGATAAACACGTATCCAAACTAACCAAAAAGCAGACAGAGAGTATCCAAATTAACAAAATCAGAAATGAAAAGGGGGACATAACAACAGTCACCCAGGAAATCCAGAGAATCATTAGGTCATACTTCAAACCTGTACTCCACAAAATTAGAAAACCTAAAAAAAAAAGGACAATTTTCTATATCACTTGCCAAGATTAAATCAAGACCAGATAAACAAATAGACCTATAACCCCCAGGGAAATAGAAGCAGTTATTAAAAGTCCCCCCCCAAAAAGAAACAACCCTTCAAGGTCTGATGGTCTTAGTGCAGAATTCTACCAGAATTTCAAAGAAGAACTAATACTAACACACCTCAAATTGTTCCACACAATAGAAACAGAAGGAACATTGCCAAGCTCTTTTATGAGGCTACAGTCACCCTGATTCCCAAACCACACAAAGAAAGAGAACTACAGGCCAATCTCCCTTATCAACATTTGCTGTGGGATACTGCTTTTATACACTGTGAAGATTTGTTGCTTGCATTGGTTTAATAAAATGCTCATTAATCAAGTAGCTAGACAGAAAGTAGAGGTAGGGCAACCAGACTAGGAGAATTCTGGGAAGCCAGACAGAGCAAGGGACAACAGCGAGATGGAGAGGAAGCGGGATGAGAATACTGTACAGAACAAAAAGGTACCAAGCCATGTGGCTAAACGTAAGTAGAAATATGGCTTAACTTAAAGTATGAGCGTTACCAAGTAATAAGCCTGAGCCACAGACCAAACAGCTTGGAATTAATGTGAGCCTCTGTGTGATTCTTTGAGACTAAGCTGTTTTGGGTCCAGACCTTGGGACTAGGCCAGGCCACAAACTTCTGATAGAAACATTGATGCAAAAATACTGAACAAAATACTGGTAAACTGAATGCAAGAACACATCAAAAAAAAAAAAAATATTCACTAGGCTTCATCCCAGAAATACAGGGATGGTTCAACATACAAAAATCTATCAATGTAATCCACCATATAGACAAACTGAAAGAAAAAAAACCCCACACGATCATCTCCTTAGATGCTGAAAAGCCTTTGACAAAATCCAACACCGCTTTATGATAAAGGTCTTTGAGAGATCAGGATACAAGGAACACACCAAAACATATCAGAAGAAATATACAGTAAGCTGACCGACAACCCAACATCAAACTAAGCTAAGAGAAACTCGAAGCAATCCCACTAAAATCAGGAACGAGACAAGGGTCCAGTTTTTCCATATCTGTTCCATATAGTTCTCAAAGTTCCAGCTAGAGCAATAAGACAAAAAATGACACGATAAAGGAAGATCAATGGGGGTACAAATTAGGAAGGAAGAAATAAAACTTTTGCTATTTGCAAATCATATAATAGGATATATTAATTACCTCAAAAATCCTACCAGGGATCTGCTACAGCTGATAGATACCTTCAGAAATGCGGCAGGACACAACGTTAATTTAAAAAAAAAAATCCCTCCTATATACATATGATAAATGGGCTGAAGCAGAAATCAGGGAATATCACCCTTCATGATAGCCACAAATAACATAAAATATATTGGGGTAACTATCTCTAACCAAACAAGTTAAAGACCTGTATGGCAAGAACTTTAAGCCTTTGAAGAAAGAAATTGAAAAAGGTATCAGAAAATGGAAAGATTTTTTTCATGCTCTTGGATAGGTAGGATCAACATAGTAAAAATGACAATCTTACTAAAAGCAGTCTACAGATTCAATGCAATCCCCATCAAAACCCCAACACAGTTCTTCACAGACCTCGAAAGAACAGTGCTTAATTTCATATGGAAAAACATAAAATCAGGACAACCAAAACAATCCTGTACAATAAAGAAACCTCCAGAGGCATCGCCATTCTTGACTTCAAGCTATACTATAGACCTACAGTAATAAAAATAGCTTGGTAGTAGCATAAAAACAGACATGTAGATCAATGGAATTGACTGGAAAACTCTGACATTAATCCACACACCTATGAACACCTGACTTTTGACTGAGAAGCCAAAAATATGCAGTGGAGAAAAGATAGCATCTTCAACAAATGGTGCGGGCATAAGAATATTGACATGTAAAAAATGCAAATAGATTCATATCTATTGCTCCACACAAAACTCAAGTCCAAGTGTATCGAAGACCTCAACATAAATTCAGTTACGCTGAACCCGATAGAAGATATATACTGGGCACCTACTTGTGTGCAGAAAGCAGACAGACAAAAGCAATTTTCTGATAGCCTCTTGGTATAGCAAGAAGTTCAGAGGTCGCGAAGGCAGGAAAAATTTTAACTTCAACTGCCCATTTCTATCCCAAAGTGGAAAACAGTGACTGGAATGAAAAATTTCATATTGTGTTCGAGCGCAGAGTCAAGAAAAAATATCAGAAAGGTTATTTGAAGTTGCTAAAACTTGATGAGCAAAAAGAAACAAATACAAAGTAAGGTGAAGGGGACCTGGGAGTTATGGGACACCGCTGCTTCACCCAGCAAACAAGAAAATGCTCAGAAGTCAGAGGCAAGACGAAAATTCAGCAAGTAGCAAGGGCTTGAATTTTTTAGATAGCGTCTAGGTAAAGATGTCATTATATTTAATTTCTTTGATCTTTATTTTTGTGAATTTTCATATTTGACTTTCGTAATTATTACTATGTTTTAACCATTGCTTATTTCTCAAGTGAAAGTTATTTCTGCAGGTGGAACCTGACTGAGCTGATTTTCCTAGGAGGAGACACGGAACGGACCAAACAAATCTATCATATCCTATGGAAGAGAATTTTTTTTCCCCGAAACAGGACATGTCTGTGTAGCCCTGTGTAGTAAGAGGTTTCTGGCCTGGACTTTTGGGCCTAGCCTCAAGGTTTAGACCCACAGTCCCACAGAGACACAGAGACACACAGATGCTTACATTAATTTTAGGCTGATCACCCTAAGGCCAGGCATATAACTTGCTAACTCTTTGCCCTTAATCTAACCCATGAATGACTCTTATCCTGTTCAGTCATGCAGCTCAGTACCTTTTCTCAGAGCAGCATAGTTGTCTTCTGCTTCTTCTGGCTTCTCTCTGGCATTCTGCTCTGTTCTGCCTGTTCCCAGAGTTTTCTTAGTCTGGTAGCCCCACCCACACTCCCTGTTTGCCTTTGGCCAATCAGTGCTTTTTATTAAACTCATAGGCGGGTACAATTATTTACAATGTAACATCCTAAATCCACTACAGCCCTGGTTGTCCTGAGACTCACTCTGCAGACCAGGTTGGCCTCCAGCTCACAGAGACCTGCCTGCCTCTGCCTCCTGAGTACTGGGATTAAAGGTATGTGCAACCATCACCTGGCTTTATGGAAGAATTTTATAAAGAAAAAGAAAAGAGGCAGAAAGTAAAGCAAACACAGAAAGTAAGTAATTTATAAAATGTTATAGCAAAATTCATAATTTATATTTTTCAAATATTTCACTAAAGACCAAACTACAAGATATCAACACAGAATTAGCATTGCTAGTACAAACTGATTTGTACACACTAATAAAAATTAAGTTAATTATACATGAGAATATATATATTGTTTATTTATTTACTTGTTTGTTTTGTTTGAGACAGGGTCTCTCTCTGTAGCCCTAGCCTGCCTGGAACTTGCTACATAGAGCAGGCTGGCTTCAAACTCAAAAGAGATCTGCCTCAGTGTCTGAAATGATCGGATCAACGGCCTACACCACCTTCCCAACCATGAGAAAATATTTAAAAGCACTTCACAAAAGAGTCAATGGTGGTTTCTCGATCCATTTTGGTGAGGAGTGACCACCATTGAGACAGACAGTTAAATTCACAGGTGTAAGCCATGTCCAGTGTCGCCACAAACATCAATGAAAACCGTAGACAGGTCTAAAAATAAAGCCAATAAACTAGATTTTTATAAAAGAACTTATACTTTACATGTATTTGGCTTGAGACAGGAAGGGATGTAAAAAGAGCAGTGTAATGCTAGAGAATGCACGCTAGGTAACAACATTAGCATGAAAAAGTTAAATATGGAAATACAGTTTTCCAAGTAAAATTGTTAACTATCCCTTTTATTATCATTATCCCTTTTCTAATTTAACTTCTAAGTATGAGGAATATTATACTTTTCAATTAATTTCTATTCTCTTACCTTGCATTATCAAAGGGTGTTTCTCTTTTCTATCCATTGAGGTGAACTGCTTCTTTCTCCCAAAGAGCACATTGTAAACATTAGGAATCTTACCTCTAGAGAGCTCTGAACTGTGAGAAACCTCGCTCACTAACCACAGCTGCTACCACTGTTTTACAAAGACTATAAATGAAACCCCCAAAAAAGGTAAAAAATAAGTAGACATGTTGTGCACTGCGGTTTGTTTCTGGAATGGAGGATGATTCGGTTGTTTGTAATCTCACCCATCGAGCAGGGTCCTTGTGATGGCTATTCTTGGTTGTCACCTTGACTTCTGGAATTAACTAAACTCCAACTAAACACCTGTGAGGGATTTTTGATTAATTTTAAGCAGGAAGATCCACTTCAATCTGCATCATTGGGGTGGGAAGAAGACCTTCAACACAGATCTTTTGAGGTGGAAAGACACACCTCTAGTCCACACCTTCGGTAGGAGACCTACAAAAGGACAGAAAGAAGGAAGCTTTTGCTCTTTGTCTGCTTCCTTCTGCCCAGCTGGCAAGTGCACCCCTCACTAGCACTGGAGCCTACTTCTTCAGGATTCTGGTATATACTGAAGAGCAGCTGAGACGCCCAAGCTCGTGGACTGACCGACTACTGGATTCTTGGACCTTCAGTATATAAACATCCGTTGTTAGATTAGCTGGACCAAAGCCTGCAAATCGTCCTAACAAATACCATTTGTATAAGATAGATGGCAGGTAGATGATAGGAGATAGATGGCAGGTAGATGATAGGAGATAGATAGATAGATAGATAGATAGATAGATAGATAGATAGATAGATAGATAGATGGATGGATGGATGGATGGATGGATGGATGGATGGATGGATGGATAGATAGATAGATAGATAGATAGATAGATAGATAGATAGATAGATAGATAGATAGATAGATAGATTCTTTCTGTAAGTTACATAGAATACCAGGCATATAAAAAAATAAACAAGCTTTTCAGATAAAAGAGGATTGCTCAGTGACCTGGGTCAACAATCCAGTCTATGTTCAGTAAGTCTGTGAAAGGAAAACACAAATGTCTTATTTATTTTAACAGATTGCTCTTAGGAAGTTTCAGGTATGGAAACTGACAGGAAGCAGTAACTACTGGTTATCTGTTCAGATAAAAAAAGGAATCTACATCCTCGTTTGTAGGCTAGTTTTTCAGTGGCGAAAGTTTTGGCTATGTGTATATTAATAAAAGGAATATTCTATGAATATATTAAAATGTTTGTATTGATTGAACTGTGAAAAGAGTCATAATAAATTAAATTGTTCCAATGCTGTTCCTCAACTCTGCATGTTAGGCCTTACATTAAGGATTTTGTGGATTAATATCACAATAATGTTCACTATATTTGATGAAACTTATAGACAATTGCGCCTTGGTGAGGCATACTGAAAATAAGTACCTAGCAATAAGGCTATTCTTTGTTACAGCGAGAATTTCTCTCCCCTTTTGCCTGCACCTATCTCAGGACACAGATAGGTACAGACAATCATCATGAGGAAGCTTTGCCCAGGGGAAATAAAGATTTCCAGTCTGAAGGTACCTGCTTTCTTCTCCTAAGTTCCTTTCCTAATTTAGAGACTCATTCTAGCAAGGCAGGGGCACCCAAGATTCCTGGGGTAGAAACGGCACACACTATTTTATAAATCCCTGTAACTTTATAATTTCAATGGGTACTGTTTATTGTATGTAAATTACTGCTTTCTAAATTGATGTGATAAAATATATTCCAGAGTTTGGCTTACCACACTAATAGTTGGGGAACTAAACTCAGATATCATTTGCAGAAGTAAATATAACTAAACAAAACAATAAGATGTGTGACAGATACTAACAATTATAGATATTTTTTTTTTTAGCACGTTAGGTGTCCTGAATACACAATCTTATTTTGGTCTCACTGCTGTGCATCATAGACTCGAAAGAGTCCTGACTTGAGCAAGTTTTCCTGCTCCGCTATATCTGATCCTAACCAGACTGTAGACCTTTTCAATCCCTCTCTCTTTTACTGGATGGTTTTTCTCTTCAGATGCAGGTCTCGAGCTGACTGGCTTCTGTATTTCCTTCAGTGTAGCTCACATTTGTGCACTACAAGTTTCTTCTAACAACACAAAGCAGGATCAGTCTGTCTTTCTGTCTGTCTTTTACACACACCATCAAGCCTTCTCATCCACTTTGCTGCCGTTCTTCACATCAGAATCCACGCGGAATTCCGCTATATTCTCTGCTCACGTTTTAAATTCCAAAACTGCTCCTAATAAACAATTAAGTTCCAGGCTGTTATTATGGTGCTAAAGTAAGTGTCTCAACATTTTTATGAAAGGTGACTACAATGTCCCTGAACAGTAATCCAACAGAGAATGTTTTACATACCATTAACACCTTGCTTGTGTTGCTACGGAATCTATGAACTGTAACAAAGTGTTTGCCATGTTAGGGTTTCACCTATGAACAAGCAAAGTAAAGAAATGTGCCATATTCAATAGGTGAGAACAGTTCTAAGATGTTTCTCAAATTATGAGTTCTTTTCCGAATTCTTTGATCAGCGCTATATTTCTGTTGATTACTTCATGAGTACTTACTGCCTCCTGCTATTTTCCTTTTGTGTGCAGCTCTCCCACACTCCTCAGATGAGTGACTATCTATTGAGAGATGTTACAGCCTGGAAATTCGATCAGGATTCCACATTCCCATCTGCACAGTCTTATTTAATTATCACGAACTGAGTTGCTTCGGGAGTCACACTTGACCCGTATAATCCACTCCCCTCTTTCCACAGGAGTAAACGGACTGAGTGCCCATGACCGGAATGGTACAGACACGGCTGGACTTCTGCTTACAGGACACCATGGCTCCTGGAGTTTCAGACTGTACCTGTTATGTGGCAGCTCTCACGGGGAACATCCAGTCACTATGCTAACCCCTCTGGATGCTGCCCTACAAACCCCAGTGAGCTGCTTTCTAAGCAACTTTGCTGCTTTGGTCTCTTGCTACTGTTTGGTCACAGTTCCCAAATCTCTTGTCAACTTGTTTACTCACACTA